>OW443344.2:5132500-7697500 GCA_937001555.2 Hypsopygia costalis | reverse complement strand
TTGCATAGCATTTTTTATCAACTAATGATCGTTTGCTCGTTTGCTCGTTCATCCATCCATCCATCCATCCACCCGCCCACCCACCCATCCGTCCATCCATCCATCAATCTTTTTTTTACTTTCCATGTGTTGAGACATCCATCCACTGCACAAGTAACTCTCATCTTTTACATATTCCCATATTTTAAACTGAATGGAGAATAAAATACAAGCGACGTCAATTCGCACGTTGTGGCATTCCTTGCGAACGGTTCCAAATCGGTCTCATAGGGTAGGTGAGGTCGACTAGTGAGAGCGGCAGAGAGTGTCCATACTGTACGTTAGTACTATTACTTATACTATGATGGTACTTAAGTATTTTCTAGTATTATAATAATTAATATTATTTTATACCCATATAAATTGAATAAACAGTTTGGTTAATATTTTTAAGCTATTGCATAGCTTCTATCGCGGGCCTTGAGCGCGGGGACCGAATCCAGAAATTCCGTAACGAAAAAACCTCACGCTCCCCCGGTCATCGTCTAACGTCGTTTCAGTTCGGCAGTCTTCGACTAGACATGCGCAAAACAGTACTTTGAAACGTACTGCCATATGGCATGACATATCGTACCGCGTCATATGACATTATAGCAGTACCCCGAACATGACACATGACACATGATTAGACGTATTGTACGACTCTACGAAACTCGTTTTATTTATTTAATAATAGAAAAATTTGTTTTCTTATCGGTCACCACGCTCAAAAAGTGTAACTTGAATTAATATCAAAGAAAAAGCAATACTGCATGAATAAAATAAATAAATAAAATTATAATTGCATAAGTTGATACAAAATGCTATGCAATAGCTTTACCGCGGCAGTCCCCGAGTGCCACACGTCTTTTTTTTTTATATACTCCAAATCTTATGCGTTACAAATCATAGTACTAATGAAATTTAGATAAAAAATTTGGAACAATTATATAATAAATCCGTACACCATTCTCAAATGGTTTTATTTTAATATTGTATTTTTATAACTCGTTAGGTTATGTATTAGACAAAATTGTATTTTTAAAACTATAGCAGTGGTTTTTTTATACTACATCGGGTGGTAGACAAGCATACGGCGCGCCTGATGTGAAGCGATTACCGTAGCCATATAAACTAGCTACATGATATATCGATCGAACGAAGCCATCCCCGCTGCCAACACAGGAACTTATTCAACCTCACTCACTCGCAGGAACACAACAACCCTCAAGGGAATTGTTATTTGACTGTGATATCTTGTGAGCTGAAGAGACTTCCCACGCACACGACAAAAATACTCAATGCCCTGCATATTTTCGCCAAAGCCTCGTTAGTTAGTCAGCAGCGTGCACCACGTGCAGGTGAGGTAGACTTTTTGTTATAATAACCAGAAAGGAAGGAGATGCTGCGTTGGCAGCGGGGGTGGCGGCGCGCGAGCGATATTTTATGTTGCGAGCGTTAATATGACTACGGTAACCGCTTCACATCAGGCGGGCCGTATGCTTGTCTGCCACCCGACGTAGTATATAAAAAAAAAAAAAAAAAAAAAAAAAAAAATAATATTAATAGCAATTAACAAATTTTTATAATTTATGTTATTTTATAGTTGAAAGAAAACATGATGAATTATATTTACTACACTAACGGGAGTAGAGTAAAAGGAAAAAAGCTTTTCACGGGGTATACCTAATACGCAGAACGACCACTTCGCGTTATGACTAACCAAAAGTAGAAGTAGGCATAACGCTAGTTAGACTTACTTCGATGTAGACCAACATTTTTATAGGCCAAATAATAACCAGACCAATTGAGATTTAGTCTTTAAGCTCTTAACTTAACCCCTATATTTACATCTTGTACTAGAAAACTATGGTATATACTTCTAGTAAAAAATATTTTTTAAAATTAATAAAACGATACGGTGTGATCAAATTTAATTCAATTTTTATTTTATTTATAAACTTACATTACATCTATCATTTATAAAACTTATACTGAATTTATTTGAATTCAGTATTTATATCACTTATAAATACTGAATTCAAACAATGTGTTAGGGCGGATTTTCTTTCATAGCCCTGTATTTCTGTACTTTTCATTAACTTTAGAAATAAAAACCCTCTTCCGGTGGAAAACATGCCACTAAATATAATAAAACTATAATTTCACTCAAAATTGTAAGTGGACAGCTAAAATACAGTAAGAAGTTTGTATAGGTACCTCCTAGATACAAACCTATTATTTAGGCATAACGAGATATAGACCATGTAAAATTCAGGCATAAAGCTAAGTAATCATTATGCGAAGCAGGCAAATGGCGACTTAGGCAAACAGATACTTAGACTAAAAGCTTATCGAAAATGAAGTTTAGTCATAACGAGAAGTGGTTGTTCTGCGTATTAGGTATACCCCGCGAAAAGGTACAAATGGCTTTTATAACTCCTTTATCACACATAAATAAATAAAATTAGTTTCATAAATAATTTAATTTGCACAAAATTTCGTATATATTTAATCAATTAACGTGTAAAAGTCGTTGACAATGTACTGGGGTGAAATTGTTTTAACATTATGACGTCATAAACATGATGACCAATCATGAATGTGAAAGTGAATTTAAGTGCCAGTTCCGGCGACGGGGCTTCTTGAGAAGAACTGGCAAGAAACTCAAGGCCGAGTCTTTTAATTGCCAATACCGTTACATTAAATACAAATACAATCATTAACTTATGATAACAAGAGCAATTCATTTCCAAATACTTTTATCATTTATAATCTGAGATACAATAGTAAGCCTTTTGACATAGTCTAGTTTTGATATTACTTATTTCTTATATTTACCCATGGATAATTTAAACGCGTCGTTTGGAAGTTTATTGTAGAAGCGTATACATTGACCTGGGAACGAGTTAGAGATTATATGGACCCTAGTAATATGCACAGCGAGTTTGTTTTTATTTCTTAAAATTAATTGATGGAGATCACTGTTTTTTTTTAAATTTTGTTTGATTTTTATGAACCTAAATAAGATTTTCATAAATATATTGAGAATGTCATCATCATCATCATCAGCCTGTATCTATCCACTGCTGGATATAAGCCTTCCCCAATGCTTTCCACCAAATACGATCCTCCGCCTTCCGCATCCAGCCGCTTCCAGCCATTTTCTTAAGGTCATCGGACCATCTAGAAGGAGGGCGTCCAACGCTTCGTCTTCCTACGCGCGGCCTCCACTCTAATACCTTCCTCCCCCATCTGCCATCACTTACTCGGCAGATGTGACCCGCCCATTGCCACTTCAGCTTGCAAACTCGAAAGGCTATGTCGACAACTTTAGTTCTCCGTCGAATTTCTTCGTTCCGGATTCGATCCCTCAGAGAAACCCCGAGCATAGCCCTCTCCATCGCTCGCTGCGCGACCTTTAGCCTGTGGACCAGTCCGACGGTCAGTGTCCAAGTCTCTGCACCATAGGTCATTGCAGGGAGGACGCACTGGTTGAAGACTTTAGTCTTCAAACATTGGGGTATCTTTGCGGTGAAGATGTGCCGAAGTTTTCCAAAAGCTGCCCAGCCCAATCGAATGCGTCTATCGATCTCTTTGTTGAAGTTACCCCGGCCAAACTGTATGGAATGTCCGAGGTAGACATAGTCTTTAACCACTTCAATCTGTGTATTCTCTACCATAACCGGGCTAGGGATGACAACATCATTGTACATGACTTTCGTCTTGTCGAAATTCATCCCCAGCCCCACGGATCGAGATGCAACATTGAGATCGGTCAACATTCGACTGAGATCCTCCAGCGATTCAGCCATTATGACCACGTCGTCGGCAAACCGAAGGTGTGAGATGTAATCGCCATTTACACTGATGCCCCGTTTTTTCCAGTCCAGCGTTTTAAATACGTCTTCCAGAGCAGCGGTGAATAGTTTCGGGGAAATGACATCCCCTTGACGTACTCCCCGCTGCAGCTGGATAGGCTTAGACTGCTGGTCCTGGACGCGGACAGTCATTGTCGCAGAGCTGTATAGCCATCTCAGCACCTCGATATAGCGGTGGTCGACTTGGCATCGCTGTAAGGATTCCAGAACAGACCAAGTTTCGATGGAGTCGAAGGCTTTCTCGTAATCCACAAAAGCCACACAGAGCGGCAAATTGTACTCTGTGGTTTTCTGCACAATCTGTCGCAATGTATGTATGTGGTCCACGGTACTGTAGCCTTTACGAAACCCAGCCTGTTCCGGGGGCTGGTACTCATCAAGCCTTCGAGCGAGACGATTCGTGATAACCCTTGAAAACAGCTTATACACGTGAGTCAGGAGCGAGATCGGTCTATAATTCTTCAATAAGGTTTTGTCACCTTTTTTGAAGAACAAGACGACCAAGCTCCTGGTCCACGCGACCGGAGCGGTCCCATTGTGAATGACGGAATCAAACAGACGTTGTAGTTCCTTCAGAACCGGAGTTCCTCCAGCTTTCAACAGTTCTGTTGTAATTCCGTCCTCACCGGGAGACTTACCGTTTTTCAGCTGTTCAAGGGCTATCCTAATCTCACCCATGCTGATGTCCGGAATATCTTCGGTTTCGTGTCGGGTTAGCGGGGCTCGGCGATCACTTACACGAACATCTAATGTAGGGACAGGTGCACGTGCAGCATAAAGTTTGCCATAGAACCTCTCTACCTCTGCGAAGATCTCTGGCTTAGAGGACACGATTCGACCATCCTCTAGTTTGAGCTTCGACAGATAAGCCCTTTCAGAAGGCCGAGAAAAGACTTTTAGCCCTTTGTTGCGTGCTATCACGTCCTCAATTCGTTTAGCATTGAAGACGCGATAGTCCCGCCGTATCAGCCTTCTGATCCGCTTATTTAAAGCGCATATTCTGTCGAAGCCCTAACAGATGCTGTCGCCTCTCGTCGCTTCTGCATAAGAGCCAGAGTTTCGCTAGAGAGCCTGGCTTCTCGAGCTTTATGCTGCCGCCCAAAGTGTTTGATGCCGATTTCGTGCAGTGCTTTCCCTATTCTGTTTGATGCCTCGTCCATGTCCGCAGTGGTTTCCAACGAACTGAATCGGTTTTGAAGTTCCAGTTGGAACTTTTCCGAAGTTTGAATGGTTTGAGGAAGAGTTGGACGTAGATTCGCCTTCATCATACGGGCTCTTTCGAGTTTATAGCTAATATTCAGGGTGCCTCGTACAAGTCGGTGGTCGCTACCGGTGCTAAACCTGTTAACCACCGAGACATCCCTAAATATCCGCCTTTTATCCGTTATGATGAAGTCGATCTCATTCCTAGTCACTTTGTCGGGGCTTTGCCAGGTCCATTTCCTCTGGGGCTTCTTTTTAAAGAACGAATTCATCAAAAAGAGCCCCTCCATTTGGAGGAAATTTACCAGCATTTGCCCCCTGTGGTTCCTCGACCCCAAACCAAACCCTCCGATGACCGATTCATCACATTCTCGTACTCCCACTTTGGCGTTGAAGTCCCCGACAACAACTGTGAAGTGGGTCTTGGTGGTATTACGTATGGCCTTTGTAATGTCTTCATACATGGCCTCGACCTCTTCATCCTGGTGTGTCGTCGTTGGTGCATATACCTGTACTACTTTCAAAGAGTATCTCTTTGTCAGTTTTAGCACAAGATATGCTACCCTCGACGAAACACTGGATACCTCCACTAGGTTGTTGACGAGAGCTTTATGAACGAGGAACCCGACACCGCCCTGGGAGAGCTGATCTCCTTCACGGTAATAGAAGAGGTTGCCAGATTCGAGTATCACGGTATCCTCTCCCTCTCGTTGGATTTCCGACAGACCCAGAATCTGACATTTCACCGACCTCAATTCTACTTCCAGCTCTCCCACATCCTCATCACGCCTCAGTGTCCGTGTGTTATACGTGCCAATAGTCAATTGTTGGTGGTGGCCTGCCAACCGGAGATTGTTCGCACCCCCCGCCCTGCCGGAACCGATACCGCCACCTTGGCACGGGATAGCAGGGCTGCCGGGTACTGGGGGCCATATATTTTGGTTTCTATCCATTGGTGAGTTATGCCCTTAAGTCGCCACGCTGGGCAGGCGGGTTGGCGACTGTCGCCAGAGCCTCGTCCGTTTATCGGCAGGGTGCACCACGTGCAGGTGAGGTTGGCTTTAGCTCCGTGATGGTAGTGAGCTACTTACACCCCCTATTGAGAATGTAATGTCATAATATTTATCTCTTTAAATTTATTTCTCAGTGTCTCCCTGAGACTCATCATATAAATAGCATGAATAGCTCGCTTCTGGAGCACAAAAATTGAGTCTACATCCGCGGCACTACCCCAAAGCAATAAACCATATAACATAATGCCGTGAAAATAGCTAAAATAAACTATACGTGCAGTGTCAATATCAGTCAGTTGACGTAATTTCCTTACGGCGTAAGCTGCTGAGCTGAATCTACCCGATAACGTTTCTATATGTGGGCCCCATTGTAATTTAGAGTATAATGTTATACTAAGGAAGACAACCTTATTGACCAATTTCAATCTCTCATTGTCCATCACCACACTGGTTTTTACTTGTTTAACATTTTTTGTAAAAAATCTAACATATTTGGTTTTACTACCATTTAAAAGCAGGTTATTAGCACTAATTCAGTTTACTATTTTTGAAAGAGCATTGTTTACATCGTCAATTTCTGATTGTTGTTTAGTTACCTTAAAAACTAAAGAAGTGTCATCTGCAAACTATTTCATGATTATTCTTTACAAGATGAGGTAGCTCATTAATATACACGAGAAACAGGAAAGGGCCCAAAATAGAGCCTTGTGGCACCCCCATCGCTACAGCTGATAGCTGATACATGTGATCGCTTTCCATTAATATCTACTTTCTGAACCCTATCACCCGATAAGAAGTAAGAAGATCAAGAGCGATGCCTCTTATACCATAGTGGTGTATTTTCTGACTAGAGTTTATATATTCACTTTAAAAATAAACAATTAATATAAAAAAAAAAAGTATTTAAGAGGAGCTCCCATACAACAAATGTGATATTTTCCCCTTTTTTATTGATAAGGAATGTATTGTAATGGAACCCTTCGTGCGCGAGTCTGACTCGCACTTAGCCGGTTTTTTAAACAAGGTTTTCCGATGTAGGTGTTGTTGTGACTATTGTATTTGTAATGTTGGTCACATTATTGGAAACTCATCATCACTTCAATATTCCATAAAAGCAATCAAACGTGTTGATTTACATGTGTCTTCGTGGCTACCGCAGCCTGCTACTTATCTACTTACATCTTTTCCAACCCTGATTAGATTGCAAGTAATAAGTATGCTACAACTACCAAATAGTTGTATGTATTATAATAGTACCAAAGAGTACCAAAAAACCCATATTATTAAATATACAAATTTTCAGTACTTATTCAAATTGAAACAGTGATCTAGAACTTGAACAGTTTAAAAACCGTGTTACTGACCGGTTATCAGATATCATAATAGATTACTGCTTATTAGGTTAGTGCACACTGGTGTAATGACATGACAGCACTAATACACTTCTGGACACATCTATTGGCCCACCTTGCATTTTCAGTTTCGTTTGGTCCTAGCTAAAATTTTATATTAGGTCGAGCAAAAAGTTTTTATGCAGTTTTGAACCTGGCACATTCATAATTTCATTCAATAGTCTTTTTTTGAATTTCGAACACAGAATTTAAAGAAAAAAAAGAAAATTTGGAGCCTGTTCGTTGATATCCAACAATCGAATACTAAGAAAACTTGATTTTATTGGTTTACTTGGATTTAATTCTTGAAAGTGTGATTTTTCTCTTTGGTTTTGCAACAAACATTACTTAGTGAGGTTCTATCAATAATCTATGGATACTTCGCCTGAAGTCGCCGCCTAAGCTGTGGCACTTATCCAGGCCGGACACAGTCAAAGAAATGTGAGTGCTCAACTTAATTTAAGTCGATCTGCGGTCCGAAATGTTTATCGGAGGTACCTAGAGACTGGCGGCTTTGTTCGTCGCCAAGGAAGGCCACGATTTCGGGTCACAACTGAAAGGCAGGATCGATTCATCGTGGCGACCAGCTTGAGAAATCGTCACCTTACCTCCATTGAGATACAAAACCAACTTCGTGACTTCCACGGAGTATCTGTGAGCGCTCGAACTGTTCGGAGAAGGTTAAAAGAACGCGATATGGTACCACAAAAGCCAGTTAGTGGCCCCAAACTAACGCGAGCCCACCGAACAGCGCGCCTTCATTTCGCGCGCACTCATTTAAATTGGACTCAGCAGGATTGGAGCCGTGTACTCTTTTCTGATGAGTCTAAAATTGTGTTACATGGCAATGATGGAAGGAAGAAGGTCTACCGACGTAAGGGAGAGCGTTTCGCACAATGCTGCTTTGAAGAGAGGGTTGCTTATGGCGGTGGCTCATGGACTGTCTGGGGCGGTATATCCGCGAGCGGCAAAACTCAACTTGAGGTTGTTACGGGACCACGGCTGCCAACATTAAATGCTGAAAGTTACATTCGTGAGTGCTTAGAACCTCACGTGATGCCATACGCGGACTATGTGGGCCTAAATTTCCTTTTTATGCATGATAATGCAAGAGCCCATACGGCCGGCATCGTCAGGGAATATCTTCGGAATGTGAACATCACAGTTATGGACTGGCCAGCAAGAAGCCCAGACATGAACCCCATTGAACACATGTGGGACGAGCTAAAAAGACGTGTTAGGGCTCGTCAGCCAGTTGCCCAGACGATGCAGGAGTTGAAAACTGCCATAGAAGAGGAATGGGGGAGGATCCCTCAAAATTTCATAGAGCGGTTGATAAACTCTATGCCTAATCGTATGAGAGCTGTGGTAGATGCCCATGGAGGCAACACGCGTTATTAAATTAAACTTTTATTTGATAAAAAATGTTTTTTATTCAAAAAATCAACTGCCTTAATCAAGGCGCATACCCGACTTGTTAGGCGTAGCTCCATGTCCTGTGGTATTCTGAATTCAAATTTAGAACAATATGATCGAAAAAGATGGTAAAATGTATCAGGTTTAAAACTGCATCAATAGTTTTTGTTCAATCTAGCAATCATATTTCGGTAGGGGCCATCGAAACCTAAACTCTAAGGTGGGCCAATAGATGTGTCCAGAAGTGTATAATGTGATAGATAGATAGATAGATAGATAACATTTTTATTTGCACACTGAAACACACAAAATACAGAAACTTAAAATACTTCTAATAATAAAACAGAACTTATATATATTAGAGCTCACAAATTAACCGAAGCCCCATCCCCCGCTCCGTTGTTCAGCGTGTGTTGCAGTGATACAAACGGGCAACAACTCAGTGTTGGACTTGCTCAGAGAGCAAAACACTGATTTTCAGTTATTGCCTTTGAGTAGGTGCTGGGCGCATCCAAACGCCACAGACGTGTCAGCCAAGATACCACATATTTGAAAGACATTATAGTTAATAGGAATACATATTACAGTAAAATTCAGGTACAAAATCAACCCTTATATTATTGCTACCAAATACAAATAATATATATAAAAAATAAATTCCGAATACATAGTCACCATTACCTAAGCGATTGCACCGAACCGTTTTTTTGATAATCTAACAAAAACAGCTTTAATTGTTTCTTAAAATTTGGTCTTGATGTTAGAAATCTTATTGGAGGTGGAATGTTATTCCAACATTTGGTCGCTTGGTAACGGAAGCTACCCGTAAAAGTGACAGTTTTGTGCTTGTATACCGCCAGTGGAGGACGTGTCGATCGAAGAACACCAGCCCCATACTTTGTAGTGCAGAACTTTAACTTTTTGTATAAATATTCTGGATTTTTAAATTTGACGAGATCAAACATGAGAGTTGCTAAATGAAAGTGTCTGCGTGAAACCATATTAAGCAGGGATGCTTTATCTAAATAGGGTGAAATATGAGTACGTGGTGGTACATCGTAACAAAACCGACAACACGCATTTTGTATACGTTGAATTATACGCCGAGTGTTATATAGCATACGTGGCCCATACACTAAGTCACCATAATTAAGCCTAGATAAAATAAGGGATTCGCACAGAGTGATCCTGGCTTTTTCGTTCAGATAACTGCGTATCTTGTACAACACCTTTAATCGATAAAAACTCCTCCGAACTAAATCCAAAACATGCGCCTCGAAACGTAGATGGCTGTCAAAAATGACACCCAAATTTTTCGCAAGACTGACCTGCTCTATGTTCATTCCCATCATTCTTACAATGGGTCCAGCTTTCATTGTACGTTCGATCTGTTGTTTTGTACCAAGTACCATGAATTTCGATTTCAGTGGATTAAGTACTAAAGCATTGTTAGTAGCCCAATCGGCAACACGATTCAAATCTGCATTCATTCTTTGCAAAGACACAGCAATATCTGATGGAGGTCCCGAAATATACAATTGTACATCGTCTGCATAGCAATGATAATTGCAGTGTTTAATGACTCTAGGAAGGTCAGCACTGTATATGATAAATAGAAGTGGGCCAAGTATGGAGCCCTGTGGGACTCCCCGCTTTAATATTTTAGGAGCCGATAGAGCATAAGAACCATTCTGTTTCAAGAGTTTCACCGACTGACATCGCTGGTCCAGATAACTACAAAACCACTGTACTGTCTGGTGATCAAAACCATAATAAGATAATTTCGAAAGCAACAGAGATATATTTAGACAGTCAAATGCGCGAGAAAAATCGAGAAGAGTCAAAATTGTACTACGCCCCTCGTCCTGATCTGCAAGTATGTTGTCCGTTACGTCGAGAAGGGACGTGACAGTTCCGCGGCCCCTTCGAAAGCCTGACTGAAATGGTGGCAGAATATTGTTGGCTTCAACGTACCGAATTACCTGATTGTAAATCACTTTTTCCAGAACCTTTGACAAAAAAGGTAAGATACTGATCGGTCTAAGGTCTTTGAGGTCATCAGGTTGATTAATTTTAGGCATGGGTGTGACTAATGCTTCCTTCCACTGAGCAGGAAAAATACCAGTAACAATAGAACGATTTATAATATCAGTTATGGCGGCCAAGGTACGTGGAAGAGTAAGCAAAAGCATGTCCCGAGTAATACCATCTCTTCCAGCTGCGTTCGATTTAATCGACATAATAATTTTGGCAACAAATTCTTCACTGACCGTGTTCAATTTAAAAGTATCTACACATTCTTTAAATCGATGATGTTCATAATAAGACAGCTGAGAGATAGGAACCGCCTCAGGACCTGGCACGTGTAAGAAATGTTCATTAATTTTATTAGCATCACTGAAACCATCCGGTAGACACTCACTTTTGCATGGATCTACTAAAATTTTTTCCTTCAGATTCTTCCAAAACTTTTTACTGTCTTTAATATTAGAATTTACATAATGATTGTAATATGCTCGTTTTTCTCTGTCAATACTTTTTACCACTAAATTCTTTAAGTCTTTGTAATATTTTTTGTGTGCTTCAGTTTTCGATTTGCGATACTTGTCGTGAGCATTGTTACGAAGTTCTATCATCATTTTGATTACGTCAGTTATCCATGGCAATGCCTTATTATGTCGGAAGCTAGAAGTGGTAAGTGGCGCATGTTTATCCCAAAGTGATAAGAATAGATTGTTAAATCTGTCAACCATTCCATCAACCGTATCCAACTTTGACACAGACTCCCAATCCAGCTTAGCAAGGTCTCTATTGAATTCTGCCATGTCAATCCGTCTTATTGGTCGATATGTGACTAACCTAGGAGGAGATTTAGGTTTTTTTAACATGAAGCTCACATTCACCATTGCATGACCCAGAGACCCGGTAATATTAGTGACTGATAATTCGTGTATGTTACAATTCGTGCACACAAGATCAATTAATGTATCAGCCCCAAACGAAAAATGCGTAGGGTCTTTCACAGCTTGCTGAAGATTTAGGCAGTTAAGAAACTGATTAATTTTGGCAACATCAGAATTGGATCCTTCAAGCATATTAATATTAAAATCTCCCAATAACATCACATAGTCGTAATTAGAAAATTGCGTGACGGATTCCGTTAATGCGTCAATGAATAAATCCACGTTTACCCATTGTGGTCTATAAGCTGTACCTATAATCAAACGATGGCCGTTTATTTGTGTCGAGAGCCATAGTTGTTCAATATTGGCATCGGGATGTTTCATATAATGTACACGTACGTCCTGTTTTACATAAAAGGCGACACCGCCACCTCTTCCGCCTCTCATGTGGCGCGGACGAGGCGAGTTTCTCAGCCGATACCCAGGTACAGCTGGCGCACGAGCCTCTTGGCCCTCCGGCAGCCAAGTTTCGTTTATTGCTACGATGTCAGGCTCAAAACGACTCATTGCCACGAGAAAATCATCATGACCTGTATTCAAAGATCCCGCATTGTACAAAGCTAATTTGAGAAATTTAGATTTTACCCTCATTTTCCACATCAATAGAGTTATTTGTCCAAGACCATAGATGCAATGTCCTAAATATTATTTTAATGATTATAATATGGTAGACGTAATGATGTATTTTAGCAAAATATAATACGTATGAAATTTGACAAAGTGTTAATTGAAAATTATAACCCAAATCAATGAGTAATGGATGATTTACAGTGTGTAGAATTTGATATAATTTGTGTTTATTTATAAAATTTATAATTAAAAATAACAAAGAGGGCTCAGCGTTCAAGAAACATAAATCAATTGTAATATAAATGCAAAAAATCATAACAATAATATATTCTAAGTTCAAAGCTATATACTCGTATAGCCCTAACAGAGAGGCATGACACGAATGTAGTCCAGTGGATTGCCAGGTCTCGCTGAAACTGAGCTGGACTTGCTTCACTGCAACACACGATGCACAGTAAATAGACAAAAATACACAACACAAATCCCCAGCACAAAGGGTAGAAAAAAAACAAACATATGCGCAAGATTTTACATAAAATATTTTAACAGTTAATGCATTAAAATTCATGTAGATATCATAATCTCTTGATAAACTACAAGATGTAATGTGTTATCTGATAGCCCTCAATAACACGTTTTTTAAACACGACATTTATTTTACAGTTTAATTTATATACGCCTATATGTTTTCAATGTGTGGGTTTATTTTAGTTAAAGAAAATTTAATATTTTTTGAATGACGTTCTCTAGGGCTTGCATAGCTTCTATCGCGGGCCTTGAGCGCGGGGACCGAATCCAGAAATTCCGTAACGAAAAAACCTCACGCTCCCCACGTCATCGTCTGCAGTTCGGCAGTCTTCGACTAGACATGCGCAAAACAGTACTTTGAAACGTACTGCCATATGGCATGACATATCGTACCGCGTCATATGACATTATAGCAGTACCCATGATGACATAATGACACATGATTAGACGTATTGTACGACTCTACGAAACTCGTTTTATTTATTTAATAATAGAAAAATTTGTTTTCTTATCGGTCACCACGCTCAAAAAGTGTAACTTGAATTAATATCAAAGAAAGAGCAATACTGCATGAATAAAATAAATAAATAAAATTATAATTGCATAAGTTGATACAAAATGCTATGCAATAGCTTTACCGCGGCAGTCCCCGAGTGCCACACGTCTTTTTTTTTTAAATACTCCAAATCATAAGCGTTACAAATCATAGTACTAATGAAATTTACATAAAAAATTTGGAACAATTATATAATAAATCCGTACACCATTCTCAAATGGTTTTATTTTAATATTGTATTTTTATAACTCGTTAGGTTATGTATTAGACAAAATTGTATTTTTAAAACTATAGTAGTGGTTTTTTTATACTACATCGGGTGGCAGACAAGCATACGGCCCGCCTGATGTGAAGCGATTACCGTAGCCATATAAACTAGCTACATGATATATCGATCGAACGAAGCCATCCCCGCTGCCAACGCAGGAACTTATTCAACCTCACTCACTCGCAGGAACACAACAACCCTCAAGGGAATTGTTATTTGACTGTGATATCTTGTGAGCTGAAGAGACTTCCCACGCACACGACAAAAATACTCAATGCCCTGCATATTTTCGCCAAAGCCTCGTTAGTTAGTCAGCAGCGCGCACCACGTGCAGGTGAGGTAGACTTTTTGTTATAATATTAATAGCAATTAACAAATTTTTATAATTTATGTTATTTTATAGTTGAAAGAAAACATGATGAATTATATTTACTACACTAACGGGAGTAGAGTAAAAGGAAAAAAGCTTTTCGCGGGGTATACCTAATACGCAGAACGACCACTTCGCGTTATGACTAACCAAAAGTAGAAGTAGGCATAACGCTAGTTAGACTTACTTCGATGTAGACCAACATTTTTATAGGCCAAATAATAACCAGACCAATTGAGATTTAGTCTTTAAGCTCTTAACTTAACCCCTATATTTCGTCTTGTACTAGAAAACTATGGTATATACTTCTAGTAAAAAATATTTTTTAAAATTAATAAAACGATACGGTGTGATCAAATTTAATTCAATTTTTATTTTATTTATAAACTTACATTACATCTATCATTTATAAAACTTATACTGAATTTATTTGAATTCAGTATTTATATCACTTATAAATACTGAATTCAAACAATGTGTTAGGGCGGATTTTCTTTCATAGCCCTGTATTTCTTGTACTTTTCATTAACTTTAGAAATAAAAACCCTCTTCCGGTGGAAAACATGCCACTAAATATAATAAAACTATCATCATCAATTTGACGAGCTCGGTGGCGTAGCGGTCAATGACGCGGCCTCGGCACCAACGCTCGTGGGTTCGATTCCCACACATGACAAACATTTGTGTGCATGAACATGTCTGTTTGTCTTGGTCTGGGTGTTTTCTATGTATCATATGTTATGTATGTATTTACAAAAAAAAAATGTATTTACGTATGTTTATCAGTTGTCTAGTACCCATAACACAAGCTTCGCTTACTTTGGGGCTAGATGGCGCTGTGTAATTTGTCGGACAATATTTATTTATTTATTATCATCATCTCAGCCATTGAAAGTCCACTGCTGGACATAGGCCTCCCCTCTAGATCTCCAATAAGACCGGTTGGAAGCGGCTTGCATCCAGCGCGATCCCACGGTCTTAATGAGGTCGTCTGTCCACCTTGTGGGTGGACGTCCTACGCTGCGCTTGCCGGTACGTGGTCTCCACTCGAGAACTTTTCGACCCCATCGGTCATCCGTCCTCCGTGCTATGTGCCCTGCCCACTGCCACTTCAACTTGCTAATCCGCTGGGCTACGTCGGTAACCTTGGTTCTTCTACGGATCTCCTCATTTCTGATTCGATCTCGCAGAGAGACTCCGAGCATAGCCCTCTCCATAGCTCGTTGGGCTACTTTGAGCTTGTTCATAAGGCCCATAGTGAGGGACCACGTTTCAGTGCCGTAAGTCATCGCTGGTAATACACACTGGTCGAAGACTTTCGACTTGAGGCACTGCGGTATGTCGGACGAGAAGACATCACGCAATTTTCCGAACGCTGCCCAGCCGAGTTGGATTCGGCGACTGACCTCTTTCTTGAAGTTGGACCTACCTAACTGGACTACTTGTCCTAGGTAGACGTACGAGTCAACAACTTCAAGAACCGAGCTCTCAACAGATATTGGAGTGGGTACAACATGGGCATTACACATGAACTTCGTCTTGTCCTTGTTCATTTTAAGACCCACTTGTTGAGAAACTCGATTGAGCATCGTGCTGAGATCTTCCATCGAATTTGCCATGACCACGATATCGTCGGCAAACCGAAGGTGAGTGATGTATTCGCCGTTAACATTGATGCCGAATCCTTTCCATTCCAGGAGCTTGAAGGCGTTCTCCAAAGCGGCCGTAAACAGTTTCGGAGATATCACGTCTCCCTGTCTTACGCCTCTTTTCAAAGGGATCGCCTTCGAGCTCTGTTCCTGTACTCGGACCGACATAGTGGCGTTATTATACAAACACTTCAACACTTCGATATACCGATAGTCAATACGGCATCGCTGGAGAGACTCAAACACAGCCCATGTCTCGACCGAATCAAAAGCTTTCTCATAGTCCACAAACGCTAAGCCAAGTGGCAAGTTATACTCTTCGGTCTTCTGTATAACCTGCCGCAGCGTGTGGATGTGGTCTATAGTACTGAAGCCTCTTCGGAAACCGGCTTGTTCGGAAGGCTGGAAGTCATCAAGCCTGCGCTCGAGACGGTTCGTAATGACCCTTGAAAACAGCTTATAAACATGGCTCAGAAGCGAGATGGGTCTATAGTTCTTTAATAAGGTGTTGTCGCCTTTCTTAAAGAACAGCACCACCACGCCTCTGTTCCATGCTTCAGGCGTTATGCCCTCGAGGACGACGGTGTTAAAGAGCTTCTGAAGGACTTTTAGTACCGGTGTTCCACCCGCTTTCAGAAGCTCTGATGTGATTCCGTCATCACCCGGCGCCTTGTTGTTTTTAAGCTGATTCAGGGCCATAATCTCGTACAGGCTGATGTCCGGAATATCCTCGGTGAAGTGTCGGGTCAGCTTGGCTCTTGGGTCTTTGGCCGCGCTGTTAGCAGGCTTGGCAACGGAAGCGTATAACTGTCCATAGAACCTTTCGATCTCCTCGAATACCTCGGCCTTGGTCGACGCTATACTGCCATCTTCTCTCTTCAGCTTGGTCAATTGGCTTTGCCCTATAGACAGATTCCTTGCAAACACTTTGGAGCCTTTGTTCCGCTCTATCGTCTCTTTAATATATTTCCTATTAAAGAGACGTATATCGTGCCGCAAGGATTTCGAGATCTGTCTATTGAGCAGCCTGTATGACTGTGCGTCATAGGAAGACTGCAGTTTCAGCGAGCGTCGTTCAGCCAGCCACGATAATAAAACTATGATTTCACTCAAAATTCTAAGTGGACAGCTAAATACAGTAAGAAGTTTGTATAGGTACCTCCTAGATACAAACCTATTATTTAGGCATAACGAGATATAGACCATGTAAAATTCAGGCATAAAGCTAAGTAATCATTATGCGAAGCAGGCAAATGGCGACTTAGGCAAACAGATACTTAGACTAAAAGCTTATCGAAAATGAAGTTTAGTCATAACGAGAAGTGGTCGTTCTGCGTATTAGGTATACCCCGCGAATAGGGTAAAAAATTACGTTGATGTAGTCAAATCCAGTTCTCGAATATATTTTTTTTGAAAATTCGTTCTCATCTATATATATAAAATATATCCGCGCGCGATAAAACAAAACAAATATTATGACCTCCTAAACGAATTAACAAAAAGCGGCTATGTAGTTAATCTATACGCTGTAGAAGTAGGAGCGAGAGGTATACCAGCAAAATCTCTCTATAACCTGCTAAAAGACCTTGGCTTGTCCAGAAGTGCAGTAAGTTCTATACTAGAACGAGTATCTAAAGCTGCATTAGCAGGTTCATACCAGATTTGGCAGGGCAGGGAGAGAAACACAAGTAGTGAAGGTGAGTGTTGATGTACGTCGGAAAGGGGCCCCTTAAACCTACACCCGTGTCACAAGTCTCGGGATCTGCTTGGGTTTCTCTCTCACCCGCACGGTGAATCCATGGAAGCTAAGAAGTTCGTCTCAGTAAATCACTGACTCACTCATCACGAAATCTCAGAAACTATAACACCTACAAACTTGAAATTTAGCAGGTAGGTTCCTTGTAGGGTGTAGACATCCACTAAGAACGGATTTTACGATACTCCACCCCTAAGGGGGTAGAATGGGGGTTGGAAGTTTGTATGAAAGTCCTATGTTTTTGAAGCAAGAGACTTGAAATTTAAAATGTATGCTCTATAGATAGTGTGGAGGTGTACTAATAATGTATCTTTAGAAATCAATCCCTTTTTGGGGTTAAAACGGGGGTTGGAAGTTTGTATGAAAGTTCTATGTTTTTGAAGTAAGAGACTTGAAATTTAAAATGCATGCTCTATAGATGGTGTGGAGGTGTACTAATAATGTATCTTTAGAAATCAACCCCTTTTTGGGGTTAAAACGGGGGTTGGAAATTTGTATCAAAGTTCTATGTTTTTGAAGTAATAGGACTTGAATTTTAAAATGCATGCTCTATAGATGGTGTGGAGGTGTACTAATAATGTATCTTTAGAAATCAACCCCTTTTTGGGGTTAAAACGGGGGTTGGAAATTTGTATCAAAGTTCTATGTTTTTGAAGTAATAGGACTTGAATTTTAAAATGTATGCTCTATAA
Source organism: Hypsopygia costalis (assembly GCA_937001555.2). Taxonomy (NCBI): domain Eukaryota; kingdom Metazoa; phylum Arthropoda; class Insecta; order Lepidoptera; family Pyralidae; genus Hypsopygia; species Hypsopygia costalis. The sequence continues at coordinate 7,679,226 of OW443344.2, read as the reverse complement.
ATGGTGTGGAGGTGTACTAATAATGTATCTTTAGAAATCAACCCTTTTTTGGGGTTAAAACGGGGGTTGGAAGTTTGTACGAAAATTCTATGTTTTTAAAGTAAGAAACTTGAAATTTAAAATGTATGCTCTATAGATCGTGTGGAGGTGTGCTAATAATTTATCTCTAGAAATCAACCCCTTTTTGGGGTTAAAACGGGGGTTGGAAATTTTTATTTTAAAATTACGTTGATGTAGTCAAGTCCAGTTCTCGAATATATTTTTTTTGAAAATTCGTTCTCATCTATATATATAAAAGAGTAAATCAATGACTCACTCATCACGAAATCTCAGAAACTATAACACCTACAAACTTGAAATTTAGCAGGTAGGTTCCTTGTAGGGTGTAGACATTCACTAAGAACGGATTTTACGATACTCCACCCCTAAGGGGGTAGAATGGGGGTTGGAAGTTTGTATGAAAGTCCTATGTTTTTGAAGCAAGAGACTTGAAATTTAAAATGTATGCTCTATAGATGGTGTGGAGGTGTACTAATAATGTATCTTTAGAAATCAATCCCTTTTTGGGGTTAAAACGGGGGTTGGAAGTTTGTATGAAAGTTCTATGTTTTTGAAGTAAGAGACTTGAAATTTAAAATGCATGCTCTATAGATGGTGTGGAGGTGTACTAATAATGTATCTTTAGAAATCAACCCCTTTTTGGGGTTTAAACGGGGGTTGGAAATTTGTATCAAAGTTCTATGTTTTTGAAGTAATAGGACTTGAATTTTAAAATGCATGCTCTATAGATGGTGTGGAGGTGTACTAATAATGTATCTTTAGAAATCAACCCCTTTTTGGGGTTAAAACGGGGGTTGGAAATTTGTATCAAAGTTCTATGTTTTTGAAGTAATAGGACTTGAATTTTAAAATGTATGCTCTATAAATGGTGTGGAGGTGTACTAATAATGTATCTTTAGAAATCAACCCTTTTTTGGGGTTAAAACGGGGGTTGGAAGTTTGTACGAAAATTCTATGTTTTTAAAGTAAGAAACTTGAAATTTAAAATGTATGCTCTATAGATCGTGTGGAGGTGTACTAATAATTTATCTCTAGAAATCAACCCCTTTTTGGGGTTAAAACGGGGGTTGGAAATTTTTATGAAAATCCAATGTTATTGAAGTTAAAGTAATTATGGCAGAAGGATTTTAAATGATATTTAAGTATAAAAAAATATTGAAAACAACTACATACTTACTATTATAAGGAATCCCTCCTTATAATAGTAAGTATGTAGTTGTTTTCAATATTTTTTATACTTTATTATTATAACAATAAAAAGTACTTTAGGTTTTAAAAAATAATATCCGTCGATTTCATTGATTCTAAAAATTCGTCTAGATATTGATTGTTTTTAACTTTTTTATTTTTTTCCTTTCATTAGGTATTTAGCTTTTTCGAATGTAATTAAAAATTATTTGCAAATAACTGACTCCACGCGTACGAAGTCGCGGGCGGCCGCTAGTGAATATATATAAATGGCTTTTATAACTCCTTTATCACACATAAATAAATAAAATTAGTTGTCATAAATAATTTAATTTGCACAAAATTTCGTATATATTTAATCAATTAACGTGTAAAAGTCGTTGACAATTTACTGGCGTGAAATTGTTTTAACATTATGACGTCATAAACATGACGACCAATCATGGCGCGTTCGTCGTCACGTGACATATACTTATCAATTTCAAATTGATTATAATTAATTAGAGACATTTTGTTGTAAGTTTGTCACATCGACTATTAATATAATTTATGATAAAATTTCAAAATATATAAAAAAAAACGATAATATTTTTTTTTCAATAGCCCATTTGTTTATTAACTTAGGTAAATAAAACAGCAGACACTCACTCAAATCTATCAAGCAACTCGTAATCAAAAGAATAGGCTTGTTGCCCATGTTACAAAATTATAAAAACTCTCTATCAGTAACGTAAAATACATAAAACTAGAACGATCTGCGATCTTAAAATTTTAATAACTTATGTCCGACGTGTTTTATGTTCGGTCAAAGTTTGGTGGGAAAGTCCATTTTAAAGGTATGAAATTATAAAAAATAAATATTACCATTGTAGAAACAATAAAAAAGACTATAACTTTTGTTACGGCACTGGCTACACAAACGCAATATTTAACATAGCTGTCGTACAAATTTCTGATTTAATGCTTATAAAATAGCACGGTGTGACGTCATAACGTGGTGGCCTTTTGTATGGAGCGTTTTCGGGATAGTCCAAAATTGTAATCTTCAAGTTATCATATCTGGAGAAGTTTTTATGAAATCGAAGTAATTATTTCACCTATATTTATATTATTGTGACGTCTTTAAATAACAAATCGAAAAAAAAAAATGGGATACAAGCCTTTTGAAAGACATCTATTTATTTATTAAGGCACACCAATAAGTTTACACGATTACATTCAATATATTTTGTACAAATCTAGGCCCAACATGTAACCCAATTACAGGCGAATACAACTCTCACAAGAAATTAACAAAATAAAACAAAAATATTGCTACATATATACCTCACAATATTATAATTATGCATTGTTGACAAAGGAATTTATAAGCAAATTATCCGAATCCCACAAAAATTAATAAATAAATATTCCTGGACAAATTACACACTGCCATCTAGTCCCAAACTAAGCAACTATGGGTAGGTACTAGATAACTGATGATATACTTAAATACATTTTTTTTTATAAATATATACATATAATACATAGAAAACACCCAGACCAAGACAAACAGACATGTTCATGCACACAAATATTTGTCTTGTGCGGGGATCGATCCCGCGACCTCGGAGTCAAAGTGACCATTGCTAACCATTCGACCACCGAGCTCGTCAATAATAAGCGCCATGAAACAACTGAACCTTTCACCTCTAATATTCTGTGCTTTCACTTGAACTTTAAAAGTGAATCATGATTGATGTCTAGGATCACATGAGTTGTAGATTTTATTATAGCATTCGTGGCAGAGGTGTTAGAATGCTCCGGTTTGTCCGTGTCTTATGTATGACGTACATTTAATAATAATAATAATAAGTCCGCAGGGCAGCTTGTGTGGCGAGCTGTTGTGTGAGTAGCGACACCACGGACCCGAGTCTCCAGAGAGTCGGTCAGGGCCTTCGTCTCCGACGTGTCTTCATCGGTCGGAGTGTAAACACAAGAAGGCCCGCAGGACTCTCAGCTCTGGCTTGCCTTCATTGGCCGTCCAGAGAGGAGCCGCTAGAGCTATATGCTCCAGGGGTGGAAGTGTTAAAGGGCATCACGCCGCGAGTAACTTCGGAGAAAGCGCAGCACACCTCTCGACATCCCTGAGTCACTCACACCGGTGTTGCCCCCGGCCGTTTTCCTGGCATTTCGGGGGCCCATCTAGTGAGTGGCAAGCCACCGCCTGCCGCAAATAACTAGCAATAAAAGCAGTTATGGCAGGCGTCCGCCCCTCTTCTGTAATAGCCCAGTATTAAGTTCACCCAGACCTCATCTCCATAGCCCATTTATTTTCCATCACACTTCGCAATAGTCTCAACGCCTGCCGAGACCTGCTCATGGGTATGTCGTTCCATTGACATATCCTGGAGCGGGTCACGGCGGGCGTACAACATTACATCAAACTTCTCAAAGGGGCCTCTACGCGTTGGATCCATATCCCCGCGCATGCCTATCAAATGACCGGGCTTGACCCGTGATTAAAAAGAGATACATAATAATAATAATGCATATTATTATCATAGTAAATAATGGAATAAATCAGTACTAAAACTCGAATTTTATACAATTTCTATTATCAGCAAACAATTTCATCATGTAATCATCGATAACAGAGAAAATGAAAAATACAGGTAATGACAACTATAGACATGACAGTGATATGACATAATAACATGAAATGCCGATAACACGAGGACAAGCACGCATTCCACCGCTGCCTGTTTCACCGGTTAGCTCCATGTCCGCGTCCTCAGAGGAGTATGTGACTCCTCCGGAACACGACGTGTCGAGCAGTGAAGACGGGCGGCCGTCTCCAGCGCGACGCCGACCAGCTGCGCGTCGCCGAGGGAGACCACCGCTGCCGCGCTTGGGACCAGCAGGGCGATCCGCCCCGCAACCGGCCCCCGCCGTCGGTGGTGCAGTGCGCCGCATGAGATGGACACGAGAGATCAACGAAAATGTCATGCGGGCGTACTATAGGGCGACAGAAGGGGGAACTAACCTAACTGCGTATCGTTCTCGCTTGCTTCCTCTCTCCAGGCTCTTGAACCGGACGTGACCGTTACTACACAACGACTATCAGATCAGAACATACAATTACGTTGGATGACCGTGCGGGTCGTCCGTATGTTGGACGGACCTGCGCTTGAAAGACTTCGCTCCGAGGTAGTTGTCCCCACGTCTACCGCTGAACGGGATTTTTCACATGTTTTGCCACCATTAAATCATGTGGTAGAACAGTTGAATAATATACCCGATACGATGGACGTCGAGGACACAACAGTAAGTACCCAGGAAAATGAGCACTTGAGGAGGGTTTTGGAAGATGTCATTCTGGAGTTTAGGACTAAACCCGCCTCTCAAAAACCGCGATTGCCTCGTTTGCCTACGCACAAATGAAACATAGCCCTAGTGATGGCTTTAGACCGCATGCTAGAGCCATATCTGCGTTCTAGCCAAGATCTTACTGATACGCATTCGATCCTGCATTGCGCTGCTATCGCCGCGTGCCGTGTCGCAAATGTTCGATTCTTAGAACGAAATACGATTGCGCAATGCGTAGGGGATTCACCGAGATGGCAAAAAAGAATCGAAATGCGTATCAATACGGCTAGAGCCACCATTGGGAAGTTGATTTGTTTTAGATCAGGAAATAATCGCCCCAGAGTCATGCGCTACGTGACACAGGCCTTTGCTGGAACCGGTATTAGGTCACAGGATTATATGGCCTTTGTCACGGAGCGCATAGACTATCTGAAGCAAAAAATTAGTGCATGGGCAAACCGGATACGTCGATACAGAGAACGGGTGGACAGATATCGCCAGAATCGCATCTTTCAAAATGATCAAAGGAAGATTTATAGAAGCTGGGAGAGTCCTACAACTGGTGTCGATAATGGGGAGCGACCGGATATGACGGAAATGACACATTTTTGGAAAAATATCTGGTCGCACCCTATTGCTCATACTAGTGGCGACTGGATGAATGTAGTTAAGCGCTCATGTGAAAATTTACAACCCATGGGGCCGATAGAAATTAGTCCTAAAGACATAGCGGATGCAGTCCATTCTCTTCATAACTGGAAGAAACCCGGACCAGACGGACTACATAACTTCTGGTTGAAATGGTTACGAAGTTCACATGAGCGCTTGGCCTCACAATTTCAGGACGCAATTGAGCGAGGGTCTCTCCCAACTTTTATGACAACCGGTGTCACCTTCCTGCTCCATAAATCGGGTAGTACCACGGAACCTAAAAATTACAGACCTATCACATGCTTGCCTACCATCTATAAGCTCCTTACATCTATTCTGAGAATAAAAGTAAATAAACACCTTGTAACTAATAATATTTTAGATCCTGCTCAGAATGGATGTAGAGTAGGATCCCGTGGTACTAATTAGCTACTCCTCATTGACATGACTGTTAGCCAGCAAGTTCGTCGAGGTCGCAAGAGTCTTTCCGCAGCCTGGATAGATTACAAGAAAGCCTACGATTCGGTACCTCATACATGGTTAAGACGGGTGTTGGAACTGTATAAAATTAATGCAGTTCTATGCACCTTTCTTAACTCATGTATGGGGCAGTGGACCACGGCTCTTTGTCTTCCAGGATGTGGAGCGACTCATGCAATCTCAGAACTCATAAGGATTGAACGTGGTATATTCCAGGGTGACAGTTTGAGTCCCCTTTGGTTTTGCCTGGCTTTGAATCCCTTGAGCGCTCTGCTAAGGAATTCCAAGCTTGGCTACCGGTTTCGAAGGGGAGGTGAAATCCTTTCTCACCTCCTGTATATGGATGACCTCAAATGCACAGAATGAATCAAATTTGGTGACACTACTAAATGTCACTAAGCATTTAGTAATGACATTAAAATGGATTTCGGTATAGATAAATGCGCGGTCGTCCATATTCAACGAGGGAAAGTTGTAAATAGAAAAGACTTACAACTTTCAGAGAATGTGATTCTCAGAACCCTCTCTGAAACTGAAACTTATAAATACCTTGGTATGGCGGAGTGTTTAGGTATACAGGATAAGGAAATAAAACAATCAGTGAAGGAACGTTTCTTTGTCCGTCTTTCAAAAGTACTGAAAAGTGTTTTGTCAGGTGGTAATAAGGTGCGTGCCTTCAATGGTTGGGTTATGCCTTTGCTTGTATACACCTTCGGAATACTAAGGTGGACTCAAACCGAGCTCGACGCACTGGATCGCAAAGTCCGTAAACTGCTTACCGCGTATCGTATGCATCATCCACGCTCATCTATGATGAGATTATACATCCCACGGAAGTGTGGGGGTCGAGGTTTCCTTAATGCCAAAAACCTACACAACCGTGAGGTGTGTAATCTCAGGGATTATTTCCGTCATGTTGAGAGTGGGATGCATCGAGACGTTGTAGCAGTTGACAAAGGACTGACGCTACTCTCCTTGGCAAAAGAGAACTGGCGCAGACCACTTGTATTAAGCACTGAAGATCGCTTGAATATATGGAAGGGTAAAGAGCTACACGGACGATTCCATCGGGCACTTCATGGACCCGATGTTGATCTTTTAGCGTCCGTAACCTGGCTACGATTCGGTGACCTTTTCGGGGAAACCGAAGGTTCTGTCTGTGCAATTGCTGACGAAGTTGTCAAGACTAATAACTACCGGAAATACATCATGAAAGACGGGACGGTGGACATCTGTCGGGCATGTCACCGTCCTGGTGAATCTATCAGGCATGTTATTTCCGGTTGTTCTTATCTTGCCAATGGTGAGTATTTGTACAGACACAACCAGGTAGCTAGGATAATTCATCAGCAACTTGCTCTTCGATATGGTCTTGTGAGTTCTGAAGTGCCATATTACAAGTATGTACCTGTGCCTGTTCTCGAAAACAGTCGTGCCAAGCTCTACTGGGACCGGTCTATCATCACGGACAGGACTATTATGGCTAATAAGCCTGATATCGTGTTGGTAGACCGGTTAGAGCGAAGGGCATTTCTTGTTGATATCACCGTGCCATGCGACGAGAACCTCGTGAAAGCTGAGAATGACAAGTTGTCGAAATACTTGGACTTAGCTCACGAGGTTACCGCCATGTGGGACGTTGATTCAACAATAACTGTCCCGATAGTCATGTCGGAAAACGGTCTCATAGCGAAAAGTCTCAACTCACACCTCAGGAGACTTTCGCTAGGCTACTGGGTCAAGGGCCGGATACAGAAGGCAGCAATTTTGGGAACTGCACGTATTGTGCGGAGGTTCTTCAGTCTGTCGCCCTGACCACCGGCGCCGCAGGTATATATCCCGCGCCGGCGGTAACTCTTTTTATATTCATTTGCATTTATAATGTTACTTTTTTTTTATATTTATGTTGTAAATACAAATTTTTATAAAAAAGAAAACTAAATAAATAAATGTTGATAATAATAAACCATTTATTTCAGACAACATTGCAATGCATACAAATTTACAAAACAATAAGTCCATAGAATAGATACCTTAATCTACAAATATATATATTTTTATTTTTATTCTACTTAAAACTAGATTACACGTTGAGTCGGCGACGTGTATCGCATTATATTCGGCAACCGACCTCGGAACTTCCGAAATACGATGCCCTCCGGCCAAAAATCTTCCTTCAAGAATGTTGAAAGATGGTGGGTCGGCACTCTCACCACAAATGAGTTGAAATTCACCTTATGGCGAGACTCCAACCGTTCAACTCTTAGAACGAACTTGGTCTTCATCTGCACGTATTCTACAACCTCTTCTACCTTTGTAGACCAGTGCAGTCGTGAGACATACAGCTGCGTCGACGGTATTTCTACACGCAGCTGGCCTGGCCCAGAGATTGCGGCTGGCGGGCTTCTTCCTCTTCTTTCTCTCGACCTTGACGAAGCCATCCTCGTCACATTCTTTCGTGTCCTGTCGATGACACGGTGGTTCAGCCCTAGGAGTAGGCTCACAGCGGCTTTGCTTTTTCCCCATATTGGGCCGCTTAGTTGTTGGGGCAGCAGCGGCGCGGGGAGTCGATGCACTGGCATGCGATATATCGGTGCAGCGGGCGGCGAGATGCGACAAATTGCGGTCAGAAACAATTGTCGGTGACGCAATTACGGCCGATGCAAAACTGCTGACTGATACGTTTTGCGCTTCGTGACAAGTGTTCACATTGTCCGCCTCGAGTGACCTACTTACCGCATCATTGCGTTTTAAAGACAATAATTCGGTACGTAGCTCACTGATAGTAGATTCGGAGGCTTCTAATCTACTTTTCACTTCGTCCAGGCTAGTCTTCAGGACCCTAATATCCTTCAGCAGCCTAGTCACGTCGACGTGTTCGAAGTCCACAGCTGGAAGTTTATTCAGCTGCTTCGCCACGAAGGTTGGCACGTCGTCCGGATCTGTCTCCTTGAGAAGAGTGATGATGTCCTGTACACTCCTCTCGGTGCCATCTCTCCTGCGAGACGGCATCTGCGCGGTCTTACCGAGCTCTTCAAACAGCAGCTTCTTGCCTCTACTAATTTCCTCTTTGTTGAAGCTCGACTTGCAGATCTGCATGATGCTGACCTCGTCGAATGTGTCGATGGCATACTGGATGTATGCCAATAACCCGTTAGCTACGAGTTTTTCGGATCTCATAGCCATTTTATTAACGTGTCACGGCACATGCCGCGCGACTCGCGAATTATTATAATTCGTCACTGTGTAGACTAGAGCCATAGTTAGAGCGGCGCGTCCGGTTTAGAGCGCGCACTGCACTGCACTGCATTTGATCAGTATTAGAGAGAGAGAGAAAGCAGTAGGGAGTGGCCATACTGCACATAGTTATATTACTTTTACTATGCTAATAAGGCCTTCTGTAATATTCACGAAACTATGACCTGGGGCCCTACCGCCGAAGCTGGAGTCGATTACCTTCGGTTTTGTTAATTCCAAAAATTGGTCTTAGGTTAAAGGTGTAGACAAATATCTTCAGCTTAGTCGGTGGAGCTCTAGGGCTTCTGCCTGCTGAGCCAGACATAATAGGCTATTTGACTAACATTTTTTTCGGTTTGATATGTAGGGACGTCTCCATAATATAACCATAGGTGAAAGAATTACTTCGATAGCACAAAAATCTCTCGAGATATAATAATTTGAAAATCACAATTTTTTGCACTGCCCCAAAACGTTCCATACAAAAGACTACCGAATTATGACGTCACATGTTTGTATTTTGTATGCATCAAATCAGAAATTTGTACGACAGCTATGTTAAATATTACGTTTATGTGATTAGTATCATAATAAAAGTTATAGCATTTTTTATTGCTTCTCCAATGGAAATATTATTTTTTAATAATTTTATACTTTTAAAATGGACTTTCCCGCCAAACTTTGATCGATGCTAAAAAAAAGTCTGACTGAAGATATTAGAATGAAAGTTTGCAGATCTTTATAGTTTTGTGTATTTTACGATATTGTTAAATAATTTGTACAATTTTTAAACATTGGAAAATAGCCTAATAACACCAATCTCGACAAAAAATCCGATAGTAATCGGCTTTAACTTCGGCGGTAGGGCCCCAGGACTGAAACCAGATTTGAAAAAGCTAAGAATTTGATTTTTATTTATAAAATTACTTAATTGCTGCTGGACCATGGCATGCGACCACCATTGAGAACTTTCGACAAGAATGGGAGAATAGAGATGGACGAGCTCGGTGGTCGAATGGTTAGCAATGGCCACTTTGACTCCGAGGTCGCGGGTTCGATTCCCGCACAAGACAAAAATTTGTATGCATGAACATGTCTGTTTGTCTTGGTCTGGACGTTTTCTATGTATGCTATCGTCCCCCAGGGTATTTGAAGCCAGCGAACGTATGTTCCTTCTCAACATCACAACTGGAAATCTAAGTAAACAAGAAGGGAGGATAATCTGGAGTTAGAAGTGACGAAAGAAAGTTAATAGTGGTCGTTTCTGAGTTGCTATCAAAAGCTACGGAAGAGGATAAAAGACTGTTAAAAGCATTGATTTCGAGGACTAGCGGCCCGTCCCGGCTTCGCACGGGTGGACAATTTAGTAAAAAATATAGCCTATGTTACTCAGGGATAATGTAGCATTCTAATGGTGAAAGAATTATCGAAATCCGTCCAGTAGTTTTTGTATTTATTCGTAATACGTGTAACAAACATACAAAAATACAAAGTTTCCTCTTTATAATATTACTAGCTGCCCGCCCCGGCTTCGGACGGGTAGAAAGTGGTGTTTTATTTCCCTCGCAATTTTTCGTCTTTTCTCTCCGTAAAACCTTCCTTGTACCTTAACCAAAATATTAAAACAAAAATTAGCAGAGTTGGTCGAGCCGTTCTCGAGTTTTGAGCTTAGTAACATTAATATTTTAATATTGGACCACCTGAACAATGTACCCTCTCAAACAAATAAGAACTATTATAATTGCTGTACTATTGACGGAGAAATCATTGAAACTATATTAAAAAAATACATCCAGTCGAACATAGAACCGTAGGGCTACAGGTACAATAAACAACAATAACAAGTAATTTCTGTGACAAAATGTCCTTTCCCAAGACTGAAGGTATCTCTGAACCAAATTTCATCTAAATCGGTCCAACGATTTATGCGTGAAGAGGTAACAGCCCGACACTCTGTCGCATTTATAATATTATAGTATTAAGGATATGCGTTCCGAAAAAAACGACACATATACATATTTCAACCCCATCTCATCCCTATAGAGGATGATGGTCACGTTAGCCACATTGAGTTTTAAAAGTTGTTTTCGTAATCAGCGCCCCGATAAACCATAAAAACAATACCCATGATGATTTTCAGACCTTTAAGTCCAGTTTACCCCTTTGTAGGGGTTGAATTAAAATTAGAAATACTCGTGTAAAGTTTAGGATAAAATAGTCCAACTAATCTCGTTTCCCCATATAAACTTTGAAAAAATATTTTTCGTAAAAAGTAATTTCGTGCCCACCATGTTATATTTTCAAATCGATGCCATTTTCGTAATTAGCGTCCCAGAAAACCATTAAAAACAACACCCATATTGATGTTACTAGCTGATGCCCGCGACTTCGTTCGCGTGGACTTTATGATTCCGGCGTATTAATACAAATACGAACTAAAGTAGATACATAAGAAAATATTTGGGGCAGTATTATACGTTAAAAGTCAACAAATTATTATTTTTATTTAAGATAGTCACCATATTTTCAAAAAAAAATATAAAATAAATGAAGGGAGTCTTTCCTTCGGGAGCTAATATGAAAAGACCTCAAGCGTTACTAATCCTCGATAAAGCCACATTGTTGGCCATTTCGCATTCATCTGAAACGATTAGACAGCAATCCTGAAACATTTTCGCTTTGTCACAGTTTCGTGTCACAAAGCATGTCGGTGTTTCCGTTCTGTATAAATCGAGTAGAATATTGAACATTGTATTTGCATCCTTCCGCTATTATAATATTATGGCTGCAATACCTGGCGATGCTGCTGTATGATATTATTTTAGCGCCTGATTTCAGCGAGGATTGCTCTCGTCAGGTATGTTTTTCCAGTCCCTCCTGAAGCATCTAAGAAAAACAGTTTCCCCTCGTTGTTTAAAAGACTTTGAGTCACAAAATCTTGCTACCGAGCGTCTCGCAAATGCACGCATTCTTCTGGTTTGTGCGAATATATACCAATCGTTCCATTTCAATTTTATCGTACACTTCTATATAAAACTGACTAAACAGACCACGATATATAAAGTTAACGTGGTCTGTTTAGTCAGTTCTATATATGTATATATATATATATATATATAATATATATATATATATTATGATATATATATATATATTTATATATATATATATATATAGATATATATAAGAGAAAATCATTGACTCACTCATCACGAAATCTCAGAATCTATAACACCTACAAACTTGAAATTTGGCTGGTAGGTTCCTTATAGGGTGTAGACATCCGCTAAGAACGGATTTTACGATAATCTACCCCTAAGGGGGTAGAATGGGGGTTGGAAGTTTGTATGAAAGTCCTATGTTTTTGAAGCATGAGACTTGAAATTTAAAATGTATGCTCCATAGATGGTGTGGAGGTGTACTAATAATGTATCTTTGGAAATCAACCCCTTTTTGGGGTTAAAACGGGGGTTGGAAGTTTGTATGAAAGTTCTACGTTTTTGAAGTAAGAGACTTGATATTTAAAATGCATGCTCTATAGATGGTTTGGAGGTGTACTAATAATGTATCTTTAGAAATCAACCCCCTTATGGAGTTAAAACGGGGGTTGGAAATTTGTATGAAAATCCAATGTTATTGGAGTTAAAGTAATTATGGCAGAAGGATTTTAAATGATATTTAAGTATAAAAAATATTGAAAACAACTAAATACTTACTATTATAAGGAGGGATGTATTATTATAACAATAAAAAGTACTTTAGGTTTTACAAAGAGGTTTTAAAAAATAATATCCGTCGACTTCATTGATTCTAAAAATTCGTCTAGATATTGATTGTTTTTAACTTTTTCATCTTTTTCCTTTCATTAGGTATTTAGCTTTTTCGAATGTAATTAAAAATTATTTGCAAATAACTAACTCCACGCGTACGAAGTCGCGGGCGGCAGCGGGATTTATATATATATATATATATAAATATATATATATAAATCGAGTGCTACAAGTTGGACGCAATAGTTTTATTTATTTTATATATATATATATTTATATATATTTAAAATAAATAAGACTATTGCGTCTAACTTGTAGCAGGTAAGAATGAAAGTAGCACTGCGTGTGGTTATTTTTTACCCGACTGCCAGGAGGGTTATGTGTTTAGCGCGTATCTTGTATGTATGTAATATTCTTTATTACCTTGTATCTCTAGAACCGTTGAATGGATTTTCACATTTGAGGTATCGTTAGATTTGTCTTAATAGCCCGAGTGTTCTTAGGTAGGTGAAATATAAAAAAAAACAATATAGCGGCTGTTTGAAGCCATAATGTGAGGAAATAAAAATAAATCTACCAGGCATATTAAGTGGGGTATCAAAATGAAGGATTTTAAACACTGATTCTAAGTATGTACATAACTTGCATTTTTAATATTAAATGGAACGATAAATAAAAAAAGAATTAAATATTTTTTTCTACCAAGCATATCGAGTGGGGTATCAAAATGAAGGATTTTAATCTCTGATTCTAATATAGTGCTGTAGATATCTCATTGGATCCTAAAACATATGGTCAAAAACCACGAGAGGAATACATACCTGAAGATCCCAATAAAACAGGTGGTATACTAAACCAACTCAAATTATGTGTAGGCTCTCGAGCCATGCTAAGACGGAACATCAATGTTAACCATGGGCTGGTTAACGGTGCCATGGGTGTTATCCGACGAATAGACTGGCCAGCACTACGCAGAGAGCAGTTGGAGCCGGGAGAACTTCCACAAGCGGTATTTGTGGAGTTCGATGATCCAAGTATAACAGGGAACCTACCTGGAATTGGAGTCCGGATCGAGCCTTGTGCTACAGAATTTGATGCTTTACGTGGTAAAGGCAAGATCGAGCGACGAATGCTTCCCTTAATTTTATGCTGGGCAGTGACGGTGCATAAATTACAGGGCACAACTTTAGACAGAGCAGTTGTAGATTTAAGTAAAAACTTATTTGCAAAAGGTCAAGCCTACGTTGCTTTGAGTAGAGTAAAGACTCTCTCCGGACTTGCTATCAGTTCTCTTGACGCTAAAAAATTGCTAAATCAACCACATGACATAAACTCATTTAAGGAATTAATCCGGTTACGTAATCTTTCTTAACTAAAAAGACATAAATAAAATAATAATTTAAAAAACAAAAAACCCGCCTGCATGGATAACTACAATTAAAAATCAACTGAAAAGACTGAAACAAGATAAAAATTCAATGATAAGGTATTTAAAAAAGCAATGATTAGGTAGGTACTTAAAACTATAAACGTAAATTGAAACACTACAAAACCTATGTACCTACGTATTGTACACTTAGAAATATCAGCACGGTAGTCTTTCAATTTTTTGCAACAGTATAAACAGAATTGCAGTCGGAGGCATGAAATTAAGTGCTTCTATATGATAAATTATTATCTCTTTGCGCATGCCTCCGACTGCAATTCTGTTTATACTGTTGCAAAAAATTGAAAGACTACCGTGCTGATATTTCTAAGTGTACAATACGTAGGTACATAGGTTTTGTAGTGTTTCAATTTACGTTTATAGTTTTAAGTACCTACCTAATCATTGCTTTTTTAAATACCTTATCATTGAATTTTTATCTTGTTTCAGTCTTTTCAGTTGATTTTTAATTGTAGTTATCCATGCAGGCGGGTTTTTTGTTTTTTAAATTATTATTTTATTTTACAATACAATCAATATTTTGTCAAACTATTTATACTCATCAGGCTGAACAACTTTTGCTAAGGCGTCATTTTTATATTTCTTATAGTTTAGCTGAACCATTATGGTTCTGCATCAGGTGTTCTAAATCTTGGATTTTTATACCGAGATGGAAATTTCGTGTCCACGTTTTCAAATCGATGCCATTTTCGTAATTGTCATTTTAGAAAACCATAGAATTAACACCCATATTGTAACATTTCAACCCCATCGCACCCCCACAGGAGTGCTCTTGTGTCACGTCGATTATGTTAGATTATAAAATAGCTGTTGTTTTCGGAATCAGCGACCCGATAAACCATAAAATCAATACCCATGTCGATTTTCAGACGTTTGCACCTCATTCCACCCCTTTAGGGGTTGAATTTTGAAAAATCCTAAAACACGTGTTTACTCATTTATCTACAGAAGATCTCGTGTAAAGTTTCGTATAAAATAGTCCAACTAATCTTGGTTCCCCATACAAACTTTGGACCCCCATTTCACCCCCTTAGGAGTTGAATTTTCTAAATTCCCGTCTTAGTGAGCATCTACGTCCTGAAAGGAACCCCACTACAAAATTTGAGACTCCTAGCACTTGTAGTTTCTTAGATTTTGTGATGAGTGATTTTCTATAAAGAAAATTTTTCTTTAAACTTTAAATGACGATAACTTTTTAATCTGACATCAGATTTCGATGAAACAAAGCCTATATGTTGCTCAGGGATGGCCTTAATCTTTTAGTGAAAACCGCGTAAAAATCTGTTCAGTAGTTTTAAAGATTAGCGAGTACATACAGACAGACAGACAGACAGACAGACAAAAAAATCAAAAAAATCTTTTTTGTGTTCTGTTACTCTTTTTTTATCGCCCACACTCATATTTTGTTAATTTTATCAAATGTACAGACACGCGGTTCCTACTGTTTTATTATATGTATTGATGACGTTTGAATTCCATTGCACCCTCACAGGGGTGATTTTATGTCACGTCGGCTATGTTGAATAGGGGTGTAGACAGTAAACGAAATATAATACAAATTATTGTTTTTCTGATAGTTTATATTAGAGAATTACCGAAAATGACATATTTTTACTCATTAAGTTTATTATCTTTTTTATTTTAATTAATGAAAAGTAAATATTTAATCCGTAATATCACGTGACCGCAAACACCAATCACAGCGTGTGACGTCACGATACTCTAAACATTGTGTGTGACAGTGACATTTTGATGTAAACATAAACATTAGCTTGAACATTTTACTTTTGATTTGTTATAGAAGAAATTAAGTGAACATTTGTCCCATAAACACAGGGTATAATTCATAATGGAATCGGGATACGTAAAAGCAAATAGCTCCAATTTACCAAAAGTAGACATACTGATGGTGGCAAGTTACTTTGCGAGTGATAACAATTTCGTTGCATCGGAGTTTAGGAATGTGAAAACATCTCTGTAAGTAAACTATTTCCATGTAAGCAATATACTATATCTGTGAATAATAAAAACAAATATTGATCAGTGTGTAGCTTTCGGGGCATTTTATTCACTTTCATTTATTTAACGATGATTCAATATCTATCACCCTTGTTTTAGGTTAAGTACATAAACTACATAAGTGTGAGCTCATCACGACTAATGTGTACATTTTATTCACTTTCAGTTCCTCCAGGGAGTCTTATGGAGATGACGCCGTTGGTTACGTGCAACTTAAACGGGAAGGCACTTTGTGCACTGTAAAATGCCGTGTCTGTCCTGAACACAAAGTTCACGCGAAGCCATATGCAGTAACTGTGGTCATCGAAGAACGTGATAATGTAATTCAAAGTGCGCAGTGTCATGATTGTGCTGCATCAGCGGGTGGGTGTAAACATGCAGTCGCATTTTTGATGTGGTTGCATAGGAGGAGCGAGGAACCATCTTGTACACAAGTTGCTTGCTATTGGCAAAAGTCAAAGTTATCGAAAGTTGGCACTTCATTAAAATATATTTTAGCATCTGAGTTAGCAAAAGAAAAACATTCTGGTAATGTGCCAACATTTGACTGTAATGTGTTACAGAAATTTTTACAAGAAGCAAGAAAAAGAAAATTAACAGACTGTGAGGTTGTAAAGTACCAACCTGACTACTCTGTCAATGATGTTGAAAACTTTTCCTTGCATCAACTTATTTTAAAATATAGAGAGCCATGCAGTCAGGCTTTTATTAAAAAGATTCAGTTTCTCTCCGATGACCTTATAAAAAAAATTGAATTAAACACAAGAAACCAAAATAAGAACAGATTGTGGTATGAGCTAAGATATGCCCGTATAACAGCCTCAAAAGCATATGAAGTAAGTAGATGCAAGACAGCTGAAGGTTCATTGGTTGCTACAATAATGGGTGGTAGGGTGCCCGAGACAGCTGCCATGAAAAGAGGTTGTAGTTTGGAAGAAAAAGTTTTTCAAATTATGCAGGAAAATTTTGGGAAAGAATTAAGTAAATGTGGCCTTTTCATTTCCAAAGATCAGCCTATAATTGCTGGTTCCCCAGATGGCATTTATCAACAAGAATTTATTATTGAAATTAAATGTCCCATAAGTGAAGAAACTTACAACAACTATGTAAAAAATGGTTTACTATCTAAAAAGTGTTATGCTCAAGTACAAGTACAAATGTATGTAACAGGAATAAAAAAATGTTATTTTTGTGTAGCACACTGGGATTTTGAAAAAAATAATGTAATTGAAATTATTAATGTAAGTTTTGACCATGATTATGTTAAAAGTCTAATAAGTAGTTTAATAAGTTTTTGGAAAACTAATATATACCCATTGCTAATTAGAGTTGCACAAGGATACAAATCTAGTTAATAAGATTATACTATGTAGATATGTATTATAATATGACTAAAACACTTCATTAAACATGTATAATAAAACACAGTCTTTTAATATAACTTTTATTTCCTAATTAGAGAATTTTGTAAATTTATTAGGCCACATGCTATAACTATCACATCGTCAAGTCTGCCATTTAATTGACTGTTTACACAAGAATGTAGCTTTAACATCCCAAATTCTCTTAACCGACGTATGACTCTCTCGATGTGGATACGTAAGCTTGCTATTTGTTTGGTCACCTTGACTTCTGCTTTCGATAATTTGGTACCACTTTCAACACTTGGGGGTCTCACCAATCGACACCCTACTTGATTTAATAAAGCTTCTATATGTTTGAATCCCCGATCAGCCATTACTGTTGAACCACATGGCAAGCAATTTAAAAAGTTGCAGTTCTCCACCAAGCATACATCGCCGACTCTTCCTCCAAAACCAGGCGAAATATAATTTACCAAGCCATTAGGAGTGCTCGATATAAGGTACTTTATGGTATTGGCCTTCTTATATTCTGACCACGTCAATGATTGGTGGATGGCTTTTGATGGTTTCTCAATCTCAATTTCTAGGCAATCAATTATGCAGCTTACATTGTAATAATTATGTCTAAAAGATATAGGTAACGTTTTTTTAACAGCAAATTCTTCTAGTTTCACAAGAAAATGCCTCATGTAATTTGCAATTATTGGTATATTTTCCGTGAAAATTCTACCTGCATATGATTTTGTTATTGCAAAATCATCACCAAGTTCTAAAAAGGTATTGTTTAAACGAATCTTTTTTAAACACAACAATATGCGCTGCTCAGGAATTCCAGTAGATTCATTTATAAGTTTGATCAAGAAATAACATTTTTTTGGAATACCAATATAAAAGAGTGGGTTTTTCTCAATTTTATTAACAATAACTTTTAAAGATAAACGAGAGTTTTCCTCATTTTTTTGTTTACTATCCTGAGAATAGCTGCTATTGTCTGATGGAAGTTGAAGGAAATGTAATGATGGTGATGAGGTACAATGCGATAAAGATGGAGTGTATAAAGAGAGATCACTGTCCGATCCATCACATTCTCTAAATAATTTTTTTGCATTAAATAGTGATGGTTTTGCTTTTACATTTGGTTTTAATGGGTAAATTTTGAATGGAGATGTAGAGACAGATGAGTTGGATATCTTGATTGGTGAAGTCTGCTTATTCCGTAAATTGAATCCTGTCTGAGTGTATTTGCTTCTATATTTAGATCTGAAGTTAAATTGAACTCCTACGTTGATTTCCTTATCTCCAGTTGGTTGTTGTTGAACTTCTGGTTGTTGAAATTCTGGAAAAAAATAAACTCCATTAGACAGACCAGAGTTGGGGACTAAGGCTCAATTCAACTCTTTCTTTAGATGTGACTCTTGATCAGTAACAGAATATGACAGTGAAACTTTAAGAAGATGATCACAATGAACCAACAACAATAAAAAAGTGAGAAATAAAAAGTAGGTAACGCCTTAGTAGGTACCTGAACTCCCGCTGGGCATTTCACTGCTTTGAAGTGCTACTAAATGTTCTTCTTCCTTTTTTAAACATTCTTCAATCAAATATTTTCTTTGCCATTTAGCAGTTGTAGGACTACTTAAAACAGATACACATTTTCTATCTGGTTGACAGTGGAATTTAGTTGGAAAACAACCTGGTTTCATCCGTTTTTGAGACGTTGTACCCATTATGTGATATTCCATAAAGTTTTCCATATCATTTGGCATCTGAAATAACAAAGTACATTGTTCTTAGCCAGATTTTTAGACCTTGGAAAACAACCTATGACTGTATCTTCTTCACCAAGTTATCAGTATTTTTGTACGGAACTTCAAGACATTATGTAATAGAATTGTAACAAAATATTACTTACATCAAAATGATCTTCGCAATAATAAACATTTTGCGCTGTTAGTGGTTTATCTCTCCTAGCAAGTTGAAACCACTTTTTTCGTATTGCTTTCTGTTTTGGCACGTGCACAAACAGTTTTTGTGGTGTTTTTATTGTAGTATTTTGACACAAAGGAACTGCACAATACTTGTAGAACTTAGAATCCATTTCTATGCAGTTTTTATTAGTATACGCATAAAATATACAATGAACTGCATCCGCTTACTATGAAACAATGTTGTTGTTTAGAGTATCGTGACGTCATAGCGACGCCATGACAGAACTTTAGCGTTTTACCGGGAAACTTTAAAACGAAATTTTATATGTGGTTTTTTAATTTATGTAAGAGTGTATTTATTTTTTATATATTTTTTTTTAGGTGTAATAAATGTACATCTGTAAAAAAAAAATATTTCCAAAAAATCGTCTACACCCCTATTGTAAAATAGTTCATGTTTTCGTAATCAGCGACTCTATAAACCATAAAAACAATACCTATGACGATTTCCAGACTTTTTCACCCCATTTTACCCCTTTAGGGGTTGAATTTTGGAAAGTAATGAAACACGTATTTTCTCATTTAGCTATAGAATCACTCGTGTAAAGTTTCGATTAAAATAGTCCAACTAATCTTGTTTCCCCATACAAACTTTGGACCCCCTTTCACCCCCTTAGGGGTTGAATTTTCCGAATTCCCGTCATAGTAAGCACCTACGTCCTAAAAGGAACCCCCTTGCAAAATTTGAGACTCCTAGCACTTGTAGTTTCTGAGATTTCGTGATGAGTAAATATTGTAAATTGTAAATATTGTCACACAAATTACACAGCGCCATCTAGCCCCAAAGTAAGCGAAGCTTGTGTTATGGGTACTAGACAACTAATAAACATACGTAAATACATTTTTTTTTTGTAAATACATACTTATTATACATAGAAAACACCCAAACTAAGACAAACAGACATGTTCATGCACATAAATGTTTGTCCTATGTGGGAATCGAACCCACGAGCATTGGTGTCGAAGCCACGTCATTGACCGCTACGCCACCGAGCTCGTCGAGTGTGTGAATGATTTTCTCTTTTATATATATAGATTACTAGCAAAGTACCCGTGCTTCGCTACGGGAACACTCCTGATTTGCGTTATTTTTGTTAAGATTCCAGATATTTCATTTTTTTCCCATAAAGGACTGTTTCACATTGACCATTATTACAAACATACACTATTTAGGTTAAGACGTCCTGGTAAACGATATTTTTGGCATTCGCACCAGGAGCCAAAATTGCTAGGCTTCCGTGAGAACTTACTCGTGAGCAAGCTCTATACAACTGATCAAGAGAGAAGCAGTCCTACTGTCTCAAGTCAACCCCAGCGACCTTTAGGGACTGCCTCTGAGCTTTGTTAAAAGTAAAGTATAAATTTAGTCAATCTTGACGTAATTGTTTGAAAAATACCGAAATTCTGATATTAAGCAGGCATACCCCTACCACCATAAAGTCGGTACGTAGAATAGATTTTTCAATTAGTTTTCGGTACCAGATGTAGCTTTATTTGAAGGACGCAGTTTTTTTTACGCCCTACGCGCGCGATGGTCAACCTTCGGGGGTAACTACGGGAATGATGTGAGCGATGAACCGTCATGGATAACACCGTAGTTTGAAATAATCTCTCGTATATACCCTTTCCATAATAACGAAACCATAGCGCGCTGTACAAATGCTAGGTATAGCGCCACCTAGTGATGAGTTAATTAAAATATAAATATAACATTTTTAGATATTTCTTGACTTTACTTTTACAGTATGGTTTGTACAGATGACCTGACGTTGTACCAATAGACAATTTTATCAAAACTGTCCTTGTGAAGTTCGCGCCAGAACCGGTTACCGCAGACAATAAAAAGTGAATAAATAATGAGTCTACCGTTGCCGCCGGCACAGTCAGTTTATCAAACAGTATCGTATCCTCGTAAACATAAACGATTAGGTATTTAATTTTATGACTTCTTCGTAGAACA
The DNA here is from genome assembly GCA_937001555.2 of Hypsopygia costalis. Taxonomy (NCBI): domain Eukaryota; kingdom Metazoa; phylum Arthropoda; class Insecta; order Lepidoptera; family Pyralidae; genus Hypsopygia; species Hypsopygia costalis. The sequence continues at coordinate 7,657,714 of OW443344.2, read as the reverse complement.
GAGTCCAATGTGATTATGGAACAAATTAGACTAGATAAATTCTTCAGACATACTTTTGATTTGATAACGTATTATAAATCGATGAACGCCGGTTGCACGCACGAAAAAGCATGATTCGTTGTCACGTTCCACCTGAGCCGAGCGTGCAAGCCAGAGCGCGGTACAAGTGACGTATCTATCTCTCTTCCACTCCATCGGCCGATGTTTTCTTATGACGTTATCACGTAAAATTATCGTCCGTAAATCTACTTTAAAGAAAACCAATTTTTAGAGTTTTCTTATCTCATTTATCTTCCGATATTTGGAATCAAATAACGTTCAATCTGACATTAGCTATAAAAACCCCATAAAAACGTTACGAAAGTGAACTATCAGTAATACAGATTGGACTTTATTGTACGGATGAGTAAATTTTTGATATACCTACGCGAAAATGAGGATTTAAAAACCTATGTGTGATACGTAATACAATAAAACTTATTTTAATGCACCACATATTTTGAATGGGCATATTTTGAAGTCTAATCGATCTCTTTGATAGCCATATCTTAACTTTTGACAAGCGCCCGCTTGTCAAAAGTTAATCAGTTACCCATAAACATCCCCTTTTTTTTATGAACAACCATTCCACCAAGTCTCAAAATCGTAGGTGAATCGATTTCCAAAAAGAGGGTTTTTTTTTCAACCCCTCTTCAACCTCTTAGGGGTGGAATTTTGGAAAATCCCGTCTTAGTGCGCGCTTACATTGTATAAGGAACACATAGTCAAAGGTTCAGGTTGCTAGCTTCAGTGGTCTGAGCTGTGCATTGATTAGTGAGTCAGTCAGTCAGTCAACAGCGAGGACAAAGCATTTTATTATCTAGATTTTGCCCGCGGCTTCGCTCGCGAGAAATTCGGGCATTTTAGATTATCCAAGTCAAGCCTAGCACGCAACGCAACCAACTTCATGTAACACCTTTAATTGTACTAAAAATTGAAAAATCTTTTTAAGTAATTTCGTGTCCACTATGTTATATTTTCAAAGCGATGCCATTTTCGTAATTGAGATCCCAGAAAACCATAGAATCAACACCCATATTGATATTATGATATTTCATTCGCTCGCTTATCGCTCTGCGTAGCGCACGCATTATGCCATTGGTACGTTCACCTAATATAGACGGGAATGCTCGTAGTAATTATGAACCTACAAGTAACTGTGAACATCAGTGTAGTGGATGTAAAGTGGTCATTAACGAACTGCTAGCTTTTGTTAGCAACAAGGTGGACATCCTGCCAGAAAAGGGGGATAATACAAATATGCCTAATCACGTATTCAAACGAAGAAGTGGAGTTCGCGAGATCTATTGTTTACAAATTACTCGCACCGACGAAGATGTATATGCGGAGGAAAGAAGGAGCTGTGCAGAAAAGTTTGCATGACATTATCAAGTTAGTAAAAGAATATGAGCCTGATTGCTTGCCAATTTTTGTGGCAAAAAATCTGAACAAAATTGCTGCCGTCTCCTTCGAATATGTTGATGTCACTTCGTTCCTAAAAGATATGGCTGTATTAAGAAGTGAAGTCAACTCTATAAAATCGAATAATAATAATATAACAGAGAACTCAACCTCATCATCTGATATTGAGTTTTTAAAAACGGAATTAGAACAAATGAAACGTATGTTACTGGAAATAAAAATCCAAGAAGGTAACGCCGTCTACAGAGGTTAAGACGAAAGGACTCGATACGCCAATACCTGTATCTCCTATCTCTGTTGCACCTATTCCGCAAATAAGCGAGAAACGAAATAAAAGACCAAGTCAACTGAATGGAAAGAGCACGCAACAAAATATAATAACGACACCGGTAAGCTGGACAAGGACATCCGATCGACAAGTAACAGCTGATACAGTACCTATTCTATCGTACCGAGACATATGTAATAACAATGCAAGGAATGAGCAAATGCAGAATAAATGTGAATTAAAAGATGAAAGTTTTAGATTAGTGGAAAAAAAGAAACGAAAGCGGATTATTAACATGAATGGTACTGCACAGTGTTCAAATAAATTACAGGTAGCTCAAATGACATCGTCTATTTATATATCTAGACTACACAAAACGACGTCTATCAAAAATATTTGTGATTACGAGTGTATAAAAGTGGAAGCCCCTTACACAGAAGCATGAGACTGAATTTTTATCGTATAAAGTGACGTATAAAGTTACAAACAAAGGCTTCAAAGGTTTTTAAGTTGTAGTTTTTAGCCGGCCGGAGTTAGATTTCGACTGTTCCGTGAATACACGGCGAGAGGAATTAATAAATTTAATTAATAACTATGGACAGTAAGGCATCTAATATTTCTATAATATCATATACATAATTGTAAGTCAATCAAGTTCTGCTGCAGGAGACTTGGTTGCCGCCTCACGATCTTAATTTTGTTAATGAAATTAATAGTGAGTTTGGGTGTATAGCTAAGTCTTCTGTGGATACATCAATAGGTGTACTAAAAGGTAGGCCGTATGGTGGATTGGCTATAATGTGGAATAAGTCAAAATTTCCTAGTGTTTCACCTGTGCAGTGCTCGAGTAATCGTCTTGCGGCTGTGCGTATTCATATAGGTAGGTACGTATTAATTGAAAATGTAGATAAGACGAGGGCAACTTTTAGATTATGATTCTGAATGTTGCCAGGAAGTTTCTTGGTCCAATTTTTTTTTATACCCCATTCCCTTGGATATCGAGTATATGGACTGAACAAATGCTTTACAACAATTTTAATCATTGTTTTATTGAAAATTTTCAATTGTTTCTTATGATTAAAGATACTTATAGCTACTAAGTGGAAATAAAAAAACAAAAAAAAAATTGTTGATAAAAAATATATTACATAAAAGGATATTTTATGTAATATTTTTTTTATACAAAGAAATGATTGATTACAAAAATCTTATCGATCGACCTATACGATCCTCTTTTGAAAAAAAAAAGAATACTGCTCTGCTGTGTTTCTGGACATACAAACAGCCTTTGATAAGGTGTGGCACAAAGGCCTCCTGTGCAAGACAAGGACATCTCTACCCCATAGCTATTATCTACTTGTAGAGTCCTGTCTCGCAAATCGAATATTTCAGGTGAGAGAGGAAGGAGAACTGACTGAACGGACTTCCATAATATAATAGTAGGAGTTCCACATGGATCAGTGCCGACTTCCCAGAAACACTGATGTAGAAAATAAATCAAAGATCAAATGTAAATGCCAATCACTTTTATAATAAGGAAAACAAAGGAATAATTTATAAAATGCACTTGAATGTACAATAACGCATAATCAAAAGGAAGTTGAGTATGCAAAATGTGAGGACCGGCAATACACTTTCCATTTTTAGGAGAATGTGTATCTACATTTTGCATAATAAGGATTTGCATGTCTTGTTTGTATTATTATTATTATTTCTTTTTAATACTTTTTTATTTTTACCCGCGGCGGAACGGAGACGGTACATGCGTTTGGGGTGCTAAGGATGTTTGTGCAAATCAATGTTGCCATTTATCTCCAAAACTACGAGTCCGATTTAGATGCGGTTTTCAGTGATGGGTTCGGGTTTGATTGGTGCATGTTCTTAGATAGGTGTTACGGTGACAACTCACCAGGGGGCGCTGCAGTAAGCATTTGTTTGTAAAACCAATATTGCCATTTATCTCCAAAACTACGAGTCCGATTTAGATGCGGTTTTCAGTGACAGGTTTGGTTTTGATTGGTGCATGTTCTTAGATAGGTATTATGGTGACAACTCACCAGAGGGCGCTGCAGTAATCATTTGTTTGTGCAACCATTGTTGCCATTTATCTCCAAAACTACGAGTCAGATTTTGATGCGGTTTTCAGTGATGGGTCCGAATTTGATTGGTGCATATTCTTAGATAGGTGTTACAGTGACAACTCACCAGAGGGCGCTGCAGTAAACATTTGTTTGTGCAAAACCAAAACTACTAGTCTGATTCTGATGCGGTTTTCAATTGTAATACCTACGCTTGCTCTCTAAAAAGTTTAAAATAAAAACAAAATTAAAAATTTTGAAAAAACACACGACGGTTAAAACGTAGTTGAAAAAGGATAAAATAATTTTGAAACCCCCGACTTAAAGAATTTATGCTATGAACTTAATAAAAAATCCAAGAAAATCCGTCGGGGGCTGCCATCTCTATTTTAAATTTCAACATAAATATAAATAAGTATACAAGTTACTATAAAACTGCCAAATAACGCATATACCGTCTCCGTTCCGTCGAGGGTAAAAAAACAAACTGTACAAATATAAATTAAAATTTTTGATTACTTATGTAAAAATTTCCTTTTATGTTCTTTTTTTTCAGCAATATATTTTGTAAATTTTTTTTTGTTTTTTTATTTCCACTTAGTAGCTATAAGTATCTTTAATCATAAGAAGCAATTGGATATTTTCAATAAAACAATGATTAAAATTGTTGTAAAGCATTTGTTCAGTCCATTTACTCGATATCCAAGGGAATGGGGTATAAAAATAAATTGGACCAAAAAACTTCCTGGCAACATTCAGAATCATAATCTACAAGCTTTTCTGAATTCAAAACTGTTTATAGAATGCGGTCCTCATATTTTGCACACTCAACTACCTGTGGCGCCTGCACTATCAAGAAAATAGAATTGTGAGGCTTGGTAATAGCAAGGAACTTGTTGTACATGGATGCGGCAACATATTGATTGAAAAATATATAAATGGAGTGATGGAGCGCAACATAATAAAAGATGTGTTGTATATGTCGTGGTCCGATCGTTTAATTGGGCCGATCGCGATAAGCCTGGCCAGATCGACATGTGCCGCCATATTCTGATTTGACCAATTATTTCATGATGTACCCAATGTAAAGTTGGGCAGATCGACGAGAGCAGACTATTTGTCGATTTTCCCATTCAGTTACTTGGCCGCATCGAGATAAGGCTGGGCATATCGGGATATGCCTGGGCGCATCGTGATGTAGTTCCACTTTCTGACGCTTTGGCGCTGTTGCGCTCCTTCGTTCATGTGACTGTGTCAGCTGTGTGTTTGTTTACGTCTAGAAAAAATGGCGGCGTTACAAGAAACTGAAAATATTGCCAATACACTGAAAATATTGCATATATATAGGGTGATAATAGTGAGTTGGTGGACGATATGGATAAATAAATAAATAAAATAATTTAGGCTAGATTAGAACTGCAAGAAAAGTGGGTTAGGTTAGGTTAGAACTGTGACCCCAACAGAGCGCGAGCCGAGCGAGCGCAGCGAGCGTGCCGCGGCAGCGGCCGGCGAAGCGCCGGAATTGATTTTATTTACTTTTTAAACGTCTTTTTATCGAGTGAAATACTTAAACTTGATTTTATTTGCTTGTAAGTATGATGGACACCCTACAAACTCGATTTGGCCAAGTATGGACGGCCAAATCGTCAAACGTTATGCTTTGAACGATATGGCGGTGATTAGGCAGCCAAATCAAAATATGGCGGCACATGTCGATCTGCCCAGGCTTATCGCGATCGGCCCACTTAAACGATCAGCCCACGACATATATACCCGAATTAAGACGAAACCTGTTCTCAGAAGGCATTGCTACCAGAGTAGGTTACTATAGTAAAGAAGGAGAATATTGCAATGATTATGAAGAACAAAAATGTTGTTTTGATTGCAAAACTTAAAGAAAATAACCTTTATGAACTGGACTTCAAAACTATAGTGCAAGCTAACTGTAACCTAGTACAAACTAGTTTAAAAACCTGGCATGAACGATTGGGACACTTAAATCTGAAAGAAGTGAAAAATATGTGCAACATAGGTGCTATGCCTGGAGAATTGACAGATGATAATGATTTTATATGTGAAGCATGTCAATATGGAAAACAAAGTCGCTTACCTTTTCATAAATCACAGAGAGGACAGTGTCAACCTGGAGATTTAACCTATAGTGATGTATGTGGCCCAATAGAGCAGCTCTCGGTGTCAGGTGCAAGATATTTTGTTTTATTTAAAGATGGTGCTACTAGTTACAGACATATCTATCTAATCAAAAACAAAAGTGATGTATTTGATTGTTTTAAGAGATACAACGCCTTAGTAAAGAACAAGTTTGGTCATGGTGTACAGGCAATCCACACAGACAATGGGAGTGAGTATGTAAATAATGATTTCACAACTTATTTACAAAATGAAGGTATCGTTCATGAAAGAACTTGCCACTTACACACCAGAGCAAAATGGAAAAGCAGAACGGGAGATGCGTACAATTATGGAAAGCGCTAGATCTATGTTATATTCTCGAGACATTCCGTTGAAATTATGGGCAGAGGCCGTGAATTGCTCAGTATATTTATTGAATCGAACCTCGTCCAGTCAAACAAAGAATATTACCCCATATGAGTTATGGAATGGAGTAAAACCATCTCTTCAGCATATAAGAATTTTTGGATCAGAAGGCTATGTTCAAGTGCCTGATGAAAAGAGAAAGAAGCCTGATAAGAAGAGTGAAAAGATGATGCTGGTTGGCTATGAATATGAAAATTACAGGATGTATAATGTTGAAACTGGAAAGATAACAGTAAGTAGAAATGTCCGCTTTAATGAAAATAATATCCCTATTTTCAGGAAAAATATTGCTGAAGTTATTATTAAAGAAGATAATCATAAAAGCGAAACACAGATTATACCAGATACATCATCTGACACACCAAAACAAGCTCAACCTGAAGAAGATGAGGATAATAGCTTCTCAAGTTTTACAGATGTCAATGATGAGACCTATGAACCATCTCAAGAGACTACAAGTAATGAAGAAAGAAATATAACCTTGAGGCCACGAAGAAATAAAATAGAAGAAGCAAATATAATAGAATGTGAAATTCCTAATAGCTTTCAAGAAGCTATGAAATCAAAGGAAAGAAATAAATGGAAAGAAGCAATAATTGAAGAATTGAAATCGCATAAAGAGAATGTGACTTGGAAAATTGTAGAAAGAAATAATAAGAAAACTGTAACATCCAAGTGGGTGTTTACAACGAAGAAAAATTCAGATGGTAGCATACAAAGATACAAAGCTCGTTTGTGTGCAAGAGGATTTACACAAACAAAAGATATAGATTATTTTGAAACATTTTCCCCAACAACTAGGTATGATTCTATTAGGGTTTTATTATCAACTAGCGACCCGCCCCGGCTTCGCACGGGTGCAATGCTGATACTAAATGTACTACAGAAGGTCTTTGCGCTTTGTCCTATCCAGTCCTTCCCCAGTTATAGGCACACGCCGCCGGCTCCGCGGCCGGTACCGCCACAGCCGTTATGTCCCTGCATTTTAAATGTGTAATATCTTCTAAACTATTCATTTAAATTACATGCTGTGAAGGGCCATATTGATCTATATTAAATGCGCAATGTATTTAAGGTACTTAATTAGATAAGGATTAATTAATTCTGTATTGCTTAAAATCGCTTCGTAAATAAGGCATTATTTCTTGTAAAAAGCAAAGAATAAAATAACGGTTATTGTGTGTTACCACTAAGAGATAGACATATACCATCGCGGACTTTTTTGTAGACCATTTTAAGGTGAACAATACTGTACTACATTATTTTGATCTATCTCGTTGGGTTCAGCCAGCGTTTGCAATGAAAGAGCAAAAAAATGTGTTTATTTACGACATCACATTAGAAACCTCTAAATTATCAGTGTTTTTCTACTATGTTATGCATATATTATACATATAAACTTTCCAGTTGAATCACTCTATCTATTAAAAAAACCGCATCATAATCCGTTGCGTAGTTTCAAAGATTTAAGCATACAAAGGGACATAGGGACCGAGAAAGCGACTTTGTTTTATACTATGTAGTGATTTCAGCTAAAGAAAAATATATTATACGGCAGTTTGATGTGAAAACTGCATTTTTGTATGGCGAACTGCAGGAAGAGGTTTACATGGAGATTCCTGAGGGTGTCCATGCTGAGCCGGGAAAAATATGTAAGTTAATTAAATCATTATATGGTTTAAAGCAGTCCTCACGTTGTTGGAATAAAAAGTTTTCTTCATTCTTAATGTCATATGGTTTCCAAATGTGTGAATCTGATAATTGTATATTTGTAGGCCATTTTAAGGGATTCAAAGTAATTTTGGCATTATATGTTGATGATGCTTTGTTGTTTTCAAAAGACAAGAATATATTAAAACATATATTAGATGATCTTAAATGTAATTTCAACATTGAGATACTGAACTTAAATTGTTTTGTGGGCATGGAAATATGTCAGACTGAAGATCATATATCTATTAGTCAGTGTCAATATGTAGATCAGATAATAAGACAATTTAACATGTCTCTAGCCACACCTTGTAGTACTCCTGCTGATAAAAATGTCATTTTGATTAACAATATAAATACTGAAAGTGTATCAAATTTTCCTTATAGGCAGGCAGTGGGAGCTCTTATGTATTTGGCAACTGTTTCAAGGCCTGATATTGCTTACTCAGTTAATTTAGTTAGTAGATATTTGAATAATCCTAGTAAGGACCATGTTAATGCTGTAAAAAGGATAATTCGTTATTTAATACAAACCAGAAATAGTTGTATTACTTATGATTGTAGTAGTGAGTTAATTGGCTATTCCGATGCTGATTTTGCCTCCGATCTAGATTCCAGAAAGTCTAACACTGGATACATTTTCATGATGAATGGTGGCCCTGTCACGTGGGCTAGTAGAAAACAAAATACAGTGGCACTATCAACAACGGAATCTGAGTATATGGCTGCAAGTGAAGCCGCCAAAGAGATTTTATGGCTTAGACAGTTATTGTGTGATGTTAAGGAACCACAATTGATGGTCACTTTATGTATAGACAACCAGAGTGCTATCAGGCTTATTAAAAACCCTGTTTATCATAGAAGATCCAAACATATTGATGTATGATTTCATTTTATTCGAAAAATAGTGGAACAAAATATAATTTGTATAAAATTTGTAGAAAGCGGTTGTCAGCTTGCCGACTCTCTAATAAAACCTTTGGCTCCTGGTAAATTTATTACAAATAGAGAACAAATTTGTAGACAGTGTTAGCTTGACACTGTATCTATTATTAATTGTAAAAGTTAGAGATTGTCAGTACTTATTACTTTGAATCTTTGAGTATAAATCGACTGGAGATGCCATAACGAAACTCTTCGAACAAATTTTTTCACCATTTTTAGCGGGGGGCGAGGTAAACACGTACAGCACACCACCAAAAGATGTAATTAACTCGATTCACAAATTTTGCTGTTGCGATAAACGCACACTACAAAAAAAATCAACACATCAAAAATTACCCGCCCACAGACACAGTTTTCATGTAACTATGCAGCACACATACGAAAAAGTTAGTGATGGGGCACATCTGAAGAATGAGTCAAATCAGTTTGATGAATGAACTGAATTGTCTTATACTATTTATTATAAAATTGTAAAAGTGAAAATACTGTACATTAAAGATATTATTCAAAAAATATGTTTGTTTGTATGTATGTCTGTCTGTATTTATGTGTCTTTGTGTCATTAGCACTCTCGTGCAGCTAAACTGTGGTATGAACTGTCGCCCGCGGTTTTACCGGGGCTGATACAACCACTGTCTTCTATTATACGTACTTGTAGTATAGGGGTCAGTGGAAACAACCTTCAAGAAAAGAGCGTACGCCCATCTAAAACCCCAGCTACGCACTTGTATCCCTTCATACAGTTGCTTAAATAATTTCTTATCCTTTATTTGATTTTATTGGACAAAACCCTGTTTGAGAACATGAAATATTGTCAATTGATTTTTTAACAGATATCCTTATTTAATATTTTAAATGTGAACATCCAAAGATCCAAACATCTTCGTTTGGATGTTTAGATCTTTGGTTGTTACTCAATCACGCAATAACGGCTAAACGGATTTAGATGAAATTTGGTATGGAGATAGTTTGAGTCCCGGGGAATAGCATAGGATACTTTTCTAACGCAGGTAAAGCCGCGGGGCATAGCTAGTATTATATAAAGTACATTGGTATTTGTAAGAACCTATGTATATGAAATTATATTATAATAAGTAAGGGTCATCTGTCCCCACATATAAAGTTATTTAAACATATGAATGAGCAAAGGGAAAGCAATAAAACAAATTGTTAATTTAATTAGAATGGCCACATATTTATTTAAATTAAATTCTCATGTAGGGATTTCTAAAACCCGATTAAGACGGTTTTCATTAGTTAGTATTTTTATTGATTTTTAAAATGAATAAGTATACGTGACGAATACATTTCTTGGGGTCTACTTTTTTTTTACAAATTTTGAAATGGATTTGTGGGGCAAAAATGGAGCAATATTTAAATTTTTATCCTTCATTTGATTTTATCGGAAAAATACCCGGGTTTAAAAATTAAATGTATACCTATTACATATATTGAAGTAGTCAAAAATTTAAGAAAAACAAAGAAATACTGACTCACCAAACAAGGACAGAGTCGCAAAGAAGGTATTGCACCTTCAATCAATGTCTTTCTGTTATTAGCATTGATTTTTGTAGCTTTCCGGAGTAAAGTCATAATAAAAATAGAGAAGTAGTACAACTCAAGCCCCGAGCGGGAGATAATAGCCTAAACACGTAGGGCTGTCGCTTAATAGTTTATTCAACCGTCAAAAATACTTAGTCAATCTCTATTATACAAAATTAAGTAAGGTACAAAATACAAAATTAAGTAGGGTAAGTCTTAGGGATCTGTAACAAAAGACCGGCCAAGTGCGAGTCGGACTCGGTCACGAAGGGTTCCGTACCAAAAACGACACACAATCACGTTTGTTGTATGGGAGCCCCCCTTAAATATTAATTTTATTCTGTTTTTAGTATTTGTTATCATAGCGCCAACAGAAATACATCATTTGTGAAAATTTTAACTGTCTAGCTACCACGTTTCATGAGATACTTACAGCCCTTGGTGACAGACGGACACCGGAGTCTTAGTAATAGGGTCCCGTTTTTACCCTTTGGGTGTGGAAATCTAAAAAGAATAAAAATAATTATTTTTGTACATACACCAGGAGTGACTGGAATTTTTTCATTACCTACATTTTAATGCATGCTTACTCAGTGACAAACGAGCAGACAGCCCATCTGATGGTGAGCGGTAACTGTCGCCCATAACATCCACGATTCACGCATTCAAGCAGTTGGCAACAAAAATGCAGAATCGCAGGTGCGTTGTCCTTCAAACCGGAACACAAAACACAACAATGCAAGCATTGTTGCCTGGCGGCAGTAATAGATAAGGCTGTTGTCCTCACCCAGGCGGACTCCTACCATCTGATAAAACCTACTTCATGTTATCTGTTTAGTGATTAGAAAAATTACGGTCTAAATAGGAATAGGATTAATTAAAACGCAGCTTTACTGAATCATAATATTTATTCAAATAATCTAAATTACTATAAAAATATATTTTTATTAAGTACCTATTATATATTATTTTTTACACTAAACTATTTTTATTACTTTTTAATTTACACACTTATAATGTTATTATTAGGAGTGTCGGTGGCCGAATGGTTAGGGTATCCGAGACATCCATGAACACTGCAATGTTTTTTTATGGCTAGTCCACTTTGCAGCCATCTTTAACGTATTTGTAGTTATATACGACGTAAGTAGGTACCTAAATGTTAAAATTATTAACGAACGTCAGCGCAGGCGCGAATCTTGCATGGGAGCGGACGGTTTTGCATACGACGCAGCCCTGACCCCGACTGGCGCTCCATATAAACTCCTACAAATGTTGTCAGTGTGTGCGTGCGACGGCCAATACGTACGGGCGCGCTCACATACAAACCGCGCTCGGTGCGTTTGTATGAAGTTACCTTACTTCTCTATTTTTACTATGGTAAAGTGCTCCGAACAGATAACACTTGTATGTGTAGGTTTCCAAGAATCATTTTCGTCATTACAAAATTTTCTCCATTTTTCTTTTATATAAGGATCTTTTGGAAATCTAAAAGGAAATATTAAATAAAGCCTATGAATAATAGTATCTGTATAACTATACGTTATTTCAACATCGTATGTCCAGAGAAAGGTAATTTTTCTAATTCACCTTACAAGATTTAAATGTAACATACATCTATACCTACTATTTAATACAATATCTAATAAAAATCTGACTATTATACGAACTGCAGTAATTGAATGAGTGAATGATTCATTCAAATGTTGAATCGCTTTTTTGACTTTGTCACATCCCTAAAGCCTGTACCACTGTATTCATGTTTACATTTCTCTGTCGTTTACGTATCGCAACGGTTTTTACTTTAAATGGAGATTGTACTTTAATACACATTTAATAGTTAGTAAAAATACTTACCTATGATAGAAAACGCGATCATGTTGCGAATTTAAGCTATCAGATCGTCTTTTGCACGATAATACTGCACAACTCACCATTTTTCGAGAGAAAAATCACGCGACACGGAGCGATGCAAAATGACGGTGAAGCGACTTTAAGTAGTTTTATATAACGTATATGACCAGTTGACCAATGTACTTTGCCGGAGGGGATCGCCCGCGTATGGCATCTCCAGTCGATTTATACTCAAAGACTTTGAATAGAGTGTGCCTATTATAAAATTTAAGTGGGAGTGTTAAGAGCCCTATTACACATTTGCACTATGCGAGATTCGGTATTGAAGCGTCCCGACGGTCACGTGGTCACGAGTCCTCATAATTTCTATGTTGAAATTACGAATAAGCGATTTTGATACTTTCTCTCTAGTAAGTAGACTTAAGAAGTAATTTGTTATAGTTGTACCTACACATTTTTAGAGTGTCATGGATTTAGTATGGGAAGAAACAGATTATATGTACCATAAATGAGACAGATGATTTTTATTAAAAATTAAATTTATTTTATTGCCTAATCCTTTATTTATCTAGGTACTTTTTGGTTTTAGATTAAAATTATAGATAAGAATAAAACTAGTTACAATTTACATGGGAGTGTAAAACAACTTTAATCAGAACTACTTATTTGCCAAATTTCTATCAAATCAATCCATGGTTTTGGTGTGAAAAAGCACCAAATGTTCCACCATGATCAAACAACTGTTTAAAAAATAATGAAAATCAATTATTCTCCGTTCTTGAACTACGTAGTCTGTTACCTGAAACAATTATTATTATTAATAAAATCTGAAATGAATATAACAGCTTCAGCTTCTAAATGATTTTGTTCATACTTACAATCCCAGATTCTGATTACAGATTCAAACGAAGAAGAACGTCGTGGCCTTTAGGTATCTAAAATAAAAATAAACTAAGTTAAACCACGCCAATTCACCAGTGATTTATGAATTTGACAGTTAGTATATCTATACTTTCATATAAAGAGAGAGTCTGGCTGACTGACTTATCATCGTAGAGTCGAAACCTCAGAACCTCGAATGATAAAATCTTCTATTAACTAAAAAAAGTATCTTTTATTAACTAGGTAAGTAAAAAGTCTTAAATTAAAATAATTAAAAATAATGTTAAGTCAAAAATGAAAATAATAAAAAAACGTGATTCAGGGTTTTTCAAAATTTAAAACTGACCTCGACTACACATGGTGCATCCTGCCAATAAGCTAATGAGGCTGCGGCAAAAGTGGCACATCAGATTAGGTTAAGTGGCAATCGTACATCAAAACCCACCCCGGAGTTAAATCACACAAATCAATGAGATATGTGAATCCCAGACTCGAATGCCTGGGATGCAACCAGGATAACTATATAGAGAAAAAATAATTTTCTGTTTTTCGTCGTGGGATCCCCGACGAGAACAAAGTTCCTTACGCTTTTTCATCAGTCAGAATGTTATTCGAACTATGTAGTGTGAATTAGCCACTATTGATTGTAGAAAATGATGATGAGCTTAGCTATGAGTTGTGTTGTAGTCTAGTTAGACTATAGCGGTCCACTCCTCGTAGTTGACGGAAGAGCTTCCCAGAGTTGAGTTGTAGTCAAGTTAGACTATAGCGGTCCACTCCTCGTATAGTTGACGGAAGAGCTTCCCAGAGTTGTGTTGTAGTCCAGTTAGACTATAGCGGTCCACTCCTCGTAGTTGACGGAAGAGCTTTCCAGAGTTGTGTTGTAGTCGAAGAGTCCTTGCGATAGTTGACGCACAAGGTTTTGATATTCTCAAAACAGGTTTGTTGAAGTTCCAGCTTCACCATGTTGTTGCGTTTGTGTTGTTATAACTTACAATATCTGGCACGGAATGATGACAGATATAGTGTTGCTTCAGTTAGTTGTGTATCTCGAGACAAAGAATCCTTGCGATGGTTGACACGCACGGTCCTTACGTTCCCGAGACAAGCTTGTTGAAGTTATAGCTCTGGGTATCTGGCACGTAGTTGACGGTGACAGGCGTAGAGCGTTGCGTTGGTTCGTTGTAGATCTCAGTGTCCTTGCACTCTATACGCAGTGTGTGCGCCTTCTCAATTCAGCTGGTGATTCTCGCTTGTGAGAGGCCAGCCGAACTGATTCGTCACTGTCGTTTAGAGACACAAAAAAACACCAAGTTCTTGATAGCTTGAAGGACCAAATTTAAGGGTGTTTTCCCTTACGTTGATTAGTTTGCTTGATGTGGAGTGCAGAAAGGAAAGATCACCAAAGGTTGAAGTTACTATAATTAGGTGATTACAAACAAGTCAGATACTGGCAATTCCTTTCTCCAATGTGTATTGGTTCGATGTTATGATAGCACTCACCGATATTAGTGAGAATATTTACTTTTATAGTAATCAAATATAACGCGTGCGCGCGGAGTCGCCGCATCAGCAAAATATAAAATAAACATGTGTGGTGTAAACCGTACAACAATATTTAAAGTATAACGACTTACGTCACAGCGCGAGGTACAATTTTTGTTATACAGTCAACCTTGGCACATAATATATTATTATAAACGTATACCTACCGTATTTTTAAAGTCAATATGTAACAAAATATTATGTGAGTATTTCAAGCCTCTACCTATTGCCGTTATCAATTGCGAGCAAAAACGAGCAAAAAAATCACGTTTGTTGTATGGGAGCCCCCTTAAATATTCATTTTATTGTATTTTTTAGTATTGGCCGTGTGGTTTCCGGCAGACTAGAATAGAATCACTCCATCTCTTCCTGTGGATGTCGTACAAGGCGACTAAGGGAAAAACATTATCAAACATCGATCAGGCCTCCCCAACCCGTTTGGCCAGCGTGGGGAGTGTAGGCCAAATCCTCCTTCTGTCTCTGGACGGACGAGAGAGGGTCGTGCTCCTGTAGTGGAGACTAAAATGACCTGATGATGATGATGATGATGACGATGATTTTTTAGTATTTGTTGTTGCAGCGGCAACAGAAATACATCATCTATGAAAATTTCAACTGTCTAACTATCACAGTTCATGAGATACAGCCTGATGACAGACGGACGGACGGACGGACGGACGGTTCCTGTTTACTCTTTGGGTACGGAACCCTAAAAATTAAGGGCGGTACGCAGAATAGGGCATGCTGATTGGTCGAGACAAGTGGGGCTACGTAAGGTAGGGAAAAAAACATCCGAGACGTGCCGCGCGCCCTGCGCCGAGGGTGGGGACGAAGGGCAATAATAAAACGGGATAACGCAGACGTTATGAATGAGCGTACGCCTACAGATCGCAAACCTATGTAGTGGGGAGAACTGAATCACAAAATACCAGTTTTACGATAGCAGAATAAAAGTTCGAAAAGTTAAAAATAACGATTGGGGTGTAAGTGGTTCATCAACATCTTTGAACCAAAGCCAACTTCTCCTGCACGCGGTGCACCCTGCTGACTGACAAACGAAGCTCTGGCGAAAAGAGAGGTAGGGAGCGTAATTGTAAGCTACCCGACTGGTGAATGTACCTCCACCTCACAGAATACCGCAGCCAAATAACGGTTCCCTTGAGAGCTGTTGTGTTCCTGCGAGTGAGTGAGGTCACCAGAAAGGAAGGAGATGCTGCGGTGGCAGCGGGGGTGGCGGCGTGCGAGCGATATTTTATGTTGCGAGCGTTAATATGGCTACGGTAACCGCTTTACATCAGGCGGGCCGTATGCTTGTCTGCCACCCGAGTAGTATAAAAAAAAAAAAAAAAAAAAAAAAACGAATCAAGATTGAATTGACTAAAATTTATATACCTGCTTGATTTCATTAATTATTAATTATTGTCAATTCTAATTGTTAGCAAAATAACATTCTTTGTTTGTGTAATTTTCGGTTATATTTCCGTATAAATCCACTAAAATTAGATTTTGAAGTTTCATATTCTGAAACTAGAATATCAAATGTGACAAATTGTGAGATCGAGACTGGATTGGATTGGAACTGAAATTAAACTACATTTTACAACAATTGCCCCTCTGATGACAGGAAATAATAATAAATAAATATTTCTGGACAATTGACACAGCGCCATCTAGTCCCAAATTAAGCGCAAAGCTTGTGTTATGGGTACTAAGACAACTGATAAATGTACTTAAATACATTTTTTTTGTAAATACATACTTAGAATGCATAGAAAACACCCAGACCAAGACAAACAGACATGTTCATGCACACAAATATTTGTCTTGTGCGGGAATCGAACCCGCGACCTCGGAGTCAAAGTGGCCATTGCTAACCATTCGGCCACCGAGCTCGTCAGACAGAGAATAATAGACACATTGCAGTAGAAAAGCTAAGTGGATGTGTAAACGCACAGCGCGACGGAAGCAAATATATATATTTCACTACCTTGAAGAACGAATATTTTGTTTTATGCAGAAGTTTGGTCGGTCAATATTCGTTCTAAGTAAATAGAAACGTGTGTTTTCACTACAGACACTTTCAGCCTTATTCATAAAAAGTTAATCAACATTTTAAACATTCATTAACTAATTAGCGACTTAAGCCTTAAACAGTGTTTAAAAATTTTGTGTTCATAAACGATACTTTGACTTTGATTTGTTAAACGCTATTTAATTTTTTTTTTTAACGCTGGCAACTGTTTAGTAGAATTGCTAGGAACCCGTAGAGCGGGCGCTGTATGGAGTTGAGTGTGCAAATATGAGGACCGCATTCTATAAACAGTTTTGAATTCAGAAAAGCTTGTAGAATATGATTCTGAATGTTGCCAGGAAGTTTCATGGTCCAATTTTTTTTTATACCCCATTCCCTTGGATATCGAGTAAATGGACTGAACAAATGCTTTACAACAATTTTAATCATTGTTTTATTGAAAATTTTTAATTGTTTCTTATGATTAAAGATACTTATAGCTACTAAGTGGAAATAAAAAAAACAAAAAAAAATGTTGAAAAAAAAATATATTACATAGGTAAAAGGATATTTTATGTATTTTTTTTTTTATAAAAAGAAATGATTACATAAAATGATTACAAAAATCTTATCGATCGACCTGTACGATCCTCTTTAAAAAAAAAAAAAAGAATACTGCTCTGCTGTGTTTCTGGACATACAAACAGCCTTTGATAAGGTGTGGCACAAAGGCCTCCTGTGCAAGACAAGGACATCTCTACCCCATAGCTATTATCTACTTGTAGAGTCCTGTCTCGCAAATCGAATATTTCAGGTGAGAGAGGAAGGAGAACTGACTGAACGGACATCCATAATATAATAGTAGGAGTTCCACATGGATCAGTGCCGACTTCCCAGAAACACTGATGTAGAAAATAAATCAAAGATCAAATGTAAATGCCAATCACTTTTATAATAAGGAAAACAAAGGAATAATTTATAAAATGCACTTGAATGTACAATAACGCATAATCAAAAGGAAGTTGAGTATGCAAAATGTGAGGACCGGCAATACACTTTCCATTTTTAGGAGAATGTGTATCTACATTTTGCATAATAAGGATTTGCATGTTTTGTTAGTATTATTATTTCTTTTTAATACTTTTTTATTTTTACCCGCGGCGGAACGGAGACGGTACATGCGTTTGGGGTGCTAAGGATGTTTGTGCAAATCAATGTTGCCATTTATCTCCAAAACTACGAGTCCGATTTAGATGCGGTTTTCAGTGATGGGTTCGGGTTTGATTGGTGCATGTTCTTAGATAGGTGTTACGGTGACAACTCACCAGGGGGCGCTGCAGTAAGCATTTGTTTGTAAAACCAATGTTGTCATTTCTCTCCAAAACTACGGGTCCGATTTAGATGTGGTTTTCAGTGACGGGTTTGGTTTTGATTGGTGCATGTTCTTAGATAGGTATTACAGTGACAACTCACCAGGGGGCGCTGCAGTAAACATTTGTTTGTGAAACCAATGTTGCCAAATGCCAATAAATATCTCCAAAACTACGAGTCCGATTTTGATGCGGTTTTCAGTGATGGGTCCGAGTTTGATTGGTGCATATTCTTAGATAGATGTTACAGTGGCAACTCACCAGAGGACGCTGCAGTAAACATTTGTTTGTGCAAAACCAAAACTACTAGTCTGATTCTGATGCGGTTTTCAATTGTAATACCTACGCTTTCTCTCTAAAAAGGTTGAAATAAAAACAAAATTAAAAATTTTGAAAAAACACACGACGGTTAAAACGTAGTTGAAAAAGGATAAAATAATTTTGAAACCCCCGACTTAAAGAATTTATGCTATGAACTTAATAAAAAATCCAAGAAAATCCGTCGGGGGCTGCCATCTCTATTTTAAATTTCAACATAAATATAAATAAGTATACAAGTTACTATAAAACTGCCAAATAACACATATACCGTCTCCGTTCCGTCGAGGGTAAAAAAACAAACTGTACAAATATAAATGAAAATTTTTGATTACTTATGTAAAAATTTCCTTTTATGTTTTTTTTTTCAGCAATATTTGTTTAATTTTTTATTTGTTTTTTTTTTATTTCCACTTAGTAGCTATAAGTATCTTTAATCATAAGAAACAATTGGATATTTTTAATAAAACAATGATTAAAATTGTTGTAAAGCATTTGTTCAGTCCATTTACTCGATATCCAAGGGAATGGGGTATAAAAAAAAATTGGACCAAGAAACTTCCTGGCAACATTCAGAATCATAATCTACAAGCTTTTCTGAATTCAAAACTGTTTATAGAATGCGGTCCTCATATTTTGCACACTCAACTACCTGTGGCGCCTGCACTACCGGCTGGAAGAGCAATTGTCAGAAAGAGAAAGAAATGCCAAAATAAAGAAGTAAATCTGTCAATGAGTCATTGTTACTGTCTGTCAATGATATTTTATGTTACTGTCCCCAGTGCCTGATAACAGCCATATCTTAAATGTGAACAGGTATACTGCCGCCTCTTCTTATATCTACAATGAGATCATCTTTCACAAAATTGATTTTTTGCATATTATGTTTCTGTTGTACTTAGTATAAGTTTTTTTTTTTCGCATTCGATCATGTTAACGTAAACCAACCGACCAAATAGAGAAGACCTCATATTCTGAATTTATAAGACGCATGTTACATACAGGCATGAAATTAAGTGCTTCTATATGATAAATTATTATCTCTTTGCGCATGCCTCCGACTGCAATTCTGTTTATACTGTTGCAAAAAATTGAAAGACTACCGTGCTGATATTTCTAAGTGTACAATACGTAGGTACATAGGTTTTGTAGTGTTTCAATTTACGTTTATAGTTTTAAGTACCTACCTAATCATTGCTTTTTTAAATACCTTATCATTGAATTTTTATCTTGTTTCAGTCTTTTCAGTTGATTTTTAATTGTAGTTATCCATGCAGGCGGGTTTTTTGTTTTTTAAATTATTATTTTATTTTACAATACAATCAATATTTTGTCAAACTATTTATACTCATCAGGCTGAACAACTTTTGCTAAGGCGTCATTTTTATATTTCTTATAGTTTAGCTGAACCATTATGGTTCTGCATCAGGTGTTCTAAATCTTGGATTTTTATACCGAGATGGAAATTTCGTGTCCACGTTTTCAAATCGATGCCATTTTCGTAATTGTCATTTTAGAAAACCATAGAATTAACACCCATATTGATATTGTAACATTTCAACCCCATCGCACCCCCACAGGAGTGCTCTTGTGTCACGTCGATTATGTTAGATTATAAAATAGCTGTTGTTTTCGGAATCAGCGACCCGATAAACCATAAAATCAATACCCATGTCGATTTTCAGACGTTTGCACCTCATTCCACCCCTTTAGGGGTTGAATTTTGAAAAATCCTAAAACACGTGTTTACTCATTTATCTACAGAAGATCTCGTGTAAAGTTTCGTATAAAATAGTCCAACTAATCTTGGTTCCCCATACAAACTTTGGACCCCCATTTCACCCCCTTAGGAGTTGAATTTTCTAAATTCCCGTCTTAGTGAGCATCTACGTCCTGAAAGGAACCCCACTACAAAATTTGAGACTCCTAGCACTTTTATCGAGTGAAATACTTAAACTTGATTTTATTTGCTTGTAAGTATGATGGACACCCTACAAACTCGATTTGGCCAAGTATGGACGGCCAAATCGTCAAACGTTATGCTTTGAACGATATGGCGGTGATTAGGCAGCCAAATCAAAATATGGCGGCACATGTCGATCTGCCCAGGCTTATCGCGATCGGCCCACTTAAACGATCAGCCCACGACATATATACCCGAATTAAGACGAAACCTGTTCTCAGAAGGCATTGCTACCAGAGTAGGTTACTATAGTAAAGAAGGAGAATATTGCAATGATTATGAAGAACAAAAATGTTGTTTTGATTGCAAAACTTAAAGAAAATAACCTTTATGAACTGGACTTCAAAACTATAGTGCAAGCTAACTGTAACCTAGTACAAACTAGTTTAAAAACCTGGCATGAACGATTGGGACACTTAAATCTGAAAGAAGTGAAAAATATGTGCAACATAGGTGCTATGCCTGGAGAATTGACAGATGATAATGATTTTATATGTGAAGCATGTCAATATGGAAAACAAAGTCGCTTACCTTTTCATAAATCACAGAGAGGACAGTGTCAACCTGGAGATTTAACCTATAGTGATGTATGTGGCCCAATAGAGCAGCTCTCGGTGTCAGGTGCAAGATATTTTGTTTTATTTAAAGATGGTGCTACTAGTTACAGACATATCTATCTAATCAAAAACAAAAGTGATGTATTTGATTGTTTTAAGAGATACAACGCCTTAGTAAAGAACAAGTTTGGTCATGGTGTACAGGCAATCCACACAGACAATGGGAGTGAGTATGTAAATAATGATTTCACAACTTATTTACAAAATGAAGGTATCGTTCATGAAAGAACTTGCCACTTACACACCAGAGCAAAATGGAAAAGCAGAACGGGAGATGCGTACAATTATGGAAAGCGCTAGATCTATGTTATATTCTCGAGACATTCCGTTGAAATTATGGGCAGAGGCCGTGAATTGCTCAGTATATTTATTGAATCGAACCTCGTCCAGTCAAACAAAGAATATTACCCCATATGAGTTATGGAATGGAGTAAAACCATCTCTTCAGCATATAAGAATTTTTGGATCAGAAGGCTATGTTCAAGTGCCTGATGAAAAGAGAAAGAAGCCTGATAAGAAGAGTGAAAAGATGATGCTGGTTGGCTATGAATATGAAAATTACAGGATGTATAATGTTGAAACTGGAAAGATAACAGTAAGTAGAAATGTCCGCTTTAATGAAAATAATATCCCTATTTTCAGGAAAAATATTGCTGAAGTTATTATTAAAGAAGATAATCATAAAAGCGAAACACAGATTATACCAGATACATCATCTGACACACCAAAACAAGCTCAACCTGAAGAAGATGAGGATAATAGCTTCTCAAGTTTTACAGATGTCAATGATGAGACCTATGAACCATCTCAAGAGACTACAAGTAATGAAGAAAGAAATATAACCTTGAGGCCACGAAGAAATAAAATAGAAGAAGCAAATATAATAGAATGTGAAATTCCTAATAGCTTTCAAGAAGCTATGAAATCAAAGGAAAGAAATAAATGGAAAGAAGCAATAATTGAAGAATTGAAATCGCATAAAGAGAATGTGACTTGGAAAATTGTAGAAAGAAATAATAAGAAAACTGTAACATCCAAGTGGGTGTTTACAACGAAGAAAAATTCAGATGGTAGCATACAAAGATACAAAGCTCGTTTGTGTGCAAGAGGATTTACACAAACAAAAGATATAGATTATTTTGAAACATTTTCCCCAACAACTAGGTATGATTCTATTAGGGTTTTATTATCAACTAGCGACCCGCCCCGGCTTCGCACGGGTGCAATGCTGATACTAAATGTACTACAGAAGGTCTTTGCGCTTTGTCCTATCCAGTCCTTCCCCAGTTATAGGCACACGCCGCCGGCTCCGCGGCCGGTACCGCCACAGCCGTTATGTCCCTGCATTTTAAATGTGTAATATCTTCTAAACTATTCATTTAAATTACATGCTGTGAAGGGCCATATTGATCTATATTAAATGCGCAATGTATTTAAGGTACTTAATTAGATAAGGATTAATTAATTCTGTATTGCTTAAAATCGCTTCGTAAATAAGGCATTATTTCTTGTAAAAAGCAAAGGATAAAATAACGGTTATTGTGTGTTACCACTAAGAGATAGACATATACCATCGCGGACTTTTTTGTAGACCATTTTAAGGTGAACAATACTGTACTACATTATTTTGATCTATCTCGTTGGGTTCAGCCAGCGTTTGCAATGAAAGAGCAAAAAAATGTGTTTATTTACGACATCACATTAGAAACCTCTAAATTATCAGTGTTTTTCTACTATGTTATGCATATATTATACATATAAACTTTCCAGTTGAATCACTCTATCTATTAAAAAAACCGCATCATAATCCGTTGCGTAGTTTCAAAGATTTAAGCATACAAAGGGACATAGGGACCGAGAAAGCGACTTTGTTTTATACTATGTAGTGATTTCAGCTAAAGAAAAATATATTATACGGCAGTTTGATGTGAAAACTGCATTTTTGTATGGCGAACTGCAGGAAGAGGTTTACATGGAGATTCCTGAGGGTGTCCATGCTGAGCCGGGAAAAATATGTAAGTTAATTAAATCATTATATGGTTTAAAGCAGTCCTCACGTTGTTGGAATAAAAAGTTTTCTTCATTCTTAATGTCATATGGTTTCCAAATGTGTGAATCTGATAATTGTATATTTGTAGGCCATTTTAAGGGATTCAAAGTAATTTTGGCATTATATGTTGATGATGCTTTGTTGTTTTCAAAAGACAAGAATATATTAAAACATATATTAGATGATCTTAAATGTAATTTCAACATTGAGATACTGAACTTAAATTGTTTTGTGGGCATGGAAATATGTCAGACTGAAGATCATATATCTATTAGTCAGTGTCAATATGTAGATCAGATAATAAGACAATTTAACATGTCTCTAGCCACACCTTGTAGTACTCCTGCTGATAAAAATGTCATTTTGATTAACAATATAAATACTGAAAGTGTATCAAATTTTCCTTATAGGCAGGCAGTGGGAGCTCTTATGTATTTGGCAACTGTTTCAAGGCCTGATATTGCTTACTCAGTTAATTTAGTTAGTAGATATTTGAATAATCCTAGTAAGGACCATGTTAATGCTGTAAAAAGGATAATTCGTTATTTAATACAAACCAGAAATAGTTGTATTACTTATGATTGTAGTAGTGAGTTAATTGGCTATTCCGATGCTGATTTTGCCTCCGATCTAGATTCCAGAAAGTCTAACACTGGATACATTTTCATGATGAATGGTGGCCCTGTCACGTGGGCTAGTAGAAAACAAAATACAGTGGCACTATCAACAACGGAATCTGAGTATATGGCTGCAAGTGAAGCCGCCAAAGAGATTTTATGGCTTAGACAGTTATTGTGTGATGTTAAGGAACCACAATTGATGGTCACTTTATGTATAGACAACCAGAGTGCTATCAGGCTTATTAAAAACCCTGTTTATCATAGAAGATCCAAACATATTGATGTAAGATTTCATTTTATTCGAAAAATAGTGGAACAAAATATAATTTGTATAAAATTTGTAGAAAGCGGTTGTCAGCTTGCCGACTCTCTAATAAAACCTTTGGCTCCTGGTAAATTTATTACAAATAGAGAACAAATTTGTAGACAGTGTTAGCTTGACACTGTATCTATTATTAATTGTAAAAGTTAGAGATTGTCAGTACTTATTACTTTGAATCTTTGAGTATAAATCGACTGGAGATGCCATAACGAAACTCTTCGAACAAATTTTTTCACCATTTTTAGCGGGGGGCGAGGTAAACACGTACAGCACACCACCAAAAGATGTAATTAACTCGATTCACAAATTTTGCTGTTGCGATAAACGCACACTACAAAAAAAATCAACACATCAAAAATTACCCGCCCACAGACACAGTTTTCATGTAACTATGCAGCACACATACGAAAAAGTTAGTGATGGGGCACATCTGAAGAATGAGTCAAATCAGTTTGATGAATGAACTGAATTGTCTTATACTATTTATTATAAAATTGTAAAAGTGAAAATACTGTACATTAAAGATATTATTCAAAAAATATGTTTGTTTGTATGTATGTCTGTCTGTATTTATGTGTCTTTGTGTCATTAGCACTCTCGTGCAGCTAAACTGTGGTATGAACTGTCGCCCGCGGTTTTACCGGGGCTGATACAACCACTGTCTTCTATTATACGTACTTGTAGTATAGGGGTCAGTGGAAACAACCTTCAAGAAAAGAGCGTACGCCCATCTAAAACCCCAGCTACGCACTTGTATCCCTTCATACAGTTGCTTAAATAATTTCTTATCCTTTATTTGATTTTATTGGACAAAACCCTGTTTGAGAACATGAAATATTGTCAATTGATTTTTTAACAGATATCCTTATTTAATATTTTAAATGTGAACATCCAAAGATCCAAACATCTTCGTTTGGATGTTTAGATCTTTGGTTGTTACTCAATCACGCAATAACGGCTAAACGGATTTAGATGAAATTTGGTATGGAGATAGTTTGAGTCCCGGGGAATAGCATAGGATACTTTTCTAACGCAGGTAAAGCCGCGGGGCATAGCTAGTATTATATAAAGTACATTGGTATTTGTAAGAACCTATGTATATGAAATTATATTATAATAAGTAAGGGTCATCTGTCCCCACATATAAAGTTATTTAAACATATGAATGAGCAAAGGGAAAGCAATAAAACAAATTGTTAATTTAATTAGAATGGCCACATATTTATTTAAATTAAATTCTCATGTAGGGATTTCTAAAACCCGATTAAGACGGTTTTCATTAGTTAGTATTTTTATTGATTTTTAAAATGAATAAGTATACGTGACGAATACATTTCTTGGGGTCTACTTTTTTTTTACAAATTTTGAAATGGATTTGTGGGGCAAAAATGGAGCAATATTTAAATTTTTATCCTTCATTTGATTTTATCGGAAAAATACCCGGGTTTA
This sequence comes from Hypsopygia costalis, assembly GCA_937001555.2. Taxonomy (NCBI): domain Eukaryota; kingdom Metazoa; phylum Arthropoda; class Insecta; order Lepidoptera; family Pyralidae; genus Hypsopygia; species Hypsopygia costalis. The sequence goes on along the minus strand of OW443344.2, from coordinate 7,632,150 downwards.
AAAATTAAATGTATACCTATTACATATATTGAAGTAGTCAAAAATTTAAGAAAAACAAAGAAATACTGACTCACCAAACAAGGACAGAGTCGCAAAGAAGGTATTGCACCTTCAATCAATGTCTTTCTGTTATTAGCATTGATTTTTGTAGCTTTCCGGAGTAAAGTCATAATAAAAATAGAGAAGTAGTACAACTCAAGCCCCGAGCGGGAGATAATAGCCTAAACACGTAGGGCTGTCGCTTAATAGTTTATTCAACCGTCAAAAATACTTAGTCAATCTCTATTATACAAAATTAAGTAAGGTACAAAATACAAAATTAAGTAGGGTAAGTCTTAGGGATCTGTAACAAAAGACCGGCCAAGTGCGAGTCGGACTCGGTCACGAAGGGTTCCGTACCAAAAACGACACACAATCACGTTTGTTGTATGGGAGCCCCCCTTAAATATTAATTTTATTCTGTTTTTAGTATTTGTTATCATAGCGCCAACAGAAATACATCATTTGTGAAAATTTTAACTGTCTAGCTACCACGTTTCATGAGATACTTACAGCCCTTGGTGACAGACGGACACCGGAGTCTTAGTAATAGGGTCCCGTTTTTACCCTTTGGGTGTGGAAATCTAAAAAGAATAAAAATAATTATTTTTGTACATACACCAGGAGTGACTGGAATTTTTTCATTACCTACATTTTAATGCATGCTTACTCAGTGACAAACGAGCAGACAGCCCATCTGATGGTGAGCGGTAACTGTCGCCCATAACATCCACGATTCACGCATTCAAGCAGTTGGCAACAAAAATGCAGAATCGCAGGTGCGTTGTCCTTCAAACCGGAACACAAAACACAACAATGCAAGCATTGTTGCCTGGCGGCAGTAATAGATAAGGCTGTTGTCCTCACCCAGGCGGACTCCTACCATCTGATAAAACCTACTTCATGTTATCTGTTTAGTGATTAGAAAAATTACGGTCTAAATAGGAATAGGATTAATTAAAACGCAGCTTTACTGAATCATAATATTTATTCAAATAATCTAAATTACTATAAAAATATATTTTTATTAAGTACCTATTATATATTATTTTTTACACTAAACTATTTTTATTACTTTTTAATTTACACACTTATAATGTTATTATTAGGAGTGTCGGTGGCCGAATGGTTAGGGTATCCGAGACATCCATGAACACTGCAATGTTTTTTTATGGCTAGTCCACTTTGCAGCCATCTTTAACGTATTTGTAGTTATATACGACGTAGGTAGGTACCTAAATGTTAAAATTATTAACGAACGTCAGCGCAGGCGCGAATCTTGCATGGGAGCGGACGGTTTTGCATACGACGCAGCCCTGACCCCGACTGGCGCTCCATATAAACTCCTACAAATGTTGTCAGTGTGTGCGTGCGACGGCCAATACGTACGGGCGCGCTCACATACAAACCGCGCTCGGTGCGTTTGTATGAAGTTACCTTACTTCTCTATTTTTACTATGGTAAAGTGCTCCGAACAGATAACACTTGTATGTGTAGGTTTCCAAGAATCATTTTCGTCATTACAAAATTTTCTCCATTTTTCTTTTATATAAGGATCTTTTGGAAATCTAAAAGGAAATATTAAATAAAGCCTATGAATAATAGTATCTGTATAACTATACGTTATTTCAACATCGTATGTCCAGAGAAAGGTAATTTTTCTAATTCACCTTACAAGATTTAAATGTAACATACATCTATACCTACTATTTAATACAATATCTAATAAAAATCTGACTATTATACGAACTGCAGTAATTGAATGAGTGAATGATTCATTCAAATGTTGAATCGCTTTTTTGACTTTGTCACATCCCTAAAGCCTGTACCACTGTATTCATGTTTACATTTCTCTGTCGTTTACGTATCGCTACGGTTTTTACTTTAAATGGAGATTGTACTTTAATACACATTTAATAGTTAGTAAAAATACTTACCTATGATAGAAAACGCGATCATGTTGCGAATTTAAGCTATCAGATCGTCTTTTGCACGATAATACTGCACAACTCACCATTTTTCGAGAGAAAAATCACGCGACACGGAGCGATGCAAAATGACGGTGAAGCGACTTTAAGTAGTTTTATATAACGTGTATGACCAGTTGACCAATGTACTTTGCCGGAGGGGATCGCCCGCGTATGGCATCTCCAGTCGATTTATACTCAAAGACTTTGAATAGAGTGTGCCTATTATAAAATTTAAGTGGGAGTGTTAAGAGCCCTATTACACATTTGCACTATGCGAGATTCGGTATTGAAGCGTCCCGACGGTCACGTGGTCACGAGTCCTCATAATTTCTATGTTGAAATTACGAATAAGCGATTTTGATACTTTCTCTCTAGTAAGTAGACTTAAGAAGTAATTTGTTATAGTTGTACCTACACATTTTTAGAGTGTCATGGATTTAGTATGGGAAGAAACAGATTATATGTACCATAAATGAGACAGATGATTTTTATTAAAAATTAAATTTATTTTATTGCCTAATCCTTTATTTATCTAGGTACTTTTTGGTTTTAGATTAAAATTATAGATAAGAATAAAACTAGTTACAATTTACATGGGAGTGTAAAACAACTTTAATCAGAACTACTTATTTGCCAAATTTCTATCAAATCAATCCATGGTTTTGGTGTGAAAAAGCACCAAATGTTCCACCATGATCAAACAACTGTTTAAAAAATAATGAAAATCAATTATTCTCCGTTCTTGAACTACGTAGTCTGTTACCTGAAACAATTATTATTATTAATAAAATCTGAAATGAATATAACAGCTTCAGCTTCTAAATGATTTTGTTCATACTTACAATCCCAGATTCTGATTACAGATTCAAACGAAGAAGAACGTCGTGGCCTTTAGGTATCTAAAATAAAAATAAACTAAGTTAAACCACGCCAATTCACCAGTGATTTATGAATTTGACAGTTAGTATATCTATACTTTCATATAAAGAGAGAGTCTGGCTGACTGACTTATCATCGTAGAGTCGAAACCTCAGAACCTCGAATGATAAAATCTTCTATTAACTAAAAAAAGTATCTTTTATTAACTAGGTAAGTAAAAAGTCTTAAATTAAAATAATTAAAAATAATGTTAAGTCAAAAATGAAAATAATAAAAAAACGTGATTCAGGGTTTTTCAAAATTTAAAACTGACCTCGACTACACATGGTGCATCCTGCCAATAAGCTAATGAGGCTGCGGCAAAAGTGGCACATCAGATTAGGTTAAGTGGCAATCGTACATCAAAACCCACCCCGGAGTTAAATCACACAAATCAATGAGATATGTGAATCCCAGACTCGAATGCCTGGGATGCAACCAGGATAACTATATAGAGAAAAAATAATTTTCTGTTTTTCGTCGTGGGATCCCCGACGAGAACAAAGTTCCTTACGCTTTTTCATCAGTCAGAATGTTATTCGAACTATGTAGTGTGAATTAGCCACTATTGATTGTAGAAAATGATGATGAGCTTAGCTATGAGTTGTGTTGTAGTCTAGTTAGACTATAGCGGTCCACTCCTCGTAGTTGACGGAAGAGCTTCCCAGAGTTGAGTTGTAGTCAAGTTAGACTATAGCGGTCCACTCCTCGTATAGTTGACGGAAGAGCTTCCCAGAGTTGTGTTGTAGTCCAGTTAGACTATAGCGGTCCACTCCTCGTAGTTGACGGAAGAGCTTTCCAGAGTTGTGTTGTAGTCGAAGAGTCCTTGCGATAGTTGACGCACAAGGTTTTGATATTCTCAAAACAGGTTTGTTGAAGTTCCAGCTTCACCATGTTGTTGCGTTTGTGTTGTTATAACTTACAATATCTGGCACGGAATGATGACAGATATAGTGTTGCTTCAGTTAGTTGTGTATCTCGAGACGAAGAATCCTTGCGATGGTTGACACGCACGGTCCTTACGTTCCCGAGACAAGCTTGTTGAAGTTATAGCTCTGGGTATCTGGCACGTAGTTGACGGTGACAGGCGTAGAGCGTTGCGTTGGTTCGTTGTAGATCTCAGTGTCCTTGCACTCTATACGCAGTGTGTGCGCCTTCTCAATTCAGCTGGTGATTCTCGCTTGTGAGAGGCCAGCCGAACTGATTCGTCACTGTCGTTTAGAGACACAAAAAAACACCAAGTTCTTGATAGCTTGAAGGACCAAATTTAAGGGTGTTTTCCCTTACGTTGATTAGTTTGCTTGATGTGGAGTGCAGAAAGGAAAGATCACCAAAGGTTGAAGTTACTATAATTAGGTGATTACAAACAAGTCAGATACTGGCAATTCCTTTCTCCAATGTGTATTGGTTCGATGTTATGATAGCACTCACCGATATTAGTGAGAATATTTACTTTTATAGTAATCAAATATAACGCGTGCGCGCGGAGTCGCCGCATCAGCAAAATATAAAATAAACATGTGTGGTGTAAACCGTACAACAATATTTAAAGTATAACGACTTACGTCACAGCGCGAGGTACAATTTTTGTTATACAGTCAACCTTGGCACATAATATATTATTATAAACGTATACCTACCGTATTTTTAAAGTCAATATGTAACAAAATATTATGTGAGTATTTCAAGCCTCTACCTATTGCCGTTATCAATTGCGAGCAAAAACGAGCAAAAAAATCACGTTTGTTGTATGGGAGCCCCCTTAAATATTCATTTTATTGTATTTTTTAGTATTGGCCGTGTGGTTTCCGGCAGACTAGAATAGAATCACTCCATCTCTTCCTGTGGATGTCGTACAAGGCGACTAAGGGAAAAACATTATCAAACATCGATCAGGCCTCCCCAACCCGTTTGGCCAGCGTGGGGAGTGTAGGCCAAATCCTCCTTCTGTCTCTGGACGGACGAGAGAGGGTCGTGCTCCTGTAGTGGAGACTAAAATGACCTGATGATGATGATGATGATGACGATGATTTTTTAGTATTTGTTGTTGCAGCGGCAACAGAAATACATCATCTATGAAAATTTCAACTGTCTAACTATCACAGTTCATGAGATACAGCCTGATGACAGACGGACGGACGGACGGACGGACGGTTCCTGTTTACTCTTTGGGTACGGAACCCTAAAAATTAAGGGCGGTACGCAGAATAGGGCATGCTGATTGGTCGAGACAAGTGGGGCTACGTAAGGTAGGGAAAAAAACATCCGAGACGTGCCGCGCGCCCTGCGCCGAGGGTGGGGACGAAGGGCAATAATAAAACGGGATAACGCAGACGTTATGAATGAGCGTACGCCTACAGATCGCAAACCTATGTAGTGGGGAGAACTGAATCACAAAATACCAGTTTTACGATAGCAGAATAAAAGTTCGAAAAGTTAAAAATAACGATTGGGGTGTAAGTGGTTCATCAACATCTTTGAACCAAAGCCAACTTCTCCTGCACGCGGTGCACCCTGCTGACTGACAAACGAAGCTCTGGCGAAAAGAGAGGTAGGGAGCGTAATTGTAAGCTACCCGACTGGTGAATGTACCTCCACCTCACAGAATACCGCAGCCAAATAACGGTTCCCTTGAGAGCTGTTGTGTTCCTGCGAGTGAGTGAGGTCACCAGAAAGGAAGGAGATGCTGCGGTGGCAGCGGGGGTGGCGGCGTGCGAGCGATATTTTATGTTGCGAGCGTTAATATGGCTACGGTAACCGCTTTACATCAGGCGGGCCGTATGCTTGTCTGCCACCCGAGTAGTATAAAAAAAAAAAAAAAAAAAAAAAACGAATCAAGATTGAATTGACTAAAATTTATATACCTGCTTGATTTCATTAATTATTAATTATTGTCAATTCTAATTGTTAGCAAAATAACATTCTTTGTTTGTGTAATTTTCGGTTATATTTCCGTATAAATCCACTAAAATTAGATTTTGAAGTTTCATATTCTGAAACTAGAATATCAAATGTGACAAATTGTGAGATCGAGACTGGATTGGATTGGAACTGAAATTAAACTACATTTTACAACAATTGCCCCTCTGATGACAGGAAATAATAATAAATAAATATTTCTGGACAATTGACACAGCGCCATCTAGTCCCAAATTAAGCGCAAAGCTTGTGTTATGGGTACTAAGACAACTGATAAATGTACTTAAATACATTTTTTTTGTAAATACATACTTAGAATGCATAGAAAACACCCAGACCAAGACAAACAGACATGTTCATGCACACAAATATTTGTCTTGTGCGGGAATCGAACCCGCGACCTCGGAGTCAAAGTGGCCATTGCTAACCATTCGGCCACCGAGCTCGTCAGACAGAGAATAATAGACACATTGCAGTAGAAAAGCTAAGTGGATGTGTAAACGCACAGCGCGACGGAAGCAAATATATATATTTCACTACCTTGAAGAACGAATATTTTGTTTTATGCAGAAGTTTGGTCGGTCAATATTCGTTCTAAGTAAATAGAAACGTGTGTTTTCACTACAGACACTTTCAGCCTTATTCATAAAAAGTTAATCAACATTTTAAACATTCATTAACTAATTAGCGACTTAAGCCTTAAACAGTGTTTAAAAATTTTGTGTTCATAAACGATACTTTGACTTTGATTTGTTAAACGCTATTTAATTTTTTTTTTTAACGCTGGCAACTGTTTAGTAGAATTGCTAGGAACCCGTAGAGCGGGCGCTGTATGGAGTTGAGTGTGCAAAATATGAGGACCGCATTCTATAAACAGTTTTGAATTCAGAAAAGCTTGTAGAATATGATTCTGAATGTTGCCAGGAAGTTTCATGGTCCAATTTTTTTTTATACCCCATTCCCTTGGATATCGAGTAAATGGACTGAACAAATGCTTTACAACAATTTTAATCATTGTTTTATTGAAAATTTTTAATTGTTTCTTATGATTAAAGATACTTATAGCTACTAAGTGGAAATAAAAAAAACAAAAAAAAATGTTGAAAAAAAAATATATTACATAGGTAAAAGGATATTTTATGTATTTTTTTTTTTATAAAAAGAAATGATTACATAAAATGATTACAAAAATCTTATCGATCGACCTGTACGATCCTCTTTAAAAAAAAAAAAAGAATACTGCTCTGCTGTGTTTCTGGACATACAAACAGCCTTTGATAAGGTGTGGCACAAAGGCCTCCTGTGCAAGACAAGGACATCTCTACCCCATAGCTATTATCTACTTGTAGAGTCCTGTCTCGCAAATCGAATATTTCAGGTGAGAGAGGAAGGAGAACTGACTGAACGGACATCCATAATATAATAGTAGGAGTTCCACATGGATCAGTGCCGACTTCCCAGAAACACTGATGTAGAAAATAAATCAAAGATCAAATGTAAATGCCAATCACTTTTATAATAAGGAAAACAAAGGAATAATTTATAAAATGCACTTGAATGTACAATAACGCATAATCAAAAGGAAGTTGAGTATGCAAAATGTGAGGACCGGCAATACACTTTCCATTTTTAGGAGAATGTGTATCTACATTTTGCATAATAAGGATTTGCATGTTTTGTTAGTATTATTATTTCTTTTTAATACTTTTTTATTTTTACCCGCGGCGGAACGGAGACGGTACATGCGTTTGGGGTGCTAAGGATGTTTGTGCAAATCAATGTTGCCATTTATCTCCAAAACTACGAGTCCGATTTAGATGCGGTTTTCAGTGATGGGTTCGGGTTTGATTGGTGCATGTTCTTAGATAGGTGTTACGGTGACAACTCACCAGGGGGCGCTGCAGTAAGCATTTGTTTGTAAAACCAATGTTGTCATTTCTCTCCAAAACTACGGGTCCGATTTAGATGTGGTTTTCAGTGACGGGTTTGGTTTTGATTGGTGCATGTTCTTAGATAGGTATTACAGTGACAACTCACCAGGGGGCGCTGCAGTAAACATTTGTTTGTGAAACCAATGTTGCCAAATGCCAATAAATATCTCCAAAACTACGAGTCCGATTTTGATGCGGTTTTCAGTGATGGGTCCGAGTTTGATTGGTGCATATTCTTAGATAGATGTTACAGTGGCAACTCACCAGAGGACGCTGCAGTAAACATTTGTTTGTGCAAAACCAAAACTACTAGTCTGATTCTGATGCGGTTTTCAATTGTAATACCTACGCTTTCTCTCTAAAAAGGTTGAAATAAAAACAAAATTAAAAATTTTGAAAAAACACACGACGGTTAAAACGTAGTTGAAAAAGGATAAAATAATTTTGAAACCCCCGACTTAAAGAATTTATGCTATGAACTTAATAAAAAATCCAAGAAAATCCGTCGGGGGCTGCCATCTCTATTTTAAATTTCAACATAAATATAAATAAGTATACAAGTTACTATAAAACTGCCAAATAACACATATACCGTCTCCGTTCCGTCGAGGGTAAAAAAACAAACTGTACAAATATAAATGAAAATTTTTGATTACTTATGTAAAAATTTCCTTTTATGTTTTTTTTTTCAGCAATATTTGTTTAATTTTTTATTTGTTTTTTTTTTATTTCCACTTAGTAGCTATAAGTATCTTTAATCATAAGAAACAATTGGATATTTTTAATAAAACAATGATTAAAATTGTTGTAAAGCATTTGTTCAGTCCATTTACTCGATATCCAAGGGAATGGGGTATAAAAAAAAATTGGACCAAGAAACTTCCTGGCAACATTCAGAATCATAATCTACAAGCTTTTCTGAATTCAAAACTGTTTATAGAATGCGGTCCTCATATTTTGCACACTCAACTACCTGTGGCGCCTGCACTACCGGCTGGAAGAGCAATTGTCAGAAAGAGAAAGAAATGCCAAAATAAAGAAGTAAATCTGTCAATGAGTCATTGTTACTGTCTGTCAATGATATTTTATGTTACTGTCCCCAGTGCCTGATAACAGCCATATCTTAAATGTGAACAGGTATACTGCCGCCTCTTCTTATATCTACAATGAGATCATCTTTCACAAAATTGATTTTTTGCATATTATGTTTCTGTTGTACTTAGTATAAGTTTTTTTTTTTTCGCATTCGATCATGTTAACGTAAACCAACCGACCAAATAGAGAAGACCTCATATTCTGAATTTATAAGACGCATGTTACATAATCAAACTTATGTGGCTTATTTAATATAAATAAATATTGTCAGACAAATTACACAGCGCCATCTAGCCCCAAAGTAAGCGAAGCTTGTGTTATGGGTACTAGACAACTGATAAACATACATAATTTTTTTTTTTTTTTTTTTTTGGTAAATACATACTTACGATATATAGAAAACACCAAGACTAAGACAAACAGACATGTTCATGCATACAAATGTTTGTCCTATGTGGAAATCGAACCCACGAGCGTTGATGTCGAAGCCGCGTCATTGACCGCTACGCCACCGAGCTCGTTAGTTTATTTGTTCACATTTTGAAGTTAGCTACCCGGCTAATTTGGATACGTAAGACGCGTCTGGTAATTTTTTTTTTTTTTTTTTATACTACGTCGTGTGGCGAACAAGCATACAGCCCGCCTGATGTGAAGCGGTTACCATAGCCATATTAACGCTCGCAACATAAAATATCGCTCGCCTGCCGCCACCCCCGCTGCCATCGCAGCATCTCCTTCCTTTCTGGTGACCTCACTCACTCGCAGGAACACAACAGCCCTCAAGGGAACCGTTATTTGGCTGCTGTATTCTGTGAGGTGGAGGTACATTCCCCAGCCGGGTAGCTTACAATTACGCTCCCTACCTCTCTTTAAATTCACAATATGAAACTTTTTCTAGATGTGTTCGGCTTGGAAACGTTAACACATTCGAATGTGAACGAACGCTCACACTAAGCACTACATTCAGCAGTTCATTCCACAGCTATGCGGGAGAAAACTTCTCTGGAACCGTACAGTACCTACGCGACCACTTAGGCTCCAATGTGTGAGGATGAATTCCCTGTCGATTGCGAGCGGTGCGAGTATAGAAGGAGGCCGTGGGCATCATGTCAAACAACTCCTCTGAACACACCCCATTGTACAGACGGTAGAACACACAAAGGGACGCAAAAAGGGTGTGTAAGTGGTTCATCAACATCTTTGAACCAAAGCCAACTTCACCTGCATGCGGTGCACCCTGCTGACTGACAAACGAAGCTCTGGCGAAAAGAGAGGTAGGGAGCGTAATTGTAAGCTACCCGACTGGGGAATGTACATACCTCCACCTAACAGAATACCGCAGCCAAATAACAATTCCCGGGTGAGGGTTGTTGTGTTCCTGCGAGTGAGTGAGGTCACCAGTAAGGAAGGAGATGCTGCGTTGGCAGCGGGGGTGGCAGCGCGCGAGCGATATTTTATGTTGCGAGCGTTAATATGGCTACGGTAACCGCTTCACATCAGGCGGGCCGTATGCTTGTCTGCTACCCGTCGTTTCGAAGTTGTTCGATGATACTGCTTCTGCGGTCTCACATACATAACCCGTTGATTTGCATTTGGGTCATTATACAGAACAAGATTTTTTTAATTACAAAAATAAAAATCAGGATTTTATAGGTTTTAAAGATTCATGTCTTGCAAAATATAAACAAATATTATAATCACTGCAGAAAACAAAATTTTAATTGCGTATAATACGTAAATATCAGAAAAAACATTTTTTGGTGCTCACAGAAGTGGCGCATGTGTTCACTGAAATGATGGAACTGATCATTAACTAATAATTAATATAAAGACATGAGTTTAACATACGTAACTTAAAAGTTTTATCAGTAATAATTATACCAAGACAAAATAAAACAAAAAATATTATTTTGAAACAGAAATAAAAAATCAAACATTCTTGTTCACGGAAATGACATTGAACAGGTAAGTCATTTCTGTGATATCAAACAAATATATTGTCTGAATCACTGGAGTTATGATCAGATGACCATTTTCATTAGATAGCTATTTTCCTCCGAAATGAAGACAGGTGATGTTTAAAGGACATTCCAAGCAACTAAGCCGCCTGGCTTGAAGAACATTCTGGTGTTCTTTTACACATATAATTTGGTGCACTTTCATTGTGTATTCTTTAAAATATTCTCTATTGATTGAATACAATGATCACTTACTGGTATTACTTTAACCGAAGGACAGTTTTTTTTTAAACAAGTAATCAAAGTTGGATAGTCTAGTATGTCATCCCCCAAAGCCACTCGTCGATCGGCAGTTCTTTTTAAGTAGCCACCTACACAGTCTGAGGCTCTTTTTCCATCGCCACACTCCGAATATTGCCACAAAACAGCGTCAGCACTAAACATTGAACTGAAATATTTGACAGTTACAATTAATTGTTTTATACTCGTATATTGGGTAGTTGGCCCATCACTCAAAAAATGCATTTTTGTTAAATAAGGAACTATACTTTTGATATCATCTAGACAGTATTTTAGTATTTTTATTTGTTGTCTAGGTGTATAATCTGTTATAGTTTTAAGTAATCCCTTTTCTTTTTTCTTGTGATATCTCTCTCCGTCTTTCCTTTTCACTTCTTCCTGAGCTGTAAAGTCTTGTTTGTGTTTTTGTCTACGCACACTAAGCTTTATTTGCTCTCTTTTCCTAGCCTTTCTTTCTTCATCTGACATCTTCTTTCTTGTTTTTGCCATTTTTGTCTGTACCTAATACGAAAAAATAACATGCCCATAACCACAGCAAAACTACACAACCAGTGTATTAGTTTTATTTTGCTATCAGACACAAATAAACAAACAAAACGTCATTTCTGTGAAACCCATCAATTCCGTGAACATGAATTGATGAATGAATTTCCGTGAACGTGAACATGAATGGTTTTTTTTTTTAATATTAAATTATAAGTATAGATTATAAAGGCCAACAATTAATTTAACTGGAAGTAGCCGGTGCACGAGCGTTTTTAAGTCCTAATACTATTTATTTTAAAAGTGCTATCATTTCCGTGAAACTTGTCATTTCTGTGAACAACGAGTTCACGGAAGTGATGATCACGGGATTGACGAATCGTTTTTAAAATCAAGCCACATCCTGGTTTTAGAAGTAGCCTAGCTATTTATAACCTCAACCCATATTAGTCATATATAATCATAGCATTAATTATGAGCTATGGTGGCAAATAAAATACGTAATTACTTATCAAAAATCTTCCTTAACCGAATTGATGGAACAAACTTGACAAAAACCGTATATTGCTTATATTTTTTTAATAAAACTTCACAGAAATTATCCTTCTCGTTTGTGGACACACATAACTGAACTAACAGTAAAGAGTAGTGTCGCCAGGAAATTAGAGTAATGATTTAGTAGATAAAATTCTTTTTTGGGTGAAAATAGCGGTTCACAGAATTGATGTTAATTTTGATAACACCCGTATAACAGCTACAAATATGAATTTATTAAAAGGAAAAAATATATCGATGTGATATTCATTGGTATGTCTAGAAACAGATACTATAATTTAATTTTAATAAAGTGTATTACGTTACTTTTTTTTGTTAGCTTTTTTGACGAAACATGTCTTCCGAACAGTTCACGGAGTATGACAAGAGCCTCTATTTTTCATTTTTTTACGAGTTTATAAATAAGATGTGGTTGAATTTGTTATGTTTTCGATAAATAGGCACAGATATAAACTAAATAGATACACTGTTAACATAACTTAATACATAATTACACTGTTGACATAACTTATAATTAATTAAATATGACACAAGAACAGTTTTTCTTGTACTTCAATTAAATACTACAAACACAGCGCTACCATTTAGGTAGCGCTGTGTTTGTAGTATTTAATTGAAATTTTACTAAAAGATAAGAAAACAAATACTGATTTCACTCCTTATCCAAAAGTAGATCGTACAAATGTACACTACACCAGCCGACCGACCACCAGTTGACTAACCGGTGGATGACGTCATTTTCATTGCATGAGCTAGCGAACAATTTTGATCATCACTGAACATAAAATATGTTCGTGTTTTCAATTATGATGCGCGAATAAACGATTGCTCGTTCGGAACGCTAACCAAGCTGGGAGCTGGACTCTCGAACTTGAAATGTTGAAGTCTGCGTCCAGAAGAATGTTTGAGAATGTTCGGTTGGGTGTATCCAGGGCTCTTACTTTACCTTATATACTTCGGGACTAGGTCATCGCCAGCCGATGACCCAGAGAGGGACAAGTTGATATGGAGAATGAGAAAAGTATGAATTGTAGGTAAAGTCGAGAGCTCGTGAAGCTTTCCACTTGTAGTACGAGCCTTATATCTACAGCGATTGTAATAATAACGGTTCAGAGTCCACCGTGTAAGGCTTCACGAGTTATTGACTGCACATTAAATAATACTTATAAATGGGGGGGGGGGGGGGAGCTGTCCCTCCCTGCCCCCCCCCCCCCTGCTTCGGGAGGATTCAAATAAAAAAAGCAGTAATAATCAATACATATAATAAAACAGTAGGAACCGCGTGTCTGTACATTTGATAAAATTAACAAAAAATGGGTGTGGGCGATAAAAAAAGAGTAACAGAACACAAAAAAGATTTTTTTGATTTTTTTGTCTGTCTGTCTGTCTGTCTGTCTGTCTGTATGTACTCGCTAATCTTTAAAACTAATGAACAGATTTTTACGCGGTTTTCACTAAAAGATTAAGCTCATCCCTGAGCAACATATAGGCTTTGTTTCATCGAAATCTGATGTCAGATTAAAAAGTTATCGTCATTTAAAGTTTAAAGAAAAATTTTCTTTATAGAAAATCACTCATACGAAATCTCAGAAACTACAAGTGCTAGGAGTCTCAAATTTTGTATGGGGGTTCCTTTCAGGACGTAGATGCTCACTAAGACGGGAATTTGGAAAATTCAACCCCTAAGGGGGTGAAACGGGGGTCCAAAGTTTGTATGGGGAACCAAGATTAGTTGGACTATTCTATACGAAACTTTACACGAGAACTTCTGTAGATAAATGAGTAAACACGTGTTTCAGGATTTTTCAAAATTCAACCCCTAAAGGGGTGAAATGAGGTGCAAACGTCTGAAAATCGACATGGGTATTGTTTTTATGGTTTATCGGGTCGCTGATTCCGAAAACAACAGCTATTTTATAATCTAACATAATCGACGTGACACAAGAGCACTCCTGTGGGGGTGCGATGGGGTTGAAATGTCATAATATCAATATGGGTGTTGATTCTATGGTTTTCTGAAATGTCAATTACGAAAATGGCATCGATTTGAATACGTGGACACGAAATTTCCATCGCGGTATAAAAATCCAAGATGTGGAACACCTGATTCCGAACCATAATAGTTCAGCTAAACTATAAGAAATATAAAAATGACGCTTTAGCAAAAGTTGGTAAGCCTGATAAGCATTTTTTGTTGAGGTATAAAAATCCAAGATTTAGAACACCTGATGCCATACCTTAGCAAAAGTTGTTCAGCCTGATGAGCATAAATAGTTTAACAAAATGTTGATTGTATTGTAAATAAATAACCGCGCAGTGCTACTTTTATTCTTACCTGCTACAAGTTAGACGCAATAGTTTCATTTATTTACGTTATATATATAAATTTATTATATATATAACGTAAATATAATATATATATATATATAAAATATATATATATATATATATATATATATATATATATATATATATATATATATATATATATATATATATATATATATTATATACTAGCGGCCGCCCGCGACTTCGTACGCGTGGAGTTATTTATTTGCAAAGAATTTTTAATTACATTCGAAAAAGCTAAATAGGTACCTAATGAAAGGAAAAAAATAAAAAAAGTTAAAAACAATCAATATCTAGACGAATTTTTAGAATCAATGAAGTCAACGGATATTATTTTTTAAAACCTCTTTGTAAAACCTAAAGTATTTTTTATTGTTATAACATTGGATTTCCATACAAATTTCCAACCCCCGTTTTAACTCCAAAAAGGGGTTGATTTCTAAAGATACATTATTAGTACACCTCCAAACCATCTATAGAGCATACATTTTAAATTTCAAGTCCCTTACTACAAAAACATAGGACTTTCATACAAACTTCCAACCCCCGTTTTAACCCCAAAAAGGGGTTGATTTCTAAATATACATTATTAGTACATACATTTTAAATTTCAAGTTTCTTACTTTAAAAACTTAGACTTACTTTCATACAAACTACCAAACCCCATTATAACCCCAAAAAGGGGTTGATATCTAAAGATACATTATTAGTAAACCTCCACACCATCTATAGAGCATGCATTTTAAATTTCAAGTCTCTTACTTCAAAAACATAGAACTTTCATACAAACTTCCAACCCCCGTTTTAACCCCAAAAGGGGGTTGATTTTCAAAGATACATTATTAGTACACCTCCACTCCATCTATAGAGCATACATTTTAAATTTCAAGTCTCTTGCGTCAAAAACATAGAACTTTCATACAAACTTCCAACCCCCGTTTTAATCCCAAAAAGGGGTTGATTTCTAAAGATACATTATTAGTACACCTCCACACCATCTATAGAGCATGCATTTTAAATTTCAAGTCTCTTGCGTCAAAAACATAGAACTTTCATACAAACTTCCAACCCCCGTTTTATCCCCAAAAAGGGGTTGATATCCAAAGATACATTATTAGTACACCTCGACACCATCTATAGAGCATACATTTTAAATTTCAAGTCTCTTACTTCAAAAACGTAGAATTTTCATACAAACTTCCAACCCCCGTTTTAACCCCAAAACGGGGTTGATTTCCAAAGATACATTATTAGTACACCTCCACACCATCTATAGAGCATGCATTTTAAATTTCAAGTCATTTACTTCAAAAACATAGAACTTTCATACAAACTTCCAACCCCCGTTTTAACCCCAAAAAGGGATTGATTTCCAAAGATACTTTATTAGTACACCTCCACACCGTCTATAGAGCATACATTTTAAATTTCAAGTCTCTTGCTTCAAAAACATAGGACTTTCATACAAACTTCCAACCCCCATTCTACCCCCTTAGGGGTGGAGTATTCTTCGTTCTTAGCGGATGTCTACACCCTATAAGGAACCTTGGTTTGTAGGTGTTATAGTTTCTGAGATTTCGTGATGAGTGAGTCAGTGATTTTCTCTTTTATATATATATATATATATATATATAAAACTAATCTAATAGACCGCTGCCCGTAGGCAAAGTTCCCAATATGCTGGCCCCGTTGCCTCGTTGTATCGCAACACTAATTCTTTGTGCAAAGTAGAGGCCAGCATTTTGGTCACGAGATGCTTCGACCAGACGTGACGACAGTTCTTTAAAAATTTTTTTGGCACTCGGCCCCCATGGCCCCAACGTTTCCACCCCAAATGGCTCAAATATGTAACTGCTATCGAGGCTACTATATTTGCGCCTTTTGAGGCATTCAGCAGATTCAGCCGCCGCGCCAGCCCTATTTTGTGTCCTGAGAAGATGAGACGGTGCAAGTGTGTCAGCACAAGTTGCGTCCCAAACTAAGGGCCGCCCCATCTTCCAAGGTACCAAAGTCATACCGTCCGGTCTTTTGCCATCATCCCGTACAAGACCATTTGGTTCCAGAATGGCCGCACAGTTAGCGGTGGCAAAAGCTCGGCGGATTATATCATTAAGACTGGCATGGCGAGAGAACCTACCTGCGCTTTTCGTGCAGGAGAGACCATGGTGTCCGAGCTGGTCGACAACAACGCCACAATGACAGCGGTGTGGAGCACAGCATGGCGCACCCAAGCGAAGGGAAGTCGCTATTCTAAAATTTGAGGAGTCTATTAGGGTACCGGTATTAGAGGAAGGGAGTGCCTGTAGCCACAAACCAGATTCCCACTCGCTAACAGCTAAGAGACGGGCACGATCTGCAGAGTTCAAACACGTATTGAAAAGTTGATTCCGTATTTGCTCACAGATAGGTCCGTCCCAAAGCCGCTGCGAAGATGGTGTTTTTGGGAAATCGGTGTTTGGGCACGCTATTTTCCATGCGTCCCTGGCCTCGTTCATAAATGAGGTTTCAGTGATGGTGGGAAACTTTGCCAGAATTTTAGTTATTAAATTTTGATTGCTATGTACAGAGGACAGGAACGCAGGGAGAGCAACTCCAGAGATCGAACGGATGCCCAGGCCCCCGAAACGTACTGGTAGAGATGCCTGTAACCACTCTCGATCATTTAGGTTTATGTTTAATATTAAAGCCAAAGTTTGTTTGATAATACTATCTAAATTTTTAATAAGGTCTATATGTTTCCAAAGTTGACAACATCTTACAAGATAAGTAAATTTAGGTACGAATAGACAAAAACGAATAATAGTAAAAGCCATATGAGTATTAATTTTAGTTAAACGGTCCGAGACTAGTAGAAAATTTTGAATTTTATCATTGATAAACCGAGGGAAAGATTCATCTAAGATAGGAGACCCTAGCAAACAGAGCGTACTATTATCGACTATTTTTATATTTGGAGCCAGATTATAAAATTTTTGTATCGCCGAATCTTTTTCCGGATAAGTGTCTGGAATGAAGAGTTCGCATTTTGAAAAATTTAGATCTAAACCAATCGAGCGAAATTCAGATATTAGGGTTGTAAGGTCTTCACATAAGCTATGTTCATCACCACCTAACGTACCATCGTCCAAATACCAAACATTTAGTTTAGATTGTAGACGCTGTATGATGGGGTGTATAGCAAGACTAAAAACAGCTGGACCCAGAGGATCGCCTTGCTGACAACCTACAGCGGAAGAAATTTTGTGTCCGTTATATATCAAATTTGAAGAAGAACCATAACATTGCCAAAGAAAACCGTATAAATTTGGAATTTTGTCTTTGACTTCTGTTAGAAGGGCACCCCTATCTACGGAATTGAAAGCATTTTTAACATCCACTTTCAGCAGCAGATTGCTACGATTTTGATTTAAAAAAGTTCTGACAGAATGGACGGCGGCCTCACAGCCACCTTGAGACCCAAAACCTAGTTGAATAGGCTGAAAATGATTCGACAGAACTGGCATTATCTTTTTGCAGCATACTTTGGCAGCGAGTCGGCGATAAGTCATTCCGACTGCTATGGGTCTAATGCCACCATCCTTTTTCATCAGAGCGCACAAATTGGCTCCGTAAAGATTATTTATAATTTCAATATTTACTCGGCCAGACAACATTAAATTTACCAGAGCTGTTAGGTCCCTCAGAAGTGCCGCCCCAGCCTCACCGTTAGCGCCACATAATAGATCTTTTAAGTGCTGAGGTGTAAGACCGTCAACACCTCCGGCGGACCCACTCTGAAAGGACATGACAGCTGTGGAAACATCTAACTCTGTTGCCTGGACGGTTGCGTCATCTGTCATAGGAGCTGAAGGAAGAAGAATATCAGCTGCTGGAGGTGGATGTTTTCCCTCTAAGATCGAGAGAGTTTCTGAATTTGAAGGAGCCATTGTGTCGCTAGAAAATAAGATACGCGCAGCCCCTTTAATGTCGCCGTCACTGAGCTTTGCTTCAATGAATTTAAATTTTCTGACTTCTGTTGACGACTTTACATTAGATTTTGATTTGTGTTTGAAGCCCAGTTCATTAATAAAAGGAAAAGGAGGATCTTCGAGAGAAGCGTATTTTTCACAGTTTTCTTTTATACGGTTGGTTAATGATTTTTTGTTACTTGGGTCCGGAACGACATGAAGAACGGCGTAAGGGAAAGAAAGTAAAAGTTCCCAGGAACGCTTGGTATTAACAGAAACTACAGCTTTTATAGCGTTCGACAGAGCTGTAGCTACAGAAATGCGTGCGCCTCTGGGAATTCGTTTTATGACCGGATGATTTGTTTTACAGTACGACAATGATTTCCAAAAGGGGTAATTAGATGATAGCGAAAGAGTTTGTTCATGGGTGACATGGTTGGAGATGGAGATAGGAGCGGACAAAGGGATGTTTGATGATTTATGACATCTACTTCTATGAATTTTGAGACCTCTCTCACCTTTGAAAAACCGTTCCTGGGAACATTCAGGGCAACGTTTCATAGTTTCCAGCGAAGCAATGGCATGTCCCATTCCATTCACTTGGGGGCAACATGTCGCTGTTGTTAAATCCGTATTCATTACCGTATATACACAAGTAATAAAAAAACAAAGCTATATAAAAAAAAAAACAACCAAAAATCGTAGAAATAAAAATCCCAAGCTTTTAGATGTCAAGGTGACGTCATAGTTGGTTTCTTTAGCGACGTGACGGTAACCATAGGAGATGACAGGACAGCGCATGCGTGTTTGTAATGCGCAATGCGCAGTGACCAGAAGTCAAGATCGTCATGGCAACCACGTAGCGTCTTCAAAGTCCTCTTCAGGACGTCAAAATGGACAATGATTGAAATCAGCTGGAATATTTATAAACAAGGAGTGCGCTGACGAATTTATATTGGCGACTCTTATACCATATGTATATAGGTTGATGCCTTTGTAAAAAAACACTTTAGGGGCGTCCAACTATTTTTAAATTTAAAATTATTATTATTAAATTATATTATTATAATTTTCCTCTCATTTTAATTAGTAGTATAATAAATTATTGGTCACTAGCTGATGCCCGCGACTTCGTTCGCGTGGACTTTATGATTCCGGCGTATTAAAATATATGGGGCAGTATTACACGTTAAAAGTCAACAAATTATTATTTTTATTTAAGATAGTAACCATAGTTTAAAAAAAATATAAAATAAATGAAGGGAGTCTTTCCTTCGGGAGCTAATAAGAAAAGACCTGAAGCGTTACTAATCCTCGATAAAGCCACATTCTTGGCCATTTGGCATTCATCTGAAACGATTAGACAGCAATCCTGAAACATTTTCGCTTTGTCACAGTTTCGTGTCACAAAGCATGTCGGTGTTTCCGTTCTGTATAAATCGAGTAGAATATTGAACATTGTATTTGCCTCCTTCCGTCTAGAGGTAATATTATGGTTGCAATACCTGGCGATGCTGCTTTGTGATATTATTTTGGCGCCTGATTTCAGCGAGGATTGCTCTCGTCAGATATGTTTTTCCTCGTTGTTTAAAAGACTTTGAGTCACAAAATCTTGCTACATAGCGTCCCGCAAATGCACGCATTCTTCTGGTTTGTGCAAATATATAACAATCGTTCCATTTAAATTTTAGCGTACACGTCTATATAAAACTGACTAAACAGACCACGTTACCTTTATATATATAACGTTATATATATATTAGGGTGGTCCTTATTTTTCGACTTTTGAAATATCACCGGGGCACTTTCTAATTTGATTATATACTTCTAAATATGAAATAAATTTTGCTTTTTTTTGTTTTTTGTTGAGATTTGGAGGTCGCTACCAGCAGTCAAAGTTTTTACAAAAAGCGTTTAAGGACCGCGGTTTACCATTTTACGTGCAAGTGAAACTCGTATAGACAATCGCTCCTTATCCCCTCCATCCTCTCCTCTGTAGAAGAAGACAAGCAGTTTTTATTAGCAGTGCGAAAAAATCGACGCCAATTTTTAATTGGTTCAGTCACCACATAATGGAAATTATGTTGTCAGCTGTAGTGGATCAATCGCTTGCCCCATCTAGTGGTACTGATTTACTATTATTAAAAAATTTGAGAATAATTGGGACACTATTGATAAAAGCGACTACAAAACGATAACTGATGAGGCTGAGACAAATATTCTTGCAGAAGTGATCGCAGACAGGATTTCTTTTGCCGAACAACAACTACAAGTACATCAACCTCGAGATGACTACAGAGAACTGTTGAATCTGACTATCATTTTCTTAGGTGTTCCTGAAAAAGGCGTTCTATTGAGATCTGCTGGTCTACATCGGGCTAGATGGATGGCAAGAGCATTGTACTGTTTGAAAATTTATATATTTGAACATCAGTTTAAGCTTACTAAGAAAGACGAACAGGCTGTGAGAGAAATATGCATTTTCACGGTGATTATTTATGTTAAATACTGGTTTCAAGCCTCTACCGGATGGTCAGCACCAAGAAATGACCTTCAATTATTGAAAGACCTTAAAGCCTCTGAAAGCTTTAACAAAAATATAGCTAATGATACACTGAAAAAAATTCTGATTCATTTGTGGTATTTGTCAGAAGAGCTAGTTTCGTTTGCCTTTTTCGATGATGAACTTTCAGTTCAACAGAAAAAAAAATGGTAGAAGCACTGAAAATTGAAGGCACAGAAGATTGCTTCAAAAGAAAAACCCTTGATATCACACATATCCACGAAAAAAATATAGATAACTTCGTGACTAGTAATTCCTTAAGATTCTTCCAGATCCTAGGTATCTCATCAATTTTTTGAATACAGACGTGGAAACTTGGAACGAAGATACTGATTATGTAGCTGCCAAAAATATCGTGCATTCTTTGCGAGTAGTGAACGACATAGCTGAGCGTGGTGTTGCTTTAATGGAAAAATATAATAAATTGATTACAACCAATGAAGAACAAAAGCAATACATATTTACTTTAGTTGGTGAAAGAGTATAGGAAGAAATACCCTAATACTAACAAGTCAACTCTTGTATCTTAAAAATAATTGATTTAGATATCTACATATCTTAATTCATAACTACAACAATCATTTTCGTAATATTTTTTTAGTCCAGGCTTTATGAATAAAAGAAACGTAAAAATACAGTTTTTGAGTTTTTATTTAAAATTCAAACCTTGGTAGCGACCCCTAAATGTCATTTAAAAAATTCAAAAAAATTACTGAAATAGTTTCTTAAGGTATATATTCAAATAATGTGGTGCCCCGCGAAATTAAAGAAAAAAAATTTTTTTCTTAGGAATAAAGACCACCCTAATATATATATATATATATATATATATATATATATATATATATATATAAAAGAGAAAATCACTGACTCACTCATCACGAAATCTCAGAAACTATAACACCTACAAACCAAGGTTCCTTATAGGGTGTAGACATCCGCTAAGAACGAAGAATACTCCACCCCTAAGGGGGTAGAATGGGGGTTGGAAGTTTGTATGAAAGTCCTATGTTTTTGAAGCAAGAGACTTGAAATTTAAAATGTATGCTCTATAGACGGTGTGGAGGTGTACTAATAAAGTATCTTTGGAAATCAATCCCTTTTTGGGGTTAAAACGGGGGTTGGAAGTTTGTATGAAAGTTCTATGTTTTTGAAGTAAATGACTTGAAATTTAAAATGCATGCTCTATAGATGGTGTGGAGGTGTACTAATAATGTATCTTTGGAAATCAACCCCGTTTTGGGGTTAAAACGGGGGTTGGAAGTTTGTATGAAAGTCCTATGTTCACGGTGATTATTTATGTTAAATACTGGTTTCAAGCCTCTACCGGATGGTCAGCACCAAGAAATGACCTTCAATTATTGAAAGACCTTAAAGCCTCTGAAAGCTTTAACAAAAATATAGCTAATGATACACTGAAAAAAATTCTGATTCATTTGTGGTATTTGTCAGAAGAGCTAGTTTCGTTTGCCTTTTTCGATGATGAACTTTCAGTTCAACAGAAAAAAAAATGGTAGAAGCACTGAAAATTGAAGGCACAGAAGATTGCTTCAAAAGAAAAACCCTTGATATCACACATATCCACGAAAAAAATATAGATAACTTCGTGACTAGTAATTCCTTAAGATTCTTCCAGATCCTAGGTATCTCATCAATTTTTTGAATACAGACGTGGAAACTTGGAACGAAGATACTGATTATGTAGCTGCCAAAAATATCGTGCATTCTTTGCGAGTAGTGAACGACATAGCTGAGCGTGGTGTTGCTTTAATGGAAAAATATAATAAATTGATTACAACCAATGAAGAACAAAAGCAATACATATTTACTTTAGTTGGTGAAAGAGTATAGGAAGAAATACCCTAATACTAACAAGTCAACTCTTGTATCTTAAAAATAATTGATTTAGATATCTACATATCTTAATTCATAACTACAACAATCATTTTCGTAATATTTTTTTAGTCCAGGCTTTATGAATAAAAGAAACGTAAAAATACAGTTTTTGAGTTTTTATTTAAAATTCAAACCTTGGTAGCGACCCCTAAATGTCATTTAAAAAATTCAAAAAAATTACTGAAATAGTTTCTTAATTATATTCAAATAATGTGGTGCCCCGCGAAATTAAAGAAAAAAAATTTTTTTCTTAGGAATAAGGACCACCCTAATATATATATATATATATATATATAAAAGAGAAAATCACTGACTCACTCATCACGAAATCTCAGAAACTATAACACCTACAAACCAAGGTTCCTTATAGGGTGTAGACATCCGCTAAGAACGAAGAATACTCCACCCCTAAGGGGGTAGAATGGGGGTTGGAAGTTTGTATGAAAGTCCTATGTTTTTGAAGCAAGAGACTTGAAATTTAAAATGTATGCTCTATAGACGGTGTGGAGGTGTACTAATAAAGTATCTTTGGAAATCAATCCCTTTTTGGGGTTAAAACGGGGGTTGGAAGTTTGTATGAAAGTTCTATGTTTTTGAAGTAAATGACTTGAAATTTAAAATGCATGCTCTATAGATGGTGTGGAGGTGTACTAATAATGTATCTTTGGAAATCAACCCCGTTTTGGGGTTAAAACGGGGGTTGGAAGTTTGTATGAAAATTCTACGTTTTTGAAGTAAGAGACTTGAAATTTAAAATGTATGCTCTATAGATGGTGTCGAGGTGTACTAATAATGTATCTTTGGATATCAACCCCTTTTTGGGGATAAAACGGGGGTTGGAAGTTTGTATGAAAGTTCTATGTTTTTGACGCAAGAGACTTGAAATTTAAAATGCATGCTCTATAGATGGTGTGGAGGTGTACTAATAATGTATCTTTAGAAATCAACCCCTTTTTGGGATTAAAACGGGGGTTGGAAGTTTGTATGAAAGTTCTATGTTTTTGACGCAAGAGACTTGAAATTTAAAATGTATGCTCTATAGATGGAGTGGAGGTGTACTAATAATGTATCTTTGAAAATCAACCCCCTTTTGGGGTTAAAACGGGGGTTGGAAGTTTGTATGAAAGTTCTATGTTTTTGAAGTAAGAGACTTGAAATTTAAAATGCATGCTCTATAGATGGTGTGGAGGTTTACTAATAATGTATCTTTAGATATCAACCCCTTTTTGGGGTTATAATGGGGTTTGGTAGTTTGTATGAAAGTAAGTCTAAGTTTTTGTAGTAAGGGACTTGAAATTTAAAATGTATGCTCTATAGATGGTTTGGAGGTGTACTAATAATGTATCTTTAGAAATCAACCCCTTTTTGGAGTTAAAACGGGGGTTGGAAATTTGTATGAAAGTTCTATGTTTTTGACGCAAGAGACTTGAAATTTAAAATGTATGCTCTATAGATGGAGTGGAGGTGTACTAATAATGTATCTTTGAAAATCAACCCCCTTTTGGGGTTAAAACGGGGGTTGGAAGTTTGTATGAAAGTTCTATGTTTTTGAAGTAAGAGACTTGAAATTTAAAATGCATGCTCTATAGATGGTGTGGAGGTTTACTAATAATGTATCTTTAGATATCAACCCCTTTTTGGGGTTATAATGGGGTTTGGTAGTTTGTATGAAAGTAAGTCTAAGTTTTTAAAGTAAGAAACTTGAAATTTAAAATGTATGTACTAATAATGTATATTTAGAAATCAACCCCTTTTTGGGGTTAAAACGGGGGTTGGAAGTTTGTATGAAAGTCCTATGTTTTTGTAGTAAGGGACTTGAAATTTAAAATGTATGCTCTATAGATGGTTTGGAGGTGTACTAATAATGTATCTTTAGAAATCAACCCCTTTTTGGAGTTAAAACGGGGGTTGGAAATTTGTATGGAAATCCAATGTTATAACAATAAAAAATACTTTAGGTTTTACAAAGAGGTTTTAAAAAATAATATCCGTTGACTTCATTGATTCTAAAAATTCGTCTAGATATTGATTGTTTTTAACTTTTTTTATTTTTTTCCTTTCATTAGGTACCTATTTAGCTTTTTCGAATGTAATTAAAAATTCTTTGCAAATAAATAACTCCACGCGTACGAAGTCGCGGGCGGCCGCTAGTATATAATATATATATATATATATATATATATATATATATATATATATATATATATATATATATATATATATATATAATATATATATATTTTATATATATATATATATTATATTTACGTTATATATATAATAAATTTATATATATAACGTAAATAAATGAAACTATTGCGTCTAACTTGTAGCAGGTAAGAATAAAAGTAGCACTGCGCGGTTATTTATTTACAATACAATCAACATTTTGTTAAACTATTTATGCTCATCAGGCTGAACAACTTTTGCTAAGGTATGGCATCAGGTGTTCTAAATCTTGGATTTTTATACCTCAACAAAAAATGCTTATCAGGCTTACCAACTTTTGCTAAAGCGTCATTTTTATATTTCTTATAGTTTAGCTGAACTATTATGGTTCGGAATCAGGTGTTCCACATCTTGGATTTTTATACCGCGATGGAAATTTCGTGTCCACGTATTCAAATCGATGCCATTTTCGTAATTGACATTTCAGAAAACCATAGAATCAACACCCATATTGATATTATGACATTTCAACCCCATCGCACCCCCACAGGAGTGCTCTTGTGTCACGTCGATTATGTTAGATTATAAAATAGCTGTTGTTTTCGGAATCAGCGACCCGATAAACCATAAAAACAATACCCATGTCGATTTTCAGACGTTTGCACCTCATTTCACCCCTTTAGGGGTTGAATTTTGAAAAATCCTGAAACACGTGTTTACTCATTTATCTACAGAAGTTCTCGTGTAAAGTTTCGTATAGAATAGTCCAACTAATCTTGGTTCCCCATACAAACTTTGGACCCCCGTTTCACCCCCTTAGGGGTTGAATTTTCCAAATTCCCGTCTTAGTGAGCATCTACGTCCTGAAAGGAACCCCCATACAAAATTTGAGACTCCTAGCACTTGTAGTTTCTGAGATTTCGTATGAGTGATTTTCTATAAAGAAAATTTTTCTTTAAACTTTAAATGACGATAACTTTTTAATCTGACATCAGATTTCGATGAAACAAAGCCTATATGTTGCTCAGGGATGAGCTTAATCTTTTAGTGAAAACCGCGTAAAAATCTGTTCATTAGTTTTAAAGATTAGCGAGTACATACAGACAGACAGACAGACAGACAGACAGACAAAAAAATCAAAAAAATCTTTTTTGTGTTCTGTTACTCTTTTTTTATCGCCCACACCCATTTTTTGTTAATTTTATCAAATGTACAGACACGCGGTTCCTACTGTTTTATTATATGTATTGATAGCTGTCGTACAAATTTCTGATTTGATGCATACAAAATACAAGCCAGTGACGTCATAACTCAGTAGCCTTTTGTATGGAGCGTTTTCGGGAAACTCCAAAATTGTGATTTTCAAATTAACATAATATCTCGAGAGATTGTTGTGCTATCGAAGTAATTCTTTCACGTATGGTTATAATTGTAACGTCCTAACATATCAAATCGAAAAAAAATTTTGGTCAAATATCCTATTGTATTTGGGTGACACACACTCGGAGTCGGACTAGGAGCTCGATAGCGTCGTTGCGGGTGTCAATCTAACAAATACAAATAATTTATTTGCTAGCAAACACGGTACATAACATGTGGTACAAATAGCAAAAGTACAAGCGTGCTGCACCAAAAATAGGCATGCAAAATCAGGAGAAATAGTTACATTTTTATTCTAATCTCAAAAAATCATAGTCATAATGTCAATGTTATTATAATGTCAATGTTATTATAATGTCAAAATATCGTAATCATAATGTCAATATCAATTCAATTAATTCCAGTGGTAAAAAAAACACGCAAGTTAAGCAACGGCGACTGCAGCTTGTCCATGAGTATATATTTTATGGTCAATGTAACAAATTGGTCATTATTTATACTGACCGATACTTGGTCAATGTAATAAAACATGTTTTGGTTAGATTTGAATGTATTTTTGGTTAGGTTAGGGTTTTCTTGTGTCCTGTCATCGGTAATAGTCCGTCTGCCGAGATGATGAATGATGTGGTGCGAAATAAGCTTAATTATTAATAATTGATTATTTATTAAATTGCCCGGGCATTATCAATAATGACCAATTTATTATATTATTATTGACCATAACATATATATCTCGAGCTCCTCCGCGCTTCGGAAGGCACGTTTCGATAGACATGCAATAAAATTTAAACTAGGTAATAAAAAAAAACTAAATTTGTGAAGCTTTGTTTGTTTGTAGTATTTTTATTAATACGCCGGAATCATTAAGTCCCGCGAACGAAGTCGCAGGCATCAGCTAGTTGTAAATAAAGAACATTTCATACACAATATCACAATAGAATTTCAAGAACATGTACTAAGGCGGGCTTCTCTCTATAAGAGATCTCTACCAGCCAATCTTCAAGTGTTGGATAAGAGAATAAATAGTGGCAAGGACGTCGAAAAGTCCAAAGCATTTGTGAGAGACAAAGAGGAAAGTTTTATAAATCTTTTGATAATTTTTTTTTTAGCTTTAATTGATTTATCGACCTTTGCAAATAACCGTACATACCAACATTGCATAATTTCTATATAGTGTCTATTATTAGGTATAATAATAATATTACATTAATGTCATTATGTCTTATTGTCTTTTTTGTGGCACTATTGTGACAGCGACGCAATCAGGGGCCCTACTGCCGAAAGCCCGAAGCCGAAAGCATAGTAAAAATACTATGCCGAAAGTGAAAGCCGAAGCCGATGACCACCGTATATTTTGATTCGGAAAATAGGTCTTACGTTAAAGTTATTGCCAAACATCTTCAGCTCAGTAGGTAGAGTTCCATCGTTTCTACCAGCTAAGTTAAACACAAGTAGCCAGGGGCGCCGACTCCGTGGGTGCTCGGGGGCTCGAGCACCCATGAGAAATAAACAGTGGGTGCCGAGCACCCCTGAGAATAGACATCAAGAAACAGATCAGTAATGGCCTTTTAGGGATGGGCGATTTTTCATTACCCGACGACCCGTTTAGCGCAGTGGTTTAGAGCACCGGTTGAGACGCAAGGGTCGCGGGTTCGATTCCCGCACCAACACAAATGTTTGCTGATGAAACAGATATTTATGTTGGGTCTGGGTGTTTGTGGGTCTCACACTTCGTTTTTTTCGAGTTATCAAATGAGCATGAGCACTCATGAGGTTTTCTAAAAGCCGGTGCCCCTGCAAGTAGCATAAATCTAAGTAGAAGTTTGATTTTCGCAGTCAAAAAATCCGATGGTAATCGGCTTCAGCTTGGGCGGTACCAGGCTTGATCTTTTGTGAAACACACGATACGCCCCATTTCTATAGTTCACCGCACAGGTCGTTTCTTATGAGAAACAACAGGGTCTTAAGGGCCGCACGCAGTGCCGTAAATAGCCTTTTCTGCGCCCTGCCCCCTTATCACCATCTCTTATTGCGATTCAATAATTGAATAGATTGCTTATTCATACCAATGAATAAGTGACTCTATTCCATTTGAAATAGAGTCGCTTATTCATTGATATGAATAATCATTCTATTCAGTTATTGAATCGCAATAAGAGATGGTGGTAAGGGGGCTGTACGAGTTTTCTAGAGTATATTATTCTGTGCTATAACTGCGCTCTTGTGTTTAGGGTTCCGTGCCCAAAGGGTAAAAAGAACCCTATTACTAGGGTCCGCTGTCCGTCCGTCCGTCCGTCCGTCCGTCTGTCACCAGGCTGTATCTCATGAACCGTGATAGTTAGTTGAAATTTTCACAGATAATGTATTTCTATTGCCGCTATAACAACAAATACTATAAATTATAACGAATATTTAAGGGGGCTCCCATACAACAAACGTGATTTTTTGCTCGTTTTTGCTCGCAATTGATAACGGCAATAGGTAGACGTTTGAAATACTCACATAATATTAGTTTTATATTCACTTTATGGTACGGAACCCTTCGTGCGCGAGTCCGACTCGCACTTGGCCGGTTTTTTTTTTAGATATTGTCTAATTTAATAGACATTTTTGATGATACTGAGGTACGTACATATGTGTTGGAATCGAGCACTAGGGGCGCAGCGAGAACTTATCAGGTGCAAACCGAAAAAATAATAGTCCTGCCTGGTCTGGCCTAGCGATGTAACGACTCGACATCAACAACAGCCAAACGGGCAAACGGCCAAACGAGCAAACAGCCAAACGGTCAAACGGCCAAACAAGCAAACGGTCAAACGGCCAAACGAGCAAACGGCCAAACGGGCGAATGCGCGCAGAGCGGCGCGAGCGAGATGCGTAAGTAAGTTCGACTCAGCCAAATCGGTTTAGTAGACGCAAGACGCGCTGACGCGCTAATCGACGCAACTCGGTTTATGCTCAAATCGGTTTAAAAAGTCGAGTCGTTACATCGCTTTCGACTCGGCCAAATCTGTTTAGTAAAGGCGCTAATCGACGCAACTCGGTTTATGCTCAAATCGGTTTGAATCGGTTTAAAAAGTCGAGTCGTTACTCGACTTTTTAATCGGTTTAAAAAGTCGAGCAACGACTCGACTTTTTAATCGGTTTACAAAGTCAAGTAACGACTCGACTTTTTAATCGGTTTAAAAAATCGAGTAACGACTCGACTTTTTAATCGGTTTAAAAAGTCGAGTAACGACTCGACTTTTTAATCGGTTTAAAAAGTCGAGTAACGACTCGACTTTTTAATCGGTTTAAAAAGTCGAGTAACGACTCGACTTTTTAAACCGATCTTCGCTATCAAACCGATTCAAATCGGTTCAAACCGATTCAAATCGCGATTTCGTCGATTCGGTTTGGAATCGACTTGCATGAATTGTCTAACCGATTCAACTCGGTTTGACAAAATTCCAGATCGTAACACTGGCCATTCTTGCGCCCCCCAGAGTCTACGCCCTGTGCCTGCCCCTTACCACCATCTCTTATTGCGATTCAATAACTGAATATAATGCTTATTCATACCAATGAATAAGCGACTCTATTTCAAATGGAATAGAGTCGCTTAGTCATTGGTATGAATAAGCAATCTACTCAATTATTGAATCGCAATAAGAGGTGGTGGTAAGGGGGCAGGGCGCAGAAAAAGCTATTTACGGCACTGCGGCCCTAAAGACCCTGTTGTTTCTCATAGGTAACGGCCTGAGAGGGGAACTATAGAAATGGGGCGTATCGTGTGTTTCACAAAAGATCAAGCCTGGTAAGGGGCTGGGCACCGGTGGCACCGCCCTATTTACGGCATTTTAGGGCAGTGAGTTGATTAGCTTTCTTCGGGCACAGAAAGTGTTTTCTGAAGATTGGGCTACATTCTCGCATTAACAGGCCAAACTCGTACATCGTGTATACGGGAGCCTTTTCGGTGCCAGTCTATACTTAGTGGGAACACCTGTTATCGTGGTAGGTTACATGATATTGATCTAAATCAGGGCTGTCTAAGGCACGGCCCGCGGTCCGCATGCGTGTCCTCGAATTATATTTGTACGGTCCGTGATGTGTTTCTCATTTATCGCTACAGATTTTGTACAACGAATCTGTCTGAAAATTATATATTTTTAGAATAGTTAGTTTTAAAACTAAATGGTTATACTAAGCTTAAACTTTTAAAGCAGTGGGGGGCTAGTTGAGCAATTTCTCACTTGAGCGGTTATAGCTACTCCACAATAAGCCTTAACACCTTGTTATGTATATTAAAGATTAGTAATTTATTCCTTTACAAAAATGTCCATAGTCGTTTATTTTTAATAAGTCGAATTTAAGAGCTACATCTGTTCAAACGCAGAAAGCCAGATATGCTCAACGTACCCCATAGGCGAGGTAAGTTGAGCAAGGGTATGGGGCAAATTGCGCACTTGAAAAGTCTAACCAAACTATGGGCTTTAACTAGACATAAAAACAAAACTTCTGTTTGACAGGTAGTAAAAATGACAAGTAGTTATTTGTTTCTGCGGCCTGCTAATCTACTTAGCAATTTGTAGTGGCCCGGTATTGTATATGGTTTGGACAGCCCTGATCTATGTAATAAGAAATAGCGATGGTGACAAAAACTGGAACTTGGTCCACATCCGAAGTCACAATCTTAGCATGGTGCAGGATGATCTGCAGAAACATTGTAGGAACCCTTACCCTCGTCCCCTGGCCGCCAATTGTTTCCCATTTTACAGTTCTACGCAAATTGTATGTTAAATTATAAAAAGAATATACAATCCTTTAACTAAATTCACATCTAAACTCTAATGGCAGCTACCTGTGTAGAATAAATACATTTCATAAAAATAATCGAATGTAGGAATCACAAACAATTCATAAAATAAGCATTACGTACAATAACATTATGTTAAATATACTTAATTAACATTAATAACTTAATTAACAAATCAAAAACAAAACTTAAATATTTAATTCATTCAGGTGTCATTTTGTGAAAGTTAAATTTACAGGCAATTTGATCTATACCTACTACTTTGCGTGCTTCTGCCACCATTTAGTACATGTAAACTACTACCGGCCGGCACCTACCCACTACCGCCGTTAGTAAATGCATGCGAATGCCGTGGCTACTCTGGTCATCTCTACGACTCTCCAACATCTGAACCAGAAGAAAAATGCGACTACCACCGCCCCGACTGCCGTGGTTGTCTCTGCGACACGTGTTTCGCTTTTACGCGAGGCATCCTTAGGCGATCTATAGATGTTGATCGTTAGAACAAGAACCTACAAATGATAAATCCATCGCATTACCGCCCTTTGCATAGTTTGCATGAACTAATTGGTGGCGAAAGCACGCAAAGTAGTGTAGATCAATTTGCCTGCAAAACCTAAATATCTAAAAGGCACAGTGGCGCGATCACAATATGATATAAAAGCGTATATAAACTATTAAGTAGATGCTAAAAATTCGAGCTAAAATCACCATGCCAAGAAATAAAAACAACAGCTGCTGTGTTGTATACACAGCAGGCTCCAGATTGTCTTTCATCTCTCCTTTTTTGGATTATTTCAATAAACTGAGATCTCTTGAACGCTAAACGTATGTAATTTTATAAAAGCTGATTATTTTGTGTTGTAGTTTTTGGGTGGTAGTGATAAGTACAATAGTACGATTACCCACTAAGAACGATCAGTCCCGGTGGCAAAGCGACTACAACTGCGATACATGCAAACAGAGGCTGATTTAGGGTCATGGTCGCCCTAGGCCAATAATAACAGCCGCCCCCCCTCCTAGCCAATCATTTACGCTATACCCGATTTTTGGTCAAATGCATTGAAATCACACACACAC
Source organism: Hypsopygia costalis (assembly GCA_937001555.2). NCBI lineage: Eukaryota > Metazoa > Arthropoda > Insecta > Lepidoptera > Pyralidae > Hypsopygia > Hypsopygia costalis. The sequence goes on along the minus strand of OW443344.2, from coordinate 7,599,803 downwards.
AGATGGAGATGAAGTTGGACACAATGATGAAGGAAACAATCGTAAAACAGAAAGTTTTATTCTGTTTTACCCATTCGTAAATAGGTACATGTTCAATAAGCTTAGGAGAAGTGACTACTTAATAAAACGAGACATTTAAATAATAAGACGGTGCAAGCCGGCATCCTTTAAAGTATACTGCCACCACAATCATACAGGACACTCTTAATACTGTGCTGCCACTATTGACCAGCCGCCCCTAATATTTGGCCGCCCTAGGCCTAGTTGGCCTTATGTGAAATCTGCCTCTGCATGCGAACGATCCGTAGAACAATAATACACAACAAAAAAATTTAAGTAACAATAGTAAACAGCTTTTATAAAATTACATAGGTCTAGCATTTACGGAACCTTACATCATTACTTACGAGTACTAATTAAAAAGTATACAGTCTTTATGAACTAGATATGTATCATATAATAAAAAAATGCTATGTTACTCAACTGTAATTGAACTTTGGGACTGTCCATTAATCACGTGATGTTTATTTTTGCATTTTTAACACCCCCCACCCCCTTGGTGATACTTGGTGAGATGTAAGGCTACCTCCCCCCCCCCCCTCAAATCACGTGTATTTTTGTATTTACAAAGAATCTTAAAATTTTCAGAATATTAATAAGGATTTTTGTTACACCACTAAGGTGACAAAGAAGCATACAGTCCGCCTGATGAAAAGCACTTAAAAAAATAAATACACGTGATATCTTACTGCACCCCCCCCTCCCCCTTTGTGATGTTTCGTGATTTTTGCCGAACCCCCTCCCCCTCTTTCGAGCCTCACGTGATTAATGGACGGCCCCTTTCCTGCCTGAACCGGAAATACAAACTCCTGAACATTACTAACGTTTGTTATGCGTCTACAACACTATTACTTATTCTGTGGATTTAGTCCATGATAATGAAGACACAGCAGAAGCTGCCGTCAACAAAAGTGGTTGCTTGCTGTTCCGGATGATGTAGAAGGACATGGGACACCTTTCATAACCGACTCTGCATTGCTCTTGGAGAGACTCGTTCCTTCCACTGTTGACAAACGAATACACATGATATCATATGAACCAAAGCCAACTTCACCTACACGCGGTGCAACCTGCTGACGCTCTGGCGAAAAGAGAGGCAGGGAGCGTAATTGTAAGCTACCCGACTGGGGAATGTACCTCCACCTCACAGAATACCGAAGCCAAATAACAATTTCCTTAAGGGTTGTTGTGTTCCTGCGAGTGAGTGAGGTCACCAGAAAAGAAGGAGATCCTGCGTTGGCAGCGGGGATACGGTATCCGCTTCACATCAGGCGGGCCGTATGCTTGTCTGCCACCCGACGTTGTATTAAAAAAAAACAGCATTTGTAATGCCTGGGATTAGTTAATTCTACAACAGTATAGGTAATAAATTCGCTAGTGCCTAATACATCGGACAAAACTGTTTAAAAAACTGCATAAATATGTTATTTCAAAGGATTAGTTTCTTTGTAATTTTGCATGGTATGCTAGACTGTGAAACGGTTTGTCAATGTATTCAACGAAAAATTCAAAAACATTTACAACTTTAGATTTAAATTTGCAAAATATGTGACGTCACACTAGGGAGGGGGGACGTCTCACAAATGTGACCAGCTGTGATAAGAACGGGGGGAGGGGTCAAAAATCATGAAATTTGTGTGACGTAATTTATGGATGCCCCCCAATATGAACGGCGAGTACATCCCACACTTGCGATTTGCCAATGACATAGTCATAAAGGCTGAATCGCTGGAGGATTTCAGTCGAACGCTAAACGATCTCAATGCTGCTTTTCGATCCGTGGGGTTGGGGATGAATTTTGATAAAACGAAAGTTATCAACAACTTCATCCTCCTTAGCCCGGTTATCGGAGAGAATGCAGATATTGAAGTGGTTAAAGATTACGTCTACCTCGGACAGGCCATACAGCTGGTATATTTCTTTTATATTACGTCGGGTAACAAATAAGCCACATTACCACGTCCCCATAGCCACATTAATGCTCGCTAATCGCCATATGAAATATCGCAAACATCGCTCACGCGCCGCCACAACTACCTCCTTCCCGGTCACCTCACTCACTCACAAGAACATATTGCTATTGGGTGCAGTCTTCCGTGAGGTGGAGGTACTTCCCCAGTCCGGCAGCTTACAATTACGCTCGCACTACCTTTCTTTCGCCAGAGCCTCGTTAGTCAGTCAGCAGGGTGAACTACGTGCAGGTGAAATTGGCTTGTCTCATCTTTGTATACGAATATATTTTTTTTTTAATATATTATAATAACTATTATTTTTTATATGAATCTATTTTGTCAGTCAGTAGGTACACTTATTCATTTTCGTTTGTTCATGCTTACCTGTAAATTGTTTGTTACTATTAGTTTTATGCTTGTAAGATTACGTCTACCTATACAAAGAATATATATATATAAGGTCCTAACCTTTTAATTGACAATACTATATGGTTGGCATCTATAGCTTGTATACATCGTATTGTGAATGAAATTTTGCATAAATAAAAATGTTTTTAAAATGATATTATTTTTCTGTATACCAAGAAAAAATATTCTAACGTGCTCCCTTACGCATTTACCATCACGCGTAAGAATGAAATTGTAATAATGACTAGTTAGGTACGACGATACGTATACGACCAAGTACCTGCCACATATGACAGCTACGGTGACGCGTGCGAGCGTTGAACTCTGTTTTTCCCTCTCTTTTTAACTTTTTTATACCACGTCGCGTGGCAGACAAGTATACAGTCCGCCTGATGTGAAGTAGTTATCTTAGAGTGGGTCCAGTGCTGCAGCACCGGTGACACGTCGACCCTCATGGATCTTTTGTGTTCTCCCTAATCCTTTAGTCACTCTCCCCTACTTGTCTGGAGACATGTTCCATGTGAAGTAGTTACCGTAGTCGTATTAACGGTCGCGACGGTAACAACGCTCGCGCGCCCCCGCCAACCCCGCTACCAACGCAGCAACTCCTTTCATTTTTGTGACCTCACTCACTCGCTGGAACACAAGACCCTCAATGGAATTGTAAATTAGCTGCGATGTTCTGTGATGTAGAGGTATTCCCCACTCAGGCAACTTACAAATACGTTTTACCCTACCTCTCTTTCGCCAGAGTCTCTTTCGCTAGTCGGCAGGATGCACCACGTGCAGGCTTTGGATCTAAAGATCGCGGTAAGCCAAACATACCCCTTTACTTTTTTATAGGGCCGCAAGACTCATTGTTGCAAAAGATTCAAAAGAAACATTCAATAACATTAAAATCATAATAACAACTTTGTCAAAAAATTAGTTAGGTACCTAAAATTTCATCTAAACTCAATCGCGCCGTATTTAAATAAAAGAAGTCATCGCCCATATACGAGTTGACGGCATAGGTATGTAGCTAGCTTTCTAACTTCCGTACATACCCCAATAAGTAAAGTAGAGGGCCAGCCGTAACGGCCGATAAATAAATAAATAATAAATAAATAAATATTGTCAGACAAACTACACAGCGCCATCTAGCCCCAAAGTAAGCGAAGCTTGTGTTATGGGTACTAGACAACTGATAAACATACGTAAATACATTTTTTTTTTGTAAATACATACTTATGATACATAGAAAACACCCTGACTAAGACAAACAGACATGTTCATGCACACAAATGTTTGTCCTATGTGGGAATCGAACCCGCGAGCGTTGGTGTCGAAGCCGCGTTATTGACCACTACGCCACCGAGCTCGTCAAATCTGTTGATTTCTCGGAAGTCGATGTCTGTTGATTTCTCGGAAGCACAAGTTCATCGCCCTCACAGCTGTCTTTCATAAGCGAACGGCCATTAGTATCATTATTATCAATGCACTACCAATTACCTACTAGGGTTAAAGCTGATCTTTAGTGCACGTGGTGCAGCCAGCTGATAAACAGACGCGGTTTTGGCAAGATGTAGGGTATATCGAGACCAACGGTACAGTATTTATTTTTTCTTTCGATCTAATGAGGTCTCAATTCAATAGCGTAGATTGAAATGTCGAGAACTCGCAATCGCAGCTGATATGTAGATACGTCAGAGGTACTTGCCATCGGATGCTGACTAAAAAAGTCCAATATTTCCTCCTCAAGACAGCAGGATATCGAGTCCTACCAGCGTCCACCGCAGGTTGGTCGAACCGTCCATGTTCTCGGAAGGGTAAACAGCTGTGAGAATCGTGTTCCTGCTGACACGTGTTCCGAGCCTTCGCTCTAGTAGATTCTACGCTTGCAGAACAATCTCCCCACTATCACTTCACTATCACGGTACGCAATTACCATTGCCAGGTATTCCTGGTTGGTGTAACGTCGGTTTGGCATGGCAAATTTGAACAAATCACACTAAAACTAAAACGTACGAGCAAGAGCACTACGTTGTCGGGCGGTAGCGGCGCCGGCCGGTAATGCAGAAAACACGCGTGCGCTCACAAACTCAGTTTAGCGGCGACTGATTGTCTTTCGCCGTTCGCGCAGCGCGCAAGCATGAATGGTAGGTAGACTGCACATGCGCACATGATACTACCAACATTTGCACTGGTATGAACTCGTGAACAAGGACGGTTTTATGTAAAGATAAAAAAGAACATTTTAAACATGTTTTAATGATAAATAAATTTTGTTATACAAACACTTTTCTTCACTAAAGCGTTCAGTATATGGTATTTATTTGATTAAAATGATAATTTATTTTTTCTTAAAATAAAAAAATAATAATTGCTAGCCGTGAAATTCCATTAGTAATGTGATGTATTTAAGCAATACGCATCCTCAATTCAGTATTGTCAATTAATAAGTTAGGACCTTATATATATATATATATATATATATATATATATATATATATATATATATATATATATATATATATATATATATATATATATATATATATATATATATATATATATATATATATATATTCTTTATATAGGTATATATATATATATATATTCTTATGTATAAAGTCAAAGTCAAAGTCAAAGTCAAAATTCTTTATTCTGTGGGCCCTCGCGGGCACTTAGACACGTCTTTTACAATTAGGTATATTTTTTTATCTACCAGCATTTCGGAATGACCATTGACGAGAAGATATTATTTATATAGTATATAAAGAATATATCAGTATACACAAATGTTGATAGACCATAAATAAATATTGTGACAGACAACCACAGAACTCATCCTGCGCGTGGGTCGACATGCACCAGGCCGGTTTTATTTTTAATTTGGATTTCCGTCCCATTTAGAGAAATTTAGTTAGAAATTAGATGTAGTAACCTCCCGTGAGATACCATTAGATTTATAAACTGTGTCGCGAACTGAAATATTACATATTATTATTTAGTTAGAAATTAGATGTAGTAACCTCCTAGTAGGTATTTATAAACTGTGTCGCGAACTGAAATATTATATATTATTATTTAGTTAGAAATTACGAAACTGAAATATTACGAATGTCTTTCGAATCAATTTCGATAGCTCAATAACTTCTAGATAACACTTTGTTTGTAACACTTTACTATGTTTGTGACGTGGATACATACGTCATAAGTTTGCTACCATACGGCGCAATCCAAAAAATGATAACAATAAAAAATAATGACAACAAAATGCGGGCATTTTGTTATCTGCTCATCATTATTTTATATTATATTATTTTGCCATAATTACTTTAACTTCAATAACATTGGACTTTCATACAAACTTCCAACCCCCGCTTTACCCCCTTAGGGGTGGAGTTTCGTAAAATCCATTATGTATGCGTATGTCCACACCTTATTCCTTATAGGGTGTGGACTTACGCACACATAATGGATTTTACGAAACTCCACCCCTAAGGGTGCCTACCTGCCAAATTTCAAGTTTGTAGAAGTTATAGTTTCTTGATTTCTTGATTATTCAATGAGAGGTATTTCGCTTTTCACACTTTTATTAGGTCGACCTGTATGTAACTAACTATGTAATGGAATCTAAGGTAACTAATTTAACCATCTTCCAAGGGTCGTAGCGTAATGACAATTGGCAGCTGTATGTAGTTCTGATGACAATACAATATTAAGGTACTGTCGAACTTATCTGATGATGGAACATCGTATCATAGCTGTTTTTTGATTTCTTAGAAGTCTTGTAATGAACTTTGACCACGATTAGGTTTCAAGGTCTGATAATGAAGCGGAAAGATAGGCACTGGCATTCCATGATGGAATATCGTATCATAGTCGTGTTTGCACTTGTAAGAAAGGCCACGTAATGGACTTTGAACACGATCAGGTGCATTTATAAAAGCGTGTTTTTCTAGTGTTTTTTAAACTATTAATTTATATATATATATAGATTGACTGAGGTATCCTGTGAGATGGACCTCTCTTTTACCATCCTCTTCCGCTAGTCGGCAGGAGCACCACGTGAAAGTGACGTTGGCTTTGATTCTAAAGATCGTAGTGAGTCAGAAATTTTCATCGAATCGCTAATTAGATTGTGATGAAACGCTATCCAGTAATATAAATATCCTAGTCTTAATAATTATATCCAAGGTTATATTATATTAATAATTATATCTTAATAATTAGGTACATCTTTAAGTCCTTGGATAAGAAGTAGAACATTTGGGGACATTTGGGTGTGGACTAATCAGTGTTTGGATGACAATTCATTAACATGAACATCATCATGAACATTAACCGCAATCTGGTTCTTAGTATTTTTATAACTTTAACTTATTACACTTGTTTGTGATTATAATGTCATCACATTTGAATTTCTAAGTTTGTATTAGTTGTGTGTTTGGCTAAATTATATGTTCCTGGTCTAACAACGCCACAAACCGCTTGGTCAGCGATAAGACAGGGTTATAATAAGACGTTATAATAAGGGTCAGCCCCCTTACCACCATCTCTTATTGCGATTCAATAACTGAATAGATTGCTTATTCATACCAATGAATAAGCGACTCTATTCCATTTGAAATAGAGTCGCTTATTCATTGGTATGAATAAGCAAGCTGTTCTTATATCCCTTCACCAAATACAGATATTACGTCTGTCCACAAGATATTACATGTCTCAACCCTGGCTAAAGTCCGGGCTATCTGGTCTAAGGTGCTGGTTAATTGTTTGAGTTAATGACTCGGCTATTGTCCGGGCTATTGTCCGTGTCAATGTCCGGGCCAATGACAGGGCAAATGTCTGTGCTTATGCTTTCGCTAATGTCCGGGCAGAGAAGGCATTACCTTCTCTAATTCCGAACTAATGTCTGAGCTATTGTCCGATCTAATGTCCGGGCTAATCGAAATCGCTCAACAAATTTCATCTAATTTTGGCTGGAATCTTATAATCGTTGTGTAAATGACGAAGAGTCCAAAAGCTTTTATAAGCCACTATACTACAAGAAACCTTCCTTATGGTAAGCAGTCATGGTAGCCTAAAGACTCTTAATCGTCACTCGAGAGCTGCCGGTCGTGTACACCTATAAACATTTATTAAAGAACCCAATGCTCTCAAGTTATTGTAATATTACCTGATCCCAATTCTGGTGATGTGATGTCACGGTTACTGGTTTGGCGAGTACTGGTTGACCAGGATATCCACCATAACACAGGGCCAAAAGCTGATGAACCGTTTCTCATCTTGGGCTGGTCCCATCTAGTGCCGATGTCTCCTGAAAAAAATTAATAGCGAGTTCATTTAATTCTGCAGTGGTCGCATACATTAAACAAATAAGCAATCTCGGAATTTCACAACTGTAACAGAGTGGTTCGAACTGTTGTTAACCCAGAGATTTCTGATCGGTTAGAGTCGCTGTCTATAAGCAGATACATACCACTTCGTGTTGTATACCAATTAGGGAATCCTCGAAAGCGTTGGTCGATTGATTTGAACCAAAGCCAACCTCACCTGCACGTGGTGCACCCTGCTGACTGGCATACGTGTCTCTGCGAAAAAAGAGGTAGGGCATAGCGTATTTTTTAACTTGCCCGACTGGAAAAGTATCTCCACCTCACAGAATACCACAACCAAATAACAAGTCTCTTGAGTAGAGTTGCCAACCATACTGTTAAAAACAGTATTATACTGTTTTTCACTACATTATACTTTTTACTGTTGAACAAAAATAAAGTATACAAAATACTGTTCAGCATCATAACACTAACATAACTTAACACTAGTGTTAGCCTTAGAGGCTTACGCATTTTTTTTTTAATTTGTAATAAAAAATGAGCTCCTTATTTAATTATACTTATACTTAATTGTCGTGAGGTTTAAAAAAAAACAGGACAAGTGCGAGTCGGACTCGCCCACCGTACTTGCCAAATTTCATAGTTCTAGGTCAACGGGAAGTACCCTATAGGTTTTGATTCCCTTGAGTGTGTCGAAATATGCGTTTTTTGCTGAATAAACGGCCGTAACTTTTTTCTACGTAAACTTAGCAGTTTGATTTTTTTTTTTAACTCATGGGACCGTAGACCTGAGTATACAGTTCAAATTTCAGCTTGATACCTCTACGCATTCTCGACATAGAAATTCTTTCTAATTTCAGACAGACAGACGGACAACAAAGTGATCTTATAAGAGTTCCGTTTTTCCTTTTGAGGTTCGGAACCCTAAAAACAATGACAATTAAAAATCCTTCGATAAATTTTGAATTACACAAGTCTGCAAAAAAAAAAAAGTTGAGAGCTGTTTTGATTTTTTGGCGTAATTCTTATGTTTTTGGGTGTGCTAAATCCGAAAATGACTTTCATTTGAAATGTCATAATATTAATATGGGTGTTGATTCTATGGTTTTCTGGGACGTTAATTACGACAATAGCATCGATTTGAAAATATAACGTAGTGGACACGAATTACTTAAAAAGATTTTGCAAATTTTACCTCTAAGAAGATGAAACGGAGGTCCAAAGTTTGTATGGGAAAACGAGATTGGTTGGTTTGTATGGGAAAAGATTAGTTGGACTATTTTATCCTAAATTTTACACGAGTACTTCTATTGATTAATGAGTAAACACGTGTTTGCCCTGAATGTCACGCGAGCGAAGCCGCGGGCGAAAGCTAGTAAAAGATAAAATACTAAAAAAAAAATTTTTATTTATAATTGCGTAACAAAACTTATTTTTTTATCTTAAATACATTCATTAGTAAGCACTAAACACGTTTCTTTTTCCCAGTGAGACTCCTTTTGGTACCTACATTTTCGCTTGTAGGAAGCATCTGGAAGGTCTCTCTGAAGCATCCAACAGTAGTCTGATATCATTGAGACGCTCCATCTTCCCTGGTATCTTTTTTCTTGCCCTTAGACCAATTTCGAAGGTCTTCAACACATCGTTTGCAGACTTTATGAGGAGCCCAAACTTTATCCTGATCTCCGAGTTTCAAGTCAAAATACGCGAAGTATACTTTTTTTACAAAGTCCGTAATATTAAGTTGTTGCTTTAATATCATATATTCGCCACAAATATAACAGAAACTGTCAGGTGAATTCACACACTTACGCACAGACGACATTGACATGTTTACTCGTATGTTTGTTTATTTAGCTCACACAGGGCGTTCTTTATTTAGAAAGTAATGATAGTTATGGCCTGAATACATTTCAAAACAATTATCAAAATAAAATTGTACTTATTTATTTATGACTTCAAGTTAGCCCAAAAACCCCTTTTTGTAATAAAATTTTGCGTTTAGCAAAATAACGTGACGTTCTAGAATTTTTTGAGTATTTTTTCAGCTTTCAGAACACCTTAATAAATATAAATCAGTTGAAAACATCCAGACAGCATTTTTTTTGCAGACCTGTGTTATCAGTGATTAATGTTATCAATGATAATTCAAAATCCATTTTAGGGTTCCGTACCCAAAGGGTAAAAAGAAACCCAATATTAAGGGTCCGTCCGTCCGTCCGTCCGTCTGTCACCAGGCTGTACCTCATGAACCGTAATAGTTAGACAGATGAAATTTTCACGGATGATGTATTAATGATGTCTGTTTGTCTTGGTAGGGGTGTTTTCTATGTAATATAAGTATGTATTTACAAAAAATGTATATTTAAGTACATTTTATCAGTTGTCTAGTACCCATAACACAAGCTTTGCGCTTAATTTGGGACTAGATGGCGCTCTGTAAATTGTCCAGAAATATTTATTTATTTATTATTTCTGTTGCCGCTATAATACCAAATACTAAAAAATAGAATAAAATAAATATATAAGGGGGCTCCCATACAACAAACGTGATTTTTTGCTCGTTTTGCTCGCAATTGAGAACGGTAATAGGTAGACGCTTGAAATACTGACATAATATTTAGTTATATATTTACTTTAAAAATAAATAATTAAATAAAAATAATACAAATATTTAAGGGGGGCTCCCATACAACAAACGTGATTTTTTTTTTTTGCCGTTTTTATAGATAATGGTACGGAGTTAGGGTTGCCAACTCTTGAAAAGTCTAATCTGGGAGACTTTTATGGATGTAAAATGGGAGGGAGAGTAGAATAAACATATATAATTTTAATTTTTAAATTTACTAAAGAAATACTCATTCGGTTTCTTTCTTTGCTCCATGCTTGTTCCATTATGCTGAACACACTCTCGTAAGAAGAATCAAGAGACAGAAATAGAAAGTACAAACATGACAATTTTTTTTTATCAATTTTGGAACATGGATTTATCATGGATGTCAACCCAGTGTAAATCCACTTTATTTTCCCCTCTTCAACGAGATGTAGTACGAAGAGTATATTTTTTTGAAAAAACCGGAGAAATTATTGTTCCCCGGGAGGTCGGGAGACTAACCAATATTACCGGACTCTCCCGGGCAATCCGGGAGGGTTGGGAACCCTATACGGAACCCTTCGTGCGCGAGTCCTACTCGCACTTGGCCGATTTTTTTATAGTTTTTTATCAAACTAATACCATCTAATACTGATATATTAGATGGTATGAGTTTGATAAAAAAATATTTGTTGAATGACTGCAATCTTCATTGGGTTGTTTATTACGCGGCCATCGATCCATATGTGTATTAGGATGGGAAATAAATCAATAAAAATAAAGTACAATTACTTTATTTTTATTGATTTATTTTTCCACATTACTTTGGAGTTATTCTCTGCATTATTTATATAATAGCTGTTCTGAGATTTTTGTGTAAGCTTAATAATGTTTTGCAAATGTTTAGAATAAGTTTAAAATAATGATTTATTCATAATTTATTCGGCCGTATTTCATATCTACATAACAGTTCTCTTTTGCGTTTAATAATACATAATAAATTGTTTATTTGCTGACAAACAGGGTATAAGGATCTTGATAATATAATTTTTCGCATGTTTGACTGATACAGTCAGCATGCAAATTAGTTTAGTGCAGGTTTTGATACCTTAACTAATCCATTTTAGTTTCGTACATTTGTTTTCGTAGACATTTTAATTTTATGAATGGCAAACAAAGTATTTTTTTTGTCAGACAAATTACACAGCGCCATCTAGCCTCAAAGTAAGCGAAGCTTGTGTTATGGGTACTAGACTAACTGATAGACATAAGTAAATACATTTTTTTTTTGTAAATACATACATAGGATACATAGAAAACACCCAGACCAAGACAAACAGACATGTTCATGCACACAAATGTTTGTCCTATGTGGGAATCGAACCCACGAGCGTTGGTGTCGAAGCCGCGTCATTGACCGCTACGCCACCGAGCTCGTCTATATCGAGTATATAAAATAACATTAATAAGCTCATGAAACTTATTAAATGCGTCGTTTGCGTTAGTCTTACTGAATACCACTGATTCGAAGTATATGTTTCTTAAGAGCCATATTATATTTTGACTGTGATTTTTGCGTAAAATGGCCAATTTTGGCGTTCTTGATCTCGAAAACAAAAATACATTAACAATGTTGACTTATTGAATAGTACAGAATAGCTATTGGCATAGTACATAGCGGCCTCGCTTTTTGTAAATTTTGCTTAACAAAATTGCAGAGAAAGATTTTCATAAAATGCGCGCATTCACTATTTTGAGCTCCTGGATTGTACTACTGTTCCAAACAAATGAAATAAAAAAAATAGAATGTTATTTGTTATATAGTCGTGTAGTACACAGCGGCCTCGGAATTTTGAAATATCATTGATTTAATATAAAAAAAAAACATTCTTTTAACCAAAAAGACTACGAAAATAGCTTTAAGTAAACTGTTAATTTCTCGAATAAACGATAATATTATTGAGCAAAATTTATACGAGAATAATTGTTACTTCATGATGAATAAACTTTGTAGCATGAATTTATTATCTTATTTCAATAAAAACGATAAATATAACTTCAAAATTACTACAAAAAACGATGCACCGGCGGCCTTCGTGGGTTTAGTACTGCGCGAGAGCTCGTCAGCGTGCAAATGTAATAGGGCCCTTAAGCAATCTCGGAATTTCACAAATGTAACAGAGTGGTTCGAACAGTTGTTAACCCAGAGATTTCTGATCGGTTAGAGTCGCTGTCTATAAGCAGATACATCCACTTCGTGTTGTATACCAATTAGGGAATCCTCGAAAGCGTTGGTCGATTGATTTGAACCAAAGCCAACCTCACCTGCACGTGGTGCACCCTGCTGACTGGCATACGTGTCTCTGCGAAAAAAGAGGTAGGGCATAGCGTATTTTTTAACTTGCCCGACTGGAAAAGTATCTCCACCTCACAGAATACCACAGCCAAATAACAAGTCTCTTGAGTAGAGTTGCCAACCATACTGTTAAAAACAGTATTATACTGTTTTTCACTACATTATACTTTTTACTGTTGAACAAAAATAAAGTATACAAAATACTGTTCAGCATCATAACACTAACATAACTTAACACTAGTGTTAACCTTAGAGGCTTACGCATTTTTTTTTAATTTGTAATAAAAAATGAGCTCCTTATTTAATTATACTTATACTTAATTATCGTGAGGTTTAAAAAAGACTGTAAATTAATAAGTTGAGCGAGAAAACATATATAAAACATAATGTAATGTATTTAAAACATTAAATAAATAAAATACTGTTCATTTTTCGAAAATACTGTTTAATATTCTTCTCAGAACAAAATATACTTTATTTTTGTAAAAAAAAGTTGGTATCTCTACTCTTGAGGGTTGTTGTGTTCCTGGGAGTGAGGTCACCAGAGATGCTGCGCTGGCAGTGTAGGTGGCGGCGCGCGAACGATATTTTATGTTGCGAGCTACGGTAACCGCTTGACACCAGACGGGCCGTATGCTTGTCTGCCACCCAAAGTAGTATAGAAAAAAAAACCCGTCTCATATAAAAAAATAACATAAAAAATATCTTTTGTGGCTTGAGTGGCTTGAGTGGAATTTGACTCAAGCCACTTTGATGATGAGCGATCTACTAGAGTACATTTTTAAGGCATTTTCTACCTGTACGATGACATAATCGACTTCCTTCAACGATGTTCCCGAACAAATACAATCTGGGAGTCTTCAAGATAAGCTACTTCCCTAAAAACCAATCATTTCCAACCAGTCGATTTAGTTCACCGTTATCAGTTACTTTTGTCGCTAATCATCAGTAGGGACACATGCTTAATTGCCTCACCTGCCTGATGAGCATAAAGCACTCTATACTATTAATTATTGGATCGGTGGCAGCTGATGACAGCTGACTCCGATCCAATAATTAATAGTAGGCTGTAGTTGTTGCTCAATTCACTTACCTGCCATATGAGCATATCTCTCACGGAAGTCAGCTGATTCTGTAAGAGTTCCGATAGTGAACTGTAGTAATTGCTCAAATCACTCACCTTACTTGTGAGCACATCTCTCACGGAAGTCCCTTATCATCTTGGTATGACGACTGATTCCGAAACAGTTCCAATAATTAATAGATGACTGCAATTTTGCTCAAATCACTCATCTGCCTTGTGAGCATATCTCTCACGGAAGTCACTTATTACCTCGGTATGACGGCTGCTTCCGAAACCGTCTCAATAATTAATAGTAGTCTGTAGTAATTACTCAAATCACTCACCTGCCTTGTGAGCATATCTCTCACGGAAGTTACTTATGACCTCAGTATGACGGCCGTTCCGAAACAGTCACAATAATTAATTGTAGGCTGTAGAAATAGCTCGAATGTGTCAGACATCGTGTAAATTTACAGCGAGGTTTCGAATTTGGACTAGAAATTCAGGCTGTAAAAATATGAAAAAAACATTTGTTTATATTTAATTCATATAATAGACTATAAAATCGGAATGCCTAAATATAAATTGGGAACGATTAAAAATAGTGATATACAGTAAGATACTGAGATATTTTTGGGGTGTAAGTGGTTCATCAATATCTTTGAACCAAAGCCAATTTCACCTGCACGCGGTGCACCCTGCTGACTAACAAACGAAGCTCTGGCGAAAAGAGAGGTAGGGAGCGTAATTGTAAGCTACCCGACTGGTGAATGTACCTCCACCTCACAGAATACCGCAGCCAAATAACGGTTCCCTTGAGGGCTGTTGTGTTCCTGCGAATGAGTGAGGTCACCAGAAAGGAAGGAGATGCTGCGGTGGCAGCGGGGGTGGCGGCGTGCGAGCGATATTTTATGTTGCGAGCGTTAATATGGCTACCGTAACCGCTTTACATCAGGCTGGCCGTATGCTTGTCTGCCAGCCGACGTAGTATTAAAAAAAAAAAAAAAAAAAAGATACTTTTCAAAATTTTGGTCTGTCTGTACATTCATGCGTACTTCATTTTACCTTTTTTTATCTAAACACTATTACGATATTTGATTAAACGATAAGTACTAGGTCGAACCGGTATCGAAAATGGTTTCAATGTAAGAGTTGTGCACAGCCTTAGGCCGACAAATAAATTCAGCCGTAGTGCCGTTGAGCAGGCGCAGTACTAGAGGAAGCGGTGATTGTATTCTCCAAAGAGGCAGCGTGAACAATATATGTGAGCGGGACAATTAACAGGGATATTAAAAATAATTTGCTCTAAAACAGTACCATTGTGTGTACAACCCATAGGTAGGTCAAACACCTCACGAAATCGGACAATACGTCTAACTTCAAGACTACCTTAAGCAACCATATCAAGCCAAAAATCAACATTTATCCCAGCGCTTTTTGGGCTTGGTATGGTTGCATATGGTAGTCTTGAGGTTAATTAAACGTATAGTCCGACTTCGTGAGAGATATATAGATTACCCCAACGGGTAACCTATACATCTCTAGATGGATGGGTTCGATGCGGAAAGCGGAGGATCACATATGGTGGAAAGTATTGGGAAAGGCCTATATCCAGCAGTAGGCAGATGACGATGATGATGAACCTAAACAACGTAATTGTATGTTATTATTCTCATATCATTGCCACTAGCGAGAAAAAGCCGATAACAGCTAGGTACTTATCATCTGGGCAATTCCAGCGTAACGAGAGTTTTATCTACCCGAGATTTAGTTGTGCAAATGTGTCACCATCTGTCATTTCATAGGCATATTGTGGGGCTCTACACGGCTGCATACCTAACTTTGGGTTTCATACTGCGGCAAGTGCAGCATTTTAACAGCGTAGCAACAATGAAAGCTTTTCTTAATGCGCTTGTCAGTTGAGTGAGTGACGTAATCATATGGAATCCATATGAGGCCAAATAGTAGGAAAGTTCATATAAGAAAATTTTGGCATTTAGGCGGTGCAACTGATAGTGTCTTAGACCTAATTAGACCTATTAATTTTAACTCAATAGGCATGTGAACAAAGTTCTAAAAGAATGGAGTGGACTTAAAAACATACTCAAATTTTTTAGCTTATCTAAGGAGACTATCCGATGTATTTAGAAACAAGAAATCAAAGGTTTTGTCGTCTGACGATGTTGAAAATTTGTTAAAAGATGCCCCAGATAACCAATATCTGGCTGGCTTAAGCTTAGTTAAAATAATTTTAAACATCTCCGCGACTTCAGCCAGTGATGTGTGTTGAACGTAATTATTGTTACTTTTTTCCAGGTTGCTTTAATATTTGGTGTAACTGGTGCTTGTAGGATACAAGAATTAACAAATATAACTGTAAAAGGCGTAGAGAACCATGCCCAGATACTTTTGGTGAAGATACCTGTCACGAAAAATAAAATACCGAGGTCATTCACCATACACGGTGTATTCTATGAAATTGTTAAGAAAGTATGAAAAAAATATGAAAGTTTGCGTTAACCAAAAGCAAAAAATGACCGTTTCTTACTAAATTATCAGAATGGTAAATGTACATGTCAGCCTATAGATATAAACAGATATAAACAAATTTGGTTCTATGCCTAAAAAAAATCGCTAAGCTTTTAGGTTTAGCAGATGCTCATAGCTACACTGGACATAGTATCAGAAAAGCTTCAGCTACATTGCTAGCTAATTCAGGAGCTGATATGACTTTGAAGCGTCATGGTGGGTGGCAATCTAGCAATGTAGCAGACGTACTAAGATACTAAACACGAAGGAAATTTGTAAAAAAATCACAAAAAGAATTAGACTTCATTCTGACTCGTGCGAATGTTTGGATTTCACCTACCTACACGAATAATGAAGCATCTCAAAATAACAATAGAACATGACAGTATTTCCGTAAATAATCTATCTGATGAGACCGCTATGCCATCAAAAACAGTTAATTATAATTTTACTAACTGCACATTTACTAATTGTTTCTCTAAATAAACTTTGTATCTACTAAATAAAATGATTTTAGTACCTATGATTTTCTTCACAAGTGTGTTGAAAAACGTCGTATGATACACGTGTATATTGATGATTACCGTCCTAGGCTCTCTTAAGACCCTCGCCTAACGGCTCGTACCATACACACTTGTACCATAATGTAGTATTATTGAAGTTATTTCGCAAGAAAGAAAACGGTACTTTTGTTAAACCTGAAGATGATGATTCGGTTTTGCACCAGCAAAACCGAATCATTAATATTTCACAAATATTTTTTAATGACACGTCATTGCTTAGCATACATTATTAATGATATAGGTCTCTACACGTTAATAAGTTCTATCGGCATTCGATTATTTTTACTAACCATACTTGAATAAGCATGTTAAAAGTACAGTTACGGAAAGCAACTACTTGTAGTTATATATTTCTTTTTTTTTTGTATCACAGAAAAGCAAAATAACATGTATTATTTACAGAAAGCCATTACAAAATTCTGGGCACAGCGAAGGTTTGAACGTGATGTCGCACATTTTTGACCAATTATTTATTTAATATTTAAGCAAGGAACAAAAGTTTTGACATGAATTTATGGTCACCCTATTTCGTGAACTAAGGAAAGGAGAAATGGAAACAACAAAAAAAAATGGCAGTCCTAACATAGAGTAAGTAACAGAATTTAGGAATTTGCGTAATCAATTTTTGTAGGCATGCTGTACGACAGCTCATGTTGAACCAAGATTAAAAAATACGAAGGGGTTCTGAGATACGATTTGCTCTACAAATTTTGTTTGGGGTTCACTTACTGTTACAATTTTAACATAAAGGCTTTTTCCGTAATGTTCACAGTATATTATACAGGTTGGCCCTCGGACGGCCACATGCGAACTGAGGATCCAACTTTTGGATCAAATCTTTTGGACAAAATCTGATTCCAAGTCGCACATTTCTTTTGAGTTGCAAAGGATTTGGATGAATGGGCGTTCGAACCGGACACACATAACAAAATTAGCTGCCCCCTTACCACCAACTCTTATTGCAAAGTCAAAGTCAAAGTCAAAATATCTTTATTCCTTGGACTTTATAAAGCACTTAGAAACGTCATACAAATCTATACTAATATTATAAAGCTGAAGAGTTTGTTTGTTTGTTTGTTTGAACGCGCTAATCTCAGGAACTACGGGTTCGAATTGAAAAATTCTTTTTGTGTTAGGTAGCCTATATTTCAAGGAAGGCTATAGGCTATATAGCATCACGCTACGACTCATAGGAGCGGAGCACCACTGAAAAATAGGAAAAAAATATTCCTTTTGAGGGCTTACGTCGCGTGCGCTGCGTAAACGGTTGAAGTTACGCAAAAATCATGTATGACGGAATTGTTCCTCTTTAAAAGTTCTAAAAAAAAGTCCGCGACAGCATATGTCTATCTTTTAAGATTAACTCACTATAACCTTTTTTTACCTACTTTCTCCTATTGATTACCATGAAAAAACGTTATAGTGTGTCAATCTTAAAAGATAGACATATACTGTCGCGGACTTTTTTTTAGAACTTTTAAAGAGGAACAATTCCGTCATACATGATTTATGCGTAACTTCAACCGTTTACGCAGCGCACGCGACATAAGCCCTCAAAAGAAATATATTTTCCTATTTTTCACCGCTGCTCCGCTCCTATTGGTCGTAGCGTGATGTTATATAGCCTATAGCCTTCCTTGAAATATAGGCTAAGTATCTAACACTAAAATTTTTTTTCAAGAGTAGTTCTGAGATTAGCGCGTTCAACCAAACACACTCTTCAGCTTAATAATAATAAATAGAATTAGATAGTATAGATTAATTTTATATATAAAACTAGCAGTTACCCACGGCTTCGCCCGCGTGGTCCAGGGAAGCCTGCTGCCATTGATTTGTGTATATTTTTCTTTTGTTGTATTTTTTTTAGTTCGTTAGATAAAAAGTAGTACCAGTATGTACAAATTTTAATGATGATTGGCTGCATAGTTAAGGCATGAAGAAATAACAAACAAACGAATTTACTTTAACACTTATAATATTTGTATGGATGGAACGCCCACACTCAAGAGAAAATAATTGTTCACCACATAAATGTTTGCCCTCTTTATTTTTCCTTCGAATAAAATATATTTCCTGGATAAAAAGTAACCTATGTCACTCTTCAGACCGGAAACTATCCCCTGTTAAAACATCACATCAGTACTTACGTTCCTTTCGACGTGATAGAAGGACAAATGATTACAAAGTTTATTTTTTTCCCATGGGATTAAATTGTTTTTCCGGGATAAAAAGTAGCTTATGTCACTCTCTAGATTACCCTATTAAAAATTCATGTCTGTACTTAGGTTTCTTTTGACGTGAAAGAAGGACAAATGAACTTTACTTTTTAATAACGTACGTTTACGGTATGGAGAGTGGCATAGGCTACTTTTTATCCAGGAAAAACATCTTATTTCTACGGGAAAATACATACTTTGTAATCATTTGCCCTTCTTTTAAGTCGAAAGGAACCTAAGTACCGACATGATTTTTTTTAACGGGATAGTTACGTAGTAGTGTACGGACATGACTTTTTAAAATGGGGATAGTTTACTGTTTGGAAAGTGACATAGGCTACCTTTTATCCCGCAAAAACATCTTAATCCCATGGTAAAAAATAAACTTTGTAATCATTTGGCATTCTATCATGTCGAAAGGAAAGTAAGTACCGACATGATTTTTTTAACAGGGGATAGTTTCCGATCTGGATAGTAACATAGGCTACTTTTTATCCAGGAAAAAACATTTTATTCCCACTGAAAAAATAATTCGATCCCCGCAGAGGGCAATCATTTAAGTGGTGAACAATTTTTTTTTGTCTTCATCCATTCTAATACTGTAAGTGTTAAAGCAAACCCCGGCCACTCCATACAAAAATGGCGCTTTTGCATGTAGTAACCAAATGACGTCTGTACACGTGCCTATGTTTGAGTGACGTTCTCTAGGGCTGACATTATTCAATTATTAGTCGGACATGTAAGGGGGTGTAAGTGGTTCATCAACATCTTTGAACCAAAGTCAATCTCACCTGCACGGGGTGCACCCTGCTGACTGACAGACGAGGCTCTGACGAAAAGAGAGGTAGGACATAGCGTATTTTTTATGCAGCCCGACTGACGAAGTACCAACATCTCACAGAATACCGCAGTCAAATAACAATTTCCTTGAGGGTTGTTGTGTTCCTGCGAATGAGTGAGGTCACAGAGAGGATGGAGTTGCTGCGTTGGCAGCGCGCGATCGATATTTAATGTTGCGACCGTTAATATGGTTACGGTAACCGCTTCACATCAGGTGGGCGTAGTGAAGAAAAAAAACATAGTAAATACACTACACTGATTTCAGCCAATATTTACAAAACGCCTTGTATAATTGCCATTGCTAACTTACCCACAATTTTATATTTTCTAATCACCACTAAATCAAACGTTCGCCTTCCGAACACCGGTTCATTGTAATGATCAAACCATTTCATTCTCATTAATTGTAGCTTTTTACTATTCATATAAATGCATGCGCAATGATTTTATTCATTTTCATATTCACATGGAACAAACGTAATTTAAAACTACACACATGACATCACGCACAATAAACATTGAAATGGTAATAAGAAAATTGTAAACATTAACAATAAACCACCATAACTCAAGTGACAGCAATGTCAATTCCGCGTCTGCGCACTCACTTGCTCTTTGAGACATATATCATGCTATCCGTTTCTCATCTCGTATTAATTGTATCTTGTATCCTACTTTGACAGACATGAATTAGTTATGATAAAACTATGGCTGCCGCATGCTTTTTAGGTAATTTATAAAAAAATCAGTACTTTATTTCATCCAAAGGGATCGAATAAATTTATTTTTTTGACTTTCCATGTGTTGAGACATCCATCCACTGCACAAGTAACTCCCATCTTTTAATCTGAATGGAGAATAAAATACGAGCGACGTCAATTTGTAGGACGTTGCATCCATTGCGAACGGTTCCAAATCGGTTCCATAGGGGAGGTGAGGTCGACTAGTGAGAGCGGCAGAGAGTGTCCATACTGTACGTTAGTACTATTACTTATACTGTGGTTAAAGTAAGTATTCGTTTGTTTGTTATTTCTTAACGCTCTATGAAGCCGATCATCATTAAACTTTGTACCTATTTTTCTTTTGTTTCTTTTTTTTTTTTAATTTTAAAATTCTTCCCTGGACCACGCGGGCGAAGCCGCGGGTAACAGCTAGTTAAATATAAGACATGTATCTAAATCATTACTATCTACTTAAATCCGCAGAGCTTTGCGATTCAATAACTGAATAGAATTGAATCTGATATATATATATCGCTTATTCATTGGTATGAATATGAAGATTATTCATACCAATGAATAAGCGACTCTATTAGCAGCTTTCATACAAAATGCAGCCGATGACACTATCTAGTATCGCACTGGTCCTAATTGTAAATCAGTATCGAGTCTGCTACAGATTTCTATTTTTATACTGTTGGGACCATTTTGCATCATTGCTCAGTACTATCAATTTACTTATCTAATACTCGTAAATGTGTCTGTTTAACTTGTTTATATAGTGCTGTCTAATATGCAAATAAATGTATTTTTCTTCTTCTTCTAGTTCCAATCACGTGACATAAATTCTTTTTAATCTATCGAAATTTTGCGCACATTTAGAGGTGATAAAGTTGAAAATAGAACAATTAATTAGTACAGAGAAATGTACGATGTAAAATAAATGTATATTAATAAAGAACCGTTCAATCCTATCATCTCGAAATAAACAGATTATCCAAATGACGGACATAAATTAACAGTGATGGGATGTAGTTTTATCATGACGTGAAGTAAAGTTATACATTACCTTTTCATTACACAGACCGCTTTTCATAAAAAAAATTTTTCACACCTAAGTACAATGCAGTGCAAATTAACATTAAAAACACCACGATAACTGCACCTATCTTGATAGGGGTCGCGGATTGCCCCCTCTGATTCACAGACTGCGTTGGCTGGAACATTTTAGCTTATTATTATTCGACTATGAGCGTATTTCCTCTTAAATATCTTTTATTTTAATTAACACGCAGTGATTTATTATTTAGCACAATACGAAAACAAGTGATAGCACTATCGCAGTTTATGTATGTATATTATAAGTTTATGACTTTGAGGTTATAATGCCGCAAACATTATGTGCGTACAGTTCACTGAATATTCACTACACTACCATCGAACAGAACGCAAGAAAATATAATGAAACATTGGATCGCGCGTGGGCGGGCGCCGTGTAAACGTGGCAAGACACTACAGTCTGGCGAATTAGGGATGTGCCAATCCGATTCGATTATTATGAAGATCCGATTGATGAACCACGGTCTCATCGTACAAGTAAAGCGATGATGATGATGCCCTTCGTATGATCAGATCGCTCTACTTGTAAATAAAGTAATACGAAGATCTGAGCATTTAGTGCGAGTATTTTGGTCACATTCGAAGGTGTTTACCTTTGAAGGTTTATAAGCCGCCCAAATTGAGAAAAAGTTTCATAATGCGAATTTTCCAGACGTGTGTTACATATCCAAATTAGGCGGGTTGCTCACTTCAAAATGTGATTGTATTTCACATAAGTTTGATATGTAACAGGCGTCGCATAAACTCAAAACATGAGAGTTCATCTCTACTTGATCAGATTAAGTTGATATGATCGAACGCGAATAAAAAAACTCGCATTATGCACTCTGATCGAAGAGGCACGGTCTAACCATACAAATGAGGAAAAAATCTGTTTCGAATTTATTGTTTTACTTTGAATAGTCGTCTGGACACGTCATATTTTTGGGTCTTTAGTCGATTCACACCGCGAGCTGTTCGGACCGCGGTGCGAATCGCCCAAGAGTTCATTTTGAATCCTTTTGAGTTCCTTTTGCACCGCGCAAGAGTTCATTTTGAATCATTTTGAGTTCCTTTTGCACCGCGGTGCGAATCGCCCAATAACTTTTTGTAATGGGCTGATTCGGACCTCAGTGGGGAACAAAACAGTTCTCTTTTTGTATATCTGTACAAATCAATAATTAGAATCCTTGGTTTCGCCCCGTGGTCCGAATCGACCCATTACAATTATGATGATATAAGAATATATCACATATTCTTATGTGATATATTCTTATGTTAAAAATATATCACATATTCTTATGTGATATATTCTTATGTTAAGAATATATCACATATTCTTATGTCATCATAATCATCTTATGTATGTTTATCTTATTCGAATGAGTATTATCGTGTTTTTTCTTTCTCTTAGTTTAATAGTCATTATCTAGAGCAGGGTTTCCCAACCTTTTTTACATCAAGGCTCCCCGGATCACAAATAATATTTTCATGCCCCCCCCCCCCCCCCATATTTTTTTCAGTAAGTAAGTACCTACAATAAAAATCGCATTATTTTAACAACATTTATTTTTATGTAATTTGTACAAAAAGAATCACAAAATGAACTTGGACTAAATTAAAACGTTTTTTATCAACCAATCTATAAGAGTACTAGGGAGTATAGTGTGGTATAGTGACAATACTAGTGAGATACTTGAGCTTGCATTCTCCCTACAGTGTTTACTTCATATTCTACCTACAGTGTTTACTTCAATAACGCATTGAAATAATTTTTCTATTGAAAACACAAACGTCTCAAGCCCCCCTTGACATCCCTCTACGCCCCACTAGGGGGGCGCGCCCCCCTGGTTGGGAAACCCTGATCTAGAGAATGCTTTTAGCGGTAAGCCGCATTTTGTACCCTTATGTAATTTTGTGGTGAATAAATAAATAAATAAATATTGCTAGACAATTTACACAGCGCCATCTAGTCCCAATGAAGTTTAAATAAATAAAAGGTTCCACGAAAAATGCGCAGAGCACAGAAAATACGCGACTGGACATTGCCCTGATGAAGATCAAAATATGATATCGAAACTAGTCGGCTTTCGCGGCATAAATACGTAAGTTTAATTTAATTAATTAATTTACTACCGTTATTTGTTTTAAAGTTGTTGTACATACCTATTTAACTGAGCCATTTTCAAAACAGCCATTTTCAGAACACGTCCCTTTATGGCTTCAAAAAGAAAATTTAAAAAGAAAGAAATTCCGTGTTTTCCTTATGTAGGAGAACACTGAATAGGCTTGTATCCCAGTTTTTTTTTCCATTTGTTATTTAAAGAAGTCACAATAATATAAATATAGGTGAAATAATTACTTCGATTGCATAAAACTTCTCGAGATATGATAACTTGAAGATCACAATTTTGGACTATCCCGAAAACGCTCCATACAAAAGGCCATCACGTTATGACGTCACACTGTGCTATTTTATATGCATTAAATCAGAAATTTGTACGACAGCTATGCTAAATATTGCGTTTATGTAGCCAGTGCCGTAATAAAAGTTATAGTATTTGTTATTGTTTCTTCAATGGTAGTATAGTTATAATTTCATACCTTTAAAATGGACTTTCCCACCAAACTTTGACCAAACATAAAACACGTCGGACATAAGTTATTAAAATTTTAAGATCGCAGATCGTTCTAGTTTTATGTATTTTACGTTACTGATAGAGAGTTTTTATAATTTTGTAACATGGGCAACAAGCCTATTGTGTAAAGAAAATTATTAGCAACCTTAAAGCAGTATTCAACACATAAAATACTAACACCTTGTATCAAATCGTTACGAAAAACAAAATAAAAAAATTGATTGTTTGTAAAGTCGGTTTACCGACGATAATTTTACGTCATAACGTCATAAGAAAACATCAGCCGATGGAGTGGAAGAGTTATAGATCGTCACTTGTTCCACGCTCTCGCTTGCACTGCACGCTCGTCTCAGGCGAAACGTGACAATGAGTCATGCTTTTTCATTCGTGCAGCCGGCGTTCATCGATTTATAGTTGCCGGAGTCGGTCCTGATTTTACCCGACACTAAATTCAAACAGCTTATTAAGACCACCTTATGTATAAAGGCTTACTACAGGACCGACGATTACCTTAATGATAAAAATGTATGGCAAATTCTCGGCACAGGATGTGAAGCACAGGCGTCTTATCTTTACAAGTAGTATTGTGGATATACATATTTAGACTTTATACAATATGTATATACACTCTATACTATGATTTTTTATATTTTTATTTTTTTTTACTATTGTATTTTACTTTTTTTTTCTCTTATTTTGGTCGAATACCATTTTTCTTTTTAGTGTATTATGATAATATTGTATGGCTATTTAAAAAAAAAGACCTATATTGACAGAGTTTCTTTCGGCATTTCTTCTCGTCAAGGGTCATTCCGAAATGCTGGTAGATAAAAAAATATACCTAATTGTAAAAGACGTGTCTAAGTGCCCGCGAGGGCGCACAGAATAAAGAATTTTGACTTTGACTTTGACTTTGACTATAGGAAAAAACCTGCTTCTTGCTCGCCGTAAACATTATTCACCGGATAACAAAAGCTTAGTCATTGCTCTCACCATAGTATATACATATTGTGATGTCGTACAAAAGCGGCCCACATGATCCACACGTGCACTAATTCCACTCTGTCCAAAGTCCCACCAGAATTTTGTTTAGATTACACAATATAAACACGTATCATGTCTATCTTCGGCCACACTCTGGCCACTCCATACAATAAACTACTACAGAAACTGATTACTTTTGTACACATGCAAATTTGTGTGTCCTAGCGTTGGCTCCAATTATATCAACCCGACCTAATTAACATACTTTTAGTACGATAGGTATTTTTTAATAATTAATGTAAAATAATAAATTTTAAACGTTTATTTTGAATCATTGTGTATATGAGACTGAATAAAATCCAGTTGGTTTACCGTGGTGCACTAATTATTTCGCTCGGCTTATAATTAGTCATCATGCAATAGCCGAAAATGAGGAATTAATATGAACATTAAACTTATAAAATTACCAAATACGTTGAATTGTCGAATCAAATGTTGTCAGTGAATAAATAAAATTATTGTTTAATTCATCATTTAGATTATTCAAAGTAACATTGACTATATTACATTACTTATACTGTGATATTACTTAACACATAATCATTACGGCAAGGACAGGTCGGATTTGACATTAAATATCAATAAATTAATAGTTTAAAAAACACTAGAATAACACGCTTTTATAAATGCACCTGATCGTGTTCAAAGTCCATTACGTGGCCTTTCTTACAAGTGCAATGACGACTATGATACGATATTCCATCATGGAATGCCAGTGCCTGTCTTTCCGCTTCATCATCAGACCTTGAAACCTAATCGTGGTCAAAGTTAATTACAAGACTTTTCTAAGAAATCCAAAAACAGCAATGATACGATGTTCCATCATGAAGTTCCAGTTCATATCTTTCGGCTCCATCATCAGATCAGTTCGACAGTACTATATTAATGTATTGTCATCAGAACTACATACAGCTACCAATTGTCATTACGCTACGATCCTTGCAAGATGGTTAAATTTTTTTAACTTTAATTTGTTAACTTTAGATTACATTACATAGTTACATACAGGTCGACCTAATAAAAGTGTGTTAAAAAATGGAAGAATCAAGATTCAAGATTTTTATTTTTGCCACCTAGTAAGTACATCAGATCTTATAATAGGAAGTATAGTTCAACTTATCACCTTTTTTCAGGTATTGCAAATGATAACAGCAGCTCGTCGTACTCTACAGACTCTCTTCACGGAAATTCTATGATTTCGACGATACAATTTGTAAAATTCTTTGATATGTACTTAGACAAATAATTCGACGGTAATAATGGTGAAAATATATCATTTTTAGGGTTCCATACCTCAAAAGGAAAAACGGAACCCTTATAAGATCACTTTGTTGACCGTCTGTCTGTTTGTCTGTCTGTTCGTCTGTCAACAAGACCCTCTATGTCGAGAATGCGTGGAGGTATCAAGCTGAAATTTGAACTGTATACTCAGGTCTACGGTCCCATGATGGTGTAAAAAAATCAAACTGCTAAGTTTACGTCAAAAAAAGGTACGACCGTTTATGCATATTTCGATACATTCTCAAGGGAATCAAAGCTCATAGACTACTTCCCGTTGACTTAGAACTATGAAATTTGGGAAGTAACATCGTTATAGACTACAAGTACAAGAATAAATCTCAAAACTATACATTTGTAATTAAATCTTTAAAAGTATTATATTTTTATAGGGGGTCGAAATTACAAATTGAATATACTTGTTCAAATGGGGTATCATATGAATGGGTTTGATGTGCATATTGCAAAATATATTTAATTTAATTTTTCCGACGCATTATTACTTATTTATAATGAAAAATATGAAAAAATACCGTTCTCCTCTTTGTCTCCGAAGTCTGTGAAACGAAATGATTACACGTACGGAACCTTCGGTGGGCGAGTCCGACTCGCACTTGTCCGGTTTTATAATTTTACTAGCGACCCGCCCCGGCTTCGCACGGGTGCAATGCTGATACTGTAAATGTACTACAGAAGGTCTTTGCGCTTTGTCCTATCCAGTCCTTCGCCAGTTATAGGCACACGCCGCCGGCTCCGCGGCCGGTACCGCCACAGCCGTTATGTCCCTGCATTTTAAATGTGTAATATCTTCTAAACTATTCATTTAAATTACATGCTGTGAAGGGCCATATTGATCTATATTAAATTCGCAATGTATTTAAGGTACTTAATTGGATAAGGATTAATTCTGTATTGCTTAAAATCGATTCGTAAATAAGGCATTATTTCTTGTAAAAAGCAAAGGATAAAATAACGGTTATTGTGTGTTACCACTAAGAGATAGACATATACCATCGCGAACTTTTTTGTAGACCATTTTAAGGTGAACAATACTGTACTACATTATTTTGATCTATCTCGTTGGGTTCAGCCAGCGTTTGCAATGAAAGAGCAAAAAAATGTGTTTATTTACGACATCACATTAGAAACCTCTAAATTATCAGTGTTTTTCTACTATGTTATGCATATATTATACATATAAACTTTCCAGTTGAATCACTCTATCTATTAAAAAAAACCGCATCATAATCCGTTACGTAGTTTCAAAGATTTAAGCATACAAAGGGACATAGGGACAGAAAAAGCGACTTTGTTTTATACTATGTAGTGATAGATCACTTCAGTACAGAACACTATGAACTTCGATCAAGTATAAACAACTAGATACACAGTCACATACAAAAATTACGTTTCACACTGTCCACAATTATCTATGTAGATAGATATTGTTATTATGAACCTATATCAATGCAAAATCAACCTTATTTGCATGACGTAAAGTTATTTATACTTGATCGAAGACTATGAGTGATGTTTCGTAATAAGCGGCGCCATGTGGCACCATTTGCAATGTGTTCCAGATTCCACACAGGGGAGAGGTGACGTCGACACATGAGAGCGGCAAAAAATGGCCAGACTGTACTTAGTAATATTAGATAGATAGACATGTTTATTACAAACTACAGTCACACACATTCAAAAACTGAATTAAAAAAAAGCTAAAACTTATACATGTACAGTACGAAACAGAACGCAGATAAAAAATGCATGTGTATGCTGCAGCAAGCAAATGTCCACAGTTTAGTGTGATTCTTTTACGCACTGTGCAAAAACCACTGATTTTCAGCTGTGAGGCTGTGAGCTGATGGGCCCATGCACGCGACCCACTGATAATTGAGAAAAAACCGGCCAAGTACGAGTCGGACTCGCGCACGAAGGGTTCCGTACCATTATCTATTAAAAAGGCAAAAAAAACACGTTTGTTGTATGGGAGACTCCCTTATATATTTGTTTTATTTTAATTTAATAATTTATTTTTAAAGTGAACATATAACTAAATATTCTATGAATATTTCAAGCGTCTACCTGTTGCCGTTATCAATATCGAGCAAAAACAAGCAAAAAATATCACGTTTGTTGTATGGGAGCCCCCTTAAATATTTATTTTATTCTGTTTTTAAGTATTTTTTGTTATAGTGGCAACAGAAATTCATCATCTGTGAAAATTTCAACTGCCTAACTATCATGGTTCATGAGATACAGCCTGGTGATAGACAGACGGACGGACGGACAGAGGAGCCTTAGTAATAGGGTTCTTTTTTACCCTTTGGGTACGGAACCCTAAAAAATATGTTGATGTGTGTGAGTGTTTGAGTGGATGAAGTGTGAGTCAGTGGTTTCCGATTACATCAGTAGTCAACGTGAACAAGTAACGCAAACAAAAGTAGTATTAAATTTAGTGATATATCTGAATATAAAAATAAATTTAATTAAGAGAATTCGATGAAAATTGAATAAGTATGGATTAATAATAAATAGTGTAAACACAAGAAGGCCCGCAGGACTCTCAGCTCTGGCTTGCCTTCATTGGCCGTCCAGAGAGGAGCCGCTAGAGCTATATGCTCCAGGCGTGGAAGTGTTAAAGGGCATCACGCCGCGAGTAACTTCGGAGAAAGCGCAGCACACCTCTCGACATCCCTGAGTCACTCACACCGGTGTTGCCCCGGCCGTTTTCCTGGCATTTCGGGGGCCCATCTAGTGAGTGGCAAGCCACCGCCTGCCGCAAATAACTAGCAATAAAAGCAGTTATGGCAGGCGTCCGTCCCTCTTCTGTAATAGCCCGGTATTAAATTCACCCAGATCTCATCTCCATAACCCATTTATTTTCCATCACACTTCGCAATAGTCTCAACGCCTGCCGAGACCTGCTCATGGTTATGTCGTTCCATTGACATATCCGGGAACGGGGCGGGCGTACAACATTACATCAAACTTCTCAAAGGGGCCTCTACGCGTTGGATCCATATCCCCGCGTACGCCATCAATGACCGGGTTTGACCCGTGATTAAAAAGAGATTAAAAAGTTTAAGTAAAAAATTATACAGGCCAGTCGAATGACAGCAACCGCTACCGGAATCGCTTTAGAACGCCTATCTTTTGGTTTTCTACGAGGTAAGACTTCAAATATTTTTTAAACGTCTTAGGATAGGTAAGGTGCCGAACTGGATGGTGGGATATTATTCCAGCATTTTGTTGCCTGGAAACAGAAGCTGCCGGTGAATGCCACAGTCTTATGTTGTTGTACTGATAAATGAGATCTGGTGTGTCTGGTGCCGTATTTATATGATATGCTTAGATAATCGCTAGTTACAGGATCGCTAGTTACTGGTATACAAAGTTTATGTTTGATTTGACATGTTACCTGTAAAATTGCTGTATTCTTTGCGGTTTAATCGATATTTCGTATCGATATTTTATAAATCGGATCCTTAAATTACGATCTATTGGGATCTGAAACCGAATCAAACAATAACATCGCACACCCCTTTAGCGAATGACAGCCCATAGACATGAGTAACTCAGTAAAATTTCGTGCATCAACTCAGTAGCGCTAGCGCAACTTACTGCGCCAGCTCACTGAGTTTAGTTTGGATTAACTCAGTGAACTGAACCGAGTGGGGAGAGTAGTACAGAGTCTAGTGTAGGCAGCCTACTAGACCCTCCTATAGTTCACATAAAAAACGCAAACATCTAAGGTCACAGTTGCGCAAACATCTAAGGTCACAGTTGCAGTGTCATGCTCAGTTCCCAAGTGATCAGCGTTGCCAGACGTCCCAAATTTGGCGGGACGTCCCGCTATTTTCGGCTAAAGTATAATGTCCCGCTTTTGGCAGTGTACGCCAAAAATGACGACTTCGTCAACTGAAATTAATGAACAAATTTGCCAGAATTTGTATCTTTGGTTTTTTTTTTTATAAAGCATGATACTTTGAAATATTACGATCTAGCTTACGGGCTAATAAGTATTTTAACTTTAACATAAACATCTAAATATTATAGCCTAACAATAATTGGAAAAAGTTTGTACTTTGTTAACATTAGCTTCTCATTATTAAATAACAATTCATTACCAGTAAGTAATAATTAATACGTGTATCTGTCATGTGGCAACCCTAGGTGTTTGGTGTGCTGGGCTCGGCTCATGCGCAGAGACAATACACTCATGAACAACAAGTGCCGATAGCAGTGCGCTACCTCACAATGATTCCTCGTAGGCACAATAATTCAATTGCCTTCCGACGTGGTCGGATTATAAATATTGTTTCTGTGTAGCTGATAACTGAGTTACTTGCATTGCCATCACTCGTTTCAATCGCAAGATGTAGTCATTAGTCATTTATTCCATGAACAATGTACATTGTGTCGGAAACTAAAATCTAATTACATTAATAAAATCAAAATTACGATTAAATACTACATAACTAAATAAACACCTCTTAAAAAAAATAGAATTAAAAACGGAATTAATATCTCATAATAATCAAAAGCAACATCACAATTATAACCAAAATCAATAACAATGTCAAAAACAAAATTAAAATAAATGAAAAAATCACAATTAAAATTCGTACCAAAGTTGAAAAATAAAATGTTTACTTAATTGTATCCTTAAGTAGTACGAGTAAGTTGTAGTTGTGTCATAAAATTCCATAGAAATAGAGAAATTCCGCGAAAGGCCGCGCGTAGGACGACGAAACGTTGGGATCCCTCCGTCTAGTAGATGATCCGATGACCTGAAGAAAGCGGCTGGAAGCCGGAAGCGCTGGATGCGGAAGGTGGAGGATGGTATTTGGTGGAAAGCATTGGGGAAGGCTTATATCCAGCAGTGGGTGGATACAGGTTGATGATGATGAGAGAAATTCAGTTCCCAAATTTGAAACTTTCCAAAATTTTTTTTTTTAAACTACGTCGTCTTACAAACTAGCATACGGCCCGACTGATGTGAAACCGGTTTCCGTAGCCATATAAACGCTTGGAACATGAAATGCTACTCGCGAGTCACCACCCTGGCTACCAACGCAGTAATTACTTTCTTCCTGGTGACCTCACTCACTCGCAAGATGTGTTCTTCCTCAACCCTCGAAGGAATTAGTATTTGGCTGCGGTGTATTCTCCAGTCGGATAGCTTATACTTACGCTACGGCCTACCTCTCATTCGCCAGAGCATCGTTAGTTTATCAGTGTGCACCACGTGTAGGTGAGGTTGGCTTTGGGTCAAAGATAGTAGTTAGCCACCTATATGCCAAAAATTACAAATTCCCCTTCTCATAAAATTCTAGTTCTAAAAAATAAATTATATTTCAAAGATATTTTATTCATCATCAGGTTATTTTAGTCTCCACTACAGGAGCACGACCCTCTCTAGTCCGTCCCAGACAGAAGGAGGATTTGGCCTACACTTCTAAGATATATAGCTGGATAATTAAGTTACTCAGTAATATTGCTTATTTACCTACTTACCCACTACTTTATCTAACTTTACGGCGTTATTTTTTTTATAGGTACATTGTTATTGTTAGGTATCATAACATTACTGCGTAGTTAATTGAGTGTTTTGTTACTGATTTCAGTTTTGTAGTTGGTCTTATTGATAACGGATAATCTTTATACATTATCCGTTATACATATGACACGGTGTTTCTTATCATTTTTAGAACATCATAGATACAAAAAAAATTCTAAAGGAAAGAAATAAATTTTTAATTAATGTTTTTACTGAAATGTTTTTAATATAATGAGATATTGATATGTTATTCGATACGTTTATGATTGACAAAATAAAAAAAAAATTCTAAGAACAACAAGTTCTCATTTTAATCTTCTTCTTCTTCATTGTTGTCGTCATCCCGATGCTGTAGAATTTCAAGTTCCTCTTCATTATCGTCTTAAATGACATTTGTCTCTAAGTCTTCCAAGATTTCTAGGTCAAAGGTTCCATATTAATTGACATCTGTCTGATTGATTGCATTGAGACAAGATCGACGAGCTTGGTGGTCGAATGGTTAGCAATGGCCACTTTGACTCCAAGGTTGCGGGTTCGATTCCCGCACAAGACAAACATTTACTAGTATGTGCATGAACATGTCTGTTTGTCTTGGTCTGGGTGTTTTCTATTTATTCTAAGTATGTATTTACAAAAAAAAATGTATTTAAGTACATTTATCAGTTGTCTAGTACCCATAACACAAGCTTTGCGCTTAATTTGGGACTAGATGGCGATGTGTAAATTGTCCAGAAATATTTATATATTATATTGTATTTGAAGGCCTACCAAAGAGGTATTCACTTCAGAAATCAAAATTAAAAACCTAATTTTCAGGCCCCAAAAATTACGGGCCCTAGCACGGGCCTACGTTGCCTACGCCTTAGTCCCCCCCTGCCCCCCTAGCCAAGTGTAATTCGTAGCGTAACGAACGTTAGATAGATCACGTGACATTTGTCAAAATCGAACATTTTAGTATGAGAATTGACAAATGTCAAATTTAACATTAGCTTCTCATTATTAAATAACAATTAATTACCAGTAAGTAATAATTAATACGTGTATCTGTCATGCGGCAACCGTAGGTGTTAGGTGTGCTGGGCTCGGCTCGTGCGCAGAGACAATACACTCATGAACAACAAGTGCCGATAGCAGTGCGCTACCTCTCAATGAATCCTCGTAGGCACAATAATTCAATTGCCTTCCGACGTGGTCGGATTATAAATATTGTCTCTGTGTAGCTGATAACTGAGTTACTTGCATTGCCATCACTCGTTTCAATCGTAAGATGTAGTCATTAGTCATTTATTCTATGAACAATGTACATTGTGTCGGAAACTAAAATCTAATTACATTAATAAAATCAAAATTATAATTAAATACTACATAACTAAATAAACACCTCTTAAAAAAATTGAATTAATAACGGAATTAAAATCTCATAATAATCAAAAGCAACATCACAATTATAACCAAAATCAATAACAATGTCAAAAACAAAATTAAAATAAATGACAAAATCACAATTAAAATTCGTACCAAAGTTGAAAAATAAAATGTTTACTTAATTGTATCCTTAAGTAGTACGAGTAAGTTGTGTCATAAAATTCCATAGAAATAGAGAAATTCCGCGAAAGGCCGCGCGTAGGACGACGAAACGTTGGGAGCCCTCCTTCTAGTAGATGATCCGATGACCTGAAGAAAGCGGCTGGAAGCCGGAAGCGGCTGGATGCGGAAGGTGGAGGATGGTATTTGGTGGAAAGCATTGGGGAAGGATATCCAGCAGTGGGTGGATACAGGCTGATGATGATGAGAGAAATTCAGTTCCCAAATTTGAAACTTACCAAAAATTTTTTTTTTAAACTACGTCGTCTTACAAACAAGCATACGGCCCGACTGATGTCAAACCGGTTTCCGAGCCATATTGCAACATGAAATGCTGCTCGCGAGTCACCACCCTCGCTGCCAACGCAGTAATTACTTTCTTCCTGGTGACCTCACTCACTCGCAAGATGTGTTCTTCCTCAACCCTCGAGGGAATTAGTATTTGGCTGCGGTGTATTCTCCAGTCGGATAGCTTATAAATACGCTACGGCCTACCTCTCATTCGCCAGAGCATCGTTAGTTTATCAGTGTGCACCACGTGTATGTAAGGTTGGCTTTGGATCAAAGATAGTAGTTAGCCACCTATATGCCAAAAATTACAAATTCTCCTTCTCATAAAATTCTAGTTCTAAAAAATAAATAATATTTCAAAGATATTTCATTCATCATCAGGTTATTTTAGTCTCCACTACAGGAGCACGACCCTCTCTCGTCCGTCACAGACAGAAGGAGGATTTGGCCTACAATTCTAAGATATATAGCTGGATAATTAAGTTACTCAGTAATATTGCTTATTTACTTACCCACTACTTTATCTAACTTTACGCCGTTATTTTTTTATAGGTACATTGTTATTGTTAGGTATCATAACATTACTGCGTAGTTAATTGAGTGTTTTGTTACTGATTTCAGTTTTGTAGTTGGTCTAATTATTTGTAATTGATTATCCGTTATCATTCATGTGTTTCTTATCATTTTTAGAACATCATAGTTACAAAAAAAATTCTAAAGGAAAGAAATAAAATTTTAATTAATGTTTTTACTGAAATGTTTTTAATATAATGAGATATTGAGATGTTATCTACTATATAAAAATAAGTCGGGTTTTCCTTCCTGACGCTATAACTCCAGAACGCACGAACCGATTTCCACGGTTTTGCATTCGTTGGAAAGGTCTCGGGCTCCGTGAGGTTTATAGCAAAGAAAATTCTGGAAAAATTTGAAAAGAAAAGCGGGAAAATCTTTTTTGACATACAGCGCCATCTCTAAGGAAATGGATGGAAACGAAAAGATTGAGCCACAGCGAAGCGTGGTCGGGCCGCTAGTTCGATATATTTATGATTGACAAAATTGAAAAAAAAATTCTAAGAACAACAAATTCTAATTTTAATCTTCTTCTTCTTCATTGTTGTCGTCATCCCGATGCTGTAGAATTCCAAGTTCCTCTTCATTATCATCTTCAATGACATTTGTCTCAAAGTCTTCCATGATTTCTGGGTCAAAGATTCCATATTAATTGACATCTGTCTGATTGCGACAGCATTGAGACAAGATCGACGAGCTTGGTGGTCGAATGGTTAGCAATGGCCACTTTGACTCCGAGGTTGCGGGTTCGATTCCCGCACAAGACAAACATTTACTAGTATGTGCATGAACATGTCTGTTTGTCTTGGTCTGGGTGTTTTCTATTTATTCTAAGTATGTATTTACAAAAAAAAATGTATTTAAGTACATTTATCAGTTGTCTAGTACCCATAACACAAGCTTTGCGCTTAATTTGGGACTAGATGGCGATGTGTAAATTGTCCAGAAATATTTATATATTATATTGTATTTGAAGGCCTACTAAAGAGGTATTCACTTCAAACATCAAAATTAAAAACCTAATTTCCGGGCCCCAAAAATTACGGGCCCCAGCACGTGCCTACGTTGCCTACGCCTTAGTCCCCCCCCTGCCCCCCTAGCCAAGTGTAATTCGTAGCGGAACGAACGTTAGATCTATCTAACGTTCGTTCCGCTACGAATTACACTTGGCTAGGCATTTGCTAGACGTGACATTTGTCAATACTCATACTAAAATGTTCGATTTTGACAAATGTCACGTGATCTATCTAACGTTCGTTACGCTACGAATTACACTTGGCTAGGGGGGCTGGTCACCTCCCTTTCCAAAAGCAAGTCGAGCCTCGCTCGCTCGGCTTTAGTCGATCACAATCTTAACCTAACCTCGACTTGGTTTTGGAGAGACCTTAGCTTTAAATTAGTCAAATGGGGTGTAAGTGGTTCATCATGATCTTTGAACCAAAGCCAACAGGTGAACTTGCACACGGTGCACCCTGCTGACTGACAAACGAAGCTCTGGCGAAAAGAGACGTAGGGAGCGTAATTGTAAGCTACCTCCATCTAATATCCACAGAATACCGCAGCCAAATAACAATGGCTCAAACAAACAAACAAACCCTCTCAAGCCCCGCACCTCACCCCCTCGAAAACGGCCAAGCCCTGGACTCACGTCACCTTATATAAATAGAATTAAAAACGGAATTAAAATCTCATAATAATCAAAAGCAACATCACAATTATAACCAAATTCAATAACAATGTCAAAAACAAAATTAAAATAAATGAAAAAATCACAATTAAAATTCGTACCAAAGTTGAAAAATAAAATGTATACTTAGTTGTATCCTTAAGTAGTACGAGTAAGTTGTGTCATAAAATTCCATAGAAATAGAGAAATTCCGCGACAGGCCGCGCGTAGGACGACGAAACGTTGGGAGCCCTCCTTCTAGTAGAAGATCCGATGACCTGAAGAAAGCGGCTGGAAGCCGGAAGCGCTGGATGCGGAAGGTGGAGGATGGTATTTGGTGGAAAGCATTGGGGAAGGCTTATATCCAGCACTGAATTTCTCTCATCATCATCAGCCTGTATCCACCGATACAGGCTGATGATGATGAGAGAAATTCAGTTCCCAAATTTGAAACTTTCCAAAATTTTTTTTTAAACTACGTCGTCTTACAAACAAGCATACGGCCCGACTGATGTGAAACCGGTTTCCGAGCCATATAAACGCTTGCAACATGAAATGCTACTCGCGAGTCACCACCCTGGCTACCAACGCAGTAATTACTTTCTTCCTGGCGACCTCACTCACTCGCAAGATGTGTTCTTCCTCAACCCTCGAGGGAATTAGTATTTGGCTGCGGTGTATTCTCCAGTCGGATAGCTTATAAATACGCTACGGCCTACCTCTCATTCGCCAGAGCATCGATAGTTTATCAGTGTGCACCACGTGTAGATGAGGTTGGCTTTGGGTCAAAGATAGTAGTTAGCCACCTATATGCCAAAAATTACAAATTCTCCGTCTCATAAAATTCTAGTTCTAAAAAATTAATTATATTTCAAAGATATTTCATTCATCATCAGGTTATTTTAGTCTCCACTACAGGAGCACGACCCTCTCTCGTCCGTCCCAGACAGGAGGATTTGGCCTACACTTCTAAGATATATAAGGACGAGCTCGGTGGCGTAGTGGTCAATGACGCGGCTTCGACACCAACGCTCGTGGGTTCGATTCCCACACAGAACAAACATTTGTGTGCATGAACATGTCTGTTTGTCTTGGTCTGGGTGTTTTCTATGTATCATAAGTATGTATTTACAAAAAAAAAATGTATTTACATATTATATGTTTATCAGTTGTCTAGTACCCATAACACAAGCTTCGCTTACTTTGGGGCTAGATGGCGCTGTGTAATTTGTCTGACAATATTTATTATTATTATGTATCTCTTTTTAATCACGGGTCAAGCCCGGTCATTTGATAGGCGTGCGCGGGGATCCAACGCGTAGAGGCCCCTTTGAGAAGTTGGATGTAATGTTGTACGCCCGCCGTCACCCGCTCCAAGATATGTCAATGGAACGACATACCCATGAGCAGGTCTCGGCAGGCGTTGAGACTATTGCGAAGTGTGATGGAAAATAAATGGGCTATGGAGATGAGATCTGGGTGAACTTAATACCGGGCTATTACAGAAGAGGGACGGACGCCTGCCATAACTGCTTTTATTGCTAGTTATTTGCGGCAGGCGGTGGCTTGCCACTCACTAGATGGGCCCCCGAAATGCCAGGAAAACGGCCGGGGGCAACACCGGTGTGAGTGACTCAGGGATGTCGAGAGGTGTGCTGCGCTTTCTCCGAAGTTACTCGCGGCGTGATGCCCTTTATTAACACTTCCACCCCTGGAGCATATAGCTCTAGCGGCTCCTCTCTGGACGGCCATTATATTATTATATAACTGGATAATTAAGTTACTCAGTAATATTGCTTATTTACCTACTTACCCACTACTTTATCTAACTTTACGGCGTTATTTTTTTTATAGGTACATTGTTATTGTTAGGTATCATAACATTACTGCGTAGTTAATTGAGTGTTTTGTTACTGATTTCAGTTTTGTAGTTGGTCTAATTATTTGTAATTGATTATCCGTTATCATTCATGTGTTTCTTATCATTTTTAGAACATCATAGTTACAAAAAAAATTCTAAAGGAAAGAAATAAAATTTTCATTAATGTTTTTACTGAAATGTTTTTAATATAATGAGATATTGAGATGTTATTCGATACGTTTATGATTGACAAAATTGAAAAATAAAACTAAGAACAACAAGTTCTAATTTTAATCTTCTTCTTCTTCATTGTTGTCGTCAACCCGATACTGTAGAATTTCAAGTTCCTCTTCATTATCGTCTTCAATGACATTTGACTCTAAGTCTTCCATGATTTCTAGGTCAAAGGTTCCATATTAATTGACATCTGTCTGATATGGTACAGCATTGAGACAAGATCGACGAGCTTGGTGGTCGAATGGTTAGCAATGGCCACTTTGACTCCGAGGTTGCGGGTTCGATTCCCGCACAAAACAAACATTTACTAGTATGTGCATGAACATGTCTGTTTGTCTTGGTCTGGGTGTTTTCTATTTATTATAAGTATGTATTTACAAAAAAAAATGTATTTAAGTACATTTATCAGTTGTCTAGTACCCATAACACAAGCTTTGCGCTTAATTTGGGACTAGATGGCGCTGTGTAAAATTGTCCAGAAATATATATACGAGTATATCTCTTAGTGGTAACACACAATAACCGTTATTTTATCCTTTGCTTTTTACAAGAAATAATGCCTTATTTACGAAGCGATTTTAAGCAATACAGAATTAATCCTTATCCAATTAAGTACCTTAAATACATTGCGCATTTAATATAGATTAATATGGCCCTTCACAGCATGTAATTTAAATGAATAGTTTAGAAGATATTACACATTTAAAATGCAGGGACATAACGGCTGTGGCGGTACCGGCCGCGGAGCCGGCGGCGTGTGCCTATAACTGGGGAAGGACTGGGTAGGACAAAGCGCAAAGACCTTCTGTAGTACATTTAGTATCAGCATTGCACCCGTGCGAAGCCGGGGCGAGTCGCTAGTTGTTAATATTTTACAAGGTCGACAATACATGGTGTTGCCTCGGATGTTGCGAGCGTCCGTATAGGTTCGTGGGAATTGCTTACCATTAGCACCCATTAGGCAGATCATGAGTATGTTTTCCACTGTAATCGTATAAATAAATATCCTAAATAGGTATTAATACAGCAGTGGAGTTAACAACATAAATATACGTACACGATTGTCCAACACGCATGACTCAACGGTAGGTTAAGTTTATCGAATCGTTTTAATATAACAATGAAATTTGAACATTATTTTATTCCTCGTAAAATGTATAATAAGATAATTTCTATGTATGTCAGGAACTAACACACTATTTGAACATGACATGTTGAATCATGCAGCGTGAGCGTGCAAGTGTTTCAAATTAAAACCGAGAGGAATTCTGTAAGGTGTTTTGTTACGTTACACTAGCTTTCGCCCGCGGCTTCGCTCGCGTGACATTCTGGGCAAACACGTGTTTACTCATTAATTAATAGAAGTACTCGTGTAAAATTTTGGATAAAACAGTCTAACTAATCTTGTTTCCCCATACAAACTTTGGACCCCCGTTTCACCCCCTTAGGGGATGAATTTTGAAAAATCCTTTCTTAGTGCACCCCTAGACGTCATAAGGAACCTATGTGCCAAATTTGGAATCTATAGACCCAGCGGTTTGGGCTGTGCGTTGATATGTCAGTCAGTCAGTTCCTTCTTTTATATATTTAGATTTCGTTTAGCTACGGCACACCGCGGACACTCCATACAAATGTCGCGCCATTTAATACATAAACAATGACATATGTACAAAGCGTGAATAAGCGTGTGTGTGTCCGACGCCATACAAACTGTTCCCGATTTGTCTCAGAGGGGAGGTGAGGTCGACACGAGAGAGCGGCAGGGTGTGGCCATACTGTACGTAGTACTATTACTTATACTGTGGCTACGGTTTGTTTGTTGTGACTTGTACGTTGCTTTATAGACAAATGTTTTATAGAATATCGTTTCACATAAAATATTTCTCATAATATTATTTTCATAAGTGAGTTTACTCTGTACTGTAATCAGCCCCCTTGCCACCAACTCATAATGCGATTCAATAACTGAATAGAATGATTTATACCAATGAATAAGCGACTCTATTCAATTTGAAATAGAGTCGCTTATTCATTGGTATGAATAAGCATTCTATTCAGTTATTGAATCACAATAAGAGTTGGTGGTAAGGGGCAGTACAGAGTAAACTCACGTCTAATAATTTCAACTCATAGATAATGGTTACAAATAACAGATTATTTTGTAATGTTCATAATATCTTGTTTATTGAATATAAAACTTATTACCAAGAAAAACATTTTATCCAGTGAGAGTAAATTATATTTAATTCAAAGTATTTATCCTAATTGTAAATACATTTCTGACATCTCGTGGGAAGGCCTTTTATGCTTTCTGTGACTTATAGCCCTAGCGCCAAAGCTAAAGCCGATTACTATCGAATATTTCGATTCGAGAAATAGTTCTTACATTTAAGCTTTTGACAAACATTTCCAGCTTGTCGGTAGAGCAGTAGAGCTCCAGAGTTTCTGCCATCTAAGCTACACACAAATACCATAAATCTAAGCTGATGTATGATATGAGGAGCTCGGTGGTCGAATGGTTCTTCATTGTTGTCGACATCCCGCTGCTGTAGAATTCCAAGTTCCTCTTCATTATCGTCATCAATGACATTTGTCTCTAAAAAAAGACCTATATTGACAGAGTTTCTTTC
Organism: Hypsopygia costalis; assembly: GCA_937001555.2. Taxonomy (NCBI): domain Eukaryota; kingdom Metazoa; phylum Arthropoda; class Insecta; order Lepidoptera; family Pyralidae; genus Hypsopygia; species Hypsopygia costalis. The sequence goes on along the minus strand of OW443344.2, from coordinate 7,558,716 downwards.
GGCATTTCTTCTCGTCAATTCATCGCGAAATGCTGGTAGATAAAAAAAATATACCTAATTGTAAAAGACGTGTCTAAGTGCCCGCGAGGGCCCACAGAATAAAGAATTTTGACTTTGACTTTGACTCTAAGTCTTCATGATTTCTGGGTCAAAGGTTCCATATACATTGACATCTGTCTGATATGGTACAGCATTGAGACAAGATCGACGAGCTTGGTGGTCGAATGGTTAGCAATGGCCACTTTGACTCCGAGGTTGCGGATTCGATTCCCGCACAAGACAAACATTTGTGTGCATGAACATGTCTGTTTGTCTTGGTCTGGGTGTTTCCTATGTATTATAAGTATGTATTTACAAAAAAAATGTATTTAAGTACCTTTATCAGTTATCTAGTACCCATAACACAAGCATTGCGCTTAATTTGGGACTAGATGGCGCTAGGGTCCGACCGAATGTTCGGTTTCGGTTTCGGTCGAGTTTCGGCAAAAAAAACGAGTTTCGGTTTAGTTTCGGTTTCAGTGGCAAACCTGCCGAAACTGCGACCGATACCGAAACTGCATTTGGGAGTTCCCGCAATGTGCTCGGTCATGTTCGACGCGGTAAATTTCTAATCATGTCGTGACTTGTTTGTGTTTGCAGTGCGTTTTCTTTGTTGTTTGTGAGTTTTCGTGTGACTTGTTTTGAATTCAGTAAGTTTTATCATGTGATAATAAATACGAGTAGGTTACTTTTATCTAATATCACTATATAACGATTTCTCGAATTTGCTTCATTTATGTATCGGTTACGATAATGCCTGATTGTTATTAGTTAACATGTATCATAAAATAAACATTGTGTACAAAGGCGGACTTATCCCTTCATGGGTTGTTACGCGTATCAAGAAAACACTCTTAATTGTCTAACTAGTTTATTTTAATTAAATTTTAAGTCAACTTCTGTTACTTTTTAAGGTTTCGTATCAAGGGTAAAACGGACCCTAACTGAGACCGCTCATGAACCGTGATAGTTAGACAGTTGAAATTTTCACAGATGATGTATTTCTGTTGCCGCTATAACAACAAATACTAAAAAACAGAATAAAATAAACATTTAAGTGGGGCTCCTATACAGCAGACTTGATTTTTTTGCCGTTTTTAGGGTTCTGTACCTCAAAAGGAAAAACGGAACCCTTATAAGATCACTTTGTTGTCTGTCTGTCTGTCTGTCTGTCCGTCTGTCTGTCAAGACCCTCTATGTCAAAAATGCGTGGACGTATCAAGCTGAAATTTGAACTGTATACTTAGGTCTACGGTCCCATGAGGTTGTAAAAAAATCAAACTGCTAAGTAAACGTAAAAAAAAGTTATGGCCGTTTATTGAGCAAAAAACGCATATTTCGACACATTCTCAAGGGAATCAAAACCTATAGGGTACTTCCCGTTGACCTAGAACTATGAAATTTGGCAAGTAACATCATTATAGACTACAAGTACAAGAATAAATCTCAAATGTATACATTTGTAATCTTAAAAAATAGGGAGTCTATATTTTTATAAGGGTCGAAATTTCAAATTGAAGCTACTAGTTCAAATGAGGTATTATATGAAAGGGCTTGATGTGCACACTGCAAAATATATTTTATTTATTTTTTCCTACGCATTATTTCTTCTTTATAATGAAAATTTCGAGTTCTTACGTACGAAACCCTCGGTGGGCGAGTCCGGCTCGCACTTGGCCGGTTTTTTATAGATAATGATACGGAACTCTTCGTGCGCGAGTGCGATTCGCAGTGGGCGGGTTGTTTTACATCTACTGACATTTTGGAACTCACTGACAGAGAAGAAATGCTGAAAGATACTTCAACATTCACATTTAAATTACAAGTAATTTAGGTACTTTAATTCTAGATGACTGCACTCGTTGAAATCTGTTGACAGAATGACCGTCTTGCACAAATCCAGTCACTCACCGCGCCGTTCTCCAACGACCAGAAATCGATGATCTTTAAAAAAGGCGGAGGGCGGAGGACCAATCACAAACGAAGAATCAAAATATCAACATTAATTTAAATCAAAAAATCAAAATTAATTTTAACAAAAAAATACCGACTCCAAACATTACTCTACATTTATGTATGTAGATACAGGCTGATGATGATGATGATGAAAAAAATATGGGACCAATCGGGAAGTATACTATTTCAAATAAAAAAAGTTTTTTTTCAAATCGGTTTATAAATGACGGCGTAATGAAATAACAAACCTAACAGTGGGTAGATACAGGCTGATCATGATGATGATGATGATGATGAAAAAATATGGGACCAATCTGGAAGTATAATCTTTGAAATAAAAAAAGTTTTTTTCAAATCGGTTTATAAATCACGGAGTAATTAAGTAACAAACATTAAAAAAAATACAGCCGAATTGAGAAACTCGCCCTTTTTTGGATTCGGTAAAAATAGAATTATTATCGTACCTCATTTTCCTATAATATAATAATATATCATATCATAGGTAGGTACTATTACATAATTGATAATAATATCTGCATTGGAAATTAGATAGTTATCCCTGATAGTACTTATCGGTCATTACATTACATATGAGTAGAGATGGGCAAACTGCCAGGCATTTACAAGAAGTGTCCAGTAAGTACCTACCTGTACATGCCCAATAAATGCTTAGTTTTTTCATAAATAGGGAATTTATATGCAGTTTTTGGGCATTTTTTTTATACTACTTTGAGTGGCAGACAAGCATACGGCCTGCCTGATGTGAAGCGGTTACCGTAGCCATATTAACGCTTGCAACATAAAATATTGCTCGCGGGCCGCCACCCACGCTGCCAACGCAGCATCTCCTTCCTTCCTTCCTTTCTTTCTCACTTCACTCGCAGGAACACAACAACCCTCAAGGGAATTGTCATTTGGCTGCGGTATTCTGTGAGGTGGAGGTACCTCCACCTATCGTCCTACCTACCGCCAAATGACATGTTACATTCCCCAGTCGGGTAGCTTACAATTACGCTCCATATCTCTCTTTTCGTCAGAGTTTCGTTTGTCAGTCAGCAGGGTGCACCACGCGCAGGTGAAGTTGGCTTTGGTTCAAAGATCTTGATGAACTACTACACCCAAAGATTTAAATCGTTGCTTACACCCCAAAAATTTTATTTTATTTATCTTATTTATCGTAAATGCCCGGCATTTTGCCAATCTCTACATAATTATGAGTTTTGGACAATGCCCTAGACGTATCTGGCCTGCGTATCTGTATTTGCACAACAACGTTAATCTCGCCATTTAATGTTTATTGTCAGTTTAAACACGTAACGCAACAGTTGTGTCTGTTATTCACAATTCGAAGACAGCCATTTTATTTCTAGTGAGACCGTGATCGCCGCCAGTTGTCGCCGTGAATAAATAATTCTATAAATATTTGTTACAATGCATATCGAGCGGACGTATTCTAAAGTCGCCGAAGCTGTTACTTCTACCAGAATCAAAGTAGCGAACACCACTATAATAATTAGTGTTATATGTTTAATAATTCTTAGTTCTGGTGGTGTTTATTATATTTTGCATAAGTAGCACGAGGAGTATACATGTAAGTACATTATTGTAATTATTATTTGTTTGCATTACTTTCTCTCTTTAATGTTCAAATTACATAAATTGGGTTAATTCAGCTCTTAAACTAAATTAAACTAAAATTAATCTAAAAACCTATAATCATAATGTTATAAATAATATAATCTAACGACCTATAAATAATATGAAGCACTTGTACTGTTCCACGTAATTACATTTAATTTTTTCGACCGGTTTCGCCGATAAGGCATTATCAAGGTAAGCAGATGGTTTTTTGTGTTTCTACCATAGCTGGGCACCGTTAATCAAATAGTTAACTTCGTTAATCGCTAATCCGTTACTGAAAAAGTTAACTTCGTTAAAAGTTAAAGCGTTACATTTCAGAAAATTTAACGGAAGTTAACGTTAATCGTTAATCCGTTAACACGTGATATAAATTGCATCTTCTTATATAAACTGTTGGTTCTAGAAGTTATCAGGACACACAACTATCGACAACAAGTTTGAAACAAAAAAAATTACCATGCATTGGGCCATTTTTGCTTGAAGTGCTTTGATTATTAATTCTGCAGGTGCCGGCGCTATCATCATTTTTATCGGAATGAGCGATTCTCCTCTTTGGCTTGCCCAAGTTTGACTCCACCTCAAATTGTATGTACCTACATATTGAGACTCATGCACTCTTCATTTTTTTTTTTTATTATCTTTTTTTTTTTTAAAGGGGCTTATATCTGTTCTAGATATGCCAGCCCCATCGTTGTTTGAGATTGTTGAGTAAGCATCTTTTACACTCAAAAAGTATTTGTTCTCCCGATCTGGATACAAAATTAATATAGTCACTCAAATATGACCACGGATTTTCGTCTGAATGGAACTCGAGTCCGATTCCATGATATGTATTATGGTTTTATTTCGCACAGAACATTCTTTCTTTATAAATACACACACTGTAATAACACAATAATTTGTGTACTCACAGTAATAGTTTGCGTCTGGCACAAAATGATTGCTGGATTAACGATTAACGGACTTTGGGAAACTTAACGAAAGTTAACAAGTCCGTTAAAATATTTTTAAGTTAACTTAAAAGTTAATCCGTTACTCGAAATGTTAACTTCGTTAATTAACGATTAACGGATTAACGAGTTAATGCCCAGCTATGGTTTCTACTAAACATTTTTATAATGACAAAAATTATCAAAATAAAAAATTGTCATGCATGGTATAAAAATGTTTAGTAGAAACCACCATCTGCTTACCTTGATCATTATCAAGGTAAGCAGATGGTGGTTGTGTTTCTTAGTGGCGAAACCGGTCGGTAAAAATAAAAATAAATGTAATTACGTGGATGAATAATGTTCCATCAAGTGCTAACAATCAACTGTATCAACTTTACAAAAACCTATATATTTTCATTGACTATATATTTATCATTGATAAATATATAGTAGAAATATACTTTTATCATTGATAAATATATAGGTTTTTGTAAGATTCTGTTGATTGTTACTATTGACAATTACTGTTGATACTATTATTGAAATTACAGAAAAAGTTACGCGATAAAAAAAAATAACAGAAATTTACTTAGAAATAAAAAATATCCCCAAGATCGTTGCCATTCGGCAGTGTCCCCAGGAGACTGGCAGCATTACCTCGCTGGATATCAATACTTTTTCTCTGAGCAAGGTAATGACCAGCTTTCTGGTGGACAGGACGTGTCGACCAATTTTCGAGAAAAGTCTCTAAATAATTTGTGGGCTGACTCAAATTACATAATAAATTAGTACATGAAAAATAAAGCGGTATAAAGGCGGATTTATCCCCCATTGAGATCTCTTCCAGTTAGCCTTATATTATTATAAGTTATATTCAAAAACTTCACAGTAAGGAACAAGTAGAATTTCTTGTTCTAAGTGTTATCTGATCATACCTATCTATATGTTATTACTTAAGTACAAAATGAATTTGTGTCATATTTTTAATAAATAAACATTCCTGGACAAATTAAACACCGCCATCTAGTCCCAAACTAATCAAAGCTTGTACTATGGGCACTAGATAACTGATACTATACTTAACATATACATTTTTTTTGTAAATAATATAAATGATACATAGAAAACACCCAGAGCAAGACAAATACACGTGTTCATGCACACAAATGTTTGTCATGTGCGGGGATCGAACCCGCGACCTCGGAGTCAAAGTGGCCATAGCTAGCCATTCGACCACCGAGCTCGTCGATGTAAATATTTTATTTGTAAATATTAAGTTGGATAGATTAATAACGTTATTGCAGTAGACGTTATTTCTCGATTTCCCGAGCTCGTCAAAATATTACAATCAAGTTATTTGAAGTATGTTCATTGAGGTTAATAGGATACATGTGGTAAAATTCTTGAATTCATATAGAGAGTCTCGGATGTGTTTATTATTTTATACCATATCGCTTAGCAGACAAACATACTGCTCGCCTGATGTGAGCCTGTTACCGTAGCCATACTAACGCTCAAAACATTTTATTGCTCGCGCGCCGCCGTCACCGCTGCCAACGCAGCAACTCCTTCCTTTCTTGTGACCTCACTCACTTGCCAGATCACAACAACTCTCAAGAGAATTGTTATTTACGACCGAAATGTAATGTAATGTGTTAATACTGACTGACGAGCTCGGTGGCGTAGCGGTCAATGAAGCGGCTTCGACACCAACGCTCGTGGGTTCGATTCCCACATAGGACAAACATTTGTGTGCATGAACATGTCTGTTTGTCTTGGTCTGGGTGTTTTCTATGTATCATAAGTATGTAGTTACAAAAAAAACGTATATGTTTATCAGTTTTCTAGTACCCATAACACAAGCTTCGCTTACTTTGGGGCTAGATGGCGCTGTGTAATTTGTCTGACAATATTTATTACATTCTCCAGTCGGGCAGCTTACAAATACTCTGAACCCTACCTATCGTTCGCCAGAGCCTCTTTCGCTAGTCTGCAAGGTGTACCACGTGCAGGTGAGGTTGGCTTTGGTTCTAAAGATTGTGATGAGCCACTTACACCCAAAATAAGTGCAAGTCCTCTTCACCGTTACGCTAGATACTTTATTGTAATCGATTTGATTGCACTTTCCGCATCCAACCGCTACCAGCCACGTTTTTGAGATCATCGGTCCATCTAGAGAGGGGGGCCCTACGCTTCGTCGCCCCATAAGTGGCTCCACTCTTGTGGACTTTCCTCCCCCATCTGCCATCGCTGACTCGGAAGATGTGGCCAGCTCATTGCCACTTCAACTCGCTGACTCTGACAGTACCAACATTATAGATATTTGAATATAGAACTTACATCCTCACATTGCTTCCAATGCCTAAAAATCGAAATTCACAGGTAAGTATTCCCTTTGGTATTCCCTTTCCCTGACAAATTTTTATTCACACCACATGACCGTGTGGTTTCCGGCAGACTAGAATAGAATCACTCCGTTTCTTCCCGTGGATGTCGTACAAGGCGACAAAAGGAAATACATTATCAAATATCGATCAGGCCTCCCCAACCCGTTTGGCCAGCGTGGGGAGTGTAGGCCAAATCCTCCTTCCGTCTAGGACGGACGAGAGAGGGTCGTGCTCCTGTAGTGGAGACTAAAATGGACCTGATGATGATGATGATGACATGGCGCCTATCTGACGAAATATGATGTAACCGGTTTAACGGTCGAGATCAGTTATGTTAATGAACTATTTATAAGCTATAACCATTATTAATAGTGTGTGGTGAACGCTAAAATGTTTCAATAGCCGATTAAATCACCACTAAACAGCTGTCTTAGCCGACTCCAAAAAAGAAGGTTCTCAATTCGGTTGTATTTTTTTTAATGATTGTTGCTTCATTAATCCGTCACTTATAAACCGATTTGAAAAAACTTTTTTTTATTTCAAAGAGTACCTATACTTCCAGATTGTTCCCATTTTTTTTTTTCATATCATAAAATTCGTTTTTGATAGTATTTTTAGTTTTTTAGTGGTGCTTACGATTGAAGAGTAATTTGTGGATTCGGTTTCTTTTTGTTAAAATTATAAAATATTGTGAACTCGGATCTAAGTGACCTAACTCATTCACCGCTAGAGGGAAGAATTCTGACTTAAATTTTCTAATAGTAGCTAAATAGAGGAGTTCGATTACGTCGCTGCGCGTGGCAGTCTAATCGAACACGCAAGTTAAGCAACGTCAACCGTAGCCTGTCCATGGATGGGTTTATTTATCTCGGGTGTAATTTTTTTTATTTATACAGGATCAGTAACGAGTCTATATGGTGCAGTAACTGCTTACTAGACGAACATAATGACAACATGCAATAGATTTATGCTGAAATAAATTCACGCGAAAAGTCGATGTGACTATGTTGGCTCAGTATTTGGCCAACATTATCATATCGACCATTTGATTGTCAAATATTATTCTAATTTTCAATTTCTAATTTCCATCTTTAATTTAAAGGTAGAAAGAAAAAACAATTGAACGCCAAACAATCAAATGTACATTGTTCCAAAATTAGTAATCGCGTGGAAAAAGTTTCAGTTTGCTCATCATGAAGGTTTAATTTTAATTCAAAGTGGCCAGTATGATAAAATGGCCACATCATATTTAAGTTCCTATTACTAAGTGCACACGGTTCAGAATACATTGAATGTGAATATCATACCGTGCCTACGTGCAGGAGATAAAGTGTCGGTGTCATCGCCGCCGTGTGGGTACAATTGGGGCTATAACTACATACGTGTGCGTGAGTATGTGGTATGTATGACTAATAAAATGTGGCGTGTTTCAGTAAACACCTATTATTTGTATTGACATATAATTATTCTAAAGAAGAAACCGGAAATTACTTGTTTTGTTTGTATTTTTTGATTACAAACAAAAAACTAGCTTAGTTGTGCCCGCGTCTTTGCCTGTATGCATGTCGGTTATATCACGTCAATACAATACAATACAATACAAAATGTTTATTTCGTTAAAGACAGTTGTTACAAAACATAGAGGCTGACTCCTTCTTTTAAGTGTGTAAACACCTGTACCAGAAGGAGTCGCTCTTCCATAGCAACACAATATTTATTTACCTAATTACGAGTATATAATATAATATTCAAAGGTGCATTTCGCAGTAACAGGATATATATTAAGTTACGTCAAAAGGTATGCACTTCCTCGGTATACACTTTGGTATGCATATAGCGAAGACTTAAAAATAACCGATTTAAAAGTTTGTTTAATTCAAAGCGGTTCAGCAATTTAACCGTAAAAAGGTAATAAACAGACGGACACACTTATTGATAGATGGTAATTAGATCTATGGTTTGATTTCACATTTATATAAGTATGTTAGGGATTATTATAATAATAACATAGAATAATCCCTATATACTAATTTGGGATTTATATTTGGGATTTATATATCTTTTGCTTCCTGGTATTGATAATTTTGTTTCAAACATAGGCAATATGTAGGTACTTACTTATTTTGAGTATATAGAGACAAGGTAGCGATAAGGTCTTTAATTCGTTGAAGTGTTTACGACAAGATATAGCTGCCGTTTTATTGAAAACTAGCGGCCCGTCCCGGCTTCGCACGGGTGGACAATTTAGTAAAAAATATAGCCTATGTTACTCAGGGATAATGTAGCATTCTAATGGTGAAAGAATTATCGAAATCCGTCTAGTAGTTTTTGAGTTTATTCCAACAAACACACAAAAATACAATGTTTCCTCTTTATAATATTATTATAGCAGCCCGTCTCGGCTTCGCACGGGTAGCCATATTTTTTTACATTTGTTTTGTTTTTGTTGTTTTATTTTTATATTTTTTAAACGCAATTTAACCAACTCTTTCCCAGCGACTATCGAATCAAATTTTAGAATACGTAATGAATATAATTATGGACACTGATAAGCTTATAGGTGTCAACTAACATAAAATCGAGTATTGAGTTATTGGTACCACTGGATTCGTAAAAACGAGATCTACCGATTTGTGAAAAGTGTTGTTAAAGAAAAAATCAACCTTGCTGTTTTTTAACCCATTAGAAGTCACTGTACTCATTCGAGTACAGCCATATCCTTAAGTGTTATTTACAAAATCTTAAAGTTTAAGTGGGTTACTTTGTTTATTTTACTTCGTCAAAATACTGTTCAAGTATATTTATAGATATTAAGCGGGTAGTGTTACTTTTCTTAATAAATGTGTCAGTTGAAGTTTTGACACCGAAACACTGTGGAGGTAAGTATATGATTTTAGATTTTTTTTTTAATAATTACTGCTTATAATTTGTTTTATTTATTTCATTGTTGTAAATTAGAAGTCAGAGTAAGTAAATAAAGAAAAATATAATTGTTTTTGTATAACTAAAATAAAACTAGGGTCTCATAAATGTTACTGTACTCGGTTGAGTACAGTGACAACATACGTAAGTAAAATGAATGATTTTTTTTTTCAGATTCCTCGCAATGGATAAACAGCGATTTACAGCTCAAATGAGCTACAAGGGGCTTGAATAAGCTATTGAAGCTATTTTACAGCATAGCGATGATGATGAATGTGACTTGGCTATCATACCACCTGATCCAAGTGCATTGACCGATGAAGAGGAAGGTGTCGATGAGGATATGGCGTCAAGTTTCATACCCCAAGACGTCCCTGGTACTCTTGAGGTGTTTATGAATCGTCAGGATAGTAGTAGCGAAAATAGTTCATACGACGACAGTGATAATGAACCGCTGGCGGCAAAAAGAAGACGAAAAGATACTAACCGCCAATCCACTTCAGATTCGAACCCAATTTGGCGGAATGTGCCCCATGATACTCGTCTACTTCGCAGAGTACTTCCGAAGTGTCTGACAGGAAGAATACTATTTGTCAAGAAATGCAGGGCCTCAACCCTTTACAAATATTTGAAAAATTGTTTGATTATGATATTATTATTGATATGATTATATCTAATAGCATACTATATGGTAATCAATACAATAGATATGAGTTTCAACTGGATTCCTCGGATTTGAAAAAGTTTTTAGGGGTTTTGATATTATCTGGGTGTCATAAGCTACCTCGAGAACCAATATACTGGTCTCTAGATGAAGATGTAAGTGTAGAATTGGTCAGCAAAGCCGTGTCGAGGCATAGGTTTCGAGATATAAAAAGAAACCTTCATCTTTTAGACAACGACTTAGCAGCAACGTCGAACTATTCAACCGCTAGGAACTGTCAAGCGATGGTGTCCAATAAAGAAGGAGAAGAGAGACGTAGCGATACCACGTTTATTCCAAACGTACAATAAAAATATGGGAGGTGTGGATGAATTAGCCCAGTCAGTCTCATTATATCGAATTGCTGTTCATGGTAAAAAGTGGTGGTGGGTGTTATTTACCTACTTCTTAGACATGACTATTGCTAACTCCTGGCGTTTACATGTAATGTAATGACAATGAGTAATGACTATGTATCAACTCATGTTCCGCCGTCATACGACAAGGCGAACCAAGAAAATCGCACCAAGCTGCATCAATAGTGGAAGGTCTGCCTCAAGATGGAGTTGGACATTATCCAGTAAAATTTGAAAAACAGCTGCGGTGTGTCATTTGTCATTCTAGAGTACGCTGGCAATGTAAGAAGTGCCTAAAGATACTTTGCGTCGAAAAAGCTTGTTTCGAAAATTTTCATACTTAGGTGGTCAGTGTACTCAATTGAGTACACCCCTGTAATTTCATGATAAATACAATTTTTAATTTTTTTTGTGTATTTCGTGTACTTTTTATTCATAATTGAAAATGAAAATAGAGATAATTTTAATAAAACGTTGTTTGTTGTCATTTGACCTCTAATGGGTTAAAGAAATAAGGTTATGCAAAATGTTCAATCCTACAAACGGAATTTGCGTATTGACTCCCTTTTGCAAATTTTAATACGTATATTCATATTTTGCAAAAATGTATGTTTGTGCGTTATTACCTATGGAATACTACATATGGAATGCAACAAAGATATTGAGTATTGAGAAATCGTCCTGCAAAATATTTGGCACCAAATCTCAATCTCTCATTGGTGTACGATTTATATAAAGAGCGTTTTCCTGAAGGCGTTAGCATATCATTTTTCAAAATATTTCTTTATACGAAATTCAATTTACGATTAAAAAAAACACAAAAAGACACGTGTAACAGTTGCGACATATTCAATTTAAAGAAGAAAAAATTTACTGGTAAGGACTTCGAAGAAGCTGACAATGAGCAAACTATTCACTTAAGTAAGGCCAGGGCTCTTCATCAATACATATAATAAAACAGTAGGAACCGCGTGTCTGTACATTTGATAAAATTAACAAAAAATGAGTGTGGGCGATAAAAAAAGAGTAACAGAACACAAAAAAGATTTTTTTGATTTTTTTGTCTGTCTGTCTGTCTGTCTGTATGTACTCGCTAATCTTTAAAACTACTGAACAGATTTTTACGCGGTTTCCACTAAAAGATTAAGGTCATCCCTGAGCAACATATAGGCTTTGTTTCATCGAAATCTGATGTCAGATTAAAAAGTTATCGTCATTTAAAGTTTAAAAAAAATTTTTCTTTATAGAAAATCACTCATCACAAAATCTAAGAAACTACAAGTGCTAGGAATCTCAAATTTTGTATGGGGGTTCCTTTCAGGACGTAGATGCTCACTAAGACGGGAATTTGGAAAATTCAACTCCTAAGGGGGTGAAATGGGGGTCCAAAGTTTGTATGGGGAACCAAGATTAGTTGGACTATTTTATACGAAACTTTACACGAGATCTTCTGTAGATAAATGAGTAAACACGTGTTTCAGGATTTTTCAAAATTCAACCCCTAAAGGGGTGGAATGAGGTGCAAACTTCTGAAAATCGACATGGGTATTGTTTTTATGGTTTATCGGGTCGCTGATTCCGAAAACAACAGCTATTTTATAATCTAACATAATCGACGTGACACAAGAGCAATTCTGTGGGGGTGCGATGGGGTTGAAATGTTACAATATCAATATGGGTGTTGATTCTATGGTTTTCTAAAATGTCAATTACGAAAATGGCATCGATTTGAAAACGTGGACACGAAATTTCCATCTCGGTATAAAAATCCAAGATTTGGAACACCTGATGCAGAACCATAATGGTTCAGCTAAACTATAAGAAATATAAAAATGACGCCTTAGCAAAAGTTGTTCAGCCTGATGAGTATAAATAGTTTAACAAAATATTGATTGTATTGTAAAAAAGATAACCACACGCAGTGCTACTTTTATTCTTACCTGCTACAAGTTAGACGCAATAGTCTTATTTATTTTATATATATATACATATATATATATATACTACTATATACAATATATATATATATATATATATATATATATATATATATATATACTATATACTAGCGGCCGCCAGCGACTTCGTACGCGTGGAGTTAGTTATTTGCAAATAATTTTTAATTACATTCGAAAAAGCTAAATACCTAATGAAAGGAAAAAGATGAAAAAGTAAAAAACAATCAATATCTAGACGAATTTTTAGAATCAATGAAGTCGACGGATATTATTTTTTAAAACCTCTTTGTAAAACCTAAAGTACTTTTTATTGTTATAATAATACATCCCTCCTTATAATAGTAAGTATGTAGTTGTTTTCAATATTTTTTATACTTAAATATCATTTAAAATCCTTCTGCCATAATTACTTTAACTCCAATAACATTGGATTTTCATACAAATTTCCAACCCCCGTTTTAACACCAAAAATAGGTTGATTTCTAAAGATACATTATTAGTACACCTCCACACTATCTATACATTTTAAATTTCAAGTTTCTTACTTCAAAAATATAGAGCTTTCATACAAACTTTCAACCCCCATTTTAACCCCAAAAAGGGGTTGATATGTAAAGATACATTATTAGTACACCTCCACACCATCTACAGAGCATACATTTTAAATTTCAAGTCTCTTGCGTCAAAAACATAGAACTTTCATACAAACTTCTAACCCCCTTTTTAACCCCAAAAGGGGGTTGATTTCTAAAGATACATTATTAGTACACCTCCACACCATCTATAGAGCATGCATTTTAAATATCAAGTCTCTTACTTCAAAAACATAGAACTTTCATACAAACTTCCAACCCCCGTTTTAAGCCCAAAATGGGGTTGATTTCCAAAGACACATTTATTAGTACACCTCCACACCATCTATAGAGCATACATTTTAAATTTCAAGTCTCTTACTTCAAAAACGTAGAACTTTCATACAAACTTCCAACCCCCGTTTTAACCCCAAAAAGGGGTTGATTTCCAAAGATACATTATTAGTACACCTCCACACTATCTATAGAGCATACATTTTAAATTTCAAGTCTCTTGCTTCAAAAACATAGGAATTTCATACAAACTTCCAACCCCCATTCTACCCCCTTAGGGGTAGAGTATCGTAAAATCCGTTCTTAGCGGATGTCTACACCCTATAAGGAACCTACCAGCCAAATTTCAAGTTTGTAGGTGTTATAGTTTCTGAGATTTTGTGATGAGTGAGTCAGTGATTTTCTCTTTTATATATTTTATATAGACGTGTACGCTAAAATTGAAATGGAACGATTGGTATATATTCGCACAAACCAGAAGAATGCGTGCATTTGCGGGACGCTATGTAGCAAGATTTTGTGACTCAAAGTCTTTTAAACAACGAGGGGAAACTGTTTTTCTTAGATGCTTCAGGAGGGACTGGAAAAACATACCTGACGAGAGCAATCCTCGCTGAAATCAAGCGCCAAAATAATATCATACAGCAGCATCGCCAGGTATTGCAGCCATAATATTACCTCTAGGCGGAAGGACGCAAATACAATGTTCAATATTCTACTCGATTTATACAGAACGGAAACACCGACATGCTTTGTGACACGAAACTGTGTCAAAGCGAAAATGTTTCAGGATTGCTGTCTAATCGTTTCAGATGAATGCGAAATGGCCAACAATGTGGCTTTATCGAGGATTAGTAACGCTTGAGGTCTTTTCATATTAGCTCCCGAAGGAAAGACTCCCTTCATTTATTTTATATTTTTGTTTGAAACTATGGTGACTATCTTAAATAAAAATAATAATTTGTTGACTTTTAGCGTATAATACTCCCCCAAATATTTTCTTATGTATCTACTTTAGTTCGTATTTGTATTAATATGCCGGAATCATAAAGTCCACGCGAACGAAGTCGCGGGCATCAGCTAGTAGAGAATAAATGAAAAGGGACATGAAAAGAGCTAGTAAAGATGAAATAGTAGAAACTCTTACATTTTACCTAGAAAAAACGAATTGTTTACCGTGACAACAAACATTATAATATATACTATACAAGACAATTGAATCTATATAACTTTCGGATTCATCAAGCCAGTAATAAGCAAGGATATTTCAATATTGGGTTAGAGCATGAAGGTGGAAGAGGAACACAGGAAGTGGGGAGTTGTTTGAAAAAAATATTGCAATCAATTTACGTGATAGCACTAAAAGGAGTTAATTTTATGGGCAGATGCATGTGGAGGGCAAAATAAAATCATTAAGCTAGTCATAATGCTGACGCACATAGAAAAAAAGAGTAAACAAAGAAGGACAGAATTTAAAGACATTGAGTTACCAATTTTATACCCCAATGGAAGAGAGTTATCTGCTGCTAACTGCTCAAACGGAACATAGAAATACGATAATGGATGTTCCTATAGAAAGTCAATTGAAATCTCAAGACTAATTAGATATGTTTTTAAACTTGATGCATTATTGCATTTTATTTACTATGCTTATGTTTTATACCTAGATTTGCAAAAAGGATGTAAAAAGGCAATTAACACCTTTTGAAAGCCGATTTCAAACTATAGCCCATTAAAGCATAAAAGTGTTAATTTACTTATTGGTAATTATTTATCAAACCGAAGTGGTGAGGCAAGAATTTTGCGCTACTGGCGTACCTTCTTGCCTCACCTCTAAGTGGTGAGGCAAGAAGGTACGCCATTAGTACCTTCTTGCCTCACCACTTAGAGGTAAGGCAAGAAGGTACGCCAGTAGCGCAAAATACGTCACTGGGTTGGGTCCTCTCAGGCACTACACCACAAATTCAAAATGGCAACATTGTTGTAATGCATGCCGTCAAGGAAAACGATGATTTCCTGAAAGGGTTTTGGGAAATGGAAGCAGATCCCAAGAGTTCATCAAAAATCTTGTCACATGAAGAAGATGAATGCGAGAGACTTTTTGTACAAACAACGTGCAGGGACTCGCAGGGTCGCTATATAGTGAGGCTTCCATTTCGTTCTCAAATCGAGTTTGAGGATTCAAGGGAAATTGCGAAGAGAAGGCTGAGGTCATTATATACAAGGTTTGGAAAAAACGTGACTTTGAAGGAAGATTATTCAAAGGTGATGGAAGAATGCCTACACTTAGAATATATGGAGGTAGTTCCCGCAGAAGAGAGGAATAGAAAGGGAATATTTTATCTTCCTCATCACTGTTGTGGGATGAGTAGTGGAATAGAAAGGGTCAGGATAAAGAAAAACTTGAAAAAACAAAAACAAACATTCAAGAATTTCGTTTATTACGTGTAACCTTTGGAACAGTTTCAGCTCCTTACTTGGCGATGAAGGCTCTTCAGTAACTAGCTTCTGATGAAGGTGCGCAGTATCCAGGAAAATCTGAAAAAATATTAAAGGATTATTATATGGATACCCATGAGTAGATTACTCATGGGTTGCCAAACAGTAGATGAAGGGAAAATGATTTATGAGGAAATGAAAATGATATTAAAGAAAGAAGGATTTGAGCTTCAAAAATGGATGTCAAATAGCAATGAACTCCTAGAAAGTTTAGGAAAAGGTGAAAAAGGAAAGAAAGTAGGAGATGTAATAATAGTGAAAGAAAGTGACTTACCTCTTTGCAAATGGCTTCTCGGTGACTAAACATCCTGGGTCCGAAAACATCACGCGTGTAGTCATTTTGCGAACTAAGAATACACTGATCAAAAGGAAAAGTTGTATTATCTATCTTGAGCTCCTCCGTGCTTCGGAAAGCACGTTAAGCCGTCGGTCCCTGTTGTTATCATTAGATGACAGTCGTTAAGTCAAGTTAGTGGCCTTTAGGCGGCTCGAAAACACTGGCCTCAGCCAACACGTAGTTGAGCAGCATGGTGGAGTACGCTCTAAACCCCTTCGGTTGAGGGAAGACCCGTATTCGATTTGACATTTTGATATTTGACAACCAATAAATATCGCAATCCTTTTTCAACTGACACTTTCATTTGTATGGGATTTTTTTTTTGTTTTATTTGATTTTTTCATCAATTTTCCAATGTTTTTAATAGTTATTCTGCTATTCGGGACGGAGACAAATCCAACAAATCAAAAACCATGAAAATCGGTCCTGTGGTACTCAAGTTATAAGTGTTCGAACAAACCCGACTTTGTTTATATATTACTAGCGGCCCGGTACGTGCTTCGCTACGTATAAAGTAAAATAAAAAAAAAAAAAAAAAAACACCAAATTCATTTATTCAAACAAAACAATATTTTTATTAATTGCTAGCATAATATACAATATTTTTAGTTTTTTCCATTTTGAGCATGAATAAACAAACGGCTGGGGGGGGGGGGGGGGACCGACTCTGGAACAGGCAACATAAAGTCGAAGCACGTCCAAAATGAAATGACCGCATGAATGACATAACAACATGCTTGTACTGTCAACACTGAAAAAAGTTTCACTTTGACAGCACAATCCCCATCTGAAAAAAGTTTCAATATAACAGCAAAATCCCCATTAACAAAATGATCCGCCATTTATTGAATTAAATTGTTACAAAAAATGTGATAAATGAAGAACCGCTCCACCGATTTTGTGCACACTTCACCTAAACCAACTACTAAATAGTCCGAATAAACCCTAAATATTTGGTTTGGATATTGAGCCTGTTCTTGAGTTATAAAATTACAACGAAAAGTGGCATTGATTTATATATATATAGATTATATAGACTAGCTGTCCCAGCGAACTTCGTACCGCCTAACAATCAATGAATGTCGTGGTACCTATTGGCTGAACTAAATTTATTATTTTATGGAATTAAAACAATGCTTCAGAAAATAATAGAGATGCTCGATGGCATAATTGCGCGTGTCAGTCTAATTGAACATGCAAGTTAAGCAACGTCGACCGTTGCCTGTACACCGATGGGTTTATATTACCTCGAGCTCCTCCGTGCTTCGAAAGACACGTTAAGCCGTCGGTCCCGATTGTTATCTTGAGATTATCTTGCGCTCCTCCGTGCTTCGGAAGGCACGTTAAGCCGTCGGTCCCGGTTGTTATCATTAGATGACAGTCGTTAACCCAAGTTAGTTGCAAAGGCGGCTCGAAAACACTGGCCTCCGCCAACCCGCAGTTGAGCAGCGTGTTGGAGTATGCTCTAAACCCCTTCGGTTGAGGGAAGACCCGTATCCATAAAACTGAAGATTTCATAAAAATAAAGATTTCCTTATTGTTTAATCAAAAAATTTAAAAAAAACGTATTGTTTTATTTTTTAGTTTTGAAATCGGTTTAATCGTTTTGGTGATTTGTAATTGTCGTTTCTTTTGATGTTTACTCTGATTTGATTCTTGCGCTCCTCGGACTCCATGGGCCAAGCGTTTTCACCCCAATCGATTTGACAATTTTTCAATTTTCAAAACAATTCACAGACAACTTTCGCGACATAAAAGTGACACCAATCGATTTGACATTTTGATATTTGACAACCAATAAATATCGCAATCCTTTTTAACCACTTTTTAACTGACACTTTCATTTGTATGGGAAAATGTTTTTCATAGTTATTCTGCTATTCGGGACGGAGAGAAATCCAATAAATCAAAAACCATGAAAATCGGTCCTGCGGTTCTCGAGTTATAAGTGTTCGAACAAACCCGACTTTGTTGTATATATATAGATGTATGTATTTACAAAAAAAAAGTATTTAAGTATAATATCAGTTATCTGATTCCCATAGTACAGGCTTAGTTCGGGGGAATAGATGGCAGTATATTTACATAGAGATAGAAAACAAAAAAGAAAGAGACACAAAACAAAACTGATTCTAAATTTAAAAAAAATCCCCCAAATCGTTGGCCGTCGGTAGCGTACCAAGAATGTTGCATTACCTTACCTCGCTGAAATCAAAGCTAATCCTCTGAACAAGGTAACGGCCAGCCCTCTGGTCGCCTGAAGCCTCGAGCAACCTCTCGCATATCTCTTTAAAATGTTTGCGGGTGGATGGACCCCTGGGCGCTAACGTCTCTACCCCAAACGGCTCAAATATGTAAGTGTTAGTGAGACCAGCATATTTGCACCATTTGAGTGACTCTGCTGACGCCACAGAACCGACCTGAGAGAGAATTTATGAATGCCCCCCAACGTGGGATTCATTCATTTCGTCTTGTCAGCACTGTTCGGTCACTGATCGTCAACAACCAATCTGGCAAAGTCGCATGTAGCATTAAATTTTAATAAGGTAATGTTTTTGGGGAGCTTCGGCACATCCTCTCCGTAGATATACCCCAATGTTTGAAGACTACAGTGTTCAATCAGGCGTCCTCCCCGCTATGACCTACGCTGCAGAGACTTGAACTCTGACCGTTGAGCTGATTCACAGACTAAAAGTCGCACAGCCAGCGATGGAGAGACCAATGCTTGAAGTTTCTCTATGGGATCGAATCCGGAGCAAAGAAATTCGACGAAGAATCAAAATGGCGGAAAGTTGATGAGTCACTCAGTCATGCCATATTACTTTATCATCATCATCCGGGACTTAACGCATCATAGAAGCGTTAAGTCCCGGTTGCATATATATACAATGCAAGCGAAATCCGAAGCGCAAGCTTAAGCTTGCGCTTCGGATTTCGCTTCTCAAATTCTGAAATACCCCTAAAAGAGCAAAATGGGATCTAAAAGTCTGACAATCGTCGTGGGTATTGTTTACAACTGACAATGACAATTGACAATGACAATTAGCAATAGATTCCTGAACGAATGATCCTACGTACGGAACCCTCGGTGTTTGAGTCCGACTCGCAATACAGCGAAACTGAAGTGGGGCAAGAACTTCCCAGTCGCCACCGGCGGCAACTTTTTATTCCCATTTGCCTCTCCGGTGACAGTCCCTGCGAGGGCGACTGGGAATAAAGGCGATGTGCAACTCGCTTTCATTGGTGTGAAGTTGCACGACAGGTGGCAGCCTACACAAGTTGCCGACGCTATTAAATAGGGGAACAATCCCCTATTTAATAGCGTCGGTAACGGGCTGTAAGGAGTAAGGGGAACTTCTCACAATGCTCTCCGGTTATGTAACCCTTTTTTTGTTCGTTGATCACTGTCCGTTCGTTGATCAATCTACCCGTCCAGTGCAACAAAATCTTCAGAATGATGTTGAAACTATAGGTGAGGTGAGCGTTAAAAGTTTCATAAAATTATTATGATAGCTACATGACAACTAAAGTATAATTAGTTAATTAAATTAAACGCATAACCCTGTTAAAACATACGACATGATACTGTTATTTTTAACGTTCTGTTATTGATAATTAATTAAGTGCGAGTATCTGGTTTTTTTAAGGATAATCTAATCCTAGAATAATCTATACGATGGAGCAAGCAATGTACAGCGAAACTGAAGTGGGGACAAGGACTTGTCTTTCCAGTCGCCACTGGCGGCCATTACAATGCAGCACATTCTTTACTGGGCCACTACCGCCGAAGCCGAAGCTGATTACCAGAGTGACAAACTACACGGTGGCAGAGCAGGCAAAATGCCACGGGCCCCCGGAACAAGGGGGCCCCAGGCTCGAGAGCTTAGTACAAACATAGTATTTATTTTTAATTAGGCTATAAATATAAATAATATTAATATAATAAAAAAATAATAATAAATAATATTTCATAATAAATAAAAAAATAACATTTCATATTTAATTCCGACGACCTCTATGACAATTTTAGATCATAAGTGCGGTAATTTTATGAGTTAAACAACAAGAAAATGAGATAGGTAGCAAGTCTAGCTCGCCACGCGGTGTATGATATGTCTAAAGCTTTTGACTTCGTATGTCATGAAATACTGACAAAAAAAATGGAACTATACGGGATTCGTGGACCACCATTGGATTGGATTAAAACTTACATTTCCAATAGACAACAATGTGTGCAAATTATGAAGATAAATGAAAATAAACAAAAGAAGGTATTTCAATCGAAAATTATTACAAACAATGTCGGAGTTCCACAAGGAAACGTTCTAGGACCACTTCTCTTTATTATTTATATTAATGATCTCCCAGCTACAATAACGCATAAATGTACCCTATTTGCTGATGATCTCTCTATTTTGGTATCCAGCATAAGCAAAGATGATCATATAAATGAACTAAATAGTACAGTGGCAAATGTAGTACAGTGGCTAGATATAAACAATTTGAACGTTAATCTAACTAAAACCAAATTTGTGCAATTTGGTAACAGAATGACGAGAAAGTTGCCTTTGGACATCTCATATAATAACCATCCAGTTTCTGAGTCGAATGAGGTGGTATTTTTGGGTTTCAATTTAGATGACCATTGTACATGGAAATACCACATTGATCAAGTTTGTTCTAAAATAAATCGCTTTGTATATGTTCTTTGGAGACTCCAAAAAACCGTCAATCAGACAGTCTCATTGCAAGCATATCATGGCTATGTGTCTTCAGTTATTAGGTATGGTATAATACGTGGGGGAACTCATGTTACATTAACAGGGTGCTCATTGCACAAAAAAGCTGTATACGGGCTATCTGTGATGTACCACCTCTAACTACATGTAGGCCTTTATTTGTACAATTACGCATTTTACCTGTTCCTAGCACATATATTTTCCATGTTTGCATATTTGTCAAAACAAATCCTACATTATTTAAAACTTTGGGAGCAACCAGTACATTTAATTCTAGGTACCAAGACAAACTTATTTTGTCACGAAATATAAAAACAGACATGTATAGTCGCAGTTGCTTCCCGATGTGTGTTAAGATATATAATAAGCTTCCTAATAGCATTAAATGTCTAGAACTTGTAGTATTTAAACGAAATTTATTCAATTGGCTTATTGAAAAGTGTTTTTATTCGATAAAGGAATATTTTGACCAAAAATTCTAATTCTTGTTTTGTATTTAGATTGACATTATTGTAATTAGCTTATGACTATAACTCAATTAATTTTTATATTTATAGACCTACTGTATCAATTTGGAATGTAAAATAGAACATGGACATAATTATTGTATAAAAATAAATTAGTAATAAGGACAATATATTTTGCACGCCAGTTTCTGGTGAAGTGTGTATTGTTCTGTATATTTTAATTTTAACAACTTGTATACCACATTTCACGCAAATAAATTTCATTCATTCATTCATTCATTATATTGTGTATCTAAATAAATATTGTTATCTCTATATTAAATCAATCATATTTATTATCTGTTATGTTAACATTAACATATAGATGTTAATGTTATTCTAACATTGTAGATAGTGCTTATTTTCAGTTAATACGAGTAATAATTGAAAATAAAGTAAAAATTTGACTATCTACAATGTAATTAGACAGACAAAAACCGTGATAGGTATCGGGAATAAATCAATCATATTTATTATCTATACAATAAATAAAGGTTGTCCTGAAAAGAATGTTTTTAGCATTATTTGTAACAAATTTATGTTATATTACATAAAAAAAATGTTTGTGTTTCCTTTATTTATTGTATTTAAGTTTATTTAACCAATATCACATAAATTTGTTACAAATAATGCTAAAAACAATCTTTTCAGGACAACCTTTAGGTAACGAATATGTTTATGAACATAGGCAGGTTTCGCAAGATAAGGAAAGGAGACATCAACTAATGCATAATCAAACTTTCAATACAACTTTAAATGCAATAATAAATTATTATAAATACTTAATTATGTATATACTCTTCAGCTTTAGCTTAAGAGTTTGTTTGCTTGATTGAACGCGCTAATCTCAGGAACTACTCATTTTAATTAAAAAAATATTTTAGTGCTAGCCTATTTTTCGAGAAGGACTCTAAGCTATATAACATCACTTGGTGGTAACCAATAGGAGCGGAGCACCAATGGAAAATGTTGCAAAAATGGGGAAAAAATAGAAGTATTATATTATAGTGCTACGAAATGAACTAAGTCGAACGTCGTTTTTCTTCGTTTGGCATTCCCCTTCATCAGGATGGTTTTCATTTTGAGGAAGATAAAAAAGATCGCGCTCGTATTCTTCTTCCTTTTCTTGTCCTACTTCATCATTCTGAGGAAGGAATCCTTCCTCATCTTCCTCTGAATCATCGCTGTCTTCGTTGATCAACGCGACGTTGCAATGTAATGACTCTGCAATGAAAACTAAAGGTTTTAACCAGAGCGCTCTCTCCGCTATTACTTACGGTGCAGAAACTTAAACGCTGACTATCGGACTGGTTCACAAGCTAAAAAATCACTATTAATATGTTTCAGGAGAGATCTGAAACTGCGAAGGCCAGTTCTGGATTTGCAGCCGTGCTGCTTTGCTGCTGGGTTTCCAGTATCGCCACCGTCGGTGTCCTGGAGACCCTGGCAAAAACGTACTCGTCCAACTGACTACATCTTGACAGCTCCATTCTTGCCGTAAGGTGATATTATACAAACTTTACTTTACTAAAGAGAGTTCTAATTAAATTAAATCTCGTTTACATCAAGGACTGGGGAGTCCGGTGAAGGGAACATTTCAAACAGGACAAAATTTTTGCACACAGTTGCTGAGCATGGACATTCAGAGTGATATTTTATATCCAGTCGGGTGGAAACAAGCATACGGCCCGCCTGATGTGAAGTGGTTACCATAGCCATATAAATGCTCGCAACCTGAAATATCGCTGCCACCTCAGCTGCCAAATCCTTCCGCCTTGGTGACCTTACTCACTCGCAGCAACACAACAAGCCTCAAGGGATTGCGGTATCCTGAGAGCACCCACATGGTCACAAACCTAACCTAACCTAACTATGTGAAATTGGCAACCCTACCATATAAGTAAATAAAAGGACCAGAGACCAATCCTTACAAGTGGTGGACAGTAAACGAAAAACAATACCCAAACCTCTCGAAATTTGCCAAAGTTTATCTTTCGTCTCCTGGGAGTAGCATGTATCATTTACGACGAAAAGCGTAACCGTTTGCTTCCAACAAATGCCGAAAAGCTTATTTTTATCTGTCACAACTTACCACTGTTCAATTTTACTTACTAAAGTATTGTATTTTGCTAATGAATACATATAATCTTAAGTAATATGACGTGTCTTTATTTTCATGATTTGGTATTCGGTATTCGGCCGAATACCGAATACGCCGAATACCGAATAGTAACCGAATATTCGTGGCACTCTATATCTAGTTAGCATCCATCTCTAGTTAGCACATCCGTATAGACATTCGCGATACACAGTGTTGCTCTCTACCTGTCACTTCCTTTGCTAAAGATTGTACCGGACCAGAGCACCACGTTTTGGGGCACCAGAATTAGCGACATAAAATGGGATGTGCCTGTGGTTTTTGAATGGCCCAAGAGTATTAGTACCTTTTTCAGTTCAAGAGGGAGCGCTTTCCAAAGTCGTACCGCTTTTTAAAAAATAGGGTGTGGCTTTTCACTATTTGCTCTCCAGAACAATGTTTTCTACACTTATAAACTGTATAAAATTACCTATAATCGAGCTTAATTGTTGCTCTATTGACTCCATAGGAGCCAAGCGTGGCACTTCGAAGATGACCAATTTTCCTCGAAAATTTAAATTTTCTGGTTTTACTTATATCGCGAAATATTGGCAAAACCACTTGCCCTACGAAGAAAAGTTACTGAAAATATTGTGTAACACATTTATTTAGCTTTTATTAGAGCTCAAATCGAAATCTGTGAGACTAACACTTTACTCACAATCTAAAAATAAAAACCGGCCAAGTGCGAGTCGGACTCGCGCACGAAGGGTTCCGTACCATTATCTATAAAAATGGCAAAAAAAAAATACGTTTGTTGTATGGGATATAATTAATATTTTTAATAAATATTTGTTTTATTTTTATTTAATTATTTATTTATAAAGTGAATATATAACAAAATATTATGTGAGTATTTCAAGCGTCTACCTATTGTCGTTAACAATTGCGAGCAAAAACGAGTAAAAAAATCACGTTTGTTGTATAGGAGCCCCCTTAAATAATTATTTTATTCTGTTTTTAAGTATTTTAGTTTTTAAGTATTGTTATAGCGGCAACAGACATCTGTCAAATACATCATCTGTGAAAATTTCAACTGTCTAACTATCACGGTTCATGAGATACAGCCTGGTGACAGATGGACGGACGGACAGCGGAGCCACAGTAATAGGGTTCTTTTTTACCCTTTGGGTACGGAACCCTAAAAACGAAAAATAGGTAAAATGGGTTATGGAGGCAAAAGACTCAAAGTTATTGGAAATTAGACCGTTCTCTTATTACGGGCGATGAGGGAGATCATTTTCAATAAAAAAACGGCGATTGACTAAGAATTATTATTGGTTTATTAATGGTTTATATTTTGAGGAAGATATTTTTATCTTCCTCAAAATATAAACCATCCTTATGAAGGAGAATGCTAACCAAAGAAAAAACGACGAGGAGAATGCTAACCAAAGAAGAATACGAGCGCGATCTTTTTAGATCGCGCTCGTATTCTTCTTCCTTTTCTTGTCCTTCTTCATCATTCTGAGGAAGAAGTCCTCCTTCATCTTCCTCTGAATCATCGCTGTCTTCGTTGATCAACGCGACATTATTACACGACTAACCTCCGCAATGAAAACTAAAGTGACCAGAGCGCTCTCTAGGCTATGACTTACAGTGCAGAAACTTGGACGCTGATTATCGGACTGGTTCACAAGCTAAAAAATCGCTATAAATGTATTTCAGGGGAGATTTGAACATGCAGTAGCCATTTCTGGATTTGCAACGGTGCAGCAGCAGCTGGACGTCCAGCATCGCCACCGTCGGTGTCCTTGATATACTGGCAAAAACGCACTCACCCAAATGACAACAGCTCCATTCTTGATGTACAGGTGATATTGTATAAACTTTATTTTACTAAAGAGAGTTCTTTCTATTCTCGTTTACATCAAGGAATGGGGAGTCCGGTGAAGGGAACATTTCAAACAGGCCAAAATCTTTGCACACAGTTGCTGAGCATGGACATTCAGAGTGATATTTTATATCCAATCGGGTGGAAAGAAGCATACGGCCCGCCTGATGTGAAGTGGTTATCATAGCCTTATTTTTTTTTATACAACTTCAGGTGGCAGACAAGCATACGGCCCATCTGATGTAAATCGTGTTATCGTCACCATATTAACGCTCGATACATGAAATATCGCTGCCACCTCAGCTGCCAACTCCTTCCGCCCTGGTGACCTTACTCACTCGCAGCAACACGAAGCCTCAAGGGATTGCGGTATTCTGTGAGCTGTAGGCTTCCCTAGTCGGCAGCAGAGGAAAGCAGAGACCACCGCTCTGATGGTCACAGGCCTAACCTAACCTAACTATGTGGAATTGGCAACCCTACCATATGAGTAAATAAAAGGACCAGAGACCAATCTTTTAAAGAGCGTGCAAAATTCTTGCCTATTTTGGTAGGGTTGGTACAAAAAAAAAAAGACGTGTGGCACTCGGGGACTGCCGCGGTAAAGCTATTGCATAGCATTTTGTATCAACTTATGCAATTATAATTTTATTTATTTATTTTATTCATGCAATATTGCTTTTTCTTTGATATTAATTCAAGTTACACTTTTTGAGCGTGGTGACCGATAAGAAAACAATTTTTTCTATTATTAAATAAATGAAACGAGTTTCGTAGAGTCGTACAATACGTCTAATCGCACGCACACAACGCCGTGTCGAAGACTGCCGAACTGAAACGACGTTAGACGATGCACGGCCTTTAAGCCACACCTCCTTGCCCGTCGGAGTGGGGAGCGTGAGGTTTTTTCGTTACGGAATTTCTGGATTCGGTCCCCGCGCTCAAGGCCCGCGATAGAAGCTAAGCAATAGCTTAAAAATAAATAATTATTGACGTGAAACGTCTATAAAATCACTCCAATACATACATACGGGTATCCTGATCGATCAGAAAACTGGACACCAACGAATTGGTCTATATCGTCTTACGTTAATAATTTTTTTTATTTTTTTTTATTTTTTTATTTTATTCATTCGGAAAACTTACAGCTATAAGCATCAAAATATACAGTACTGATTAACTTCAAAAGGCCATTAAAAAGTTTTCACAGGTAACAAATACACTTATGATACTAGTTCAAATTAAAACTTTAAAATTGTAGATTTAAAATATCCACATCCAAGAAATCACACAAGTCAATATATACCCTTTATTATAACCATTAAGTATCTTAATCAAATGAGAGAGAATCATTTGTCGCTGAAAAACCGACCGGACAAAGCTCGCCTAATTACCGCAGGACTACTTGTAAAAATGTCGATTGTCGGGTAATCATACGATAACACATTGTATTGCTTGCTTGCTCTGCAGATAAAAGAGTTTTGACGATAATTTGTGTTACATCGCGGGACATTAAAAGGTTGGAATTTTCTTAGTCGTCTATATGGAACATTGAATTTAATTTCATTGTGGAGTTGGGGACAATCTATTTTATTATTCAATATTTTATTCATAAAGATAACATCAGACGTATTTCTGCGTAGTTCAAGTGGAAGAAAATGATACTTCTTACATCTGGCGATATAATCGGGAAGTTGATTTCTGCATTTATACTGCAAGTACCTGAGGAATCTTTTCTGAATATTTTCTAATCTGTTTCTATAAACATCGTAGGTACATAGGATTCCATACTTCAGAGGCGTACTCAAAAATGCTTCGCACAAAGGAACAGTATAAAACCTTTATTGGTTTTGGATTGTTAAAATTCGCACAAGACCTAATTAAGAATCCAAGTGCTCTCGACGCCTTGTTCGCAATATAATCAATATGTTCGTCAAAAATTAATTTAGAGTCAATAATTACGCCAAGGTCTTTGATTTTATTAGTTCTCATGAGAACTTGGTTACGGAGAATATAATTGAAATTGAAATTACACAACTATAAGTCATAGAAACATAAACCGCATGTCTTTATTTAGCGTATCATCATCATCATCATCATCAGGTACATTGTAGTCTCCACTACAGGAGCACGACCCTCTCTCGTCGAAGGAGGATTTGGCCTACACTCCCCACGCTGGCCAAACGGGTTGGGGAGGGGGAGACCCTTTATTTAGCGTATATTTTTTTTTTTTATACTACGTCGGGTGGCAGACAAGCATACGGCCCGCCTGATGTGAAGCGGTTACCGTAACCGTATTAACGCTCGCAACACAATATATCACTTGCGCGCCACCACCCCCGCTGCCAACGCAGCATCTCCTTTTCTGGTGACCTCACTCACTCGCAGGAACACATCAACCCTCAAGGGAATTGTTATTTGGCTGCGGTATTCTGTGAGGTGGAGGTACATTCCCCAGTCGGGTAGCTTATAATTACGCTCTCCCTACCTCTCTTTTCGCCAGAGCTTCAATTGTCAGTCAGCAGGGTGCACCACGTGCAGATGAAGTTGGCTTTGGTTCAAAGATGTTGATAAACCTGTTACACCCCCAATATATAATCAGCTCGCTAATAAGACCTTAAGTTTGCATCGGGTCGGGGCGGCGGCGGGGGATGGGCATTGCGTAAAATAACGAAACCAAAACTAACAGTGACCCCCTATGGCTCACCCCACTTCATGGGACTGCCATTTTCACTTAACGCACGCTCATTCGTGAGCGGCGTTTGCGTCGCCCGTTCCCTACGAGCGAACGCTTAGTTGAAGCTTTTAAGGCCCCGCAAGGCTAAAAGCAGTCCCTAGGTGGTGTTTAGTCGGTAAGAGTCCGACATAATCAACGTAGCCATACGCTACGTTGGTATCCATGAGAATTCACCACCTCCTTCCCGTAGTTACCTCCGGAAGTTTGCCCGTCGCGTGCGTGGGGCGTAAAAGAAAACCGGCCAAGTGCGAGTCCAATCTATAAAAACGGCAAAAAAAAAAACACGTTTGTTGTATGGGAGCCCCCCTTAAATATTTGTTTTATTTTTATTTAATTATTTATTTTTAAAGTGAATATAACTAAACATTATGTGAGTATTTCAAGCGTCTACCTATTGCTGTCAAATTCCAAGTAAAAACGAGCAATAAAATCACGTTTGTTGTATGGGAGCCCCCTTAAATATTTATTTTATTCTGTTTGTTGTTATAGCGGCAACAGAAATACATCATCTGTGAAAATTTCAACTGTCTAACTATCACGGTTCATGAGATACACTCCTGCATACATACATACATGCCTGGTGACTTTTTACCCTTTGGGTACGGAACCCTAAAAACTATTACAGCGACTCGCTGATATAGCCGTTTCACGTTAACTAACGGTTGTGTGTACCGACACAGCCTCATCTGTGTACAGCACTAGCTTGATGTAAAACGATTAACATACCCATATCATCATCATCAGGTCATTTTAGTCTCCACTACAGGAGCACGACCCTCTTTCGTCCGTCTTAGACAGAAGGAGGATTTGGCCTACACTCCCCACGCTGGCCAGACGGGTTGGGCAAGCCTGATCGATGTTTGATAATGTATTTCCCTTAGTCGCCATGTACGACATCCACAGGAAGAGACGGAGTGATTCTATTCTAGTCTGCCGGAAACCACACGGCCCATACCCATAAACACGCTCCCAATACAAAGAGTGTTGGTCACGACACGAGCTGCCACTTCCTTTGCATTGTGCCGGATTAAACCAACCTAAAGCTAATTATGCAATTGCTTAGAGAATCACGCCTTGAGGCACCAGAAAGGACGACAAAAAAATGGGGTATGACTGCGTTATGAACACGGCCATGTAGATATACCTAATATGTAATACCTAAACGTGAATACGTTATGTGAACAATTATCTCAAAATGGCAGCGCTTCGCCCTCCCCCGCACGCGATGTTCCATAGTCCTTACTTAGCGTAATAAATTTTTTGATCTTACATCTATCCAGTGGTGTAATTGAATTTTGGATGGAGAGTATAGATTCGAAACTACAACGCCAAACCGTATGCCCCGAATTTTTTTTTTTTAATGAAAAAATTCACCTCCCTGTCCTGGGTGCGATTTGAACCCACGACCTCTCGATGATCAATCGAGTGCTCTTCCAACTGAGCTACCAGAAATTCCCCCTATTTTGTTATCATATTTTTTTTGGATTGCCCCCATTGATTGATTGGTGGTAAATTTAAAGACGTATTGAAGTCAAAAAATATTTCAAAATTCTGAGGCCACTAAATAATATTCTTCAAAAATCAATATTTAAGTCAAAAGTTTGTTATATCATGAACGTTAAGATTGGTCGAATAGGCATGTGAACAAAGTTCTAAAATTATAAAAACTCTCTACCTATCTAGTTTTATGTATTTTGCAGTAACGTAAAATACACAAAACTCTGCGATCTTAAATGATCGATCAAAGTTTGTGGGGAAAATCCATTATAATAGTATGAAATTATAAAAAAATAAATATTATCATTGCAGAAACAATGAATAATACCATAACTTTTGTTACGGCACTAGCTACATAAGCGCAATATTTAACATAGCTGTCATACAAATTTCTGATTTAATCCATATAAAAAAGCGTATTGTGACGTCATATCATTGTAGCCTTTTGTATGGAGCGTTTTCGGAATAGTCCAAAATTGTGATTTTCAAGTTATCATATCTCGAAGAGTTTTTATGCTATCGAAATAGGTAGGTAATTCTTTCACCTATAGTTATATTACTGTGACGTCTTTAAATAACAAATAAAAAAAAATGGTTCACAATATTATTGTAATACTACGCCTTTAATCCGATATTTATTAGGTCTGTCGCGTCTTTATCTGAAGGCCAATTCTCGTAATTTTTCTTGATCAGATTGAAACTTGACCGAATCGAGATTGAATTGTGAATTGTCTAAAATTATAGACTTGATTTCATTAATTAATTATTATCAATTCTTGTTGTTGGCAAAGTAACATTCTTAGTTTGTTTAATTTTCACTTATATTTCGATATAATTCTGCTTAAATTTAATTTTGAAGTTACATATTGTGTTACGAGAATACCAAATGTGACATTTATGAGATCGAGACTGAATCGAAACTGAATTTTGACTATAGTTTAATTACGAGAATTGCCCCTCTGGCATCAGTCTGATGCAAACCAATAGAATGACAGCCGTTGTACATACGCCTGATATATCTCGACTAGCCATTGGTAGGAAATCGACGGCGAGGCCTGCTCCTGGTGGGCGAAGGCGGTGGGTGCTTCACGTTTCGTGGGCTCAAGTTACTGTACGCCTTGATTGGACGCCGCCGATAAGCCCCGCCTTGTAATCAGTCTCCAAAGAACCATAAAGCCATGTTTATATATGCCATGAATTAAACACTGGGTGATTTTTAACGTATATAAATCGTAATAACGTATATAAATCGTAATAACGTATATAAATCGTAATAACGTCTTATAAATCGATAAACGCCGGCTTCACGCACGAAAAAACATGACTCATTGTCACGTTCCACCTGAGCCGTGCGTGCAAGCGAGAGCGCAGAATAAGCGTTCGGCTTGTAACGCATCTATCTCTCTTTCACTCTATCAACTGATGTTTTCTTATCATGTTAAATTATCGTTCGTAAACCGACTTTACAGACAACCATTTTCTTTCTTATACCATATCGGGTAACAAAGAAACATACGGCCTGCCTGATGAGATGCGTTTATTTGGCAACGGTACCCCCGTTGCCAAATAAACACTTGCAACATTTTTGCACGCTGCCACACCCACTGTCAACACAGTAACACTTCCTGGTGACCTCGCTCACTCGCAGGAACACAAAAACTCACACTAATAAAATACTCTATGCCCTACCTTTTCGCCAGAGCTTCGTATGTCAGTCAGCAGAATGCACCACATGCAGGTAAGGTTGGCTTTGATTTAAAGTTGTTAATAAACCATTTAAATCCATAGATGTATAATGAAACAAATACAAATGCAAAAAAAAATAGTCATAAATCGGCAAGAGTTCAGACGATTTTGCAATTCATATTATTGGAATCGATGTGTTAGGTAACAACTCAATGTTTTAGGTCCCTAATAGTGTTAGAAACTTAAAATCCGTGGTGCACGGCAGTTGAGCTTCACTTGACTAGCCATCTCTTTAGGCTTTTAATGCCTTATTTGCCATATTGCTGTCTCTCACATTGCTAAGAGGGGAAGTCAAATTCCAAAAGCTTCCTACTCCTACTAATTTCTTCTGATTAAATTCGTTGGGAGTTCCAAGGCAGCCGTAGTTTTACCCCTGGGACTGCAATGGACTTCATTGTTCATTGCCTTTTTTGGCGGTCGCCGCTGTTAATCCTGGCTACACAGGAGATACAGTGGTGGGAATGTGTGGTGGGCCCCCGTCCCTTTAGTCATAGATCGGCTATGCCAGAGAAAAGTTGGTTGGCAAGCAACATCAAGTGTTCGTATTCCTTGAATGCTCGCGTTAAGCAACACCGAAGAGTATGATATTGTTATTTGGCTGCGGTCTTCTGTGAGGCGGAGGTACTTCCCCAGTCGGGCGGCTTAAAAATATGCCCTAGGTACCTCTCTTTTCGGGAGAGCCTCGTTCGTCAATCAGAAGGGTGCACCACGCGCAGGTGAGGTTGGCTTTGGTTCCAAGATGTTGATGAACCATTTACACCCCAATTTGTTACAATATTATTTAAGAAAGCGGTAGCGAAATTTTACGATGGAGACCTCAAAGGTGCTATGCGGCTTCTATTTTCGGACGACACCATGGTACACGGAGACCATGCCCCCAATGGGGTACGCCATGCCCTGCCTCTCTTTCGGCAGAGCCTCGTTAGCTAGACGGTAGAATACGTCACTCTAAACAGGTGGTAGGTAAAACTCTAAAGGTGGTATGTAAAAAAAAGGAAGAAAAGAAACAAAAATTATAAGTACAAAATTTCCCCAAATCGTTGCCCGTCGGTAGCGTACCAATGCTGGCAGCATTACCTCGCTGAATAGCAATGCTAATCCTCTGGGCAAGGTAACGGCCAGCCCTCTGGTCGCATGAAACCTCGACCAACCTTCCGCATATCTCTTTAAAAAGATTGCGATGCTGATGGACCCCACGACCCTAACATCTCTACCCCAAACGGCTCAAATATGTGTTAGTGAGACCAGCATATTTGCTCCGTTTGAGTGACTCTGCTGACACTAAAGCCTGACTTTATATATTTATTTATTTAATATGTAATTTTACTTTATAAAATATATAATTTTATTTATTTTAAAACTTTATTAACCACAAATTATATAAGGACACAAAAGACGGACTTAACTATTATTATTAGACTTCTCTGTACAATACTTTGATAGGCGTGCACGGGGATATGGAACCTGTTGTAATTTTTGTGGTATTAATAGATATTTTCTGGTTGAATCTAAGAAAAATACGTCTTCAGTTGAAGATGGTATATTTGAAAGTACAATATGTCAAATTTAAAAAATGGTAAAAAACATATAAATAGAATACAGGTGTTTTATGATTAGCCAGTTCCAACACTCCCCCTTAATCTAAAAACCCCATAAAGAATTTAAAAAAAAAAGAGGTAGAAAAAATAAGGATAACAAAATAATAACAAATTAAAATAATTATTTTGTTAACCCTATCCCAGCTATACACCTATTATGTGTGACAGGCCCAAGCGGTTTGGTTAAAACATCAGCAGGCATGTCACAGGTTTTCAAGTATTCTAACAAAATTATCTTATTTGACACTTTCTCTCTAATAAAATGAAAACGAGTATCTATGTGCTTCGTCCTGTTGTGGTGGACGGGGTTATGTACTAAATTTAGAGCACTCTGACTGTCTGACCATATCTTTACAGAGTGTAATTTACCTGTAATTTCAGATATAAAACGCCGCAAATAACTTGCTTCCTTTGAAGCAGCCGTCAGTGCCATGTATTCAGCTTCCGTGGACGAGAGCGTTACCGTAGGTTGTTTCTTCGCCTCCCATGCCACTGGTCCACCAGCTAACTTAAACACGTAGCCCGTGTATGACTTCCTGTCAATTGGACAATTTGCCCAGTCGGCATCAGAATATCCTACTAAGGATTCATCAGTTTTACTATACGTTATGCAATAATCTACTGTTCCTTTAAGATATTGTAGTATCCTTTTTGCTGCTTGCCAATGTTCACGTGTAAAACATGTATTGAATTGGCTTAAGTAGCTCACTGCGTATGCAATATCGGGACGTGAGTTTACTGCTAGATACATGAGACATCCTATCAGATTTTGGTAAGGTAATTCAAGTGACTCACCATCGGTTATCTTTTCTAGCTTTTTCTGAGCTAAAGGAGTACTCGCCGACTTACAGTCGCGCATATTAAATTTATCTAAGACTGACAAAATATAGTTCGACTGACTTACTTTGATAATATCTTCACTACATTTGATTTCTAATCCCAAATATGATTTCAATATACCGAGATCTTTCAAAGTAAAATATTTTTGCAAATCGTTTTTGACAATGTCAAAAGTATAGTCAGATTTACAGTAAATAATTATGTCATCGACATAAATTCCTAGAATGACAAGTTCACTACCAAAAAGTTTTGTATATACACAAGGTTCGGAAGGAGTTCCTATAAAACCTATTTTTAAAAGGGTTTCATCTAACTTCTTGTTCCACTCTCGAGATGCCTGTTTAAGCCCGTAAAGAGATTTACGCAATAGACATACCTTGTTTTCATGTCCTTTCATTGCAAAGCCAGGAGGCTGTTCCATGAAAACTTCTTCGTGTAAATCTCCATTTAAAAATGCGGTATCGACATCTAAGTGCCACATTTTTAAACCCATTTCGGCAGCCAATGCAAATAAAGTGCGTAGGGAAGAATGACGGATGACCGGTGCAAAGGTTTCATGGTAGTCCACGCCTTTCGTCTGCTTAAAGCCTTTCACCACAAGTCTTGCCTTGTACTTAGTACAGCTTCCGTAAGCATCCTTTTTTAATCTGTACACCCATTTGCATGGTATGACCTTCTTATTATTTGGTCTATTCACAAGCTCCCAGGTATGAAGTTTCATTAGTGAGTTATGCTCATCGGTCATTGCTGACATCCACTTATGAGCATCTTCAGTATGAACAGCTTCATAGTAACTCGTTGGTTCATTTGAACATATTAAAGCTTGATAGGTCAGGAAATCTGGAGGTTTCCTACACCTAGAGGGATACCTTGGTTCCTCAGTTGGCTGTTGATCCAAGCCTACGTCTAAATCACGTTCAACTTCTTCGGGGCTCACCGAAGTAGACGGACAATCTGCATTCACGCACCCTGGACTTACAGAAGTAGATGGTTCGATATTAGAACTTGGACAATCGGTACAATCATAAAATTCATCCTTTTCGTCAACAAAATTATCATCAAATATCAGCATCGGTGACGTTTCATTCTGATGATTCGATGACTCCGTTTCTTTTAAAGGTGTAAAATAATTCTCAAAAAATGATGCATCTCTTGACTTTAAAATGTGTCTAGGATTATTACAATCTCGAAAAATATACGTGTTGGGATTTTCCGAGTAACCAACAAAAATAGCTTCTTCGGCTTTCACCTCGAGCTTTTTCCTTTGACATGAAGGTACATGAACAAAAGCTCTACACCCGAAGACTCTTAGATGACGGAGATCATTTTTTCGTCCACACCACTTATCGAGAGGAATTTGACCGTTTAAATATCGATGAGGGGACCTATTCTTCAAATAAACAGCTGCCTGAAATGCGTCTTCCCAATATGCTTGAGGTAAGGAGCTTTCGGCCAACATCGATCTTGCCTTCTCAACTATCGTTCGATTAGTGCGTTCCGCAACGCCATTTTGTTGAGGACTATACGGTGTTGTAGTCTGATGCTCGATACCTTTTGAAGAAAGATAATCAGCAAACTCTTTATTTACATACTCTTTTCCACCATCAGTTCTAATGGACTTTATACGGGTATCCAATTGATTTTCCACTAAAGCTTGAAAAATACGAAACTTATTCATAACTTCAGTCTTCGAAGATATAAAATAAACAAATATCAAGCGTGTAAAATCATCTATAAAAGTTAAAACATACTTGTTACCCTGAAATGATGTCGTAGACATCGCTCCACAGAGATCGCTATGAATCAATTCTAAAGGGGATGTTGCCTTACTGTACGATGCTAATTTTTTAAACGGTTTTCTAGCCTGTTTTCCTTGAACACAAGCGATGCAACTACTTTTGTTTACCTTGGTATAGTCTACACCTATCCCGTGATTCTTAAGTTGATTCATGCCTATGCGACACAAATGCCCTAACCGCTTATGCCAGAGTTGATACCTGTCTAGACAGTCAGAGTGCATAGAGTTCGCAATACAAATATTGTCCACGTTGTGAGGGATATTGACAGTACAGTCAAGCGTGTACAGTCCTCCACAGGGCGAAGCATGAAGTACAGAATCACCTGTAAAACAAAAATTATCATTTTTATAAAAATTACAACCGCTTTTATCAAAAACAACTATAAAACCCTTTTCAACTATTTTTTGAACAGACAATAAATTAGCATTTAAATTAGGTACAAAAGCAACATCATTTATAGATTTTACTACGTCTTTAGGTGTCGTAATTGAAATGGTTCCAATCCCGCAACACTTAATTTGTTCTCCGTTAGCGACGGTAACTTTTCCATTTTCAAACAGAGAAATGTTTTTAAACCAATCCCGTTGTGACGTCATATGCTTAGTAGCACCAGAATCTACGTACCAAACGTTGCTGGAATCGCCAGACGTATTAAGTGCAGTGAAGGAGGCAGCACTGTCCTTCATCTTGCCTTCCGCGGTCTTTTTCTGCCTTATAGGACAGTCAGGCCGTTTGTGTCCCGGGGCTTTGCAATCATAACAAATAATTGCCTTTTTATTCTTCGGTCCACATTTTATCGCTTTGGTTTGTAAAACAGTATTATTTGATGACGTCTCCTTGGATATTTCATTTAAAAGTTTTGTCTTGACTACTGTTGACGTGACATTAACGTTGCAGTTCTCTAGCGCCATAATAAGAGGATCAAACCTTGGTGGAAGACCTCCTAAAAGTATAGCTGCAATTGACGAGTCGTCTATCACCCTATCAATATCCGCCAAGTCTTGTGCGGTAGACAGAACGGCGTTTATATATAACTCTAAGTTTTCGTAGTCAGATAAACACATTCTATAAAGCTTTCGCTCCAACGCTAGTTTGCGTCCCATCCCCTTGTCCTCAAACGCGTTTTGCAAAGATTTCCATGCATCAGCAGCAGTTTTTGCGCATCTAACATGGATGATGGCCTCACCGTCCACTGACAAGCATATCTTTGCAAGTGCCTTCCAATCGTCCTTTTTCTTTAGAAATGCTGACGTCTGGTCATCATCTGGATAACCAGCTACTGCTTGCCATAAATCCTCGTGGATTAAATAATTTCGCATTTTAAATTTCCACGCAGGATACCCATCTCTATTTCGAAGGCTGAATGTAGGAATTGACGAGGAATTCGACTTACTTGTACCATCTCCAGTTCCGTGTGCCATGTTGACGGAAAGAAAAATCGTTTTCCAATTGATACAACTTTTTGGTCACAAACACAAACGTTTCTTTTAGAAAACCGCTGAATACCTATTAATAGAGCTTCGTGCTGATAACGTGTTGTAATTTTTGTGGTATTAATAGATATTTTCTGGTTGAATCTAAGAAAAATACGTCTTCAGTTGAAGATGGTATATTTGAAAGTACAATATGTCAAATTTAAAAAATGGTAAAAAACATATAAATAGAATACAGGTGTTTTATGATTAGCCAGTTCCAACAGAACCAACGCGTAAAGGCTCCTTAGAGAAGATGTTCTTAGCTATGTTCGATGAAAATCGGTCCAAGATGGCCGCCGGCCGGATCACTAGATATTTTTCACAACCCCTTCAATATCGGTATCAAATAAAAGGGTTTGACTAGTAGAATATTATACACCATGATAAAGTTCAATTCCAAGATAGCCGCCACCACATAATGGCAAATTAAATATATTTTTTTCATAACTCCCTCAATATGGGTATCAAATAATAGGGCTTGACTAAACTAGTAGGTCGGGAGTTTTTTTTAAATTTTTAATTTAATTGGGAAATAGATGTGTGTTGTATTTTTCTAAATGACGCATTAAGAAGTACTTCTATTTATATTTCATTTGTCAACAGCTGAAGCAAGGAGTCTCACCAGTAGCAGTGCAGTCAGGATACGACAGGAGTCACACAGACACCCTGAACCCTGGAACATCATCATGAGGGTCAGCTGGACTACTTTGTTCATGGCAGCTATGTCTACGTTGACCGCAATCAAAACCAATAGTTTTTATTTATTTGGTCGCCAACTAATTGATCAAACTAGCAAAATACCAATACTATAATAATATTCTTTCAATCTTATATAACTCTTATACACCCAAGTGTAAGAGTGAATACAAATTACAAATCCAAATTTGTAATTTGTATTCTCACTCTTACAGTTGTTTTATATTGGTTTTGAAACGTGCTTACGAAATTCCTCCTAATTTAAATAATAATAATTATTTAATATGTTTGGTGTAATCAAAAAATTGCCGAATTTCATCTGCAACGATAAACTGCTATGCCTTATTAATGTGTAATACTTAATAGGTAGGTTATAAGCCGGATAGCTGCCGCAATGGGATACTTGCCCCGGTTTCAAATACACTATGTTAGAAACGTGGCTGGTGTTAACGCTTAATTAATAACCGTCAGCGTAGGCGCATGCATTTTATCTGTGTGAGCAAAAATCTTCCTCGGCGATACGTTGAAGGGCGTTGAAATTATATTGGTAAATAAGTTCTATTGAATATTTTTATTAATGATTGTGATTTCAGTCAACATTTAGTTTTTTTACATGCATTCACATTTATTACCTTTTATTGCTGAATAGTTTTTATTTATTTTACAAATAAAAAGGGCAAGTATCCCTATCGAAAAGGATAGTCGCCCTATGTACACAGTCATTTGGTTCGAAAAATAGTGGTTTACCTGGAAAGTTTTGAAAATTGGTAATTTTATAGATTTTCATGTGCTCTTACCGAATTCTAACTTTGCCACCTCGTATTCTGGCCGCTCGCGCCGCCATATTGAAAAAATGGTGTATAAGAGCAGTTTTTTGGCAATATTTCCTTTCCGACTCATTACGATAAAAACAGTTAAGTATACAAAATGAAATCAGAGACAATCAAACCAACACCAGACAATACCGTCAAAGACATATATTTTTTTTTAAATGTGAACTCATTGAGATTATGACTTATTTTAAATAAAGTAAATACTTAACTGTTTCATTTATTTCGTATAAAAAAAAAGTATGTATTATAAGTTGTTCAAATTCACTTATGTTTATAAAACTAATTTAGGTACATTTATCCAAAATTATTCAAATTTTAAATTTTTTAGTACAGTATAAACCTTATAATTATACCATATACATATATACCATAATAATATAATATTTGGCCTGTCATTTTTTTTATACTACGTCTAGTGGCAGACAAGCATACTGCCCACCTGATGTGAAGCGGTTCCCGTAGCCATATTAACGCTCGCAACATATTATAAAATAACGCTCGTGGTTGGCGTCATGTGTTGACGTGTAAAAATAGAATCTTAATTGTGTCTTAATATTATACTAATTATTTTAACACTTTTGTGAAACTGTAGTTAATAAGTATGTAAATAGGTAGACAGGCGTTTATTATTAAAATAATTTTGGAAAAATGTAACGTTGGCTTTATTTATGTAGTAGCCCGCGAAAAAACTAGCGATTTAGTACAGACAAACCATATTATGTCATATTATATCATGGTAGTTAATAAGGTAGTAATTAATAAATACTACTTAATACTTAAATACTTTAGACTTAAGTGTAATTTACATTTAATGTAATGCGAGATAATGCTGTAAAAATCGAAATCGGTCGGTAAAAAATATTTACCGATTTTAAATGGGTACAAATTGAATTATTATATCTAAATATTTGAAACTAAATTGGTTTATTATACTACTAGCGACCCGCCCCGGCTTCGCACGGGTGCAATGCTGATAGTGCTAAATATACTACAGCCCCCTTACCACCATCTTTTATTGCGATTCAATAATTGAATAGATTGCTTATTCATACCAATGAATAAGCGACTCTATTCCATTTGTAATAGAGTCGCTTATTCATTGGTATGAATAAGCATACTATTCAGTTATTGAATCGCAATAAGAGTTGGTGGCAAGGGGGCAGAAGGTCTTTGTGCATTGTCTATCCAGTGCTTCCACAGTTACAAGCACGCGCCGCCGCGCGCCGCCACGTTGGCCACCCGCCTGGTACCGCCTCAACCGTTATGTCCCTGCATTATATCTGTAATATCTTCGAAAATATTCATTTAATTTACATGCTGTAAAAAGCCATATTGTATGCTGTAAAAATCTATATTAAATGCACAATGCATTTAAGGTACTTAATTGGATAAGGATTAATGCTGTATTGCCTAAAATCGTTTCGTAAATAAGCCATTATTTCTCGTAAAAAGTAAAAGATAAAAAACTGTCATTGTGGGTTATCCCTAAGAGATAAACATATACCATCGCGGACTTTTTTGTAGACCATTTTCAGATGAACAATACTGTATTACCTACTTACATTATTTTGATCTATCTCGTAGGGTTCAGCCAGCGTTTACAATGTAAGCGCAAAAAAATGTGTTTATTTACGACATCATCAACCTCTAAAATTTTCAGTGTTTCTCTACTATGTTATGCATGTATTATACATATAAACCTTCCTCTCAAATCACTCTATCTATAAAATAAAACCGCATCAAAATCCGTTGCGTAGTTTTAAAGAACTTAGCATACATAGGGACAGACAGACAGGGGAAGCGACTTTGTTTTATGCTATGTAGTGACTATTGCATATTTCGTATTTGTATCGTTATATAGTGTAGTGATAAATCTGCGCCATTCACTACGAAAATTGCAAATAATAAATAATAAATATTCCTAGACAATTTACACAGCGCCATCTAGCCCCACATTAGCGAAAAGCTTGTATTATGGGTATTATATAACTGGTATAATATAAACATAGAAAACGCCCAGACCAAGACAAACAGACATGTTCATGGCAAATGTTTGTCTTGTGCGGGGGTCTAACCCGCGACCTCGGAGTCAAAGTGGCCTGGCCATTGCTAACCATTCGACCACCGAGCTCGTCAAAATATGGTTTATATATATACAAATATATATAAACCCGTTGAAATACACCATTACATTCATAATGGTCTATTTCAACTGGCCAAGTATGCACTGGTATTTCAAGTGCACACTTTTCAATGTTTTTAAGATTTCCAATCGGCGTGAATGTCATCTGTTACAGCATTAAAATCTAGATTCTATCCCGTGGAGTCAAATAGAGGAAGTAAACACAAAAACCCTCCAGGGAATTATTATTAAGCTGCGGTATTCTGTGAGGTGGTGGTTCTCCCCAATGGGGCACGATCTGCCCTACCTTTCGGCAGAGCCTCGTTAGCTAGTCGCAGTGGCGGATCAACGTATAAGCATTATAAGCACGTGCTTGGGGCCCCTGGTTTCCAGGGGTCCCTATCCAGGTCATATAATACTAATTAAAAAATTGAGCCATGAACAAATGAGAAATGAGACGGACAAAAACAAACACACTTTCGCATTTATAATATTAGTAAGGATTCCTATCTTCCAAATTCAAGCTACAGAGGGCCGACATGCATTAGCTCTATGCTTAGGGCCTCAGAAAGTCTTAATCCGCCACTCGCTAGTCGGTAGAGTAGGTACTACGTCACCCTAAACAGCACTACCGCCGAAGCTGAAGCCGATTACCCTCGGGTTTTTTGATTCCAAAAATTGGTCTTTAGGTTAAAGTTATTGACAAACGTCTTCAGCTTACTTGGTAGAGCTCTTGGGTTTCCATCAGCTGAGTTAAGCAGTATTATCAACAATGCACCCTGCTGACTGACAAACGAAGCTCTGGCGAAAAGAGAGGTAGGGAGCGTAATTGTAAGCTGCCCGACTGGGGAATGTACCTCCACCTCACAGAATACCGCAGCCAAATAACAATTCCTTTGAGGGTTGTTGTGTTCCTGCGAGTGAGTGAGGTTACCAGAAAGAAAGGAAGGAGATGCTGCGTTGGCAGCGGGGGTGGCGGCGCGCGAGCATTATTTTATATTGCAAGCGTTAATATGGCTACGATAACCGCTTCACATCAGGCGGGCCGTATGCTTGTCTGCCACCCGACGTAGTATAAAAAAAAAATTAAAAAAAATGTAAGCAGTTGTTTCATTTTCGCATTCAAAAAATCCGTTGGTAAGCTTCAGCTTCGGCGGTAGGGCCCCAGGTGGTTGATACAACTAGATAGATAGACTTTCCCAGTCGGGCAGCTTAAAAAGTAGGCTATGCCCTACCTCTCTTTTTGCCAGAGCCTCATTTGTCAGTCAGCAAGGTGCACCACGTGCGTTGACTTTGGCTTATTTATATTCGATATAATCAAAATTTACTTAAACTTTAAAATTTCATAATGTGATACGAGAATGTCGACAATGTGTGTACAAAATTGAACAAAGTTTTTATAAAATAGCAAATCAAGCTGCTGTACTTACATCATACCATGCTTCCGTAAATTCAGTCCTGAAATATGGTATAATCTTTTGGGGTAATTCAACAAACAAAGATAAAGTATTTAAAGCTCAAAAGAAATGTGTAAGATCAATATGCCATCTGCGTCGTAAAGACTGCTGTAAACCCTATTTAGAGGGCCCACAGAATAAAGAATTTTGACTTTGAAATTTTGACTTATTTCATTAAGTTAAGAATACTCACTATACCTTGTTTATACATACTTAATTGTATTTTATTTGTAATAGAACTAATTTAAATTTGTTTACAAATCTAAAAAGCTCTAGTAACTGCCATAAATTTTGTATTCCTCCTTCAAAAACTGCATTGTATAATAACAGTGTATTTAAAATTGCACCTAGGCCAGAGAGATACTATTTACTAGAGTAATATTATTTTGTGCCTAGACTATACAACAAGGTACCCAAAAGTAGGTATAGATACTTGAAATTGACAACCTACTAACTTTTAACATGTTAATTAATAAATCGTACTACTCAGTGAAAGAATACATAAATGAAAAAAAAATACATATAAATGCCAAATTACAACAGTGTTTTGACATAATATTTAATTTGTTATGAGATAACTGAAAG
Organism: Hypsopygia costalis; assembly: GCA_937001555.2. Classification (NCBI taxonomy): domain Eukaryota; kingdom Metazoa; phylum Arthropoda; class Insecta; order Lepidoptera; family Pyralidae; genus Hypsopygia; species Hypsopygia costalis. Next base: position 7,515,522 of record OW443344.2, on the reverse strand, counting down.
GAGTTTGCATAGTTTTACTCATAAGTGTTGTATATTTACACCTATTTCGCTGTAAGTCACCCAAACAATAATAAATAAATAAATAAATAAATAAATAAATTTGTAATGTATAATGACATTTAATTTGTAATGAGATAATCTTTAGCCCTAGGACTACCTGCTGTCATCATTTACAATACCTGAAAAACGTGCTAAGTTGAACTGTATACTTCCTATTATAAGATCTGATGTACTTACTTAGTGCCAAAATAAAATCTTGAATCTTAAATACCAATTTTGACATTAATGACATCGAGACTGGATCGGAACTTAATTATGACTACATTTTAAATTACGAGAATACCCCCCTGGTTATATAACACGTCTGTTTTATTACGGCCTTTAGTACTGTATTTGGACTACTATTAGTACAGGTCTATCAAATTATGTCAGTCTATGCATTAAGGATGTTGCTGCCGATTGTAATAAGTACTTATAGCATTGTGTAATAAGTTCCTTAAATTAAATTTGACTCACTGATGTATTTTTTTATTTCCCCATAAGCTGCAATTAAAGCGATATATCATACGATTTAGCAATTCATATTATTGGAATCGATGTGTTGGTAACAACTCAATGTTTTAAGTCCCCAATAATCTTAGATATTTAAAATTCATGGTGCATTGCAGTTGAGCTTCACTTGAGTAGCCATCTAATTAGGATTTTAATGCCTTATTTGCCATATTGCTGTCGCTCACATTACTAAGATGGGAAGTCAAATTCCAAAAGCTTCTTACTCCTTCTAATTTCTTCTGATTAAATTCGTTGCGAGTTCCAAGGGAGCCGTATTCTTACCCCCGGGACTGCAATGGACTGAATGGAAACACAGTGGTGGGATTGTATGGTAGGACCACGTCCCATTAAAAACGGTTTTTAGGTTATGAAAATGTATTTGTTGCAAATTTTGTTGATTTTATCGCGGATGAAAGTGGGAAGCGTTGTGGAATGTCAGGAAACAAATTAGAAAAATAACAGAATAAAACGTGATGTTTTACTAAACGGTTTCTTTTTAGTTATTCGATCAATCACGTCTAACGTCTACCTACGTCACCAAAATTTCCCAGGTTCATATTGACAAAATATTCAAAGACTGCTATACAAATGTTGCTTCGGCGTAAAAAAGACTGCCGCATGCTACGACGTTGCTCTGGCGTGAACGAGGCTGAAGAAAATAATGAGATGGAAACTATTTCATTAGTCAATTGTTCATGAAATGCTGACCATTCTTTGCTTGAATGATATAGTATTTCGGTTACGTATTATAATAACTAAACCCATTATAAGTATTTTCGATATAACTACGGTCAAAAGACCTACTGTTTAAAATACCTAAAGATCGTTTCACATATTTTTGTTATAACTATTGGACGAAATTCGTAAAGGAGAATTTTCCGGGGGACCATATAAGAAAAATATTGCCAACCCCGACTTCACGTAGACTTGTCGGATCGATACTAGAGTGTTTTTTGTAAGTCCGGAGGCGCTGAGGGAGTGCAGCCCCCGCCTGCCGTAACGAAGGGCAGGCACCATGCGAGCCGTAGCGGCGGAGATGCGAAGGCGAGCATGAGTGCCTTCCCTTCGTTACGCAAAGGCGAAAGGGCTGCACTTCCCTCAGCGCCGGAGACGTCGCAGAGCTAGCTTATTAGGTAGGTAGATACTACATGAAACCTAAACCTCCTTTGGTTTTAGCACGCAGTATTAATAAACTAGGCGCTACCCTCGTTTTAGCGAACAATCCAGGGTGGCGCGCAGTATTGATAACCCGTAGGCGAGTCGTCCATTACACAGTATTTCATACATTGTTGTAACATTCAATATCTTAAAAAACCATTATATTAATCGTTCGTTAGTGCGATTAACTTTAGTTTAATCAAAATTAGGTAAGTTAAAGAGTAGTTCAGTCGACCAATATGCGTTATAAACATAATATGTGAATCGACCGTAATTATATCGATAATAGTAATAATGAGATTAGTTATTATAATACGTAACCAGTATTTCGACGGCGAAGTGCCAATATCTTCTAACTAACACAGACAAAATTTCACAGAAAGTAAAAAAAACGTTTAGTTTCCTGAAAACATTAAAAATAATAAATTCATTTGTATGGTGAATATACAAATATGAAAAGCTAAAGTTTCAATGAAATATTAATTTGAAATATAAAATAGAAATTGATTTTAAAGTGAATGGCATAAAGAAAGTTAATTTCTCGAAAAATGTTAGATAGGAGGTATTGGCACTTCACCGTCGATTTCCTATCCTACCTAATAGATATTATCAACCCAGTTTCACTTACAAATATAAGTAGATTAACAAACGAAGATAACAATAAAGATGTGCTAATCTATATTTAATAACATAATAAAGCTGAAGAGTTTGTATATTTGAAAGCGTAAGTACCAATTGAATTTTGAATTTTGCACTAGATTTGATTAGATATCTCACTTAATTCAGAATGGTTATGGAAAATTACGATCCAACCATTAGGAAACAAAAAGGCGGCTCATTGCCTTGACCCCATTTATTTCGATCCTCACCGAGGTAACAGCTTTATATTAGGTTGGGGAAAAAGTCTTTTCGTATTTTATATGAAAATTCAAAACATTTTTAATAAAGTTTATTTACATTTAACTAAAGTATGTAGGTGCCATTTTGTTCGATAACTTTTTGCCATCTTGTAGGTAGAGACATGATCCCATTACTATAGAAAATTTGGGACTTCTGTTCAAAAAACCACGACAAGTGGTTTTGGCAGTCTTCTCGTGATGTTAACCTGACAATGCCTAAAGAATTCTGAAGAGACCGAAACAGGTGGAAATCAGAAGGTGCAAGGTCAGGACTATACGGCGGATGCATTAACACCTCCCAGTCAAACTCTCTTAATTTTTGCTGAGTGGCTAAAGATGTGTGAGGTCTAGCGTTATCATGATGAAAAATCACACCCCTTCTGTTAATTAATTCCGGCCGCTTTCTCTCAACTTTTTGCTTTAATCTCATTAGTTGTTCACAGTAGAGTTCAGAATCGATAGTCCTGCCTGGCGGTAACAGCTCATAATGAATAATGCCCTTCCAATCCCACCATACACACAGCATCACCTTGTTGCGGGTTAACCCGGGTTTTGCCAGAGTCTGTGAAGCCTGACCGGCCTTTGACCACGACCTTTTTCGCACGTTCTTGTCGTACGTGATCCACTTTTCATCACCAGTTATAAGCTTCTTCAAAAACGGTTCACTTACATTACGTCGTAGAAAAGAATCGCAAATGAGTACACGGTTCATTAAGTTTCTTTCAGTGAGATCGTGAGGGACCCAAATATCGAGCTTTTTAATGTACCCCGCTTTTTTCAAATGCGCCAAAACTGTTTTGTGGTCAATTCCTAATTCTTCAGCTACGTCGTAACTACTGATATGCCGATCTTGCTCCACTTTTTCAAAAATGGCATCCATTTTATCCGTAACAGGGCGACCAGAGCGACGTGCATCTTTCACATCAAAATTTCCGGATTGAAAACGCTTAAACCAAATTTGTGCTACTCTCACAGACACTGCACTAGGTCCATAAACGTCACAAATTTTTTTCGCAGCTTGCGTTGAATTTTTACCTTTTTTGTAGTAAAATTTTAAAATGTATCGAATTTCTTCATTAGATTCACTCATCTTGACAGTAAAAAAAACAAATGAAAATCACACATTTACCTAATTTGAATTTGGAATTATCTTTTTTAAAATTTAAACTTTTTAAAGATATCAAAACCTGCTGATTTTATTACAAGTTCATACATACTATAATGCGAAAAGACTTTTTCCCCGACCTATTATGATAATTATGATTTATTCTGACACATCATCTGGATCATATGAAATAGTATCCTATGTGCCAATCCAGAACATATTCTTTATGTATGGCAAATGTTATGCAAATATGTTCTTCCATTTACCAGCCACAGCTTCCACATCCATATCGCGGCAGGTTTCACTCACGAATGTGTGACCCGTGAATGTAGACCCCTCTACATTATATACATTATACACAAGTTCTGCCGAGAAAACACGGCGCGAATTCACGGCATAATTTCGCGGAACTAGTGTAGAGCCGCCATAAAGGAGTAACAAATACTCATCCATACATCAGCGGAAACTTTTATATTTATATTAATAGGTATACTGCCTATTAGGGACTAATAGGACTTTATTGAAAACATAGCTTTCTTAAACGTAATAATTACATAATGGCGCCATCTTTATAATTTGCAGTGAAATATACATTTTCATGCTTTTATCTCATTGATTGTTTCTGCTCTGATTTTAATTCTTCAATTATTTCATAGATGTCTCATCGCGGTACTTGAATTGTAAACCTAATTTGTTACCTCTTAAGGTTAAAAATAGTAACGAGGTTAAACGAATTGCGAAAGTATGGTTTCGAGATGGCTAGGGACGGTAACGTGACGTGTGGCGAGACTGGCGAGATGGCTGTCACTGCTGTCAGTGAACGCCGGGCTGTGCTGTACGCTGGACGAGACCGGTTGGGCGGTTGCTAGGTATTAACCGTTTCTTAAACTCAACTCACTAACAGCCAGTTATTACTAACTGGCTGTTAGTGAGTTAGATACTGAATTGATTGATTTACGGAACATCCTAAAGAGGCAGTGTTTTTTTGGTTGTTTTATTGTACCCATCTCTTGACCTTGTCCCATATCACTGCCGGCCGGACACGTGTTTCATTGAGTAAGCTCGCTGCATTTTTCCATCAGGTGGGGGTTGCAATTTACGGTCACGATGGAAAACGACTATCAACAACAAGCGCTCAGAACAATTATAACGATATTAAAAGTAGTCGCTGTGATAGCATTTGTTTCTGTGATAGTTATGTCTTTTGTGAAATTTATGTTGGTGCCAGGAACACTACAGGTGAGTTTTACCAAATTCGTAATTAATATATCTAGACATGGGTAAAATGTCAGGCGTTTACGATAAGTGCCCAATAAGTACCTAAAAATGCCCAACAAATGCCTATTTTTGGTCAGTGGGTAGCTTTCGGGTTTTGGGCATAAATAGGAAATTTAAATGTACATTTTGAGCATTTATCGTAAATGCTCGGCATTTTGCACATCTGTAAATATATCTCATAATTCTCGACCTGAGACGCATAAGGGCCTATGTCTACATGAGACCAAAATCACTTCTTTAGCCACAAAAACTAAGCTCTTTGAGCTCTTTCTAACCAACTGACAACCATATTTCTATCTCTTTTCTTTGTGTCAGTTTTTGACGTGCATAAGGTCTTATGTCGCGAAGTTATTCAATTATATCGAGGCACAGTATAAGTAATAGTACTAACATAAGGAGTAAAGTTTCATAACATCATAAGATTTTATGTTCATAGGTTTGGTATCATTGCAACGGCGGATATTGTTAAGAGTTTATTTGCTTCTAAATATTTTGTTTTAAACTTAAGGATTTTCTCGACATGCTGCTTTCTGGTTCTAACAGTATTATATACAATAATAAATATATGAACACAAAGAACTTTATGCCCCTCGGAATAAAGTAAGCATTGGTTTTAAGATGACATATAACTATATGCTTCGCAGATTTTATAACAATAGGCTTGTTGCCCATGTTACAAAATTATAAAAACTCTCTATCAGTAACGTAAAATACATAAAACTAGAACGATCTGCGATCTTAAAATTTTAATAACTTATGTCCGACGTGTTTTATGTGCGGTCAAAGTTTGGTGGGAAAGTCCATTTTAAAGGTATGAAATTACAAAAAATAAATATTACCATTGTAGAAACAATAAAAAATACTATAACTTTTGTTACGGCACTGGCTACATAAACGCAATATTTAACATAGCTGTCGTACAAATTTCTGATATAATGCATATAAAATAGCACGGTGTGACGTCATAACGTGGTGGCCTTTAGTATGGAGCGTTTTCGGGATAGTCCAAAATTGTGATCTTCAAGTTATCATATCTCGAGAAGGTTTTATATAATCGAAGTAATTATTTCACCTATATTTATATTATTGTGACGTCTTTAAATAACAAATCGAAAAAAACAATGGGATACAAGCCTATTAGTAGGTATCATGTTAACATGAGGTGTTATGCCTATCTAACGTGTTGTTTCTACGCTCCTTAGATCGAAGTAAGTGAAAAAGCAACGTTATGCTTGCAATTTTAAGGTTGTAAGGCTCGCGAATTGAATGACATCGGACATTTTCGGCGATTTGGCTGACAGATGTCGCGCTATGCCGCGGACCAATCAGCGTTTGCTAATCGCTCGCTCGAGCGCGTGCCGACCGGCTCCGATTCATTTGTTTACTTTTTGGCTTCATAATCGGGTTGAATACCTAAGTAATTGCGGTTTGTTTAGTGATATTTTAACATGATAAAAAATGGAGGACGAACATAAGGTAAGTTAGTGAAAATACGTATTTTTAAATAGAAAAATGATGTATTTTATTAGTCACAACCTAAACGTGTAATCTTGTGTGTTATATTCCAGAACATGTATCTGCAGTTAATTAATAAGCGCCAGAAATTGGTTGATATCCGAGAAAAGATTATGTCCAAAAAAGAAAATAAATTACAAGACTTTACTCGAATAGGTAGGTTCGTTATAATTGTCGAAGCGTTGAGATCAATAAGTTGCGTTAAAAGTATCTGTTTCATTTGGTTTCATGTAGGTACTTTTTTAATTTTTATTTTTAATAAAATATTAACGTTGTAGATAAATTGAAAACGCAAGACGATCCTATGTCGGTGTCAAAATATCAAAAAGAGCTGAGTTCCGAAGCAGGTTTTGAAATTAACTAATAAATAATCGCTGAATATCATATTCTCAAAAGACGACATTCGTAAATCACCATATTCGCAAAAAAACATATTCTTAACATTACATGATCTTAAAGAACCATATTCGCAAAAGACAACATCTACCTACCTCATTCAAAGTACTGACACTAGTGTTTTTCTTTTTTATTTAAAACTTTCGTAACTGTTTATTAACTGGTACATAAAGCCGCGCCGTCGGGATTATTTTTTGGACCAGGGTCTTTTTTTAACTTTTTTGAAAATATGATGTTTTGCGAATATCGTGTCTTGCGAATGTGGTCTTATGAGAATATGATATTCAGCGACGGAGTGAATGTACTAGCTGCCAAGAGCGCGAGATCCTATTACGTCGGATGGCAGACAAGCATACGGCCCACCTGATGAGAAGCAGTTACCGTAGCCATATTAACGCTCGCAACATAAAAGATCGTTCGCGCGCCGCCACCCCCGCTGCCAACGCAGCATCTCCTTCTTTTCTGGTGACCTCACTCACCCACAGGAACACAACAAGCCTCAAGGGAATTGCTATTTGGCTGTGGTATTCTGTGAGGTGGAGGTACATTCCCCAGTCGGGTAGCTTACAATTACGCTCCCTACCTCTCTTTCTCTTTTCGCCAGAGCTTCGTTTGTCAGTCAGCAGGGTGTACCGCGTGCAGGTGAAGTTGGCTTTGGTTCAAGGATGTTGATAAACCACTTACACCCCAAACAACCTTAGACAACATAATGATAAAAATAATGCAGATTCCTATATAATAAACAACGGTTTTTTTGGGGTCCATAGTCAACCATGAACCCTTGTAATTTTGCCATGTCCGTCTGTCTGTTTTCTTGTCTGTTTGTTTATCCAACCGTCTGTCCATCTGTCTGTCTGTTTGTCTAAACCTTAGCCCAGAAAATCTTACTACTACTACTACTACTACTAGAAAGCTGTAATTTGGCATCAGTATACATATTAGTCACGCCGACAAAGTGGTAAAATAAAATGTTGAGAAAAAAATTAGGACGTTTCATAGTATTAAACAACATAAAGCCCTCCATCTACATCTGATCAGAACAACAGCAGCTACGAAACTCTACACTGCGCATGACCAAACACACACTTGGCCTGTTTTTGTTACTTTTAAACTTATTTTATGTAAAACAGTAATAAGAAGAATCTATTTTTTTAGAACCAAAAGACGACACTGCTGGTAGCAGTTGCATGACACATTCTCATGATATAATGACTACAAGTGAAGGTATGTAACTAATCGAAAAGTATATGTTCTTATTATTATTATTGTGTGCAAATTGCTTGTGTTAATTTCTATATTATAAATTATGTAATGATTATTTTAGATGGTGAAAGAGATGTTCTTGATTATGACAGTGACGACAGTGTGAAAGATAAAACTTATGACCCCAGAAAAGATCTTTCAGATGCCGATAGTTATATCAGTGATTCACCAGAACATGACATTCCCCAAAGTCGAAAAAAAATAGTAAAAAAAGTATTATTCACACCAAACAAATTACCTCAAACAAAAACAGTTGAAGACGATCTCATTACTTTGGAAGACCTTTTAAATAATACGAAAAACTATCGAGGACCTGGGGTCTCTTTTGATGTGTACGGGGTTGACAAGCAAATGGAACTGGTGGAACAAATTGTCCCATTTGATTTTTCAGAAGATGTTATTAAAAATGCAAGTAACCAATTTCCTAATGCTCATATTGATACTCCAATTACGATGTGCAAAGAGCTTGTTCCATTGGCTACAAACAGTGTTGGTGTTGATAACTCTGAGTCAACCCTAAGTTGTGTCCCATTCGACGAAGAACGACATAATATTAGGAACAGGATTATGACAATAGATGTGAATGGAATAATTTATTTACAAAATGAAGAAATTTCTGCTAATAACATAAGTATAGAACAATCTGCTGGGACTCCTTTACAAGCTAAATCGAAAAAAAGGCTGAAAAACGTAGATAAATGGAAAAGGGTTGCTTCCAAAATGGCTAGGCTAAAAGGATCTCCCTATCATTCAACTATGGCCAAAAAGAAACCAAATGTAGAAGGCCGAGAGCTTAAGACTCCGTGTGCTTGTAGAGAGAAATGCTATGAAAAGATTCCATATGAAAGCAGGCTCCAAATTTTCAAAAGTTTTTGCAAAACTTGCGTTAGTTGGGATCAACGTCGTCAATTTATAGTCAGTAATGTCACAAAAGAACAAAAACGTATGATGAAAACCTGTGGAAATTTAGATACTGACAAAAGAAAATTTACTTTTAAATACAGTCTCATCTTCAATTCAAAAAGCCAAAGAGTGTGCAAGGTGATGTTTCTTAACACACTTTGTATAGGAGAGAAATTCCTAAAAATAAGTTTAGAAAAACAGCTTGACGGAGGGTTAGTCGCTCCTGACCAAAGAGGAAAGCATACTCCTGCTAATAAATCACCGCCAGTAGTAATTCAATCGGTAATTGACCACATTAATATGTATACCAGTTACGAAAGCCACTATTCAAGGCAAAAGAGCGGTCGAAAGTTTTTAGGACCAGATTTAAACATTCCCATCATGTACAAACAGTACAAAGAGTGGATGACAGAAAAAGAGATTCCGGAAAATTTTGTGGCGAAGGAGTGGTTGTATCGCAACATATTCAATACAAAATTTAATTTAAGCTTTAAGCTTCCGTCATCCTTGTGATGACTGCGATGCATATCAAAGGAAGTTACTGGACGCCAAAGATGAAGAAACAACAAAAATTATAGAAAAAGATAAGGAAGTTCATGATATTGCTGCTGAAGAGAGATATAAATTGAAGAAGAAAGACAAAAGTGAAGCAGATGCAAGTTTAGGTGAAAAAAAGTAATAATGTTTGACATGCAAAAGTGTATGGCAACACCGAATCTGACTAATGGTAAGTCTTTTTACCTAAGAAAACTTTGGACATTACACTTGACAATCTTTGATTCAACAAATGATTGTGCAACAAACGTCATATGGTCTGAAAATATAGCGGGAAGAGGGGGAAATGAGGTAGCATCTTGTCTGATCCGCTGGGCAGATGAGAATAAAGAAAAAATTGCTAACGTGAGAGAGCTGACTTTCTGGTCTGACAACTGCGCGGGTCAAAACCGTAACTTAATGGTGGTTGTAGCGTACATGTGGTTACTGCATAAGTTTCCCCAACTAAGAATAATCAATCCCAAATTCATGCTCAAGGGTCATACTCATATGGAGGTTGACCAAATACACTCCCAAATAGAGCAAAAGAAAAAGCGATTGAAAACAATGCAAATTGCTGTACCGAGAGACTCACACACAAGGTCACAATTCATTCGAACTTGTGGTGGTAAAAGAAAATTCGATGTTTTCGATATGCAATCGCACCACTTTAAAGATTTTACTGTACTGTACAAGAAAAATGGACCTTTTGTTGCAAGAAAAAAAAACAGCGAAGGACAAGATTTTAAAATATCAGAGTCTGTTTGGCTGCAAGTTAGACAAGAGAAGCCCGGAATTTTGTATTACAAAAATATTTTCACAGAGAATTTTTTTCAAATATCTCTAATTAGAAACGCAGCCAACCCTATTCGGCTCCCAGAAGATTTACCAAGATTGAGAGCTAATGAAAAACCTATATCGACAGCAAAATATAATGATTTGATGAAGTTGTTGCAATGGATACCAGAGGAATTGCATGCATACTATAAAAATTTAACTCATTCAAATGATCAATCCGATTTTCAAGACACACATTAGATTTTTTTAACATTACCTACCCCAAATATTATCAAGACTGATTATCTAATATTTCTTTTTTTAATTGTAAGACATTTAGAAGAGATTTTATTTAATTTTATCCCGACATTATGTGTGCCTATTAGGTACTAACTTTAAGTAAGACTGTATCAAGTTTCCTCTTTGCATCAACCATAACGCTATATGTTATTATAGAACCCAACAATCTCGTAGTAAATTTCAAAAAATTCAAGCATATAATATCTTATTTTAAAAATGAAAATTTTAGACTACACACAAAATTATACAAGCATAAGGTCGGATATCATGTTTTTTTAAAAAAATGTATGATTATAATATTAATAATGTAAGTTTTAAACTAAAAAAATTAAATGCACAAAGGTTTACTGTACCATGAATATTGATTAATATTGTTAAAAAACAATAAATGAGACTTTTTTAAAATTTGTTACCCGATTTTTCATTTCGCTCTCCTCAAAAGTTGATAAATCATACATATGCCCTTATGCGTCTCAGGTCGAGAATTGTAGAGCTCACTGGTCGAATGACTAGCAATGGCTACGTCGACTCCAAGGTCGCAGGTTCGAACCCAGTACAAATCAAATATTTGTGTGCGTGAACATTTCTGTTTGTCTGGGTGTTTTCTATGTATTATATGTATGCATTTAAAAAAAATGTATTTTAGTACCTACTCGTATAATTATCTTGTTCGAATAGTATGTACAATTGCTTAATGTGGGACTAGACAGACAGTGTGTAATTTGTGTTGGAATAAGTATACAAAAATAAATCTATCTCGCTCTGTTTAATAGACATCTGTCTTAGTCACACAATATTGTTTATAATATCTTTAAACAAAGGGCTACATTGTTAAATGCTCTGTATGCCTTAGTCAGCTAACCAAGCTCTGTGGTTCAGTAGAAATCATATTCCAGTTTAGTATCGTACGACTCCTTTGTAGTAGAACACACCTTTCTAAGAGTGCATAAAATAAATTTAATTATTATAATTTGCACTGAACGAATCTTTTATTTTTGGCTTCCTAACCTAACAGGTTATGGGCCCAGTGTACAGTACAAAGTGGACTTTTAAGTGATTGAAAGAAACAGACTTTTTTAAATACGATAAAAAACGCTTTAAGTGGTAACGTTTAAGACTTGTGATTTTTGTAATTTTGGTAGAGAAACTATTTACGTATTCTAAGTGACTTTTTGTGTTATTTTCTAACTGTAACGATGGACGGTTCAAAAGTAAAAAGAAATATTAGACTGTTTGACGGCGAAAAGTATTCTTTATGGAAACTTAGAATACGCAGTTTATTAAACGAACTTGAAGTGCTGCAAGTAATTGACGAAGAGCCTCCTGTACGCATCAACAGTGATTGGACGAAGAAAGAAAAGATAGCGAAAAATACCATCATCGAATATTTATCAGATTCTGATAATGAAGAAACAGCAAAACAGATTTTCATAAAACTCGACGCAGTGTATGAAAGAAAAAGTATCGCATCCCAATTGGCATTGAGAAAAAGGTTATTGAATTTGAAATTAGAAGACAGAGAAAAATCGAATATCTCAGGGTTTGCTTTCATGGTTGGAAACGAATGCTATTCTGAAGAAGGCAACAGCACCAATAAAATTACATTCATATTAGACTCTGGTGCCTCAGATCATTTAATTAACAGAGAAGATCTAACACGTGGGTTCATAGAACTTCAGTCTCCAGTAAATATTTCTGTAGCTAAAAACGGAACGTTCATTAGTGCGACAAAAAGAGGCACTCTATCTATTACCACTGATACGGGAATGAGTGGATTGCTACAGGTGTTCTTTTCTGCTCAGAAATTTCATATAATTTGTTATCGGTCAAAAGAATGCAACAGGCTGGAATGACCGTAATTTTTGGTCAAAATGGTGTACAAATACTCAACAAAGAGGGTAAGATGGTAACAAAGGGTGAGTCTTTGAATAATTTAATTGGTATTAATTTCATGCTTAATAAATGTGCTTTGAATTGCTCATCAAATAGGGTCATGAATAGTAACTATGATTTGTGGCATCAAAGATTGGGTCACATGGGCAAATCTAAGTTCTTGCAAATTAAAACCAAACAAATGTTTTCTGATATTGATCGATTACATAATATTACACCCAGTGAAAGTTTATGTGAAGCTTGCATATATGGAAAACAAGCAAGTCTGTCATTTCATAAAAGTAAATCTAAAATTATTAAACGACCTCTATTTAATGTGCATTCCGACGTGTGTGGTATGATCACTCCTTCGACACTTGACGGCAAAAACTATTTTGTGATATTTGTAGACGAATACACTCACTACTGTGCGACATACTTAATAGCTCATAAATCAGACGTTTTTGCTGCTTTTCGAGATTGTTGCTAAGTGCGAAGCTCATTTTAGTTTGAGACTTGTCAATTTATAGTGACAATGGTGGCGAATATTTATCGAGTGAAATGAAAGAATACTGTATGCAAAAAGGTATAACCTACCATTTAACAGTGCCGCATACCCCTGCTTTGAATGGTATTGCCGAACGTATGATAAGAACGTTAACAGAACGAAGTCGAACTTTAATAGCAGGTGCTAAGTTAGACAAGTCGTTCTGGGGTGAGGCTGTGTTAACTGCTACTTATCTTATCAATGTCAGCCCCACAAAAGCACTGAAAGTAGATAACACACCGTTTGAATTGTGGCATAATAAGAAGCCGCAACTTAAGTATTTAAAGGTTTTCGGTTCAACTGTGTATTTTCTTAACAAAAGTAGAAAAGCAAAATTCGATGAGAAATCCTTGAAAGGGATATTGGTTGGTTATGAACCGAATGGTTATAAGGTGTGGAATGTGGTAGAAGAAAAGTTTGTAAGAGTCAGAGATGTAATTGTTGATGAGATTAATTTCTTGTCAAGTAGGCCAGTGAAGCCTGAAGGTATTGTATCTGAAAATACCAATAACTCTGACGAGCACATGTGTAGCAGGTTGTGCGCATCTGATAATATAAGATCAGATGATGTGAAACAAACGGGCAGTGTACCCTGCGCATTAGGTCCACCACCTAATAAATCTGTACGCAGTGCAGATGGGCATACATGCTATGATTCATTTCAAGATAAATTGACTGGATCTCGGAATGAAGTAGCTTCTAGTAGTTCGAGTGTTATTAGAAGAAGTGATCGAATTAAAAATTTGCCTACAGTGTCTTATGATGAAAACAGTAATGATATTTCTGTGAACTATTTATTATACGCAAAGTCTTTAATATGTACAATTCCTACATCGTATACCGAAATTCAAACCAGGCATGATAGGCTTTTGTGGCAAAAAGCTGTTGATGAGGAAATTAAATCACTTATTGAAAATGACACTTGGACGCTTGTTCCGAAACCTGAAAACAGAAATATTGTTGACTGTAAATGGATATTTAATATTAAAAATGATGAGTTTGGCAAACCTTTGAAATATAAAGCGCGTTTGGTCGCTCGTGGTTTTAGTCAAGAATATTTAATTGACTATGACGAAACTTTTGCGCCAGTTGCAAGAATTTCAAGTTTTAGATTTATATTAGCATTTGCAAATCAATTCAATTTGCTCGTTCACCATATGGACGTCAAAACGGCATTTTTGAACGGCAAACTAAAAGAGGAAATTTACATGAAAATTCCTGAAGGAATTCCAAACGCAAACAACTTAGTTTGTAGATTGAATAAAGCTTTATATGGTTTAAAACAATCTGCACGTTGTTGGTTTCAAATGTTCGAACAAACTTTGATTGAAAAGGGTTTTCAATACTCATCAGCTGATCGTTGTATTTATTTCCTAGATGCCGGTGACATTTCAAAAAATATTTATGTTGTACTTTATGTCGATGATCTTGTTATTTCGACTGCTGATATAAATACCATGAATAGTTTCAAAACTTATTTAATGAAAAAGTTTAAAATGTTAGACTTGATGGAGATCAAATGTTTCCTAGGAATTAAAGTGGAAAGATCACATGATACAGTTACATTAGACCAAGCAATGTACATAAAAACGGTCTTAGAAAAGTTTAACATGAATGACTGTAATTCTGTCAGTACACCTTTGGAAAACAAAGTAGACTTTGACGCTTTGAGTGCAATTGAAACAACAAAAGCTCCATGTAAAAATCTTATCGGGTGTTTGATGTATGTTATGTTATGTACTCGTCCCGATTTAAGCTTTGCTGTAAACATTCTAAGTAGATTTGGTAACAGAAATAATAACTCACTTTGGTCACATTTAAAACGAGTGTTACGTTATTTAAAGGGAACTACTGACTTGAAACTAACTTATAAGCGGAATCCAAATGTTTATAATAACATTCTCAGTGGCTTTGTTGATTCCGATTGGGGAAGTGATGAAGTTGATCGTAAAAGCACAACAGGATACTTGTTCAAATTGTTTGAACAATGCACAATTTGTTGGCAAACAAAGCGTCAGTCAACAGTGGCAGCGTCATCTACTGAAGCAGAGTATATGGCTTTGTTTGAAGCCGTGAGAGAAGCTCTGTGGTTAAAGTCATTAGTGACTAGTATTCATGTAGAAATTTCAAATCCGATTCCTATTTTTGAGGATAATAACGGATGCATAAGCATTGCAAGTAATCCGACAAGTCATAAACGGTCGAAACATATTGACATAAAATATCATTTTTCTAGGGAACAAGTTGAGAAAAATGTAATTAAAATGATTTATGTGTCCACAGGTAATCAACTGGCAGATATGTTTACAAAGGCATTACCAGCCGCTCGTTTTTCGGCACTGAGAGAAAAACTCGGTGTATTATAATTTAATGTTAAAGTTCTGTCTAATGAAAAGTGTGTAGTGTAAATATATACTGCAAATGAGATTACATAAGAGCATAATTAAGTTGACTTGGTCTGATTAGGTTTTACTGGGGTTTCCCTAATCCTGCGCAACGAATGTTGGACCAAGATATTGATGATTGTTTCCCCAGACAAAGAATGGTGTGTTCATAAGTTTGATATTGTAAATAGCTTGTGGTGGATTTTTTTTTATTATTATTTATTTTTGAGGGGGCGTGTTGGAATAAGTATACAAAAATAAATCTATCTCGCTCTGTTTAATAGACATCTGTCTTAGTCACACAATATTGTTTATAATATCTTTAAACAAAGGGCTACATTGTTAAATGCTCTGTATGCCTTAGTCAGCCTTTGTAGTAGAACACACCTTTCTAAGAGTGCATAAAATAAATTTAATTATTATAATTTGCACTGAACGAATCTTTTATTTTTGGCTTCCTAACCTAACAATTTGTCCAGAAATATTTACTTATATATAATTTACAACCCTTTAGAACCGAGGTGCCCAACCGGTGGTCCGCGAAAGGTAAATTATGCTCCGTGATACAAACTTAGATTAGGGGCCATCCATAAATTACGTCACACGAATATCTTGATTCTTGACCTCTCCCCCCGTCCTTGTCACAGTTAGTCACATTTGTGAGACTCCCCTTCCTCCCTAAGTGTGACGTCACATATTTTGCAGTTTTACTTCTAGAGTTGCAAATGTTTTTGAGGTTTTCGTTAATAGTTCAAAGTGTTTTAACACTTTGATAATAATAGATTTTGAAATTTCACGTTACGAAATTTAGGACCCCTCCCACCCCCTTGTCACACAGTGTCACACTTCGTCGACCCCCTCCCTCTTATCGTGTGACGTAATTTATGGATGACCCCTAATGTAAGAGATTGAGCACTATTATATAAGATACTCAAATCTCTAATGACAGAATAATGGATTTATATGACAGTTGGGGACCCCACATGCAACTAAAACCTCGTAGTGCCGAACCACTGCTTTAGAATGTTTGTCCACAGCGTCAGTCACGGGCTGTGACGTTTTGACCGACACGTAGCGGCCCATATATGTATTATATGTATGTTTATCGATCGATTGTCTACCACGATCGATTGTCGAACAGCTAGCAATGGCCAGTTTGACTTTTGCAAACGACAAATATTTGTGGGCATGATCATATACTATGTCTTGGTTTAGGTGTTTTCTATGTATCATGTAGGTATGTATAATATAAAAATGTATTTAACTATAACTACTTATCTATGTAGTTCAAACGTGGCTTAGTTTGGAATTAGATGGTAGTGTGCAATTTCCTCAGAAATAGTTATAATTATTATTAATAATGCGATTTGACTGAAATTTAGCATGGAAATAATATATATCTCGAGGAAGGACATAGCTACCTTTTCAATTGATATAATCGACATTCCTGCGTGCAAATCCGCAGGCACAGCTAAATGTGTTTTTATTCCAACTCGTCAAATCAATGTAAAAGACATCATTCATTTTATTTCTTCTTATGTCATTCAAAATTTGTTGCTCAGCTTAATTCAAGCAGCATGCTTCGTTGTGTAACAGTGTGAGTGTTTCCGTATTCGTTACTTTTAGAAAACATCTTCTATAGGGCTTGTAATGTCAAATAATATAAAAATATTACCAATTAACACTAATTCATAATTAGCAGCCTTTATTAACCAAAAAATTAATTCAAGTCGTCAGATCTGCTTTAAATTTCTTTAAAAATTTGGATAAAGGATTAAAAAATATGCAAAATATGAAAATTGTAAACAAACATCATTCCTTGTAACGTACGTTTTTAAATTCATCATATAAAAATAAGCGCGCGCGAATGTGCAAAACAAAACACACGATCAGTAAACCGTTTTAATACACGCATCAACCAATGATACTTGCGCCAACTGAAAAACCAAAATACGAAACTACGAAACATGTGAGTACCGAAATGCATTCGTGAGTAACGTTTCGTTACTCGGTACTTGACAGCACACTCGTTACTCAGTACCGAATACATACGGTTTGCTACAGTACTACATATCACTGCCGGCCGGACACTGGCCCTACACGTGTTTCATTGTGTAAGCTCGCTGCATTTTTCCATCAGGTGGGGGTTGCAATTTACGGTCACGATGGAAAACGACTATCAACAACAAGCGCTCAGAACAATTATAACGATATTAAAAGTAGTCGCTGTGATAGCATTTGTGTCTGTGATAGTTATATCTTTTGTGAAATTTATGTTGGTGTCAGGAACACGACAGGTGAGTTTTACCAAATTCGTAATTAATATATCTAGACATGGGTAAAATGTCAGGCGTTTACGATAAGTGCCCAATAAGTACCTAAAAATGCCCAACAAATGCCTATTTTTGGGCATAAATAGGAAATTTAAATGTACATTTTGAGCATTTATCGTAAATGCTCGGCATTTTGCACATCTGTAAATATATCTCATAATATTGTAGAGCTCACTGGTCGAATGACTAGCAATGGCTACGTCGACTCCAAGGTCGCAGGTTCGAACCCAGTACAAATCAAATATTTGTGTGCGTGAACATTTCTGTTTGTCTGGGTGTTTTCTATGTATTATATGTATGCATTTAAAAAAAATGTATTTTAGTACCTACTCGTATAATATCAATTATCTTGTTCCAATAGTAGGTGTGGAAAAATGAGGGGAAAAATATAATTAAAGCGAGAACGTCCTTTTGTTAAACCGTTTATTTTTTATTTTAATCTAATGACTACTGACATTCATCATAGACAATTTTCAACATCCTCTCAACCAAAAAAACAGAAAATAAATAATGTATACAGAAATTAATTATAAACTTACATAACAGTTATGAGTAAGCATAGAATTATGTAATACACGTTTCGATTAATCTTTCAGTAACCGAATGGACGTTCAAAAAAAAAAACGCGCCGCCAAGGCACTGAAGCACAATTAAAGTTCCACTTTATTCTTTTATATGTAAATTGTATCTGAAACCCATCCCAGTATACTTTATGCCAAACATTGTATAGTAACATTCGTGGAATCTGAGTGACAGAACAAAGAAGTTTGATTGGATAAAATATACGTCGGGTCGGCGATGCCAAAAGTATTTTATTACCTACACCAAAAAACGTCGAAGAACCCAAAACATTACTTTTAGTCGTGAAATTCCATTTTAGTTTGGCTACGTCATAGTTGTTCAGTAATACGTCATAATAATTAACATGACGAATATTTCCACAAATACATAATGGTTCTAAAGAGAACTTTTCAAAATTATTACTATTATTATCGAAACTTTCAATACTATTGAACAAAGGAAATCCTTTGGGGTTGTCAACAGCGTCTAATAACGAATGACTTAAAAATTCTGTACCTCCACCAGCAGATTTCTTGACGTAGGAATTTTGAGCATCGCTGTCGATGAATCCACAAGATATTATAGTTTTGTCGTCATTTCTAATGTTCATCTGTTTGGTCTGTAATAATTTCACATCTCTAACCTGTGAAATATTCAAATTTGTGGACGTAGAAATTGCGTCGCTCGTATTAGTAGCCTTTCCATCGCTGCTGTAGTAATCATCCTTACCAGGACAAAGTAATATGGAATGGCGCTTGAAGCAGATGCAGCAAGTGTTGAAAGCTTTACAAAACCTCACATTGTGACCAGGTTTCAAACACAATGTACATGCACGTTTCTTTTTGACGTGTTCTTTTCTTTGCTTCAATGTCATTTTATACGATAAGGACCTACAGTAGATTGTGTGCCAGAAAGAACGAATTTCTAAGAAATAAAAAAACTAGGCAAAGTTACAAAGACGCTACAGGTTAGATACACTGAGAAATCGCCACAAAGAATACTTAAAATCAGCAAATGCCCCCAAGAGCTACTCCTTGCTTGCAAGGCTTGCTCCAGCTCAGATAGTCTCCCCAAAAATAACAGATACATGTTTGTGTATTATTCTTGCCAATTTCCAGGGGATTGTGACTACCCTTTATAATGCAAAAGTATTAAACGTCCCAAGCTACTAAAATCTATTAAAACGCCTAATCGTATGCTGTGAGAAGTTTAACGAGAAATGTTTGAAGATAAAGTGTGAAGCTTGCACTGCGGAATCCTATCTGCGATGATTTTGACACATTAATAACGAGCGCTGGTCGGCATAAAAGGTAACTATAATAGTCTTCAAAACCAAGAAAGAAAGGCAAGTTGTAAAACAAAAAAGGGATAGCATCGCCACGATAGCTCATGAACTCGCGTTAAAATTGAAGCAGGAGTTAACTAAAGTTTTGCATCGTGAAATAAATATTATACACCAGTACCAAAGCAGTATCGGAAAAGAAGTGCCTAACTGAGAGAGAGAGAAGCCATAAGACATAACATAAGAGAAGAGAGCATTTTTCAGTAGTTTTAAGTATATTATTTAAAAGATCATATTGCACATTGGCACAACGAAATTGAGTATGTAACATGGCTAGTTGAATTTTAGGTAATCAACAGAAGTTAACTGCTTTTAATGGTACAATTAAAGTCCACTAATTAAAGGAAAGCTAGAACTCTAAAAAGAAAATTTTAAGATACTGTTAACGTGAAAGAAAAAAGAAATGACTGCAAGAAAAGAAAATGTTAAAAAAGAGATAAATTATACAAGACAGCACCCAAATCAGTTAACAATAATTTAGTCAATTTGTTGTAAAATAGATTTTCTGTAATGAGCCTTGGAATTATTACTTAAATCTCTACAGATAATAGTCTATCTAAACTCTATGATTAAAGTTCCTGTTCCAGACTGGTGTAGATAGTGTAAGTCAAAAATAGACCTAATTTTCGTTATTGTTCAAAATATTGGGACTATAACAAACTAATGATTAGAAAAATATTTTTTATTTGTCCAATTATTAATAAATAAATGTTTATTTCGGATGATTTTCGTTTTATTCTTCAGTTTCCTGGTTACATTCTCAGTTTCCTGCTACTTGAATTTCTTGAGATGACCATAAATCTAAAATTTTAAAATATTTTGACTGTTCCACTTAACATAGGCTAAAAGACGGTGTATTCTTTATGATAGCCTATATTTTGCAACTAGAATATGAAAAAAATGTCGGGCCGCAATGAGACTCATTTTTATCTTACAATTACTTATCTATGTAGTTCAAACGTGGCTAGTTTGGAATTAGATGGTAGTGTGCAATTTCTTCAGAAATAGTTATAATTATTATTAATAATGCGATTTGACTGAAATTTAGCATGGAAATAATATATATCTCGAGGAAGGATATAGCTACCTTTTCAATTGATATAATCGACATTCCTGCGTGCAAATCCGCAGGCACAGCTAAATGTGTTTTTATTCCAACTCGTCAAATCAATGTAAAAGACATCATTCATTTCATTTCTTCTTATGTCATTCAAAATTTGTTTCTCAGCTTAATTCAAGCAGCATGCTTCGTTGTGTAACAGTGTGAGTGTTTTAACTCATAAATAAAAATGCTTGAATAAAATATTTCAAGATAAGTACAATGTAATTTAGAAAAAACAAAAATAATTTATTGATAATAACGAGTTGTAGGCCAACTTAAAATTCCGTATCTGATGTTACGCCGATTTTGTAAAAAATTGCTGAACTTTTTAACCGACTCCAAAATATATATATATATATATATATATATATATATATATATATATATACATATATATACTTTTCAAAGTTTATGGCATGACATTTCGTACCGCGTAATATGGCATTACTCCGAACATGAGTCATGACATGACGCGCTATGCGTACTGTTGCTAACGCTCTCTATTACCTATGTAGTATTGTACTGAGATAGACCTTTTGTTATTATAAACATGCCGAAGAACGTTAAGTACTGTCCTGCCCTGTAATGTACGCAAGTTTAGTAATTGACAAAGTTGATTTCCGTTCATACTTGACTCTAATTAATGAACAAAATATAATCTATATAAAGCAGTGATTTAAATCATAATCTAAATAATTTTAGATGCACCACGAAAACATGTCAACAATGAGTGACCTCATTTCTAATGATTATATCTATATGATCTCATTTCTAATGATTATATCTATATGATTCATAAAACGACGATGATTACTGCCGTATTTAAAAATAAACTATGTATGCCATCAAAAACTTATCTGATAAAAAAACCAAGTCTCGCAACTCAGATGTTCTACCGTAAAAAGTTATGAGATCCATGTAATACCAAGTCAGTCAATTTATTCAGTCCCTACTTACGGGACCTTCTGTCATAAGTTATTACGTAATTAGCTGACCTAACAAAATCTTATAGCGACCATATCAATATTAAAAATCTTTTATGTTTCTAGAAATGTTTAATGAATTCGATAGTAAAATAAACGACGCCGTTTTTATAGATAATTTTAACCACAGTCATTTAAGTTCAACACCGAATTCGATTTTAAAATAGTAAACAAATACTCATGATCAGGTATATCTTCATGCTTACGTAAAGCAACATAAAGATCTCAAAACCCTAGAAAAACCTTAAAAGGCTGGTAGAGAGGTAATGCTGCCAGTATCCTGAGGACACTGCCAAGAGGCAACGATCTTGGGAATCATTTTTATTTGTAGTTAAATTTCTGTTTTTTTTTTATCGCGTAACTTTTCCTGTTCTTTATAGATAAAATGAATATCAGGTATATGTATTATGTATGGGATTTTATATTAGTTTTCGTTTAATTTCGTTTTCTACAATTAGATTTTAATTGTAGGTACATAATTTGATTTATCTAAATCAGGGCTGTCCAAGGTACGGCCCGCGGGCCGCATGCGACGCTCGGTTTATATTTGTGCGGCCCATGACTTGTTTTTCATTTACTGGTTTTTATACAGTTTTTTACCGCATCATTGAAAATTATATATTTCTAGATTAGTTTGTAGCTATTTATTTCACTGTAACACCAACAACTGTTACAATTAAATAAATAGCTCATCTTTACAATCTAGAAAGCCAATTATAGGTACCCTCTTATAGTTTTATTCAGCTTATCTCGGTGCGTCATACATTCAATTTTCATAAGCCCAGGCGTTATCCACAGGCAGTTCATTCCACAGCTTGACAGTATGCGGAACTAAACTTCTCTGGAACCCTCTCGATGGCGAGCGGTGCGACTGTAGAAAAAAGCCGTGGGCATCATGTCAAACAACTCTTCTGAACACACCCCATTGTATGTACAATCGGTAGAACACACAAAGGGACACAAAATCTCTTCTCAGACTTAAAAGTTCTCAAACCTTCTGTCAATTTGGGATCGTCAACAGTCCTCACTCGCCTTTGAATTGAGTTAGGTACAAGGTGCAAGCTGGTATCTAGGCGCTAAAAAAATATTGAAAACATTGTAGGTAATATGTCAATGACCAGCCGACACTAAGATAAGGCTTATAGAGTGCGATGTTATGTATGATATAATATGTATTATTAAAACATTTTGAATAATTGAATAAATAAATAAACTAAACAATATTATATTAACATAATCTCGAGAGATCATTGTGCTATCGAAGTGATTATTTCACCTATAGTTATATTATTGAGACGTACGATATGTAGGGACATATCAATTATCAAACCGAAAAAAATGTTGATCAAATAGCCTATTGTATATATTTAACGTAAGCGGAAAGCAGTGATAGTGACTTAGGTCATTGATGCGCAGTTGTGAATTGGGTATACACCTACGCTTACTTCACCCGATCACGCCACGTGCCGACGGACGTCGCGCGCGCTATGGGGCCATCCATAAATTACGTCACACGTTGAAGGGAAGGGAGGGGGTCGACGAAGTGTGACATTGTGTAACAAGGGGGAGGGAGGGGTCCTAAATTTCGCGACGTGACATTTCAAAATCTATTATAATCTAAGTGTTAAAACACGAACTTTGAACTATTAACGAAAACCTCAAAAACATTTGCAACTTATATATACGTACTTACTTATGTATACGTACAAATGCTGTGCAATTGTTTAGTCGATTTGATATAAACTGCAAATAGTAATAAAAAATACGTTTTGAAACATAATAACGAAGAAAAAATATTGTACTTACTTTATTTTGATACTATGTACTTTTTTTCTTACCTATAACCAATGTACATACGTTAATTGCAAAAAAAAAAAGGTTTTGGGGTGTAAGTAGTTCATCAACATCTTTGTAGCAAAGCCAATTGCTACAAAGCCACCTGCACGCGATGCACCCTGCTGACGGACAAACGAAGCTCTGGAGGTATGCAGCGTAATTGTAAGCTATCCGACTGGGGAATGTAGTTCCATCTCACAGAATACCGCAACCAAATAACAATTCCTTTGCTGGTTGTTGTATTCCTGCGGGTGAGTGAGGTCACCAGAAAGGAATGAGATGCTGCGTTGGCAGCGTGGATGGTGGCGCGCGTGCGATATTTTATGTTGCGAGCGTTAATATGGCTACGATAACCGCTTCACATCAGGCGGGCCGTATGCTTGTCTGCCACCCAAAGTAGTATAAAAATTACTACATACTATACATAACCAGTGGAATCCGTATTGAGTATACGGATTCCAACAAGGTAAGAGAACTACCCAATTATTGCGAAAGTTCACTAATGAAGTTAATGGCTATTTAGACAAGAAAATGCATGTTCTCGCTCTATTTATTGACTTCAGCAATGCATTTGATATGCTTAATTATAACATATTATACGATAAGCTTTCGCGGGGTGGTATTCAGGGGCCTCTTCTCAAATTACTCCAAAACTACCATAGCAATCGGCACACCACAATGAAGATACAAAACCAACTTAGTGCTAAAATAGAGACAAAAAAAGGCACTGCCCAAGGTTCCATAATTGGACCCTTGGAGTACTTACTGTACGTGAATGATATGAGTAATATAATAAGTTATGGTTCCGTATACCAGTTCGCGGATGATACGTGTATTCTCGTAGCAAGCCGATCTATCAATGAGGCAGTACAGCTCTTGCAGTACAACTTTAATCAATTATGTGGCACATGACGCAGGTCTCGTGATTAATGCGAAAAAAACAAAACTGGTGCACATACGATCATCGCACAATAAGACTCCAATAAAACCAGCTATAACAGCCCATGAACATATCTGTTTACATAACTGTGTGCAGGCTGTTGCTTGGCAATGTGCGTGCCCCATGTTAGAAGTTGTCGAAAATCATACCTATATTGGCCTTGTGATTGATAAAGGGGTAGGGTATGGTGAACCCAGCTGAGGAAGCTCACAACAGACCATAACCATATAAAACAAAGTCGGGTTTGGTGGAGCGTTTTTCAAATCTTTTAAGTCATTTTCAATTTCTTTCTGGATAATGCTTTTTATTGCTTGTAAAATTTATTTATTGTTATGTTTGAGATTTTGCTGTATCAGTGCACATATTTGCTCGAGAGTTACCTAGTTGTTCTTCGTTGGCTTTTGGATGTTTTCCTGATTTAAATTGTAACACGGAATTTAAGTCATCTCGCACCGGCGATATTTCTTGCCTTATCAACCCATATGAATGTTTACTTGTTTTTTGTCTTTTATCTTGCAACAATTGACCTAGCTACTTTAAATAACGTGTTCCGGCCATATAAAGGTGGGTATACACTAGAGATAGATAGATATTCCTGGACAAATTACACACGGCCATCTAGTCCCAAACTAAGCAAAGCTTATACTATGGATACTAGATAACTGATATATAATTCTTAAATACATTTTTTTTTGTAAATACATACATATAATACATAGAAAACGCCCAGACCAAGACAAACAGACATGTTCATGCACACAAATATTTGTCTTGTTCGGGAATCGAACTCGCGAGGCGCGACCTCGGTGTCAAAGTGGCCATTACTAACCATTCGACCACCGAGCTCGTCATTACTTGTAACAGAACAACGAGCCGCTCTATGATATATTCTAATAAATCACCTTTTCACGAACCAAACATCAAACACGCTTGCCGTTTTGTTACGTAATTGTGTAACATTTCATCGAGCCTTTGCACGAGCGCGGGCGATGCGACCCATGTAAATATTGTAAATGTTAATTTGGCACCATCTTCTATTTCTCATTTTTCTTCTAATATAATTCAGCAAGATAAACGCAGCACACGCAACCTGTAGGTCCGACAAAAGAGTGAACGCAAGGCAACGAAATGTTACGGGTTAATGCACACTCGCTGTGAGCATTATGCCGAACAGAGCATCGAGCATTCGCAGGAACGTTACATCACAGTAAAATGCTTTTGGGAACTGAGCCTTTACCTGTATTGTATCATTCGCAAGAACGTTACATTACATGGAAATGATCGAGAAAATGCTCAAGTATACTCACCTGATAGGAGCACCACCTTGGCGCGCCCTCGCCGGTTTCGTGGCGCCGCAGTCCAAAGGCAACGGCACGCTGAGTAACCTGAGTATAGTAAGCTGAGTAATCAGTACTAACGTCTTGAATATAGTGGTTTGCTCTTCTTAACATTTCGCTTCCCATCGGCGATCATCTATAAATTCTCGGTTTGAGTCTGCGTGCAGAACTGAACCACAGGGATCTAAAATGTCCATGTATCAACCGTCACGTGTGCTGCTAAGCACCTCTATCAAGGCATTTACATACAGGTTGAAGAGCCTTGAGGAATGCGAACCATGCTCCGATAAAACACTCGACCATCGTACAACACTGATCTAATTCAAAAATATCGGGATGGGTAGTATCGCTACACTACCGTAATTCTTTTTGCGTGAAAACGTCCTGTCGATTAATTCTGGCGCTCGTTTGATTTGTCACGAATAGGTCTTAGCGCTCGGATCCTTTCCTGCTGCCGCTGGCGCGGAACCATTTTACCTAGTGCCTGACTAGGCACTAGGTAGAATGGTTCCGCGCCAACAAAACGGTTTGACTAAACAGGCGCATTTAACTACGTGAGCATGTTGAGGAAAAGGATGTTTTCATAAGTTTCTTTAAGTAACCAAGGCTCGGAAATCATCCTCGCTTTCTACACGAGTCGAGTATTATTTCCGGAGCTGTCATTGTCAGCCGTATAGTAAATCATCCTGTAGTTCAGCTCTCTGAATAGGAGGATGATTTCAAGGGTCTCATTCGGTATCAAGCCCTCGGAAATCACGTACTTCAGCACATAATTCCAGCATTATTTCCGGAGCTAACATTTGTAAACGCGTACCGTAAATTAGGGATGTTAGAGAAGTGAGCGAAACTGAGCGTATGTGTGTGCGGCGCCATACAAACTGTTCCAGATTCGTCTCAGAGGGGAGGTGAGGTCGATACGAGAGAGCGGCATGGAGTGGCCATACTGTAATAGTACTATTACTTATACTGTGATAGTACTTGAGTTTGCTTTAAATGCAGAATGGCTGACTCAGTAGATAGTCCAGACTTAAATCCAAATTGGTTATCATGAATATTTAGGTAGGTACTTATCAAGTTGAGGTTCAGCAAACCATCAAGTTATTGAAATTGTGTTAAACAGAATTTGGTCTTTAGTTATTTTTATGCCTTAAGTCCCCAGTTTTATTCTTCACCACTAGTACCACCACCGTTTCAATCATACCAGCTGATAAGTGAGAGTGCGTTAAACATAACGAATAAAACGTGGCAAGTACCTTAGGTAGGTGATTTCCAGTCACAATATTTTTCTACAACCAATTGTGGTCCCAAAATACTGTGTTCTGTGTACTCCCAAAAAACTGTGTGTGGTGTGTGTTTTATGTAAATAACAACGGGAATTAACGCGATCATAAGGGTATTTACATACCTTTATTATGGACCTGACGTTTCGACCAGGTTGCACCAGTCGACTGGTGCATGCTGGCTGTACAGTATGGCCACTCCCCGCCGCTCTCTCGTGTCGACCTCACCTCCCCTGTGTGACAAATCTGGAACAGTTTGTATGGCGGGCGGCGCACGCACTCACGCTCGTTCGCACTCTACACAGACGTCATTGTTTATATAGTTGTAAACGTTGTCCGGAGTGTGGCGAAAGTTTAAAAGTATGTGTGTGAGTGTTGTGTACTCGCTAAATGAACAGGCGGCGCGTGGCAAGAGCAACGTACTATACTCGTAAATAGGATTATCAGTCAACAACCGCAAACACGTAATTCTCGTCATTCAAGGCTGATTATTATTAGAACAGTTTATCGGCAACAGCTGATGTTAACAGCGACCGTGAATCATCGAACTCGATATCGACGAGCTCGGTGGCCAAATGGTTAGCAATGGCCACTTTATTATTATTTATATTATTATGACTCCGAGGTCGCGGGTTCGATTCCCGCACAAGACAAATATTTGTGTGCATGAACATGTATGTTTGTCTTGGTCTGGGTGTTTTCTATGTATTATAAGTATGTATTTACAAAAAAAAACATACATACATTTATCGTACATTTATCAGTTATCCTACCCATAACACAAGCTTTGCGCTTAATTTGGGACTAGATGGCACTGTGTAAATTGTCTAGAAAGATTTATTTAATTATATATTGGTTAGTAAGAGATACGTGGACGCATGAGACTTCATACGCGGGGGGGGGCGGACGCTTGAGTGGATAAAAACATCGCGAAAAAGCCCGATAATTCTTAATAGAATCCATGTTGTCTCTACAATATTAGGTACTAAACTGTATTATATATTATTTTTTGGATTTGTTAGTTTCCGTGAAGAAACAATACCGGAAAAACGCGCCAATTTTGTTCAAATTTTCGTCGTTATATATAATGGTGGTAGCAATATTTGTTAGAAATAATTTTCATTTATCCCACGTAAGTACTTATATGTGACAAAATAATTCGAAATCGACGAAACCAAAATACACTTTGTTTACGGCCTGCCAAAACAACTGTGCTGCAAAAGAGATACTATGAATGGCTCAAAAATCTTATCCTTATCCTTATCCTTATCCTTATCCTTATCCTTATCCTTATCCTTATCCTTATCCTTATCCTTATCCTTATCCTTATCCTTATCCTTATCCTTATCCTTATCCTTATCCTTATCCTTATCCTTATCCTTATCCTTATCCTTATCCTTATCCTTATCCTTATCCTTATCCTTATCCTTATCCTTATCCTTATCCTTATCCTTATCCTTATCCTTATCCTTATCCTTATCCTTATCCTTATCCTTATCCTTATCCTTATCCTTATCCTTATCCTCTTCCTTATCCTTATCCTTATCCTTATTAGGGCATGTAATATTGGAAAGTTTTCAATTCCGATACTGATTTCCGATATTAGATCTCAATATCGGACTGAATTTCACAAATGCATTATACATCCTCATAAAGTTGGGTTTGATACAGTAAAAATAATATTTTAGATCAAAATCTTTAATTTGGTACAAAACTTTGTGGATTTATTTAGTTTTTTTTATTAAATATAGTTGTAAACGTTGTCCGGAGTGTGGCGAAAGTTTAAAAGTATGTGTGTGAGTGTTGTGTACTCGCTAAATGAACAGGCGGCGCGTGGCAAGAGCAACGTACTATACTCGTAAATTTAGTAAAATAAGATTTCTCGATATTATCCTACATTACTAATTAAACGGACTCATAATCAACATAAATAACATATCAAATGAAAATATTGAAGCAAAATAAACATTTAGGAATAACATTTGTACCATACTTCGCATCATCACAAAATCACTGTCATCGATAACATGGGCCATCGAAGACTCTAGTGGCAATATAGTGACAGAACTAGATAAAATCTCAGAGATTTGGAAAGGTTATTGTCAATCCCTATTTGAAGATCCACAATGCAAGAACTTTCCCAGCGTGGAGCCTGAGAGTGAGGAACTGGAGCCCCCCATACTTATACGAGAGGTTGAAGCCGCTATAAACCACCTCAAAAATGGAAAAGCGACGGGAAGAGATGCAATCCCAATCGAAACCATACGCGCCATGGGAGAGCACGGCTCGCAAATTATACACACCATCTGTAATAAGATATAGAAAACCGGAGTATGGCCGGGTGAATGGACTCATACAGTCTTCACCCCGTTACACAAAAACGGGTCAACTAAGAAATGTAACAACTACCGCCTTATTGCACTTATATCACATTCTAGCAAGATCTTGTTACATATTCTAAATGAAAGGCTTAAAGCTTATCTGTCTAAGGAGATTGCTCCGGAACAGGCTGGTTTTGCAAGGGGGAAGGGCACTCGAGAGCAAATACTCATTGTTCGTCAAATTGTCGAGAAGGCTCGAGAATTCAACAAGCCAACTTATATCTGCTTTGTTGACTTCTCCGAAGCGTTTGATTCGGTGAACTGGCCAAAGCTCTGGAATACACTGTTAGCAATGGGGACACCAAAACATCTAGTTCACCTTATTAGACGTTTGTATGAAGAAGGAACAGCCTCGGTACGGACAGATAACATTTTGTCAATTAACTTCCACCTCAGTGCCGGTGTCCGCCAAGGATGCATAATATCACCGCTCTTGTTTAATATATACACAGAACTTACAATGAGAATCACTTTGGAGGATTGGACAGACGGTGTAGCAGTTGGTGGATACAGGATTGCAAATCTGCGGTATGCCGACGACAGCACCTTGTTTGCAACTAATTAATGTCATATGGAAGAACTACTTCTCAGAATGGAACGCGTAAGCCTAGAGTTCGGACTACAGATCAATCGTACTAAGACCAGAATGATGATCGTGGATCGCGCCAACAGTAACATGGCAGAAGTAACACAAATCACAAACTGTGAAGTGGTCCAGTCCTCTATATACCTTGGCTCTCTTGTAATGAACAGCGGTGGCTGCGTGGATGAAGTAAAGAGATGCATGGCTATAGCTAGAAGCGCAATGGATAAGCTGAAAAGAATATGAAAGAACAGGAACTTAACTAAAGCCACTAAAACCCGGCTCGTAACAACTTTAGTCTTCCCCATATTTTTATATGATGCAGAGATGTGGACTTTACGCGAAGTGGAAAAGAAAAAGATAACGCTTTAGAGATGTGGTGCTGGAGACGAATGCTAGTGGAGTATCGTGGACCGAACATCGCATAAATGTCTCCATACTTCAACAACTCGTCAAGCAGCGATTATCTGCTCTAGTACAATCGCGTATACTAAAATTCTTCGGCCACGCCTCAAGACGCGAAGGTGACTCCATCGAACGCCTTGTGGTTCAGGGTAGAGTCGAGGGTACAAGACCTCGCGGCAGATCTACCATGCGGTGGACCGACCAGACAAATCTGCCGTCGGCGGCCCACTGCATGAGTGCATCAGAAGTGCCTCAAATCGGACGAGATGGCGGGATATTGTGAAGCGAGCAACTACAACCCTTAATCCTCTCTCTTGACGACCACGACCACTCTGTCAAAAGACTAGGTTTATTTTTTAAAGGCACGTTTTTCTTTGCAATACATTCTCAAAACGACAAAGCTTCAAGCATTTTGTCGGATAGTGAACTTCGTATTTTATTACAAGAATAACCGGCCGACGAAAAACACGCTCACTTTCAACACTGGTAGGCAAAACTCATGTAAGGCCTGCGTCAGATAAACTTCTCTTTCACCTCTGTTGTCGTATACTACTTTTTTAGTCATTACAAATCCCAAAAGACCAAATTTGTCTGACGAGGATACGGTTCTCGTCTTTTCTTTGCACTTTTCCAGTTCCTTCTCAAGTTCCTGTTGGAGGGTTAACTTACTCGTTGCAGCGAGCCGAGCTAAGGGTTTATCGGAATCTTCTTCATCGGAAGATAATAAAGCAGTTATCGTAGGCTACATCTCTGTTTCTGTGACGGCGATGGTGCTAGTTGGATTTTCTTTATATTTGAGGCGTTTCAACATGTTTACAACAACGTTACATATTGGTTCACTTGTGGGTTTCGGAATATTTCCGGCGCTGTTGCTTGTGGCGCGCTTATTAACTTTATTTAAAAACAAAAAAAACTAAATTTGTGTGACTTTGATGTTACGATATTGGGTCACTCAGTATCGGAATTTATAATATCGGAAATCGGTTCCGAGATTCCGATATTACGATATTCCGAGATTCCGAGATTCATGCCCTAATCCTTATCCTTATCCTTATCCTTATCCTTATCCTTATCCTTATCCTTATCCTTATCCTTATCCTTATCCTTATCCTTATCCTTATCCTTATCCTTATCCTTATCCTTATCCTTATCCTTATCCTTATCCTTATCCCTATCCTTATCCTTATCCTTATCCTTATCCTTATCCTTATCCTTATCCTTATCCTTATCGTTATCCTTATCCTTATCCTTATCCTTATCCTTATCCTTATCCCTATCCTTATCCCTATCCCTATCTTTATCCCTATCCCTATCATCCTTATGTTTATCGTTATCCTTATCGTCATCATCACCATCATCGTCGACGTCATCGATGTTGGAGATTCGCCGCGACGACCGCGCAGAAGCTGGAGCAGAGACGACCAAAAAAGACGACCAAGGCAGTCGCATGCATCTATTAACAGTAGTGGGCGGGTGCCGGCGGGCAGTAATTTGCATGAACTAATTGGTGACGGAAGCACGCAAAGTAGCGTAAATCAAATTGCCTGTAATATTCTATTTGCTCTAACAACTTAATAGTAGATACCTACTGAAAGACACTAGTTTTACGAGAGTACTCGTTCCAAGCTCTTTCATGTCGTTGCCTAAACATGTAGATTCTTCAGCGAGGTTACTTCCCGAAAATCTATGTATTCGGGGCGTGCAAATTGACAAGCTCGGTAGCGGTCAATGACGCGGCATCGACACCAACGCTCGTGGGTTCGATTCCCACATAGGGCAAACATTTGTGTGCATGAACATGTCTGTTTGTCTTAGTTTTTTTTTTTTAATAAAAATTAATAATCAGAGAAACGCCTAAATCCATCTGCCGTACCTCAAAAACCGCTAACACATCTTTGCAATGCCCAACAGGGTTCATATGTATGTAATAATCTGTATACTGTATAAACATCCTTATAACTATGTACTACATATGAAATGCAATAAAGATATTGAGTATGGAGTATTAGTCTGGGTGTTTTCTATATATCACAAGTATGTATTTACAAAAAAAAAATGTATTTACGTATGTTTATCAGTTGTCTAGTACCCATAACACAAGCTTCGTTTGTTTAAATGTTACCCTATTTATTGCAAATAAATTATTTTGAATTTGAATTTTGAATTCGCTTACTTTGGGGCTAGATGGCGCTGTGTAATTTGTCGGACAATGTTTATTTATTTATTATTTATTATTAAATATCTGTTCTAAGGCACGCATTACTTCCTCTTCCGATGTCATTAACAGGGCTACCACCACCGCGTCAAGCACGGAACCGCTTGGTAATGGGGTGTAAGTGGTTCATCAACATCTTTGAACCAAAGCCAACTTCACCTGCTCGCGGTGCACCCTGCTGACTGACAAACGAAGCTCTGGCGAAAAGAGAGGTAGGGAGCGCAATTTGAAAGCTACCCGACTGGGGAATGTACCTCCACCTCACAGAATACCGTAGCCAAATAACAATTCCCTTGAGGGTTGTTGTGTTCCTGCGAGTGAGTGAGGTCACCAGAAGGAAGGAGATGCTGCGTTGGCAGCGGGGGTGGCGGCGCGCGAGCGATATTTTATGTTGCCAGCGTTAATATGGCTACGGTAACCGCTTCACATCAGGCGGGCCGTATGCTTGTCTGCCACCCGACGTAGTATAAAAAAAAAAAAACCGCGCAGTAAGTCAGTGAGTTTGGCAATCGCGCTATGTTCTCTAAAGAAGAAAATGCTGCTTTAGTAAAATTATAAATAATAAATAAATAAATATTTCTGGACAATTTACACAGCGCCATCTAGTCCCAAATTAAAAGCAAAGCTTGTGCTATGGGTACTAGACAACTGATAAATTTACTTAATTTTTTTTTAATACATATGTACCTACTTGTAATACATAGTAACACCCAGACCAAGACAAACAGACATGTTCATGCACACAAATGTTTGTCTTGTACGGGGTCGAACCCGCGACCACGAAGTCAAAGTAACCATTTCTAGCCATTCGACCACCGGGCTCGTCGAGAATTTTTGAACATTGTCAAATAGCCTATTGTAAGAGCAACGCAAGGCTGCAGCCCAAGCACTACTTTTACGTCGCCAGCTAGAGCAAGAGGAGGAGAGCGCTCAGCGCGCACAGCTGGAAGGTATACGCGTTCATGAGGAAAGAGAATGCGAACAAATAGAAGCCAAATTACGACGACAAACAGAACTCGAGCTCCAGGCAAAGCTTGCTGCAATTGATTGTCACACGAGTATTTTAAGACCTAATTATGTGCAGTTTCATACACTACTTTATCTAATCTCATGAAATGATAATAATATTTTAAATAAAACCGATTCTTACTTATAATCCATTTGGAGATCGAGCATGCGTGGTGCGCATGCGAGACGCGCCGCGCGGCCCCCGCGTTCGTACTAAAACCCCGCGTTCATCATAACTGAGTCATCATATCAGTGCCGAGTCTACTGCAGATTTCGGTTTTCATACTGAGTTGGGACCATTTTGCGACATTGCACAGTGCTTTAAATTTTCTTATGTTTTAATCTTATTGTGTCTATTGAACTTGTTTGTATAGTACTGTGTGATGTGTGCAAATAAATGTTTTTCTTGTTCTTCTTTTCTTCTTTCATAGATTATGTAGAAATTTTTTGCAAACCTGCTTGCTACTGTATCGAAATGGAAAAAAAGTTATTTTTCGATAAAGAGAGACTTGTCCATAAAGAGCTATACCGAAAAGTAACTTTTTAAATTTATTTTGATGGCTTGTACACTAGACTGACATTATGATTTTGTGTTTAGTTTTTTAATCTCTAAATTTTAGTATGAGAGTAGATGGTTGCGCTGAGGCTTACTCCGAGGTTTTGATCTCGGAAACGGTAATTCCGGAAGTACTACAGTGGCAGCTGGTTTAGTACGAGTGAGCCCGATTTGGTATTAATTAAGTGGACTGTATATTATAGGGGTTGCGAGTGCGATGTTGTGAGGTACGATTGAGCGGGGGGGGGGGGGGGGGGGAAGGAAACACGTGAGACTCACCTCTTGGTCTTCTTTGTCTCCAGCTTCTATGATGCAGCTCCTATTCGCCCAATTTCGAATAGACACGTGGGCGTCTCGTACCTTCACTTCACATATAGTATTTAATTTTTTTTTAATACATATGTACCTACTTGTAATACATAGTAACACCCAGACCAAGTTGTTGTACGTACACAATATTTCGAGAAAGTCCACAATTGTGATTTTCAAATTAACATATCTCGAGAGATTTTTGTGCCATCGAAGTAATTCTTTCACCTATGGTTATATTATTGAGACGTCCCTACATATCAAACCGAAAAAAATGTTGATCAAATAGCCTATTACGTAAGCGAATAGCAGTGATAGTGATAGTGACTAGGACATTGATGCTCAGTTGTGAACTGGGCTATACACCTACGCTTACGTCACCCGATCACGCCACCACAGCATAGTAATACAACCAGTACTATTAGGCGCGCCGGGCACCAAATCTTCCTAAGCGGTCGTGTAAAAGACGCTTGGCTGTGTGCGTGCGCCGATTTGGGCGCTAGTATGAAGTTAAAGTACTGATTGTATTACTATGCTGTGACACCACGTGCCGACGTCGTATAATTTTGTGTAATAAACTTTTCAAATATGTGTTTTTTATATTTATTTATATTTTCAGCCCACGGATACAAACAAGACCAATCCAAAATTCAACAAGACGTTTTTGTCACCGGTACCTACTGACGATCTGAACAATGGCACAAATATAACAAACAGTACTAGCCAAAGTAACAAACAATTTCCTGACTATTTCAGTTGGTAAGTGTTTCAGTTTAAACCACAATTTGGGGCCATCCATACATTACGTCACACGTTGAAGGGGGAGGGAGAGGGTCGACGAAGTGTGATATTGTGTGACAAGGGGATGGGAGGGGTCCTAAATTTCGTAACGTGACATTTCAAAATCGATTATAATCTAAGTGTTAAACTACGAACTTTGAACTACGAGTATTAACGAAAAACTCAAAAACATTTGCAACTCTAGATGTAAAATTGCAAAATATGTGACGTCACACTAGGGAGGGGGGAATCTCACAAATGTGACCAGCTGTGACAAGGACGTACTCGCCCACCTAGGGTTCCGTACGTAGGATCATTATAAATTTGATATTTTTCATTATAAATATGAAATAATGCGTCTGAAAAAATAAATAAAATATGCACATCAAGCCCTTTCATATATACCCCATTTGAACTAGTAGCTTCAATTTGAAATTTCACCCCCTATAAAGAATATAGACTCCCTATTTTTCAAGATTTAATGTATTGTTTTGAGATTTATTCTTGTATTTGTAGTCTATAACGATTTGCCAAATTTCATAGTTCTAGGTCAACGGGAGGTACCCTATAGGTTTTGATTCCCTTGAGAATGTGTCGAAATATGCGTTTTTGCTGAATATACGGCCGTATCTTTTTTTTACGTAAACTTAGCAGTTTGATTTTTTTACAACTTCATGGGACCGTAGACCTGAGTATACAATTCAAATTTCAGCTTGATACCTCCACGCATTCTCGAGATAGAGGGTCTTGACAGACAGACGACAGACAGACGGACAACAAAGTGATCTTATAAGGGATCCGTTTTTCCTTTTGAGGTACGGAACACTAAAAACGAATAATAACAAAATCATTTGATGCAATTTTGTGTCACAGCTATATATCTATCATCTCCATCCAAAATTCATCAATAGATAGATGAAGAATCAAAGAATTTATTACGCTGAGTTAGGATAGGATGTACATCGCGTACGGAGGCAAGAAAAAAAAACGAATGATAACAAAATCGGGGGGGGGGGGGATACAGTTTAGTGTTGCATGCACAAATCTATCAACTCCATCCAAAATTCAATCACAACACTGGATAGAGATGAAGGATTAAAGAATTTACTACGTTCAGTAAGGACTATGTAACATCGTGTGCGGGGTAGGGGGAAGCGCTGCCATTTTGAGACAATTTTAGTGCTTATAACGTATTTACGTACAACACACGGCCGCGTCCATTTTTTTTTTATACTACTTCGGGTGGCAGACAAGCATACGGCCCGCCTGATGTGAAGCGGTTACCGTAGCCATATTAATGCTCACAACATAAAATATTGCTCTCGCGCCACCACCCCCGCTGCCAACGCAGCATCTCCTTCCTTTCTGGTGACCTCACTCACTCGCAGGAACACAACAATCCTCAAGGGAATTGTTATTTGGCTGCGGTATTCTGTGAGGTGGAGGTACATTCCCCAGTCGGGTAGCTTACAATTACGCTCCCTACCTCTCTTTTCGCCAGAGCTTCGTTTGTTCGCCAGCAGGGTGTACCGCGTGCAGGTGAAGTTGGCTTTGGTTTAAAGATGTTGATAAACTACAGCCCAAAAAGACAGCCACATCAATTTTTTTGTTTGTGTTTGCTGTTTGTATTTCTGCTCACCAGTAATCGGCAAACACAAGGCGTTCTGTGTTTGCGACAAACAGCAAGCGTATTGAACAGTGTTGGTGTTGGGTATTTGTAGTCGGTGTTTGGCATGTCTCGGGTGATTCTGGTGTTTGCGAGCTCCAAACACTAAGTGTATGGAGCTGGCTTTATTTATTTATTTATTTATGGCAACAAACAGTCGTATAAACTAAAGTAGTGCCAGTATATATTCTATAAATTACATTTTTTTTTTTTAGTTCTGCTTCTCATAACTTGCGGTCAATTAAAGTTAACCCTAATGGCATTTATGTTTAATTCTGTAGTATTAAACAAGCTAGTCTTGTGCATATGGACATGGGGGACGCCGATCCGTTGCCAGCCTATACTCCTTCCTTCCTTTCTTTCTGGTGACCTCATTCACTCGCAGGAACACAACAACCCTCAAGGGAATTGTTATTTGCTTGCGGTATTCTGTGAGGTAGAGGTATTCCCCAGCCGGGCAGCTTAAAAAATACGCTATGCCCTCTTTTCACCAGAGCCTCGTTTGTCACTCAGCAGGGAGCACCACGGGCAGGTTGGCTCTGGTTCAGAGATGTTGATGAACTATTTACACCCCATTTATATATTATTTTTTACATATAGTTATAGTTAACTTTATTTTTCTAATAGATTATTATATTATCTGCTTTCCAGGTTTGATGAAGGTTTTGTGGGCGCGCCGCGGGATCAAGGAAGCTGTAACATATGCTGGGCAATCGCTATTTTTCAAGCGATGCAAACCCAGTACGCCATCAAAAATAACAAGTTCATCAAACTTAGTTACGAGGTAACATCAATGTTGAACGTTCTTTCTTTGTTTGATTGGCATTATTTTTGTCTTGCTACATTGGAGGCAGGTATAACGCATCTATATGTAAAAACATCTTAGACCACAATTAATATTTATCCCAGTGCTAGAAGCCTATGGCATACCTATGGCCTAAGATACAGCGCTTCCTGAATGACTTTTTAATTTCAAAAAGAAGAGACGTGACAAATTGTTAAAGCTTAATTAAAATGAATCATTATCATTATTTATATATTTATTTATGTATCGGCATCAATCGACATCAGCCCATAATCATCACACTGTTGGGATACGGGTCTCCCCTCATTCGAAGGGGTTTAGAGCATACTCCACCATACTGCTCAACTACGGGTTATTGGAGGCCAGTGTTTTCAAGAAGCCCAAAGGCGCACTGACTTTGGCTTATCGACTATTTTCTGATGACAACAGCCGGGACCGACAGCTTAAATAATAATAGTGGGCCTTCCGAAGCACGGAGGAGCTCGAGATTATACCATATAATATCCATAGATATGCTACGGTCGACGTAGCTTAACTAGCGTGATGCAACGACGACATCGGGCTCCTCATATTTATGTAAGGTTTATGTATATCTACAGCGTCGGACTGGCCATATAGTCGAGGTGGCATTTGCCAGCCGGGCCCCCCACGGGCCTGGCTTGCGGGGCTTGCGGCAACCGTAGGATAATATACCATCTACCATCATCTAGTCTCGGGCCCCGGGCTTGTCAGCCACCCGGGCCCTTCCGGCCCAGTCCGACCCTGTATATCTATAATGCGCCATCTACCTATTAAGTATTACACTACTAAACAATGCATAGCAGTCCATCGTTGCATATGAAATCCGGCTATTTTTTTTAAACACCAAACTTATGAAATAATTATTATTTAAATAGTTGTTTTCGACCAGCTTGCCGGAATGTTATAAATAATCAAATTTAAATAATTTATTGATAAATTATTAATAATTAATGACACTTTATAATTTATTATTTGACATTTATATTATTATGTTTATATTATGAGACTCAATAGTGTAATTTTTAATTAATGTTTGACAACTGATATTTTTGTTTTATATTTCTATTAATTTATTCTTACGTATTTCATATTTAAATTGTAATGATCTTTTTACATGCCAATGTTGGGTGCAACATGCTCGCACTTTTATATTCATACCACCCTTGTACCGTATATGCCTGCAAATAAAATGATTTGATTTGCTGGCTTGCAATGGACAAAAAAAAATCAATCTAACTGACAATCAAATCAAATTATAACAAATTAACGTTATGTAAAATAAAATTATATTATCTGTCATTATATATTATATGACTCACCGTATTATGAATATATATGAATTATTTTCATGTCTTAAACGACACGCAAAATTACACTATATTATGACCTTATTTGCATGCTGCAGCACGCTATGTAATATCCTGGCGCAGAATTCTTTAATACGCCACTCCGTAAAATTCCATCTCAGTAGAGATGTTCTAATCTCCGTTCATCTTTTTACACATTGTTATATGTAATATAATATTTTATCTACTCTCCTACTGAAATTTAGAGATTAAAAAACTAAACACAGAATCTTAATGACAGTCTTTTACGCACAAGCTATCAAAATAAATTTAAAAAGTTATTTTTCAAAGTCAAAGTCAAAATTCTTTATTCTGTGGGCCCTCGCGGGCACTTAGACACGTCTTTTACAATTAGGTATATTTTTTTATCTACCAGCATTTCGGAATGACCATTGACGAGAAGAAATGCCGAAAGAAACTCTGTCAATATAGGTCTTTTTTTTTAAATAGCCATTATCATAATACAATAAGAAGAACAATAATATTCAACCAAAATAATAGAAAAAAAAAATTAAAGTAAAATAAAATAGTAAAAAAATAAAAATATAAAAAATCATAGTATAGAGTGTATATACATATTGTATAAAGTCCAAATATGTATATCCACAATACTACTTGTAAAGATAAGACGCCTGTGCTTCACATCCTGTGCCGAGAATTTGCCATACAGGTAATCGTCGGTCCTGTAGTAAGCCTTTTTACATAAGGTGGTCTTAATAAGCTGTTTGAATTTAGTGTCGGGTAAAATCAGGACCGACTCCGGCAACTTATTGTAGTAGCGGATGCAATTTACGACAAACGAATTATTGACCTTCCCCAGTCTATGTTTTGGAATAACCAATTTGTTTTTGTTCCGCAATTTGACATTAATTATATCACATACTTTTGTAAAATTCGAAATATTTTTACGGACGTACATAATATTTACATAAATATATTGAGAAGCGACAGTGAGGATATTTATCTCCATAAATAACTCACGGAGTGAATCCCTAGAACCCAAATTGTAAATTGATCTAATGGCTCTCTTTTGTAATACAAAAATTTTATCAATGTCAGCTGCTTTACCCCAAAGCAATATGCCATATGACATAATGCTATGGAAATAACTAAAATAAACGAGCCTAGCAGTTGTCTCGTCCGCTATCTGTCTTATTCTCCTAACCGCATAAGCTGCGGAACTGAGTCTGCGAGCTAGTTTCGTTTTCGATACAGTTGTCTTACGGACAACTGTACAGTTGTCTTACGGACAACTGTATCGC
Organism: Hypsopygia costalis; assembly: GCA_937001555.2. Taxonomy (NCBI): domain Eukaryota; kingdom Metazoa; phylum Arthropoda; class Insecta; order Lepidoptera; family Pyralidae; genus Hypsopygia; species Hypsopygia costalis. Next base: position 7,474,988 of record OW443344.2, on the reverse strand, counting down.
GTCGCGCATGCGCACTACGCATGCTCGATCTGCAAATGGATTTATATGTAAGAAATAAAGCTGTTAAATTAATTTCATGGTTGTATTTAAAATATTATTATTATTATATTTCATGAGGTAGTGTATGAAACTGCACATAATTAGGTCTTAAAATACTCGTGTGGTCTATTATAACATTCGCCTTCGGCTCATGTTATAAACTCACACTCGTATTTTAAGAACCCTTATTATGCAACAGTTTCATAAACGACTTTTATCTGAAGTATTATTTCCATCACAGAAATAGTATCCGTCTTTTCCTACTAGAATTTATGATAAAAGTCAGATGTGCGAATAACACTCGTGCCCAGGATTGGTCATAGAGTCCATTTCTAACTTTACTCCACAGGATCTATTCCAAAAGTTACCAGGCATACATGACTGTAAAATGAAAAGTCACATAGAAATCATCAAATTTATGAAAAACAACAATATAAGCCTATTGACAGAAGAATGTTATCCAGACGATGCCCATTGCACAAGGAGTGTGGGAATCCAGAGTTATAATCTCTCACTGTATGTACACGTACTTGATAGTAGTTACTATACATCTCACCCATGGCTTTTTTTCTTTTCATGTCTTTTTCGGGGTTGTACGTTGTTTTATAGACATTTCTTTATATGTTCTATTTTATTTATATTGTTTGTAACGTGAATGCGTCTTTAAAATTGCTTCCATATGAAGGCAATTGAAAAAAACGAATAATAACAAAATCATTTGATACAGTTTTGTGTCGCAGCTATATATCTATCATCTCCATCCAAAATTCACCAATAGATAGATGAAGAATCAAAGAATTTATTACGCTGAGTTAGGACTAATGGACATCGCGTACGGGGGAGGGCGAAGCGTTGCTATTTTGTGATAATTTTAGTGCATATAACGTATTCACGTATAACACACGGCCGTGTCCATGGCACAGGCACACCCCATTTTTTCGAATATTATCTTTTCACAGAATAATCAATAGACAGGAATGTACACTTACTTTAAATAATTTTAGCTAATAGATATTATTATTATAATTTAATTAAATTGTTATATTATCATATCATAGAATCAGAAATCAAATATTCTTTAGTGTCATATTCATAGTATGTATAACTCAAAGATTATTGTTATAAATAAAATTATATTCTTCTATTATCATATCACAGAATCAGAAATCAAATATTCTTTATCGTCATATTGTTTAGTTAATAGAAAACTTAGTTTGAGAGCGATTCCTTTCTGGTTGGGTCGCAATAGGCTATTTTCCAATGTTTAAAAATTGTATAAATTATTTAACAATATCGTAAAATTCACAAAACTATAAAGATCTGCAAACTTTCATTCTAATATCTTCAGTCAGACTTTTTTTAGCGTCGATCAAAGTTTGGCGGGAAAGTCCATTTTAAAAGTATGAAATTATTAAAAAATAATATTTCCATTGGAGAAGCAATAAAAATGCTATAACTTTTATTATGATACTAATAACATAAACGCAATATTTAACATAGCTGTCGTACAAATTTCTGATTTGATGCATACAAAATACAAACCTGTGACGTCATAATTCGGTAGTCTTTTGTATGGAGCATTTAGGGGCAGTCTAAAAATTGTGATATTCAAATTACCATATCTCGAGAGATTTTTGTGCTATCGAAGTAATTCTTTCACCTATGGTTATATTATGGAGACGTCCCTACATATCAAACAGAAAAAATGTTAGTCAAATAGCCTATTGTAAATTAACCTGCTTGTCTGTAACATTTTTTTTATTTTGTGACAAGGTCGCAGTTCTAACGTAACCTACTATTTTGTAGTAGCTCGTTACGAATAAACAATATTGTTTAAGAAACAATTTATAATAATTGATTTTGTTAGAATAAAATATGTGAAATAAAATTAATTGAATTATTTCTATGAAAAATCAATAGTCAATAGTTATTAAAAGAACAACATCAATATATATATATATATATAAAAGTGAATACCTATTTCGCTTGGTCACGACATCACGCGTGAACAGCTGGACCGATGTCGCTAATTCATTTTTTGTTGCGTTTATTATTGTCAGAAGAAAATTCTTATGAAAGAAAAACATAAGAAAGTTGCACGGAAAACTAGAAAATTTAATGAAATTGAACCAGTATATTAATTTTTCTAATGTAAATTTTGACAGAACTGTCAGTCATTTGACAGCATGCGCGAAACCAATTCGAATTTAATATTCATAATAAGGAAGACAGGATAACGTCTGTCGGGTGTCGGGCTAGTGACACTAAAAATACAAGAAGCCATATTATATGATACATTTTCTGCGAAATGAAATTCTGCGAAATTTCTATATGTGAAACAAGGGAACACCCTTATTCGGAGTTTCCAAGACATGTCCCTTCTAATGTCTTTCTATCTCATTCAGTCATTTCTATCTTTCTATCTGCATGAAACTGCTTAAGATCATCATCATTATCAGCCTGTATCTACCCACTGCAAGGCTGAATAGGTGTTCCGACACCTGCTTTTCTCCTTTGGTTTTTCATTTTTGAAGTCATCTGTCCATCTAGAGGGGGGGGGGGTCCAACACTTCGTCGCCCGATACGCGACCTCCACTCTAGGCTCCCCCCCCCCCCCCCCATCTGCTATCGCTGACTCGGCAGATTTGGCGTCGACAGAACAGTCGTCTAACAGGCACTAAGTAGCCAAGCAAAAATATTTCAGAGTTAACAATTGATAAGAAAACACACATAAAAGTAGGATGTGGTTGCGATCCGCAGAATCTTTTGCTTTTTTGTGCTATTGAGGTGACAAACACGCATATGAGCCGCCTGACGGTAAGCAGTTATCCCATGTTTTCTTATGAAAGCAGAAAATAAGAAGTTGCGGGAGAATTTAGAAAATTAAAGAAAACTGAACGACCATAATCTTAATACCTTTTCTAATTTAACTTTATGTCGTTTGACAGATTGCGCGAAGCCAATTCGAATTCAATATTCATTGATAAGAAAACAGGATGTCAGTCGGGTCAGCTAGTATACAACTATATTACTTTTATTATGCCAATTTACTTATCGCACCCCGGTGCGACACTGTCACATTTGCAAAAAAATGCAAAAATGAGTTATATATTTAAAAATTGCCAGAGGGCATGAGTGTCACGCCCTCTTACAGAAACTAAGCGTACTACAAAAGTAACGTTATCGTACCAAAATAAAATTGATTTAAAAAAAATATATAAACCGACTTCAGTTGGCGAGCGCAGCTTATTAGTGGAATACCCCGGGCGACGCTGCTGCCCGTCTTCCGGGAGAAAAGTTATTGCATCACACAAGATTCCTTAGTCACCTTGTACGACATCCAGCGCAGAGCAATGGAGTGGCGCAATTTTATTTTGCCGGTAATCACACGGCAAATTGAAGGGTTTTCCTCGATTTTTGTGGGATCCCATCATCAGACTCTGACTTGGTGAATATGGGACCACCTCGCAATCATACCCTTTCAAATAAAAAAACAGAATTTGACCATACCTGCTTATAAAATTTAAGGGTTTCCCTTGATTTCCCTGGGATCCCATCATCAGATCCTGACTTGGTGAATATGGGACCACCTTGCAATCATATCCTTTCAAATAAAAAAAAGAATTTTGAAAATCGGTTCACGATTCGCGAAGATATTCAATAACATACATACAAAAAAAAAATCAGTCGAATTGAGAACCTCCTCCTTTTTTGAAATCAGTTAAAAAGTAGGTGCTCTATGACAATTTTTAAATATTTAACTCATTTTTTTGCAAATGTGACAATGACCGGGGGTGCATTATGTCCTAAGAGGCTTTCATAATTTCAGTACATATTTCATCATAACCTTTTCATCTAAGTATACTAGCGTTCGTCTAAATCCCAGTGGTTCCCAACCTTTTTTGTTCGCGGACCTCTACGAGGTTTTTGTTGGGAGTAGGGTAGGGACCCCAAGTGTCATATAAATCCATTATTCTATAACTCGACTTTTTAGTATTTTGTATGACAGTGCTAATCTCTTTCATTATAAGTTTGTATCACGGACCATATTATTTTTACCTCTCACGGACCACCGGTTGGGAACCCCTGGTCTAAATATTAACTTTATGATTGGCGGCCATCCATAAATTACGACACACGTTAAGGGGGTTGAAGAAGTGTGACATTGTGTGACAAGGGGTGGGAGGGGTCCTAAATATCGTGACGTGACATTTCAAAATCTTATAATCTAAGTATTAAAATACGAACTTTGAACTACACTCGCGAGCAAAAGTTTGGAATCACCTACTTGCGATTTGCTACGAGCGATTTTAAGAACTAAATAACTAATGAAGATTAATGAATATGGTATCATTTTAAAGGTTATTTTGTAAACTTTAAATTGATACCATATTCATTTCAATTGGACCCGTATTTTAGGAGCAATCCTGGTTTAATCAAGGGGTAACGAAAAGGTCTCAATTTATTCGTTACGAGTTGCGCGCCTATGAATTCTATAAAAGCGCAGGGCATCGGAATTTTCTTATCAGTCGGCTGTTACACGTTGACTGGTACACACCTCCGTTGAATTTGACCCTGACATTGGACGATAATGGAGACCACGCCAACAGAAGCAGCCCAAATTGTTGCTCTACTACAACAAGGGCTAAACCAGCGGGCTGTCGTACGTCAGCTCCACATAAGCCAGTCCTGTGTCTCGAAAGTTTATAAACGCTTTCTGGAGACTGGAGGCTTCATCCCGAGGCCAAGATCTGGACGGCGCTGGTGCACTTCGGAGAGAGATGACCGTTTTATCGTGTCAACTTCTCTTCGAAATCGTCACCTGACCGGTGTCGACGTCCAGCAGGAGCTCAGGGAAGTTCGTGGGACAACTGCCAGTGAGTGGACAGGGACAACCCTCCACCTCCCATGGCTCCACCGACCTCGCGGTCATATGAGCCGAATCGCGGGAGATGCGCGCGGCGCTTTGCTCTGAGGCTCTTTCGTGCCGCGGGCAATTCTTGACTCCCTACAAATTATTTAACTCTATATCCTTTGTCCCTCATTGAAGCTCTCTCCCCCTTCTGGGGCAGCTACATATACGCCTACGCCTTCGCTTTCTCCCACATGCTCTCCTCCTCCTCTCTTTTCTTCTCTCTCCTCCGCGCTCCTGCGCGCATGCCAACCGTGGGCGAACCTGCGCAGAGCTGCGAAATTCGCCGCCGAGGAAACGAGATCGGTGAAATACACCGGACCCGGTAGGTCTTCTCTGCGTCGGATCCCATTCATCATTTCTGCTCTCAGATCGTCGTACATTGGACAGGACCACAGAATGTGATCTCTGTCCTCCTCACATTCCCCACATGCACACATGCTCGATTCATACATCCCTAGATCATGCAATCTCTTTCTAAAAATGCCATGACCCACAAGAATCTGGGAGGTCTGATAATCCGGCTCGACCCAGGTTGCCCCGAGCCGGCCGGCCACCTCCGGGAAGAAACGGAACAAATCCCTCCCCTTTGTGTCATCAGCCCAGCGACCCTGCCACTCTTGCACTATTGCAATCGAAATTTCGCGCTTACGTCTGCTCAACTCCCTACTTGACGCGATTATATGTGCTCTCTCCAAGCGCCCAGCACGCGTCACCTCCAGGTCCCCCGGGAGAACCCCAGCCAGTACTGGCAGGGCAGCAGTACTAGTTGACCTATACGCTTTGGTCAACAACACTAGTGCCTGTCGTTGACTCCTCAGCACAACACTACGACACACATACGTACACATACGATGGCACCATATGGCTGCTGCATAAGTCAGCGTAGCCACGTACGTTCCCCTATAAAGAACCCGTAAAGCCGGGTACCTAACCCAGTGAGTGGACAGTTCGGCGAAGACTCAAGCAGGCGAACTTGACTCCAAAAAGGCCTGCCACAGGCCCAAAACTGACGGCAGCTCATCGTCAAGCACGCCTTCAATTTGCTCGCGCCCATCTTAATTGGGAAATCGAGCAATGGAGGCAAGTTCTGTTCTCAGACGAGTGCAGAATGTGCTTACACGGTACCGACCGAAGGGGCCGGGTCTACAGGCGACCTAGAGAGCGATTTGCTCAGTGCTGTTTCGCTGAAACAGTAGCTTATGGAGGCGGTTCCTGCATGATGTGGGCCGGCATTTCATTCGACGCAAAAACGGAGCTTGTTTTCGTGCCTGGCGGGGGACGAGGGGGTGGTCTAACTTCGGACCGGTACATTACCGATATTCTGCTGGAACATGTTGTTCCTTATGCGGGATATGTCGGCGATAACTTCGTCCTAATGCACGATAACGCCCGATGTCACACTTCACGTGCCACAATTGACTTCCTGGGTCAAGTTGGAATCGCCACATTAGACTGGCCAGCGCTCTGCCCTGACTTGAATCCCATTGAGCACTTGTGGGATGAGTTGAAAAGAAGGGTTCGATCCAGAAATCCAGCTCCCTCAAGTGTTTATGAGTTGAAATCGGCTTTGACAGAGGAGTGGGAAGGCATCCCACAAGATTCTGCCAAGAAGCTGATTAGATCCATGAAGTATCGTCTTCGTGCTGTAATTGCCCTAATTACAGCACGAAGGGGAGGTAACACTAAATATTGAACAAAAATGTTTTATCCCAAATAAAGATTTTCCTCTAAATTTTGTTTTTTTTTAATGGTTCCCGTTTCCTCATTCCTTCATTTTTCCTTACTCCTTCACTTAAACAAGGACAGCTCCTGAAATAGGGGTCCGATTGAAATGAAAATGGTATCAATTTAAAGTTTACAGAATAACCTTTAAAATGATACCATATTCATTAATCTTCATTAGTTATTTAGTTCTTAAAATCGCTCGTAGCAAATCGCAAGTAGGTGATTCCAAACTTTTGCTCGCGAGTGTATTAACGAAAAACTAAAAAAGACTTGCAACTCTAGATGTAAAATTGCAAAATATGTGACGTCACACTAGGGAGGGGGGAGTCTCACAAATGTGACCAGCTGTGACAAGGACGGGGGAGGGGTCAAAAAATCATGAAATTCGTGTGACGTAATTTATGGATGGCCCCTTAATAATGAGGACATATAAATTAAAGCCTCATGTTCCAGGTGCCCAAGCAGTGACGAAATAATGCACCAACTATATAATCATGGGCCGGTGATCGCAGCGGTCAATACAGCGACATGGAGTGCATTGCAGTCCAGTGGAAATGCGCTTATTACGAACGAACGATGCAGGTACGTAAAGACGCGGCCCCACCTTGGGCAGGCCCATTAAGAGAGGTAGGACGCAGCGAAACATCATACTGTGCTCCCCTTTCACTGGTCAAATTGGGAGAGGGGCACAGTGCGGTCGTTCGCTCCAGGCTTGGCCAGCATCCGACTGGGGAAGTGCCTCCACCTGGCAAAAAACCGCAGCCATAATGGCTATGCTGTGTTCCTGCGAGTGAGCTAGGTCACCAGGGCTTTTTTTTAGAGGAGTTGTTATGCTGACGGCGGTGAGACCAGCGGCTGTCGAACCGCCGTTAGCGGTGTAGGCGCGGCGTGTTGGCGCGGCGGTCAGGGAGACCCGGTGAAACGGCTGTCCGCTGGCCGCCCGCAGGTCAGTAGGGTTCCCGAACCCGGGGATCACCTAATCTCCGCCCCGGGAGGCTGAACCGCCAGCCTGTGTAAAGTCCCTGTTGTAGTAGTCGTGCCGGAGGAGGAGACCGGAGTGGACCCGGCTGCTGCAGCAGGGGGGGACCGGGGGCCCTTCCGCCCGCCGCGCTAGCAAACCGCACAACCTGCACTGTACTGCGGGGGTAGACACCGCGCTTTTGTCTCTTGCGCCGTCAGTGAAACAACTCCTCTTATTTATAAACCTCTAACCGCTTTCATATGGCCAGAAAGAAAAAAAAGAAGATCTTTCCAGCGGCGTCCTCATCCACGTTCGACGTGGACTTCTGTAACGTCAGGGGACTTCACTCAAACATAAATGCAGTTCACCAACATCTCGAAACTGCAAAGCCGACCCTACTTTTTTTAACGGAGACGCAAATATCTTGTCCGGCCGATACATCTTATTTATTATACCCCGGGTACAAACTTGAACATTCCTTTGTACGTAGAGCCGGGGTATGTATGTACGTCCGGGATGATATTTGCTGTCGACGTCTTCATGGCCTAGAAGACAGGGACCTGTCAGTGTTGTGGGTACGCGTGGATCAGGGCGGCCGCACCCGGATCTACGCGTGCCTTTACAGGTCTCATAGCGGTGATACGGACACAACTCGATTGATCGAGCACCTGCAATTGGCGACTGACAAAGTTATCGAGAGGTACCCCTCCGCGGAGTTAGTGATTTTGGGAGACTTCAATGCCCACCATGCCGAGTGGCTCAGCTCTCGGTCCACTGACTTCGCGGGGAGGTCTGTACATGATTTTGCTCTGGCCTATGGTTTCTCACAGCTGGTTCATTCTCCAACGAGAATACCAGATATTGAGGACCATACTAGCTCTCTACTGGACCTTCTGCTGACCACACACCCGGATGGGTATACAGTCTCGGTGGATGCGCCACTTGGTTCATCGGACCACTGTCTCATCCGGACACAAGTGCCATGCGCTAGCCCTGTCACACCCCGGTCTACCGGTTGGCGTCGCATGTGGCACTATAAGTCAGCAGACTGGGATGGATTGCGTGAATTTTATGCATCGTACCCGTGGAGGCAGCTCTGTTTCGAGTCGGAACATGTGGACATCTGTGCATCTGCTGTAGCTGAAGCCATTTTAGCTGGGATGGAATTATTTATTCCAAACCGGCGGGTAGCTACTTCAGGTGCTAAGAAGCGGCCGTGGTTTAATCGGTCTTGTAGGGAAGCTAAACTCCGCAAGCAAGCTGCATACGAGGCTTGGACCACGGCACGTATTAATGGAGCTCATAATGTTTCTGACTTGAAACGCGAGTTTAATGCTGCCTCGAGGTTCTGTAAGAGAGTAATTGCCAGGGCTAAGTTCGAGTTCATCGGCAGGATTGGTGAGCGCCTAGCTAAGCACCCATCTGGGAGCCGTGCGTTTTGGTCGCTCGCTAAGGCTGCCGAGGGAAATTTTTGTCAGTCGTCCTTTCCACCACTTCGAAAACCGGATGGTAGTCTGGCCCACAGTGCTAAAGAGAAAGCCGATCTGTTGGGGAATCTCTTTGCCTCAAACTCAACTTTGAACGACGGGGGCGCCGCACCGCCCTCCATCCCGCGGTGTGGTGATTTCATGCCAGAAATCTCATTTTCTCAACGAGATGTTCGGCGGGCATTATTATCCCTCGACGTTCACAAGTCGAGCGGGCCAGATGGCATTCCGGCAGTGGTGCTAAAGCTGTGTGCTCCTGAGTTGTGTCCTGTACTTACGCGCCTTTTCGCGCTCTCTTATTCCACCAGGCAAGTTCCATCATCGTGGAAGACTGCGAACGTGCACCCTGTGCCCAAAAAGGGTGACAGATCAGACCCATCGAATTACAGGCCTATCGCTGTTACCTCCCTTCTCTCCAAGGTAATGGAGCGCGTCATTAACAATCGGCTCCTGAAATACCTAGAGGATCACGATTTAATCAGCGACCATCAATACGGCTTCCGTCATGGTCGCTCGACTGGTGATCTTCTAGTGTATCTTACACACCGCTGGGCTTCAGCCGTGGAGAGTCAAGGTGAGGCGAAGGCGTTCGATCGGGTCTGGCACCGTAGTCTTCTTTCGAAGTTGCCTGTATACGGTCTACCAGAGGGTTTATGCGAATGGGTCGCTAGCTTCTTGTCCAGCAGAAGCATTAGAGCCGTTGTTGATGGCAGTTGCTCCGATAGCATGGACATTAATGCTGGCGTCCCGCAAGGCTCTGTATTGTCCCCGACGCTGTTTTTGCTGCATATCAATGATATGTTATCTATTGACAGCATTCATTGCTATGCGGATGACAGCACTGGGGACACATTTTATACGGGCCGCGCTAATATTCCCCGCTCTCTGGTGGAGGAGAGCCGCGAACGACTTGTGTCGGAAATCGAGAGCACACTAAGTAAAGTGTCCGATTGGGGGCAACAGAACTTAGTGCGATTCAACCCCTCTAAGACACAAGTCTGCGCGTTCACCGCTAAGAAAACCCCTTTTGCTGTGGTTCCTCAATTCCAAAACACACCCCTTACCATCGCCAAAAACATTGGGATTCTTGGAGTTGAAATCTCCAGCGACGTCCAGTTTCGTTGTCACCTGGAGGGGAAGGTCAAGCTGGCGTCGAAGAAACTAGGTGTGCTCAATAGGGCCAAGCAGTACTTCAATCCGCGGCAAAGGCTTCTGCTCTACATAGCTCAAGTACGGCCGCATATGGAGTACTGTTGCCATCTGTGGGCGGGAGCGCCTAGATACCAGCTTGCACCTTGTGACTCGATTCAGAGGCGTGCTGTGAGGATTGTTGACGATCCCAAACTGACAGACGGTTTAGAACCCTTAAGTCTGAGGAGAGATTTTGCGTCCCTTTGTGTGTTCTACCGTCTGTACAATGGGGTGTGTTCAGAGGAGTTGTTTGACATGATGCCCACGGCCTCCTTCTACAGTCGCACCGCTCGCCATCGACAGGGAATTCATCCTCACACATTGGAGCCTAAGTGGTCGCGTACCGTGCGGTTCCAGAGAAGTTTTCTCCCGCGTACGGTCAAGCTGTGGAATGAACTGCCTGTCGAGGTTTTCTCAGGAGACTACAGCATGGGGTTCTTCAAAAAGGGCGTGAAGAGGTTTTTACAGGGTCGGCAACGCGCGTGTGATACCCCTGGTGTTACAGGCGTTCATAGGCTACGGTAACTGCTTTCCATCAGGCGGGCCGTATGCTTGTTTGCCACTTTAGTGGTATAAAAAAAAAAAAAAAAAAAAAAAAAGGCCTGTTTCAGGGTTTCTACACGGGATTAACCCTCCGCATACCGCGAATTTTAGCGCTTGGGGGTGTAAGTGGTTCATCAACATCTTTGAACCAAAGCCAACTTCACCGGCACGCGGTGCACCCTGCTGACTGACAAACGAAGCTCTGGCGAAAAGAGAGGTAGGGAGCGTAATTGTTAGCTACTCGGCTGGGGAATGTACATACCTCCACCTCACAGAATACCCAGCCAAATAACGATTCCTGCTCGTGTTCCTGCGAGTGAGTAAGGTCACCAGAAAGGAAGGAGATGCTGCTTTGGCAGCGGGAGTGGCAGCGCGCGAGTGATATTTTTAATGTTGCGAGCGTTGATATGGCTACGGTAACCGCTTCACATCAGGCGGGCCGTATGCTTGTCTTCCACCCGACGTAGTGGGCGGTAAAATCGAATATATATAGATGAATGTTCGGCTGCCGCATTATCACTCGGCTTGGCTGGAAAATAAAGTTTTTTTTAAATTTAATAAAACAAACAGTTTAAACTGTTTTAAACAAGTCTTTTTATTTTTTTATGTTATTTTTTCTTTTTAGTTTAGATCATTAATTTCAAATCAAATAGAACTATATTAATTTATTTCTAGACTAGGTATTTTCAACAATTTCAAATCTATCAATGGATAAACATTTATTTTATGTTGCGTGTGTCTCCTGTCCTGTCTCTAAATCCGTACTAAACGGTTTACATTCATCCTGCATGTTGCTAATGCTGCGGCTACAGTACCGTGATATGCCAATAATTATTGCCATAATTTCAACAACGCCTAGGTGTAACCACGATTTATGGCCATAATTTTACAATGCCAATCAATATGGCAAATGGCGGTAGACAATAGCTCCGGCGGCGGTCTTTTTTCGCACATCAAAGAGAATTACCGCGGTAATTAATGCGTTTGTGGCCACACTACCGTTTGTCTTGTGTGCAACATGAGCTCAACGGCGACGCACGTATCGACCGACATTGAGTGGTCAAATGAAAAAAGCTTGAGTTTTGGAATTATTCCAATGCGAACCGTATCTTTTTATGGGCTTTCAGTCGGGTATCCCCCGATAAAAATCGCAGTGTACAATGATGATTTGAAGAAGAAAAAAGACCGAAACCATCTAAATAAATATAACAGCTGCAGCTTCAACCGCCATCTTGAAAAATGATATTTTTACCGCCTAATTTATTGACATATATAAGTAAGCTCTAGTGTAACCACACCACTTCACACAGTAATTTAGACGGTAATTTAATGCCATAATTATTGCGGTAACAGCCCGGTAGACGGTAAGGTAGTGTAGCCGCAGCATAACTAATATTCATGTTCAATGTTTATATTATTTTATATTTAAATAAGGGGAATACCCACTAGTCCATTGAATTACTTTCTTTCGACAGCCGGCACAGGGACTTTCCTAGCGGGACTTTACCGGCGGGGAATTTAAAAGTAATGTTTTATTTCATTACAAGACCAAAATAATTACATATGTACAGAAAAATAAATAACATAAACAGCATAGACTCAACTGGTTTTATGTCAAGCTATTTGGAGTCCTAAATATTAATTTATTTCCATTCATTCGCAATGGAAAGTTTTTTTGTCGCGTGTTTTAAAAAACACCGTTTTAATTCAATCTATTTTAAACACTGTTTTAAACATGTGTACAACTTGTTTTAATCATGCCAACCTTGCCGGACGGTAACATCGAATATATGTAGAGATGGGCAAAATGCCAGGCTTTTACAATAAGTGTCCGGTAAGTACCTGTAAATGCCCAATAAATGCCTAATTTTGGTGCGCCGCGCACCAAAACTTCCTGAGCGGTCGTGTAAATGACGCTTGGCTGTGTGCGTGCGCCGATTTGGGCGCTAGTAGGAAGTTAAAGTACTGGTTGTATTACTACGCAAGAAGCGTGCGAACCCAACTTTCGCGAGAAAAGGATAGAGTTTTACAAACGAAGAGGAAACCTAGAATAGGTAAACAAACGGCGCGCCGCGCTGTGCGAATTGAGCGTCGCAGTCGCAATTCATTCAATGACCGTATTTAAATAACGCTTGTGTACTAGTCTGCTTCTTATTCTGTGCCTTGTGGGTCTTTATATACTCTGAATACTATTAGAATGGCAAATCGGTACCTATGTAGCTGTCCTCGTAATCTCCGAAACACGACACGATGGCCCTGCGGCCAGCAGTGGTGTGCAAGTGCCTATTGCTATTGTGTTAGGTCTTTATTGCCATTATGTTGGGTCTAAGTGACCAGGGACCCTACCGCCGAAGCTGAAGCCGTTTACCATCGGAATTATTGAATGCGAAAATTAAACTATTGCTTATGTTATTGCTAATTATGTATCTTTAGCTCAGCTGCTAGAAACCCTAGAGCTCTACTGAATAAGCAGAAGATGTTTGTCAATACCTTTAGGCTAAAACCAATTTATGGAATCAAAAAATCCGACTGTAATCGGCTTCTGCTTCGGCGGTAGGGCCATAGGGCCCCTGCTCCAGGTTAGTGTATATTATTGACGAGCTCGGTGGCGTAGCGGTCAATGACGCGGCTTCGACACCAACGCTCGTGGGTTCGATTCCCACATAGGACAAACATTTGTGTGCATGAACATGTCTGTTTGTCTATGTCTGGATGTTTTCTATGTATCATAAGTATGTATTTACAAAAAAAAAATGTATTTACGTATGTTTATCAGTTGTCTAGTACCCATAACACAAGCTTCGCTTACTTTGGGGCTAGATGGCGCTGTGTAATTTGTCTGACAATATTTATTTATTATTTATTTATTTATTATTCTGAGTCCACGTTCCTTTTTCGTTCTTCATACATCGACGGCCCCTAATTAAAACATCGAAAGTCATTTTTAGGACTTTACAGAAAGTTAGATTATAACATTATTGTTTAAATACGAAACGTACATTAACCCTGTTACATCTAATAATAATAATAACATTACATCATAAATCCATAGATTACGTCGCACGTTAAGGGGGAGGGAGGGGGTCGATGAAGTGTGTTATTGTGTGACAAGGGGTGGGATGGGTCATAAATTTCGTGACGTGACATTTCAAAATCTATTATTATCTAAGTGTTAAACTATTACATAATTATTTAAACTATTAGTGAAAAACTCAAAAACATTTGCAACTCTAGATGCAAATTTGCAAAATATGTGACGTCACACTAGGGAGGGGGGAGTCTCACAAATGTTGACAGCTGTGACAAGGACGGAGGTAGGGGTCAAAACATCAAGAAATTCATGTGACGTAATTTATGGATGGCCCCTTAAACACATTTAAAAATGTCCATATGGAAGTTTTTTTGGGGCTTAGACTTTATATTTCGATGATTTACGTGGGTCACGTACCCCACGTCGACATATCCTAAGGTGATGATCTATCTCGTTGTACTCGTAATAAATAAGTATGTATGTAATTTTGACGTGACAACGTCTTATAAATTGGTTAGCCGGGTGACACTTCAAGAAACTGCGTTACGCTCCGCGCTCACGTTATGCGCTCACAATGAGAGCGAGTGAGAGGCACGCGTCCCTTCCACTCGGGCATGGTTAGCCCGCCTAAGAGCGAGAGAGATAGACATAAAAAGTGAAAGGCATGCGTCCCTTCCACTCGAAAACATTTTACCACTCAAAGTCGTTGTCACGTAAAACTTTCGCCCGTATACCGACTTTACAGGCAACCAATTTTTTTTTTAATAGTTTCCTTATGGATTGGGGGGCCACCTTGACTTGAATTGATGTGGATTGCTTAAGACAAGATTTCCCTAAAGGTAGTCCGCGGAACCTAGGGATTCATGGAAGGGCCCACAAGGGTTCCGCGTTCGTCGAAAAAAAAAAACTAGTTATGCCCTATTAATAACTACAGCTGTTAGGGTTCCGCTAGGAAAAGTATAATTAATCAATATATATATAGTTCCGTGGCAAAAAAAAATTGGGAACCTCTGGTTTAAGGCATCATTTTGTTTATGGCAGAGAAGACGCCATTTTGTTTCATCATTCGTGGCAATCACTGTTCTATTGTGATATGAATTTATTGTTCCCAGTGCGTGTAACCATAATATATACCCCGATAAGGTCCCAACTCAGCCTCACTGTGGCTGTTGCCGCAACGCAATGTCTACTAAGCGGCGGAAGAAAGAAAAGCGTTTTGGAGAATTGTTTTGCAGGTAAGTTTCAATACATATATACGCAAATACAGTCTCGTCTCTGCCTTCCTATCTCATACACAAGGGCGTCGCCAAGGCGGGCAGGGGCACCTTAAAATCTCAATTCGTATATTAAATGGACTAAAAAGGAGGGCATCAGCACGAGAGTCCTTTAGTAAGAATAAAATCATGACATTTATTTGATTTAAATAGTAAAAATACGACTTCACGAGAGTAATTAGTAATTTTTTTTAATGGTTTCCTTATGGATTGGGGGGCACATTGACTTGAATTGATGTGGATTGCTTAAGACAAGATTTCCCTAAAGGTAGTCCGCGGAACATGTTATGAACAGGCGTTCATAGGCTACGGTAACTGCTTTCCATCAGGCGGGCCGTATGCTTGTTTGCCACACTTGTGATATAAAAAAAAGTAACTTAAGGCAGTGACGTCATACCTTAGTATTTATTTAGTTTATTTTCACCGCGGTTCAAAGGTAAACCTTTTATTTAGTTTCGCCGCGGTGTCTGTAACCAAACCTTGCAAGTTACATTTGTACCATTGCCCAGTGTCTGTTACGCTGAAATTTGGCTCACTTGTTTGTTTCACATGCACGATTATCTAAATGCTGTCATTTTGAATTAAAGATAGCGCCAAGAAAAGTGGATTTAGGATTTCTCTATTACCATACTGTTCTTACTTCATCATAATGATTATAATCTAAAAGAATACTTTGACAATATTATTATACTAAATAAGAAGTTATGGAATTTATAATTTAATTTATGTAAAATAATCATAGATTTAAGTACCTACCTTATGACATATTATTGCATGCTCGATAGGATTTAATTGTGAAAGTATCATCAATTTTACATCAATATCAGAATTTGTACACATTTAGCAATAAAATTTATTCTATTCTATTAACCCTAATATGAGACAGTTTCCTCACTGGAGGAACAGTTCTCTCCTGTCACTTATCGCCTAAAACAGATCTGCTAAGGGCTTGATAAGCCGATCGTAAGATAGTGAATACAAAAAAAAAAAATCTATTAACCCCTAAGATATGGGCTTCAAAAAATGGCATAAAGCATTACTTTCTAAGCTCCCTTTTTTGGCCTACCTGAGAAGCTTTGCTTATGGATTGCCAATTTTCTCACTGAGCTTAGCATCAAAGTTTCATTTCAAAAAAATCAATTGACCGCATACAACGATGAGCAGTTCGAATCGTCGGTGACCCAATGATCTCGAATCGATTGGACTCCCTTCACGCAGACATGTAGCGTCTCTTTGCTTTCTATACAAATTATATCACGGGGAGTGCTTGGATGAGCTGTTTGATTTGATACCTGCCGCTGAATTCCACTATTGTACAACTCGCCATAAATTCCAAATTCCATCCATATCAACTTGATAATTGGCGATCTACGTTACGCTTTTCTAAGACATTTTATGCTTTCCACCAGGTAAGCGACATGGTCGTTTGCCCCCCCCTTCATATAAAAAAGTACGGGTTTTATGAGCAAAACCCAATAACTAAACTGTTCTTTTTTTATCTATAACTAAAAAAGCTTGCTTCAGAAAAAAAGATTTTGCATACATAATTGCAGTTTTAACAGCAAATAAAACGTACCTAATTATAATAGTAATTTAACTATTGTGTCAACTACCTTTTATTGTTTGTGTTTATAAATATGTAATATTTGTATTTTTATACAATATTATTTGATTTTAAATACACATATGTAGCCATTGAACTAAAACTCTAACAGCTCACTGTATGTAACCTCTAAAACTAGTATCCCTGGTACTATATTGATGGATGAAACTCCTATTAGTTTCTCCCGTGTACTGTCAACCTGTGGAATGAACTGCCTGTCGAGGTTTTCTCAGGAGACTACAGCATGGGGTTCTTCAAGAAGGGCGTGAAGAGGTTTTTACAGGGTCGACAACGCGCGTGTGGTGCCCCTGGTGTTACAGGCGTTCATAGGCTACGGTAACTGCTTTCCATCAGGCGGACCGTATGCTTATTTTCCACTTTAGTGGTATAAAAAAATGTTTAATTATCTAATTATTCGTGTTTTATTTTCTCAGTCCTGCTGATTTGAACCACGTCGTAGTCATCATAGGCTACAACAAGGCTACAAAGAGCGGCGACGATTCATATTACATTGTGCTCAACTCGTCGAGAAATATAACCCGCGACGGTATACTCAAAATCAGAATGGACGCATGCGGGATCGAAACCAGCGTCACTGGGCTCGACATCATCGAGTTATCTTAATTTGACATCAAGAGCCCAGTCGAATGGGTTGCAACGGCTTTGACCCTGCGGCTCGTGAGTACGAACCCAGCACAAGACAAACATTTGTGTACATGTCTGTCTTGGTCTGGACATTGGGCGAGATTTTTATTTTCAATGGCACTAAGTAGTATTAGTATGTGGGTTGTGTAAATATTTACACACGAGTGAGCAAAATTGTTTTTTTCTGTCTAGGTAGTAAGTACCAACGTTAAATCCCGAACTTCACGAACGAACAAATAAACTAACGAATAGAATAGAATGAATCAGTTAACACGAAAACCACCATTTGCTTGAGAGGTGACTGTATACACATATTTTTAAATTCCAAACCTTAAAAATAAACTTATATATAAGTTGCTTTATTCGTATTAGCCATGATTTAAATTGGAGATAGTATTAAGCCTACTAGTTAAGTGAAAAAATAAATAACGAAGTCAATGAACTGGTTTCATAGAGCATAACACATTCCGCGCTATCAGATGATGTGTTGATAATAACAATAACAGCTGTACGTAGGTAGCGTCGTCCCAATTGCATATTTTCATTAAAATGCGTTGTAATCAAAATAGGATAGCTAAAAAAATGTAATCAAATGTAAAACTGAACATAAGTAGTTAATAAATAACGTACATGAGAGCAGATGATTGTCCTTATCAAGGTCATTGAACTTTTCATCACACTTATTATCACAGGTTTTGGACTGTCAAAGTCAATTATTTATAATATGTTAATTGTAATAATGAATGTGTTTGTTCATGGAAACATTATAAAAATACCTAAGATGTTAGTTTTTAAAAATAACGCAGTCACATAACATGTTCTACAATAACTTGGCGTGTTTAAAAGGTCATTCAAATTATTTACACAAAATCACAATCTGCGTGCGCATTTACACTCGCGACAACAAAGTACCATTTCGATAACGTAATTTAATTACCATTTGTACATTTCGTAAAACTGCGGCGTGGTATAGGCATGATTACGTCAACCCAGACACGAATCACGGTTAAGATTAAGACTGAGCGCCGCAGGGAAAGTGCGGGGGCGACAGAGACGGTGTGAAGCGGCGTTTGCAAAGGGCGGCGGCGCGGCGCCAGCGATTGAAAAACTTTACTTTACCGCGCTTATCGTGGTGTGCGAAAAGCATTTCTAGCTGTAGGCATCGTAGCTATTCGGCGCGGGCACATGAGTAAAGAAACGGAACAGAGAGAAAGCTGTCTAAAGATCTGCAAAATTTGTGCCTATTCTCATAGGGTTGACACCTTTTGCTCGTGCAAAAGGATTAGGGGAAAAAATAAAAATAAATGTACATTAATAAAATGTATTCACACGTACACTAAAGTTAAAATCTAAAATACAACGTACTTATTCTAAAAACTAAAAGTAAATTACCTCACAGTAGACCGCAGTCAAATAACATCTCGCTGAAGTGTTATTGTGTTCCTGCATCAGGTCATCAAAAAGAAGGATTAGCAGCATTAGCAGTCGGGGTTGCAACGCGCGAGTGGCATTTACTGTGTTGCAAGCAGTGGCGGCTAAACCTTAAGTGCGCTCGTGCGCTGAACCACCATTTCGAAGATTAAAAATTACATAATATTATTTCATCTTTATTTTTAAATTACCATTTTAATACCTATTTATTTTTTAAACATACAAAAACATATAACAAATAAAATATTTCATAATGACGAAACAATTTAAGTTCTTTGCTAAACTATTAAGAGTTATTATCCCTGTAAACAAAAACCGCCGCTCGCCGAAGCGCACGAGAGCTGCTAATGTAACTTATATGGGCGACAAGCTAATATGCCTGACGCGTGAAACAAAAGATAGTTCATAGAAATGTACCGAGTATTGGGTCTGTTTAAGTGCGCGCCGCACGGGCGAATCGAAGACATTTTACTATGCCGAAGATTACCGAGAGCAGCCGACGATGTTTGACGAAATTCGCGGGCGGCCATGTCTAGGGATCGCTAAAATGCACTTTCAAACTATACCTTCGGGTATTGCTTGTATTTTTTTTTTTAATTTTAATAAAAATGTGATTGAACGTTTCGCTTCAGAAAAATGGCGTCGCATAGATTTAATGTATAAAAATTAATAAAAAAGAAATAACATGTTCTAAGTAAATTGTTGTGTTGTTACAATTTTTAATCTTAATACTTATTAGTGAGCAAGTAAAGTGTGTCAAAATACGAAATATTTTTACTTTTTCTAATATTGTTCATACACACAGTACAGTAAATAACCATTCTGTCACACTTTTTTTATTTTTAACCTTTATTCGTAAACAACGTGGAGCGCACACAAATACCTATACGTGCAACGCGCAGGCCCTGAGCTTGTGCACTGGCGGAGTCAGTTTGAACCGGTTATTTCTAACCGCGGCGTGTACGCGACGAGCGGCCAGTGGACACGCACACAAGGCAACGCATGTTTGTAGTAGTGTACCTAAACACCGCGGTTGAATGAAGCTTTATCTCTGTTCGTTTCTTTACTCATGTGGCGCGGGTCATGCGCCGGAGCGCATTGACCGGGCCGTCTAGACTACAAAATTTATTGTTATTTTATTGTCACAGGGATGGTCTCATACAAAGTAAACAATTTTTTTCATAATGCGATTTTACTTTCTAAGAGAAAAAAATAACACGTGGGGCTCAAAATTCATTTACCATCGAAATCGGCATATTTAATACTACTACCCTTTTCGATCCTGGCAGATAACTCCAAAGCTCCCTGTATACTTAAAAAAATATTTATGTACTTAATTTGATTGGTCAATTTGAGATCTTAAAAATCTCTTAGAGAATATAATAAATATACTTAATATAATCAATATAAATTCGACGTACTTAGTAAAATATGTAATTTTTTATGTCGGTGACACACAGGTTTAAAAGGATGCTCACGCAACGTCGAGCCGGGAACGAGCCGAGCGCACGCGTGCAATGAAAAATAAACCTTATTACCAGGGAAAACAAGATACAATGATTGGCTCGGTTGTAAAACGGATATGACGAGTCTTGGCCATCCGGGCGGGACTGCCAGCATTGCAATCCATTGTTTATATATGTATTTCTAACTAGCTGTCCCGGCGAACTTCGTACCGCCTAACAATCAATGAATGTCGTGGTACATATTAGCTGAACTAAATTTATGATTTTATTGAATTAAAACAATGAAAAATAGAAAATAATAGAGAAGCTCGATGGCATCATTGCGCTTGTCAGTCTAATTGAACACGCAAGTTAAGCAACGTGGACCGTAGCCTGTACACGGATGGGTTTATATTACCTCGAGCTCCTCCGTGCTTCGAAAGACACGTTAAGCCGTCGGTCCCGGTTGTTATCATTAGATTATCTTGAGCTCCTCCGTGCTTCGGAAGACACGTTAAACCGTCGGTCCCGGTTGTTATCATTAGATCACAGTCGAGCCGAGTTAGTGGCCTTTAGGCGGCTCAAAAACATTGGCCTCCGCCAACCCGCAGTTGAGCAGCGTGTTGGAGTATGCTCTAAACTCCTTCGGTTGAGGGAAAACCTGTATCCGTAAAAACTGAAGATTTCATAAAAATAAAGATTTCCTTATTGTTTATTCAAAAAATTAAAAAAAAACGTTTTGTTTTATTTTTTAGTTTTGAAATCGGTTTAATCGTTTTGGTGATTTGTAATAGTCATTTCTTTTGATGTTTACTCTGATTTGATTCTTGCGCTCGGACCCCATGGGCCAAGCGTTTTCACCCCAATCGATTTGACATTTTTCAATTATCAAAACAAATCACAGACAACTTTCGCGACATAAAAGTGACACCAATCAATAAATATCGCAATCCTTTTTCAACTGACACTTTCATTTGTATGGGAAAATGTTTTTCCTTTTATTTTATTCTTTCGTCAATTTTCCAATGTTTTTCATAGTTATTCTGCTATTCGGGTCGGAGAGAATTCCAATAAATCAAAAACTATGAAAATCGGTCCTGCGGTTCTCGAGTTTTAAGTGTTCGAACAAATCCGACTTTGTTTTATATATATAGATAAGATATATTTTTCATTGTACTAGTACGCTCGTCTAGTGTTCGGCTCGGCGTAGCTAGCGTCTAGCGTTAACTACTTAGGATTACTCATTATTAGTAGTTAGAATTATTTAATGATATGGTAGCTCTAGGGTAGCCACTTCTTCGGGTTTGACCCGGAGTCTACGGGTTTACATAATACACTTCCGGTCTACCTACGGCTGACCAATTATCTCCGGGTTGGCCGAGCATCACGCGTATCCGATCTATTCACTACTCGAATTATAGGTAGGTACTACACGTATTACGCGAGCTTTTTTTTAATCGTCGCCAACCCTGTAAAATAGTTTTAGAAATTGTGATTCCCAAAACAGCTACTGTTTTTAATATTAGATTATGATAACAAGTGATCTGTTGGCATCTTTTCATATGATAATGCATTTATGTCCATCTTAGAATAGTGAAAGTTTGTTTCAATGGTTTCAATTAATTCAGTAAGGAAATCAAACCGTTTAGAGCTATAACCAAATGGTCACAGTCGAATGAAGTTTCATCTATTGATTTAGGTATGCCCATAGAAGAGATAATTATAGCATAGAAAGGATGGAAAAGCAGACGAAAATTAAGAAAGAAAAAAAAGAAGCAGATGTAGAGTCATGAACCGTAGAGTAAGGCAACTTACTTACCAATACCCTTCACTAGCGAAATTGTAACCTACCTTTTAGTATTAGCGTTTTTTCAGATGCAATATACCTAAACCGCAGTAACTAACCTGTTTACTTTTTTTGTCTACAACTAAAAAAGCTTGCTTCAGAATAAAATATTTTGCATACAAAATTACAGTTTTAACAGCAAATAAAACGTGATTAATGACAAATTATCAAATTCATGATACCAAATAGAAACTGAAAAGACATTTCAGAATGTAGTTAGGTCATAGACCAATAACACACTACGTTTTATAGACGCTTACCAGGCGTGACTAACTTGAGATAGAGAATATGTCAGATTTTATAAAGCGCTGACATATAATTGTTTAACTAATTATATTGCTTTCTATAGAAGCAACCAACACGTGGCGCGAAACAAAAAATCGTGTCAATATGTATGAGTAGTGCGAATTTTTTGGTCACATTCGTCTTAACGTCTTAACGTTTATAAACCGACCAAATTGAGATAAAGTATCATACTCGTATTGTGAATTTACCACGCGTTTGATAAATATCCAAATTAGCTGGGTTACTCACATCAAAATGTGAGCAAGTGAGCCACATAATTTTGATATGTAACACTCATCTTATAAATTCACAACATGAGAGTTCTCTATTTGGTCGGTTTGTTTACGTTCACATGATCGAACGCGAACAAATAACTCGCACTGAGTGCCTAGTGCGAGTTTTTTGTACGCGTTCGATAATGTGAACGTAAACAAACCGACCAAATAGATAGGTACTCTCATGTTGTGAATTTATATGACGCGTGTTACATATCAAAATTATATAGCTTACTCGCTCACATTTCGAAGTGAGCAACCCGGGTAATTTGGATATGTAACACGCGTCTGATAAATTCACAACATGAGAGTACTTCTCTATTTGGTCAGTTTGTTTACGTTGACATTAACGAACGTGATTACAAAACTCGCACTCAGCACTCTGAGCACTCTGATTTCCTTACATGGTAATGACTTAAGGTGTTCGTTTTCTAGTGTGAATACGATAGAAACTATCAATTTGTCTCTTTTTCTCTTCGAAGTAGGTGGTAATGAGTGATCGAATAGGCTTGTATCATAAAAATGTCAGACATAAGTTATTAAAATTTTAAGATCGCAGATCGTTATAGTTTTATGTATTTTACGTTACTGATAGAGAGTTTTTATAATGTTGTACCATGTTTGTTTGTAACATGGGCAACAAGCCTATTCCTTTGGTGTAACCTGGTGAGCCAAAGACAGAAAACTATAGACAAATCGATAGCTACCGTTGCATTTACACAAGAAAAAGATAAAATTAAAAAGAAATAATCAGTAAATATACCTAAAGATAAATAATCAGATTTATTTCCTTACATGATGATTCATGTAAGGAAATAAAACTGATTATTTCTACGATGTTTTGTTCCGCGTCACGTGTTGGCTTTTAAAAGGAAAGCGCAGTAACGCGAAACAGATGCGAAACAACGCTATATAAAATCTAGACATTTTCTATCTCACGTATGCCACGTCAATCAAACGTCAAAAGCAAAATTATTTATCAGTAATAGGTTATCATATTCGTCTATAGATATTAATGATTCTTTAATAATTACTGTACTTCTAGTTTTCATTAATTTCTTTTGATTTGCTACCTACCCACTTCAAGCACGAATTCGTTACCCTAAGCTATGCCCTAAGGTTGCCTATAAAAGATTGCTCTCAGAAATAAGGCCGCTTTTTTTGTTTTATATACAAGTAAAAGTAAGTAATAATCTTAGATTATCAATTGGTCTCCGCTACGCTTCGACTAGATGCCGCGGTGCACTTGTAAAATGCGGCAACAAATACTACGCCCAACTCGGCGTACCCGATAATTGCAATACAATTCTTCACGCACACTAGTATATCTGCACATCAGTTGCAATACAATTTATAACGTTACAAGGAAACGTCAATTAAAATTTAATACATTTTATTTTTGAAGATAAAAATTAAAAAAAACATCAAATAAAAAAAATAATAATAATATGGAAGTTCTTAAAGGTGCGGTTGACAACACCTCAAAAATAAGCCAAGCTGTCGTATTTTAATTCATATGGGTCTTATAAAGGTGCGGTTGACAACACCTCAAAAATAAGCCAAGCTGTCGTATTTTAATTCATATGGGTCTTATAAAGGTGCGGTTGACTACACCTCAAAAATAAGCCAAGCTGTCACGTTTCAAGTATTAACATTGGAGTAGGCGTCATTGAATGTGAACCCTACCCCTACCTATGTATGATAGACGTGTGTTAGGGAATTATGAATGATAGACGAACGACAGGATTGTTGATACTTTATTTTATTTAACCTTGTGAAAAAATTTTGTCAGTAAATTTTTTTTCTCGTAAGGGGGGGGATAATGTAATATAACTTCTTATTTCTTATATAAACCTTGTATCTTCAGATATTAATTTCCTTTTCTCTACTAGTTATTATGTTTTTGCTGTTTATTCCTGTAAAAAAAGTGTTTAATTACCTAAATTGCATAAAAATGTATAGATTTCCTCTACGCATCTCTCAACATAAAATTGTGATTCTTACCGTAGCAATTTAAATACTATTATTTCTAATTGATAATTTATAATTTCTTTTATCATTTTCACTCGCTAAACCTTCCAAATTTCTTTATTTATTGATAAAATTTAATATTTTCAACTTTTGGTTATGTTGACAGATGACAATTTACGTTTTGTTTATTTTTACTTTTTAACTACCAAAACCATAGATTTGTTCAAAATATCACTGTAATCTATGGATTTTCGTCCTTAAAATACTAGCAACTGAAAAATAAACTGTAATAATTTAATTCAAAATTTAAATATTTTAGATTGAAGAAGCGACCCGGCTATATAACCCGGATCACCCTTATAGATGCATTCAGTCAAGAAACAGTCGTCAAGAAGCCACAGTCACTCTAAGCCTCTCTAGGGGTGGCACCCCAACCTACCTGGTGGAGAGCTCTGTCCGAGGGGTCATCTATACCCCGAAGACCCCTTTTTTTTTTTTTTTTTTTTTTTTTTTTTTTTTACGTGGGGAAATCCGTTAAGGGATATCACGCTGCCCAAGCGTGGTTATGTCGGACTCTGCTGCCATGACCAGTGGCAGCCATACCGACTAAAACCCCACGATCTCCTCCTCTCCGCCATTGGCGAGGCCACGGGAACTGCGATAGCATAACCTCCGCGACCCCACCGACGGTTGTCCCTAAGGACCCTCCTCCTGGGGAACCCGAGTTTCTCCCCCTCCTCGATTAGTGGCGCACCGGGAGACATGCGGCACGCCGACACCAAGGGTTATTTTTTAACGAGGTTTTCTTCCTCGACTGCTTGGGGCTGGTGAAACCGGTTCTCCGGGCGGCGTCAGACGCTCCCGGCCTCGGTTTCACCTCCCCCCTCCTCTGTAATTTTTTAACGAGGTTTTCTTCCTCGACTGTTTGGGGCTGGTGAAACCGGCTCTCCGGGCGACGTCAGACGCACCCGGCCTCGGTTTCACCTCCCCCCTCCTCTGTAATTTTTTAACGAGGTTTTCTTCCTCGACTGTTTGGGGCTGGTGAAACCGGCTCTCCGGGCGACGTCAGACGCACCCGGCCTCGGTTTCACCTCCCCCCTCCTCTGTAATTTTTTAACGAGGTTTTCTTCCTCGACGATTCGCACCCCTACACTGGGGAGCGCTTATCCACTGTGCGCCTCACCGTGACCTCTGCTAGCTCAGAGGGACGGGAGGCGCGGACGCCGAAAAGCGCAGTACGAGTACTGCGCTTTCCTCCGCTGCCAGAACATTGGCCAACGGTCAGCAAGATCTCCGCGAAGAGAAGTTACTGACCGTTGTTGCCCAGGGTGCACCAGGCTCAGGCTGTTGCTAACACGTCGTTCTCACCGGACGTATCCAGCAACAAAGACGGGTCAACAACAGTCCCGAGCACACGAGGAGGTTTTCCGGCCTTAGCACCCCACCCCGAAGACCCCTGATCTAACTCTTCACTCTTCACTCATCATACCATATTATCTCCATTGGGGTCAACTACTACGTGCCCTGGTCGGGTTTATGTCAAATCCGGCCCTACCAGTCCAGTCCAGCTGGGCAGGCTGCCCGCTGGAACACTAACAGGACCTAACTATCAACTTATGTTTGGACCACTTCTGGCGCTGCTCTTCGAAGCTTTGAACTTTCCCCGATTAGTGAAAACGACTGACGACTGCAACGGACTGAACTTCCATATTATTATTATTATTTTTTTAATTACTACCTAGTTTTTGGTCAAAAGGAAACAGAAAAGAAAAAAATTACAAACGCGTGAAACCCGACAAGCAAACTTGGTTTACTAAAAGTGTCCCCCTAACTATAGGTGTATGTAGGCTAAAGTTCCTGAGTCCACCCGTCCAGACTAGTCGAGTAGAATACTCTGCTGGTTAGGAAGCGCGCAGGATTGAGTATTAAGATTGCACAGTATATTCTACTGTAACAATCAGAATGACCTGTCCAAGACTTATACTGGTTGGACGCTTGGCGCAGGTTTGAGTAAGTGTTGTACCCCCCACCCAACGAGTGTGTAAATAACTACTGTAAAGTATACCTAATCGAAGAAAAAGTTAAGAGGCTGAAAAAAATAAGATATATATAGATTAGATAGTTAAGGTATGAGATGAGAAATGAAGTGAATCCTAAATTGGAGTGATAGAGACTAAAGGTAGGGTCAGGGTCAGAAAACTATTGGGCGCCAAACTAAAATATTTAAATTTTGAATTAAATTATTACAGTTTATTTTTCAGTTGCTAGTATTTTAAGGACGAAAATCCATAGATTACAGTGATATTTTGAACAAATCTATGGTTTTGGTAGTTAAAAAGTAAAAATAAACAAAACGTAAATTGTCATCTGTCAACATAACCAAAAGTTGAAAATATTAAATTTTATCAATAAATAAAGAAATTTGGAAGGTTTAGCGAGTGAAAATGATAAAAGAAATTATAAATTATCAATTAGAAATAATAGTATTTAAATTGCTACGGTAAGAATCACAATTTTATGTTGAGAGATGCGTAGAGGAAATCTATACATTTTTATGCAATTTAGGTAATTAAACACTTTTTTTACAGGAATAAACAGCAAAAACATAATAACTAGTAGAGAAAAGGAAATTAATATCTGAAGATACAAGGTTTATATAAGAAATAAGAAGTTATATTACAAATTCTTCACGCACACTAGCATCTCTGCACCTTGTTTTACGCACACTACAATATTGAGTTGCCGCATTCACGGAGCTGTTGTTTTTAGATACTCGTAGTGCGGCATCTAGTCGAAGCGGAGCGGCAACCAATTGTTAATCTATGGTAATAATTTATTAATTCGCTATTCTTTAAATTTGTATTACTTATATGCAAATAAAGCATATTCTATCTATCTATCAAGAGCCTATAAATAAATAAATAATTGCCATTTATCTTAGTAATTGGCTTGCGGAAATAGACAAAATATTTTTCCTAGCCCTTTTTCTTGGTAAGAATAAAAGTGAGTGAAAAAAAATGTACATGTGTTTTCTCATTTATTTAAAATTCCTTGTATGTTTTAGTTATTTTTCTATGGGCATGTAAGAATGAAGTATAGTATTAATTATATTGTAGATATATATTGTTATATCATGGTGTACAAATATAACAAGTAGAGACGACTGTTAAAATGTCGTAGTGATATTACGCCATTCCCATCATCAATGGCATTCCTCACAAAGCGTTTATTTAGATAAGATCATGTGTGTGCATATTAAAATGATCTAAGTGCAATGTATAAAAGCTGAAGGGCAATTCTCGTAATTATTTTACGATGTCAATATGAATGTTGACCAAAAAATTATACTTGATTTCATTAATTAATTATTATCAACTGTTATTGCTGGCGAAGTAACATTCTTAGTTTGTTTAATTTTCGATCATATTTCGATATAATCCCTCTTAAATTAAACTGTTAAGTTTCATATTGTGATACGAGAATACCGAATTTGACATTTGTGAGATCGAAACTGGATCGGAACTGAATTTTGACTACAATTTTAATTACGAGAATTGCCCCTTTGCATGCGGAGCGAGCTCAAACTCTGCTAAATTGCTCTTTTTTCGTTTCCACTGCAGTATGGACGTTGTACGAGTATAGTTGATTTATTTATTTGTTTGGTTGATGTATTTATTATTCTAAAGCTGTTTAATATTTGTAGAAATTTTATTGTACTCGCTATTTTAAAATAAACATAGGTTTGCTAAAGCAATCGATACTAAAGTACAAGTGTTCAAGTGTTTTTATTATTACAAGTTAATTTATTACAAAGAACCTTCAAATTAAATTCCTATCGAGAGTAGGTAGAGTTGTTGAGGTCACAATTTTATTGTCAACATGAAATGGCTAAAGTATAAGTAATAATGATTTTCGAATATAGCGGAAATAGGAGCCCCGCTTAGCGAGGCTGTCGAACATTTTGATTTCCACTGCCGGAAAAAAAAAGAAAAACCTAACCTAACCGATAATCAATTCAAATACGTATAATGGTTAATCTAGCACATTAGCATTTAATAAGTCACCTGAACGTTATCCAACCGTACTTTTAAACGTTGCGTTAAACCACTCGCCTAAATTACATTTAGCAGCGTGGCTGAATAACGTTGTCCAATGAAAAGGCTAGCCCGTGGCTAGCTGTACAATTTAAAAAAGCACGGCATTTTTAACCAATTGATTGCGTCATATATAGACTTAGCAGTTAAATACTCTTTTCATAAGAAAAAGATTTTGTTTGATGGAACAAAAAGTTTACAAATAGCTATAATATCGAGAGAATTCTCTTTTACTGTAGGAATCTGTAGGTGTGATACACTAACAAGTTACCTAGTTGACATTATTACAAATATTTTGCGACAAGTATAATTAAGTTTCAATAAAGCAATGATTACTAGGTACTCAAGTATAAGTATTTTTTACCGCATAATAAAAAAAAAATTATAAATAGTAGGTACCTAACTATTATTAAATATATTTTTTTATAGACGTGTGGACGTCAAACGATAAAATTGTACAATTACAAGAATGCAGCTCTGTTCGAATATAAGTATATATATATATACTATTGCTGGTGATAAGATAGGAGGAGGCAAAGTGCCTTAAAGAACGATAAATTAATATAATAACAATGTAAGAAAGGGGTAACTTTAAATATGTTGGCTGATAAAGATGAATGGAAGAAAAAGAGACAGGTACTGCGCCGATCCCAAATAATGGGAATAAGGCAAGTCAATTTCAAGATTACCCTACCCATAAATTTAAGAAACAGCTCCTCAACTATATTAGAAGATAATAATCGTAGTCGTCATAATCTCATTGAAAGTATGAAATGTAATTTTGTTTTGTAAAATTTTCTATATACAATAGCGAAAGGTATGTACGAGTAAATATACAATAAAGAACTGATCGATGATAGTTGTATTTTGTACCTATATGTATACTATTTATTAATAATGAAATAGATATCATATTGTACTTATTTAAATATTAAAAATCTTGCTATCCGTTATTTTCTAAACGCCCTACAGTTGGCTGGAATCTCTTAGCCAGTTTAATAAAAAAAATATCTACTTCATATTCCTCCTATATAGATACTAAAAATAAATTATAATCCGAATTTATTAAGTAGGTACTGTATATGGTAGAAAAAGTTATTTCACATATTTTATTTGCTAGATAGCCTACATGAAAAATTAAAAATAATAAACTCCGTTCATTCCTTATGATCACAGACCATTGACATCCTTTATCTGTGCTTATGACATCATTAAAATGACACTACCTTGGTGCCATGGGGAATCGCTATTGCCCATGACATCCCCGGGTATTAGTGACGTAGTAGGTAAGCCACCATATGACCACAGTATAAATAATAGTACCTACTACGTACAGTATGCCCACTCCCTGCCGCTCTCTCGTGTCGACCTCACCTCTCCTCTGAGACAAATCAGGAACAGTTTGTATGGCGCCGCACGCACACAGGCTCATTCGCGCTTTGCACTGACGTCATTGTTTACGTAGTAGTAAACAATGGTGATATGACAATAAATTATTCTGCCGAAGAGCCCTAGATTCCAAAAGTGGAACGAGATTTAATACGAGTAGGTACTTGACTCAGATTTTATTATAGTAGGTATCAGCGACATATCTTAAAACTATCCAATAACTTAAATATATTATGTAAATAAATAAATGATTAATATAAAGAATATATAAATAACCATCTCTAACACACCTCAAAATCATTTATACTTAATGTAATAGTGGCTCACATAATACCGAAATTACTATCTTTATATAATTAAATATATACCTAGATATTAACTGCCCCCTTACCACCATCTCTTATTGCGACTCAATAATTGAATAGATTGCTTATTCATACCAATGAATAAGCGACTCTATTTCAAATGCAATAGAGTCGCTTATTAATTGCTATGAATAAGCAATCGATTCAATTATTGAGTCGCAATAAGAGATGGTGGTAAGGGGGCTGATATCAATAATGCCTAGGCCGCACTCATCACGATAACATTCGGACGATAAACTTCGTCTTCGGTTTACGGCGAATCTTCGCAGCCACATAATGCGTGTATTGCGCGATGTATAAAAACAATATGGACGCCGCGGTTACTCTGTATCTATTTTAAGGCAGCAAATAATATTTTTTTACATTTATGTCATCTAAAAACAAATTAAAAGCAAGAAAAAAAATATAGTTACTCCAACCCATGATACACTTCAGCTATATTATACACTGTAGTTACATATATCTGCTAGGAACGATGGGTGCGGACCGACTGAACCCGAATATTCGCATTATCGCGATGAGTGCGGCCTAAGCATAAACGAAACCCACTAGCAGTGTGTTACGGGCAATACTGATTGTCCATGACACCCAAGTGGTGTCATTTCAAGGGTGTCAATGCGAATGAACCTATGGAATGAACTCGGTCTCGGATCAGATTAATGTGGTAGAGTCCGAGTCACCCCTTATGTTAATAATAAAGTACCTAACTTTACTTAAAAACTGTTACAAATAAAAATGATTGATTGATTGAACTGTTTCTAATAAGTAGTTATTTGTAAGATGTAAGATGTTCCGACACAAATTATCTCTACTACTTACTAGGTATTAACAAAACTAGATTGATAATAAAATTTCTTTTTATTATAAATCTAGCTCAATTTGCATTTAACGTTGAATATTTTAAAAACAGATTTTTGAGTTACTTTAAGTATGTATAATTTACTAGACCAAAGGAGTAAATCAAAATCAACCAAAAATATTATTTGCCCTTTGTTCCTGCCATAAGGATGACACTCCATTTGATTTTCGTTCATGCTTTAATGTGTGCCCATGAAAACACACTCCACTCTGCTGCGTTCCGCCTCAATGGAATGTCACCCTTAAGTTATTTAAGGTATTACATAGTATTAATTGATACGTTACAAGTTACATAAAGTTTAAAATGAACAAGTTAGTAAAATGAATTATAGAGGAATGTAGACGTCAGTGTCGTTTTGAAAAGTTTTGACGTAAACCATTTTTTCGTAAAATAATACTTTACATACACTATTTTGATTTTTTTATTTTTATTTATGCAGTAAACCAAAAAGGCTAAACCAGTGAATTTGTTTTTACTGATTTCGATGACGTCACAATGTTTCGTTTTATCACTGCCATACAAAGCTGCCATGTTACTGCTAACCGCGGTTAAGCTATCAGAAATTTCTGTAAATAGATTACCTAGCTGTTAGGTAACTAACCAGTTATTTCGTTCAAACGATGACATGATGTTCCTCTAATTTTAATGAGTATTATAATAAATTATTGGTCATTATTACATACTGCTGTTTTTATTTGAATCCACTTCCCGAAGCAAGGGCGTCGCCAGGGGGTTATTTATAAATAAGTTTTATTTATTGTACAGTCAATAACTCGTGAAGCTTTACACGTTGGAACTGTACCGTTATTATTACAATCGCTGTAGATATAAGGCTCGTACCTACTACAAGGCCTACAAGTGAAAAGCTTCATGAGCTCTCGACTTTACCTACAATAGGCTTGTATCCCATTTTTTTTTTTTCGATTTGTTATCTAGAGACTTCACAATAATATAAATATACGTGAAATAATTACTTCGATTGCATAAAAACTTCTCGAGATATGACAACTTGAAGATCACAATTTTGGACTATCCCGAAAACGCTCCATACAAAAGGCCACCACGTTATGACGTCACACCGTGCTATTTTATATGCATTAAATCAGAAATTTGTATGACAGCTATGTTAAATATTGCGTTTATGTAGCCAGTGCCGTACACAAATCAAAAGCTATAGTATTTTTCATTGTGTCTACAATGGTAATATTTATTTTTTATAATTTCATACCTTTAAAATGGACTTTCCCACCAAACTTTGACCGAGCATAAAACACGTCGGACATAAGTTATTAAAATTTTAAGATCGCAGATCGTTTTAGTTTTATGTATTTTACGTTACTGATAGAGTTTTTATAATTTTGTAACATGGGCAACAAGCCTATTCATACTTTTCTTATTCTCCATATCAACTTGCCCCTCCCTGGGCCATCGGCTGGCGACGACCTTGTCCCGAAGTATATAAGGTGTGAGCCATGGATACACCCAACCTCACTGTTGGGGCTATTACATGTATATGGACTGTCAAATAGTTGTAAATAGATTCTGAAACATTCTGGATGCAGACTTCAATATTTCAAGTTCGAGAGTCCAACCCCCTTACCACCATCTCTTATTGCGACTCAATAACTGAATAGAATGCTTATTCATACCAATGAATAAGCGACTCTATTTCAAATGGAATAAAGTCGTTTATTCATTGGTATGAATAAGCAATCTATTCAATTATTGAATCGCAATAAGAGATGGTGGTAAGGGGGTAGCTCCCAACTTGGTTAGCGTTACGAACGAGCAATCGTTTGTTCGCGCATAATTGAAAACAATTAAGCGAGCGAACATTTATGTTCCGTGATGATCAAAATTGTTCGCTCGCTCATTCAATGTAAATGACGTCACCCACTGGTTAGTCATGTCTACGATCTATTTTTGAGTAAGGAGTGAAATATCGTATCTTTTAGTAAAATTTCAATTAAATACCTACTACAAACACAGCGATAGATACCTATGAATGAATGAGTTTATTTGCATTGAATGAGGTAACATACTTAGATGTTAGTATTCACTGTGAGCCATATCATTCAGTCAACTGGCGGCAAGCAAAATTACACAATGGTAAAATATGTCATAGAAAAATTAAAAATAGAATGTCATTATATAATAATAATAGTCAATTACGCAATTTTAGTAGTCTAGCCTTGTAAAAACATTATACAACCAGCCATACAAACAAAGAAATTTTATGAAAAATTCAAATCAACGGCATAGGTATGTGAGACCACAGAAGTACCTACTTCTGCTAGGTACCTACCTATGTACGGTCAACGGTGTGAGACCGCAGCACAGACATTCAATGATGATGGCGTTGGTGAGCGTTTTTCGTCTCACGATCAAAGTGGTCGTGCGATGCCCCAACAGGTGTCCTAATAAATCACGCGATGTCCATCGTGAGACGGCATCGCACGATGGACATCGCGTCATTTATTAGGACACCTGTTCATCGCACGACCACTTTGATCGTGAGACGAAAAACGCTCACCAACGCCATTTTATTTAACAATGACTCTTTACAGAGATGCACAGATTTTGCTGTCGGGCAATATTGCTTTGGAAATTGCAAATGACATTGAAGAAAGGAAACGTAAACCACATGTGGGGCATTTCACGTGAAGCGGACAGGTAAAAAAATTTGATGTTTCCGATTTTAGTAATATTTGATTATGTTATCTATACCTGTATATATCCTCGACCTGGATACAGAATATTTTTACAGTATAAAGTCTGGTACAGATTTGACTAACCGGCAGGCATGCACTACTTATAAGCCCATTAAGTACCTAGTTGTAAAAAATTACAATAAAATAAATAAAGTAGTAGAATAGCATTTCAATTGCATTTTTGAATATGAAAAAAAAATATTTTTTTTTTTGAAAAAAATAGAATTTAATTTTTGAAACTTGAATTTCATAAAGTTCGACCATTTTTATTTTATTTTTTTTCTAAAAAATGCTAATAGTGTATAGATAATCCTTGCCAAGTTTCATAATAGGCGTGGAAGTCGTTTAGGAGCTAGACCGGTTAGCGTGCCGAAGCGCAGCGGCCGGTGAAAGGTCGCGCTTGCTGCCGGCTAGCGCGAGCTTACAGAAATTGTTTAATCTAATTTTTTTGCATTTTTTTATCATACTTTGAGGTACCTAAAATTACAGCGGCGGCGGCGGCGAATTTTAAAATTCTAATTTAGTAGTTAGTGCAACAGTCGCATGACTGTTCAAATTTAAAAAATCCTATAATCAACAATTACGGTCTAAATTATGAAATAATCACACATTAATAATTTGAAAAAGAAATTAGTGTGTTGAATCATCTTCATGCTAAAATGATT
The DNA here is from genome assembly GCA_937001555.2 of Hypsopygia costalis. Classification (NCBI taxonomy): domain Eukaryota; kingdom Metazoa; phylum Arthropoda; class Insecta; order Lepidoptera; family Pyralidae; genus Hypsopygia; species Hypsopygia costalis. The sequence goes on along the minus strand of OW443344.2, from coordinate 7,440,238 downwards.
CGTAGAATGCCGAGTGTCTGTCGGTGGTGCCCCGGATGAAGATGCGTGCACTGGCGAAGGCTCAGATCACAGTAAACAAGGTTGTTGTTTGCTGTGATCTGAGGGCGAAGGTATGATTGACATTGACATAGTAGATGAAGAGTTGGAACGGGGTGATGGCATAACTAGAGAAATTTCGTTTGCTATTACATTCTGTAATTTACTTTTTAATCTTAATTTTTGTACTGCATTCAAATATTAATATAATATGGAGCTAGCGATTTCAAAAATAGGATATCTTCATCCTCAACTTCTTTTGACGTGACAACGTCTTATAAATTGGTTAGCCGGGTGACACTTCAAGAAACTGGCTCACGTTATGCGCTTACAATGAGAGCGAGTGAAAGGCACGCGTCCCTTCTAAGAGCGAGAGAGACAGACATAAAAAGTGAAAGGCATGCGTCCCTTCCACTCGAAAACATTTTACCACTCAAAGTCGTTGTCACGTAAAACTTTCGCCCGTATACCGACTTTACAGGCAACCAATTTTTTTCTTTCTCTTTAAACGCTTTAATTTTATCTTCTTCGATTTGTATCATTCGACACTGATATTCGGTTAAATATGATTGATTTTCTTTGCGTTTTCTTTTTTGAGATCCAGTTTGTGATCCACTATTCAAAGCTTCAGTGGACAAAGCACTCGTGCTCTGTGTAATAAAATTGTACTGCGTGCACGGGTAGAGAGTGGTTCATCATCAGAAGTTACAACAACCTCAGATCTATTAGACAATGCAGTAAAATTTTCTTCACCAGGCAACTGAAGATTCTGCTCTGATCTTGAATTGGATGCTAGTCTAGCTTCATTATCATTATTTCCGATTTCTTGATGAACACTATTACCTTCGGTTGGTCGAGGCATTGAAACATCATTTAAAAACGACATATGTTGGTAATAGGGCCACTTTCCAGAGTATTTTTTTTCGTTTGGGCTTCCTGGATCTCCAGAGCGAGGTTTGCGAACTTTCTTTAATTCTTTTAGAAAGACATCCCTTAAGTGTCGCCACCTAGTTTTAACATCATTTTTCTGTAATGAAAAATAATAAATATTTACATTTACAGGTACATTAAGAGCCCTATTACATTTGCACGCTGACGAGCTCTCGCGCAGTACTAAACCCGCGAAGGCCGCCGGTGCATCGTTTTTTGTAGTAATTTTAAAGTTATATTATCGTTTTTATTGAAATAAGATAATAAATTGATGCTACAAAGTTTATTCATCACGAAGTAACAATTATTCTCGTATAAATTTTGCTCAATAATATTATCGTTTATTCGAGAAATTAACAGTTTACTTAAAGCGATTTTCGAAGTATTTTGGTTAAAAGAATGTTGTTTTTTCTATATTAAATCAATGATATTTCAAAATTCCGAGGCCGCTATGTACTATACGACTATATAACAAATAACATTCTATTTTTTTTGTTTCATTTGTTTGGAACAGTAGTACAATCCAGGAGCTCAAAATAGTGAATGCGCGCATTTTATGAAAATCTTTCTCTGCAATTTTGGGTTTATTTAAAAAGTTAAGCAAAATTTACAAAAAGCGAGGCCGCTATGTACTATGCCAATAGGTATTCTGTACTATTCAATAAGTCAACATTGTTAATGTACTTTTGTTTCCGAGATCAAGAACGCCAAAATTGGCCATTTTACGCAAAAATCACAGTCAAAATGTAATATGGCTCTTAACAACAGGAACACCTTTTCGGAAGTTTGCAGTGCCATTTCGCATTTCAAAAACCGCAATTGCAAATATCGTGATGGAGGTTTGCAGTGCAATTTGGAATAATTTTAACAAAATACACATGAAATTTCCAAGTATCGAAGATTTTAAGGAAATAGCAAATTCATTTTCAAATAAAAATAAATTTCCACATTGCTGTGGAAATCTGGACGGAAAACACATTCGTGTCGTAAAGCCACAACTCTATGGAAGCATGTATTTTAACTACAAAAATTATTACTCAATTGTTTTATTAGCGGTCTCCGATTCAGACAACACATTTCGCATCATTGACGTAGGTGAAAGGTGAAATACGGGAAAGATAGTGATGGAGGCGTTCTCAGCAATTCTCATTTTTTTCAAGAACTTAACATTGGAAATATTCAATTACCACCTGAGGAACGATTACCTAATAGTGATATTGTGGCACCATATATATTTTTAGGGGACGAGGCTTTTCCTCTGAAAACATTCTATCCAAGAACACAAGCTACAGGGAATGCAGATAAATCAAGATTTAATTTCAAATTGTCTACTACAAGGGTCGGGATAGAATGCACCTTTGGAATGGGTTCTAGTAAATTTAGATTTCTTTTAAAACGCATCGAAACATCTGTTGATAATGCAATTAAAATTGTGAAGGCAGTCTGTCTGTTACACAATATTATAATACACAGAGATGCGAGAGAACCAGAATTATCTGTAACAAATTATCAATTAAATAACAGTTTTGGAAGACTTCCACGTAATAGAGGTAGATAATAATCGTGCTACAATAACAGCAATTAACGCTAGAGAACTCTTCACCACTTATTTTAGTCATGATTCATAATTAACAGTTGTAACGCGTGGACCCAAAACTTCTCGATCTCCGAACGAACGGCGAGTACCTGAATACCTCGCCCGCCACTCGTCTGGCTCGCCCCGCGGCCCGTCGACGCTCGCCACCAGTGACATATGGGACATCGCCGCGCGCTAAGCTGTTTGTGACCACGCGAAACTGACCCGCGCTCGCTCGTTGACTAATGTTTTGATGTTTGTAAGCCCCATTTCAAACCATAATAAACTTTAAGAACATTATACAGTTAATTTACGTTTAAAATTTACTAATCATTATCTATATTATACAACTTTAGGCAAGTTCTGACTACTCTGGTTCTGGTTAAAACTAAGCTCACATTAATAATATCTACCTACTAGAGAAAAGAGAGAAAATTACAAAAAACCGGACAAGTGCGAGTCGGACTCGCCCACCGAGGGTTCCGTAGGTACGTAGCATCATTATTAAATTTGATATTTTTCATTATAAATAAGAAATAATGCGTCGAAAAAATTAAATAAAATATATTTTGCAATGTGTACATCAAGCCCTTTCATATGATACCCCATTTGAACTAGTAGTTTCAATTTGAAATTTCGACACCCTATATAAAATATAGACCCCCTATTTTTTAAGATCTATTTACAAATGTATAGTTTTGAGATTTATTCCTGTACTTGTAGTCTATAACGATGTTACTTGCCAAATTTCATAGTTCTAGGTCAACGGGAAGTACCCTATAGGTTTTGATTCCCTTGAGTGTGCCGAAATATGCGTTTTTTGCTGAATAAACGGCCGTAACTTTTTTCTACGTAAACTTAGCAGTTTGATTCTTCATGGGACCGCAGACCTGAGTATACAGTTCAAATTTCAGCTTGATACCTTCACGCATTTTCGACGTAGAAATTCTTAACAGACAGACAGACAGACAGACAACAAAGTGATCTTATAAGGGTTCCGTTTTTCCTTTTGAGGTGCGGAACCCTAAAAAATATTATTTTGCTAACAATTAGAATTGACAATAATTAATTAATGAAATCAAATATATATATTTTTGTCAATTCACAATTCAACCTCGATTCGTTCAACTTTTATTCTGCTATCGTAAAACTGGTATTTTCTGATTCAGTTCTCCCCACTACATAGGTTTGCGATCTGTAGGCGTGCTTATGCTCATTCGTGACGTCTGCGTTATCCCGTTTTCTGATTGCCCTTCGTCCCCACCCTCGGCGCAGGGAGCGGCATGTCCTTCTCGAATGTTTTTTTTTCCCTACCTTAATACATAGCAGAGTATATTATTCTGTGACATAGCCCCACTTATCTCGACCAATCAGCATGCCCTATTCCGCGTACCGCCCTTAATTTTTATATTTAAGCACACCAGCCCCCTAGCCAAGTGTAATTCGTAGCGTAACGAACGTTAGATAGATCACGACGTGACATTTGTCAAAATCAAACATTTTAGTATGAGAATTGACAAATGTCACGTAATCTACCTAACGTTCGTTACGCTACGAATTACACTTGGCTAGGGGGGCTAGCCACTCCATACAAAAAAAAACCTACTACATAAACAAGCCATGTCTGTATACGTTTCTATATGTGTAGATGCCTTAGGGTTATAACAAAAATTAGGTATATCTCGCGCTGTGACATAAGACGTTATATTTTAAATATTGTGATACTTACTTACCTAGTAAACATCTTTGAATTTTTCTTTTGTAAGATTGTGATTATGAGACTGGATTAAATCCAATCACGATACCACGGTATAGTAAATGTTTCAAGCTGGTGCCCTATCGCCGAAGCTGAAGGCGATTATCAACTATTGAAAGAAAAAATTTCAAAGATTTTTTTGAATGCAAAAATGAAACTACTCCTTACAATGCTAGAATGGTAGAAACCCTAGAGCTCCACCGATTAGGGTGAGACTCCACCAAAGCGGAGATGTGCGGAGATGTCTGAAGCGGAGACAGACTGAGAAAGAACTTTAGCTGAGCGGAGACGAGACGTGTGAATAACGAAATTCTATTGGTTGTTAAAAAACATCTCGTCTCCGCTAGCACATCTCTGCATTGGTGGAGTCTCACCCTTAATCTGAAGGTGTGATTAAGGTGTGTATCAATAAGTTTAACCTAAGACACAGAATAATTTACTCTACATAAGACCAACTTTTGGAATCAAAAAAACTCTGTGGTAATCGGCTCTTCAACTTAAGCGGTAGGGCCGCAGGTTGTAATTGGTCATTACTGAATCTAATTCCGTGGTTGTGATTTATTGAAAACGTAGAATAAATATCAACATTCAACTTCCAAAAACTTCGAAAACATCGAACTGTTGAATCAAATGTCGTATCAATCAATTCTACGATAGAATAATTATGCAAAATCCTTTGCTAAAACTGAAAAAAATTAATTGATTTTCAAATGAAAAAACAAACATTATAATGGTAGGTAATGATTACATAATAAGAAATAAACATTTGTAGATACCATTTAAACAATTTTGCAATTCATATTATTGGAATAGATGTGTTTAGGTAACAAATCCATTGTTTTAGGTTCCCAATATTATTAGATATTTAAAATCCGTGGTGCACCGCAGTTGAGCTGAGCTTCACTTGACTAGTCATCTCTTTAGGCTTTTAAGGCCTTAAGTATTCGTCATATTGCTGTCTCTCACATTGCCAAGAGGGGAAGTCATATTTCAAAAGCTTCCAACTCCTGTTAATTTCTTCTGATTAAATTTGTGTTCCAAGGCCATAGTTTTACCCCCGTGCAGTACACTTCATTGTTCATTGCCTTTTTTGGTGTTCGCTGTTGTTAATCCTGGCTACACAGAAGACAGTAGTGGGAATGTGTGTTTGGCCCCCATCCCGTTTAAAATATGTGATCATTGTAGTTTCAATACAATTAAAATCTCACAAAAACATAATTTTGTACCTTCGCGACTGAGTTTTCTGAACCCTTTTGTATTAGACATCAACGAGTGCGAAGACCTTGACCCGTCTAATATTCTAAATAATATTTATTTCAAAATTATTACGTATAAGGTATATTACCACAGAACTAATAATAAAGAGGAATCCTCCTCCTCTCATCCTCCTTATTATTAGTTCTGTGTATATTACAATGCTCTTGACTAGATATGATATTATGAGACTAGCTTGCGCAGGGGCGCCGACTCCGCGGGTGCTCGGGGGCTCGAGCACCCACGAGAAATAAACAGTGGGTGACATGAGAATAGATATCAAGAAACTGATCAGTAATCGGCTTTTTGGGGGGTTTTTTCATTTTATTTTTCCCGTTTAGCGCAAATGTTTGTTGATGAAACAGATATTTGTGATGGGTCTGAGTGTTTCGAGATACCTTCGTTGTTCCTGGTTTCCATAGTACAAGGGAAAACCTTCGTTTGTGACCAGGACAATGTATGTGATGTTGTCTCAATTTATAATTTTCGAGTTTAATGCGCATGACGCACCTTTGAGGTTTTCTAAAAGTCGGCGCCCCTGAGCTTGCGCCCACTACTTCGTATGCTCGTATTCCAGTATCCCGCGGGAATTTTCAAAAATCCATTCTTATTGGATGACTGTGGATGGTACACAGGAGACACAGTGGTGGGAATGTGTAGTGGGCCCCCGTATCGTAAGAAAAAATGAGCGTGCTTTGAACCACACGACTGAAGTAAAACTTCTTTAGCTCATATTTCCCTTTCAACGCCCGTTCGCATCGCCCGATCATACTTTTCGTAACGCTCTCGTCACACATTCACCAGCTTACTCCCCAAGTTAAACGTGCGTAAAGAAGTTTTATTTCAAAAATACCTTAGAAAAACACTATTTACCTACTTCTATAACTTTCGAAATAAATAATTTTGCTGTATCCTACAATTTCTTTTTCGCTGACGGCATCGTGAAAAAATATACACTATGTGACTCACACAGCTGACTCCAATCGAATGACACCTCATATGATGCAATCCGTCAAGCTGTCATTGCGCGTATCAATCTAATCGAACACGCAAGTTCAGCAACGTCGACAGGAGCCTGTCCATGGATGGGTTTATTTATATCGAGCTCCTCCGTGCTTCGAGGGCACGATTGAGGGGAGACCCAAACACTACTTACAGTATGGCCACTCCCTGCCGCTCTCTCATATCGACCTCATTTTCCCTCTGAGACAAATCTAGAACAGTTTGTATGACGCCGCACACATTAACGCTCAATCATGCCCTGCACAGTTTATGTAGTAGTTCACCATGCGACATTTGTATGGAGTGGCCGGGGTGTGATACAACATGACTCCCACCTTTTCATAACTTGTATTTTGGTCTTTCCTTTCCCGTCTTTTGTTCTATCTGGCCTTCTATAACAGTCTTAAAAGACCTATTACATACCCGACGTTTTCAGAAAGTACGAGTATATCACGGTGTTGTCTCGCTAGATTTAGTGAGGTGTAAGCGAGACGGCACCATTATAGACTGTCTGAAAGCGTCGTAATGTAATCAGCTCTTACTTAAAATATCATGTCGTATTAAACATCCCCGCTTTTTTTTTCTATATAGGTACTAGATCGAGTGGCAGACCCTACCTCTCTTGCCAGAGCTTCTTTCGCTAATCGGCAGGCTGCACCATGTGCAGGCGAGGTTGACTTTTGTTGTTTGAGGGTTGTTGTGTTCCTGCGAGTAAGTGAAGTCACCACAAAGAAAGAAAGGAAGGAGTAGAGATACAAAGTTGTGTCACTTGTACCATCAATGGTACTAGTCAATGGTACTACTGATCCGGAGGGGATCGGCGACCCCTTGGTGTTCTATCATATAAAATAAAAGGTTTTTGTGTAGTGATTTTTGTGTATTGCTTTTCATAGTTACAATAATACATATCTTTATAATAATATTACAACGTTTGTCTCAAAAACAATATAGTTACCGGTAGTTTCTCGAGTACAGGGGCGCCAACTCCGTGGGTGCTCGGGGGCTCGAGCACCCATGACAAAAAAACAGTGGGTGCCGAGCACCCCTGAGAATAGATATCAAGAAACAGATCAGTAATCGCCTTTTAGGGATGGGCGTTTTTTCATTACCCGGCGACCTGTTTAGCGCAGTGGTTCTAAACCACCGCCGGCAGAGACGCAAGGGTCGCCGGTTCGATTCCCGCACCAACACAAATGTTTGTTGATGAAACAAATATTTGTGTTGGATCTGGGTGTTTGTGTGGGTCTCACACTTCGCCACTTTTTCGAGTAATCGCATGAGCATGAGCACCCATGAGGTTTTCTAAAAGCCGGCGCCCCTGCTCGAGTATAATTACTATCTATACATATAATGTTACAGTAAATGTAAATAAATTGGTCATTATATATAATGGCTGGCCAATGTAATAAATTGCCAATTATTAATAATTAAGCTTACTTGGCACCACATCACTTCTAGGTTGGATCCAGACCACTTCAGTTCTAGGAGTTCCGCTTCACAAAACTCATACTTCCGATGACAGGACACAAGAACACCATAACCTAACCAAAAATCAACTCAAATCGAACCAAAACATGATTTATTACATTGACCCTAACATATATATCTTAAATAAACTCTCGACTTATTTATTCATAAATATATAACATCCAAATATAAAAATGTTACAAACGGTCTACTTAAAAATCTTATACAAAAACAAAACTATTACTCGTGTCTTAATTACAACTCCATATGATATGACACACAGACATACTATACAGGGTGGCGATTTAGTCACCTGCAATATTTGAGGGCAACTTATGGCTAGTTGAGTTATTATAAGTAAAAAAATGGTGATAGCATTATATCTTGAAAAAATTAATTAACTAATGCTATTATCATAATATATATATGCATTGTTTATCAAACTCATTATCCCCCTAACGCCCCTAAAGCGGCGGCAGCGGCGGCGGCGCGACGGCAAAAGGAGAGCGCACCCCCTCTCGGCTTTTGCGCCGGACCACAGTCTTAAGGACACTCTTAATACTGTGGCCGGACGCTGAGTGTTAACTAGTGTTCACTATCCTTTGAAAAAATATGACAATTAGAAAAAAAACTTAGTATTTTTTTTTTATTTGAGTAGTATATCACTTCGGGGTGTAAGTGGTTCATCAACATCTTTGAACCAAAGCCAACTTCACCTGCACGCGGTGCACCCTGCTGACTGACAAACGAAGCTCTGGCGAAAAGAGAGATAGGGAGCGTAATTGTAAGCTACCCGATTGGGGAATGTACCTCCACCTCACAGAATACCGCAGCCAAATAACGGTTCCCTTGAGGGCTGTTGTGTTCCTGCGAGTGAGTGAGGTCACCAGAAAGGAAGGAGATGCTGCGATGGCAGTGGGGGTGGCGACGCGCGAGCGATATTTTATGTTGCGAGCGTTAATATGGCTACGGTAACCGCTTCACATCAGGCGGGCCGTATGCTTGTCTGCAACCCAACGTAGTATAAAAAAAAAAAAAAAAATTACATATACAGTTCCTTAAATATTGCAGGTGAATGAATCGCCACCCTGTATATAAACAGACATACATGACACAATCCTAAAGCGGGCAGCTAATGTAGCTAACTTAACCCCATGCTGTAGTCTCCCGAGAAAACCTCAACAGGCAGTTTATGCACCTTGACAGTATGCCATAGAAAACTTTTCTGGAACCGCACAGTACGCGAGCATTTAAGTGTGTGAGCATAAATACCCTGTCGATGGCGAGAGGTGCAACTGTCGCAGGAGGCCGTGGGCATCATGTCAAACAACTTCTCTAAACACACCCCATTGTACAATCGGTAGAACACACAAAGGGACGCAAAATACTGGGGTGTAAGGGGTTCATCAAGATCTTTGAACCAAAGCCAACTTCACCTGCACGTGGTGCACCCTGCTGACTGACAAACGAAGCTCTGGCGAAAAGAGAGGTAGGCAGCGTATTTGTAAGCTACCCGACTGGAGAATGTACCTCCACCTCACAGAATACCGCAGCCAAATAACAATTCCCTTGAGGGTTGTTGTGTTCCTGCGAGTGAGTGAGGTCACCAGAAAGAAAGGAAGGAGATGCTGCGTTGGTAGCGGGGGTGGCGGCGCGCGAGCAATATTTCATGTTGCGAGCATAATATGGCTACGGTAACCGCTTCACATCAGGCTTGTACACAGTATGCTTGTCTGCCACCCGTCGTAGTACAAAAAAAAAAATCTCTTCCAAGACTTAAAAGTTCTAAACCGTCTATCAGTTTGGCATCGTCAACAATCCTCACAGCACAAACAAGTACTCTGAACACACCCCGTTACTATTGATGTTTTTAAATATATTTCGATTAACTTATACACATTTTGAATGAATGGTATATTTAGCAGAATAAACATGAAAAGGGTTTTGTGAAAAATGTTTCTTTCTCTTACACGTTTTTTCGAAGCGAAAACTTCTTTAGCGGCGTTGTGCACTTTTTGGGATGGGTAAAAAACGTTAAACTCGCGTCAGGACACGTGACCTGTCAAAAAATTCGTAAGACGGAGAGAGGAAGTATCCCCCTCTCTTTCTACCGCGCGGCGAAAACGAAAGCCTATTCCAGTTGTTTATTTTTAATGTAATATAAATTGTCATGTTTGTGTACGATAGCGCAATAAATGAATATTGTATTTTACCACATAAATGATAGTACTTTTATACTGATAAATTCGTGCGAAATTATTCGCTAACCATTCCAAAATATTCATACTCGTAAATGCACAACGTTAATGTTCAAGTTTTCACTTCTGCCGGCACTGCCGGAGTGCAACCCGTTTTTTTTTTTTAATTTGTGAACACCGCTCGGACGTATAAAAAAACTTCTATATTATATTCTTTAAGCTGTTTTCTGTAACTATAAGTTAATATAACACAACGGTTAAGTTAGCTATCTTAGCTGCCTGCTGCTGCTGCATAGGGATCAAACACCTTATAATTAAAGAAATCTAGTATGTAACTTTCAGTCATTTCATAATTTAATCTCGATTCGGTCAATAGTCCTTCTATGTTACAAATTAATTACAATAATTGACCTTCAGTTATTCTGTACCTATCTGGAGCAATTACGTTATTTTTCTTTTTTTATAAAATCTTAAAAATATATGGCCAAAGATTTTCATGATTTTGTACTTTTCTACTAGTAGAGACTTTTAAGGCTATATGTATATGGAATCCTATAAAATATGCAAAAATATAATTTCACTTGCTAACTACTTTTAAAATCTGTAAAATATTTAAAAAAAGCAATAATTGATTATAAAACTGTTTTCGTATGAAAACAGTTTTAAAGTCATTTGACTATAAAACTGTTTTCATATGAAAACAGTTTTATAGTTTAATTAACTATAAAACTGCTTTCATATGAAAACAGTTTTATAATCAATTAGTATTTAACCATTTTAAACATAGGTTTATAATGATTAAAGAGCTCAAAGGTACGAAACTAGCCCGTCTCGAATAAGAAAACTACTATTCGCTAAATACATAACGAATCAAAAAAAAACTGTGTTACAAGATTATTTACTAGGCCCCATAGTTTTTTATAACCTACAAAATTGATGAAACAATCAATCCTGCAGTTATTACACCGAAATATGCGGATATTTATAAAATATTTTTGGCATATTTTAACTTAAATTTCAACAACCACAGAGCATAATATTTTATAAATTTTGTGAGCTACAGCTATGGATAAAAAAACTATGGGATTGTAGACAATGAAATAACTGTGTTACAACCACAGTGTAAGTAATAGTACTACGTTACAACACAGTTTTTTGATTCGATGTTTATTTAACGGTTAATTATTTTTCACTCGAGTGGTGTCAGTTTTGCAGCAGGCACGACCTTAAGAATCCGATTTAATTATATTTATTATTTTTTTATTATTGTAAAATATTGCTCTTGATATCCAAAAAGCCATCGCTTTTGCGCCGACTTTCCGAAAATATTGTCTGTGTTAACAATTTTTTTTTCAGCAAATTTAAATGAAACTAATATAAACCTATTTGTTTATTTGCTTTTTTAAAACAATGTCGGATATTTTTCTTTTCGGAGTGGTTCCTTGACAATACTCTATATAACTAGAAACGGGGCCATTGATTGAACACTGTTTATCAAATTAGAGGAAATTGTTGTCCAAATCGAGGTGGACTCATCCAAATTAATGTATTAAACAAACAATATAATTAGTATCTTTCTTCCGAATTGGAAAAGTCTTTCATAATATATACTCAAATACAGTAAATATACTTTTTGAAAAGCAAAGAAAAAAAGTTGAGTAAAATTTTACAAAATCGGCGCAATTTCAGATGCGGACTCTTAAGGTGGGCGTACTGCCCAATTTCAAGTTATCACCCTGTATACATGTTTTATTACTACACGTAGTTACCCTGTATTATACTTTGGACTTATTCTATAAGTTTTATAATTGCTTAAAAAATTCCACAAAACATGAATTATTAAATTTTTATCGGACGGTTTAAAATGAAGGCCACGTATAGGAACCAATTTTGTGTTACAATACTTTAGAATTACTATATAAGTAGAGTCTCACTAGTCCGGCACTTCAATAGACCGACACGTCCAATAATCCGGCAACATACGTCCTCGCCTTTCCCGCCCTTCTTTAATTAAAAATTATTATAAAACTATGTATGTCATTACTCATTACAAGTTAATTTTGAGAGAGTATCATAGGTAATGTTACTGTTATAAAAACTTCTAGAACAGGAACCCAAATACATCGTATTTTCTTTATGAAATGCTTTATTTTATTTATTAAGATTTTTCGATATCATCCAGTAATCCGAAAAATCCAATAATCCGGCACCGCCTGGTTTTTAATAGTGCCAGATTAATTAGATTCCACTATATATATGCGTTACTATAGAATTTGTTCAAAATAAATAACAAACGTCAGTACTTCGCATTTCCATACATGGCCGATTATATAATTTGCAGTTACCATACTTTTCTAAAGAATAGGCGACGGGAAGTTATAGAACTCTATATGAATCCGTAAACCTACGGCGCACGTCCTCTCTGCGATCAACCTCTATCGTCACTGACTCATTTGCTGTGTGGCTCGCACTGCCTGCAACTAATTGCTGTTCTTAAAAATTAATAGACTTATTTTTTGATAAATAATAATGATAATCTGTTTGTGATAAAGTTGAAATTTCAAGTGTTCAACTTACTTGCTTTTGTAAATCGTTTTTGTTCTTTATAATACGAATATTTTGTTATACTAGTGGTCGCCCAGTGGTCCAAATTCAACCATAATTAATTTAAATTATAAATTTAACAATAAACAAAAGATATGCGTGTGTGTGTCAAATACATGGTAGTATTGTTTTTTTTTTATTGATTGAATGTATTTTTTAGTATATTAAAAAAAAATTGCAATCTCATACTCCTCCGTTCACGCAATTTTTGCAAAAAGGGGTACAATGTTTTTGCAAAAAGGGGTACAATCGATACCTCCAATGAACACTACGCCAACTCAACACATACACATCCAGATACACACCGATAATAGATAGATAGATAGAATATGCTTTATTTACACTATACAAGCTACAGAAACAATTTATTCAACATACAGAAAATATTCACTTAAAGAGTAGGTATGTAAGTGCAACAAGGCGGCCTTATTGCTAAGAGCAATCTTTTCAAGGCAACCTTAAGGTAACAAATACATTAAATGAAATAGGTAAGGTTCGCAAGACGACGGAAATGTGAAAATACAAAATATACAATATATAACGAATAAACATAATATGATAATATTACATACCAATACATACATACTAATACACACATTACATACATAATATAATATTACATATATAAAAATATTACACATACTTACAATACCATAATTTCATGTCTGCGCTACGCTATATAAGAAATCAAAGACCAAGGAAATGATTTTTTACTTGTCTCTTAAAAACATATATGGATTTAGCAGTTCTAATATGTACGGGTAAAGCATTCCAAAGTCTGATAGCCTGGACAGTGAAAGATTGGTTAAAAAAGTTTGAAGAATGAGGCGGAACGGAAAGAGTAAAGTTTTCACAAGAACGAAGTGAAAGACCATGGACAGAAGAAGAGAACTTGAAGCAATCTTTGAGGTAAGATGGTGAAGTACGAGCAAAGAGTACAGTATAGAGAAAAGAAAGAATGTGCATATCCCTGCGCTGGCGTATCGAAAGCCATTTGAGCTGATCGCGATAACTGGATATGTGATCGTACTTACGCAAACCAAAGATAAATCTAATACTGAGATTTTGGAGTCGCTCTAGCTTGTTTAATAAGTCGACATTCAGATCAGGGTATGCAATATCTGCATAATCAAGGATTGGGAAGAGGATGGATTGTGCTAAAACAATTTTAGTGGCAGTAGGTAGAAAGTTTCTAAGACGTCTAAGTGACGCAGATGCGGCAAACATCTTCCTGCTTACCTCAGCTACCTGAGGTCTCCACGATAGTGTAGAATCAAAAACTACTCCGAGGTTCCTGACCGTTTCACTGAAGGGAATACAGATGCCATCAAACACAACCGGCGGGATTTGAGAGACATCAATTCTTGAAATAAATGCTGGACTACCTATGACAATTGTTTGAGATTTAACTGGATTTATTTTCAGACCAAAGCGCCTACACCAAGACGATATCAAATCTAAATCAGAATTGGTTTGATTAATGGCTTGTATAATGTTATCAGGTGAAGCCTGTGAATATATTTGTAGATCATCTGCATACAGGTGGTAGGACGAGGAAAGATTATGAGTAACTGAACTGATGAAAATAGCAAATAACAAAGGAGATAGCACGCCACCCTGCGGCACGCCAGCGGTTGTGTCACACCAGGCAGAGAGTGATTGATCAACTTTGACACGTTGCCGGCGCCCGTACAGGTAATTATGAAACCAACCAGACACTGCTGGAGATATGTTAAGAGAAGACAGGACTCCTAACAAGATATCAAAACCAACCGTATTAAAGGCGTTGCTAAAATCCAGTAGCGTCAAAACTGTGAGCTGCTGATTATCCATGCCACGCCTAATATCATCGGAAATCTTAACCAATGCAGTAGCCGTACTATGACCAGGACGGAAACCAGACTGGAAAGGGTTATGGAGACTGTTGGTAGCAAGAAAGGAACTTATTTGCCAGTGGACTAACCGCTCTAACACTTTGGATAGAAAGGGGAGTATGGAGATAGGACGGTAGTCACTGACGGATGAAGGGCAAGGCTTTTTGGGCATTGGTATAACATGAGCTTCTTTCCAGCATTTGGGAAGGGATCCAGTGGAAATGGAAAAATTAAGGATTTTTGTCAAGATAGGGACCAGGATATCAATCAAAGGAATGATCATATTACGGCTAATGCAGTCACCTCCAACCGCATTAGATGTAATGGACAGTATGCTCCTCTCAACACCACAATCAGTGAATGGTTCAAAAAAATAATATGAGTTATACATTTACTTAGCGGTTTGTATTTGTCGATTTTGTTGTGTCTGTGTGTCTTTTATAAATAAAATTAAGGTAGCATAACGTTACTGAAATAATGAATCGATTTAGATAAAAAAAAGAAAACTATCAAAATTTTATTTGGCGGTGTTCCTTGGAGCTATCGTTACATAGATTATAATGATTGCCGATGCACTATTATTTATCCGGAAGTACAGTACGACACACGCGTTCGCTGTCAGTCTGCTAACGCAATGATGTTGCATTTCTATAGATATGCCACTAAGCGTCCAAAACGAACACCCACAAACTGAGCCAACTGTCTTACCTCGCAATTACTACGCACGAGCAAGCCGACGAATCTAAAGTTTGTAACAATTGATTAAAATAGGTAAAATGCTGTCTTCTGTATTTCCTAAAATGCATAATTTACTTTGATAAAGTAAATAAAGCTCAAGGGCTCACATATCACATAAAAGTAAATATTCCTGGACAAATTACACACGGCAATCTAGTCCCAAACTAAGTAAAGCTTGTACTATGAGTACTAGATAATTGATATAATACTTAAATATATATATTTTTTGTAAATACATAGAAAACACCCAGACCAAGACAAACAGACATGTTCATGCACACAAAAAATTGTCTTGTGCGGGGATCGAACCCGCGACCTCGGAGTCAAAGTGGTCATTGCTAATCATTTGAGCACCGAGCTCGTCGTAAATTGCGTCAAAAAACGTTTCCCATACCTGAGAGATATGTGACTATCGCATCGCTATAGGTACTTAATAATATTTGTGTGCATGAATTGCATGCATAGAAAATACCCAGAACTAGACAAACGGACAATTCAATTCAATTCTTCTTTACGGCGATTTGGTCGTGTGGTTTTCGGCAGACTAGAATTGAATCACTCCGTCTCTTCCCGTGGATGTCGTACAAAGCGACTAAGGGAAATACATTATAAAACATCGATCAGGCCTCCCCAACCCGTCTGGCCAGCGTGGGGAGAGTAGGCCAAATCCTCCTTCTGTCTGGGACAGACGAGAGTGGGTCGTGCTCCTGTAGTGGAGACTAAAATGACCTGATGATGATGATGATTATAGCGATCGTGATGTTCCCGCCAATGACAATGCTATTTATCTTTAGCATAGATAACTGAGTACGTGACTATGCTTAGTAGGTGACTCTGCGGAGAACTGGCCTCATGAGTGTACATAAACATAAATTACAAATTTGAATAAAATACTCCAATCTGTTGATACACCTAAAACAGTACAGTAGTATTTTGTGTACGTATTTACAAAAAAAAAATCTATTAAGGGTTGTATCAGTTATCTAGTACCCTTAGCATAAGCTTTGCTTAGTTTGGGACTAGATGGCCATGTGTAATTTATCAAAGAATATTTATTTATTTAATTTAATATGGGTATGCCATATCTATAGTATTTATAACATGATTGCTTAACATCTATTTGACATTAACCGTAGCTACTTCGTTGGCGAGCCCGCAAATGTTAGATCCAATGGCGAGATGAAGGTACCCGCTGAGTCCAAATTCTGGACCCCACGAGTTCTTGGCGATGTAGTAAGGCACATCGGCTGTCAGATCATATCCTATAAGTTCTACTGCGTGATTTAGATCCACTGGTAAACTGCTGCAATAAAAAAGACGGTAAGACAGGGAGAGACAATTAAGCTATCCAGTGCGCCAAGGCCGCCCATCGGTGTCCTAAAAATCATTAATGACATGCCGAAGACACCCATGGGGGTCTAGATTTTGTATTCAATGTCTAGGCTAAATAGTATGTATGTCGGCGTGGGAGTAATATCCCTGCCAGACACTCGTCGAGTGGCGTGGGAAGTAGCGAGGAAAGTAAGCAGAGACGTAGTGTGGCAACGTTACTCGTCATGCCGCTCGTCCTGGTCCTCGTCTTGCCCATCGTTCCCTGTTTTGTCGGTTTTTTGGGCGCGAGTCAAAGGAGCAGCAACGTGAGCGCGAGTGGCCGGCCACACAATCGCCGCGGACGCATTTCGGCATCGAGCGCTCAGGCACGAAACACGTCATTTTTAGGGTTCCGTACCCAAAGGGTAAAAAGAACCCTATTACTAAGGCTCCGCTGTCCGTCCGTCTGTCACCAGGCTGTATCTCATGAACCGTGATAGTTAGACAGTTGAAATTTTCACAGATGATGTATTTCTGTTGCCGCTATAACAACAAATACCCATACAACAAACGTGAATTTTTTGCTCGCAATTGATAACGGTAATAGGCAGACGCTTGAAATACTCACATAATATTTAGTTATATTATATTCACTTTAAAAATAAATAATTAAATAAAAATAAAACTAATATTTAAGGGGGGCTCCCATACAACAAACGTGATTTATTTGCCGTTTTTATAGATAATGGTACGGAACCCTTCGTGCGCGATTCCGACTCGCACTTGGCCGGTTTTTTTTATAGATAATGGTACGGAACCCTTTGTGCGCGAGTCCGACTCGCACTTGGCCGATTTTTTTTAAATCATGTCAGTGATGAACATTTCCATAGAAGAGCAGAAGCAGAAAGCAAAAAAGCTCACCTTTTTTGCGCGAGTAGAGCAGTGGCAGAGCATCACGACAGCGCGAGGAGAAAGGCGATGAGCAGCGCGAGGAGCATAGTGTGGAGGGGGTATAAAGTTTTTAATACGTAAGCCGGCGATGAAAAATATTTTTATTTTTATACTACGTCGGGTGGCAGACAAGCATACGGCTCACCTGATGAGAAGCGGTTACCTTAGCCATGTTAACGCTTGCAACACGAGATATCGCTCGCGCGCTGCCACCGCCGCTGTCTTCGCAGGAACTCCTTCGTTTCTGGTGACACTCACTCTCAGTAACACAACAACCCTTAAGGGAATTTTTATTTGGCTACGGTATTCTTTGAGGTGGAGGTACTTCCCCAATCGGGCAAATACACTGTACTCTACCTCTCTTTCGCCCCCTTCTGACTCCTATCTCCCCTGACGGCCCAAGTAGCAAGTTACATACGAGTACTAAAAATATAATTTTAAAAGTAAGTTCGGATGTCTCCTCAGCCTTGGGGAGACGCCAGTACTATAAAAGTCCTAATGTCTCCCCGAGAGGGGGCCGTCAGGGGAGATAGGAATCCGAAGGGGGCGAAAGAGATGTAGAGGACAGCGTATTTGCCAGTACTGTAGAAGTCCTGACGTCTCCCCGAGGGGGCCGTCAGGGGAGATAGGTGTCCGAAGGGCTTTCGCCAGAGTCTGTTAACACAGGTTAAGAACAGGTTACCTGCAGTGGTACTGTATGACGCCGCCGAGATAATTCTGCCAAGTTAAGGCGTTGATAGCCACCGCCACGGGCCCGTGGGTCGCTATAGCTTCTAGTATTTGTTCCTCGGAGCTTACAAAACTGAAAAAAAAACATATTATAACGAATACGTTTTACAGATTTTTAGGGTGTAAGTGGCTTACCACGATCTATAGAGCCCAAGCCTACCTCACCTACACGTGGAGCACCTTGCCGACTATATTTATTTTTATACTACGTCGGGTGGCAGACAAGCATACGGCCCGCCTGATGTGAAGCGGTTACCGTAACCATATTAATGGTCGCAATATAAAATATGCGCGCGCCGCCACCTCCGCTGATAACGCTGCATCGCCTTCCTTTCTGGTGACCTGTCTTTCTGGTGAGAGTGAATGACACTCGCAGGAATACAACAACCTTCAAGGGAATTGTTATTTGGCTGCGGTACCTATTCTGTGAGGTACATTCCCCCAGTAGGAAAGCTAACAATTACGCTCGCTACCTCTCTTTTCGCCAGAGCTTCGTATGTCAGTTAGCAGGGTGTACCGCGTGCAGGTGAAGTAGGCTTTGGTTCAAAGATATTGATGAACCACTTACACCCCAAAAGTAACGACTAGCCGACTTGTCGTCTAGCGAAAGAGGCTCAGCAATAGAGAGGTAGGTAGGGTTCAATGTATTTGTAAGCAGCCCGCCTGGGGAAGTACCTCCACCTCACTGAATACCACAGCAAAATAACTATTTCCTTTAAGGTTGTTGTATTTTTGCGAGTGAACGAGGTGACCAGAAAGGAAGGAGTTGCTACGTTAACAGCGGGGGTGTAAATGAAAGTACAATATCTCTTGGAAATTTAATGAGGAATCGATAGCACATGTAGGCCACTTTTTTATACTACATAGGGTGGAAAACGAGCATGCGGCCGCATTTTTTTTTTTTCTGCTACGTCAGGTGGCAGACAAGCATACGGCCCGCCTGATGTGAAGCGGTTACCATAGCCATATTAACGCTCGCAACATAAAAGATCGCTCGCGCGCCGCCACCCCCGCTGCCATCGCAGCATCTCCTTCCTTTCTGGTGACCTCACACACTCGCAGGAACACAACAGCCCTCAAGGGAACCGTTATTTGGCTGCGGTATTCTGTGAGGTGGAGGTACATTCCCCAGTCGGGTCCCTACAATAGCGCTCCCTACCTCTCTTTTCGCCAGAGCTTCGTTTGTCAGTCAGCAGGGTGCACCGCGTGCAGGTGAAGATGGCTTTGGTTCAAAGACATTGATGAACCACTTACACCCCAAAAGGCTTGCAAAAAAAAAAAAAAACGCTTGAAGCGGTTACCGTACCATATAAACGCTCGCAACATGAAATATCACTCGCGCGTTGCCACCGCATTAAGCCGTCGGTCCCGGCTGTTGTCGTTAGATGACAGTCGTTAAGCCTAATGAGTGGCCTTTAGACGGCCTGAAAACACTGGCTAATCCGCAGTTGAGCAGAATGGTGGAGTACGCTCTAAACCCCTTCCAATGAGGGGAGACCCATATCCCAAAAGTGGGATGAATAAGGGGTTGAAGTTTTGTGTCAAATACATACTCATCACAAGTGAAGGAGGATACTTGAACACCAGTAGCGTTTTTCTTAGCTCTGCAAGCGCCATCTATGAGCCGCAGGGGGTAGGAGCTGTCGACCTCGACGGGCGTCTTGGTGATCATCAGCCAATCGAGCAGGAGACAGATGTCGCCACCGGCACACCCACTGTTTCCGAGGCCGGCGCAGTCTATCACTTCCTTCCAAAAAGAGTAGAAATATAACTCAATTTATTAGAATATCAATATTGTTTTTTTTCATACAAGACACATTTGGGGTGTGTGGGTGGAACATTGTAAGCAGATGCTGACAATGTTCCACAAGCATACATGCTTTTCTGCCAGCCAACGTGGTATAAAAAAAGTACAGATTATTTATAATGGCGGACTATATAGGAGCCAAGCCCCTTTAGTCTCATAACATGCAAATTGCAAAATAACATATGGTTGTAAAACGTTCAAATCTCATAAAATCAAAGTCTCGAAACCTCCAAGTTGCAAAATACTGTCGCGGTCCTGTCGCGAATCATCTAGAATGAAACCTTCTAGAATAGTCGGCGCATACTTCGCTGCAAGCAATAATGACCCGTATGTCTACTGCAATAAGTTTCATAACACTATGACATGAAAATGTTCGAGACACATTACGATGTCTATCGAATTGCCGGCGGATATAAATAGCGACCGCCGCGGCGCATAGGCAGTTCAGTTTGGACTTCGGAAGAGTAAACTTCGAGCGAATCTACCTGCGAGACAAGTGATAAGTTGATAACCTACGACCTCAGCGATACTATTGGACTTCGATTTGATCTGCGATTTGGAATCTTCGTGTGGACTTCGTGTTGTGAAGACCTGCAGACCAGACCCTGCGTGAATAAATCCTTGGAAGTTGTCATTGGCGTATTACATCCAAATCTAGAACCCTAGCTCAATATTCAAGTCTCAAAACACCAATATCTCATAATATTAAATTGTTTGTATGAGTGGACGGATGATCATAATATAATGTAAAAGTAAATACAAGTCAGCACAAGAAGTGTCAGTGTTTTTCAGGGTTAATTTGTCACTGTCGTTGTAAATAAATCAGAATCAACATAAAACGTACACAAACCTTTTAAATATTTATATTAAAAACACATCTTACAATGTGTATTCTGTCATCTTGGGGTGTAAGTGGTTCATCAACATCTTTGAACCAAAGCCAACTTCACCTGCACGCGGTGCACCCTGCTGACTGACAAACGAAGCTCTGGCGAAAAGAGAGGTAGGGAGCGTATTTGTAAGCTACCCGACTGGGGAATGTACCTTTACCTCACAGAATACCGCAGCCAAATAACAATTCCCTTGAGGGTTGTCGTGTTCCTGCGAGTGAGTGCGGTCACCAGAAATGAAGGAGATGCTGCGTTGGCAGCGGGGTGGCGGCGCGCGAGCGATATTTTATGTTGCGAGCGTTAATACGGCTACGGTAATCGCTTCACATCAGGCGGGCCGTATGCTTGTCTGCCACCCAACGTAGTATAAAAAAAAAAATCTATTGTAATAGTACCTACGTGTGTAACTGCTGTAATACGAATAAACTATCTATGTATTTTTTTTTATACCACCAGTGTGGAAAACAAGCATACGGCCCGCCTGATGGACGCCTGTAACACCAGAGGCATCACACGCGCGTTGGCGACCCTGTAAAAACCTCTTCACGCCCTTTTTGAAGAACTCCATGCTGTAGTCTCCTGGGAAAACCTCGACAGGCGGTTCATTCCACAGCTTGACAGTACGCGGGAGAAAACTTCTCTGGAACCGCACAGTACGTGACCACTTAGGCTCCAATGTGTGAGGATGAATTCCCTGTCGATGGCGAGCGGTGCGACTGTAGAAGGAGGCCGTGGGCATCATGTCAAACAACTCCTCTGAACACACCCCATTGTACAGACGCTAGAACACACAAAAGGAAGCAAAATCTGTTCTATATATCTTAACAAGCATTACAGTTTCACCCAATTTGTTTGAAAGGTCAAGGTCATAAGCAAGTCAAATCATGGACATGTCTTTTTTTTTTTTAAAATATTAATTAATTAATATTTGGTTAAAAGAATTATATACATTTTGTTTAGAATGTAAGATGTTTTTTAAAGTACCATATTTTAATATACCAAACCAAAGTGGATAGCTCTCAGAGTCAGCAAGTTGAAGTGGCAGTGGGCTGGTCATATCTGCCGAGTCAGCGATGGCAGATGGGGGAGGAAAGCGGAGGTTCGCATATGGTGGAAAGCATTGGGATAGGTTTATATCCAACCGTGGGTAGATACAGGCTTATAATGATGAATGTAGATATTAATATTCAAATATATCATTACTAACCTGAACACTGAGCGTCTGTAGTTTCCCAGTCTTCAAAGCTGACATAGCTTCCATGGCTCCAATGGTGCTGAACGCCCAACAAGCTCCGCAGACACCCTGGTTGCGCACCGAACCTATCACACCTTTGGATCTCCTGAAAGGTAAACCACAGCAGACATCTGTTTGAAAGAATTAGTATCAACTTCCCTCTGCGGTGTTTCCGAACATTTATGACATGGAAGCCTACAGAGAACAGAGTCTATATTTCCTCCTTAATATTGCGCGAATAATAATAAGCCGAATAATAGTGTGGTTTCCGGCAGACTAGAATAGAACCACTCCGTCTCTTCCCGTGGATGTCGTACAAGGCGACTAAGGGAATTACATTATAAAACATCGATCAGGCCTCCCCAACCCGTCTGGCCAGCGTGGGGTGTGTAGGCCAAATCCCCCTTCTGTCTGGGACGGAAGAGAGAGGGTCGTGCTCCTGTAGTGGAGGCAGAAATGACCTGATGATGATGATGATGATGAATTGCGCGAATGCTATAATAGAGTGCTTATTCATACCAATGAATAAGCGACTCTATTTCAAATGGAATAGAGTCGCTTATTCATTGGTATGAATAAACAATCTATCCAATTATTGAATCGCAGTAAGAGATGGTGATAAGGGGCTGATCTCCTTGGGCGGCGGTAATTGCTTTCCATCAGATGACTCCATTAAGTAATGACTAGTTTACAATCCTCTTTAGGGAAAGTCAAATTCCAAAAGCTTCCCACTCCGCACACGCAGTTTTACCCCCGGGACTGCTGTGGACTTCATTGTTCATTGCCTTTTTGGTGGTCACCTCTGGCTAAATAGGAGCCATATCAGCAGTGGTGGGCTGATGATAGTTTAAAATTGTTGTACGACTTTTGTTATACCCCTAAGGTGGCAAACAAGCATACGTGCAACCTGATGAAAAACAGTTACCGCAGCCTATGAATCCCTGTCACGCAAAGGGTCATCACACTCGCGTTATCGACCCTGTAAAATCTCTTCACTAACATTTTAAAGAACCCCAAGCTGTAGTCTCCTGGGAAAACCTCGACAGGCAGCTCATTCCACAGCTTGACAGTACACGAGAGAAAACATCTCTGAAACCGCACAATAAGTGATCACTTGCGATCCAATGTGTGAGGATGGATTCCCTGTCTATGACCAAAATTAACAAAACCATTTCCTAGGGACCTCAAGGGTTATGTTCCAGAGAATGAAGAGGTGACCGAAAAGAGTATCTGTGTTAGCAGCGGGGTGGTGATGCGCGAGCGATAATTTTTATTACAAGGTCACATTCACATCTGGCGGGCCGTATATTTGTCGATGACAAATCACAGTTTTCTAGTACTAAGAGTCACTGAACTAAGCTACCGACCGACTGACGTAAGGGCATGGTGAAACTATAAGATAAGGATTCCTTGTTGACTACAGAACGTTAAAACAATTAGGTACGACGAGAATTACGTATTATTATGAAAACCAACCAAGTTTGCCGTGTGGTTTCCGGCAGACTAGAATAGAATCACTCCGTCTCTTCCCGTGGATGTCGTACAAAGCGACTAAGGGAAATACATTATCAAATATCGATCAGGCCCTCCCCAACCCGTCTGGCCAGCGTGGGGAGTGTAGGCCAAATCCTCCTTCCGCCTAGAACGGACGAGAGAGGGTCGTGCTCCTGTAGTGGAGGCTAAAATGGACCTGATGATGATGAAAAACCAAAGTTGATAGGCAATTTTATTTTATTAATACTAGTAGTCAAAATTACTAGCCGTGTGGTTTCCGGCAGACTAGAATAGAATCACTCCGTCTCTTCCCGTTGATGTCGTACAAGGTGACTAAGGGAAATACATTATAAAATATTATAAAACATCGATCAGGCCTCCCCAACCCGTCTGGCCAGCGTGGGGAGTGTAGGCCAAATCCTCCTTCTGTCTGCGACGGACGAGAGGGTCGTGCTCCTGTAGTGGAGACTATAATGACCTGATGATGAGGCAAAATTGCTCGCCCAGTGGTCAAAATTCGACCATAATTAATTTAAATTATGACTAACAACTGTTAGTAAACTGTAGTCTCCTGAGAAAAACCTCGACAGGCCAGAGACATTCCACAGCTTGACAGTAGGCTGGAGAAAACCTCTCTGATTCTAAATATCGGAAGATATATTTTTTTTATACTACGTCGGGTGGCAGACAAGCATACGGCCCGCCTGATGAGAAGCGGTTACCGCAGCCATATTAACGCTCGCAACATTAAAAATATCGCTCGCGCGCCGCCACCCCCCACTGCCAATGCAGCATCTCCTTCCATTCTAGTGACCTCACTCACTCGCAGGACACAACAATCCTCAATGTTAATTTGGCTGCGGTATTCTGTGAGGTGGAGGTACATTCCCCAGTCGGGTAGCTTACAATTACGTTCCCTACCTCTCTTTTCGCCAGAGCTTCGTTTGTCAGTCAGCAGGTGAAGTTGGCTTTGGTTCACAGATGTTGATGAACCACTTACACCCTAAATATAATAGAAAATTCTAAAAAAGTATGTCTAAAGAATTCATATTCCTTATCTAGTCAAGCTAGCTTGATTCGTTTTTGTTTCATGATCACATCGGACTCTTCCCTTGATTTGCTGCCTGGATTGTCAGAGCTGCACGGCAGCATAGTATAAATAGAGAAGTAAGGTAACTTCATACAAACGCACCGAGCGCGGTTTGTA
The DNA here is from genome assembly GCA_937001555.2 of Hypsopygia costalis. NCBI lineage: Eukaryota > Metazoa > Arthropoda > Insecta > Lepidoptera > Pyralidae > Hypsopygia > Hypsopygia costalis. Next base: position 7,415,180 of record OW443344.2, on the reverse strand, counting down.
CGCCAGCGAGCGCGCCCGTGCGTATATGACCACGAGGACATGTATATCCTCGTAGTCATACTGGTATGACAAAGTAGTATGACCACGAGGAAACCGGGGTACGTATGGCCGTCGCCCGCACACACTGACAACATTGACGGCAGCTCTCCTTCTCGCTACTTTTATTCATCATCATCAGGTCCATTTTAGTCTACTACAGGAGCACACCCTCTCTCGTCCGTCCCAGACAGGAGGAGGATTTGGCCTACACTCCCCACGCTAGTCAAACGGGTTGAGGAGGCCTGATCGATGTTTGATAATGTATTTCCCTTAGTCGCCTTGTACAACATCCACGGGAAGAGACGGAGTGATTCTATTCTAGTCTGCCGGAAACCACACGGCCAGCTATTTTTATATGCTATTTTTACTATTGCTATTTTTATTACTACAAAAATATTACTAAAAGTGGAAAAACAAAAGTAACTAACACGTATTTGCTACAGGTAGGTACTTTTCCTTACACATATATTAGACGCCAGTCTACGCTACGTCTTATCTAACTGTACCACAGAATAATATACTGTACCTACTCCCAAATATTTGTATTGTGCACTGCATTGCATGCCGTCTTTGTAGACTTTACACCTTATGCTGTACATAATAAGATTAATAATCACACTGACATTACTGTCAAGCGTAATCTACTGTTTGCTATACTTGAAGTTCATGACCATCTAGGTCAGTGGTTCCCAACTGTTATATAAACCCATTATTCTATAAGTCGAAAGTATTTTGTATAATAGTGCTCAATCTCTTACATTATACGAGCTCGGTGGTCGAATGGTTAGCAATGGCCACTTTGACTCTGAGGTTGCGGGTTCGATCCCGTACAAGACAAATATTTGTGTGCATAAACATGTCTGTTTGTCTTGGTCTGGGTGTTTTCTATGTATTTACAAAAAAAAATGTATTTAAGTATAATATCAGTTTCTTGTACCCATAGTATATTACAAACTTTGCTTAGTTTGGGACTAGATGGCAGTGTGTAATTTGTCCAGGAATATTTATTTATTTATTATAAGTTTGTATCACTGACCAAGGGCGTCGAGGGGTAGCGAGGGGCAGCTGCCCCCCCCCCCCCCCCCCCCCCCCCCCCAGATTCTATCTACAAGTGAAAAGCTTTCTTCAATTCATACTTTTCCATATCAACTGTTGTATGGAGCGTTTTCGGGGAAGTCCAAAATTGTAGTTTTGAAATTAACATATCTCGAGAGATTTTTGTGCTATCCAAGTAATTCTTGCACGTGTGGTTTTATTATTGTGACGTCCTTACATATAAAACCGAAAAAAAAAACGTTGATCAAATAGCCTATTACACATAGGTAACTACCTATTATAAAACAAGGCTATTATCAAACAAGGCTATTTGACTAACATTTTTTTCGGTTTGATATATAGGGACATCTCCATAATATAACCATAGGTGAAAGAATTACTTCGATAGCACAAATATCGCTCGAGATATGGTAATTTGAAAATCACAATTTTTAGACTGCCGCATACAAATAACTGCTCCATACAAATGACTACCGAATTAAGACGTCACACGTTTGTATTTTGTATGCATCAAATCAGAAATTTGTACGACAGCTATGTTAAATATTACGTTTATGTGATTAGTATCATAATAAAAGTTATAGCATTTTTTATTGCTTCTCCAATGGAAATATTATTTTTTAATAATTTCATACTTTTAAAATGGACTTTCCCGCCAAACTTTGATCGACGTTAAAAAAAGTCTGACTGAAGATATTACAATGAAAGTTTACAGATCTTTATAGTTTTGTGTATTTTACGATATTGTTAAATAATTTATACAATTTTTAAACATTGGAAAATAGCCTATTAACATCGTTCGCGCGCCGCCACCTCGCTGCCAACGCAGCAACTGCCTCCTTCCCGGTGACCTCACTCATTGGCAGGAACACAACAATCCTCAAGGGAATTGTAATTTGGCAGATGGAAGTACTTCCCCAGTCAGGCAGCTTAAAAAATATGCTATGCCTACCTCTCTTTTAGCCAGAGCCTCGTTTGTCAATCAGCAGGGTGCACCACATGCAGAGGTTGGCTTTGGTTCGAACATGTTGATGAACCCCTTACACCCCAAAATGATGAACAAATTGGGTCGGTACCATCCACCCCAGTCGTCTTGCCCCGTTAATGGGGCGGTTGAGAAAAATTGATTCATCGACCCTGGTAGTGCCAAACTCGTTTTAGTGTCGAAACACACTATACCGAAGATACGCGAGCGAAGTTTGGTCACAGAATAATATACTCTAACAGAAGATCCACTTACGACACGATTGGAATAAAAATTAATAAAATATCAACCTTCGATACGCGCTAATACGGTCCAAAATAATTCTGCAGCTGTATTCGTACCTGAGTCTTTCAGCGGCAGGGGCAATCGAAAGTAACCCCTATATGTAACGAGTTACGAGCGACCGCCGCTGCTTTTGCAAAATGGTTTGTCTCGCCGTTGACGTAACCGGGCTGCGTATCGCTCATAGGGTTGAACCACGTGTAGAACATGAAGCGCTCGCGTAGATAGGTATAAATACATACGCTTGTATAGTAATGATCAATAAAATACATATACTTAAACTACCAAAAAATGTAGTAGGTTTACGTATGTGTATGTTTATTACTCTGCTGTAATTACTTATATTACTATATCATACTCTGTGATTATTAAGTACATAGGTAGGTACTTAGTAACAATAATGTTACGTAATGTTGACACTGATAAAATGTATAATTTTAGAGTAAGTTTTAACAGGAATCATGATTGTACGTACTTACAGATCAGGTTTACTATTCACATTGTCCCAATAATAACTCGGATGTATCTTTAACACGGAAAGTATTTGTAAAATAGATGTAGGTATGTATTTTAAGCGCTAAACAAAATAACCGACCATAAATACCGAGATATTTAGTAGGCGTGGTGGTCATCGCATACCGCGTGCGTAAGAGAGCGCGCGTGACACTCGACTAATTATTGCTCTCGGGGGCGTCGGGCGTGTAGGTAAATAACTCGGCCGAATGGCGGAGTGACACAGGCCTGGTTTGGTGTCATTACGCCTGCAATACTTTTTCAATGATTACCGACACATTTGACTGAAATTACGTTGCGTATTTTACATACCAATCCTAATCACGCGGAATTTCGGCCGCGGAATTTCGGCTTTTTGTGGTTTGACAAAAAGAAGCTCTGGCGAAAAGAGAGGTAGGGAGCGTAATTGTAAGCTACCCGACAGGGGAATGTACCTCCACCTCACAGAATACCGCAGCCAAATAACAATTCCCTTGAGGGAATTTAACGGGGTGGCTGGCACAGATGAAGGTTCATCTACACCGGCGTATATTTTAATTAAGACGACTGGGGTGGATGGTACCGACCCAATAAATTAAACTTACCAATCTACTTGAAGAGGTAATGCTGCTCTTTTCCTTCTTATAATAAGATTAATATTGTTATGTAGTTTGTTCCCATAGGTTCTGTTTATCTGGTGGTCGTCATCAACATTATAGATCAGCCTGTTATCTGGCTTGCTCCAGCTCTTTCCGTACAGGTGCGGAGACTTCTGCATACGCTCATCGGAGAGATGGATGTCTCTGTATTCACTCTTAGACATGTCTGATAAACGGGTTAAGCCATAGACAGCACGGTATTGATCTGGCCCTCTGGACTCGGAGTTTAATCTATCTATCTCTTCTACTGATGCCTATAAACATATTCTAAATTAGTATATTTAATTTGTTGTCAATTCTTATCCATCCCACTGCTGAGATACGAGTCTCCCCTTAATCGAAGGGGTTTAGAGGATACTCCACCACGGTACTTAAATGCGGGTTGGCAGAGGACAGTGTTTTCAAGCCGCTTTTAGGCCACTGACTTGGCTTTACGACTGTCATCTAACGACAACGGCCAGGACAGACGGGTTAACATGCTCTCTGAAGCATGGAGGATCTCGATTTATAATAAAGCCATCCATGGACAGGCTACGGACGACGGAATATGCTATATTAACTCTTATGACCTGTAACTAAGTGACTAAAATATTTACTTTAAATAAAGTAACAAAAATGAAGAAACAAAAGTTTTTTTTTACCACTTTAAAAAAAAGAACTAAAATGTTTGCTTGATATCATAGGGGAGTGGAAATTATAAGACAGTATTTGGGTCACTATTTGCACCACTAAATTCTGTCTTAGATTTTTGTGAAATTACCTATAATATATTGGTTGAAATCACTACATAGTATAAAACAAAGTCGCTTTCTCTGTCCCTATGTCCCCATATATGCTTAAATCTTTGAAACTACGCAACGGATTATGATGCGGTTTTTTTTAATAGATAGAGTGATTCAACTGGAAAGTTTATATGTATAATATATGCATAACATAGTAGAAAAACACTGATAATTTAGAGGTTTCTAATGTGATGTCGTAAATAAACACATTTTTTTGCTCTTTCATTGCAAACGCTGGCTGAACCCAACGAGATAGATCAAAATAATGTAGTACAGTATTGTTCACCTTAAAATGGTCTACAAAAAAGTTCGCGATGGTATATGTCTATCTCTTAGTGGTAACACACAATAACCGTTATTTTATCCTTTGCTTTTTACAAGAAATAATGCCTTATTTACGAAGCGATTTTAAGCAATACAGAATTAATCCTTATCCAATTAAGTACCTTAAATACATTGCGCATTTAATATAGATCAATATGGCCCTTCACAGCATGTAATTTAAATGAATAGTTTAGAAGATATTACACATTTAAAATGCAGGGACATAACGGCTGTGGCGGTACCGGCCGCGGAGCCGGCGGCGTGTGCCTATAACTGGGGAAGGACTGGATAGGACAAAGCGCAAAGACCTTCTGTAGTACATTTAGTATCAGCATTGCACCCGTGCGAAGCCGGGGCGGGTCGCTAGTTACTTATAATCTCAAAACTGACAATGTAAAAAGTGTTGTAAAACCCTTTCCATAGGAAAGCAGTGTTTTGAAAACTTGCTTAAGTAAGAAGTTGTTGTACTCAAACAAACACACCCTGAAAACTTTTAATGTAAAATTCTTTTACATACTTTATTGGTTTTCATATCATTTTTGCATATTTTAAATATGTACTACGTATGTAGGTATAACACAGAGAGAATCATGCAGAGAGCATTTTAAATGTCTGAAATTTCTTACTGTGCCATGTCTTTACATACTGGTTCTTCTCACTGACCTAATGAAACATCCAGAAAGATATGAAACAATAAATGAATGATTAATACGACAGGCAACTCGGCGAAAAGATATTGCACATTCCATATTTCCGAAATTGACAGTAGTGGTCCCAGATTTCAAGCGGTGAAATTATATAACAAATTGCTGACATATTTCAAAACGATAAATGATTTGTATCTATAAACAAAACTTAAAAATTATTTAATTGATAACTGTTTTTATTCAATTGATGAGTTTTATTAATTGCTCAAAATAGTCATTTTTCTAATTCATTTTTTTTAGTTATTAGTTGACGTATAATTATTAATGATGATGATTGCAATGTATTTTATTATTGACTGCTTAAATTTTGTTATTACTTATTAGTTAGTTAGTGACATCATAACATTTTAATTGAATGTTAATTATGACAATTTGCTAATGTTTTCCCATACAATATTGTATTGTTATTGGAATAAATGAATTGAATTGTACTAGAAAAGAGAGCTAGGTCTTAGCATATTTTTTAAGCTGCCCGACTGGGGTCACTCACAGAACACTGCAGCCAAACAACAAAACAAAGGAGAAGAGAAGAGGAAGGAGATGCAGCGTTGGCAGCGGGGGTGGTGGCGCGCGAGCGATATTTTATGTTGCGAGCGTTAATATGGCTACGGTAACTGCTTCACATCAGGAGTGGCTATGTGGCTGTCAACGCTAATGCCTGACCGCCCATTGTCGGTGGTGGTTGCTTTCCATCAGGTGACCCACATGCTCGTTTGCCCCCCTCTCGTATAAAAAAAAACTTAAAAAATTATCTTTTCATTTAATGGGTTAATCAGAGTGCACATAGCTAAAAGTCATTAGCAGCAGGTCACAACAGATACGAGAATATCTCTCAATTCATTGTGTATCAAGTAAAAGATAACATATAAAAACTGTAATTAAATACCTACATAAACAGCAGTCATATACAGTTACAATTATTAGAGTAAAACCGGTGGTAACATAGTATTAGGTTTAATATATTTCGTAATAATGAATATGATACTCACCACGAAATGTTGGAATCTAGTTTCATACTCGTTTGGATCGTTCTTATACGTTTTATTGAACTTTTCGATGTAGTCATTATACATCGATTCTAAAACTTCTTTATTCTTAGCAGTATAACTTAATGGTATCGCTAGGAATACTAAGCAGAATAAGGCTATTGCAAGCACCCAATTCCACCACTTAGCCATTTATTTTAAGTAGTTTTAACACTTTTATTCACATAAAACTCGTATCTGTATATTCAAAAACAAGTTTGAAACCACACACCACTTTGAAATTTGAAACTTTTTGAATGAAGCTGCTATGACTAGAGTGACAGACACTGACAGTAGTGACAGTGAGACTATCCGACATCTGAACATGTTTTTTTTTTATATATAATTTAGCTGTTGGCAATCACACGTCACGTTCTGGGATTTATATACTAACTTCCGACCGGGACTACGCCACTTGGATGCACAGAACTGACATAGATATACAGATAATAAATACGAGGTGCGGTCCAAAAGTTTCTGGCTGGAGGGGTTTCTGTTGGTTGTTGTTGTGATTTCATGGCGTTTTAACGATAGTACCTAAGTCCGAATTTTTTCAAAATGTTCAAATATCGCTCTGTGATCAAATTCCTGACAAAGGAAGGGGTCAGCCCAACCGATATAAAAAAAAAAGGTTGGATGCCGTGTACGGGGATACTTCTCCGTCATTTTCCACCGTAAAAGAATGGAGTAAGCAGTTTCGTTTAGGGCGGGAGTCCATTGACGACGAACCTCGCTCCGGCCGGCCTGGGAAGCACTTAGGATTCTACTTGAACATCTTCACATGAATAAAGTTAGTGCTAGGTGGGTTGGGTACCCAAACTTCTTTCGAGCTTGCAGCGAACTGAGCGAAGTGTGTTCTCAAGACGTTTTAGACGCGTATAAGCGTTACGGAAAAAGTTTTTTGGAGTTGATTATTGTACATAAGTACATTTGAATTATTGAAGTGAATACTTCTTTAAACGCGCTGTGTATAATTTATTTTGTGGCTAGTGAATGGGACCGAGCCGTCACGCTCGGATATGTAACTGTCGTTCGGATAAAATCGACAGTGAGGGAACGAGACGGAGCAAGAGGTGAGTTTTCACTTCGTGAATACACATCGTTTCATCACAGAATAAGAAATAGTACTAGTATTTTTTCTTCTCTGTTGGTTCAATCCGTAAATGGCAAGGGCAAGACAGGGTTTCTGCTTGAAATGAGCTAATCCAAAAAGCTTACTTATTCTTATAATAAACTACATAAATATTGCTGGACAAATTACATAAGAGCCATCTAGTCTAAAACTAAGCAAAGCTTGAACTATGGGTACTAGATAACTAATAAATATACCTAAATAAGTTAGTTTTGTAAATACATATAATACATTGAAAAAACTTACATTACATTGAAGAATACATTGAAGAATTGAATGTCTATATAGTAATTGCTAGCCATTCGACCACCGAGCTCAATTATAATTATTTCTTAAAAGAATTCATTCCTGATATGGTTAGTGTACGCGCTCCTGCAAGGATCCATACATAAAAAAATGGCAGGATGTCAAACTTAGTCACAGAATAATATACACTAACTTAATGAAAATGGTCAAGGAGGAAGTGGAAAACAGAGCAAGAGCATATAAACATCGCATAAAAGTCCACACTAACACTCTAGCGACAGCACTATGTGAGCCAATGAACTGCAGAAGGCCCAAGAGACAACACATATGGGATCTTGTTCACTAAGTTTGCAACATAATATGAGACAGTTTCCTCACTGGAGGAACAGTTCTCTCCTGTCACTTAACGCCTAAAACAGATCTGCTAAGGGCTTGATAAGCCGATCGCACGATTGTGAACACAAAAAATAAAAAAATAAAAACTTAGTGTCGAAATGGTGTCAATGTAAACCACAGCTACTGGTGAGCGCGTTTATTGCACGATTGATTTGATATGACATGAATGCATTGCGAGGGCAGACTGCAGCGTCAGGCCTTTACATGGTCGTGCAAAATGTTTGTGATGGCTCGAACAGTTAGAATATGGGAAACTAGACACTAAAAGAAAAGAAGACGTACATTACATTCAATTTAATTGATCACTTACAAACTATCATATAATGCAATATGCATTAAACTTCTTGTTTGATAATATCATAGGTTACAAAACTCCATTTATGTTCTACAGTTGCACCCATTCCTGACTTTATGGTACGGAAGACGTCATTATACTTTCTCAATACTCCATTAACGGTAGCATGGGTAGCATAAGGCACCATAGACTTGACATATGAGACGAGGTAGTCTATGGTAGCACCGAGAGGGTGTACCATTAGGAATCCTGTCAGTATGCTGATGAGTTTGGCCTCCGATGGTGGTACAGAGGGCCCTGATGGCATGTACTGGTTATCGTCGGGGGTTGGCGGCGGGGGTTGCGGTTTCGGCGTCGGCAGCGGGGGAGTTATCATATTTGGCATCGGCGGTGGTGGCAATGGGGGATACACCTGCTGAAAGGTTTTTATTTAAATAATTTTACAGGATGGAAACAATACGAGATGTAACTTGATTAAACTATACAAAATATAAAAAGGTATATTTGCAAATATTATTTAACGTATACGGCTCACTTCCAATGCATCTTATTGCAATAAAATTTTATAAACAAACAAATAAACAAAATATTGAAGAACTTATTATTGATCCTGAAAGTGCTTTAAGAATCTTATAAAATGGTATCAATAATACATACTTCTACATTTGTATTTGTATTTCTGACATGTGTATCGAATGTCCGAGGTGTCCGTGTACCATTGTTAAGTAGCCTCCACACAGCACGCGAAATTCCTCGGCGAAATACTCGGGAAAGTTGACCGACGTCCGAAGTAAGTCACTACATACTCATTCAACTTCGCGAGAAACTCATTCGCGCCGGTGTGTACCGTCACAATCACGACTCGCACGTCATGGACGCTCAAGTAGCAGCTGTCGTTGCAATGTGCACGCTCGCGTATTATAACTACGTGCATATTTATCAAACAAAGAAATATAAAAAGAGGAGGAAAAGAATATAGTGTATGATTGCAACGCACCGGAACAGAACTAGGTTGGTTTAGTCATTTAAACTATGACATTAGAACTGAGCTTAGCTGAGTAATGTAGAGAGGCACTTCGTGCAATTTCGAGTCCTTTGACTCAAAAACCGAAGGTTAGGCGAATACAATAGTGTGGAGAAGCATTTCGCATTACTTTGTCCAACCCTGGCTCGCCTCGGGCGACTATTTGTTGTCGGATTTGCGCCCGAGTCAAAGGATTTGAAGTTGTGCGAATTTTTCTCGCGAAGTTGAGTGACTTACTTCGGACTTCGATCAACTTTCCCGAGTACTTCGTCGAGGAACTTCGCGAGCAGTGTGGAGGCTACATTAGCCATTGTACTCACTTGTTTATTCTGTAATGCTTGTTGGGCGATGAAATGTGCCTTGAACTTCTCAAACTTCCTCTCTGCCTCATCCTTAGCGAGGTACGCCTCGTTCTTGTAGCCTTCCAATTCGAATATCAAGTTTTCATTTTCCGCCTGTAAATAAAAATCATATTAAACAACTTCAGTGCCTTGAAAATGATCTCGAAATGTAAGTAATAAATTCCTGGACGAATGAGACACCGCCATCTAGTCCCAAACTAAGCTGACATCATACTTAAATACATTTTTTTTTTGTACATACATACAATTTACACAGCGCCATCTAGTCCCAAATTAAACGCAAAGCTTGTACTATGGGTAATAGGTAACTGTATGTATGTTTTTTTTTATATAAATACATACATACAAATAAAAGCGGCCAAGTGCGAGTCGGATTCGCCCATGAAGGGTTCCGTAGCAGCAAGTAATATAATATAAAAGTTCTTGTAATTCGTCGTAACTTTGATCGATGTTTTAATAATAGTGTATTTTTTTAATTAAGTTATTGATAAGTAAACATTATAATTAGGTACCTAAATGATGGGATTTAGTTCTAACTATATACGAGCCCATATAGGCTTGTGATAGCTATAACAGTCGGGAACCTGCCGCCCGCGCGCTCCGTACCCGATGCCGATCAAGTCACGTCCCGCGCGAATTATAATTATTTACTTATCCACCTATTACAGATTTATTATTAGAAAATAATGGTTCACGGTTTATGCATAAGGTTTATGTTTATGAAATTAAATGTTTTTTATTTTTGTATTTGAGTTGATTGAATGAAAGGCAAATTGCGGTTTACGATTTATGACGTATTAAAAAAACTACTTACTAGATCTCGTTCAAAACAATTTTCGGTGTAAGTTTGCATGGTAATTAATGTACATCATATATTTTTTTTAGTGTTATCATTCTCTTATTTTAGAAGTTACGGGGGGGGGGGGGGCACATTTTACCACTTTGGAAGTCTCTCGCGCAAACTACTCAGTTTAGAAAAAAAAATGATATTAGAAACCTCAATATCATTTTTGAAGACCTATCCATAGATATGTCCATACCCCCACACGTATGGGTTTGATGAAAAAAAAATTTTGAGTTTCAGTTTTAAGTATGGGGGAACCCCCAAAATTTATTGTTTTTTTTTTTCTATTTTTGTGTGAAAATCTTAATGCGGTTCACAGAATACATCTACTTACCACGTTTCAACAGTATAGTTCTTATAGTTTCTGAAAAAAGTGGACATGACGAATCTATAAGGGTTCCGATTTTTTTACCGTTTGGCTACGGAACCCTAAAAACACCCAGACCAAGACAAAAAGACATGTTCTTGCATACAAATATTTGTCTTGTGCGGGGATCGAACCCACAATCTCGGAGTAAAAGTGCCATTGCTAACCATTCAACCACCAAGCTCGTCAAGAAGTTGTAGTAGAAGTTGTGATATGGGTACTAGGTAACTGTATGTATGTTATTTATTTTTTTGTAAATATGTACATAATATAAAGAACAAAGCCCCCCTCCCCCCGCTGATCAGGTGACATTTGGACATTTGAAAGAAGTTCCCCCACTGCTATACATTGGCACTGGCGGGGGTGACAACGCGGGAATGATGTTTCTTGCAAGATATGCCGTCAGGAACAAATACTTACTTTCAGCTGCTCGTATTTCTCCAACGCAATGGCAGTCTTCGGGTTTGCGGGCTTCTCAATTTCTTCTTCCTCGAAATACATATTGAATTCTTCCTTCATATTATCCACCTCCTGCAAAACGATACCAATTAGATACGTACAAGTATTCAGCCTGAAATTATCCAGTCTCTTGACGAAAAGAGAACTGAACTCAGAGGTACAGTGCGACACAAAAAAGTAGACAAAAATAGGGGCGCCACTTTCTTCGTAAGAACAGTTCTCACATGGCAACACTTTTGTGTAAAAAAAAAACAATGTTGCTATTCTTAATAAATTTAGTTCCCTTTCTACTCTTTTGTGTGCCACTGTATATCTCAGTCTGAGAACAACAGACAGAAGAAGTACAGATTGCTGAAATTATTATGTTTTGGGACGGGAGAGAGAGAATTTCCTAAAGAGGACTTCCTCCTATATACACAAGCCATCAAGGGCGGATCCAGCTCACTCTCAGTGTCACGTAGTTGTGGTCAAGTCACTTCAAGTTATAATTTAATTTCGATAATAAGAAATACACGTAAAAAGTAGGTATTTTATTAATGTATGTAAGTAACAGTACTTAATCTATATTGAGACAAAACTATATATATTTTTATTAGTGGTCAATATAGGTCGTGGACCCACCCACCCTCGCCCTGGATCCGCCTTTGCAAGCCATAAGAGTCCACTGCTGCTATACTATCATGAGCCGGTGCGCTGATCTTTAAGTACTGCTAGCGCGAAACAGCTCTGAATTGACAATTCTGCTAATTTAAACGACGTTACTCAATTAGGGAAAATCCCTCGCTACGTTTGTCAAATCGGCTCATCCGTAGAATCAAGACCGATTTGTATTTATGATAGTTCACTTCGTGCATTGTTATTATATTCTAAATATCGGAAGATAATTGGACGCTGTTATGCAGAATAGATCCAACCGACAAACTAAGCCAAATTGATAGATATACATAGCGAGAAACTTCAAATCGTGTTTTATATATTCGCGACAGATTCTAGTAGTTTGATGACGTATGCTTCCCAAAACTTATACTGCGGGATATTTTTATTTCTATTAAACTTTAAATAGCTTGAAATCAAAGTAACAAAATGTCGGTTGGATCTATTCTGCATAAGACGGTCCAAATGGGATAAGAACATTCAGAAAAATCTACATATTATATAGAATTAATATTAATTATCTCGTCTAGCTATTTAACTCTATTTTAATCCATGATCACATCGATCTCTGTTCTTTGGATGAGTCGAAATGCATATAACGCATAAAACTTAAATGCGTATCTGTCAGATCGTATCGTAGTCTTCCCTAGGCACCAAAAAGGGAAGAAAATAGACGCGTGATCACATCGATCCGCGTTTAGGTTATGCTATAACCATACCTATGCAAGCCACCAAATTTGCTTAAATTACTGTTGAATGACGGGTCCTTGCCAGCGGTCCTTGTTGACATCTCCTCTCATCTGCATAAGATCTTCTGCCACTTATTAGGACAAGCTGTGCGGGTGTACCGTACCTGTATAAACCATTCCGATCATTCTTGAAATTCGATGATGGCTCCTCACCAGCAGTCTTTTCTCTCGTTGAAGCCCCCCATTCGAAGTTCTGCGTAACGGTTCATGTCATTATTTCCTTCAGGACGCGCACTATACCTGTGCATGGTACTAAAATTAACCTTGAAACTAGATGACGGGTCCTTACCACCATTCGAAGGTCTGCTTCATGTTTTCTATTATATTTGGATCACGCCGCGCACACAGTTCTTATGTGTACATGAAATGAAATTTGTATGACTGATATTTTATGTTTGTTAATAAGATTCGAAGTTCTGTATAGTCTTCAAATGCCAAAATAACTTTTGGTCTGGCTGCCTGTATTTCCCCTGATTCAGTTGCATTTACCTTTTGCGGGAACTGTACCTGACACATGATGATCAGCCTTTGTTGCAATTGAGATATTCACAGTTCTGTATAACGTCTTCTAGCATTATCATCAGGCTCCGCATGCATCTAGTTGCAATTGGCCTAACGTCGCTGTGTCTGAAGTAGGTAGAATAAGCGGTACTTTTTGGGGTATAAGATACCGTCTTCGATCAAGTTTCCTAATGGAAGCAGTACGTCGGAATTCTGAAAATCTTACCATATCCAGCCACCTTGTCCTTGTAACTCCTAGTCATCTTCTTACTTTACCTGAATTCAAATCAGCATCCAATATCAAAGTGTCGCGATTTTTACTTCGATACTAATTTGGATCTGGCTTGGCGAATCTCAAGATTCGGAAGTAGCGTAATATAAAACTATATAGATTGATCTACGAAAAAAAAATTGATTCTACTCTATCATATAATGCACGGACAAAACACGACGCTTTGCTTGTAGACTGAGCTTTAAAATACTATCGAAAACTCTTAGGTCACCTTTGATCATCATCAGCCTGCATCTACCCACTGCTGGACATAAGCCTTCCCCAATGCTTTCCACCAAATACGATCCTCCGCCGATCCAGCCGCTTTCTTAAGGTCACCAGACCATCTAGAAGTTGGGCGTCCAAGCCTTCCTAAATGCTTTCAACAAAATCCGATCCGTCTTCCGAAGCATCGTATTTAACATTTTTGTTTTAGCAGCAACTAATTATTTAAATATCACTGAGAGTGTCAGCAGAACATATTATTTAGGCATGATAATGGGAATGAAGTGTTGGGCATGTACCAACCATCACAATTATTTTATTTACAGAGCGCAGAACAAGCGATAGAGATTCACGATCGGCGTAAGCGTTCGGCTTGTGACGCATCTATCTCTCTTCCATCCCATCGCCCGATGCCTTCTTATCGATCGACTTTACAGACAATCTATTTTTTTTTTCTTCGCAATTTTATATATTACGTACGGTATTACAGTAAGAAACAAATAATGCTTTCATTCTGTGAGCACCCGGACCTTTAGCAAGTAGATTGCAACCGATCGACGTCGACCCAATATGGATGAAAACATCGATCAACAAAACATAACCGTTCGTCAAAATATATCGTCAGCAAATCAGGACAATGTCAACAGTCGATGTCAATTGACAACAATCTAGTTGCACGGTTAGGATCAACACAGACCGACGCAGAATGGCGACGAAATGCTGTCATTGAGTTGCAAATCAGATTGAGAGATGCACGCAACTCCGTGCCTCCGAAGTGTCTCGGTGAGTAGACGACAGGCGCCGATTCGAACACGCTGGATGAAGCAGGATCTGTTGGTCGCTCAGATGCGCACTCCTCGCCATGTTACGCATCGATCCGCTCATTCTGATTTGCTTTTGTACGAATTTCAGTCTTATTACAAAAAGAATATCATCGAATTTAGACATCACCACGCCGCCACTCCATCGATCTGCCCTGACCCTATATACACACCTCAGTCATTTTGAGCCACATATCGATGTTCCTCCGCTGCTGCTTGGTGAAGTGATCGGAGACACGCTGATGCTTCGCCGCTGTCAATATTTTCGCTACCTGCTCGACTGTCGTTGACAAACATACAGTTTACCACATAGCTGCTTCGTACATGATTTAGGAGCCGCGGTAGCTCAGCGGGAGAACACGGTTGGCAAGGTGTACGAATTCTCGCAGAGCCCGTTCGATCTCAACTGGACTACCGACGTGAACCACCCATTTTGTGAGTGGCTAAAGATAATACAAGTCTCTGCCCGCGGCTTCGCTCGCTTATAATATAAAGGACCACCTCGAAGGTATATTCTAAATATTGGTGAAATATTTTTTGTAATTGGATGAGTAGTTTCAGAGATTAGGTACTATCATCGTGTAGATGACACAATGGTTTGCGCCCTATATAGAAGTAGAAGATTGTTAATAATCTTTTTTCTTTACAATAAACAAATGAAGTAGCCTTTTATTGTATATACAATAAAAGGCATAATAACATATAAACATAAAATTTATTTTGAGTGCATTTTAGGTCGAAATATCAAAAAAAATACTTCGTTACCTGACAGATTACTCCCCCATCTTTTTTTTTATATGAGAGGGAGGCAAACGAGCCTGTGGTTCACCTAATGAAAAGCAATCACCACTGCCCATGGACACCGGCAACACCAAGCGTTCGCCGATTCTTTACCAGCCTATACTCCTTCCTCTCAACCTTTCTCTCCCCTCCCCCATCCGTAGATGGAGTTCAAATTAAGTGGCAACTCAATTTATATCTTCCTGGTTCTTATAAGGTCACAGCACAGAATAATAATATGTCATAACTAATATTAGGCTGTCAGACTTCCCACGATATCTGTAGACCTGTTTACCTGATTAAATTGATTTCAGCCGAAGTACCCACTTCTGAACACAGGCGTCCCCATAGACTTACAAAACCATAAATTTTGTACCGTTACCATCCATCGATTCCCAGCGACCTTCATCAGCTCCATGACATGCTGCGCTTTCCAATTTCCATGACCGCCATACCAGAAGTCTTCTGCCACAACAGCCATTGGTTCTGCTAGCTATACGGTTCCTCCAGCTCAAGATATCCTGATTTTTATACCTACCAGCAAAGGACGGATCTGAATTTTTAAAACTACTACATCTGTAGCTGATACCGAAACCAATGGCTACATGAAGCAACTCCGCATTTTCAAACAAACCTATTTTCGCCGCGTAGAAAAAAGGTGGCCTGGTATACTAGGGTAAATGAATTTACCTTCGAATCATTTACCCCATTTTTTCTCGTCTCGTAGACGCTCCAAGATCTCCAATTCTTCATTAGCACTTTAATTTCGGTACCACTAATAGAAGTCATTTTATTAAATAAATTATTATAATTAATTCAGATCCGCCCAAATGGGTTGCATGCACTGCATACTGCTGATCTCTTGACCAAAGCCGTATAAAAGTATAGTCACATAACGCAAAAATACCGGAAAATTATCTTAAAAATATTTTTTTTTCGCACTACATTTTTATTTGCAATAATTTTGATATATAAGTTGGAGGGTAATTTTTGAATTATTGAAAAAATAAATTGAATATAATATAATAGTTAATAAAAAATGATATTATTATATTTAGCAATAATTTATAAACTTTATATTATGTATTTTCGAACGGGGCTACGAGTTGATATGAATGATACTCTAAACGCGCGCTCTCCGCCCTCTATCTCGAAAACAGTTCGATGTATGAAAAAATGTTTTAAACAAAAGTTGTAGAGAATTTAATTCTCTAAAATATTGTTAATAAATACAAATAGCCTAAAACCCATAGGAAATGAAATATTTGCAAAAAATCATTTTTTGTGACCTTTGACATCTGATTTTTAAAGACGCGGACATCGCATTATGTGTGAGTTTTGAGACTAGTTTTGGGATGTCAAAATACAAGTTTATACGAGTTTATAGCTGGGTATCTCGAATTCCGAGGTGAACTCCCCATAATGACTGGACTAAGGGAGGCAATTCAAAAAACGAATGATAACAAAATCGGGGGATACAGTTTGGTGTTGCAGCTACAAATCTATCATCTCCATTCAAAATTCAATCACACCACTGAATAGATGAAGAATCAAAGAATTTATTACGCTAAGTAAAGACTATGAAACATCGCGGGGGAGGGGGAAGCGCTGCAATTTTTAGATAATTTTAGTGCATATAATGTAGGTATTCACGTACAACACACGGCCGTGTCCCTGACACACCCACACCCCATTTTTTGACCCTAAGTGTGCTACATATACCAAGAAGTGTTCACATGTTATAGACAGTAATGGAATTTTCACGTTATGCGACTAACGGTACGAATAATAATAAACGAGAAACGTAACTGCTAAAAATACCGGTTCTAAAACAAACTTTTAACGTTGTAATAGGTGGATTGAAGGCGATAGTGAAGCGAACGCAAAGCGGCGCGGCGCGAACGTAACAGACAGCCGAACGCCTATTGAAGTGTCCTACGTGACCAAATGAACGCGGGGTGCGTGCAGCGTTTCGAGAAACGAAGGCAACGTGATCACTTTGCATCGCGAAAATATGAAGCAATCTGATTTAAATTTTTGCTTCTTCTTTTGTTGTTGCGTACGTAGAACCTACCTAATTTTATCATTGATTATCTTCGAAAGGTTGTCTGAAAGTGATTGTTTTTAGCGATAAGATCGCCTTTGTACTTTTCATTTTGCAAGTTTATGGTATGTATCATTATCATATTGGTGCAATAAAGTGTATTCTACTCTAGAACGAAGCCGACACGGCGCAAAACTTCCCACTTCAATCATATCATCACATCGCTTCACATTTGCTTTGAGCCGCCACACAGTACATAGCATTTGTTGCCCCTCCTCCAATAAGCGATCTTAAGTAGAAGCGTTTTCTGCTGCAATTACGCTTCTATTCGTTTATTATTAAGCGTCCATTGATGTTACATTACAAAATCTAGGTTAAACTCCTCCCGATGAACAGCAACAGATGTTTTCTTCTCTATCAGAGCGGTGAGAAGCATTCACTTATACTACAGCCTTTGATCTCCTATTTTAAGTGCCCCGACACCACGCATCATGTTTCAGAGACGACCACAGCAGCCATAGTTAACAGTAGTGGAAGAAGTACCCTACAAAGTACGGATTAACTAAAAAATACCTTCACTTGAGACGATCCAGCCTTTGATTTCAGGTTTGTCTGCTTATCCGCATATGAGGAGACCAGCTGTCGACGCCAATTTCATCTTCTTCGCAACAGAAAAGCATTTTGTTTGCTACAGAAAGTCGATGAAAAAGAAAATTAATACGTACATTGCAACAAAATGTGGGAGAATTTATCCCTTAAGGAGTTCCTCATGGATTGGAACTCTTCATCCACTTGCATTTTCTCATTGAAGAGACGGCGAATCTGGTTGTTACTTGTTTGTATGAGAGAATAAAATGCGTTCGCGTTCTTCTTGTTGCATTCACCGCGTTCCAACCAAACAGCAAGAGTCTGAAACGGCAAAGAATCTGCTATAAGTAAAAGCCGGGCAAGTGTCAGTCGGACTCGCACACTAATGGTTCCGTGTAACTAATAAGTTAAATGTCCACATTACTTGAGACTAGCGTTGCCAGATGTCCTGATTTTGGCGGAACGTCGCGCTTTTTTAGGCTAAAGTGTAATGTCCCGCTTTTGGCAGTGACGCCAAAAATTATAAACTCAAATTTCAGTTTGATCAACTGAAATTTATGGATGAAATACCAGAATTTGAATCTTTGGTAAGATATAAGCAATTTAAACTTTAACAAACTGAAATATGTTTGATCTTTGATTTTATACACTCTTCTCAAAAACACCTATTCATTGTATCATCATTACCCATTCATTGTATAAAAAAAATTTAATTATAATTATAATTTTTCTTGTAGTCCCGCATTTTTACCTTTCAAAAGTCTAAAATCCCGCTTTCATTTAAAATAAATCAGGCAACGCTGCTTGAAACCTTATCTACATTACATATATTATCCAATATGAAACAATGCGTCGAGGTGTCTGATCACTTATTCCACATGATATTCATTTTTATTTTTAACTACTGCTGTGAGACCTTGCTTCTTGCCAAATTTCACGATTTTATATTAATGATTTTACATAATTCCGTAATAGATAAATTCCATTAATAAGTATCTTTTAGGGTTTTTTAGGGTTAATTAGGGTTCTGCATACTCATATCGGTCGTGTGGTTTCCGGCAGACTAGAATAAAATTACTCCGTTTCTTCCCTTGGATGTCGTACAACGCGACTAAGGGAAATACATTATAAAACATCGATCACGCCTCCCCAATCCGTCTGGCCAGCGTGGGGAGTGTAGGCCAAATCCTCCTTCCGTCTAGGACGGATGAGAGAGAGAGGGTCATGCTCCTGTAGTGGAGACTAAAATGGACCTGGTGATAATATTAATGGGACCCTATAAGTTTTGCTTGCCTCGCGAATGACAAGACATGTGGCAAAAACACGAAATCAATTACGAAAAACACACGAAAAAAATACTTTCAATTTATTTATCCACGTCGACATCAACCCTTACTCATCCCACTGCTGGGATACGGGTCTCCCCTCAAACGAAGGTCTTTGAGCATACTCCAGCACGCTGTTGGAATGAAGAATACGACTAAGAAGAAGATATTTCTAAGAACTCACCGGTGCAGCTTCAGCAAACTGATCATCGCTTTTTATCTTCTCAGTGATGGAGGTAAGAGTAGCGGGCGAGAACATTTCCACGGTGGGAGGCGTAGGCTCGCGTTTGCGCTTGTTTCGCTCAAATTCCGCTTGGTCATCACGATTCTAAAAGAATACTCTATATAAATTAATTGGCCGTGTGGTTTCCGGCAAAATAGAATAGAATCACTCTGTCTCTTAACTGTGGATGTAGTACAAGGCGACTAAGCGTACATTATCAAATATCGATCAGGCCTCCCCAACCCGTTTGGCCAGCGTGGGGAGAGTAGGCCAAATCCTCCTTCCGTCTGAGACGGACGAGAGAGTGTCGTGCTCCTGTAGTGGAGACTAAAATGGACCTGATGATGATGATGATGATGATCTACTTCACTTCTAGGTTGACTGGTAGAGAACGCTTTTAGCATTAAGTCCGCCTTTTGTACCATTGGTCTTACTATGGTCATTAAAGAGTTTAAATAAATAAATATTAGCTATGTTTCATTCAGTGTTTCGGCTCGTACAACAGTTTTAGCCTGTAATTGCGGAAATAATAAAATAAAATAAATAAATATTGTCAGACAAATTACACAGCGCCATCTAGCCCCAAAGTAAGCGAAGCTTGTGTTATGGGTACTAGACAACTGATAAACATACGTAAATACATTTTTTTTTTTGTTGTAAGACAAACAGACATGTTCATGCACACAAATGTTTGTCCTATGTGGGAATCGAATGAGCGTTGGTGTCGAAGCCGCGTCATTGACCACTACGCCACCGACCTCGTCTGTATTGTTACTTATTAAAACTGGAAAAGAGTTCCTAAAGGCAAGTTTCTCTACTTGAAATTTTACATTATTACGTCTAACAGTGTAAAATAAATACAAAGGGATATGTCTAGGAAGACGAAACGCCACAGCATGTACTTAAAGAATGGAGCTTGGGAGATCAACGGTCACAACTTCTCCAATATCCAGCATCAGACCTGGAAGCCTGCAGCAGTCTGAAAAGGTTGCTAACCTTCTGCAATGTCCTGGATTGGTTGAAGTGAGATCGCATAAAAAGACATGCACAATGGTTCAATTAAGTGGCTACGTGGGGAACAGCCTAGGGAAACTAAACTAAAGGAATGTATCATACACATGATAAGTTTTCCTTAAATATAATTAACTTTCGTCGCGTCTGATCGAAACATATCGTGACCAAAATGCTGACCTCTGCTTTTCCCAAAGAATTAGTGTTGCGATCCAAAGAGGCAAGGGAGCCAGCATAATGGGAACTTTGCCTACAGGCAGCGGTTTATTAGATTAGTTCTGCTTTTATTTTATTGTAATGTATGTGTAATTAGATAATTCAGATGTATTTATTTAATTTCATGAAATTTTAACTTTACTTAATATATTTAATAAGATCTATTTGTATTCTCTGTGCTGTGTCACAGTATTACTATTTTTCATACAGTAGGGAATCGCCTTTGACGTGGCACGATGCCGCCGCCCGCGTAGGTATCCACGCGGTCGTTCGCCGATATGCAAGGGTTGTCACAAAATTCGAAATCAAATAATCTTTAATATTTTTATAATCATTTATCAACAAGAATATAATATACATATTTACACATGTTGCACTGCTAAATATTTACGTGAAGGTTTATTTTTAGATTTCAATTTTCTATCATTAAATTTAACAATATAATGAATTCGCATTCGGATAAACAATTTGATCATGAAAATATGGGGGAAACATAAGCATGGCTGTGATATAAACTGTACTTGTTTTAATAATACCTACCTATAATTTATCTAAAAATATTGTTTCCTACAGCACCTGGTTGGTGTTGGTATGTTAACTTATTATGGCGAAGACAAAAGTCCCTATGTTCATTCGTAACTAATAAACGGCTGAACCAATTTTGATTAGTTGTAAAATTCGTCTTTATTGCGCCAGTGTCACGGAGTATATCAAAATTTAAAAAAAAATAGGGGATTTCTGGTGCCAGCCAAGTTGATGTAGGTACCAAACAATTAACGATTTAAATTTGATTACGACTTTACTCACTTCATTTTCGCAAGATACTTAATAATAGAAACTAGGAATATCAATACCCAAAATGCAATGACTGGATAGCAAAATTTACTGTATATATATATATAACTAAAATGTGTAAAATAAAAAAGTAAATAAAAATTATCAAAACACGTGATTGCTTAAAAAAAATTTAAAAAAGAAACTAGCCCTGAAACGAAGATCTTAACTACTAGGTATGGATCGGCCATTCTAAGGAGATAATTTGTCACGAACCGATGAGTCATTTGGCTTTTCGACAGCGAAAATAATAAATATGAGTGTAAGTTAAAAATTGGTGTCCCATTTGTTTATAAAGTTTATAGTGTACATTTACGTAACATAAACATACACATAGGTTCGTCCCACACACAGCACGTGCATATAGTCGCAGAGACAAATTTTATGTTAGGAATGGCACAGCCATACGTAGTAATTAATATCTTTGCCCAGAAATCTTGAATATAGGTGAATATAGAACCTTGTCTTTTTCTGTCGGTTAAATAAAATCATAACAGTTGGATATTAGACAAATACCTACTCCTTCTGTGTCCGACATCCCAACTATTAAGAAGGTGTAAACATAATAATTACACTTTGGGCAAGAGCATGCGCCGTAAAGAATATATATACCTACATATTTACACTTGAAAACCCCGCTAGGTTGGAGTTCGAGTTACGAAGTACTTAACTATTTAGTCATCTGTCGTTGGAGCACAAGAATTCGGTTATATGTTGTATACTTATAGTTGGAGTACCTTGCACTTCACCAACAATATAGCTACATACATTTCAACAAAGACAAAGTAGGTAGGTTTTTACGAAATTATAGAAAAAACTTACCTTGCATCACGGGGAAATCTATAAAATTTTAAATTCTTGATGTGTTCCGACATCGAGTTACAACCGTATACAGAACAATTTGTATTCACCATCATAATAAATAGGAATCACTGAACGTAAATTTAAAAAAACGTTTAAAACACTCAGTACGCGCACGTGACTGCCTTTCACGGTGGCTCCCACAAACTACGCTTGTTTGTGGGACGCTGACCGCACCGCCCGCTTCTCCGCGGGTTCCCCTCCCTTGCTCTGCGCAAGTACCTTCGCTTCCCAACTGTATGCTTTTAAAACTGTGGCTGTGTCATGTGCAAATAAAGCATATTTTATCTATAGTCGGTTCATTGAGAGTTGATCAAAAAAAAAAACCAGGGTTTCCCTGCTGCGTCCCTCGTACCATAAAACATAGCGAGCGCACAGCGATTGTTACACACGTGACCTCTCGTCATAGAATATGCGACACTTAAGCGACAATCGCTATTTCAAGAATTCTCGTAATATTTATCAACTCTCGGCGAACGGAGTTTACCTATAAATAATTCTAAAAAATATTAATATTTACCAAAGCATAGTCTACAAAAATCGTCGTCGCTTCTTTGTCAGTCTGATCATTATATTTAAACCGGTATCCGGACATAAAGAATGACTGCTCAACACTCTCATGTTTCACAAACCGGAGATGACATACTCCTTGTTTATGCAGCTTGATATGCTCAATATCTCCAAAACGCTGGAAAATCTCCGATAAATTGTCTTGGTTAACTTCAGCTGGAAGACCACCAATGAATATTGTACGACAACCTGGAGGCTTTTCTCTTCGATTCGGTGTTGGATTTCCGGGAATCGGAGGAAGTAGCACAGCATTTGAAATATATAGCGATTGGTTTGGCAGTGGCATTTGTTGCATCATCAACATGTTTTGATCCATCATTCCGGGCATCATGTTTGCCATCATGTTCATCCCAGGCATCATGTTTTGCATGTTTGTCATGTCCATAGTCTGTTGTCCCATCATATTGTTGTATGGCATCATACCTAGGAACAGATAGGAAAAGGGAATATGCCGAGAATTATACAAATTTTATACTTATCTAAAAACAACTTTACTTCCTAGAAACTTGCGAAAATTAATCCTTGAAAATGCATATTTATTTAAGTTTACTACTTCTTTGTCAACTCTTATTCATCCCACTGCTGCTGACAGATTAGTAAAGCAATAGGAATATGTTGGTTTACTGGGCTATTGACCCTCAGTGGGTGAGGAACCACTTATGGTTGGTGGCGGAAGAATCCTAGAAAGGATCAACGGCGGCACCTCAGCTCACGTCAGTAGAGTTACTTCACACTAATCAAGACGTAACGTTACGCAATGAGTTAAACTGCTCAAACCCTTCAAACATGAACATACGGAGAGGATTGAAGGGGGCCTACACCAAAAAATTGGTTGAATAAGGCTTAAGATGATGAGATGATGATAATTCTTAAATCTAACATAGCTCACCTGTCATCACCATATTTCCCATATTCTGAGGTATCATTCCTTGCTGTGCCATGCCATAGTTGGGTAAGCCAGGCATGCCTTGGCCCATAGTCATTCCGCTTTGTTCACCGTCCCATTTTGATCGCCGATCTCTCCGACTTCTATCATTTCTGTCATTCCTGTCTCTCCCATGGCTCCTATTACGCTCGCGTGATCTGGAGCGTTTTCTATTTCTATCTGTAAATATATTTATTTTCCAAAAGTTATATACCTATACATATGGGCTCGGGGGGCGAAGCCCCCTGCCATATAAGATAAATATTGCCAACCCCGACTTCACGTAGACTTGCCGGATCGATACTAGAGTGTTTTTTGTAAGCCCAGAGGCGCTGAGGGAGAGCGAGTCATAGTGGCGGAGGTGGCCAGCCGTAGATGCGAAGGCGAACATGAGTGCCTGCCCTTCGTTACGCAAAGGCGAAGGGACTGTACTTCCCTCAGCGCAGAGACGTCCCAGAACGCTTGCTTATTAGGTAGGTATTATTATTCTCTCAAATTACATACTAAACTAATGGTCACCTTAGTTAATTTGCGATTTAACCAGTTGGCTAAGCGTCGTCTAGTGTTGAATGTTGCAGTCAACAAGTTGGATAAACGACGTATAGCCGTGTGATTGAATGGCATTGTTCAATCAAACAGCTAGCTGTTTGATTGCTGGCTACTTTATCCAATTGTCTGCAACATATATATTTAAATAATAGTATGGATTACTTAAATAATAGGCCTGTTGCAAATGTTCTAAACATATAAGAACTCTATCAGTAACATAAAATACATTAAACAAGAACAATCTGCGATCTTAAAATTTTATTAACTTATGTCTGACTATTTTATGGTCAACCAAAGTTTACATTGTTACGGCACTAGCTACATAAATGCAATATTTAACATGGCTGTCATACGAATTTCTGATTTAATGCATATAAAATAGCAATGTGTGACGTCATAACATAGTGACCTTTTGTATGGAGCGTTTTTGGGATAGTCCAAAATTGTGATTTTCATGTACCACAAGAAGTTTTTATGCTATTGAAGTAATTCTTTCACCTATAGTTATATTATTGTGATTTCCATATCATTGTGATGAACAAATTGAAAAAAAAAATGGTTCATAAGCCTATTGTATCAATAAAATTATTCAAAAAAAAATTGAGTATTTGCAGGCACTAATTATGACTGGATATTTCAGTGTGATTTCGTTTCAGGCGTGAGAACCATACCAACCCTTCTGTAAATACCTATTATATATAATTTTAACAAAAAAAAACAGACTCCAAACATTACTCTAAATCTATGTATGTAGATACATGATGATGATGATGGAAAAAATATGGGACCAATCTGGAAGTATACTCTTTCAAATAAAAAAAGTTTTTTTCAAATCGGTTTATAAATCACGGAGTAATTAATTACCGAACATTTAAAAAAAAATACAGCCGAATTGAGAACCCCTCCTTCATTGGAGTTGGTTAAAAGAATGGTTTACCTCGATGCCCGTCGCGCTCTCTTCTGTTGTCACTTCTATTGGATCCTTTACCATGGTTTTTGTCATGTGCGTTATCATCTTTCTTCGAGTCTTCTTTATCTAAATTATTTGATTCGGTGGTAAAACCCTCCGGCGCAACTGGGCCGATCAAAGTGGCTGGCTCCGTGTTCTGAGCACCGGTGGCCTGGCCGGCAGCTGCCATGTCTTGCATCGCTGGATACATGGATTGGAACTGCATCATATTCGCCATCATTGGATTCATTTGCATGCCGTACTGATTCGGTAAGCTATAATCATTCCCCCACGTACTCATTTTGGAAAATAAAATTTGGTGTGTACTTTATATGATATAAACTTGTAAATGCACACAAAATAACCTCGAATATCTAAAAAACTATCAATGGAACGTAATACAAAACAAATTGTAATCTGTGTGAGTTTGAGTAGTAAAAGTAAACGAAAAGACAATGACAATTGACATTTCTGTTTCTGACTAATTCGGACATTATGACATTCTTGACAGGATTAGATAGAGATGGGAATGGGACTCGAATCCCATCTAGTGATTGGGACAATATTTGGATTAATTTCATTATTTGAAATAAAACCCACATAATCTGATATCTGTAAAAAGTCGAATATATTATAT
Organism: Hypsopygia costalis; assembly: GCA_937001555.2. Taxonomy (NCBI): domain Eukaryota; kingdom Metazoa; phylum Arthropoda; class Insecta; order Lepidoptera; family Pyralidae; genus Hypsopygia; species Hypsopygia costalis. The sequence goes on along the minus strand of OW443344.2, from coordinate 7,388,971 downwards.
TCGACTCCTTGCAGACATCAGATTAAGCTGAAATTTGGCATATTTAATTGTTTCATATTTCCCATATTCTGAGGTGCGTATCATTCCTTGCTGTGCCATGCCATAGTTAGATAAGCTAGGCATGCCTTGGCCCATAGTATAAGGATAGATGACAATACATTAGATACTAGCGCGCTTATCTGATAATCAAGTCCGATGTAGGGATTGCATCTCTGTAATGGCAAAATGACAGTCAAGTTTAGGCTCGTTTGCTTGCGCAGCCCTAGCCCAGCCCAATACAACAGACATGATTTTTTTTTGTTGTTTTTATAGATAATGGTAAGCTAGTACCCTTCTTGTGCGAGTCCGACTCGCATTATGCCAGCTTTTTTAACTGCTTCGGGAATAGACCTTCCCTATGACGTTCCATAAAACGTTCCTCTTTCTATCTCCTGTCCTGTTGATTTTAGATCCTTCCTCCGATTTATGTTCTCCTCCCCCTTTGTATAAATTTTATGTGATTTTATTAACAAAAATAATATTAAACTTTAATGTGTCTGTCTGAATAACTACATAACATTCTGTGATGTCCTCTATGTTTGTTTGTCTTGTTTTAGGTAGGACATAGTTCGTCATATCTCGTATCCTACTAAAAGTTTCTTTCAGTTATTAGTTTATATACACTTACATGGCCAATTAGTCGCAGCGTCATAAGCATAAACAATTACCCTTTTTTCTACTGCCGGCCGATGAGTACATAGCCACCTTTCATAAAAACTTTGTGTTTGTTCGTTATTTGTACGCTAATTTTGGGCAACCGATTTTACGGTCATTTTAGCAACACAATCTGGCAACACTTTAAGAAGTTGGGGAAAAAAAACAAAACAAACAAACATTCCCCCCCATGGCAATTGGCCAAATTGGGTATTCAAATTCGCATTCGCGTCTTCGCGATTCGCCACAAAGAGAATGTAACCACTACATTCGCCATTCATTTCGACATTTCATTCAGCAAGTAGAGAGGATTGTCTGAACTATAATTTGAATGATGGTGATTTTCAATTGAAATTTAACTCAATCAAGATGAGGTACGTTTATTTATTTATTGTCATTGCGTTTTCAATTTGTATGCCTAAAAAATAACTTAATGTTCTATGATTTAGCTCCGACACACTCCCAAAGGAGTTCGTAAAGACAACGGAGGTCCTCCCGATTGTCACTTATGGAATATCATCCTTAGAAGACCTTCAAAAGGCTGAAGCCGAAGTTCGTCTTCTAGAAAAGTTGAAGAAAGCTGGGCTTACAGCAGACGAAGTGAAACTGTACCGTGACAATGAGAGTGGAAACTTGGATCAGCACTTGAAGATAGAATCCTCGGTGCTTAAACAGAAACTAAAGGACATTTATGAAAAACTCAGTAAATATAATGATACAGAACAAAGGTAAGTAAAGTAAAATTTTTTGTGACTATATATATGCCTCACAATATTACATTTTATATTACCACTGATTGGAATTCTTCATAAACTCTTATTTATCCCACTGCTGGGATATGGGTCTCCCCTCAATCGAACGGATTTTAGAGCGTACTCCACCATGCTGTTCAACTGCGGCTTGGTGGAGGTCAGTGTTTTCAAACTGCTAGGAGGCCACTGACTTGGCTTACCGACTGTCATTGAATAACTTAACGTGCTCTCCAAAGCACGTAGGAGCTCGAAATAAATAGACATCCTTCCATGGACAGGCTACGGGCGATGTTGCTGAACTTGTGTGTTCGATTAGACTGACACGCGCCATAACACCATCGAGCTCCTCACGCCTTCTCGATTGGAATCATGTCATGTCGGTAATAATATATCTATAAACAAAGACCCAGGATTTTTTTTTACTTAGTCTGGTTATTGTAGCCATTAAAACAATTTATCGTTCATGCTACTCCACGCCCCTTGCCAATGCAGCAACTCCTTTTGTTGTGACGTCATTCATTTGCAGGAACACAACAACCCTCATGGAAATTATTATTTGTTTGCAGTATTCTGTGAGGTGGAGGTACTTCCCACGTCGCGCTGCTCATATTTATGCTGCCCTACCCCCCCTTCTATGCCAGAGCCTCTTCAATTCAATTCAATTCTTCTTTATGATGATCTGATGTTCATGCCAATGACAATGCTATTTATCTTTAGCATAGATAACAGAGTATGTGACTATGCGATATATGAGCCTCTTCAGTGAATCATTATTGTGCACCATTTGCAGGTGAGGTTGGCTTTGGCTCTAAAGATGGTGGTAAGCCCTTTACACCCCAATATGGATGGGGATCCACATCTTGTAATATATCAGTAATAGATATGGGGTGTAAGTGGTTCATCAACATCTTTGAACCAAAGCCAACTTCACCTGCACGCGGTGCACCCTGCTGACTGACAAACGAAGCTCTGGCGAAAAGAGAGGTAGGGAGCGTAATTGTAAGCTACCCGACTAGGGAATGTACCTCCACCTCACAGAACACCGCAGCCAAATAACAATTCCCTTTGAGGGTTGTTGTGTTCCTGCGAGAGAGTGAGGTCACCAGAAATGAAGGAGATGCTGCGTTGGCAGCGGGGGTGGCGGCGCGCGAGCGATATTTTATATTGCGAGCGTTAATATGGCTACGATAACCGCTTCACATCAGGCGGGCCGTATGCTTGTACCCGACGTAGTATAAAAAAAAAAAATCATCTGGATATTATTATGAGTTTCTGCAAGTGAATGACGTCACCACAAAAGGAGTTGCTGCATTGGCAGCGGGGGTGGCGGCGTGCGAGCGTTATAGCAACGATAACCGCTTCACACCACCATATGCTTGTCTGCCATGTAGCATATAAATCAAAAAGTTCAAAGAAAATAGTTGTTGATTGGATATAATTGCAAGCATTTTTATGAAATCTGGCAATGCTACGTAATCTTGACTAGTCTATTTACTTTAATTTTAGATCACTGGATGTTGAAGAGCCAACTTCGACCACACATAATACAGATGTATGTGCAAAAGTTAAAGACAAACCAATAACAATATATCCCGATCTACATCCCATGAACAATTTAAAAGAAATAGGGGAAAATTTATTTGAACATTTATATGATGAGGCAGTCACATCCACAACAAAGAGAAAGAAAGCTTTGAGGCGATTGGAAAGAAACGAGGTGAGAATTCTAGCGCAGGAGGGACGTGTGCAAGTACCTACAACAAGTACTCAAACTGTGAACCGAGAGGGTAGTTTGTGGGATGTTAAGGAGTTACCAAAGATTAACACAGATCAAAGCAGATCAGATAGTCTGCCAAATGATCGCCCCATAATGGGTCCGGAACCAAAACCTGCAATGTACACTATAAAGAATAACAAAATAGTAAGGTTAGATACTCCATCTGGAGAACAAGGTAACCAAGTAGAAGAATGTCAAGCAGTAGATGTTTTACCTAACAATAGTATACAAAATAACAATATAGTAAGGTTAGAGCCTGCACCCAGAGAACAAGTTATCCAAGTTGAAGAATTTCAAGCAGTAGATGTTTTACCTAACAATACTATACAAAATAACAATGTAGTACGATTAGAGCCTCCACCCGTAGAACAAGATGTCCAAGTAGAAGTTCAAGCAGGAGATGTTGTACCGGACAATACAGAAGAACAGTTGCTGGAAGGTACTCAAATGTCTGTGGATGATATAAGAAAAATTGAACGGTTCCGAAACTATGACCCAGGACGACCATCTAAGGTATGTTATCTTTTATGCCACATCAGGTGTCATACAAGTATACCACCCGCATTTAACGTAGGGGGCCATCCATAAATTACGTCACACGTTAAGGTCGACGAAGTGTGATATTGTGTGACAATGGGGTTAGAAGGGGTCCTAAATTTCGTGACGTGACATTTCAAAATCGATTATAATCCAAGTGTTAAAACATGAACTTTGAACTATTAACGAAAAACTCAAAAACATTGGCAACTCTAGATGTAATTTTGCAAAATATGTGACGTCACAATAGAGAGGGGGGAGTGTCACAAATGTGACCAGCTGTGACAAGGACGGGGGAGGGTTAAAAAAATCATGAAATTCGTGTGACGTAATTTATGGATGGCCCCTAACCTGTATATTACAAGTATTACCTCCACTGCTAACGCAGCTGTCCTTACATCTGGTGGCCTCACTCATTTACGGGAACTCAATCTTCAAAGGTATTTTTATTTGGCTGTGGTCTTCTGTGAGGTACTTCCCCATTTGAGCTCAACTTGCTCTACTATTGCTAACTTCTTTACCTAATCGGCAGGGTGCCTCACTTGCTAGTGAGGATAGCTTCGGCCTCGTCAGCGGCAGTGGATGGTGCTCCCGTCCAAAGGGGAGCACCTGGATATCAGCTAGTACCTTGTAAATCGGTTCCCAAAAGCCTGTGAAGATTGTTGACGATCTCAAGTTTACTGGCCATATTGTGCCCATAAGTTTGAGGAGACATTTTGCCTCCTTTTGTGTATGTCGCCGATTGTAAAATAGGTTGTGTTCAAGAAGTCGTAAGATATGATGCAAACGGCCTTTTTCTACAATCACACCACTCGACATCGGCAGTTCATCCTCACACTTCAGTACTGAAATGGTCGCATACTATCTCGTTGCAAAGAGGAATTTTCTCGCGGACTATCAAGTTTGATAAATCTGTAGCGCGTGCCTTCTTTCGGCACAGCGCAGGTCTCAAATCTTGGTTTTAACTAGACAGAAAATTAGTAGTTAGTTTGTGGCTATGTATGTCGTTTAATAGATCCCGAGTGGGCTGTGCCGACATAAGCTTATTTCGGCACTGCCACAAAAAAAAACCTTATAGCTCTTTGACGGGAGAGCGACTAATTTTCTCCTTTGGTGACAAATTAACGACTAATTTTCTGTCTAGTTAAAATCAAAATCTGAGACCTGGGCTGTGCCGAAATAAAGCACGCGATCTGTAGCCTACACATCATGCAATTTTTCAAAATGGCGTGAAGTAGCTTCTTACAGGGTTGGCTAGGCGTGATAAATGTCTATGATGTTGCCCGCGTCCATAGACTGTGATAACTATTTCTATCAGGGAGAATGTAAGCTTGTTTGTCACCTTAGTGGTAGAGAATATTTTTTATTCATCAATATCAATCTACTAGACTTAGTGATAGCAGATGAAGGAGGAGAGTTTTAGAGTGAAAGTCGCGTGTGGATCGACAAAGCCATTGACACCCAGTAGGCTTGTGAACCATTTTTTTTTCGATTTGTTATTTAAAGACGTCACAATAATATAAAATAGGTGAAAGAATAACTTCGATAGCATAAAAACTTCTCGAGATATGATAACTTGAAGATCACAATTTTGGACTATCCCGAAAACGGTCCATACAAAATGCCACCACGTTAAGACGTCACACCACTCTATTTTTTAAGCATTAAATCAGAAATTTGTACGACAGCTATGTTAAATATTGCGGTTTACGTAGCTAGTGCCGTAAACAAAAGTTATAATATTTGTTATTGTTTCCACAATGGTAATATTTATTTTTTAGAATTTCATACTTTTAAAATGGACTTTCCCACCAAACTTTTATCGACCATAAAACACGTCGGGACATAAGTTAAAACTTTTACGATCGCAGATCGTTCTAGTTTTATGAATTTTACGTTACCGATTGTTTTTATAATTTTAGAGCATTTGTCACATGGCTATTCTGGATATTGACTGCAGTTAGAATAGTGCTGTTATCTTAATTACAGGTACTCTATTTGAAGAACATAGCGCCATCAGTGAGTCGAGATCAGCTGTCACTACTCTTCAACCAGTTTGTGCTTGCAAACGGGGGGCCCGTGGATGTGCGGTTGTTGACCGGCCGCATGAGAGGGCAGGCTTTTGTCCATATGCAAAGTAAGTATAAAGGTATGCACTCATTATGTCGGTCCGCAGCGTGTCGGGGCGGAGCGCAAAAATCCTCTCAAATCGCTTGTATGTATTTTATATGCACTATCGCACATTAAGTCGGGGCGCAGCGTGTCGGATTTTGAGCGGCGGATTTTAGCGCCCATCCCGCCCCGCCCCAACAAAAATGTGCTATGGCAATTGGATTGGAAGCTTTTTTGGTATTTTCGTATTGTCAAAAAAAAGAAAATTCTTCGTCACAGCTATCCATAACGTACAGTTGCTTCTGGAAGTACAATGTATTCAAAATCCGTCAATGCGCTGCGACCCGGCCCATCACTAATGTGCTATGTGAGCATTTTGCTTTGCGCTGCGGCCCGACATAATGTGCCCGTAGCTTTACATGTTTATCGCGCGGTAGCGGGGGGCCCGTGGATGAACAACCCATAATCATCCCACTGTTGGGATATGGATCCTCAATCGAAGGAATTTAGAGCATACTCCACCACGCTGCTCAACTACGGGTTGGCGAAGGTCAGTGTTTTCAAGCAGCCCTAAGGCCACTGACTTGGCTTATCGACACCTAATGACAACAGCCAGAATCGACGGCTTAGCGTACCCTCCGAAGCACGGAGGAGCTCGAGATAAACAAACATATCCATAGACAGGCTACAGTCGACGTTGCTCAACTTGCGTGTTCCATTAGACTGACACGCGCAACAATGCCATCGAATTTATTTATACTCTGTTCCAAATAACGACGAATAAAATTAGTAAGTTTATTTGCGTTCCAAACATTACTAAATTTGCAAATGCAGCAGCAAAAAGAGCCTGGTAATACAAAATTGTTTTTGCCTGCTGCGCTACGTTTAAAATTTTCTGTTTCTATTGGAACAGGGTATAGATTTTTCACATCTATACAGATAAATAGAATTGGAGTGTCTGCTTGTATATTATATTATAATAACCACTTTTTACTAAATACATGATGCCCCGCTCTCATATAAAAAAAATGTTTGTAAAGTAATAAGTGCATTAAATTTCTGTTATTGGACTATAATATAATCCATCAAAGTAATGCACATTCTTCAATTCTCAAAAGCAAAGCATGATGATGATTCTGATTTATTTACAATGACTTGTATTGACTTTTACATATATTATACTCATCCATTCACTCATACAAACAATTGAATATTATGAGATATTGATGTTTTGAAACTTGAATATTCTGCAATGTGTGCCTTATTTCGGCACTGCCCAGGTCTCAGATCTTGATTTTAACTAGACAAAAAATTACTCGTTAATTTGCCGAAATAAGCCTTATTTCGGCACTGCCCAAAAAACTACACCACCTAGCGAAAATCTGATTTCTCCCAGATGTTGCCTTGAATTTGTCGAAATTTGTCGGAAATAAAACACAACTGGTCGATGCGTATGCGTAATTAAAAAGTTACACGCATTTTAATAATTCTCATAATAAGTATAGTCCGAGATCTTGCATCAAAATTATATCATGCACAAAATGCAACAGTAACCGTTTTATTTCCTTCCTTTTTCAGAGTCTGGCAAAGTTTGTCAATGCATGCAACTGTTATATGCATATAACTTTTTAACGGGAGGTCGGCTAATTCTGATACTTGGTGTCTGAATTCGAGAAATTGACGACTAATTGGGGAAAATCAAATCTTCGTTATGTTATGTAGTTTAATAGATCCCAAGTGGGCTGTGACGAAATAAGCTTATTTCGGCACTGCCACAAAAAAAACCTTATAGCTCTTTAACGGGAGAGCGACAAAATTTTTCCTTTGGGCGACAAATTTCGACAAATTAACGACTAACTTTTTGTTTAGTTAAAATCAAGATCCGAGACCTGGGCAGTGCCGAAATAAGGCACACGGTATTTTGCAACTTGCGAGGTTTCGAGACTTGTATCTTTTGAGATTTGAACGTTTTACAACCATATGTTATTTTGCAATTTGCATGTTATGAACCGTTGATATAGAACATATTTCCAAATAAGATAGTGTAGGAGAAAAAAAAAAAACATGTATTAATAAAAACCCCATTTATTAAATTTCCAGGTGAAGACGTAGCTATACAGGCTCTTGAAGAGGTCAATGGTACAATATTGGGCGGTCGTCCGGTGATCGCACAGTTCGCGAAAGATCCCAATAGACCAGACAACGAACAGGACAGGAACCATTTGTTTCAGGATGATAATGATGAGAATATATTTGAAGAATAATATAAAACAAACTATATAATAATATAATAAAAATAAATAGTGCAAAAATTAAAGCAGTGTTCAAATTTCTCATGCTCAAAGTTTCCAAACCATTTTGTAGACCCATTATGTATTCTTAGGCAGGGACATCTAAGGACATATGAAAGCATATGCACTTAGATCCCCTCCCTGCCCTACTAATGTAGGAATTTCATAGACCCACTTGCATTCTGTTTGAGACAGAACCACCACACTTTCCTACCACTACCTCCTATGCAATCAGGATTAACAGAGGCAACACGAAAGGCAATGAAGTCCACTGCAGTCCCAGGGGTAAAATGGCTGCCTGAGAACTCGCATAGAATTTAATTACAAAAAAATAGTAGAAAACTTTGGAATTTTGAGTAGGGGGTTGTATGTCTGGTGGGACCTAGACCGCTTTGGGAACCATTCTTATGACGCTTCTAAAATATGTTAAGAAATTTTGTTTGCGGTTTTATGTCCACTTATATCCCCTATGAAAGCTTAAATAAAAAGATTCCTTTCTATTTGCAGTTGTCTAGGACGTTTTTGATACGTTTAATATAGCGAATCAGTCATTTTTGTAACTACACTGATCCTCCTTCATTTTACAAAACCCACTTAGGTGTTTTAGTCATGCGGTGAATGTGCACTTCATTTTTTTTATCAAATTTTAGTTGGCAATCGTGTACAACATGCCTACTAATATTATAAAGAATGTGAGTTGTTTGTTACGCTTTCACGCCGAAGCTACTCGACCAATCATCATGAAACATTGTACATTTATTCTCAAAGGTGAGGAAGGACATTTTATTTTTTTTTAAAAGTAAACGCGGGCAAAGCCACGGGTGGAAACTAGTTAATCTATATATTACACATAATTAATGCTTAAAGTAAGTCTATTTATTTGACGTCATCATTAGTCTTATATAGAGATGGGCAAAATGCCAGGCATTTACAATAAGTATCAGTAAATGCCTAGTTTTTGGCATAAATAGGGAATTTATAAGTTTTTGGGCATTTATCGTAAATGCCCGGCATTTTGCCCATCTCTAGTCTTATATTAGGTATATTCTTCGAAATATATACCAGCACAATATTTCTGGCTTTTATTTTCATGTCCAAACAGTACCTAGTTATTTTTAATACAAATGATTACAACTTAATAATACGCTTAATTAAATGTCCCATATTCCTACAATAACATAAATTTTGATTTACAGTAATATATATACCGACACTCCCTATTTATAAAGTACAAATTATTGATACCTTACTATAATATATACTTACTATAATACTCATCATATATTCAATATATTTTTTTGCGAGACTTGTTAAAATCTCCTGAAGACTAAGGCTCAATTTCTACTGTCGCGGAATGGAATAGAAGCGTCAATTTCGCCTCATGACGCAAGAAGGCGCGCGATTTCGCTGGAATGCTCGAGTATTCCAATGCTGTGACCAACCATATCGACTCCCCGTTCGCGCCACTTTCCGCGGATTCCACAGGCAGCGCCGAAAGTAGCTAGGGGAATTCTCGAGAATGCGCAAGGAATCCCCGTAAGGCGCGCGACCTTTTCTGGCTCGTATTTAAGTTTATATGTTATACCATTGACATAAAGTTCATTATGCTATGTACAATTTCGTTGGAAAAAAGTCGCATCCATTCCATTCCGCGGCGGTGTAAATAAAGCCTAAGCTTCTAGTGTCATCTAGTAGCAACCTTCGAAACATATTATTATCATTACTATTAGATCTGGGATATATGGGTCGTTGCAAGCTTATTAGAAGAAAAGTATATTATACAATACTATTTCTACAAAATATAAAGACATGCCCTCACAAACTAATAATAAACATACTATATCATTGCGCCTTGGAGGCAGAATCTATACATATAATAAAACAGTAAAAATAATGTGTCTGTACATTGAAGATATTTACAAAAAAACAATTGGAGGCGATGGAGATATAGTAATAGAGTAAGAATTTAAAAAAAAATGTCTGTCTGTTTGTCTGTTTGTCTGTATGTCTGTATGTCTGTATGTCTGTATGTCTGTTTGTCTGTTTGTACACGCTAATCTCTGGAAGTACTGGACGGAATCGAATGAAACTTTTTTTGTTATATAGCTGTTAAGCCTGGGCAAAATATAGGGTATAATTGATTCTGGAAATTGGAACACCTGATGCAGCAATTCTCGCTACTGGCAACACCAGGGCTAACAGCTGATTTCGTTTGTCCCATTTAATTTTATTGAAATTAATTTAATTTTTAAAGTTTTTATAGCCCATTTCTAATATAATTTACTTGTAATCGTGTAAATAATTATATTATATATGTTTTGTTCTAATTATTGAGTGTTTGCAGTGTAAAGTGACAGTTAGCTTGGTTACCGGTATCGTAAGATAATTAAACTGTATTTTGATGATATTATACTTGTATTTCAAACTAAAGCATTAGCTTTGATAATTATTTGGTTTTATTAATCATAAAAAGTTGTAAACTTAGTATTTTTACCACTTAAATATCGCTTTAATATATACTTTATATTGAAACAACCTACCCGTTACTTTGAAAAAGTAATTTAAATATCCAAGTCCTAGGTCATAACTGTGATTTATCTAATTGATTTAATAACTTTTATTGCAATATGATGACTCGCAGAGCATTATCTCGTCAGGAGGAAACCAAACTACAACTGACATTACAAGAATTAAAAATTACTAAGGACTTGTGTGCACAATTACATAGTGAAAGAGATGAGAATGAGAAAGAACTCATTGACATCTTGAACACTAACTCCAAATTAAAAAGTGACATGGCTGCCCTACATCTAGAATTTAATACAATTGTTGAGGAACGGGACACTCTCAGAAACTTAGTTAATAAGTTTGATCGCTGCAGTAATGAGTATGAGATGGCCCTTGCTAGGATCTCCACACTGGAACAGGAGCTTCGGGAGGCTCATTTACAGATCTCACAACTGCAAGAGGACGCACACAACATCACTGTACAGCAAAATATAAGTTTGTTTAGTGAACTAGTGGAGAGTGCCCCGCAGTTGGTTTCTCCTGCAATAAGCAAATGCACTGACACTTTCCAATATCCTGTGGTAGATTTAACTAATGATAGTCAAATTAAGCAACAACAGTCAGTGCGTATGTTAAATTGTGGTACAAACAAACTGAAAAAATATGTGAAAATCAATAGATATATTAAAAGAACACAGAAGTTAATTAAAAAACTAAAGTTTGTATCTAAGTGTGCCAAATCTACTAAAGAAAAGTTACAATTATATGATGATTTAGAAGTAAGTACATTAAAGTTAGAAAATAGTAGAATTAAGTATGAAGCTGACACACAGGCCTTACAATCGAGGATTAATTACTTGACCGAATCATTAAACTCAATTCAAAATAAATATGATCTATCACAAAAGGAGATTAAAGAGTACTCAGAGGCTGTAGATGATCTCTTGAAATTGAGTAATTACAATGCTGAGCGCTTTGATTCACTCATCAACAACCATCCATGTAACTGCGCTTGCTTTAGTTCTCCACGGCCAATGTGTGCTACTGCGGTTGACAATAATTATACTGAGACTTTGTGTGATAGCTCACATACTGGTATTAGGACAGAGCAGTCATTAGGTGCATCAATTGATGTAACATGTTGTACACCAGGTGATGCACAAAGTACTATTATGTTTAGTGATAATATTGGAAAAAATATGGGCTCAAAATTGAATTCACTTATTAAGGGACAGTCAGTTGTAAACCATTGCTTACCATCTGCAAATTATGAAGAAATTATGAAAAGAATTTTAAAATTCAAATTTAATAATTATGAAAATCTCATTATTTTAGTAGAAAATAGGGGTAATTTAAACAAAAAGGATTTAATAGATTTTTGTGATTATTTATTATCTCTAGACTTAAGTAGTATAATTTTGTTTACATTTCCCTACTCTAAGAGCTTGTCAGATGCAGAAAATAATCTTAGATATAAGTTGAACAGTGTACTACACACTATAAGTACATATAATGATTGTATTCATTTGATTGATACTAACAGTTTTGTTAGCAAAAATTTATATTATTTGACTAAAGGTAGATATTACCTTTCTGCTAGTTTTAAGCGACAGATAGCACTTTCGCTATCCTATTTTTTTGACATTTCAGCCAAAAACTTGGCTACAAAATCCGCTTCTATTGAGCGGACTGTTGACATGGAATTTTCTAATAATGACATTTCTAATCATTTAAATTAACTCATAAGACAACAGAGGTAACAACCTCTAGCACTAATTTATTAAATTCACAATTAATTGATTTAGCAATACAATCAAACAGTAACTATAACATGTCACTATGCCCACAAAAATGTAATAATTACAACACAAATAATAATATTAACCTGGTACATCAAAATATATATTGTATGACTGAGGGCAAGCAACTAGAACTGGAATTATTCATGAACTCTGATAATATTAGTATTATGTGTATTACTGAGCATTGGTTAAAGGGGCATCAGCTCATGTTCAATTTCAGCAACCACCAGGTCGGTAGTTCATTCTGCAGGGTCAATACAGTACATGGCGGGTCGCTAATTTTGCTAAATAAAAAACTTAAATTTAAAGAACGGAAAGATATTGTGTCTCTCTCTGTAGAATGTTCCATTGAACTATCCTGTGTACAATTAGAGCAGTTCATTGTTATATGTGTATATAAACCTCCTACCGCGGATCTTAATTTATTTTTAGAAATCATGGATGAAGCCCTATGCAAAGTTAGTAACTCAGGTAAAACTATTTTGGTCTGTGGAGATTTTAATATTAATATACTTACAAATACAGCTGCATCAAGTAAAATTTTAAGTCTTTTTAAATCCCATAATTTAGTTAACTTATTTATGGAGCCTACTAGAATAAGTGCCACCACGGCTACCTGCTTAGATAATATATACACAGATATTAGTCCAACCCAAAAAAGTATTATTAATAAATTGGATTCTGATCATTCTGGGCAAATGATAAGTATTAAAATAAAAAATAAAAATGTTGTCAAGACAAAAATTACTTTTGTGCCAGTAACAGTGAGTCGCTTAGAACGTATGAGAGTAAACCTAACTAGTAACTTACCGTTTTTAGATAATGACTTGGAACCTAACTTGATGTATAATTCATTTTTTAATGCATTTCTTCGCGAATTTAAATCAATATTTACTTCCAAGGAAATTACTTTTACCAATAGCCTTGTCTTTGGTGACTGGGCAACCGTAGGTATTTATAAGAGTAGGCAAACTTTGTACATGTTATACTATGAAAGACAATTCAATAATAGTGAAGAATTTAAAGAACATGTAAAATCATATTCGAAAATTTTCAAACGCGTTTGTCAAGTAGCAAAATCTATATTTATTAAATCAAAAATTAGACATAGTAGTAATAAAATTAAAGCCACTTGGACGGTTATCAATGAAGAGACTGGGAAGGGTAGGACAAAGGATTCAGAGTTTAAATTAAGTATTGATGGTCATGTTACCAAGTCAGATTTAGAAGTTGCCAATGCTTTTGAAAGATTTTTTTCTGCCTTCCCTGTCACTTTAACTAGTGCCTTGGGCTCTTCCACCTCCGTTGCAGAGTCATTAATTAAAGATAATGTGCCTGAATTTTATAACGATTTTCATTTCCGTCATGTTAATGGGTCTGATTTAAAAGTTGCATTTAAATCACTTAATATTAAGAAAACGGCTGATCTATGGGGCATTTCCGTACATATTATAAAATCTTTATTTGACATTGTTGCTCCCGCCTTAATTGTGATATTTAATAGATGTATTGATTGTGGTGTGTTTCCTGACTTGATGAAATTAAGCAAAATTATTCCTTTGTTTAAATCAGGTAGTACATTAGACCCCACAAACTTCAGACCAATATCAATACTACCTACATTTAGTAAGATTTTTGAAAAACTAATTCTCGCTCAGTTACTTAATTACTTTAATGAAAATAATCTCCTGCACACTAAACAATTCGGTTTCACTCATGGACGGTCAACATGTGATGCTGGGGTAAAATTACTAGAATGTATATATGAGGCTTGGGAGGAGTCACGGGACGCCTATGGGGTGTTTTGTGACTTATCTAAGGCTTTTGATTGTGTGCAGCATGAAACTCTAGTCAGAAAACTACACCACTATGGTATAAGAGGCATCGCTCTTGATCTTCTTACTTCTTATCTGAGTGATAGGGTTCAGAAAGTAGATGTTAATGGAAAGCGATCACATGGATCAACTGTAGCGATGGGGGTGCCACAAGGCTCTATTTTGGGCCCTTTCCTGTTTCTCGTGTACATTAATGATCTACCTCATCTTGTAAAGAATAATCACGAAATAGTATTATTTGCAGATGACACTTCTTTAATTTTTAAGGTAAATAGACAACAATCAGAAATTGACGATGTAAATAATGCTCTTTCAAAAATAGTAAACTGGTTTAGTGCTAATAACCTACTTTTAAATGGTAGTAAAACCAAATATGTTAGATTTTTTACAAAAAATGTGAAACAAGTAAAAACCAATGTGGTGATGGACAATGAGAGATTGGAATTGGTCAATAAGGTTGTCTTCCTTGGGATAACATTAGACTCTAAATTACAATGGGGCCCACATATAGAAACGTTATCGGGTAGACTCAGCTCAGCAGCGTACGCCGTAAGGAAAATACGTCAACTGACTGATGTTGACACTGCGCGTTTAGTTTATTTTAGCTATTTTCACAGCATTATGTCATATGGTTTATTGCTTTGGGGTAGTGCTGCGGATGTAGACTCAATTTTTGTGCTCCAGAAGCGAGCTATCCGTGCTATTTATATGATGAGTCCCAGGGAGACACTGAGAAATAAATTTAAAGAGATAAATATTATGACATTACATTCTCAATATATTTATGAAAATCTTATTTACGTTCATAAAAATCAAACTAAATTTAGGAAAAACAGTGATCTCCATCAATTAAATTTAAGAAATAAAAACAAACTCGCTGTGCATATTACTAGGCTCCATAAAATCTCTAACTCGTTCCCAGGTCAATGTATACGCTTCTACAATAAACTTCCAAATGACGCGTTTAAATTATCCATGGGTAAATTTAGAAGATTTATCAAAACTAGACTATGTCAAAAGGCTTACTATTGTATCTCAGATTACATAAATGATAAAAGTATTTGGAAATGAATTGCTCTTGTTATGTTAATGATTGTATTTGTGTTTAATGTAACGATATTGGCAATTAAAAGAGTCGGCCTTGAGTTTCTTGCCAGTTCTTCTCAAGAAGCCCCGTCGCCGGAACTGGCACTTAAATTCACTTTCACATTCAAGATAGTGTGATGAAAGTGCATCTAAGCTCTGCGGATTTAAGTAGATAGTAATGATTTAGATACATGTCTTATATTTAATTTGTATGACGTTTCTAAGTGCTTTGTAAAGTCCAAGGAATAAAGATATTTTGACTTTGACTTGACTTTGACAGCACCATAATGGTTCAGGTAAACTATAACAGATATAAAAATGACGCCTTAGCAAAAGTTGTTCAGCCTGATGAGTATTTTCTGTTGAGGAATAAAAAACAAAGATTTGGAACACCTGATGCAGAACCTTAATGGTTCAGGTAAACTATAAGAAATATAAAAATGACGCCTTAGCAAAAGTTGTTCAGCCTGATGAGCATTTTCTGTTGAGGTATAAAAATCCAAGATTTGGAACAAATGATGCAGAACCTTAATGGTTCAGGTAAACTATAAGAAATATAAAAATGACGCCTTAGCAAAAGTTGTTCAATCTGATGACCATTTTTTATTGAGGTATAAAAATCCAAGATTTGGAACACCTGATGCAGAACCATAATGGTTCAGGTAAACTATAAAAAAATTAAAAATGACTCCTTAGCAAAAGTTGTTCAGCCTGATGAGGATTTTTAGTTGAGGTATAAAAATCCAAAATTTGGAACACATGATGCAGAACAAAGTTAAATTTATTTGCATAAACAACACGTGTTTACAATAAATTATAGTTTAAAAAAAAAGTTAAAAAAAACACGCTATAATAGCAAATAGAACTAAAAAAGTTACTTAAAATAACAATAAATAGATTAACAAAATATTGAATGTATCGTAAAAAAAAACCGCGAGCTGCTACTTTTATTCTTACCTGCTACAAGTTAGACGCAATCATTTTATTTTATTTACAAAGGTAACGTGGTCTATTTAGTCAGTTTATTATAGACGTGTACGCTAAAATTGAAATGGAACGATTGGTATATATTCGCACAAACCAGAAGAATATGTGCATTTGCGGGACGCTATGTAGCAAGATCAGAGTTTATTTGATTTGGTGGTGGAAAGTGTTTTAAGTAACGAGGGGAAACTGTTTTTCTTAGATGCTCCAGGAGGGACTGGAAAATATACCTGACGAGAGCAATCCACGCTGAAATCAGGCGCCAAAATAAGATCTCGCAGCAGCATCGCCAGGCATTGCAGCCACATTATTACTAGGCGGAAGGACGCAAATACAATGTTCAATATCATACTCGATTTAAACAAAATTGAAACACCGACATGCTCTGTGAAACGAAACTGTGACAAAGCGAAGGTGTTTCAGGATTTCTGTCTAATCGTTTGAGATGAATGCGAAATGGCCAACAGTAAGGCACTAGAAGCTGTAGATATAATTTTACGTGCCCAAGAGTTTCCAAGAATATTAAAAAAATTGGGGAAGATCTCCTTCCTGAAGTAAAGTCAATGCTTGGCAGCGAAATATAATTGAAGTTGAGATTCTCACTGGGAGTGGTGCCGGTGAAACTGTATTAATTCCGCGTATACCACTCTTCTAAAAAAAAAACCATTTTAATTTTAAACGTACACAGTTCTCTGTGACCACTTGCTTTGCTATGACAATAAAGAAATCACTAAAATTCGCTGGTCAAGCTTAGGACTGGTCGTTTTTCGCATGGCCAACTTTACGTGGCTTTCTCGAGAGTTGTAACGCTTCAGATCTTTTTATATTAGCTCTCGAAGGAAAGACTCCCTTAATTTATTTTATATATATTTTTAAACTATGGTTACAATGTTAAATAAAAAAAATATTTTCTTATGTATCTAGATTAGTTCGTATTTTTATTAATACGCCGGAATCATTAAGTCCACGCGAACGAAGTCGCAGGCATCAGCTAGTACAAAATATAAGTATTTTGTAAATTAAAACTGAATTAGTATTGGCTTTTCAAAGAATGCTGCGTTAGGTTCTCAGTTAGAAGGTGTATTTGTGAGAACTTCTCACAAAAATATTGTAACCGAATACACATCGTCAAACAAATTTTGTTAATATATATATACAAAACAAATAAATTTATAACATGAAATTCCATTATTTCATTGGGTACGCTCGCTAAATGAGTGAAGACTTTAGACAATAGCATACTTCGGCCACTTTATACAAATGTCGCTTAGTTAGCTACCACAGTATAAATAATAGTACTATGTACAGTACGGCCACTCCCTGCCGCTCTCTTGTATCGACCTCACCTCCCCTCTCGAGACGAATCTAGAACAGTTTGTATGGCGCCGCACGCACACACGCTCATTGAAACACAGACGTCATTGTTTATGTAGTAGTAAACGACGCGCCATTTGTACGGAGTGGCCAGGGTGTGCTATTATATAAATAAATGACGTCTATGCAAAGCGTGAACGCGTGTATGCGTATGTCATCGAACAAACTGTTCCAAATTGAACTGAAAATTGAGGGAAGATGTGGTCGGCTCAGCTCGAAAGAGGATGAACACCACATTTTATTTATTTGCCCCCACTCATATAGAAAAAAAAGAGTAAAAAAAAATGAGTATGCTTTAGTATCACACGACTGAAGTAAAACTTCTTCAGCTCTACTAACTTATACTCCTTCTTAACCTCGTAACGCTCTCGTCACGCATTCACCAGCATACTCAACAAGTCAAGCGTAGTTTTACTTTAAAAATTTCCATCCTCGGTTTTTTTTACGGATATGAAAAGTTACTAAATGATATTTATATGCTAACACCGTTTTCAGTCATCTTAAAGTAAGGTCTTCCGCAGACGGCTCATCGCGTTACCGTAACGCGTACAACTCTCAACAAGTCGGCACAAACTTGTAATGGTCGGTTCACAGATGTCGTGCGGGGTCTCATCTATGTATATAAAAATGAATTTCTATTTTGAATGGAACAATTATGCTAATTCTTTGTTTGTTGTGGTTATTCTTATCAGGGGAACGTTCTTATGAAAGAAAATACTAAGTTGCGCAAACAATTACAAAATTTAAGAAAACTGCACGGCTGTATTAACTTTTCTAATGCAACTTTATGTCGTTTGACAGAACTGTTAGTAATTTAACAGATTGCTTGATACCAATTCGAATTCAACATTGATTAAGACAGGACAACGTGTGTCGGATCAGCTTGTTCATAATACATATGATGCAGCATATGTTAAGCACACAGCGATAAGCTGTGTGCGGAGGCACTGAATACACTACAGAACTACACTATGACCACTATCAGTACACTATAGTCCATGATTCACTGAACTACACTATGATCACTATCAGTACACTAGTCCATGTTTCACTGTAACTAGGTCAGCACACATCTGCCCAAGCTGAAGCCCTGTCACTGGCCGTCCTTGGAAGAGGACTTGCGACGCCGTTTCACGACGCGCTTTGGTGACAATCATTCGCTCTCCTTCTTGGCCGGTGGCTCTTCCTCTGTAACAAACATACATAATATTAGCTTTGCATGTACTCCGTCTCTTCCCGTGGATGTTGTACAAGGCGACTAAGGGAAATACATTATCAAAGATCAGGCCTCCCCAACCCGTTTGGCCAGCGAGGGGAGTGTAGGCCAACCCCTTCTTCTGTCTGGTACGGACGAGAGAGGGTCGTGCTCCTGTACTGGAGACTAAAATGACCTGATGATGTACCTTGCCAATTATTTTTTATACCACTAAAAACAAGCTTACGGCCCGCCTGAAGGAAAGCAGTTACCGTAACCTATGAACGCCTGTAACACCAGGGGCATCACACCCTGTAAAAACCTCTTCACACCTTTCTTGAAGAACCCCATGCTGTCTCCTGAGAAAACCTCGACAAGCAGTTCAATCCACAGTTTGACAGTATGTGGGAGAAAACTTCTCCGGAACCGCGCAGTACATGACCACTTAGGCTCTAATGAGTGAGGATGAATTCCCTGTCGATGGCGAGCGGTGCGGTTGTAGAATTGCAGTTTACATGCCCTTGGGGTGTGGAGCTCGATGTCGTCGTTGCGCGTGTCAGTCTAATCGATCCCACAAGTTAAGCAACGTCGACCGTAGCCTATCTATGGGTGAGTCTATTTATTTCGAGCCCCTCAGTGCTTTGGAGGGCACGTTAAGTCGGTCCACGCTGTTTGTCATTAGATGACAGTCGTTAAGCCAAGTCAGTGGTCTTTGGGCGGCTTGAAAACACTGGCCTCCGCCAACCCGCAATTGAGCAGCGTGGTGGAGTATGCTCTAAACCTCTTCGATAGAAGGGAGACCCATATCCTAACAGTGGTATGATTACGGGTTGATGCCGATGTACCATGGGTAAATCTAATATTATTTTTGCAAGATATTTAGCTATCAGTGGGGTCATTGTGCTGGGCAGCTTTTGGAAAGCTTCGGGACATCGTCACTGCAGATTTATCCCAATGCTTGAAGACCAAAGTACTATGTAATCAGTCTATGTGATAAAGTACAATCAGTGCATCCTCCCCGCTATGATCTACGGTGCAGAGATTGGATGACCGTTGAGCTGGTTCACAGACTAAAAGTAGCAAGCGAGCGATGGAGATTGCAATGCTTGGAGTTTCTCTAAGGGATTGAATCCGGTACGAAGAACCAAATTAGTCGACGTAGCTCTCAGAGTCAGCAAGCTAGAAGTGGCAGTGGGCTGGCCACATCTACAGAGTCAACGATGGCAGATGAAAGCAGGGCAGGGGGAGGAAAGTCCTAGAGTGGCTACGTATGGGGCGACGAAGCATAGAGCGCCCCTCTCTAGATAGACCGACAAACTCATACAAGTGGCTGGTAGCGATTGGATGCGGAAAGCGGAGGATCGCATATGGCGGAAAGCATTGGGAAAGGATAAATATCCAGCAGAGGGTGGATACAGGCCGATAATGATGAATGATGACGTCATTGCCGAACTGAATTTAAAAAAAATACGAATTTTTTAATACTATGTCCGATCGGTTTCTTTACAATAGAAGTAGTACGCCCGAGCGCTGGCATCCACTGCTAATGCAGTATCTCATATGTCCGTATGTTACTTTAGAAACATGTTATAGATCAGATTACTGCATTGACATCACATTGCTTACCAAAATTTTGTTAACCTAAAAAATTCACAGAATGTAATATGAAAGTGTATGAAAAGTCAGTCCATTTTTCTTAGAAATAATTCTGAATTGTTAACCTAAAAAAATCACAGAATGTAATATGAAAGTGTATGAAAAGTCAGTCCATTTCTCTTAGAAATAATTCTGAAAATAATAGTGGCTGCCAAGAAATGATCGAGAATCCTGGAAAGTCAGGAAACCGATATGCCCGACAGTAAGTTGAATTCTTTTTTTTACATTTCTTGTTAGTATAACTAGTCTCTCAGCGTAAGATCAAATTACATTACTCGTGGCTTCTCGGTACACTCGTGATGTAATTGGTACCTTACTCCCACTGGTGAAGAAACTACTCTATTCGATCGACGTGTTGATGTCGTAGGTGGGACAAGACGAACGAAGTACTATCGGTGACAGTTCGTAATGTAGTAGTATGCCTTACGTTTGACGTCGTGGTGCTGCGGCGGGGGATGCTGCGGGTGCTGCGGGTGCGGCGGGTGCTGCGGGTGCGGGGCGTGCTGCGGGTGCGGCGCGTGCGGCGGCAGCGCGTGCAGGCCGGCGTGGTAGTGGTCGGGCGCGGGCGCGGCGGGCGCGGGCGCGGGCGGGTAGTAGTGCGGGTACCCGCCCGGGAACCCGCCCGCGTACCCGCCGTAGTACCGCCCCGCGCCGCCGTACCCGCCGCCGTAACCGCCTGTCGGAAATTCCAATACATTTATATATGACATAATAGTTATAAATGACATAATAATGCCACAGCATACACATTATTAACGATTAAGATTTCTTATTGACATTTTATGATTGAGATTTTGTTTCTGACATTTTATGAGCGAGATATTATATTTGACATTTTATAATTAGGATTTAATTTTTTTCATTATTGATTATTGACTAATTAATTCTAATGTATGATTCTTGTATTCGTAATGTATTACTACAAATGACATAATAATATTGCATATTTGTATTATCATAATTGCTCCTATTATCATATTTGATATTTGACATATGTTATGACATTGTAGTTTAATAATTTATTTTAAGAGCCCTATTACATTTGCACGCTGACGAGCTCTCGCGCAGTACTAAACCCGCGAAGGCCGCCGGTGCATCGTTTTTTATAGTAATTTTGAAGTTATATTTATCGTTTTTATTGAAATAAGATAATAAATTCATGCTACAAAGTTTATTCATCATGAAGTAACAATTATTCTCGTATAAATTTTGCTCAATAATATTATCGTTTATTCGAGAAATTAACAGTTTACTTAAAGCGATTTTCGAAGTTTTTTTGGTTAAAAGAATGTTTTTTTTCTATATTAAATCAATGATATTTCAAAATTCCGAGGCCGCTATGTACTATACGACTATATAACAAATAACATTCTATTTTTTTTATTTCATTTGTTTGGAACAGTAGTACAATCCAGGAGCTCAAAATAGTGAATGCGCGCATTTTACGAAAATCTTTCTCTGCAATTTTGGGTTTATTTAAAAAGTTAAGCAAAATTTACAAAAAACGAGGCCGCTATGTACTATGCCAATAGCTATTCTGTACTATTCAATAAGTCAACATTGTTAATGTATTTTTGTTTCCGAGATCAAGAACGCCGAAATTAGCCATTTTACGCAAAAATCACAGTCAAAATGTAATATGGCTCTTAAGTCTTGCTACACTGCCGCATTGGGTAGTATATGCCAGTAAGGATAGCTGTGTGTTGACAAATAAAATTTAATTTAGGTATTTAGTAGATACACAAGTGCCTCTAAGTCCACAACCGACTTGAGTAAGAATTAATAAGACGCTCGGAAGAAAAATGACGATGAAAAATTTACTTTTCTGAGCATAAACATGACATTATATGAAACTAACATTAAAAATTTACTTTTCTAACATGTTAGTTTAATATAATGTCATGTTTATGCTCAGAAAAGTAAATTTTTCATCGTCATTTTTCTTATTACATTCATACTTTTTTTGACATATTACTTAATTTTATATTTTTAATTATATTAATTTAATTCAATATTTTCGAATGTATATAAGTTTGCACGCCATCAAATTATGACACAATATGAGAACTGTAACTAATGAAATCAGATCTGTGTAACCACACTTTATGTAAATAAATTAACTTTATCTTATCTTTATCATATTTTGTGAGGGTTTTGTAAAAAGTTCATTCATGCAAACCCTAACACAAATTTTATTCAGTGCTCATATAAAAGGATGTTCGATCCATATTGCGCCGATAATATTATAATATTATTAATCAAATCTACTCTCTACTATCAAATAGTCATTGTGGTGTAACTGGTAACAACATCTTTGAACAAAAGCCAACCGCACTTGCACGTGGTGCACCCTGCTGACTGACAAACGAGGCTCTGGCGAAAAGAAAGGTAGGCCCGACTGGGGAAATATCTCCACCTCACAGAAAACCGCAGCCAAATAACAATAATTCTTTTGAGGGTTGTTGTGTTCCTGCGAGTGAGTGAGGTCAGCAGAAAGAAAGGAAGGAGTATAGGCTGGTAATTGATCGGCGACCCCTTGGTGTTGCTGATTTCCATATGCAACGGTGATTGCTTTCCTTCAGGCGACCCACATGCACGTTTGCCCCTCTCATATAAAAAAAGTAAAAAATATGCAAAAATGGGAAAATACATATTTAGACCAAACATTTCCATTACTAAATTAATTAGATAAATTAAACGGGTCACTCACGTCTTGTCTCTCGCGCAGGACACTTTCATGTCCTTGTCTTCAGTCTGAAGTGCCCGGCGCGAGAGACAAGCGGGTGGACGTGTCTGGACATTCGCCCTGATGAAGGTCTCCTTTTGAGATCGAAACTAGTCGGCTTTCCCGACAAAAAGACGTGAGTGACCCGTTTAATTTATCTAATTAATTTAGTATAATGTCTCACGTGATTTTTAATAATATTATTTCCATTACTGTTAAAAAAATCGTGTAAATTATGTTAATGATATACCTGGCGGTGGTGGTGGTCCGCCGTGCGGAGGTCCCGGGTGCGCAGGAGCGTTCGGATTTGGTGGCATCATCATCGCTATACAAACAAGAAAAAAATTACTATGAGAGCTGGACAGACAGCCGCAGAAGTAATCTTATAGGGCAGGTCTCCCAAACGGTGAGTCATAACTAGAGATAGGTAATATGCCGGGCATTTACGATAAATGCCCATTAAGTGCATATAAATTCTCTACTTATGACCAAAAACCAGGCATATGGAGTGTAAGTGGTCCATCAACATATTTGAACCAATCGGGTGCACACGGTGCACCCGGCTGACTGACAAACGAAGCGAAAAGAGAGGTAGGGAGCGTAATTGTAAGCTACTCGCTCTTGAGGGTTGTTGTGTTCCTGCGAGTGAGTGAGGTTACCAGAAAGCAAGAAGATGCTCCGTTGGCAGCGGGGGTGGCAGCGCGCGAGCGACACTTCATGTTGCGAGCGTTAATATGGCTATGGTAACCGCTTCACATCAGGCGGGCCGTATGCTTGTCTGCCAACCGACGTATTACAAAAAAAAAATTGGTACAGAATTGACAGGTCGCGGCACGCGAAGGGTTCAACCGAGTTTTCTAGACACTTAAGGATATACCGATAAGCAAAACTGATATGTGGTACGTTAATGATGGTGACGCATGTAAGACTTACGATGATGTGGTGGTGAGGTGATATGGGGGGGTGGACCTCCAGGCACTCCAGCAGCCGGCCCGGGCATCCCCGGGGCTCCGGTGGGGCCTGCTGCGGCAGGAGCCATGGCAGCGCCGGGGGCTATGGGCCCCGTAGGAGGTATAATACCCTCTTTGCTATCGAGCTTGTCACTTTTATCTTCTTTGCGATCTGAAAAATTCATAAAGATCAGAGGTGAAAATTACGGAATATTTCAGTGAGAAAAGTAAGTTTTCGGGAAAACTTTCTGAGAACATTCTTAAACTTTCCAAATTAGGCTTCTTCCTTGTCAACATCCCAAAGCTGAAACGGGTATCCCCTCTACTGAAGGGGTTTTTAAAGCATACGTTTCTCAACTGCGGGATGGCGAAGAGCAGTGTTTTCAAGTGCACGAAGGCCGCTGACTTGGCTTAACAACTGTCACCTAAAGACAAAAGCTTGGTTCGACAGCTTAACGTGCCCTCCGAAGCACGGAGGAGCTCGAAATAAATCAATCCATCCATGAACATTAAACGTTTATATCAAAAAAACCTACTCAAAATTTTGTGACCAAAAATTCGTATGTATGAATGATTTAATTTGTGACTGAAATCTAAATGCCGTTCTGCCCTCTTACCACTATCTCTTATTGCGATTCAATAACTGAATAGATTGCTTATTCATACCAATGAATATTAATGAATAAGCATTCTATTCAGTTATTGAATTGCAATAAGAGACGGTGGTAAGGGAGCTGCTATCCATCCAGGGGTATCAAGTGAGTTATAAAGGACTCACCATCTTCGTGCATGGTACCATTCTCTTCCTTCTTCATCTCGCCGTCTGGCTTGTTCAGTTCAGTGGTGAGGTGGCCGTCCGGCTTGTTCACCTCAGTGGTGGACACCTTGTCCACTTGCGTCGGGGGGTTGGGCCCGTTCGTCTCGGTTTTGATTGGGTTCTGATCTTGTTCCATTGGCTGTGGAATGAATGAAAATTTATCACTACATAAAGACGAGCTCGGTGGTCGAATGGTTAGCAATGGCCACTTTGACTCCGAGGTCGTGGGTTCGATTCCCGCACAAGTCAAACATTTGTGTGCATGAACATGTTTGTTTGTCTTGGTCTGTATTATAAGTATATATTTACAAAAAAAAAAAAATGTATTTAAGTACATTTATCAGTTGTCTAGTACCCATAACACAAGCTTTACGCTTAATTTGGGACTAGATGGCGCTGTGTAAATTGTCCAGAAATATTTATTATTATTTATTAAAGTAAAAAAAGCCGGTAAAGTGCGAGTCGGAATCGCGCAACGAGGGTTCCGTAGTTTTAGGCATATAAATTGTGTGTAATAACTACAAATTTACATTTCTTGGATCTTATCTTTTACTTGTGCTACATGACATTGCTTCTTGCCATATTTCATGATTCTAGGTCAACGGGAAGTACCCTATGGTTTTGATTCCCTTTGCGAATGTCAAAATATGCTATATGGAACATAACGGCCGTTTAATTTAATGTAACGATATTGGCAATTAAAAGAGTCGGCCTTGAGTTTCTTGCCAGTTCTTCTCAAGAAGCCCCATCGCCGGAACTGGCACTTAAATTCATTTTCACATTCAAGATAGTGTGATAAAAGTGAATCTAAGCTCTGCGGATTTAGAGTAGTAATGATTTATACATGTTCTTATATTTAATTTGTATGACGTTTTACGAAACGTCATACAAATTTGGATTGGATTCACGTTTATCACACTATCTTGAATGTGAAAATGAATTTAAGTGCCAGTTTCGGCGATTTAGAAGCTTGATTTTTTCACTGTTTTAAGAGATTGCAGACCTGAGTATGTGATATTAATTTCAACTTGATGCCTCCACGCGTTCTTAAGAAAAACGGTCTTGACATTGACTTGAATTGCCTTCCTATGGATGCAATTTTAAAGATTACTCACAGTATGCACATCAAAATGTAAAATAGGTTTTTTCGAAGGGTGAATTGATGCCAATTTGAAAAGGCGCGTCTATCCGAACAGATTTTTTTATCACCGGAACATAAGAATACGGACCTCGTCTTTCCTGTCGGTGTTCAGTGAGAGAGGCTGAGCGTTGGCTGGGTTCCCGCCGCGTCGCATCTGCTCCAGAGCTCGCTCCACCATACGAGCGAACGTTTCTTCATCCACCGCGGGTTTACAGTGCTGAAATTATCAGTTAACAAAGATTGTCGTCGACGTCGTCCACGCTTATTTATCCCACTGCTGGGATATGGGCCTCCCCTCAATCAAAGGGGTTTAGAGCATACTCCATCACGCTTCTCAACTGCGTGTTGGCGGAGGCCATTGTTTTCAAGCCGCCTAAAGGCCACTTGGCTTAACGTCTTTCATCTATTGACAACATCAGGGACAGATGGCTTAACGTGCCCTCCGAGGCACGGAGGGGCTCGATATAAACCCATCCAGAGACAGGTTACGATCGACGTTCCTTAACTTGCGTGTTCGATTAGGCTGACAGGCGTAACGACGCTATCAAGTTCCTAACAAAATGTACTGTTTTTTTTAAATTATAATCGTCGGGTGGCAAACAAGCATTTGGCACGCCTGATGTGAGGCGCTTATTGTAGCCATATAAGCGCTGGCAACATAAAATATCGTTCGCGTCCTAATAACCTCAAGGACACAACAACCATCAAGAGAATCATTTTATAGCTGCGGTGTACTGTGAGGTGGAGGTACTTCCCCAGTCTTGCAGCCAGCAGTCAGCAGGATGCACCATGTGCAGGTCAGGTTGACATTGGTTCAAAGATATTGATGAACTCACATTCCAAAATGAATGTGGCAAAAGGTGTGGTGCTGCTATGGGCCTATTCAGTCACAAGCGTAGTTGTGACATCCGAAGACCGGTGGCCAATGATGATGATGATAACGTACAGCACTTCCCGTGCTTGAAATTGTAAGTTACCAATAGTATTAAACAGGGTTCGAAAAAAACCGATTTTTATAATAAATCCGATTTTTTTATATATATCCGGTATTATATCGGATATAGGTATATCCAGGCTATGAAAAAGAAGCAAATTTTATTCTGTAAGAGGATTAAACATTTAAAAATGTAAAAGGAATTTGTAAAATAATATATGTGTCAAATGGCTTCTTTTTTACAACTTTTAATGAACACTTAAAAAAAACAAGTACTTTATTATAATAATCTTAATTTTTAATTCTATGAATTTAAGGTAATCTTAATTATATAAAGTCTAATTATATGAAGTTAAGGTTTGAATTTCAATAAAAAGCTAGTAACCTGTACTGGGAAGTTAAAGGGAATTTCCCCAACTTTAAATGAGGTTGCCATTTTTGAAAACTATCCAAAGTATTCTGAATTGTAGTTTTTCGCACGTGTTGCCAGGGTAAACATTCAAAATTTTTAGTTCAGAAGACAGGAAAAAATCAATTGATATATATCGTGATATATATATCATGAATGATATATATCCGCTGATATACAAATGATTTGCATGCCTGCTATCAGGCGTAATACACGGCACAATGTATATTAATATAAGACCTGTAAAAAAACAGTATTAGCAAATAAATGATTTATGATTTATATACCGGCGTACCCTGGTATTAAATAAACCTCAATGCAACATAGTAAGATTTACAATAATTTTCATTACTACTTGACAGGTGCAAGCCATTTCTTTGAATTTGAAATTTGAGCTTGGTCTATTATGGTGATACAATGGCAGCTGAAGTGTGAGTTACCTTCTTAAGTTCCTCCTGGAAGGACTCGCTGCTTTCAATAAACTTGCGTTTCTTGGCCTCGAACTTCTCTTCGATCTGCTGCAGCTCGTCTTCCAACTTCTTCTGATGCATCGTCAACGACTGGACTTGTTTCTTAAGAATCTGAAAATCATTAATTATAATATATATATATCTATATATATAAAAGAGTAAATCACTCACTCATCACGAAATCTCAGAAACTACAAGTGCTAGGAGTCTCAAACTTTGCAAGGGGGTTCCTTTTAGGACGTACGTGCTCACTAAGACGGGAATTTGGAAAATTCAACCCCTAAGGGGGTGAAACGGGGGTCCAAAGTTTGTATGGGGAACCAAGATTAGTTGGACTATTTTATACAAAACTTCACATGAGCACTTCTGTAGATAAATGAGTAAACACGTGTTTCAGGATTTTTCAAAATTCAACCCCTAAAGGGGTGAAATGAGATGCAAACGTCTGAAAATCGTTATGGGTATTGTTTTTATGGTTTATCGGGACGCTGATTCCGAAAACAACAGCTATTTTATAATCTAACATAACCGACGTGACACAAGAGCACTCCTGTGGGGGGTGTGATGGGGTTGAAATGTCATAATATCAATATGGGTGTTGATTCTATGGTTTTCTGAGACGTCAATTACGAAAATGGCATCGATTTGAAAACGTTGACACGAAATTTCCATCTCGGTATAAAAATCCAAGATTTGGAACACCTGATGCAGAACCATAAAGGTTCAGCTAAACTATAGGAAATCTAAAAATGACGCCTTAGCAAAAGTTGTTCAGCCTGATGAGCATTTTTTATTGAGGAATAAAAATCCAATATTTGGAACACCTGATGCAGGTTCAGCTAAACTATAAGAAATATAAAAATGACGCCTTAGCAAAAGTTGTTCAGCCTGATGAGTATTTTTTGTTGAGGTATAAAATCCAAGATTTAAAACACCTGATGCAGAACTATAATGGTTCCGGTAAACTATAAGAAATATAAAATTGACGCCTTAGCAAAAGTTGTTCAACTTGATCAGCATTTTTTGTTGAGGTATAAAATCCAAGATTTGGAACACCTGATGCAGAACCATAAAGGTTCAGCTAAACTATAAGAAATATAGAAATGACGCCTTAGCAAAAGTTGTTCAGCCTAAAGAGTATTTATTGTTGAGGTATAAAAATCCAAGATTTGGAACACGTGATGCAGAATCATAATGGTTCAGCTAAACTATAAGAAATATAAAAATGAAGCCTTAGCAAAAGTTGTTCAGCCTGATGAGCATTTTTTGTTGAGGTATATAAATCCAAGATTTGGAACATCTGATGCAGAACCATAATGGTTACGGTAAACTATAAGAAATATAAAATTGACGCCTTTGCAAAAGTTGTTCAACTTGAGGAGTATTTTTTGTTGAGGTATAAAAATCCTAGATTTGGAACATCTGATGCAGAACCATAATGGTTCAGCTAAACCATAAGAAATATAAAAATAACACCTTAGCAAAAGTTGTTCAGCCTGATGAGCATTTTTTGTTGAGGTATATAAATCCAAGATTTGGAACACGTGATGCAGAATCATAATGGTTCAGCTAAACTATAAGAAATATAAAATTGACGGCTTAGCAAAAGTTGTTCAGCCTGATGAGCATTTTTTGTTGAGGTATATAAATCCAAGATTTGGAACACCTGATGCAGAACCATAATGGTTACGGTAAACTATAAGAAATATAAAATTGACGCCTTTGCAAAAGTTGTTCAACTTGATGAGTATTTTTTGTTGAGGTATAAAAATCCTAGATTTGGAACACCTGATACAGAACCATAATGGTTCAGCTAATCTATAAGAAATATAAAAATGACGTCTTAGCAAAAGTTGTTCAGCCTGATGAGCCTTTTTTGTTGAGGTATATAAATCCAAGATTTGGAACACCTGATGCAGAACCATAATGGTTACGGTAAACTATAAGAAATATAAAATTGACGCCTTTGCAAAAGTTGTTCAACTTGATGAGTATTTTTTGTTGGGGTATAAAAATCCTAGATTTGGAACACCTGATGCAGAACCATAATGGTTCAGCTAAACTATAAGAAATATAAAAATGACGTCTTAGCAAAAGTTGTTCAGCCTGATGAGCCTTTTTTGTTGAGGTATATAAATCCAAGATTTGGAACACCTGATGCAGAACAAAGCTAAATTTATTTGCATAAACAACATGGTGTTTACAATAAATTATAGTTTAAAAAAATAACTAAAAAACGCTATAATAGCAAATAGAACTAAAAAAGCTACTTAAAAAAACAATAAATAGTTTAACAAAATATTGATTGTATTCTAAAATAATAACCGCGCAGTGCTACTTTTATTCTTACCTGCTACAAGTTAGACGCAATTGTTTTATTTATTTACAAAGGTAACGTGGTGTATTTAGTCAGTTTATTATAGACGTGTACGCTAAAATTGAAATGGAACGATTGGTATATATTCGCACAAACCAGAAGAATGCGTGCATTTGCGGGACGCTGTGTAGCAAGATTTTGTGATGCAAAGTCTTTTAAACAACGAGGGAAAACTGTTTTTTAGATGCTTCAGGAGGGACTGGAAAAACATACCTGACGAGAGCAATCATCGCTGAAATCAGGCGCCAAAATAATATCTCACTGCAGCATCGCCAGGTATTGCAGCCATATATTACTTCTAGGCGGAAGGACGCAAATACAATGTTCAATATTATACTCGATTTATACAGAACGGAAACACCGACATACTTTGTGACACGAAACTGTGACAAAGCGAAAATGTTTCAGGATTGCTGTCTAATCGTTTCAGATGAATGCGAAAAAAAAAAACAATAAGGCAGTAGAAGCTATAGATTGAACTTTACGTGCCCAAGAGTTTTCAAAAATATTATTAAAATATGGGGAAGATCTCCTTCCTGAAGTAAAGTCAATGTTTAGCAGCGAAATATGTATAATTGAAGCTGAGATTCTCACTGGGAGTGGTGCCGATGAAACTGTATTTATTCCGCGTATACCGCTCTTCCTTCTTACGGCCGTGTGGTTTCCGGCAGACTAGAATAGAATCACTCCGTCTCTGCCCGTGGATATCGTACAAGGCGACTATGGGAATAGTTTTTGTCCCAGAAATTACCTATTATTGTTGTTTATTGTACCTGTAGGGCGGTTCTATGTTCGACTGTATGTATTTTTTTTAATTCAATGATTTCTCCGTCAATTGTACAGCAATTTTAATAATTATTATTCGTTTGAAAGGGTACTCTCCAGGTGGTCCCATATGAATGTTACTAAGCGCAAAACTCGAGAACGGCTCGACCAATTCTGCTAATTTTTATTTTAATATTTTCGTTAAGGTATAAGGAAGATTCTTATGGACATAAAAATTGCGAGGAAAAGAAAACAACACTTTCTACTCGTGCGAAGCCGGGGCGGGCAGCTAGTATATATATATATATATATACATACAGCTTTTGAGTTATCTGCCAGGATTGAAAAGGGTAGTAGTATTACATATGCCGATTTCGATGGAAATAAATTAAATTTGTGCCCCACGTGTTATTTTTTTTCTCTTAGGAAATAAAATCGCATCATGAAAAGATTAGTTTACTTTGTATGAACCATCCCTCTGTGTCGCAGTCTAGACGGCGGCGCGGTCAATGCGCTCGGGTATGACCCGTGCCGAAAGGCTACGTCACGAGCTGCCAAACGCTTTCCGAACACGGTGATAACCGCGGTAAAGTCAAAGTTTACTCAAACGTTGGCGCCGCCCTTTGTAAATGTCGCCGCTTCGCAGCGATGTCTGTAGCTTGATCTCCTGCCGCCCGCCCCAGCACGGACGGCGCGGCAACAGCGCTCGCGTCGCGAGAAAGAAGGAAGAAAGGATCCAAGGAAACGAAAACAGTGTTAACCGTGATTCGTCCGTGTGTTGATCATGCCTATTACGCCGCAGTTTTACGAAATGTACAAATAGTAATTAAATTACGTTGTCGAAATGGTATGGTATGGTTTCTTGTCGCGAGTGTAAATGCGCACGCAGAATATCTGTACGAAATTCAGTACAGATAGACCTCGATCAGTTCCAGAAAGCGGTAGTGGACTTTTTCCGCAGACATTCCATGGCAAAAAGTGGTAATACATGTACATAGACGTGGATAAATTAGTGGCTAATTGTGATTTTGTGTAAATAATTTGAATGAGCTTTTAAACACGCCAAGTTATTGTAGAACATGTTATGTGACTGCGTTATTTTTGAAAACTAACATCGTAACTAAGTGTTTTTATGATGTTTCCCTAAATTACATACATTATTCGACGAGCTGGGTGGCGTAGCGGTCAATGACGCGGCTTCGACACCAACGCTCGTGGGTTCGATTCCCACATAGGACAAACATTTGTGAGCATGAACATGTCTGTTTGTCTTAGTCTGGGTGTTTTCTATGTATCATAAGTATGTATTTACAAAAAAAAAAAAAACTATTTACGTATGTTTATCAGTTGTCTAGTACCCATAACACAAACTTCGCTTACTTTGGGGCTAGATGGCGCTGTGTAATTTGTCTGACAATATTTATTATGACATTAATTTGACAGTCCAAAACCTGTGATAATAAGTGTGATGAAAAGTTCAATGACCTTGATAAGGACAATCATCTGCCCTCCTGTAAGTGTATGTTATTTATTACCTATCAGTTTTACATTTGATTACATTTTTTTTACCTATCCTATTTTGATTACAACGCATTTTAAAGAAAATATGCAATTGGGACGATGCTACCTACGTACAGCTGTTATTGATAATATCGACTTCATCTGATAGCGCGGAATGTATTATGCGCTATGAAACCAGTTCCTTGACTACGTTATTTATTTTTTCAAACTTTATTAATGATATTGGGACACCATAATTCTTCACTAACGTTACAAGTAGGCTTAATACTATCTGCCATTAAATTCCTGGCTAATACGAAAAAAGCCTGTCTGACAATATATATATATTGTCAGACAAATTACACAGCGCCATCTAGTCCCAAAGTAAGCGTAGCTTGTGTTATGGGTACTAGACAACTGATAAACATACGTAAATACATTTTTTTTTGTAAATACATACTTATGATACATAGAAAACACCCAGACCAAGACAAACAGACATGTTTATGCACACAAATATTTGTCCTATGTGGAAATCGAACCCACGAGCGTTGGTGTCGAAGCCGCGTCATTGACCGCTACGCCACCGAGCTCGTCAGTAATACTACTCCATTCGATACACGAATTATATTACTATTATGTAACATCCCTACTAATATTATAAATGTCAATGTGAGTTTGTATGTTACACTTTTGTGTTTGTTGCTTTCACGACAAAACTATTCAACCGATCATCATGAAACTTTGTACACATACTCTCAAAGGTATTAGGAAGGACATAGGATACTTTAAAAAAAAAATGGGGTGCGCCTGTGTCCTGAACACGGCCATGTGTTGTACGTGAATACGTTATATGTACTAAAATTATCTCAAAATGGGAGCGCCTCCTCCTCCCCCACATGCGATGTTCCGTAGTCCTTACTTAGCGTAATAAATTATTTGGTCCTTCATCTATCCTGTGGTGTGATTGAATTTTGGATGGCGATGATAATTTTTGTAGCTGCAACGCCAAACTGTATCCCCCGATTTTGTTATCATTCGTTTTTTTAATTGCCTCCCTATGGTTGTCTGTTATGCAGAATAGATCCAACCGACAATTTGTTACTTTTAAGTTAAAGTTATTTAAAATTTAATAGGAATAAAAATATCACGCAGTATAAGTTTAGGGAAACATATAACATCAAACTGCTAGTATCTGCCGCGAATATATAAAACTCGATTTGAAGTTTCTCACTATGTACATCTCTCAATTTGGCATAGTTTGTTGGTTGGATCTATTATGCATAACAGGGTCTAGTTATAACATTGTCATGGAATCGAACCTGCATCCGGGCGGTGGTGACGACGGAGCGGACGTCGGGCACGACGGTGTCGGAGAAGATCTCGTTGATGAGCCGGTGGTTGCGCAGGTACCGGCCGTACGCCACGTGCTTCACTGACAGACCCTCGTCTTGGTCTGGAAACATTACAACCCAAGGTCATCCCACTGATAGGCTACGGGTCTGAACGGACTTATGAGCGTATTCCTCAACTGCGGATTAGCGGAGGTCAATATTTTCAAGCCGTCAAGTCCAGGGCACTGACTTGGCTTAATGACTGTCAAATAGTGACAACAGCCACTTAGTCATTTACTACTTAGACACAGGTCAATTAATGACACAGCTTAATGTGTCCTCGAGAACACGGAGCAGGCCAGGTCTGGTGTGATACAAATGTTATGTTTTCAGAAGTACGAAAAACTGCAATTTATGGCTAGGAATTGTGTGACGACTAATATTATAAATGCAAACGTGTTTGTTCATCTTTCACGCTTCAACAGATGCCATGAAATTTTGCATATATTATATTAGAAGCCAAAAATAAATAATAGGATATAGAGTATTACGCAAAAACTTGCTGTTCAAAAGGGTCGACCAACAGTTTGGCACGATAACCGACATCAACGCGGGCAAAGCCCCGGGCGGAAGCAGTATTAAAGTCACAGACAGACACTTTTATTCATTGGAATAGATACAAAAAGACGGTAAGTGCTAGTTCACGTTAACTCGCGGACGCGGTAGCAGGCGCTCTCACGAAATATCAAACACACAGCGTACTATGCAAATGTTTATGTAGAATAACTACGCAGGTAGAAGAAAGTAGCGCGTAAGCTAGCGTCTGCCACGCGCGGTGCGCTCGCGAAGTTATCAAACCTATTGCTACGTTTACACTCAGCCCCTGCCACTCGTCCTGCCGCGCTGCCGGGAATACTTCCGCGGCAGTGTCGACGCGAATGAGTGTTCACACTCAGCCTTCATACTTCTTTTATTGAACGACTCGCAACAATGGCCTCAACGCGTCGAGTTTGTTGCGGCGACAGCATTATGTCTGATCAGTTTTATCTAACTATTTATGTTTTGAAAAGAAAGAAAAGACGCCGTGATATTTATCATGATTTTTATCATGTGGATCCCATATTACTCGCTCAATTTCGTAAAGCTTCAAAAATTTTATTATTTTCTCATTACTCCACTCCATAATGTAGACTCCCAATAGAATACGCAAAGGAAGAATACGCAGCACAGAATAATAAAATAATTGCCGTAGTACAAATAGAGGACACGTGAGCCAGAGTGCTGAATGTAAACACTCACTCGCGCTCGCGCTGCCCGTCCTTTGACTTCCGCGTGAAAAACCGACACTTGAGGGAGCGCCGGGCAATGGCAGCGGCATGAGCAGGAGCAGCGCGAGTGATCTGTTTACATACTCGCGCTGCCCACTTTCCTGCTCACTTGCCTGCCCAACAGGGCTGAGTGTAAACGTGGCAAGATGTTGTTTGTGTGTGTTCACGTCAAACTACCGGTGGAGCTCACGATTTCATATAGTTTCAACTTAAATGAACGTTAGAAATAAATCCGCGCAAATGCCCCTAGCGGTTAATGTGAACACAAGTTCGCGAGGTCTGCATCCGCACCCGCCACCTGACCTGTGACTACTCTCACCTTCTTCATCCTCTGCCGGCTGTATGTCGATCCGTCTGTCCTGTTGTTGTTCCTTTTGCGAGCTGCCCTTCTTGCTGGAACTCTCCTCTTCCAGATTGCCTACTGCTGACGCAAAATCAATGCTGTAGTTCTTATATCTTTATGGTGACAGACAAAAGCTGTGTAGATGGCATCACCACTGCATGCATATGTGACTTTACAAATTACGCAGCGAGAGTTGAGACCACAGAACATAATAGATATTAGAATTGCTATCACACTAGTTACTAGAACTCATGTGTGCATTTTTCATTAAATCCGCGATGACTAGACAATGCGCTCGCATTATCGGGCTAATATATGAGTACGTACGTACAAAGTTGTGAAACATTTGTCACGCCTACTCTATTATAGAAACTGTACGTTCTGTAATTGAGGTGAACATAGCCTTTTCTATTATAGTGCATTTTATGTACGCAAGTGAAATGGAAAGCCTAAATTCTCGCTGCGCGACAAAGGTTCTATGGCACAAGGAATGGAGTAGCGTAAATTGTAATGAACATAGAAAAAGAAAATCCCATCCGAAGCTCTCTTCCATTTACAATTCTAAATACTGATAGTTCATTGCTGTGGATAAACTGAACCTTGTTATGCAGAATAAATCCAACAAATTATGCCTAATACATAGCGAGAAACTTCAAATCGGGTATTGTACATTCGCAACAGATTCTAGCAGTTTGATGATATAGGCTTCCTAAAACTTAAGGTATGATTCCGAGCTAAGCAGCACGCTGCACTGCTGCCGCTGCAGTGCTGCGCGGTAAAGCTGCCTGCCGTACTTGTTCCGAGCAAGGCGGCAGTGTTGCGCTGTTCGTGGTGATTCACAGTCGAGTTGACAAGACGTCGATTGACGACCAACTTTTTTGAAATTTGAAAGAAATTCATCTTTTTTTTGGTGACAATTTATTTGTCAAACAAAACTTTCACGTAGTAGTAAGTACTATCACTGTGGCGGCTGCGTCACTAGTGGTCTGTCGCGGCGGTGGGGCGACATTACCGCGCAGCAGTGCTGCCACTGCAGCGCTGCCGCGACATTGCTGCGTAGCTCGGGATATACTCTCATATAAACCTGTAGACAATGTATCCGGACCAGTACCGCTGCGGCAGCAATGCAGCGGCAGCAGTGCAGCGTGCTGCTTAGCTCGGACTCACACCTTTATACTGCGTGATATCTGTACTCCTATTAAATTTCAAATAGCTTTAACTTAAAAGTAACAAAATGTCAGTTGGATCTATTCTGCATAACAGGGACTAACTTTAATTACGGAATATTCGTTTTTTCTTGTACGAAATGTAACTTCTAATTAGAAGACCTGCTCGACTAAGCCTAGTCTCCCTAGACTAGGCTTTAGGAGAATCAAAGAGATTATAGCCGACCGAATTAGTGTTATTTATTATTACCTCGTGCACTATCAATATTATTATTAAAATTATTTAATGTGTTTTACGATAAAATAAATGACTACTTTTAACATTTATTAAACTTGTATAATGTGCAGTACAAACCGAGGGACAAGCAAATTGTGTAGAGTTATATGTATATCACTTTCAAAGTATTTTAGTTAAGTATCATGTTTTTTTAAATTGATTTAAAATTACAAAGCAATCAGTAACATTTTAAGTATTTATTTAAAATATCAGAGATATACTTTAGGAGTCTCTTTCTCCGTTATGGTATAATTACTGTAAATAAGTGTTTATTTCGGTAAAAACATTTTAAGGCGATTTTTCAACAGCATATATTTAAATTTTATTCTGTACACTAGATTCTTTTCTCAAGATATTCTCAATGAATAATCAATAAATAAAAGTCTTCAATTAAAAATCGTTTTCCTGAAACTTTAGCTAAAATTATGTCGCACTTGACACTTTGGCCTTTGCCCCATTCTTACGCCTCCGCGCGGAGTCAAATTCGAACTGAAGGTATCAAGCATGATGTGCTCTTAGCTATATACAATAGTTGCGTATTTAAATAGAACTAGAGATATATGCTATTTTTAGTAATTGCACAGAATAAAATTTCATTAATATTATACCAAAACTATGTAATGGATTATGGTATGCAATATTTTTAGAACACTCCGTTTTTTTAAACGGTAAAAAAATACGAAACATGAATACTATATGTATACACACTCTTACAACAAATTAAAATTATTTACAACAATTTTTTATTTTTTAATAATACAATCACTCAACAATACACTAATATTGTTAAAAACATGACTTAGGTGGCAACTGGCACGCTTAGATTATGGCACCACTGCGAGCTCACTACTTTTTATAATAGCTAGTAGTAAACTGGCACGACGCAAGTTTTTATTTCGTGCCACTTTACTCTTTTCACTTTACAGTGGTAAAACTGGCCCAAATCTCTTTTAAGATCGTAAATGCATATGATATCCTTTTTAACCCCCAACGTAAAAAGAGGGTGTAAGTCTCAAGTATCTGTTTGTGTGTTTGTTTGATGTTGGATGCAATTTTTTAGGGTTCCGTACCTCAAAAGGAAAAATGGAACCCTTTTATGATCACTTTGTTGTCCGTCTGTCTGTCTGTCAAGACCCTCTAATTCAAGAATGCGTGGAGGTATCAAGCTGAAATTTGAACTGTATACTCAGGTCTGCGGTCCCATGAAGTTGTAAAAAAATCAAACTGCTAAGTTTACATAAAAAAAAAGAAACGGCCGTTTATTCAGCAAAAAACGCATATTTCGACATTCTCTGGGGAATCAACACTCATAGGGTGCTTCCCGTTGACCTAGAACTATGAAATTTGGCAAGTAACATCGTTATAGACTACAAGTTCAAGAATAAATCTCAAAACTATACATTTGTAATTAAATCTTAAAAAATGGGGGGTCTATATTTCTCGAAAATTCAAATTGAAGCTACTAATTCAAATGGAGTATCATATGAAAGGGCTTTGATGTGCACATTGCAAAATATATTTTATTTATTTTTTCCGACGCATTATTTCTTATTTATAATGAAAAATATCAAATTTATAATGACCCTACGTACGGAACCCTCGGTGAGCGAGTCCGACTCGCACTTGTCCGGTATTTTTTTTGTTTGAAAGGTAATTCAATCGAGAGTGTTCTTTGCTATATTTCATCGAAATCTGAGCGTGCCAGTTGCCACCTAAGTCAAAAATATTAAACAATTATAAATCTCGTTCCATCTCGTATCGCACACCACAATCCCGTAGATAGTTATCAAACCATTTAAGTATGTACACATATACCAGCAGCCAACAATGCAATATGAACAATATGGCGTGAGACATACGTCTTACCTACAGCCTTATTTTTCGCCGCAATATAGGCCAGGTAAGCGGGCGAATTGTGGTAGGCCTTTAGTGTCTTTTCATACTCCGACTAGCGTCCAAACGCGGCCCGTGCAAACGCATGAGGTGATGGTGCATGGAGAGTACAAAATTAAAGTTAATGTGCGAGTTAGTCACAAAGGTGGCGTAGAAACCAGAGGAAACAAGAACTGGATGGAGACGATAAACATAAAAACTTGATAATATGATGTTACCTAAACATAATCAGTAGAGATGCTACGAATATTCGGCCACTATTCGGTTTCGACATACCAAATATTTAAAAAACTTGGCGTTTTACGAAAATTGGAATAAATCGAATACCAAATTATGTAAAAAAAATATATATGACGCAATTTTTTTAAGGTGCCTGACTAGGGAAGTATTCACACAGAACTTCCACCTCACAGAATACCGTAGCCAAATAAAAATTCGATTGCGAGTGAGTGAGGTTACCAGAAAGAAAGGAAGGAGTATAGGCTGGCCACGGATCGGCAACGCCTTTTGTGTTGCTGATCGCTTTCCACCTCATATAAAAAAGAACTACATACAACCACCAAATTTTATTATGTAAAATTTATCAGTGGCAAGTTATGATGAATAAATCATCAGTACTACTAAACTCAACACAACTCATTTTTTTAGTTTCTAAGTCGATTTTTAGGGTTCCATACCTCAAAAGGAAAAGGGAACCCTTATAAGATTACTTTGTTGTCCGTCTGTACGACTGTCAAGACCCTCTATGTCGAGAATGCGTGGTGGTATCAAGCTGAAATTTGAACGGTATACTCAGGTCTACGGTCCCATGAAGTTGTAAAAAAAATCAAGCTACCTACTAATTAAACGTATAATAGTTTACGTAAAAAAAAGATATGGCCGTTTATTCAGCAAAAAAACGCATATTTCGACACATTCTCAAGGGAATCTAAATACATAGGGTACTTCCCGTTGACCTAGAACTATGAAATTTGGCAAGTAACATCGTTATAGACTACAAGTATACAAGAATAAATCTCATAAATATACATTTGTAATTAAATCTTAGAAAATAGGGGGTTAGATTCCTGAACTATTTATAATGATCCTACGAACGGAACCCTCGGTGGGCGAGTCCGACTCGCACTTGTCCGGTTTTTTGTCTTGCTCTTTGTCAAGCACCTGTCTTCACGCGCGAATTGCACAAAATTTCTGATAAACAATTCGGTCGCCGAATATTCGAAGCTTCGGCCTAGCCTAGACGATAGTCAAATATGTTTGGCCAAACTATTCGTAACATCTCAAATAATCAGTTAGGTAAGCCAAAGAGAAAGTCCACATAGACCAGCATAGCAACCTTTTTTGTATAAATATACAATTGAATACATAAAACTCCTCAAGTTTCATACGCCCCAGAGTACTAAATGGGACATATTGAATTATGGCAGTACGACTTGATCCCTTTCACTCATCGAGTGAGAGAGACAGACAGTCGTTCGGTCATACAATTAGAGACATTTCCACAATGTTTTGTGCTTGGATTTGTACAGTGGCTCCTACCATACCCAGAGCAGCTAAGTGTACAGTTGGGATGAAAATCGTCACAATGGACACAGGACATTACAATAACACCATAGGGTGTGGTCCTACTGCTGGCGATAAAAATCAAGCGCTCATACATTCAGCGTCATAATTAAAAAAAAAAGTATATTCTTAGCATTCTAGCGTCAATATGATATAACATTTATTGTGTATGTTTCGTTTATTCAAAATAACTGATGTCATTATGCATAAAGCATTCATAGAAGAGCAGCTATCATAACAGATTATGTTACTAAACTTTGCGTCTTGGCATTTGAGAGGCTAGCACATACGATACGACTTATCCGTGTGTTCAGGCGAGTGAGCCAGATAGCCTGAAATATGTGTCAGTAAGATGCTTAGATACACGGTTGAAAACATTATTTACTTTTAAACAAACAACACGTTTGAAAACACCCTATTTAAAAATTACAATAAAATCAGTCGCTTGTAGCTTTCCGCCAGCAATCAGACCACAGCCCCTGAACCCATATTAGCAAGCTGGTGACGTGAAGGCGTGTTATACACAAACTGAGCCCTGGTGTTTCTTAGGGTAGATATACCTCTCGATTTGTGTGCCAACCACTGTATATAGGCTGGCGAGGATTGGTACGTTTTCAACATTTCTGTGTACTGCGCCTGAGCCCAAAATAAACGTATTAGAAATTTGTTGTCTATACTTCAGAGAAATTTGCTCCCAAGCAATCAATTTCAACGATGGTTAGATTGCGCAGGACAAATTACAATTCACTTGGCGCATAAAATAAAATCTACTAACGCCATTTATTAAGAACTTACTAAGAAAGATCTACCACTGTATGTTTCCTAAGACATTTTATACCACGAACTGTGAAACTCTGAAATTAACTTCCCCCAGCGGTATTTTAACAACAATTACGACATGGGGCCTTTAAGAACAGTCTTTATTTCCCTTAAAAGGCTGGCAACGGATCCGCGACCACTTAGTGTGGCTGATGTCCGTGGGCGGTGGTGATTGCTTTCCTACAGGTGGCGCACATGCTCGTCTCTCATACACACAAAAAAAAATATAATATGAATAATAACAAAAAAAAAAGAGAATTGGCAGAATTGCCAGCTTGAATGAATGCCCAAGTAAACTTATGTTGCCATAAACTGTCGTAGGTGCTTTCCATCAGCTGGCTTTCTGCTTGTTTGGTATAAAAAATGTCATTTTCAGCTAACACTCTGCAGTTACTCATCTACCATAATTATGTTCATAAAGTTATTGCTCAGTATAGACTGCACAAATAATTATTGTACTATTAATAAAGAGCATCAATAATTATATAGACGTTACCTTTTCAGCCTCGTACTCCTCAACAAACCCAGCCTTTTCTGTCTCCGGGAGATCCCTCCACATGCCACCAATGATCCTGCCGATTTCCCATAGCTTCAAGTCAGGATGGGCGGCCTTTACGGTATCCCACACCCGGCGGGAATACCTCATGTAAGGCATCAGGGGCTTCTCTGGCGGCTTCGGCGGTTTTGGGAGGCCGGCGCCCTGAAAACGTGTTTCGACCAAATTATACTTCCAACATTACTGTAATTCTTAATTTCATTCAACAAATGAATTTGTTTGCAATGTTTTTTGTTAATATTTCGACACATTACAACATCTCCCGCCATCACACGCCTAGTGAAACATATGACTCAAGATATTATATGAAATATTCGATTAACGTATAGTATACTTATTCATAAAGTTTGATCAAAATTGGATAAGTTGTTTGCTAACAGCTCATTTATTTTCATATTATCCCAAAAAATACTAACTACTTTGGTCGAACTCACGAATCTCACGAAATGCAGCTGAAAAAGAAATAACCCCATAGCGAAATTCGCCATGGGGCTTTTCTTTGTCAGCTACAACACAAGTCAAGAATTTTTAAGTGCCATAACCACAGTACAAGTAATAGTACTACGTGCAGTATGGCCATTCCCTGCCGCTCTCTCGTGTCGACCCGACCTCACCTCCCCTCTGAGACAAATCTGAAACAGTTTGTATGGCGCCGCACGCACGCACGCTCATTCACGCTCTGCACAGATGTCATTGTTTATGTAGTAGTAAACGACTCGCCATTTGTTTGGAGTGACCGGGGTGTGCCATAGCATGAATTTGGCCATATGGACGCCGGACCAAGACAAACAGTCATGTACATCATACAAATATTTATCTCGTGTGAACATTGAACCCTCGACATCAAAGTCAAAGTGGCCATTACTAGCTATTCGACCACCTTACTCGCCAAACGTCCATATGGCCAAATTCATGATATGGCGATGATGCAAACTAAATTGTAGGTAACTTAAAAACCAAATTGACTCACCGCACCAGCGCCTTTCCCAATCTTCTGCGGCTGAAATCCAGGATGTGAATGCAAGGTGGAAACGAATGGGCTCGTCTTATCATCCTTGCCAGCCTGCGCTTGCTGCGCACCCGTGCTAGCGGCCGCGGCGCGGCGGGCGCCCTCTGCACCGAAACGGGGCGGTTGCTGACTCTGGGGCCACCCCCCGTACCCCCCCGGGTGACCCATCGCTGGACCACCTTGGTATTGCGGGTGGTACTGGTATTGATTATGGTGCGGCGGCGGTGCATTCATACCGCCTTCAAGCCAAGCAGCGGGGCGGCAATACAATGAAAGAAAAAAACAAAAAGCATAAGGGAAAGGAGAGGAGGCGGGCGAGGGCAAATAAAAATCGAATATGCACTAACGTCTAAAAATTCAACAGAAAAGTTAAGATTAGTCAGAGCGAGCGGTCAGTACTAGCGAACTTAATTTTAGTAGGCCTTAATTAGCGGAGAGTAGAATTCAGAGGTATAAAAAAAATAGTGACATTGATGATGATGATGGCTTGTGATGTGGAAACGAGAAATTTTGTGCGATTA
The DNA here is from genome assembly GCA_937001555.2 of Hypsopygia costalis. Classification (NCBI taxonomy): domain Eukaryota; kingdom Metazoa; phylum Arthropoda; class Insecta; order Lepidoptera; family Pyralidae; genus Hypsopygia; species Hypsopygia costalis. The sequence continues at coordinate 7,345,472 of OW443344.2, read as the reverse complement.
CAAATTATAAATCCCCACAGAGTACCTAAATCCAGATGAGCATGTGAGAATAATTTTGAAAAAAAAAATACAATAAATACATAATAAAATCAGATTGTTGTATTACCTTTCATCATACCGAAACTCATTGGGGGCCCCGCAATCATGTAGTCTGTTTCAACATAACAAAACATGAAACAAAACCAACATAAGAGAACAATGTAAGTCTAAAATGCGTGGAAATCTCAAAATTAACAGAAATCAAAGATTGTTACTAGATGCAAAACGTTGAAAAAGCATAGAATCAGAGCCATGCTTCAGGAGCAGCGGCATATGAATAATAAATGATATGAGTATGGAAGAAAATCTCATTTGGTGTCTGTTGAGACCTTGCGACTGGACAAGAATATAGACCGATTTACCTACAGCTCCTTTATGCTAAGTTGACAACCATATTTTTATAAAAATTTACAAAGAATAGAGATAGGAATGAAGTGTATTTTGAAACTTATACAAAAATTGAGTGTACTAGATTTTACTCATCTGTGGTTATAAAAAGATTATTTGAAATAAGAGCATGCATATTCAATTAAACAATATCAGGTCAGGCAGCACGCAACTCTTAACACAAACTGTTATCAAGAAGTGTGAATTTAAAAGCATTCCAGAGCTTTGCTTCAATACTCATTTTATTTACTATTCCTGCAGCAGTTAGATATATTACCAGCAATACCAAGAATTTTTCTCAGCCCTGCAAGCTTGCAATGGCATAACTGGGTACTAACACATGTTAGAAAGTTAGTGTTTGTACTAAAATCACAAACATTTGCTACGTATAAATAAACCAAGTTTTCATTACAAACTTTTCAGGTTACACTGGCATGTAATTGTATATTTTTCAGTTTATTTTCAAAATCTATCATCATAATCTAAATCTACAAGTTCTAAAGGTTGCTAAGTAATCTAATCTAGGTTTTAAAATTCAATACAAAGTTAAAAGGAATACAAACGCGGGTTGCCTTGGGGGCTTGGCATCGACATTGATGTGTTCGGTTTGTAGCTGTTGGGAGTCGCCATAACACTTGGATCTGAAAGGAAAATCTCAATTTTCATAAAATATGCATGCAATATCCTACTATAATTGAGTGGAGTGAGCCGAACACTTATATATGCTGAAAAGTCTCTTACAAATGAATAGGCATTCATTTCATTTCAGCGTATCCAAAACCACTGAACCAATTTTGATGAAATTTGTCACAATAAAAGACCTCAACATGCTTGAGGTTTGTGTCGAAAAAAAATTTAGATCGATCATGTCCTTGAGGAATTATCATCAAATACATTTTACATTGAAATCGTTGGAAAACATACACTCAGAGAATATACTCGCTCCACTCAACCTCGATTTTGGCCCCATGGGCTAGAATCCAGCCTAGTCATAAATGAAAGTTTGTGTGGATGGATGTTTGTCACTCTTAACTGATGGAGGAAGTACCTCCACTCCCCTTCTGTGAGCGGGATATTGCCAAAAAACAATTCTGTAAGGCTTGTTGTGTTCCTGCAAGTGAGGTCACCAGAAAAGAAGAAGTTGCTGCATTGGCAGCAGGTCTGGCTATGCGCGAGCAATATTTTATGTGAGTGTTTATATGGCTATGAAAACATAGTAAAAAAATTAAGAATCTAAAAAGATTTGTAGGTGACGAAATGATCTCGGATCGACTGAACTCTTTTTGATACAAGCGGCTGAATTCCACTATCATACAACTCGCTATAAATTAAAATTCTATCCATATCATCTTGATAATTGACAATCTACTACAGTTCTTTTCCTAAGACATTTTATACCACGAACAGTGAAACTGTGGAATCAACTTCCTTCATCGGTATTTCTGAACAACTACGAGATGGAAGCCATCAAGAACAATGTTTATTTCTCTTAACAGCTGGCATCAAACCCCTTGGTGTTGCTGATCTCCATGGGCAGAGATGATTGCTTTCCACCAGGTGACCTACATGAACGTTTACCTGCCTCTCATATTGAAAACAAAAGATAATGAAGATTTGTAACATAAACTAGAATCACTTCACTTAATTTATTGGTGTATAGTATCATATAGGGCAGGGATTCTCAATTTATGGCACATAGTGCCTTTGGTATTTGCATTTGCATCATATGACAGATACTTTACTATCTAATGCAAAATTGTAATAGGGGTATGCGAGTTTTTGCAGAAAAACTTGATTGGTAAACCCTGAGATTGAGTTTTTACAGTTACTGGAAAATCCAATCATTAAACTTTACCCTCTGCTGGACATCAAAAACTGCTTCCAATGAGTATTTTTGTATCCACCCTGATTTACAAAAAATGCATATTTTCGTACCAATAACTACTGATTACATTATTACAACATAATTTTGCTGTTGCAGTGGGTTAAAAAGAACGTGCTGTTTTGTATCTATTTCGATAGATGTGTGATGGATTTGGGTACCCAGTTTCAAAGTAATTTGCATTTATGTATATAATTTTATATATTGTTGGGTCAAAATGTAAACATTACGAAATTTGACAGATTAACAGAAAGACTCTAATATAATACTAATACACAGCTTTGTACAATCAACTATCACTTCGTAATCAACAAGAGCCGTATGAATGCACGTATTGCCACAAGATTTTCTTGGCTTAAATGAGGCTAACAGTTACAAAAGATTAATGAAACCTATTATACAGATAGTCGTCGCACGTAAAACCGTAAAATTGAACAATAAAACTTCACTGAACAACATTTACAGGTCTGTTACACATTGGTAAATTTGCAATTTTGCAGAAATTCACCAAGTAGCCATTAGCCGGCAATATATTCACTGACAAAAACGTACACTGCGAGGCAATTATTACAATCATTCTCTCACCTGAGAATTATATATTTAGTTAAAATTTTTCTCAGAATTAATGAAAATTTACTATTCTTCACAGCGTCACTTTCTAAAAGTTTTCATTCAAGAAAAGACGCACGACGCCATGTTTGTTTCATTCAGTGTTGCCAACTCCTAGAAATTCGAGTCCCTACACTCAAAATCAAAAGTCGCTAGAAAGTCGCTAAAACCACAGTCTAGAACTGTCTGTACCTATCTAGAAAAGAGTACTTTGTGTCTGTCTGGGAGAGGTGCCAGAGGTCACTGGCGCTGTGAAACATTGATAGATGAAAAAAAAAAATGTATTGTTATGTAATTACATTATAATTAAAATATGTATCGGCGCAATAACGTACAATATCTATCTTTTAATTAAATAATTATATTATCATCATTATAACAAGACATAAACAATTTTTAGCGACAAAAATTTTTTTAGTCGCTAAGACTTGAGCAAAAGTCACTTCTTGCGATAAAGTCTCTAAATTGGCAACACTGGTTTCATTATAATCATAAATTAATATCGATTTATCAAACTATCGATACTTTTTTTAAAAATAATCTTTAAATAAAGGCGATATATATGCATTTTTTTAGTGTCCGACCGAATATTCGGTTTCGGTTTCGGTTTCGGTCGAGTTTCGGCAAAAATAACGAGTTTCGGTTTAGTTTCGGTTTCGGCGGCAAACCTGCCGAAACTACGACCGAAACCGAAACTTCATTCGGGAGTTCCCGCGCTGTGCTCGATCATGTTCAGCGCAGTAAATTCCATCCAAGCGACGAAGACATTTTGCCGCGTCCACGTGCGTGTACTTGTTTGCGCTTGCAGTGCGTTTTGTTTATTGTTTGTGAGTTTTCGTGTGATTTGTTTTGAATTCGGTAAGTTTTATCATGTGATATTGTATTAAGGGTAGGTAGTAAACATAATAATTTAGTATAACAAACTTTTTTTTTATACTACTTCGGGTGGCAGACAAGCATACGGCCCGCGTGATGTGAAGCGGTTGCCGTAGCCATATTAACGCTCGCAACATAAAATATCGCTCGCGCACAGCCACCCCCGCTGCCAACGCAGCATCTCCTTCCTTTCTGGTGACCTTACTCACTCGCAGGAATACAACAACCCTCAAGGAAATTGTTATTTGGCTGCGGTATTCTGTGAGGTGGAGGTACATTCCCCAGTCGGGTAGCTTACAATTACGCTCCCTACCTCTCTTTTCGCCAGAGCTTCGTTTGTCAGTCAGCAGGGTGCACCACGTGCAGGTGAAGTTGGCTTTGGTTCAAAGGTGTTGATGAACCACTTACACCGCAAACTAATGCGTAGATTATAGTAGAATCAAGTCTAACATAACTAACTGAATATTTTGTCTTATTCGGTAATGCTATACGTAAACAAACAATAGTTAGGTACTTGGTACTTACTATAGTGCGTTAGTGGTGATAATATTAAAGATTTACAGTTTTAACATTCAATTTAATAATTATAACCAAGTATCTAGCAATTATAACGTAACATAACGTAATAATTATTATTATTTTTATAATACGTCGGGTAGCAGACAAACATACGGCCCGCCTGATGTGAAGCGGTTACCGTAGCCATATTAACGATCGCAACATAGAATATCGCTCGCGCGCTGCCACCCCCGCTGCAGACGGAGCATCTCCTCCCTTTCTGGTGACCTCACTCACTCGCAGGAACACAACAACCCTCAAGGGATTTGTTATTTGGCTGCGGTATTCTTAGAGGTGGAGGTACATTCCCCAGTCGGGTAGCTTACAATTACGCTCCCTACCTCTCTTTTCGCCAGAGCTTTGTTTGTCAGTTAGCAGGGTGCACCGCGTGCAGGTGAAGTTTTTTTTTATACTACGTCGGGTGGCAGACAAGCATACCCGCCTGATGTGAAGCGGTTACCGTAGCCATATTAACGCTCGCAACATAAAATATCGCTCGCGCGCCGCCACCCCCGCTGCCACCGCAGCATCTCCTTCCTTTCTGGTGACCTCACTCACTCGCAGGAACACAACAGCTCTCAAGGGAACCGTTATTTGGTAGCGGTATTCTGTGAGGTGGAGGTACATTCACCAGTCGGGTAGCTTACAATTACGCTCCCTACCTCTCTTTTCGCCAGAGCTTCGTTTGTCAGTCAGCAGGGTGCACCGCGTGCAGGTGAAGTTGGCTTTGGTTCAAAGGTGTTGATGAATCACTTACACCCCCCAAAGTTGGCTTTGATTCAGAGATGTTGATGGACCACTTACACCCCCAATTATAAGAAAAGTGTAGGTACTTTTTTTATAATTTAGGGTATAAGTGGGTGGGGTGTAAGTTAGATAATTGTTTCGTAAAAGTTTCGGTTTCGGTTTCGGTTTCGGCCGAAACTGAGACTAATGCCGAAATTCGGTTTCGGTTTCGGTTTCGGTCGTAAAAACCAGTTTCGGTCGGACACTACATTTTTTATTCTCGACGCATCGTTTTTGATATTTATTTCCGAGTAACAAATTAATATGTAATTGAAAAATCTACCATTAGAACATTGGCTAAGCAAACAATGTAGATATAAATATATCTACATTGTTGCTTAATAAATCGTGTAATATAACTTTAATACACCTTTATTAACGTTTTGTTATAAAATTTATTAAGCAACAATGTAGATATTTTTATATGATTTATGTCATTTAAACTATTTGGAAAATATCGATTCGATATATCTTTCTTCATTCGGTTGTTACTAATTTTATACCGAGGAAAATAGTGTTGCCGAAGCTAATCAAATCTGCGTCCGCCCTCCCGCATCTATTATTCTATTCGAGAAATTTCCTTTTTGTGTAGACATACCCTAGATATTCTGCATAGTAAATGTAGTTATGACAGTTCAGATGTCTATTCCAGCATCAGAAAATGTTCGTACACTTGATTGAGTAACGAGACGGAGCTCGTCTAACGGTGTTGGAGGGAGCTTTTCATTGTTATAGATATTATTGTGAAGGAATTAAAAAAGAAATTATGTAGATAAGAGAAATTGCAAGTTGCCTTCGAGAACAGTTCTTTAAAATAAAAGTAGATTTTGCATTGTCCCACAAATATGTAATAAAGTACTGAAATCAATTCGAGAAGAGCTCTAAAAATATTTTTAAAAGGAAACTCCATGATATGCTAGAACTTGAACATCGAACATGAATCATGAACAATGAACCAACAGAAAAAAATACAAAATGTACAATAAACTATTTTTAATTGAATTAACATAGTTACATCGTCACTATTTCTATTACTGATTGGGTTTTTCCATGAGTTCTTTTTCTGTTGCATCTCTTTTCCCTCTGGAGGACCAAAAATTTCCAGCAAACAGGGGAATCTCAAATTGGCAACACTGCCAAAATCAAATGTTTTTATTAAGATTTTGTGGCACTGGATACGAATCTATTAGAGCTAGACTTTATTTTGATGACGAGTATTAGTATAACTTTTTTTTTTCACAGATAACAAATTACTTGATGAATGGTGAACTAAGGCCGGCAACACACGGCTGGCGGGTCGGACCGGTCAAATTGACCGCGAACGATAGTGCAAAGAGATCCGCACATAGAGGGCAAAAAGACCGCGCCGCCCCCGCCGGTGCCTGGTGGGCACCGACAGCATGGCATATCTGTGGCTGCCCGCCATGGATCACACAACAGTTTGTATGCAGTAACGCAGACCGCGGCGGCGCGGAGCGGCTAGCTCAGTCCGTGCCAACTAACTAACTTTGTGTTTGCGGTGTAGGCAGCCGAGGGCATTGACGGTCAGACGCGGTATTTACTGCTTTTCGGTCAAAAAGACTGCCCAGTCCCGCCGTGTGTTTCGCGCCTAAATGGTTAAATTTGGTTAGACAACAGACCTAGCCCATCCATAGGATTTCGCTGCGGGTTAGATCAAGACACTTGACAATTGAGAAAGAAGGAGACACAGTTACACGTCACGCGGGTCGCGGGCCGTATGCTTGTTTTCCTATTGCAATGGTCGATAGTGAAGACGTTCGATCGAATCTGCCAGCAACAGATGCACTTTAGATGTTTTGGATGTTAGATATTCCGATAGCATGGACTTTACAAGTAACGCTCTCGACCTGCGCCGGTTTGCGCTTTTTGCCATTAGATGACTGTCGTTAAGCTAAGTCAGTGGCATTTAGGCTTCTTGTAAACACTGGCTTCCACCAACCCACAGTTGAACGGCGTGGTGGAGTATGCTCTAAACGCCTTCGTTTGAGGGGAGACCTATATCCCAGCATTAAGTATTGAATAAGGGTTGACGACGATACGGAGAAATGGTAAACGTGAAGAAATCCAATCAAGGTGTCGTGGTGTGAACGTATCCAAACTTCCAAAGTGCTCCAGCGACTTTAGCTGCGTTAACTTTGCGGTTGAACATTTACGAGAATCGAATAACACAGGTGCTTGATTCCCGATAATATTCAATCGCTTGTCGTAGCGACTTATTTATTGGCCGTGTTCACATGACGATATGCAAATCTCATTCACATGAGGACGATTCCATACATTACAATTGGACCTGAAGAATAGATCAGAATAGATCCAACTGACAAACTATGCCAAATTGAGAGATACCAATTTTTGGGGTGTAAGTGGTTCATCAACATCTTTGAACCAAAGCCAACTTCACCTGCACGCGGTGCACCCTGCTGACTGACAAACGAAGCTCTGGCGAAAAGAGAGGTAGGGAGCGTAATTGTAAGCTACCCGACTGGGGAATGTACCTCCACCTCACAGAATACCGCAGCCAAATAATGGTTCCCTTGAGGGCTGTTGTGTTCCTGCGAGTGAGTGAGGTCACCAGAAAAGAAGGAGATGCTGCGATGGCAGCGGGGGTGGCGGCGCGCGAGCGATATTTTATGTTGCGAGCGTTAATTTGGCTGCGGTAACCGCTTCACATCAGGCGGGCCGTATGCTTACGTTTGCCACCCGACGTAGTATAAAAAAAAAAGATACATTAGCGAGAAATTTCAAATCGAGTTTTATATATTCGCAACAGATTCTAGCAGTTTTATGACATATGCTTCCTAAAACTTATACCTACTGCGTGATATTGTTATTCCTATTACACAGTTTTACCATAAAAGCACAGTATAAGTAATAGTACTAACGTAATAAAAGTAACAAAATGTTGGTCGGATCTAACCCCCTAGCCAAGTGTAATTCGTAGCGCAACGAACGTCAGATAGATCACGTGACATTTGTCAATTCTTATAAAATGTTCGATTTTGACAAATGTCACGTGATCTATCTAACGTTCGCTAAGCTACGAATTACTAGACATGGGTAACTCAGTAAAATTTCGTGCGTTAACCCAGTAGCGTAGTCTTGTGCTTAATCGGACACTCTTAGGTGCGCACTCTAATAGTACAGTCCGATTAATGTACTAGTACACCTTATTAGTACTATTAGTACTCAGAAATTTAGCCGACAATATAATCATGTGATCAATGTAAATTTGGTAATTACAAGCACTATACAGCGCTGTATAAGATTTTATATGAATAAAACACACGGCGCTGAAAGCGATTTATACCAGTGTAGGGCGCTTACCTCCTATCTCGCTTACTCTTACGATAACATTGCGAGACGCTTTATTCTGTGTCTCTCGGACAGACCACAGACAGACAAGTGTTTCGGGCTTGGATAACCTAATACACTGTACGAGTGTACGAATAGTCCGATTAGTCCGAATAAGAGTTCGCGTTCGGTAACGTTTCTTTTAGTACAGTGTCAAGTACCGTTACCTATTAGTACATCGTACATGTACTACTCAAGACTATCTGCTAGCGCAGCTTACTGCGCCGGCTCACTGAGTTAACGCAAAATTGCGCCATGGCGCAATGAGTTCGAACGCGCTTCCGGCTGCTAAGTGAGCTACGTAGCGCACTGCGTCATGGCGCTGTGTACCTATGTGCGCGGCACTGAGCCGGCTGGCGCGCGGTGCGCGGCCGTGCGCCGCTCGGCTCAGCGCCGCGCACTGCGCCTCGGCGTTGCGTACCTATGTGCGCGGCACTGAGCCGAGCGGCGCACGGCCGCGCACCGCGCGCCTTTGCGCGTGGTGCGCTAGATGTGTTGGATGGTTGACTTTGCCACTTGCGTTAAAACTGCGCCGTGCGCTAACACCTTTTGTAAAAGTGTGTTAACACATCAGCGCAGTGAAGTGTGTTAGCGCAATTGCGCGGCGTAGCGCAGTGTTACCCATGTCTACGAATTACACTTGGTTAAGGGGCTATTCTGCTTAACAGAGTAAAATTGTACGTTACAAATGAGTGGGATGTTCCACTATACTTACTTTACTCTTTGGTGGGATGGTTCTAGTGTGAATAAGTGTCGAGTATACGGAAAAAAATTGAAAAATAGTAAATGTGAAAAATTCGAACCGATTAGTCGTGTGAACGTAGCCAAAGTGTCGCCACGCTGTCGTAAATTTCGAACATTTACGGGAATCTCAGGGCTCCTATTATTAGAGCTAGGCTAAGATTTTACCAGATCACCAATCGATGTTTTCAATCAATATCAATAATTTAAAGAGGTAAAGCTAAGCTTGTGAGTTTGTGAGCTTGTAGGGGGTAATCTCAGGATCTATTGAACCGATTTTGAAAATTATTTTACCAGTAGAAAGCCACGTTATTTGTGAGTGTCTTAAGCTATACATTTACCAGAAAAAAGTAACTATTTCGTAAACGCGGGCGATGCCGCGGATGGAAGCTAGTTAACAAAAAAATAGTATTTTCTCATAGTTACGGACTTTCCCAAGACCTGCAATACGTTATAGAACGCCCTATTGAGTTCCTACCATATCGATGCATGTACCCGACTACGCCTGTAAAGACTTCTGCTTTACAAAATTTACCCAACCATTCCCGTAAGCCATGCCCATTAAACGTAGGTATAAAAAAAATATTTTTCACGTTATCAGCTATAAGCATCTGCCACGGAAGTTGGCAGTCTACCAGGGAGCCAGTCAAGCCAGCTGACTCGCGCAAATGCCGCTCTAATTTCGATTGTTACACGACCGAGTGACATTTCTCGTGATCAAACTGAATTAAACTTTGGCTGGTTATTCTAGTTGGATTATGCGATGCCACATACTGCATTGCATACCAAAATGTCTATGATTTGATTCATCAATATTATTATATTACCTATGCCAATATTACAACGTTGTTTTGCAATATATTGGCAATGATTTGCTTCAGTAGGATAAGAGCAAAAGAGGTCGATGGCGTCGTGGAGAGTGCCAGCATATTTGACAAGCAAGTTGACGGGAGGACTCTATCCCGTGAGCCCGTGACTAATTTCATCGTGAAAATCAAAAAGCCAATTAAAAGAAAAGACCTTTTCACCTCACTAGCTCGTAAAAGCTCTGTTTATCATTCGAAATCTGCGTGGAAAATCGCACTTTATCCGCTAGCGTGGAAAGTGTTTTTCAAATTCGAATATTTTTATTCAATAAAGGTTTCGTACAATAAATTACATATATATAGAACCTCATTGGTTTCGTAATAGTTTATATTCTCTGCAGCCAGTCCATTGATGATTATTTATTAAAACTGTTTTTCTTGCACCTAACATTTTCCTCGCTTTAGTGAGGTGAAAAGTTGTGTGTTGCGCTCGGCAGCAAAGTTAATTAGCGTCTCGTACCTTTGAAACCCTCGCTACGCTCAGGATTCTATATTTGAACCACTCGCTTCGCTCGTGGCTCAATCCTAGAATCCTTCGCTTACTCAGGTTTCAATACAAGGTACTCGCGCCAAAAATTAACTTTGCAGCCTTGCATAACAAATAACTATTGTCCTAGGGCTAAAACCATGTCGTTAAACTTTCGAATTGAATGTGATGAATTTTACTTTTTATAGATTAAATTTTCAATGATGAGTGGCTCCGAGACCCATAGATCAATGTTCAATATTTGGATTTCGAGTTCGAGTTTCATTTAGCTACTTTTATTTAATCTGTTTCGAGATTATCAGATCAATATTCTCGAAACAGGCATAAAAAAAGCAGCTTGCGGAATTGCTAACTTAAAATAGATTAATAACAGATGGCGCTAGCTGGCTGTATGAAATTGTTAGTGTGAGCTTTGAAATATATTTTTCATCCCACCATCTCGGAAAGAGTATTTTTGCTCTTCGATATCTGAGTCACAATCTGAGTGCTAAAGTCGTTTTTATCCGTTCTAAGATAAAGTAAATTTGAATTTAGAACACCGTATGCACTAATTTCAAATTTACTTTTTTTGAATTCAAAACATCAATCCTATTTACTTCTACCTCCATGTCCATGGTGCCGAATTTGTCATACAACTTTTTTTAATTTGTTAAAAACTCAGACTCGAAACCTCCTTGGTGTACTTTTTTTTAATTTGCTATGCGCGCGCAATTTTCTTTTCACGTTTTAATGTTAAAACCCTAAGTTAAAAACAAGAAACTTGAAAACAAGCGAAAAACTTAAAAATAGTGATTCTAGCGACGAGGAAGTTTATTGGACGCCAACAGAATTGACTGAAACTGTTAATAATGCGCAAATGAGCTTTATCCCTCAATAATCTTCCTCGCTGAGGTGGGATGAAAATTTATGTGTTGCACTCGAGTGCAAAGATTTTTCACCTCGTGCTCTTTTGATGACCGAGCAAGCGAAGGATTCTAAAAGTGAATCACGAGCGCATCGTCGCTAAAGCGAAGGAATCAAAATTGAAAACTTTGCAATCTTGTATAACAAATAACTATTTTTAAGAATAAAATTCGCGTTTCGTGCCAAAAATACTAAGATGAAATTGAGTAGCAAAATGTCATCAATGTAGGTACAAATTTTCATCCAAATAGTGGGTGTAGTTTCTAAAATAGGTACCTACTAATGTTTACCATTTCCAATAAACAAATTGTTTTTAAAAATAACTTGTATAAGATTTATCAGAGTAACCTAGCCTGATCGACGTGAATTAATAAGGCAGTAACCATCTTCAGTAGCGTCAGTAGGTATAATATATATAGTGTAAATAATGTAATGTGGTATGTATTAAGTATATATCAATATTTTATTTCAGTACGTAGGTATATTGCATCGAGATATATAAGTACCTACTAATGTACGTATATTGGATTAATTTATGTATATGTATTTATATTGTGTTTGTAGTACCGTTAGATTTACCCATCACACTTCCAATGGTCGACTGGTAGAGAATGCTATTAACATCTAAACCGCCAATCAGGGTCGGACTGGGCCGGAAGGGCCCTGGTGGCTGACAAGACCGAGGCCCGCGACTAGATGATGGTAGATGGTATATCATCCTACGGTTGCCGCAAGCCCCGCGAGCCAGCCCCTGGGGGGCCCGCGCAGGCTGGGGCCCGGCTGGCAAATGCCACCTCGACTATATGGCCAGTCCGACGCTACCACCAATAGTGCCAATAGGCTATTTGACCAACATTTTTTTCGATTTGATATATGTAGGGACGTCTCAATAATATAACAATAGGTGAAAGAATTACTTCGATAGCACAAAATCTCTCGAGCTGAGATATGTTAATTTGAAAATCACAATTTTGGACTTTCCTGTAAACGCTCCAAACAACTACAAAAAGGCTTGTATTTAATAAGGATCAAATCAGAAATTTGTACGTACTTAACTATGTTAAATATTACATTTACCTAATTGTAAAAGTTTAATGCTTCGCCAATGGAAATATAATTTTAAGAATTTCATACTTTTGAAATCGACTTTTCAAACCGCCAAACTTTGATCGACCCTAAAATAAGTCGGACGGAAGATAATAGAATGAAATTTTGCAGATATTTATAGTTTTGTGTATTTTACGATATTGTTAATTAATTTATACAATTTTTGAACATTGTCAAATAGCCTATTGTACCTACCAGGTTATTGTTGCCAATAAAGTTTCAAATTAATAAACATACCTATTTACAAAAAATGCTTTTTTAATGTCTGTCATGAGACAGTTTATTTTACAGCCATGTTGAGAGTATATTCACGTCAGGCGTTGCTATCTGGCCGCTGCGCTGTATGGAGTGCACTGTACATGTCGTCACTCACTCAGTGAAAGTAAACATTTTACATGAACATAAGTGCACTTACAATTTATGTTACATGAAATTATAATTTTAAAGTACGACAGAAAGTAAACAATGTTTAAATAAACAATGTTTGTAATTATGTGAGCAAAGTTGCAAGGTTGTAGTTTTGGCATGTTTTATTTTGTACTTTTTTTTATACTACATCGGGTGGCAGACAAGCATACGGCCCGCCTGATGTGAAGCGGTTACAGTAGCCATATTTACGCTCGCAACATAAAATATCGCTCGCGCGCCGCCACCCCACGCTGCCAGCGCAGCATCTCCTTCTTTTCTGGTGACCTCACTCACTCGCAGGAACACAACAACGCTCAAGGGAATCGTTATTTGGCTGCGGTATTCTGTGAGGTGTAGGTACATTCCCCAGTCGGGTAGCTTACAATTACTTACGTTCCCTACCTCTTACCGTCTGAGCTTCGTTTGTCAGTCAGCAGGGTGCAACGCGTGCCGGTGAAGTTGGCTTTGCTTCAAAAATGTTGATGAACCACTTACACCCGTAATGCTACTATACCTATGTAACTATTACTTATACAGTGCTATAGTGCAGTGTGCAGTGCGCGCAAAATTTTATTCTGAACTACTATCACGTTATGCACAAGACCACGGGGCAGATCCTCCACGTGTTGGACCGATCAGGGGCCCTATCGCCGAAGCTGAAGCCTATTCGGACTTTTTGATCGGCAATATTGATATCAGAAGGCCAATTCTCGTAATTTTTCTACGAACGCAGATTGAAAGTTGACCGAATCGAGATTGAATTGTGTATTGACTAAAATTATATACCTACTTGATTTCATTAATTAATTATTATCAATTCTTGTTGTTGGCAAAGTAACATTCTTAGTTTGTTTAATTTTCACTCATATTTCGATTTAATTTTGAAGTTACATATTGTGTTACGAGAATACCAAATGTGATATTTGTGAGATCGAGACTGGATCGAAACTGAACTTTGACTATATTTTAATTACGAGAATTGTCCCTCTGGTACAAACATGTTCAGCTTAGTTAGTAGAGCTGTATGGTTTCTACCAACTACGCTAAACACAATTATCGCCATATTTATGCTAAAGTTGTATTTTCGCAATAAATAAATCAGATGGTAATCGGATCGGATGGTAATCCGGTGGGCGCCTGATACACGAATGTACCTGATTGACGACCAGCCCCCTTACCACCATCTCTTATTGCGATTCAATAATTGAATAGATTGCTTATTCATACCAATGAAAAACGACTCTTTTCCGTTCGAAATAGAGTCGCTTATTCATTGGTATGAATAAGCATTCTATTCAGTTATTGAATCGCAATAAGACATGGAGGTAAGGGGGCTGTAGACAGGTGGAGACACGTCGTGAGGCGAATCCTATCTGCTTTCTCACCATGATAACCACGACCACTCTGGCTAGAGTGAAGCGGCAAAGAAGATCACTTTAAATGTCGTTTATTTATAGTCTGAAATTATCATGTTCTTTTTATTTTTTTATTATTTTTTATTCTACTTTAGGTGGCAGACAAGCATACGGCCCGCCTGATGTGAAGCGGTTACCGTAACCGTATTAACGCTCGCAACATAATATATCACTTGCGCGCCGCCACCCCCGCTGCCAACGCAGCATCTCCTTCTTTTCTGGTGACCTCACTCACTCGCAGGAACACAACAACCCTCAAGGGAATTGTTATTTGGCTGCGGTATTCTGTGAGGTGGAGGTACATTAAATGTTCGCAAAATAGAATTCCTCTGATATATTACAAATACTGATACTATATTACAAATACTGATATATTACAAAGAACGCAATCCAGGGGCCTTACCAGTGGCGTAGCTACCTTAGGGCAAGCCGGGGCAGTGCCCCGGGGCCCCCAAGCTCAGGGGCCCCTAGGGCTCTGACTTACAAATACGCGGACCTATGGGAAACGCGGCGCGCTTCAACAGTGTGACTATAAAACGCTATTAGTGAATTTACAAGCGAGTCTAGTGAATTAACGTACTCCGTACCGAACGTAGAACAGAAAGTTCCGAACTACAACAAGAACAAACCTAATTAAAGAGATTTTTAAACCAATAACATCACTTTCTTGACCAACGTTTTACGACGAATCTGGATTACGACAAATCTGGAGTAGGTACGCCGTATTCGGAACACGACGGAATACGGAACAAACGATTTTAAATAGCTTATAGCTGGGGCTCTAGTTTGTTTTTTTGCCCCAGGGCCTTTGGTTATGACGTATTTTTCGGATCAAAATATTCTATGGTTGACGAGCTCGGTGGTCGAATGGTTATCAATGGCCACTTTGACTCCGAGGTCGCGGGTTCGATCCCCGCACAAGACAAACATTTGTGTGCATGAACATGTCTGTTTGTCTTTGTCTGGGCGTTTTCTATGTATTATAATGTAGGTATATATTTACAAAAAAAAGAGTGTAAAGTAAAGTGTAGTAAAAAGAGTGTAGTTAACTATTATACCAGTTATCTAATACCCATAGTACAAGATTTTCGCTTAATTTGAGGCTAGATGGCGCTGTGTAAATTGTCCAGGAATATTTATAATTATGTTTTATGGTAATCGGCTTCAGCTTCGACGATAGGGCCCCAGATCGTCGCGACTCTTTGGTTTTACTGATTTCTGTAGGCGGTAGTGAGTGCTTTGCTTTCCATCAGGAGATCCGCATGTTGATCTCCTGATATAAATGTTATCGTTCGATAAAAATAAAACAGTCACTCACACACACAGAAATCATTGATATTGTATATAGCCCCAATATAGCTATAAGATTAGAGACAGTTTGGGTCTTACGGCCATATTTACTAAGTCCGATTAAGGCAAGGCTGCCCCATCCGAATACATTTCTATACAACGAAGAAATAGAATTACTTCGCTCTTTGATGGTGTACATAAAAAAATATGAATCACTTGTACTTGGTGTATCCTGTCCGAGGAGGCATCACTCACGCGTTGATTGATGGTGACGCTCCATACTACATATTGACGCTTCCGGATACAAAGGTCGTAAAAGCCATTCTGGCTTTTTGGCAAATGGCTTTTACGACCTTTGTATCCGGAAGCGTCAATATAATTTCCTAGGAAAAACTTGGCAGGCAGTTCATTCCACAATCGTAGAGTTCGAGGTAAAAATCGCCTCTGGAACTGTATAGTAGGCGCCCAATTTTTGGCTCCAATAGTCGTGTAAAAACACCCTCGATTTTAAACAAGATTCCCCTTACAATATCATACAAGTATGTATAAGCTAAAAGTCATCAATCAACCGTGTCATCTTATCATCACATGTCAATCGTCACCCAGCCGTCTAGCCGACACCTCGCCTATTTGTCGCGTCGTCTAATTACCTCATGTAGACGACCTGTCAGTGCTGTGCTGGCAGGTGTTGGCACCGACCCACGTTGGATGTAACGACAGACAGCATATACGTTTCAATATTTAAATTATTAATGTTAGTGTTATGTTAATGTTAACGGTGCTATTGACCGCTAGCTGCTATAGGGGTGTAAGTGGTTTATCAACATCTTTGAACCAAAGCCAACTTCACCTGCGCGTGGTGCTCCCTGCTGACTGACAAACGAAGCTCTGGCGAAAAGAGAGGTAGGGAGCGTAATTGTAAGCTACCCGACTGGAGAATGTGCCTCCACCTCACAGAATACCGCAGCCAAATAACAATTCCCTTGAGGGTTGTTGTGTTCCAGCGAGTGAGTAATGTCACCAGAAAAGAAGGAGATGCTGCGTTGGCAGCGGAGGTGGCGGCGCGCAAGTGATATATTATGTTGCGAGCGTTAATACGGTTACGGTAACCGCTTCACATCAGGCGGGCCGTATGCTTGTCTGCCACCCGAAGTAGTATATAAAAAAAAATAGTTAATATTTGGGATTTTGAAGTGAATATGTCTTTAAAATTGTTTAAATATTGACTATTCTAGGATAGATCCTTCATTTTGTTCTGAAGGAGTGCCCAACAGAAGTTGCTGAATATTTTCTCGTCGCATTTTACACAGTAATACCACACAGAACTTCGGCCGTTTAATTTCAGCATTGTGTCTCATTTTTGACGTGAATGTTGGGCGAGTCCGACTCGCACTTGTCCGGTTTTTTTTAATTGCCTGCCAATTCAAAAAAAAAACGGACAAGTGCGAGTCGGACTCGCCCACCGAGGGTTCCGTACGTAGGATCATTATAAATTTTATATTTTTCATTATAAAAAGGAAATAATGCGTCGGAAAAAATAAATAAAATATATTTTGCAATGTGCACATTAAGCCCTTTCATATGATACCCCATTTGAACTAGTAGCTTCAATTTGAAATTTCGAAGTTTTGAGATTTATTCTTGAACTTGTAGTCTATAACGATGTTACTTTCCAAATTTTGTAGTTCTAGGTCAACGGGAAGTACTAGTGACTAAATCGGGGGATACAGTTTGGTGTTGCAGCTACATATCTATCACCTCCATCCAAAATTCAATCACTCCACTGGATAGATGAAGGATCAAAGAATCTACATTACGCTAAAATTTTTTCAAGTAAAAACTATTGAACATCGCGTGCAGGGGAGGGGGAAGCGCCATTTTGAGATAATTTAAGTGCATATAACGTATTCACGTACAACACACAGTCGTGTCCATGACACTGGACACAGCCGCACCCTATTTTTTTTCATAACGCATTGGGTGACAAAGAATACGGCCCGACTGATGTAAAGCGGTTATATAAGATAGTATCTCGTGAGTTTCAAACCATTTACCAACAGTCGATTGGTCCATGAACCGTTGATCAACATAATCTTTAAAAGTTTAAACCATGAACTTTTCATGCAAAGGACTTTTCCCCCACGAACTTTCGCCAACATAACTTTACGTCAGTGAATAGTTAACCAAAAGATTTTTTTTTATATGAGAGGGAGGTAAACGAGCATGCGTGTCACCTGATGGAAAGCAATCACCACCGCCCATGGAGATCACCAACACCAAGGGCTCGCAGATCCGTTGCGAGCCTATACTTTTTCCTTTCTTTCTTTCTGGTGACCTCACTCACTCGCAGGAACACAAAAACCCAAGAATTGTTATTTAGAGGAAGTAGAGGTACTTCCCCAGTCGGGCAGCATAAAAAATACGCTATGCCCAACCACTCTTTTCGCCAGAGCCTCGTTTTCAGTTAGCAGGGTGCACCACGTGCAGGTGAGGTTGGCTTTGGTTCAAAGATGTGGATGAACCACACCCTAATACTATTCTCAAGTCTAGAGTATGTTATTTGGCTGCGGTCTTCTGTGAGGTGGACATACTTCCCCAGCCAGGGGCCTCACCGGCACAGCTCAAGCCGATTACCCTCGGATTTTTTTATTGCGAAAGTAGGTCTTAGTTTCAGGTAATGACAATCATCTCCAGCTTAGTCGGTAGAGTTCTATGGTTTCTACCGAGTAAGTAAATTACGTCACACGTTAAGGGGGAGGGAGGGGGTCGACGAAGTATGATATTGTATGACAAGGGGGTGAAAGCGGTCCTACATTATGTGACGTAACATTTCAAAATCTAAGTGTATAATATGTATAATCTAAGTGTTAAAACACGAAGTTTGAACTATTAATGAAAAGCTCACCGTTTACAACTCTAGATGTAAAATTGCAAAATATGTGACGTCACACTAGGGAGGGGGGACTCTCACAAATGTGACCAGCTGTGACAAGGACGGGGGAGGGGTCAAAAAATCATGAAATTCGTGTGACGTAATTTATGGAAGGCCCCCAATCGAAGCTGAAGTTTGATTTTCGTAGTCAAAAATTCGATGGTACAATTACCATCGAATTTTTGACTACGACGAGGCATGCCTATCCAGGGGTCCTACCGCCGAAGCTGAAGGCAGCTTCGGCGGGCCCCTGGATAGGCATGTCTTACCTAGTCTTACCTATGTCTTTTTCACTAGCGCCTCGTTTCTTGCAGTTTACGCTTACAGTCTACTGTATTCTCCAAATGTATACTCCAAATGTATAATAAAAATAAAAATGGCCGTGTGGTTTCCGGCAGACTAGAATAGAATCACTCCGTCTCTTCCCGTGGATGTCGTATAAGGCGACTAAGGGAAAAACATTACTAAACATCGATCAGGCCTTCCCAACCCGTTTGGCCAGCTTGGGGAGTGTAGGCCAAATGCTCCTTCTGTCTGGGACGGACGAGAGAGGGTCATGCTCCTGTAGTGGAGACAAAAATGACCTGATGATGATGATAATAAAAATATATACTCCAAAGGTTGCGGTGGACCGCAGACAAATAACAACCTTTGGAGTATTGCTGTTGGTTGCTGTGTTTCCATAAGTGAGTGAGATAACAGTAAATCTCTTATAGACTTACAGAGTTAGTAGCTAGGGACAAGCACTCGTTGTATCGTGAAGGTGATCCAGGATCGTTTAACCACTCGTCCATAAAGAGTGTCATAATCATGACACTCTTAATATTAACGCATCGTTTCCTCAGTACTTTCCTGGTGACCGTATTTATTTTATTTCTACAGCAACTGAAAAAGACATTTCAATGACAACAAGAACCTTCTTATCCAACTTTCTATTTATCTACCGTTCTTAACACTAGTACTACAAATTGTAAAATATTATTTAAATTGTAAACAGGCTCGCGGTGAAGACGATTTGTTGAATTGTAACGAATACATTTTATCCCCAGTTATTCAAAATGTGGCAATTGAAGTGTTTAAAGACTATGTCTGCCTCGGACAAGTGATATAGCTTGACCGGGGTAATGTAACATATGGTGGAAGGCTTTATGGAAGGCATATATCCAGCTGTGGATAATAAGTGAATTTGTAAATTCTTCCTTGAGAATCAGTGAATAAATCAAAACCAAATCTTCTGACAAATTATTATTTGAATACGGCATTTCGTTCTCTATTAATGAAGTTATATAACACCAGCCTGACTGCTTCAAAATTAGCGGTTAAGTCA
This sequence comes from Hypsopygia costalis, assembly GCA_937001555.2. Lineage (NCBI taxonomy): Eukaryota > Metazoa > Arthropoda > Insecta > Lepidoptera > Pyralidae > Hypsopygia > Hypsopygia costalis. The sequence continues at coordinate 7,325,487 of OW443344.2, read as the reverse complement.
ATAAGTGTAACCTGCCTAGTTATAGTTAAGTTTGACCTATCAACAAATCACCTTCTTTAATCGTATAAGGCAACATAAAACCAGAATGAGGCAAAGCGCACAATACCACAACCAATAAGAAATCTTCGAAACTCGTGCCTCTGACTTCTCTAACTCCAATCAAACGAGTTATTCTAAACTATATATTAAAATTATGGTCGTACTAATATATTGCGTCTTACAGTTCACTGGAAGCGTATACAAAAACCGATTTGGCACGCTTCAATGTTTACTGAATCAATCTACACAGACCATTTTGTTTTTGTATGCATGTCACTAATCTAAAAATAATTTATCATGATTGCACGGTTTACAGTTAGTTCGCTCACGTCAGTCGAGTAGAGTGCGTGTGTTGTGACCTGTCAAATTGCGCGTCAATAATGTTAGTAAAAATCGCCTTTTCTGTCACGCTAGGCTATCCAGACGTCGACATGTTAAGGATTAAAGGTGTCAAAGACCTCAATAACTACGCTACTGATTGCGTAGTTCCACGTCGACCGAAGCGGAGCTTACCTCCCCTGCCAGAAGATAAAGAATGCAGTAATATGGAGTTAAAGAAATGCAGTAGATATGTGCATAAGAAGAGGAAGAACAGGAGACAGTGTTTAAGTTTACCAGCCCTGCCGGAATATGATGAGTGTTGAAGAGACGAATAATGTTTGTGATGAAGTGAATTTCTGATCTTCAAAACTAGTGTGTGGTTTTTGAAGGATTTCAATGACACTTATATCGATGGCGGCTGGCGAACTGCGTACAATTTACATTTAGTAGAAAGTAAGTGTGTGCATGAGTATATACTGAGGTACATATAGCTATGTCTAAAGTGTTCACGTAACGGTATATTAGTATTGTACGGATAGTAGCTATTTGGCAATTCTGTTTTCGTAGATATTTGAATATTAATAGTGACTGTTTCTGTCTGTGAGTTTATTTACAAAATGTTTCATTTAAAATTGTGTTTTGGATGTTCTTATAGATAAGACAGCATTTTAACTAAAGTGAAAGTAATATTTTGTTTATTATGTTATTTACTATATCATTAATATTACGAATGGGGTACTAATATCTTGCAGTACTTTTTGTATTTTCTTGGCGCATTTACGCGGCGTGTTTTCACTTATGTAGTACGTTTGGAGTACGCGTCGAATACATTAAAAAAATGCACTGTGGAATACAATACAAACCTTCATTTAAAACAGAAGTTCTAATAGGTATAATAACATATATACTTACCGAATTTATTTTGCTCGTGATAATAAGAAAGTTGAGAACCAACATCAATGCTTAGGCTCAAATATGTTATAGTGGATATGTCACTTACTTGTCTTACCTCGCAATTAGTTCGGACAATTGATTGAAATCGGTAAAAATACCATTTTTTTATTAGGACAATTCACAATTTTATGTTGCTAAAGTAAATAAATCCCAAGGGATCACATATCACACAAAGTACCTATACAATAATAGTATGAGATGTTAACGCGTATTTTAGGTTAAGTAATTCATGTTATTGGAAGAAAAAAATGCGCCATTGCGTCGCGGGGGAAAAAGATAGCAAGCGCCAAAACGGTAAGGATTGTGATAGTCCTATATGTCACAGGCAACGGGAACCGTTAACTGACGCGATTTAATATGGGCATGCGATATCTACTGAATTTATAACATTATTGGCTAGAACTAACAAAAAACTGCTACTCAGTCAAGTAGATACGACTCTATAGTCCATATTTAGATCTATTTTTTAATTACATACCTACACCTCTTTTATTAAGTACTTTAAATGGATAAAAAAAAGTTTTATAAAAAAATATTATTTAGGGCCATACAGACCGCTTGATTTTTGTATAATTTTCTTAAAAAATAAATTAAAATGCAATATGAAGTAGGTTTCTATAAACATAATATAAACTTACGCGCTTACGAGTGCTAGCGAAAACGTCACAAACGTCGTTAGAATAACAAAAAATAAAAAGGAAAATTTGTGATTGAACTAGTCACTCATAATATGGTTACCGTAAAAAAATGATATAGTATCATTAACCGTAACTATAATACTATAGTTAGTTTTAATTAAGCAAATTGTCATTATCAAAACATACTGATATCGCAGAAGTGCGGAGTAAGATTAGTATATTGTTTAGAACCTCGAGTGTAGACAACACACGCCGTTAATTATTGTTTATATAACCTACTAGCGACCCGCCCCGGCTTCGCACGGGTGCAATGCTGATACTAAATGTACTACAGAAGGTCTTTGCGCTTTGTCCTATCCAGTCCTTCCCCAGTTATAAGCACACGCCGCCGGCTCCGCGGCCGGTACCGCCACAGCCGTTATGTCCCTGCATTTTAAATGTGTAATATCTTCTAAACTATTCATTTAAATTACATGCTGTGAAGGGCCATATTGATCTATATTAAATGCGCAATGTATTTAAGGTACTTAATTGGATAAGGATTAATTCTGTATTGCTTAAAATCGCTTCGTAAATAAGGCATTATTTCTTGTAAAAAGCAAAGGATAAAATAACGGTTATTGTGTGTTACCACTAAGAGATAGACATATACCATCGCGAACTTTTTTGTAGACCATTTTAAGGTGAACAATACTGTACTACATTATTTTGATCTATCTCGTTGGGTTCAGCCAGCGTTTGCAATGAAAGAGCAAAAAAATGTGTTTATTTACGACATCACATTAGAAACCTCTAAATTATCAGTGTTTTTCTACTATGTTAAGCATATATTATACATATAAACTTTCCAGTTGAATCACTCTATCTATTAAAAAAAACCGCATCATAATCCGTTGCGTAGTTTCAAAGATTTAAGCATACATGGGGACATAGGGACAGAGAAAGCGACTTTGTTTTATACTATGTAGTGATGATACATGTTATGTTTTACCTCTTGGTGGGTAATTTCACTGCCTCTTTCACTTTTCAAAGTGCTATACTAGTATAATAAGTATTTAATAATAACTAAACATATTGCTACATACTTGTCTACTATTTCAGCATGTATACAATAATTTGATTGGGAAATAGTAGTACCCGAGTTATTTCCTTCCCTCCTGTCCACTCAGGTGCCTAGGTAGAGATATTTTTTTTGAGGCGAAATGGCATATAGATAGAGAGTGATTCTTTCTATTTACAAAAGGCGACAAGTGCGTATGCCTAGCGCCGTATAAAAAAAAATGATACTATAGAGCCAGTAATAAAAAACCTAAAAGTGATCGATGTCGACGATATAAAAAAAATATAATTATGTATATTTTGAATGAAACAAAACTTAATTTATTAACTGTAAGAATTGTATGATAGGTAGTAAGTATATTGTGTTTTTAGGTATTTGTTAAAGCAATCATTCGTGTGTAGTTTTCGATCTGTGATAAAGTAGAGTTGCAGATGAAATCTATTGTATGGTGTATGTTTTTCAATAAAAACAAATTTTATATAAATTGTAGTTCGTTATTTTATTCCCTTCGATAAGTAACCTATTTTTATTCTTAGGGCTGAATTGGATGAGCGGCAGTTTCAAAGCTTGGCCGGAATATACCATCAAATAAGTTCTAAATGACATGTAACATAAACATTTCAAAATTTATCATTGCAAAATTAAATGTACCTACGATTATGAAATGATTACTACAGTTGACATATTCACCCTTTATAATCGCCACTCCATCCAGCATGGCGGATATTTGTCCATGGCATGTTCCATGTCTATCCTCAGGGGTGTTTACCACAGCAATGCCGATACCGATAGGGGCAGGTAATCTAATCTAGCAGCATCAATCAGGATGATGTTGGAGCAGGCATACATCCTACGCACCGGGGCGCTGCAGCAAATATGCCTGATGCAGATTTTTTTTATACTTCGTTGGGTGGCAGACAAGCATACTCCTGTGTGAAGCGGTTACCGTAGCCATATTAACGCTCGCAATATAAAATATCGCTCGCGCGCCGCCACCCCCGCTGCCAACGCAGCAGCTCCTTCCTTTCTGGTGACCTCACTCACTCACGGGAACACAACAACCCTCATGGGAATTGTTATTTGGCTGCGGTTTATTTGTGCAGGAATATTTATTTATTCCTCATCAGTCATCACCTTAATCATCATTTCAGCTGAAAGATGTTCACTGCTGAATATAGGCCTCCCCTATAGACTTCAGAACTACAGGTGAAAAAGACGAAACAAAAATGGATTGATGAATATTATTGCAGACAATAATTACCAAAGTTTCCTACGTGAAAGTATTGTAAGACTAAGCCGACCTTCAGAAACTTTCAGGTTTTCACCTACAACGTTTGTTGATACTACGTGCTCTGAGCCTCTACTGCCACTAGCTTGCTTATCCTTTAAATCCATATATATTCCTTTTAATTAATTTTAGTGATAGGTAGCTTCGCAATATTTACTCAGACGCTCTGAAATCAGAAGAAAATCGTTGAAAAAGTAATGCTGGTGTAAGTAGCATTTTTTACACTACTCACGAAAGGAGAGTACCTATGAGATCTAATTTTTATAGACGCCAGGTTCGCGTGGGATAGATAATGTTTAGATTTTATATAGATCGACCACTGTTTCGCACATTATTGTGCGTTCCTTTGAAAATTTTGAGAACAAGCACGTTACGCGAAACAAAAATACGTACCAATCCGTCTTATTTTCTTACATGATGATGGTGTTAGGCTTTTTAGGGTTCCGTACTTCAAAAGGAAAAACGGAACCCTTATAAGATCACTTTGTTGTCCGTCTGTCTGTCTGTCTGTCTGTCAAGAATTTCTATGTCGAGAATGCGTGTGGAGGTATCAAACTGAAATTTGAACTATATACTTAGGCCTACGGTTCCACGAAGTTGTAAAAAAATCAAACTGCTCAAGTTTACGTAGAAAAAAGTTACGGCCGTTTATTCAGCAAAAAACGCATATTTCGACACACTCAAGGGAATCAAAACCTATGGGGTACTTCCCGTTGACCTAGAACTATGAAATTTGGCAAGTAACATCGTTATAGACTACAAGTACAGGAATAAATCTCAAAACTATACATTTGTAAATAGATCTTAAAAAATAGGGGGTCTATATTTTTTATAGGGTATCGAAATTTCAAATTGAAACTACTAGTTCAAATGGGGTATCATATGAAAGGGCTTGATGTACACATTGCAAAATATATTTTATTTAATTTTCGACGCATTATTTCTTATTTATAATGAAAAATATCAAATTTAATAATGATACTACGTACCTACGGAACCCTCGGTGGGCGAGTCCGACTCGCACTTGTCCGGTTTTTTTTATACTACGTCGGGTGGAAGACAAGCATACGGTCCGCCTGATGTGAAGCAGTTTCCGTAGCTATATTAACGCTCGTAACATAAAATATCGCTCGCGCGCTGCCATCCCCGCTGCCATCGCAGCATCTCCTTGCCTTCTGGTGACTTCACTTACCTCACTCGCAGGAACACAACAACCCTCAAGGGAATTGTTATTTGGCTGCGGTATTCTGTGAGATTGAGGTATGAATGAATTGAATGAAATGAAGTGAATTCCCCAGTCGGGTTGTTTACAATTACCCTCCCTACCTCTCTTAAAATCTTTCTTGTGGGAATGCGATAGTATTATCATTTTTTTCTGTCTGCGATGTGGAATCTATTGGATGTGGTCTATATTTTAAACTCTGAGGTAAACATTATTGTTATTATTTTAAATAAACTTCATTAACGGATTTGCGATAAGGTTATCATGTGTTTTGAAAAGTTATCGTGACGCCATTGCGTTTTGGTCGGGGATTAGGAATGCATTTACCTTATCATATCATATATTATGTATTATTATTATTGATATTCTATGTTAGTAAGGTGAAAATCAAGGGTATAAAGAGATATATATATATATTATATATATATATAATAGGTCTTTCGTCTTTTAGGTTCGTTTAAGCCATTTGCGAGATCGTCGATATATATACTAGGTCTTTACCTATGAAATTGCCGTTCTGCAGTACTGGCCATTTCAAATCAAAATAATTTTTGTTTGGCTAAGAATTCTAATTACATTTTTTTTTTTTTTTAAACATGGAATTCTTTTTCCAAAAGTAGTCATTTGTTTATTGATTAGTGTTACATTTTCATCGCATTTCAATCTTTTTCGTCATTATGGATACGTTAAAAATTCGAGTAATTATGGAATATGAGTACCGTCGTGGCAGCAACGCGTCACAAGCGGCACGCAACATCAACGACGTTTACGGAGCTAACACTACAAACCAACGCACCGACTGTTATTGGTTTACTCGCTTCCGTCCTGGAAATTTCGACCTGAAAAATGAACCTCGCGGTCGTCCGAAGACTTTGGTCGACAATGACGAATTAAAGGCGACTGTGGAAGCTGATGATACACAATCTACGGCTGAATTAGCAGCAGCTTTCGACGTTAGCGTCAAAACAATATTGGTGCAAATTTGAACCAATATTGGGAAAAATTTGCGTCAAATTGGCAAGGTAAAAAAGCTTGACAAATGGGTGCCCCACGAACTCAATGATCGCCAGCGCGAAGTACGCGTCGAGACGTGCCTTGCACTGCTCAACAGACACACAAATGAAGGAATTTTGAACCGCATTGTTACCTGCGATGAAAAATGGATTCTGTTTGATAACCGCAAGCGCTCAGCAAGTTGGTTGGATCCTGGTTCAGCACCTAAACAATGCCCTAAACGAAAACTTACCCCTAGAAAAGTGATGGTCACTGTTTGGTGGTCTAGCGCCGGTGTGATTCATCACAGCTTCTTACCAAACGGGGTGAGCATTACTGCAGATGTGTACTGTGAAGAACTGAACACAAAGATGGAGAAGCTGGCACGTCTCCAACCAGCATTGGTCAATCGTTCGTCTCCGCTGCTCCTGCACGACAACGCGCGACCTCATACTGAACAGCAGACGGCTACTTTTTCCAGAATTTGGATAACTTCTTGGCGGGAAAAAAATTCAATGCCTTCAGAGGCAGTACAAAATGCCTTTGAAGAATTTGTTGCCTCCCGTCCAGCTGATTTCTTTAATAAGAGCATCAATAAACTGCCACTGCGTTGGCAAAGATGCATTGATTGCATGGGTAATTACTTCGATTAATACAAATAAAAAATACATGAAAAAAAACGTCCCAGACAGAAGGAGGGTTTGGCCTACACTCCCCACGCTGGCCAGACGGGTTGGGGGGGCCTGATCGATGTTTAGCAATCTATTTCCCTTACTCGCCTTATACGACATCCACGGGATGACGGGCAAAAGGAATCGTATCGCCTGCCCAAATCATACAGGCCGATCGGGCTTCTGTCTGTTTTGTGCAAGATATACGAAAAAATGTTGATCGCTCGCCTCAAGCATCATCTTCTGCCGAGGATTAGTACTCGCCAGTACGAGTTCATGCCACAGAGGGGCACCGAAGACGCCTTCTATAACCTGCTGCACCATATTCGCAGCAAGCTTGACGAGCGTACGATTCTTACTCTCGTCTCGCTGGATATAGAGGGTGCCTTCGACGGCGCCTGGTGGTCTGCTATCAAACTCAGACTGGCGGAGGAAAATTGCCCTCTGAGCTTGAGACGAACGATAGACAGTTACCTCAGCAATAGGACGGTGAGGGTGCGTTTCGGGGGGGAGGAATGCGCACGCGCTGCCACAGGAGGTTGCGTAAAGGGTCCATCCCTTAGGCGTAAAGGCCTAAAGGGACGGACCCTTTACGCAACCTCTTGTGGCAGCGCGTGCGCATTCCTCCCCCCCGAAACGCACCCTCACCGTCCGATATTGTGGAACCTCCTCTTGGACCCCCTCTTGTGGCAACTAGAAAGAGGGGGTGTACTGTCAGGCCTTCGCTGACGACATCGTGTTGGTGTTTGACGGAGCCACTGTACTGGATATAGAGAGATGTGCTAATGCCACTCTCGAGCATGTGGGGACGTGGGGGGTCAGAAACCGGTTAAAATTTGCGCCGCAAAAGACCAGCGCCATGCTGGTCACGCGCAAACTCAGGTATGACACTCCGCTCCTCAGCATGGGCGGGATGGGCATTGGCATGTCTCGACAGATCAAACTCCTCGGGTTGACCATCGACGCGGGTCTTACGTTCAATGCGCATGTGGCCACCGTCTGTAAACGGGCGGTGGACATATATAAGCGCCTTGCACGTACGGCCCGCGTAGGTTGGGGTCTTCATCCTGAGGTAGTGAAGATCATATATACAGCTGTAGTGGAGCCGACGATGTTTTACGCCGCGGCCGTATGGGCACCAGCGGTGAACAAGCTAGGCATCCAAAAGCAGCCCAACAGCGTACAGCGGGGCTTCGCGCTAAAGATCTGCGAGGCTTACCGAACAGTCTCCTTGAACTCCGCATTGCTGCTGGCTGGGGTGTTCCCCCTTGACCTTAGGGTGCGAGAAATCGCATCTCTTTACGAGGCCAAGAGGGGACTGCCCCATCCGGTGCTGGGAGACAGGGAGATCGAGCGGATGGCCTCTAAGATCGAGGCCCCGCACCCAGCGGAGCTGGAGAGGGTCGAGTTCGATCACCTGGTGGACGAGGAACAATATAGGGCAGCCAACATCTTTGCCCTGCGAATGTTCACGGACGGCAGTAAGGTCGGGTAGGTGCCGCTGTTTCAATTTGAAACAGCGATGCCGAAACTAAGGCCGTCAAGCTTACTTTGTCGTCCTACTGCACCGTCTACCAGGCCGAACTCCTCGCTCTGTGCACTGCGGCAAAATACGCGTTGAGCTGTAATGGATCCAGCGTGGGCATTTTCAGCGACTCCATGGCGGCGCTCCAGGCGATAGGTAACATTGATTCTCCTCACCCCCTTGCGGTACAGGCGCGGGACGCTCTTAAAATGTGCAAAGCGCAGGGTAAGAGCGTCTCGATGTTCTGGATCAAGGTGCATGTGGGTCTTGAGGGGCATGAACGTGCCGATGAAATCGCCAAGATTGCGGCCCTGAAGTCGAAGAAGAAGCCCGACTACGACCGCTGCCCTGTCTCATTCGTCAAGGGTATGATCCGTAAGGCGACCATTGACGAGTGGGATAGGAGATACCGCTCGGGAACTACAGCTTCAACGACGAAGCTGTTTTTCCCGAGTGCGACCGCCGAGTACAGTATCGTGGGCAAAATGGCTCCGTCTGGCATCACCACGCAAGTCTTATCGGGACACGGTGGGTTTGCCGCGTACTTGTACATGTTCAAGTGCGCGGACGATCCATCGTGTTTCTGTGAAGCTGGCGAGGGTCAGACAGTGCAGCACATTTTGTTTCAGTGTCCCGCATTCTCCAAACAAAGATGGAAATTGGAGCAGCGTTTGGGAATGCGGGTCACTGAAGCGAATGTGTCCGAGGTGAAAAAGTAGATTTAAGTATATTGTGTCACTGTGTGTTGACTACTGTGTCAATCTAGCCTCGGCTGTCATCAAGCGGAACAAGCAAAATGGCCCCACCTAGGACCAATGTTGACTTGGGCGCCTATATTTTCTGATAGGCGCCTCGATCGCGGTGGCTAGGCGGCGTTATTGAGCTAAGTGCCTGCTTAGGACAGCTGTGGATGGATTGACAATAATTAGATGTAAATTGACCAAGCCATCGCCTCAAACTCGTCGGCGTCCAATAAGTAGACATAATGTTTAAATGTTGTTTCCTTTCGTTTATACTTTAATTTTAAGGAAATGTTTTATTGTATTTAATGTATCAGTCTATGTATTTAAATATTGCTATTGCATCATTGGCAAATAATTTTTTTTGTATATAATTTAGGATACATAGTCGAAATGTAAAAGATGTTATTTAATATCACAAAAAAAAAAACTTTACACCGATGAGTGTGCGCATATTGCGATTGGCTTCGTAATAAATAAAAAAAAAAAGACATCCACGGGAAGAGACAGAGTGATTCTATTCTAACTGCCGGAATTTCCGGAAACCACACGGCCAATAAATAATAAAATAGCGGCTAACGGAGGCGAACAAAAATCACGTGAATTGTTATACATTGCTTTCTATCGATCTTGTTTTCTGGAAAGCACAGACTAATTAATTGACACAGTCATGAAAGTTGTGAATTAGGCAGTTAACTATCTACCCGACCCTCGATAAAACCAGAGCAAAGTGGCCCTAACAGCCCACACGTTAATTTATAAGGCCCATTCATGGTTTACTCACGGCCTTTCTGGGAAACCTTCTACGTCATACAGTTTATTGGAACTGTGATGTTCTGAAATTTCGTATCCTATGTATTGTATAGTTTTAGCAGACATACTTGAGAGTCATACATAGTTGAGTCACAGAATAATAAAGAAAATTGCAATATTGTAACACAAGGTTGAGAACAAAAATCTTTCTTGACGTGCGATGTGAAAACTGTTGATGTTATAACAAAACAATGTATTACGGATTTATAGGCCTTAATAAAATGTACAAAAAAATTTGCAAGACTATATATCCAAGACCAATAACCAATAATTTAAGTCATAATAAGAGGTTTTGTGTTCTGAGTCACACCCCGGCCATTCCATACAAATGTCACATCGGTTACTACTACATGAACAATAACGTCTGTGCATAGCGTCAATGAGCGTGTGGGCGTACAAACTGTTACTATTTTCTGTAGCCAAATAACAATTCCCTTGAGGGCTGTTGTGTTGCGACAAGCGAGTGAGGTTACCAGCCCCTTTACCACCATCTCTTATTGCGATTCAATAACTGAATAGATAGAATACTTATTCATACCAATGAATAAGCGATTACATATTTTTTCACAACCCCTTCAATATGCGTATCAAATGAAAGGGCTTGACTAGTCGAATACTATGATAAATTTCAAATACAAGATGGCCGCCATCACAAAATGGCGAAATAATTTTTTTTTTTCACAACTCCCTCATTATAGGTATCAAATGAAATGGTTTGACTAGGCTAGAAGGTCGGGGTTTTTATTTTTATTTTTAATTTAATCGTGTTGTAAGATAGAGTAGTAGAATAGATCCAGTAGTAGAATTACTTGTTATTGTAACCATTATTCTTATATAACTAATGTTTAGTTACGAATGTGATACAGTTAACTAGAATTATTATTCCAATAAAGCAAGCAATAAATTGTGTCATTCATGGCGCCGTGTTATCGGCTGACAGTGATTAGTACAGGAAAAATTTTCGTTATCGAGCTATTTAACTTTGCGGACATAAAATCAATACTATTTCCCAGAAAAAAGAAACAAGAAAAATGAAATAGTAAATGGAGTGAATCGAAATGAGTGTCGATCACAGACATTCAATATAGTAAGTGAATGTCTGTGGTGTCGATGCTGTCGTTGCGCGTGTCAGTCTAATAGAATACGCAAGTTAAGCAATTTCAACCGCAGCCTATCCATGGATGGGTTTATTTATCGCGAGCTCCTCCGTGCTTCTGAGGGCACGTTAAGCCGTCGGTCCCGGCTGTTGTTATTAGATGACAGTCGTTATCACTGTTACATATAACAACACTGGCGTCCGCCAACCCGCTGTTGAGCAGCGTGGTGAAGAAGAAGAAGTAAAACATTGCAAATTACACTATACAAATAAGTCAAATAATAGAATACGCAAGTTAAGCAATTTCAACCGCAGCCTATCCATGGATGGGTTTATTTATCTCGAGCTCCTCCGTGCTTCTGAGGGCACGTTTCGGTCCCGGCTGTTATTATTAGATGACAGTCGTTATCACTGTTACATATAACAACACTGGCGTCCGCCAACCCGCAGTTGAGCAGCGTGGTGAAGAAGAAGAAGAAAAACATTGCACATTACACTATACAAACAAAATTAAAAAAAAAATCAAATTTATATAAGAAAATGTGAAAGTACTGTGTAATGAATTAAGATATAGGTAAGTACTTACGTAGTGCTTATCTTAATGGTGCAATGTCGCAAAATGGTTCCAATTTGAATTCAGTATATAAGAAAAGCCGAAATGGTGGAGCATGGTCTAAACCTCCTCGATAGAGGGGAGACCCGTATTCCAGCACTGGGATGAATAAGAGTTGGCGACTACCTATACGTTGTATATCTTAACCTAGAATCCTCCTCCTCGCGTCGTACACCAGGTCGTGATTCCCCCGCAGAAACTTCTTTCTAACAATTTTTCTCCAACTATTGCGATCTTTAGCAACATGGAGGGCTCTGTGGAGGTTTGAGTCCAGAGATGTGAGGATCTGGTCATATCATCGGGAATGTCCAGTTTCCCTGGACTCAGCAATCCACGGACGTTCCAGGTGGCAATACGTCGGTGTTTTCTGATTGGGATCTTCTTCGTTTTGGCATTGGCATCAGTAGCATTACCACAGTCTAGGACCTGGTGATCCATCCTAGTAGCCAATTTCACACCGTCCGGCCGGAAACCGAACGGCGCCAGTGGTTAGCCGGATCGTCCAACAAAATAGTTCCGTTAGTTGTAGCGTCCATTGGTGGTTTTCTCTGGCTGATACCGCATGATGGGCACCCAGGTCCTTCCACGGTAGATTTTTTGAGGTGATTTAGTTCCTCATGGCATCTATAAGCCACTCTCTGTGCAGTGACGTACAGAGAGTGGCGGGATCTGTGGAGGTTTGAGTCCAGAGATGTGCGGATCTGGTCAGACCATCTCATCGGGCTGCAGCCTCTTGGTCGTTTGCCGTCAACTTTGCCAGTTGTTATAAGCTGTTCGAGATTATACAATACAATACAATATTCTTTATTGCAACAAAATAGTAAAAATAATGACTTACTAAGTACAAAAGGCGGCCTTATCGCTTAGCGATCTCTTCCAGGCAACCTTTGGGTAGAGGAGACATGAAATAAAGGTAGATAGGCGCAGCATAATACTATATAGGTACATTATAAATATACTTATGTATAACTATACTTAAACATACATATATGCATGAATATAAATAAATACATACATAAACTACGTAAATGTACTTATTATGGAAAAACCGTCAGCGACAGATAAAATAACATAAATAAATAAGTTAAGTAGAAGTAAGTGAAATATAGTGATCTTTAACTAGATTTTTAAAATTGGTAATAGTTTGCGCGTTGCGGATAGTTAAAGGCAGAGCATTCCAAAGCCTTGTAGATTACACAGTGAAGGATTTTGTATAATAATGAGAAGAGTGAGATGGTGTTACAAGGCGAAGGGACAAGGTGCTGCGCATAGTACGATCCTGGACATCGCTGTGAAAGAAGAATCGCTCATTTAAATAACCAGGAGTGGCAGGATTGAAAAGAGTAGAGTATAGAAGAGAAAGGATATGTTGATTACGGCGAATAGGAAGCCACTTGAGCCGAGAACGAAATTAAGAGACATGGTCATATTAACGCAATCCGAATATGAACCGAATACAAAGGTTTTGAAGGCGTTCAAGTTTATTTAATTGCTCCTCAGTGAGATTAATATAACACGAATCAGCGTAATCAAGGATAGGGAGGAGCAACAATTGTGCAAACGCAATTTTGGTATCGATTGGTAAAAAAATTTGCAGTCTTCTAAGGGAGGCATCGGAAGCAAAAAGTTTCCTACTGATTGTTCCAATTTGAGCTGCCCAAGATAACGTCTTATCAAAGAGCACTCCAAGATTCTTCACGGTGTCGGAGTACGGAATATTAATACCATTAAAGATAACTGGTTGTAACTTTTGCCAATCGATTTTAGAAATAAAGTAAGAGCTACCTATTATTATGATCGCCTGCGTCTGAGATGGGTTTACTGTCAGGCCGTGAGACTCACTCCACTGTGATATATGAGTAAGGTCAGCATTAATAATAGATATAGCGTCCGTAATTTGCGAAAAAGAACCATGCGTGTAGATTTGTAAATCGTCTGCATACAGATGGTAATAGGAGCGAAGATTTTCAGTGATAGAATTAATAAATAAAGCAAATAAAAGAGGAGATAAAACGCCACCTTGCAGAACGCCAGCATCGATTGCACACCAGGAAGAATATGAATCCTCAATGCGCACACGCTGTCTACGCCCGTGTAAGTATGAATGAAACCAATCAATTAGAGATTATGGCCATCCTTTCGAGCGATGTGCCACAAAAATTCAAGTATTCCGCGCACCCGCCTGCGCGGAATACTTGAATTTTTGTAGATAATCTTGTTTTTATACTTAGCTCCCGCAGAATAGACACATTGGTGCGGAAGGTGGTCCAAGGAATATGCAGCATTTTCCTCCAGCACCATATCTCAAAAGCGTCAATTCTTTCCCAGGGTATAGAAGCCTTTCCCAGGGTATGGAATAGAAAATACCAACATAGCTTAGAATATATTAACATATAAATTACAAAAGAGTTCTTCTCATATCAAAAGTGAGGTGACGGAAGGATATCTGCATCCTTTTCAGTCGTTAGGTCAAAAAACTTGGAGTTATTTTCAACTCCACGTTCTCATAGAGGTCTCAAGTTGGTGTGGTTCAAGCAGGAAGATCTTTGTCGCTTCTGCATCACTTCGACATCTGAAACAAAACAAAAACTCGCACTTAGCACTCTAAAGCAAGGAATGGAAGGTGAAACGTCCAAAAGCGCGGTCTCTACGTTTTCAATTGATGCGCCCTTCGAAGCACGGAGGAGCTCGAGATAAACAACCCCATCCATAGACTGGTTACCGTCGATGATGCTTAACTTGCTTGTTCGATTACACTAACATCGAGCTCTTCATAAAAGCTGTATACAGATGCAGTTAGTACAATTAAAAGGTAGTTTATAGCAACAGCGAGTCCGGTCGATCCTCGGTCGGATCTCACAACAACCATTGTTTTATAAACAGTCATACAACTCCATACACATTCCATAAATCCATGTTATCCATACATCCATGTTTTGTTACCTTTGAGTACCTACTTAGTATTTGGTTTCAAGAATAACTTGTCTGGTTGTCGGTTAGTAACAGACTGTTACCATTTTTTCTTTTTATTTTTATACTACGGTGGGTTGTAGATCAGCATACGATCCGCCCGATGTGAAGCGGTTACCGTAGCCATATTAATGCTAGCAACAAGAAATATCGCTCGCGCTCAGCAATCCCCGCAGCTAACGCAACAATTCCTTCCTTTCGTTTTAGCCAACCTCGTCTGCTCGTGGTGCATCCTGCTGATTAGCGAAAGAGGCTCTACTAGCAAATGAAAGGAAGGGTATAGAGTATTTGTAAGCTACGCGATTGAGGATGTATCTTCACCTTACAGAATACCACAGCAATTAACAATTTCCTTGAGGGTTATTGTGTTCCTGCGAGTGAGTAGTCAGTCGTAGTAGTAGTCTAGTAGTCACCAGAAAGGAAGGAATTTATTGCGTTAGCAGTGAGGGTGGCGGCACGCGAGCGAGTTCATGTTGCGAGCGTTAATATGGATACGGTAATCGCATCACATCATGCGGACCGTATGCTTGTCTGCTACCCGACGAAGTATAAAAAAAATTGCAGATAAAATATTACAAGTTCATTAGACAAAAAATCGGTTGAGTAGTTTTCTTAATTTGGGCTCCTTTTTTGCTTAACATCAGGCGAAGCGGAGCTAACATATATAAAAAAAAAACGAAAGTCAAAGGAGAACAAGTTAAGTTATTTAAAAAAATCAAAAAATCCGTCTGCACCTACTACAAATTTATTAATCAGCGCCCAACAATAATATAATTCCACACAAGCAAAGCCGCAGGCTAAATTTAATTCGTCAAATATCTATTTGAAATCAGGTCATCGAGACCTTTATTTTGATACCCATTTCGATATATTTAGAAGAAAAAAAAAATACTCCCACAACAATTTTGCGGCTCTTAGCCGCCATTTTGTTTTTTTTAATATTTGATATAGCTGTAACTCGCGTGATTAAGACGAATCTAACGACACTTCTTATGTTGAAATCTGTCAAACGGTTTAGGCTGTAGGGCGTGCCAAAAATACGACATACATACATACGCTAGAAAAACATAACCCTCCTTCGGCAGTCGGGTAAAAAATCGGTCATCAGAAAAGTATGTTAAACTCTTGATATAATCCCCATAGTGATAACGACAAAGTTTTCCAGCACTACAGCCGTGATTCATCAAAGTCATCGCTACTGGGTCACAGCACTCACGACTTATCTCGCTGCCGACTCCACTATCTCACCTTTATTTGTACAATGTAGTGTTTATATCGGAAATTATAATAAGTCGATTAGACTTTCATGTCAATAACAACGTATTGTATCACGTCATGGGGCGGAGCAGTTAAAACTGCATTGATAATAATCGAGCGAGCTCAGAGAGCAATAAGTTTCAACCTTCCGCTCCTTTCTCTACCCTACAGACCTCCTATATCAATCCTGCAACATATTTCGTCAATCATTCATATTAAACATAATCACTTCACACAATTGTAACTATTTCTCTCTCTCCAGAATACATGAAATGCAAATTTCAATTTCACTGTGGCTCTCACAGACTTCCACTTCGTTCTGACAATACTCGTCGGCTTTCCATTCCCCTTTATCATTCTGGTTTCGTGTCTGATTCCTTCACACTGCAAGCTTCACGTCTATGGAACGCGTAGCCTGAATCACTTATGCTGCGGCTACACTACCTTACCGTCTACCGGGCTGTTACCGCAATAATTATGGCATTGAATTACCGTTGAAATTACTGCGTGAAGTGGGGTGGTTACACTAGAGTTTACCTAGATATGTCAATAAATGAGGCGGTAAAAATATCATTTTTCAAGATGGCGGTTGAAGCTGCAGCTGTTATATTTATTTAGATGGTTTCGGTCTTTTTTCTTCTTCAAACCATCATTGTACACCGCGATTTTTACCGGGAGATACCCGACCGAAAGCCCATAATAAAAAGATACGGTTCGCATTAGAATAATTCCAAAACTTAAGCATTTTCATTTGACCACTGCATGTCAGTCGAAACGTGCGTCGCCGTTGAGTTCATGCTGCACACTGACAAACAGTAGTGTGGCCACAAACGCAATATTTACTGCGGTAATTCTCTTTGATGTGCGAAAAGAGACCGCCGCCGGAGCTATTGTCTACCGTCATTTGCCATATTGATTGGCATTGTAAAATTATGGCCATAAATCGTGGTTACACCTAGGCGTTGTTGAAATTATGGCAATAATTATTGGCATATCACGGTACTGTAGCCGCAGCATTAGAAGGATTTGAAATAAATTCAATTTTAAAAAGAAAATCCACGCTTATCTTTTGGCCGGTTTAACGAAGAACTGAATGATCATCTTCTTATATTATCTATCTATGTAATAGTGATATATTCATATGTATGTTTATTTTATTCGAACCGCATTCGTTCTGCTATTCCCAAAGGTTGACTGGTAGAGAATGCTTTTAGCGTTAAGTCCGCCTTATGTATTTCATCATTATCATCATCAGGTCCATTTTAGTCTCCACTACAGGAGCACGACCCTCTCTCGTCCGTCCTAGACGGAAGGAGGATTTGGCCTACACTCCCCACGCTGGCTAAACGGGTTGAGGAGGCCTGATCGTTATATGATAATGTATTTCTCTTTGTCGCCTTGTACGACATCCACGGGAAGAAACGGAGTGATTCTATTCTAGTCCGAAAACCACACGGCCATATGTATTTAGTACTAATACTAATAATTAGGATGTAATTTTGTGGTCAATAAAGTTTAAATAAATAAATAGTACTAAAACAACACATTCGTTCTGCTATTCCCAAAGGTTGACAGGTAGAGAATGTCCGCCTTTTGTATTTATTACTATTTATTTAATTCAACTTTTTTGACCACAAAATTACATAAGGATGTAATTTTGTTTGTTTCTATGTATTTAACTATATATATATATATATATATATATAAATAAGACATTTAAGTATGTATTTAAAAAAAATGTATTTAAGTACATTTATCAGTTGTCTAGTACCCTTAACACAAGCTTTGCGCTTAATTTGGGACTAGATGGCGCTGTGTAAATTGTCCAGAAAAATAAATGAAAGATAAATGCAAAGTGTTACATATATCCCCTGACCTACAGAAATTGTAAAATGTATTATTATTCATTTAATTCGTTGTTTCAGCCAACTTGCTAGAATATTATAAATATTTTTGTAAATGAAAAATTCCTCCCTCCCCCGCCTAGGTGGGATTTGAACCCACGACCTCTTGATGACCAGTCGAGTGCTCTTCCAACTGAGCTACCAGGAAGGTTTGTTAAAAAAGTGCATTGAAAGTCAGTAAACATAGTTGTATTATATATATTAATAGATTAGCGTAATATATGTAAGTTCATCAGAAAGTTAGTTGCCTTTTACAATCATTACGTTTAAAATATTAATGTGATTATTTAAGGTAAATTATATAATAACACTTACGCCTCAAATGCAGGAATATTCCTAATTCAGCCACGTGTTAAATTATTTCATTAAGTTAATTTATCTATCTACATTACGTACAGATATAAATGATTATTATAAATATACAACATATACATATAAATAAACTTTTTTTATATTTATTAACATATTATTTATTGTACAGAAAATCCTATCTAAACTTAATATTTAAAAATAAAATATTAACATAGAAATAGAAAAAAAAGAAACAAAACAAAAATGAGCAACGTAATTTTAAAAGTAAGTCTTTTTAATCACATGATATGGATCCAACGCGTAGAGGCCCCTTTGAGAAGGTTGATGTAATGTTGTACATCCGCCGTGATCCACTCCAGAATGTATCAATGGAACAATATACCCATGAGCAGGTCTCGGCTGGCATTGTAATTATTGCAAAGTGCTTTAAAGTATAAATGGAATGGATGGACGCCTGCCATAACTGCTTCTATTGCTCGTTCGAAAATCAAACTTCAACTTAGATTTATGCTACTTGTGTCTATCTTAGCTGGTAGAAACGATGGTGCTCTTCCGACTAAGATGAAGGTTTTAGGCAATAACTATTTTTCGAATCAAGATATTCGGTGGTAATCGGCTTGAGCTTCGGCGGTATGGGCCCGTTTTTGGAATCAAAATATTCAATCGGAATCGGCTACAGCCGAAGCTGAAGCCGATTACCATCGGACTTTCGGCACGGCCCCTGTTTGTGGAATCAAAATATTCACGGCTTAGGCGGCAGGGCCCCTGTTTGTGGAATCAAAATATTCACGGCTTAGGCGGCAGGGCCCCTGTTTGTGGAATCAAAATATTCACGGCTTAGGCGGCAGGGCCCCTGTTTGTGGAATCAAAATATTCAATCGGAATCGGCTTCAGCTTCGGCGGTAGGGCCCCAGGTGCGTAAGTCGTATTTTAGCTATTATCATCATCCTTTGCAAGATGAAGTGGCAATAAACGGGTCACATCTGTCGAGTATGTGATGGCAGGTGGAAGAGGAAGGTATAGAGTGGAGGCCGCGAGTAGGACGACGAAGCGTTGGACGCACTCATTCTAGATGGTCCGATGACATTAAAAAAGCGGCTGGATGCGGAAGGCGGAGGATCGTATTTGGTGGAAAGCATTAGGTTATATCCAGCAGTGGGTAGATATAGACTGATGATGATCATTCTTTATCGCTTTTATTCTCTACGCAGTAACACGCCATTAACTTCATTATGATGTAATCCCTCACTCGCCAACGTAAAAGCCATAGTCACTCGCAGCAAGTGCGATTATACATTTTATGTCTGCACGTGTTTTATACGATTATGTTCCATGACGCGATTTTAATAGATTTTTATAGGCGTGCGTAAAAGTGGCTTATTGCTTCATAAACTAGAATGGTGGCGGTTTGATGTACTACTTTGTATGTATCCGGAAACAGAACCTGTAGTGTAAATTTTACAGAGTTACTCTAGGAAAGTCATTAATATTATAAATAAATATTCCTGGACAAATTACACACGGCCATCTAGTTCCAAACTAAGCAAAGCTTCTACTATGGGTACTCATCATCATCATCATAATCATAATCAGGTCATTTTAGTCTCCACTACAGGAGCACGACCCTGTCTCGTCCGTCCCAGACAGAAGGAGGATTTGGCCTACACTCCCCACGCTGGCCAAACGGGTTGGGGAGGCCTGAAGGCCAATTCTCGTAATTTTTCTACGAACGCAGATTGAAAGTTGACCGAATCGAGATTGAATTGTGAATTGACTAAAATTATATACTTGATTTCATGAATTAATTATTATCAATTCTTGTTGTTTGGCAAAGTAACATTCTTAGTTTGTTTAATTTTCACTCATATTTCGATATAATCCCGCTTAAATTTAATTTTGAAGTTACATATTGTGTTACGAGAACACCAAATGTGACAGTTCTGAGATCGAGACTGGATCGAAACTGAATTTTGACTATATTTTAATTACGAGAATTGCCCCTCTGATCGAGGTTTGATAATGTATTTCCCTTCGTCGCCTTGTACGACATTCTATTCTAGTCTGCCGGAAAACACACGGCCAGTATGGGTACTAGATAACTGATACTTCTAATACATAAATACATCTATTTTTGTAAATGAATACATATTATTACATAAAACAAAAACCGTACAAGTGCGAGTCGGACTCCCCCACCGAGAGTTCCGTACATAGGATAATTATAAATAGTTCAGGAAAAGTGCGGAAAAAACTCGGAAAAGCTCGGAAAAAACGGTTTTTTCCGAGCTTTTCCTGAAATTCAGGAATAGACCCTCTATTTTTTAAGATTTAATTACAAATGTATACTTTTGAGATTTAGTTTTGAGATTAGTATAGTTGATTTTTTTACTTGTAGTCTATAACGTTGTTACTTGCCAAATTTAATAGTTCTAGGTTAACGGGAAGTATCCTATGAGTTTTGATTCCCTTGAGAATGTGTCGAAATATGCATATTTTGCTTAATAAACGGCTCTTTTTTTTATGTAAACTTAGCAGTTTGATTTTTTTACAACTTCATGGGACCGTAGACCTGAGTTCAAATTTCAGCTTGATACCTTTTTCCTTTTGAGGTACGGAACCCTAAAAACACCCAGACCAAGGCAAATAGACATGTTCATGCACACAAATATTTGTCTTGTGCGGGGGTACGGCCACACCTCTTTGTCTCAATGTATCGAAAAACCAGTTCCAGGAGACCCGGCATAATACGTTCCTTCGAAGTTTGCGTCGATATTTTCGAACGAAAAGATGAGGTACCGAAACAGTTCCGCTGACATCTGCATAGTCCTCCCATTGCTGGGATGTAGGTATCTCCCCTTAATCGAAGAGATTAAAAAGTATACTCCACCACTCTGCTCAATTGCGGATTGGCGGAGGCCAGTGTTTTCAAGCCGCTCAACGGCCACTGACTTGCCTTAACAATTGTCATCTAATGAGAACAGCTTAACGTGTCCTCCGAAGCACGGAGGAGCTCAATAAATAAATCCATCCATAGACAGGCTACGCTCGAGGTTCTTGCGTGATCGATTAGACTGACACGCGCAATGACGCCATTAAGCTCTATCACTGGCATGACATAGCAACGTTTGCCGGGTCAGCTGGTTTCTTTATATTATTCATTTACAGTTGCAAAAAAATTTGGGGTGTAAGTGGTTCATCAACATCTTTAAACCAAAGTCAATCTAACCTGCACGGGGCACCGTGCCGACTGACAAACGAGGCTCTGCCGAAAAGAGAGGTAAGGTATAGCGTATTTTTTAAGCTGCCCGACTGGGGAAGTACCTCACAGAATACCGCAGCCAAATAACAAATCCCTTGAGGGTTGTTGTGTTCCTGCGAGCGAGTGCGGTCACCAGTAAGAAAGACAGCCCCATTACCACCAACTCTTATTGCGATTCAATAACTGAATAGAATGCTTATTTATACCAATGAATAAGCGACTCTATTTCAACTAGAATAGAGTCGCTTATTCATTGGTATGCATAAACAATCTATTCAGTTATTGAATCGCAATAAGAGTTGGTGGTAAGGGGGCAGGAATGAGCATAGGCTGGCAACGAATCGGCGACCCCTTGGTGTTGCTGAATTCTATGGGTGGTTTCGGATGACCCATGTGCTCATTTAAAAATAAATAAATATTTCTGGACAATTTACACAGTGCCATCTAGTCCCAAATTAAGCGCAAAGCTTGTATTATGGGTACTAGGCAACTGACAAATGTACTTAAATACATTTTTTTCGTAAATACATACTTATAATACATAGAAAACACCCAGACTAAGACAAACAGACATGTTCATGCACACAAATGTTTGTCTTCAATTGTGCGGTAATCGAACCCGCGAACTCGGAGTCAAAGTGGCCATTGCTATTCCACCACCGAGCTTGTCAAAAAAACTTGTTTTCAACAAGAAATATCCTTAGTCATCCAGCCAGACACTACGTCACGTATTGTACTTATGAAACTAGCTCATAGTCAGTTCCAGCCAGTGCAGACTTCGTCTAGGCAGCCTCATACGTCACTAATCAATCATCATTTGAACATACTCCCAATATACTGCCTTCATATATCATTGTGACATCTTTAGCTAAGAGTGAATCATAACAACAATCAATTTTGGAGTACTTTACTCAGCATTTTTTTTTATACTACGTCGGGTGCAGACAAGTATACGGCCCGCTTGATGTGAAGCGGTTACCGTAGCCATATCAACGCTCGGAGCATAAAATATCGCTCGCGCGTCTACCCTTCCCTACCTCTCTTTTCGCCAGAGCTTCGTTTGTCAGTCAGCAGGGTGCACCACGTGCAGGTTAAGTTGCCTTTGGTTCTAGTTCTAAAGGGAAAGACCGCATACGGTGTAAAACATTGGGAAGGCCTATAACCAGCATTAACCAGTATTGATCCAGGCTGATAATGGTGTTAATGTGATAACATAAGCACAGCGGAGGCACGAATATGCCTGGAATTTGACTTCCCCTCTTAACAATATGAACCGTAACCGACCTATTGCTATTCTATTTACACGTTAAATATATTAGCACGAAGCAACCATAAGCATATGGGCTGTAAGTGCCTTACCTTTGAAGCCAAAACCAAACCTAATGCACGGGGTGCACCCCACCAATCGAGGCAGCCTAGGCGAAGTTTTTTATGTACAGTACGTGACGTAGTGGATGCCTAAAGATATTTCTTGTTGAAAACACGTAAATGCATTATTTTGAAATTCTAAATTAATATTATTCAGTGGAGCGACCGGTGTAATTTTTGGAAATGAATAGGCTCCAAAACCATTGAACCGATATTGATGAAAGTTGTCATAATTAAAGACCTCATAATGCTTGAGGTTTGTTCGAAAAAGAAAATCAATCGATCATATCCTTGAGGAATGATCATTAAATACATTTTCCATTGAAATCAATTGAAAATACGGTTAGCTGGCTACGGTTGGCTGGAAGAGATCTCTTTCAGAGATAAGTCCGCCTTTATACTGTTTAATTTATTTGTCTACTTTTATTTGTATTGTTTTGTATCGTTTTGTGGTATAATAAAGAGATTACATACATACATACAAAACATACACTCAGCGAATCTACTTGGTCAACTCAACCTCGATTTCGGCCCCGTGGGCTAGAATCTAGCCTAGTAAAGAGACTAGATGACCCGGCAAACGTTGCCCTGCCATGTAAACATATTTCTAATAATTTTCTATGTAGGAACAAAAACAATTTCTTTTTAAAATCTTATCTTTTTTTATACGTACATATTTACACAAAACACTTACCGTCCATTGAAATACAAACATAATTTATCATCATTAATGCACTTTGTTCAGAAAGGCATTTCTTTCAAGCGATTCACATCGCTCGTTATAATTGGCCTGCACAAACAAACAGACACTTTCTTTTTCATGGGCACAAGCTGCGCTTTGCACTTGTGTAAATATTTTCAATGAACATAATATGCTTTATTCAAAATACCTTAGTATACGTACTTATTGAATACGTAGTTACATTAATTCAAGTTTAATACTTTAATCTATCAAGGATTACTTATTATTATATGGGATTACTTATTACTATAGGGGATTAATACTCTAGAGTTAAGACTAGGGTTAGGGTAGGCAACCCGTAAAAGTCCAACCTCGTGGTAAAGTTTGTCACTATCTAAGTCAATATTGAACAATCCCTGGAGTCTAGTATTATCGTATTTCCTGTTCATGTTATTGGTTTTTTAGAAATAAAATTTTTATT
The DNA here is from genome assembly GCA_937001555.2 of Hypsopygia costalis. Classification (NCBI taxonomy): domain Eukaryota; kingdom Metazoa; phylum Arthropoda; class Insecta; order Lepidoptera; family Pyralidae; genus Hypsopygia; species Hypsopygia costalis. The sequence continues at coordinate 7,301,281 of OW443344.2, read as the reverse complement.
GCTTGGTATTCCGGATCTTCAAAGTTATACCACTTTTTTTTAGAAAAACCGGAGAAATTACTGTTCCCCGGGAGGTCGGGGGATAAACCATTATTACCGGAGTCTCCCGGGTAATCCGGGAGGGTTGGGAACCCTAGTTAAGACGTACAATTCAGCAGATAGTGCATTATTATCAGCTTCTTAGATATAAAATACAGGATCCGAAAACATTGGAACGTATTGGGCTAGTTGCACCTTCGCGCAGTAGTGGTGTGGAGGGCTCCGGCATCGGCTGTTCACTATCACCGTGGCACCTGTGCGCACTTGTCGCGCGCAGAATGCACCTACGGCACGTAACGTTACACTTATGAACGAAATTCATAAGCGATGCCCGGATGCCGACGTATTCGCTGATACTTTATATCAATTTATAAACAAGTGTTTAAATTCTTTGTAATTATTATTTTTTCATAATATTTGTATCTTAAGCTATGTACATGAGTGTTTTGGTTACATGACTGTAAACTTATGTATGTTATCGAATAAATAAATAAATTATATAACGAGCCCGTTGGTCGAATGGCCAGCAATAAAAAAAGACTTTACACACACTACCATGTATTTGAAATGGTAGTGTGTGTAAAGTAACAACCAAACGCATAAATAGCTCTTTTGTTTATTGTTAAGTTAAGTCATAATTTATATTATGGTCGAATTTCAACCACTGGGCGATCACTTGTATCAATTATAACAACTAATAACAAAGCCAAAGTATACGATAAAAACGTTATCAGCTGACGTATGCACGTATTCGTGGTAAAATAATAATACAAAATCGTTTATCGCAATCGATGTCTATGTATATAAATAAATAAATATTGTCAGACAAATTACACAGCGCCATCTAGCCCCAAAGTAAGCGAAGCTTGTGTTATGGGTACTAGACAACTGATAAACATACGTAAATACATTTTTATTTCTAAATACATACGATACATAGTAAACACCCAGACTATGACAAACAGACATGTTCATGCACACAACTGTTTGTCGTATGTGGGAATCGAACCCACGAGCGTTGGTGTCGAAGCCGCGTCATTGACCGCTACGCCACCGAGCTCGTCATTCAAGATTCAAAACGAATGTAATCAGAAGAAATTAGTAGGAACCTCTAATTTTGTGATGCCTTCAATTGTGTTTATTTTTATATACAGAGAAAAATCTATAGCAAGGAAACATGACGTCATTACAGTACTCAAATTTATGAGGAGGGCTCTCGTACAAGGGGGACTTAATAAAATAATGTCCAACATTGTGATTTCAATTTTACCAGCAGTAGGTAACTCAAAGAGTAATATACAATGATTTATAAACCCTATAGATATGGCATACCTATATATAAATTACATCGAAAAACGGTTCCCGTCGCCTGGGAGACCTATAACTATAGCTATCCTATCATCTCGGCACTTTAATATGTACTGCTCTCTCTTTCTCTCGCTGAGTACATAATCGGCGCAATGGCGTCTTTTTTCTTGCAAAAATATGATATTAACCTAAAAACACGTTAAATACGAGGAGTTCGATGGCATCGTTGCTCGTGTCTGTCTAATCGAACCCACAAGTTCAGCAATATCGGCCGTAGCCTGTGCGTGGATGGGTTTTTTTTATTTTATTGTCAGACAAATTACACAGCGCCATCTAGCCCCAAAGTAAGCGAAGCTTGTGTTATGGGTACTAGACAACTGATAAACATTCGTAAATACATTTTTTTTTGTAAATACGTACTTATAATACATATAAAACACCCAGACCAAGACAAACAGACATGTTCGTGCACACAAATGTTTGTCCTGTGTGGGAATCGAACCAACGAGCGTTGGCGTCGAAGCCGATTCATTGACCGCTACGCCACCGAGCTCGGTTTATTTATCTTGAGCTCCTCCGTGCTTCGGAGGGCACGTTAAGCCGTTGGTCCCGGCTGTTGCTATTAAATGACAGTCATTAAGCCAAGTCAGTGGCCTTTAGGATGCTTGAAAACACTGATCAGCAGCATGGTGGAGTATGCTCGAAAGCCATTCGATTAAAGGGAGATACCTATATCCTTGTAATACAATGAATATGATGCAGATGTCAGCAGTGGGATTAATAATGGCTGACGACGACAACACGTTCAAAATTCAAAAATTCAAAATAATTTATTTGCAATAAATAGGGTAACATTTAAACAGATGTTATTTAAAAACATCAAATATGATTCTGTACTTTATCCTAAGTGATCCCTTGAGCTTTATTTACTTTTTGTAAACATGAATTGTTAATTAAAATGAAAAAATACCGTCTTCTGTGTTACGATACAGAAGATGGTATTTTTACCTATTTCAATCAATAGGCTATTTTCCAATGTTTAAAAATTGTATAAATTATTTAACGATATCGTAAAATACACAAAACTATAAAGATCTGCAAACTTGCATTCTGATATCTTCAGTCAGACTTTTTTTAGCGTCGATCAAAGTTTGGCGGGAAAGTCCATTTTAAAAGTATGAAATTATAAAAAAATAATATTCCCATTGGAGAAGTTATAAAAAATGCTATAACTTTTATTACGATACTAATCACATAAACGTAATATTGAACATAGCTATCGTACAAATAACTGATTTGATGCATACAAAATACAAACCTGTGACGTCATAATTCGGTAGTCTTTTGTATGGAGCGTTTTCGAGACAGTTTAAAAATTGTGATTTTCAAAATATCATATCTCGAGAGATTTTTGTGCTATCGAAGTAATTCTTTCACCTATGGTTATATTATGGAGACGTCCCTACATATCAAACCGAAAAAAATGTTAGTCAAATAGCCTATTGTCACAAACGTCAGTTTCGTCGGCTTGCTTGTCCGAACTAATTGCGAGGTGAGAAATTTCGTTCACCTTTAGGGTGTACGTTTTTGACGCTTGTGGCATATCTATACTATTTAAAACATCATTGGTAAATAACGTCAGTGACATAGTGTCATTGATACGTGCGAATAACTGGCCCACGTGAATACACATTTTGTCCAAATAGATTACGTAGCTGAAAACTGGTTCTATCGAGTTTCTAAATCTATTAGATAACTATTAGATAAAAAAAAATAGTATTATCAGTTAGCAAAGGGGAGGTACATGGGACGGGGGCCCAGCATATTCCCACATGCAAATGTGAAATATCTTGCCATGGTCCCGTGTCGTACCAGGGAGGGTGACCCTAGTACCCGGCCTACTAGGGTAACCCTCCCGGGTACGACACGGCACCACATGGTTGTATCTCTGGGACTACTCATTCGACATCGATCTTTGGCTATTTGCTATAACTGTGACATTAGGTTTGCTGTAAAAAAAGACGGCTTTATAGTATTTGGATGAGAGACAACTGTAGAAAATTTAGTCTAATACATCTATCACTTTTTTACGGGACGAGGGTGCCCACCACACATTCCCACCAGTGTCTCCTCTGTAGCCAGGATTAACAGCGGCGACCACCAAAAAAGGCAATGAACAATGAAGTCCATTGCAGTCCCGGGGGTAAAACTACGGCTGCCTTGAACCTCACAAGGAATTTAATCAGAAGAAATTAGTAGGAGTATGGAGCTTTTGGAATTTGACTTGTGACGCGTGACGCGTGCGTGCCTCATTACGTGGGACACTCACTCGAACAGAAAATTATGTCAATTCAGCAGAAAATATTAGTGATGAAGAGATTGCAACCAGACTACAGATACTAAAAGAAACTCTACAACATTTTAACGAAATACAAAAAGATATTGAACTTGAAACAGAAGATACACAATTAGAAGAAGAAATACAATACAGGTACGAATTTCAAGGTGCTTACTCATCGATAAAGACCAAACTTATGATTTTAGAAAAACGTAACAACCCGAAACAAATTGAATATCCGCACTCAGCTTCAGGCTCTAGCTCACAGCTAAAGTCTTCACACTCACTAAAAGTTACTTTTCAACCATTTCAAGAAAAAGAAACCTTTCAAAATTTCACAAAAAGATTGAAAGTTCATTTTTTACTTCATAACATAACTGAACCTCAAACTAAAGTATACATATTACTGTCTACTTTATCTCCTGAACTACACGAGAGAATACATGACATTTGCTCGCCGGAAGATCCTATTAGTAAAAGTTTTGAAGAATTAACTAAAATATTGGACGACTTCATAGACCCTAACCAAGCCTGGCCTAAACCAAGCGTTTGGGCCCTTCAGCACAAATTTATTTCGCGTGTACAACAAACGGATGAAACCGTGGCAACTTTCGCCTCAGAACTGAAGAAACTCTCTCTGAACTGTGAATTCAAATGCCAGAGCTGTCACAAACTTACATTAGATAGCTTTTTGTCCTTACAATTCATTAGAGGATTAAGGGATGGTGACATACGTACGAAAATCTTACAAGATCGAGATACCCTACCATTTTCGAAGTTAGTACAGATAGCAACTTCAATTGAAATGGGGAAATATGAAAATGTCAAAATGTGCACAGACATCCATAAACAATGTGATTCGATTAATAAAGTATCAATTCCTGCAAGGAACTACACAACACACTCACGAAATTCAGAAAGAAATGAGTTAAGAACGCCGATTACTGTAGAAAAATTAAGAGGTAAATGTTTTAGATGTGGGAAGGATGACCACCGATCCAATGAATGTGGTGCACTTAAAAGTACTTGTCGAAAATGCCTAAAACAAGGACATCTAGCGCGCGTCTGCCTACAGAGAAACAGAACAAATCAAATAGATGACTCTTCGAGTAACGTCAGCAACGAAACTACAGGGGACATACATCTCATTAAGAGCGAGCTGTCAGAAAGATACATGATCACTATCAATATTGAAAATAAAAGAGTTCGCATGGAATTTGATACAGGTGCAACTCTATCTTCCATATCTTTAAAATTATATAAACAGCTATGTATTTCTAAAAAAGTATATAAGACTGACATGAGATTAAGAACATACACTGGCGAAATTATCAAGCCTACTGGCGTTGTATATGTAAAGTATACTTACAAAAATCAAACATTTTATGGAAAATTATACATAATTGACCAAGATGTGGATCCAATCTGTGGACGTAGCTGGATGAAAGATCTGAATGTTGAATTATCTGATATAAGAACTCTACAAATATGTGACAAATCTACTGAATTAGACCAATTATTAGAACAATTTTCAACTGTATTTAAAACCGATTTAGGTAAGATACTGAACTATAAAGCTCACTTACACTTAAAAGAAAATTTTCAACCAATATTCATCAGACCGCGAAGGATACCTTATGCTCTCAAAGAAAAGGTAGATGCAGAATTAGAACGTCTATGTACAGAAGGTGTCATTACAAAAGTAGATAGTTCTGACTGGGGAACACCAATCGTACCGATTGTCAAACCTAATGGAAGCATTCGACTTTGTGCTGATTACAAGGTAACATTAAACAAAGCAATTAAGGATGAACAATATCCAATACCAATAATTGAAGACATATTCGCAGACATGAATGGTGGAAAATTATTTTGCACACTAGATATAACACAGGCATATTTAAATATGGAAATGGACGACGAAAGTGCCCTTTTACAGACCCTTAGTACTCATAAGGGCACTTACAAAGTAAACAGACTTATGTTTGGAGTCAAAGTCGCACCTAGTCTTTGGCAGAAGTTCATGGATCAACTTTTACTCGGATTAGAAGGGGTCAAATGTTTCTTTGATGATATCATAATTCAAGGCACGACGGAAGAGCAACTATTACATAGACTCAAAGGGGTTCTACAAAAATTGAAACAGAATAACTTACGAGTCAATAAAGATAAGTGTTAATTTTTCAAACAAAGCATCGACTATCTTGGTCACACTATTGATAAAGATGGGTTACATAAGAATAAAGAAAAAACACGAGCTCTTGCAAACGCCGAGCGCCCGACCAATGTAAATGAATTACGAATCTTCCTTGGGATGGCTAATTATTACAACAAATTTATGCCGAACCTCGCTGCCATGACTAGCCCATTAAACGAACTTCTTAAAAAAGGTACTCACTTTACATGGTCTGCGAAGTGTGAAGAAAATTTTACTAAAATTAAGAATGAAATTTTGAGCGACAGAGTTTTAATTCATTTTGACCCAGCGAAACCTATAATATTGGCTACTGACGCATCACCAGCGGGTCTAGGATGTGTACTCTCACACAAACTTTCAGACGGTTCAGAACGACCCATTGCCTTCGCATCAAGAACCCTATCCAAGGCGGAAAAGAAATACAGTCAAATTGATAAAGAAGCCACTGCTATCTACTGGGGTTTAAAGAAATTCTTTCATTACTGTTATGGACGAAAATTTACATTACTCACAGATCATAAACCACTTACATCAATCTTCCACCCTCAACAGACGTTGCCAGCCCTAAGCGCAATGAGATTATTTCACTACGCACATTTTCTATCAGGTTTTAACTATAACATAGAATATAGACCTTCATTAAAAAATTCAAACGCAGATTATCTGTCAAGATTTCCGGTTCAACATTACAGCGAAAACGCAGTCGATCAACACTGTGTGTACCAAACACAACAAATCAATTTATTAGAAATTTGCCCAGAAACAATTGCCGAAGAAACAAAGAAGGATACGGATTTACAAGTCTTACTACAAGCATTAAAGTGTGGCCGACGATCACTTAAGGAATACGGATATAATGATAACGAGTTCACATTACAAGATGACTGCATACTACGAGGAATACGTGTGGTTATTCCACAGACTTTACGGAGTCGTGTGCTTGACGAATTACACGCAGGACATATCGGGATGCTTAAAATGAAATTATTGGCCCGCAGTCACGTATACTGGAGAAATATTGACAAAGATATTGAAAACAAAGTTAAATCATGCAGAGCGTGCCGTTTAGAGCAAAACGAACCAACTAAAACACCACTCCATCACTGGGAAGAACCTACAGGTCAGTGGCAAAGAATTCATATTGATTTTGCCGGCCCTGTATACGGACATCATTTATTTATCATAGTAGATGCTTATTCTAAATGGGTCGAGATAATCCCCACCAAAATAACTACTAGCACGTGGTGCATCCAGAAATTAAAAGAAATCTTCTGCACTTTTGGATTACCGTATATTGTGGTGTCTGACAACGGACGCCAGTTTATATCCCAAGAATTTGAAAATTTTCTAATAGAGTGTGGAACATCCCATAGAACTTCCGCCCCTTACCACCCAGCCACTAATGGTCAAGCTGAGAGATATGTTCAAACTGTTAAGAAGGCGTTACGTGCATTGCGAGGTGAGAAATTTGGTTCACCTCTATCTATGGTGTACGTTTTTGACGCTTATGGCATATCTATACTATTTAAAACGTCATTCGTAAATATTTATATATCCTTGAGCTAACGTCAGTAACATAGTGTCATTGATACGTGCGAATAACTGGCCCACGTGAATACACATTTTGTCCAAATAGATTACGTAGCTGAAAACTGGTTCTATCGAGTTTCTAAATCTATTAGATAACCTGGGTTAGTATTATCAGTTAGCAAAGGGGAGGTACATGGGACGGGGGCCCAGCATATTCCCACATGCAAATGTGAAATATCTTGCCATGGTCCCGTGTCGTACCAGGGAGGGTGACCCTAGTACCCGGCCTACTAGGGTAACCCTCCCGGGTACGACACGGCACCACATGGTTGTATCTCTGGGACTCCTCATTCGACATCGATCTTCGGCTATTTGCTATAACTGTGATGTTAGGTTTGCGGTAAAAAAAAAGACGGGTTTGTAGTATTTGGATGAGAGACAACTGTAGAAAATTTAGTCTATTACATATATCACTTACTTACGGGACGAGGGAGCCCACCACACATTCCCACCAATGTCTCCTGTGTAGCCAGGATTAACAGCGGCGACCGCCAAAAAAGGCAATGAACAATGAAGTCCATTGCAGTCCCGGGGGTAAAACTACGGCTGCCTTGAACCTCACAAGGAATTTAATCAGAAGAAATTAGTAGGAGTATGGAGCTTTTGGAATTTGACTTCCACTTTTGGCAATGTGAGAGACAGCTATATGGCAAATAAGGTATTAATAGCCTATATATAAAAGCATGTGAGTCACCTGGTGGAAAGCAATCATCACCGACCATGGAGATCAGCAACACCAAGGGGTAGCTGATACGTTGCCAGCCTTTTAAGGGAAATATAGACTTTGTTCTTGAAGGCTTCCATATCGTATTTGTTCGGAAATACGACTGAAAATGGAAGTTGATTCCACAATTTCCACCGTACGTGGTAAAAAATGTCTTAGGAAACTTACTGTAGTAGATCTATCTATCTATATTTACTCTGTGGTAGTGGTTTATTGCCTCTAACAGGCTCTGTGTAAAGAGCCTGTTGCTATACGAACTCTGGAGGTCATTGCTTTATTACAGGAAAAGTCATATACATTACAATCATTCGTAAGACGAGTGCGGCTGGTCATGAGACATTCATATCATCAAATCAATTAGTCGTATACTGATGATTCATACTCATAGTCATTTTGTTTGGCGACCGTTACCACCCATTGCCGGTGCCCAACCGATTGCCATCGATTTTTTTGTTTCCAAGAACAGGGGTCCTAATAATATTATTAAAACTCACGTGAGACATTATACTAAATTAATTAGATAAATTAAACGGGTCACTCACGTCTTTTTGTCGGGAAAGCCGACTAGTTTCGATCTCAAAAGGAGACCTTCATCAGGGCGAATGTCCAGACACGTCCACCCTTTGTCTCTCGCGCCGGACGTCGGCTTTCCCGACAAAAAGACGTGAGTGACCCGTTTAATTTATCTAATTAATTTAGGGGTCCAAATGCCGAAGCTGAAGCCGATTACCATTGGATTTTTTGATTGAAAAATTTACACGACTGCTTAGATTGTTGGTAATTGTATGTAGCTCAGCTGAAAGAAACCCTAGAGCTCTAACGACTAAGCTAAATAAGTTTGTCAATAACTTTAACCCAATAAATAAATAAATATTGTCAGACAAATTACACAGCGCCAACTAGTCCCAAAGTAAGCGAAGCTTGTGTTATGGATACTAGATAACTGATAAACATACGAAAATACATTTATTTTTTTGTAAATACATACTTATGATACATAGAAAACACCCAGACCAAGATAAACAGACATGTTCATGCACACAAATGTTTGTCCTGTGTGGGAATCGAACCCACGAGCGTTTTATATCAATTTTTGGAATCAAAAATACCGATGGCAATCGGAATCGGCTCCAGCCGATTACCATCGGATTTCTTGACTAGGAAAATGAAACTTTAGCTTAGATTGAGTGTTTAGCTTGATTGGTAAAAACCATAGAGCCCTACAGAATAAGTAGAAGATGATTGTCAATAACTTAAACCTATGATCTAATTTCGCAATCAAAAAGTAAGCGGATTCAGCTTCGGCGGTAGGGCTCCTGAGGGGCAATTCTCGTAATTAAAATATAGTCAAAATTCAGTTTCGATCCAGTCTCGATCTCATAAATATCACATTTGGTATTCTCGTAACACAATATGTAACTTATTTTCAAGCCACCGGGGACCCAAGAGCCGGCGCTTACTTGGGTCAGAGGCTAAGCATCGCCATCCAAAGGGGTAACGCTGCTAGCGTTTTAGGCACGCTGCCTCACGGACCTACTTTAGATAGTTTTTGTTAAGATAGGTTTACACAGTTTAGTTTAGTTTTTATTGTCTGCATTATATTATTTATGAAAATTATTATAGTACCTAATTAAAATTTAAAATAAATGTGTAGTGAATAAATGTTATCCCCTAATATGTAACTTCAAAATTAAATTTAAGCGGAATATCGAAATGTGAGTGAAAATTAAACAAATTAAGAATGTTACTTTGCCAACAACAAGAGTTGATAATAATTAATTAATGAAATCAAGTATATAATTTTAGTCAATTCACAATTTAATCTCGATTCGGTCAACTTTCAATCTGGGTTCGTAGAAAAATTACGAGAATCGGCCTCCTGGGGCCCTACCGCCGAAGCGGAAGCCGATTACCATCGACTAATTTGATTCGAAAAATGAGTCTTATGTTTTAGGTATTGACATCAATCGTCAGCTTAATCGGTAGAGCTCCAGGGTCTCTACCAGGTGAACTAAACACAGATACCATAAATCTAAGCTAAAGTTTGATATTCGTAATCAAAAAATCCGGTAGAAATCGGCTTCAGCTTAGGCGGTACGGCCCCTGGTCTTAGGTTAAGTTATTGACAAACATCTCCAGCTTAGTGAGTAGAGCTCCAGGGTTTCTATCAGCTGAGCTAAACATCATTACCAACAATGTAAGCAGTACTATCATTTTTTGCATTAAAAAAACCCGATGGTAAGCGGCTGATCTTTCCGACTTCCACCATATGCGAGCCTCTGTTTTTTGCATCCAGCCGCTTTTTTGGGATCATCGGTCAATCTACCCGGGTAAGGAGAGGAGGGAGGGGGGGGGGGGGGTAATTAACGATACAGCAATGTAATTCAGTTCATCTTTAAAGCCAAAGTCAAACTTATTCGCACCTGGTGTATTCTGCCAATTAGCAAATGGGGTTCTGGCGAAAGGGAGGACTACCTCCCTTTCGTCAGATTTCAGCCTGGCTCTATAGGCACTAGCCTATAGAGCCAGGCTGAAACATCGTTACCTCACAGAAGACGGCAGAAAAATAACATTACTTTTGTGAATATGAATGATATCAGAAGGATAAGTAATCTAAGGATCCGAAATCCTACCGTCCTATCACTCTGTTACCATCTTTTACCATCTTTGGGTAAACTACTTGAACGTTTAATTGTACCACTATACCACCACCACAGACAATAGCATGGGATTCTTCAAAAAGGACGTGAAGAGGTTTTTACAAGGTCGGCAACGCGCGTGTGTTTCCCGTGGTGTTACAGGCGTTCATAGTCTACGGTAACTGCTTTTCATCATACGGGCCGTATGCTTGTTTGCCACTACAGAAATATCGTAATATAAAAACATGATTGTCTGTAAAGTCGCAATATAAAACAATGGTTGTCTGTAAAGTCGGTTTACGGACGATAACGTCAGAAGAAAACATCGGCCGATGGAGTGGAAGAGAGATAGATGCGTCACTTAGGCCGATCGTGCCTCTCTATTGCTTGTTCGAACTGACAATGAGTCATGCTTTTTCGTGCGTGCAGCCGGCGTTCATCGATTTATAAGAAGATATCATGTCAAAAAGTTATATTAAAAAAACTGACTGTGTTAGCAACAATTGGGCTGGTATGCACTGGTTGATACAGATGATCAATTTACCGTCATTAAAAATGGTTGAGAGACTTGCGAGGCATTCCCGGCATTAGGAATTAATGGTCAATCGTGGTTCGTTAGGTTTCGTAACCGAGCAGATAATGGAGGCAAAGTGAAGTCAAATAAATTGTCATTTCGGTTAATTGTTGGGAGTTTCATCACGTTTTGAATCCGTTTTGGGTTTGCGTGACCATTGTACATTCCTTTGTTTAGATAGTTAATTTATTCAGGTGTTATTTTGCGAAAGTCAAATTTACAGGCAATTTGATCTACACTACTTTGCGTGCTTCCGCCACGAGTTTCATGAAAATTACTGCCGGCCGGCGCCCAACCGGCCCAACCACTACTGCTATTAGATGCATGCGACCGTCGTGGCTGCTTTGGTCGTATCTGCTTCAGCTACTGCGGTAGTCTCGCCAACATCTAAAACAGAAGAAACGTGCGACTACCGCCGCCTCGACTGCTGAGGTCGTCTCTGCAACTCGTGTTTAACCTCTACGCGAGGCATCATTAGGCGATCTGTAGATGTTGATGATTAGAATAACTTTTTCTTTTGTCATTTGTAGGTTGTTGCCTCTGTTTACTCTTGGCTGACACGAATCTTGTATAATAATAATAGTGGCATGTGGACTCAACGATTATTGTTCCGATAGTCGTGTCAGTGAACGGACTTATAGCGAAGAGCCTCGACCGTCACCTTGAGAAGCTCTCGCTCGGCAGTTGGGTCAAGAACCAGATGCAGAAGGCGGTTCTTCTGGACACGGCCCGCATTGTGAGGAGATTCCTCACTCTGGAGCCCTGACCACCGGTGGCTTGGGTCTTCGCTCCGCTACCGGCTTTTTTTTATATATTTGTAAATGTATTTTGTAAATTTTATATTTAAAAATGCAAAAAAAAGAGAGGTTGAATAAATATAATAATAATAATAAATATTGTCAGACAAATTACACAGCGCCATCTAGCCCCAAAGTAAGCGAAGCTTGTGTTATGGGTACTAGACAACTGATAAACATACGTAAACATTTTGTAAATACATACTTATGATACAGAAAACACCCAGACTAAGACAAACGGACATGTTCATGAACACAAATGTTTGTCCTATGTGGGAATCGAACCCACGAGCGTTGGTGTCGAAGCCGCGTCATTGACCGCTACGCCACCGAGCTCGTCAATTACAACTGGACTACACTGGTACTGCCGTGTTGAGGCTTAAGGCTGCCTATGTGCTGCGAAAGTCGCGCCACTTTGAATAAAAAATCTAGGTGGGTGGGAGGAAGATTCTACAGTGTGGGACGATGAAGCTTTAAACTGAATGAGAAAAACGGAGGATTGCATTTGGTGGAAAGCATTGAGGAAGGCCTATATCCAGTGGGTAAATATAGGCTAATGATGATAGTAATGGTAAGTGTAATGTTAGTTTATTTTATATTATCCTATATTACAATTCCGTCAGGCCTACCTTCACATTGAACCTATGTTAAGGAATGGAAAATACTTTCCCGTTCCTCACACAGCCTCTTACCACCGACTCTTATTGCGATTCAATAACTGAAAAGAATGCTTATTCATACCAATGAATAAGCGACTCTATTTCAAATACAATAGAGTCGCTTATTCATTGGTATGAATAAGCATTCTATTCAGTTATTGAATCGTAATAAGAGTTGGTGGTAAGGGGCCAGGGCTCTACCACAATACACAAGTATATTGTGGCCCTACAGTCGAAGCTGACACTGATTACCATCGATTTTTTTGATTCCAAAAATTGGTCGCAGGTTAAAGTTATTGACAAACATTCTCTAGGTAGAGCTTTAGAGTTTCTACTAGCTGAGCTAAACATAATTATCAACAATGTAAGCAGTAGTTTCGTATGGCCGTGTGGTTTCCGGCAGACTAGAATAGAATCACTCCGTTTCTTCCCGTGGACGTCGTACAAGGCGACTAAAGGAAATACATTATCAAATATCGATCAGGCCTCCCCAACCCGTTTGGGCAGCGTGGGGAGTGTAGGCCAAATCCTTTTTCCGTCTAGGACGGACGAGAGAGGGTTGTGCTCCTGTAGTGGAGACTAAAATGGACCTGATGATGATGAAGCAGTAGTTTCATTTTCCCTTCCAAAAGTTCCGATGGTAATCGGCTTCAGCTTCGGCGGTAGGACCCCTGGTGTTAAAGTAGGTAAATTAATGTACTTTAGGAAAAAAAATCTTGCATCTAAAAATTTTGAACATTTTGTTGCACGTTCGTTTAGAAATAAATGCATTCTTTTTACATTATGAATATTACAAAAAAACATACACGCCTTGTAATTAGCGAAGTTTAATTTCAAGTCACCTTCGGACGGTTCAGCGACCTTGGAATCAATGCCATCACGATTTCAGACAAACCGAGGTAAACTTTATTTAACCAAGAAGTAAATAACTCCCAATGTGTCGGACGCCAAAATCGAGTAAACATGTGCATTTAAGTAACTATAGATTTCATGGCTACGGACTGAAGTACTTATGTAGACAATGACAATACAAGACAATAATGACATTTAATATTTTGTAATGAGATAATCTGTAGAGCATGACTAGCTGCTGTGATCATTTGCAAAGCCTGAAAAAAGTGCTAAGTTGAACTGTACTTCCTATTAAGTTTATGTCAACGTTCATTATTAACGTTCACAATGCAGTTGCACAATCTATTGTTATTAAGTCTATTTCTAGATTTTCTGTTTGCCTAATGAGCTAGTACTAATATTATTATTCGGTATTTATATTATGCGGCATTAAAACTAAATATTACTGGCACGTTTATTTCAAAACACTTAACAGGGTTTTTTTTTTATGCTGCGTCGGGTGGCAGACAAGCATACGGCCCGCCTGATGTGAAGCGGTTACCGTAGCCATATTAACGCCTGCAACATAAAATATTGCTCGCGCGCCGCCACTCCCGCTGCCAACGCAGCATCTCCTTCCTTTCTTTCTGGTGACCTCACTCACTCGCAGGAACACAACAACCCTCAAGGGAATTGTTATTTGGCTGCGGTATTCTGTGAGGTGGAGGTACATTCCCCAGTCGGGTAGCTTACAATTACGCTTCCTACCTCTCTTTTCGCCGGAGCTTCGTTTGTCTGTCAGCAGGGTGCACCACGTGCAGGTGAAGTTGGTTTTGGTTCAAAGATCTTGATGAGCCACTTACACCCCAAAACAGTTTAGAACAGTTGCTAAATCATTCATGATTATAAGATCTGATGTACTTACATAATGGCAAAAATAACAACTTGAACTTGAACTTGAACAATGAGATATTATAAGACATCATATCTATTTAGGTTAACGGGACGAGGGCCCACCACACATTCCCACCACTGTGTCTCCCGTGTAGCCTGGATTAATAGCGGTGACCACCAAGAAAGGCAATGGGCAATTAAGGAAGTCCACTGCAGTCCCAGGGGCTGTCTTGGAACTCACGACGAATTTAATCAGAAGAAATTAGTAGGAGTAGGTAGCTTTTGACCTATTTAGATTACCGGGACGGGGGCCACCACACATTTCCACCACTGTCTTCTGTGTGGCCTGAATTAACAGCGGCGATCACCAAAAAATGCCATGAACAATGAAGTCCACTGGAGGCCCGAGGGTTAAAACTACGGCTGCCTTGGAATTCTTACCACAAACTTATTATATCGCAAACTTTAAAAACCAAAGTCTTCAACCAGTGCATCCTCCCCGCCAGGACCTACGATGCAGAAACTTGGACTCTAACCATTGGGCTGGTCCATAAATTGAAATTCGCGCAACGAGCTATGTAGAGACCTATGCTCCGCATTTCTCTATGAGACCGAATCCTGAACGAAGAAATTCGGAGAACCAAAGTTGTTGACATAGCTCTCAAAGTCAACTGGCTGAAGTGGCAGTGGCCTGGCCACATCTGCCGAGTCAGTGATGGCAGATGAGCAAGGAGAGTCCTAGAGTGGAGACGTCTTGTGGGGCGACGAAGCGTCGAGCGCCCTCTTTTTAAGTGTACCGATGACCTCAGGTCGCATATGGTGGAAGGCATTAGGGACGGCCTATGTCCAGCAGTGCATAGATACAGGTTGTTGATGATGTAGTTTGCCCCATATATGTTACTAAGTAAAATTTTCATTCTAAAAGCTGATGAGATGTTTAGGACAGCAAAAAAGTAATTTAATTAAGTAATATAAAGTAGTTTTAATAACGGGATTTAGTCTAGCCAGTGGAGTAATCTGGACTAAATTGGTATGTGCTAGAAGTCTATATACACGTGTCGGCCCGTTCGGACGGAATTCAATTTGGTGGGCACATACGACGGATAGATAATTAAAATCGATCGGCTCTCTCTAATCGGCTATGGCACATCGGTATATGTCACGTAATGAATTAGTAATTTATTAATAATGACCCGATCCTTGGCCAATGTATCGTAAATTCGTAATGGTGTTTTGATTACGACGAAACGTTTAGTGGAAACATTTGGTTTAGATGAGCTCAGTAGTCGAATGGGTTCGATCCCCTCACAAGACGAACATTTGTATGCATGAACGTATCTGTTTGTCTTGGTCTGGGTGTTTTCTAAGTGTTATAATTACGTATTTACAAAAAAATATATATTTAAATACATTTATCAGTTGTCTTGTCTAGTGGTACCCATAGCTTTAATAAATATAAGCTCTGTGCTTAAATTGGGATAAGATAGCGCTGTGTAAAATATCCAGAAATATTTATTATCATAACATTTATTCCTTTCGTATCATTTATTTATTAAATAAATAATAATAAATAAATATTTCTGGACAATTTACACAGGTGGGTTCGATTCCCACACAGGACAAACATTTGTGTGCATGAACATGTCTGTTTGTCTTGGTCTGGGTTTTTTCTATGTATCATAAGTGTGTATTTACAAAAAAATAAAGTATTTACGTATGTTTATCAGTTGTCTAGTACCCATAACACAAGCTTTGCTTACTTTGGGGCTAGATGGCGCTGTGTAATTTGTCTGACAATATTCTCAACTCTAGCTTTCCATAACTTATGAACACATTTTTCATCTGTTGGTAACCTACGTCTTTAAAATTGCTTTCATGGAGGCAATTATAGAAAAGGCGGTAGGCCCCGTGGACGATAACTTTTGACGTGAATATTTCTTTAAAATTGCTTCTGTAAGAAGGCAATTCAAAAAAACGAATGATAAAAAATCGGTGGATACAGTTTGGTGTTGCCGCTACAAATCTATCATCTCCATCCAAAATTCAATCACACCGCTGGATAGATGAAGGATCAAAGAATTTATGGAGCGGAGCGAGCGGAAATGTTATTTACGCCGAAAAGTCAATCTTGGAAATGAATAGGCTCCAAAACCACTGAACCGATTTCGATGAAACTTGTCACAATTAAAGACCTCGACACGCCTGAGGTTTGAGTCGAAAAAAAATTGACATCGATAATGTCTTTGAGGAATGATCATCAAATCCCACATAGGCGGGAGAGGTGAATTTTTCCATTTTTTTAATATTTATAATTATAATTTAAATTTTCACAATAATGCTAGTATTTTTTACTCATTAACTTTTTCAGCTTTGTTTAAGAATTATTTACTTTGATGTGCTTTGCGTGTTTTTTTAGTTGTTTTAAAACTATAATTATTTAATATTTATAATTATATTTTTAATAGTTGTTATTTTTATGTACGACTGAATAAAATGTTTTTCCAGGATAAAAAGTAGCCTATGTGACTCTTCAGACCTTCCACCGGAAAAAAAGTCAATCCATTGATTCCTTCCGACGTGAAAGAATGACAAATAAACAAACAACGGGCTTTCCCATTTATAAAATAAATATTCCTGGACAAATTACACACCGCCATCTAGTCTCAAACTAAGCGAAGCTTGTGCTATTAATTAAAAATTAAAATGTTTTTATTGCGACCAACAAGGATCATTATAAAATAACTATGGGTACCAGATAACTATTTATATAAATATATATATTACTTTCATTTTTTAAATACTTGAATAGAAAACACTAATACCAAGACAAACAGACATGTTCATGCACACAAATGTTTGTCTCGTGCGGGGATCGAACCCGCGAACTCGGAGTGAAAGTGGCCATTGCTAGCCGTTCGACCACCGGGCTCGTCGCCTAATCTTATTAATTCTTCTCATAATTTTATAAATTATTAAGTATATTATTAAGTACGTATAAATTATTAAGTACGTAAAGCAAAAACTATGTACCCCATTTTTACGAAAATTGCGCGGACGGAGGTGTATGCAATTTCGCACACTTATAGTTTATATAGAAACTAGCGACCCGCCCCGGCTTCGCACGGGTGCAATGCTGATACTAAATGTACTACAGAAGGTCTTTGCGCTTTGTCCTATCCAGTCCTTCCCCAGTTATAAGCACACGCCGCCGGCTCCGCGGCCGGTACCGCCACAGCCGTTATGTCCCTGCATTTTAAATGTGTAATATCTTCTAAACTATTCATTTAAATTACATGCTGTGAAGGGCCATATTGATCTATATTAAATGCGCAATGTATTTAAGGTACTTAATTGGATAAGGATTAATTCTGTATTGCTTAAAATCGCTTCGTAAATAAGGCATTATTTCTTGTAAAAAGCAAAGGATAAAATAACGGTTATTGTGTGTTACCACTAAGAGATAGACATATACCATCGCGAACTTTTTTGTAGACCATTTTAAGGTGAACAATACTGTACTACATTATTTTGATCTATCTCGTTTGGTTCAGCCAGCGTTTGCAATGAAAGAGCAAAAAAATGTGTTTATTTACGACATCACATTAGAAACCTCTAAATTATCAGTGTTTTTCTACTATGTTATGCATATATTATACATATAAACTTTCCAGTTGAATCACTCTATCTATTAAAAAAAACCGTATCATAATCCGTTGCGTAGTTTCAAAGATTTAAGCATACATGGGGACATAGGGACAGAGAAAGCGACTTTGTTTTATACTATGTAGTGAAGGTGCAGATTGCTAATATATTTTTTTAAACTATGCTAAATACATTAAATCAATAAAAAAACATTGCACACACTACCATGAATTTGACACACTACTTATACTCTTTGGTCGAATTTCGAACACTCGTTGATATTAATTTATAATATTTATGGAAGTACGTATATACAATCAGTTGCCAGTATTGTCAGCTGTTACTCTCCCATAATCAAATCACCGATGGCATTAAAATGTTCCTGACCAATCAAACAGTTTGTTTGGTTGTAGCACCTACCTGGATCAGACAATAAAGTGACATTGCCGATTTGATTATGGCCAGTATGTAGGCCAATTGGATTCGTCACCCCAGCTACGCATTACGAGTTACGACCCATTACAGAGCCCTAACGAGCGAATGTTCGGAAGATTCCGTCCCAAGCGTCGATGGAGACATAGTAACAGAATTATAAATATAGGATATTGGATGAAGGGCGATGTGGCGAGCTGTAATCTCGTTTAATTCCTATCAGGCATTTTGTCCAGGGGCCCTACAGCCGAAGCTGAAGTCAATTTATCATTGAATATTTTGATCCCTTAAAAAATTGGGTTAGGTTTGACTTAAGTATTGACAAATTTGACGAGATGACGCGGCTTCGACACCAACGCTCGTGGGTTCGATTCCCACACAGGACAAACATTTGTGTGCATGAACATGTCTGTTTGTCTTGGTCTGGGTGTTTTCTATGTATCATAAGTATTTATTTACAAAAAAAAAATGTATTTACGTATGTTTATCAGTTGTCTAGTACCCATAACACAAGCTTCGCTTACTTTGGGGCTAGATGGCGCTGTGTAATTTGTCTGACAATATTTATTATTTATTTATTAAATATTTTTAGGTGTGGTGGTAGATCTTCATGGTTTCTACCAGCTAAGCTAAACACAATTGCCACTAATGTAAAGTGCAGTTTGTTTTTGCGATCATAAAATCTGGTGGTAATCGGCTTCAGCTTAGGCGGTAGGCCCCCTGGACGATAACTTGTGACGTGAATATGTCTTTAAAATTACTTCCATAGGGAGGCAATTATAAGGAACGAATGATAATAAAATCGGGGGATACAGTTTGGTGTTGCAGCTACATATCTATCATCTCCATCCAAAATCCAGTCACACCACTGGAAGGATCAAAGGATTTATTACGATAGGTAAGGACTATAGAATATCGCGTGCAGGGGTGGGGGAAGCGCTACCATTTTGAGATAATTTTAGTTCATATAACGTATTCACGGAGTTCTACCACTGAGATATTAAGGTCCATGATGAGACAGCGGGGCGGGTTCAGGTCCTCTTGCCTGGTTTGTTTACTGGGCGAGAAATTCGTAATCCTGTGATATAACGACATGTTCATGTATATAAATATTTGTCTTGTGCTGGGATTGAACTCAAAGTAGTCATTACTAGCCATTCGACCTCTCGTCAACAATATATACTAGTTTCCAGGTATCACTCATTCCGAGGAGAAACCCCTACTAGGTACTCGTATATGAATGATTGACTATGGTAGTTAAGCAGAACCATTACAATTTCATGAAACTCCATGAAATAGCCCTGGCACAGTTTCGTAGGTCAATCGATAAGAAAGTTCCCTGAAACAACCATAAAATGTATGGTGATTAAACGCACCTGTTAAGGTTCCAATTTTACTCTGAACTAGTGTTCGCCCGCGACTTTGTACGCAGAATGCACGTGCCCTGGTATCTAGTGAAAATTTGACGAGCTCTGTGGTCGAACGGTTAGCAATGGCCACTTTGACTCCGAGGTCGCGGGTTCGATCCCCGCACAAGACAATCATTTTGTGTGCATGAACATGTCTGTTTGTCTTGGTCTGGGCGTTTTCTATGTACATATTATAATAATATGTATGTATTTACAAAAAAAAAGTATTTATGTATAATATCAGTTATCTAGTACCCATAGTACAAGCTTTGCTTAGTTTGAGACTAGATGGCGCTGTGTAGAATTTCCATAAATATTTGTTTATATAAGATAAGGAAATGAGTAAGTGGACAGTCGCGCACAGAGGTTGAATTTTTTTATACTTTTTTTTTATACTACGTCAGGTGGCAGACAAGCATACGGCCCGCCTGATGTGAAGCGGTTGCCGTAGCCATATTAACGCTCGCAACATATAATATCGCTCGCGCGCCGCCACCCCCGCTGCCAACGCAGCATCTCCTTCCTTTCTCAGAATGACTAGATACTTTGACTCAAGGCTAAACATTTTGTGTGTAATGTGTACTTATATGCATATTGCAGATCATTAGAGGGTGGGATAAGGGAAAATAGTTCTTCCGAGCACTCGCCATAGAATAGGCGCTAAAATACGCTAAGCGCCCCAATGTCCCTCCCTGCGGAGTTTAAGAGGTTATTTGGTTGTCTGTGGGTTCAAGCCACTCATTACACCCTCTTAAACAAACACTGTTTAAAAAAAATTAACTGAATAAACTAGGTCTTAAGACCTAGTTTATATTCAATTCATATAAATTTGCTGAGAAAAAAATACTTACCTAATAGCCAATTTTCGAAAGTCGGGCGCATAAGTGATGGATTATTTACCTATCTAAAGCAAGATTTTATAATTAAAAAAAAAAACAAAGCAAAACTTATTTATTTTGGTTTTTTTATTTCACACAGTTATGCAATATAGAGTTTAACTTTTTATATATGTACATATATATATATATATATATATATATATATATATATATATATATATATATATATATATATATAAAAATAATCCTGGCATTTTGTCCACTTCTAATATCACATGGATCAATTAGTGTTTGAAGGGCAACCGATTCAATGCCCTTAGGAACTGACAAAAGCATCGGTTGTTATCTTCAACGTCTAATGTCATCGTATCACCGGCCTTCGAGCGGCCTTCAGTTTGTATTTCCCACACGGATGTCAACATGAACCCGCATCCGAGTACAAAGTACCGAGTGAATCCTATCCAATTGATAGAGGACCCTAGTCACAACATAGTACACACATAAGTATTTTTTTTTATACAACGTAGGGTGGCAGACAAGCATATGGCCAGCCTAATCGGTAGCGGTTACCATAGCCATATTAGCGTTTGCAATATGAAATTTCGCTAGCGAACAACTTTGTAGCAACTTCAAGCCGACACCGCCTTCAACTATACAAAGCCCAGATTCGACCTTACATGGAGTACTGTTCGCATCTCTGGGCCGGTGCGCCCCAGTACTTGCTTGCTCCATTTGACCGCATACAACGAAGAGCAGCTCGTATCGTCGGTGACCCAATGATCTCGGATCGATTGGGCTCTCTCTCTACACGCAGAGATGTAGCGTCTCTTTGCATTCTATACAAATTATATCACGGGGAGTGCTCGGATGAGCTGTTTGATTTGATACCTGCCGCTGAATTCCACTATCGTACAACTCGCCATAAATTAAAATTCCATCCATATCATCTTGATAATTGGCGATCTACTACAGTACGTTTCCTAAGACATCTCATACCACGAACTGTGAAACTGTGGAATCAACTTCCCTCAGCGGTATTTCCGAACAACTACGACATGGGTGCCTTCAAGAACAGAGTTTTCATTTTCCTTAAAAGGCTGGCAACGGATCGGCGACCCCTTGGTGTCGCTGGTCTCCATGGGCGGTGGTGATTGCTTTCCACCAGGTGACCCACATGCTCGTTTGCCCCCCTCTCAAAAAATAAAATAAAAAAAATAAAAATAAAAAACTTCTTCCTTTCTTTCTGGTGACCTCACTCACTCTCAGGAACACTACAACCCTCAAGGGAATTGTTGTTTGGCTGCTGTATTCTATGAGGTGAAGGTACTTTCCATTTATCGTTTTATACTTTTTTTCCCGTGGAAATAGTTAAGCCATCAGCCACCCGTCGTCCGTGTGGAAGTTTTACGTGATAAAAACTAGCCTATGCCACTCTGTCCCCGTCTGACCCACTTTCACACTGAGACTTCACACCAGTGTTACGGTACGGAAATTTCCATTACTTTTGAGAGCAAAAATAAACCTTTAGTTTGTAATTTGAAAAGAACAAACGAATGCCAACCTAAAGGACTGCTTATTTAGTCCACTGTACCCGCAACGAGGCCACCAAGTACTTTATAAAGATTTACAACCATTATATAATATAATTTTCAATGGTAGTATTTTATTATCCCTGTATTAAACTTTAAATAAATTTGTTTACGAATACCTACATTTTTCTCCGAATCCACAGGCAAAGTACCACATAAAACATTTTACGGTTCGATAAGTTTACTGGGGCGAGTTCGTCGAACCCCATTCGTTGAGGAAAGAAAACTAGACGCGACAGCTCTCTCAGTGTGGCTGAAATGAAAATAGGCGCGCAATTAATGTATCAACAGTAACTCAATCTTGATCAACTTTGGATCAAAGACGCCAGCAGCTACATACAGTAGGACTTATTTTTTGACGTAAATAGGTACTTCTTTAAAATTACTTCCATAGGGAGGCAATTCAAAAAAACTAATGATAATAACAAAATCGGGGGATACTATTTGGTGTTGCAGCTACAAATCTATCATCTCCATCCAAAATTCAATCACTCCACTGAATAGATGAAGGATCAAAGAATTTATTACGTTAATATTACTATGGAAAATCGCGTACGGGGGAGAGGGAAGCGCTGCCATTTTGGGATAATTGTAGTGCATATAACATATTCACGTACAATGGGCGCACAGTGGATCGACTCCATACAAAGGACCGGACATAGTACACAAAAAATGAAATTTCCCGAATTTTCAAAAAAGAACGATCCCAATGTGAAGCTTAATCATTGTTGACGTCGAAAGTGTTAATATATATGTCGAATAACCTCAATTTTAGACGATATTTATTTACTAACGATTTCTTTGTATGGGAAAAAAATAAAATTCTCGTGATTTACTCATGTTTACATCTTATAGCGGGTATTGTGTCTTCCAGCGTAGTATTACCTACAATTCCTTAAAACATACTTGCTACCCCTAGGCCCCCCCTTCTGAGATATGGGACAAAATATGTTTTATTTTTATTTTTTGACAGTAATGACTGTTTAACCATACTAACAAGACTTGTAAACGGACTTTTACTGATATTTCAGTTAAATTTTTATCGCACTTATACGCACAGCATTTCTTTTTCTCATTGCGCAATTTAAAATAGGATATTTTGTTATACCCTCTCTTATGCTGAATGATAGTTCTTTATCTTCACTCTTTGTACATAATCGAATACACTCTGAAAAACGTCTCCGCTTTTGATGATCACTAAGTTCTTCAAATTGTTTTCGATTCGTTTTTTAGTTTGAGGTACATGCTTTAACTTTTAACACACTAGTTCCTTCTTGTCTCCTTATCTTCTTCAATTGGTTCGGAGTGCTAAATTGAACTTAAATGACAGTGGTTAAAATTATCTATAAAAAAGGTGTCGTTTATTCTGCTATCGAATTCATTCAAAATGGAGAAATTCAAAGAACTGTTCCGAGAAATTTCTGAAGAAGTATTCGTCCTGGCTTGAATCTGATATCATATGGCCACAGTTCATTGAACAAAATATATCAGTTCCAGGGACCAGTAACGAACCATTGATCCCAATTTAGCACTCCGAACCAATTGGAGAAGAAGAGGAGACAAGAAGGAACTAGTGTGTTAAAAGTTAAAGCATGTACCTCAACCTATAAAACGAATCGAAAACAATGAAGACCTTAGTGATTATCACCCATTTTTTTTTATTTAAATATTTTATTGCTTACAAATATATATGGTACAAAAAGAAAGTGCAAAAATCTGCGACTGCGGATCAAACTCGCTTTGCTACAGGTTAGAAGAGACACATAATGTATTTGTTTTACTTATGTTCTTCTTCGCTTCACTCTTCACAGAACTAAGTTGGTAGAGACTAATGGAAAAGGGGGTTTTTAAAGACTAGCTTTTACATGATATCTCTAATCTTCCTGTGTAGTTTTTTGTCTCGTCCTTTTCGTTCTTGATTATCGTTATATTTCTACATTTATGAAGTGGTCATACTGCTGGATTTACTTAATTGTATTACGTCACTGGAGGTTTGATCCAGAATCAGGATGGGGTGAATGAACCCGCTTTCATAGAAGGGTATTATCTCTACTTTAGACCTGATTTGACACTCCTTACCATCTCGCTTACCATCAGTTACTTATACTGTGCCATTAGGCAGATCCTATTCTTATTTACCACCTTAGCTATATAATATATAGCTAAGGTGGTAAATAAGAATAAGAATAAAAATCATTATTTTATACATTTGATACATATTATGTATAAAATGTATAAAATAATGATTTTTAAATTATGTCAATACTTAAATAAGTAAGTAGCAGTTGCCAAAAAAAAGCAATCATAAATTTTTGCTTTGTTGCAAGTGCACCCCCTGGGACACCTTTAGAACTCTAGGCAAATTTTTGACTTTAGGCAATTTTATTAGGCATAATTATTAATTATCTTTCATCTATAGGTATATAGCTGAGGAGCACGATGGCGTCGTCACGCGTGTTAATCTAATCGAACACGCAAGTTAAGCGACGTCGACCGTAGCCAATCCAAGGATGGGTTTATTTATCTCAAGCTTCTTCGTGCTTTGGAGGGCGCGTTAAGCCGTGGGTTCTTGCGGTTGTCATTAGACGACAGTCGTTAAGCCAAGTCAGTGATCTTTAGGCGGTTGGAAAACACTGGCCCTCGCCAACTCGCAGTTGGGCTGCGTGGTGGAGTATGCTCTAAACCCCTTCGGCTGAGGGGAGGCCCGTATCCCAGCAATGGGATGAATAAGGGTTGACGACTATCTATAGCTGGTTCACGTAGTGGTTATATGCTCTTTGGCTATAGCTACCTATCTATGTAATGTCAGTGTATCTAGTTACTATTTCTTTTTTACGTTTTTAGCAAAACTGAAATCACATACGCTTCAAAAACATACATTATATCAAGAACACATACCATTTTTTATATTTTACTCAACTGGTTTTATATTGTTTATTAGAAGTACTTTTTTCTCGCCAAGCTGCCTCTAGAATCTAATTCATCATTTACTTTTCCCGCCCAAAAAAAAAACGCCCCCGGAAAAATAAATCGGGCTAAGGAAACCGCACCATACATCCTTGTCTGTCGCGTTTATCTTTACTACTCTACGACCCTTCGGTCTCGTGAATGGCTCTGAACTAACTCCCCCTGATATATGGTTTCTATTTAAGGCTTCTTTAACTTGACACATGTATACAGAATATATGTCTTTCTATGTAGAAGTAATAATAACAAAACTTAATATTTACACGTTTATTATCTTTATATATTTATTATTTATTATATTTATTATATTAATACGTGAAGTAAAAACTTTGTACACTCTTTTTACGAAAATTGAGCGGTCGGAGGAGTATGAAATTTCGAACACTTATCGTTTAATTATGCATAAAAAATCGATATAGATTAAATAAATCGAGATAGATTAAATCAATTAAAAATCGTTACACACACTATCATGTAGTTGACACACACACTAATTCTGAATAATAAAATATTGAGTTTTAAAGTAACAATCCATGCATGGCTGGATTGTCATCATTCTCATAAATTTAACATTTGCAGGATTCGTTTACCGGGATAGGATGACCAAGGACGTTTCCTTCTCTATTTCCGAATAATCAATTTCGATAAACAATTGTAGACGATGATAACCACAGACAACGCAATACCATCTGCCTGCTTACGTCAATTCATTATTTCTGTTCGCATAATATTGGTAACCGGGTTTCCTTTGCTCGAAATCGTTTGCAACTGGGTTATGTTTCCATGCGTTTTAATGGCCTGTAACATATTGTATATGGGCGTGTTATTGTTTGTACGGGCATTTGTCCAAGTTGGTGACTTTTATGGGAAGTTTACGGTTTTGGGCGGTGATTTATATCTAATTCTGAGTCTATTATCTACACATGTAGTAGGTAATAACATTGAAGAGTCAGTTTCGGTTGTCCGCGGTTATTTTCGGAATGGCTTTTTTTATACCACGTGCCAGATGGTATTTTTTTTTTTTCTATACTACGACGGGAGGCAGACAAGCATACGGTCCGCCTGATGTGAAGCGGTTACCGTAGCCATATTAACGCTCGCAACATAAAATATCACTTGCGCGCCGCCTCCCACGCTGCCAACGCAGCATCTCCTTCCTATCTGCTGACCTCACTCACTCGCAGGAACACAACAACCCTCAAGGGAATTGTTATTTGGCTGCGGTATTCTGTGAGGTGGAGGTACATTCCCCAGTCGGGTAGCTTACAATTACGCTCCCTACCTCTCTTTTCGCCAGAGCTTCGTTTGTCAGTCAGCAGGGTGCACCGCGTGCAGGTGAAGTTGGCTTTGATGCAAAGATATTGATGAACCACTTACACCCCAAAGGTTTAGTAATAAGCCTTTAAGATCGCAACATTGATCGGCGATCTAAGCGCCGTCACCTCCGCTGTCAACGTAGCTACTCCTCTGGTGACCTCACTCACTCGTAGGAGCAACACTCAAGGGAATTGTTATTTGGCTATGGTATTCTGTGAGATGGATAGTAATTAATCTGACTTGAGATTTTCACTGAAAGGTAAAAGAGTATTATATGGCTACACATAGCTATATGTGTTAATCCGGAAATATTTAAGGTTCCAGCATACATAAGTATATAGAAGTAACTAACCAACATATTGAAATTCAAAATCAACCTCATGATTGCTGAATAAAGAATGAAGATTTAGAAAGAGTGGAGTGAAAGAGAGGAAGACCATTTAATAGTTAATAGGTAGATGGCGCCACACTGCTACTTCACAGCAGTAAATATAAAATGTAAAAATTCGCCACCATTAAAAACCTTTCTGGTAACTCAGTTGGAAAGAGCAATCGGCCGGCAATCGAAAGGTCGTGGGTTCGAATCTCATGTAGGCGGGGAGGTGAATTTTTCAATTTTTAAACAATTTATAATATTCTGGCAAGTTGGCCAAATTCAGTTATTTAAATAATAAGAGGAAGATCATGTTGAGCCCGACTAGGGAAAGTATTTCCATCTCAGAGAAGACCGCAACCAAATAACAATAATCCTGAGAGTTGTTCCCAAAATATGAGAAGATATTGCGTTAGCAGTGAAGGTGCCAACGTGCACGCCAACTTTATGCATCGCAAGTGTCTGTATGGCTACGGTAATCGCTTTACGTCAGGCGGTCTGTATATCAATAACCACAAGGTTGGAGATACTGAACGGAGGGTGGAATATGCTGTCTCAAAAATGTAACTATCTGGTGGGTGAGGGGGGGAGAGAAAGGGAAAGGCCATAGGGAAATAAATAGATGTATTACTGTGGCGCCCTGACAGCCCAGGTAGTCACTGAGGTGTTCAAACAGAACTGGTGGTGGTGTCGTGTGGCGGGTCGCCGCATTCCCAATAAAATGGTTGAATGCAACGATGGCTGCCGCATGCATCAACTCGTGAACGGGTGCTACCAGAACTGGTCTGCAATGGCTGTCATGGTTGTAAGGTAAACAATAGGAGGCTTTAGGTTAAGTAGCATGCAGTTAATAAATTGTTAGAAAATTGTGAGATACAAATATATGATTGTTAGGAAAAGGTACGGACCCCGCAGTTTGTACATTAAAATTATTATCAATAAAAAAAAGGTTGAAGATAATTAAAATTGTATCAATCAAAACGTAGAGCCAATTAAAAAGCAAATAAACAAACGAGGTTAGCTCATGGAGTCGGAATAACATCGTAAAGCGGTTTATTGACGGCGGCCAAACATTTTTCATCGGAATGGTATCAGGCCAAGGTTCTTACTATTTTCTCTGATAGAAAACAACAGTGTCTGATTACATAATGATGGTTTGAGTTTTTAAGTAAAAACAGATACTCTAAATGAGGGTTTCCCAACCTTTTTTATATCAAGGCTCCCCGGATCACAAATATTATTTTTTTCATGCCCCCCCCCCCCCCCCCCCATATTTTATGCCTAGTAAGTACCTACAATAAAAATCGCATTATTTTAACAACATTTATTTTTATGTAATTTGTACAAAAATAATCACAAAATGACTTTGACTAAATTAAAACGTTTTTATCAACCAATCTATAAGAGTACTAGGGAGTATAGTGACAATACTAGTGAGATACTTGAGCTTGCATTCTCCCTACAGTATTTACTTCATATTCTGCCTACAGTGTTTACTTCATTAACGCATTGAAATATTTTTTCTATTTAAACACAAACGTCTCAAGCCCCCCTTGACATCCCTCTACGCCCCACTAGGGAGGCGCGCCCCCCTGGTTGGGAAACCCTGTACAAATAAATAAATATTTCTGGAGAATTTACACAGCGCAATCTAGTCCCAAATTAAGCCCAAAACTTGTGTTATGGGTAGGTACTAGACAACTAATAAATGTACTTAAATACATTTTTTTTATAATACATACCTAAATTATAATACATAGAAAACACCCAGACTAAGACAAACAGACATGCACACAAATGTTTGTCTTGTGCGGGAATCGAACCCGCGACCTCAGAGTCAAAGTGGCCATTACTAACCATTCGACCACCGAGCTCGTCATTATCATCATCGAGATTAAAAGTATTTACAAGAAAAGACAGGATGTCTGTATTTGCTCTCTCCTGACTAGATTTAGTCAACAGACGAATTGCAGCCAAAAATTATACGCCTAATATGGCGTTTTTTTATGCAACTAATGCCTGATGGTAAGCAGTCATCGCAACGTATGGTCGCTTGCGACACAGGAGTAATTTCATTCTATTCAATAAAGCACAGATTATGTGATCAATTGTTACGTATGAATAAATGAAGTGTCCACTTACGTATGGTATGGCAGGGCAACACTGCACGATAAAAAAAAATCGTTTATTCATTTCTACAAATTACAGAATAATATACAGTTGAGGTTTTGTTATGAATAAAAGAATATAAAATAAATGCAGTCTATGAGAGATCTGGAGCCTGAACTAAGCCGTGGCTTGTATTTTAGAGCACCAGGTAGGGTTGCCAACTTTTTTTTAAAAGAAAAACAGTATATTAAATGCTGCGTAGCAAAACAAACAGTATAATAAGGCCAAGTGCATGCGGAGCAGTACAATAAACAGTGCTATGATGAAATGAAGCTTTTTTTTCAACAGTATTAAAGTATAGAAAACAGTTTAATACGGTTTTTAACAGTATGGTTGGCAACCCTAGCACCAGGTCCTCCTAATAAGGGTTACCATCCGTCCGGGTTTCCCTGGAGAGCGTCCGAGGAGTGTCCGGGCGGAGTTTCATTGGTAGACCAGGGTTGAAAGTTTTAAATTACAACCGCCCGCTCCATGCTCCGAATAACCGTCTTGACACAGATTAAAAAATAGTACTAGTACTAATAAACACTGGTGACATGTCCGGGTTTTGAGATTCAAAATCCGGAGTTTTCACGCATCGTGGCCTGGTTGCTAACGTTTAGAGATGGCCACTCTACGACGAACCACTTACGCACTTGTATACCAATTATTGAGTTTTAATAATATTGTCCCAGACACCACTCCAATAAAACACCTAATTTCCAATTATAATTAGCGCTGTGTCCGTGTTATGTTGCAACCAATCAATTATTCCTCCGCATACCACCAGTAATAACAGGTCGTGCTGGCCACGATCCAGTTGAAATCCGCCTGTCGCCGCCAGAGTCCTAATTGTTTTAATTCGAACGCATGAGTATGATTTTTTTCAACAAACTACGTCATACTTTAGACACAGTATAAGTAATATCACCTCCTCTCAGAGATAAATCCGAGTGCTTAGTGTGAGTTTGGTCCGCATTCGACCATGTCAATGTAAACAAATCGACCAAGTAGAGAAGAACTCACATGTTGTGAATTTATAAGACGCGTGTTACATATCCAAATTATGTGGCTTACTTGCACATTTTACAAATAAAAAGAAAGTTTTTATTTTAAAACTACTAGTCAAAAAGTGTCATTAAGGACGTCTTCGCACTATCGTTTATCCACCGTAATCGTAGCGCAGACGCCACGACAATGCGTGAGTGACAACGCGTGAGTCGCGTTGTCGCGGCGTGTCTACTGGGGCACATGAGTCGCTGCGCAAGCACCCGCGAACATACTCAAATAATAATATAATAACATGTATTATTATTAGGTATGTAAAATTATTATAATTAAGGCAATGAATGTTATTAATTTATAAAATTTTGGTGCTCGCTAGTTCAATTAAACTGCAGAGGAAACTCTGTGACAACGCGACGACGCAGCGTTGCGT
Source organism: Hypsopygia costalis (assembly GCA_937001555.2). NCBI lineage: Eukaryota > Metazoa > Arthropoda > Insecta > Lepidoptera > Pyralidae > Hypsopygia > Hypsopygia costalis. Next base: position 7,270,537 of record OW443344.2, on the reverse strand, counting down.
TGTCGCGATGTTTGCGCTGCGCATAACTTCATCGAACGCCTGCGCTGGAAAAACGCTACTATGAAGGCGTCCTTATACATGCAAAGATACTTTGTATGATAAATATTGTGTTTCGGAAGCCTCAAGCGAGTTCCTGGTGCAGTGTGATATGTGATACATTATGTATGTCTGTCAGCCACATGATTGAAATGTAAACAACATTTAAATCGAGTAATTAGGAGCAAGCGCTGCGTGTTTAGTGTTCTCAATACTTTCGGCTGTTGACAATGTAGGCCCGCGGCTAGTGTTGACAGTACAAGAGAAAAATATTGTAAGAATTAATTAAATAAATCTGGGGGCACGGCAGTGCCCCCACCAAGTCGAGCAAAAAGCGGCACGGCCGTACCATCCTTTTCTCGAAGCACTTCAGGCCTTTTTCGACCCCCTATAACTTTGTTGTGGATAAAACTAGGAGCCTGAATTTTTAGTAACCAAGCGGGTATTGTATAAACACGGTATATTTAAAATTTCATTCAATTTGAACCAGTAGTTTTAGAATTATAACTAGTCAAAGTTCCTTAATTTTGTCACTCACTCACTGACTCACCGATCATCAAAATTCTAAGGCACTTCTAACAGACATAGAAGCTTCAAATTTAGAATACAATTTGTGTTTACTGTATAAATCAAGGAAAAATTAAAATATTTTGCAATTTCCGTCCAGTTTTCTAGATACGCTAACTGCATAAATAACTTTGTAATCCCATATAAATATATGGGATTACAAAGTTACATTTGCGGTAAAAGAATCAGTATACCTGTATTATCATTTTTTTAACGGAGATAGTTTATTTACGGTCTGGAGAGTGACATAAGCTGCTTTATATCCTGGAAAAACATCTTATTTCCATGGGATAAAAAATAAACTTTATAATCATTGGTCCTTCTATCACGTCGAAAGGAACCTAAGTACCGACATGATTTTTTTAACGGGGATAGTTTACGGTCTGGGGAGTGACATAAGCTACTTTTTATCCCGGAAAAACATCTTATTTCCATGGGATAAAAAATAAACTTTGTAATCATTTGTCCTTCTATAACGTCGAAAGGAACCTAAGTACCGACATGATTTTTTAACGGGGTAGTTTACGGTCTGGAGAGTGACATAAGCTACTTTTTATCCCGGAAAAACATCTTATTTCCATGGGATAAAAAATAAACTTTGTAATCATTTGTCCTTCTATGACGTCGAAAGGACTATATACATATATAGTATATGTATATATATATAGATATGTATATACATATATATATGTGTGTATGTATATATATGTATATATATGTATATATATATATATATATATATATATATAGTATATATATATATATATTTATATATATATATATATATATTCGCCCGCAGACCTTGATGATTAAAATTTGTACATATTGTTACTACGTTTCGTGGGATAACGAAGTAAAAAAATTGCAACAAGAAAAAAATATACACAAATGTATGGCAGCGCCCCTGGAACACGCGGGCGAAACCGCGGGCAACAGCTAGTAAAATAATATACCCATGAGCAGGTCTCGGCAGGCATTAGAACTATTTCTAAGTGTGTTAGAAAATAAATGGACTATGGACATGAGATCAGTCCATTACGTAATCCACCCAAATCTCATGTTTTGGGTGGATTACGATGGACTGACTATCGATCGTTATGTGCAGCAGGCGGTGGCTCGCCACTTACTAGATGGGCCCCCGAATTGCCAAGAAATCGGCAGAGGGCAACACCGGTGTGAGTAACTAAGGGGTGTTCAATAGGTGTGCTGCGCTTTCTCCGAAGTTACTCGCGGCATTATGCCCTTTATCACTTCCACCCCTGGAGTATATAGCTCTAACGACTCCTCTCTGGACGGCCAATGAAGGCAAACCAGAGCTGAGAGTCTTGCGGGGGCCTTCTTGTGTTTCCACTCCGACCAACGAAGACATGCCGGGGACGAAGGCCCTCTGGAGATTCGATACCCGTGGTGTTGTTACTCCCCAACAACTCGCCATAAGCTGCCTTGCGGGCTTGTAATATTGTATAGATATATTTACCATACACAAAAATAATATAATATATCTATAGACATACAGCGAGCGATGGAGAGGGATATGCTCGGGACTTCTCCGAAGGATCGAATCCGGAACGAAGAAATTCGACGAAGAACCAAAGTTGTTGACATAGCTTTTAGAGTTTGCAAGCTGAAGTGGTAATGGGCCGGTCACATCTGCCGAGTAAGTGATGGTAGATGGTGGAGGAAGACATTAGGAGCCCACGCGTAGGATAACGAAGCGTTGGCCCTCCTTCTAGATGGTCCGATGTCCTTAAGAAAACGGCTGGAAGCTGCTGAATGCGGAAGGCGGAAGATCGTATTTGGTGGAGAGAATTGGGGAAGGCTTATATCCAGCATTGGGTAGATACAGGCTGATGATGATGATGATAGATATACAAATACTAGTTAATAGTTTTTATTAATTATATACAATAGACTAGGAAGTATTTACTGTCCAAACTTGTCAAAAATTGTAACATCAAAGCCTCCGAGAAAAATCCCTAGAGACAGGAAGTGGGCTTTGAGAAAAACTATGGCTGAAGCTCAAGAACTAGTACCGGATAGGAAAAAAGGAGGACTACTTATCTACAAAAAGCAATGAGATGCCATCAAAAACATAACTTGTAAAAAAAACCAAGTCTCGCAACTCAGTTCTTCTACCGTAAAAAGTTGTGAGATCCATGTAATACCAAGTCGGTTAATTCATTCAGTCCCTACTTAAGGGACCTTCCCTCTTAACTTATTACGTAATTAGCTAACCAAACAACATCTTATACTGACCATATCAATATTAAAAATCTTTTATGTTTTAAATAAACAGATCGACTTGGCCATCGCATGAAAACACAATGTATCTCATAAGTGATACATATTATATTAAATTAGATTGTTTAGTGCGATGGCCAAGTCAATCTGCTCATTTACAACATAAAAGATTTTTAATATTGATATGGTCAGTATAAGATGTTCTTTGGTTAGCTAATTACGTAATAAGTTAAGAGGGAAGGTCCCTTAAGTAGGGACTGAATGAATTAACCGACTTGGTATTACATGGATCTCACAACTTTTTACGGTAGAAGAACTGAGTTGCGAGACTTGGTTTTTTTTACAAGTTATGTTTTTGATGGCATAATTATTTCTGGACACACAGCGCCATCTAGTCCCAAATTAAGCGCAAAGCTTGTGTTATGGGTACTAGATAACTGATATATCGCTCATTTGTTGCAATAAGGTCACAGCGTACATTTATATCGTTGTTGCACGTAGATCACTTTTATGATTGTCCAACCAAATAACATTTATTAATTGGAACAATAATGAGATTAAAAAATAATTAAGTACTTCTAAAATGTTATAAACTTATTAAGAAGAATCTGAAAGTAGAAGGAGTATATCAAAATAAATACCAAAATTACGTTCGGAAAATGTTGTTGCAGCCAATGAGCGATATGTACTTAAATACATTTTGTTTTGTAAATACATACTTATAATACATAGAAATCAAACCAGACCAAGACAAAAAGACATGTTCATGCACACAAATGTCTTTCTAGTGCGGGAATTGAACCCGCGACCTCAAAGTCAAAGTGGCCATTGCTAACCAACATTCGACTACCGAGCTCAAAAATTAATTTAGGAACAACAAATTGCTACAATTTATATATTTAAATGTTAAACAAAATATTGTACCAACCTAATTATTTTATTAGACTCATAAATCTATAATGGTTTGTTACCAAATTAGTTGATGGTGAAAAACTTAATTACATCGCTTAAGAAATTATATTATAAGTATAATAGATTTCAACCAGAATGCCCAGAAGAATGGCAGCATTATCAACGAGACGGGGGCCCTCCACACATTCCCACCACTGTGTCTCCTGTATTAAGCGGCGACCACCAAAAAAGGCAATGAACAATGAAGTCCATTGCAGTACCGGGGGTAAGATTACAGCTGCCTTGGAACTCACAACGAATTTAATCATAAGAAATTAGTAGGAGTAGAAAGCTGGGTAGCATTATCAGTAAATTTCCAAAATGAGAAGAAGAAAGCCACACAAAAGTTAAAAAGCAGTTCACGATTTCTTCTGTTCACTGGCCTTCCAGAAACCGGACATTCCTGACAGCATTATAAAATCCCAACACAGTCCCTTGGACTACTGCTAATACGTTTATTTTTTGCATTATCTATCTATATAAAGAACATTATCTTTGGAGGACAACAAACATGCATGCAGGATGTCTATTCTCGGCGTGGCTGCTATTGTCGACTACTTCCTCGTACAAAATTATACACACAACCGGTTATTTTTGGCGCCAGACTGATACTCTGCCATACAAAGAGTATGCTTATCTTAAGCCATAAATAGAGCGATTTTAACCATAGTTTGTAATGTGATTATGTCTTTGTTTGTGAAGTGATTTTTTACATTGATCTTTGTTTGTGAAGTGATTAATTTTTTACACATCCGTATTTTTACGCCATTATTCTTAAAAATATTTTTTATACCACGCCAAAGAGGGTACCAAAAAGGCCCTGCCTTCCAGAAGACCAATTCTCGTAAATTTTGATATCGTAGCATAAAAATTGACAGAATCAAAATACAATTATGATTTGATTTAAAATTATATACGGCTGGCGAAGGCAAAGAGACTGCGGGCAGTTAGTTGCCTGTGACATTGGGTATGTTTGCATGTTAAATCGCAGCACATTAGCTTCAATGTATGATTTATTTTATACTACATCTGGTAGCAGCCTAGCATACATCATGTGAATCGGTTACGGTAGCCATATTGACGTTTGCAACATCAAATAATTATTGCTCGCGCGCCGCCACCTTCGCTGCCAGCGCAGCAATTCCTTCCTTTCTGGGGACCTCACTCGCAGGGACACAACAAACCTTTTAAGGAATTGCTATTTGGTATTCAGTTTTGTGCATTCAGTGAGGTGGAGGGGAGGTACTTCCCCACTCGGGCAGCTTACAAATACGCTGTACCCTATATGACCTGAGTAAACATTTCTTTAGGCTTTTATGCCATAAATTTGCCATATTGCTATTTCTCATATCGCCAAAAGGGAAGTCAATTTCACAAAACCTCCAATTCCTACAAAATTCTTCTGAATAAATTTGTTGTGAGTTCCAAGACAGCGGTAGTTTTACCCAGAACTGCAGTGGACTTCATTGTTCATTGCCTTTTTATTCCGCTGTTAATCTTGGCTACACAGGAGACACAGTGATGGGTATGTCTGGCGGATCTGTCCTGAAAATAACAAACAGATTAAAAAAAATGTTCATTCTTGTATATCTACGCCATAATTCTAATTGATATCAAGGCTAGTAAGCGTTTAATTAAATAGTTTGACATTCTGCGAAGCGTGTGAAATCATTCCCATGTCGTCAGCACTTCTCACTAATGGGAATTGGCGCGAACCCCAATTAATTATATGTTGACGTCAGCCAGGGCGAAATTTTCACCATGTTTAATGAATGCGTGGCGGTTTCGGGGAAACTGTCCTTGACATAGTCCTATAACAATAAAAACATAGCATAAAAGATGAGCCACCAACAGTAATTTATCATTATATTAGGATATATAACATAAAATGAATAGAATACAAGTTAAGTTAATTAAAAAATGAAAAAACCCGACTGCACCTACAACAGATTTATTAATCCTCACAAGCAAATAATATAATTCCATACAAGCAAAGCCGCAGGCAAAAACTAATATATGAAATATATATTTGAAACAGGTCATCGAGACCTTTATTTTGATATCCATATCGATATATTTAGAAGAAAAAAAAAAATTACTCCAACGACAATTTTGCGGCTCACAGCCGCCATATTGATTTTTTTTATATTTAATATAGCCTATGTCACTCGCGTGATTAAGACGAATCTAACGACACCTCTTATGTTGAAATCTGTCAAACGGTTTAGGCTGTAGAGTGTGCCAAATAATAAGACATACAAACTTACATACATACGCTCGGAAAACATAACCCTCCTTCGGCAGCCGGGTAAAAATTAATGACTCTGGTGACAGCTACAAGTTTGAGCCGTTTGGGGTAGAGGCCTTAGGGCCGGGCCCGCGGCCCTAAGGTCTCTACCCCAAACGGCTCAAACTCAGCCCACAAATTATTTAAAAACATTTCTCAAAAATTTGTCAACACGTCCTATCACCAGAAGGCTGGTACCTAGCTCATAGAATTAGTATCGCTATACTGCGAGATACTATTTTTTATTTTTAAGTAAATTTCTGTATATTTTTTTTAGTGTAACTTTTTCTTTTGTTTATAGATAAACTATATACGTTTTTAGATTAAGTTTAGTTTAATTTAGTTATAGGTATAAAATAAAATAATATAATGGTATACTGGATATATTTATAGTTGTACATTTAACTCAATTTTAAAATGTAGGTACATTTTTACACACTCTTTTAACATAGAATATTTTAAATAAAAATACTTCTAGAAGTTATGTGATGTGATGCCCACTGCCTCTATATATAAGTGGTTCACGAGGTGTCGAGGAGTTTTCTTCTGCGAACTGGGAAAAACTCTGCAGGTTGTGGAGTGAACTCCCTAAATTTGACAACCTAAAAGTTTTTCTCAGGGCTAGCTTTTCCCAGAAGATTACAACTAGGTATTCTTTAAGAAAAGGCGTTCCTTAAGGCTTAAATTGGTTTTTACAGGGTATGCAATGGGATAGTGATACATCTGGTGTAGGCTTAAAGAAATCGCAGATGAATGGGAGCGTTCGGGGCGGGAATTTCAAAAACAATGATTTGAAGTTAGAAAATAGACAATTCAGTTAAAAACAGGACGCAGTAATAGACAGCAATGTTAAGTATTAAATTTAGGCTTAATCAAAATTTGATTACTTTCCAATTTTTCTATGACATTGGCACCAATGTCAGTAATATGTAATGCCAGTTTGATTTGAGGGTCTCAGAGTGAAAAAACAGGCTTTAGGTATAATTAGTTATTTATTTTGCTTTTTGATTTTCATTAGTAATTTAAGGTGTAATGTATCGACGTTTATCAATCGGGACGCTTTAATAACGAGGACACCCGAGTACACTCCAAAAACGAGTACATGGCCTGGGAAAACAGGACAGTTGTCAACCATAGTTAGGGTTGCAGGACAAGATGCGTGAAAACTCCAGATTTTGAATCTTAAAACCCGGACATGTCATCAGTGTTTTTTAGTATTACTTAGTACTGTTTTTTATTCTGTGACAAGGCAATTATTCGTAGTATGGAGCAGGCGGTAGTGATTTAAAACTTTTAACTCTCGACTACAAATTAACGATGTGGTGCCAAGTAAGCTTAATTATTAATAATTGATAATTTATTACTTTGGCCAGCCATTATAAATAATGACAAATTTATTACATTGGCTGTAACATACGAGTATATAAACAACACGCATGTTCCAGGAATACAATCAACCAATCGTCAAATACATAATATTTGATAAACAGATCCGTTCTAATTACCAGTTTACTATTGAAAAATATTATTTGATCTTTGGAAAATTTAATGTTACATATATAATTTTGTAGTAAACTCCAATATACATTAGTGCTGTGACACTTGACAGATTTATAAAACGAGTTGATGGGATTTCTGTGAATTCGTTATTTGCGTAGTGTTATAAAGGTCGAGTCCCACATATTAGTGGAGTGATTTTAATTTTGTAATTAAGAATAATAAAAAAATGAGAGCATAGTTATATTTGACCCGTATATGTATATGTACCTAATCAAACGGTGTCTCTCCCCACAACAGATTTCTCTTCAGATGTGTCTCCAGAAATATAATTAACAGCTGCGACTGTCAAAAAAGTCAATGAACAGTGAAGTCCATTGAAGTCCCAGGGGTAAAACTACGGCTGCCTTGGAACTCACATCGAATTTAATCAGAGAAATTAGTAGGAGCAAGAAGCTTAAAATAATAATATCGCTATGAAAAAGAAGAGCTTCAAACCTTTAGTTCTACTGATGTTTATGTCTGGCTGTTATCTACCTTTTAAACTACATCTAGTGGAAAACAAGCATACGGCCATTCCGATGTAAAGCGGTTACAGTAGCCTTACACTCTGGTTGCACAAAGATTGTGGTGCGCCACATAGACTTTATCTAGTTGTTATTTTATTTTTACAGTTATTTGAGTATTTCTGTAATGACATATGAATGAATGAATGATATTTATTTCACATTAAGTTGTGGTTACAAAGGTGGTTACAAATATGTGACACATATGAGATATGACAGACATATGAGAGCAGACCCTTAAAACTATTAAAGAGACGAAAATAATATCACAATGCAAATAAATTCTATTATTCGCAAGCTTTTTAAAACAAAAATAACGCAATTATTAATAGACATGGTACGTGCGACGTATTTGTGACTAGAGAGAGATATAAGAATATGGTGATTTATTATTAGTTATTTCAGTGCTTGGCTAGTTTTGTTCATAATAATGGCAAAAAGTAAATTACCAATGAGTATTTTTTTTTGCGGCGAACGTTTTTTCATGTTATTTCTGCAACACTTCGACTCATCCGTAGAGTAAAGTCTGATCTTTATTGTTGGTTGGTAAAAAAACATTCAATCCATTAGTCCATTGAAAGAGAGGTAGGGTGCATAATTATGCGTAGGGTAATTACCCTACGCATAATTATGCACGTGGTGCACCCTGCTGACTAACAAACGAGGCTCTCGCGAAAAAAGAGGTAGGACATAGCGTATTTTTAAGCTACCCGACTGGGGAATGTACCTCCACCTCACAGAACACCGCAGCCAAATAACAATTCCTTTGAGGGTTGTTGTGTTCCTGCGAGTGAATGAGGTCACCAGAAAGAAAGAAGGCGAACGTTAATATGGCTACGGTAACCGCTTCACATCAGGCGAGCCGTATGCTTGTCTGCCACCCGGCGTAATATAAAAAAAATTGGGTGTGAATGTGAAAGAAGGATAATAAAACAAACAGTTTTTTTACATTTATAATATGACCGCTTCACATCAGGCGGGCCGTATGCTTGTCTGCCACCCGACGTAGTATAAAAAAAAAAAATATGTAGTATGTAACTTCCCTCAGAGGTATTTCCGAACAATTACGACATGGGAGCCTTCAAGAACAGAGTCTACGAGTATATTTCCCTTAAAAGACTGGCAACGGATCGGCGACCCCTTGGTGTTGCTGATCTCCATGAGCGGTGGTGATTGCTTTCCACTGGTGACTGGTCTTATGCACCCCTTTATATAAAAAAAAAAATTGTCTGTAAAGTCTGTTTACGGACGATTAATTTTACGAATAACGTCATAAAAAACATCGCCCGATGGAGTGGAAGACAGATAGATGCTTCCGCGCTCTCGTTTGCACGCTCGGCTCAGGCGGAACGTGACAATTAGTCATGCTTTTTCGTGGGTGCAGCCGGCGTTCAGCAATTTATAAGACGCGGACGTTATCACGTAAAAAATATGGTCTATATTACACACTATACGCACGAATGAACTGGTGTCGGAAGCATTAAATTTCATTTTGAATAGATTAAATTTCCAAAATAAATACATAAAATTCCTTAATTAAGTTTGAATTTGTTAACAAGTTAACAGGTAAATAACCTACAAATGTATCAAATTCACACAAGAAACAAAGGAAATAGTTATGAAAAAAAAAATGACATTGAAACAGTCCGCTAATCAAGTTTATTAGCGAGAATGTCATAACAACGTGTAACATGACGTATGTGAGATATTTGAAACTCGATACCGTACATTTTACAACTATTTTACACGGTATGTTTGAACTATTTACTGTGCTGACCCACATTTAGGTAGTTAATTGATTCAGGTGTTATTTTGCGGTAGTCAAATTTACAGGCAATCTTCACTACTTTGCGTGCTTCCGCCTCCAGTTAGTTCAATGTAAACTACCGTTAGTAGATGCATGCGACTGCCGTGGCTGCTTTGGTCATCTCTGTCCCAGCTGCTGCGGTCTGCGGTGCGTCTGCGACTCCACAACATCTCAAACAGAACAAACATGTGACTGCCGCCGTCCCAGCAGATTCAGACACGACCTCTCTTTTGCCTCTACGATTCGCGTGGAATTTTACGGCTCCAAAAGCAGAAGAGTAAAGGTTTCTCTACATTAAATTGCGCGCGCAGGTTGCGAAACGTTAACAAAAAAACTATTCTAAGGTGAATACTCGAAAACTCATCTCCCTGTTCCCTTCGACCCCGCACAAGTCAAACGTTTGTGTGCATTAACATGTCCATGTTGACTTGTTCTGGGTGTTTTCTATGTATTATTATGTATGTAATTACAAAAAATATGTATTTAAGTAACATTTATCAGGTATTTAGTACCTATAATTAAAAGCTTTGTTTGGCACTAGATGGCCGTGTATAATTTGTCCAGGAATATTTATTTATTTATTATGAAATCACGGAGGTTTAACTAATGCAGTATTCCGCCGAGAGAGATAAGATACATACATACAACGAGATATAAACATACTATGCGCGTAGCATAGCGTAGTTGAACTTTTTTTTATATGAGAGGGGGGCAAGCGAGCATGTGGGTCACCTGATGGAAAGCAATCACCACCGCCCATGGAAATCAACAACACCAAGGGGTCGCCGATCCATTGCCTGCCTTTTAAGGGAAATATTGACTCTATTCTTGAAGGCTCCCGTGTCGTATTTATTTGGAAATGCTGCTGAGGGAAGTTGATTCCACAACTTCACAGTTTGGTAAAAAAATGACTTATAAAGCGTACTGTAGTAGATCGCCAATTATCAAGATGATATGGATTGAATTTTAATTTACGGCGAGTTGTACGATAGTGAAACTCAGCGGCATGTATCAAATCTATTAGAGTATATTATTCTGTGCTATTAGCTCATCCGAGCACTCACCGTCGTATAATTTATATAGAACGCAAAGAGATGCAACATCTCTTGGTGTAGAGAGAGATCCCGCCGACCAGAGATCATTGGGTCACCGACGACGGTTCGAACATTTACTTTGATTATTGGATTACATAAACTTTTTACCCCTCACTGCTCACGTAGGTAAAACCGCGTGCAAAAGCATCTAACTACATAAAAGTAATAAATAATAAGGAAAAATATAGCAGTGAACCGATCCAACAGTTTATAAACAACTTTAAACGATTTCAAGTAACACGAGAATTAGTATACACAATCTTTCAAAAACAGGAAAGTACATCTCTGGAACTCGTAAATCAACGTTTGAGTCGTTTGAACGCGAAAAAATATTTATTTTATGATGTGGAGATGTAAATAAAGACATTTACCTCTGTGACTAATCAAGTGCCGAGTTCATTAGGTCTTTCGAAGAAGACAGCGCAACTGGCGTAGCGCCAGGGCGGCGTCACAATATACATGTTCTATGCAGTAGCTTAAGTAATCTATCTGTGGTGTAGAGTTTCCAATAAAATTCAATCAATAAGATTTTTTTTTATACTACGTCGGGTGGCAGACAAGCATACGGCCCGCCTGATGTGAAGCGGTTACCGTAGCCATATTAACGCTCGTAATATATCGCTCGCGCGTCGCCACACCCGCTGCCAACGCAGCATCTCCTTACTTCCTGGTAACATCACTCACTCGCAGGAACACGACAACCCTCAAGGGAATTGTTATTTGGCTGCGGTATTCTGTGTAGGTACAATGTACCTAATGTGTAATGGGGAATGTCCCCAGTCCGGTAGCTTACTATTACGCTCCCTACCTCTCCCCTACCTCTTTTCGCCAGAGCTTCGTTTGTCAGTCAGCAGGGCGCATCGCGTGCAGGTGAAGCTGGCTTTGGTTGAAAGATGTTCATAAACTACTTACACCCCAAAAAAATATTTAAATAAGTTACTTTGAGGAGCTCGATGGCGTCGCGGTCGTTACGAGTGTGAGTCTAATCGAACACGCAAGTTAAGCCTGTGTATGGATGGTTTTTTTATCTCCTCCAACCGAGATGTTTCTGAGACCACGTTAAGCCGTCGGCCCCGGCTGTTGTCATTAGATAACAATCGTTAAGCCAATCAGTGGGCTTTCGGCGGCGGCTTGAAAACACTGGCCTCCGCCAATCCGCACGATTATGGGTTGATTGCGAAATCCATTACAGACTATTGAAATATGAATTTTACAAAGTTATAGTTTCTGTCATCTATATCTAAGCTCTACATCCAAAATTCAATCAAACTACTGGATAGGTGAAGGATCAAAAAATTTATTACGCTAATTAAGGACTATTGAATATCACGTGCGGGGGAAGGGGAAGCGCTGCCATTTTGAGAAGATTTTATTGCATATAAGGTACAACATACGGCGGTGTCCATTTTTATTTGATCAGAGTTTTTACAAAGTTTGTATACTGCTAACGTGTGATTTACTATTTCACTAAGAAGCTACGCAGTAAAGGGATAGGTATGTAATATGCGTAGATATACTTAAATTGGATTTTGTATAAATTATGGAAGAGCAGTCGGATGTGAACCTTGAGGCGTAGCCAACGACAAACCGGTTTCTATATTCCTGGTTCCCTTTACATAGACGCCAGACTGTCTGACACATATAAATAAAACACAACACATTACAACACACGTAAAAAAAAACAGAAAAAAAATTGCCAGTGTGTGAGTCGTAAAGAAAGAAAGTTGAGAAAGAAAGGACGGAGCATAGGCTGGCAACAGAATGGCGACCCCTTGGTGTTGCTTCCTGATCTCTATGGGCGATGCTGATTGCCTTCCATCCACAGATGACCCACATGCTCGTTTGCTCGCCCTCTCATATATGTATAAAAAAAAACCGGACAAGTGCGAGTCGGACTCGCCCACCGAGGGTTCCGTAGGTACGTAGTAGCATTATTGCTTCGAAAAAAATAAATAAAATATATTTTGCAATGTGTACATCAAGCCCTTTCATATGATACCCCATTTGAACTAGTAGTTTCAATTTGAAATTTCGACACAATATAAAAAATATAGACCCCCTATTTTTTAAGATCTATTTACAAATGTATAGTTTTGAGATTTATTCCTGTACTTGTAGTCTATAACGATGTTACTTGCCAAATTTCATAGTTCTAGGTCAACGGGAAGTACCCTATAGGTTTTGATTCCCTTGAGTGTGTCGAAATATGCGTTTTTTGCTGAATAAACGGCCGTAACTTTTTTCTACGTAAACTTAGCAGTTTGAATTTTTACAACTTCATGGGACCGTAGACTTGAGTATACAGTTCAATTTTCAGCTTGATACCTCCACGCATTCTCGACATAGAAATTCTTGACAGATAGACGGACAGACAGACAGACAGACAGACAGACATACGGACAACAAAGTGATCTTATAAGGGTTCCGTTTTTCCTTTTGAGGTACGGAACCCTAAAAAATAGACATTTCGGTTCTTTTACATCGAACAAAGGTACGTTAGCAGAGCATTGGGTAAGCTAAAAAATATGGACGACAGAAACATAACTAAAGATTCGGCTGTCACTACACCGTAGACCAGTTTTAGCCCATGTTTTTATTCCCTTCCGTAATGTGGACGCTGAAGAAAGTTGAAAATAAAAAGTTAGATGCTTTGGGGATGTGGTGCTGAAGACGAAACCTAGGAATATCATGGATCGAATTTCGCACGAATTCGAGTTTTCTATACTTCAAATCCGTATCAAGCAACGTTTACCAGCTCTAGTGCAATCATGAAGTTCTGAAATTCCCGTCAAAACTCGATTTACGATGAACATTTTAGTTTTCAGCGATTTTTTTATTTCTATCGACGCGGGACGATAGACGGAGATAAATGTACGACCTACACACGATTGGCAAATGTCGGAACACAAATACGCAACACTATTGAATTTTTTTATGTGAGACAGTATGAAAATAGATTTTACTATGGAGCTGTTTAAAAAAATGTACTAATGAATCTGTTTTTATGTTTTTTCTTATAGGCGACGCGATAGCGAGAAAAACGAGGTATCACACGCTGCAATAACTTCTACTGAAAAATTTTGCTGTGTATATACCTACATATATTATATAGTTAATAGTTGGTATAAGTATGCTGTAAAACACAGACTGCAGCAACCTTTTCGACGTAACTGCTAGCTTCATAAAACATGCGGAAACTGCTAACACGGAAGCAATTAGGTACCACAATTTTGCAAATGGTAATTTGGTGTCAGGATGTTTTCCATTGATTTCCCTATTTTTCACGACGAGCGTCGTCGTGAAAAATAGGGAAATCAATGGAATGGAAAACGTTATCAGCTACGTAAGGAACTGATGATATCCAATAGAGAGAGTCCCCAATGTAATATCAGTCAGTGACAGCGACAGACGGAATATGCTGGGTCAAACAATAATAATATGTCTAGTAAGTGAAGAAAGAAGAAGAACATACGGTAATGAGTAAAGGTTTACTATGCAGCCCTGACATCCCAGGTAGTAATGTTGACCAAAGTGTTCAAACTGGCGGTGGTGTCGTGTAGCGGGTTGCAGCATTTCCAATATCAACTCGTGAACGGGTGCTGCCAGAGGGGACGGGATGGTCTGCCGTGACTGTCATGGTTGCAAGGTAAACAATAGGAGGAATTTAGATCAGTAGTATTAGACAATAGTGTTACAACTGATAATAGATTGTTAGCATAATAGCGACGTGCAATTAATAAATTGTTAGAAAATTGTGACATAAAAATAGAAGATGTAAACAAAAGGTAATTGCAATCTACAGAGCGAGGGCCGTAGATTGTAATTATTATCAATAATAAAATAAATAAGCAGTTATGGCATGCGTCCGTCCCTCTTCTGTAATAGCCCGGTATTAAGTTCACCCAGATCTCATCTCCATAGCCCATTTATTTTCCATCACACTTTGTAATAATCTCAACGCCTGCCGAAACCTGCTCATGGGTATATCGTTTCATTGATATGTCCTGGAGCGGGTCACGACGGGCGTACAACATTACATCAAACTTCTCAAAGGGGCCTCTACGTATTGGATCTATATCCCCGCGCACGCCTATCAAATGACCGGACTTGACCCGTGATTTAAGAGAGATAAATAAATAGAAAATCTTTTCACATATGTTAAATAACATTTTTCTTGCGTTTCAATCTATCATATTAATACTACACAAATCAAATCCATACGAATGATATGACGAATAGTATCTTTTTTTAATATGAGAGGGGGGCAGACGAGCATGTGGATCACCTGATAGAAAGCAAACACCACCGCCCATGGAGATCGGCAACATTAAGGGGTCGCTGATCCGATGCCAGCCTATACTCCGTCCTTTCTTGCGAGCTTTTTTTAAAATAACTATTTTTATTATAAAATGAGCGATGGTTCAGGCTATGTATATTTGGGTTTACCAAACTTTTTTAATAGATAATTTACATCAGGATCCCTTCTCTTGTGACTCTTCCCTTCGGTTGCAGTGTGAATAGGTGACTGTTCAGGGTAGAGTTGAGGGTACGAAACCACGTAGCAGATCATGCAGAATTGCAGACCGAAAAAAGTCTGCTGTGTAATTGTAAAGTATGGCAGAAGTGCTTCGAAGTAAACGAGATGGGTGAGACTTAGGGAAAAAGAAAACTGCAAGTACATTACATATCTTTATCTACTAATAACAGAATAAGCATCTATTGTGGGTGCACTATCCGCAAGTTTATTAAGGTCAAATCTAGGTCACAACCAACACTTGGTCGTTATAATATGTATGTTTGTTAATATAAATGTAACTACCCAACCACACAATAACATTGATAACGGTGCGGTCAGGCGCGATGTTTGTTATGATGTATATTGTTTGTAATACTTACTTGCTTATGGTTATTGTACACAGAACAGAAAAAAAATGTATGTGTATATGTTACAGTCAATGTAATAAATTGTCAATTATTATTACTCCGCTCCGTCAACTAACCTATCATCATTTCAGCCATTGAAAGTCCATCTATACACAGCTGTCCTCGGCGTGTGCCTTATTTCGGCACTGCCCAGGTCTCAGATCTTGATTTTAACTAGACAAAAAATTAGTCGTTAATTTGTCGAAATTTGTCGCCCAAAGCAAAAAATTTGTCGGGGTCCCGTTAAAGAGTTATAAGGTTTTTTTTGTGGCAGTGCCGAAATAAGCTTATTTCGGCACTGCCCACTCGGGATCTATTAAACTACAAAACATAGCGAACATATGATTTTCCCCAGAATTAGTCGTCAATTTGTCGAATTCAGACACCAAGTATCAGAATTAGTCGACCTCCCGTTAAAAAGTTATAAGTATTTCTTTGTGGCAGTGCCGAAATAAGCCTTATTTCGGCACTGCCCAAAAAAACTACACCACCTAGCGAAAATCTGATTTCACCCAGATGTTGCCTTGAATTTGTCGAAATTTGTCGGATATAAAACACAACTGGTCGATGCGTAATTAAAAAGTTACACGCATTTTAATAATTCTCACAGTAAACATAGTCCGAGATCTTACATCAAAATTATATCATGCACAAAATGCAACAGTAAACGTTTCATTTCCTTCCTTTTTCAGTCTGGCAAAGTTTGTCAATGCATGCAACTGTTTTCTGATCTACGAATGCTTTAGGTGTTCTTTAGCACTACATTAGTTGCTTTTTACGACAGCCATATGTGAATGGGGTGGTGTTATTCTACTCTGCCTACGTTAGGCTCTCTGACTACAACGCGAATTATTAAAATGCGTGTAACTTTTTAATTACGCGTCGACCAGTTGTGTTTTATATCCGACAAATTTCGACAAATTCAAGGCAACATCTGGGTGAAATCAGATTTTCGCTAGGTGGTGTAGTTTTTTTGGGCAGTGCCGAAATAAGGCTTATTTCGGCACTGCCACAAAGAAATACTTATAACTTTTTAACGGGAGGTCGACTAATTCTGATACTTGGTGTCTGAATTCGACAAATTGACGACTAATTCTGGGGAAAATCATATGTTCGCTATGTTTTGTAGTTTAATAGATCCCGAGTGGGCAGTGCCGAAATAAGCTTATTTCGGCACTGCCACAAAAAAAAACTTTATAACTCTTTAACGGGACCCCGACAAATTTTTTGCTTTGGGCGACAAATTTCGACAAATTAACGACTAATTTTTTGTCTAGTTAAAATCAAGATCTGAGACCTGGGCAGTGCCGAAATAAGGCACACCCTCGGCGTGTGCCTTATTTCGGCACTGCCCAGGTCTCAGATCTTGATTTTAACTAGACAAAAAATTAGTCGTTAATTTGTCGAAATTTGTCGCCCAAAGCAAAAAATTTGTCGGGGTCCCGTTAAAGAGTTATAAGGTTTTTTTTGTGGCAGTGCCGAAATAAGCTTATTTCGGCACTGCCCACTCGGGATCTATTAAACTACAAAACATAGCGAACATATGATTTTCCCCAGAATTAGTCGTCAATTTGTCGAATTCAGACACCAAGTATCAGAATTAGTCGACCTCCCGTTAAAAAGTTATAAGTATTTCTTTGTGGCAGTGCCGAAATAAGCCTTATTTCGGCACTGCCCAAAAAAACTACACCACCTAGCGAAAATCTGATTTCACCCAGATGTTGCCTTGAATTTGTCGAAATTTGTCGGATATAAAACACAACTGGTCGATGCGTAATTAAAAAGTTACACGCATTTTAATAATTCTCACAGTAAACATAGTCCGAGATCTTACATCAAAATTATATCATGCACAAAATGCAACAGTAAACGTTTCATTTCCTTCCTTTTTCAGTCTGGCAAAGTTTGTCAATGCATGCAACTGTTTTCTGATCTACGAATGCTTTAGGTGTTCTTTAGCACTACATTAGTTGCTTTTTACGACAGCCATATGTGAATGGGGTGGTGTTATTCTACTCTGCCTACGTTAGGCTCTCTGACTACAACGCGAATTATTAAAATGCGTGTAACTTTTTAATTACGCGTCGACCAGTTGTGTTTTATATCCGACAAATTTCGACAAATTCAAGGCAACATCTGGGTGAAATCAGATTTTCGCTAGGTGGTGTAGTTTTTTTGGGCAGTGCCGAAATAAGGCTTATTTCGGCACTGCCACAAAGAAATACTTATAACTTTTTAACGGGAGGTCGACTAATTCTGATACTTGGTGTCTGAATTCGACAAATTGACGACTAATTCTGGGGAAAATCATATGTTCGCTATGTTTTGTAGTTTAATAGATCCCGAGTGGGCAGTGCCGAAATAAGCTTATTTCGGCACTGCCACAAAAAAAACTTTATAACTCTTTAACGGGACCCCGACAAATTTTTTGCTTTGGGCGACAAATTTCGACAAATTAACGACTAATTTTTTGTCTAGTTAAAATCAAGATCTGAGACCTGGGCAGTGCCGAAATAAGGCACACCCTCGGCGTGTGCCTTATTTCGGCACTGCCCAGGTCTCAGATCTTGATTTTAACTAGACAAAAAATTAGTCGTTAATTTGTCGAAATTTGTCGCCCAAAGCAAAAAATTTGTCGGGGTCCCGTTAAAGAGTTATAAGGTTTTTTTTGTGGCAGTGCCGAAATAAGCTTATTTCGGCACTGCCCACTCGGGATCTATTAAACTACAAAACATAGCGAACATATGATTTTCCCCAGAATTAGTCGTCAATTTGTCGAATTCAGACACCAAGTATCAGAATTAGTCGACCTCCCGTTAAAAAGTTATAAGTATTTCTTTGTGGCAGTGCCGAAATAAGCCTTATTTCGGCACTGCCCAAAAAAACTACACCACCTAGCGAAAATCTGATTTCACCCAGATGTTGCCTTGAATTTGTCGAAATTTGTCGGATATAAAACACAACTGGTCGATGCGTAATTAAAAAGTTACACGCATTTTAATAATTCTCACAGTAAACATAGTCCGAGATCTTACATCAAAATTATATCATGCACAAAATGCAACAGTAAACGTTTCATTTCCTTCCTTTTTCAGTCTGGCAAAGTTTGTCAATGCATGCAACTGTTTTCTGATCTACGAATGCTTTAGGTGTTCTTTAGCACTACATTAGTTGCTTTTTACGACAGCCATATGTGAATGGGGTGGTGTTATTCTACTCTGCCTACGTTAGGCTCTCTGACTACAACGCGAATTATTAAAATGCGTGTAACTTTTTAATTACGCGTCGACCAGTTGTGTTTTATATCCGACAAATTTCGACAAATTCAAGGCAACATCTGGGTGAAATCAGATTTTCGCTAGGTGGTGTAGTTTTTTTGGGCAGTGCCGAAATAAGGCTTATTTCGGCACTGCCACAAAGAAATACTTATAACTTTTTAACGGGAGGTCGACTAATTCTGATACTTGGTGTCTGAATTCGACAAATTGACGACTAATTCTGGGGAAAATCATATGTTCGCTATGTTTTGTAGTTTAATAGATCCCGAGTGGGCAGTGCCGAAATAAGCTTATTTCGGCACTGCCACAAAAAAAACTTTATAACTCTTTAACGGGACCCCGACAAATTTTTTGCTTTGGGCGACAAATTTCGACAAATTAACGACTAATTTTTTGTCTAGTTAAAATCAAGATCTGAGACCTGGGCAGTGCCGAAATAAGGCACACGTCCTCGGCAGACACTTAACTCAATAACCCCACCTAGCCACCGCGATCGAGGCGCCTATCGGAACATATAGGCGCCCAAGTCAACATTGGTCCTAGGTGGGGCCATTTTTCTTTTTTCGCCTGATGTCAGCCGAGGCTAGATTGACACAGTAGTCAATATACTTAAATCTACTTTTTCCGGCCATCACCTCGGACACGTTCGCTTCAGTGACCCGCATTCCCAAACGCTGCGCCAATTCCCATCTTTGTTGGAGAATGCGGGACACTGAAACAAAATGTGCTGCACTGTCTGACCCTCGCCAGCTTCACAGAAACACGATGGATCGTCCGCGCACTTGAACCTGTACACGTACGCGGCAAACCCACCGTGTCCCGATAAGACTTGCGTGGTAATGCCAGACGGAGCCATTTTGCCCACGATACTGTACGCGGCGGTCGCACTCGGGAAAAACAGCTTCGTCGTTGAAGCTGTAGTTCCCGAGCGGTATCTCCTATCCCATTCGTCAATGGTCGCCTTACGGATCATACCCTTAACGAATGAGACAGTCGGACTTCTTCGACTTCAGGGCCGCACTCTTAGCGAGTTCATCGGCGCGTTCATTCCCCTGAAGACCCACAAGCGCCTTGATCCAGAACATCGAGACGCTCTTACCCTGCGCTTTGCACAGTTTAAGAGCGTCCCGCGTCTGTACCGCAAGGGGGTGAGGAGAATCAACGTTACCTATCGCCTGGAGCGCCGCCATAGAGTCGCTGAAGATGCCCACGCTGGATCCATTACAGCTCAAGCGACCCGTCCTCTCCCTCTCTACAGATTTCGGACAACCCCCAATATCCCATCGCATCCAACTCAACTCTTCCTCCAGCTCAACCATCTTCTCGTCAGTCCTCATCGTGCGTACGTTGTGTGTTACCAGGGCCAGTCGTCGGTTGGGGTGGTAGCCGGGTCTCTGCCGGGGATTCTTAGCACCCCCTGCTCCGTCGTTTCCCTGGCCGCTACCGGAGCCAGGACTAGCGGAGCTGCCGGGGACTGGGGGCCTGGTCCTATTTTGATTGATCATTGGGGGGAGGGGGGGGGGGGGGGATTTGCCCATAATCGCCACGCTGGGCAGGCGTGGTGGCGATCGCAGAAACGTAGCTTCGCGACAGGGATGCTGTTGTAATCCCTGCCCTCTGCCATTTGAGCTACGTTTGTTTTGGATGGTTATACCGCCATCAGTCGGTTCCGTTGTACCTCAGTCGGTTCCTACGACACCTGGTAGGGAGGTACTATTCTACTCTGCCGGTACCCCACGGCCAACTAACCTAACCTAACCAAAAATCAAACATGTTTCATTACATTGACCAAGTATCGGTCAGTATGAATAATAACTAATTTATTACATTGACCATAACATATATATGTTACAGTTCAATTCAATCAAATGCGTGCTGTGATGCTTGTTGATGATCCCAAACTGACAGACGGTTTAGAACCTTTAAGTGTGAGAACTGAGAAGAGATTTTGCGTCGCTTTATGTGTTCTACTGATTATAGAATGGGGTTTAATCAGAGGAGTTGTTTGACATGATGCCCACGGCCTTCCACAGTCGCACCGCTCGCCATCGACAGGGAATTCATCCTCACACATTGGAGTCTAA
This sequence comes from Hypsopygia costalis, assembly GCA_937001555.2. Lineage (NCBI taxonomy): Eukaryota > Metazoa > Arthropoda > Insecta > Lepidoptera > Pyralidae > Hypsopygia > Hypsopygia costalis. Next base: position 7,249,206 of record OW443344.2, on the reverse strand, counting down.
GTGGACGGGTACTGTGCGTTTCCAGAGAAGTTTTTTCCCAGGCTGATCAAGCTGTGGAATGCTTGTCGAGGATTTTACAGAGTCGGCAATGCACGTGTGATGCCCCTGGTGTTACAGGCGGTCGTAGGCTACTGTAAATGTTTTCCATCAGGACATGTTTGGCTTTTTAAGGACGGCCTTGCCCGGCATTAAGAAACTTAAGAATCCTAAGTGTACACAATTACACATAATATATATAAATTCCAAAGTGCTACAAATGTATGTTTTCTGCGAGAAAGAAACTTACCCGTCACCCTTGTAGTAGGGATGCCAGATCTTTTGCTTTGAATCGTAATGGATCGTAACCTCGTGAATCGATCCACGATCTGAATCGTATCGTGTTGAATCGATCTCATTCGACCTTGGAAAATCGTATAGTAATTTAATAAAAAATATGTAAGTTGTTTTTTGACAAAAAAAATATGACCGACTTCAAAGAGGCAAGGTAGTTAATATGCATGTATATTCTGAAAATCATAAAATAATAATAATCTAGTACGGTGTTATTTTTTAGTTTTAATTAACATAAATAACAAATACTTTTTCATTAACTGATATATTTATAAATTGTCTAACATAATTTTACAAAACTACAGATTCCAACTATCTGTATTTAAACTTTTCAAATAACGACTTGGGCAAAAGTACTGGATCTTTCATATTACGGCTATCTCAAAAGCAGTATTTTATAATAATATGTCATCCTCACTAAATAGATCACTTCGTATATCGTGCAGGGTAAGGAAAATAAATTAGAGTACTTACAGTGTTTTTAGACCACCAACATAATGGTATAAAATAAACAGTATAATAACACATAACCTTAATTAATGTCATATTTCATACTCGGCTTGTAATTCGAAAATAACTTCAATCAAGGAAGGTAAGTAAGTGTAATCTTATTCTGTTGATTTTATTGATACGATTTTTTCATAGGATTTTCTAGGCATACGATTCGATCTGAACGAAGATCACATCCTATTGAATCGATTAAAAAAATCGGTAGATCGTATTGCCGTGAATCGATCTATTAGAAGATTTATTCCCGATCTGAATCGATCTTTTAGAAGATCGATTCAGATCGGGTATTCTGAATCGATCTTTTAGAAGATCGATCTTTTAGAAGATCGATTCACGGCAATACAATCTACCGATTTTTTTAATCGATCGATCTTTTAGAAGATCGATACAGTTCGGGCATCCCTACCTTGTAGCTAGCCTTGGATATCCAAGTAGCCACATTATCATCGAGTCAATAATGACAGGATGGGGAATTGCATAGTTAATATTCTATCAATACCGTGGGAGGAGTCTCTTGGGAGTGAGGTCTATTATGGGCACGAGCTTGATGGCCTCGCTGCCCGCATCACTCTAATCTATGAGGGGGGCAAACGAGCATATGGGTTGTGTGATGGAAAGCAATCCGCCCATAGAAATCAGCAACGCCAAGGAATCGCCGATCCGTTGCTAGTTTTTTAAGGTTAATATAGATATGGTTAAGTGGATATGGTAAAGTTTTTAAGGTTAATAGGATATCGGCCGCGTGGTTTCCGGCAGAATCACTCCGTTTCTTCCCGTGGATGTCGTACAAGGCGACTAAGGGAAATACATTATCAAATATCGATCAGGCCTCCCCAACCCGTTTGGCCAGCGTGGGGAGTGTAGGCCAAATCCTCCTTCCGTCTAGGACGGACGAGAGAGGGTCGTGCTCCTGTAGTGGAGACTAAAATGGACCTGATGATGACGATGTGGATGATAGATATGGTGAATAAAGACTCAGTTGTTGAAGGCTCCCATGTCGTAAATGTTCGGAAATACCGCTGAAGGAAGTTGATTAAACAATTTCACCGTTCGTTTCGTAGTATAAAATACTTTAGAAATCTAGTATAAAAAACTGTGATCGTCAATTATCGCGAAATATCGTTCGCGCGATATCACCCTCGCTGTCAAAGCAGCCACTCCTTCCTTTCAGCCCCTTACCACCATCTCTTATTGCGATTCAGTAACTGAATAGAATGCTTATTCATACTAATGAATAAGCGACTCTATATCAAATGGAATAGATTCGCTTATTAATTGGTATGAATAAACAATCTATTCAATTATTGAATCGCAATAAGAGATGGTGGTAAGGGGGCTGGTAACCTTATTTATTCGCCTTCAAGGCTGCGGTATTCTGTGAGGTGAGGTACTTTCCCTTATGCTTTCGTCAGTCGACAGGGTTCACCACACCTGTGAAAATGATGGTCTTTCAGTCTATTGGGATCATTTCTACGATAATACCAAATATACATCGTGCTGATGATATTGACGACATGATTACTAATTTCCGATAATACAGTTCTATTTCTATATTTAGGTATTTTTGACCAACACGTGATAAGGATGGTAAAAGCGACCGTCATAAGATTTTGACCTCATCGACAATAATGGAGTTACTAAAATCTATTGTGTATTATATTATAACGGTTAAACATAAAATATGCTAACACCTAGCCTTGGAGCTACTTTACAGGCTATACAAATATGAGACATCGGCTTTTTTCCGAAGTTAATTTCTATGTAGTAAGTAGTAGTAGAAGTAGATTTCAGTTTTTATTGTAACATCTCGCTTTTAATGTTAGTAAAATTAACAAAATTACATAGATTTTACTAATGACTATTTGAATGACAAGCTGTAATAGTAAATAGATATAGGTTTTAAATTAGTTTTATTATTATCGTGTGATATAAGTCAATCTATTATGTGTGACATTATATTCAAATGCATACAAATATTTTATAATTTGCACGCCGAAGGGCAGAATGTAGCAGTTCAATGTTATTAGTATTATAATCCATCTGTATATTACCCATATTCGCTAAATAATTCTGCGTCGGTCTCTTAGTCTAGGTGATGAAACGGCGGATCATACAGGCTCATCCTTCAAACAGATGCGCAAATATTAACCGACGAATGGCAGCTATTTTTATTAAAATTGCGTCGCAAAATACGAAACTCAAACACTAGAAGTTTTATTACCTTTCGGGGAATGCTAGAAGCGGTAAAGTAATACGCGGTACCTACTTTATATGCAGGAAGTTTTAATTGAAATTTTATGTTTCATCGTAGGTTGTGTTTCCGATTGGTGTTTTATAGCTATCTCTGTCCGAAATTTGCATACTTTCAGGAAGAAACTGTGTAATTTGTAAAACTTTGGACAGCAGTGATGGACTGAATCTTGACGCTGATTATGCTGAATGGTTGGTTTTATTTTTTTTTACCCCCGAACCACACGAATCAACCAACCGAAACCATTCCATTGGGAGGTGAGGAGGTGAGGTTTGAGGTGAGGTGAGGTTGATGAAAGGGTTGTTGATGAAAACTGTTGATAAACGGTTCAAAGTATGTTTGATGAAAATCGGTCCAAGATGGCCACCGCCGGACAAATACATGTATGACGGACAAATATCTGGAACACAATTTTTTGTTTATTATATGTGCATCGTGTCGCTCGACGATCATAAAGAATTTTGGCAAAAATGTATCCAATTGAGAAAAGAGAAAAATTGCTTGGGAGAGATAAAAAGAAAAATATTTCTTTTTCCTCGTCTAAAAATATTTCACCTAATATTAAAGCAATTTTGGTACGTTTTGAAAGCACCAGTCGTATGGTACTGTCAATGAACAACAATACAATATATATTACCAAAGTACCAAAGCATACAAGCAAATGGACTTCAACTTTAGGCCCGTGTAATTTTTTTTGCATACTACGTCCGTTGGCAGACAAGCACACAGCCCGCCTGATGTGAAGCGGTTACCGTAGCCATATTAACGTTCGCAACATAAAATATCGCTTACGCGCCACTACACCCGCTGCCAACGCAGCATCTCTTTCCTTTCTGGTGAACTCTCTCACTCTCAGGAACACAACAACCCTCAAGGGAATTGTTATTTAGCTGCGGTATTCTGTGAGAGGTGGAGGTACATCCCCCAGTCGGGTAGCTTATAATTACGCTTCCTACCTCTCTTTTCGCTAGAGCTTTGCTTGTCAGTGAGCAGGGTGCACCGCGTGATGAACCACAGATTTGTCGAGTGCGGCGTGCGGCTCGAGGCTCGCGTATTGAATGGCAGGCATAAACACTAACATAAATCGAAATACTTTCTATTTTAATAAGATTTATGTTTATTTACATACATTTGTTCGATTTATAAATTGTTTGCTCTAAAAATTCTGAGTAAGAAACATTGTGTGCCTTATTAAAAAAAAAAAATATTTTGCCCCGTTTTTTTCCTCATCCATAACTCAAGTTTGGGAGATCAAAAGGATGTTGCTCCCTTTATTTCCTCGCTCGATGGTTGCCGACCGTTTGGCTGTGTTCCAGAGCCGACAATGTGCAAGATACTGTCACCTCCCCAGATATGGACTAAATAAATTACATTTATATGTGAAGTTTTATAATGGGAATGATGAATGATTAAACGTTTCTGCTAAGAAATATAAGGTAATTTAGTAAAAAATCCTCTGTCCTTTTTGAAGAACTTCATTCCGTATAATATCTCCAGGGCAAACCTTTCCAGGACGTTAAGTCATCATCTTCAATGTTTGCTAATGAAAATCTCCTCCTCAGAGATCGTTTTGCAGTTGGTGAGGTGGTATAAGAAACGTATTTATAATTTTCATAATTTAAAATTTTTAAGTGATAGGTGTTTAGGTCTCCAATAGTGTTAGATACTTAAAATCCGTGGTGCACGCCCATTGAGCTTTACTTGACTAGCCATCTCTTTAGGCTTATCATGCCTTATTTGCCATATTACTGTCTGCCACATTGCTAAGAGGGGAAGTCAAATTCCAAAAGCCTCTTACTCCTATTTATTTCTTCTGATTAAATTCGTTGTGAGTTCCAAGTTGCCAAGTAAAGCCGAAAGCTTCTTACTCCTGCTACAAATTTTTCAATATTTTGGGATCGTTTTTTTTTTATACTACGTGGGGTGGCAGACAAGCATACGGTCCGCCTGATGTGAAGCGGTTACCGTGGCCATATTAACGCTCGCAACATAAAATATCGCTTGCGCGCCGCCACCCCGTCTGCCAACGCAGCATCTCCTTCCTTCCTTTCTGGTGACCTCACTCACTTGCAGGAACACAACAACCAAGGGAATTGTTATTTGGCTGCGGTATTCTGTGAGGTGGAGGTACATTCCCCAGTCGGGTAGCTTACAATTACGCTCCCTACCTCTCTTTTCGCCAGAGCTTCGTTTGTCAGTCAGCAGGGTCCACCACGTGCAGGTGAAGTTGGCTTTGGTTCAAAGATGTTGATGAACCACTGAAACCCCATCTGGTTAGGGAATAATTTCGCACGAATTGTTTTATTTATCAGTATGAAAGAGTCATCATATCTATCATTTATGTGTATTATAAAATACAATATTCATTTATTGCGCTATCGTACACAAACATGTCAATTTATATTACCTACATTAAAAATAAACAGCTGGAGCAGGCATACATTTTCGCCGCGCGGTAGTAAGAGAGGGGGATATTACTTCCTCTCCTACGCCGCGCCGCCGGTTTACTCTCCCTCCGTCTTACGAAGGTCGATCAGGTCACATGTCCTGACGCGAGTTTAACATTTTTTACCTATCCCAAAAAGTGATCAACGCCGCTAAAGAAGTTTTCATTTCAAAAATCGGATGATCGATCTCTACAGTTGATAGGTGCGGTTCCATAATCGTTCACTACAAATAGAACTCTCTGAAACCAATGACGCACAACCCAGAAATGGCACCGATAAATCGATCAATCAAGATGAGTGTAACAGACATCAGGATTAAGCACCAGTGAAATCACATCTGGAACTGAAGCCACTTGAACCGAAATACTCGCCGCAGAGACAGCGCGGCGCGGTGACTGGGGTTTTATATAGATTTGTGACGCAAATCGATTCTGTCTGTCTGTTAGTTACCGGTGACACTGGCCTTAGGGGAAAAAATAGTATAACCCTGACAATAATCGGGTTCATATTTCATAGTTATTAACACGTTGCGTGGGATACAAGAGAGCCATTTAACAATGTACGAGCGTTTCAGGCGCACAATTCAAAAATAAAATTGCATAATAGGGTAATTGACAACTGTTTCTACTCCATTTCTATAATTTCACATAAATTTATCTATACCTATACGAGTATTAATACGTGAAGCAAAAACTTTGTATCCCTTTTTGAAAATTGCGCGGACGTATGAGTATGAAATTTATAGTTTATATAGAGAAGGATGTATTAAACTATGCATAAAAAATACATTAAATCAATAAAAAAAAATTACACACACTACCATGTATTTGAGACACACACGCTTATACTCTTTTCTATATAGTTTTGACAATTTGCATGCCTAAATTGTATAAAAAGGCAGGACAATATGGACCATATTACTGTCTGTCACATTGCTAAGAGGGGAAGTTAAATTCCAAAAGCTTATTCATACTAACACCTATATTCCGTACCTATGTTTTTAGCATTTGATCTGAATTTGTTATTTTTCTATTCAAATCGCTCTTGCACGACTAAAAATTAATAAAATTTTCAGTAAGTACCTATGTGTTTAGTTTCAAGTTATTTCATTTTGAAAATACTTTAGAATTTATTGTATTTTGAAGTTTTTGATTGCAATTAGTATGTGATGTATTATTATAATAAAATTATTTCTTGCACAAAATAAGGTATTTTCCCATATTTATATCCGTACTGCCGCTTCGCCGTGTTCATTACTTTAATAAAACTTTTTTCCCCATAGTAATGTGATGTTTTTCTAGGATAAAAAAATAGCCTATCTCCAGAGATGAAACTATCTTCGTATAATAATTATGAGAAACCATTGGTTCAACGTGAAAAAAGAGCAAACAAACCTTCACATTTATAATATTTATTTATTTAAACTTCATGCACAAATTAAGTGCAAACAGGCGGATTTAATGCTTTACAAGCATTCATTGCCAGTCAACCGGGTGATGTAGAGATAAGACATGGCAGGTGCACATTATATTAGGTGCAATATTATAGTATAATATATAATATAGTATGGAAGTATATTTAAGTAGATGGTAGGTACCAAAATAATTTTATTTAGAGAAGCCATTGCGAGTCAAAATGTTTCATAATTATTTTATCAAATAAAATAAAATCTTTCCCCAATTTCCCAGATAATCCGCTTCAACAACCTCTTCCTTTTTGGTAAACTGTGAAGTAGAGTATTTACTTTTCCAGTCGTGTAACCACAGTATAAATAATAATACAGTATGGCCACTCCCTGCCGCTCTCTCGTATCGACCTCACCTCCCCTCTGAGACAAATCTGGAACCGATTGTAAGGCGCCGGACGCACACACGCTCATTTACGCTCTGTACAGACACCATTGTTTATGTAAACTATTACACTAATATTAATTATATTACTTTAACTATAAAGACGCAACATTTCTATGGAGTGGCCACGGTGTGGTACACCACATAAGTTACAACTTAACATTATCCAACACCACGGCCACTCCATACTGTCGCGTCGTGAACCAATACATAAACAACGACGTCTGTGCACTGTGCAGAGCGTGAATGAGCGTGTGTGCGGCGCTATACAAACTATTCCAGATTTATCTCAAAGGGGAGGTGAGGTCATACTGTACATAGTACTATTACTTATACCACAGCATAGTAATACAACCAGTACTTTAACTTCATACTAGCGCTCAAATGCGCCGCGCACCAAATCTTCCTGAGCGGTCTTGTAAATGACGCTTGGCTGTGTGCGTGCGCCGATTTGGGCGCTAGTATGAAGTCAAAGTACTGGTTGTATTACTATGCTGAGCTTATACTGTGAACTACCCAAACCTCTTAATAGCCAGAGCCTCGTTAGTTACGCAGCAAGTCAGGTGATTTTTAACATTATGATCGTTACGTACATTGGTACATACATAACATATACGACGTAAGGCACTAAATCTTTTCGATCCACAAATAACGACCCGACCATAGCCAATTTTTTGATATCGCGTTGAAGACAACGTGATTCACTAACTGATTTACAGCTATTGGTGGGGCGCATGACGACATGTGGACTACGTCGACATAAATCAGTCCCCTTACTACTTGTACGTTAGACACTACGTCTGAGATTCTGTTCAGAAAGTTCCTATTATAACTGCAAAAGATGTGGGATGGATGTTTGTGACTATTTCACTATAGGTACGAATGCGAATGTGGAATGGAATGAAATTAGAAATATACGCACAAATGGAAGTTGGGGTATAAGAGGTTGATCAACATCTTTGAACCAAAGCCAACTGCACCTGCACGCGGTGCACCCTGCTGACTGATAAACGAAGCTCTGGCGTAAAGAGAGGTAGGGAGCGTATTGTAAGCTACCGGACTGGGGAATGTACCTCCACCTCACAGAATACCGCAGCCAAATAACAATAAAATTCCCTTGAGGGTTGTTATGTTCCTGCAATTGTTATTCTGCGAGGTGGAGGTAACTTCTCCAGTGGGGCAGCTTACGAATACGCTGTACACTACTACTCTTTTGCCAAAACCTCTTCGGCTAGTCGGCAGGTTGCACCACATGCAAGTGAGGCTTTAACTCTAAAGATCATAGTGACCCTCTTACACCTCAAAATACCACAAAATAAACCTTATGTTTGTTCTTGTCGTCACAGGACACGATTACTTCTTTTCTTCTTCAATTGTTATTAAAATTTCAGCAGTTAAATCTTATATTTTAAAGTTCTTGTTAAGTCGAAACTCGATTTTTTTTGCATATCCCTTGACATTCGACTTATAGAGATTCCGCTATATACATTACAAATAATTACAATGTATGTATAGTAAAATAAAAAGTGAAAAAATTGGCATCAACAAAGGGGCAAAAGTCCAAAAAAATTCACAAACACTATCAATCGTGCAACAAATAGATTTATTTACAATGCGCTTATACAAAATTATGTCATATGACGAAACATTACTCGGAACGGGACGGCCGCTTGCAATAACACAGAATTGTGTTTCTGGGGCGATGTTAACACGATTCGTTGGAAATTCAGCGAAAATCTGACCGTGTGGGACGTGAATAGCTGTAACATACTATGACAGTACGCTGCCCGCTCATAAAATATAATAATTATATGTGATTTATTCGGATTTCTTTTACAGACAAATATATAATTTGATAATATATTCGTTTTTCTGAGGATTTTGAATGGGAACAACTTCTAAGCCAAGTGATGAGACTTATGTGTGATTGGTTTTCTTTGAAACGTTGACAAAATATCATTCTAATGTATAAATCGAATACACAAATCTAACACTAATATTATAAAGTTTATTTTTTGGATCCTAATAGAAAATACATAAAATTCCAAATTGTTTAACTATAAGTGGTTCATCAACATCTTTGAGCCAGGGCCAACCTTACCTGCACGTGGTGCACCCTGCTGACAAACGAAGCGATAACAGAGATAGGAGATTAGCGTATTTTCTAAGCTGCCCGACTGGCGAAGTACCTCCACCTCACAGAATACCGCAGCTAAATAACATTTCCCTTGAGGGTTGTTGTGTTCCCGCGAGTGAGTGAGGTCACCAGAAAGAACGAAAGAAAGGACTATAGGTTGGCAGCGGATTGGCGACCGCTTGGTTGGTGTTGCTGATCTCCATGGGCTGTAGTGATTGTTTCAACATAAAAAAAATATAACAAATATATATCGATACCTCCAAGGAACACTACGCCCACTAAAATTTCGATAGTTTTCTTTTTTTTATCTAAATCGATTCATTACTGCAGTAACATTATGCTACTTGAATTCTATTCATAAAAGACACACAGATACAACAAAATCGACAAATGTATCTGGATGTGTATCTTTTGAGTTGGTGTAGTGTTCATTGGAGGTAGCGATATTATATTAATAACTTTAAGTAGACCCAGTTTGCAACAAAATAACGTCGTTCCACGTTCAACTAGATCTGGATATGATGTACAAGCTGTTGACTGCGATGTCGGTCGTGTACAATTCCGTTGTAAAGCGAATGAAATTTATTGATAATAAAATTATTTTATTGTTCCTCTTGTAAGTAAGTACATTGGACATTTATCACTTTACCACTCGTTAAAACTCAAGAGTAGTAGATACTGTGGTAATAGTGTGTAGTAGTGTTAGGGTTGCCAATCGTACTATAATATATATAGACAGCGTAATTGTAAGCTACCCGACAGAGGAATGTACCTCCACCTCACACAATACCGCAGCCAAATAACAATTTCCTTGAGGGTTGTTGTGTTCCTGCGAGTGAGTGAGGTCACCAGAAAGGAAGGAAGGAGATGCTGCGTTGGCAGCGGGGGTGGCGGCGCACGAACGATGTTTTATGTTGCGACCGTTTATATGGCTAATGGCTACGGGTAGCTGCTTCACACCTGAATCAATTAACGTTTATAAAATGTTTGAATTAATTGTTTTTTGTATGAGTGTACATATATTAAAAAAAAAAAAACAAAAATATAAAACTTTTAAATTGCTTATATTTTTCCCAAGATTCAAATGCTGACATTCCGTCCATTAATTTCAGCTGTAGAAATCATATTTATTTGTTCAAGTTGTGCGCGGGATATTAAATTTTAGCCTTAAAAAGCGAGACATCCAGCCCAAGTCGAGACGTCAGGCAACGGTGGTTCCTGATATGTATGGGGTGTAAGTGGATCATCAACATCTTTGAACCAAAGCCAACCTCACCTGCACGTGGTGCACCCTGCTGACTAACAAACGAGGCTCTCGCGAAAAAAGAGGTAGGACATAGCGTATTTTTAAGCTGCCTTACTGTGGAAGTACCTCCACCTCACAGAATACCGCAGCCAAATAACATTTCCCTTAAGGGTTGTTGTGTTCCTGAGAGTGAGTGAGGTCACCAGAAAGAAAGAAAAGAAGGAGTATAGGCTCGAGTATAGGCACAGATCGGCGACACTTTGGTGTTGCTGATCTCCGTGGGCGGTGGTTATTGCTTTCCATCAGGTGACCAATGCTCGGTTGCCCCCCCTCTCACATAAAAAAAAATTGGTTGTCTGTAAAATCGGTTTACGGACGGTAATTTTACGTGATAACGTCTTAAGAAAACATCGGCCGATGGAGTGGCAGGGAGATAGATGCGACACAAGCCGAACGCTTAGATAGTTAATTGATTCAGGTGTTATTTTGCGGAAGTCAAATTTACAGGCAATTTGATCTACACTACTTTGCGTGCTTCCGCCACCAATTAGTTCATGCAAACTACTGCCGGCCGGCACCCGCCCACTACCGTTAGTAGTTGCATGCGACTGCCGTGGCTGCTTTGGTCGTCTCTGCTCCAGCTGCTGTGGTCGTCTCGGCGAATCTCCAACATCTGAAACAGAAGATACATGCGACCGCCGCCGCCCCGACTGCCGTGGTCGTCTCTGCGACACGTGTTTCGCCTCTACGCGAGGCATCCTCAGGCGATCTGTAGATGTTGATGGTTAGAACAACAACCTACAAAAATTAGAACGCTTAGGCTGATCGTGCCTCTCTAGCGCTTGTTCCGCGCTCTCGCTTGTACACTCGGCTCAGGCGGAACGTGACAATGATTCATGCTTTTTCCTGCGCGCGGCCGGCGTTCATCGATTTACAAGACGTTGTCAAGTTAAAAAAATGTTTCAGAAATACCACATAGCTAATGCCAAACACCCGTTAACACAATTTACAAACCTATTTGGCAACCAAATAGACATAAATAGAGTGTCCAATCACTATTCAATTGTATTTTTCAGTAAAAAAAACAATGAATAATAGATGTACATGTGATAAACATAGCCGTGGTCCGGTTTTAACGGAACATCGACCGTTACTTGTTTTCGCACATATTGACCAATATGACTGTGTTATGCAGAAAAGATCCAACCGACAAATTATGGCAAATTGATAGATATCATCATCAGGTGCATTTTAGTCTCCACTACAGGAGCACGACCCTCTATCGTCCGTCCTAGACGGAAGGAGGATTTGGCCTACACTCCCCACGCTGGCCAAACGGGTTGGGGAGGCCTGATCGGTATTTGATAATGTATTTCCCTTTCTAATGTATAAACCACACAGCATATTGTAATCATCAATAGCAATTGATAGATATACATAGCGAGAAACTACAAATCGAGTTTTAACGCAGCAGATACTAGCAGTTTGATGACATATGTTTCCCAAAACTTATACTGCGTGATATTTTTATTCCTAATAAACTTTAAATTGCTTTAAATTAAAAGTAACAAAATGTCGGTTGGATCTATTCTGCATAACAGAGTCTCATTGGTGTTAGACTCCTCTATCGATGCCGTCGTTGAGTGTGTCAGTCTAATCGATTACGCCAGTTAAACAACGTCGACCGTAGCCTGTGTACGATTCCACTTTCCGCACCCATCCGCTTCTACACGCTTTTTTGAATTCATCGTCACATGTAGAGTGTCACCGATGCGGTAGGTTGCAAACTTGTTTCTGTATTTGGACTTAGTGAGGTGTTACTAAGTCCAAATACAGAAAGGTAGGTTGCATACTTGTTTCTGTATTTGGACTTAGTGAGGTGTCACTAAGTCCAAATACAGAAACAAGTATGCAACCTACCGCATCGGTGTACAGTACCTAATAAGTATTAGTAATACGTAGTGATACGGCATCAAATAACCAAAAAGCCAAATAGCTGGCGATATAGCCGGTTGTTGTACTGTAGTGTAGTGTCTAATATGTATTTATAGGTATAGCATTTAAGAGTATATATAACATCGTCAATGTAACCTGAACGATTAATAAACCAAATGTAAACCTAATCAGACGTTTGCATCATCTCCCGCTCACCACCTTCATTACATGGTGGCGATCCTGGCAGGATGTTATATATACTCTTACATGCTATACCTATAAATACATATTAAACACTACACTACAGTACTACAAATAGCCTGCTGGCTAAGTTGTTGAATTTTCGGCTACTCATCTTTATAGAGTGAGGGTGAGTTCTGTGTCGAGTGAGGGGGCAAAACGCGTACCACAACAACCTCGGAATAGCAGAGATGCTGGGTACTGGCAGCCATATACAGGGTGGCCAGAACAATGACGTCAAAAAGAAAAAACTAGGTCCCTCGTATCGTGGGGTATCCGAATCACCCCCATGTATGTTACGCGACTTTTCATAGCTTTCGAGTTATGATTTTTTTTCTGAATTTTTGAGAATTTTCGACCTGAGAAATTAATATATATTTTTTTTTTAAAGTTGAATACTTTTTCGAGTTTTTTTTTTTGCAACTGAATCTTCATAAGTTGTTCTTTAATGTATAAAATAACCAGCTTCGTAAATTTGATAAAAGTTATGAAAATGTTAGTCCAAAGTGAAAAATTTACGTTCGGTGAATTATGACTTAATTCTTCAACATTAAATTGCAAATCTAAACGGGTCACTTCATGGTTTCTTAGTAAGCCTTAAAAATGCGCGAGACTCTCAGCTTTCATAATCATTAAAAAAAAGTAGGGCTTAATAGGCTACTTTGGCTAAAATCGGCCTTTAAAGACAGCGAGGTGGAAAATTCTTTAAATTAACCACTTCCTACTTAAAACTTTTCTTACACGACATTTGTTGGTTAGTTTCCAACATTCTCTATCATTAATTAACCTTAGGAATGATAAAATGGCCCAAAAATGTTTGTAATCAGATGGCAATTTTTTTTAAAAAAGTCTCGAAATGTTTAAATCTTAACTTTACAACAGTCATTTTTGATTAATTAACAAAATAATTAACCTTAGAAATGATAAAATGGCCAAAAAAGTTTTTTAAATCAGGTGGTTAATTTAAAGAATTTTCCACCTCGCTGTTTTTGAAGGCCGATTTTAGCCAAAGTAGCCTATTAAGCCCTACTTTTTTTTAATGATTATGAAAGCTGAGAGTCTCGCGCATTTTTAAGGCATACTAAGAAACCATGAAGTGAACCGTTTAGATTTGCAATTTAATGTTGAAAAATTAAGTCATAATTCACCGAACGTAAATTTTTCACTTTGGACTAACATTTTCATAACTTTTATCAAATTTACGAAGCTGATTATTTTATACATTAAAGAACAACTTATGAAGATTCAGTTGCAAAAAAAAAACTCGAAAAAGTATTCAACTTTAAAAAAAAAAAAATTTAAAGTTGCTCAAGTCGAAAATTCTCAAAAATTCAGAAAAAAAATCATAACTCGAAAACTATGAAAAGTTGCGTAACATACATGGGGGTGATTCGGATATCCCACGATACGAGGAACCTAGTTTTTTCTTTTTGACGTCATTGTTCTGGCCACCCTGTTGATTAGTGGTTATAACTCACTATCGATAGTAATGCCCATGAATCGCCAAACTGCTAGGTACGCGGGTTAGTGACTAAATACTACTATTTTAAATATTTAAATAGTAGGTACTAAATACGTAATAATATACTAACTTCTATATAATAAATCCTGCAAATTAAATTAAGTTGGTATGACTGGTTAATTTATTAAATAACTAATTGATATCGGGTAAATACGTAACATTATCTAGTAACACTGCTTATGTGGAAAAACCCTGAAAATTAAAATTAGTTGTTAATTAACTGGTGTTAATTAAACAAGTAGGTAATTGATATTATTTTGCGTGTTCACTAATTGGGTAGTAACTAAATGTCGGTTTGTGATAATGAGTGGTAACAGGATTGCCCCCCTCCCCCCCACCATGATGAATAGATTTTGAGTAAAACACAGTTAAAAGTGCACAAGTTAAAAGAACAATTTACATTGAAATCAGCGTATGTAATTTTTTTACTTAAAAGTCAGTGATTGAAAATTAAACTAACATAGATAAAGATTTGCTTCTAAAAGAATAGAAAAAAAATGTGTCATTCCCTGTTCCTTGCCTGTACCACCCTGTACCCTTCAATAAAAAAAAATCCTCACTTGTGACATAGACATGTAACTAAACTTTATGCACATCAAAAAAATACTTTCGTTAGACGGTCAAGCGAAACTTATTATATAATAACTAGCGGCCCGCCCACGCTTTGCTGTGGCTCAATCTTCCCGTTCCCATTACTGCAGCGCCATCTGCCGGGCTGATTTGTGAATCTAAACCATCCAGGGCGCCACCCAAACGCATACAAAAAAATTCATTCAAATCTGTCCAGCCGTTTAGGAGGAGTTCAGTGACATACACACTTACAGTAAAATTATATATATAAAGATATTTCATTGAATCATGTCGCTATATTTTCTTCAACAATTGGAAAATATAAAAAAGAATAAACAGTTTTATTTTCCTCGATCTGAGAATGTGCGTCACAATTTTTGTTTTCTTATCACCATTGTAATAATTTACTCCATTGTAATTTAATTTAGATTTGCACTAAGAATACATACTGTATTGCATTGTATAGTATATATTTATTGTTTTCAGATATTTGCATTGTTTGTAATTTAAAAAAAGAAGTATCTACTAATGGAACTATAAGTCATTTGTATTAATTATGCCTTTATTCATATTTATATGTGACTGTTTGTTTCCTTAAATATGTAAAAAGTTTTAATTAATTTGAGTGTGGTCCTTGTGATGAAGGGCATACAGTAGTGGGATGAAATGGGTTGATGTATACAACAGAAATATTGAGTTTTATTTTATATATAATATATGGCATCTGAATATTTCCTCATTCATACAATATGGGATCCTTCAAGCGAAACGTGAAGAAGCATCTTGTAGGCCAGCATGGCAGTGTCAATTGACAAGACATCAAGGTCTCTTGTCCGTTGCTGATGCGATTGGGGGCTCCTCCTTTCGCTTACCATCAGGCGAAGCGGAGCCAATATGCCAATATGTCGGCCGCGTGGTTTCCGGCAGACTAGAATAGAATCACTCCGTCTCTTCCCGTGGATGTCGTACAAGGCGACTAAGAGAAATACGTTATAAAACATCGATCAGGCCTCCCCAACCCATTTGGCCAGCGTGGGGAGTGTAGGCCAGATCCTCCTTCTGTCTGAGACGGACGAGACAGGGTCGTGCTCCTGTAGTGGAGACTAAAATGACCTGATTATGAATATAAAAAACTGGACAAATACGAGTCGGACTCGCCCACCGAGGATTCCGTACATAGGATCATTATAAATTTGATATTTTTTATTATAAAGAACAGACAGACAGACAGACGGACAACAAAGTGATCTTATAAGCGTTCCGTTTTTCCTTTTGAGGTACGGAACCCTAAAAAGAATATACATATTGTACTTTCGCTTGTGGCGTGTCTAATGCCTTTAACATCACCATAAATGTTTTAACGTCTAGATATTAGATAAGCTGAATGAGGTTGTCGAGTCCACGTGTGGGTTTATTACATTTTTCCGCATCGTCAATGAATCTACTCAGTAAGGTGCAATGATAAAAAAATGCATAAATTAACAGTTTGCAATAGAAAATGATGTCACACGCAGCGCATTGTTTGTCTGTCAGGTCAGGTCAGTTATGGAGCTAATGAGTGCTTGTGTTTTGTGGTGTCATCATGAAATGACTAATTCAATGAAGTTAGCTAACGATGACATTGATACTGGGTTACACGTGTATAATATCGATGGCGTATAACACGACAAAAGAAAATGGAAAGTAATTATAGGAGGGATGGGGGGGGGGGGATCACTCATTCTCACCATTGTGTCTCCTGTGTAGCCAGGATTAATAGTGCCTAACACCAGAAAAGGCAATGTACAGTGAAATCCACTGCAGTCACGGGTGTAAGACTACGGCTGACTTAGAACTCACAACGAATTTAATCAAAAGAAATTAGTAGGAGTAAGAAGTTTTTGGAATTTGACTTCCCCTCTTAGCAATGTGAGAGACAGCAATATGACAAATAATTATAGGAGGGACTAAAAATTACTATCTGGGGGATTGGAATATTTGGTTAGTTTAGGTTTGTTTTTACTACGTCGCATGGCACACAAAAATACGCCCCGCCTGTTGTGAAGCGGAACTCCTTTCTGTCTGGTGACCTCACTCATCGCAGCACAACAATCCGCAAGGCAATTGTTATTTGGTTGCGGAATACTGTGAGAGCGAAGTACTTCCCTCGTAGGACAGCTTACAAATACGCTGTACCTTACCTCTCTTTTACCATAGCCTCTTTCGCTAATCAGCAGCGTGAACTGCGTGCAGGTGAGGTTGGCTTTGGCTCTACAGATTGTGGTGAGCCACTACACCCCAAGCCTTTGGTCGCCAAGTATAATATCCGCCAAAATTTTACTTATACCGCTAAGGTGACAAATATGCATACGGCCCGATGAAATGCAACTTTCCCTGTTGGAAGCAGTTGTCGTAGCCTATGGACGCCTGTAACACCAGACGCATCAATTTAAATTTTATAATCCAAACATATTTTCTTGTTATTAATTTACGCGGATTCGTCCGCGTCAATGTATTGCGCTAAAAGAATAAACGTTTGGTCATCCCTTAAGTAATTGGTTGTATATTTAAAATGTTAATTAGTATTAATATACTATAGATAAGAAATATAATTATTACTTTACAATAATTTACAAGACGAAAGTCTTTGACTTGTGATGTTGCCAGTGTTTACATACGATACAAAGAAATGGCCCCTGGAGCTGAGTCGAAAGCTCAAACTCAAGATTGCACTGGATGCGACGGAGAGAACTACTCCTCTATCCAGGTAGAGATACTTAATTAAATATAAATATAGAAACAAATTTTAAGAAGCGCCCGTAAAATAAATACTGACTTGTCACTCGAATCAGTCGATGGTCTCGTCCTCATAATTAGCCTAGGGCGGTCAAAACTATTGATCAGTCGCTGACGCTACCTACCTCTCTTTTCGCCAGAGCTTCGTTTGTCAGTCAGCAGGGTGTTTTTCTTCGCTAGTGGTCAATACCGAAATGCTAGTACATAAAAATAATTACAAAAAATAAGAACATTATTTATAAAAATATGTAAGACGTGTCTAAGTACCCACAAGGGCTCAATGACAGAATAAATAATTTAATTTCATTTAATTATTGGTGAGAGCAATCTTTTCAGGGCAACCTACCCTAAGTTTGCCCTGAAAAGATTGCTCTCACTATCCTAAGGTTGCCCTGAAAAGATTGCTCTTGTTTGAAAAGAATGGTTATTTAGGTATCTCTGATATCACATGAAATTTCATTTCATTTAATTATTGGTGAGAGCAACCCTTGAATATGATGAATGTGTGCATGGAGCTACTTCTCTATCTGATAAAGACGGAATTTTAATAAAAATATGCAAAAGAAGACAGTTTCAACGTGCTTGTTCAGTGGTTATTAGTTTCTATGTGGAAAATTGCAATGTCATTTGTTTCATTATGCAAGGCCGAACACCTGTGCAAACTGTGCAAAGTCGAATTTGCAGTATTTTTTTTTAATTTTACTTGCTACATAGTTAAGTGAAGTTAACAATGTTATTGGTTCACGATCTTCTTTGCCCAAAATCCTGTTTTTTTAGGGTTCCGTGCCTCAAAAGGAAAAACGGAACCCTTATAATATCACTTTGTTGTCCGTCTGTCTGTCTGTCTGTCTGAGAATATCTATGTCGAGAATGCGTGGAGGTATCAAGCTGAAATTTGAACTGTATACTCAGGTCTACGGTCCCATGAAGTTGTAAAAAAATCAAACTACTAAGTTTACGTAAAAAAAAGTTACAGCCGTTTATTCAGCAAAAAACGCATATTTCGACACATTCTCAAGGGAATCAAAACCTATAGGGTACTTCCCGTTGACCTAGAACTATGAAATTTGGCAAGTAACATCGTTATAGACTACAAGTACAGGAATAAATCTCAAAACTATACATTTGTAAATAGATCTTAAAAAATAGGGGGTCTATATTTTTTATAGGGTGTCGAAATTCCAAATTGAAACTACTAGTAAGGGGTATCATATGAAAGGGCTGGATGTACACATTGCAAAATATATTTTATTTATTTTTTTCGACGCATTATTTCTTACGTACGGAACCCTCGGTGGGCGAGTCCGACTCGCACTTGTCCGGTTTTTTTTTAATTTTGTCCACAGAACTTTTTCGACTTTCACTATTCATAATACAAATATGGTTGATATCAGAGATAATAACCAATAATAATACCTACCTAAAAATAGGTACTATACAATCAGAAAAAATACAGAATTGACGTAAAATGTTTGTCGATGTTTATTGCCAATCTTGTGGTGATAACACGCTATTTTTGAGTCGAAAACATGCGCTCGTTATTAGCATGCGATAGCGTTCATTAACGCCTTTCAAAACTGGATATTACTGAAACAACTCCTCGTAGGGTGGAGTAATGTATGTTAGAATCCAGAGCCCTTAAAATACGCACTATGAAAATTAAGAAAAGTCAAGTCGCTCTCTCTGTCCTATTCCCATGGTGTCGATGTACGAACAAAAGCTACGAATAAAATATTTCATTTGGCATTTGAGTTCTCTGATTTACCTTAAATTTACAATAATGTAGACGTGGACGAAATCGCATCAGCCAGATGCTTTTTTTTCAGGAGCGGTCTATTTTAAAGCACACTTCACTTGAAGGGTACAGGTAAAAATCGGGGAATATCCTACTGAATAGATTTTGAGAAAACACTATTAACAGTTCAGAAGTACAGTCAGTGAAAGTCAGTGAAACCTGGTTAAGTGAGACTTCAAGGGACCTGTAAATTTGTCTCACATATAGAGGTATTCCACTTACCCAGTGTCTCAGATATTCAAGTATAAATAAATATCTGTCTCATTTACAGAGGGTTCCATTAACAGAGGTCAGAATACAAGTTATTTCAGTTATAGAGGTGCGCTTATTTAATAAAGTAACATATTTTTTAATTATTATATGTGAGTTTTAATATTTATTGGAAATCAAAAAATCAATATTAAAGGTAATAAATATATCAAACAAAAATATATAACCACGTTTTTTTTTACAAATAGTTTTCGATCACTAAATTAATGATCAAAGCAAATAGTACAAAAATGTAAACAAAATGTATCAATTATAAAAATTGGTCATTTTATTTTATCTTTTGGAAGTATCAGCCGTCCGATGTTTTTCAATGTTATAAATTTTATCAAGTACCTATGCTTTGGTCACCAATTGATGTCATTTCAAAAAAGTAACAAATTGAAATGCAAAATAGCCCAAATTAGAGAAGTTGTAATTGATGTTGTCTGATTCAATCGCTGTCTTAGTTATAGAGGTAACTATGACTATAAAATCGAAAGGACGAATCCCAGATATAGAGGTTTGCTTCGTCCCACTAACAGAGGTAATTCAGTGCCAAAGTGTTGGGACCTCAGCATGTGTTCCAGTTATGGAGGTTTCTCACTTATCCAGGTCCCACTTAACCAAGTTTCACTGTATTACAATTTACATTAACATCAGTGTATGTAGTAAACATGTAGAACCGAAGACGTCGCACGGCGTTTTAAAGCGATGAGATTTTTCTTGATGAGGTTTTGGAATAGTGACAGTGGACAATAAAACACAGCGTAGGAGGACCACCCACTGGATAGATGGTCTAAATATCGCAGGAATGTTATAAAAAACTGTTTTTGTTTATGCTCTTTGTTTGTTTAAAAACTACTGAGGGTGTAAATGACTCACCACTATCTCACAACGAATTTAATGAGATGAAATTAGTAGTCTATCATCATCATCAGTTCATTTTAGTCTCCACTACAGGAGCACGACCCTCTCTCGTCTGTTCCAGACAGAAGGAGGATTTGGCCTACACTCCCCACGCTGGCGGGGAGGCCTGATCGATGTTTTATAAAGTATTTCCCTTAGTCGCCTTGTACGACATCCACGGGAAGAGACGGAGTGATTCTATTCTAGTCTGCCGGAAACCACGCGGCCACTTGGTACGGCTTACTTAGTAGTCTATACTACTAAGTAAACTTACTACTTCTACTATTTTTTTCCGATTAAATTCGTTGTGAGTTCCAAGGTAGCCGTAGTTTTACCCCCGGGGCTGCAGTGGATTTTATTGTTCATTGCCTGTTTTTGATGTCACCGCTGTTAATCCTGGCTACACAGGAGACACAGTGGTGAGAATGTGTGGTGGGACCCCGTCACCACCATCTATAGACCCTCGGTAGACTTAATTCACCTGGAGAAAAAAATAAGAAGAAGAAGCATGCTAAGTAGCTGCGGTCTTTGTGAGGCGGAGTTATTTCTTCACTCGGGCTGCTTACAATTACGCTCGCTCTATCTCTCTTTCGTCAGAGCCTCGTTAGTCAGTCAGCAAGGTGCACCACATGCAGGTTAACTTTGACTCAAAGATAGTGTTGAGCCACTACATCCTCTTTGCGGATTAGCACAGTATAAGTTATAGTACTACGTACAGTATGGGCACTCCCTGCCGCTCTCTCGTGTCGACCTCACCTCCCCTCTGAGACAAATCAGCCCCCCTAGCCAAGTGTAATTCGTAGCGTAACGAACGTTAGATAGATCACGTGACATTTGTCAATTCGAACATTTTAGTATGAGCTCCACAGTTCAAATTAGCGATCGCTACGCTTTTCTACTTCGCAAACTGCCATTTGGTTAGCCCCCCTGGAACGGTTTGTACGGCGCCGCACGCACACATGCACCCGCTCTGCACAGACGTCATTGTTTATTTAGTAGTTATCGACGCGACGTTTGTATGGAGTGGTATTAGTGTAGATCAAATTCCCTGAGAACTGTAGTGACTTATCACATTGTAGTATGATATATAAGTATATTTTTTTTATATATAATAGCTCAGCATATTGGCTCCACTTCGCCTGATGGTAAGCGAAAAGAGGAGCCCCAATCGCATCGGCAACGGACAAGAGACCTAAATGTCTTGTCAGTTGACGCTGCCATGTTGGCAATTTCAACTGCCGATATTGAAGGATGTTTACCTAAATCATTAAAATTATGTATATTTTTAGTCACTCGAGATAATACAATACATATAATTACTACAAGTTTGTTTGATGTTCTTCTGACACACCGACATGGCTATTGTCGTGTTGAACAAATTAACATTTCCGTTAATTTACAGTTTTACGCATTATGAGTCATCGTTATCTACAACAAAGTTGTGTAATAGTGTGAAGCTACTTTAGTGTATTTTAATGTATGCAAATTAGCATTAAGATAAAAAAAATATAGGCGGAAAGAATTCGAAAGGTTGTAAGTTAATTAAAAAACAAACAAAAACCCGACTGCACCTACAACAGATTTATTAATCACGCGTAAGATAATTCCACACAAGCAAAGCCGCAGGCAAAAACTAATATATAGGCATAGGCAGCGATGACTGAATATCATTCAGTTAGGTCGTACACTTGTTTGTTACCCTCGTAGTATAAACGGGACGGGGGCCCACCACACATTCCCACTACACACCGCCAAAAAAGGCAATGAACTGTGAAGTCCATTGCAGTCCTGGGGGTAAAACTACGGCTGCCTTGGAACTCACAACGAATCTAATCAGAAGAAATAAGTAGGAGACTTATTTCTTCTGATAAGAGTTTTTGGAATCTTTTGTAATGGGTACTAGACAACTGATAAATGTACTTAAATACATGTTTTTTTTTGTATAAAACATAGAAAACACCCAGACCAAGACAGACATGTTCATACACACAAATGTTTGTCTTGTGCGGGAATTGAACCTGCGACCTCGGAGTCAAAGTGGCCATTGCTAACCATTCGACCACCGAGCAATCTATCTGTCGCTTTATTATCAATAAAACAGGCACATTCTCTCTTGCATAAAAATTTAACAACCCAACACAATTTTTTTTATAGTTCATCATAAAATGGAAGCCAATAAATAAATATATAAACGTGCCGTAACTCCATACCTAGACCTACTTATTACCCAACAGCAGCGTTATGCAAGTGCATCGTATGCAGCATTATAATGTGTAGCATTGAACAAGTGCATCTAGCTCGGCTGTAACTCGACACCGGAGCGTGCGAGCGTCGAGTTACAATACACGTGTTATTGAAAATTATGCAAGGTTACATACAATAAAACTAGTTCTAATGTATTTTTATGTATAAATATATAAATAAATCCTCCCCAACCCGTTTGGCCAGCGTAGGAAGTGGATGCCAAATCTTCCTTCTGTCTGGGACGGACGAGAGGGTCGTGCTCCTGTAGTGGAGATTAAAATTACCTGATGATGATGATATAAATAAATATTCCTGGACAAATTACACATTCTAGCCTCTAACTAAGCAAAGTTCGTACTATGGATACTAGATAACTGATATTTAAATACATTTTTTCTTTGTAATTTCATACGTGTTGTAATACATATAAAACACCCAGACCAAGACAAACAGACATGTTAAAGCTCACAACTGTTTGTTTTGTGCGGGGATCGAACCCGCGACCTCCGAGTCATAGTAGTTATTCGCTAGCCATTCGACCATCGAGCTCGTCAATATATGACTCGACGAGCATGTGGATCACCTAATAAAAAACCACCACCGCCCATAGCGATTAGCAACACCAATGGGTCGCCGATCCGTTGCCACCCTTTACTCCTTCCTTCCTTTCTTTCTTTCTGGTGACCTCATTCACTGGAACACAACAACCCTCAAGGGAATTGTTATTTGGCTGCGAGG
The DNA here is from genome assembly GCA_937001555.2 of Hypsopygia costalis. Classification (NCBI taxonomy): domain Eukaryota; kingdom Metazoa; phylum Arthropoda; class Insecta; order Lepidoptera; family Pyralidae; genus Hypsopygia; species Hypsopygia costalis. Next base: position 7,225,461 of record OW443344.2, on the reverse strand, counting down.
TAGAGGTACTTCCCCAGTCGGGCAGCATAAAAAATACGCTATACCCTACCTCTCTTTTCGCCAGAGCCTTCGTTTGTCAGTCAGCAGCACCGCGTGCAGGTGATCGTGGTAATCATCATCATTATCATATCAGGACGTATTCGTCCACTGCTGAATATGCCCCCCCCCCCCCCCTTCCACAAAAGACCACTCGCCCTGGTCCTGAGCGAGCTGCATCGATCGACTTTCTACAACTTTCTTGAGATCCGCGAACCGTCTAGATAAGGGTCGTCCTACATGGCGTCCGTCAGTACCGGGTTGTCAGCGTGTTAATAAATACTTTATTTATTTGGCACACTAACAGGTTACATGTGTGCAATTGTAACTAAGCGATTAGTAGAGAGATATCATAATAATTTTGAAATGTACCTATTGAAAGAGCAGCCTAGAATGGATCTGGTAGTCGTCAGCTTGGTTAGGCCCTAGCTAGTCGTTGAAAGGTTCCAAAGCAAAGTTCATGTATCGGAATTCGAAGTATAATACTGGGTGTGGGCATTTGGGCGTCAAGACTCGGGCCAATGGCCTCAAAAGGCAGTCTAAATGCAACAGCGGGTAGATAGCCGCAGCAGGTAGATAGCCGCAGCGGAAAGATAGTCGCAGCGGGAAGATAGCCGCAGCGGGAAGATAGCCGCAGCGGGAAGATAGCCGCAGCGGGAAGATAGCCGCAGCGGGAAGATAGCCGCAGCGGGAAGATAGCCGCAGCGGGAAGATAGCCGCAGCGGGAAGATAGCCGCAGCGGGAAGATAGCCGCAGTGGGTAGATACCCGCTGTTGCATTTGGACTGCCTTTTGAAGCCATTGGCCATTGGCCAATTATCAAAAATTCACATGGGAATCGGCTTCAGTTTAGGCGGTAGGGCCCAGGTTGACGATAAAGCAGTTTCAACACACGACTTCAACTTTGTATAGTTCGTAAAGAGCAGGTTAGGTAGCTACCCTAGACTTGTTTTACACCTCGTCGGGTGCCAAACAAACAGAAGGGTACGGAGGAGCTCGAGATAAATAAACCCATCCATGGACAGGCTACGGTCGAGTTGCTTAACTTGCGTGTTCGGTTGGACTGACGCGGGCAACAACGCCAAGGAGCCCCTCATTGCGATATAAGTAATTAGGCATAATAAAGGTAACATAATAGCCACAGGTGGGTTGTTGCACTGTTTGGTTCATGCAGATTTTATCACAATATTGTTACTCACACAGCACAATGTAATAAATAATAACATACATGGAACATGTCATCACAATAAAGCAAATAGCAACGAGATTCTGACAATGGCATCTGATAAACAATATAAAAACATAACAATAATATCGTTTGAACAATATTGTTTCCGTAATCATGAAGCATTCGCGTGGCCCTCGGTGAAATGTAACATGGGCAAATAAAATGATTGAGCTGAGGTTTTACTATCAGCGGGCGGTTTCACTTATTATACACACCGTCGTTACTATCCGCGAATGTTTCAGACTGCACAGCTAACGCTATCAATGTGTAATTATATGAGTTCATTGTATCAAAGCGATCTAAGTAATAAATAAGATCATGCTTCGGAAGGCACGTTAAGCTGTCGGTCCCGGCTGTTGTCATTAGATGACAGTCGTTAAGCCAAATCAGTGACCTTTAGGCGGCTTGAAAACACTGGCCACCGCCAACCCGCAGTTAATCAGCACGGTGGAACATGCTCTAAACATTCAATTCATTAAACTCTTCGATTGAGAGGAGGCGCGTATCCCAGCAGTGAGATGAATAAGGGTTATCGACGACGATGTTTTGTTTCGAACCTAAGTTTTGTTTTCATGCATTTGGTTTAAATTATGAGTGAATTTTAAAGTCTCTTTTACTTCTTTTGTACCACATTGTGACCTACTACAAATTCTGGCCCTCGTTTCTTTCTTTTGCATCCTACAAACGCCAACATCATGCAACCGATTTACCAAGCGGCAGTCTCTATTACAAGAAGACTCCCACTCTCCCACGAACATACCACTGCCATGTTTAAATAATTTTAATCTGCTCTACTAATTGTGACATCGCAGGAAATCAGCAACCTCGCTCACGTTTAGTTGTTTTGTTTTTAGTCTGCCATTGTTACACATTCATCATCATCATCATTATCATCTCAGCCATTGGAAGTCCACTGCTGGACATAGGCCTCCCCTCTAGATCTCCAATAAGACCGGTTGGAAGCGGCTTGCATCCAGCGCGATCCTACGGTCTTAATGAGGTCGTCTGTCCACCTTGTGGGTGGACGTCCTACGCTGCGCTTGCTTGTTACACATTATTACTCATTAATTATTACACAGTTATTGTGGCTTGCCTCGGCAATTGCAATGGCAAAATGTTTTCTAAATTTGGTTTTCTAGTACTACCTAACCGTGACTTAGTTAGCATGCGACTGGGTTTGCTGCAGCGTGTGCGGTAAGCGTTATTTATCATTTACATGATAATTATTTCAATTGTGCTGTGCCAGTAATTGGACCTAGAAACCTGAATTTCGGCGCCAGTCACTTACCTCGTGTAAATAGGAAAATCGCTCCTATTTACAAGTGACCAATGACTTCAACCGAAATTCGTTCAATGGGTGCAACGTGATCTACAACAACAGCTCAGATCAATTTAATTATAATTTATGATACGATGATAGTCTCGCTCGGCTCCAAAAAACTACTCAATTAAAACAAATTAGAAGAGTGCAAAGTTACATGTACATACGAGTATAATGTGTTGCGGATGAGTGTTAATCTACTAAAACAAGTCTCTCTCCCAAGCAGTTGTTGACAGCGTCTAAACACATTCCTAACCGACGCCAAAAAAGGTTCTCAATTAGGCTGTATTTTTTTTTTATTCTTTGTTTCTTAATTACTCCGTGATTTATAAACCGATTTGAAAAAAACTTTTTTATTTGAAAGAGAATCCTTCCAGATTGGTCCCATATTTTTTTCATCATCATTATCATCATCATTAGCCTGTATCTACTATCTACCCACTGTTAGGTTTGTTATTTCATTACTCCGTCATTTATAAACCGATTTGAAAAAAACTTTTTTTATTTGAAAGAGTATACTTCCAGACTGGTCCCATATTTTTTCATCATCATCATCATCATCAGCAGCCTGTACATACATAAATGTAGAGTAATGTTTGGAGTCGGTTTTTTTTTGTTAAAATTATTTTCAATTAAATTAGTTAAATAAACAACAAGGTAATATCCCAATGTTATAGTATACGTAAAATAATAATACCGTATAATAAATTACTCCGCCAACCCGCAGTTGAGCAGCGTGGTGGAGTATGCTCTAAACCCCATCTTCTATTGAGGAGAGTTCCGTATCCCAGCAGTGGGATGGATATGGGTTGATACATCAGTATAAATAAATTATACGGAATGTATGTATATTATAAGTTTGTGTTCAGCCCCCTTACCACCGACTCTTATTGCGATTCAATAACTGAATGGAATGCTTATTCATACCAATGAATAAGCGACTCCATTTCCAACTCTTATCGCGATTCAATAACTGAATAGAATGAATAAGCATTCTATTCAGTTATTCAGTTGTTGGTGGTAAGGGGGCAGTTTCAATTCGCTCATAGTCAAACCCGAGCCTTATCATGGGAAAACCACATTACATCCATGTGTTCAGTCAAGTGTCTTGATTGATGTGCCTTCAAACATACAAGGGATAAAGATAAACATTGTTATCTTATAATAACATAACAAATGAACATCTACACGTGCTCACCGTGTGATCAACATAATTTATTCTTTAGACATCACTAGCGAATACCCGCGACTTTTTTCGCATTCTTAGTTCCAACAATCCGGTATTATGACCAACAATAGGACATTTATTTGAGGTGTAAGCTGCACCTGGTGCACCCTGTTGACTGGAAAACGAGGCTCTGGCGAAAAGAGAGGTAGAGCGAGAGACCTTGTTAGGTGGAGATGCTTCCCCAGTCGCAGCAGACTGCAGTATTATGTTGAATACTGCAGCCAAATAACAATTCCCTTGAAGGTTGTTGTGTTCCTGCGAGTGAGTGAGGTCACCAGAAAGAAAGAAAGAAGTATAGCTGGCAACGGATCGGTGACCCCTTAGTGTTGCTGATCTCCTTGGGCGGTGGTGATTGTTTTCCATCAGGTGACCCACACGTTTGCCCCTCTCTCATATAAAAAAAAGTTATACAACAACAGTGACAAACTAGCATACGACCTGCCTGAGCAGTCATAACCTCTATTCATATGACAAAACATAAAAGTTATATGTCCTGTGATTTATATGGAATCTCATAGCGTCTACTAAGAAAAACTAGTATTCTAGCAAGCATAAATTTTATAATATTTATAAATAAATAAATAAATCTTTATGTGCATAAAACGTGGTATACCTACAATGATCTTATGTGCTCAAGTAGGGCGCTCATGTCTTTCCAATCATTACCTTAATATGCAAATATTGATTTTAATTTAAAACTTATGTTCGTTTTTTTATTTTTTTTTATACAGAGTCAGGTGGCAGATAAGCATACGGCCCGCCTGATGTGAAGCGGTTACCGAAGGCATATTAACGCTCGCAACATAAAATATCGCTAGCGCGCCGCCACCCCCGCTGCTTTCGCAGCATGTCCTTCCTTTCCGGTGACCTCACACACAACACACACAACTTGGAAATTTGGAACACAACAACCCTCAAGGGAATTGATATTTGGCTGCGGTATTCTGTGAGGTGGAGGTACATTCCCCAGTCGGGTAGCTTACAATTACGCTCCCTACCTCTCTTTTCGCTAGAGCTTCGTTTGTCAGTCAGCAGGGTGCACCGCGTGCAGTTGAAGTTGGCTTTGGTTCAAAGATGTTGATGCACCTCTTACACCCCAAAAAAGTAATGCATTAATACAGTATTTTTTTTTCTCGTTAAGCCATTTATACAATTTATTTTTGAATTGTGTGGTATTTAATTGTATGAACTCGCCCGGAATTTTATTATTATAATGTTCATACATACGTCGCTATCGCTAGGCAGTATTATAATATGTAATTCTTATCTTTGAAACAATTGTCTGATTATTATAGTTTTCATATCTCTTTTTCGATATACTCGTAGCTGTCAGTTTTCAGATTAAGATCAAGTAAGAAATGATTTTAAAAATCGTTTTGATACAAAAAATATGTATAAGTGTATTGTAGTTAATGCTGTACATAATTTTGAAATTATAAATTACTTAATATTTTATGCAAATTAGTGAAAAATTACAAAAACCTAAATTATATCTAACGCGTATTATATTATATATATTGATCGAATGGCTAGCAATGGCCACTTTAACTCCGTGGTTGCGGGTTCAATCCCCGCACAAGACAATTATTTGTGTACATGAACATGTTTGTTTGTCTAGGCCTGGGTGTTTTCTATGTATTATAAGTATGTATTTACAAAAAATATATATAATTAACTACATTTATCAGTTGTCTAGTACCAATAGAACCACAAGCTTTGCGCTTAATTTGGGACTAGATGGCGCTGTGTAAATTGTTCAGAAATATTTATTTATTTATACTGTTATTATTAATGCTTAAGAGTTTGTTTCACGCTAATTTCTGGAATCTTTTTTTATTTAATTTTATATTTTTTTATTTCTTATTTATCTAATAAAATTTAGATTTGAAAAAGTATTTTTGCACTTTATGGATATCAATCGTAGAATTGATATCCATAAACTTCAAAAATGGAGGAAGGGTAACTATTATCACACGCTACGAGTACCTATTACGAGCCTAAACGTAGCAACCCTCAAAGGAATTATTATTTGGCTGCGGTATTCTGTAACGTGGAGGTACTTGCCCAGTCAGGCAGCTTAAAAAATATGCTATGCCCTGTCTCTCTTTTCGCCAGAGCTTCGTTTGTCAGTATCAGGGTGCACCACATGCAGGTGAGGTGGGTTTTGGTTCAAAGATGTTAATGAACCACTTACATTACGCTCCAAATATTATTTTTTAGGGATATTTTTTTTAATTAAAATAATGGCCAAGTGGACAAAGCCGCGTTTAACCTAGTGTATTATATAAGCCCGCTTGCTTTTTGGACGTATAATATATACGTAGATGTTGATATACAAATGTATTGATATGATACCGGCAGACAGGGCAATGCTCGGACATAGACTGACATTGACTGGAATGAGACAATTTGTTTTAATTTAAATTCTCTATTGCATATTTATTGTTAACTCAAGGGGACGATAAGACCTAAAGTCGATTAACCTCTTTTTTCGTAAAGCAATACAAATACAGAAAGTTTATTTTCAAAATTGTTTTTACATGGTTATATCTATTATCTATGGTCCTCAACATGAGTCGAACCTGTGGGGGGCACCCCTCTGGGACACCAAAAATTAAATTAACTAATTACATAGGTAGTTCGATGATAAGTTACTATTACATTGTATTTTATATGTATTTATAATATTATAATTTATATATTGATTGTAAAACAAAAAGCTACTTTGTTTTTTTTTTGACGAGCTCGGTGGTCGAATGGTTAGCAATGGCCACTTTGACTCCGAGGTCGCGGGTTCGTTTCCCGCACAAGACAAACATTTGTGTGCATGTACATGTCTGTTTGTCTTGGTATGGGTGTTTTCTATGTATAATAAGTATGTATGTATAAAAAAATATATATATTTAAGTACAGTTATCACTTGTCTAGTACTCACAACACAAGCTTTGAGCTTAATTTGGGACTACATGGCGCTGTGTAAATTGTCCAGCCCCCTTACCACCATCTCTTACTGCGATTCAATAATTGAATAGATTGCTTGAATAAGCAATGCAATAGAGTCGCTTATTCATTGGTATGAATAAGCATTCTATTCAGTTAGGGGCCGTCCATTAATCACGTGAGGCTCCAAAGAGGGGGGAGGGGGTTCGGTAAAAATATCACAAGGGGCGAGGGGGGGTGTAGTAAGATTTTTTTTTTTTTTTTTTTTTATACCACTAAAGTGGCAAACAAGCATACGGCCCGCCTGATGGAAAGCAGTTACCGTAGCCTATGAACGCCTGTAACACCAGGGGCATCACACGCGCGTTGCCGACCCTGTAAAAACCTCTTCACGCCCTTTTTGAAGAACCCCATGCTGTAGTCTCCTGAGAAAACCTCGACAGGCAGTTCATTCCACAGCTTAACCGTACGCGGGAGAAAACTTCTCTGGAACCGCACGGTACGCGACCACTTCGGCTCCAATGTGTGAGGATGAATTCCCTGTCGATGGCGAGCGGTGCGACTGTAAAAGGAGGCCGTGGGCATCATGTCAAACAACTCCTCTGAACACACCCCATTGTACAAACGGTAGAACACACAAAGGGACGCAAAATCTCTCCTCAGACTTAAAGGTTCTAAACCGTCTGTCAGTTTGGGATCGTCAACAATCCTCACAGCACGCCTCTGAATCGAGTCACAAGGTGCAAGCTGGTATCTAGGCGCTCCCGCCCACAGATGGCAACAGTACTCCATATGCGGCCGTACTTGAGCTTTGTAGAGCAGAAGCCTTTGCCGCGGATTGAAGTACTGTTTGGCCCTGTTGAGCACGCCTAGTTTCTTCGACGCCAGCTTGACCTTCCCCTCCAGGTGACATCGAAACTGGACGTCGCTGGAGATTTCAACGCCTAGAATCCCAATACTTTTGGCGACAGTAAGGGGTGTATTCTGGAAGTGAGGAGCCACAGCAAAAGGGGTTTTCTTAGCGGTGAACGCGCAGACTTGTGTCTTAGAGGGGTTGAATCGCACTAAGTTCTGTTGCCCCCAATCGGACACTTTACTTAGTGTGCTCTCGATTTCCGACACAAGTCGTTCGCGGCTCTCCTCCACCAGAGAGTGGGGAATATTAGCGCGGCCCGTATAAAATGTGTCCCCGGTGCTATCATCCGCATAGCAATGAATGCTGTCAATAGACAACATATCATTGATATGCAGCAAAAACAGCGTCGGGGACAATACAGAGCCTTGCGGGACGCCAGCATTAATGTCCATGCTATCGGAGCAACTGCCATCAACAACGGCTCTAATGCTTCTGCTGGACAAGAAGCTAGCGACCCATTCGCATAAACCCTCTGGTAGACCGTATGCAGGCAACTTCGAAAGAAGACTACGGTGCCAGACCCGATCGAACGCCTTCGCCATATCCAGACTGACAGCCAATGCCTCACCTTGACTCTCCACGGCTGAAGCCCAGCGATGTGTAAGATACACTAGAAGATCACCAGTCGAGCGACCATGACGGAAGCCGTATTGATGGTCGCTGATTAAATCGTGCTCTTCTAGGTATTTCAGGAGCCGGATGTTAATGATGCGCTCCATTACCTTGGAGAGAAGGGAGGTAACAGCGATAGGCCTGTAATTCGATGGGTCTGATCTGTCACCCTTTTTGGGCACAGGGTGCACGTTCGCAGTCTTCCACGATGATGGAACTTGCCTGGTGGAATAAGAGAGCGCGAAAAGGCGCGTAAGTACAGGACACAACTCAGGAGCACACAGCTTTAGCACCACTGCCGGAATGCCATCTGGCCCACTCGACTTATGAACGTCGAGGGATAATAATGCCCGCCGAACATCTCGTTGTGAAAATGAGATTTCCGGCATTAAATCGCCACACCGCGGGATGGAGGGCGGTGCAGCACCCCCGTCGTTCAAAGTCGAGTTTGAGGCAAAGAGATTCCCCAACAGATCGGCTTTCTCTTTAGCACTGTGGGCCAGACTACCATCCGGTTTTCAAAGTGGTGGAAAGGACGACTGACAAAAATTTCCCTCGGCAGCCTTAGCGAGCGACCAAAACGCACGGCTCCCAGATGGGTGCTTAGCTAGGCGCTCACCAATCCTGCCGATGAACTCGAATTTTGCCCTGGCAATTACTCTCTTACAGAACCTCGAGGCAGCATTAAACTCGCGTTTCAAGTCAGAAACATTATGAGCTCCGTTAATACGTGCCGTGGTCCAAGCCTCGTAAGCAGCTTGCTTGCGGAGTTTAGCTTCCCTACAAGACCGATTAAACCACGGCCGCTTCTTAGCACCTGAAGTAGCTACCCGCCGGTTTGGAATAAATAATTCCATTCCAGCTAAAATGGCTTCAGCTACAGCAGATGCACAGATGTCTATATGTTCCGACTCGAAACAGAGCTGCCTCCACGGGTACGTTGAGTGAAGTCCCCTAATATTACAGAAATCCACGTTAAGTGTGGAAGGGGATGCCGCTGGAGAAAACTTCTTTCTTTTTTTCTTCATGGCCATAAAAAAGGTGTCAGAGGATTATGAGAAGCTGTTTCACTGACGACGCGAGGGACAAAAAAGCGCGGTGTCTACCCCCGCAGTACAGCGTAGGTTGTGCGGTTTGCTGGCGCGGCGAGCGGAAGGGCCCCCGGTCCCCCCCTGCTGCAGCAGCCGGGTCCACTCCGGTCTCCTCCTCCGGCACGACTACTACAACAGGGACTTTACACAGGCTGGCGGTTCAGCCTCCCGGGGCGGAGATTAAGTGATCCCCGGGTTCGGGAACCCTACTGACCTGCGGGCGGCCAGCGGACAGCCGTTTCACCGGGTCTCCCTGACCGCCGCGCCAACACATCGCGCCTACACCGCTAACGGCGGTTCGACAGCCGCTGGTCTCACTGCCGTCAGCATAACAACTTCTCTGTAAAAAAGCCCTGGTGACCTAGCTCACTCGCAGGAACACAGCATAGCCATTATGGCTGCGGTTTTTTGCTAGGTGGAGGCACTTCCCCAGTCGGATGCTGGCCAAGCCTGGAGCGAACGACCGCACTGTGCCCCCCTCCCAATTTGACCAGTGAAAGGGGAGCACAGTATGATATTTCGCTGCGTCCTACCTCTCTTTCGCCATAGCCTCGTTAGCTGGTCGGCAGGGTGCACCACGTGCAGGTGAGGTTGGCTTTAGCTCGGAAGATGTCGATGAGCTACTTACACCCCAAAAAGATATCACGTGTATTTATTTTTTGTGGTTGTTCAGAAGAGTTATTTGACATAATGGCCTCCTTGTACTGTCGCATCGCTCGCCATCGACAGGAAATTCATCCTCACATGTTGGAGCTTATCTGGTCACGTACTGTGCGGTTCCAGAGAAGTTTACATACCTGCATTTAAAAATAATATTCCAAAAATATTAAGATTATTTGTAGCTTCAAAAACTTACACCTCACCAAGTATCACCAAGCGGAGGGGGGTGTTTAAAAAATGCAAAAAAAAACCTCACGTGATTAATGGACGGCCCCTTATTGAATCGCATTATATTTTTATATCGCATGATATATTATGTTGCGAGCGTTAATACGGTTACGGTAACCGCTTCACATCAGGCGGGCCGTATGCTTGTCTGCCACCCGACGTAGTATAAAAAAAAAAAAAGGGATGGTGGTAAGGGGGCTGAAATACTTACTTACTACTTTTTTAAAATAACTAGCTGACCCGACAGACATTGTCCTGTCTCAACTATTAATATTGAATTAGAATTGATGGAATCCGGAAAAAAAATAGGGTTTGTTGTGTCATGGACACGGCCTGTGTCGTAGGTGAATACGTTATATGTATTAAAAAAATATCTCAAAATGGCACCGCTTTCCCCTCACTCCGACATCATGAAAAACATCGCACACGATGTTCAATAGTCCTAACTTAGCGTAATAAATTCTTTGATCCTTCATCTATCCAGTGGTGGAATTGTATTTTTGATATAGGTATATAGCATAGATTCGAAACTACAACCCCAAACTGTACCTATCCCCCGATTTTGTACGACGTACCGTACTGTACGACAATAACCTAGCAGTTTATCTGGGTTGATGAACCTTAATTGTTACCAGATTAAATTACCGGAAAATTTTTTCGAGCTTTTCACGTATTATTTTCTCGCTGAACTCCATTTTGCTCTGAATTTTCCAGTTACGTTTTAAAGGTTTCTTCAATGTTTGTTGTTCTGACGAGCTCGGTGGTCGATTGGCTTGCAATGGCCACTTTGACTCCGCGGTCGAGGTTTCGACACCCGCACAAGACAAACATTTGTGTGCATGAACATGTCTGTTTGTCTGGGTGTTTTCTATGTATTATAAATATGTATTTACAAAAAAAATGTATTTAAGTACATTTATCAGTTGTCTATGTGGAAATTGTCCAGAAATATTTATTTATTTATTGAATGTTTGTTTTCTGCGTACATTTTTTTTTTGTAAATACATATTTATAATAAATAAATAAATATTCATTTATTATAAATATGTATTTACAAAAAAAAATGTATTTAAGTACATTTGTCAGTTGTCTAGTACCCATAGTACAAGTTTTGCGCTTAATTTGTGACAAGATGGTGTGTAAATTGTCCAGAAATATTTATTTATTTATTGAATATTTGTTTTCTGCGTACAAATATTTACAAGTTTACATAGTTTTAAATTCATTATTACGTCATTACTTACGCAGCAACTAAAATAGCTCCGTGCTCATGGATGCCGTGGGTTTGGTACCAACCTAAGTCAGTCGAAAATTACGTAAGCAAACCAACCTTGTACCTCAAAGTTTTTCTAATGATGTCCATCTCTCATACTATATTTGATCTGAGGTCCATTTAAAAATGATTCAAGGGCGACGAGTAAGTTATGATAATAAAATTCTGTATTGATACTTCGCCTTGGAGTATTAATCCAAATTAAGGGTTTTCTTATTTATATATTAATGCGTGAAGTAAAACGATTTGAGCCGATTTTGATGCTTTTTTTGAGTGTTCTTAGCTAGCCGTGTGGTTTCCGGCAGACTAGAATAGAATCACTCCGTCTCTTCCTATGGATGTCATACAAGGCGACTAAGGGAAATACATGATCAAATATCGATCAGGCCTCCCCAACCCGTTTCGCCAGCGTAGGGAGTGTAGGCCAAATCCTCCTTCCGCCTAGGACGGACGAGAGAGGGTCGTGTCGTGCTCCTGTAGTGGAGACTAAAATGGACCTGATGATGATGATGATGTTCTTAGCTATGTTGATGAAAATCGATCGAAGATGGCCGCCGCCACAAAACGACATATTACATATTTTTCACAACCCCTTCAATATGGTATGAAATGAAAGGGCTAGATAAGAAGAATACTACATACGCATTATGATAAATTTCAACAAAATGACGAATTAATTATATATTTTTCACAACTCCCTCATTAAGGTTATCAAATGAAAGGGCTTGACTAGACTAGAAGATCGGGAGGTCTTGTTATCTATTTACATCAATTGTTACAAACGTCAGTTTCGTTGGCTTGCTTGTTCGAACTAATTGCGAGGTAAGGCAATTAACTCACTTTTCGGGTGTACGTTTTTGACGCTTGTGGCATATCTATAATATTTATACATCATTGGAAATAACCATTGCCAGTCATAGTCAGGACGGACTAAGGGATTAGGCAACCTAGGCACGTGCCTAGGGCCCGTAACTTTTGGGGCCCGAAAATTAGGTTTTTAATTTTTAATTTTAACCGACGAAAAAACGGAGGAAATTCTCAATTCGACGCGTATATATATATTTTATGTATGATCATACACAACTTTGTATACAGTAGTGCGATTTTGATAATTCTTTTTTTATTGGAAAGGGTATACCCAAAAGTTGGTCCCATATAAATTTGGGAAAAAAAAATCAACCCTAAGGGTAGGAAAACGGAGGATGATTGATTGTTCACTCGCTGATTGTAATGTAAAACCACGCATAACTTTTCACAGAGTATTCCGATTTTGATAATTTTTTTTTTGAAGTGAAAACTTCTTTAGTAGGCCCGGAAATACAATGTTGCCTAGAGCACGCTTTAGCCTTAGACCGCATGTCAAAGACAAATTGCCGTATAGTATGGAATCGCAAGCCGCGTGGATTTCAATAGTTTCATTAGGTTCCATACTATACGACAAACTGCCACCGCGGCCGCCGCCGCAGGCCGCGTTTGTCTGTGACATGCTTTATCCTTCAAGGTTTCACTATTGTTCATTACGCGAAATTATTATATTTTCCGCTGTGAACTTTCTCGTGGGATTCGCTATTGTCTGCTCTGTGGGACAGTAATAACACACGGACAAAACACGTGGTCACAAAACTATTTCACAAACGTGCCAAATAAAATTATGGTAACGCAACCCCCTCTAACGAGCATGTCACGAGACTAGACAGTTAAAATGACTCAAAATTACTCGAACAATTGTCACAATGTGTATTGTTTCGTAGGTCACGTGGCGCTACGGTGGCGTGACATGTTAAATAAAACACAATTGTTTTGTCTGTCTGTATGAAACTTATTATTGGCCATGGTCTTGTTGCGTTTCTATTGCTACTATTACATACTTCAGCTATATGAAATGAAATTTGGATATATCGGGTTATTTGGGTTGTAAGTGGTTCATCACCATCTTTGAACCAAAGCCAACCTTACCTGCACGTGGTGCACCCTACTGACTCACAAACGAAGCTCTGGCGAAAAGAGAGGTAGGACAAAGCGTATTTCTTAAGCTGCCTGACTGGGAATGTACCTCCACCTCACAGAATATCGCAGTCAAATAACAATCCCCTTGAGGGTTGTTGTGTTCCTACGAGTGAGTGAGGTCACCAGAAAGAAAGAAAGGAAGGTGTTGCTGATCTCCATGGGCGTTGGTGATTGCTTTCCATCAGGTGACCCACATGCTCGTTTGCCCCCCTCTCATATAAAAAAAAATATCGATTGTTGGACTGAGCTGGAAATAAATATACTAAATATCCTAAAATATTTATTATTAGGCTTAGATTAAGATTAGTGCAACCCGTGCGGGGCGGGCTCCTATATGTTACTACAAGTAACCTAAGCAACTATCATGCCAAATTTTATTCAGCAGAGTAGCCGTGGACAGCGTCGGACTGGCCATATAGTCGAGGTGGCATTTGCCAGCCGGGCCCCAGCCTGCGCGGGCCCCCACGGGCCTGGCTCGCGGGGCTTGCGGCAACCGTAGGATAATATACCATCTACTATCATCTAGTCGCGGGCCCCGGTCTTGTCAGCCACCCGGGCCCTTCCGGCCCAGTCCGACCCTGGCCGTGGAACGACAACAGACGAACATACAGACTTTTACATATACATCAGAGTTCTTAGTCAAAGTTTTTTGCTCACATTTGAACGTGTCAACGTTTACAAGCCGACCAAATTGAGAAAAAGTTTCATATTGTGAATTTACCAGACCCGTGTTACATATCCAAATTAGCCAGGTTACTCACTTCAAAATGTGAGCAAGTAAGTCACATAATTTTGATATATAACACGCGTCCTTATAAATTCACAACATTTGAGTTCTTTGTTCTATTTGGTCTCTAAAGAACTGGCACTACGATTCGCATTTTCATCATTATCATCATCATCATCATCTGCCCCCCTAGCCAAGTGTAATTCGTAGCGTAACGAACGTTAGATAGATCACGTGACATTTGTCAATTCGAACATTTTAGTATGAGCTCCACAGTTCAAATTAGCGATCGCTATGCTTTTCTACTTCGCAAACTGCCATTTGGCTAGCCCCCCAGGTCATTTTAGTCTCCACTACAGGAGCACGACCCTCTCTCTCGTCCGTCCCAGACAGAATAAGGATGTGGCCTACACTCCCCACGCTGGCCGAACGGGTTGGGGAGGCCTGATCTTTGATAATGTATTTCACTTAGTCGCCTTGTACGACATCCACGGGAAGAGACGGAGTGATTCTATTCTAGTCTGCCGGAAACCACACGGCCAATTCGCATTTTACAATGTGAGTATTCATGAAGTGCTCATCGACGGCCCCTATGAAATACATCGAAAGTAATTTCCAGGTATTTTACAGTGTAGCGTTTCAAAGTCAGATTAGGTCATCATTTAAATACGAAACGTACATTAACCCCGCTACATTTAAAAATAATGTAATTTAAGCCCTTTGATTACGTTATACACATTTACACTTACATGTAGGTACATGAAAGATTTTTGGAACTTAAAATTTGTGTTTCGATGTTTTCCGTGGGGATCGTCGACATATGAATGTGGATGAAACTAGAACCATTTTTTCGAGGAGAAAAATTATTAAAATATATTTATATTTAAATAGACTTTTCTTTTATTATCTTGTGTCGACCCCTTTGTAAATTAAAAAGTAAAGTCCATAAAAACTAAATTATATTCCTGTTGACGAAATAGCTTCATCCACATCCATATGTGCACTTTATGAACATTCACACTACATAGTAGATAGCTTAAAATATAAAATATACTCATAACTGAGTGGAGCTAGCGAAACGCTTATATACGCAGAAGTCACTTTTGGAAATGAATAGGCTCCAAAACCACTGAACCGATTTTGATGAAACTTGTCAGAATTAAAGACCTAGACATGCTTGAGGTTTGTGTCGAAAAAAAAAAAAAATCGAACAGATCTTTGAGGAATGATCATCAAATACATTTTCCATTGAAATCGATGAAAAACATACACTCAGTGAATTCGCTCACTCTTATTTCGGCCCCGTGGGCTAGAATCCGGCCTAGTAATTAACAAGAAAATATCAATAAAAAAGAGATATACTTAGATATTTTTGTTAGTGGAAAATCCAGTAAAATAATAATGTAAATACTTCCTCATATACTTCTTAATACTATGTAATTAAATCTGTAATATTTACAACAATATTTACCTGATATACATACAGGCGAATAAGCGACGAATATGAAAACATACCTACTTTGCAGTGGAAATTGTAAACGCATGCTGTACATCTGGCATTGTATTTTCAATCTTATTACCTTGTGTTTCCGTTAAAACTCCCTTGTAATAATGTTGTTTTCATAACATTTGGAAAATTGCAAGTAAAAACTGCCAAATGGCCATAGACATAAAATATGTTTATAGACGCTGGATTGGCGTGGCAAACAGAGAAAGTC
Source organism: Hypsopygia costalis (assembly GCA_937001555.2). Taxonomy (NCBI): domain Eukaryota; kingdom Metazoa; phylum Arthropoda; class Insecta; order Lepidoptera; family Pyralidae; genus Hypsopygia; species Hypsopygia costalis. The sequence goes on along the minus strand of OW443344.2, from coordinate 7,209,477 downwards.
ATAGATACACTGTATATGACAATATGTAGGTATATATTGCTTTTATATACCAGTGTGTGTAATCTACGACTTAATAGTGTGGAACACTTTTGGAAAAACCTCCACGTGACGCGAAGCAAAAAATCGTATTGATCAAAAATATCAAAATTTACTTATGTTATCTTATTTTTTTTTTATACTACGTCGGGTGGCAGACAAGCATACGGCCCACCTGATGTGAACCGGTTACCGTAGCCATATTAACGTTTGCAACGTAAAATATCGCTCGCGTGCCGCCACCCCCACTGCCAACGCAGCATCTCATCCGTTTCTGGTGACCTCACTCACTCGCAGGGACACAACAACCCTCAAAGGAATTGTTGTTTGGCTGTGGTATTCTGTGAGGTGGAGGTACATTCCCCAGTCGGGTAGATTATAGGTAGTATTTTTAATAGATTTTTACAATCTTTTACATGTTTCACAGTTTCACCGTGGTGTCTGTGATCAAATCCTGCAAGTAAAATTTGACCCACTTCCCAGTGTCTGGTTACGTTAAAATTCGGCACACTCATTTGGTTCTTGTTGCATTATCTAAATGTCACCATTTTTAATTAATCAAAGAGCCACTTACGCCATCATCATGTAAGGAAATGAGACAGATTGATACGTTTTTTTCTTTCGCATCACGTGCTGGCTGTTTCTATAGTAAGTAAGAAAAATTGCTAAACAGTTATACTGACCTATATAAAATCTGACATGTTATCTATCTCATGTTCCATGCTTGACACGCGTCTATAAAAAATAGTGTCTTATAAGCCGTTTCTTCTATTTAAATTCTTATCAGCCGTAATTCCATGAATAATATCCATGAAATATCATGAAATCCATGCAAAGCCTATGGGTTTTAAGAAAAGTGTACATGCATCCAAAGGGACGTTTTCTTCTTGTCTCCAAAATTAGTTTATTGTGAATAACTGAGAGGATTTTAGAACGGTTTATATGGCACTGCACGCACACGCTCATTTACGCTCTGCACAGACGTATTGTTTATGTTGTAGTAAACCTCTCACGCCTCTTTTGTTTGGAATGTCTTGGGTGTGGTGATGTTTTTGTCACTTGAGTGAGTCAACTGTTATTTCCAACTTAATAATATAAATAGTCTCCGTTATATGACCGTTAACCGCAACAGCGCTAGAACATAGAAGTAATTAAAATGAGTCTTGTTTGTTATTTAATAGTGAATCATAGTGCTTATCATTTATTTTGTAAACATTCATTTATCTAGTAAACATTGTGTGTATCTTGATCATAGATCTCAACAGAAGCTAGCTTTGATTTTCCCCTGACGTCCTATTATGTTATATCTGCCTCGTTATTAGATTATCAGGTAGGTTTATACTAGTACAGTCATACGAGGCAATGATATCGTCATATTTATATACAATAACAGTTAAACAAATATATTATTTGATACAAGGTCAAATTTGATACGAAATTGTTTTTGTTATTTAAATTGTCGATTTCGGTCAACTTGAAAGAATATTTTAATTGTTTTAAAACTTTCTATTTTATTATTGCGACTTCACAGCGGAAAAATAATGCAAAAATTGGTCACCATCACAAATTTTCCTGATAGTTCAGTTGGAAGAGCACTCGACCAGTCATCGAGAGGTCGTGGGTTCGAATCCCACCTAGACGGAGGAGGTGAACTTTTACATTTTTTTAATAAATATTTTTTTAATAATTAAAAAATAGTTTTTTTTATTTTGTAAAATCACGTAAACACTATCCATTTTGCCAATAATTTATTCAAAGTGCGCTGGCGAAAGACGTAGAAATAATTTTAATTAGTGTCTATGAACATTTAAAAATATATATTAAAAAAAAACAAACTGATAACGTGTGATGGTGTGTGCGGCATTTCGAATTTATGCATGTAGTTGCTACACTACTTATCTACTATTTTCAGCAATATCTCCAAAAGAGCCCGCTTACCACCATCTCTTATTGCGATTCAATAATTGAATAGATTGCTTATTCATACCAATGAATAAGCGATTCTATTCCAATTGAAATTGAATCGCAATAAGAGATGGTGGTAAGGGGGCTGGTCACCGTCTCTGGAAACAGGAGGGCTGGCTCTTTCTTTGCTCAAAAAGTCAGTATTACGATTAAGTGAAGAAACGCAGTCAGTGTTCTCGCCTCCCTGCTGCATGGGACTGATGTTTTTGAACCATAGTTACGTTTTTTACTAGTTTTATTTTTAAGCAATTTTAAGATTAGTTTATTTTTAGTTACTTCATTCTAGTTTGCACTTTGTATATTATTTAAGAATATTATATAGATATTTTATATGTTACAGTGACAAATTTTATATATGACTTATGCTTAGGATATAACAATAACGGAGGATAGGATATCGTATCCTCCGTTATTGTGAATTCTACTAATTATACTAACTATTCTGGGAAAATTAGTTTTCCCATAAAAACGCCCAGTAACGCTCTGTCGTCCAAGTTTTTCGTGCTTACATAGGGTCCAAGACCTCATAGAAGCCTCGGTAGCAAGTGGACAGTTATGTAACCATGACCTACCACATCGAATGTTCACAACAAGTATATAATGAGAGATTATGCACAAGATACCGAAGTAGACACTTGTAATGCACGGGCAGATATCGAGTTGCATTGTATACGTGTCTGTCAAACTGATACCACACTATAATAGCACAGTATAAATACATATATATTACACAGCGCAATCTAGCCCCAAAGTAAGCGAAGCTTGTGTTATGGGTAGTAGACAACTGATAAACATACGTAAATACATTTTTTTTTGTAAATACATACTTATGATACATAGAAAACACCCAGACTAACAGACATGTTCATGCACACAAATGTTTGTCCTATGTGGGAATCGAACCCACGAGCGTTGGTGTCGAAGCCGCATCATCGACCGCTACGCTACCGAGCTCGTCAAGAATAAATAATAGTACAGTAAGGCCACTCCCTGCCGCTCTCTCGTGTCGACCTCACCTCCCCTCTAAGACAAATCTGGAACAGTTTGTATGGCACCGCACGCACACACGCTCATTCAAGCTCTTCACAGATGTTGACATCTGATCATTGAAGTTTATGTAGTAGTAAACAACGCGACATTTGTGTGGAGTGACCGGGGTGTGATAATAGTAATTTTATTTTATCATTGAAATATTTTTCATTGCTTGTTTCTCATCCCAAATGGGGAAGTCAAATTCCAAAAGCTTCTTACTCCTACTAAATTCGTCTAATTAAATTCGTTGTGAGTTCCAAGACAGCCGTAGTTTTACCCCCGGGACTGCAATGGACTTCACTGTTCATTGCCTTTTTTGGCTATCGCCGCTGTTAATCCTGGCTTTTTTTTTTTTATACTACGACGGGTGGCAGACAAGCATACGGCCCACCTGATGTGAAGCGGTTACCGTAGCCATATTAACGCTCGCAACATAAAATATTGCTCACGCGCCGCCACCCCCGCTGCCAACGCAGCATCTCCTTCCTTTCTTTCTGGTGACCTCACTCACTCGCAGGAACACAACAACCCTCAAGGGAATTGTTATTTGGCTACGGTATTCTGTGAGGTGGAGGTACATTCTCCAGTCGGGTAGCTTGCAATTACGCTCCCTACCTCTCTTTTCGCCAGAGCTTCGTTTGTCAGTCAGCAGGGTGCACCACGTGCAGGTGAAGTTGGCTTTGGTTCAAAGATCTTGATGAACAACTTACACCCCAAAAGGTAAACCTGGCTACACAGGAGACACAGTGGTGGGAATGTGTGGTGGGCCCCCGGCCCGTATTATTAGATTTATTTTTCATTATTTGTTTCTCGTCTTGTATATAAATGTCGCAAAGCAGCAAAGGTCCGGGGATATCGTTGGTGAGATTGCCAATGGCGCTATGTGCATTTTTGCAACTTTTCAAGAGAGACAAAAAATGGGGAGTGGCTGTGTCTTGTACGTGAATCATCATCATCATCATCTCATCCATTGAAAGTCCACTGCTGGACATAGGCCTCCCCTCTAGATCTCCAATAAGACCGGTTGGAAGCGGCTTGCATCCAGCGCGATCCTACGGTCTTAATGAGGTCGTCTGTCCACCTTGTGGGTGGACGTCCTACGCTGCGCTTGCCGGTACGTGGTCTCCACTCGAGAACCTTTCGACCCCATCGGTCATCCGTGCTATGTGCCCTGCCCACTGCCACTTCAACTTGCTAATCCGCTGGGCTATGTCGGTAACCTTGGTTCTTCTACGGATCTCCTCATTTCTGATTCGATCTCGCAGAGAGACTCCGAGCAGTAGTTTATGTACGTGAATACGTTACATAAACTAAAATTATCTAAAAATGGCAGCACTTCCCCCTCCCCCCACGCGATGTTCCATAGTCCTTACTTAGCGTATAAAATTCTTTCATCCTTCCTTTATCAAGTAGTGTGCAATTGAATTTTGGATGGAGATGTTAAATATGTAGCTGCCACACCAAACTGTATCGCACGATTTTGTTATCATTCGTTTTTTGGAAGTGGAGAAAGACAAGTATAAGCCAGTCAATGGTCAGGAATGGACTTTTATCAAATGCAAAAAGAAATTATAAGCGCCGACATAAATATTATTCATCGTCGAATTTAGTTGCAATAATCCACTTCCTTTCCAGATTACCAGGTTTATTATTATAATCCGTTGTAAATATTGAATTTACAATACTATCACTGTTAATAATAATATACAGCTATATATTTTTTCCAACATTATCCTCTATTAGTAAACTGCAAAACAAATTATCGAAACATGTAATGGTGATTCATTCACTGTATATAGTCAACAATATCCTTTACCACATAGTTGGATGAGGAGGATCGATGGCGTCGTTGCACGTCGCAGTCTAATCGATAACGCAAGTCAAGCAACGTCGACCGTAGCCTGTCCATGGAGGGGTTTATTTATCTCGAGCTCCTCCGTGCTTCGGAGGGCATGTTAAGCCGTCGATCCCGGCGACAGTGGTGCACCCTGCTGAGTGACAAACAGGCTCAAGCGAAAAGAGAGGTACGGACCGTAATTGACTGGGGAAGTACCTCTACCTCACAGAATACCGCAGCCAAATAACAATTCCCATGAGGGTTGTTGTGTTCTTGCGAGTGAGTGAGGTCACCAGAAAAGAAGGAGCTGCTGTGTTGACGGGGATCGCTGACCAAAAATAATTTGCATAAGGCTCGAAGGACCAGAAAGAATACGCGCGAATTAGGCGGTGAACCTAATCTTGGCGATATGGTTGAGGAATCTGATGGAGACGTGTCCTGTAAAGATGGAACCCTTTGGTAATAGGTCCACGTACTCACTTCGTTTATTTGCATATATAAGAGAACATATATTTGAAGATGAGATAAACAATGACAGTGTAGATTTAGCAACGATAACCCAGTGAAGCGAACGCCCTGATAACACAATTCACTTATCGGGCAGTCTCATCCTAATCTTCGAGTGTCAATCCAAGGCGACACTTTGGATTTTGTGTACTTTGTCCAGATAGATAGTCTGCATATAGAGGCACGATATCGATTTGACATTGGTGATAGATGATTGTGTCTTTTTTTACTATAAGAGGGGGGTATGAGGGTCATCTCATCATCATCATCATCAGGTCATCTTAGTCTCCACTACAGGAGCACGACCCTCTCTCGTCCGTCCCAGACAGAATGAGGATTTGGCCTACACTCCCCACGCTGGCCAGACGGGCTGATAGATGTTTTATAATATTTCCCTTAGTCGCTTTGTACGACATCCACGGGAAGAGACAGAGTGATTCTATTCTTGTCTGCCGGAAAACACACGGCAATGAGGGTCATCTGATGGAAAGCACTCACCATCGCCCAGAGAAATCAGCAACACCAGAGGTCCGGTAATTAAGAGCTTTTTAAGAGAAATATAGACTGTTTTTTAATATTGCTGGACTAATAACACATGGCCATCTAGTCCCAAAGAATAAAACGAAAGTAATGACAAACGTCCACGCAAATGCAATAAACCTGAATGGTAAATCACTTGAATATGTCAAATGCTACATGTACTTAGGAAGGCAAATATCTTTCGAGGACATGGAGGAATAAGAGGTCGAACTCCGCCTAAACATTAGCTGGAAAAAAATAAGAAATCCTGAAAGGAGAATTTTCCCTACACTTTTCTTGAAGAACTCTATGCTTTAGTCTCCTAGGAATTACACAGCAGGGAGTTAATTTGTGGGAGGCATTTTCTCAGAGACTGTTACGAATAATTGCATTTCGCATCAAGGATCTACCATTTCCATTCGTCGTCGTCAACCGTTATTCCGTTGATACGGGTCTCTCCTCATGTGAAGGGGTTTGGGCATACTCCACGATACTCAACTGCGGGTTGGTCGAGGCTAGTGTTTTCAAGCCGCTTAAAGGCCACTGACTTGACTTAACGACATCATCATCTAATGACAACAGCCAGGACTGACGGTTTAACGTACTCTTCGTAGCACGGAGGAGTTCGAGATAATACTAATCCGTCCATGGACGGTCGATGTTGCTTAACTTGTGTGTTCGAGGAGACGCGCAATGACGCCATCGAGCTTCTCGTCTATTTCCTTTACTTCACGCTTATTTTAATCGTCTCCGGTTTCCTCGGGCACCTCGTGGTCACCACAGACTCACTTATTCACGCCATAACTCATCTGTGACACACCCTCCTGCGTCCAGATCAATGCCAGTTCAATTCGGACTGAGACGGTTAAAAATACCCACCGATACGATTTCATTAGCTACCGTGAGTAGTCTGCTGATCACGGTCAGGTCAGGGCTGGCTATCTTCACATACCAGGGTTGCCAACCGTCCTGTTTTCCCAGGAGATGATCTGGTTTTTGGATTGTCCTGGGGTAGGTATCTGGATAATTTTTAGCAGCGTCCAGGATTTTAAAGCATCCTGAATGATATAAGTTAATACACCTAGGTAAGGTACCTTAAATATTAACGACAATCAAAATGCTAAATGAACAACTAAGTAAGTGCCTTTGTCACCAATTTCATAGAACACTTTGAAGGTAATCAAATGATTTTTGTTGTTGTAAATATGTTTATTGAACAAAAACAGGTTCAGTACACAGAATGATAAAAATGTTGACATACAGTTTGTTTGACATCTCTTCCAGCCAAGCTGGCCAACCTCAAATAATAATTATTATTTGAGATTCCTGCAACCTGCAATAATAATTATTATTTTATTTTCATGAAACCTAACATTTAATATTTGACTATTGTAGTACTAAGCCGTGTAGTTTCCGGCAGACTAGGATAGAATCACTCCGTTTCTTCCCGTGGATGTCGTACAAGGCGACTAAGGGAAATACATTATCAAATATCGATTAGGCCTCCCCAACCCGTTTGGCCAGCGTGGGGAGTGTAGGCCAAATCCTCCTTCCGTCTAGGACAGACGAGAGAGAGCTCCTGTAGTAGAGACTAAAATGGACCTGATGATGATGATGATGATTGTAGTACTACGTTTTGATTTTTAATTCAATTGTCCTAGTTCTTCGAACTTCAATCATTGATTTTGTTTCGTGGTGTTGGCAAGTCTAAGTTACAAGTTCATACTTGTATCTTTCTAGTATCTATCTAGACTCATGTCTAGGATACATTCGTTGTTAGTTTTGTAATAGAAACCAAATAAGTTGAATAACTCTATTCAATGCACTTTGCGTAAATATTTTATTTTTATTTTTCACTCAAATGGATCCCGAAAACGGCAACTAACAACGACGGCCTAATTCTGTAGTCGTACCGCTCGGCATAGGCAGGGAATTCACCCTCACACATTGGAACCTAATTGTGCGCGTACCTACTGTACGGTTCCAGAGAGGCCTCTACTATGAAGCCCCGCCTACTATCAAGTCGTGTAATGAAGTTTCAGTCGAGGCTTTCCTTACAGCTTAAGGCTTTTCAAAAACGACGTCAAGACAAACATAGATTTATAATTTTAATATTAAATTCCTCTGCTTTCATACATGAAGAAATAAAACGTCGTGTCGTGCTGTAAATTTTTATTACTTCGAACTCTGATTTTGTGGAATGAACTCCCGGCCAAGGTCTTCCCAGTAGACTACAGTATGGGGTTCTCCAAGCAAGGCCTAAAGGAGCTTTTACAGAGTCAGCAACGCGTGAGTTATGAAGCGTCCATATGTTGCGATGACTACTTATCACCAGGCATGTCGTACTCTTGTCTTTCTCCCTAGTTGTATAAAGAAAATGGTCCAATGGTACATCCAGACATCATCAAACTGGAATGGAGTTGTTTTTTATTGATAACTACTTGCTTATCAGTACATATCTTCGTTTACGACAAAATATTGAATGATACTACTCGATAAGGTTGCTTACGTCATACTAATTTGATAAGGATATATAAATATGACTGTCGAATATTCCAATATAATACAATAGTTTACGTTCAGAGAAAATTTGACACATCTTATAATCAGCAGGTGATTAACCCTCACTGTTTTTTTTCTTCTTTTTTTTTATACTACGTTGGGTGGCAGACAAGCAAATGGCCCGCCTGATGTGAAGCGGCTACCGTAGCCATATTAACGCTACAACATTGTATTAAGACGCGTGTTACATATCAAAATTAATAATAATTTATTAAGCATATGTGGAGATTTGTAATTAACATTGAAATTACTATATAGTTCTTAAGCATATTATTGTTATTAGATCTGTAAATCTTCCAAAAAAAAAAAAAAAAAAAAAAAAAATTATGTGGTTTACTTGCTCATATTTTGAAGTGAGCAACCCGTCTGTGACCAAAGTGAGAAACATCTTCTCAATTTGGTCGGCTTGTAAACGTTAATACGTTCGAAAGTGACCAAAAACTGGCACTAAGCACTAAGCTCCGTGGTTTGAGCTGATGATAGATCCGTCGCTCATTCACCTTTTGCTAATTTAGACATGATAATGATCAGATTAATAACCGGTAGGTTACTTACTAAAGTTCTTACTAAAATTAGTAATGAGAAAGTTTGTTTGTTTGTCCTTCTTTACGTTTAAATGGGGCAACGGATCGACTTGATTTATTGTAAAGAGAGAGAATAACATGGCTTGGTACATATAAATATAATAAAGATAAAATTAACATCAATCAAGAAAAACAAAATGGTGTCAGATAATTCATAAAAACTCAAATGTCACGTATCTCGTTAAAAACATCTTAATCAGTCGATTCCGGAAAAGTGGGATAAATGCCCCACTTTTCATTATGTGTAAGCTATCTTATGTAGCTATCGTCGTCAATGTTCTAATCATCTTTTGACGTATTGACGAGCTCGGTGGTCAAATGGTTAACAATGGCCACTTTGACTCCGAGGTCGCGGGTTCTAACCACGCACAAGACAAATATTTCTGTGCATGAACATGTCTGTTTGTCTCGGTCTGGGTGTTTTCTATGTATTATGTGTATGTATTTACAAGAAAAAATGTATTTAAAGTATTATATCAGTTATCTAGTACCCATAGTACAAACTTTGCTTAGTTTAGGACTAGATGGCAGTGTGTAATTTGTCCAGGAATATTTACTTATTTATTTTATTATCTGCTAAGATACAAGTATCCCTTTAATTGATGAGGAAGGCACTGGCGTCCGCCAACCCGCAGTTGAGCAGCGTGAAGTACGCTCTACTGCACCTTACCCTACCTTTAGATTGTCCCGAAAGACCCGTAACCCAGCAGTGGGATGGATAAGGGTCGATGACGACGACTGTGTGACATAAAACTTGCTATAATAACGTAAAAGTATATTACCTAATATATATTAAGTGGGGGTGTAAGTGGTTCATCAACATCTTTGAACTAAAGCCAACTTCACCTGCATGCGGTGCACCCTGCTGACTGACAAACGATGCTCTGGCGAAAAGAGAGGTAGGGAGCGTAATTGTAAGCTACCCGACTGACGAATGTGCCTCCAGCTCGCAGAATACCGCAGCCAAATAACAATTCCCTTGAGGATTGTTGTGTTCCTGCGAGTGAGTGAGGTCACCAAAAAGGAAAGAGATGCAGTGTAGGCAGCGGGGCTGGCCGCGCGCGAGCGATAATTTATGTTGCGAGCGTTAATATGGCTACGGTAACCGCTTCACATCAGGCGGGCCGTATGTAGGGTTGCCAACCATACTGTTAAAAACAGTATTATACTGTTTTCTATGCTTTAATACTGTTGAAAAAATCTTCATTTGACCATAGCACTGTTTATTGTACTGCTCCGCATGCACTGGGCCTTACTAGGTATACTGTTTGTTTTGCTACGCAGCTTTTAATATACTGTTTTTCTTGTAAATAAAAGTTGGCAACCCTAGCCGTATGTTTGTTGTACGTAGTATTAAAAACAATAAGAAATGTTTAATTAAATTGTTTGCACGCGCACACCTCATGTCATCGTATTAGCGAATACGTGTCTACATTAATAACAGGCTCGATCGTCACGATTTACGTAAATATGGTAATAGCCCCAGGATTGAGTCTCGACACCGTTGTTTTTTTTTTACATTCAACCAATCGTAATATTATTATTTATTAAAAGACGTAGATAATGCAATCAATGTGTGGAACAGGAGACAAAAAATTTACAGGCAATTTGATCTACTTTGCGTGCTTCCGCCACCAATTAGTTCATGCAATCTACAGCCGGCCGGCACCCACCCACCGTTAGTAGTTGCATGTGACTACTAATTAGTTTGCATGAACTAATTGGCGGCGGGCGCACGCAAAATAGTGTAGATATCAAATTGCCTGTAAAATTGACTTCCGCAAAATAACACCCGAATCGATTAACTACAAAAAATTAAGATAATAGACAATTGTTTTTTCTATATCTTAGTTAAGGTCACAATAATCTATAACTATAGGTGAAAGAATTACTTCGATAACATAATGACTTCTCGAGATACGGTAACTTGAAAATCATAATTTTCCCGAAAACCCTCCATGCAAAAGGGTAGTTGATTATTACGTCACACATTCTTATATGTGTCGCAGCCAATTGGTAGAACCGCCACATTACAAAATGGCTAACTTTAGGCAGATTGTATTTAAATTATCTTTTGGTTAGATTTGGATAGGTTTGTGTTCTGATTAGAAATAGCCAAGCTATTTAATTCTATTAATATAGTATTCTTGGTGATGCACCATCAGGTAAGAAGTCACTCGTGTAATCATATGATAAAAAGGCGGGTTGAAATAATGGCTCCGACATTTTTTAAAACAGCTAGACGTTATGTAATGTGGCGGATTATACGAATTGGCTGCGACATATGCATTAAATCAGAAATTTGGGTAACCAAATTTCTGAAATTCTTGCTAGGCTTGGTTTAGGTACTCAAACTGTTAAGAAATATATTTGAACAAGAACAATGACTGTATCGGCCTGTGTTTTTTTAATTTTTTTCATTGACTAAGTATTCGCGATAATTTGCCAAAAAAACAAAACCTGTTCCAAGGATGTATTGTGATACCTATTCTATATACATATTAATGAAGATATGACGAATGAATGAGATTGAACGACTGAAGATTGATGAATAAGGTACTAAACAAACAGACATAATAAGGGCTAGCTAGCTTGTATTGTGTTGGGCTAGTGAAACAATTTACACCGTAGTCTGTCTCAGGATGGATGTTATCTCTAGCTCCTCCGCGCGTGGGCACGAAAAGTCAGTCTTTGTTTTTTTTTTTTTCGGGACAGGCCCACCACACATTCCTACCGCTGTGTCTCCTGTGTCGCCAGGATTCACAGCAGCGACCACCATAAAAGCAATGAACAGTGAAGAAGTGAATATCCTCTCATATATATATATACTAGCGGCCCGGTACGTGCTTCGCTACGTATAAAGTGAAATAATTTAAAAAAAATATTGGAACATCAAATTGATTTATTCAAACAAAAAAATATTTTATTAATTGCTAGCTATTTTAAAACTAAAACATTTGGGTAAACAATATTTTTTGTTTTTCCATTTTTAGCATGAATAAACAATCGGCTGGGGGGGGTACCGACTCTGGAACAGGCAACATAAAGTCGAAGCACGTCCAAACTGAAATGACCGCATGAATGACATAACAACATGCTTGTACTGTCAACACTGAAAACAGTTTCAGTTTGACAGCACAATCCCCATCTGAAAAAAGTTTCAATTTGACAGCAAAATCCCCATTAACAAAATGGTCCGCCATTTATTGAATTCATTTGTTAGAAAAATGTGATAAATAAAGAACCGCTTTACCGATTTTGTGCAAACTTCACATAAACCATCTACTAAATAGTCCGAACAAAGCCTAAACATTTGGTTTGGATAGGTGAGCCCGTTCTTGAGTTATAAATTACAACGAAAAGTGGCATTGATTTTTATATATATATATATATATATATATATATATATATATATTATATATATATATATTATATATATATATATATATATATTATATATATATATATATATATAAGAGGGGGTAAACGAGCACGTGAGTCACCTGATGGATAGCAATCACGACCGCCCATGGAGATCGGCAACACCAAATGGTCGCCGATCCGTTGCCAGCCTGTACTCCTTCTTTTCTTTCTTTCTGGTGACCTCACTCACTCGCAGGAACACAACAACCTTCTCAGAGGTGGAGGTATTTCCCGTATTTCCCCTGTCGGGCAGCTTAAAAATTCGCTATGCCGTAGCTCTATATTCGCCAGAGCCTCGTTTGTTAGTCAGCAGGGTGAACCGCGTGCTGTTGAGATCAGCTTTGGTTCAAAGATGTAGATGAACCACTTACACCCGGTCTCGGCTGTTGTCATTATTTTTCGTTTTTTTTTTCATTAATATCCATTGCCCACACGATAAAAACCTCTTCTTTCTTGACTAAAACTGCTTCCCACATTTTTGTGGACTCAGCTTTTTTTTTAAATCCCGCGTTTTTTAATTCTGTAGTCCCTGGTAAGGCCTCGACATACATCTATCCACAAATTGTTAAGAGTGCTGGAGAGAATTTGTAATATTATTGATTTATGATGAATGATCAATCAATTGCTCAATTGAAATCACGCAATGTAACCATAACCACAATAAACCTATAAAGTAGTAAATCTACTTTGCACACACGATCAGCGAACTTCACATAGACTGTTCTTGAATGCTCCCTTCAATCTCATCATCGTTGGTAGTATGATAATGACTATTATTATATTCGTGTCATTATTTCTTTGATTACTTTGTATTATTATATAATTTTACCTAAATGAACCTTTGTGCCCCTTACATATATTAGTAATGTCCGAAAATAGGAAGAAAATGCTTCGGTTTCTAGAAAATAAAAATGATGTTAAAAATCAAAGAGATTAATTAACAGGTATTATTAATTTTATTTTCTACAAGCTTCTACCTCAGATAAATAGTATCCGTGTTAATCCGATCCTAATTCATTTTAACCGACTTCAACTATAGGAGGAGTCGATTTTTACATTTTAGTGTTTCATTCCATAGTTCGGTTACAGTTTTTTTACCTTCTTCTTATTGAACGATGAAGTTGAGGTACTGTTTAAATGTATACCTTGTGTACCATAAGTATTTAAGGTATATTGTTGATATAGTTACTACAGATTGGAGTCACATGTAATACAGACATGTGATTTCGACAGCTATGAGGACTGACCTATAAAGATCATCACTGATCACATGTTTGGAGATGACGAAATCGGGACAAAAATGCTTTGTACCTCAAACGTTAACAGTTCGTGTTTGTTTATTCCCAACTGTATAGATTATACTCAAGTTTTATTATGTAGTTATTTTAATTTTTTATTATTTATTATTTAGTCTGAAATAAATTATTACAGACTAAATAACAAATAATCCACTGTATAATGAAATATATACAATACAACTATTTACAAAAAATGGAGGATTTTATGCACCAAAAGCCCTTTTGTTCGAAAATTTACAACAACACAGATTTGCTTATTAACTTGGAAAGTTTTTTTTTAATAATACGTCGGGTGGTAGGGCCGCCAGACAAGCATACGGCCCGCCAGACAATTGTTATCTGGCTGCGGTATTCTGTCAAGTACTTACCCACTCGGGCAGTTTACCAAAATGCTGTACCCCACCTCTCCAGAGCCTCTTTCGCTAGTCCGTAGGGTGCACTACGTGCATGTGAAGTTGGCTTTTGCTCTAACGATCGTGGTGAGGCACTTACACTCCAAAGTAACTTTTTACAAGCTTTTAATCAAATCTTACAACTGAATTAGAACCACTTAATCTTTCACATGTTGGTTCATGGCAATGCATTTTTATGGAAAGATTAACCTAAATAAATATTAAATAAATGTTCCTATACACGCTACTCCGTGTATAAATGCATAGTGAAGAACCTGATCACAGATGAAGACATTTTATCTACAACTTTTCAATAACAGTTTTTAAATAGCGCTAACATCTTGCCGCGACGGTAAATGGCGTAGGACTAAGTGAATGCCGGGCAATTTGCTTGCTTTCTTCTTGCCATAATAGAGGCAGGTAGAACTCACCTATAGATAAAACATCTTAGTTTCTATGTAATCAATATTATGATCTTCTGTTATGACTTTTCTATGCGAGGGTCACCCCAAACGCTAGAAAATGACGCCAATATATTACAATATGCGTCACAATTCATGAATACTAAACAAACAATGTGATTTTTCATTACAATAAACACTACCTATTGTTTTTCTCAAATGTTCTGAAAAAACAACTTTCGTAATAAGTTAAAATAATCCTTTATTTTATTGGGGGGAGGGGGGGGGGGGGGGGCAAACGCTCATCAAACAGCTCATCCGAGCACTCCATAAGATATAATTTGTATAGAACGCAAATAGACGCTACATATACGCTATAGAGAGAGAGTCCAGTCGATCCGAGATGGGTCACAACGATTCGAACAAATGGAGCAAGCAGGTACTGGGGCGCACCGGCGCAGAGATGCGAACAGTATTCCATGTGAGGTCGAACCTGAGCTTCCTGTTTAAGTTTTCTTAAAATTATAATAATGACTGAACGTAATCTCCTGAGAAAACCTCGAGAGGCAGTTCATTCCACAGCTTGACAGTACTCGGGAGAAAATATCTCTGGAACCGCACAGTACGCGATCAATTAGGCTATCTAAGCAGTTCGAAATTTATCGATAAAAATCGTAACATAGGATTTTTATATAGATATAGGTAATATACTTTTTTTTATTCTTATATCGTTTAATATCAACGGATGTACCTAGCATATTTTGGAGATAATTCGGAATCTACAAAGATAGCTGTGTATTTAGATGGAAATAAGACGAACTGAGTTAAAAATTCGAGTATTTACTTGATCTAGAATTTAGTATCTATCTCGATAATATATCTCTGATAAAATAATATTCACAAATCCTTACTACGTCATATTAGTTAATCGTGTATATGCTAAATTTCAGTACGATTCAAAGGTTTTGTGTTTTTTGTAATCCGGTATTTTATACGAGAAGGAAAGGGGGGGGGGGGGGGCAAAGGAGCATGAGGATCACCCACATATATTATCTAAATAACATTGTCATGTTATTTACATTTCTGTGGGATCACCTAATGGAGAGCAATTACTACCATCCATGGAATCAGTTCAGCAGTTATGCTGTCGGAGGAGCTCGATCACGCAAGATGGGTTTATTTACTCGAGGTCCTCCGTGCTTCGGAGGGCACGTCGGTCCCGGCTGTTGGCTTGGCATTTATGCTCTAAACCCGATTGAGGGGAGACCCGTATCCCAGCAGTGGAGTGAATAAGGGTTGTGGACAACGTGGTGTATAAAATGTGGTTTATAGTATAGAATAATATGTTTTACTCATTTCTATTCTTTGAAAAAAAAAGATTGAACTTGTGAACTGCCCTTTTTATCTAGGCAAATAATATATATTCAACCCTCCTTCGCACGAGCGGTTTTTCAACGCGTTACGTCGCCGTGGTTTTTTATTAATCATGCTCTAATAAACAAAGGAGCAAAGGAATAAAAATAACATTAAGAAGCACTCGTGTGAACGCAGCCTCTGAAAACATAGCTGCATCATCATCATCAGCATGTATCTACCCACTGTTGGATATAGGCTTTTCCCAATACTTTCCACCATATGTGATCCTCCGCTTTCCGCTTTTAACTACTGCCAGTCACTTTTTTGAGGTTGTCGGTCCATCTAGAGAGGGAACGCCTTACGCTTCATCGCCACATACGTGGTCTCCACTCTAGGACTTTACTCCCAATCTGCCATCACTGACTCAGCAGATGTGGCCAGCCCCCTGCCGCTTCAACTTGTTGACTCTGAGAGCTATGTCGACGACTTTGGTTTTCCGTCGAATTTCTTCGTTCCAGATTCGATCCCTTAGAGAAACTCCAAACATTGCTCTCTCCATTGCTCACTGTACGACTTTTAGTCTGTGAACCAGCCTAACGTCTCAGAGTCAAGTCTCTCCAGCGTAGGTTATGATCTACGCTACGCATAGCGGGGACTGATTGAACACTTTGGTCTTCAAACATTGAGGTATATCTGCGGTGGGGATGTGCCGAAGCTTCCCAAAAGCTGCCCAGCCCAGTCGAGATAGATAGATAGACAGAATTTGATTTACTTGCATAATACAAATTTAAATATAATACAAATTTAAAGTATAGTGAATCAATTATTTTGATAGACTTGTATATATGCAACAAGGCGGCCTTATTGCTGAGAGCAATCAACAGGTCTAACTAGTCAAACCTAGGAACGTCTAGATTTCGGATACTTTAACTATAACATACATGTTTATGTCGTTTGGAGTTGAGATATTTGCTCCATGGGGCTCATCTGCGAAAAACTTTCTTTCAGCAATTTCTTCAAAAATGGTTGCTCTGCAAACAGGAGGGCTGGCTCTTTCTTTGGTCAAAAACTCAGCATTGCTATTCAGCGAGGAAACGCAGCCAGTGGTCTTGCCTCCATGCCGCTTTTTAAGTAATTTTAAGATTAGTTTATTAACTTTAGTTTATTTTGTACTTTATTAACATTAGCTTATCATATACACATAGCTTGTAGTCATTTAACTATATAATCGTCTAAATTATATAATCTCTGTTTAATAGAACATAAATATACTGTATAAAAATATCGCTAAGCAGTCTGTGAGCCAAGGTAAAGATCGTGAATGGCCATTAAATAATTTATAAACCCCGACAGTTATACTGCCCATCTGACACTAAGCTATGCCGATCAATAATGCATTGTTTGTCGCTATATCCGACGCCTTGTTAAATTTACATCACGCGATTTAAATTGAAAGTGGACAAGTAATGTTTTGGAAATTATTTTCGTCATAAGTAGCGTTATATTTAAATTTATTGTTACGTAGTATACTGTTGTCTGTAAAATAACTGTTTGGCTGTTAACTTGCAGATTGAATACATTTAATCCAGTTAACTTCCAATAATAGTCCAATGAAATTGTACTGTTTTAAGTATTTTAAGCTTAAAGTGCGTCCTCCCCGCTATGACCTACTGTGCAGAGACTTGGACGCTGACCGTTGGGCTGGTTCACAGACTGAAAGTCGCACTGCGTGCGATGGAGAGAGCAAGCTTTGGGGTGTAAGTGGTTCATCAACATCTTTGAATCAAAGCCAACTTCACCTGCACGCGGTACACCCTGCTGACTAACAAACGAAGCTCTGGCGAAAAGAGAGGTAGGGAGCGTAATTGTAAGCTACCCGACTGGGGAATGTACCTCCACCTCACAGAATACCGCAGCCAAATAACGGTTCCCTTGAGGGCTGTTGTGTTCCTGCGAGTGAGTGAGGTCACCAGAAAGGAAGGAGATGCTGCGATGACAGCGGGGGTGGCGGCGCGCGAGCGATATTTTATATTGCGAGCGTTAATATGGCTACGTAACCGCTTCACATCAGGCGGGCCGTATGCTTGTCTGCCACCCGACGTAGTATAAAAAAAAAAAAAGGCTTGGAGTTTCTCTAAGGGATCGAATCCGGAACGAAGAAACGAATCGACGCAGAACCATAGTGGGCGACATAGCTCTCAGATTCAGCGAGTTGAAGAGGCTGTGGTCTGGCCACATCTGCCGAGTTAGCGATGGCAGATGAAGGAGGAAAGTCTTAGTGTGGAGGCCACGTTGTGGGGCGACGAAGCCTAGAGCGCCCCCCTCTAGATGGACCGACAACCTCAAAAAAGTTGCTGATAGCGGTTGGATGCCGAAAACGGAGGATTTCTTATGGTGGAAAGAATTGGGAAAGGTCTATATCAGTTGCAGTTGAGCAGCGTGGTGGAGTACGCTCTAAACCCTAATGTTTATGTTTGAGAGGAGTTCCATATCCCAACAGTGAGAGGAATAAGGTTTGATAACGGATATGAAATGGCTTAAGGAACGAAACACAACTAGTAAACTTAAATTTAAAAGCTAGATTTTTGGAGTGAAAACTTCTTTAGCGTCGTTGTGCACTTTTTGGGATGGGTAAAAAATGAAAAAACTCGCGTCAGGACATGTGACCTTATCGAAAATTTGTAAGACAGAGCGGCGCGGACCGGCGCTGCGTAGGAGAGGAAGTAATATCCCCCTCTCTTTCTACCGCGCGGCGAAAATGTATGCCTGCTCCTGCTGTTTATTTTTAATGTAATATAAATTGTCATGTTTGTGTACGATAGCGCAATAAATGAATATAGTATTTTACCACATAAATTATAGTACTTTTATACTGATAATGTGGTTATATCGGAACCGGAACCGGAATCGGAATTTTTGAATTTGGTTTATCGGAGTCGAAACCGCAATCGGAACCGGAATCGGAATAAAATATGAAGTCAGTCAGAGATATGTGTAGATATCATTTTCAATGAAATAATTACACATCATTATTCGTTAGTGACACTAACTTAGTGTTATCTTTATTATCAATACTTTAACAGTGTAACAATGAAACAATTGCTAAAATCGATAGATCGCGACTCCGCCGCGGCTTCGCGCTGCCCGGCCCGTCTACCCACCCTCGCCTGCCGCGCCGGCCGCCGACCTCCGATATGACTTCTGACTTCGGTTTAAAATTTATCGGAACCGAAGTCGGAACCGAGGATGCAAAAGCAATCGGAAGTTCCGACGTATCGGAATCGAAACCGAAGCTCCGTTACATCCCTGCTGATAAATATAAGCAATTCGTGCGAAATTATTCCCTAACCATTCAAAATATTAAATAAAAATTATGAAAAAAAACATTTTTAATTTAAACGGTTTTATTGAAAGTAATGTACTAAAAGCTCAAAAATAATTCGGTAGGTCCGAGGTTTCAGTCATCATACCCCTCTCCCTCATCAGTCTAAGGCATTGATCAGACAAAATAATAAAATCGTTGGGCGTAGCGTAAACTGAGTTGATTGGATAGAAACACGGGCCCAACGATTTTATTATTTCAATCTGTCAACAGGAAAGGGGTCAAATTTCAATTACTAGATTTGGCCCAAAAATATAAACAAATAAATAAATAAACAAACAAACAGGTCAAGCTAAATAAAACCGTTTAAAAATGCACAACGTTAATGTTCAAGTATTCACTTCTGCCGGCACTCCCGGAGTGCAACCCGTTTTTATATATATATTTTTCTTGAAATTACAATTACGTAGCATATGTTTGGTAATAGTATAAATATAAAAACGTTTTTGTGACTAATTTTTTCACCTGCAACTGTGGGATTGTATTTGTACGTCAGGTATATTCCTACGAGTCCCTGACTAATTTTAGTACAGGTTCAAATCGAGTACCCTTACCCTGTCACTCAGTTATATAAATAGCCTCTACATCCTATTTCTGTGCCAATTGAATGATAACCGATGTGTTCTTTTAACTTCTTTGACGTCACTGCCACTTCCTGTATTCAATTTACTAGTGTAACCATCTCTTTAAATAAAAAATCTGAGACTCTAAAGTAGGTATGTACTGGGGTGTAAGTGGTTTAGCAACATCTTTGAATCGAAGCCAACCTAACCTGCACGTGGTGCACCCTGCTAACCGACTGACAAACGAGGCTCTGTCGAGAAAAGATGTATGGCATAGCGTATTTTTTAAGCTGCCCGACTGGGGAAGTACCTCCACCTCACAGTATTCCTGCAAAAGAGTGAGATCTTCAGAAAGAAAAAAAACCAGTATAGGCTGGCAACGGATCGGCGACCCCTTGGTATTGCTGATCTCTATGGGCGGATTGCTTTCCATTAGGTGACCCACATGCTCGTTTGCCCCCCTCTGATATAAACAAAAGATATATACTCAATATAATATGTAGATTGGATGCCCAGCACCTACTCAAAGGCAATAACTGAAAATCAGTGTTTTGCTCTCTGAGCAAGTCCAACACTGAGTTGTTGCCTGTTGGTATCACTGCAACACACGCCGAACACCGGAGCGGGGGTGGGGCTTCGGTTTGTTTGTGAGCTCCTATATTATTAGATGATGGCTCGCGGTTGGACTGGAGTTGTGTTCCAAGTTCTGTTTTATTATTAGAATTATTTTAAGTTTCTGTATTTTGTGTGTTCAGTGAGCAAATAAAAAAGTCATCTATCTATCTAGTTGCTGGACACTTGGCAGATGTGACCTATGGCTTCGTCCCATGTGATCACAGCACATGGATAAAAAGTATCCTATGCCGTTAGAAGTATCATATGTATTTAGACGAACCCGGTGGTCAACTAGCCAGCAATAGCTATTTTGACTCCAAGGTCGCGGGTTTGATCCCCGCACAAGTCAAACATTTGTGTGCATAAACATGTCTGTTTGTCTTGGTCTGGGTATTTTCTATGTATTATATGTATGTATTTACAAAAAAAAATGTATTTAAGTATAGTATCAGTTATCTAGTACCCATAGTACAAGCTTTGCTTAGTTTGGGACTAAATGGCGCTGTGTAAATTGTCCAGAAATATTTATTTATTTATATTTATTATAAGTGAGTATTTACAAAAAAAATATGTATTTAAGTACATTTGTCAGTTGTCTAGTACCCATAGTACAAGCTTTGCGCTTAATTTGGGACTAGATGGCGCTGTGTAAATTGACCAGAAATGTTTATATGTGTTATTAATGTTTATATGCAGTACATATTCTATTTGTATGCCAAGTTGCATCCATGTCCGTTCAACCGTATACACGTGAAAGAATAACAAACATCCAGACATCCATCCTCACAAACTTTCACGTTCATAACATTACTAGAAGTTGGATAATGTATGAAAGCATGGGTGAGTGGAAAATGATCCACAGAGTTACGAACGCGTGACGACGCGTGCGTGGCGATGAGACGCACGTGTCACTCAGGATTACAGCTTTCGTTTCATTGAAGCTATTGAAAAAACATGAAATTTCTTAATAACAAAGCTAGGCTTAATATAGGCGTTAAACACTCCAACTTTAACGATGTGATTTTAAAATTAATATATCTATGTCTTAATATCGGATTTCGGGTAAAAATAATTCAATAATTAACTGGAACTAATGTAGACTTTCTTTAAATAGGGTATACTAATATATTAACTGGAACTGATCTAGTCGTTTTTTAAATAGGGTAATAAAACGACAGACTATGTATTATTATGAAGTGAGTATTTACATATATTAAGTATATATGCATTTAAACTAAAAACTATATTACACCAACTTCAGTGCACCGTTTGGCAAAGACCTCTCCAACGACTTCCACTGGCTTCGATCATTTGCAACTCTCCATTTATATTTTTTATACCGTATCTTCTTCAAAAATGGAGTGAGTATATAAATAAATAAATATTTCTGGACAATTTACACAGCGCCATCTAGTCCCAAATTAAGCGCAAAGCTTGTGTGGGTACTAGACAACTGATAAATGTACTTAAATACATTTTTTTTTGTAAATACATACTTATAATACATAGAAAACACCCAGCCCAAGACAAACATACTTGTTCATGCACACAAATGTTTGTCTTATGCGGGAATCGAACCCGCGACCGAGTCAAAGTGGCCATTGCTAACCATTCGACCACCGAGCTCGTTAAATTATATGGATATAAAAATAGTAAACATTTTTTTTATAAAATCTTAACCTATCAGTTTACTTTATAAAATTTACGAGTTTCAAAGAACATTTCATTTTTCACATGTGACACGAACACGTGCGCGAAGCTGCGGTTGACTACCAGTGTTAACAAATTGAAATTTCTAACACATCCCAAGTGCAATGTCAATGCAATCACTATTATTATGATTTTCCTGTATAAAATTTTACATTTAACTAAAAATAACACTAATTACTATTTGGGTTTGTCTGTTTGCAGACAGTTAATAAAAAAAGTTTTGATAAGAGCGGTGACATCACGTTATCAATAACTCGAATAACGCACTAAGCCTAACAACACTTGCGCATTAAGTCAATATTGAGCGAATCTAGTGACGTCGGTTAGACGTAACCTATAACGTCTACGTCGTCACTGAGTTAGTGTCCCCAAAGACTAGAATCTATTAGCTGTGCTATTAGCCCTTACTTCAGGGCTTGCTTGTATAATATAGAATAAAGGAATGTCTATAGAATCACAGTATAAGTAATGGTACTACGGTAATAGAATGGAAAATACTCTCGGCTATATTATGTACAAAAATCTCGATTTCATTTGAGATTCTCGATTTTATTGAAATAAAAAGGAAATGGGCTTAACAAATACGTATAACGACAGAATAACAACTAGCTAGATAAGGAAAAATTGATACTGTATTGGCCTAACTGTGTTTTTTGTAACGAAATTGTCCTTTTTCGCAAACAAAAACAACAAAATTCTCTCTATATTACTATACCATTTCGTGACTCAATATTATTCTTTATTTTATTAGCTTGCAAGTTAATAAAAAAGATGGAGTGTCATGGACACGACCGCGTGATGTAAGCAAATACGTTATATGCACTAAAATTATCTCAAAACGGCAGCGCTTCCCCCCTCCCTCGCACACGATGTTCCATGGTACTTACTTAGCGTAATTAATTCTTTGATCCTTCATCTATCTAGTGGTGGGATTGAATTTTCGATGGAGATGATAGATATGTAGCTGTAACGCCAAACTATAACCATATATATAATAATTTTGTTATCATTCGTTTTTTTTAATTGCCTCCCTATGCAAGCAATTTGAAAGAAAATTCATGTCAAAATCGCAAGCGAAGAGCCGTTGGCATGCATTATATAGTGCAACATAAAAGACTAGAATCGGTAAGAAATAAATTTATTGGTAGTAGCAATATTGATTTTTTCCATAGAAAAGTACTCAGGGTTGCCATGTGAAAGCTGTTCTTACAAAGAAAGTCGCGCCGCTATTTTCTTATTTCTTTTGTGTAGCACTGTATATTAAAAACATGGGACGCGCAGCATGCGCCACCATAGCGAAATTTATTTATTTAATTTATTTTGGCCACTTTCCCGAATTGATATCGGAAAACCAAGGTTACTTTACTACTTTTTGATGCTCTACACGAATCCGAAGTCAGAATGTCGAAATTTTGAGTTTCATGGCAACGGACGGACAGACAGAACACCGGACGATTTTATAAGGTCAATAAATTTCGCTGAATATCTATGGGTATATGTGAGATTGTTCTATGTATAATTAAACATAATATTCTAATAAATCTTTCTTCCTTTTGACAAAGTCTGAGTTAATACTAAAATAACCGGAGTATAAATCCTTCGCTACTGAATAAATTTACAGCATACTCGTATAAACTGGATTTGCGACCAATCTCCTCACTCGCGTCATAGCCTGCTAATCCATAAACCAACACAGATACAATACCACTAGTGACGTTACTCTATCAGTGTGCTGTACCCGGTGTGTAGAGTCCCGTACCATAGACAACTCATTGGAAATTCGATTTAGGTCACATAGAAATCCCTTACTCGATAATATATGTCAAGGAATTTGTACTTTACAATGCACCTTGTTGGTTAATCTTAGATCTAAACTTTAGACTCTACAGGTTCAAATAAATACAAAAAGGTTGTCTGTAAAGTCGGTTTATGGACAATAATTTTACGTGATAATGTCATAAAAAACATGATGGTGGAGTGGGAGAGAGATAGATACATCAAAGCCGCGCTCTCTTGCACGCTCGGCTCCGGCGGAACGTGACAATGAGTCTTGCTTTTTCATGCGTGCCGCCGGCGTTCATCGATTTATAATACGTTATCACGTCAAAAACATAATTAGGCTATACTGACAGTAGAAAATCCACGACCATGTGTTGTACGTGAATACGTTATATGCACTAAATTTATCTCAAAATGTCAGCGCTTCCCCCTCTCCCGCACACGAAGTTCAATAGTCCTTACTTAGCGTAATAAATTGTTTGATCCTTCATCTATCTAATGGTGTGATTGAATTTTGGATATAGAGCATAAATTCGAAACTACAACGACAAACTGTATCCCCCGATTTTGTTATCGTTAGATTTTTTGGATTGTCCCCGTATGGTAGCAATTTTAAATACGTGTTCACGTTAAAACTTTGGTCTATCAATGACACAAACTCAAAAACGTGAGCCGATATTCCGCCGGAGAAGCGACTTATTACCCAAAAAAGGTACAGAATCGAGTTTTTCTAGAGTAAATGCCGAGAACGAAACCTCGAGTATTCCGCGAAGGAAACAAAAGTTAAAGTCGAATAAGGGCATCGATTTGTTTACCCGCCATATACGGTTGTTGAACTACAGTCCCTCAGACCGATTTACCTACATTTGGGTGCAAGTTCGCGCACTAGTGACGTGCTCGGTGCTGTGACTCACTCATTTCGAGTTACCGTGCAAAAAATAACCAAATATAGATTCGTAGTATTGATTATTTACCTGTTTCGGTGTGTCCATCGGTTGTTTAAGCCTATGAAAGATTAAATTTGTTGTGAATAAAGATTGCGGCTTATCTTTCGTATTATCGTTCATAGATCCGCTCTCCATCGGCAGGGAATTCTTCCTCACACATTAGAACTGAAGTGGTCACGTACTGAGCGGTTCCAAAGACGTTTTTTTGTAGGAGAAAACCTCTCTGGAACCGCTCTCTGGAGTTCATTCTTCAGCTTGATACTTAGCTGCTGCCCAGCTCAAGCTGTCAACTGCCTGTTCAAGTTTTCCCAGGAGACGACAGCATGGAGTTTTTCAAAAAGAACGTCAAGAGATTATTAAAGGGCCGGCAACATCATTTGTGCATGATACCCCTTGTATTACAGGGGTCCATAGAGTACGATAACTGCTTTCTATCAGGCTCGCCGTATGCTTGTTTACCACCTTAGTCACAATATACGTAATAGGTAGGGGAAAAAGTCTTTTCGCATTATAGTATGTATGAACTTGTAATAAAATCTCTTTGGTTATACCATTTGAATCTAGCAGGTTTTGATATCTTTAAAAAGTTTAAATTTTAAAAAAGATAATTCCAAATTCAAATTAGGTAAATGTGTGATTTTCATTTGTTTTTTTTACTGTCAAGATGAGTGAATCTAATGAAGAAATTCGATACATTTTAAAATTTTACTACAAAAAAGGTAAAAATTCAACGCAAGCTGCGAAAAAAATTTGTGACGTTTATGGACCTAGTGCAGTGTCTGTGAGAGTGGCACAAATTTGGTTTAAGCGTTTTCAATCCGGAAATTTTGATGTGAAAGATGCACGTCGCTCTGGTCGCCCTGTTACGGATAAAATGGATGCCATTTCTGAAAAAGTGGAGCAAAATCGGCATATCAGTAGTTACGACGTAGCTGAAGAACTAGGAATTGACCACAAAACAGTTTTGGCGCATAAAAAGGTCGTGCTCAAAGGCCGGCCAGGCTTCACAGACTCTGACGAAACCCGGGTTAACCCGCAACAAGGTGATGCTGTGTGTATGGTGGGATTGGAAGGGAAGATATTCGTTATGAGCTGTTACCGCCAGGCAGGACTATCGATTCTGAACTCTACTGTGAACAACTGATGAGATTAAAGCAAAAAGTTGAGAGAAAGCGGCCGGAATTAATTAATAGAAGGGGTGTGATTTTTCACCATGATAACGCTAGACCTCACACATCTTTAACGTGTTAATGCATCCGCCGTATAGTCCTGACCTTGCAGCTTCTGATTTCCACCTGTTTCGGTCTCTTAAGAATTCTTTAGGCAATGTCAGGTTAACATCACGAGAACAGTGCCAAAACCACTTGTCGCGGTTTTTTGAACAGAAGTCCCAAAATTTCTATAGTAATGGGATCATGTCTCTACCTACAAGATGGCAAAAAGTTATCGAACATAATGGCACCTACATACTTTAGTTAAATGTAAATAAACTTTATTAAAAAATGTTTTGAATTTTTATATAAAATACGAAAAGACTTTTTCCCCAACCTAATATGTAAGACATTACATTTGATTATTGATTTGATATACATTTTAAAGATTTATATTTTAAATTACTTTTTCTTACTAAACAAGCATACTGTCTACCTGATGTGAAGTGGTTACCGTAGCAAATAGACGCTTATAGTACAAGAAGATTGCTCACAGCGTTTCCTTAGAATAGAATAGAATAGAATTTATTTGCGTTAAGAGTGGTACATAATGGTGTAATTATTTTTAATCCTTAGAATCACACTTTCAGTATTTTCATACATGCAGATGTTTATTTTACATAAAATTTCGTTAATATTATAAAATATGTCGAAAAAAAAAAAAAAAAACAAACGTTACGTCTGGTAACCTCAGTCACTTGCAAGAACTTGTTTGACGTGGGAGAGCTCTACACTGGTAATTTTTTCTCTACCGCACTTAAGAGTTTTCTAATTAGCAGAACCATTGTGTATAAAAATCTGTAATACAAAAGAAAGAAGAAAGTAATATAATAATTATAAAGGTTGATATTTAATCAAGCCCACGCACGCTAGATGGACTTTATGTGGGTATCAACACGTGTTTCCTTAAAGGTTATGAGTATTTTCTTAAATGTCAAGAGCTTACTACACACCTTCTTGATTTGATAAATGTCGGCGATAATTCTTTCGACACAGTAGACGTAAGAGCAGTAACTCAACCAGTATAATTCATTGTTACCTAACTAATGTTATATACATATATATATATAAAACAAAGTCATGGTTTTTGATTTGTTGGATTTGTCTCCGTCCCGAATAGCAGATTAGATATTAAACATATTGGAAAGTTAATATAAAAATTAAATAGAAGAAAATCCATTTTGCCATACAAATAGTGTGCTGAAAACATTGACTGTTAAGGTGGTACGAAGTTCGCAGGGGCAGCCAGTTTTTAATAATGAAAAGTGAATTATATAAGTAATATAATTCATTTTTTTAATTTCTTTCCACAAAACGTAGTATATACTCATAAGTATTCAAGTAATAACTTAATAAACCTAGTGGGATGTGAAGAGCTGGTGTCTGAAATAGGCTTTAAAGCCTCAATAACAGAGTTAGTACTTACCTGTTGTGGACAACCTCTGGCGTTCTCTTGTAACAACGTCACCAAGCCTATGCCGCGTTATCACTTGACATCCTGAACGAGCTACGCTCAGAACATTTGCTCCGTGCATTGGCTGCCGCGTGATCGTTCTCTGAAGTGTTTACATTTATGCCCGAACGAACGAATGCTGGTTCAGAATATTAAGTGAAAAAGTAAACACACGCAGCCACCACCCGCAACACGTTTTGGGGTGTAACTGGCCTGCTATCGTCCTTTTAGCCAAAGCCAGCGACACTGCCAACTACTTACCAAATGAGATTGAAGAAAGAGAGGTAAGGTATAACGAGCCTGACTGGGGAAGTATCTCCGTCTCACAAGAAACCGCAGCCAAATAACAATAATCTCGAGGAATGTTATGTTCCCCAGCCAGTGAATTAGGTCACTAGACATGAGAAGATGCTGTAGAATCACGTTGCTGACTATGCAAGACGCGGTCAAGTAGTGTCACCCACAGGCAGTAGATCGCCGCGCGCCGACTTGCCCGACCGCTCGATATCATAATTTAGTAGTTTATATATTTTTTTTTATACTACGTCGGGTGTCGGACGAGCATACGGCCCGCCTGATGTGAAGTGGTTACCGTAACCGTATTAACGCTCGCAATATAATATATCACTTGTGCTCCGCCACCCCCGCTGCCAACGCAGCATCTCCTTCTTTTCTGGTAACCTCACTCACTCGCAGGAACACAACAACACTCAAGGGAATTGTTATTTGGCTGCGGTATTCTGTTAGGTGGAGGTACATTTCCCAGTCGGGTAGCTTAAAATTACGCTCCCTACCTCTCTTTTCGCCAGAGTTTCGTTTGTCAGTCAGCAGGATGCACCACGAGCAGGTGAAGTTGACTTTGGTTCAAAGATGTTGATAAACCACTTACACCCCAAAATATTAATTACTTATGTATTGTGGTGGTTAATAATATACTTGGGACAATAGGCTATTTGACAATGTTCAAAAATTGTATAAATTATTTAACAGTATCGTAAAATACACAAAACTATAAAGATCTGCAAACTTTTATTCTAATATCTTCCGTCTCACTTATTTTAGGGTCAATCAAACTTTGGCGTTAAAGTCCATTTTAAAAGTATGAAATTGTGACGTGACGTCATAACCTAGTAGCCTTTTGAATGGAGCGTTATCGGGAAAGTCCTAAATTGAGATTATTGATAGGGGTGGACTACCCCTATCAATAATTTTTATTTGAATTTTTTAACGAATATAATCTTAATTTTGATTTACAAGACCAATGTTAATGTTTATTTTAACTATAAAATGTTAATAATCTTATATGCAAATAATCTTATGGTGCAAGCACAGGTTGGAAGTATCTACACGTTATTGTATGCTTATTTGCTACTCGACATGGTATACAACACATATTATTCTACGTAGATGACTAGAATCGTGTAGCGGAGCGGCGGTTATCAGTTTGAATAGTGGTTTGTATTCTACCTACTTTTTCCGGCGTATTGTACCTACGTAGTTCTACTTTCATACGTCTACTGTGACTTCAGCTTTCAGGTGGTTCATTAATTTCATTTCTAAAAGCCTGTAAGCCTTAGCCTAGTGAATAAATAAATAAATATTCTTGAACAGATTACACACTGCCACCTAGTCCCAAACTAAGCAAAGCTTGTACTATGGGTACTATATCACTGATACTATACTTAATAACATTATTTTTGGTAAATATATACATATAATACACGGGAAACACCTAGACCAAGACAAACGGACATGTTCATGCATATAATGTTTGTCATGTGCGGGGATCGAACCCGCAACATCGTAGTCAAAGTGGCTATTGCAAGCCGGTCGACCATCGGGCTGGTCATTTTGATTTGGGTTAAATGAAATGGGTAAAACAAGCTTTTTAAATCGTGATAAGGATAGCGATAGTCTGTGTAGTACTACACATTTATTTATAGCTAGCTCCATGCAACAGCAGGAACCCTTTTAATGCAATTTCGTATGGTCAAAATGAGTTTGTTTGTTTGTAAAAACTTTATTGTAATACAGTAATAACAAATATGTACATGCAAAAAAATATGTTGTACAATGGCGAACTTATGCCATCAGGGATCTCTTCCATCAACCACCATGAGTATACCACATTTATAGAATAATAACATCATTTGGCAATAGATTTCTTGTCATAATCACAACTGACGTCGCTGACATAACATTCTTACAACAATATGAGATGTTGACAACATGTTTCAAGTGACGGTTATGTAAATCAGTGTAAACATCGCTTACCGGACAGCTTTCATAACAGAACAGTGTAAATAAATATATATACATATAATTTACTTAACAATAATTATATTAATACAAGTAACCTCTTGTATAACATGTTATAGATCGGATTTATTTATTAACTAATATCACTTAACTAAATAGTAAATATAGTTAAGTTACTTAATGTGAGAAGCTCGATGGCGACGTTGCACGTGTCAGTTTAATCTAACACGCAAGTTAAGCAACGTCTACCGCAGCCTGTCTATAGATGGGTTTATTTATCTCGAGGTTCTCCTTGCTCCGGGAGGCGTTAAGCCGTTGGTCCCAGCTGTTGTGGTTAGATGACAGTCGCTAAGCCAACTCAGTGGCCTTTAGGCGGTTTATAAACTGACCTCATCCAACGCGCAGTTGAGCATCGTGGTGGAGTATGCTCTAAACCCCTTCGATTTAGGTGAGGGCCGTACCGTATCCCAGCCTTCACCATCGAGCTAGGCGAACATTACGCAAACGGCTCTAATGGTACAAAAAAAAATGGCATTTACATGGAGGAAAAGACATACAAGACTCAGTAATAATAAATTGTTAAATGTGTATTTGGTCGTGTGGTCTCCGGCAGACTAGAATAGAATCATCCCGTCTCTTCCCGTGGATGTCGTACAAGGCGACTAAGGGAAATACATTATAAAACATCGATCAGGTCTCCCCAACCCGTCTGGCCAGCGTGGGGAGTGTAGGCCAAATCCTCCTGTCTATGACGGACGAGAGGGTCGTGTTACAGGAGCACGACTTGGAGACTGGGACTTGGAGACGAAGTGGAGACTTAAATGACCTGATGATGAAATGTGCATTTGCCATACAAATACATGTTATCGAAACTAGCAACACCTACCGTGGGCAGTCCCGCCAGAGTTAACGACATTGTTGCTATGTAAAAAAGTCACCAACTGAAAATTTGGCTTGCACAAGTGTTTAGTTACATAACTAAACTAAACTAACATTTCAACAAACAGTTTTTCGGTTTGGAAATAGAAGATAATAAACGATTTAAGTTAAGTTAACTATATCTTCGAGACTTCCTGGGCTGAGTGGAGGATCGTACGCCATATCGAAGGCCTTGAAACGAGTTCATCTGAATAAAAATAATAAATAAAATACACAGCGACATCTAGTCCCAAATTTAGCGCAAAGCTTGTACTATGGGTACTAGACAACTGACAAATGTACATAAATATCTTTTTTGTAAATACATACTTATAATACATAGAAAACACTCAGACCAAGACAAACAGATATGTTCATGCACACACATGTTTGTCTTTTGTGGGGATGGAACCCACAACCTCGAAGTCAAACTAACCATTGCTAGCCACTCGACCACCGGGTTCGATAAATGTAGTCTAATGCATAAAATTACTTTAACCTTTGATCTTTGATTTTTTGTATTACAACTGCTAGGACGATCAGTCAGGAAAGTGGTTTATAAGTTTTGACAAAATGTCTATGTAAATGTTGCTAAGGGTAATCTTCAATTATTTTTGTTATTTTTTAAAGCGTAAATTGACCTTGTTGAATTTGAAAAGTTAATTTGTAAAATTACGGAAAAAAAAACTTAACGTATTCCGACTGTTTTCATTATAAGAAGGCTTAGGATAAAGTCGATGGAAAGTCTTGAAGAAGATAGTGAAACCCACGAGCTATAAAGTCTAAAAATATAATCTCTCGTGTTATAAAGATTCTGTACTATCTATCTATAGAATGCTTACGGTAGCAGCGTGACCGTTAGGCTCAGACTCCACGAAAGCGAAAATTAGCTAAAAGATGTATTTTCCATACATTTTACACCATAAGCGAACTGAAGCGACAAGTGAAATGTTTAGCAACAGACAAGGTATTTTCTTGTTATTTTTCATTGCAATTTTCTGCGCTGTAGCGGGCAATGATGACCTTAATCTACCGCTCAAGGTAACACAGAAAAATCATAAGGAAAAAAACGTATTACCTTTGTTACGTATCGAGGAAAAGGGTAACGTAATCGCCCGTATCTATTAGACAGTCATAAATAAATATACAATTAGATTGAGTAACAAAGGTGCCATTGGTGGAGAATAACACGCTATTGTGGCCTGGTACTCACTGTGATCTGCGTGATACGGTACGTCACGAAGCTGTCGACACGACAGACAGTTTTTAGAGGCTTTTCTTTTGTAGACACAAACAATTACTACCTAGTTAAATGTGGTTGCCTAGGCGAATTTCCAACTGTATATTATTATAGTCCCAGTCTTGACTACGCATATCGTGCTTCTTAACAGGCGATTTGTTGATTGGCGATAATTTAATTACAGAAGTATAGTTATAGAATATAACCAACTAATTAACCCACAATTAAAAACCGACTTGGAGACTTCAAATGAAAAATCTCCGAGATTACTCCCAGAAAAGTCAGACGTGGGTGCAGTACTGCAGCACACCCTGGCCACTCCATACAGAAATTCAGTACAATCAGACCGCGTCTGTTTACTTCTAAATGTGTGTGTACTCGTAGATGCCTTAAGTATCTTGTTAAGTGCCTTGCGCTGTGACCTAATATATCATACGTTATAGTTATAGGTAATATTGTAATAATAAATATCTTCAAACGTTTATTTTGAATGATTGTGATATATGAGACTGCATTAATTCCAGTTCCGTAACCGTGCTACACTAAATGTTTCACGCGGGTTGTAATTGGTTATTATAAAATCTAGTGTCGTTTTTGTTTGAAAATGTGAAATAAATATCAATATTCAACTTCTAAAAATTCCAAACACGTCGAACTGTCGAATCAACGTTTTCGACGATATAATTCATTGTTAAACCTGGAAAAAGTAAATTGATTTTAAACTGAAAATACAAATAGTATAATGGTAATGATTAAATAATAAGAAACAAATTATTTTACCGTTTTAAGGTTCAATTGAGAATAGATCATACACTACTAACGAACTTTCGCAATACGCGGCGCTGCGTGGCA
Organism: Hypsopygia costalis; assembly: GCA_937001555.2. Classification (NCBI taxonomy): domain Eukaryota; kingdom Metazoa; phylum Arthropoda; class Insecta; order Lepidoptera; family Pyralidae; genus Hypsopygia; species Hypsopygia costalis. The sequence goes on along the minus strand of OW443344.2, from coordinate 7,176,636 downwards.
CCCCATATTATTGGTTCCACATTCGACTCAGAGAGGAGGTGAGGTCGCCTTATGAGAGCGGCATACTGTACGTAGTACTATTACTTATACTGTAACTGCAGTGTTGCCAAGAACATTGTTTCAAAAATCTTTATGCGTGTGACCATTTGAGATAGAAGAGATTAATAGAGTATCCAAGGAAGTTGTCGCTAAACTTCCTTGGATACTCAATAAATCTCTCTCCAAATGTGCAAGTTTTTCTTAAAGATATGTCCAATGCAGACTATCACTAGTGTTTCAAAACTTGATTTCTTAAACAATTGAATCACTGTTAGCCAAAACGGTTCCATCTCAACATAGCTGAAGCAATACCCAATGTACGAAACTATACTTTGTACATAACCAAGCCTTTGTCCTTTTCGGCACTATGTTTTGAGACCACAAAACATTCCAAAACTTATTAACTAACTTGTTTTACTACGAGGACAGTACAGTATGGCTACATTTTTACGCCCTCCAGGGAAATCATATGGTTTAGATAGAATATGTCCCAGAGGATTGCGGCAAGCTCAATTTTACGTGTTTTACGAGAAGTCCATTACTCTGACTATAAAACATTAATGCTACTCGTATACGGTAGTTGGAAGAACACTTATTTAAGACAGAATGATTTTAACGAGACAACCGTTTAGAAAGACGGTGCAAATATAAAAAAAATCTTTTTGGATGTCATAGTTTTATAAAAAAAAAAAAAAAAAAAGAATTTCGACCAATGGGCGACCGCTAGTTATCATTATTATGACATACTAGCTGAAACAACAGAAGTAGTCCTGTGTAAATCATATTCATTAGTCTTAGCCGACTTGGTTCGTCTTGGTCTTATTTATCCCAACTTGGTCAAATGTAGTTCAAATTAGCCTAACTAGCAGAAAGAAAAAAACTTGCTAGAAAAAACTTTTTTTCTATATGAGAGGGGAGTAAGCGAGCAAGTAGGTCAGCTGATGGAAACCAATCAACACCCCGCCCTCCCCCCCCCCCTCCCCTGAAATCAGTAACACCAAGAGGTCGCCGGTCCGTTACCAGCCATTTAAGGAAATATAGACTCTGGTCTTGAAGGCTCCCAAGTCGTAATTATTCGGAAATTGTGCTGAGGGAAGTTGATTCCACAGTTTCACTGTTCGTGGTAATAATAAATATAAAACATCGCGGTCAGCCACCTTTTATCAAGCAGTAAGTCGCGGCGCGGACAGTAGTCTCAAGATATCAGTCGCTGATAATAGGCTCCGTGTAGGAACAGAACCCGGAACACGTCTACAAGATACTTTTCCTTGTATTCAAACGGTTCTTTCACTTTTTCGACCTTGTAGACGCGTCCTTGTACATTGCTTACTTTCCAAACGCCTCGAAGTACACGACCCACTTAATTTTTAACCGACTTGGAAAACAAGAAGTCTGGTAAAAGTTTTTAGTTACTACTACGTTCCACTACCATCGGGAGACTGATGTAGAGTAAGTGGTTCATCAACATCTCTGAAACAAAGCCAACTTCACCTGCACCCAGTACCTTGCTGACAGACAGACGAGGCTCAGGCGAAAAAAGAGGTAGGGTCGTCTGGGGAAATATCTCCACATCACAGAATATCGCAGCCAAATAACAATTCCCTTGAAGGTTGTAGGGATGTACCTAGTATAAAAAATAAATAAACGGAGAAGTCTTGTATATTATAGATTAGTCAGCTGTGGTGATGAACGTTTTTTAAATAATATAACGATTCAACTATAAAACTATAAACGTGTGGTTGAATGGCATTGTTCAATGAAACAGCTAGCCGTTCAAATATCAAATATCAAACAACCAGTTGGCTGCGACATTATATACATATAAAAAACCTATGCTCATTTTGAAAGAAGAAAGAAAGAAAAATATTTATTTCAACGATCCACAACATATCAGTACATAATATGTAGTAACAGATGGTAAAAATGGTGTTACATACATATAAGACATAGATATTAATTATGACAATACCTATAATCAAATCACCTATGCACCTTAATACTGTGGAAGTGAAAAAGAATTCTGATTCAGTATAAGTTGCCGTCAGACCAGCAACACTGATTTTCAATCAGAACCTTAACACCACGAACCCTAAGAGGCCAAAAAAGTCATATTAAACAATTTGTGGCAATAATATTGATAGTAGATATAGTATATAAAGGAAATATTCTTTAAAGGAAGAGAACAAGCTTCTGGTAGCAGAGAAAAAAGTCCTCCGTAAAATCCTGAGACCTATAACAACAGACGACGAGAGCTGAAGGGTCAGAAAGAAAGCCGAAATAGAAGACCTAGTTAGTGGCCGAGTCCAATATTATTGGAGAAATTAAAACCGAACGTATCCACTGGCTTGGTCATGTCGCACGAATGGGTAGCGATCGGAGCGTCAGCAGAGCATATAGTGGTCGACCTGTAGGGCAGCGTCATATCGGTCGACCAAAATATCGCGAATAAAAAGTACAAGCCATCACTTGAACCCACTTATCCAACACTTGGAGGTTGGCTCTTTTAGAGATAAGCCCGACTTTGTACATGTTCTTAAAATTCTGTTATTTATATTGTTTATGAATATAATAAATGTTCTTTCTCTACAACAAACAAACTACAAACAAACAAACAAGCTTTGTTTCGTTTGGGATTAAAAACCGTTGTGTGATTTGTCCAGGAATATTTACTATTGGAATCTTCCATTTATATACAAAATAATATAATTCTCTAAGTTATATCTCTATAGTAAATACTTGTCCGAGCCGAGTGAGGTCAAGATCGAACCTTGTGCGCGGCCAACACAAGTGTACTATCTCCATATTCGGGGTTTGCTCGCCAGGTGTATAGCTACGTCTTACGACACACTCTGATGTGCTATGAATAATACATATGGACAGAGATTTATCTATGTTATGTTAAGTACAATTTTAGTCATGAGAATGGGTCATTTATAATAAATGTATGGGAACCCTTTGTCCTCCAATTCAATGTCTTCGCTATCGTAACGTTTATTGTTTTATGGGATTTAAGGCTCACCATCAACTTTAGAGCCAAAAACAACCTCGCTTGCACGTGGTGCAGCTGACTCTAGCAAAAGATTGGTTAAGGCATAATGTCAATTCCGATTGGCGGATTACGTCCAACTCCATCTTAACCCGAAAGATGAAGACTTTTTCGTAAATGTGAAGGAAGCCGCGGGCGGAAGCTAGTTTATAATAAGTTTATTATTCAAAATTTTAATTACGTATACTATATATGTATTACAAGCAAATAAATTATGATTTTGGCTATTACGAAATTGATTTATTCGACGAGCTCGGTGGTCGAATGGTTAGCAATAGCCACTTAGACTCCGAGGTCGCGGGTTCGATTCCCGTACAAGACAAACATTTGTGTGCATGAACATGTCTGTTTGTCTTGGTCTGGGTGTTTTCTATGTATTATAAGTATGTATTGACAAAAAAAAATATTCAAGTACATTTATCAGTTGTCTAGTACCCATAACACAAGCTTTGCGGTTAATTTGGGACTAGATGACGCTGTGTAAATTGTCCAGAAGTATTTATTTATTTATTCCATTTATAATAGAAAATCAAGTTATATATAACAAACAAAACAAAGGTAACAAAATGAACAAATGGTAGGCAAGTAGGGAAAAAGAAACTAAACATAAGAAAACATATTTATTGCATCCTTCAGACAACCTTCAAGAGCTAAGCAGTAGTTTGTAATAAAATATCTGCATTTGAAACTTTTGCCCTTCTATTTTTTTCATAATAAAACGTTACGCTAACTACTTGGAATAAAATAAATAGGTTTTACATCATTCAACTAATCGATATACCACGGATGTCGCTCATATTGCCAAGAGGGGAAGTCAAGCTAAAAAACAAGCTTTTTACTCCTACTAATTTCTTCTGATTAAATTCGTTGTGAGTTCCAAGGCAGCCCGGGACTGCAATGGACTTCATTGTTCATTGTCTTTTTTGTGGTCGCGGCTGATATTCCTGACTACACAGGAGACACAGTGGTGGGAATGTGTGGTGGGCCCCCGTAACCGATATACCTGTATCTCCCTACCGGTTTGTTGAAACGTATGTTCTGTAGCTCTAACCACTAGGAAAGACTGTTGTTAAAAGTATAACATTAAAATAATGCTTAAATCTGAGGTATCTTAGAAAGCTCTATCTTTTACAGAGAGACGAGTAACAAAACGTATAAAAAACATGCTAAAAGTTAACATATAAGTCGATTAACAAAAAAAAAAAAGCGAAATTTGTGTGAATTATGTATCTACATCATATCATTATGTGCCAGTTTGAGATATTTGCTCAGCAAACATAATAAGCCTTCACTCGTCTCTATATATCTTAAGCTTTATTGCTTGATAATTAATTAAGTAACGCGCGACCGTCACTTCGTATACGCATATCCCGGTATCCCATGGGAATTTTCAAAAATCGTTTCTCACTGGATGCCGACGTCATAATAGCTACCTGTGTGCCAAATTTGAAGCCGATCCGTTCACTGGATTGAGCTGTACGTTCGCAGATCGTTTGTATCACTGCAACACACGACAAGCCCCTTCGGACTACTATCTCCCCTGAGGGCACCCCTCGGGAAGACATCAGGACTTCTACAGTACTGGTGTCTCCCCAAGGCTGGGGAGATATCCGAACTTACTTTTAAAATTATATTACTGCCCTGACGGCACCTCTCGGGGAGACATCAGGACATCTACCGTATTGGCATCTCCCCAAGGCTGGGGAGACATCCGAACTTACTTTTAAAATTATATTAAGGTCGGATGTCTCCCTAGCCTAGTGGAGATGCCAATACGGTAGAAGTCCTGATGTCTCCCCGAGGCGTGCCGTCAGGGGAGACAGGAGTCCGATGGGCGCCAAGCAACGGGGCAGTGGACGGGGCTTCGGTTTGTTTGTGAGCTGCTATTGTTATTAGATGATAGCTCGCGGTTGGACTGGAGTTGTGTTCTAAGTTCTTTTTTAATATTAGAATTAAGTATAGTAAGTTTCTGTATTTAGTGTGTTTCAGTATACATATAAAAATGTTATCTATCTATCTGTTAGAGTCTGTAACGGCTGCCTTTTATATAGACGCAGATTATATCATTGATGTCAAGGCTTTTTGAAGACGTTGTGAACTGAAAAACACACCGTTCCAACCCGTTTACTCCCACAAAACCCCTACACAATTCTGAAACCACTGAACAGATTTTTCCGCTGATTACAGCAAAAAAATGATTACTGAAAAGTACCAGGTCCGTAATAGTCGCTGGGGCGTAAAGTTCAGTGAGCTGAAAATTCCTGAAAAGTATCTACGTTAATAGCGTATTAAACTCCTTTGTATAATGGAGAGGCTTGCCGACTTTTTTTATGCAATTGGATGCCACACACGCATACGGCCCGCCTGATGTTAAGCGGTTAATGTAGCCATACAGATGCCCGCTGGCATCTCCCCTGCTAACGCAGCATTTTTTACAACATTCCTCCAGAGTATTGTTATTGTTGGTAAAGTACTACCCTAATGGGCCTCGACATGCTCTACCTCTCTTTCCCCAGGGCCTCTTTCGTCAGTCGGCAGGGTGCACCATGTGCAGGTGTGGTTGACTTCGATTATATACCGTGGGGACAACCCCGGCTCAGTACAGTATCGGCTTTCTCATAGTTCACAAACGCTAAGCATAATGGTCGGTTCTACTTTCCCACCGTTCCGGTCTTCTGTACAATCAGCCGCATGGGTGTGGTCTATGGTTGAAAAACATTTCATAATCTAAAGCAGCTTGCATATCCCAAAACGACATGTTCACGTGATCAGGGGATTTACGGCCTAATACAATAGCTTTCCTTTCACAATTATTGTTATAGCTTTCGATTGGGCGTTAATTACTCTGAGTAATAGGCTCGTTATTATATTTATTGCTTGGATTACTTTCAATGTCTTAAATTCTTATTGCTTTCATCAACATCGTCATTCACATTCGAGACAAAAAGTGCACACTATACTAAGTTTTCTTCTCTAAATTGATTATATTGTGATTAAAACATAATCACAGTATTTTGGGATGTAAGCGGCTTTGAGCCCAAGCCAACTTCACCTTCACTTGGTACACTCTCTCTCTCTCTCAGGCGAAAGCGTGGTAGAGCGACACAGCGTATTTATTATCTGCCCGATTGGGGAAGTACCTCCACCTGACAGAATACCGCAGCTAAATAGTTGTGTTTTTACATGAGACCTGGCGGTGGGGGTGGTGGCGCGCTAGCGATAATTTAAGTTGCGAGCGCTTATATGGCTACGGTGTTTACCGTACATCCAAGCTGGTATAAAACAAAGTATAAGTACTACAGTATTGTAAAGGACGCCTAAGGCGGCTTACGAGCGAGGCGACTGGTAAATGAACACCTGTAAGGTTTTCATCCACAGAGCGCCGTGCTAGTTTAGAAAGAATGACAATCAATAGAGGCTTGCGGCATGTAACTGCTATAATACTGTACTTCTCCGGCTTCCTTGTTACATTACTCACTCATGGGAATACAATCATCTAGCTATTACATTGTGATGGAACATTGAAGAATATTTAGCATATTACACCTTCATAATTTTTATTTTGCAATCACAATGTAACACGCTTGTATTAATTAAAAATTGCTTATCAAGCTTATATTATTTTTCACTTTTTAGTTCTTTTTATTAACAAATAATAAAAGCTTGATTGAATGCCGTGTGATTTCCGGCAGACTAGAATAGAATCACTCCGTCTCTTCCCGTGGATGTCGTAGAAGGCGACTAAGAGAAATACATTATAAAACATCGATCAGGCCTCCCCACCCCGTCTGGCCAGCGTGAGGAGTGTAGGCCAAATCCTCCTTCTGCCTGAGACGGACGAGAGAGGGTCGTGCTCCTGTAGTGGAGACTAAAATGACCTGATGATGATGAAAAGCTTGTTTATAAAAAAGTTTTTTTTCTTTATATTTTTTATGTATGATTTGTCCGAGCTTTTGTCATAATAGTTATAATTATATTACATATTATATAGCAATGGATTTAATTTATATCTTAATTAAATTTTAACATTTTTCTTTTTGCAAATCCTACCTACTCCATGCATTGTTTAGTTGCCTTAAAAACATTGCTTTCAGTAATAAGGCCGCCTTGTTGCACATGAAAGTTTTTGTTATTAAAGTTTTATTGTATTCTCTGTACTTTTTATCGTGCATCGTTTAAGCATATTCTGTCTATATATCTCTCGAGCCGACCCACTACATCTTTGGCTATTATTATTCATTCTGTACCTCTGAATCGAATCTGGAATAGTTTGCTTAACGCTGCACGCTGACACACACATTCATTCTTTATAAACTGCATTTGTTTTAGCGCTTTTGTATAAAGCAGCCGAGTAGTTGCATGTGTGCCGAAGAGACGATGACAGGTGGTCGTACAGAACTCTTCTTTGAAGACCTCGTGCAAGAAGTAGAAGTGTAGGAAGACCGGCTGCCAGATGGTCGGACGACATAAAAAAGACGGCAGGGCCGACCAGGGGTCCTACCGCCGAAGCTGAAGCCGATTACCATTGGAATTTTTGAATGCCAAAATGAAACTGTTGCTTAGATTGTTGCTAATTACGTTTAGCTCAGCTGGTAGAAACCCTAGAGCTCTACTGATTAAGCTGAACATGTTTGTCAATAACTTTAACCTAAGACCAATTTTTGGAATCAAAAAAACCGATGGTAATCGGCTTCAGCTTCGGCAGTAGGGCCCCTGGACGAGATTCGCCGTGTCAAGATCTTCTTGGAGACCCATGCATGAGGTATATGTCCAACAGTGGACACAGAAATGCTGAGAAGAAGAAGAAGAAGCCGAGTTGGGGTAATTGTTTACGACGAGCCCGGTGGTCGAATGGCTAGCAATGGTCAAGCTTTGACTCCGAGGTCGCGGGTTCGATCCCCGCACATGACAAACGTTTGTGTGCATGAACATGTGTGTTTGTCTTGATCTGAGTGTTTTCTATGTATTATATGTATGTATTTAAATATATATATATATATATATATATATATATATACTATACTTATATACTATACTTAACATATATATCTATATATATGTTAAGTATAGTATCAGTTATCTAATACCATAGTTTGGGACTAAATGGCAGAGTGTAGTTTGTCCAGGAATATTTATTTAATAATTATTGTTTATGTAAAATATTAGCACCAAAAATGTTTTCGAGTTATATTTAATTTATTGTAAATATTGTGTAATGTCCTGCACGAATGCAACGATTTCCTGCTTCGGTCTGTTTACTTACACAGGCCTTGGGACAAAGGCCTAGGACGTATCGAATTTACGACGCACTAGTGTAGTTGTTTTGAAACATTGTTCGTTATGAGTGATTCAGATTAACCAAGGTCGACCACAAAACTGGCAAAATTATGGTTAAAATCACAGAACATTATAATAGAGATTATATTGCGTTTTGCGGTCAAAGGTCCGTAGTACGTATAGAGATATCACATAAAAAGGTTGCTTTCAGTATTATATATATATATATTATTTCAGTATATTCAGGGACTAGAGAAATATGAAATCAAACTCAACAATGTTTGAATGTTAGGTGACGCTTATGAGCACACACAGTCGACTCGCTTTTATATACTTATATCAGTTTTATATAGCTATAATATTAACTTTTTTAATGTAACTTGCACAACTAATATATATACATTGCATAACTTTTATTATCGTAGATTACTATTGTTGTACAAGTTACATTAGAAAAGTTAATATTATGGCTTTCTTAAATTTTGTAATTTTCCGCACAACTTTCTTATTTTCTTCTTTCATAAGAATTGCCTGTTGCCGTGACTTAGGGAAATCGGGATTCATTTTAATATATATATAGAATATGGATAATGTAATTCCGTTATATATTGCGATTAAATAAAAAATAAATAAATAATCAGAAAGTGATTAGGCCGTTGTATTAATAAAAGAAAAACTGTTTCTTAGAAACAACTGTTACTAAAAATAACAAAGTGTATTATTTTATATACTACGTCATCAAACAAACTCTACTATCAAGACTCGAGAGGGATTAGTTAATATGTACACGTAGATAAACAATGGGTACATTGTTGTAGAGGAAAGTTTTGCTTGGCGGTGCACCAATTTGATAACACCTGAGGGACAATTCTGGTTAATTATAATGTAGTTAAAATTCAGTTCCGATCCAGTGTCGATCTCACAAATGTCACATTTGGTCTACCACAAAATGAACTTTCAAAGTTTAATTTAAGTTTAATTGAAGTATGATTATAATTTTCAGTTTTGCGTTATTAAGAAAGTACTCAATATACCAAACCAGTCTAGAGGGAGAGGCAGACCACTCGCCACTTGGTGGAATAAGATCAAAAAAGAGATGGACCAGGACAATCTAAGTATTCAAACAACCCAGAAGAGGACTCTGGCACAAATGTACAGGGAGACACGACCCCAGAGGAACTGGGATTATGGGTTGGACAAAGAAAGATAATTTTCAGTCAATTCATAATTCAATCTCGATTCGAAGTTTCTTTCCGCGAACTTTAATGTAATAGTAAATTAATAAATTTTGACATTGATGCGGAGGAATTTTTTGACGCGGGAAACGAAAGTTTCATTTTTTATTTATATAATAATATTCTTTTTAGATTAGTTTATTTTTAGTTAATTAAGTTTGTAGGGTAAATTTATATCGGAATAATGTTTTGTAATAAGTAATAGTAGATATCGTAAAAAAAAATCTAAAATATTGTTTTTTGCAGACATTAAATCAAAATTAACGTGTAAATTCAAAAACATTAAAAGAGTTGGCTTTATGGCATCCACGTCTCTACATATTTATTTTATACTACGTCGGGTGGCAGGCAAGCATACGGCCCACCTGATGTGAAGCGGTCACCGTAGCCATATCAACATAAAATATAAAAAAAGTAAGATAAAAGTAGCCTACGTCACTTTCCAGACATTAAACTATCCCCGTGAAAAAATCATATCAATCCATTGACTCCTTTGACGTGTAAGAAGGACAAACAAACAAAATACACTTTCACATTTATTGTATGGATTTAGGTACTGCAGAGACTTATCAAGTAAAATAAAAAAGTATGTTTAAAAATGACAAAAACAATAATTGTATAAAATCGAAACAAAATCTAGCCAACTAATTAAAACAACAAAATGTAATAACATTGAATAAAAAGACAATTGATTAATTTCACTATCGATCAAAAAGTTAACTACCATATCATTGTACTGTACTTATTTATTCTGTGATTTGTTACTCTGTGGTCGCAGAATAAGTGAACTGAATAATTCGGATTAGGACAATGCCCCTATTTGTCACACTCCAGCCGTAATTAGAATCGAGTGTGACCAACACGTCCCTACATTGCTATAATTGTTCACTTACTTTATTATGACTATACACAACTATACTCGTACTTGTATAATTAAACTTTAAATATTAATTAGAAATAATAATAATAAATTTAATCATACAACATTACATCAAACTTCTCAAAGGGGCCTCTACGCGTTGGATCTATATCTATCTATATATATATATATATATATATATATATATATATATATATATATATATATATATATATATATATATATATATATATATCTCTTGGAGATATATTATGACCGGGCTTGACCCATGATAAAAAAAAATAAAATTAATCAGAAGAAATTTGTAGGAGTAAAGCTTCTTACTCCTACTAATTTCTTCATTATTTATTGATTAAAATTCGTTATGAGTTCCAAGGCAGCCGTAGTTTTTCACTCGCCTCGTTTGTTGGGGAGCACCACTTGGCTTAACGTCTGTCATTTAAGGATGATTCATCATCATCATCATCAGGTCATTTTAGTCTCCACTACAGGAGCACGACCCTCTCTCGTCCGTCCCAGACAGAAGGAGGATTTGGCCTACACTACTCCCCACGCTGGCCAAACGGGTTGGGGAGGCCTGATCGATGTTTGGTAATGTATATCCCTTAGTCGCCTTGTACGACATCCACGGGAAGAGACAGAGTGATTCTATTCTAGTCTGCCGGAAACCACACGGCCTAAGGATGATTGCAATGTTATTATCCAGATACGTTTTATGACTTTATGGTCCAGTATTTAGTTTACAATACTATTCTGTATAATATTACGTCAATGTATTTGAATGCACAAATAATATGACGTGCATCCAACACAAAAGTGATTGTTGTGGTCCGACACTAAAGGATCGTTTACACGAGCAAACCGGAATGAATTTAGCCAGTTGTGTTCATCCGATAGTACAATGGGGTGTGTACAGGGGAGTTGTTTGACATGATGCCCACGGCCTCCTTCTACAGTCGCACCGCTCGCCATCGACAGGGAATTTATCCTCACACATTGGAGCCTAAGTGGTCGCGTACAGTGCGGTTCTAGAGCAGTTTTCTCCCGCGTACGGTCAAGCTGTGGAATGAACTGCCTGTCGAGGTTTTCTCATGAGACTACAGTAAGGGGTTCTTCAAAAAGAGCGTGAAGAGTTTTTTACAGTCGGCAGTGCGCGTATATTGCCTTGGTGTTACAGACGTTCATAGGCTATGGTAACTGCGTTCCGTCAGGCGGGCCGTATGGTTGTTTCCACTTTAGTGGTATAAAAAAATATATTTTTTAGGTCAATTTGTGAGGGGAGGCCTATGTCCAGCAGTGAACTTTCAATGGCTGAAATGATGATGATGATGATGAGGTCAATTTGGGTATCGGAATCCCAATAGTAGATTTCGAAACACCCGTCCCATTCGACGTAGTCCACGAAGAGCATCCGTCTGAATAGCACCTGTGCGAATAGCACCTAGCCTAGTCCACGAAGGGCACCTATCAATATTTTTGGCAGGTGCTCTTCGTGGATTCAAATTTATTTTTACATTTTTGTCCACGAAGAGCACCTACGACTCAGCAGCCCAGTGTTGGGGTGTATATGTTTTGCAGGACGTTACTAAATGAAAAATATCGATAAAAATCGACGATTATCAACGTAAACAGATTTTTTTTGCGTTTCTACAAAAAATATGTTATTAAACGTGGTTATTTAGCATTTTTACCCACGACGGAACGGAGACGGTACGAGTATATGCGTTTGGGGTACTAGGATGTTTGTGCAAATCAATGTTGCCATTTATCTCCAAAACTACGAGTCCGATTTTGATGCGGTTTTCAGTGATGGGTTCGGGTTTGATTGGTGCATGTTCTTAGATAGGTGTAACGGTGCCAACTCACCAGGGGGCGCTGCAGTAAACATTTGTTTGTGCAATCAATGTTGCCATTTATCTCCAAAGGTACGAGTCCGATTTTGATGCGGTTTTCAGTGATGGGTTCGGGTTTGATTGGTTCATGTTCTTAGATATCTGTTACGGTGACGGTTTGATGTTTTTACAACTGCATGGGACCGCAGTCCTGAGTATACAGTTCAAATTTCAGCTTGATACCTTCACGCATTTTCGACTTAGAGGGTCTTGACAGACAGACAACAAAGGTATCTTATAAGGGTTTTTACTTTTGAGGTACGGAACCCTAAAAACCAAGAAAATCCGTTAGGGCTGCCATTAAATGAACTAGTTTGGCAGTTTTATAGTAACTTGTATACTTATTTATATGTTGAAATTATATATATGTTGAAATTTAAAATATAGATGGCAGATCCCGACTGATTTTCTTGTTTTTAAGCTATTGCATAGCTTTGAGCGCGGCGACCGAATCAAGAAATTCCGTAACGAAAATAAAACCTAACACCCCCCACACTGCCTACCATGTAGCTCGCCCGAGCGTTCGCTTGACGTGTATGTATATGGTACGACAAACACACACATATAGTTTAAATTCTTAATATGTATGTATATATATATTCTTCATAATCTATCTATTAGAAACCATTAACCCAAGCACGTGTACTATTTAATGCCTATGTTTGGGGCCGTCCATTAATCACGTGAGGGTTTAATTTGCATTTTTAAACACCCGCCCTGGTGAGGTGTAAGGCAACCCCCCCCCCCCCCCCCCCAATCATCGGAATTTTTGAAGCTACAAATAAACAAAAAATTTTTGGAATATTATTTTTAAATGCAGGTATAAAGTATATAATAAAATTCTCTGGAAGGAACGACACAGTAGACAGTAGGCTCGATGGCGAGCGGTGCAACAGTAGAAGGAGGCCATTATGTCAAATAACTCCACTGAACAACCACAAAAAATATATACACGTGATATCTTACTACCCCCCCCCCCCCCCCCCTTGTGAAACATCGCGCGAAATTAGATGATCAAACTCTTAACATCGTTCTTTTTGTTCAAAATTTTTGAATGAATAATATTTTTGGTGAGTAATTACACTATTTATACCTAGCTATTTTCGTTTTATAGAGTAGAAAAACTTAAAGAGCTAAAAAGAAAAAGAAATTGTGAACGTCATATTATCAGCGTCAGAAATATTTGAAGAAAATTAAAAAATAAGGTTATAAATTTTTTTTGTTGCCTAATAACCACGTTTACTAACATGGTTTTTGTAGAAACGCAAAAACAATCTGATTACCTTGATAATCGTCGATTTTTATCGATATTTTTCATTTAGTAACGTCTGTAAAACATATACACCCCAGCACTAGGCTGCTGAGTCGTAGGTGCTCTTCGTGGACAAAAATGTAAAAATAAATTTGAATCCACGAAGAGCACCTGCCAAAAATATTGATAGGTGCCCTTCGTGGACTAGGCTAGGTGCTATTCGCACAGGTGCTATTCAGACGGGTGCTCTTCGTGGACTACGTCACCCATTCGCGTTAATGTGAAAATAAATATGGCTATACTTAAATCTTATTTTGTGAGAGAAAATAAACGATTATATTATTGTTATTATCTCTTAAAATCACGGGATAAACCGGTCATTTGGTAAGCGTGCGCGGGGATGTGGATCCAACGCGTAGAGGCCCCTTTGAGAACTTTGATGTAATGTTGTACACCCGTCGTGACCCGCTTGTGGATATATAGATGGAACAATATACCCATGAGCAGCTTTCGGCAAGCATTAAAACTATTGCTTAATGTGTTAGAAATTATATGTTTTTTATGGTTATGGAAATGAGTTCTGGGTGAACTAGAAAATTAGTATTATTTTTGATTCAACTTTGACAAAACTTGGTGGTTAGCTATCTAACAATAACTGTAAAAAAAGGCCTGCATAATCAAGTTCAATGGGTAGTTTTTAAGATGTCAAAATTTATTTATATAAAATAATCGCTAGTTCGTGGCGAACGACTAATCTAGATAAATAAAACTATAGCCTATCAGCCAAATTGGCAAGTGTAATTGCCACAGCTAGCGTCTTGCGTACTATATGTATATACCTAGGTAAATATAGTCTAGATCAGGGCTGTCCAAACCATATACAATACCGGGCTATTACAAATTACTAAACAGATTGGCGGGCCGCAGAAACAAATACCTACGAGTACTTGACATTTTTACTACGTACTTTGGAAGTTTAAGCTTAGATATAAGTAGTTAGTTATAAAACTTAAACTTTTGTACAAATATATAATTTTCAGTCAGATTCGTTGTACAAAATATATAGCAGTAAAAAATTGTATAAAAACAGGTAAATGAAAAACACGTCACGGGCCGCACAAATATAAGATGAGGGCCGCATGCGGCCAGTGGGCCGTGCCTTGGACAGCCCTGGTCTATATCAGTATTATTCAATCATCACCGACAAACAGCTTTCGTCTATTATATCATTTATAGTACATAGTTCACACTACACCTTAGTTTTATTTCCTTCTATTTCCCGAACAAAAAATGATCTTTTGTTTATTTATTTTTTATATGAAAGGGGCTCAAACGAATATTTAGGTTACAAGATGGAAAGCAATGAAGATCAGCAACACCAAGGGTTCGCCGATCCGTTGCCAGCCTATACTCCTTCCTTTCTTTCTGGTGACCCCACTCACTCGCAGGAACACAACAACCATCATGGGAATTGTTGTTTGGCTGCGGTATTCAGTGAGGTGGAGGTACTTCCCCAGTCGGGCAGTTTAAAAAATATGCTATGCCCTACTCTCTTTTCGCTAGAGCCTCGTTTGTCAGTCAGCAGGGTGCACCACGTACAAGTGAGGTTGGCTTTGGTTGAAATTAACCAATTACATCTCAAAATACTCGTATACCACTAAGGTAGCTAACACGCATCTTGAATGATGGAAAGCAGTTACCGGAGCCTATGGACGTCTGTAACACCAGAGACATCACATGGTCGTTGCCGACCCTGTACCTACCCTGAGAAAAACCTCTACAGCATGGGGATGCTGTAGTTTCCTGGGAAAACTTTGACTGGCAGTTAATTCCACAGCTAGATAGTACGTCGGAGAAAACCTATCAGAGACCGCACACTACGTGACCCGCGACAGTATGATACTTCGATTGTAATGTGTGAGGATGAATTTTCTACTGGATAAAGGACCTGCGTAATCATTTGCTGTCCTTCAAAAGGACTATAACTAAATAATCAATTGGAACATTTTGTCCAATTAAATATTCGTTTTCGTCACAATACACAAGAAATCATTTTTTTTTTTTATATTAGTTCAGCATATTGGTTCCGCTTCGCCTGATGGTAAGCAAAAAGAGGAGCCTCAAACGCATCGGCAACGGACAAGAGACCTTGATGTCTTGTCAGTTGACGCCGCCATGCCGGCCTGCTGTGCTGCTGTGATGCTTCTTCACGCTTCGCTTGAAGGATCCCATATTGCATGAATGAGGAAATACATATGCCGGCAACGCGTTACACTCTTATATGAAAATAATTTATATAAGAGTCACGGTCAATGACGCGGCTTCGACACCAACGCTTGTGGGTTCGATTCCCACATAGGACAAACATGTGTGTGTATGAACATGTCTGTTTATCTTAGTCTGGGTGTTTTCTATGTATCATAAGTATGTATTTACAAAAAAAATACTTATGTTTATCAGTTGTCTAGTACCCATAACACAAGCTTCGCTTACTTTGGGGCTAGATGGCGCTGTGTAATTTGTCTGACAATATTTATTTATTATTTTATAATTGCTAAATACCTTTGTGGTGATAAATTTCAATATTGCACTCAATGTTTGTACTAAAAGCGTATAAATTCTAGAATTTACACGCACGTAATTATTATCAACTGATATATTGATACGATATTTATATATTCCAGGTCGTGAAGACAATTTGAAGCCGTATCGTTATAAAACGATGAAAATTAATCAACTAATATGTATTTTCTCCAATCAGTCACCTTGTCATGATAGAATATCTGCGACAAATATTAACTGATACGAATTTTAATCATCAATCATATTTTTGTAGGATGAACAAGGCACCTGGTACAAAGTCAAACAAAGGAGTAAGGTCACATAAAATGACATAATTTCAATACTATCAGAGGATATTCTTGAAGCGAGGTTTTTTTTTTCGTCGTACGTCGGGTGGCAGACAAGCATACGGCCCGCCTGATGTGAAGCGTATTAACGCTCGCAACATAAAATATCGCTCGAGCGCCGCCACTCCCGCTGCCAACGCAGCATCTCCTTCCTTTCTGGTGACCTCACTTACTCGCAGGAACACAACAACCCTCAAGGGAATTGTTATTTGGCTGCGGTATTCTGTGAGGTGGAGGTACATTCCCCAGTCGGGTAGCTTACAATTACGCCCCCTACCTCTCTTTTCGTCAGAGCTTCGTTTGCCAGTCAGCAGGGCGCACCGCGTGCAGGCTTTGGTTCAAAGATGTTGATGAACCACTTACACCCCAAATAAACTCGAATAAAATCAAATAGGAACAGCAAATGTCTATGCAAATTGCAAGAAATACGATTGTTAGAAATAAACTAGCTGAATCGACAGACATGATTAAATTTGAATTGGTTAAATTTTCCCCACAACTTACTTATTTTTTTTTTTTCATAATAACCTTCTCCTGGCAATAACAAACATAAAGAAATAAGAATTAGAGAAATCCGTCCAGCCGTTCACGCGTGATTCCATGACCAAGATAATAGGAATTCATTAATATAGATAATTAATAAATTCATGGACAAATTACACAATGCCATCTAGTCCCAAACTAAACAAAGCTTGTATTATGCGTACTAGATAACTGATATAATACTCTTTTTTTTCTGTAAATACATACATAATACATAGAAAACACCCAGACCAAAACAGACTTGTTCATGCACACAAATATTTGTGTTGTTCGGGGTTCGACCCCGCGACCTCGGAGTCCAAGTGACCATTGCTAACCATTCGACCAGCGAGCTCGTCGGCGAATTATGTTTTACACTCAAGTCAATTAAGGTAAAGATATCCCGGCCGGATATTATATTTCAAATCATTGAACCATGTAAACTTAAGTTAGAACAAAACACACGCAATCATACACGCATAATGTTGCATTTCCTGTACCATTTAATGACAAGGAACATCACTTGCGAGGAAATTCGGAACTCTATGTTTTCGATAAATATGTGTGTGCATGACTGCGTGTGTTTATTTAGGTGGTGGTATATTTGGAGGTTTCAAATCTCATAAATAATTATATAATAACAGCATGGGGTTCTTCAAAAAGGGCGTAAAGAGGTTTTTACAGGGTCGGCAACGCTCGTGTGCCCCTGGTGTTACAGGCGTTCATAGACTACTGCTTTTCATCAGTCGGGTCGTAAGTTTATTTTCCACTTTAGTGGTATACAAAAAAAAGTTTTTACGACCATAGTAAACGCAATTTAAATATAATAAAATTATGTAACTATAAATAAATTGTTTTCAGTACTAATGTAATTTAATTATGATATTGTGGCATTTTCTTCCACCAATATCCTTAACAATAATTTAAAATTGCAGATTCTGAAAAAAAAAATGCATTTGTGTAGAAAATAGGTAATTTGTATGCAATTTCATGCTCTTTGGAAATGCTAATTCTGAATAAATTATTCGAGGTTTTAACGCGGTTGATGCCAGCCTACTTTATTAAACATTCTTCATACTTACTTCTTTTTATAAAAATCCTTATACTTAAACAGCAAACTATGTCCTAATTCCACCAATTAGTTAACTCGCATTTATATAAGCATATGTGCAGCAAATTGCATTAACACATCAAGTATTACGAAGAGCTTCTTCATTGTGACTAAGTTAATTACTGCCGACCTTACAACCCGTATGAAACGAGGACAGGTCACTTAAAATGCGCATCTATTCACTCGTAAACATGTAGCATTATCACATTTACTGGTTGTTTAAAATGTACATACCATATTTGTGGAGTTGGAAATAATAGACGAAAATTTTAATAAACACCTTTTATTTTCTGTAAAATATTGTTGCTTAATATTAACCTTATCACCTATGTAGTTGGTATTAAAATACTTTGGTATTGCAGCTTTTTGGTTTCACATCACAAACGTTCCGTCACAATACGTTCAATTCACTACGAGTCACATCACGAGAGGTCAGCGGGTCGCGACAACCTCAATCCTTGCGATTCTGTCCTCAATCGACAGTCAGGATCGTGTCATGTCCGTTGAAGGGCCGTAGACGAACTGCCAGCCGCAGCGAGCTTCATGTCTTCATCCCAGTTGATCCGGTAAGTAGATCAAGGTTCCTCATCTTCGGAAAGGGAAGGTAGAGCCAGCTGCCGGCGCATTCTCTCCCGGCGTTGAGGCGACAGTGATTTCTGGCGTCTCAATCCTTCCCCGTGCATGATGTATGATTTGGGTTCCGGTTCGTAGGCCTCGACTTCGGAGTCATCTTCCACCAGCGCCGGCAAAGAAGCGCAGCGCAGCTTCTGCCGCCGCGGGCAATCCATGCACTCTTCACGGCCGCGAGACTTGGGAATCGCCGGGTAAACGTCGGCGTACAACGCGGCAACGGTTTCTAGTTTCACAACCATTGTTATGAGAGATATTTTCACAATTTTCCTTGAGAACGTGCGTTCAGTTCGAGCGCTCTGCGTGGAGTGCGGGGCGGCGGTGCTCCTGCCGTATTTATATGATCGC
Organism: Hypsopygia costalis; assembly: GCA_937001555.2. NCBI lineage: Eukaryota > Metazoa > Arthropoda > Insecta > Lepidoptera > Pyralidae > Hypsopygia > Hypsopygia costalis. The sequence goes on along the minus strand of OW443344.2, from coordinate 7,157,495 downwards.
GGGCGTTGTAAATTGGTTTGTGTGCAGTCGGTCTGGCGTCACGACGTAGGGTCGGCGTCGACTCGCGAACCTGCGCTTTTCCCGAGGCATCACTGCTATAATGATACATACTTGTATAGCGACAGTTTATAGCCAATTAAGGCATCAATGTTTTGTCTCCGTGCCACTTGACCGTGCCATGGTTGCTTGCGACCGATCGATTCGATCACATCGACGTCGATTTGTCTGGTATTTAATTTGTATGTTCTATTACGTTTTAGTTTCCAAGCGGCCAATGATATCCTCGTTTATCTATTCGTCACAACCTTCAAGATCTATCACGTACTACCTCCGTGACTTTTCCTATTGTTTTCTAGGATCGAAGTTACTGTAATGTTTATTTTTTCGGTTAAAACCTCTTTTTCTGATTGTATTATTCAAATCTACCTATCGTTCTGTATAAGTTTTATGAATGGACAAGAATTAACTACAATAAATGTACGATAAGAAACGCCTAAGTGATGTGCAGCCAGCTAAACCGCTGATAAACTAGATTTATAATATAATCCAGAAACAGGACGGATGTGCTTTTAATCGATAAGCAATTCTGACGGAATTGACGTCGGTAGGTAAATTGGTTTATAATACAAGCAAAAAATAAACTGTTATAATAACTTTTCCACCTACTTAACACAGAGATTGTATTTTGAAACTAATGAAACATCCGGATGCAAAGGTACTCAAATGAAAGAGTATCTGAACCCCCTAGTATTATATATACTAGCGACCCTCCAAGTTTTGAGGGACTCGATTACAAAATATTGATATTTTTCTACTCATATAAAAACTTAATTAGATATATACTTTCGTAAAAAAATATCTAACTGACAGTGAAATCCTTTTATAATTGTTTTTTTTTTAATATGTAGTAACTTCATTTATAAATGTGTTCTGCCGTTTACCCATAAAGAGATTCATTATATATTTATACATTTTACCCATACATGGATTCATTAATATACATCTTCATAGACTTTCACATTTATAATATTAGTAAGATAGGAACTATCCTATTGAGGAAAAAAGAATTTTGAGGACCGAATGTTATCGACTTAGACCACTATATTAATAATCGAAGGTTTTTAATTAAGGAACAGGGCTAATATAACGTAGGTATATATATAAATATTTGTGGAAATGGAATTAAATAGTTGAATCCATAATCCACGGTCACAAAAACGTAAAATTTTCAGCAATAAACACATTATGAACATATTTATATTTTTTATGTTATATACCTACTTATAATTAGGTCAGGGCTTTATTGTATGTCATGTAGATTTGGATTTGAAGTAGCCGTTCTCAAATCCTCACACTTTATCTCTAGGGAAAATAAAATTGCAGTCGGTTTTCTGTTTCAAAAGGAAATAATGTCAAATAAACAAACATGTGAATGAAAAAGGCGCTATCTCCAACAAGTTCTAACAAATAATAAATAAATATTTCTGAACAATTTACACAGCGCTTCTAGTCCCAGATTAAGTGCAAAGCTTGTACTATGGCTACTAGACAACTGATATATGTACTTAAATACATTTTTTTAAATGTATACTTATAATACATAGAATACACTCAGACCATGGCCGTGTGGTTTCCGGCAGACTAGAATAGAATCACTCCGTCTCTTCCCGTGGATGTCGTACAAGGCGACGAAAGGAAATACATTATCAAACATCTTTCAGGCCTCCCCAAACCGTCTAGCCAGCGTGGGGAGTGTAGGCCAAATCCTCCTGTCTGTGACGGACGAGAGAGGGTCGTGCTCCTGAATTGAGACTAAAATGACCTGATGATGATGATGATGACTCAGACCAAAACATACAGACATGTTCATGCACACAAATATTTGACGTGTGGGGAGATCGAACCCGCGACCTCGGAGTCAAAGTAGCAATTGCGACCACCGGCCCACCGGGATCGTAATTTGTAACAAACCCTGAAACTACGTCCATTTTGTGACTTAAAAATTTTCCAACCGTATCAACCATTTGTACTAAATCTGATTGAGTTTTAATCACCGTAACTTAATATTTGTTCTGATATTCAATTAATTGAATAAATATTTTTAATTACCGTAAATTCCAACATTTCCTAACCGTTTTAGATTACGGTTGGCAAATGCCCATATTTTTATTTGACGTTAAATGTAGAGTGCGTCTGATAGTTTTTTTTTCTTCTTAAGGCAATAGTGTTCCTACTTTTTGTCAGTGTCGAATTACAGGAAAAATATACACAGATAAAATTATATACAAAGATAACTACAAGAAATTAACTCAACTGATCACTATATTTAGAGAAAATGAATTTCAATTTTCGTAAAGTGCCGTCTGATAGTTATTGCTTGCAGTGTATGTAATTGCATCCTTGAATCTTTGGATGACGAGCTTGGTGGTCGAATGCAATGTCCACTTTGACTCCGGAGTCGCGGGTGTGATGTGTGATCCTCGCTCATGTGCGCATGTGCGCATGTGATCTGTTTGTCTTGGTTTGGGTGTTTTCTATGTATTATACGGATGTATTTAGGATAAAAAATGTATTTAAGTATATTTATAAGTTATCTAGTACCCATAGTACAAGCTTTGCTTAGTTTGGGACAAGACAGCAGTGTGTAATTTGTCCAGGAATATTTATTTATTTGAGCCAAAGCCAATTTACTCGTGGTACCCTAATAATACACTAACGAGGCTCTGGCGAAAGAGAAGTAGTGTATAGCATATTTATAAACTGCCCGACTGGGGAAGTACCTTCATATCAAAGAATACCGTAGTCGAACAACAATTCCCTTGAGGGTTGTTGTGTTACTGCGAATGAGTGAAGTCACCAGCCCCCTTACCACCAACTATTATTGCGATTCAATTACTGAATAAAATGCTTATTCATACCAATGAATAAGCGACTCTATTTCAAATTGAATAACTCTATTTCAAATTGAATAGAGCCGCTTATTCATTGGTATGAATAAGTATTCTATTCAGTTATTGAATCGCAATAAGAGTTGGTGGTAAGAAGGCTGGGAAGGATTAATCAATGCGTTGGCGGCGGGGGTAGCGGCTTGCAAGCGAGCGACATTTCATGTTATGTGCCTTTGCCGATTATGGCTACGATAACCGCTTCACATCAGGTGAGCCGTATGCTTGTTTGTCATACGTACGTAAACCGCAGTCCAAAAACGCACAGTGAGCTAGAATTGCACCTATACCTCACATATACAATTTTTACATATACATTTATTTATATGTGCATCCATAAACACCCAGTTTCACTATTTTATTTATAATAATAGTATACGCACTCATACGATGCAAATAACTGTCAAGATGTTGTAATAAAAGTTATCTTACAAATATTTAGAAAATCTGAAAAGATTTACACAGTTTTATGTAATCTTTATGAATGTCATAAAATTATATGCTCCCAGCATATCATCATAGACATGGTTCTTCAGCGACTTACTTTATTTTTGTGCTGGACTTGTGTCACAGAATAAACAATTTTTGCTTGTATTTAAGTACTATGATATTCATGCATAAACAGGGGCCGAATTAAGTAAGTATAGTAGGTAAGTTAGGGTTGCAATCAAATTATTATTATTATTATTTTATTTTTACTTGATTACCTTCAAAAGTTTTCTATGAAATTTGCCACTCCACTTTATTTGTTGTCATTTACCATTTTGATTGTCGTTAATAATTTAAGAGGAGGTACTTTACCTAGGAATAAAATATATAAACTTTTATCAATCGAGACGCTTTAAAAACCTAGGACGCCGTTTAAAAACTATGCAGGTCGTCCTAGGACACTCCAAAAATTAGTACATGTTCTGGGAAAACAGGACGGTTGGCAACCCTAAAATAAGTGAATTATTTTAATGCTTAGAAAAAGCTTTATTGTGTAAGTAAATTATAAAAAATAAAACTCATTTCTCTACCGAAATGCCATAATTTTGCGGAATACACTGCCAGCACACGTATTTCCCTCTTCCACCACCCAGGGTTGTTTAGACGAAACGTGAAGAAATACCTACTTACATGCGTCGTCAAGGAGTGGATCGCCGTGGTGACCGTCATTTAGTCTTCACTTGTACTTTCCATCAGAGCGCATACTGCGAGTTATTTGGTCACATTCGAAAGTGTTAACGTTTACAAAGTCAAAGTCAAAGTCAAAATATCTTTATTCCTTGGACTTTATAAAGCACTTAGAAACGTCATACAAATTAAATATAAGACATGTATCTAAATCATTACTATCTACTTAAATCCGCAGAGCTTAGATGCACTTTCATCACACTATCTGTGAAAGTGAATTTAAGTGCCAGTTCCGGCGACGGGGCTTCTTGAGAAGAACTGGCAAGAAACTCAAGGCCGACTCTTTTAATTGCCAATATCGTTACATTAAACACAAATACAATCATTAACATATCAAGAGCAATTCATTTCCAAATACTTTTATCATTTATGTAATCTGAGATACAATAGTAAGCCTTTTGACATAGTCTAGTTTTGATAAATCTTTTAAATTTACCCATGGATAATTTAAACGCGTCATTTGGAAGTTTATTGTAGAAGCGTATACATTGACCTGGGAACGAGTTAGAGATTTTATGGAGCCTAGTAATATGCACAGCGAGTTTGTTTTTATTTCTTAAATTTAATTGATGGAGATCACTGTTTTTCCTAAATTTAGTTTGATTTTTATGAACGTAAATAAGATTTTCATAAATATATTGAGAATGTAATGTCATAATATTTATCTCTTTAAATTTATTTCTCAGTGTCTCCCTGGGACTCATCATATAAAAAGCACGGATAGCTCGCTTCTGGAGCACAAAAATTGAGTCTACATCCACAGCACTACCCCAAAGCAATAAACCATATGACATAATGCTGTGAAAATAGCTAAAATAAACTAAACGCGCAGTGTCAACATCAGTCAGTTGACGTATTTTCCTTACGGCGTAAGCTGCTGAGCTGAGTCTACCTGATAACGTTTCTATATGTGCCCCATTGTAATTTAGAGTCTAATGTTATCCCAAGGAAGACAACCTTACTGACCAATTCCAATCTCTCATTGTCCATCACCACACTGGTTTTTACTTGTTTTTACAAGCCGACCAAATTGAGAAAAAGTTTCATATTGTGAATTTACCAGACACGAGTTACATTATCCAAATTACCTTGTAGCTCACTTCCAAATATGAACAAGTAAGCCACATAATTTTGATATCTAACACGCGTCTTATAAATTCACTACTAGAGAGTTCGTCTCTAATTTTCGGGGTGTAAGTGATTCATTAACATCTTTGAATCAAAGCCAACTTGACCTGCACGCGGTGCACCCTGCTGACTAACAAACGAAGCTCTGGCGAAAAGAGAAGTAGGGAGCGTAATTGTAAACTACCCGACTGGGGAATATACCTCCACCTCACAGAATACCGCAGCCAAATAACAATTCCCTTGAGGGTTGTTGTGCTCCTGCGAGTGAGTGAGGTCACCAGATAGGAAAGAGATGCTGCGTTGGCAGCGAGGGTGGCGGCGCGCAAGCGATATTTTATGTTGCGAGCGTTAATATGGCTACGGTAACCGCTTCACATCAAGCAGACTGTATGCTTGTCTGCTACCCGACGTAGTATAAAAAAAAATACCAGACACGTGTTACATATCCAAATTAGCCTGGTAGCTCACTTCCAATTATGAACAAGTAAGCCACATAATTTTGATATATAACACGCGTCTTACAAATTCACAACATGAGAGTTCTTCTCTAATTGGTCGGTTTGTTTACCTTGACATGGTCGAACTCGAAGAAAAACCACGCAGAACGATTATATCAGTTGCTAACCGTACCTTAGACGTATACAAGTTTATTATCGTTGCAACTACATAAAAGCAAGAATGCACTCATTAAATTCATAACATATATGCTCCTAAGTACATCACGCATTGTGCTTGACCCGTTTCAGTGCATAGAATCCAGATAAGTGCACATATAAATAGCATTCTCTTGGCTTTACGACCTTCGATGCGCTACGATGCATCTAAATAAGTGCATTTGCATCAAACCTTGTTAAGAGTTTACTAGATTATCATTTACATTAATTATAGAACGTAAGCAAATCTCTCTAGAATTTTTTTTGTGATGTTTGGGTCGTTTATATCTTCTTTTTTTATATGACAGGGGGGCAAACGAGCGTGAGGGTCATCTGATGGAAAGAAATCACCACCGCCCATGGAGATCAGCAACACCAAAGGGTCGCCGATCCGTTGCCAGCCTATACTCCTTCCTTTAATTCTTTCTGGTGACCTCACTCACTCGCAGGGACACAACAACCCTCAAGGGAATCGTTAATTGGGTGCGGTATTCTGTGAGGTGGAGGTACGTTCCCAATCGGTCAGCTTAAAAAATAGAAATATATTTATTTCAACATCACATAACAATGCAGAGGTACACAAACACAACATTATATGTATGAGTATGAGATTAGATGAAGAAGATATATATATATTTATGATTTGATTATATTAAATAAATACTCAGTGAATAAGAGAAAGAAAATTCAAGTTATGTTATTTTATTTTGTACAATAAAAGCTTTACAATAACAACAACAAACATCGATTCATTGAAATTTTCCCATTAAAAACAGTACTAAAATTTACAATTATACATAACAATTTGTCAGAAATTTTCAAATAAACAAAATGATTAAAGCGCATAAACATAACAACATGTTTAGCGTCTTTCCTTGTAAACAGTTTTCTAAGTGAAGGCCGCCATCGGGAAGCATAGAACTGATTCATAGAACTCTATAGAGTTGAGGAAAACTGTAAGGAAACTAAAGCCCCCTATATAAATATAGTTTCCTACATTATGGCGTACCGTGTATCTACTTACTTCCTCAATCTATGATTATGAATTATAATTGTATTTGACTAGCTTGCGGCCGCGAATTCATACGCGCGTATCCCGATATCCCGTGGGTATTTTTAAAAATGCTTTCTTGACAGGCCTGGGCTTCTACGGCACAATAGCAATCTGATCCACCCAGTAGCTTGAGTTGTGGTTGATAGAACAGTGTGAGTTGATAGAGCAATCGGTAACTCTTGCTTTTTACAGAGAATATATCGCCGTCAATAATGCATGATTTTTTAGTTTCAGTAATAAAATAATAATATTTTTTGTACAAACAAAACTATAGAGAATTTTATTTGATGATAATGGTCGAATGTCTCCACGCCCATTTTGACTCCGGGTTCGCAGCTTCGTTCCCCGCACAACACAAATATTTGTGATGAACATGTCTGATTGACATGGAATGGGTGTTTTATAAGTATTATATGAATTTACAAAAAAGAAAAATAAGTATAATATAAGTAATTCTGTACCCAACAAGCTTTGCTTAATTCGGGACTTGATGACAGTGTGTAATTAGTACAAGAATATTTATTTATTTTGTTATAACATATAAGTATGTCCGTGATTGCGGTCGCCTAAATAGTAAGCAGAGGACGTTTGATATATTTTCAGGTAAGGAAAGTAATGTTTCAGGCAATTTATTATTAGAATCGAATGCACTAACAAAAGCCCTTCGAGTTCTAGAAAGCCGAGGGATCAACATATGCAACCTTACGCAACTTATGCTTGTTTCTAAGATGTACAGTTGTACAGTCCTAGATATTTACGAATGTGTTTACATTTTTATGAGCATACATAACGAATGCTGTGCTAAAAGGCTGTAAATGACTCAACATCTTGTTTTCATTAGTTGTTTTGTTTAAGTCAGTGATTTCCAAACAATAGGTCGCGACCCCAGCCAAGTTATATTCGGGGGGATCTCGGGGAAAAAACACAAATGTTTGTAGGTCATACGCTACAATAAAAAAACGTAAGCAGGTCTGATTATTGTTCAATAATTCATCAAGTTGTTAAGCAAATCTTTTTGCAATGGATGCTTTATTATTTCTCTTCTTAATATATAGGTCAACAAAATCGAAAGCAAATGACACTAAGAATTTTAAAGTTTTCGTAGGTGGATGAATTGTTGAAGAAGTGAGGAGGAAGGAGAGCAGGAGGAAGGAGGAGGGAGGGGTAGCCAGTTTTTTTTAACTTTTAACGGGGTCCACTATTCAAAAAGATTGAAAAACACTGGTCTAAATATATTGTTTTACATACTTTCTTAAGTCATCTTTATGTCGGTCTGTCCGTGCGGATTGTGTCAGGCATGTCCGATTGCAATTATCCGGGTGTCATGTTATTTTAAGCTAACTACCTCATCAGACAATTCTGTCATCACCGTCAGTCATCCTAGCGGTCACCAAAACCCAGGTAAACAATATACGTAGGTCTTAATAACTTATCTTGTTACTATTTGCAATCTTTATCTGTGAGTAGAGATGGGCAAAATATCAGGCATTTACAATAAGTGCCCAGTAAGTACCTGTAAATGCCCAATAAAGGCATAGTTTTGGGCATAAATACGGCTTTTTGGGCATTTTGCCCATTTTTAACCGTGAGAAATGTGTAGGTATACGAGTCAATTTTGTGATTGTCCATATAATAAGGCTTTGTCAGCAAAAACCAGAGGCATATTACTGCTAGGATCCATGTACAGATAAAGAAGGAGGGGGTATGAAATGAACTATTTTTCCAAAAATACTGCTGCTTTCTTCAAAAAAGGCATAAAGAGACTTTTTAATGAAGTGAGAAAAGAAATGCCAGCCTTTCTTTACGTATCGGCGACTACTTAATGTTCCTGATCTCCATGAGATGGGCTGTGGTTCATTGCTGTAGATCACTTTGTGATCCCAGCAATGATACCTGAGGGTGGGCCAAAATTTCAACATTTTGATGTTGAAAACCGTCTTGGTAGCTCAGTAGGAAGAGCGCCCGACCGGTCATCGAGAGGTCGTGGGTTCAAATCCCACCTAGGCGGGGGAGGTGAATTTTTCCATTTTTATAAATCCATACTATCCATACTTCCATACTAATATTATAAATGCGAAAGTAACTCTGTCTGTCTGTCTGTTACCTTTTCCCGTTAAAACCGCTGAACCGATTTTGATGAAATTTGGTATGGAGATAGTTTAAGACCCGAGGAAGGACATAGGATAGTTTTTATCCTGGAAATCCCCCCTCCCCCTCCCCAATGGGCGTAAAAAGTATTTTTTCTACTATTGAGGGCGCTCGGGTTCGACTTCCGCATAAGACAAATATTTTGTGAAGAGGTTTTTACTGTGTCGGCAACGTCTGATGTAGCGAGCGTCCATAGACTGAGATGATTGCTATATGTATTACATAATATAGTATGATTGTATAAAAAAATGTAAAAAAAAACCATAATTAAGCTTATCAAACACTTCACTTTGATATTTTTTACCGAAAAATTATGCGCAGAAGTCCACTGTCCATATCTCTAATTCCGTAGTAGGTACGACCACGTATGACCACTAATCCGGTGTTAATCAGGCGGTCCGTATGCTGCTTGCCATCTTAGTTGTATGAAAAAAAAAGAAATTATAAAACATTTAGCTTACCAAATATTTCACTTTGATATTTTTTACCGAAAAATTACGCGTAAAAGTCCCCCGCCCATAGCACTAATTACGTAGGTACGAGCACGTATGACCACTAATCCGATGTTAATTGTTTTGATAATATTATCTTGTTTTGAATACAACCCTGGCGACAGTTATCAATACAAACAACACTAACATACAATAACAATTATATACGTAACAATAAATAATCATGATGAAATGTAACGCGTTTGAGATTAATTAATTATTAGATCAAATCTTAATAACTTATTTTGACATGCTCGGTGGTCGAATGGTTAGCAATGGCCACTTTGGACTCCGAGGTCGCGGGTTCGATTCCCGCACAAGACAAACATTTGTGTGCATGAATATGTCTGTTTGTCTGGTGTAGGCGTTTGCTATGTATTATAAGTATGTATTTACAAAAAAATAGTTATTTGTTATGCAAGGCTGCAAAGTTAATTTTTGGCGCGAGTACCTTGTATTGAAACCTGAGCAAGCGAAGGATTCTAGGATTGAGCCACGAGCGAAGCGAGTGGTTCAAATATAGAATCCTGAGCGTAGCGAGGGTTTCAAAGGTACGAGACGCTAAATAACTTTGCTGCCGAGCGCAACACACAACTTTTCACCTCACTAAAGCGAGGAAAATGTTAGATGGACTGGCTGCAGAGAATATAAACTATTACGAAACCAATGAGGTTCTATATATATGTAATTTATTGTACGAAACCTTTATTGAATAAAAATATTCGAATTTTAAAAACACTTTCCACGCTAGCGGATAAAGTGCGATTTTCCACGCAGATTTCGAATGATAAACAGAGCTTTTACGAGCTAGTGAGGTGAAAAAAATATTTAAATACATTTATCAGTTGTCTAGTACCCATAAGACAAGCTTTGCGCTTAAATTGAGACTAGATGGCGATGTGTAAATTGTCCAGAAATATTTATTTATTATTATTTATATTAAGATTAGGTTTATTCGTTTGTATAAACCCAATGACGTTTTATTTATTACATACCTTTGCGTACTAAAAAGTCTGGCAACTCCTATCTATGTCGCACTATTAAAAAGTGGAACGCGTTGCGATATGTATTTCCTTATTCTTACAATATGGGATCCTTCAAGCGAAACGTGAAGAAGCATCTTGTAGGCCAGCACGGTAGCGTCAACTGACGACTTACGAAAAAGTTGCTGATGCGATTGGGGCTCCTCTTTTCGCTTACCATCAGACGAAGCGGAGCCAATATGCTGAGGTAATATAAAAAAAAATACCTTATTATCTTAGTTGGGTGTAAGTGATTTTAAAGAACGTCATCAAAACTATTTTTAACCAATTTTTATAATCAAAAATGATTCGGAGGTGAGGTGACGAGGTTTAACTGGTCTAACCGAGAAGCGTTTGTGCTTGTGGTTTGTCAATCCTCGAAATCTAGGTGACATATACATCATTATATTATATATACAATATATAGACATATACATAATTTCTTTAAGGAGCCAGCGAAAAGTAGAGGGTTAATTAAAATTAAGGGAGTTAGGGCATAACGTATTTTTAAAAGCTGCCCGAGTGGGGAAGTACCTCCACCTCACAGAATACCGTAGCGAAATAACAATTCCCATGAGGGTTATTGCGTTCCTGGGAGTGAGTGAAGACCAGAGCACCAGGGTCATATTTTATCAGGGTTTATAGAGTCAGCACCAGAAAAAAAAGAATGGAAGAGTCCTACTTATAATGATAGCCATTTGCTCTCCTGTAATTTTTTTATTTTATATTGTATTTCATAAAATGTATAACTGAATAACAGTAATAATGGGTTGTTGTGTTCCTGCGTGTGAGTGAGGTCACCAGGAAGAAAGAAATGAGAGGAGAAGAAAGAAAGGAAGAAGTATAGGCTGACAACGGATCGGTGACCCCTTGGTGTTGCTGTACTCAATGAGCAGTAGTGATTGCTTTCCATCAGGTGACCCACGCGCTCGTTTGCCACCCTCTCATATAAAAAAAAGATAGGCTGGTAACCGATCTCCGGGGTTACTAATCTCCATGGGCGGTCGTAGACTCGTAGTTGCTTTCCATCAAGTGACCCACATGCTCGTTTGCCCCCTCTCATCAATATCATCATCATCAGGTCATTTTAGTCTCCACTACAGGAGCACGACCCTCTCTCGTCCGTCCTAGACGGAAGGAGGACTTGGCCTACACTCCCCACGCTGGCCAAACGGGTTGGGGAGGCCTGATCGATATTTGATAATGTATTTCCCTTAGTCGCCTTGTACGACATCCACGGGAAGAAACGGAGTGATTCTATTCTAGTCTGCCGGAAACCACACGGCCCCCTCACATATAAAAAAAAAATTTTTTTTCGGATTATCGTCAAAAATCCTAAAACAATCGTGTTGTTTGTTTTAATATAGTTTTTATAACAAATTGGATGGCAAAAAATCAACATAATATATCATCACTAAAGATCCTGCAAGCCGACGTTTCTAGGCTATGCCGCTTGGTGCAAGATACACCGAAACTCCTATCAGACACTGATTAGATAATGCAATTAAATATTAATGTTTGTACTCTGATAAGGGGCAACTGAAACACGTAGTTAGAATGCATTTAAGTAATTCTCTCTTGGCAAATAACCGTGTTACAGGTACTCAAAGAGTAATATAGTCAGGTACTTCCTGTCTACTAACGTTCTACGACAATCTACTACTGTTATTCCACACTTCCTTTCTACGCATAAAGGAAAATGCGTCGAACACTTCAAGCCAAAACAAAAAAGATTCAGCGAAAAACCTCATCAAACGAAGAATGTCTTCTCGTAAAAAGCCTATATTTAAAACAACGGGCATTGTTTGTCGTGACAATGAAAGGCCACCCTATACCGGCAATAAACAATGATATCCAACCTTATATATACCTATCTTAGAAAACGCCATTTCTGAAATACACGAGACCTTTGTCCCAAATCATCTCGTGGAAAAAAGACAAGATTTACGATTTACGTTCGTACGCCGCCGTGAAATAGCCGCGTCAATCAAGCGACACCGATTTACTCGGAAAAGCGTATTTTCAAGGAAAACACCGTTTTCTTGGCGTCTGGCGTTCATTTGGCTTGAACCCAATTCTACGTACTTACCTGTACTGTTTGCTCTGTAAATATAGATAGATATTTTCACATGAATATTGTATAGTTACTAAATATATTTACTAAAATATAATCATTATATTAATACGTGAAACAAAAACTTTGTACCCTTTTTTACGAAAATTGCATGGACGGAGGAGTAGGAAATTTCGCACTCAAGCTAGTTTACGAGTATATAGAGGAGGAGTGCAGAATGCTATTTTTTTTTTTTATTATTCATAGAATATAGATTAAATCAATAAAAAGTATACTCTATTGTTTATTGATAAAGTCATAATTTTGAAATAATGATGGTCGCATTTCGACCACTAAGACACGACCACACAGAAAATGCTTCGTTTGCAAAATACAATGATTATATTAGAGGAATTTTTAAAGAAGCACCTGTGACGGAAATAGTGAGAAGAAACCGCCTTCCGTGGTTTATGCATGTTTGCTTTTTTGTTTGTTTGTACTATAAAAGTACTTAATACACACAGTGTTAATATAGTAGTTTATGAAACTGTTGCATAATAAGGGTTCTTAAAATACGAGTGTGAGTTTATCACATGACCCGAAGGCGAATTTGATAATAGCCACACACGAGTATTTTAAGACCTAATTATGTGCAGTTTCATACATTACTTTATCTAATCTCATGAAATAAATGATAATAATATTTTTAATAAAACCATGAAGTTAATTTAACAGCTTTATTTCTTACTTTGCTTTTTTTTATAATAATATTATAATTTTAATTAATAAATGATAATAATATTTTTAATAAAACCATGAAGTTAATTTAACAGCTTTATTTCTTACTTTACTTGGATTCAGGTATATTAAGGAGGTTGCAATGCATTTGCATTGCAACCTCCTTAATATACCTGAATCCAGGGTCTGAGCTGTATCGAAATGGAAAAAAAGTTATTTTTCGATACAGTTGTCCTTACAGAGCTGTATCGAAAAGTAACTTTTTAAATTTATTTTTTTGTCTTGTGCGTAAAAGACTAACAGATTCTGTGATTCTGTGTTTAGTTTTTTAATCTCTAAATTTCAGTATGAGATTAGATAAACATTTTTTGTACAATGGCGGACTAATCCCATCAGTGATCTCTTACAGACAACCATAGAATACCCATTGGAAAGTGAAAGTCTAGCGAGGCAGATAAAAGTAAGCACAATGTTCAGATAAATATATACATACAATACTACATACATACACACATGTAATGCGGATGTATGAAAGACATATGACAAAGAGAACAAAGAGAGAATTGAAGAGAGTTTTATAGGGTCAGCAATAGTCAGCATCACGCACGTCATGTCCCTGGTGTTACAGACGTTCATAGACTACGATAACTGTTTTCCGTCAGGCGGGCCGTATGCTTGTTTGCCACTTTAGTGGTATAAAAAAAATAGAATGAGATGGGAACGGGAACTTTGAGACACAGCAAAGCGTGAGCGGGCCGCTAGTTTTTTTGTATTCGTGGCTTTTCTTATATAACCTGGAATATAACCTGGAAAATATAAAGTGAGATTATTGTCAAAACAACTGAAATCTATTTACAGTATAGCGCAGTGCTCCACGTCCCTGCTAATTGTGATAAATTGCAAATTAGTGTTCTTCTTACGGAATTATTTGCAATTTCCCAAAATTAGCGCTGACGTAGAGCAATGGACTGTACTAGAGCAATGGTCTACGACCTATGTTCCGATGAATTGGGGAAATTGCGTTGGCAATTGGCAAATACATTAACCCAATGGTATACTAGCACTGAAGAACCTGCTGTAGTCTCCCGAGAAAACGTCGACAGGCAGTTCATTCCACAGCTTGACAGTACGCGGGAGAAAACTTCTCTGGAACCGCACAGTACGAGATCACTATTATATTAATACTGCCTACTTAAGAAAGCAGTTTTAAATTGGCATCAACCCATAATCATCCCACTGTTGGGATACGGGTCTTCTCTCAATCGAAGGGGTTTAAAGTATACTCTCCCCTGATGTTTGATCATATAATATAAAGTTTAATAAACCTGAATATTTGAATTCCAAGCTTCACTTGACCCTGACCGACTCTCTGGAGACTCGGGTCCGTGGTGTCGCTATTGTTATTATTATTATACTATTATAATAATAATAACTAGCGACACCACGGACCCGAGTCTCCAGAGTATAATAATAATAACAATAGCGACACCACGGACCCGAGTCTCCAGAGAGTCGGTCAGGAAGTAACTATTTACTTGCCTAGTGGTTGTGTAGCTGTATATATTGAAATGTGTATGACGTATTGTGTGTTGTAGTGTGCAAATAAAATGGTATCTTATCTTATCTTATCTTACCTTATACTCCACCACGCTACTCAACTGCGGGTTGGTAGAAAATTTAACTTTGTTTACAATATTTTCAGACACCGAAATATATCAAATCAAATAAACAAATCACATGATTTAGATCAGTCATAATTATTATCACTATCACTACTTATCATATAACAAAATCCGCGCCACATCTGTCCGTCTATCTGAAAGCGCTATTTCAATAAAACCGGCCAAGTGCGAGTAGGACTCGCGCAAGAAGGGTTCCGTACCATTATCTATAAAAACGGCAAAATAAATCACGTTTGTTGTATGGAAGCCACTCTTAAATATTTGTTTTATTTTAATTTAATTATTTATTTTTAAAGTGAATATATAACTAAATATTATGTGAGTATTTCAAGCGTCTACCTATTGCCGTTATCAATTTCGAGCAAAAACGAGCAAAAAAAATTCACGTTTGTATGTATGTACGTATGTATGGGAGACCCCTTAAATATTAATTTTATTCTGTTTTTTGTTTTTTGTTGTTATAGCAGCAAAAGATATACATCATCATCATCGCGGTTCATGAGATATAGCCTGGTGGCAGACGGACGGACGGACGGACGGACGGACATACAGCGGAGCCTTAGTTCCTTTTTACCCTTTGGGTACGGAACCCTAAAAACTACGAAACGGATTTTCATAAAAGTTGATACTGTTAATTGTTGGCACTTGGTGGAACATTATTATATGTATATGTTATAATAAAACACTTGTTCTGTACCACGTAATTATATTTAATTTTACCGGCCGATTTCGGTCGGTAAAATTTAATATAATTACGTGGAAAATTAAATAAATTATTATTTATATTAATAAACCTTTGGACATAAAGATGTCTCCTACTCTTGGCTCCTTCAAATCGGCTCTGAGCAGGTTTCTCAATAACCTTATGTTGACTGCAAATTGATGATTTATTTTTGAGTTTTTGTCTTTTCCATTATCATCACAGTGATTAGTGAACTTTGTTACTACACGCCTTTAATTTTAATCCCTTTTAATACTCGCAGGTTGACTGGAAGAGATCCAGCTAAAGTAGTCTAAAGCAGTGGTTCCCAACCTTTTTTGTTCGCGGACCACTACGAGTTTTTTGTTGCGTGTAGCAGTTTTTGCAACTGTCATATAAATCCAATATTCTATAACTCGAGATTTGAGCATTTTGTATAATAGTAGTGCTCAATCTCGTACATTATAAGTTTGTGTTACGGACCATAATTTACCTTTCACGGACCACTGGTAGTCCGCGGACCACCGGTTGGGAACCTCTGGTCTAAAGGATAAGTCTACCTTTGTACTGCTTTGTTTTGCATTTTGTTTATTGTTTTATTTTTGATGTACAATAAAGTTATAACAAACAAACTGTAATTGAATTGTTTACGATATGTATAATAATTAATTACATTTCATCAACGTCATACATATCATTTTAAATCGTATGTCAAAGAGATAATCGGAAATCTACCAGATTATCAAATTTAATCATTTATTTTTTTGATAAATCATTAATTATACTTATACTGCTTAACGCTTGACATGCCTGCTAGTTTAATAAAATAATTTGTATTTTTTCTATTTTATTTAGCTATGCTGTACTTTGGAATAGCTAAAACTTAGTGCTAGTTTCTTGTTCGCGTTCGATCAAGTCAACGTAAACAAACCGACCAAATAGAGAAGATGTTATGTTGATTACTTTCCCACATTTTGAAGTGAGCAACCCGGCTAATTTGGATACGTAACACGCGTCTGGAAAATTGAACATTGTATACGTTAACGTATTATCGAACGCATTATCAAAACGTAAAACGGCAACCGTTGTGGACCGTTTTCTTTTTTTTCACACAGTAGTCCAAAACAATTGAATTTATTCAGCAAGCCAAGCGCCTTCTCCTTTTACTCTATAGCGGCTTCTATTTTTAGTTATCAATCCAAATTACTCGAGTTCATAAATTGTCTGTGACCATGACTTGTTCAGACGCCGGGAGACGTACTGCGCACATGGAAATTCTAACTGCATGGTGGTGCAAAGGCCAAGTCTCATCGTTCGAAAGTTTTTCAACCATCCATTACAAATGCATAAAATGATATTACTAGCCAAATTCATTGTTTCATGAATCTTTGGTTAAGTCCATATCAAACCATGCTTTATTATGACACTTTATTTACGGGATAGCGTGGCCGAGACATACGAATTATAACAGCAAAAATAACACATACATACATAGTGATACATGAGTGAAAAATAAGGTACAGCAATCGAGTATTGATGGCTTTGAAAATTATCAATAAACGATTTCTCAATAGACGAAATTCAGTACAAAACTCTTCACTAGTCAATTCTTAAATCAGATTTTGACAAATGTTTATAACCGACTGACTAAGAAGGAAAACTTTTTTTTGAGTGTATGTACATACATACACTCAAAAAATAATATGCCGATGAAATATAAATGCATACATATGCATTTATATTTCTTCGGCACACTCTATTGCCTACACCTCAACATATGAGATGTCATTATATTCGCCATAATAGGCTAGAGGACAATTATCTAAAATTATAAAAAATATTTATCAGCATCGTATAATATACAAAACAAGAAAGATATGCGATCTTGAAATTTTGATAACTTATGTCCGATTTGTTTCATGGTCTGTCAATGTTTGGTGGGAAAGTCCAATTTAAAAGGATGAAATTATTTAAAAAATATATTAACTTTGGAAAAACAATAAAAATACTATAACTTTTATTACGGCACTAGCTACATAAACGCAATATTTAACATAGCTGTCGTACAAATTTGTGTTTTATTGTATACATAATACCTAGGTGTGTATATACGTCATAACTTAGTAGCCTTTTGTATGGAACGTTTTCGGGAAAGTCCAAAATTGTGATTTTCAAGTTATCAGATCTCGAAAAGTTTGTATGTGTTACGAGAATACCAAATTTAACATTTGTGAGGTATAGACAGATCGGAACAAAATTTTGACTACAAAATAATTAGGAGAATTGCCTCTCAGAATGTTATAGTCGTACTCGTCGTGGTGATGACTCTATAGAGCGTTTCGTAGTCCAGGAGAAATTGAAGGCACCAGACCACGTGGTAGATCACCCATGAGATGGACGGATCAGATCAAGGCCGCAACTAAGTGCTTGGTTCCCGGAAATGGCACCTGAATGGCGCTGTAAATCCAAAATGATCACTCATCGTGATTCACAATGAAGATCACGACCACTCTGCCAAGAATGTACCGACTAAGAAAGTAGAAGAATACTACAGTTCACTATCATACACAATTTGTTTTATAAGATTTAACTTGGCTCATATTTTCACATCCCTGCTGGGACTTTCTGATGCATATATTTTCATTTAAATACATTCAATGTCTGTCCGTGCTTAATTCGGCGCACATTTCGTAAGCAGGCACGTTTTTAGACAAACACTTGCTTACGCACATGTTCGTTAAATATTTAGAGGTGTGTTCTTCGTAATGCGTACCTATTCGTTTGTTTGTCTGTACTCAGAGTTTCGCCATTAATTCGTTTTCATATTTTATTTTCATCATCATCATCATCAACTTCGCCCCTTTGAGATTCGTATTTTTTTTTTCTAGTATTAATAATCGAAGTAAAATCATAACTCATAAACAATAATAATAACAAAGCCGGACAGTCGCTCAGCCAAGTGGCCTTTGGGCGACTGAAGCACTGGCCTCCGCCAACCAGCCGTTGAGCAGCGTGGTGGAGTATGCTCTAAACCCCGTCGATTGAGGGGAGACCCGTATCCCAGCATTGGGATCAATAAGGGTGGACGACGATTTATTATTATACTAGCTTGCGCCCGCGACTTCCTTCGCGCGTATCTCAGTATCCCGTGGGATTTTTCAATAATTTTGTCTTGCCTACATCATACTCGTAGCTACGCGATGCCAAATTTCAACTCTTGACCCCGCCCGCCGAAGCTGAAGCCAATTCCCATCGAAATTTCTAATTGTAAAAATCAAACTTAGGCTTAGACTAATAGTAATTGTGTTAAGCTCAGTTGGTAAAAACCCCTGAAGCTCTACCGACAAAGTTATCAATAGCTACCTCAGACCTACTTTTAGAATCAAAATATTCGATGGGAATTATAAATATAAACCTCTTGACAGCACAAATATTTACACCAACTCATTTACAGCAAAGGCTGCAAAGCTCTGGAACGCATTACCCAATATTTTGAGAAACACTCCTTCAATCCACTTCAGTAGAGTCGGCACTGGAACTGAATGCAAACTTCCAGTTCGTTTGTGATGGGTCCTAAAAGCAACGAGTTCGATACTTTGCATAATTGAGATTGTGATCAACATTTATATAATTAATATCTTCATGGATGGTCATTTTAGTCTCCACTACAGGAGCACGACCCTCTCTCATCTGTCCCAGACAGAAGGAGGATTTGGCCTAAGAAGAACAAATTACCTAATACATATTACCCTAATAAATACGTATTGTATTTATTATACGGAAGTAATAGCACAGGTAATAGTGCAGGTAATAGGCAAATTGTTATCAAAATAAAGGTATGACCGTTGGGATTTTCCATCAAGCGAGTAGCGTGACTAGTGCATTACGTTCACTTTATAATTTCACGGTATATCTCGAGTAATAATGCTTCAACTAATTAGTCGTGTCCCAATGTTGCAGTCAAAACTCATAAATAGTCAACACTTCTTTTACCTGCAAGAATCAGTTGTTAATAATAGGCTCGACTTGTTCAAACGCACTATTAACTGATTTTAGTCAAAAATGTTAGTCAAAGGATTTTACTTCTATTATATGTACTCAAATTAAATTTGAAGGTACTTCCCCAGTCTGGCAGTGTGCTGGCAGCTTACAAATACGCTGTACCCTACCTCTCTTTTGTCAGAGACTCTTTCACTAGCCAGTAAGGTGCACCAAGTGCAGGTGAGATTGACTTTGGCTCTAAAGATCGCGGCGAGCCATTTACACTACCCCAATATTTTGGTCTGGCCAATGAATTTGAAAACGATAATTTTGATAGTTCAGTATGACAATATTTAATTCGATTTAGTAACTAACTATACGATTTTGTTCGGGCTCTTTCTATATTTAGTTTCGATATATCGAGCTCATCGGATCTTCGATAACGATAAATATCGATATTTTTGGGCGTCAATATATAGATTATTCGATATATCGTTGCTTCCCTACTTGGGACCTTCAAAACGCGAGTGAGCGAGGAGAGAGCAGCTCAACTTGCTCATAACGAGAGAGAGGAGAGTTACCCACTCAATTTCACGGCATAAACTCGTACGAGTACTTAACCCCAACTGGCGCATTTCTGGAGTTACCGGAAGGTATTAGTAGAACCTAGGAGCACCTAGACTTCGGATATTGACTAATTAACATAGTATACTAATAGTCAGAACTAGATAAACCCTCTTTTGACTACGGACAGCGGTCGAAACCATTACTGACTGATTTTCACAGTCGAAAGTGGTTTTGACCGGTTGTGAGTTTTATCTGCAAAGAAAATAATATCCATGGAACATAATTTTAACTCGGTAGGTACATATTTTCCGCCACGAGTTGCTCTTTTCTAAACTTTTAAAATTGTATATAGCAACAGTAAACTGCAGGTTTTTTATACCACTAAGGTGATAAACAAGCATACAGCCCGCCTATGGACACCTGTAACACCAGAGGCATCACACGCGCATTGCCAATTCTGTAAAACCTCTTCACGCCCTTTTTGAAGTTTCCCTTGCCGTAGATTTTGATAATTTTACACTCGTCGTCGCATTAGGCACTTGCCTGTAAAGATTTATTTATTTAATTGATGAAATAATAAATAAATAAACTAGACCAGATTCTAGCCCACGGGGCCATCGATGCTGAGTGGAGCGAGTAGATTCGCTGAGTGTATGTTTTGCATTGATTTCAATGGAAAATGTATTTGATGATCATTCTTCAAGGGCATGATCTTTTTTCGACACAAACCTTGCTTGAGATTTTTCATTGTCGAGGTCTTTAATTGTGACAAGTTTCATCAAAATTGGTTCAGTAGTTTTCCTATTCATTTTAAAAGTGAGTGTGTGAGTGAGAGAGAATCTATTGAGTAGAGTGAGCGAAGAGCTCACTCTACTCAATAAATAAATTTACCTATTACGAGGGTATTGTTTTCTCAATACCTTTGTTTCGTAATATAATCCTACGTGATATCGGTTACCAACGTAAGAGTTGACGTTAGGATATGCTTCGACGGCTGTGACGCCTGTGACATCTAATATTATGAATTCGTGACGTTTTTTCACGCTCTAGAGAGCGAAATGCGCAGAGTGTATGACAAAATAATTACTAGATTAGGTAGGCACCTAAGCTTTGAAACGTCATTCACAGATAAGGAATATGACGAAATAATTTGATATGGTTTAACATAACGTTCAGCTTTATTCCCAATGGATATTTGCATGTGTAATACTCTTCGATCATTAATACTATTACAAGATGCAACAATGACGTATAAAAACTAAGCAAAATAATATCCGGTAGACAGAAGATGACATAAATCCTACTTTTTTTGTTAAAATTATAATAGATATTGGTCATAAATATGACCAATATTATAATTCTAACAAAAAAAATACCGACATTACTCTACATTTATGTACTTAGATACAGGCTGATGATGATAAAAAAATATAAAACCAATCTGGAAGTACATATACTTTTTCAAATAAAAAAAGATTTTTCAAATCGGTTCATAAATGACGGAGTAATGAAATAACAAACCTAACAGTGGGTAGATACAGGCTGATGATGAAAAAAATATGGGACCAATCTGGAATAATACTCTTTCAAATAAAAAAGTTTTTTTTAAATCGGTTTATAAATCACAGAGTAATTAAGTAACAAACATTAAAAAAAATACAGCCGAATTGAGAACCTCCTCCTTTTTTGGAGTCGGTTAAAAAGAAATTATAACTCCTTATTAGACATTGCAAATTTTGCCCGTAGGCTTTCGATTTAAGATTTAGAATTCAGACTAGTTGTTATGTCATTTATTGGTATAAAAAGAAGGTTAATATAAGACAATCATTAATTAAAAAATAATGTCAAATATGGAAGCCTTCGAATATGGTTAAGTGAAGCTCCCGAGGGGCAATAGGCTATTTGACTAACATTTTTTTCGGTTTGATATGTAGGGACGTCTCCATAATATAACCATAGGTGAAATAATTACTTCGATAGCACAAAAATCTCTCGAGATATGGTAATTTGAAAATCACAATTTTTAGACTGCCCAAAACGCTCCATACAAAAGACTACCGAATTATGACGTCACAGGTTTGTATTTTGTATGCATCAAATCAGAAATTTGTACGATAGCTATGTTAAATATTACGTTTATGTGATTAGTATCATAATAAAAGTTGTAGCATTTTTTTTTTTGCTTCTCCAATGGAAATATTATTTTTTAATAATTTCATACTTTTAAAATGAACTTTCCCGCCAAACTTTGATCGACGCTAAAAAAAGTCTGACTGAAGATATTAGAATGAAAGTTTGCAGATCATAGTTTTGTGTATTTTACGATATTGTTAAATAATTTATACAATTTTTAAACATTGGAAAATAGCCTATTCTCGTAATTAAAATATAGTCAAAATTCAGTTTCGATCCAGTCTCGATCTCATAAATGTCACATTTGGTATTCTCGTAACACAATATGTAACTTCAAAATTAAATTTAAGCGGGATTATATCGAAATATGAGTGAAAATTAAACAAACTAAGAATGTTACTTTGCCAACAACAAGAATTGATAATAATTAATTAATGAAATCAAGTATATCATTTTAGTCAATTCACAATTAACTTTCAATATGCGTTTGTTAGATATATAATAATATAAGGGGTCTTGTAACGATAATAAAACCATGAAAGTAGATTGTAAGTTTGTATAATAACATCATTTCAGTAACATTGAATTTAATAATAAATCCATATAATAAAATTACTTTTATATTACATCTTGTACATAATTCAGAGCAGTATTGTATGTTTAATTTATCATACGGTATCTATATAACATATTATACACCTACCTAACGCTTTACATATATACCTATACACAACATTATACACTTATATAACGCTATATACCAACACTATACATGTAAAGCATCATATACCTATATAACATTATATACATACACCATATATGTACATTTACAACATCATACACTTATATACATCTAGTCAACTTTTATACCTATTAGTACATTTTATGTATCCATATATAACATTACCCACATGTACATACCCACATTTATATATGAAACATTATATACTTCTAGACACTTTATATAGCCATGAACATAATTGATAAATGGTTTAGAAATTACATTACTAAGTATCTAATCAATTATACTTAGCTTTGCGAGGAGCGATCCGTCTCTGTCCACAGCTCGAACAAAAGTGACCGTACTGAATGGCCGGACGGTATTTATAAGGAGGCCCCCACCTTTCTTTGCTTCTACCGACAACAACACGTGTCCACACAGGTGTTCACACAGGTGTTCACACAGGTGTCCAGACAGGTGTCCACACAGGTGTCTACACAGGTGTCCACACAGGTGTCCACACAGGTGTTTACACAGGTGTTCAAACAGGTGTACAATCAGGTGATCTTTTTCGTCGAATCTCAAGCAAATGCACGTGCAGAGACACGTGTGTTAGACAGGTGGTGTTATTCGTCAGCTAGAAGCCACGTGGGGCTCACGATGAGTCATTTGATGTTTAAATATTTACAACACGGTTACCGTTAACTTTCGTAATATAACTAATCACATGTTTTAGCATATCATTTTTATTATTCTAACACGGCCATTCTGATACGTACTTCGTTCCCTGAAGTACCTAGATGCTTACTTTGGCTGATTTTATACTAATATAAATTCCACAAATTAGTCTTGCTTTACAGTCTTGCTAAGTTATAGCATTAAATGCTTAAAGCTAATTTCAATTCTTAAGTTGACAATCATTAATATTAACTTATTACAATTGGCATCACAGCCTCACTTCTGACATTAAGTAGACCTTGTGCGCCACCCATGTATATTCTAAAAAAAAGTGTCTTACTTCTCACATTAAGCAGACCTATAACGTCTGTCTTACTTTTCACATTAAGCAGACCAACAACGTTCACTTAATCTAACTTATGTCTTGCTTCTCACATTAAGCAGACCTATAACGTCTGTCTTACTTTTCACATTAAGCAGACCAACAACGTTCACTTAATCTAACTTATGTCTTGCTTCTCACATTAAGCAGACCTATAACGTCTGTCTTACTTTTCACATTAAGCAGACCAACAACGTTCACTTAATCTAACTTATGTCTTGCTTCTCACATTAGGCAGACCAATAACGTCTGTCTTACTTTTCACATTAAGCAGACCAACAACGTTCACTTAATCTAACTTATGTCTTGCTTCTCACATACTATGTTTTTCAACTTCTCGTATTATGCAGACCAATAACATCATTAGAAATAGATTCCATAAAAAGACATATAATAAAAAAATAAAAACACAAAATTATGCTATTCACATTAATTTATCGCCTCATCAATAGAATTTTCCTGTAAGTGTAAATTCACCTGAATTTATCTTAGATACTATTATTTTTCTGAGATTACATTCTCCTCTGAGAGTACCTAACTGTGTACGAAGTTACTCAATTATTTGGTACGGACCTTTGAATCGAAGACTCGGCCTATCATGATTCCTGTGGTAAACTATATTGCCCACTTCAAAGGATTTATTATCATGTTTTACGATATCAAATCGATTTTTAAATTTGCTTGATTCATGGTATAAGCGTTGAAAAGCTAACTCTCGATCTGCTTCTAAATTAATACATTTTTGGTTCTGAAACATTTATTACATTTAAACGACTCTGGATATTTTGTATGTTCGCATTGCAACCGATTAACAAATGAATCGAATGTCGATTTTTGGATAGTGGTATTTGACTGTTGCACCTTCCACAAGCCGCTTGGCCAATCTGACGACATATTACAAGTATTGTTTAACATATCAATAACTGTAGCCACGTAACGTTCTACCTCTCCGTTACCTTTTGGTGTGTGATAATGTGATGCTCAATTTGCAAACCTTTGTGTCAAGTGACAAGTTTTCTAGGGGTACGGAATAAAGTGACAGTGTTCCGGATTAGAGCAACTAACTCTTGAGCTGTCAGACTTTTTAAATGTTTTAGTAAGATAAATTTACTAATAAGTAATATACAATTATATCCTTCACATGTTTGAGAAAAGGGTACCGTTGCAATTTAAATGGATTTTATGGAAACGTATTGGATTTTTTTTTTATAGAGTGTAGGAAACCTTGTTTAGGACCTGGATGACCCTTTCTTTTTGAACCGATTAAACAGTGTTAGATATTTCCGAACCTAGTCGGCCATACGAGAGAACTAAAAGTATTCTTTAAACTTTGACTATGTTTTATCAAAACCTGTAGGACAGTTTACATCGTGAAAGGGTTTAGTTAAACTAAAATACATCCCTTTGGCACGTAAAGCTTGGACTCGTTGGCCTGTGTTTTGTAAAACAATAAATTATTTTGCAACACGTATTGGTTTTTATCTAAATCTCGTGCTACAACCAGACTATTTTTTTTATGATCTGCCCTTGCAGCAGTCCTGATACTACTCCACTTGAGGCCCTCGGCGAGACGCTCGACGCTGTCACACCAGCTCTCTGCTCCGCAGTCATTCTTGTCAGGGTCGAACACTGGTTGAGCGATGTCATCATCGGTCGAGGGCGGCTTGGAGACAGCATCTTGAATCACCGTGAGAAGACTTGTGACCGTTTCACCATCCATCCTGAAAGTATATAAATATCGAATTGAGAACCTGAGTTGAATCCCACTTCTGATGTTAGATATATAATAATATAAGGGGTCTTGTAACGATAATAAAACCATGAAAGTAGATTGTAAGTTTGTATAATAACATCATTTCAGTAACATTGAATTTAATAATAAATCCATATAATAAAATTACTTTTATATTACATCTTGTACATAATTCAGAGCAGTATTGTATGTTTAATTTATCATACGGTATCTATATAACATATTATACACCTACCTAACGCTTTACATATATACCTATACACAACATTATACACTTATATAACGCTATATACCAACACTATACATGTAAAGCATCATATACCTATATAACATTATATACATACACCATATATGTACATTTACAACATCATACACTTATATACATCTAGTCAACTTTTATACCTATTAGTACATTTTATGTATCCATATATAACATTACCCACATGTACATACCCACATTTATATATGAAACATTATATACTTCTAGACACTTTATATAGCCATGAACATAATTGATAAATGGTTTAGAAATTACATTACTAAGTATCTAATCAATTATACTTAGCTTTGCGAGGAGCGATCCGTCTCTGTCCACAGCTCGAACAAAAGTGACCGTACTGAATGGCCGGACGGTATTTATAAGGAGGCCCCCACCTTTCTTTGCTTCTACCGACAACAACACGTGTCCACACAGGTGTTCACACAGGTGTTCACACAGGTGTCCAGACAGGTGTCCACACAGGTGTCTACACAGGTGTCCACACAGGTGTCCACACAGGTGTTTACACAGGTGTTCAAACAGGTGTACAATCAGGTGATCTTTTTCGTCGAATCTCAAGCAAATGCACGTGCAGAGACACGTGTGTTAGACAGGTGGTGTTATTCGTCAGCTAGAAGCCACGTGGGGCTCACGATGAGTCATTTGATGTTTAAATATTTACAACACGGTTACCGTTAACTTTCGTAATATAACTAATCACATGTTTTAGCATATCATTTTTATTATTCTAACACGTTCGTAGAAAAATTACGAGAATTGGCCTATCGTCATTTGGATGCTGTTTCAGTTAGGGCGTTTTTTTTGGGTGTTGATTGTGCATCTAGTTCTAGTATCAATGAGCGAAGGTATACTATATACTAGTTATTCTACTAATATTATGTTATTTATATCACATTTATGTCACTACTGTCACTGAGTCAGAAATATACATATAATGTATACAACGTGTAACTTCAAGTACGCAAAACCTAAAAATAGTTAGTTCAGAATCATGAGTAGAATCAATTCCATAATTTTCATCCATTTTTAAAGTTACTGGTTTTGAAAAATTATTATTATTATTTTTAATTGCCAGGTCTATTATTAAATTGCGCTCGACAATCAAGCGAGAAAATGTGAAGTAGGTAAACAAACGTAATACCGCCGCGTCCAAAAAGTCTTAAGCGCCGTCCAGAGAGTGGCGGCGCTTACGCGTCATTGACGCGATGCTTGCTCTATAATAATTAATATTTGCCTATCGTAGCCATTGGCGCGTCTTTTTGATAATTAAGCGCCACATAGCCCAGAAATTATTAGAATTATTAGGAAAACAAAAGAGTGTTGATATCTCCGAGAAATTTACTTTTTCGAAATTTTTACTTAGATTATTTCATCTCTAATAACATTTCTATAAAATTTTATCAATATTCAGCGGTTTAGTGGATTTTTCTTTTTTTATGATATCATTGCTAATCAATGAAACATTAGTTTTCTTTAGATACTAAGCTGTTAGCTGGCTAACACAGCACCTATGCAAGTTAACTACTTAAGTCATGCCCTGGGATATTTTAATATCTAAGTAAAATATGTTTGGTCGTTTTAGCTTCGTAAGCTACGTTTTCTAACATTAAGCCATCCCCCTCGATTAATTTAGTGTGTTTTGCAAGCAACGACGCCCATGATATTTCTTTTCATTACAACAGTTAGGGTCAATTCCCACTGAAAGAGCAGCGGCCAGCAGCGGCTTTATGCGACAAACCAATTTGAATCTTATGTACGCAAGTAAAAGAAATGGGGTGTGGCTGTGTCATAGACACGGCCGTGTGTTGTACGTGAATATGTTATATGCACTAAAATTATCTCAAAATAGCAGCGTTTCCCCTGCCCCGTACGCGATGCTCCATAGTCCTTACTTAGGGTAATAAATTCTTTGATCCTTCATCTATCCAGTGGTGTGATTGAATTTTGGATAAAGATGATAGATATGTAGCTGCAACACCAAACTGTATCCCCCGATTTTGTTATCGTTTGTTTCTTTGAGTTGCCGCCTCCCTTTGGAAGCAATTTTAAGACATTTATAGAGCATATTCACATCAAAAATTCATAGTTAAAAAAAAATCGTCAAAAATTCATGGTCACTGTTCCGGCCGCTGCTCTTTCAGTGCGAATTGCCCCGTAATGTTATTTTCATCACAGGATATTCCAAAAATATCTCGATAAAGGAACATTCGTTGACCACAAACTGCCTTTGAAATTAATTGCTAACGCAGTACGCTCACGTTTACCGGGTGTTTACTGCGTACACGTCGGTTATTCTCGCTAGTGACGTGAACACGTTGTACGTCAGGATCGTTAAAATACGCGTATCTGTGATTTTGTGGTTATACGATCACCGGTATTACAGTTTTAATTAGTACAAGTAACAATTCACAACGGTTTACACTTGACCGATACCTGATTATAACTCCTGATACCAGTGGCATAATTATACCATCTGGGGCCCGTGGCAATTTCATCAAGAGGGCCTAAAATAGCTTTATTTATTTACCAATAAAACTTTGTACAGAATGAAAGAAACGAAGGAGTACAGGCTGGCAACGATCGAACGAGCAACGACCCCTTGGTGTTGCTGATCTCCATACCTGGTGGTGATTGCTTTCCATCAGGTGATCCACATGCTCGGTTGCCCCCTCTCATATTAAAAATGTTACTACGTCATTACTGTGTTTGTGTCAGGACACAAAGACAGCAATGACGCAGTAACATTCTCGACAGGTCGAGTCTGAGCACCAGGCTCGACAGAGCATAGACAGGGCCCTTAGGCCCCGTCTTTCCCCGACTCTATAATTTACGCCACTGCTTATTACGACATATGTCCAGTACAAAATTCAGAGTGTGCTTGGCCTTACAGAAGAAGAGGATTTACAGGGTCGCAAGGTAGTAGATGATAATCGGGGACTGCGGAGAGTTTCGCCTCTCTAATAATGGTAATTAGTCGAACTAATTAGTAATATATTTGCGACTAAAAACCGGTTTTATAAAAAGAGAAACAGGAGCATTTTATCGCCTTAAAAATAAAAACAATTATGATTAAATAAAAAAAAAACAATATGTCCTCCAAATGGCGATAGTTGGACAAAAATAAACAACACTGATACAACACTACTGTTGCATGTTAAATACAATAAATACACTATCAATACGTGTACGCAAGTAAAAATGTGTTTTTATAATTACAGCTATTGAAGCGACGAATGGTCACTGATTAACACTGGAATATCATTGGAAATTTTCCATTCTCGTATTACAATTTGGGTTAAACTTGTACAAATAACACGGTCGTGTTTGTACGGGGTTATTATTTTTATATCATTATACTTTTAGGTACAGTTTTAATAAGACCTTGATAGCATGCATTGTTTGCCAATTAACAGACTGAAAGTTAAAAATAAACTGATTAAGGAGAAAATATAAAGCGAGTTGGCCAAAAGTTAATAAACCTCAAAATATATTTTTATAAAAAGCCTGTCTTCTTAACAATGAATATTGAATTCGAATTGGTTTCGCGCAATCTGTCAAATGACTGAGAGTTCTGTCGAAAGACATTAGAAAAGTTATTATGGTCGTTCAGTTTTCTTAAATTTTCTAATTTTCCGCGCAATTTTCTTATTTTTTTTTCTATCGAATTCTCTTATAATAAACAAATACAATATAAAAATAAATAGCGAAATTGGTCTAGACGATCGACCGAGCCTAGAGACGCGTGATGCGTGACCAATGGAAATAAGGATTCAATTTCTATATATATATATAAATAAAACTGAAAGAAAAATTCTATATATATATATAGAAATTGAATATATATATATTATATATATATATATATATATATAGAAATTGAATATATATATATTATATATATATATATATTCAATTTCTATATATATATATAGAATTTTTCTTTCAGTTTTATTTATATATATATATAGAAATTGAATCCTTATTTCCATTGGTCACGCATCACGCGTCTCTAGGCTATATATATATATATCTGTTTTTGCAATCGTCCACACAAACAAATACAAAGGATATTGGACTTAGGACAGTACCTAATCCATGATTTTGAATTATCAATGATTTCATTCACAGTTGTCATAAAATTATACTTACTACGACTTTAGATTTTCCGATGTACGAGTATAACTGATATTTTATCAATAACGGTATTAGGTAATACTGTTACTTTTCTCATAATCCATTTCCTTGCTAGTTTCACCCCCTCTCTATTATATTATACTTAGTGAAATATCTTCCGTACTTCATGAACCATAATTTATGTTGATAAAATAAAGTCCAAAACATCACATGTCACACGATAGGACACAATAATATTTGATTTTAACACGTACTTTAGGTTTCATGTTTTTGCAAGAAAAATTGGCGCCATTTTGCGCTCGAACAAGAAAAGAGATAGAAAGTTTGTTAAATAGCTTATTTGATAAGGATGGCGATACTCTATGTAACTATTTATAGCTAGCTATCCATGCAACGGCAAGAACCGTTTTCTGATGCAATTTAGTATGTAAAATTTTTTTTTTATACCACTAGAGTGGGAAACAAGCATACGGCCCGCCTGATGGAAAGCAGTTACCGTAGCCTATGAACGCCTGTAACACCAGGGGCATCACACGCGCGTTGCCGACCCTGTAAAAACCTCTTCACGTCCTTTTTGAAGAACCCCATGCTGTAGTCTCCTGCGAAAACCTCGACAGGCAGTTCATTCCACAGCTTGACCGTACGCGGGAGAAAACTTCTCTGGAACCGCACGGTACGCGACCACTTAGGCTCCAATGTGTGAGGATGAATTCCCTGTCGATGGCGAGCGGTGCGACTGTAGAAGGAGGCCGTGGGCATCATGTCAAACAACTCATCTGAACACACCCCATTGTACAATCGGTAGAACACACAAAGGGACGCAAAATCTCTCCTCAGACTTAAAGGTTCTAAACCGTCTGTCAGTTTGGGATCGTCGACAATCCTCACAGCACGCCTCTGAATCGAGTCACAAGGTGCAAGCTGGTATCTAGGCGCTCCCGCCCATAGATGACAACAGTACTCCATATGCGGCCGAACTTGAGCTTTGTAAAGCAGAAGCCTTTGCCGCGGATTGAAGTAGGTACTGCTTCGTGTATGCCATATCCATAGAAATTTAACATCATTGTGCGTAACGAATAATTCATACTAGTGGTCGCCCTGTGGTCGAAATTCGACCTTATTTAATTGAAATTATGACTTTAACGATAAACAACAGAGTACATATGCGTGTGTGTGTCAAATAATTGTGTAATGTTTTTTTTTTATTTTTTTTTATTTTTTTTATTTATTTATTTTTATTTATTTATTTAGAAAACCAACAGCTTACAAATTATGGTTAAATATTTATGTATTATTAGATCGTAATGCCAATGATAGGTTTTCCTATTATAATATTAATAAACATTCAAATATTCTTATAAAGTTAAAGTATATAACGCTTATTGTAGTTGGCAGTTGAAAAATAACGAGATCAAAATATAAATTTAAATTAACATTAATGTTATGAATAATAATTAATAATTATTAATTATGTAGGTAGTCGTTGAAGTCAACAATAGCGATTGCGTGTTACATTGCACAGTGGTTCTAACCGGCTCAACACCGGGTAACCATGTTTAAGATAGATAACATACTTATATTTATTATTTATTCACTTACATTTACATTACTGTTATATAATTATATATAATTAATGCATTATGTTAGAGTATATAACGGGTTTGGTGCAGCAAACACCCATGCACTCACTCTATGGGTAAACGGCCGAACGGATCCGGCCAAAATTATGGGATATAATGTCAATTTATTGATTATATTATTACATATTAGTATTAATTATATATTCATCTTTAAACACACTAACTCATACACTCCTACACACTATGACACTTTACATTTTACATTATACACGGGCGAACATCGCGACAGTAAAAATTGGCTACAAACAGCTCACTGAAAACTCAAGCATTTGTAAGGAGAAGAACTTAGACACTAACACTAACGTCTGGCCGCGACGTGAAATTGCTTTCTTTCTTCCTTGCTTTCTTCCGGCCACAATGGGTCTAGGTAGAACGTATTTAACACATACATACATACGAATAAACGTCCCACTGACACCTATAGATGCGCCGTTGTTAGGCTTTTAGCTAGATCCCTTTTAAATGTATCCTTTGAAGAATGAAACAGATCTAAGTGATTAAATGAAGAATTGTAGCTATTCGCTATGCGTGAAAGAACAGAGTTCTTTGCATAATTGGTAAAGTGTCGCGGTACGCGCAGTAGAGGAGTGTGTCGAGTCCGGTAAGTGGGCGCACAGAAACTAATGCTGGACAGCAGTTCAGGACTATCTATATGTCCGCGCAAAATATCAAAAAGTAGACATTGGTCTAGCATAGCACGTCTTTGCTCCAACGTCAAGAAACCATGCTCGACACAACCCTCCTCATATGAACCGGGGCATTTGTGATAACGATAGTTTAGATAATTTATAAAAACTTTTTGAATTCGTTCCAAGCGATTCTTGTATATAATATATTGTGGAGACCAAATCGGACTAGCGTACTCCATAACGCTACGAACATATGCAAAATAAAGAGACTTAAGCACCCCAATACTACTAAAAGGTTTACAAGTGCGGAGAACAAAACCGAGATTACGAAAAGCTTTATCGGACACTGTATCAATATGATTAGATAGTAATAGTTTAGAATCTAGATGTACGCCTAGGTCCCTTACATTATTAGTTCTGGCAATCTCAGTCCCGTCGAATGCATAAGCAAATACTATCGGTTTGATCTTTCTCGTGAATGTTATACATTCACATTTTTTAGCATTTATTGTTATTTTATTATATTCATAGTACCTATACAAACGATCCAAATCGTCCTGCAAAGACTTGCAGTCTTGCTCACAGCGCACTTTCAAAAAGATCTTCTTATCATCCGCATATAAGAGATGCTTAGCTTTTCTAAGACATAAACCGATATCATATATATATGCATTGTAGAACAGAGGTCCCAAATGTGAACCTTGGGGAACCCCGGTTGGCACATCTACGTAGTCCGATCGAAAGCCGCCCAAAACTACCGCTTGAGAACGATTACTCAGATATGATTGAATCCAGCGAAACAAATTACCTCGGATACCAAGGGTTTGTAATTTTTGCAGGAGAATCACATGGTCAACACGGTCGAAAGCCTTCTCGAAATCAGTGTAGACCACGTCTACCTGACCTCCTCGATCTATATTTTCATACAAATAATTAGTAAAACATGCCAAGTTAGAAATTGTAGATCGTTTTTTTAAAAAACCATGTTGGTGTTCCGATAAACTCTGAGAAATAAGAGGGTAGATTCTATCGTACACGATCTGTTCCAAAACCTTACTGATCGTAGGCAAAATTGAGATACCTCGGTAATTTTCTATGTCAGTTCTGGAACCTTTTTTATGGACTGGGATAATATTGGCAATTTTCCAAATTGCAGGAAAAATTCCCTCTTTAAAAGATCGATTAAAAATTATTGTTATCGGAAGAGCAAGGGATTTCGCGCAATTTACCCAAAATAACGGAGGCATTCCATCACTGCCAGCTCCCTTATCCGTATTCAGTTTTCGCAACAATCCCAGTACCTCCTCAACATCGGTTTGGATATCGGAAATATTATTAAAAAACATATCGCTGCTATACGTCAAATGGGAACTGTCAGAGGGTACACCGAAAACACTCTTAAAGAATAAATTGAAAGCATCGCATATGTCTTTGCCATCTGTATATGTATTATTTCCTCCCCTCAAAGAATTTGGGTAATTAGATCCACCGCGCATTGCCTTCACGTATTTCCAAAAGGATTTAGGACGCTTCCTAATGCTATCCTCGCATCGTTTCGTGAACATATTAAGACATTCCGCTTGGACTCTACGTTCCCTAGCACGTAAAAGGCTGAACTCGTCATAATCTAACCGATTACCGTATTTCTTCCACCTTGAATGTGCTTTAGCCTTTTCTTTAATGATTTTTATCAGAGCAGGAGAATACCAGACAGGATATGAACGTTTGCCACGCGATTTCATAAATGGGACATATTTATCTATACACTCATAAATAACACCGTACAAAGCATCCGCAGCGTCATCAACCGTGCCAGTGCTTAACAGAGAGTGCCAGTCTTGTTGGGAAAAATGCATATTCATGCTATCGTAATCAGCCTTTATGTAATTACGCCGTGGTGAAAAAATTTCAGATAATGGTTTGAATTTAAGATCCAGCACATCCACGGTGAAAGCAGGATGGAATTTATCTTCGGGAACAAGCGGTTTAGAACATTTAATTATTCTTACAGGAAGGTCTGAGAATACCAAATCCAAAGTGTTATTGGCGCAATTTTTTAAAATATTGTGTTGAGTCATTCCAAAAAAACCTAAGTCCTCTATCAGGGTTATACCCGAATTTTGCACTTCAATTGGACCACGCTTTAAATATAGTGGACCATTTTCATCCCATGATATACAAGGGAGATTAAAATCTCCAAGAAGGATGCAATTTTTGTTGTTTGAATTCATTAATGTACGAGTTGACTCGATCACTACGTCCACGCAAGATGAAATAAGACGCGGCTCGGGAGGTATGTAACAGACACCTATGTAAAAATCAGTCGTCGCACCGATCGCTCGTGCAGGCACAGTGATCCACAGTAACTCGGTATAGTGGCCGCGAGCTGCATCGTACCGCACGGCTTGGAGATCGCGGCGCACGATCAACATCACCCCACCACCCGTCCGCCTGCCACTAACGGCCCGGTCACGATCGACGCGGAATACATCGTACCGATCGTCACACAATTCCCTGTCTAATATCCCACTGTGCAGCCAAGTCTCCGTCAATACAATTACGTCATAATCGTCACACAATATGCTGAGGCGAAGTTGTAGACTTTTAGTTCTAAGTCCACGAACGTTTTGGTAGTAAATACGCAAGTTTCGTTCATCCATTGGCAATAAAAATCACTACAAATATGCTTGTATATCCCAGTTTTTTAAAGCGACAATTAAAATCTATAACCACAATAATCCTGCCATAACATACAACCCATATACGCGTATATGCAAAACTATAATATAATGCATATATCTGCGAATTCATTCTGTACGTTACAAAAATGCAACACTTCCATCCAACTACTAGTATGTCCCGCAACATACCGAACGTTTCCAATAACATTGTTATTTTATAAAACGGCAGGTAGTAAGTTACTACACGACACAAAGGAATGCTCCGGTAGTCAACACATAACGAACCAAAGCGTGAAGTTTTTGTTAAAGAAGATTCGTGGTATAGATGTGCGTCACTAATAAACATTGCCGTTGCATAAAACTTATTGAAAACTTTACTTCCACCAAGGATGCAGTAATAAAACCTATATGAAGCAAATAGTGTAGAAGTTCTTCGCCGTGTACATATTTTAATTATTTTACGAATGTTGAACAATAAATGAATATACAATGTTTTCATAAAAATATCAGTATCGGTTAATAAACCCTTTAAAAGTGTGTACTCATGAGTGCATATTTGGAAGGTTAAATTATATACCAATAGCTTCTTAATTGTTACGTGATAAAAGTGCGCATCGCTCATCGCAAAATTGATGTGCACAATATAATACTTACATGTGTATAGTGCGTATGTTAGGCGCAAACAATCGATAATCGCTATAGCGCACTCCGGAAATTTAAAAAAAGAGATATAAATAAATTCAAGAAAAATCATATAATTCTGGTGTGAGTACAAAGGTAATGGCTGCACATAATACAAGCGCGTGGGCAATACCGGAGTGTCCCCCAGTACTATCCGTTGGTGCAAAAACAACATAAGTAAAATTATCATTCGGTCATTTGACTGCGATATTACCGAGACTTCAACGATTACCCACATAATGCCGGAACAATTACAATTTATATAACTGTAAATATCATTATAGTTATATACTTCAATTAAAAATAAAACAGAATTAATTTCTAAAAGAACTAAATGGAAACATCTAAATAAGGGATTTTCTAATGAATAGTTTTTAGATCGTTTTCTTCGAC
Organism: Hypsopygia costalis; assembly: GCA_937001555.2. Lineage (NCBI taxonomy): Eukaryota > Metazoa > Arthropoda > Insecta > Lepidoptera > Pyralidae > Hypsopygia > Hypsopygia costalis. The sequence continues at coordinate 7,121,052 of OW443344.2, read as the reverse complement.
AATGTGCAATGAAGATGATTTGTCGTTTTTTCTCATAAATATTCTTCCATTTCTCGCCCACACATACTGGAACTGCTTCAGCGTCGCTGTTTCCTTGCATTTTTTTAACAACTGTTTATTATATTGTGTGAGATGCTCGTTCACATATACAGGCCTAGCCTCATATTGTTCATCGATATCTCGTGATGTTAAACGGCACTTACGTGCAGCCGAGATAATGTTGTCCTTAAGTAATCGTGACGTTAATTTCACTATTATTGGTCTAGGGCGACCGGGAAGTTTTGTTCTAGGGGTCACCCTAGTTACCTGTTGGATGTCGAGGCATGTGATCTCCACATTTATATGTTTACCAATGCCTAGTATGATATCGCTTAAAATTTCATCTTTACTTTCGGGTACTCCAAATATCTCAAGGTTCAACATTCTGTCTCGCTGATTATTTGAATTTACTTCTACTTGTAATAGTCTGTTACTGACCTTCAAAGCCTGCAATTCGGATTCCAGCTGTTCAACATTATTGCTTTTCTGTCCGAGCGAATCTACCTTCTTATTAATACCGTCGTATTGATCACTGTGGAAATTCACAGAATTTTCCAATTCCGCAACCTTCTTCAGAGTCTCACTGTGTTTTATATCCAAACTATTAACGGAGTCTTTAACTTGAAGATATTCTTGATGAATATTGTTGAGTTCAGCTTTCAATTCATCTGAGGCCGATGATAACTTTTTTAGGTCGGATTTAATAACATCATTTATATTGTTATTGATTTGGAGAATTGTTTTGTCCAGATCTAATTTCCAGGTACTCAGCGTGGTGAGGATTTCTTCCCTAAAATTTTTGAAGGACTCTGCGAATTCGTCGTCATGCTTACGTTTTCTCAGTTTTTCTTTCCCTGATTCTTCGGTTTTAGTAAGATCCGGGTTTGAGCCGCTGAATGATACAGTCGGTGATCGTATCATGGTGCTATTTAGATGCAGTAACTTTGTAATGCAATGACCGGCACAAATTAAATAATATCCCACTCACAAACTATTATGGGTCTAATTACTATGGACTATGGTTTAGATTGGAATGGTCGAGAACGTATATTAAATAATAAATGTAATAGGAGCCAACTACACGTCTGTACGCATCGAGCGCGGTTCGCTCTGAAAAAAAAAAAAAAAAAAAAAAAAAAAAAAAAGATTTAATGTATTTTTTATGCATAATTTAAAAATAAATATTAGCATTCTGCACTCCTTCTCTATGTAAACAATACGAATAAGTGTGCGAAATTTCTTACTCCTCCGTCCGCGCAATTTTCTTAAAAAGGGGTACAAAGTTTTTGCATCATGTATAAATATATAAATAGTTTAGCATTGAGCATTGGACTAAACAGCGTATATAATTCACTTTATCACAATTACCCCTGAACCAAGAATTGTTTGCGCAGTTTTTACTCAGAAATAAAAATATTATTCTCAGCTCATATCCTCGACGACATTATCGGATTGCGAAATCCGAAAACACTGTGTACGTAATTGATCTTAGTAATTGATCATCTGAAAGAAGACTAGGAAGAAGAAAGCTAAATATCTACAGTCATCATCAGGTCGTTTTAGTCTCCACTACAGGAGCACGACCCTCTCTCGTCCGTCCTTGACAGAAGGAGGATTTGGCCTACACAGATACACATTGATTTGTGCAGAATGCTTGTTGTCGATACTGTTTTAATGTCCCACCACGAAGCCATGTCTCACCTTTTTTAAACAATGCCTCTATCCTTAATATGGAATCCCGCAGACAACTTCACCTGGCAACACTCCTATTTGGAGTACTAAAATTTCATAGACCCGAATATCTTTATTCCAAATTAAAATTTTCGACTTGTCATAATAAATACGGCACCAGACACATCAGATCTCATTTATCTGTGCAACAACACAGGACTGTGGCATTCACCGGCAGCTTCCGTTACCAGGCAACAAAATGCTGGAACAATATTCCACCTCCAATTCGGCACTTTACCTATCTTGTTACGTTTAAAAAACATTTGAAGTCTTACCTCTTAGAAAACCAAAAGATAGGCATTCCAAAGCGATTCCGGTAGCGGTAGTTGTTGTTGACTGGCCTGTATATTATTATTTTTTTTACCATTATATCGCAATTTTAATTATTATCCCTTACTATTGTTATTATTATTACATACTTATTAAATTTTCATCTAATTCTATTCATTTAATTAATTTCTGTATTCAGATATAGGTATTAATAAAGTTATTGCTACTCTTGTATGCGTTACTTGTTCACGTACACGTTGACTATTGATGTGATCGGATACCGCTGACTCACAGTTAATCCACTTCCACTGTGCACTCAGACACACGCACACAAGCAAAACACATAAACATGTTTCTCTATAGTTGTTGCTCGGTCGCGCGCGCGCCCATCAGGCGACAGCTGAAAATCAGTGTTTTTTGCACAATGTGCAAAAAGTCGCACTGAGCTGTGGCCATTTGCTTGCTGCAGCACACACACACATCTTTTATTCTGTGTTCTGCTACATAACGTATAAGATCTCTGCTTGTTATTTTTTAATTTAATTTTTGTATGTGTGTGACTGTAGTTTGTAATAAACGAATCTATCTATCTATCTATCTACACTCCCCACGCGCTGGCCAGACGGGTTGGGGAGGCCTGATCGAAGTTTTATAATGTATATTTGCCTTAGTCGCCTTGTAGGTACGACATCCACGGGAAGAGGCGGAGTGATTTTATTCTAGTCTGCCGGAAATCACACGGCCAATATCTACAGTATAATCGGTAAAATAGTATGTTATTAAGTTAAGCTATCATTATACAACATACAAAATTTTAATAGGTAGGTGAAAATAAAATTATAGATCATTAACCAAAAATGTACAAAATACTTCTTTAGTGTTGGTTGCTTAGATGATTTATTAGATAAGCCCCCATCCTCTGAGGATCATCCATTTGATGAATTTGCCACTTGGGCCCCTAAGGGTATAGTTACGCCACTGGCTGATATAGAGCTGCGGTCTTCCGTAAGGTGGAGGTACTTCCCCAGTTAGGTTTTTTCCACAATGTTACAATTACTAACCCCATTTATATGTCCAACGTCCATAGATAAGCTACTGAATATTAAAAAAAAATATTGGTTTTTATAGTTATTTATATAACAAAGAACTATGTTATTATCAGTTAAATAGTATACATTGTTATCTAGCGAATAGTACGTAGTATTTAAGTTAATAGATAAGTGAGCGGTGGATGTTTTTATGTCGTAAGATTAGTCGCGGTGACCGAATGGAAATTGACAAGTCATTCGACCTTAGTTTTTGTGACCCTCGATAGTACCATTGATAACGGAGTTAGGTGGTGATTGGGTGGTAGAATCTATGTAGAATATACGGCCCGCCTGATATGACGACGTGGTTACCGTAACATAATATATTAACACTCGCAATATGAAATAACGCTTGTGCGCCGCCATCTGCACTGCCCTTCCTTCTTTAGGGGTGGGTGTCCGCCTAACATATATAATATGTTGGTGGACTATTTCTCCGAACGCCGTGTGAGCCTCATGGTGGGTGATCGGGTATTGTGGAAGGAGTCCACCATGGGATGTCCGCAGGGCTCCGTGCTTGGGCCGACTCTATGGAACATCCTTATGGATGACCTCCTGCGTCTGCCACTGCCGGGTGGGGTGAAGATGGTCGCTTACGCCGATGACGTGACGGTTGTCATAGAGTCTAATTCACGTGCGGCCATTGAGACAACCGCCAGTGCGGTTCTGACTCAAATTGGAGACTGGGGTGCCCGGAACAGGCTGAAGTTTTCCCCTGGTAAGTCTGCAACCATGACTGTGAGGGGGAAATTTCAGCGGCCCCCAGTTATAAAGTTCGGCCAGGACTCTGTGAGGAACGTCAAGTCGGCGACAATCCTCGGCGTGGAATTGGATTCGGGCCTGATGTTTGTCCAACATGCCAGTAGAATAGGAGAGCGCGCTGCGGCATGCTTTGGCAAAATGTCGAGGGTTTCTGCGTCATCATGGGGTGTTAGATACCCAGCGCTTAAAGTGTTGTATAAGGGTACGTACGTGGCTACCATTACTTATGCTGCTGCTATTTGGTGCCATAGGATATGTATGTATGTTTGTCGCAGTGTCGTGTTGAGAAGCCAGCGGCAGGCACTCATATTGCTGACTAAGGCTTACAGATCCACTAGCACGGCTGCTCTGCCCGTGCTAGCAGGGGTCCTACCTGCGGACCTGGAGATCAGTCGTGCTGGTCGCTTGGAGGGAGCGCGTAGAACCGCGGAGGGTAGGGAATTGAGACGGCTCAAGCGCGGTACTTGGGACGCTACGGTACGGGAATGGGAGGATCGTTGGGCTGGAGAGACCAAGGGCAGTGAACTCCATCAATTCTTCCCGGAGGTGGCCGGTCGGCTCAGGGCAACCTGGGTCGAACCGGACTATCAGATCTCCCAGATCCTCGTGGGTCACGGGATCTTCCGAAAGAGATTACATGACATGGGACTGTATGAGAGTGCGATGTGTGACTGCGGTGAAGGGAATGAGGACAGAGATCACATCCTGTGGTCCTGTCCTATATATGAGGATTTGCGTGATGAGATGCTTGATGGTATTCAGCGCGGAGAAGACTCACCAGGGCCGGTGTACCACACGGATCTCGTGTCGACGGCGGCGAACTTCAACGCTTTGCGGAGGTTCGCTCATAGTTGGCATGCACGTCGGAGTGCAATGGAGAGAGCGGAGAAGAAGGGAGGTGGGGCGCTAGAGGCCTGCAGCGAAGGCGTGGATGTATTGTCGCCGCCCCAGAATGGGGAGAGGGCGCTAGGGGCAAGGACAGAGAATTAAATAATTTGTAGGGAGTGAAGACGTGCCACGGCACCGCGAAGCCAAAGTGCAGTGTGCCGTGAGCATCTCCCGCGATTCGGCTCAAATGACCAGGAGGTCGATGGAGCCATGGGAAGGTGGTGGGTTTGCCCTTCCTTCTATAGACCTGCTACTGCTACGCTTGCGTGCTCGGTTGGTTTACTGAGCGCAAAAGCGGTGCAGGTAAAGGTCCTCTCGTCTGGTTGATTTACTGGACGAGAGACTCGCAACCCGTGACATAACCGGAACGTTGGCACACGGGGCGCATTAGCTGTTAGGTATAGGGTGCGTGCCCTTCCTTCTTTTCTGTCTTCCAACCTAACTCACTCGCAGGAACACAAAAACCCTCATGGGAATTATTATTTGGCTGCGGTATTCTGCGAGGTGGAGCTACTTCCCAAGTCGGGCAGCTTACAATTACACTCCCTACCTCTCATTTCGCCAGAGCCTCGTTTGTGTTTTTTGTGGAGGATTTGGGTAAAATATTCTACCTAGATTTTCTAATTTAATCCAATTGCCTGATCCATATCTAGTCACTAGATGACACAGACATTGGTAGTAATAGTTGTTTGAATGTATTAGACATACTGGCTGGAATTTGAAAATAGCAAGCGTTAGTGAAGTGTCAGTGGGCGCATACTGACGGCTGATGGGACAGAAAGATTCTAGAACAACGAACACGAAAATGCAAAGATGGCCCCATCCACATGACCCAGTGCATGAACCGACGCTCTGATAAAGATCGCAGGGACAGATGGATGCAATCGGCGCAATACCTATCATTATAGAAGTAAATAAATTTTAACAAAAAAAACCGACTGCAAATATTACTCTACATTTATGTATGTATACAGGCTGATGATGATGATGAAAAAAATATGGGACCAATCTGGAAGTATGCTCTTTCAAATAAAGAAAGCTTTTTTCAAATCGGTTTATAAATCACGGAGTAATTAAGTAACAAACATTTAAAAAATTCGGTTGTCTGTAAAGTCGGTTTACTGACGATAGTTGAACGTGACAACGTCATAAGAAAATACTGATGGAATGTTTGCATTTTTCAAAAGAAAATTTTCATGGAACGCCTCAGAGCGAGGTAACGCCGCATACGTCATGTTTTTTCGTGCGTGCAGCCGGCTCCATCGAATTATAAGATGTCGTCACGTCAAAAAAACAAACAGCCGAATTGAGAACCTCCTCCTTTTTTGGAGTCGGTTGGAAATAGGAGGCCTATGTTCAACAGTGTAGTGAAATGACGATGTTGAATAAATTATAATGAAAATTTAAATGTAATGGTAGACTAACAGTCATTCTTTTCAAGACTTGTATTATGTATGTACTACAATGGTTCGCGTCGTCGTCGGTGACCCAGTTGGGATTCAACCGTGAATTCTCAATGCACGACAACAACAGCGTTCTCAGGTTGCTCTACCGCAGAGCAGAGAGGCAATTCTCGTAATTAAAATGTAGTCAAACTTCAATTCCTATCCACAAGTCTTGATCTCACAAATGTCACATTTTGATGTTCTCGTATCACAATATGATATTTTAAAGTCAAATTTTGCAATAGACGTTTTAGGAAGTGGCGGCGCGCGAGCGATATTTTATGTTGCGAGCGTTAATATGGCTACGGTAACCGCTTCACGTCACGTATGCTTGTCTGCCACCCATCGTAGTATAAAAAAAACAAAAAAGAATAATATAAAAATAGAATATTGCTAACAGAAGGTACGGACCCCGGGGTCTGTAGATTGTAATTATTATCAATAAAAAAAAAGAAAGCTAATAAAATAAATACCCGTGTCTGCCCTCGTGTGAAAATGGCGACACAAACCGAAGTAGTAGAAAGTTTTCCATAAGACATTAGACACGGCAACGCTAAATGGAAAACAGTCGTCCGACCTTAGTTTTTATGGCCGCTCGTCAACTTTATTGATAATCAATTGGACGCTGCGTAGCCGATGTTTCGTAACGTAAGTACAAAAAGTGGAATAGTGAATAACTCGACGGATGGAATGCGTAGTGCGTATACGTGCAATGACGCCATCGAGCTCCTCTATATCGTCGTTGCTCATGATAATCTAATCCAGAGGTTCCCAACCGGTGGTCCGTGGACCACCACTGGTCCTTGAGAAGTTAATTATGGTCCGTGATACAAACTCGGCCGTGTGGTTTCCGGCAGACTAGAATAGAATCACTCCGTCTCTTCCCGTGGGTGTCGTACAAGGCGACTAAGGGAAATACATTATAAAACATCGATCAGGCCTCCCCAACCCGTCTGGCCAGCGCTGCAGCGTGGGGAGTGTAGGCCAAATCCTCCTTCTGTCTGGGACGGACGAGAGAGGGTCGTGCTCCTGTAGTGGAGACTAAAATGACCTGATGATGATGATGATGATGATACAAACTTATAATGAAAGAGATTGAGCACTATTATAGAAAATATTGAAATCTCGAGTTATAGAATAATGCATTTATATGACAGTTGGGGACCCTGCACGCAACAAAAACCTCGTAGTGGTCCGCGAACAAAAAAAGCTGAGCGGCTGAGGTATTTCCGCAGTCGGGCAGCTTGAAAAAAAATACGCTATGCCTGATGATGATGGGTTTACTTATCTCGAGCTCCTCCTTGTTTCGGAGGGCACGTTAAGCCGTCGGTCCCGGCTGTTGTCGTTAAATGACAGTCGTTAAGCCAGGCCTTTATGCTGTTTGAAAACACTGACCTCCGCCAACCCGCTATGGAGCAGCGTGGTGGAGTATGCTCTGAACCCCTTTAATTGAAGGAAGACACGTATCCCAGCAGTGGGATGAATAACGGTTGATGACGATATACTGTAACTTCACATAGAAGTATCTATCTGCCAAATTTACTGAGGGTCATAAAATTAAAGCCCCGTTAAGGTGACCTATGCTACTATATATTTTTTTTTGTATACTACGTCGGGTGGCAGACAAGCATACGGCCCTCCTGAAGTGAAGCGGTTACCGTAGCCATATTAACGCTCGTAACATAAAATATCGCTCGCGCAGCGCCACCTATGCTGCCAAACAAAGCATCTCCTTCCTTTCTGTTTGATGTGACGCGGTTACCGTAGCCATATTAACGCTCGCTGCCAACGCAGCATCTCCTTTCTTTCTGGAGACCTCACTCACTCGCAAGAACACAACAACCCTCAAGGGAATTGTTATTTGGCTGCGGTATTCTGTGAGGTGGAGGTACATTCCCCAGTCGGGTAACTTACAATTACGCTACCTACCTCTCTTTTCGCCAGAGCTTCGTTTGTCAGTCAGCAGGGCACCAGTGCAGGTGAAGTTGTCTTTGGTTCAAAGATGTTGATGAACCACTTACACCCCAAGTAAGTCTGGAAGTCGCTCCAGTAAGTCTGGAAACTTCTAATGGGAGTGGAACTGGCAATGACCGTAATAGCGCGGATAGGTACCAACTGCTTACATGGAAGTTCGGTGTTTGTTGATTTAAGATTACAAGTATTGATAAGTCTAATCACGGATTGTAATGGTGTCTATAAACACGCGAAACTAGGCTATTTTGTAATTCTTGTTATTTTGGTTTCATGATAACTTTGAGTAATAATGATTTCGATGGCGTCGTTGCGCTATCACTCTAATCAAACACGCAAGTTAAGCAACGTCGACCGCAGTCTGTCCTTGGATGGGTTCATTTATCTCGAGCTCCCTCGTGCTTCGGAGGGCACGTTAAGCCGTCAGTTTCGGTTGCTGTCATTAGATGACAGTCGTTAAGTCAGTGGCCTTTAAACGGTTTGAAATCACTGGCCTCCGCCAACCCGCCGTTGAGCAGCGTCGTGGAGTATGTTCTAAACTCCTTCACTTGAGAGGAGACCTATGGGTCTGGGATATGTCACAGCATTGGGATGAATAAAGATTAACGACGACGACTTATTCCCAATGTTTTATGGTTTTAGTTACATTTAAGTTAGTAATATGAGGCGCCGCGTGGCAGCCCTTGCAATCGATTCCAGATTTGACTCAGATGGGAGGTGAGGTCGACTCGTGAGAGCGGCAGGAAGTAGCCAAATTGTACGTAAGTAATACTATTACTTATACTTAGAGATGCCCATCTCTACATATATTTACAATAAGTGCCTAGTAAGTAACCTGTAAATTCCCAATAATAGTACCTAGTTTTGGGCATAAATATGGAATTTATAAGTACTTTTTGGGGTTGTATCGTAAATGCGGCATTTGGCCCATCTCTACTTACGCGACTACACACAATAGTTGAAGACTGTCATCTTGAGAAATCTACGTATTTCGAATAAGAAGCTCTTTCTCATTTTCCCAGACGCTGCCCATTCGATTGGATATTATGTGTGAGTATTATAGGTGTAATAATACATATAATACAACTATAAAACTAAATTACCTAAAACTAAATAATCTTCTATCTATTTATCTTCTAACTATCTATACCTATAAAAGAGAAAGTATGTATGTATGTTCCGTATAGACTCCGAAACGGCTAGACCGATTTCAACGAAATTTTCAGACAATAATTAGATTGTCCCAGCGGATAATCCTGCTCCCCTGGATTACGCGGGCGAAGCCGCGGGTAACAGCTAGTACTAAAATAAAACTAACCTAAAACTAAAATAAATGTAAAAAGTTTGGCCCATGTGGCATCGTTCCCAAGATAGTAGCAGCATAGCATATAGGCGTTGATAAGATATCTATATGACTGTGTAGAACGCATCACGTGACCTTATCAACAATACTCTGCAAGTGTCGTATAACAACAACATTGATAAGTACAATGCAATGTCGCCGTACAACCGACTACGTTATTGTAAACATATTATTGTAATTAATTAACAATAATAATCTGAATGGCAATTAGCCAATTATCGAAACAATAACAAGTTTGTATGTTATATTGTATGTTGTGACTTTATTTTTTTATACTAGAAGCCATCTATATCATCTATAAATTACGTCGGCTACGTTCATTTTTAACCGACTCCAAAGAGGCAGGCAACGACATGTCATGTCTACAGCTAATGCTCCCCTGTGCACCAACCTTACTGTTTATATCAAAGGATTGCGAGTCCCGCGCTCAGTAAACCAACCAGTTTAGTCGCAGGCAATTTGATCTACATTTTTAACCGACTCCAAAAAAGAAGGAGGTTCTCAATTCGGTTGTATTTTTTGTTAATGTTTGTTACTTAATTACTCCGTGATTTATAAACCGATTTGAAAATTACTTTTTTTATTTGAAAGAGTATACTTCCCAGATTGGACCCATATTTTTTTCATCGTGATCATCAGCCTGTATCTACATGCATAAATGTAGAGTAAAGTTTGGAGTCGATTTTTTTTGTTAAAATAATTAACAACCAAATTCGTGACGTAGTTTGGGAACATGGTACTGGAAGAGTATATACCGCAGATTTTTGTACAAGACATAGTTACTTACCACTGCTTGTACTCACGTATTTCTAACAACATAGAAATCGGAAAGTTTCAAAGATATTTGTGACTACAATGGCGTATATTAATGATGATGATATTATATTACACTAAAATTGATGGAAATATATTAATTAGCAAACGTTTTTGTTACCATTCACGGATTTTCCACTCGTTTGGAAAATCATAGCCGGGGAATTACATAGATGTAATATCTGCTGCGACGCTAGCGCCACCGAGTTATACTGCGCTCGATTAAAAAGTTATTATTCGCTAAATACATAACTAATCAAAACATTGTGATGCTCGGTTGTTCATTAAACCCTGTAGTTATTTTGTAAGTTACAAAATTAATCATTCATTATCATTCATCATCAGGTCCATTTTAGTCTCCACTACAGGAGCACGACCCTCTCTCGTCCGTCCTAGACGGAAGGAGGATTTGGCCTACACTCCCCACGCTGGCCAAACGGGTTGGGGAGGCCTGATCGATATTTGATAATGTATTTTAGTCGCCTTGTACGACATCCACGGGAAGAAACGGAGTGATTCTATTCTAGTCTGCCGGAAACCACACGGCCTAAACACAATTAATGAAACAATGAAACTACCTCTCTTTTACAAGAGCCTCAATAATTATTTTCGAGCCTTGTACCATACATAACCCTGGTGATATGGTCAACAATTAAAATAAATAGGGTGTGGCTGTGGACACGGCCGTGTGTTGTGCGTAAATACGTTATAAGCACTAAAATTATATCAAAATGGCAACGCTTCTCCCTCCCCCGCACGCGATGTTCCATAGTCCTAACTTAGCGTAATAAATTCTTTTATCTTTCATCAATCTATTGGTGTGATTGAACTTTGGATGGAGATGATAGATTTGTAGCTGCAACACCAAACTGTATCCCCCGATTTTGTTATCATTCGTTTTTAGGGTTCCGTACCCAAAGGGTAAAAAGGAACCCTATTACTAAGGCTCCGCTGTCCGTCCGTCCGCCCGTCCGTCCGTCCGTCCGTCCGTCTGTCACCAGGCTGTATCTCTTGTACCGTGATAGTTAGACAGTTGAAATTTTCACAGATGACGTATTTCTGTTGCCGCTATAACAACAAATACTAAAAAACGGTACGGAACCTTTCGTGCGCGAGTCCGACTCACACTTGGCCGGTTTTATAAATTTTAAAGACGTATTCACGTCGAAAATGTTTTTAATTTTATTTGGCATACAAAATGCTACAACACAGACAGTGCATCATGTGCAACGCCAAGATGGTTCCAAGTTAACGTAGCTGAGTTCACGGAACCCTAATGAAATAGTGACGCTCTCTCGTCCTCCGGTCGATAATGTTAAATCTATAACTGTAAGGTGAAAAAAAACCTTAATTTAAAGCTATTATTGCAAGTAATCACAATACAATCTTCATGCATTTTAAACATAAGCAATTAAGTCTCTCCGTAGAGAAGTTATATTAATCCATTTTCTACGGAGAAGAATGCACTACGTGAATAAAGGATTTACAAATAATTTGACAGGTAATGGTCGTGTGGTTTCCGGCAGACTAGAATAGAATCACTCCGTCTCTTCCCGTGGATGTCGTACAAGGCGACTAAGGGAAATACATTATAAAACATCGATCAGGCCTCCCCAACCCGTCTGGCCAGCGTTGGGAGTGTAGGCCAAACCCTCCGTCTGTCTGGGACGGACGAGAGAGGATCGTGCTCCTGTAGTGGAGTGGATGATGAAATAATTTGACAATATATAGGTACATAACCAGAGAACAAGACTGCATTACATGTTTTTAAGTATAGTATCAGTTATCGAGTACCCGTAGTACAAGCTTCGCTTAGTTTGTGACTAGATGGTGGCAGTGTGCAATTTGTCCAGGAATATTTATTTACTAGCTGGGGCAAACATACATACGACCAAGCAGCTGTCATTAATGACATATAACTGAACTCCTGACCAGTGGTTCCAAGGGGAATAAGTGCCGATGAGATAAAAGGGTGTCTTAAATTATCGTCATTATGGCCCTCAGTCAAAATTATAAAATTAACAAAAAATACGATGAAGATAATGTTTCTATTCTATTTGGAATCCTGATTTGATTTACCTTTTAGTTAAGGGTTATATTTTGAAAAATCGTGAAACACGTATTTACTCAATTATCTAAAGAAGTACTCGTGTAAAGTTCCGGATAAAATAGTCCAACTAATCTTGTTTCCCTATACAAACTTTGGACTCCCGTTTCACCCCCTTAGGAGATGAACTTTGAAAAATCCTTCCTTAGTGCACCCCTAGACGTCATATGGAACTATGCCAAATTTGGAATCTCTACTCAGCGGTTTGGACTGTGCGTTGATATAATTATGTATATCAGTCAGTCAGTTAGTTTCTTCTTTTATATATTTAGATAGAGCTCGCTTTATTAAGTGCTACGGTATACTATTTTATGATTATAGACCAAATTATTAAATCAATCCATGTTCTCTTGTAATATTAGTTCTTTATATGAACCCGCCCTTGTGTTGTTATGTATGATTCAACGTGTAGGTTAGGTATTCATATAGTCATACAACTAAAAATATCAATGGTACAAAGAGTAATCGTTTAATAAAAACCGAGATTAGAGTTTCTGGAAGCGTTATTTATCTTCGATTAACTTATTAATAAATGCTTGTTGCTATCATATTTCAGTGTTATACTAACTTATAACAACCACATTACCTACGTGCAAAAACGTATGCGTTTAAGGAAGTTTTTGTTAACTTAATATTTTTAGCAATTCTCATTCATAGTTTTTGAAAATATATATCGTGGTGCTAAATTGCGTAAATTTAAAATCATGTGATGTATTTACTGTACTATTTATATAGGTACCCATTATTATTATATACTAGTTGCTTCGCACAGGTAGAAAGTGGTGTTTTTTTTCCTCGCAAATTTTACGTATTTTCTCTCCAAAAGAACCTTCCCTAAACCGGAAAATATTAAAACAAAAATTAGCAGAATTGGTCGGGCCGTTCTCGAGTTTTGCACTTAGCGACATTCATTTTTATTTATATCGATAACTGTATTATTTATATACCCACATATATTTTTTTTAATTTAATATAAAATTTAATATATTACAATCAATTTGGATTTACTCCGGCGAATTCAGCTTCAGACGCAATCCAGACAGTCCGAATAATTATGGAAAAACACCGTATGAATAAAGACGTTTGATAGAGTTCTTTGAAGACTCGTTTGGCAAGCAATGAGAACTTATAGCCTGGCGGAGGATTGTATAAATATATCTATCAGAGGATTGTATACATATAAATATATCTATCACATAATAAAAGATATGTACCATCAGAATCAGCAATGCCGTCAGCGTATTGGGTACAATAACCACAGGATGGTGAATTAGGCGGCGTGTTTTTTTTTATAGAATATATTATTAGTTAGGTTAGGTTAGGTATTCTAATTTTTAAATATTACATTGTACATATTATTTTGTTATTTATTTATCTTCACTTTAATAATAGTATTTAGACTACTGTAATTGCTTACCATCACAAAAATGTATCCATATTTTGTGCCTAAGCACACGGAGTTTACATCGATCCACGCATGCGTTTGCATCGTCCCAGGCATTAGCATGCCTTACCCTTACCCTTACCGTACCGTATGCCGTACCCTTTCAATATAAATATAATGTAGTATGAAGAGAAGTATAATGAAGCCGCAAGGGAAATATTAAATCAGCCAAAATAACCTCACGTGAATAGTATTTTTGAACGGTGCGTGTGTTTAGTTATGTCACGTGCCGCCGTAGACCAACGTGTGAGATGACGTATGGCCGCTCTTGGCTGCATGTGTATTTTGCATAAAAATAAGGTCTACTTCACAAGATTTCATATATACCCAGCCCGTCATCGTTCATTATTATCAGCTACCCCACTATTGGATTGCCTACCCCAGTGATTTTCATCATATGAGGGGGGGAGGGGGATGGAGTATGTTTCGTCGCCTCATTCACAACTCAAGAACTTTCCTTCCCACTTCATCAGCCCATTATCGGATACAACTCTAGGACTTCCTCTGTCGGTCACCGCTAACTTAGCTGATGTGACTATTTTGAGAGCTATAACTTTGGTTCCGTCGATGTTAATTTTCATTTCACTTGGATTCACTCAAGTGTACCACGCCGTACAGACAATCTGCAAAAGATACAAACTGATTCATTCAAGAAACAAAGCCGCTAGAATCGAGCCTGGAACCAGGAAATAGGTCACAGTCGTCACAGATGAGACTGTTCACAAGCACACACCAATGTCGGTCAGAAATCAATGATATAACTAAAACGGCAGCAACATCTTGCTATGCCTTCGTCAAAACAACCCATCGATAGCCAACCAAATCATTAACGATTCCTGGCTAACTCGTTCAGTCTTTAACCGTAAGTTCTATACTGGCTGGCTGGATAGTCGGTTGGTGGTGGTCGGCCGGTTGCGGCCAGTCGAAATTCCCTTTTCAATCCTCGAGCGTGTCAAATCCCACAAACTTGACGTGTCCTCCGGTATGCTGGCAGACGCAACCTAGCTGGGTGTAATGCATCAATAGGCCAGCCCGACGGTTAGCGTCCAAGTATCTGCACTGTAGGTCATAGCGGCCCGGGGAGGACTTACTGGTTGAAGACTTTAGTTTTCACGCATTGGGGTATCTGTGCAGAGATTAGCCGTTGAAGTTGACCGAAGATTAGTGTAATATACCTAATATTATGAAGAGGTAAAGTTTGTGAGTTTGTGAGGTTGTAACATGTAATCTCTGGATATTTTGGGGTGTAAGTGGTTCATCAACATCTTTGAACCTAAGCCAACTTCACCTGCACACGGTAGACCCTGCTGACTGACAAACGAAGCTCTGGCAAAAACCAAGGTAGGGAGCGTAATTGTAAGCTACCCGACTGGGGTTTGTACTTCCACCTCACAGAATACCGCAGCCAAATCACAATTTCCTTGAGAGTTGTTGTGTTCCTATGAGTGAGTGAGGTCACCAGATAGGAAGGAGATGTTGCATTGGCAGCGGGGGTAGCGGTGCGCGAGCGATTTTATGTTGCGAGCGTTAATATGGCTATGGTAACCGCTTCACATCAGGCGGGCCGTATGTTTGTCTGCCACCCGATGTAGTAGGTATATAAAAAAAAAATACTGAACCGATTTTGAAAATTCTTTTACCAATAGATAGCCACGTTATATTAATCCGAAAACGAAAAGACTATGTAAAAATGTTTACCACCCAACAAAGGGAGCACGGGTCAGCTACTAGATAATAAAGTCATGGTAAAAGGCTTGCCGTGTGGTTTCCGGCAGACTAGAATAGAATCACTCCGTCTCTTCCCGTGGATGTCGTACAAGGCGACTAAGGGAAATACATTATCAAACATCGATCAGGCCTCCCCAACCCGCCTGGCCAGCGCGTGGGGAGTGTAGGCGGAATCCTCCTTCTGTCTGGGACGGACGAGAGAGGGTCGTGCTCCTGTAGTGGAGACTATAATGACCTGTTTTATATACATATATATTATATAAAAGGCTTAGGTAAAAGCACAGTATAATTAATAGTACTACGTAGTAAAAGGTAAACTTGCCTTTAGGCTGCCGTTGAGAAATTAATTTGAAAACTAAATGTGTTTATTTTAGACACACGTGTTGTTTGCACGAAGGCTATGTGTTGTAAGGCTGTATGAACGTGCACTCGTGTGCCATCTTTATAACAGTTCTTAGTAATGCATTCGCTATAAAGACTCAGAGAATAGGTCGCAAATTGAAAATGTAATTAGATTTACTAAAGCAATACCTGGTAATATAAATTCTGCCAACAAGCGGTAGAAGTAATGCATTCGCTATAAAGACTCAGAGAATAAATAGGTCGCAAATTGAAAATGTAATTAGATTTACTAAAGCAATACCTGGTAATATAAATTCTGCCAACAAGCGGTAGAAGTTAGTTGTAATTAATTTTGTTGTATCGTACATTTGAATGAAACTACAATTGAATGAAATTTCAAATGTCGCCACTACTTATGAATGGACTTCAATCGACTCTTTGATGTGCCAGTGACGTCTTAGCTAACAAATTTATGAAAATTATAGAGTAACGTAAGCAGAGAAAAATATAGACAAATTGCCATCATCGTGGAAGGAAATAACATAGATTGTTACGATTTTCGTCACGTGCTGGTTTTTTCAAACGATAATAAAAATAATGTGCGTATAGTTTTAAATAAGAACTAAATCAATTGTTACTAAAGTGACAGTTTACGAATTTACAGTTTCTTCGCCACTAGCATATTACAGATTATATGACAGAGCTATTTGTTATAAAAACCACGGCATTCTCTATCTCTTGTTTGCCTCGCCAAAGTTACACCCTAAAATACATTAGTTTTTACGACCATATAGGCCGATAAATAAGCATAATCATCAGGTCATTTTAGTCTCCACTACAGGAGCACTGCCCTCTCTCGTCCGTCCCTGACAAGGAGGATTTGGCCTACACTCCCCACGCCGGCCAGACGGGTTGGGGAGGCCTCATCGATGTTTTATAATGTACTTAGTCCTTAGTCGCCTTGTACGACATCCACGGGCAGAGACGGAGTGTTTCTATTCTAGTCTGCCGGAAACCACACGGCCAAAATAAGCATTATAATATACAATAATAAATATTCCTGGACAAATTACACACGACCATCTAGTCCCAAACTAAGCAAAGCTGTACTATGGGTACTAGATAGCTAATATAGTACTTCAATACATATTTTTTTTTATAAATACATACATACAACAAGTATATAGAAAACACCCAGATCAAGACAAACAGACATGTTCAAGCACACAAATATTTGTCTTGTGTGGGGATCGAACCCGCGACCTCGGAGTCAACGTGGCCATTGTTAACCATTTGACCACTGAGCTCGTCGATGCATAGATACTTTCATTTACATTTTTTGGCATAAATAATTTAATTTAGCTCATGACAACAATATTATTATAATTCATCATCAGGTCATTTTAGTCTCCACTACACCCTCTCTCGTCCGTCCTTGACTTAGGGAGGATTTGGCCTAGACTCCCCACGCTGGCCAGACGGGTTGGCGAGGCCTGCCCCCTTACCACCATCTCTTATTGCGAGTCAATAACTGAATAGAATGCTTGTTAATACCAATAAATAAGCGACTCTATTCCATTTGAAGTAGAGTCGCTTATTCATTGGTATGAATAAGCATTCTATTCAGTTATTGAATCGCAATAAGATAGGGTGGTAAGGGGGCTGATCGATGTTTTATAATGTATTTCCCTTAGTCGCCTTGTACGACATCCACGGGAAGAGACGGAGTGATTCTATTCTAGTCTGCCGGAAACCACATGGCCAATTATTCTAATTATATATTGGTAATCATTGGGTTATCCCTTCCATGTATATATTTGTATGCTGACACTAGTTAGTGAATCGTTCATAAATAAAATCAAAAGAGTTTAAATATGAAGATGATTCAACTATTAAATGATGTTACTTAATTAATTTGTAAAGTGCGCCACAGACGTGAGATCACAGTGTTAGTCGAGTGACTCATATTTGTTTTCATAATCGTATGTTTTCAACATTAACTATCGCATCTTGTCTCGTAATATTATGCATAATCAGCTTCGATCATTACCTATAGCAAAGTACGTAAAGTGTCCACCATATATAATTACCTTTTCTGTTGAATCTCCATGGAAAAAAAACGGGTTGCACTTCGGGAGTGCCAGCAGAAGTGAAAACTTGAACATTAACGCTGTGCATTTTTAATATATTGGAATGGTTAGGGAATAATTTCGCACGAATTGTTTTATTTATATACTAGCTGCCCGCCCCGGCTTCGCACGGGTAGAAGGTGTGGTTTTCTTTTCCTCGCAATTTATATGTCTTTTCTCTCCATAAGAACCTTCCTTATACCTTAACTAATGAAAATATTAAAATAAAAATTTGCAGAATTGGTCGAGCCGTTCTCGAGTTTTGCGCTTAGCAACATTTATTTTAATTATTGTTTTTATTGTTTATGGGACCACCTGGAGAGTGAACCCTCTCATACAAATAAGAATTATTAAAATTGCTGTACAATTGACGGAGAAATCATTGAATTAAAAAAAAATACATACAGTCGAACATAGGACCGCCCTACAGGTACAATAAACAACAATAATAGGTAATTTCTGAGACAAAAACTATCTTATGTCCTTTCCCAGGACTCAGGGTATCTTTGAACCAAATTTCATCTAAATCGGTCCAGCTAAGCTAAGCTAAGTTAAGCGTGAAGAGGTAACACTCTGTCGCATTTAAAGTATTATGATTTGGCGTTCCGAAAACCAGAAAAAACGACACATACCTATATTGATATATAGACATTTCAACCACATCGCACCCCAATACGGGATGATGGTCACGTTAACCACGTTGAATTTTAAAATCGTTGTTGTTTTCGTAATCAGCGACTCGATAAACCATCAAGACAACACCCATGACGATTTTCAGATTAAAATGGAAAATTGTTGGAGAAGAGTGGTATTATCATCATCAGGTCATTTTAGTCTCCACTACAGGAGCATGACCCTCTCTCGTCCATCCCAGACAGGAGGATTTGGCCTACACGCCCCACGCTGGCCAGACGGGTTGGGGAGGCCTGATCGATGTTTTATAATGTACGAGTATTTCCCTTAGACTGTGCCTTAGTCGCCTTGTACGACATCCACGGGGAGTGATTCTATTCTAGTCCGCCGGAAACCACACGACCGTAAGAAGGAAGAGTGGTATACGCGGAATAAATTCAGTTTCATCGGTAGCACTCCCAGTGAGAATCTCAGCTTCAATTATACATAATTCGCTGCTAAACATTGACTTTACTTCAGGAAGGAGATCTTCCCCAAATTTTAATAATATTTTTGAAAACACTTGGGCACGTAAAGTTCTATCTACAGCTTCTACTGCCTTATTGTTGGCCATTTCGCATTCATCTGAAACGATTAGACAGCAATCCTGAAACATTTTCGCTTTGTCACAGTTTCGTGTCACAAAGAATGTCGGTGTTTCCGTTCTGTATAAATCGAGTAGAATATTGAACATTATATTTGCGTCCTTCCGCCTACAAGTCATATGGCTGCAATACCTGGCGATACTGCTGTGAGATATTATTTTGGTGCCTGATTTCAGCGAGGATTGCTCTCATCAGGTATGTTTTTTCCAGTTTGAAACATCTAAGAAAAACAGTTTTCCCTCGTTGTTTAAAAGACTTTGCATCACAAAATCTTGCTACATAGCGTCCCGCAAATGTACGCATTCTTCTGGTTTGTGTGAATATATACCAATCGTTACATTTCAATTTTAGCGTACGACGAGTACGCTAAAATTGAAATATAATAAACTGACTAAATAGACCACGTTACCTTTGTAAATAAATAAAACGATTGCGTCTAACTTGTAGCAGGTAAGAATAAAAGTAGCACTGCACTGTTATTTTTTTACAATACAATAAATATTTTGTTAAACTATTTATTGTTTTTTTCAGTAGCTTTAGTTCTAATGCTATTATAGCGTGTTTTTTAGTTATTTTTTTAAACTATAATTTATTGTAAACACCATGTTGTTTATGCAAATAAATTTAGCTTTGTTCTGCATCAGGTGTTTCAAATCTTGGATTTTTATACCTCAACAAAAAATGCTCATCAGGCTGAACAACTTTTGCTAAGGCGTCATTTTTATATTTCTTATAGTTTAGAACCTTTCTGCATCAGCTGTTCCAAATCTCCGAAATGATCAGGCGATCCGATAAACAATAAAAACAATACCCATGACGATTTTCAGACGTTTGCACCTCATTTCACCCATTTAGGGGTTGAATTTTGAAAAATCTTGAAACACGTGTTTACTCATTTACCTACAGAAGTGCTCGTTTAAAGTTTCAGATAAAATAATCGCAACTAATCTTGTTTCCCCATACAAACTTTGGACCCCCGTTTCATCCCCTTAGGGGTTGAATTTTCCAAATTCCCGTCTTAGTGAGCGCCTACGTCCTAAAAGTAACCCTATTGCAAAATTTGAGACTCCTAGCACTTGTAGTTTCTGAGATTTCGTGATGAGTGAGTCAGTGATTTTCTCTTTTATATATATAGATAAAATACCTACTATCATTTATGTGGCAAAATACAATATTCATTTATTGCGCTATCGTACACAAACATGACAATTTATATTACATTAAAAATACACAGCAGGAGCAGGAATACATTTTCACCGCGCGGTAGAAAGAGAGGGGGATATTACTTCCTCTCCTACGCCCCGCGCCTGCGGTCTACTCTCCCTCCATCTTACGAATTTTCGATCAGGTCAAGTGTCCTGACGCGAGTTTAACATTTTTACCCATCCCAAAAAGTACACAACGCCGGCACCGCCGATAAAGTAGTTTTCACTTCAAAAGTTTAAAACCTACCAAAATGTCTGAGCATTTGATTAAAAAATCAATCTTGTCATAATATTATGTCAAAGTGCGGTCGCATTTGTAGTAGTTTAAGTATTTTTTTGGTAGGAGTAAACTCAGATCATTTTAACACTAAAGTGCTACCACCAACTACCAAGGATAAAAGCAAGGGCTAAAACCTAAGCTGACTGCTAAAGCCGATTGAAATCTAATATTTTGATTTCAAAAATTTGATCTTAATTTTGAGTTACAAACATCTTCAAGCTTACAGCTTAGCTTGTAGGTTGAGCTCCAAGTTTATTAACGCGTAAGCTAAACACGACGACCATTAACCTAAGCTGAAGTTTGATTAAAATCATAATCAACTTACGGTACGGGCCCCCGGTCTGTATCAAACACCAAAATATACAAAGATTACAATTTCAACCTTCATATTTTTTTAAGAAACCGTAAGCCTTCATTCAACATTTTGTAGTATTTTATACAAGTGACCTTACTAAGTATACTTAGTAGGTATTGGTCTTTTTACACTGCGTTTGAATATATTCTCTAGGGTTGACAACTCGTTGAAAAAAATCAGTACAATAATTTAAGGAATGGAAATAATAGTTTTTTTAGTTTTGTGAATTTAACATCATGTTTGGATTTCTCCCATAACTCAACAATATAGTTTATTTTTATGGATCATAAATGTCTCTACAAATCCTTACTAATTCCATGCTCTACAATTACAAAGAAAAGTAGATCAAACAGATGCAATTTTCTGCAATTTTCGTTCTAAAATTAAGACTAAATATAGTCTTCAAGGAGCACTGCTCCATGAAGGTTAACTTTTAAAACAAGTTTTATCTACGACCATTCTTCAGACTCTAGGGATTATGCATACAGTATTTTCCTGTATAAAACTGTAAACAATATTGAATACATATTTGTAACATATAGATAGGGGAGTAAGGGGGAGAATGGCGAACAACATCTAGCCTGCCCCAAATGCTAACCCCACCTGCACGCGCTTTGGTGACACCTAGGCGACGGGTCCAACTCTTGGGTCCGTGGTGCTCCCTGCTAGATAACGGACGGGGCTCTGACGACGGAGCAAATGGCGGGATATCCATTACCCCACCAGGGCCTCCGGATTCTGGTGGAAGAGGTTTCAGCGACCTTGGAGACTAGTCCCTCCTTAAAAGACTGGCGCAGAAAGCAAGGGGAAACTACTGCGTCTATGTTCCCAAGAAAGTTATCATGGTCAGACGAGCACATAGAGTACGTTCGCCATGCGAGCCGACTAGCAACCGGCGCCGACCTGCGTCCGGGGTAGGCGGTGTGAAATTGGCTACCGGCCATGGGTTGGCAGGAAACCAGGCCTCCCATGGATACTCTGCTACTGGAATGTCACTGAAGCTGCGTCAAATCCAGAAGATTGGTACTTGGAATGTACGCGGGCTTCTTATGCCTGGTAAGCTCGAAATTGTAGAAGCAGAGCTAGCCAGATGTGGTTTAGACATATGTGGGCTTTGTGAAACTCATTGGAAAAGTAGTGGACATTTCGATACCAAAGCTCACATCATAATCAAATCGGGAAACCCAGATTGCAGCAGAAATGGAGTGGCCTTAGCGCTACCTCTCAGTCACAAGAACTACGTTATGGGTTACGAACCGGTTAATGACAGGATCTTGACTATCAGACTGAAGGCATCACCCATTAACCTGAACATAATTCAGGTCTACGCCCCTACAAGTGCAGCAAGTGATGAGGTTATAGAAGATTTCTACAACATCCTGGAAGCTACTATAGCTAAAATCCCTAATAGAGAAATGTTGCTCATACTGGGTGATTTCAACGCAAAGATTGGGAAAGATGCAAACCAACTTAGTGGTGTTGCGGGGAGGTTTGGCCTAGGTCAGAGAAACGAAAGAGGAGAAAGATTGATCCAGTTTGCGACAGACAATGACTTTGTAATTGCGAATAGTCAATTCCAACATCATCCCCGGAGACTATGGACCTGGATGACTCCTGATGGTCGGCATCGAAATCAGATTGACTATATATTAATAAAATCACGATGGAAGACTACCATCCAAAATGCGCATACTCTTCCTGGAGCAGACTGTGGATCAGACCATCAGCTCCTGATTGCCAAGATGAAGCTGAAACTGAATCGTGCCAGATATCCTAAGAAACAAAAGAGGATCGAAGTAAAAGACAGCGCTCAGTTTTACGCCGTTGCAAAGCAAAATTGGCGATCATGGACCACAAAAGCGGATGGTGCAACGGAAACCTCAGATAGTCTTTGGAGTCAAACTAAGAACCTGATCGTAAACTCCGCCAGGACATCTGCTCCGCCAATGGTTACACGCGCACGCCAATTCTGGATGAAGGAAGACACTCTTAAGCTAATCGAAGAGAGGCGGAACTTAAAAGCATCCGGAGCAAAAGTCCAAGACTTGAACAGGTTGTCAGCTCAAATCCAAGCAGGTTGTAGGAGAGACCATAATACCTGCCTCAGGAAGGTATGTGAGGAGATTGATCTACTTTCATACAGAAACGAGTCTAGAGATCTATACAAGAAAGTTCGCTCTTTAACCAAAACACTGACTTCAAATTCCTGGGCCATTGAGGATAGTGAGGGCAGAGTACAGTGTGAGTTGGAGAGCATTTCAACTGTTTGGAAGGATTACTGTCAGTCTTTGTTCTTAGACAAAAAGTCAGACGAGTATGCTAGAACGGAACCCAATGATGAAACCGAGCAAGAGCCAGACATTCTCATATCAGAAGTCAGAACAGCCATCAACCATCTTAAGAATGGAAAAGCCACCGGAAAAGATGAGATTCCTATTGAAACCATAAGAGCCTTGGGGGAGATTGGTGTGACCATATTTCACAGACTCTGTAACATCATATGGCGAACAGGCATTTGGCCAAAAGAATGGACTCACACGGTATTCATCCCATTACACAAAAAGGGTTCAACAAAGAAATGCTCCAATTACCGTCTTATTGCGCTAATATCCCACGCTAGTAAGATCATGTTACACATTCTTAATGAACGGCTCAAAAACTTCCTAACCAAGGAAATAGCACCAGAGCAGGCAGGATTTGTCAAGGGTAAAGGGACCCGTGAGCAAATATTTATTGTCCGACAAATCATCGGGAAGTCTCGTGAGTTCAACAAGCCAATATTCATCTGCTTTGTTGACTTTTCGAAAGCATTCAATTCGGTGAAACACCTAGTGCACTTACTGAGACGCCTCTATGTAGATGGAACCGCATCAGTTAAAACAGACCAGATCTTCTCAGATATTTTTTTTTTCTTTTTTTTTTATACTACCAGTGTGGCAAACAAGCATACGGCCCGCCTGATGGAAAGCAGTTACCGTAGCCTATGAACGCCTGTTCATAGGCTACGGTAACTGACCACACCAGAGGCATCACACGCGCGTTGCCGACCCTGTAAAAACCTCTTCACGCCTTTTTTGAAGAACCCCATGCTGTAGTCCCCTGAGAAAACCTCTACAGGCAGTTCATTCCACAGCTTGACAGTACGCGGGAGAAAACTTCTCTGGAACCGCACAGTACGTGACCACTTAAGCTCCAATATGTGAGGATGAATTCCCTGTCGATGGCGAGCGGTGCGACTGTAGAAGGAGGCCGTTGGCATCATATCAAACAACTCCTCTGAACACACCCCATTGTACAGACGGTAGAACACACAAAGGGACGCAAAATCTCTTCTCAGACTTAACGGTTCTAAACCGTCTGTTAGTTTGGGATCATCGACAATCCTCACAGCGCGCCTTTGAATCGAGTCACAAGGTGCAAGCTGGTATCTAGGCGCTCCCGCCCATAGATGGCAACAGTACTCCATATGCGGCCGTACTTGAGCTTTGTAAAGCATAAGTCTCTGCCGCGGATTGAAGTACTGCTTCGCCCTGTTGAGCACACCTAGTTTCTTCGACGCCAGCTTGACCTTCCCCTCCAGGTGACAACGAAACTGGACATCGCTGGAGATTTCAACTCCAAGAATCCCAATGTTTTTGGCGATGGTAAGGGGTGTGTTTAGGAATTGAGGAGCCACAGCAAAAGGGGTTTTCTTAGCGGTGAACGCGCAGACTTGTGTCTTAGTGGGATTGAAATGAACCAGGTTCGTTCGCCCCCAATCGGACACACTATTCAGTGTGCTCTCGATCTTCGACACAAGCTGTTCGCGGCTCTCCTCCACCAGAGAGCGGGGAATATTAGCGCGGCCCGTATAATAAGCATCCCCGGTGCTGTCGTCAGCATAGCAATGAATGCTGTCAATGGACAACATATCATTGATATGCAGCAAAAACAGCGTCGGGGACAATACCGAGCCTTGCGGGACGCCAGCATTAATGTCCATGCTATCGGAGCAACTGCCATCCACAACGGCTCTAATGCTTCTGCAGGACAAGAAGCTAGCGACCCATTCGCATAAACCCTCTGGTAGACCGTATGCAGGCAACTTCGAAAGAAGACCACGGTGCCAGACCCGATCGAACGCCTTCGCCATATCAAGACTGACAGCTAATGCCTCACCTTGACTCTCCACGGCTGAAGCCCAGCGATGTGTAAGATACTCTAGAAGATCACCAGTCGAGCGACCATGGCGAAAGCCGTATTGATGGTCGCTGATTAAGTCGTGCTCTTCTAGGTATTTCAGGAGCCGGTTGTTAATGACGCGCTCCATTACCTTGGAGAGAAGGGAGGTAACAGCGATAGGCCTGTAATTCGATGGGTCTGATCTGTCACCCTTTTTGGGCACGGGGTGCACGTTCGCAGTCTTCCACGACGACGGTACCTGCCCGGTGGAATAAGAGAGCGCGAAAAGGCGCGTAAGAACAGGACACAACTCAGGTGCACACAGCTTTAACACCACTGCAGGAATGCCATCTGGCCCACTCGACTTATGAACGTCAAGGGATAGCAATGCCCGCCGAACATCTCGTTGAGTAAATGAGATTTCCGGCATGGAATTACCACACCGCGGGATGGAAGGCGGTGCGGCGTCCCCGTCGTTCAAAGTCGAGTTTGAGGCAAAGAGATTCCCCAATAGATCGGCTTTCTCCTTTGCACTGTGGGCCAGACTACCATCCGGTTTTCGGAGTGGTGGAAAGGACGACTGACAAAAGTTGCCCTCGGCAGCCTTAGCAAGCGACCAAAAAGCACGGCTCCCAGATGGGTGCTTAGCTAGGCGCTCACCAATCCTGCCGATGAACTCAAACTTTGCCCTGGCAATTACTCTCTTACTGAACCTCGAGGCAGCATTGAACTCCCGTTTCAAGTCGGAAACACCAGGATCTCCATTAACACGAGCCGTGGTCCAAGCCTCATATGCAGCTTGCTTGCGAAATTTAGCTTCTCTGCAAGACCGATTAAACCACGGCCGCTTCTTAGCACCTGAAGTAGCCACCCGCCGGTTTGGAATAAATAATTCCATCCCAGCCAAAATCGTCTCCGCTACATCAGATGCACAGGTGTCTATATTTTCCGACCCGAAACAAAGCCGCCTCCACGGGTACGATGCGTAAAATTCACGCAGTCCATCCCAGTCTGCTGACTTAAAGTGCCACATACGACGCCATCCGGTATACCGGGGTGGGTCAGGGCTTGCACATGGCACTCGGGTCCGGATGAGGCAGTGGTCCGACGAGCCAAGAGGCGCATCCACCGAGACTGTATACCCATCCGGATGTGTGGTCAGCAGAAGGTCCAGTAGAGAGCTAGTATGGCCCTCTATATCTGGTATTCTCGTTGGAGAATGCACCAGCTGTGAGAGACCATAGGCCAGAGCAAAATCATGAACAGACCTCTCCGCGAAGTCAGTGGACCGAGAGCTGAGCCACTCGGCATGGTGGGCATTGAAGTCTCCCAAAATCACTAACTCCGCGGAGGGGTACTTCTCAATGACTTTGTCAGTCGCCAATTGCAGGTGCTCGATCAACCGAGTTGTGTCTGCATCACCGCTATGAGACCTGTAAAGGCACGCGTAGATACGGGTGCGGCCGCCCTGATCCACGCGTACCCACAACACTGACAGGTCCCTGTCTTCAAGGCCGTGAAGACGTCGACAGCAAATATCGTCCCGGACGTACATACATACCCCGGCTCGACGTACAAAAGAATGTTCAAGTTTGTACCCGGGGTATAATAAGTAAGAAGTATCGGCCGGGCAAGATATTTGCGTCTCCGTTAAAAAAAGGAGTGTCGGCTTTGCAGTTTCGAGGTGCTGGTGAACTGCATTTAAGTTTGTGTGAAGTCCTCTGACGTTACAAAAGTCCACGTCGAATGTGGATGAGGACGCCGCTGAAAAAACCTTCTTTTTTTTGTTCCTGGCCATTAAAAGGGGGTAAGAGGATTTTGAGAGAAGTTATTTCACTGACGGCGCGAGGGACAAGAAAAGCGCGGTGTCTACCCCCGCAGCACAGTGCAGGTAGTGCGGTTTGCTAGCGCGGCGGGCGGAAGGGCCCCCGGTCCCCCCCTGCTGCAGCAGCCGGGTCCACTCCGGTCTCCTCCTCCGGCACGACTACTACAACAGGGACTTTTCACAAGTTGGCGGTTCAGCCTCCCGGGGCGGAGATTAGGTGATCCCCGGGTTCGGGAACCCTACTAACCTGCGGGCGGCCAGCGGACAGCCGTTTCACCGGGTCTCCCTGACCGCCGCGCCAACACGCCGCGCCTACACCGCTAGCGGCGGTTCGACAGCCGCTGGTCCCTCTGCCGTCAGCATAACAACTCCTCTAAAACAGCCCTGGTGACCTAGCTAACTCGCAGGAACACGGCATAGCCATTATGGCTGCGGTTTTTTGCCAGGTGGAGGTACTTCCCCAGTCGGATGCTGCCAAGCCTGGAGCGAAAGACCACACTATGCCCCTCCCCCATCTGACAAGTAAAAGAGAAGCACAGTGTGATCCTTCGCTGCGTCCTACCTCTCTTTCGCCATCGCCTCGTTAGCTGGTCGGCAGGGTGCACCACGTGCAGGTGAGGTTGGCTTTAGCTCGAAAGATGTTGATGAGCTACTTACACCCCTAAAATAGATAGCTTTCATCCAAGTGCTGGAGTCAGACAAGGGTGCATAATATCTCCACTTTTGTTCAATACATACACAGAACTGATTATGCGTATAACCCTTGAAGACTGGACGGATGGCGTAACCATAGGTGGATATAAGATAGCTAATCTTAGATATGCCGACGATACCACCCTTTTTGCCACTAGTAGTAGTCGCATGGAAGAACTCCTCCTAAAAATGGAAAGTGTAAGCCTAGACTTTGGTTTGAAGATAAACCGCAGCAAAACTAAGGTAATGATTGTAGACAGAGCCCTAAACAACTTGCAGAACATAAACCAAATCGCGAACTGCGATGTCGTACAATCCTACATAAATCTTGGGGCTCTTATCTCAAATCAAGGGGGCTGCATAGATGAAGTTAAGCGACGTATGGCTATTACTAGGAGTGCGATGGAAAAGCTCAGGAAAATATGGGCCAATAGAAACATCACAAAAGCCACAAAGGTTCGGCTCGTCAAATCGTTGGTGTTTCCTATATTCTTATATGCCGCAGAAACATGGACTATACGGCGGACGGAGACAAAGAAAATTGACGCCTTGGAAATGTGGTGTTGGAGGAGAATGCTCCGAGTTTCGTGGACTGAATTCCGCACAAATTCCTCCATCCTTGCTGAACTAGACATTAAAGAACGTCTGTCCACCTTGGTGCAGAGTCGTGTTTTGCGGTTCTTTGGACATGTTAATCGCCGCGGAAACGACTCCATAGAGAGACTTGTTGTACAGGGGAAGATTGAAGGCACAAGACCACGGGGCAGATCCCCCATGCGTTGGACCGATCAGGTGAAGGCGGCGGTGGGCGCCCCAGTACACGAATGTGCCCGATTGACGACCAGCAGGCAGAGGTGGCGAGACGTCGTGAGGCGAGCTGCTGCCTCATCATGATAACCACGACCACTCTGGCAAGAGTGAAGCGACAAAGAACATATAGATAGAAAACAGCCAGAACAAGACAAACAGACATATTCATGCACAGAAATATTTGTCTAAGCGGGGATCGAACAAGCTCATCAGAGTGCTTAGTGCAAGTTATTTGGTCACATTCGAACGTGTTACTGTTTACAAATTGAGATAAATTTTCACATTGTGAATTTACCAGACGCGTGTTACACATCCAAATTAGCCGGATTGACACTTCAATATGTGAGCAAGTAAGCCACATAATTTTGATATGTAACACGCGTCTTATAAATTCACAACATGAGAGTTCTTCTCTATTTGGTCGGTTTGTTTACGTTGATTTGATCGAACGCGCTAAGCACTCCGCCTCATCAAACGTCAGTAGTAAAGTGTCAAAAACAGTAAGCATAATGCTGTTCTTAATGGTAGTATGGGCCACTTACTAAGCATAGTCACTCAGACACATTATGTTGATATAAAATAAATAGCATTGTCATTGGCGGGAACACCGAGATTTTTTTTTATTTCAAAGAGTTATACTTCCAGATTAGTCCCATACTTTTTTCATCATCATCATCATCAGCCTTTATCTACATACCTACATAAATGTAGAGTAATGTTTCGAGTCGGTTTTTTTTTGTTAAAAATATATTAAGCCTTATTCCGACAATTCTCAAGTGTATTGTGATTTTGCTGCGGTTTTCTGGTGTAGCTACTTCGCCATCATCTGCTAGGCTAGAGCCTCGATTAGCCGGATTGACACTTCAATATGTGAGCAAGTAAGCCACATAATTTTGATATGTAACACGCGTCTTATAAATTCACAACATGAGAGTTCTTCTCTATTTGGTCGGTTTGTTTACGTTGATTTGATCGAACGCGCTAAGCACTCCGCCTCATCAAACGTCAGTAGTAAAGTGTCAAAAACAGTAAGCATAATGCTGTTCTTAATGGTAGTATGGGCCACTTACTAAGCATAGTCACTCAGACACATTATGTTGATATAAAATAAATAGCATTGTCATTGGCGGGAACACCGAGATCGCCATGAAGAAGAATTGAATTGAAATTGGGTAGCAGGTTCTATGTGACCATAGTAAGAAATAGTACCTGCTTGTAGTATGGTTGCCAACCCTAGAAGGCTGTTCGACTTTGTGTCGCCCATTCAAGACTGCTTGATTTATTCATATATTCATACTGTCAATGAAACTACGTCACCCCTTGTGTAAGCACCTCTGTTGCTTGACACATCAGAGTAACAATCTCATCTACCTACGCGTAACTTTGACGTAAGATTATACATATTACATAGCAGTACTAAAATACATTACATAAATAATGAGCATACAGGATGGAGATTAAAAACGACAAGTGACATCATTTTTTTTATTTTTTTTTATGTGTGAGTGGGGTGCAAACGAGCATGTAGGTTACCTGATGGAAAGCAATCACCACCGCCCATGAAGATCAGCAACATCAAGGGGTCGATCCGTTGCCAGCATATACTCCTCCTTTCTTTCTTTCTGGTGCCCTCATTCACTCGCAGGAACACATCAACCCTCAAGGGAATTGTTAATTGGCTACGGTATTCTGTGAGATGGAGGTACTTACCCATAATATCATACGATTATTTCAAAACTATACAAATAAATTGCTGATGATGATGATGATGATGATACAGATAAATAAATGTTATTGGGCAAATTACACACCGCCATCTAGGTCTCCCAAACTAAGCAAAGCTTGTACTACGGGTACTAGATAACAGACAATAAATATACTTACTTAAATACATTTTTTTCATAAATACATACATAATTAAACATAGAAAACACCCAACTGAGACAATTATGTCATGCACACAAAAGTTTGTCTTGTGCGGGCACTCGCGACCTCGGTGTTAAAGTGGCTATTGCTTGCCATTCGCCCACAGGGCTCGTCAAAAACTGATTGATTAGGTACTGGATTTAGCCGAAAAAACATTTTTTCTATCTGAATGCCATACATGAACAATGGCACAATTATTTATAAACTATTCAAGATATTGAAAAATAGACGGTTGGTCTATTTTCCAATATCTTGAATGGTTTATATAGGGAGGGAGGAGCAAAGGAGCTTGTGGGTCACCTGATGGAAAGCAATCACCACCGCCCATGGAGATCAGCAACACCAAGGGGTCGCCGTCCCGGTGCCAGCCTTTTAAGGGAAATATAGACACTGTTCTTAAAGGTTTCCATGTCGTTTCCCACAGTTTCGTGGTATAAAATGTAAATGATATGTAAGGAAACGTACTATAGTAGATCGCCAATTATCAAAATGACATGCGTGGAATTAAACGGACTAATCGAAAATAAATAGCCTTATGAATTTAATATAGCAAAAGAGATTAGTAACACAACTTTCGACTATTAATGACATGGCAGGTGCGGAGTGGAAATGTTCGCTCGTCACCATCGTGACCCTGACACCCTGCAGAGTAGCAAACGAGGCTCTAGCCTAGCAGATGATGGCGAAGTAGCTCCACCAGAAAACCGCAGCAAAATCACAATACACTTGAGAATTGTCGGAATAAGGCTTAATATATTTTTAACAAAAAAAAACCGACTCGAAACATTACTCTACATTTATGTAGGTATGTAGATAAAGGCTGATGATGATGATGATGAAAAAAGTATGGGACTAATCTGGAAGTATAACTCTTTGAAATAAAAAAAGTTTTTTTCAAATCGGTTTATAAATCACGGAGTAATTAAGTAACAAACATTAAAAAAAAAATACAGCCGACCTAACTAACCTCCCCTTTTTTGGAGTCGGTTAAAAATGTAGATCAAATTGCCTGCGATTATACTGGTTGGTGTACTGAGCGAGGGACTCGCAATCCTGTGATGTGATATACATAACAGTAAGGTTGGTGCACAGGGGAGCATTAGCTGTAGACATGACATGTTGCCTGAAATAAAACTATTTTTCTCTTAGTATTTTTTTTATTTCGCAATGTTTGCTAATGCAAGAAGAAGAAGAAGAAACATTTATTGCAACATAACACAACACTAATGTAAGGTAAGACAGAATGATGAAACATAACAGTGCTGCATGATGCGACAAATTGGACCCTACTCAACATTATGCTAAATGTAAGGCACACTAATAATATTAATCCTTTAAAAAAAACCTACTATTATTCCTTAAATCAGCTGTTCTCTTAGTATGTTCCGCGGAACCCTAGGGTTCCGCGATACCCCTATAGGGCTTCCGCAAGAATTTAGAAAAAAAAATCAAAACACCTCTCTCTGGTCGAGCGCTTTCTTGTAGGGTTCCGTCTAGTATTGTGCTTTTAAAAAGTGTTCCGTCACTAAAAAAGTTTGAGAACCGCTGCCTTAGATAAATGTCCGCGGCATACTCGTGTATGCGCTGGACATTTTAGGGATTAGACTGTATGAGCTCCCACGGGGTTTTCTAAAAGCTGCCGTCCCTAATTTTTACCCGCCTTTCCTAGGTATGTATTTGAGACCTTGTCACAGAATACCTTGTTTACAGTAAACGGTTCATGACCCGACGGTTGACCGTTGTACGACCGTGGTACGACCAGAGATCAACAACCTACACGAATTTAAATTTTAAAACGAACTTAAGTAGGTACGTGAACAAAATAGGCACTTCACATAATTTATTCAAAACACAAAATTGGAATTACGATCGTATTTGTCCAACTATTTACACGCTTAAGAAATCTGATGTGTTTACATGATAATTGTTTTAATATCCCTATCTACCACAGAATAAAATAATAAGGAAAATAATAACATGAGCCACTATTGAAATTGATGAAATACTAGGTTAGGTTAGGTTTGGTATGTGTTATTACAACTTTAGTCGCCAAGTCAGTATAATAGTCGTCCAGTTTCACAATTTTAGATGCTCGGTTTACTACAACCCAAATAATAATACAAGCAACCACTTGTAGACCGTAACACTTCTAATATACGAGGGGCCCGCGTAGTGTTACGAATAATACGTACTTCTTGTGGATGCGCAGGTCCTAATATCACTAAGATTATGGGTCAATCAAGGGGAAGACAATCTCATGATTCGATCGATAAAGACCTTCTTACCCGTGGCCATTCCTAACCATTCGACCACCGAGCTCGTCATTCAGTCACAGTCATCAGCACGTGATGCGCTCTGCCGTTAAGCAAACGAGGCTCTTCCCAAAGATAGGTACAGCATGCCGAGTACTTCCACTTTACAGAATTTCGCAGTCTTTGTTCTTAATGATTGTTGTGTTCCTGCCAGTGGGTGTGGTCACCAGACGATAGGAAATGATGCGTTAACATTACGGGAGGCAGCGAGGGAGCAATACTCCTTGGTTGAGCTCCTTTAGAAGACTCTAAATACCAGGTTGACTGGTAGAGATTTGTATAAGTTAAGTTTAGGTATCATATTTCAAATTCTTATTACATAAAAGAACTTACAAACAAACTCAATGTATTTGACGAGCTCGGTGGCGTAGCGGTCAATGACGCGGCTTCGACACCAATGCTCGTGGGTTCGATTCCCACACAGGACAAACATTTGTGTGCATGAACATGTCTGTTTGTCTTGGTCTGGTGTTTTCTATGTATCTTAAGTATGTATTTACAAAAAAAAATGTATTTACGTATGTTTATCAGTTGTCTAGTACCCATAACACAAGCTTCGCTTACTTCGGGGCTAGATGGCGCTGTGTAATTTGTCTGACAATATTTATTTATTATTATTATTTATTGCGAGCGTTTATATGGTTACATCATATGCGATTTTCATCAGGCGAGCCGTAAGCTTAGTTGACAGCTTAACGTCGTCAAAAAATAGATGTGTTATAAATTGGAAACCTTTGTCTGCGTGTATATCTAAGTGAGCTCCCAAACCTTCGATCCCCAAAACGGATGGATAGATTTTTTTTTTTTTTTTTTAAATAAAGTTTAAAGTGGTACTTAATTATTTTAATTAGTTTCAGCAAGAATAGTCAAACTATAAATAATAAGGGAGAAAGGAGATTTGTAACTTTTGAAGTTACACAAAAGTTTCGGAAATGGAAAACATTTGGTGGTTTTTATGTTCTGTTTAAAATGTTTTTATTGTTTTTATGTAAGCAATATCTTTGTGTACAATATAACTTTTCGTTTATGTTCCGATTTTCATCAAATTTATTTGGAGTGATTATATTAATTGTTTATTTGAAACAAGGAAAGTTCAAAATTATTTATAAACACAAGCTTAAATAAACAACTTAATTCGGTAGATCAGTTCTTATGATGTATTTTGGGTAGAAGACAGGAAAGATTGAAAAAAACATCCACCTCACAGCATACCGGAACTAAATAACAATTCCCTTGAGGGTTTTTTTTTTTGTTCCTGTGAGTGACTCACTCACTCGCACCTGAAAGGAAAGCGTGCATTGTTATGGTTACAGTAACTACTTCACATCAGGTGGGCCGTTTTTTTGTCTGCCACCCGACGTAGTACCAAAAATATATATCTAAGTACTTGGTAAACTTGTTTGGGGAAGATGATCTCGTTATACAACTACTACAGCATGGGGTTCTTCAAGAAAGGCATGAAGAGATTTTGCAGGATCGGCAACACGTGAGTGATACCTCTGGTATAGCGAACGACTATATGCTGCGATTACTGCTTATCATCAAGCGGATCGTACGCTTGTGATCCATCTTAGTTGTATAAGTAAAAATCACTTTTGTTGTATGGGAGCCCCATTAAATATTTACTTTATTCGATTTTTTTGTATTTGTTGTTATAGTCAGAAATACATTATCTGTGAAAATTTTAACTAACTATCACGGTTCATGAGATTCAAACTGGTGACAGACGGAGCAACGGACGGACGGACAGCGGAGTCTCAGTAATAGGGTCCGTTTTACCCCTTGGGTACGGAACCCTAAAAACTACTATGTACGACCAGTTATCCGTTGGACGAGTGGTCATTATCATATTAGGTGTTGTTTATGCATACTACCGGCGCCAGTTCGATCCCTGACCTTGTTGTGAGCTGGTAATTAGACCATTTTAATCGCCTGATGGAATTATTTACAGTTCTCGAAGTTTCGTAGCTTGTTAGAGTAGAAAATTCTGAGTTCGTACGGTCGTTTCAAAGTCAGAAAGATGAATTTTCATCAAGAAGAAATGTCTTTGATATGAACTGCTACTACATGGTGATAAAGATTTTTAACAGGGTACCAAGAGACGTAAGAGTCCTCCTTCCGAACCGGTGGGTTCATTGTAAATGGTAAAATCATTTCATGTTCACTAATTGTAGCTTTTTACTATCCATCTGTGGTTAAACTCAAATCTTTTTAAAACAAAGCTAACTAGGTCTAGGTGGCTTTTAGATAAAAGTTTTTATGACCTTAAAGATTTTTTGTCAGAAAACCATTAATCTATTTCAAAATATTTATTGACATTATAATCTACTGTACAATGCTTTTATCATTATTATGTAATTTGCATTGATTGTTATTGTATTAATTGACAGAATTTAAAATAATATAAGTAAGTATCTGTAATATCAACTAAGTTTCTGCATGCTAGCGTAAACCTAGCGGACATGTATGAGCAATATAACATAACTGTAACAGCGTAGTTCTTACCATGTGCCATAGCAAATAAACTGGCAGTGGGCCTGTCATAATGCTAGCAGTCACCAGAGATGGGGAAGAAAGTCTCTCAGTTCAGTAGTTATTAAAATATCAAAATATCAAAATTGTACTTTTCCCAAAATGCACCTTTATCAAAACTAACCTTTCTTAAAATGCACCTTTCTCAAAATGAACCTTTCGCAGTGCTAAAAGCGCTGCGAAAGGTCAATTTTGAGAAAGATGCACTTGGAGAACGGTACGTTTTGCGTACGAGATGCATTTTGCGAAAGGTATATTCTGGGACTGAACCAAAAGACCAATCACTGTTTTGTTTTCATTGTCTACCATCGAGCTGGAACAAGATCGTCTGGTCTTTAATGTCTCTATATGTCAGCTATTCAACGCAATATACTTACGAGTATCTATGATCAGACTCTGTTATCAAATGCGGCATTATTTATTAGTACCTACTATCCAGACAGTGTTATCGGCCGCAGTGTCCCCAACGTCCTGACCCTTGACCTTGTTGCCCAGAGTTGTTGCTAACTAGAAAGGTTTGTCGTCTCTTACTTTTTCTAGATAAACATGTTTTCTTGTTTCTGTAATAAGTAGGTACTTGTTTTTAACATGATAGCCAAATAGCCTTTACAGTTCAAGAATTTTGTGATTAGGGCGATCATGCACATGGCTCGGAAAATCTATGATCTAGAGATTTCATTTCACAACGTGATAAGGATAGGGCGAAACCTCTCTAGATTTTTTAATGTTTTTTTCCACGCCCTATCAAGCTGTATGAATCAACTGTCTATCAAGATTTTCCCAGGAGACTACAGCATGGGCTTCTACAAATAAGGCGTGAAGAGGTTTTAACAGTGTTGGCAACGCTAATGAATACCGATGCCCCTGGAATTGCAGGCGTCGTTAACTCTCATGTAATAACAAAAAAAGCAGAGAGAGACAGAACTCAGAGGAAAAGAGACACACACATAAACTGATTTATCTACAACTTTTCAATAATTGTACAGAATTTTTAGGTACCTATATCAAATGTCTATATTGTTAACAAATGTTTCGCCGTAACAAACTGCCTAAATCCATATATGCTACGATACCTGCTACACATCAGATGGGTATACGTGTTTTATAAAAATAGGTAGGTACAATGAAACTGAAATTTAATTAAGAAAATGAAATCATGCTCCGTCACAACCATTAAAGTTTAATCTGGTGAAAGATTAAATTTTTTATGACGGCTGCTCTGTGAATAATGAGTGACGTCAAAGAAAATGGATCGTAAAAAAACGTTTTAATGGCGTCATCTATAGAAATAAGACGTAGGTACCGCGACATATCCCGATTTCTTTAAAAAAAAATGGTGAGCAGTATCATGGACATGTATCGGCCGTGTGTTGTACGTGAATACGTTATGTGCACTAAAATTATCACAAAATGGCAGCGCTTCCCGCTCCCCCGAACACGATGTTCCGTAGTTCTGGAATAATAAATTCTTTGATCCTTCATCTATCCAGTGGCGTGATTGAATTTTGGATGGAGTGGAGATGATAGATTTGTAGCTGCAACACCAAATTGCATGTGTTCCCCGATCTTTTTTGTCTTTTTTTTTTATACTACGTCGGGTGGCAGACAAGCATACGGTCCGCCGGATGTGAAGCGGTTACCGTAGCCATATTAACGCTTGCAACATAAAATAATGCTCGCGCGCCACCACCCCCGCTGCCAACGCAGCATTCGCCTCTCCTTCCTTTCTTTCTGGTGACCTCACTCACCGCAGGAACACAACAAACCTCAATGGAATTGTCATTTGGCTGCGGTATTCTGTGAGGTGAAAGTACATTCCCCAGTCAAGTAGCTTACAATTATGCTCCCTACCTCTCTTTTCGCCAGAGCTTCGTTTGTCAGTAACTGCTTACTGCACCGCGTCCACCGCGTGCAGGTGAAGTTGGCTTTGGTTTAAGATGTTCATGATGTTCAAAGACAAATAAATAAATAAAGACAAATTACACAGCGCCATCTAGCCCCGAAGTAAGCGAAGCTTGTGTTATGGGTAATATACAACTGATAAACATACGTAAATACATTTTTTTTAACCGACTTCAAAAAAGGAGGAGGTTCTCAATTCGACTGAATATTTTTTTTGTATGTATGTTATTCGATATCTTTGCTAATTGTGAACCGATTTTTATAATTCTTTTTTTATTTGAAAGAGTATAAGAGTATGATTGCAAGGTGGTCCCATATTCACCAAGTCAGGATCTGATGATGGGATGCCAGGGAAATCAAGGGAAACCCTTAAATTTTATAAGCACGTATGGTCAAATTCATTTTTTTTATTTGAAAGGGTAATTGCGAGGTGGTCCCATATTCACCAAGTCAGGGTCTGATCATGGGATCCCAGAAAAATCGAGGGGAAACCCTTAAATTTGCCCTGTGGTAGCAGGCAGAATAGAATTGTGCCACTCCATTGCTCAGCGCTGGATGTCGTACAAGGCGACTAAGGAATCTTGTGTCACGCGATAACTTTTCTCACGGAAGACGGGCAGCAGCGTCTGCCGGGGTATTCCACCAATAAGCTGCGCTCGCCAACTGAAGTCGGTTTCAATTTTTTTTTAAATCAACTTTATTTGTAAATACATCCTACTTATGATACATAGAAAACACCCAGACCCAGACAAACAGACATGTTCATGCACACAAATGTTTGTCATGTGTGGGAATCGAACCCACGAGCGTTAGTGTCGAAGCCGCGTCATTGACCGCTACGCCACCGAGCTCGTCAACTTACACACCAAGATCAATCACTTACACACCTAAATTATTAATTATCTCAAGTAGGAGCACGGAGGACCGTGCCTGGGTACACACGTTGAGCCGTCAATTACGGTTGTTGTCATTACTCCATTTGATGACAGTATGACAGTGGTCAAGCCGTGTTTAGGATTGCAAGGTGGAAAAAAAATATATATCCATATATATCGATTAACTCGATATCGATATATCGTTCTAGAAAATGGGTATACCGATAAAATATCGATATTTTTCTGTTTCTTTTTGAAAATATTTAAATAAACCCAAAATCTCTTTTTAGTTGTATCAAAAGTTCCTTGATTACGTAAATAATAATACTCTACAAAATTGAAGAGAGTTTCAAACATTGTTATTGTTGTTTTTTACTATTGAATAACCTTATTTGTAAAAATAATTATAATGGGTCAGGGCCTCAAAAATTTTCTTTTTCGCTAAACATTCCGAGTATTTGTTTCGACCACCAATCAAAAATAGAGGTTAAAAGTTAGTTTGTTTAGTTTCTGTCCACCACCGATTGTACACACATACCCTCCTATTGAGATTCGCAGTCGGATAAAGAGATTTTTGCTCACTTATTAATTAGCACATGCTGAAAAGAACGCATATAAGAAAACACTATCTGTTATAAATGTAATAATATATTTATTAACAAGCGTAGACAATGACGTAGAAGACCATATAATATAACGTGGATAACGGCTGTGATGTGCGCCCGCGCCTCGGACGCCACATCTGTATCAACGGCGGATGCTGCAGGAGGATGACTTGGCGCGCTGGATCTTCTTCAGCAACACCTGGAAATAATGTACTTTATGTAGTATGAATGACCACTCGCTTGTATTGTCCTCAGCTACCCTCTCAAACGCATCTGGAATAGTTTGGAACGCGCCTATTCTCTGTGATTTAGTTCAATTGGCCGACAACTTGGTGGAACCATAGGGGGAACCTTAGCCTAGTGTCCTCACACTAGGCTAAGCCTGTATCGCTGCTTTGAAATCTGTAATTTTGGTAAATAAATATTCTATTACATTCTATATCCTGTAACTGTAATACTCTATGTGCGGCTGATTCGTTAACCGTAGCATCTGTAACACTACGCGGCGTTCTCATAATGTACTGTAAGTGTAACGCTCTACGTGCGACAGACCCCTTTGTCCGTAGTATCTATAGCACTACGCAGGTCTCATAATATACTGTAAGTGTAACGCTCTGCGAGCGACAGACCCCTTTGTCCGTAGTATCTATAGCACTACGCAGGTCTCATAATATACTGTAAGTGTAACGCTCTGCGAGCGACAGACCCCTTTGTCCGTAGTATCTATAGCACTACGCAGGTCTCATAATATACTGTAAGTGTAACGCTCTGCGAGCGACAGACCCCTTTGTCCGTAGTATCTATAGCACTACGCAGGTCTCATAATATACTGTAAGTGTAACGCTCTGCGAGCGACAGACCCCTTTGTCCGTAGTATCTATAGCACTACGCAGGTCTCATAATATACTGTAAGTGTAACGCTCTGCGAGCGACAGACCCCTTTGTCCGTAGTATCTATAGCACTACGCAGGTCTCATAATATACTGTAAGTGTAACGCTCTGCGAGCGACAGACCCCTTTGTCCGTAGTATCTATAGCACTACGCAGGTCTCATAATATACTGTAAGTGTAACGCTCTGCGAGCGACAGACCCCATTGTCCGTAGTATCTATAGCACTACGCAGGTCTCATAATATACTGTAAGTGTAACGCTCTGCGAGACCCCTTTGTCCGTAGTATCTATAGCACTACGCAGGTCTCATAATATACTGTAAGTGTAACGCTCTGCGAGCGACAGACCCCTTTGTCCGTAGTATCTATAGCACTACGCAGGTCTCATAATATACTGTAAGTGTAACGCTCTGCGAGCGACAGACCCCTTTGTCCGTAGTATCTATAGCACTACGCAGGTCTCATAATATACTGTAAGTGTAACGCTCTGCGAGCGACAGACCCCTTGTCCGTGGTATCTATAGCACTACGCAGGTCTCATAATATACTGTAAGTGTAACACTCTACGTGCGACAGACCCCTTTGACCGTAGTACCTGTAGGCCTGTAGCACTACGCGGGATTCTCGTAATTTACTGTAAACGTACCGCTCTACGAGCGACAAAACCATTTATCCGTAGTATTTGTAGCAACTACGCGGCGTTCTCATAATGTTAGTGTAACGCTCTACGTGCAGCAGATCCCTTTGACCGTAGGATCCATACTACTACAGTGGAGGGAACCACTTTTTTGTACCCTTGCTTAATTTGTGGTCAAAAGTTACCAGAGCACATTGTAACGGCTTTTCAGTTTCTCATTATTAGTATAATTTGTAAACTATTTGCCATACAAATTTTAAGTTCTTGACTTAAAATTTGTATGGCAATGGTAATTTTAAAACGTGATACACTATTTAACAGTACCTATACAAAAACACCATACAATACACAATATTATATGACTAAGGTATGTCACATTAGTATATAATATCGTGTCTTTAGATAAAATATAGAATAGAAAACAAGTAATTAAAATATAATGCGCCGTAGTAATTACCTATTTGTGACGAATCTGTGACAGACAAGGGCGTAGCTGTGTCGCTCATCAATCCTTCAACATCAGTCACATAAATCACATCACATCACAGGCTATACCAATATTTGTTCTGAAAACAAGAATCGAACCCGGTGTCCTTGCTTTCTATTAATATATAATATATTGCTACGTAAAAAGGTGTAAAGTCGTTCTATTTTTCATATGCCATTTTTATTTACAAAACCCTGACAGTTCCTTAGCACATTGAGAGCGAAACTGTTCACGTAGTTTAGCCTCTCAAAATAGACGATAAAGTCAACAAACGCATATCAAACACAGTCGGCAACAAGTTTATTTTCTGCAGTAATTATAAAAAAATAAGATATTCCTGGACCAATTACATGGCCATCTAATCCAAAACTAAAGCTTGTACTTGTACTATGGGTACTAGTTAACTGATAATATACTTAAATACATTTTTTTTTGTAAATACATAGGGACCATTCATTTATTACGTAAGACGATTTAGGGGGGTCGGCCATGTCTTATTTTTTCTTACAAGGGAGTGGGAGGTCTTGATAGTTCTTACGTAAGATCACAAATGCGCAATGTTAAAATTATAGATGAATAATTAAAACCAAAGTTTATAACTTGTAAGTACAAATAAACATTTCTAAAAATTGTTACTTAGAAAAATTGGTTTTTTCCTTTAGATTCTTACGTAATAAATATTTAACAGGGGGGAGGGGGTCGGCCTATTCTTATTTTTTCTTATAATAGGGGGGAAGGGGTCAAAAAATAGCGAAATTAGTCTTACGTAATAAATGAATGGCCCCATACATACCTATAATACATAGAAAACATACAGAGCAAGACAAGCGAACATGTTCATGCAGACAAACATTTGTCGTGAGCGTAGATCGAACCCGCGGCCTCGAAGTCAAACTGGCCATTGCTAACTATTCGACCACCGAGCTTGTCAAATACTATTTTATTAGAAAATCAAATCAAAATGTATTTATTGTGTTAAATCTACTTTCGGTTTGCTTCTTCAGAATCGCATTCGTGATTGTCTGCTTGACCCGAAGGTTGACTTTTTTACTGGTAGAGAATGCGTTTAGCGTTAAGTCCGCCTTTTGTACCATTGTATATTTTTGTGGTCAATAAAGTTTTTAAATAAATAAGTTACTAGAGCACATTTTAACGGCTATTCAGTTTCTCATTGTTTTTTTTTATACTACGTCGGGTGGCAGACAAGCATACGGCCCGCCTGATGTGAAGCAGTTACTGTAGCCATATTAACGCTCGCAACATAACATATTGCTCGCGCGCCGCCACCCCCGCTGCCACCGCAGCAACTCCTTCCTTTCTAGTGACCTCACTCACTCGCAGGAACACAACAACCCTCAAGGGAATTGTTATTTGGCTACGGTATTCTGTGAGGTGGAGGTACATATCCCAATCGGGTAGCTTACAATTACGCTCCCTACCTCTCTTTTCGCCAGAGCTTCGTTTGTCAGTCAGAAGGGTGCACCACGTGCAGGTGATGTTGGCTTTGGTTCAAAGATGTTGATGTACCACTTGCACCCCATCATTATTTGTATAATTTCTTTTTGTTAGCTGGAGAGAGAAATCTATGGAAGAGTTATCTCTTCCAGAGATCTCTCTCGCTCGCCTTTGCATAACTATCGTACCTTTAACTACCTTTACTGTATAATAATTTATATGCAGTAAAGAATAAAGAATAATTTGTACACTATTAGAACAACCTAAAGTTTTCACCCACAACTTCCTACATGCATGACCAAGAGATCTACTCACACTGTAATGTAAATCCAAAGTTTCGGGTAAACCTTCGGAATTTCGTTTCAAAGTTTCGAAGTTTCATCCAACAAGGTTTCAATCAGTATCTAAATTTCTTCACGTCGAGTGCCAGGCAAACATACGGCCTGTCTGATGTGAAGCGGTTACCGCAGCCATATTAACGCTCGCAACATGAAATATCGCTCAGGCGCTTCATCTCCCGATACCAACACAGTAACTCCTTCCTTTTTGGTGACCTTACTCACTCACATTAACCCAACTTTCAAGGGAATTGTTAATTGTTATTTGGCATTGGTAATCTGTGAGGTGGAGGTACATCCCCAGTCGGACAGCTTACAAATACGCTGTACCCTACCTCTCTTTCGCCAGACGGTAGAGTGCATCACGTGGTTTTGGCTCTAGAGGTCGTACGGAGCCACTTACGCCCCAATGAACATGAAATATTGACATTGCAATAATTGTTTCCTCAAAGACACTACATAATGGCGAGTTAATACAACCTTCATATTGATTGAATAGTTTAGTCGAATTGTGTAAATGCAACGTTTTTACAGAACTACACGTTATGACTATGGAAATGTAGGTCGCTTGCTCGTCAATACGCTGCAATACAAAGAGCTGTTGATCGATAATAATAATTGTTCAATTTTTTAATTTTATTCAAAATCCGATTGATGTGGGTTTTGGCTTAAAATTATCAGCTCTGTATATTAGGAATAGTTAACTATTGTACATACTAGTGATGTGTCGTCGACGGGTTTGCCGTCAACGAAACGAGACCGTTTATCCACAACGTTAAACTAGTTTAAAAAACAGTCTAATTTTCGACTAGTTTGCGTCGTCGACTATTATAGTGGTGGGTGGGTCGTCGACGATTTTACAGTCAACGCAACGAGACCGTTTACCGTCGACGATGAACTAGTTTAAAAAAAAGCAGTCTAATTTTCGACTAGTTTACGTCGTACCGCGTACCAGGTGAACCGTACGTAACACATCCTAAGTATGTCTTAGGATGTGTTACGTATGGTTCACCTGCGTGGGCAGATAGGGCTACTATAGGTGCAGCACGTCGTAAATTGCTTCAAAGCCAGCGCCTTGCTCTGATATTTTTATGTAAGTCGTATAGAACTGTAAGCACCGAGGCGCTACCCGTGCTAGCAGGTGTGTTACCAGTAGACTTAGAAGTACAACGCCGCGCTTCAATGTACTATACATCTAAAAATATGGTCCCTGATTTCTTGAAAACTCGTGATCGTGAAAAAATAGTTAGACTGTTTAAACCTATTAATGAAGTATTTGAAACATTGCTGTCTGAATGGCAGGAAAGGTGGGAAACTTCTACCAAAGGACGCCACTTGTATCTGTTCTTTCAATCGGTAAGAGATAGATTAAAGAAAAAGTGGTTAGAAGTCGACCACCCCGTTGCGCAATTTTTAACTGGACGTGGCAATTTTAAGGCAAAACTCTTTTCGTTTAAATTAGTGCCGTCGCCCTTATGTGAATGTTCTACTGCTAATTCTGAATTCGATCAAACAGCACACCATGTTCTCTGGGAGTGTGATCTTTGGCGGCGGGAGCGGGATGACATGTTGAATTCATTGCAAGTTGCATCCGGGGTAGTATACTATTCAGATTTGGTAGCAACAAGCGAGAATTACCAAGCGTTCAGACGATTTTGCAATTCATATTATTGGAATCGATGTGTTAGGTAACAACTCAATGTTTTAGGTCCCCAATAGTGTTAGAAACTTAAAATCCGTGGTGCTTTTAATGCCTTATTTGCCATATTGCTGTCTCTCACATTGCTAAGAGGGGAAGTCAAATTCCAAAAGCTTCCTACTCCTACTAATTTCTTCTGATTAAATTCGTTGTGAGTTCCAAGACAGCCGTAGTTTTACCCCCGGGACTGCAATGGACTTCATTGTTCATTGCCTTTTTTGGCGGTCGCCGCTGTTAATCCTGG
Source organism: Hypsopygia costalis (assembly GCA_937001555.2). Classification (NCBI taxonomy): domain Eukaryota; kingdom Metazoa; phylum Arthropoda; class Insecta; order Lepidoptera; family Pyralidae; genus Hypsopygia; species Hypsopygia costalis. The sequence goes on along the minus strand of OW443344.2, from coordinate 7,076,423 downwards.
CTACACAGGGGACACAGTGGTGGGAATGTGTGGTGGGCCCCCGTAGTTTACGTCGTCGAGTGGTGGGTGGGTCGTCGACGATTTTACAGTCGTCAGTCGACGCAACGAGACCGTTTACCGTCGACGATAAACTAGTGTAAAGAAAAAACATGTGGCACTCGAGGACTGCCGCGGTAAAGCTATTGCATTTATCAACTTATGCAATTATAATTATTTATTTATTTATTTGTTTATTTATTTATTTACTTATTTAGCTTGTTTGGCCGTTTGGCCGTTTGCTTGTTTGCCCGTTTGGCCGTTTGCCCGTTTGATCGTTTGACCGTTTGCCCGTTTGCTTTGGCCGTTTGCTCGTTTGGCCGTTTGCCCGTTTGGCCGTTTGGCCGTTTGCCTATTTGGCCGTTTGCCCGTTTGGTCGTTTGCTCGTTTGGCCGTTTGCTCGTTTGGCCGTTTGCTCGTTTGGCCATTTGCTCGTTTGGCCGTTTGGTCGTTTGCCCGTTTGGTCGATTACCCGTTTGGCCGTTTGATCGTTTGCTCGTTTGGCCGTTTGGCCGTTTGCTCGTTTGCCTGTTTGGTCGTTTGCCCGTTTGCCTGTTTGGCCGTTTGCCCGTTTGGCCGTTTACCCGTTTGCCTGCCGTTTGCTCGTTTGGCCGTTTGCCCGTTTGCTCGTTTGGCCGTTTGGCCGTTTGCCCGTTTGGCCGATTGCCCGTTTGGCCGTTTGAAAGTCATATTTGACATCGTGATGTCAAATCGTGTTAGGTTTTATTTTCGTTACGGAATTTCTTGATTCGGTCGCCGCGCTCAAAGCCCGCGATAAAAGCTATGCAATAGCTTAAAAAAACAGTCTAATTTTCGACTAGTTTACGTCGTCGTCGATAAGACTATTTCTTCACATAAACGATTGGTAAACGTAAACGAACGAAAATCTCATTTGTCAAGTCACTAGACGAGACGAGACGATCGCGACGCGACGCAACGGACTCATCAACCAGTCGAAGAATAAACTAGTTTATCTGTGAACTGTAAACTAGTTTAATCGTTCACGCACAAAAAACAATTTTAAAAAACGGTCCGTTCATTCAACGCCCATCTCTAGTACATACTGCATTGTTTTTTCTAGAAGTTCAGAATATAGACATTTCTAGATCGAAAGATAGATCACTATGCTATGTGCCACAAAGACCAATAAATAGCTGCCCTCACGTCATGCACCTCGTTAGTAAGGGTCGTGATTTCCTAGCTGAATCGCCTTTTCTTCAGCCGATGCTGTATCCATCCATCCATTCCATCAGATGGACCGTAATATTGTCTACCACCTAAATAAGTATAATAATTTCTTAATCAGTAATGGATCCTATGGTGTTAGATATGGTTGGATAAGTCTTTCAAACATATGGCGAGTGTTACGACACCATTTTTGATTCAAGACTCCGAAAATTATGAGCTAAACGGTTATTAATAGATATTTGGAAAAATTCACGGCAATAGCATATAATAATAAATTAAAAAAAGGAAAACTAGCACAGCGAAGTAGGCTTTACAAGTTAACGAGTAATAGTCGACCAACTTCGATCATTATTATAGAATAGAAGTCGAGAACTTAAAAAATGTACTTGGAGAAGACAAAATTTAGTTCAAATTCCAATGGAAATTACTTAAATGAATTTGTTATATTTGTGTAAAACAAGTACGTAGTAAATATATGTAATAACAATCAAATCAAACAAAGCCTCAATTTTGTGTTTGATTTGTCGTGGCATGTTATGATGACTATTGTACATATAAAGAAACTATACATGTAAGGCTAGATAGAATCACAATACATCACATATTTTCAACATTACAAAATTCACAATACGACCGATTTAGATGAAATATTCTGACGGGCAACTACGGAACCCTAACATGCACTTGGCGGGTTTTGAGAGAAGTTACAAATAGCATGGTGTTTGGTGGATGAGGTTGGCGCTGAAGGCACAGTCAAATGGTTTCATGGTCATTGATATTCTCCGACCGCATTGGGCTAAAATTCGGAATTTATCAGTTTTAAATGTCTGAATCCAAATTTTCGCCCTGCTACTTGGCGATTAATACATCTTAACCAAGTCAAAGTCAAAGTTAAGTACAGTATGGTCACTCTCTGCCGCTCTCTCGAGTCGACCTCACCTTCCCTCTGAGACGAATCTGGAACAGTTTGCATGGCGCCTCTCTCTCTTATTTACGCGTTGCACAGACGCCATTTTTTATTAGTCCCTGGTAGTAGTAAACGACGCGACATTTGTATGGAGTGGTCGGGGTGTGCTAGGGAGCTTAAGATGTGTCAATCGCATCTGCAATGCTAAAATAGACACACCCTGTGAGGAAGAAACACAATCGACAGTTGATTATTACCATATTGTCGTGGTCAATTTGTCTCTGCTGCTTTTTCCTCATAACAGCAGCTGAAGGCACGGGTTTCCTTAGAGGCGGCTCCCGAGGAGGTATGGAAGACTTGCGGTGGTTCCTCGCACTCAGTATCTTCGATAGAAGAATATGGTTGTGTCGTTCTATCTCCCGCAATCTATCGTTTGTGAAGGACATGTTAATTCGTCGTGTCGTTGGAATTGAGACTGACCTGAAAATGGTTTGGAGAAATATCGAGATTTTAATAATCGGTTTATTTATTTGTTAATCTAAAGGGGAGTAGGTTGCTCACCAAGCCAAACTCACCAGCACCCTGCAGATGTCTGTCCTGCAGATGTCTGTGTTGCAGATGTCTGTCCTGCAGATGCAGGTGCAAACGAGGTCCTAGCAAAAGAGAGTTCGGGCATACCGAAACTAGATGCCTACTCATTAGAAATTAAAGAACTTTCGGCCCAAACTTCGGATTTTTTCTTAGGTTTTGTAGTGTGTAGGACAAAACAAGTATCAATTGTTCATATTTATTGTTATTTAAAAAGTACATTAGGCTTTGGCAAATGCAAGTCTGCATCCTTTGACTGATATTAATGAAATTCGTATTTCAAAATATCCGAACTTTGGTTCGAACTTTTCGGCCCTCTATGCTTTGACTTTATGCTTTAACCTTTTCTTCGCTAGAAGATTTCAGCCAAATTAATACGCTTGAACAGATTGTTGTGTTCCTGCTTGCTGCGAGTGAGTGAAATCAGTAGACGCGAGGACATGCTGCGTTAGTAGAGTTGGTGCCAGCGTATAAGCATTGGATGCGTCTGTAGGCTACAACTGCTTTACATCAAAAGGTCTATAGCCTTGTTTGCAGACGTAGTTTAGAAAGGAGCATAACTACATGGATTTTTAGTCGTTCAACATTTATTCATCATTACAGCTTATTATTCCACTGCTGAACAAAGACCTCACCAGTCGATTTTCAACTTGCAACAACTTCGACTTCAATCAGCAGATCGTCAGTCTAGCTCATAAGCGGCCGTACAACGTTGCGCTAGGCCTGCACTCTAAGATCTTTATGCCTCATCAGACGCTCGTACTTCGAGCTATGTGCCCGACCAATGTCACTTTAGTTCGCTCTTGGTCAGTCCTTACTTCTTTTACGGATCTCCTCATTTCTAATTTTATCCCATAAGTCCATAACTAGCCCTCTCTTTGCTTCGCTCGTTTTTTTTAAGCGACGAAGTATTGTTCGTTAAGCGACTTCGAGGTTTTTCATGAGACCTATCGTGAAAAACCACGTCTCTAATTCATAAATCACACACATTACAAATAACACGCATAAATTAAATACTTTAGTCTTTAGGCATTGAGGGACTAACATTTATTGCTTACCCGTAATCAGATCTTCCAGAAATAGAAGCTGGTCCAGCTTTACTCGACATAGAAGACTGGCTCTTAGACTGTTTCACAGAAGACTGAGTCACGCGACTTTTGACAGTGCTCTCGCTTGCTGATTTCTCAGACTTTGACTCTGTTTTAATAGATTCTTCTTCATCAGATTTATCTTCTTCAAATTCATCAGAATATGCATCGTCATCGTTATTGTCTGATTTTGATTTGTCGCCATCAGATTCGTACACGCATGTTTCGACACAAATATTTGGGGGTCGTTTCACAGCGTCCACGATGCATCCCATCTCCGAAAGTTCTTTGGAGAGTTCATCGACTTCGTTATTGTTTTCTTCCTTGTACAACTGTTTAGATTTGGCTTTGTTAGAGTCGCCGGAGGAATACTGTGTGTCTATATAGCCGCTGCCGTCTACTTCGCTCGCTTTGCGTGACATATTGTGTGCGCTAAAGCGTGCTTTTGCCGAGTTACCGCTAAAAAAATAATAAAGAATGATGTCCTCTATACATTACAAGTGTTTAATCTACTTCTATTGTCACCTTGTGATTACATTACAGTACTTTCATTAAATAAGAGAAGTGTAACTTGCACATTGCCTCCGTCGTGCCCCACGAAGACGGCAATGCGCGAGTTATCATTCTTGTGTTGCAACCGATTACCCGCCTTTTTGTGTACTACGGTAACTGCTATAGTTCAGGACTGAATTCTTGCTTGTTATATATAAGTAAATATTTATTTTACTAATAATATGCAATATGTCAAGATTACTATAATGCTTACCGATTTTGCTCGTGCACTTTATAAAATCTTTTAAATAAAAGGAAAATCCGACTTCATCGAAGAGAAAAATTAGGGTCAATTCATTACAACATTATAACTTGACTTGAGTGAAATCAGATTCTCTTCTTATTTGAAAGATTTTGTTTCACAAGACTCAGTTTATATTAGAATAACGCCAGTTGTTATAATCAGATACAAATTTTTGAAGTGAAAACTTCTTTAGCGACGTTGTGCACTTTTTGGGATGGGTAAAAAATGTTAAACTCGCGTCAGGATCACGTGGCCTGATCGAAAATTCGTAAGACAAAGCTGCGAGAATTTTGTAAATTCAACTTTAAGTTAAGACTATACGATTGAGATTGCTTTGATAATTTTAAATAATTGCAATAGTTTCGCCATTCAACGCTAGATGTCTAGGTGCTACAAAGTTTTGCGTGGTTTTACTATTCTCTAGCAGGTAGCACTACGTATTTCATCATTCTATTATAATTCCTATGTCGTTTCAGTAAGACACAAAATGTTTTCACGTCTACCGGCACTCCCGGAGTGCAACCCGTTGTTTTTTTTTCATGGAATCAACTTTTTTCGATGAATTAAAAATAACTGATTCGTCGGTTAAAATAGTTATGCACCATATTTAACCATTTATGCCATATATAATGGTTAAATATGGTATCATATTTACCATGTATGCCCTCAGCATAAAATATAGTAGGTCCTTGTACTGTTGCGGATGAACAAGCTCTATGGCGAATGTGCGGGTGTCAGTCTAATTGAACACGCAAGTTAATCAACGTCAGCCGTAGCCTGTCAATGGATGGGTTTATTTAAATCGAGCTCCTCTGTGCTACGGATGACCGTCAGTCCAAGCTATTGTCATTAGATGACAGTCCTTAAGCTAAGTTAGTGGCCTTTAGGCGGCTTGAAAACACAGGCCTCAGCCAACCCGCAGTTAAACAGCGTGGTGGAGTATGCTCTGAATCCTGTCTACTGAGGGGAAACCATCCCAGCAGCGGGATGAATAAGGGCTGACGACGACGACTTGTATGGTACTTAATCTGTGACATTAGTGGCTACCAACAAAATTAATTTAATAAGGCAGATACAAACAATACCTGAAGCCCTACCGCCGAAGCTGAAGCCGATTACATCAAATATTTTGATTCGAAAAATAGGTCTTACGTTTTAGTTATTGACAAACATCTTCAGCTTTGTCGGCAGAACTACAGGGTTTCCTACCGGCTAATCTAAACACAGGAAAGTACCATAAATATCAGCTGAAATTAGATATTTGCAATCAAAAAACTGCGAGTGAGCGAGATCACCAGAAAGGAAGGAGTTGCTGCTTTGACTGCGGCGGTGGCTGGGGTGCGAGCGATATTTCATGTTGCGAGCGTGAATATGGCTACGGTAACCGCTTCACATCAGGCGAGCCGTATGTTTGTCTGCCACCCGACGTAGTGTAACAAAAATCCGATGGAAATCGGATTCAGCTTAGCCGATGATTCAAATAAATAGTTTTCCAAAATATCCTGTCATATCAAGCTTAACTAGTGAAAAATATTTATCCAATCAAAAGCATCGATCGACACAGTATCTGTATGCATATTATCCTGATAAAAATGCGATAACATGAGAGGTTCCTACTAACTGCACTATCTACCTGTTAACTGAACATTCTATTTATTTGTACATGTAGACCGTGTAATACAATAAATATACTGTAACAATACTAACAATATAATAATAAAGCGTAGGTACTTTTTTAATACCTACGCTTTATTATCATATATTATATATATTTATAATTATTTATCCTATATATAATTAATTACAAAAGCACAATACGAACAAATTAACATAAAAGAAAATCACAGAAAATAATTTCTACATAATTTACAAATAACATTTGTTTTTTAACAAGCTCACAGTTATTTTATCTGCAGTCATGCACGTCCGGTATTGTTTTTATATTTCGTAATACTTGTATAATAAAAATCAGACTTTATTGATCAAAATAGCAATAAATAATCAGAAATCAATAGTACATAGCGACAGCCAAACAAATATCGCGCGTTTTGGTTGCATAGTTTGCGTTTCGTTTCCATGACGAAATTTCGTTGCACGCAAAATACTGCATTATACTACTGTGTAATAAATTGAATGTGTCAGATAAATAGATCATCACTTGCTTGTTTTTTTTTTCAAGTATTTTTTTAATATATAACTATATATTATTATGTATAATATGTATGTACAGTATAAATCGATCGATTAAAATGTGGATTGTGAAAAACATACATGTAAAGGTATTATGTCATCTGGGTCGATTTTGAGGACTTTTTGACACGAACGTGGTGAGCGCGGTTGTGGTTCTAAACAAATTATTTTTTATATATATATATGAGAGGGCGGGAAATGAGCATGTCGGTCATTTGATGGAAAGCAATCACCACCGCCCATGGAGATCAGCAACACCAAGGAGTCACCAATCCGTTGCCAGCCTTATAAGGGAAATAGAGACCCTGTTCTTGAAAGCTCCCATGTCATAATTATTCGGAAGTACAGCTGAAGGAAGTTGATTCTACAATTTCTCAGTTGGTAGTTTACTAAGATGTCTTAGGAAATGTACTGTGGTAGATTGTATATTGATATTGATTTATTTATTTATTTATTTAAAACTTTATTGACCACAGTAAAAGGGTACAAAAGGCGGACTTAATGCTATTGCATTCTCTACCAATCAACCTTTGGGAGTGCAGAGCAACACGATTGCGGCTATCCCAAATAAATAACTTAATACCTACTGTAAACACAATAATATATGTAACTTAAACGATAAAAGATAAATAATACTTAAAAGATAAATATAATAAAATTAATATACATACTTAAACATACATAGTTATATACAAATATACATACCTACAAATATATACACATATATAAATATAAGGACAAATGCTACATAAAGTGACGATATTAATGTCAGATGACTACTGCTTTAACAAACCCTGTAATAAATAGGCGCGCACCTTCTTCTTGAAAGTAAATTTACTGGGAGAGCTCCTAATAGCTTCCGGTAATGCATTCCAAAGACGTGAAGCTTGTAGACTAAAGGAGTTGGACATAAAGCCGGAATGGAAAAGTGGGATTGAGAGTAAATAAGAATTGTTTGAACGAAGTTCAAGCTTATGAGAATCGCAAAGATACTGAAACATGCATTTCATGTATTCTGGAGAATGAGGATTGAAAAGAATTGAGTAAAGCGTACAAAGCAACCTTAAATGTCGACGCTGACGAATAGGAAGCCAACCTAATTTGGACCGGTAAGAAGAAATGTGATCAAATTTTCGGAGACAAAATATAAATCGAATGGCATTATTAATAAGCCGGTCAAGTTTATTAAGGAGATCTTCATTGAGGTCAGGATAACACACATCAGCATAATCTATTAGTGGTATAACAAGGGATTGAATAAGTGTGACCTTTGTAGCAATAGGGAGAAAATTCCTATACCGATTGAGAAATCGCAATGTAGATACTACCTTACGACTCACTTCAGCAATTTGAGATGTCCAGCTTAAAGTGCAATCAATATGTAGGCCGAGATTTTTAACACTTGTGCTGAAAGGGATACCAGAATTATTAAAATTGATAGAAGACATGGAACTGATATCTATTTTCGCAATTTGCCGTGAACTACCTACGAGAATTGCCTGGCACTTGTTAGGGTTTACCGGTATTCCAAAACTGTCCGACCAGGATTTTATTTGGCAATGATCTGCATTCAATTGAGAAATACCTAAATTCAAGTTATCTACAGTCGTTTGCACATAAATTTGCAGATCATCGGCATATAAATGGTAAGAGCAACCAAGCGAAAAGGACAGAAAATTTATGAAAATGGAAAACATTAGAGGGGACAAAATACCGCCCTGAGGTACGCCAGTTGTCAGATCATTCCAATCCGATATCTCGCGACCTACTCGCACTGCCTGCTGCCGACCTCGAAGATAAGCTGAAAACCAATTTAGCGCCGAGGATGAGAAATTAGAGTGTTTTAAAATGGCTAATAAGATATCATGGTCTACCATGTTAAAAGCATTGGAGAAGTCTATGAGAACAACAATAGTGACCATTCTATCTTCCATACCCCTGCGTATATCTTCCGTGATTTTAAGGAGAGCAGTAGCAGTACTGTGCCCAGGTCGAAAACCAGACTGAAACGGCGAGAGTAGATTGTTGGAGAAGATGAACTTGGACACCTGCTTATGTGCGACGGCTTCCTGGATTTTTGAGAGGAAAGGTAAAATAGAAATAGGTCTATAGTGATCCAACAGCTGAGGAGAGGAAATTTTCGGAAGGGGTGTTACTAGCGCTTTGCCCCTATTCTTTGCCTTGATTCTTAATATAGATAGTGTATTTTGTGTATTGTGGAGAAAGTCACTTGAGTGCATAAACTTTTGAGTGCATAAACTCATTTGAGTGCATAAACTTATTACAATTAAAAGTGTTTGAATCAGGCTGTCGAGTCATTCCAAGAATTCGTGCCAAACCGCAGAAAAACTGTACCAAATAGTTTTTACTGTTGACTTATTACAAGTAATGGAAGAACAAGAAGATTCCTGATATTTTCCGGCATGTCCCTGAAGCTGGGAATAAGTTGAAATAATGTCGATTAATACTCAAAGTGAAATAATACAAAGATGGACTCTAAAGAATATTAATTCCAGAGCCGTAAAGCTATTTGATAAATAACTAGGTCGATTTTGATATCTGACATTTTGGTTTATTTGACGTTTCGTATCACAGAAAATCGTTCAGTCTCCTGGTTGTTGTTTCATTCACACTTCAAAAGAAAAACCTTTGGTTCTATGGGTTAGACGAGAAATTTGGCCGTGCAATAATGATTTTTTGATAAACTCTACGTTTAAGTTAGTTAGAGCAACAAATTAAATTGTAAAAATGGTCACTATAATTAAAAACCAATTGCTGAAACATCTGTCGAGGTATGTTACTGCCTACCATTTTAATCTCGCCCTTTTAGCCAGTGCCTGATTTAATTAAATTAATTTGCACAGTGATAATTGTAACAATTGACGTAGTTAATAATTCGTATGGCGCATAATTGAGTTAAGGTGCTGTATACGCAGTGTCTACAACTGTACTCGTTGTTCTTCTAGAAAAATTACATGGTTTTTTTTTTGTATTTAGATAATATACGTCAAAATGTGTTTAACGCGTGTCTCTTTCACCGCCTACAATGGCAAATAAATTTAGGTACCGAAAATAAAAAGTCAGATAAAGAAAACTACATAATAAATATTTTTTATAAATAAAAATGAATGTTTGTCTGTATGCCTTTTATGCTTTCGTTTACCGCTCATCCGATTGCAATGAAGCTTTGGTGGGATATTCTGGGTATACTGGGTAAGGTTTAGACAGGACAATGTCTGTCAGGTCAGCTAGTATTTTATAAATTATAGTGAATGATAAATATATAGGTACTACCCAGCCATAACACAGTTTGTGTATACACACATCTACACTAGCACGGGGGCTAGGATTGCCAACTTTTATTTACAAGAAAAACAGTATATTAAAAGCTGCGTAGCAAAACAAACAGTATAGTAAGGCCCAGTGCATGCGGAGCAGTACAATAAACAGTGCTATGGTCAAATGAAGTTTTTTTCAACAGTATTAAAGCATAGAAAACAGTATAATACTGTTTTTAACAGTATGGTTGGCAACCCTAGCGGGGGGTAGTTCTTTATCTTCACTGTTATAGGTACCATTTCGGATATTAATAAAAAGATGTTAATTACCCTGTAAATTAAATACTCTCTAATAGTAATAACCAATTGTCACCGTAAAATATAAAAAAAAAGAAAAAAAAAATGTAGTAATAAAACTTTATAGGTTCACGAAGAATCTGTCGCCAGAACAAATTTCGCTATCTGCACTTCGGGGTTCCGGCGAGCTCCATGACCTCACCTTGGATGAGGATCTTCTGACTGATCTGCTGGAGTTGCCGGGTTGGGTGCGTTTGACGTCGGCTAGATGCAACAGAGCCACATTCAGAATACAATGGACAAAATTGAAGACTGTTCCCATAGTATTGGTAAGGATTAAGGATCAATAGTTTAATAAAAATTTTTATTCTGCCTAAGGGGCCATCTATAAATTCCATCACACGTTAAGGGGGGGTTAAGGGGAAGGATCCTAAATTTTGTGATGTGACATTTCAAAATCAATTATAATCTAAGTGTTAAAACACAAACTTTGAACTATTAATGAAAAACTCAAAAATATTTGCAAGTCTAGATGTAAATTTGCAAAATATGTGACGTAACACATATATGATGTTTCATTAACATCATCTTCATATGACCCTTGAGCTCCTTTATCAAGAACATTGATCATCAACGATGGGACTGATACATTATGAAAGCTTTTTTCAGTGTATTTCAATTCATTCTATAGTAAAAATGCATCTCAGAAAGGTGCGTGCATTCTACATTGGCCGCGCGCGTGGCGCGAGCGATATTATATGCTGCGAGCGTTAATGTGGCTGAAGTAACCGCTTCGCATCAGGCGGTCCGTATGCTTGTCTGCCGACATAGTATTATATAAATTATGGCCATGCATTATTTGAACACAAATTTTCAATTCATGTAAATTTCTTAAAATTATTTCTGTAAGTCTGATTGTTGTACATTAATATTTTTTTTTTTATACATACCAACTTTGTATGCACAATATTGAGATAAGTAGGTGGCCCGAGCTGGCAGCGGGGGTAGTGGTGCGTGAGCAATATTTCATATTGCAAGCATTAATATGGCTACAGTTACGCTTCACATCAGGTGGGCATTTTGCCTATTTACCTAACCTAACCTGACATAGTATAAAAAAAGCAAACCATGTTAATATGTTTATTTAAGATTATAGACTTGAAATTGAGTGGTCTTTGAATTATGAGTATTTATTTTTCTCATTCTCACATGGTAACTCTAAAAAACTGTTTAAATAGGATTTTAGCTAAACATTTTGCTTTTCTGCGAAATATTTCCCTTAAAAATCAGTTACCTGTTGGTGTCTCTGGGCTGCGGTGAGTGCTTATCATCAGGTGACTCACATGCTTGTTTGTCCCCCTCCTTAATAAATAAAACTTGTGAAGGTGATAAACCAAGCAACCGAAATTACTGTTACGGTAAGCAACCTTCAGTTTACCATCACCATTTTTGGAGAAGCCTAAAATGTATTCATTAAGAATTGTTTTGACAGGAATGAGTGCTGCCCCAAAAAACATAAATGTTAGCTTTATTAATGAATAATTTACATTTGAAATGAACAATACTGCAGACAAGTATGAATAATTTATCAATTTGAACTCTGAAACACAACAATAATAGCCTGGATGTGATAACAAATCGATGAAATGTTTGTCATTGTTAATTTACGACAATCTTACAAACAATATTATAGTAACATAAAAGAAAGAGATAAGGATAAGTCCTATCCTAAGGTATAAGTTCGCCTTTGTACTGCTTTGTTTTACATTTTATTTGTTATTTTATTTTTGACTATGTGCCGGACAGACTTCATTCTGTAAAAAGTTGTTTTTTTTTAAAAAAAAACCGAATTCAATTGGCAAGCGCAGCTTATTGGTGGAATACCCCGGGAGACGCTGCTGTCCGTCTTCCGGGAGAAAAGTTATTGCGTCACTCAAGATTCCTTAGTCGCCTTGTACGACATCCAGCGCTGAGCAATAGAGTGGCGCAATTCTATTCTGCCGGCAAATAAGGGGCAAATTAAGGGTTTCCCTCGATTTTTCTGGGATCCCATCATCAGACCCTGACTTGTTGAATATGGGACAACCTCGCAATCATACCCTTTCAAGTAAAAAAATAGAATTTGACCATACGTCCTTATAAAATTTAAGGGTTTCCCTTCATTTCTCTGGGATCCCCTCACCAGACCCTGACTTGGTGAATATAGGACCACCTCGCAATCATTCCCTTTCAAATAAAAAAAAAAAGAATTTGACCATACGTGCTTATAAAATTTAAGAGTTTCCCTTGATTTCCCTGGGATCTCATCATCAGATCCTGACTTGGTGAATATGGGACCACCTTGCAATCATACCCTTTCAAATAAAAAAAGAATTTCGAAAATCGGTTCACAATTCACGAAAATATCAAATAACATACATACAAAAAAAAAATTCAGTCGAATTGAGAACCTCCTCCTTTTTTGAAGTCGGTTAAAAATAGTCCTTTGCTTGATGGCTTCGTTGCGCGTGGCTGTGTAATCGATCACGCGAGTCAAGCAACGTCGACCGTAGCCTGTCTATGAATGGATTTATTTATCTCGAGCTCCTCCGTGCTTCGGAGGGAATGTTAAACCGTCGGTCCCGGCTGTTGTCTGATGACAATCGTTAAGCCAAGTCAGTGGCCTTTAGACGGCTTGAAAACATGCAAGTTAAGCAACGTCGACTGTAGCCTTGTCTATTGATGTCAGTGGCCTTAGGGCGGCTTGAAAACCCTGGCCTCCGCCAACCCACAGTTGAGCAGCGTGGTGGATTATGCTAAACTCCATTGATTGAGGGGAAATCTGTATCTCAGCAGTGGGGTGAATAAGGGTTAATGAAAGAGCGAGAGAAAGATAGGGTCCCCGTTCTAAAGTGTCTTAGGGCTTCCAGAGGCGACCTCGGGGTCAGAGTGGGCGTTGTGGGCCATTCGACCACGGAGTTCGTGAAATTCTCTTTTATATTTTTAATGTAATTCTAATAATATTATTATTTTTTTGTATATGTATCCAATTATTTTGATTAGAATTTTTGTTATAATTATGATTTATGGCATTATTAAGCGAATTGGGAAACTGTAACGCTAATAATTGTATGAAATAAATAAATAAATACTGCCCAGACTACTTCACAACATGATGATCATTATGTTGTTTGCCACTCTACATAGTCTAAAAATAAGGATGCCAATCAACAGTGCTATTCATGAATGTGAAGCCTTTATATGCTGAAGATAAAAGTCGGAAGGAGTTAATATTATCATGACAACATTATTATTCTGTTTATCTTATCTACGTTATAATTATACAAGTGTTTTGGTCTAATATGTCCAGTATATATATTCCGGTTGGTAATACAAATTGTTATCAATGGTTTAGTCATACTATTCAGTTATTTTTGTATTTCAATGAATATTGTATGATTCATTTTGCCATATTCACTACCGCCTTTGTAATTTTATTTATATTTATATCTTTCATATGACCCAGATAATATTGATTGCACCTCACACAACACTTCTAGATGTACATCATAAAAGGGGCCATCCACAACTTACGTCACACGTCAAAGGGGATGGAGGGGGTCGACGAAGTGTGATATTGTGTGACAAGGGGGTGGGAGGGGTCCTGAATTTCGTGACGTGACATTTCAAAATATATTATAATCTATGTGTTAAACGTAATCATCGGCTCAGTGTATGTGTGATAATCCTTACTTATAACATTATAAATGCGAAAGTAACTCTGTCTGTCTGTCTGTCTGTCTGTCTGTCCTGCTTTCACGGCAAAACTACTCAACCGATTTAAATGAAATTTGGTACACAGATAGTTTAAAGCCTGAGGAAGGACATAGGCTACTTTTTAATGCAAAAAAAGGGTTGTAAGGGGTTAAAAGGGGGGGTGAAAGGTTGTATGGAAGTATCGTTATTTTTAGAGCTAGAAGCTTGAAACTTATTTTTTAGGCTGTTGATTCGATATAAATAAATATGACATTCAAAGTTTGTAAAAGTTTTAGCCACACGGGGGTAAAATAACAATAGGGAATAGGGGATGAAAGTTTGTATGGAAATATGTAAGGTATAAGTGAATATTTTATCAGTTTGCGACAAGAGACAAAATATTAGTGCTATCCTGATGTAGATAAAATGAGAAACTGAAATTAACGCAAGTAGAAAACTTGCCAAGCATCGCGCCGTACTAGAGATGGGCAAAATGCCGGGCATTTACAATAAATGCCCAAAAAGTAGTTATAAATTCCCTATTTATGCCCAAAACTAGGCATTTATTGGGCATTTACAGGTACTTACTGGGCACTTATTGTAAATGCCTGGCATTTAGCCTATCTCAACGCCGTACACCACCCGTACACATTGAGTGCTGCCGCGCGGGGGTCAGGGAGCGGGCCGGGGGTCGTTACGCGGCGTGGTACCACATGAGTAAAAAACGGTGGTACGGCACAGAAAAAATAGCTATATAAGCACTAGATCGCACACTGCAACTCATATAAGTATTAATACGTATGTGTCTTATTTGTAAAATAATTAGCCGAAATATTTAAAAATGCTGCCCAAAGACACTATTCCACGCGGACGAAGTCGCGGGCACAGCTAGTTAATAAATAAATAAATATTCCTGGACAAATTACACACCGCCATCTAGTCCCAAACTAAGCAAAGGTTGTACTGTGGGTGCTAGATAACTGATGTTATACTCAAATACATTTTTTTTAAAAGTATACAATACATGGAAAACACCCAGACCAAAACAAACAGACATGTTCATGCACACAAATATTTGTCTTGGGCGAGGATCGAACCCACAACCTCGACCACCGAGCTCGTGAAATTATCTTAGATTTGTGATGTGATAGCGATTCAATTTCCTCATATATGTTATTCATTTTTAGGGTTCCGTACCTCAAAAGGAAAAACGGTACCCTTATAAGATCACTTTGTTTTCCGTCTGTCTGTCTGTCTGTATGTCAAGGCCCTCTAACTCGAGAATGCGTGGAGGTATCAAGCTGAAATTTGAACTGTATACTCAGGTCGGTGGTCCCATGAAATTGTAAAAAAAATCAAACTGCTAAGTTTACGTAAAAAAAAGATACAGCCGTTTATTCAGCAAAAAACGCATATTTCGACATTCTCAAGGGAATCAAAACCCATAGGGTACTTCCCGTTGACCTAGAACTATGAAATTTGGCAAGTAACATCGTTATAGACTACAAGTACAGGAATAATTCTCAAAAGTATACATTTGTAATTAAATCTTTAAAAAATAGGAGGTTAGATTCCTGAACTATTTATAATTATCCTACGTACGAAACCCTCGGTGGGCGAGTCCGACTCGCACTTGTGCGGTTTTTTTTCTATTCATATAGTTTTTTTTATACTGCGTGATGCTGTGACGTTATCCATCATGGACAAGCAATACATACATATTTCGCTGTACAACATTGGCATGTAATTACTCCCATTGTGTTGGTCTCGGTTGGTTGAACGTATTTTTTTTCCGGCCTTGATATAGCACTAAGCCGGCATCTAGGTAACGAGGATAAACCTGAGCGAATTAAGTTGCGCCTTAAGAATTTAGATATTTATTTATGCATGGTTTTCCTTGTATTCTTAAGATTGCATTACTAAGAATTTTGTTTTTTTTTTTCACACGAGCATGTACGTCAGTTGATGGAACGCAATCGCCACCGTCAAAATTAGCCGTGTGGTTTCCGGCAGACTAGAATAGAATCACTCCGTTTCTTCCCGTGGATTTCGTACAAGGCGACTAAGGGAAATACACATTATCAAATATCAATATCGATCAGGCCTCCCCAACCTGTCTGGCCAGCGTGGGGAGTGTAGACCAAATCCTCCTTCCGTCTAGGACGGACGAGAGGGGTCGTCCTCCTGTAGTGGAGACTAAAATGGACCTGATGATGATGATGAATCGCCACCGCCCATGTAGATCAGCAACACTAACGGGTCGCCCATCTATAGCATCTCGCAGGCTATATAACATCACACTACGGTTAACAAAAGCGGAGCATTATTGAAAAATGTTGCAAAAACAGGGTAAACATGAGTGAGTGAGGTTATCCGTGACTTTGCTAATGCATCTAATTAGCAATATGGGTAAGAAATACAACACACGAGTTCTAATTGTATTTCAAGCATTCATTGCTTCTTCGTTCACAGCAAGTGCTTTTTTTGAACCAAAACGCTTGACTTGGGGAGTAAGCTGGTGAATGCGTGACGAAAGCGTTACAGAAACGGCGAACGGAAGTTCAGAGGGAGATATAAGTTAGTAGAGCTAAAGAAGTTTTACTTCAGTTGTGTAAAGCATACTCATTTTTAGGGTTCCGAACCTCAAAAGGAAAAACGGAACCCTTATAAGATCACTTTGTTGTCCGTCTGTCTGTCTGTCTGTCTGTCTGTCTGTCTGTCTGTCTGTCTGTCTGTCTGTCTGTCTGTCTGTCTGTCTGTCTGTCTGTCTGTCAAGAATTTCTATGTCGAGAATGCGTGGAGGTATCAAGCTGAAATTTGAACTGTATACTCAGGTCTACGGTCCCATGAAGTTAAAAAAAAATCAAACTGCTAAGTTTACGTAGAAAAAAGTTACGGCCGTTTATTCAGCAAAAAACGCATATTTCGACACACTCAAGGGAATCAAAACCTATAGGGTACTTCCCGTTGACCTAGAACTATGAAATTTGGCAAGTAACATCGTTATAGACTACAAGTACAGGAATAAATCTCAAAACTATACATTTGTAAATAGATCTTAAAAAATAGGGGGTCTATATTTTTTATAGGGTGTCGAAATTTCAAATTGAAACTACTAGTTCAAATGGGGTATCATATGAAAGGGCTTGATGTACACATTGCAAAATATATTTTATTTATTTTTTTCGACGCATTATTTCTTATTTATAATGAAAAATATCAAATTTAATAATGATACTGCGTACCTACGGAACCCTCGGTGGGCGAGTCCGACTCGCACTTGTCCGGTTTTTTTTTTGTAAATAATGCCTCTTGAATTGCCACTCTTGTCGCATAGTATGATGACAAATGTTAACTTTAATATTACAATTGTTTGCAGAATTTGGACGAGGTTCACATAGCGTTGGAGGTTTGCACCGAGCCCCGTGTCATGAACCCGAGCGCCGCCGGGTCCATGCCCATACCGGGGAAGTACAGCTTTATACACAAGGTAGATATTTTTTTATACGACTTTCGATACCAGATATACGTACAATCCCCTGCAGTTAAGCAATCTTCGTTGCCTATTAACACATGTTATTTAAAGACAGTACCTGCACCTCACAGAATACTTTGTTGTGCTCCGCAAGGTCACCAAAAAATAACCGGCCAAGTGCGAGTCGGTTCCGTACGTAGGATCATTATAAACTTGATATTTTTCATTATAAATAAGAAATAATGCGTCAGAAAAAATAAATAAAATATATTTTGCAATGTGCTCATCAAGCCCTTTCATATGATACCCCATTTGAACTAGTAGCTTCATTTTGAAATTTTCACCTCCTATAAAAATATAGACCCCCTATTTTTTAAGATTTAATTACAAATATATAGTTTTGAGATTTATTCTTGAACTTGTAATCTATAACGATGTTACTTGCCAAATTTCATAGTTCTAAGTCAACGGGAAGTATCCTATAGGTTTTGATTCCCTTGAGAATGTGTCGAAATATGTGTTTTATGCTGAATAAACGGCCGTACCTTTTTTTTTCGTAAACTTAACAATTTTATTTTTTTTCAACTTCATGGGACCGTAGACCTGAGTATAGAGTTCAAATTTCAGCTTGATACCTCCACGCATTCTCGACATAGAGGGTCTTGACAGACGGACAACAAAGTGATTTTATAAGGGTTCCGTTTTTCCTTATGAGGTACGGAACCCTAAAAAAGAAAAGAAAGTATAGGCTGGCAACGAATCAGCGAGCCCTTGTTGTTGCTAATCTGTATGGGCGGTGGTGATTGCCTTTTATCTGGTGACCCACATGCTCGTTTGCGTCTCATATTTAAAAAAGAGGCTGGTGTGCTGGCAACCCCAATTGACGAGCCTGATGGTCGAATGGTTAGCAATGGCCACTATGACTCCGAGGTTGCGGGTTCGATTCCCGCACAAGACAAATATTTGTGTGCATGAACATGTCTGTTTGTCTGGGTATTTTCTATGTATTATATGTATGTACATATTTACAAAAAAAATGTATTTAAGTATTATATCAGTTTATATCTAGTACCCATAGTACAAGCCTTGCTTAGTTTGCGTAGTACTGGATGGCGTGTAATTTGGCCAGGAATATTTATTTATTTATTTATAATGATACCGCAGCATTTTCTTACATCTTGTGGACGGTATAAAAGGTAGGGCATATCGAGACCGACTGGGGAAGCAGGTACATCCACGTCACAGAAGATCGCTGCCAAATAAATTGTTATTTGAGGGTGACCTTCTGTGAGGTGGAGGACCCTTGAGAAGGTTCTAAGAGGCAGGTAGCATATCAGTATTATTATGTTACAATCATATGGAATAGTTACTGCTTTAGATCAGGCGAGATGTGTGCCTGTTTGGTACCGACATCATTCCTTTTATTAGAAGCATGTATAGGCCACGTTAACAGCTTAAAATCAGGCGGGCCATATGCTG
This sequence comes from Hypsopygia costalis, assembly GCA_937001555.2. Classification (NCBI taxonomy): domain Eukaryota; kingdom Metazoa; phylum Arthropoda; class Insecta; order Lepidoptera; family Pyralidae; genus Hypsopygia; species Hypsopygia costalis. The sequence goes on along the minus strand of OW443344.2, from coordinate 7,057,366 downwards.
GTGCCCCTATGTGATATAAAAAATTAAACTTATCTAAAAAGTGGCTAGTGTGGCTCTGGCATTAAGTCCGCCTTTTGTACACTTATTTTGTTGTTAATATAGCTTACATAAATAAGCTAAAACGTGTATAAAATTGTGGAGCTCGAAAAGCAACTTCGATCGTAGCATGTCTATTGATAGGTTTGTTGATCTCGCGCTCCTCTGTACTTCAGAGGGCACGTTAAGTAGTCGGTCCTGGCAGTTGTCATTAGATAACAGCCGTTAAGCCAAGTCAGTGGTCTTTCGGCGGATTGAAAACACTGCCCTTCGCCGATGCGCAGTTGTGCAGCCTGGTGGAGTATGCTCTAAACCCATCAGGGGGATGAACATGTGTTGATGCAAGTATAAAATTGTTTGCAGGTAATAGACGGTATATCTGTGGCTGTGAACCAAGTGCAAGTAGACTTCAATTGTGATGCATTCACCAGCAGTGTTCAGGTAAATACAGCATCAGGTCCCAGCGTATTACCATGGGGATATTACATCTACAAATATAGATTTAGGTTTTATTCATTTATTCTCTTCTCATAGAAGAATTACACATTCAGAAATACATGAGAAAAGTATGAATTTAAGGTAAAGTCGAGAGCTCATGAAGCTTTTCAGTTGTAGTAGGAGCCTTACATCTACAGCGATTGTAATAATAACGGTGCAGAGTCCAACGTGTAAATCTTCACCAGTTCTTGACTGTACAATAAATAAAACTTATAAATAAATAGGCGCAGGCGCAGTTACATACTACTTTATACTACCAGTTACACGGCAGTAGAGGTTGCAACGAAGTAACAGGTCAAAGCTAGTTTTGTGGCGTATATATATATATGTCTCTTTTTTTGAGCCAAAGCCAACCTCAACTGCACGTGGTGCACCCCGTTGATTACCTAACGGGGTTCTGCAAAAGAGTATTAAGAAGCTGCCCGACTGGGGATGTACCACCAATACACAGAAGACCTCCATAAGACATAAAGCAAAAATTTTGACAACTTTCTTTCAAGTATTCTATGGTTGACTGGAAGAGATCCTTATTGGGATAAGACCGCCATTGTATACAGTGTATTGATTTTTATATATTATTTACTTTATCTATAATAATAAAAGGCTATGTCCTCACTGACTGACTGACTCACTAATCAACGCACAGCCCAAACCGCTGGGTCTAGACATTCCAAATTTGGCAAGTAGGTTCCTTATGATGTCTAGGGGTGCACTAAGAAAGGATTTTTCAAAATACACCCCTAAGAGGGTGAAACCAGGGGGGAAACAGTCCTTTATTGGGAAAAAATGAAATATCTGGAATCTTAACAAAAATAGACGCAAATCAGGAGTGTTCCCGTAGCGAAGCACTGGTACTTTGCTAGTATACAATAAAGTTTTACAAACAAACAAAGCCTAGAGGGTTCTTGCGTTCCTGCGAGTAAGTGAAGGAGGAGTTGCTGCGATGGCAGCGTGGATGGCGGCACGAGGGTAGTCCCTCGCTACCATACTTTTCGTATCGAGCGTCGAACAAACCGGTGCGGTAACCGCTTTACATCAGGCGGGCCGTGCTTGCCTGCCGTAGTAGTATAAAAAAAAAAAATGGCGCTCTCACTTAGTAACGTCTCTGCGGTGTTTCAAAATAAAATAGATGCAGTATTGAAGTGATTTGAATTACCTAAAATGTTGCAGATCTCGAGGGTGACTGTGGAGTCTCGTACGCCTGAAGGTCGCAAGGGAGACCTAAGACTGACTAGGATCAAATCGCCCGATACAGGACAATTGCTTATATTTAAGGTAAGCGCCATGCCAGCGGTTGAGATTGAGATTCATCATTATCGGTCTATATCTATCCACTGCTGGTTATGGGCCTTCCCTCATGCTTTTCACCATGCTATCCTCCGCTTTCCGCATCCATCTACTTCCAGTTCTTCGAGTTTCACTTTTTCGAGATCGTCGGTATATATATATATATATATATATATATATATATATAAGGGGGGGGGGGGGGGCAAGGTGTCGTTGCGATATACGGAGCCTCCACTCCAGGATTTTCCTCTCCCATCGGCCATCACTGACTCGGCAGATGTGGCCGAACCACTGCTACTTTTCAGCTTGCTGATTTTGAGAGCTATGTCGGCATATGTTCTTTGACTGATTCCCTCGTTCTGGTTTCGATCCCTGAGAGAAACTTGCTGAGTCCCATCTTTTCACTGTCTAGAAACTGTGTGTGCAATCTTCCATTATGTGATGTCTTTTCAGAAATAAGGAGCCATCCATAAATTACGTCACACACTAAAGGGGGAGGGGAGGATCAACGAAAAGTGACATTGTAGGACAAGGGGCAGGGAGGGTCAAAAGTTTTGTGACGTCACATGTCAAACTCTAAAACACTCAAACGCGAAATTTATATGTAAATAAAAACAAACTCATTTGATATTTATAAGGTATATGTCACATCAAGGGAGTGCAGGGTATACAAGTGTGACAACCTGTGACAAGAGGAGGGTTCAAATAAAAAAAATAATTTGTATGACGTATTTTATCGATGACCCCTAAATGTGCAAAAAACTCTTGGGACTTTCATCATCGTCAGCCTGTATCTAACCACTGCGGGACATAGGTCCTTGAGACTATAATGGCTATAATGTCGTTACCATTTAGTGACTTTTCCGGAATTATTCCCTGTCGCCCCCGCGGGGACTGCCACCGGAGGCAAATGGGAATAAAAAATCCCAGTCGCCGCCGGTGGCGACTGGGAAGTCCTTGCCCCCACTTCAGTATCGCTGTACATTGCTTGCTCCATCGTAGAGTGTAACAGGATTTCCCAGTCGCCACCGGCGGCGACTGGGAATTTTTATTCCCATTTGCCTCCAGTGGCAAACCCCGCGGGGGCCACTGGGAATAATTCCTTTTCCGTAGTCTGGTTACAATTTTTGAAACTTATTCTGTAACCTGTACGCCAGGAACTAGAATGGCAGAGTGCGAGGATAGAGGCCAAAGCTCACGGCGTGGCTGCTGCTAACCTGCCCCCTCTGAGGCTGCTACTGGGGAATACACACTGCCGCATCGTCATTAAGAAGAGATTGTCAGGTAAAAACAAATATGAATATTATTGCTATTTATAATGGCCGATTCGGCATTTAATTTAAAATAGAAAATTAAAGTTTTTTTTATACTACGTCGGGTGGCAGACAAGCATACGGCCCGCCTGATGTGAAGCGGTTACCGTAGCCATATTAACACTCGCAACATAAAATATCGCTCGCGCACCGCTACCCCCGCTGCCATCGCAGCATCTCCTTCCTTTCTGGTGACCTCACTCCCTCGCAGGAACACAACAACTCTCAAGGGAATTGTCATTTGGCTGCGGTATTCTGTGAGGTGGAGGTACATTCCCCAGTCGGGTAGCTTACAATTACGCTCCCTGCCTCTCTTTTCGCCAGAACTTCGTTGGTCAGTCAGCAGGATGCACCGCGTGCAGGTGAAGTTGGCTTTGGTTCAAAGATGTTGATGAACCACTTACACCCCAAAATTGATATTTCGAAGAAAAAAAACGAGTGTGCTTTTTTAGACCATGCGACTGAAGTAGAAAGCTTTTGGTATTTGAATTCCCTCTTAGCAATGCAATACACAGGAATATGGCAAATAAGGCATTATTCAACACATAACTCAAACCAGATCGGGTGGAACGTATCAATATGATTGGTCCAATATTTCCAGACTGCAGCGTGCTAGGGTCCCGGCTGGCCATCCGTCCCGAGCCCCTGGCCTGGGCGCTGACTGACGGCCAGCTCAGGGCTGCGCTGGCCTGTGCGGCCGCGCTCTCTGAACCAGTGCGAAGAGCCACGGCCGCTGCTACTAGAGCGAAGGCTGTTAGGAAGGTGAGAGTGGGTCATCGGATGAATTCCATAAGGCTGGTCTTACACTGCCGGAATCCGATACAGAATTCAGAATCCGAATTCTGGTGTATGTGAGTACGCTCCTTAAAAATGCATAGAAAGATGTACGTATGGATTTCGGAATTCAGATGCTTAAACTTTTCATATTCGTCAGTTTTTAGGATTCCGTACCTCAAAAGGAGAAACGGAACCCTTTTAAGATCACACTTGTCCTGTTTCTTTTGTCAGATCAATCTGGAAAAATCAGCATAGGTACAAAGTTGACAGAATCGAGATTGAATTATGAAATGTTTCGAACTCCTCCGTGCTTCGGAGGGCACGTTAACCCGACGGTCCTGGTTGTTGACTTTAGACGACAGTTGTTCAGGCAAGTCAGTGGCCTTTAGGCGGCTTGAAAAGCACTGGCCTCCTCCAACCCAGAGTTGAGCAGCGTGGTAGAGTATGTTCTAAACCACTTCGATTGAGGGGAGACCTACATCCCGGCAGTGAGATGAATAAAGGTTGTCAACGACGTATAAATGAACTTAAAAATCGAGAAGTGTCACTTGTAATACCTTTACATTACAGATTGAAGAACCTCGAGACCAAATTCAAAGCCGATCAGCGAGCGGTGATCGCGACATAATCGCGCGAATGTTCGCCAAACACGACGTTCGGGAGACGTCGTACCATCTGCTTGCGCCACGGATAGACCTGCATCTATGTGACGACCCTGGCTGTAAGTTCCACGTCTTGTTTTTTTTTTTTGAAATTATATTCATCCCTGGATACGGGTCTGTCCTCAATCGAAGTTGCTTAGAACATACTACACCTACTTGTATTGGGGTGTAAGTGGTTTATCAACATTTTGACGTGACAACGTCTTATAAATTGGTTAGCCGGGTGACACTTCAAGAAACTGGCTCACGTTATGCGCTTACAATGAGAGCGAGTGAAAGGCACGCGTCCCTTCTAAGAGCGAGAGAGACAGACATAAAAAGTGAAAGGCATGCGTCCCTTCCACTCGAAAACATTTTACCACTCAAAGTCGTTGTCACGTAAAACTTTCGCCCGTATACCGACTTTACAGGCAACCAATTTTTTTGAACCAAATCCAACTTCACCTGCACGCGGTGCCCCCTGCTGACTGACAAACGAAGCTCTGGCGAAAACAGAGGTAGGGAGCGTAATTGTAAGCTACCCGACTAGGGAATGTACCTCCACCTCACAAAATACCGCAGCCAAATAACAATTCCCTTGAGAGTTGTTGTGTACCTGCGTGTGAGTGAGGTCACGAGAAAGGAGGGAGATGATGCGTTGACAGCGGGGGTGGCGGCGCGCGGGCGATATTTTATGTTGCGAGCGTAAAAATGGCTACGGCAACCGCTTCACATCAGGCGGGCCGTATGCTTGTCTTCCACCCGACGTAGTATATTGAAAAAAAAACCGCGCAGGTTGGCGGTGGCCAGTGTTTTCAAGCCGTCCATAAGGGCATTGATTTGGATTTAATGACTGTCATCTAATGGCCCGAAGCTATGGTTTTGAAGGAACTAATGTATAACCATTCGACCACCGAGATTGTCAGACGATAGATGGGTCTATCGTCTGACAATCTCGGTGGTCGAATGGTTAGCAATGGCCATTTTGACTCCAGAGTGCTGAGTGCGAGTTTTTTATTCACGTTCGATAATGTCAACGTAAACAAACCGACCAAATAGATAAGTACTCTTATGTTTTGAATTTACCAGACGCGTGTTACAAATCCAATTTAGCCGGGTTGCTCACTTCGAAATGTGAGCGTCATATAAATTCACAACTTGAGACACTTATCTATTTGGTCGGTTTGTTTACGTTGACATTATCGTACGTGAATAAAAAACTCGCACTCAGCACTCAGAGGTTGCGGGTTCGATCCCCGAAAAAGACAAATATTTGTATGCATGAGCATGTCTGTTTGGGTCTCTCTGGGTGTTTTCTATGTATTATGTATCTATTTAAAAAAAATGTATTTAACTATAATATCAGTTATCTAGTACCTATAGTACAAGCTTTGCTTAGTTCGGGACTAGATGGCAGTGTGTAATTGGTCCAGGAATATTTATTTGTCTTAAATGTTACGGAAGCAAATTTCAAAATGTAAATGCGGCCTTAGAGTATCTAAAAACGTCATAATGTAAACTTTATATATAAAAATTTCGTTTCACTGAAACGATTTTAATAAAATTTTGCACTGTGTGTGTAGTTTGATCTAACTTGAGAGATAGCATAATTTATAACTCTTCGAAAAAATTAACGTGAAAAGAAATATTTAAAGGCGATACGAAGTTCGCCGGGCCAGCTAGTCAAATCAAATCAAATCAAAATATCTTTATTCCTTGGACTTTATAAAGCACTTAGAAACGTCATACAAATTAAATATAAGAACGTATCTAAATCATTACTACTCTAAATCCGCAGAGCTTCGATTCACTTTCATCGCACTATCTTGAATGTGAAAGTGAATTTAAGTGCCAGTTCCGGCGACGGGGCTTCTTGAGAAGAACTGGCAAGAAACTCAAGGCCGACTCTTTTAATTGCCAATATCGTTACATATTAGCAATTAAAAGAGTCGTAAAACATATATTCCTTACCAGTGGGCAGATCAGAGAAACCTTCACTGGCGAACGGCGGAGCTCTACAAGTGACTCTAGTCAGCATGCAGGCGGATTTATTCCCGTACCACAAGGCAGCGAACGACAGGAGACATTGGAGAGGGTACAGGTGAGAAGTTTGTGATATATTATGGGTGGCAGACAAGCATACGGCCCGCCTAATGTGAAGCGGTTACCGTAGCTATATTAACGCTCGCGATATAAAATATCGTTCCCGCGCGCCGCCACGCCTGCTGCCAATGCAGCATCTTCCTTTCTGGTAACTTCACTCACTCGCAGGAACAACAACCCTCAAAGGAATTGTTATTTGGCTGCGGTATTCTGTGAGGTACATTCCCCAGTCGGGTAGCTTACAATTACGCTCCCTACCTCTCTTTTCATCAGACCTTTTTTTCTTTTGTCAGTCAACCGCGTGCAGGTGAAGTTGGCTGTGGTTCAAAGTTGTTGATGAATCACTTACACCCCACCATACAGTTACATGACGATAATTAATGTAACTCTAATCTTAATTGAAGAAGCGCTGCACCAGTGGCAACGACGGCTTCTTCTGAAGCGGCATGCCTTATCGCCTACCTGTGACGATCCCGGTGGTACTCCTGATGCTCATGAGCTCCTCATACCACCTTACTGAAGACCGCAGCCAAATAACAAACGAGCAAAGCAAGTGACCTAGATGGTTGTTGTGTTTTAATTTTTAAGTGCGCCTCAGCGACTGGGGAAGTTCCTCCACCTATGGTACCTTATTGAGAGCAATTCCCTTGAGGGTTGTGTTTTTGCAAGTAAGCAAGGTCACCAGGAATGTAGGAGCTGCAGCGATGATGGCGAAGATTGCGGCGTACGAGCGATACTTTTGTTGTAAGCGTTTATAGGCTACAGTCATCGCTTTAAATCAGGCGTTCCACGTGCTTGGCAGCCTCCCGACATAGAATTAAAAAAGCTAGTATATACGTAATTGTCGTAAATCATGGTCTGCCATATCACATATTATAAATAACAAAAGTGGATTTTTATGTATATATATTTTTTTATTAATTAATAAGTTTTTTTTTTATATAGGGAGGCAGCAACACCACACAGTCAATGGTTATCCCAGGCGTTGTCGTCCTTCTGTACTACGTTACTCGAGTCGTTGGATCCTAGACCTCTTACACCTAGTAATAAGGTACAAATTTGCCAAATTCGAATAGATACCGTTTTTTATGAACGTACATGGGCCTGGAGAGGTTATATTTATTTATTTACTTTATAATAACACACAATACTATATTTGTATGTGCACAGAAGGTGAACTTAATGCGAAGCATTGTTTCCCTGTTAAATTGTAAAATCCCAGTAACGTGAACACGCCGAAAGCTCCTAAGTACATTGCAATCGCACAATACAAATAATTGTATATTGAATATCTATAGTCTAAACTTCGTTTCTGTCCAGACATATATTGCACGAAACCGATGCGCTTTTTATTGGCGAATTATTTTCGATATGCGATGGCATTCGAGAGTAGCTTTCGTAATCAAGCCACTAAGTGTTGGAACAACATTCCACCACTTCTATGAATGCAAAAAAGTAAATTTTCTTTAAAAAAAATATATACAAGATTTTTTTTATTGAATAGACAGAATTTATGTATGCACGATATTTATAGGCATGATCTATTAGTTTTGTGACTTTAATTTGGACATTCATCAATTTTACTCGCTCATACATAACAAACAAATTGTTTTTTTTTTTACAACAGCCCAGTAGCCAGGCCGAGAAGTCCGAGGAGCCAGTATCGAATGGTATCAACCACAACCCGGCCGCGGCCGCCACACACAGTGCTTCCAACGCTCCGTCCACTAACACTACTACCTCACAAGGTACGCATACCATACTCTCTATACCAGAGGTCTCCGAAACCATCCGAAAAAAGAATCATCATCCAATGCCAAAATTTTGGTGATAAATGTTATTTATGGGATGATTTTTCATACATGAACGTTTATATTTTTTTTCTCTATTTATCTGTATGAATATGATCCTAAACATTTCAACAGATATCAAAGAAAATTTTAGAAATTTAAATGAATTTTCGTCTGTGTTTAATTTAATACTGTTCATATATGTTATTGAATACTGGTACAGAAGATATGACGCGAGCTAAGCCGCGGCCTGAATTCCCTATCTCTGGGGTCTTAAACTCTTACCAAATTATTTTGCTTTTTTTTTCGTGTAAAATGGTACGACTGAATTTTATTTTATATAGTTGGCGCACGAGACATAAATATACAACAAAGAAGTCCACCTACAAACTGTCTCCAGCGATTTTATCCACGTATGGCGATCTGTGTACGCACGAAATATTGCATGAACTGAACAGTTTGACTAATATATAGCATAATTTGTTAATATAGCGAGTACACGCTTCCCTGCTCTTTCGATACTATTTTTCTAGCCACTTATTTTACTTATGACATAAGCCACGCCTATGAAGTTTCATAACCTAGCATTAGCAGGCAACTACAGATAATATTCGATGGATGTTTTCAGCGTGCATTCCATTTATTTTTTATCTGCGAATCGTTGTGCTTAGCATTATACACATACATACGCATTCGCACCATGCACAAACGACATGTGCTAACATTTAATTAATAATACAGTGGGTATGGTGTGCCCGGATTGTGATATCCCCAAATAAAGCATCTCCTCCCTGCTGGAATATATCTCCTCCTCCAAAAGGAGAGGTTTGTTCAGTTTTAACGCAACGATCACCGTTGCGTTAAAGTTATTGCAAGTTGGCGGACGTTGGTGTTCTTAAGCGCCAGAAGGCCAGCAGCTTAAGTGCTCTCATTAAATCATTGAATCTATAACATCCAAACTTAATAATTTAGCTGGCCCTCTAAGGCACAGAAAAGCACGAGATCATTACATAGTCAACTTTACCTAGACTTCAATTCAATTGATTCTTGCTAAGACACTATCTAAACCCTCATTCGGTACAAAATTATTATTATTGTACATGGTATGAGCACGTATGGCCACTCCCTGCCGCTCTCGCGTATCGACTTCACCTCCCCTGAGGAACAGTTTGTATAGCGCTGTACGAAATTCGCTCATTCACACTCTGCACAGACGTCATTGTTTATGTAGTAGTAAACGACGTGACATTTGCATGGAGTGACGGGGATTTGTATGGAGTGTGGTATGAGTGAAAAATAAATGTGTATGCGATTTTGATTGAGTGCTGTTTAATTGAATATAGGCTTAGTAAAATATGAGTATTTTTACCTTAATTATAGGTATATTACATAAATCATTTTTACAGTGCTAACTTTGAAAAAAGATGAACTAACAGTTTGGAGTTTCAAATTATTTGTTCTAACGATATCAGGGTTTAACATCCTATGTACAAATACGTTTCTCCTCACTGTTTTATTGTGTGTATAAATATAGATTATATATTGACTGTTATGTAAATAACTACGATAACCGTTTCTCTTCATGAGTACTGTATGCTTGTATGTCACCCGTCTTCTTATAATTAAAATAATCAATTACACTGATTGTAGTGCTAAACCGAAGTACATCGCTGTTTCCTTATAATAAACTTACTAATGTTATAATTGCGAAAACTTCTATGTATTTTTTATAATATGTACTGAACGGTGGAAAAACAAGTATACGCCCGCTAAATGAAAATCATTTGGCGTCTAAATTTAAAACCTGTATTAACACAGGCTATTGGTTATACCAATTGTTCATACAGCCGAAGCTGCGGGTGGAAGCCAGTGTAAAAATCAAATCATATTTTAAATACTAACAGGCCTTGACAGGAAATTACATATCACTATTGCTTACTTACTGGTACGGTGGTTTTCCCCATGTTGCAGCATCACCGACGAGGACCCGGATTCTGCAGCAGCTCGGCAAGCTGATGACCACTTGTTTAGTACTTAGGATAGACGACTTCACTGTTAATAAGGTAAAATAAGATTTTTTATACCACTAAAGTGGTAAATAGGTATACGTACCTGCTATGTAAATGTTATATTTTTTTATATATGAGACGGGGGCAAACGAGCATGTGGGTACGTGATGGAAAGCAATCAGTTTTCTTTTCTTTTTTCTTTCGGGTGACCTCACGCAGTCGCAGAAAGACAACAATCTTCAAGAGAATTTGGCTGCGGTATTCTGTGAGGTGGAGGTACTTTCCCAGTTGGGCAGCTTAGAAAATACGCTATGCCCTACCTCTCTTTTCGCTTGAGCCTCGTTTGTCAGTCAGCAGGGTGCACCACGTGTATGTGAAGTTGGCTTTGGTTTGTTGATGAACGACTTACACCCCATACCATAAAATAATATTCAAAATATCGAACAATATGTTTTGAATATATACATCAAATACACGCCCTGTCTTAGCACGGGTAGTATAAAATATGTCAAGATAATCATATTACGAACTACTCGGATACTCGGTGATCAAAGTTTGAAATTTCTACTCAAAGTTTTGTGCTAATGATTTGATCAGCCCCTAAGGACTTAAATGATCAGCAACACGTGTGATGTATCAGACTGTCATATGTAATTGCTTACAAGCTGGCAGATTGTATGCTTGTTTTCCGTCTTAAGGAAATACTAATATTTTTTTCAATGGATTAATTCACCTACCTAGGGACTAGGAAGGACTCTAGGTGGGACTCGAACCCACGGCCTCTCGATAACCGGTCGAGTGCTCTTACCAGGAAGTTTTGTGATGGTGACGAATTTTTACATTTCTATTCACTGCTGTAAAGTTGCAGTGTGGCGCCATCTACCTATTAAGTATTACACTAATAAAATAATAAAATTGGTCAAAATCAACTATTTGATAATAATTAAAAATATATACTGCTTTGACAATATTAGATAGAATATGTTGTACTGTGAAACGACTAGCCACTTTATTTCGTAGTTGTTAATTTTATTTTCTTCTTTTATATTATTTTATAGGTATCTACAGGGTCGAAGTCTAGAGAAGCGCCACGCCCTCTAGTGAGCGCGGAGAAAGCTACACTGCCGGGCGACGCCGGGTTACTTCACGCAGAATTGACATTCTTCTACTATCCTGGAGATGTATGCTTCCCTGGTAAGTCTTAACAATGAATACTATAATCGTTTCTAAATATCAATAATTGGTGAATTTCTTTGAGTTAATTTGGTGACCTGTCCCCAAACTACCAAAAAGATCACCCATTGATTTTGTCAATTTTTTTTTTTTTGTTTAACTACTTTGTAAACTAGTCCTTGAAACATTTGTTTATACCATGTCATCTAGCCTTATCTACTTAAGCAGTGATTATTTTATATTCAATTTTTAGAGATACATATAACCTATTGACTTATATTATAATAATTCTTTTCTTTTTATTTCTAAGATATGAAATGTACTTTTGAAATTAAATGAAATACTATCACTAGAGGTACTTAATTACTACTGTAAACATACTTTTCCTTACGGAGCGTATAAAATATATACCGACTGAAAGGAATACATATAAGAAAAAGGATATAAAATGCTAAAATTCGCCACCATCACAATACTTCCTGGTAGCTCAGTTGGAAGAGCACTCGACCAGTCATCGAGAGGTCGTGGCCACGAACCAACCCACGCGTGGGTTCAAACCTCGCCGAGGTTGGTGGAGGTGAATTTTTCCATTTAAAAAAAAATATTTATAGAGTTAGAAGAAATTTTAAACACATAATGTCTCTTTTTTATGTCAGGAGTTATTTATATTTTACATTCAAAATTTCTATGTGTATTTTCTATAAAAATGTTATGAGTATAAAAAAACGGTGTGTGCTTTACCACACGACACAAGTGAAAACTTTATCTCTCGCTCCGTCCCGCTTTCTCTTAGCCGACTTTACCCGAATGAGCGTTACAGAGCCGAGCGTGACGGTTCAGTCTCATTCGCTAAAAGAAGAAATACACTTCAAAATAATTCCAGTGCCGGCCCCAAAGATGTACGTGCAAGTGTCCCCGGTGCGCGTGGCGGTGGACGTGGCCAGCGTGGTCTGGTTAGGCGCATTCCTCCCGCACGTGGCCCGCGCTTTGCAGCAGGCGGCAGAGGAACAGGAAGCACCCTCTTACATGGATATACGGTGTGAAGCCATCATGCCTAAGGTAACGGCTGACGATTTCTGATCGGCTGGAGTCTCTATCTTCACGCAGAGATGTTGCATCTCTTTGCGTTCTATATAAATTATATAACGGGAAGTGCTCGGATGAGCTATTTGATTTGATACCTGCCGCTGAGTTCCACTATCGTACAACACGCCATAAATTAAAATTCCATCCTCATCATCTCTATATTTGGCGATCTACTACAGTACGCTTTTTATGACATTTTCTACCACGAACTGTGAAGTTGTGGAATCAACTTCCTCCAGCGGTATTCCCAAATAAATACGACATGGGTGCCTTCAAGAACAGAGTCAATATTTCCCTTAAAAGGCTGGCAACTGATCGGTGACCCTTCGGTGTTGCTGATTTCTATGGGCGGTGGTGATTGCTTTCCATCAGGTGACCCACATGCTCGCTTGCCCCCCTCTCATATATAAAAAAAAACGTGAACCCTGTGAATAGCTAAAGCAGTGCCCATACCTTCCGGTCATATCACAGGATTGCAAGTCTCTCGCCCAGTAAACCAACCAGACAAGAGCACCTTCAACTTCCCCGGTATTGTGCCTAAAAACCAACTAGGTATTCAAACAGTTCGACTGCAGGTCTCACTCCCCTTTCACGTTTAAGCTGACTACTTGGGCACTGTAAGTCTTGTAACAAGCCCAAGGTAGCAGCCATGGGAGCCGCCAGGGGGTGCTTTCAGTGGGGTGTATGAGGGTCATCAACATCTTTGAACCAAAGCCAACTTCACCTGCACGCGGTGGAAAAGAGAGGTAGGGAGCGTAATTGTAAGCTACCCGACTGGGGAATGTACCTTCACCTCACAGAATACCGCAGCCCAATAACAGTTCCATTGAGGGTTGTTGAGTTCCTGCGTGTGTGTGTGGTCACCAGAAAGGAAGGAGATGCTGTGTCGGCAACGGGGGTAGCGGCGGGTGAGCGATATTTTATGTTGCGAGCGTTAATGGCTACGGCAACCGCTTCACATCAGGCGGGCCGTATGCTTGTCTGCCACCCGACGTAGTATAAAAAAAGGTGCAATTAGAAGCGTGCGAACGAAATTTCATATTGCCAGCGTTAATATGGCTACTGTAACTACTACACATCAGGCGGGCCGTATGCTTGTCTACCACCCGACATAGTATAAAATAATTATAAAAAGAAACCTGAACTTATTTGCATGGGTCGTCAAGGAGTGGACCGCCTGCGCTGAGCTAATCGCAGTGATGAGGGTCCTCACATTTAGTCTTCACTTGTGCTTTCCATCAGGCAAGGTGGAGACATTTTGATCGACCACAATAAAAAAAATCCTAGCATAAAATATATATTGTAGGTTAGGTTTGATATTTTTAGTCCATCGCACGACAGCAATTTATTTAAAATCATAGCAATTGAAATTATATGAATTGAATACTATAATATACATAATGTAATTTTAAAGACTGGTCACATTGATAGAGGCGATTGTGTAACTGTTACTGATCACGAAACAATAAAAAAACTATACCTTAAAAAAACATAAAATTCAGTTTAGTTTTTGTAGTATCTATCATTTTAGCGTATACTGTAATTGATAACCGCTGAAAGCAGTCACAATATTCGGGATGTATGTGGTTCATCTACATCTTTGAACCAAAGCCATATTCACCTGCACGCGGTGCACCCTGCTGACTGACAAACGAAGCTCTGGCGAAAAGAGAGGTAGGGAGCGTAATTGTAAGCTACCCGACTGGGGAATGTACCTCCACCTCACAGAATACCGCAGCCAAATACCAATTCCCTTGAGGGTTGTTGTGTTCCTGCGAGTGAGTGTAGTCACCAGAAAGGAAGGAGATGCTGCATTGGCAGCGGGGGTGGCGGCGCGCGAGCGATATTTTATGTTGCCAGCGTTAATATGGCTACGGTAACCGCTTCACATCAGGCGGGCCTTATGCTTGTCTGCCACCCGACGTAGTATATCAATAGAAAGCGCGCAGAGAGGGCGCATGCGCAAAAACCCCACGTGTCTTCTACCGACATAGTAAACTTGAATCTCGGAGATAAACAAGAAATCTTTCGATAGCTATACCGCGTTCATGATTGATTATATTTTGGGGTTTGTTATTGATTCGTGATTAATAGTAGCAACATAATCGTCTCCTTGAACTTGACCAGCCTTTAAAAATACATCGTGTATATGGCACACCGAACGTTTCCAGTTGGTGCTAGAAGCTGGCGTGGAGCACGTGTCACAACAACGCGACAGGCCGAAGGAATTACATTTGTGTACGGCTCGGGCGACGCTCACCAACGTGCGGGAGTCGCCGAGAGCTAGTAAATATATCAACAATTCTTCTAATATTTTTTTTTGTGTTACCACACTGTCTTTGTTTAGTAGCATGGACACTGCCGCTATCTCAAATTGACTCTTATTTTATTGCTTGAGTTGCTTTGTTCTTGATTCGTGAAAAGTTTCGATACAAAAAAAGATCGTGTTCAAAAGTACAAATAAATTAATGTACCTAATTAAGTATGTAATTGCTTGCTAATTTTAATGAAAATTTCAACTTGTACGTGTTTAATAAATAAAACTTTCATTCAAATATAACTTGTTTTCTCTGTAATAAAGAAAACTTTAAATTCCCCATTTTGTACGTGGCTAAAAAAACGCTATCCGAGAAAAGCCAGAAAAAAAGAAACTTCATTCTTTTAGCCTATGGCCGATCGCCATTGTTAGATGCGCGCGCATAGGAAAACTGATTATTTTTTCCCGCCATTACGAAAAATTTTTCACAACTCGTTTTATAGTTTTTTAATATTATTTTCTTCACAAGTGTGTTGAAAAACGGCGTACATATTACATATGATACACGTGTGTATTGATGATTACCGTTCTCGGCTCTCTTAAGACCCTCGCCTAAAGGCTCGGGTCTCAATGGCGCCTCAGCGGTAATCACCAACATTACACACTTGTACCATAATGTATTAATAGTAATGTAGGGATAATGGAACAATCAAAAATGTTCTGGTTAGAATTGTTACACATCCTTTTAATTCAACGTCCTAATTACAAATTAGCTGACCCTACAGACGTTTGCCCTGTTTTCCTGACTATGAATATTTCATTCGAATTGGTTTCGCGCACTTTATGAAGTTATATTAGAAAAGATAATATTGTGATTCAGTTTTCGTAAATTGTCTAATAATCTTCTCCTGACAAATTATTCTAAAAAGATAATTTTCTTTCACTGTAACCGGAAGATGATTATACAGTCGTATGGATTGATGCTACAATGGAGTATACATTCGTACTAAATACAGTAAACCGCTGCGTTGGCACACATAATTTGTTTTTAACTCTTGAGCAGTGACCCACCACGTGATGATGTTTCACATTTATTTTCAGATACCGCCGGCACTCGAGCAGACCTCGCGTCAATACTGTCAGCGTTGAGACGATCAGCGCCCCCTCGCGGACAGTTCCCGTGCTCGACTGATGATCTCGACCCCATACACGAGCAGTTCATACTACATGCGGACAGTATGTATGGTCATATCTCTTTAAACTTCTCATTCGACTGTATATGAGTACCTGTTTTGAAGTAGGCAACGTATTACAAAAAAATGGGGTGTGGCTATTTCATGGACACGGCCGTGTGTTGTACGTGAATACGTTTTATGCACTAACATTATCTCAAAATGGCAGCGCTTCCCCCTCCCCCGGACGCGATGTTCAATAGTCCTTACTTAACGTAATAAATTTGTATGTAATAAAGGAGCGATTGAATTTTGGATGTAGAGCATAGATTCGAAACTACAACGCGAAACTGTATCCCCCGATAGTGTTATAGTATCATTAGAGTTTTTGGATTGCCCCCGTATGGTAGCAAATTTAAAGACATATTCACGTCAAAATACAATAATTAAAGAGTTATAAATTATTATATATTTACAAATATAATTAAAAACGACAATTTGTGTGATATCATATGAAGGGTAAAGAACAGATTATTTCCTAATGAAAAATGCAATTAAAAGTTCAGAAATACCTATTTTTTTTTTAATGAAGATCAGCATATGCAGTAATTTTATTTCGCCTTTTGTGGTGCCATCTGTTTACGTTTTTTAAAAGTTTGTGATTGGGAATTAAACCACCATAGATATGGATTTGTTTTCAACAGAAAATAGAAAAAATAAAAATTGTGACATTCCCCATTCTTCTGTACTCTTCATGTTATACAGACTTCAATGAAAATTTTTAAAACTTGCACTATTTTAGTTTATACATAGCTCTGGATTCTTCTAGGCTATGCTTTTTCTATTCCTCTCTATGCCTCTCCAACATTTGAAAGAGAAGATGTATACAAATATCGCCGTAGCCGGCAGCACGTTGGAATATGCTCTATACCTCCTTCGATTGAAAGGAGACCGGTATCCCAGCAGTGGGATGATGGGTCGATGTCGATTCACAGATCTCGACGACATCGACCGCGGCACAGCGATCACGCCGGAGCTGCTGTGGCGGGAGAACAGGAGCGTGTGGTGCGCGCGCGTGGAGCCGCTGTGGGCCGACTTCTGCGGCGCGCGCGCCACCAACTACAAGCCCGCGCCGCTGCTGGACGCCACGCCCACCACCGCCTGGGTGAGTGGACTTACATACCGAGCGAAAAAACAACTAAATACTTAAGAGCCCTATTACATTTGCACGCTGACGAGCTCCCGCGCAGTACTAAACCCGCGAAGGCCGCCGGTGCATCGTTTTTTGTAGTAATTTTGAAGTTATATTTATCGTTTTTATTGAAATAAGATAATAAATTCATGCTACAAAGTTTATTCATCATGAAGTAACAATTATTCTCGTATAAATTTTGCTCAATAATATTATCGTTTATTCGAGAAATTAACAGTTTACTTAAAGCGATTTTCGAAGTTTTTTTGGTTAAATGAATGTTTTTTCTATATTAAATCAATGATATTTCAAAATTCTGAGGCCGCTATGTACTATACGACTATATAACAAATAACATTCTATTTTTTTATTTCATTTGTTTGGAACAGTAATACAATCCAGGAGCTCAAAAAAGTGAATATGCGCATTTTATGAAAATCTTTCTCCTCAATTTTGGGTTTACTTAAAAAGTTAAGCAAAATTTACAAAAAGCGAGGCCGCTATGAACTAAGCCAATAGCTATTCTGTACTATTCAATAAGTGAACATTGTTAATGTATTTTTGTTTCCGAGATCAAGAACGCCAAAATTGGCTCTTAAATAAATAAAAAAAATGGTTCTCTGTAAAGGCGGTTTACGGATGATAATTTTACGTGTTAACGTCATAAGAAAACATCGGCTGATGGAGTGGAAGAGTGATAGATGCAGCACGCTATCGCTTGTTCCGCTCTCGCTTACACGCTCGGCTCAGGCGGAACGTGACAATGAGTCATACATTTTCGTGCGTGCTATCCGCGTTCAGTGTTCGTTATGTGCAATAACTTGTTACTTTTATTTAAAAAAAAACATAATTAAAGCTTCACGAAAAATATGCAAAACCGCGAGGTATTAGCTACGAGTATTATTATATTAGTAGTCAATATACACTTCTGGACACATCTATTGGCCCACCTTGCATTTTCAGTTTCGTTTGGTCCCAGCTAAAATTTTATATTAGGTCGAGCAAAAAGTTTTTATGCAGTTTTGAACCTGGATCATTCATAATTTCATTCAATAGTCTTTTTTTGAATTTCGAACACAGAATTTAAAGAAGCAAAAAACAATTTGGAGCCTGTTCGTTGATATCCAACAATCGAATACTAAGAAAACTTGATTTTATTGGTTTACTTGGATTTAATTCTTGAAAGTGTGATTTTTCTCTTTGGTTTTGCATCAAACATTACTTATTCTTAACATTAAAGTGAAGTTCTATCAATAATCTATGGATACTTCGCCTGAAGTCGTCGCCCAAGCTGTGGCACTTATCCAGGCCGGACACAGCCAAAGAAATGTGAGTGCTCAACTTAATTTAAGTCGATCTGCGCTCCGAAATGTTTATCGGAGGTACCTAGAGACTGGCGGCTTTGTTCGTCGCCAAGGAAGGCCACGATTTCGGGTCACAACTGAAAGGCAGGATCGATTCATCGTGACGACCAGCTTGAGAAATCGTCACCTTACCTCCATTGAGATACAAAACTAACTTCGTGACTTCCACGGAGTATCTGTGAGCGCTCGAACTGTTCGGAGAAGGTTAAAAGAACGCGATATGGTACCACACAAGCCAGCTAATGGCCCCAAAGTAACGCGAGCCCACCGAACAGCGCGCCTTCATTTCGCGCGCACTCATTTAAATTGGACTCAGCAGCATTGGAGCCGTGTACTCTTTTCTGATAAGTCTAAAATTGTGTTACATGGCAATGATGGAAGGAAGAAGATCTACCGACGTAAGGGAGAGCGTTTCGCACAATGCTGCTTTGAAGAGAGGGTTGCTTATGGCGGTGGCTCATGGACTGTCTGGGGCGGTATATCCGCGAGCGGCAAAACTCAACTTGAGGTTGTTACGGGACCACGGCTGCCAACATTAAATGCTGGAAGGTACATTCGTGAGTGCTTAGAACCTCACGTGATGCCATACGCAGACTATGTGGGCCCAAATTTCCTTTTTATGCATGATAATGCAAGAGCCCATACGGCCGGCATCGACAGGGAATATCTTCGGGATGTGAACATCACAGTTATGGACTGGCCAGCAAGAAGCCCAGACATGAACCCCATTGAGCACATGTGGGACGAGCTAAAAAGACGTGTTAGGGCTCGTCACCCAGTTGCCCAGACGATGCAGGAGTTGAAAACTGCCATAGAAGAAGAATGGGGGAGGATCCCTCAAAATTTCATAGAGCGGTTGATAAACTCTATGCCTAATCGTATGAGAGCTGTGGTAGATGCCCATGGAGGCAACACGCGTTATTAAATTAAACTTTTATTTGATAAAAAATGTTTTTTATTCAAAAATCAACTGCCTTAATCAAGGCGCATACCCGACTTGTTAGGCGTAGCTCCATGTCGTGTGGTATTCTGAATTCAAATTTAAAACAATATGATCGAAAAAGATGGTAAAATGTATCAGGTTTAAAACTGCATCAATAGTTTTTGTTCAATCTAGCAATCATATTTCGGTAGGGGCCATCGAAACCTAAACTCTAAGGTGGGCCAATAGATGTGTCCAGAAGTGTAATATACACAAAGCAGATAATCGCATATGGTGGAAAGCATTAGGGAAGGTTCAGAAGAATTCAATATTTATTGAATTCATATGGTTAATTACAAGGTGTTAATAATTTGGTCGTGTGGTTTCCGGCAGACTAGAATAGAATCACTCCGACTCTTCCCCTGGATGTCGTACAAGGCGACTAAGAGAAATACTTTATAAAACTTCGATCAGACCTCCCCAACCCGTCTGGCCAACGTGGGGAGTGTAGGCCAAATCCTCCTGTCTGGGACGGACGAGAGAGGGTCTTGCTCCTGTAGTGGAGACTAAAATGACCTGATGATGATGAATAATTTATAACTTTACAACATATGAGCCCTGTAAGGCATAGCAAACAATAATATCGTAGTATAAACGCAGGCAAACCGAAGTTTCAGTCGTTATCACTAGAAAAAAACACTCAGCGTATAATAATTATCCTATACTATAGTGGGAACAAGAAACACGAAGAGATACTGTACTCTTTGCGTTCTATATTAATTATACCACGAGGAGTGCTCGGATGAGCTTCTTGCTTTGATACCTGCCTCTGAGTACCACTATCGTACAACTCGCCATTAATTAAAATTCCATCTATACCATTTTGATAATTGCCGATCTACATAAGAGTACGTTTTCTAAGACATTTTAGACCAACTGTGAAATTGTGGAATCAACTTTCCTCATTAGTATTCCTAAATAAATATGACATGGGAGCCTTTAAGAACAGAGTCATTTTTTCCCTTAAAAGGCTGGCAACGGATCCGCGACCCCATCAACAATGATGTACTCACTTACTTTTTACAGATGTGTTTCGAGGAAGGTTTCTCCCGTATCTACGTGGTGGCCCGAACGTGCGGGTTGGCGGGGCTGCAACTCAACCATTACCAGATGCTGTTCCTCCTGAGGCAACTGGAGCGGATCTCGGAGATGACGGAATGGCTTGCGCATGATGCGGCCAGACAACCTGACGCTGATGATGGGTGAGCTGATCAACCCTGTTCTTTAAAGTGTAAGAGTGGACATCGATTTGTCAGTATGCTGTAGTATATGTTTGTCAGATGCTGCGTTGGCAGCGGGATGGCGCGGCGATATTTTATGTTGCGAGCGTTAATATGACTACGGTAACCGCTTCACATCAGGCGGGCCGTATGCTTGTCTGCCACCCGACGTAGTTTAAAAAGAAAGAAAAGTATTCCGAGACAGAAAAGTGCTATTTGAAAAAAGAGGTCATACTGTGTTTAGGTGTGCTTTTACTTTGTATAAGTGAAATAACATTAGCCGTGTGGTTTCCGGCAGACTAGAATAGAATCACTCCGTCTCTTCCTGTGGATGTCGTACAAGGCGACTAAGGGAAATACATTATAAAACATCGATCATGACTCCCCAACTCGTCTGGCCAGCTTGGGGTGTGTGGGCCAAATCCTCCTTCTGTCAAGGACGGACGAGAGAGGGTCGTGCTCCTGTAGTGGAGACTAAAATTACCTGATGATGATAATGAAGTGAAATAAGAAATAGCGATCTGAGTACATTTCCTAAGTCATTTTATACCACGAACAGCGAAACTGTGGAATCAACATCCATCAACGGTATTTCCGAACAACTACGACAGTCTTTTATAAAGTTGATACTGTTGATTGTTGGCACTTGGTGGAACATTATTATCATAATGTTATAATAAAACTGTTATAATAACATTATTATAATAAAACACTTGTACTGTTCCACTTAATTACTAAGGCATTATCAAGGTACACAAAAATACAAAGGCTGTTTACCTTGATAATGCCTTAGTGGCGAAACCGGTTGGTAAAATTAAATATAATTAAGTGGAACAGTACCAAGTGCTTTATTATAACATTACGACAGTCTTTATTTATTTCCCTTATAAGGTTGGCAACGGATCGGCGACACCTTGGTGTTTGCTGATCTCCATGGGCGGTGGTGATTGCTTTCCACCAGGTGGCCCACATGCTCGTTTGCCCCCCCCCCCTCTCATATATATAAAAAAAAGTATTTGTTTTGTTTTTATTACACATCGGCTATTGTTAATATTCCGCCAGGTCAATAGTAGTGGGAGTAGTGGTCCCAGCAGTGGAGTTGACGCTGGTGCTGCCCTCCAGCTGCCCGGGGCAAGAGTCGTCCCGGGATTTGGACAGCGTGCCCTTGGATTCCTCCAGCTTGCAAGACATGAAAATGGGTAGGTTTCTTCTGAAATACATAAAAATAATATTTAAAATTTAGTAGGAGTAAAATCTAGATAATAAATAGCTGGAATGTAAGAGCTTCACCACCATCTTTAAGACCCTAAGCTGGTTAGCTTAGGGTCTTAAAGATGGTCACCTGCGCGTGGTGCACCCTGCGGAACGCAAAGGGATTTTACCATGGAATATTTATCAATGGAATTTATATCGGGTTAAAGATTAGATCCGTGTACGTTGCAAGTGGTTATTTTGGGTGGTTGGTGGTTGGGTGGTGTAAGTGGCTCATCAAGGACTTTGGAGTCAAAGTCAATCTCGCCTGCACGTGATGCACCATTCCGAAAGCTCTGGCATAAGATAAGTAGGCTACAGCGTAATTATAATCCCCGACTGGAGAAGTACCTCCACTTCACTGAATACCGCAGCCAAATAACAATTCCCTTGAACGAAGTATTCCATGATAAAATCACTTTGCGTTCCGTTGCATTCATAACGTATGTACATTTCCTTTATCAGGTTCTGAAGCGACGATGGCGCCATCTATGCTAGACCGCGACAGTGGAGTTCTAGCCACTACTTCGGTGGAAGTATTTTCAGCACAACCTCTGCCTGCTGAAGAAATACCGCCGCCTAGTCCTGGACTCGCCTTTGGAGGTTAGTTTGTATGAATGCAATGTCTTGCTTTTCATTACAACGTGACAGACGTTGTATTGAAAAGCACAATTATACCACGTTTACAGAGTCGTTGTTAGGGTTCCGTACACAAAGGGTAAAACGGACCCTATTATTGAGACTTCGCTGTCTGTCCGTCTGTCACCAGGCTGTATCTCATGAACTGTGGTAGTTACAGTTGAAATATTTCACAGATGATGTATTTCTGTTGCCGTTATAATAACAAATACTAAAAAACAGAACAAAATAAATATTTAAGGGGGCTCCCATACAAGAAACGTGAATTTTTGCTCGATAATGGCAACAGGTACACGCTTGAAATATTCACAGAATATGTATATATATATTCACAATATTTAAATTAAAACAAAACAAATATTGATAATGGTACGGAACCCTTCGTGCGCGAGTCCGACTTGCACTTTCTCTCTCTCGCATTCGAAATGAAATTTCTAATTGGATATTAATTATGTGCAGGTTTTTCGTCGATGCGTCGCGGGCTGACGTCGCTGGTGACGTCGATCGACAGCGCGCTGACGCGCGACGACGGCCGCAGCGACGCCGCCTCCACCGCCAGCTCCGACAGCGAGCGCTACGTCGTCGTCGGCCTCGCCGCCGAGTCGCCCGACGACGCCGACGTCGCTTTCAGGTCATTGTTAATAAGGATCCCACCAACGTGTCGCTGAGAGTCAAAAGCCTTACGCAACAATCTGACGTCGAGTGATAGTCTATACCGCCTATACCACGGAGAGTGCTCTGAAGAACTGTTTTCCCTTATCCCTTCCTCTCCTTTCCGTCACCGAACAACACAGTACGTGTTGTTCGGTGACGGAAAGGAGAGGAAGCTTGCGGTACCACAATTTCACCGTTGGTATCATTCCGTCGCGTACTAAAAAGTTTGGCAACTCCTATCTATGTCGCACTATTAAAAAGTGGAACGCGTTGCCGGCATATGTATTTCCTCAACCATACAATATGGGATCCTTCAAGCGAAGCGTGAAGAAGCATCTTGTAGGCCAGCATGGCACCGTCAACTGACAAGACATCAAGGTCTCTTGTCTGTTGCCGTTGCGATTGGGGCTCTTCTTTTCGTTTACCATCAGGCGAAATGGAGTCAATATGTTAAAAAAAAAAAAAAAGTCAGACATTACTAGTGACGGATTGACTTCACTTGATGTGCATACATGACGCGTTGACATGTGGCAACGTGAGATATGTTGTCATTGGACTCGCTGCTGAGTTACCAAATAGGCGAGACGACAATGATAAAAAATTATAAAAAATACTTATCAGTGTCATAAAATATACAAAACTAGAACGATCTGCGATGTTGAAATTTTAATAACTTATGTCCTACTTGTTCTATGATCGATCAAAGTGTAGTGGGAAAGTCCAATTTAAAAGAATGAAATTATAAAAAAAAAATATTAACTTCAAAAACAATCAAAAATACTATAACTTTTGTTATGGCACTAGCTACATAAACGCAGTATTTCACATAGCTGTCGTACAAATTTTTGTTTTAACGTATACAAAATACATAAGTGTGACGTCATAATTCATTAGCCTTTTGTATGGAGCGTTTTCGGGTAAGTCCAAAATTGTGATATTCAAGTTATCATATCTCGAGAAGTTTTTATGCTATCGAAGTAATTCTTTCTCCTATAGATATATTATTGTGACCGCCTTACATAACTAATCGAAAGAAAAAAAATGTCGTCTAGCCTATTGTCACTAGTAGCCGAAGCCACCATCTTAGGCAACAGTTTGTGATGTCGATACACGGCGCGTTGGACCCGCTGCTGAATCGCCGGACAAGAAATTATGTTTACTCTTTGACACCCCCCCAGTGCTAACTCTTTTTTAAACTGTACTATTTTTTCTTGCAGAGAGTTTGAACACGGTCGTGCATCGAGCGGTGTAGAGGTAGCAGCGGAGGTGGTGGAGAGGTCTTCATCGCCCAGTGACCACTCTGTCACCAGCTCGTGCCGGAGGAGAGACGTGGTAACTTTCAATCATTAAGAATAAATTTACACCGAGATCATACGAGACGTTTGGAAGGATCCTACATTAAACAAACATTTGGTTTAGATGTAAATGAACTTATTGCTGATGTAGATGAAATTACTTATTTAATTATTATTTTGCGACAAGCTACGTAAAAAATAATTTCATTTGTCAATTACACCAAAAATATTTATTTAATGAAAGAAACTTCCAAACATAATGTATGCGCAGGCAACTAGGATCAATCACTTTAAGTTTGACCTACTTTCCAGTGTTCCGATTGAGCTAAAATTTTGCGTTCTCTCAGCTCATAATGTCCATTTATCCAATTGTCCTTTCTCAAAAGTGAAACTCGAAATGTGTTTATCTAAATGTTCACTTCTCAAATTGTCCCTTTCTAAATATTCCTTCCTTAATTATGTCCTTTTCTCATAATGACCTTTTCCCAAATTGAAAAATATAAGAAAAAAGAAAATGCATTGGATGACATTTCTTATACCTACAGATACGTTTTTTTTTATATTACGTCTTGGGGGAAACAAGCATACGGCCCGCCTGATGTGAAGCGGTTACCGTCACCTATAGATGCTTGCAACAATGAGTGTCGTTCGCGAGGTGCCACCTCCGCTGCCATAGCAGCAACTCTTTATTATGACCTCACTCACTCGCAGAAACACAACAGCTCTCCACGGAATTGTTAATTTACTGCGGTATTCTGTAAGGTGGAGGTACTTCTCCAGTCGGGCAGCTTACAAATACGCTGTACCCTGCCTCTCTTTCGCTATTCAGCTTTTTGTGGTTCACCACAAAAACCACACGAGTATGCCACCAAAAAATATGCTTATTTTTGTTTATCACAACATCAAGTGCTGCCACATTCTGTTTGTCAGATATCAACATGCACATGGCGTCTAAACAACATCCACGTGGTGCACCAGAGCGTCAGCGGTTGCTCGGCCCTGCGGCTGGCGGCAGACGACCTGCACACCGACGAGTGTGCCTCTATACCCTGGGATGAGTTCCAGGTATTCAAATTGCTATTATAACAAAGTTTTAGGAGTGTGGTTGTACCAAACAGTTTGATTTAAGAGGAAATTTTGTTGTAGTCGGGTATTTTTAGAATCCCTCTCCTTCATTAAACGGTTTTATTTTAAGTTTAATTTTAACAGTTTTCCTTTGCCTCCTTCCATTTTTAGTTAAATTTAAACATAATTTTGATGTAGTTAAGTATTTTTAGGTAACATATTTTTTATAGTATTTTTTTTTGCTGGACTTGGCTTAGAAATGAATAGAAGATAGAGACACCGTAAATTAAATAGAAAAATATCGATTTTTGATAACACCTCCATTCCTAATTTAGACTGGTGATGCTTTTATTAAAACTTAATATCCAATCAACATGAAAGTCTCCAGTTAACGAAATGTTACAGTGATTGCTATTTAAACAGCAGTTAAGTAAATTACATATCCCAATTTTCTTTTATTTACACGTAAAAGAGATATTTATTAGTAGTTTTACGGTCCTGGTTACGGGTTTTTTAATGACTAACTTTTGTATAATTTCTTCATGTTTATTCAGGTTTCATGAACATGCCGAAGTATATCTTCAGGAATTTTCTGATTCCTCGATTTCCCCGTTGACGATCTCGGTGGTTGAATGGCTAGTAATGGCTACTTTGACGCCGAGTTCGCGGGTTCGATCCCCGCACGAAACAAACATTTGTGTGCATTAATCTATCTAATATCTGTCTTTCTCGGTCTTTGTATCTTCTTTTTATATTAAGTACCTATATATTTACAATAAAAATATATTTAATTGTTATGTCAGTTATATAGTACCCATAACAAGCTTTACTTAGTTTTGGTCTAGATGGCGCTGTGTAATTTGTCCAGGAATATTATTTATTATTCTGATTTTGATTCCGTTATTGATTAAACTGTTTGGTACAACTATATAGATTATATAACATAACAATGTCGCTCATATTCCAAATACATTTCATACATATTTCTTGCAAAAATCCAATTCGCCTATTCGAAATAACCATTTAACATTTACATATCATTACTCTGTCAGACCTCATTTTGGAGAGCTAGCGATTGATTATACAGGATGTTTATTTATTTATTTTCTAAATAAATACATTTACAGCAGTTTACATAATTATAGTTAGGCATAATATTATATAAAAAAAATGAGATAGGTCTTCCCTATTATAATATGAATCTTTTACATTAGAAGATTATGTTTTCAGTTTCAAATTTATCAGGTCGTAACTCTGTGGGATGACATTACGGCCGCCTTAAAGTCTACTGAATCTAACACTTAACATCTAACCAAGTATGGGTGTAGTTAGTATAATAGTTATATATATATTATTAGCAAAAACAACCGAGAAATATATTCCAAGGCGGTCGGAGAACATCCCCCACATTCGTCTGCGGGTGGAGTATTTTATCATTTCATCGATCGCGTGAAGTAGAAGGTTATTTGTACGTGTTTAAAAGATTTAAGTCACTGCATTGTT
The DNA here is from genome assembly GCA_937001555.2 of Hypsopygia costalis. Taxonomy (NCBI): domain Eukaryota; kingdom Metazoa; phylum Arthropoda; class Insecta; order Lepidoptera; family Pyralidae; genus Hypsopygia; species Hypsopygia costalis. Next base: position 7,030,059 of record OW443344.2, on the reverse strand, counting down.
TTACATCTTTAATATACGTGTTTTTAAAATTTTATTTTGTATTTTTTAAGCAGAAGACCCGCCTTTAACCCATGCAATGCCAAGGCCGCCCAATGGCATTGGTTTTTGTTCTTTAATGTCTAGGCTAAATAGTATGTATGGCGGCATGAGGGTAAATTGTTAATACGTGAGCCGGCAACGAATGGGTTAATTGATCGAATCCCCATTCGCCAAGAACCATCTTACATCCATCTCTATTGTTTTCTAAATTTTCTACCCGTATGTCATGTCGAGAATCATGCTAAAATTAATACAAAATTTCCGAAAACTAAATTTAGTCATCTGCAATGGAAAGATTTTCTAAACGATTTGTTTTATACTAAATTAATATTTAATGCTGTAAAATCCTAATGATCAATCGCTAGTTATTCAACAAACAATTGAATGTAATTTTAAAACTCACACAAACTAATAAGTAAACATAATACATTAAATTTCAGAGTAATTTACTAAACATTCCTATGGCATGTCTAATTTGTTGATCAATATTGTTTATTTATTTTTTGGAATACAATAACATAGTCTTTATTGAGACTTAGAGCCTCTACCATGTTTGTTTTTAAAAGAACGCCGAATGGTTTCGTTCATTCTTTCATTCACAATGACCAATAAATCATGATCCCAATTTTATATCATTATTAGATAGTACGGAAAGTTCATGTCATTTTAGATCTATCCACTGGATTACTAGGGGGGGGGGGGGGGTCGCCAAGTTACATTCGGGGGGTCGCGGGGGAAAAACGCAAATGTTTTTAGGTCATGCGCTACAATAAAAAAAACATAAGTCGCCCTGATTATTGTTCAATAATTCATGGACTCAAATCTGTAAGCAAATCTTTTTCCAATTCAATTTTTATGTTCACTATTAATCCCTCGCGTGCCATTATCCCATCATGTGTACAGCGTTAGTACGGCACTTCGTACAGCGCTAAAATTTGTGGCATGCGAAAGATTAAAGACCTAATTAGTTCAGCTAAGAACAAAATCGAAAACAAACGGCACTAACAGTTTTAAAGCTAGCTATGCCAGCTGAATTGTTGAAGTTTCTTCATAGAGGGAGAGGTTGGGAGGAGGGGGTCCTAGTATTTTTAACTTGTAAAGAGGTCCGTATTCAAAAAGATTGAAAAACACTGGTTTACATAATCGATATTAGTTCCATTATCTATAAAATCCATTTAATGGTCCATTTCATGTGACGCGTTTAAACTGACTGAAAGCAGAAAGTAGACTTGAGAAGTGGCTTTTTATAGTCGAAACCCGTTCAATAAAGTAAATAGAATTGGAATAAATAATTATTAATCGCACCACTCGCCAACATCGAGTATTGGCAGCTGTAGGCTATAGAAAACACAGACAGGCAGACTGTCATCTTGTTTGTCACCTTAGTCATATTAAAAATTCAAGCTCACAGCCCTTTTACATCAATCATATTTGTTAAATTGACGTCAAAATTAACGTAACAAAATAAAATATTGTTTGACGGGCAATTGTTTTTGTCAACTGAATTTACTTGAATGTATTGAAATTTTATCAATCTATACTGTTTTTCACCGAGAAACAGTTTGATGGAATTTTATGAGAATAATAACACTCTCTTACTTAATCCCTCGCGTCCCGTCTACTCTTTACGTAAGCGTTGTATCAATGCTGTACCCAAAATGGGACCGCAGCACGAAGAAGGTTAAGCGCGTCGATAGCGATGATTATATCTAGAACAAGACATTGATATACGCGTATAAGAGACTGCGATATTGCCTCTCTTGTCTCGCTTATATCTCAGTATCTCACTCTAAATATTTTTATTCATATGTGATGAGCTTTAAAGCACTACTAAGGGACTAATAGTATTGATAAAATTTCGCCTATACCTATAGTCTTTTTGAGATGAGTTAAAAGTATCAGTTACAAAAACAACGCATACATGTTAGAGGCTCCCATTTTAATGCATGTCTGTGCCACCTTATCATACCACAATCCATCGTAACTCGTACCCCGTAAGGTCTAAATTCGCTGTAACCAACTATATAATTGTGTATGCATCCGTTTTTTTTTCTCTAATTATTGTGTCTATGTTCTATCGCAACTCCGCCCGCTCGGCTATTGCGACGAAAGAACCAAATCAAGGTATTTAGCGATCTACGAAAGTTTTAACACCATGTAGTGGTAATGTTGAGTGCCAGTTAGCTGTAGAGGTTTTTGTGTCGTAGCCAAGGGGGTTTGTCTGTGTATGAGTGGATGAGACGAAAGATATTTCCGTCACGTTTTTAAAAGTACATACTTTGAATTATTGAAGATGATTTTAAAATATATATAAGTAATACATAAGATTAAGGTGGTGGTGGTGATGGTGGGGTTATGGTACATATCGAACGAAGTATGTCTCATTCCCTTAGTACTTAACTAAAAATTTACAAAGCCATTTGCTCGGTCTGAAAATGATTAGGTACTGCTTTTTTGCCTTAGATGAACTTCAAATAATTTGGCAAAGGTTTGACGTAACAAGTAAATCGAATGAACGATAAGAGAATAAACATCATTCACTCATTCGTTCTCGTGATTCACTCACATAATATTTTTTTCAATACGTGGTAATGTTAATATGCCTTCTTAAAAATTCTTACGTAGCGACAATTTTTTTAACTAAAGTTTTGAATAAGTTGTATGTATTATTATTGTTTATTAAGTAAAAAACATTTTTTGTGACTGGAAATATCTTTACTATTGCTTTAATGCTATTCCTGTTATCTGATCCGCCATTTTAGCGACTCTAACGCCATCTGACGCCGACACAGGTATCATACAATTAATAAAATATGCATGTATAACCTATTGATTGCAACATTTTTATGATAAAATCATGTTTTAATTCGGCTGTTAAATTCACAATGAACTGTCCCTTAAGGCTAAATTAGTATGAAATTTCTCCCAATTGAAGGACTTTTGCGAGAAACTCTTAGCAGATTTGTTATTCTCTATATTACTATTATATCACTTCGATATGACACGACACATGTTTTCCAACAACCAATAAAATGTTGCAATCCAATATCACAAAATTTAGCGCCTCAGCACTCGGCACGTTACATAGTCGTACCGTGCGTCTTTTGTTCGCTGCACGCAGTATGAGAACGTGCTGAACACATACAACTCTCAACAACTCTGCACACGGCATGATGAGCCACGTGGTGAGGCGCTCAGTATCCATAAAATTGAAATTGAATTTGATTACAAATCACAAAGTTAAGGTCTACTTCCGTGGGTAACGACAAGCTGTGGATGCTGTGTATATGACAGCATGATGCGACTACTAAAACCTGACATGGCGTTGGGTTTTAGTAGTCACACCATTCCATTTTCTACTAGTATTGCGTTAACGTATTGGTTCCATTACAGCGACAATAGCTGTCTTCCCACTATGTCTATCTTCAAGATGCATGGCTGAGTAATATTCCTAACAGTAACAAATTCTATGGAAATTGAAGCATCCATATAATTAATATGAAATAAAAAAATGTTTAGACTAGCAAATTAAATGGAAACTGGATTTAATCATTAATATTACATTTAACAGTTTGAGGACAAATATTTACTTAAATTTGTGATGTTACGAAATATCTTCAATTTTTTATGAAGATATATGTACGTATCTACCTATGTTTCTATGTATAGTGACAAAAAATTGCATGTCTTTCTTTAGTTCAACCACCTCATTGCATCTGACTGTACAAATACATTAGATACCATATATAAATATACATACTAAATACGTTAATCCAGCGCCTTTTTTAGCAAGACAATAAAATATTTCTTTCATGAATATCCAGCCTAGAATGTCAGTCATTCATGAATTTACATGAGAGAAATTTCTGGCAGCGCTATGGTGGCAGCTTTCTTGACGCTTCCACGCAATGCTGGAATAATCTGCCACCCCCAGAAAGGGTAGCCAACCCCATCCTCTGTTTAAAAAAAACTACAAGTCAGTAATGGCCAGTTTGTTTTTCTTGGTACTTGGAACTTGTAACTTGTTGCATTATGTGTGCTATGCTGTCCCTTCAATATGATCCATTTATTGATTTTTTTGTATGTGTCCTTAAAATCAATGTTTATTAGGGCCTATTCTTTATTGAACAAAGTATCATTGGCAATACTTTCATAATGTAAATGGGCCCAATAATAAGTATGTATATATATAGCTGAACATACTCTGCTAACAATTTTGACTTAGATACAAAACTGTCATAAAGACAACCACATTTTACACTAGAATATGAAGCTTATAGAAATATGTACAAACAATTATTTATGTAGTTGTGGAAATGCAGGTTAAATATCAAAGGTATTATGGGCTATGGTAGCACTTATTAAGTAAGAACTTGTGAGTTCCTGCGAGTCCATTCGCAGGTTTAGTTCGCACCAAACAAACCTCATGGATACTGGATGAAATTCCCTTTATTTAGAGGTCTCTCAAACTTGTGAACCAAAAGATCGAAATGAAATTTTGTCAAGTCTCCAAGTTAGAGATTCATTGAAACCTGCTCGCTCGTTTTACTTAAATACGAATTTGAACAGACAGACAATAACTCAGAACATGTTTTCAATTACCATTCCATGTTTATATTTATATATCCAGCAGTGGGTAGATACAGGCTGATGGTGAGTCAATGTTTAATGCACAAGCCCTTGTTGTTTTATTATATTTGTAGATACACAACAGTAAATAATATTTGTAACATGAAATCATATAATACGATAATCGAATCATACAATAACAAGAACCAAATGATCATAACCCGTAATTTACATGGGACTGTACTGCATTGTATGGAGATATTCCACAAGTACGGTAAATTTACACGACCTAAGTAACACTTCAATTCCAACCCGCAGTTGAGCAGCGTGGTGGACTCTGTTCTAAACCCCTTCGATTGAGGGGAGACCTGTATCCCAGCAGTTTGATGAATAAGGGTAGATGACGAAAGTAATACTGAACTTTGAGTTTTTACCACTAGTGGTCAAGCATTGTATAATTTGTCTGCGATTCCACATTAATACTTCAATAGTTCTTAAGCGATTAAATGTACTTTGGTACGGGCAGAACAAGTTTGCGATGCGCGCGCGGGCTTACTCCGAGCCTGTTGTCGACGAAACTGATGAGTTAAAACCGCGAGAATCACCGAGAGTCGCCGCTAGACTAGTAAGGACGCAGCTACCGAGGAACCTGGATGAAAAGGTGAGATTTAGCGATATCTCAGATTTAGAATAGTTTACGTACATACCGTTTAGTTCTTGAATTTGGAAAAAAGTGTGAAATCCAAACATGTAATTTTATCCTGATTTTGACACCGGCATGCGCGCCCATTAATGGGGATGTTTGATATATTTTCTGACATTAGATGTCGCTAGTAGGCGTCAGGTCCAGATTGTCAAAATGTACTGAATATTTTGACAGTGAAACTTTAAGACGACAAGACAACACAAGACGTCAACAAGACATTTGACAAGATGCTATGAATTGACAAATGATTGGACCCTACGCTTGGGCGTTCGTCTTTAATGGAGTCCAATGAGGGTCTTTTGGCAGCACTGTATGCTGCCAAAAGATGCACATATATCCGAGCCGAATGGACTGAACGAAATGAATTTTATCAAATCTTATGAGACCTCGCACATATCCGCATTGAATCGTCCGAATCTGTAACGTCTTGTTCGGCGCTTTTGGCTCGGGTAAGTTGCGGTCACCTTAAAGCGGAGATGGGCGCAGAGCACGTGTATTTTTATATATTTGACACAGCAGGGTGTAATGCATAGTAACACATCTCTCCCCTCCCCAGCTCTGAAGATCAGATCTTAGTTTAGAGATGTTTTCACAAATACCTTATTGGCAATTGCTATAAGGGCTAGCAAGGCTTTTTTGGCTCCAAAAGCAGCGGGTTCGATCCCCGCACAAGATAAATATTTGTGTGCATGAACATTTGTTTGTCTTTGTTATTTATTATAAAAATGACAAAAAATCCTTGTTTTAATTTAGGGCAAGATGATATGTTAAGAAATATTTATAATTATTTTTTTAATGCAGCAAAATCTTGTCAATTGCGACGTGAGGCACACATACCACTGATGCGTACTAAATATATACTGAAGTAGCGAGCGTGCCATATTCACCATTTATAAATCTGCGCACAAACTCGTGTTGCTTTTGTTAGGCTAAAATGTTGATAATTACGTAAATAAATTTTATAAAAATTCAGCAACTCCTTTGTCGTACCATTAACGAACGCACTGCCGGCTCGTATGTTTTTGTCCATACAATACCTGAACCTACAAGCGTCCTTCAAGCGTAGGGTGAAGAAGCATCTTGTGGTCCAGCATGGCAATGTCACCTGACAGGACACTAAGGTCTCTTGTCCCTTGCCGGTGCAATTTGGGCACTTCTTCTCGTTTAACATGTGAAGTGTAGCCACTATGCTCAGCGATTGCTTAGCATAGTAGCTCGTCTTTGACTCATGTTGTATGTATAATAATAATAATAAAATCTTGTGCAGGGTGAACCGACAGGGTTGGCACCATTCGAAGAATTGTTAGAAGCGCGCGTGCACGAATTGCGCGTCGCCCTCAATATGAGTACAGCCCTAGCACTCGCCGAGTTCATTGAAGATGAGATTATAGCACCACCAATGCCACTAGAGGTAATTATGAATTATTATTTTTATTAATGTATAAGTTTTTGTTTATGAATTTAATTTAAAACTCAATATCATACAAAACGGAGTTTTATGTATATTTTTGAAACATACATTTATGTACAAAAAAAATTATTATGATTGAAGTAAGTATTTCTTGAGTGAAGCGAGCGGAACGCCTAATACGCCGAAGCATTTTAGCATTAATGGATATATTCGTTCATGTATTAGTAAAATTACTTATTAGCAATGCAATAAGAACTTTAATTTATTCTAAGTAAATAAATAAAAAGTTTTTATCTGCCATATTGTTTGTATTAAAACACAAGAACATCAAACAGAAAAGAGACCAGACTCTTCCGTAATATTTCAGGTCCTAATCGAAAACGTGAAACTCCACTTAATAGAGGACCGGCCAACTCGGTCCATCTCGTCCCCTCCACCACAGCCTTTAGACATAGACCTGACAACTCTTCGGTTGACGAGAGATTCAGCTGGTGTGGTGAGACTGGGACCTCCAATCTCTACCCCATCTACGGTAGCTTCTCCAGCTACTCCACAGCCACAACCAGAGCTTGATGAAGCTAGAGAACAGATCGATAGGCTCCATGGAGAAAATGAGGAACTGAGGAAGAGGTTGGTCACGTTGGCAAGGATAGCGGAGGATAATAGAGAATTGAGAGCGTAAGTTATATTCTCTTTATAAATATTACAATACAGTACACAATACAATACTTTATTGCACCAAAAGCAGTAAAGTTTTAACAATAATGATTTAAAATATTAAGTACAAAAGGCGGCCTTATCCCTTAGCGATCTCTTCCAGGCAATGTTGCGGAAGGCGGAGGATCATATTTGGTGGAAAGCATTGGGGAAGGCTTATAACCAGCTGTGGGTAGATACAGGCTGTTTGATGATGATGAATGGACTATGCTGTTATATATTATCCAAATCTGTTCAGCCGTTCTGACATGATTTAATGACAGACATCCAGGCATTCTTTTTGAGTGGAGCAAGCGAAACGCTTATATACGCCGAATAATCATTCTTTTTGAGTGGAGCAAGCGAAACGCTTATATACGCCGAATAGTCATTCTTGGAAATGAATAAGCTCCAAAACTACTGAACCGATCTTGATGAAACTTGTCACAAGGGACGGGAGCCCACCACACATTCCCACCACTGTGTCTCCTGTGTAGCCAGGATTAACAGCGGCGACCGCCAAAAAAGGCAATGAAACAATGAAGTCCATTGCAGTCCCGGGGGTTAACTACGGCTGCCTTGGAACTCACAACGAATTTATTCAGAAGAAATTAGTAGGAGTAGGAAGCTTTTGGAATTTGACTTCCCCTCTTAGCAATGTGAGAGACAGCAATATGGCAAATAAGGCATTAAAAGCCTAAAGAGATGGCTAGTCAAGTGAAGCTCAACTGCCGTGCACCACGGAAACTTGTCACATTTAAAGACCTCGACATGTTTGAGGTTTGTGTCGAAAAAAAATTGAGAACAATCATGTCCTTGAGGAAAGATCATCAAATACATTTTCCGTTGAAATCAATGGAAAACATACACTCAGCGAATCTACTCGCTCAAATCAACCTCGATTTCGGCCCCGTGGGCTAGAATCCGTCCTAGTTATAATAGAAGTAAAATGGTATATTTCATGGGTTACAGGAAAGTAGAGGAGGCGTCGGTCCTGCGACAATGTCTGCATGCAGCACAACAAGAGGCGGCCAGTTTGCTGGCTGATAAACAGGAGTTATTAAACGCTATGCGAATTTTACAGGTACAGTTAGTCAAGATAACTTGACCTTTTTTTTTTATTAAGTAAATATCTCAAAGGTGACCCTTCGAGTTTTCCTCCAACCCCTTTGTATATTGAAGAGGGAATTCCGTTGGAGGTGTAGTATGCGACTAAATGTCCATATTTAGAGTTTCATCTCGACTCCACTCGACGACACAATAAGTTAATATAAGTAGTTGGTAATTTAGTAATTATGGCTCTCTATACTGTATACAAGTCAATACACATCATGTGATTATATTTGTGATTTTACTTTTCAGCCTGCAACATGTTATACTGCAAATTGGCGCTTTGTAAATAGTGCACTCGTCCCCTATGTGTATACCTTTTTCGTTGTTATAAATGTTTCTGCATCTCAAAACAAACATATATCGTCAACCCTTATTCATCCCTGCTGGGATACGGATCTCCCCTCATTCGAAAGAGTTTAGAGCATACTCCACCACGATGCTCAACGGTTGGCGGAAGCCAGTGTTTTCAAGCCGCTTAAAGGACTTGGCTTAATGACCGTCATCTATAATAACAACAGCCGGGACCGACTGCTTGACGTGCCCACCGAGCACGTAGGAGCTCCACATAAATAAACCCATCCATGGACAGGCTGCGGTTGACATTGCTTAACTTGCATGTTAGATTAGACAGACACGCACAACGATGACATCCAGTTCCTCAACTTCAACATCGAGTTCTTCAAAAACAAAACCCGAAATTAAATAAAAACCCTAACATTCTTTAGGGTATAAGCGGTTCATCAACATCTTTGAACCAAAGCCAACTTCACCTGCACGCGGTGCACCCTGCTGACTGACAAACGAAGCTCTGGCGAAAAGAGAGGTAGGGAGCGTAATTGTAACCCGGATGGGGAGTGTACTTCCTCCTCACAGAATACCGCAGCCAAATAACAATTCCCTTGAGGGTTGTTGTGTTCCTGCGAGTGAGTGAGGTCACCAGAAAGAAAGGCAGGAGATTCTGCGTTGGCAGCGGGAGTGGCAGCGCGCGAGCAATATTTTATGTTGCGATCGTTAATTTGGCTACGGTTACTGCTTTATATCATCAAATTCTCGTTCATTGCAGGAACAATTAGGAACATGTCGCGGCAAAAGATAGCGGTCCCGAAGCGGTCAGCCGCACAGCTGCCTCGACTGCACTGCTTGCTGCGGCGACCATCGCGCTTAGTCATCCATTATCATCACATTACGCCACTAGATGGCGCCTCATGATTGATACCAAAATAATGCACCAGTGTGTATACCTATTATGAAAACTCCTGTACAAGATGATATCAAGATGCTGTTGCTATAAGCGATTGATACAAATTTTAGTGCAAAAATGTATACAAAATGTCTTGACTGAACATCAAATATCTTTATTCTTTATCAAGAAGTGACAAGATGGCGCCCTCGAGATCTCGGTACGAATGTGCAAGGTATACATTATATATAAGAGCATGTCAAGGTTGACAATTCAACTGTTATACAATTCTTATGCCGTAAGATATAAGAGTTGTTATCGAATTTCATTAACATCCGTAAAGAGTTGCTTTCCCCTCGGAGACTACAACACTCGCTATTCTATTTCGATCCTCTATGCTGTGAGCTCAATAAGAACTAATAGGATGTGAACAAGAAATAATAGAAAATGCAGAATTCATAACCTTCATAGTAGGATTGAAATTGAAATAACAACTTCCATATTCCTGAGGGTATAGAATTGGAACACTGAGTGCTGTGTCCACTGGGGAACGGGATTCTAGTGAAAAACTGAACAAAGCCTGTAACTTATTTGTTAACAATTGTATGAATATTTGCTTAAAAGTTACGTGCATATTTTAAATACGACAAAAGGCAGCAGAGTTCATTGGTAGCTATTCTCGCATCATAATTAGATTTTTGCGGGTGTTCTGCGAAACGATGCAGTTCAAGAGTTAATACCAAGAAGAGTCAAAGGTAAATACCAAAAAGAGGGCGAAAATACTCCGTAGAGATAAATGACGGAAAATGGACGGTGTTATGCAGAATAGATCCAACCGACAAACTATGCCACACACACATTATGTCACATTACGCTGTTCGCCATAAACGCCATTCGTCACACACGCAGTTTGCCACCTACGCAGTTCGCCACAGACGCAAGTCGTCACATACGCAGTTCGTCACACTCGCAATTTGTCACATACCCAATTTCGATCCTATTGTACATGTTACATAGTTGGCACATTCCCTCTAGGGGGCGAGTTTGGTACACTAAAAAAAAACAACTTTTTGTACAAAATAGCAGTATTTTTTACGTGATCTGACAATCGTCCTTATAGGTAAAGTTATGACGAACCGCGTCTGTGACGAACTGCGTATATGACGAATCGCGTATATAACCAATCGCATATGTGACGAACTGCTTGTGAGACGAATCGCGAAAGTGACCAATTCCGTAAATAAGATCGGCGATGACAAACTGCGTTTGTGACGACCAGCGTGTAATCCAAACAAACAAACACATTCACATTTATAATATTAGCAGGGGTAGAATATTGTTTTCTCAATTTAATAATGATATACCACAGTTCAAATTTATTTCCGTTTATATTTAAATATTGAACTTAATCATAAAACTTGATGCATTACTTTGGAAGAACCTTAAATAAGTACCTAAAGTTTTGACAATCCGAACCCAAATAAAGGACGTAACAATGCAAGAACAGTATTAAAGTGACGCTGGTTTTGTATATAGAATATTATGTACAGATAAGAGACTATTGTTATATAATTTCTATTATTATATATTTTGTAGATTGCCAAATTATATGTAATTTATGTTAGCTGGAGCTACATGGATGATATAAACGCATGTAAAATTAAACTATCATATAGCGAATGTCGGGGTTAATATTTCTAGGATAAAGGAATGAATGCTGACATCCAAGTGCACTGTATTCAGTGTTGCCACCATTAGTGTTCAAATTATCATCTAAAATAACTTTATCCAAAACTTTGATATTGTCAAGGCGGCTTTAGCTTACTGTGTGTTATTTCAGGTCGCAATATATATTACCGGTGCTATCTACTTCTTATGTAATAACTTTGTAATGCATATATTGTTTTATATCTGGCTTTTACATGTGTCTTTTAAAATCATCAAATATTTTATTACTCGATTTACGGCCCTGGCTACGAGTCCTTTTGTGTCCAACTTTTGTATATTTTTTTCATGTTTACACTAGCTTCATAAGATCATATGATCTTCTAACCTCTCGATTTTCTCACTCACCGAGTCTTTAAATAGACTCAAATCATTTCTATCGTTCTGTTTAGTGATGTGATAACTGCATCATTTGGATCATGCCTGAAATAAGACTATCAAAATCTTTATTCACTTTCCTAATGACAAGTTCAATGAATCAAAATAACAGTTTTATTCAATTACCAGTAACAAAAAAAATATCAGTTTATAAAAGCTTTCGTCTATTTTTACCATTGATAAATAATGGAAATATTTAAAAGCTTGATATACGAATCCGAAGGGACTCTACAATTACTTTATTCATTAAACCATCACACCGATGGTGATTCACAGCAATTTTATAACTAATTTGGAGTAAAACTCAGGTGCTACTGTAACATTAAACCATTACTTATTAATTTATTTCCTCCATAAACAGTTTTTTGACTTAAAATGTAATAAAAATAATTTAGATAATTTACAGTGAGAACTGTTAAGTAATGTTGAATCGCCAATTGGTGTGCGACACTATTACGACCCATGTTAAATAGCAAATATTGTGTTTACCTATTTTTTTTTATCACACGTGTTGCTCCAACTGTTTGAACACAGAACTCAATAGAATAGTATCTAATGTAGTTTAATTTGTTTGACAAAGATTCCACCAAAACAATAGTGTAGTTGTTACGCACTGGTTGGGCGATAAGAACTACTGCCCCCTTATTGCGATTCAATAATTGAATAGAATGCTTATTCATACCAATGAATAAGCGACTCTATTCCATTTAAAATAGATCGGCAAAAGCGTATGCGCTGGTGCGGTATTGGTTCTGTTCTGTTTCAGTATGGTAATTTATCTTATTATAAAAAAATAACAATTTTGTAGGCTTCTAAAGAGACTACTTTTGTTTAATACCTACGAGTATATGAAATGAAATATAATTCATTTAATTTTGTATCCCAATAAAGACGCGGTTTTTGTTTAATATCCTTAAAGATTTTAATTTTTTTGATGTTTGAATCATTTTATTACATGTACATTAGCTACTCTACTGAGTTCTCTGTTCGATGTTTCAACTTCAGACACAAGTGTCTTCTATTTGATATGTGCATACACTTTCGTACCAAAGTCGTTAAGGGATGCAATTTTATCAGAGTGCTTAGCGCGAGTTTTTTGTTCGCGTTCGTTCATGCCAACAAAAACACATCGACCAAATTGAGAAGAACTCTCATGTTATGAATTTATAAGACGGGTGTTACATATCAATATTACGTGGCTTACAGTGGAACACAAAATAGTAGAAAGGGAACTAAATTTATTAACAATAGCAACATTGTCTTTTTTCATATAAAAGTGCTCAAGGGTTGCCATGTGAGAACTGTTCTTGCGAAGAAAGTGGCGCCCCTATTTTTGTCTACTCTTTTGTGTCGCACTGTACTTGCTCATATTTTGAAATGAGCAAGCCGGATAATTTGAATATGTAACACGCGTCTGCAAATTCAGAATATGAAACTTTTTCTCAATTTGGTCGGTTTGTAAATGTTAACACGTTTATAAATAACAAAATACGTTTGCGTCAAATAGCGGACATAAAATCGAGGCCATAATATATTAAAATAATAGAAATGTATTTAGATTTTGAAACCGAAACATTATCGGAAATTGTGATGCATAAAATTTTGAAGTACTTAAAAAGCATTTATTATCATATTTAAAAATATTTATCGTTCCTTAGGAGTCCATTGTAAATAGAATTCCTCGGTCGGGCGGTCTCTTGGCATATCAAACTAACAAGTTATGACTGCTGTACATACATACGTTGAATGGAAATGTGAAATGGAAATAAGTGTTGAGAGAAAATTGACTAAAATTTTCTTTATGTACCTTCGTAAACTCTGAATATAGTATTTACAACATAGTATAAAACAATCGCTGTTTCTGCCTGTTTAAATTATTAAGAATTAATTCTTATTAAACTGTCCAAGATATTCTGGTGCGGTTTTAACATCATTTATAAGATTTTTTCCGGAATGGTTTTCCATTTGTTACTAGCTCTGAATTTTTTTTTAAACTTACCCAACATTGTAAAAATGTATCCAGTTAATTTTTGCCCAACATATACATAGTTTCCCCTATTTTTAAAATACGTGAAATAATTTAAAATTGAAAAATATATATGAATGTTTTTTTCTACTTGAAAAAAATGTTCGACCTTTGAAAATGATTCAACACAGTCCATAGTTTCGACGTATTAGTGAAAAAGCGAATCCTTAAACACAAGCGTGCATAAGCGCTACACAGTTCAAACTGTGTGTAATTTGTTTGTAAAATAAATTGCAGTGTTATATTGTAACCTATAACTTGCCAGTAGGGAGAAATATGTAAGTCTCTATTATATTATGAATGCAATAATTTGTATTGCTAGTTGAAATGTAATAAAGTATTGTAACACCAAATTTTCTACCGACCTCGTTTGCTGTTGGCTATAGAGTGTGTGCGGCTTGTGAAAAATTTGGGACATCTCGTATTATAAAATATACGTAGCTCATGAAACAAAACAGACCATTAAGATCTTATATAAGGAGAGACGGTAAAATCACTTTGCTTCATAGGTCAGGTAAGTCTTGCCTACACAGGTAAAACTGCGCAAAAAGATGAAACATGTAACGGTATCACGTGGTACCAAATATATGCTCGAGTATCAGAACTGCCCAATTAAATCTTTACCAAGGAAACGATTGCCCTCGTATTCGATTCGATAGTCGATTGATTGACAGCGTCGTACCGTTTTGACGTCCACACGCATCTTCTTATCTGTGCAAACTAATTTGTCATTACGCACTTGTGCAGGCAAGACAAGACTTTTAACTATTGCATGTTATGTACATGTTCTCATGTTCATGTAAGTACCTGTAAATGCCTAGTTTTCGGCATAAATACGGAATTTATAAGTACTTTTTGGGCATTTATCGTAAATGCCCGGCATTTTGCCCATCTGTATTCAAGATTCTATGTGAATTATTAAAAAGTAAAAATACAGTCAGCTACATCATGTCAACTCACTCTTCAGCCGACGGAAAACTTTAGATTTAAGAAACATTATTATATATAGACATTCGTTATACTTAATTATAACAATATTCAAATGTAAATGTTGAGTACTCGATGTTCGAAGCTTCTGGTATATAATATTATATTTACAGTGTATCACAAATCAAATATACTTACTAAATTAATGAATAAGGTGAAGATTATAGTGAATAGAGCTATTCCTAAAGGATCTCACGCACTTGAAGTTCTATAAGGCTTCTAATGCGCGTGATTCCTAAGGGCTGAAATACACTGGACGGCCGCGACAATGACCGCAGTGACTAAGCAGTTACTTTACTGGCTGCGATCGTATAGTAGTCGTCGCCAACCCTTATTCTTATTTATTATCCCACTGCTGGGATACGGGCCTCCCCTCAATCGAATGGGTTTAGAGCGTACTCCACCACGCTGCTCAACTGCGGGCTAGTGAAGATGATCGTATAGTGCGTGGACTAACATAATGTAAAATAGTTGGTCACTGCAGCCAACAATCAGGTCGCGGCCGCCTAGTCCGTTTAAGTTCGAAGGTATTCCATATTATCGTGTCTCTTCAGAAGTTACTATACAAAATTAAAAAAGTAAAAGAGTTATATAGATCGAGATGTCTCGTTTTTGACGTTTTTTAAACGTGCGTTTAAGGTACGCGCACATTATGTCGGGCCGTAGCGGGGCGGAGCGGGCCGCAGCGCAGCGCTGAAATCCGCTGCGCCCCGAATAAGTGTGAGATAGTGCATATGAAATACATACAAGCGATTTGAGAGGATTTTTGCGCTCCGCCCCGACACGCTGCCACCCGACACAATGAGCGCGTACCTTGAGAAGGTCTACATAAAAAACCTTAAATCGTCTATTTTATCTTATTCGTGATCTTTTAAAACGGGTGAAATATCTTGGCCCAATGTTTTATGTCTGTCATTGAAGTTACTCTAAGACTTCCAATACTGATTTCGTCCAGTCTTTGTCGTGGTAATAGCGGAATAAAGCAAATTACATTCTATGCTTTATACTGTTGGGTTGAATTTAGAATGGTGAATTTTAAAAATTTGCTCCACACATGTGGCAGCTGTAAAAGTTTGGACTGAATTTATTTTTCTTTAAATTTAGTCCCTTGGTCGCTTCGCCACTCCAGTAGTGTGCAAGATCATAATATTAATTCTCTTGGTGCATTCTCATTGTGTATAAGAAGTAAAGTTGTCATTTTGTATGTATATAGGTACTTCTAGGTCTATTTTACTATTTTCTCCATGATTATTAAAAAAAAAAACATATTTCTTTTACTGCGCGTTTTGTAGTTGACTCATTCTATGAGAACTATTAGTTTTAAAACGCACAAAAAATGTGTTTATTTGCTGATCAAATTTAAGCATCACTCTATTGATCACACGTCATGCCCGGTCTTTTGTAAGTCGTGCGCGGGGATATGGATCCAACGCGTAGAGGCCCCTTTGAAAAGTTTGATGTAGTGTTGTACATCCGCCGTGACCCACTCCAGGATATATCAATAGAACGATATATCCATGAGCAGGCCTCGGCAGGCTTTGAGACTATTGCAAAGTGTGTTGTAAAATAAATGAGCTACATAGATGTGATCTAGGTGGACTTATTTAGTCCACTGGGCTATTGCAGAAAAGGGACGGACGCCTGCCATAACTGCTTCTATTGCACGTTATTTGCGTAATATTAGTTATTGAAAAAGACAAGTACCGTAAATGAAGTTTTACAAGTTTACTTCATTGGCAATAGATGTATAATACACTGCGCTTTATAGACGCCCGTCAGGCGCTGCAAGCATGAGATAGAGAATATGTTTTATATAGTGCTGTCACGTAACTGTTTAGCAAATTATATTATTATTGCTTTCCTTAAACACAACCAGCACCTGACGCGAAACAATAAATCGTCTCAATAAATAAATAAATATTCCTTGACAAATTACACAGCGCCATCTAGTCCCAGACTAAACTTGTACTATTAATATTAACTGATATATGTATATAAAAACATTTTTTTTAAGTAAATACATATAGATGCATAGAAAACGCCCAGACCAAGACAAACAGACATGTTCATGCACACAAATGTTTGTCATGTGCGGGGATCGAACCCGCGACCTCGGAGTCAAAGTGGCCATTGCTAGCCATTCGACCTCCGGCCTCGTCAATTTGTCTCATTTCCTTGGACGATGAAGATGTAAGTTGCCCTTTATCAATCAATTTGTCTATAGCTTTCTCTATCTACATCAGTGGTTCCCAACCTTTTTTATTCGCGGACCACTACGAAGTTATCGCTGGGTTTAGGGACCCCGAGTGTCATATAAATCCATTATTGTATAACTCGAAATTATTGTATTTTGTATAATAGTGCACAGTCTCTTACATTAAAAGTTTGTATTATGGACCATAATTTATCTGGAAGCTGGGAACCCCTGATCTACGTCATCAGCAGTATGAGTGTGTCATGGAGGAAATATCAAAATGGATGCGGTATAGTCATTTTCATTCTCATAGTTCATTTGAATCCATTATTATTTTGGTGCCAAAGCGCAGACTGTTTTACTATTATCTCGTGGTTGTTAATATATTCAAACGTAATATAATAGTATATTTTTTAAAGAGAGCCATTTTATTTTCTTTTTATTCGTTTGTATATTTTTCCAGAATACTTATAACTTTTTATTTTTTTTAATGGTAGTGCTACAAGTCTAGTGAGATTTTTAGACATGTATTTTTAAGTATTTTTAAAAATGTTTGTGTGTATGTATAAACGAATATCACTCGTTATGTACGTGCAATGTACTGCATTTCGTGTAGCTATGTACAGTGTCTATAATTATACATTTATCTCCTTTTTACTATGTGTGTAGGGTTAATAAAAAATGTGCCTGTATTTTTAATTAGATACTTTAATTTTAATATACCTGCATACTTCAACAATTAAAAAAAATATATTTTTCATGATGAGTGCATAAAATGTACTTGCAAAACTAAATTTTACATTTAGTGTTCTTTGATTATGCGATAACATATTTTATTATGTACTACTTTTGAAGATTATAATAAGTTAAAATTCCATCCACATCTTGATAATTGGCAATCTACTGTATTACTTTTAACCATTTTGTAATTATGTCAGAGTAAAGGGAATAGCAGTGATTATTCACCTTTTATATTAGCAATTAACGCTGCAAGTATAATAAGTAAATATTTTGCCGAAACTGTAGAATTTTGTAATACTTACATGTTGCCACTAACGCCCTTTCCCTTTAGTAACGCCCTTTGCGTTAAAAATAATTACCGCTAAGGGCGTTACTAAAGGGAATAACAGTGATTATTCACCATATTAGCAATGAATGCTGCAAGTATAATAAGTAAATATTTTGCCGACACGGTGGAATTTTGTAATACTTACATGCTGTCACTAACGCCCTTTGCGTTAATTATTTTTAACGCAAAGGGCGTTAGTGACAGCAGTTGAAGCTATGTAGGTATATTATTATATTCGCTTATAGATGGTCGTCGCTACATCGTATTATACTTTCTACCATTTAATCACATTCAATGTATCTTATATGTCACTTTTTAGTTCTATGATCTACTCTATAATGTGGTTGTAACTTTCTAAATATAACTGACATATGTAAATATTTTTTTACTTGATATTGATCTGAAATTAATTATTGTATATTGGTTTGGTATTGATATCGACCGAATGCAGGTTATATTTTATCATGAATGTTTACTTACAAACATAGACTCGTAGGTTTTATGTCTTTTGCAATAATATGTATGTATAATTTATATCAGTGGTTCTTAACCTTTTGTTGATGGCGGACCATGTAATGAATCATTTCAAGGGTCACCAAAAATTTGTTGGTAAATATCGCATTGAGGGAGTCATAATTATTTAAAAAAAAATGGTTGTCTGTAAAGTCGGTTTACGGACGATAATTTTACGTGATAACGTCATAAGAAAATCTCGGCCGATGAAGTGTTAGAGAGATAGATGCGTCACAACTTGTGACTCACAAGCCGAACGCTTAGGCCGATTGTGCCTCTCTATCGCTTGTTCCGCGCTCTCTCTTGCAAGCTCGGCTCAGGTAGAACGTGACAATGAGTCATGCTTTTTCGTGCGTGCAGCCGGCGTTCATCGATCCATAAGTCGTTCTCACGTCAAAAATCTGAGCATTGTTACTCTCTTAAGTTAAGTACTTGTTATAACCGGTTATGTAGTGCCTTTACGCTATCTACATAAATATCTTATTATTATTTAAATAGTTGTCTTGGCCAACTTGCCAGATAAATATTTTTCCATTTTTCAAAAAATATTTACTTAAATATCTGTTTATTTTTTTCTTTATTCTCTAGACCTACTTCTGATTGGATCATTTGGATCAACGTTCTATTGATTTACTGTACTTAAGATGCTTATGCTCACGGACCTCTAGTGGTCCACGGACCATAGGTTAAGAACCACTGATTTATATGACCATAATGTAGGGTTGCCAACTCTGAACGCTAGCAACCAGGACAAGACGCGCGAAAAACCTCATTTTGAATGTTAAGACCCGGACATGTCATCAGTGTTTTTTAGTACTAGCTCTATTTTTATTCTGTGACAAGAAGGTTATTCGCAGCATGGAGCGGGGAGTAGTGATTTAAAACTTTTCACCTCTGACTACAAATGTCAATTTCGGGGAAACCCGCACGGATGGCAACCCCACCATAATGCAATATGTATTTGAATCCATCTAAGCGTATAAACCGAATATTTTATCGATGAGGAATTAACTCTGTATGATATCAAGTTCGAATTATATTACTAGACCATTATTTTCTAGGAGGGCGTGCCCTTATATTGTATGGCAAGTACATTGTGCTAAGTAATCATATATAATATATGAATGAATCCACTTTTAAAAGTTTTTAAAATGTGTATGAAATTGTTGTTGCGATCTGTCTAGCTGCGGAGGAATTGTTAAAAATAAATTCAATATTCTATATTAGTGCATTTTTATTTAGAAATATTAGGTTGAAACACAGAAAATCTGGACCTCGAAGCAGCATTAAATTTGCGTTTCAAATCGGAGACATTCGTCGTCGTCAACCCTTCCTTATCCCACTGCTGGGATACGGGTCTCCCTTCAAACTGAAGGGCTTTAGATCATACTCCACCGCGCTGCTCAACTACGGTTTGGCGGAGGCCAGTGTTTTCAAGCCGCTTAAAGACCACTGACTTGGCTTAACAACTGTCATCTAATGACAACAACCGAGATCGACGACTTAACGTGCCCTCAGAAGCACGGAGTAGATCGAGATAATATAAACCCATCCATGGACAGGTGCTGCTGTCAACGGTGCTTAACGGTAATTAGCCACCGCAGTTCGCTTTGGCTCGAAAGATGATAGAGAACCTTAGACCCCAAGAACCACGACAGAGCCGCTTAGAGCCACTACATCCCATTCTTCTAGTTTACCTTTTACCTTCGTGCTATCGACTCCAGCTGACGGATACTTTTTCACCCTCAAGATAGTTCTCTCCATAAATGTTGCAAAATAAAAAGTGCTTTTTATACTTATACGCAGTCCAGGTATAGTATTTCGTCACGGATTATGTTTCTGTAATCACGGTTTAGATCAGTGCTTACCCTATGCTCCGCGGACCACTAGTGGTCCGTGAGAACACCTCAAGTGGTCCCTGAGCAGTACTGAGCACTAACAACGAAATAGCCTTGAAACTATACCAGTAAGGCGCTATATAAATATGGAATTGATGCCAAAAACAGCCAGCACAACACAGATCCAAATCAGGAAAAAGCCGAAAGAATAATGAAAAAGTTGTGAAGCGTAAAGGCGCTATTATTTTTCAGTGACTTATGAGAGTACGAATATTCAGCGTTTTTTATAATTATGACCACCACAAAAACTCTCCCCCCATCAATTTTTTGGTGGTTCGTGACATCATAAAAAAATGTTACATGGCCCGCCATTAAGAAAACGTTAAGAACCACTGGTCTAGATGGTACCATACAAAATACTCTGTGAACCTCAAATAGTGAGTGGATACCACACACTTAACTAACATAATATCCTCAAATGTGTCCACAAAACTCCCAAAGGTACAAACTATCAAGTCATATCCACAGACATTCAATTTCAATAGTAAGCAGACGAAACATAAAATATATTAATGTGAGTTGATCTTTCCGTCTCGCACACTCTTGGGGGTTAGTGAATGTTGCTATCCCGTTTTTACACGTATACCAACACTGTACATGACAAGTTAAAAAAATGACGCACGCTATGTTTTGAAAATCGCCATTTTGATAAGCTGCCCATCGGCAGCTTATCAAAATGGCGACTTTTGGCGAAAACGGAATATAAAAACTGTATACGCAATTATCTTTAATATTGGGAAATTTATTGTGTTTAGTGAATAAACCTGTACTAGAAAAATATTTAAGATGGTGAAATGCAGTGCCTATTTGTGTGAAAGTACATCGTAAGGAAATATACCTGGATTAATCTTTCATCGGTAAGTAAATAGCGTTGGTTACTGAAACGAGCCAGGAATTGTGTAAATTATCATGAGATTAAACGTTGATGTATGTTCTACTTCTACTTATTTGTCATTATAGAGCATGCATTGAAACAAACTTTCAATCACGAGGCATGTATTCTATATATTCAGTCACAGAAATAATCATTAGAGATCCTTTGACATGTTAGGTACTTGACATTGTTATAGGGACGTATTTAGGAACTTGTACATTATTTAAATTCATTGTGCAAGATTATAAATTAAATGATAACAATAAAATGTGTGTGGAAAACAGTGATTCAACAGTTAAATAAGTACTTACTATATATTTTTTTAATCCTGGCTGATTAATTAAAAAAATACATTAGTAGTCATTGTTAATAACTTTAACTTTGTAAACCTACACACACACACACAACAGAGCTAGACTTCATCTCCTGTACTCTGAATAGATTCACAACCGTTAAATAGTTTTAAGTACCTATTATTTGTAATAGATTACAAGTTGTGATAATAGGAATATTGCCAGCCTGGCGCAACTCAAGGTAAAAAAAACCGGACAAGTGCGAGTCGGACTCGCCCACCGAGGGTTCCGTAGGTACGTAGTATCATTATTAAATTTGATATTTTTCATTATAAATAAGAAATAATGCATCGAAAAAAATAAATAAAATATATTTTGCAATGTGTACATCAAGCCCTTTCATATGATACCCCATTTGAACTAGTAATTTCAATTTGAAATTTCGACACCCTTTAAAAAATTTAGACCCCCTATTTTTTAAGATCTATTTACAAATGTATAGTTTTGAGATTTATTCCTGTACTTATAGTCTATAACGATGTTACTTGCCAAATTTCATAGTTCTAGGTCAACGGGAAGTACCCTATAGGTTTTGATTCCCTTGAGTGTGTCGAAATATACGTTTTTTGCTGAATAAACGGCCGTAACTTTTTTCTACGTAAACTTAGCAGTTTGATTTTTTTTAACTTCATGGGACCGTAGACCTGAGTATACAGTTCAAATTTCAGCTTGATACCTCCACGCATTCTCGACATAGAAATTCTTGACAGACAGACAGACAGACAGACAGACAGACAGACAGACAGACAGACAGACAGACAGACGGACAACAAAGTGATCTTATAAGGGTTCCGTTTTTCCTTTTGAGGTTCGGAACCCTAAAAACGACTCTATGAATCGGAAGCGAATTTGGTACAAATTCTGATTGTTTTCGCTTCCATTTCATACATATTAGAATTACGCTATTTGTATGGCACATCCGTCTCTTAAAACGTAGTGGTTACATTCTCTTTGCACTATTGCTATTGCAATGCAATATGACATTCATAGAATGATCGATGTGCGATTTGATACATTGCAATATTTGTATTAGATTTCGTTCTTTTGTGAATATGTTTTTCGTGATTAGAATGTACATAACTCCGTCCCTGTATTTGCGGTTGTTTGTGTGGTATTTACGTGTGTTTGTTTTAACGTGCATTAAAACTTCTAATTTTTAGTCTGCTCACTATATTGAATACATATTACATGTCTGTGGTCATATCATATTGTAATAGGCACTTTAGCACAAAATAATTTTATGTGCTCTTTTTATTTTGTGTCTATATTGTGTATCCGAACGTAACATTTGACATTTGTTCTTAAATGTTACTAGTATTTAAAATATTACCACTTCTAACGGTACTAATATCCAGGTTGTTTCTTCTCGACCTTGCGCCATTAAGTATTGCTTAGGCGACAAAATATTGAAATCGTTACACCTGTTTAGGGTGTCTACACCGAAATGAAAATTCGAAGTTTCGGGCGAAAGTTTGAATTTTTTGATCCGAGTTTGCTTTCATTGGGCCTGTATTTTGTGTGTCTAAAATCTATGGCAATGTATGAAGGTATTTATATAACCAACTCCATGGCTGTTATACTAAAAAAATCGCATCGATCGACTTATGGTTAAAAAGTTGATGAAACAACTATCGATCGACTTTTCTATAGTTATCATACTAAATACTATAATGTCTAAACTTTATCTGGACAACGCTTCACCCGATACATAACAAAAAATAAAAAAAACAAATATTGCAAAATGTGAAATTTTATAACTGTAACCTGGCAATAAAAATACACGTGAGTTCGAAATAACGTGACTTTCGCGTTTGCGGAGAGCGTAAACTGGCAACATTTTTAGTGATGGCCGATGAATCAGTTGGATAAGATGCCAATGACCGTTGCTGCAATTTAGTGATTTAATATATCAGTATTTCCATCATTTAATTGGTGTTTGGTAGTGTTTTTGGATAAATAATTTATAAAAAGTAGAACTTCGTGTTAATTGTGTGTTCCGTGGTAACTAAAATAGTGCGTAAAACGTATAGAATGTTTGTTGTGTCCTCATAATAATAGGATCAGTGGTCAATAATTCTATTGGATTACGGTTTTGCTGTTTATTTAATTGTTGTGGACTAAAGGTGAGTGGTTGATTACTATTCATTTGTTATTTTTACGTGTCACCCGTGTTTGCGCGACTGGTTTTTTTGCCACGAACGCTGAGCAGCACGAGTCGTCGCAAAGCGGCCGGACTGCGTACAGTTCAGAGCACTCTTGAGCTTCGAGATAACGGCAGATTAGAATAGATTGCACAGATTCTGATAACATTCCTTTCCTCGTGACATTGGAAGGCTCTGTTAACATGTCTTTACTCTTCATATTTTTTACTTTAGCTCTAAAGTCCAAATATTAACAACTGTTTGCAATCGTCATAATTGTTCGCAGTAATGTTGGAATTACTTTAGTGTTATTAAGTTTTTATAATGAGTGTTGCGAGTGAGCGTTATTTATGACTCATGGAAGCATTCAAAGTCTATTAGTCTGGCTGTTTATGATGATAATATGTTGGAGCAATTATTTTTACTGCTAGAAAGTGAAAATTATTACTTTGTAGCTACATCCGGACAGGTGACTATATACACTTGTGGTTTGAGTTCTTATTCATTTTCATAGTTCTTACTGTCGAGGTATACAGATTGTTGGTGCTAATTTAGCATGCAACCTGCCAGATGGAAAGCAGTTATAGTCCCTTAGATTACAACACCACTAAGAAGCTCACTAATCTCCCATTGAATAAAGCTAAAAATAATGTTATAATGAAATCTCAGTAAGTTTATTAATTTTATTGTTTTTTTTTTTTTTATAATAAAATAATCTTTTGTATTCATTGTTTTGTTACATAATTTAAAACAAATAAAAATCTCCCCTTCCAGCCAGTAAGACTAAGGTTCTATTTTGTTTTGAGCAAAATTCAATTCAAGAAAAGATTTTTTTCTCACGAGGATCGCCTGCAGGCAGGCCAGAGATTTCCAAACTATCGCTCCAATTTTAGCAGTTGCTCAGAAATTATTACTCATTCACACATATTTTAGACCATTCACATATATATTACACCAGAGTTGGCTCAACTTTTTATGTAACAATTTGACATTTTTGTAAATCAGGATATGAGTAATCTTGCATCCTTCTCATTGATTGTTGTCATCAACCCTTACTCATCCCACTGCTAGGATATGTGTCTCCCCTCAATCGAAAGGGTTTTGAGCATTCTCCATCACACTGCTCAACTGCAGGTTGGCGGAGGCCAGTGCTTTCAAGCCGCCTAAATTAATGAATGAATTATATTTGCTTGAAATGTGGTATACAATGCTGTTAAAATTAAAATATTCAGAACAATACACACTTCACCAGAAACTGGCGTGCAAAATATAATGTCCTTATTACTAATTTATTATAAAGGCCACTTACTTAGCTTAAAGACTGTAATGTAATGACAACAGGCACGACCAACAGCTTAATGTGCCTTCTGAAACATGGAGGAGCTAGAGGAGAGAGAGAGAGAGGAGAAGTAATTAACAATGAAGTACCTTACATTAGAAAATTTCTGTTTTCCCAAAAGTTGGCTTGTGTTAAAGTATAAGTGGGTTCGGATGAGCGCCGACTTAGCAAGAACCATTAGCCATTCTTCATTCATATCATATTGTGGCCGGTCCATTGCCACTTCAGCTTGCAAGCTCTCAAGGCTATATGTATGGGATAAATAATTTCTACTATTATAAAGAAATTTGAAATCAGACTTTTGAAGAATACCTCCACATACAAAGTAACAAATTTTACTTCTTTATAATATTAGCATAGCTTAGATAAACCAGTCATAATAAAGAACACCAGTGTGTCAGCTCTTAGCTCATATTATAATAACAGATACCTATTACCTAGATATCATGATAAATATTCATTGAGGGCCACAATATTGCATATTACATATGCATTATAATTACACAGTATGCTATCCTACATGGTAATTAGCAGAATAAGAGGTTTATATTCAGTGTTTAAGTCTATATGCTAATTTTATTTGAGTTTAGTTGCTAACTATTACATAATATAATTATGAAATATTCTAAAATGTACATTAAACTAAAACTAATCTAAAATCGAGCAGAATATTTACAAATAAAATATTTACAAAGAGGTAGAAAATAAAAGGAAGAACAGAAATGAAACAAAAATTATAAGTAAAAAATTTCCCCCAAATCGTTGCCCGTTGGTAACGTACCAAGAATGCTGGCAGCATTACCTCGCTGAATAGCAAGGCTAATCCGCATAGTCTATACATGTATTATATGTATGTATTTACAAAAAAAATATATAATTTCAGTTATTTACCCTTTGTAAAGCTTTGCTTAATTTGGAACTAGATGGTAGTGTGTAATTTGTCCAGAAATTTATTTATTTAACAACTAGGTTGCGCCCGCAACTCGTTAACGCGTATTCTGTTATCCCATGGGAATTTTCCAAAATCCTTGTTTTTAGGACTCTAGACGTCATAAGGAACCTACGTGCCAAATTTGGAATATCTAGATTCAGTGGTTTGGGCTGTGCGTTGATATAACAGTCACTCAGTCTGTGTGATTTTTTTTATAGATATAGACTAGTTTCTGATATATGCATCTAAGTATCTGATTTCTAGGGATAATGGCAAAATAATCTTTAAGTGAGAGCTGGTTACCAACAACTAAAATGGAAGAAGAAATCTCAATATTTTCCATTAGGTAGTTACTAAAATTGTGCTATCTTGTTTTGTTTCATCTCAAAAGTCACTGATAATGTGATAACAGTATCGTGAAGGCCCCAAAATTATCAGATATCATATAAGGTGATCATTAAAACATATGTTACAAGGTTTACCACAGTCTAATTTGTCAGCACTCAGTAAGTAGGCGATATTGTTTTGCGCATTATTAAGGAATGAGGAATGAAGAAATTATTCATGTTCCGTTCAGAAAGAGAACAGATACTAATTGGCATTGCTATGCTGGCTTGTTGTCCTGATGTGACCTTGGTCACAGAATAAATAATAGTTGAATTGGTCTCCAAAACGAAAGAGTGCCACTGCAGATTATTGCAATAGTTGGGGCCACAGTTCTCTATACTGTGTGAGTTCTTGCCAGGTAATGGGTGCTAGCTTCCGCATTCCTGCTTGTATTTTGGCATCTTTTTATTAAAGAGAAATAAATAAAAAATAATCCTGAGCAAATTACATATCGCCATCTAATCCCAGACAAGTTTCATTTAAACTTGTACTAGATTTTTTTTATATTAAGTCAGGTGGCAGAAAAGCATACGGTCCTCTTGATGTGAAACGCTTACTGTAGCCATATTCACGCAACATGAAATTTTACTCGCGTGACGCCACCACCGCTATCAACACAGCAACTCCTTCCTTTTTTTCTGGTTGCCGCACTCACACGAACACAACTCTCAAGGGAATTGTTATTTGACTTTGGTATAAGCTGCTGCTTTTTTTGTAAATACTTGCTTAAGTATATAGAAAACACCCAGGCTAATGTATTTACACATATTGCCTTGTGCAGGATTGTTGAGGTTTTCCCAGAATATACTATAGCATGTGGTTCTTTAAAAAGGATGTCAACAGGTTTATACAGGATCATGAATGCACATGGAGTGATACCTATGGTGTAGCAGACGTTCATAGGCTACTGTAACTGATTGCCATTAGGCGGGCCGTATGCGTGTTTGCCACCTTAGAGGTATAATAAAAGGGATTGATCTTGTGACCCTTAGTGCTTACGTAGCCATTCGACTACCGAGCTCGTCACTGAAATGAATTATGATACTTTTTACTTAGTAAAGATTTTTTTTAGTATACCAGCATGTTATTATATTATTATTTACTAATATAGTATATAGAATATAGTATAGTGGATTAAAGTTTCTATGAAAGTCCACGCGGACAAAGTCGCGGGTCACCCGCTAGTATCTTGATATAAAACAAATGTTGTAAATCTGTGCGAGTATTAGCACATTGTACGAATACCTATCACAAAACGTAATGGCGACGCGTTAACTTATCTTCTTCTTCTATTGTCATCCACCATTTTCCTGAAAGGTTAGAAATTTTGGTGCTTTTCAGTGAAATGGGAAAATATAAAAATAATAAATAAATATTCCTGGACACAGCGCCATCTGGTCCCAAACTAAGCAAAGTTTGTACTATGGGTAATAGTGGATCTATTATACTTAAATACATTTTTTTTTGTAAATTCATACATATATGTAATACATAGAAAACACCCAGACCAAGACAAATAGACATGTTCATGCACACTATTGCACACAAATATTTGTCTTGTGCTGGGGGATCGAACCCGCGACCTTCGAGTCAAAGTGGCCACTGCTAGCCATTCCACCACCGGGCTCGTGAATTGCATGGAATTTGTTAAGGTGAAGTGAGTCCAGGAAACACGCTTATTGAAAGAATAGTTCTATTAAACTATTTCAATTTGGTTCCTAGAAATTTAACTATGAAATCTTAAGTCCTTTCTGCAGGGCACAAAGCTATTGAAAACATAATTAATAATTTTTGGCTCGATAGAAAAAAATCGCGAACTTACTCTCTAAATTTGCACTAAGTAAAAATTAAAACTATTTAATACAATTTTTTTATAAGGAAATTATACCAAAATTTTCATAATTTTAATTACGAGAGCACTATGCTATTACTTTTAAAAATAAAATAATTTAAATAAAATTATTAAAAGAATAACGATTTGCGGTCGCGCACCCTCCCCGATTCTCGATCGCTCTCAACGTCAGTGCTCTAGGAGCTGCGTTCGAGGTAGGACCTGTGCCGCGCGTCCTTTCAACGCGTTGTCAATAAACACGTTGAAATAAACACAGTGTAGGAATATCAGTAAGACAACAAAACAACGATGATGATGATACATTTATTTTTTTACTGAGACCCGGTTTTCTTTTCTCATGCTAGATGTTTCTTTGGAAATCTTTCTTGGAATATCTGTAAACCCACATTGAAATTCGTTCAGTAGCGATTGAGTTTATCGCATACATGTAGGTACGCGATCATCGAAATCGGTTTGGCCGTTTAGGCGTCATAATTTTTATTTTTTATACTTCGTCGGGCCGTAAAAACATACGGCCCGCCTGATGTGAAATGGTTACCGTAGTTATAATAACGCTCGCAACTTAAAATATTGCTCGCGCACCGCCACTCCCGCTACCAACACAGCAACTCCTTCCTTTCTGGTGACCTCACTCACTCGCAGGAACACAACAACTCTCTAGGGAATTGTTATTTGGCTGCGGTATTCTGTGAGGTGGAGGTAAATTCCCCAGTCGGGTAGCTTACAATTACGCTCCCGACCTCCCTTTGCCAGCGCTTCGTTTGTCAGTCAGCAGGGTGCACGGCGTGCAAGTAAAATTGGCTTTGGTTCAAAGATTGGATTTGGTTCAAATATTTTTTTGGTGTAGGAGCTAGGACGTTGGATCATTAATATTTTAGGGTGTAAGTGGTTCATCAACATCTTTAAACAAAAGCCCTTCACCTGCACGCGGTGCACCCTGCTGACTGACAAACGAAGCTCTGACGAAAAGAGAGGTAGGGAGCGTAATTGTAAGCTACCCGACTGGGCAATTACATCCACCTCACAGAATACCGCAGCCAAATAACAATTCTCTCAATCAATCATGAAATCAAATCAATATTTTTTTTTGTAAATACATACATACTAACTGTTACCCGTGGCTTCGCCCGCGTGGTCCAGGGAAGCTGCCATTAATTTGTGTATATTTTTTTCTTGTTGTCATTTTTTTACTTGATGGGATAAAAAGTAGCTTATGACACTCTCCAGACCGTAAACTATCCCCGTTAACAAAAATCATGTCGGTACTTAGGTTACTTTCGATGTAAAAGAAGGACAAATGATTACAAAGTTTATTTTTCCCATTGGATTAAGATGTTTTTCCGTGATAAAAAGTAGCTTATGTCACTCTCCAGATCGTAAACTATCCCCATTAAAAAAATCACGTTCGTACTTAGGTTCGTGTTTGACGTGAAAGAAGGACAAATGATTAACTTTATTTTTTCCCGTGGGAATAAAATGTTTTTCCGGGATAAAGAGTAGCCTATGTCACTCTCCAGGCCTTAAACTATATCAAAAAAAAAACATGTAAATCCGTTTGTTACTTTTGACGTGAAAGAAGGACAAACAACCTTTTACCTATATTATGCTATAGTGATTTAATCTTAAAAGATAGGCATATGCGCAAATTTACGCAGCGCACGCAACGTAAGCCCTCAAAAGGAATATTTTTTCCCGTTTTTTATCGGTGCTCCGCTCCTATTGGTGTTAGCGTGATGTTATATAGCCTATATATAGCCTCCTCGAAATATAGGCTAACACTAAAATATTTTTTCAATTCGAACAAAGAAACAATTTCTCCCGAACGATTCTCCCGAGATTTTCAAGCTCCCTTTTGCTTCCTCTTATAGACTATGCGGATGTGGCTTACCTGGATCCAGCAGAAGGGTTGCTTGATAAACTAGATAGATTACTGAATGTATGCATTAGGTATATATTTGGTCTTCGAAAATATGACCATATCTCTGAGTTTCGCAAGCAACTCGGCTGGCTTCCGGCCAGACTTCGAAGAAACTTCCATATCCTCTCCATGCTTTTCAATGTGCTCTTTAATCCATCTGCTCCGGGTTATTTAATTGAAAGGTTTCAATTTCGTGACATAGATAACCGTTTGCGTCGTTCCGTGGATCCATTGCTGAAAATTCCTCAACATAGTAGCTCAACTTATACCAAATCATTTTCCGTCCAAGCTGCAAAACTGTGGAACTCACTTCCTTTGGACATAAAGATGTCTCCTACTCTTGGCTCCTTCAAATCGGCTCTAAGGAGGTCTCTCAATAACGCTTTGTTGGCTGCAAATTGATGATTTATTTTTAAGTTTTATTTATATATACACATATCATAATTGAAACATGTGTTAATGGGTATTCGTATTTAAACTATGTTGTAATTTTTGTCTTGTCCATTATTATCACAGTAATTACTGTACTTTGTGATTACACGCCTTTAATTCTAATTCCTTTTGATACTCTAAGGTTGACTGGAAGAGATCCCTCTAAGGGATAAGTCCGCCTTTGTACTACTTTATTTTGCATTTTATTTTTGTTATTTTATTTTTTATGTACAATAAAGTTATAACAAACAAACAAATAACAAACAAAACAAACAAACTCTTCAGCTTTATAATATTAGTATAGATAATACATAGAAAACACCCAGACCAAGATAAACAGACATGTTCATGCACACAAATATTACTCGTATCTTGTGCGGGGATCGAACCCACGACCTCGGAATCAAACTGGACATGGTTAGCCATTGGACCACCGGGGTTGTCAAATATAAATACTGTTAATATCAATACCGCTGTATGCTCGGGCATAGTAGCTAGGGACAGACGCGTGCTGTACGGCACATATCGATTCCTAGAAGGATGAAGAATAGTGTATGCTGGCGCGTGATAGTTAGTTAGTCTAAGTATGTACCTATTTTAGTTTGACCAATAATAAATATAATTGAATATAAAAGAATAATTGAATAGTTTTCTTTTTATTTTGAATTCTTTACTTTTTCATAATATACCAAAACATCACTTGTTTGCATGTTGAATATAATATACTTCATTAATAAAAAAAATGTATTTTTACATGTGGTTTATTTATTTTCATATAATTATATTTCCAGTAAGTACTTTTAACTATTGTATTGACGGGTGTAGGTGTAATACTACACGGGTGTAGATAGTCGCTTCGCTATACTGTGGCGTCTCGGCAGCGATCGCGCGCTTGTAAGCGAGTACCCCGCGCCGGCTCCTCTCAAGCCCCTCACCTCACCCCCTCGAAAACGGCCAAGCCCTGGACTCACGTCACCTTAAATTAAAACGTAAAAACCAAGTTGGGGCCGCGAATTCGCATGCGCGCATGTCTGTTATCGCGCCAAAAGGTAGCCTATGTCCTTCCCCGAGATATAATTTATGGCATGCCAAATTTCATTTAAATCAATTTAGCCATTTCACATTTTAGAATTATGTTTTCTAATTTATAATTGTATTTTATGTTTAAAAAAAGCAATAATTTTTAACACTTGACAACCTATTTTTTTTTTTTTATTATAAGCACTGGGTCGGAAAAGAGTAAGGGCTAGCCGCTTAGAATAAGGGAACTAATGCCTCTGTTATAGCAAGCTTCCACAGTCATGCTATGAATGCTTACCATCAAGCAGGTCATATGCTTCATTTTCACCATTTTCATTTTTTTTTATTATAAAAAAGTAACTTCTCGTATTTGAAGTTGGTAACCCTACACCCACGAGTTATTAACATTACCGAGCGCCTTTCAAGAATTCAAGGAGCGCGTAGAAACATTCGCGTGATACTATAATTAGAATACTTTCGTAGCTCAATGAGAATGTAATACACTACCGTATTAGACCGTACGGTACATGTGTCATCAATCATATACACTCATGCAACTGCTGGAATATAAACCATTGTTTTCTAGAAGCGGTTTGGAGCGTTGTCATAGAGATACGAGTATATTCTTACCCATATGCCATCTTTCACTGAATCCATCCACCTCTATTTCTATCTTTTATTGACGTGAATAGGCAAACGTCTGAGGCAATTCAAAAACACTAATGATAAAAAAATCGGGGGATACCGTTTGTTGTTTCAGCTACAAATCTATCATCTCCATCCAAAATTCAATCACACCACTGGATAGATGAAGGGTCAAAGAATTTATTACGCTAAGTAAGGACTATGGAACATCGCGTGTGGGGTCGAGAAGCGCTGCCATTTTGAGATAATTTTAGTGCTTATAACGTATTCACGTGCAACACACGGTCGTGTCCATGACATAGCCACGCCCCATTTTTTTATCCGACTAATCAGGTAATAGGGGAGGGAAGAGCTTACTGGTGACTTTACTCACACGCAGGAACACAACAAGACTCAAAGGAATTGTTATTTGGCTGCGATCTTCTGTTCTGTAAGGTGAAGGCACTTCGCCAGGCGGGATGCTCCAAATAGAGCGAAACGTGCCGCTATGCACCACGAGCAGGTGAGGTTGGCTTTGGTTCAAAGGTGATAATGAGCCACTCACCCCCCCATCTCATATCTTACTCTCTCCAAATAACCTTTCACATTCAAATTGATTGTTCTTTTTTTGACAAGAATGTCATCCTAACGTATTACATGCCCGTACCACGAAAGGCGATCCTGCGATTCCCTCATCATTTTCTGCACAGTACTTTAAAATTTCCATCAACATTTTTTTTATTAATAATCTCTAGAGCCCAAGGACTCACGGACATGCCGAAAAATAACGTCATGGCTCTTTTTTAGGGTTCCGTACCCAAAGGGTAAAAAGGAACCCTATTACTAAGGCTCCGCTGTCCGTCCGTCCGTCCGTCCGTCTGTCACCAGGCTGTATCTTATGAACCGTGATAGTAAGACAGTTGAAATTTTCACAGATGATGTATTTCTGTTGTCGCTATAACAACAAATATTAAAAAACAATAAAATAAATATTTAAGGGGGCTCCCATACAACAATTTTTGCTCGTTTTTTCTCGCAATTGATAACGGTAAAAGGTAGACGCTTGAAATACTCACATAATATTTAGTTATATATTTACTTTAAAAATAAATAATTAAATAAAAATAAAACAAATATTTAAGGGGGCTCCCATACAACAAACATAATTTTTTTTTGCCGTTTGTATAGATAATGGTACGGAACCCTTCGCGCGCGGGTCCTACTCGCACTTGGCCGATTTTATTTTTTTCACACACGGCTATATACTCCCAAACTAAGCAATGTTTGTACTAAGGGTACTAGATAACTGATATTATACTTAAATACATTTTTTTTAATACATTATAAAACAACCAGTCTAAGAGAAACAGACATGTTCATGCACACAATTATTTGTCTTATGCGGGGATCAAACTCGCGACCCCGGAGTCAAAGTGGACATTACTAGCCATTCGGCCACCGGGGTCCTCAAACTCTGGAATTTTCTCATGCTCAATCGCCTACGCTCAAAAAATTCCTGCCAAAAAATAATTTATATCACCTTGCTTGTGCTTTCCAGCGTAGTGGTATAAAAAATCAGTAAAGTATGAAGATTCGTAACACTAATTTTGTTATAGTAGTGTGTCATTATCGTGCGCTGGTTGGCGAACAACTGGCCGTGAAATTAATACGACTTGTCATGTTAGAGCTAAGTTAATATATTAGTATGAAATTCAAGTTCAATTTTCGAGTATGTTTATGTTAAGAGGAGTTTTAGCGTGAATTTCAGTGATAGTATCTGCACTGAAATTCAATGGCAATTGGCGTCAACCTATAATCATCCCACTGTTGGAATACGGGTCTCCCCTTAAGAGCGAGCCATATTACATTTTGACTGTGATTTTTGCGTAAAATAGCCAATTGTGGCGTTCTTGATCTCGGAAACAAAAATACATTAACAATGTTGATTTGTATTGAATAGTATAGAATAGCTATTGGCATAGTACATAGCGGCCTCGCTTTTTGTAAATTTTGCTTAACTTTTTAAATAAACCCAAAATTGCAGAGAAAGAATTTCATAAAATGCGCGCATTCATTATTTTGAGCTCCTGGATTGTACTACTGTTCCAAACAAATGAAATAAAAAAATAGAATGTTATTTGTTATATAGTCGTATAGTACATAGCGGTCTCGGAATTTTGAAATATCATTGATTTAAGGGGCCAGATCGTGAAAACTGTGAAAAGAGTGTTACGATTTTTCATATTTAACCTATTTAGATATGATTGATATCAATGATAATTTGTATATATTACAATCAAAGACCAAAAATTATGGTATGCTTATATTAAACTCTTAAAACCTAATAGTTGTTTTATAATAAAGGTCAACAAACGCACAAAATTGAGAAAAATGGCAAAAACATGCCTTCGTATTTTTCAGATTTAACCCAATAAATCAACACAAATTGATAAAAAGAAACACTTTTTGAATACTGAAGAAACCAATAAATATAACATATACTTTTTTTTTGTACCTTTACAAACAAAGACTTCCTCTTTTAAAGCCCTAAAATCTAGATATGTTTTACGAAAATTCTCCATAGAAAAATGTATGAAAAATAACGCACATTCCGATATTACGAATTAGTACTCAGCGTCGCCACTAATCGCGCCAGTGCGTTTTTATATGTCAAGGTGACACCACGCATGTCAGATGCTCCAGCAAAATTACGTGTTGTGAATTTGTGTTTTTTGTGAAAAACTGTAAGTATAACTAATTTACCGATATAATGAATGTATATAAATCGTAAAAAATACAAAGAATGAATTAGATACTTTGTTGAGTAGGTAATTTTATGAACCTTGTAAAGTATGTATCAATTCAGGCTTGAAACATGATTTCAACATGATAAAGCCAATATCATAAACGTATCTAGTCGGTAATCGAGGGTTTTTTTCGCAGGACTGATTGAATTTGAATTTGCTGAGTGCCATGCCAGGGAAAAGAAAATTTAGTACGCATTATAAAAATATGAAAGCCAAAAGATCTCGGAATAAAATGTAAGTTCCTTCCTACTTATTTATTTATCTGCCTACTTTACTACGTCTTGTCCTAAATACCTACCTAGAAAAAAATTACGAGATTTCTGTGAAAGTGTCATGTAAAAATCCTAGTTTTATTTGTGTGCTTATCCTGTCTAAGTAGTAATAATAATATAATTTATTTGCATTTGAACAGGGTACATTATAAAGCTAATACAATACCTATGTCATATGATTTAGATCGCTTGATTCAGACATATACAATAGCATGTAAATATTGGTTTGTATTGTAACTAATAAAGTCAATTTCTATAGGAACAATTTTTATTAGTTTTCATGTTCATCATTATTGTCTAAATATCAGATTGAGGAAGTAGGTATGTTTCTTAGCAGAAATAGCACGGGCGCGCGGCTTTGTCGACATACTTACCGCCAAAGAGACGCGACGCGCCTAGGGTCTGGCTTAGTGTTGTACAAAAATTGCAAAATAAATAAAAAGTGGATAATAATGATGAATAATATTTCCAGTATTGAAAATAAAGAAAACCTTCAGGCCGAGACTACGAGGAACACTGCTACGCGCTGTATAGACGTAAGTTGTTATACGTAATTCTTGTAGACTTTTTTTTTTTTTTATACTACGTTGGGTGGCAGACAAGCATACGGCCCGCCTGATGTGAAGCAGTTACCGTAGCCATATTAACGCTCACAACATAAAATATCGCTCGCGCGCCGCCACCCCCGCTGCCAACGCAGCATCTCCTTCTTTCCTGGTGACCTCACTCACTCGCAGGAACACAACAACCCTCAAGGGAATTGTTATTTGGCGGCGGTATTCTGTGAGGTGGACGTACATTCCCCAGTCGGGTAGCTTACAATTACGCTCCCTACCTCTCTTTTCGCCAGAGCTTCGTTTGTCAGTCAGCAGGGTGCACCACGTGCAGGTGAAGTTGGCTTTGGTTCAAAGATGTTGATGAACCACTTACACCCCAATAGACTTATTACATAAATAAACAAACTACCTAGTTAGTGATGGACGAAGACAAAATCTCAGTAGGGTGAAGTCTCCTAGTATCGGCCTCCTCCTAATATCGGCCTTTGCGAGAAAATGGAATATAGGGTAAGTGCTCAATTGAATGAACCCTTAAGGGCATTCCAAACTTTGAAAATTACAGCCAGCTACTTATGAGATCCTAACCAAAAAATATTTTATTATATTATGTTCACAATTTATTCATGATTGATACAGTATACATATTTTAGCATAAATGCTGATAGTTATTGAGATAATCTGCATTTTATCAAACCCCGGC
This sequence comes from Hypsopygia costalis, assembly GCA_937001555.2. NCBI lineage: Eukaryota > Metazoa > Arthropoda > Insecta > Lepidoptera > Pyralidae > Hypsopygia > Hypsopygia costalis. The sequence goes on along the minus strand of OW443344.2, from coordinate 6,993,348 downwards.
CACTCACGTGCCTATGTTTGAGTGACGTTCTCTAGGGCTGACATTATTCAATTATTAGTCGGACATGTAAGGGGGTGTAAGTGGTTCATCAACATCTTTGAACCAAAGTCAATCTTACCTACACGGGGTACACCCTGCTGACTGACAGACGAGGCTCTGACGAAAAGAGAGGTAGGACATAGCGTATTTTTTAAGAGCCCGACTGACGAAGTACCACCACCTCACAGAATACCGCAGTCAAATAACAATTTCCTTGAGGGTTGTTGTGTTCCTGCGAGTGAGTGAGGTCACCAGAGAGGATGGAGTTGCTGCGTTGATGGCATGGCGCGAGCGATATTTAATGTTGCGACCGTTAATATGGTTACGGTAACCGCTTCGTAGATATAATAGACGATATGATTACTATTATAATTTCGTGTTACTTGATATTTTATAACCTAAAGAGAACTATCTAACATAATATTAATACTGGATTATTATTATAAAATATTTAATATTATTATTCATCACTTCTATGTTAGATTCTCCTTTCTCTTCTAAACTATTATATTTCTATAATAGAAGATTGGTTCTATATGTCATCATTATTTATTAAATTTTTTTAAGCTTGCATTTTGCTGTCTTTCCATGGTCGTTTTAGCTGAAAGGCACTTCTATGTGGAGATCTTTATTTATTTTATTTAATCAGTTCACTTCGTCTGGTTTTCGTCCTGGGCACAGTACTATTACTGCACTTCTAAAAGTTACTGAAGATATCAGGCTAGGCATAGGTATGGAGGATAAACTGGTAATAATAAAAGAACACCTCGTTCGAATATTGGTCCAAAAATTGACAACCGTTTATAAAAGCTGTGTACAAAAAATTAGCCAACTGCATTAAGGCTAAGATGCCAAATGCTTAAAACTATAAAATAAGTCAATTCCTATGAATGAACCGTCTGTTCATTGACTAGATTTTCTTCAATTTCGTGATCCAATTATCGAACACCCCTATAATTTATTTATGATAATTAAAATTTATGCAATCTGCTTTTTATAAGATAAAACAGTCCTTTTTACATCCTACTACCAAATTTTGTTAACACTATCACACTTATAGTGACTACAAAGTGAATATCAAAACACGAAGTCTCAGCAATGCCCTAAATTCTGCTCCATACCATCAAAAATACGACAGAATACTTTCATTTTAGGCGGTCGCGATTTTGAAACTACAGGTCACAGGCAAACACCTGTGTGTCCAGTTGACGTAATATAATGTTTCGATTGAGAAAAAAAATACTGGCTTGAGTAGAAAAGCTTAGATTTTTTATTATATTGAAAAATGTGTGTTTTGTTCATTCACTGGTGGGTGTTCATTCACTGGAGCACTTACCCTAACTATTAAAATAACCCTAAAATTATAATAGTTTTTATTCAAAAAGCGACTCTATATACGAATAATCCATATTTTGGTGCGGGTGCTTCAATATTTGAACGTTCAGTTGGCAATAGAGCACGTGCCGGTACCGACTTGTGTCGTTTAGTGGCAGTGGCGAGTCAAATCCCGGTTGCGAACGCATTGAGTTAGTTAGTATTTCAATGGAACTATGGTATTTTATATTGTTTTTTATTGAAGAAAAACACACGTTTTTACATTTACTTGTCTTTTTTATGAAATAATCGCAGGGTCGAGGTTAGGGATCTTTATTTATTGATAAATCCCAATATCGGCCACCCGGCCGACATTAGGAAAATGCATGAAAACGCTAAACAACATGTTTAGCTATTTTATATATTAACAGGAATATTAATAAGGTTAAAAATGAAACAACCGGTTTTTTTTGTTCACTAGATCCTGACGTTATCCCATAAAATTATTGTCCTAAACCGACTTTACAAACAACCAGTTTTTATTACGTTTATTTATATAAAACGTTCAAGATTTTGATCTAGTGTTATGTGTTTCAAAGATGTATTCTAAGGGAGTTCTTAGCTATATTTGAAGAAATTTGGCCCATTCTTTTTTAATTATTTTTTATAAAAAAAAATAAAGCCATTATCTTTCTTTACAGGAACTAATTATTGAAAACAGTCAAGAGGGAAAGGTGGATGAAGTGGAAGTTGGGCGTAGAGTAGTAGATATTTCTTTTTTTTTTAAAGCTCTTCAGGCCATAGGGGACCACGGTCCAATGGATTGTAAGTTAAGTTACCTCAGTATAATAGGTGAAGTAAAAGTTGGTCTGGACTCAAAACTCTTCATGAAATGTAGTATGTGTAGTATGAAATTTACTGTGTGTTTGGTTGAAAAGAAAGAAGATAGCATGGAAGTGAATCATCAAATTGTATCTGGTATCATATCATCTGGTGGGAGCTACTCTCAGTTAAAAACATTAACTGCCGCAGTAGCCCTACCAATCATGTCACCTTCATTATACAATGAAATTAATAATACGGTTTGCGATTGGTGGGAAAAGACAGCAGCACATTCCATGGCAGAAGCTGACAAGGAAGAAGCAGAGTACTCAGTGTCTATAGGTAGTGTTGATAAAAATGGTACACCATTAATATCTGTTGCTGTTGACGGTTGTTGGAGCAAGAGATCTTATGGTAAGAATTTTTCCGCCTTATCCGGCGCAGCTGCGATAATTGGCATTAAAACTAATAAAGTATTGTTTTTTGGAGTTAAAAATAAATACTGCGTAGTCTGTGCACGAGCCGCAAAGAACAACAGTCAGCCCCCGGAACACCATTGTTTCAAGAATTATTCAGGATCATCTACCGGGATGGAATCGACCATAATAGTTGAGGGGTTTAAACGTTCCATTGTTGATCACGGTGTAATTTATAATAAATTTGTAGCAGACGGCGATTCCAGTACTTATAAAAAAATATTAGATTCGCGTCCGTACGATAATTCAATAGTAGAGAAAATTGAATGCAAAAATCATCTTTTACGAAACTACTGCAATAGCTTGGATAAACTGTCGAAAGACACTAAGTATCCTTGCGAATTGCGGAAATTCCTAAAAGAAAGGTATTTGCGTTTAAGAACGGGTGTAAAATGCGCGATTAAATATTGGGCGGATCAAAATCAGTCACTCGAAGAAAAAATAAAAAATCTTAGTGAAGATATCCTAAATGGTCCACAACACGTATTTGGCAATCACCAACATTGCAAGGAGTATTTCTGTAGACCTGATACTCGTCGAATAGAACCTGTTGGATTACTTCCAGCAATTGTTGGATGCGGATTAATGGACGCGGTAGAAATTTTAAGTAAAAGACTGTCATATCATTCTAGAAGTTTAATTCATAATTGCACAAGTAATATAGTTGAAAGTTTTAACGGAGTAATTGCCAAATTAGTTGGGGGTAAGCGTGTAAATTATTCTTCCCGTGGTTCTTATGCGGGCCGATGCGCAGCTGCTGTTGTGTCTTTTAATACGGGATCGATTCATAGTAAAACTCATGAAGTCATATTTAAATGTAGTCCGAATCCTTTGATCGCGAAAGTGGAAAATTGTAATCGTAGAAACCGTTTAATTGCTAAACCTAAATTAAGATTGAAAAAAAGCCACAACGCTGTATCGAAAGACGCTCACTATGGACCAAACTGCGAAAAACCTGATCTGAGTCCAGAATTATATGAGAAAGCCAAGTCATCTTTTCTAGCCGATTTAAAGTTGTCTTGTGCTGAAAGAGAGGAGCTTGAAAGGTCGACCCATTTGCAAAGAAGTAGTGCTGAGTGGATGAGTACAAGGAGAAAATTACTAACCTCATCATCATTCGGGGAAGTTTGTAAAAAACGAGAGAGCACAAGTTGTGCTGCTCTTGTTGGTAAAATCGTTTATGGTAGTAATATCTCCAGTTTGCCTGCTGTACGGTACGGTATCGAAAACGAAGAAACCGCAATTAGACAGTTAGAAATTCAAGAGAATATTAGTATACAAGGTTGCGGTTTGTTCGTCGACGATCAATATGAATTTCTTGGTACTACACCAGATGGCATTTATGCAAACGGTTTAATTGAAATTAAGTGCCCACATTCTTTAGCTGGCATGACTCTTGATGAAGCAATGGCCAAACATACCTTTTGGGTTAAGGACAAGGCTTCCAAGGGTTATGTCATAAATAAAAATCATAACTGGTATTTCCAAATTCAGGGACAGGTACATATTACTAAAAGAAACGTTTGCATGCTTGGCATCTGGTTTGGTGCTACTGTACCTATGAAAGTTTATATTATAGAAAAGGACGACAAATTTTGGAAGGAGAAAATGGAGATGAAATTAGTTAGGTTTTATTACGATTGCCTACTTCCAGAATTAGTTGATCCTCGGCAGTCACGAAGCATGCCCATTCGTGACGCGCCCAGTATCATAGAGGCTATGAAAGAGAGGAAAGAAAGAGCTTTACGTGTTTTGAAAGAGAAGGACGCCTAATGATTTTGAAAGAGACTGAGGTAACTTAACTATCCAGCCGGTCGATTCACGTAAACACGCCAGTCCAAAAGTCGTTTTAACTTAGAAACTTAGAAATCGCCTTTTGTTTTTCTGTTTTAAACGCACTTACTTATCTAGTCTTGGATTGTCATAAATCTTTCAATAGCTCAATTACTATACAATTCCTATATGATTTTGAAGAGTTACCTGGTGTAAAGAATCATCAAAATCGTTTTAAAAATACAGCGAATTGAGAAGCTTCTTCTTTTTTTAAGTCGGTTAAAAGGGCTTAATTTGCAAAAAACGATGTGACATTTTTAAGCCCCTACGCTACGGTTTTTATTACGTGAATCGGGCAGCTGGTAACATTTTAATTCTGATAGGTTTTGCAATAGCAATTGATTTTATCATCAAATTAGCAGAAATCAGAATTTGATCAGTAATCGTAGAATTTTGAACTCATATTTTGTTATTGTTTACTTACTTTTAATTAGTATATTAATAATTTATAAACTTGTGTTTCATTTATTTTTGTACAATAGCACGCTTTTTAGATGGCGACTCATATTTGTTATTGTTTACTTACTTTTAATTATATGAATCATTTTTATACTTTCCTATACTAGCGTAGCAAAAGTGCAAACAAAGTTGAAAAAAAGTTGACATGGCCGATAATTGGTGCCACCACCCTATTTGAGTTTACGCAATAGGCACATTTCCTTGCGTACAGATATACACTAGCGAGGAAAGCTCGATGTTATTTCGACCGTACTTCCTACTGAATTTGCAATTATTTTGTTGAATTAATATTTTACGAAATAAGAATAAACTTTGGTAGTAAAATTACAAAGAAATACATAGTTGGAATTTTTGGTAAGTAGAATACAAAAAGGTCAGTCCGGACCTGCTCTCGATTGTTTAATAAAAATAGAAAAACATAAAAATTGTGTCTCAACTACTCTTATTATTCTAGTAATTAGGATCATTTTATAACGAAAAACTAGTCTTAGAATATTTTACACTCGTCGTTTATTTCCAATTAGTATTTCCATTTTTGTTATGCTGTAAATATTCAACTTCAATAACAATATAACTCAACGTGGAACGTTTGTCGCAAAACATTTTGAAAATCGCGCTGTCTTTGGGTCATTCACCCGCCCCGTCGGTTGTTTCAGTAAACAGTAGCGCTGCGGTCGCTCAAAAACGATGTCGCGCCTAGGCAATCTGGGCCCTTAATATAGAAAAAAAACATTCTTTTAACCAAAAAAACTTCGATAATCGCTTTAAGTAAACTGTTAATTTCTCGAATAAACGATAATATTATTGAGCAAAATATAGATGAGAATAATTGTTACTTCATGATGAATAAACTTTGTAGCATGAATTTATTATCTTATTTCAATAAAAACTATAAATATAACTTCAAAATTACTACAAAAAAGGATGCACCGGCGGCCTTCGCGGGTTTAGTACTGCGCGAGAGCTCGTCAGCGTGCAAATGTAATAGGGCTCTTAATCCAAGGGCCAGTGTTTTTAAGTTTATTCATTTTGTATTGAGGTTGTGTTCGGAAGAGTGTTTCGATATGATGCGTACAGCCTCCTACTACAGTCGCACCGCTTGCCCTCGGCAGGAATTCCTCCTCACACATTGGAGCCAAAATAGTCGCGAACTCTGCGGTTCCAGAGTCGTTATCTTCCACGGACTCTCAGGTTGTGGAATGAATGCCGAGGTTTTCCCAAGAGACTTACAGCATGGGGTTCTTCAAGAACGGCGCGAAAAGATTTTTAGAGGGTCGGCAACGCGTGAGTGATACCTCTAGTATATCGAGCGTCCATAGACTGCGATGACTGCTTACCATCAGGCGGATCGTATGCTTATTTACCACCTCACTTCTATAAAAAAAATATGTATATTTTTTATAGAAGTACATACTTGCGCTTGAAAAACATTACCCTCCCTTCATCAGCAGTCGGTTAAAGACAGAACAGCGTGAAGTATTATCATAAAACAAATATTGCAGTGTATTGAACTGCCTTGAAACTCTTGTAACGCACAGTAACCCATTTGGCAGGTCGCCATATTTCCTATTCATAATTTCGCAGCTCATTTTTATCTTGGTAATTAGACCCAACTGCTATGAAATTTTAACTAAAGAGCTCGTTATTTTAATTAACACTTCGTATTTTTATAGTCTATGGCGAGTGTGTAACGCTGCGTTCATGTTAACCAGAGAAAAACAACCTTTAGTAATGAAAGTTGATAAAAAAAATATATATTTGCGGTTGAGACGTGTGCTTAACTTCTCCTGCGTAAGTCTTGGCGTCGTTGCGCGTCGCAGTCTAATCGATCACGCAAGTCATGCAACGTCGATATAGCCTGACCATGGATGGGTCTATTTATCTCGAGCTGGGGTATAAGTGGACTGGGGATATTTTGGGGTGTAAGTGGTTCACCAACATCTTTGAACCAAAGTCAACTTCACCTGCACGCGGTGCACCCTGCTGGCTAACAAACGAAGCTCTGACGAAAAGAGAGGTAGGGAGCGTAATTGTAAGCTACCCGACTGGGGAATGTACCTCCACCTCACAGAATACCGCAGCCAAATAACAATTCTCTTGAGGGTTGTTGTGCGAGTGAGTGAGGTCACCAGAAAGGAAGGCGATGCTGAGTTGGCAGCGGGGGTGGTGGCACGCGAGCGATATTTCATGTTGCGAGCGTTAATATGACTACGGTAACCGCTTCACATCAAGCGGGCCGTATGCTTGTCTGCCTCCCGACGTAGTATAAAAAAAAAGTTGGTCCGTGCTTCGTGCAGTTTAACGACTGCAAGTCAGTTGCAGTGGGTTGAATATGGGTTGACGACAATTTTTTTTTTCTACTTAAATGAATTGTCTTCAAATCATATTTATTTATTTAGAGTCATCCTTATGACCTGTAAGTGATTGTACCCTTCTTCTTCGGTAGATAGAAATGAAACTCAGTAGCAAACCAGATTCCATCTAATGAATCAAATTTGTTATCTTCTTGATTATCAGTTTTATTACTTCCATAGAGTCTAGGAGGGGTAAAACGTAACTTTCTTATTTTTTCTTTCATAAGAACCTTCTACTGACAATAACGAATACAACACAAAAAGAAATATCGAAATCGGTCCAGCCGTTCACGCGTGATGCTGTGACTAAGAGAAATAGAGATTCATTTATATTTATATATATAAACAAATAAACGATGGTGATGATAAGTGTCAACCAACATCCAGTATAACAATATAATACTTTTTATTGCACCAAAAACAGTAAAAATAATGACAATAATGACTTATTAAGTACAAAAGACGGCCTAATCGCTAAGCGATCTCTTCCAGGCAACCTTTGGGTAGAGGAGACATGAAATAAAGGTAGACTGGATGTTGGTTGACACTTAAACAGTCGTCAACCAAGCTTCAATAAAGTTTTAAGTACATTTGATTCATCCAAAACAATGCATGCTAATGTACTACTAATTGCCTATTAAAGTATCTATATCAATAATGTGGTATTTGCCCATAAGAGGATCCCGGCCACTCCAAACAAATGTCCAGTCGGTAACCACTACGTAAACAATAGCGTCTGTGCTTTCGAAACGAGCAGAATGAGCCTGTGTGCGTGCGGCGCCATACAGGTTGTTGCAGATTCGTCTCAGAGGGGAGGTGAGGTCGACACGAGAGAGCGGCAGGGAGTGGTCATACTTTACGTAGTACTTTTACTTATACTGTGCCAAAAATGTATTAGTCTATCTATATCAATTTGGTTGACTTCACCATGATACCGGGGTGTGAATATGGTATTGTAATCGAATAATAAAAGAGTTTTGACAACACTATCCGCACCGCTCTCGTGATAATCCGAGCTTACCCACCTGTCCGCTCTTTACATTCTAAACACACACCACACACCCGACAGCAAAAAAAACGAGTTTCTCAAACTGTTCACACACGACCACGTGTTATTAATTTGTAATTAAATCTGACCGCGAGCTCAGCCGCCGATGTAGGACGCACTCGAGAGATAACGGACCGCCAAATGGACTACACATTGATACCGTTTTGTAATTATGTCGTTTATTTTATAGTAAAGTATGCGTTTTGAACCGACTTCAGAAAAGGAGGAGGTTCTCAATTCGACTGTTTTTTTTTGTATGTATGTTATTTAAAATACTTCAAATGTACGATACATTTGTTTTTGTGTGAGTAGGCCACGTATATCGGTGACTCAGAAAAGAGGCTGAGCAGCAAAGGATCGCATACGGTGGAAAGCATTCTTTTATGTAAAAGAGGGGGGCAAACATGTGGGTCATCTGGTGGCAAGCAATCACCACCACACATGGAGATCAACAACACCAAGGGGTCGCCGATCCGTTGCCAGCCTTGTAAGAGAAATAAAGACTGTTCTTGAAGGCTCCCATATCGTAATTGTTCGGAAATACCGCTGGAGGGAAGTTGATTCTACAGTTTCACTGTTCGTGGTATAAAATGTCTGTAGTAAATCGCCAATTGCAAAAAAGCATTGGGGAATGCCTTTGACTCTATCGTTAGTTTCATAGCATTAAGATGGCAAATAAGCATATCGCCCATCTGATAGCGAACATTATCTCAAATAAACATATTTTATGCCGTTTCTGAATTGAATTGCATTGCTAATGGACAGTTATTAGCACCACGTACATTCCCAGGCCGGTGCATAGCTGCACAGTCCCTAGGTATCGAGTGACAGGCGTGTGCGACCTTGCCTCCATTGCGAACGGCCGTGCAGTCCCCAAATTCCGGTAATACCACTGCACAAACACCATCCGTTCAGATTTCAACGGATTTGACCTAGTTGTGCCTGGTTGTTATATGATTAGTAAGTTCCAAAGGACGTTCGGTTTAATTCCGAGTCAGTAACTATTTGAATGCTATATTTTTTTGAAAACTTGGCGCTTTATTTCGATGCATAAATTAATCTTCACTCGTATGCAATAATTTTTGAAACAAAAATGAAAGAAAATTGCTAATGTTGCTATATGTTTCTATGCAAAATTTTCAGGTCTGAAAATCGTATTGTGGTTGGAGTTATCATTAAACAATTTTAAGAGATAAACTACGACTGGTTATTACCAGTAATGCTGCTAATAAACGCATAGTGGTCTATGCGTTTTTGATATTAATCAGAAAGACTTATAAAAATAATGACGCAGCCATATTTAAGTACAGCAAGTTTTCGTGTGATGAATAAGGGTTGTCGACGACAACGCAATTATAGCTGATCTGAAGATATAATGGCTACGCGCCAGGTCGTTGATTTGTCGTATCTCACTTCATTTTCACTTTCAGATGTCACTTCTTCACAGGTTGTTTAATTTTTATAACTATGAAATCACGTAATTCACGAAATCACTTGTTACTAGAGATGGGCAAAATACCAGGCATTTACGATAAATACTCAATAAGTATATCATCATCAGGTCATTTTAGTCTCCACTACAGGAGCACGACCCTCTCTCGTCCGTCCAAAAGACAGAAGGAGGGTTTGGCCTACACTCCCCACGCTGGCCAGACTTGGGACAGGGTTGGGGAGGCCTGATCGATGTTTGATAATGTATTTCCCTTAGTCGCCTGGTACAACGTCCACGGGAAGAGATGGAGTGATTCTTTTCTAGTGTGCCGGAAACCATACGGCCAGTGCGGTAAGTATATATAAATGCCTTATTTTTGGGCATAAATAGGGAGTTTATTGGGCATTTATCGTAAATGCCCGGCATTTTTGCCCATCTCTACTTGTCACCTGTGCTGTTAAAGAAGCCTCGTAATCTTACACGTAACGAACCTATTTATTCGTTGAGACTCACGAATCTCTATGGTACCTGCTATTTGCCGAGATCTTTAAAACGGTACTGCCATAGTTAAACTGCTGTGATTTGGTCTAGCAACCACACCTGCTACTTCCCAAAATAAACCTTATTTCAATTACGTTAGATTTCACTGACAGTATATGTAAATGTTACACGCTTTATTTACTTCCACGTCAACATTTTTACGGTCCCATAAACAAGAGAGTACGGTCTATTTTTCACGTTTACACCCCCATAAATCTATAATCCGCTATTGGATAAAACTCTGAAAATAACTTAAGTATCGCTTTAACGAGTAACATTAAACTAATTTTCAGTATATTAATATTTATATTAGAAATGAATATTAGCCTTAGACCAAAGGATTCTGAGACTATATTTTCCCATGTACCTTGCTTGTATGGTATATTGGTCATTGACGAGTCCAATAGTTAAATGAGTAGCAATGGCCACTTTGACTCCGAGGTTGCGGAGTCAATCCGCACAAGGCAATCATTTGTGCGCTTGAACATGTCTGTTTGTCTTGATCTGTTGTATTAGTTATCTAGTACCCATAGTACAAGCTTTGCTTAGTTTGGGACTAGATGGCAGTGTGTAATTTGTCCAGGAATATTTATTTATTTATTGTTTTTTTTTACGATTTGAAGTTGATTTTATAGTAGTAAATCTTAACAGTATTGATGAATAGTTTCAGTAAATTGTGCATACTGAAATATTATTCTGTACTAAATTATATAAATAAATATTTCTGGACATTTTACACAGCGCCATCTAGTCCCAAATTTAGCGTAAAGCTTGTGTTATGGGTACTACACAACTGATAAATGTACTTATATTTGTTTTTGTAAATACATATTATCACTACATAGTATAAAACAAAGTCGCTTTCTCTGTCCCTATGTCCCCATGTATGCTTAAATCTTTGAAACTACGCAACGGATTATGATGCGGTTTTTTTTAATAGATAGAGTGATTCAACTGGAAAGTTTATATGTATAATATATGCATAACATAGTAGAAAAACACTGATAATTTAGAGGTTTCTAATGTGATGTCGTAAATAAACACATTTTTTTGCTCTTTCATTGCAAACGCTGGCTGAACCCAACGAGATAGATCAAAATAATGTAGTACAGTATTGTTCACCTTAAAATGATCTACAAAAAAGTTCGCGATGGTATATGTCTATCTCTTAGTGGTAACACACAATAACCGTTATTTTATCCTTTGCTTTTTACAAGAAATAATGCCTTATTTACGAAGCGATTTTAAGCAATACAGAATTAATCCTTATCCAATTAAGTACCTTAAATACATTGCGCATTTAATATAGATCAATATGGCCCTTCACAGCATGTAATTTAAATGAATAGTTTAGAAGATATTACACATTTAAAATGCAGGGACATAACGGCTGTGGCGGTACCGGCCGCGGAGCCGGCGGCGTGTGCTTATAACTGGGGAAGGACTGGATAGGACAAAGCGCAAAGACCTTCTGTAGTACATTTAGTATCAGCATTGCACCCGTGCGAAGCCGGGGCGGGTCGCTAGTAAAATAATACATAGAAAACATCCAGACAAACAGACATGTTCATGCACACAAATGTTTATCTTGTGCGGAGATCGAATGCGCGACCTCGAAGTCAAACTGGCAATTGCTAGCCATTCGACTCGTCTCGTCACAATTCGTTATGACGTAGTATATAATACAATAAATTATATAATTTAACAAAGGTAGACACAAATGAGCTACACTGCAATACAACATTTTTATTAATTTGCGAAATATCCAATTAGGCTCAATATCATGGCACGGCCCGGACAATTAATTTGTATTATTGACCAATAATGATCATGGGCCGCTTGCCTCACAATGATTGTGGCTGGACGCTGACTTGTTAATGATAGTTCTAATCATTTTTACAAGGGCAGGAACTGAGGGGCAATTCTCTTAATAAAAATTTAGTCAAAATTCAGTTCCGATCCAGTCTCGATATCACTGATGTCACATTTGGTATTCTCGTAACATAATATGAAGATTCTAAGTTTTATTAAAAGTGTGATTCAATCGAAATATCACAGAAAATTAAATAAACAAGACAACAATTTTAGTTCATTCATAATTCAGTTTCGATTCGGTCAGCTGTCGTTCTGTGACGTAAAATAAGTACGAGATTTGGCCTTCTGAACAATGGATTTCAGTTGTTTGATTATATTATAAATACTCGTAATTATTCCTGGACATTGCACACTGTCATCTAGTTACAAATTAAACAATGCTTGTACTGTGCGTACAAGATAATTGATATTATACTTAAATATTTTTTTATGTAAATATATAGATAGGTGGATAGATATGACATTGACAGAATAAATAATTTTATTTTATTTCATGCACGCAAATATTTGTCTTGTGCGTTTATGGTCATGTACTGTGCAGTTCCAGAGACATTTTCTTCCACGTAATATTAAATAAATAAATATTCCTGGACAATTTACACAGCGCCATCTAGTCCCAAATTAAGCGAAAAGCTTGTACTATGGGTACTAGATAACTGAAGGCCAATTCTCATAATTTTTCTACGAACGCAGATTGAAAGTTGACCGAATCGAGATTGAATTGTGAATTGACTAAAATTATATACTTGATTTCATTAATTAATTATTATCAATTCTTGTTGTTGGCAAAGTAATATTCTTAGTTTGTTTAATTTTCACTCATATTGCGATATAATCCCGTTTAAATTTAATTTTGAAGTTACATATTGTGTTACGAGAATACCGAATGTGACATTTGTGAGATCGAGACTGGATCGAAACTGAATTTTGACTACATTTTAATTACGAGAATTGCCTACATTTTAATTACGAGAATTGCCTGTCTGGTATAATACTTAAATACTTTTTTTTTTTTTTGTAAATAAATACATATAGAACGGCCAGACCAAGACAAACAGACATGTTCATGCACACAAATCATCACAAATGTTTGTATTGTTGATCGAACCCGCGACCTCGGAGTCAAAGTGGCCATTGCTAACCATTCGACCACAGAGGTCGTCGATTAAGCTGTGGAATGAACATGAACTGCCTGTCAGGCAAACCAGGAGACTACAGCATGCAGATTTGAAAAAGTACATGAAGAGGGTTTACAGTGTCGGCAAAGCGCGTATGCCGAACGAATCTGAAACACCACATTCGTCTCAGAGGGGAGGTGAGGTTGATAAGAGATAGCGGCCATACTGTACGTAGTACTATTATATTACTGGTATATTATTAGTGGTAATGGTGTACTAATATCACTTATTCGATGCCAGTAAGTGGCAATTCGCGCAAATAATTAGCCTTGCAATTTAGCGAGGAAATGCCAAGGCAAGGTGCCCTAGATGGTAGTCTTGGCTACCTTGCCTTGGTGTGGCAGTCAAGTCCACTACAAATTTTTGTAAACAAACCTCGTGAAGTCCAGGGTAGAAGGACAACAGGTATAGTCTTTCCGTATCCGTCACGAATTTAGTTATCAAATTCTGTCCTTTTACATACAAAATACGGCTCGTGAAGAAGTAGAAGAAAAAACATTTATTAACCCAAAAATAAATATAAATAAATATTTCTGGACAATTTACATAGCGCCATCTAGTCCCAAATTAAGCGCAAAGCTTGTGTTATGGGTACTAGACAACTTCTAAAATGTACTTAAATACATTTTTTTTTTGTAAATACATACTTAAATACATAGACCAAGACAAACAGACATGTTCATGCACACAAATGTTTGCCTTGTGCGGGGATCGAACCCGCAACCTCGGAGTCAAAGTGGCCAAATTGCTAACCATTCGACCACCGAGCTCGTCGAATATATACACACAATAAAGAAAAAAAAAAATCAATTTTAACAGTAACAATTATAAAAAAAAAAAATATTCTAATAATTTAACGACACATGCATATAGGTAGGTTAAAAGGCTTTAGCTCGACAAATGCCACACTATCGTGCAGCGCCGATTTTCAGCTGAAATCTGCTGTAGTGACTCACGGACGGCCCAAGTCACAAATTTTAATTCTTGAAAAAGAACGGGTTCTTTTTCGTTCGTTAGAAAGTTTCGGGGTGTAGGTGGTTTATCAACATCTTTGAACCAAAGCCAACTTCACCAGCACGTGGTGCACCTTGCTGACTGACAAACGAAGCTCTGGCGAAAAGAGAGGTAGGGAGCGTAATTGTAAGTGAGGTCACCAGAAAAAAAGGAGATGCTGCGTTAGCAGCGGGGGTGGCGGCGCGCAAGTGATATATTATGTTGCGAGCGTTAATACAGTTTATCTGCCACCCGACGTAGTATAAAAAAAAATCGGATCAGCTAGTTTACAATTCGTTGTCATAACGTTGATTTTAGAAGATTTTTCTAAATATTGTCCTGAGTCCATCATCCGAAAGTGGCACCCCTATTTTTTTATACTACGTCGGCCTGCCTGATGTGAGGCGGTTACCGTTCTCATATTGACACACGCAATATAAACTGCTAACGCAGCAACTCCTTCCAAGGGAACAACCCTCAAGGGAATTGTTATTTGACTATGATATTTTATGGAGGTACTTCCCTAGTCGGGCAGGTTACAAATACGCTGTACTTTACCTCTTTCGTTAGTTGGCAAGCTGCACCACGTGGAGGTGAGGTTGGCTTTGGCTCTAATGATAGTGGTGAGCTATTTACTATCCATATTATTTTAGATGAAAAACATCAGACGTGCAGTATGCGCCACCATAGCATATTTTTTTTTCTGATTCCCGAATTAATATCGGAAAACCAAGGTCACTTTACGTTACTACTATTACGATGCTCTACACGAATCCGAAGTCAGAATTTCGAAATTTTGAGTTTCATGGCAACGGACGGACAGAACGAACGATTTCATAAGCTCAATGAATTTCGCTGAAAACGGCAAAAAAGCTGCTGTAACTGTTGTATTAATCAAAAATCTAATATACATATTAAAATAACGTTGTTAACAAATTTATGGCTTATAAATAAAACCGTAAAAATGTATAATGAATAAAGTCAAAAACTGCCGTTTTCGGGTCTATTAGACAACTATAAATTTCTGCTGTTTAATTAATGTTGTCAAATGGCAACAGTAATACATTCTTCAAATAATTTACGCATAGAATTTTAATTGGCACATTATAATAAATAAATATTTCTGCACACTTAACACAGCGCCATCTAGGTCCAAACTAAGCAAAGCTTGTACTATGAGAAAGAAGAAAGAAGAAAGAAAGAAAAATATTTATTTCAACGATCCACAACATATCAGTACATAATAGTAACAGGTGGTAAAAATGGTGTAATATACACATAAGTCGTAGATACCTATTAATTATTACAGTACCTATAATCATATCACTATGCACCTTAATGCTGTGGGAAGTGAAAAAGGATTCTGATTCAGTATAAGTTGCTGCCATACCAGCAACACTGATTTTCAATCAGAACCTTAAGCGCGAAAAAAGTCGCATTAAACAATTTGTGGCAATGATTTAGATAGAAGATACAGTATATAAATATATAATATAATATGACAATAATTAACAATATAAATAAAAATGTGCATATGTTGAACACAGGATTTTTTCCAGTATATTTGTATAAGTTTGCAATACTATGGGTACTAGATAGCTGATATCATCATCATTATCAGCCTGTATCTACTCACTTTGGCCGTGTGGTTTCCGGCAGACTAGAATAGAATCACTCCGTCTATTCCCGTGGATGTCGGACAAGGCGACTAAGGGAAATACACTATAAAACATCGATCAGGCCTCCCCAACCCGTCTGGCCAGGGTGGGGAGTGTAGGCCAAACCCTCCGTCTGTCTGGGACGGACGAGAGAGGGTCGTGCTCCTGTAGTGGAGTCTAAAATGACCTGATGATGATCTACTCACTGCTGGATATTGGCCTTTCCCAATGCTTTCCCATATGCGATCCTTCGCTTTTCTCATCCAACGGCTACCAGCCACTTTTTTGAGATCGTCGGTCCATCTAAAGAGAGGACGCTCCTACGCTTCGTCGCCTCATACGTGGCTTCCACTCTAGGACTTTCCTCCCCCATCTGCCATCGCTAACTCGGCAGATGTGGCCAGCCCACTGCCACTTCAACTCGCTGACTCTGAGAGCTGTCGACCACTTTGGTTCTCCGTCGAATTTCTTTGTTCCGGATTCGATCCCTTACACTGATATTATACTTCAATACATTTTTTTTTTGTAAATACATTTATATAAAACACCGAGACCAAGACAAACAGACATGTTCATGCACACAAATATTTGTGTTATGCGGGGGTCGAACCCACGAGCTCGGAGTCAAAGTGGCCATTGCCAGCCATTTGACCACCGATCTCGTCATTGCTTACCATGCTCTAATGGAATATAGTGGTCATATGAAGGTACACTCCGTTTGTGATGGGTTGCCGGCTATGTACAAAGAAAATATCTGTCCTCTAGAAAGCTGCCTTTACAAGATTTCGTTAAATGTTGACTTAACATGGTCGTGCTAAGATATTTTACCTATAGATGCGTTCTACCTGCCTCTATTGTGTCAACAAGAAAGCAAGGTAATTGCCCGGCGTTCTATCAGTCCTACTTATTGTCGGAAGACGCTAGCGTTAATCAAAAACAATTATTGAAAAGTTGTATAAAATGCCCTCCTATTTGTTCACGTTCTTTTCCTTTCTTTGCGTACTGCTTACTAAGTACTGTGAGAGGAGCTCGATGGCGTCGTTGCGTGTCAGTCTAATCGATCAGGCAAGTTAAGCAACGTCAACCGTAGCCAGTCTATGGATGGATTTATGTATCTCGAGCTTCTCCGTCCTTCAGAGGGCATGTTAAGCCGTCAGGCCCGGCCGTTGTCATTAGATGACAATAAGGCAAGTCAGTGGCCAACCCGCAGTTGAGCAGAGTGATGGAGTATGCTTTAAACCCCTTCGATTGAGGGGAGACCCGTATCTAACAGTGGGATGATTATGTGTTGATATGATACCGAACTGGTTTGTAGCCAAATTCTACTGCCGTTGTGCCCGTCTGTGTATATAAAATGTCAGAGGCTCGAGCAGGTTTTGGCTCCATCGTTCGGGATAATAGCTTCTAACGTTTCTTAGTAAATTTGTAGTCTAGTCCTAACATTAGACAGCTTTGACGATAGTTACAGGGTTCAATTCCGCGTGCGTGACTATAATTCCCGCTCGTTAATCACGGCACGTGTCAACGACTCCGCCAGCCTCGACATACGGTTCACTAAAAGAAACAGAAATAGCAAATAGCCGCGTTCAGTAATGTTGCTTTTTTGTTCTTTTTTTCCTAAAATAGAAACTAAATCTCGCTCATTTGCGGTAAGAGTTAACTTGAAAATCTACGTGTTTTTTTATATTACAAGAGTGGCAAACAAGCATACGACTGATACGACCCGCCTGATGTCATGCGGTTACCGTAGTCATATAAACCCTCGCAACGAGAAATATTGCTCGAACGCTGCCACCCCGGCTTTCAACTTTTCTCCTTTCGCTAGAGCCTCGTTTGTCAGTCATTAGTGTGCACGTGGTGCACACTGATTCATTACACATCTTGCAAGCTCCATGCTCGAGAGACAGTCATCGCACTGTCAACGTTACGCAGGTGGCTTTGGTTCAGAGATGTTGATGAACTTACACCCCAAAAGCCTTATGTGTAATATCATTTTATACTAAAAATTCAGGTTTCTAGTTTTATCCACAACGAAGTTATAGGGGGGTCGAAAATGCCCTGAATTGCTTCGAGAAAAGGATGGTACGGCCGTGCCGCGTTTTGCTCGACTTGGCGGGGGCACTGCCGTGCCCCCAGACATGGATACTGCCGCTCTCTTTCACTGACTTCTCCCCTCTGAGTCGTGATTTTGTTTCATTGAATAGTTTCTAGTTTTTCACTTATGCTTCATTAATATTATCAAGACGAGACGAGTGGAAATGTTTTCCTAGATTTGACGCATATTTGCTATGATAAGATGTTCTGTCAAAAGTATGAACATACATCGTCCGACCCCTTTTCTTTACCTTGATAGATATGTGACTTTTAGGGCAGTCAGAGATTATAAAAATGAAGCCTCTGACAAATAAACAGCGTGACAAGCGTTCCGCGAATTTGATACAAAACACGTGATGTTGTTAAAAATTCGATATTTGTCATAAAGGCCTTTGTAGTGAGCCAAAGTGTGACAATATGTACTTAAATGTACTCTTTTAAACTATTCTCGTTAACTCACCATAACTTTATACCACGAACGGTGAAACTGTAGAATCAACTTCTCTCAGCGGTATTTCCGAACAATTGCAATTACGAGCTCGGTGGTCGAATGGCTGGCAATGGATACTTTGACTCCGAGGTCGCGGGGTTCGATTCCCGCATAAGACAAATATTTGTGTGCATGGACATCAAATCAAAAAGATCTTTATTCCTTGGACTTTATAAAGCACTTAGAAACGTCATACAAATTAAATATAAGAACATGTGTAAATCATTACTACACTAAATCCGCAGAGCTTAGATTCACTTTCATCACACTATCTTGAATGTGAAAGTGAATTTAAGTCATGTCTGTTTGTCTTTGTCTGGATGTTTTCTATGTATTATATATTTACAAAAAGATATTTAAGTAGGTATAATATCAGTTACCTAGTAGCCATGATTCAAGCTTTTTTTAGTTTGGGACTGGTTGGCAGTGTGTAATTTGTCAGGAATATTTATATTTAATTTCTATATTCAAGAGAAGAGTCTAAATTTCCTTTAAAAGGCTGGCAACAGCTCGGTGACACTTTGGTGTTGCTGACTTCATGGGTGGTGGTGATTACTTTTCACCAGGTGACCCACATACTCGTTTGCCCCCCTCTTATGTATAAAAAAAAAACTTACAGTCAGGCATATTGAACTTGTTTGCCACCTTTAAAAAAAGGAAACAGAAATTGCCTGTACTGGCATTTTAGTCATGATGAGGTATGGTATAATAAAATTATGAAAACATGCAAAAAATTTGACGCTTAGAAAAATGTGTTTTACCTTGTCATTTTATTGTCTCTGTCACTTACACAATGTAAAATAAAAATACACTTTCAGCGGTTTACGTAAAATGATGATGAAGCGTGTTGTGTACGTGCTGAACAAATATTTTTTTTAAACATGACTTTGCATGGAACTTCTAAACACTCGTGTAACTACAGCGTGGGGTTCTTCAAGAAAGGCGTGAAGTGGTTTTTGCAGGGTCGCAACGCGTGATAAAAAAAAATTGTTTTTGTTTGAAATAAATTTATTTTTATTGTTTCATACTCTGGGCCGGTGCGCCCCAGTACTTGCTTGCTCCATTCGACCGCATACAATGAAGAGCAGTTCGAATCGTCGGTGACCCAATGATCTCGGATCGATTGGACTCTCTCTACACGCAGAGATGTAGCGTCTTCCGTTCTATACAAATTATATCACGGGGAGTGCTCGGATTGGATACCTGCCGCTGAATTCCACTATCGTACAACTCGCCATAAATTAAAATTCCATCCATATCATCTTAATAATTGGCGATCTACTACAGTACGTTTCCTAAGACATTTTGTACCACGAACAGTGAAAATGTGGAATCAACTTCCCTCAGCGGTATATCCGAACAACCACGACATGGGTGCCTTCAAGAACAGAGTCTTTTATTTCCCTTAAAAGGCTGGCAACGGATCGGTGACCCCTTGGTGTTACTGATCTCCATGGGCGGTGGTGATTGCTTTCCACCACGTGACTCACATGCTCGTTGGCCCCCCTCTCATATAAAAAAAAACGTATAAATAAAGTATTCTATAAGCAAATAAATATAAAATATTTCTGGACAATTTACACAGCGCCATCTAGTCCCAAATTAAGCGCAAAGCTTGTGTTATGGGTACTAGGCAACTGATAAATGTACTTAAATACATTTTTTTTTAAATACATACTAATAATACATAAAAAATACCCAGACCACAAGTATATACATTTGCCCTGATTCTACCCATGGCCATCCACGTACACCTCAAAGTAGTTAGTATCTTCCTTTACCGTAAAAATCCCATTAAAATCGGATTAGTCGTTTCGAATATCACCCCGGACAAACAGATCGTACTCTTCTATTATATACATGTGTTAGGTTGCCCCTGCGGGCGTTTAGTCACGTCATACATTGTTTTTTTAAATCATGATTTATTATTACCTCCGAGTATACGTAATGTAACATTACCTAAACATACAGTGACCTCGGTGTAATTTCGGTAATTTTAGTTTTAGTAAACAGCGTTATGGAACTACGCTCCACCGCTCGGTTGCAACATCACCAACGCGGCGGCGTGCCCGGAAAACGCATACAAATTGGTACGTGCATCGCTCGGATATGCAACGGGCCTTGTAAAAAGCGCGTGTTTATAAACATTCACTCGTAAATTCATAATAGGCATAATACGAGCCCGGTGGTCGAATGGCTAGCAATGGCCACTATGACTCCGAGGTCGCGGGTTCGATCCCCGCACATGAGAAATATTTGTGTACATAAACATGTCTATTTGTCTTGGTCTGGATGTTTTCTATGTATTATATGTACGTATTTACAAAAAAAAAATGTATTTAAGTACGATGTAAGTTGTCTAGTACCCATAGTACAAGCTTTGCGTAATTTGGGACTAGATAGCCGTGTGTAATCTGTCCAGGAATAATTTATTTATTAATACATTTATTAACGACCAGTAATCTAATTTCATTAACTAACCTCTTATGATAACGTACAGTCGAGCTACATCTAAGTAAAGGCACACCCTGGCCACTCTATACAAAATAAACTACCACATAAACAGAACACGTCTGTATGTCCACTTACACCCCAATGTTTCTGTAAATATACTACAAAAAGGGAACAATGTGGGTCTTTAGTCGTTTCACACCGCAGCTGTTCGGACCGCGGTGCGAATCGCCAAACTGCTGATTTTGAATGGGGCCATTCACACCGCAGTGGTTGGAGTGGTGTGAAAGGCCCAAGGTATTTTTTGTAATGGGTCGATTCGGACCACGGGGCGAAACCAAGGATTCTAATTATTGATTTGTACAGATATACAAAAAGAGAACTGTTTTGTTCCCCACTGCGGTCCGAATCAGCCCATTACAAAAAGTTGTTGTTGTTGTTGTTGTAAATATCTTTATTGTACAAAACATATTTCAGTACACAGAATAATAAGAAATGTTGACATACAATTTGTACAAAGGCGGACTTATCCCATAAAGGGATCTCTTCCAGCCAACCTTTGAGCATATTAAATGACACAACAAAAAATAATAGGAGGAGTATCCATAAGGTCAGAACTATGTTAGGACATATAAGTAAGTACATATAATAAGTAAGAGAACATCATGAATAAGTAAGCCTTCTACTTTTGTAGAAGTGCCGATATCACCAAATCTATACCTCACCATATGCACACTCGTACAATTTGAAGATATTAATTATATAATTGTAAATTACAATCACAATTAAGAAAAGTGACGAACTCGTAGCTTTTAGGACCTGTCACAAGCGAACTTCTCCAGTGCCGACTTAAAGGAATGGATTGTAGGAGCCTTTCTCAAAATATTGGGTAATGCGTTCCAGAGCTTTGCGGCCCTCACTGTGAACGAGTTAGTGTAAGTATTAGTACTGTGAAGAGGGATTTCCAAGATCATATCACCTTTACAACGCAGACGACTATCTCTCACCCGATACTGAAACCTTTCGCGTAGATATTGAGGGGCAGTTGGATTATATAAAACGTTATATAGGAGGGAGAGAATGTGGACATTCCTACGGGATCTAATAGGCAGCCAACCAAGTAGTAAACGAAAATTCGAGACGTGGTCGTATTTGCGTAAATCGAATATAAAACGGATACATTGGTTTTGTAAACGATCCAGTTTGTCAACCAACTCCTCTGCCGGATCCAAACAAGCCACATCCCCGTAATCAAGGAGAGGGAGGAGGAGGGAGCGGGCAAGTAAGGACTTAGTGGAAACAGGGAGGAAATTTTGCAGCCGCTTTAAAGAATGAAGGGACGCATACAACTTTAAGTTATTGGGCGATTCGCACCGCGGTGCAAAAGAACCCATTCAAAATGAACTCTTGGGCGATTCGCACCGCGGTCCGAACAGCTCGCGGTGTGAATCGACTAAAGACCCAACAATGTGTGTATTATATGCATGTATTTATAAAAAAAATGTAGGTATATGTAAAGTATAGTATCGAGTATCTAGTACCCATAGAACAAGCTTTGCTTAGTGTGGGACTAGATGGCAGTGTTTAATTTGTCCAGGAATATTTATTTGGTATTGCGCGTACTATTACTTATACTGTGTCCCCAGGTGTACATCATCAGGTCCATTTTAGTCTCCATTATAGGAGCACGACCCTCTCTCGTCCCTCCTAGACGGAAGGAGGATTTGGCCACGCTGGCCAAACGGGTTGAGGAGGTCTGATCGATATTTGATAATGTATTTCTCTTAGTCGCCTTGTACGACATCCACGGGAAGAAACGGAGTGATTCTATTCTAGTATGCCGGAAACCACACGGCCAATTGGTAAAAACTAACCTGACGATCATCCACTTATGCGAAGTCGACATACTCCTAGCACATCTTTATAATGTGCCCATAAGTAATGTATCGACAGTACATCGTACGTAAAAAAAGTACATATAAACTTTACTACGTAGATCCATTAATCATAGCCTCGGTAGTTAGATTTAAAAATTGATAGTAAATATAATGTACATTCTAGTGCAAATGTAACTATGATGTAATTTACATTCCGTTAATGATATTTAATAACATCTACATTAATTTGTTTATGCGAATGTGTTGTTATTAAGGGGCCAGATCGTGAAAACTGTGAAAAGAGTGTTACGATTTTTCATATTTAACCTATTTAGATATGATTGATATCAATGATAATTTGTATATATTACAATCAAAGACCAAAAATTATTGTATGATTATATTAAACTCTTAAAATCTAATAGTTGTTTTATAATAAAGGTCAACAAACGCACAAAATTGAGAAAAAATGCAAAAACATGCCTTCGTATTTTTCAGATTTAACCCAATAAATCAACACAAATTGATAAAAAGAAACACTTTTTGAACACTGAAGAAACCAATAAATATAACATATACTTTTTTTTTGTACCTTTACAAACAAAGACTTCCTCTTTTAAAGCCCTAAAATCTAGATATGTTTTACGTAAATTCTCCATAGAAAAATGTATGAAAAATGACGCACATTCCGATATTACGAATTAGTACCCAGCGCCGCCACTAATACGCCAGTGTGTTTTTATATGTCAAGGTGACACCACGCGCGTCGGATGCTCCGGCAAAATTACGTGTTGTGAATTTGTGTTTTTTGTGAAAAACTGTAAGTATAACTAATTTACCAATATAATGAATGTATATAAATCGTAAAAAATACAAAGAATGAATTAGATACTTTGTTGAGTAGGTTATTTTATGAACCTTGTAAAATATGTATCAATTCAGGCTTGAAACATGATTTCAACATGCTATAGCCAATATCATAAACGTATCTAGTCGGTAATCGAGGGTTTTTTTCGCAGGACTGATTGAATTTGAATTTGCCAGGGAAAAGAAAGTTTAGTACGCATTATAAAAATATGAAAGCCAAAAGATCTCGGAAAAAATGTAAGTTCCTTCCTACTTATTTATTTATCTGCCTACTTTACTACGTCTTGTCCTAAATACCTACCTAGAAAAAAATTACGAGATTTCTGTGAAAGTGTCATGTAAAAATCCTAGTTTTATTTGTGAGCTTATCCTGTCTAAGTAGTAATAATAATATAATTTATTTTCATTTGAACAGGGTACATTACAAAGCTAATACAATACCTATGTCATATGATTTAGATCGCTTGATTCAGACATATACAATAGCATGTAAATATTGGTTTGTATTATAAGTAATAAAGTCAATTTCTACCTAGTATTCGTTTTCATGTTCATCATTATTGTCTAAATATCAGATTGTGGAAGTAGGTATGTTTCATAACAAAAATAGCACGGGCACGCGGCTTTGTCGACATACTTACCGCCAAAGAGACGCGACGCGCCTAGGGTCTGGTGTTGTACAAAAATTACAAAATAATTATAAAGTGGATAATAATGATGAATAATATTTCCAGTATTGAAAATAAAGAAAACCTTCAGGCCGAGACTCCAAGCAACACTGCTATGCTTAGACTACACACTATAGACGTAAGTTGTTATACGTAATTCTTGTAGACTTATTACATATATAAACAAACTACCTTGGGGTGTAAGTGGTTCATCAAGATCTTTAAACCAAAGCCAAATTCACCTGCATGCGGTACACCCTGCTGACTGACAAACGAAGCTCTGGCGAAAAGAGAGGTAGGGAGCGTAATTGTAAGCTACCCGACTGGGGAATGTACCTCCACCTCACAGAATACCGCAGCCAAATAACGGTTTCCTTGAGGGCTGTTGTCTTCCTGCGAGTGAGTGAGGTCACCAGAAAGGAAGGAGATGCTGCGATGGCAGCGGGGGTGGCGGGGGTGGCGGCGCGCGAGCGATATTTTATGTTGCGAGCGTTAATATGGCTACGATAACCGCTTCACATCAGGCGGGCCGTATGCTTGTCTGCTACCCGACGTAGTATAAAAAAAAAATACCTAGTTAGTGATGGACGAAGACAAAATCTCAGTAGGGTGAAGTCTTCTAGTATCGGCCTCCTCCTAATATCGGCCTTTGCGAGAAAATGGAATATAGGGTAAGTGCTCCATTGAATGAACCCTTAAGGGCATTCCAAACTTTGAAAATTACAGCCAGCTACTTATGAGATCCTAACCAAAAAATATTTTATTTTATTATGTTCACAATTTATTCATGATTGATACAGTATACATATTTTAGCAAAAATGCTGATAGTTATTGAGATAATCTGCATTTTATACAAATATGGGGTATATTTGTATAAAATGCAGGTTATCTCAATAACTATCAGCATTGAACACACAAATCACCAGAGAATGAACAAAAAAATCCAGTGAATAAACCTTTTGAAACCCATTGAATGAACTACCACTTTTATATATCAGTTCTATATATAAATTATTATGTAAGAGTTTATTTCGGGTAATTGTTATTGTAAATATATATATTTTTTTATTATATTAAATAGACGATATGATTACTATTATAATTGGGTGTTACTTGATATTTTATAACCTAAAGAGAACTATCTAACATTTTTTTTTTTATACCACTAAGGCGGCAAACAAGCATACGGTCCGCCTGATGGAAAGCAGTTACCGCAGCCTATGGACGCCTGTAACACCGGAGGCATCACATGCGCGTTGCCGACCCTGTAAAAACCTCTTCAAGCCCTTTTTGAAGAACCCCATGCTGTAGTCTCCTGGGAAAACCTCAACAGGCAATTCATTCCACAGCTTGATAGTACGTGGAAGAAAACTTCTCTGGAACCGCACAGTACGTGACCATTTCGGTTCTAAAGTGTGAGGATGAATTCCCTGTCGATGGCGAGCGGTGCGACTGTAGAAGGAAGTCGTGGGCATCATGTCAAACAACTCCTCTGAACACACCCCATTGTACAAACGGTAGAACACACAAAGGGACACAAAATCTCTAGGTTCTAAACCGTCTGTCAGTTTGGGATCGTCAACAATCCTCACAGCACGCCTTTGAATCGAGTCACAGGGTGCAAGCTGGTATCTAGGCGCTCCCGCCCATAGATGGCAACAGTACTCCATATGCGGCCGAACTTGAGCTTTGTATAAGTCTTTGCCGCGGGTTGAAGTAATGTTTCGCCCTGTTGAGCACACCTAGTTTCTTCGATGCCAGCTTGACCTTCCCCTCCAGATGACATCGAAACTGGACGTCGCTGGAGATGTCAACTCCTAGAATACCAATACTATTGGCGATGGTGAGGGGTGTGTTTTCGAAGTGTGGAGCCACAGCAAATGGGGTTTTCTTAGCGGTGAACGCGCAGACTTGTGTCTTAGAGGGGTTAAATCGCACTAAGTTCTGTCGCCCCCAGTCGGACACTCTACTTAGTGTGCTCTCAATTTGCGACACAAGTTGTTCGCGGCTCTCCTCCACCAAAGAACGAGGGATATTTGCGCGGCCCGTGTAATAAGTGTCCCCGGTGCTGTCGTCCGCATAACAATGAATGCTGTCATTATACAACATATCATTAACATGCAGCAGAAACAGCGTCGGGGACAATACAGAACCCTGCGGGACGCCAGCATTGATGTCCTATGTCCTAGGTGGCTCTAATGCTTCTGCTGGACAAGAAGCTAGCAACCCATTCGCATAGCCCCTCGGGCAGACCGTAAGGCTAAGATGCCAAATGCTTAAAACATAATATTAATACTGGATTATTATTATAAAATATTTAATATTATTATTCATCACTTCTATGTTAGATTCTCCTTTCTCTTCTAAACTATTATATTTCTATAATAGAAGATTGGTTCTATATGTCATCACTATTTATTAATTTCTTTTTAGCTTGCATTTTGCTGTCTTTCCATGGTCGTTTTAGCTGAAAGGCACTTCTATGTGGAGATCTTTATTTATTTTATTTAATCAGTTCACTCCGTCTGGTTTTCGTCCTGGGCACAGTACTATTACTGCACTTCTAAAAGTTACTGAAGATATCAGGCTAGGTATGGAGGATAAACTGGTAATAATAAAAGAACACCTCGTTCGAATATTGGTCAAAAAATTGACAACCGTTTATAAAAGTTGTGTACAAAAAATTAGCCAACTGCATTAAGGCTAAGATGCCAAATGCTTAAAACTGTGTGTTCATTGACTAGATTTTCTTCAATTTCGTGATCCAATTATCGAACACCCCTATAATTTATTTATGATAATTAAAATTTATGCAATCTGCTTTTTGTAAGATAAAACAGTTCTTTTTACATCCTACTATCAAATTTTGTTAACACTATCACACTTATAGTGTCTACAAAGTGAATATCAAAACACGAAGTCTCAGCAATGCCCTAAATTCTGCTCCATACAATCAAAAATACGACAGAATACTTTCATTTTAGGCGGTCGCGATTTTGAAACTATAGGTCACAGGCAAATACCTGTGTGTTCAGTTGACGTAATATAATGTTTCGATTGAGAAAAAAATACTGGCTTGAGTAGAAAAGCTTAGATTTCTTATTATATTGAAAAATGTGTGTTTTGTTCATTCACTGGTGGGTGTTAATTCACTGGAGCACTTACCCTAACTATTAAAATAACCCTAAAATTATAATAGTTTTTATTCAAAAAGCGACTCTATATGCGAATAATCCATATTTTGGTGCGGGTGCTTCAATATTTGAACGTTCAGTTGGCAATAGAGCACGCGCCGGTACCGACTTGTGTCGTTTAGTGGCAGTGGCGAGTCAAATCCCGGTTGCGAGCGCATTGAGTTAGTTAGTATTTAAATGGAATTAAACATACCTATGGTATTTTATATTGTTTTTTATTGAAGAAAAACCAAGGTTTTTACATTTACTTGTCTTTTTTATGAAATAATCGCAGGGTCGAGGTTAGGGATCTTTATTTATTGATAAATCCCAATATCGGCCACCCGGCCGACATTAGGAAAATGCATGAAAACGCTAAACAACATGTTTAGCTATTTTTTATGTTAACAGGAATATCAATAAGGTTAAAAATGAAACAACAGCTTTTTTTATTAAAATTATTGTCCTGAACCGACTTTACAAACAACCAGTTTTTATTACGTTTATTTATATAAAACGTTCAAGATTTTGATCTAGTGTTATGTGTTTCAAAGATGTATTCTAAGGGAGTTCTTAGCTATGTTTGAAGAAATTTGGCCCATTCTTTTTTAATTATTTTTTATAAAACAAAATAAAGCCATTATCTTTCTTTACAGGAACTAGTTATTGAAAACAGTCAAGAGGGAAAGGTGGATGAAGTGGAAGTTGGGCGTAGAGTAATAGATATTTCTTTTTTTTATAAAGCTCTTCAGGCCATAGGGGACCACGGTCCAATGGATTGTAAGTTAAGTTACCTCAGTATAATAGGTGAAGTAAAAGTTGGTCTGGACTCAAAACTCATCATCAAATGTAGTATGTGTAGTATGAAGTTTACTGTGTGTTTGGTTGAAAAGAAAGAAGATAGCATGGAAGTGAATCATCAAATTGTATCTGGTATCATATCATCTGGTGGGAGCTACTCTCAGTTAAAAACATTAACTGCCGCAGTAACCGTTACCAATCATGTCACCTTCATTATACAATGAAATTAATAATACGGTTTGCGATTGGTGGGAAAAGACAGCAACACATTCCATGGCAGAAGCTGTCAAGGAAGAAGCAGAGTACGCAGTCTATAGGTAGTGTTGATAAAAATGGTACACCATTAATATCTGTTGCTGTTGACGGTTGTTGGAGGAAGAGATCTTATGGTAAGAATTTTTCCGCCTTATCCGGCGCAGCTGCGATAATTGGCATTAAAACTAATAAAGTATTGTTTTTTGGAGTTAAAAATAAATACTGCGTAGTCTGTGCACGAGCCGCAAAGAACAACAGTCAGCCCCCGGAACACCATTGTTTCAAGAATTATTCAGGATCATCTACCGGGATGGAATCGACCATAATAGTTGAGGGGTTTAAACGTTCCATTGTTGATCACGGTGTAATTTATAATAAATTTGTAGCAGACGGCGATTCTAGTACTTATAAAAAAATATTAGATTCGCGTCCGTACGATAATTTAATAGTAGAGAAAATTGAATGCAAAAATCATCTTTTACGAAACTACTGCAATAGCTTGGAGAAACTGTCGAAAGACACTAAGTATCCTTGCGAATTGCGGAAATTCCTAAAAGAAAGGTATTTGCGTTTAAGAACGGGTGTAAAATGCGCGATTAAATATTGGGCGGATCAAAATCAGTCACTCGAAGAAAAAATAAAAAATCTTAGTGAAGATATCCTAAATGGTCCACAACACGTATTTGGTAATCACCAACATTGCAAGGAGTATTTCTGTAGACCTGATACTCGTCGAATAGAACCTGTTGGATTACTTCCAACAATTGTTGGATGCGGATTAATGGACGCGGTAGAAATTTTAAGTAAAAGACTGTCATATCATTCTAGAAGTTTAATTCATAATTGCACAAGTAATATAGTTGAAAGTTTTAACGGAGTAATTGCCAAATTAGTTGGGGGTAAGCGTGTAAATTATTCTTCCCGTGGTTCTTATGCGGGCTGATGCGCAGCTGCTGTTGTGTCTTTTAATACGGGATCGATTCATAGTAAAACTCATGAAGTCATATTTAAATGTAGTCCGATTCCTTTGATCGCGAAAGTGGAAAATTGTAATCGTAGAAACCGTTTAATTGCTAAACCTAAATTAAGATTGAAAAAAAGCCACAACACTGTATCGAAAGACGCTCACTATGGACCAAACTGCGAAAAACCTGATCTGAGTCCAGAATTATATGAGAAAGCCAAGCCATCTTTTTTAGCCGATTTAAAGTTGTCTTGTGCTGAAAGAGAGGAGCTTGAAAGGTCGACCCATTTGCAAAGAAGTAGTGCTGAGTGGATGAGTACAAGGAGAAAATTACTAACCTCATCATCATTCGGGGAAGTTTGTAAAAAACGAGAGAGCACAAGTTGTGCTGCTTTTGTTGGTAAAATCGTTTATGGTAGTAATATCTCCAGTTTGCTTGCTGTACGGTACGGTATCGAAAACGAAGAAACCGAAATTAGACAGTTAGAAAATCAAAAGAATATTCGTATACAAGGTTGCGGTTTGTTCGTCGACGATCAATATGAATTTCTTGGTAATACACCAGATGGCATTTATGCAAACGGTTTAATTGAAATTAAGTGCCCACATTCTTTAGCTGGCATGACTCTTGATGAAGCAATGGCCAAACATACCTTTTGGGCAAGGCTTCCAAGAGTTATGTCATAAATAAAAATCATAACTGGTATTTCCAAATTCAGGGACAGGTACATATTACTAAAAGAAACGTTTGCATGCTTGGCATCTGGTTTGGTGCTACTGTACCCATGAAAGTTTATATTTTAGAAAAGGACGACAAATTTTGGAAGAAGAAAATGGAGATGAAATTAGTTAGGTTTTATTACGATTGCCTACATCCAGAATTAGTTGATCCTCGGCAGTCACGAAGCATGCCCATTCGTGACGCGCCCAGTATCATAGAGGCTATGAAAGAGAGGAAAGAAAGAGCTTTACGTGTTTTGAAAGAGAAGAACGCCTAATGGTTTTGAAAGAGACTGAGGTAACTTAACTATCCAGCCGGTCGATTCACGTAAACACGCCAGTCCAAAAGTCGTTTTAACTTAGAAACTTAGAAATCGCCTTTTGGTTTTCTGTTTTAAACGTACTTACTTATCTAGTCTTGGATTGTCATAAATCTTTCAATAGCTCAATTACTATACAATTCCTATACGATTTTGAAGAGTTACCTGGTGTAAAGAATCATCAAAATTGTTTCAAAAATACAGCGAATTGAGAATCTTCTTCTTTTTTTAAGTCGGTTAAAAGGGCTTAATTTGCAAAAAACGAAGTGACATTTTTAAGTCCCTACGCTACGGTTTTTATTACATGAATCGGGCAGCTGGTACTCATTCTGATAAGTTTTGCAATAGCAATTGATTTTATCATCAAATTAGCAGAAATCAAAATTTGATCAGTAATCGTTAAAATGAAAAAACATTAGAATTTTGAACTCATATTTTGTTATTGTTTACTTACTTTTAATTAGTATATTAATAATTTATAAACTTGTGTTTCATTTATTTTTGTACAACCCTAGCACGCTTTTTAGATGGCGACTCATATTTGTTATTGTTTACTTACTTTTAATTATATGAATCATTTTTATACTTTCGTATACTAGCGTAGCAAAAGTTATTAACTCAAAAATTACAAGCAAAAAAAGTTGACATGGCCGATAATTGGTGCCACCACCCTATTTGAGTTTACGCAATAGGCACATTTCCTTGCGTAGAGATATACACTAGCGAGGAAAGCTCGATGTTATTTCGACCGTACTTCCTACTGAATTTGCAATTATTTTGTTGAATGAATATTTTACGAAATAAGAATAAACTTTGGTAGGAAAATTACAAATAAATACATAGTTGGAATTTTTGGTAAGTAGAATACAAAAAGGTCAGTCCAGACCTGCTCTTGATTGTTTAATATAAATAGAAAAACATAAAAATTGTGTCTCAACTACTCTTATTAATCTAGTAATTAATATTTATTATCATTTTGTAACGAAAAACTAGTCTTAGAATATTTTACACTCGTCGTTTATTTCCAATAATTCAACATTTTTGTTATGCTGTAAATATTCAACTTCAATAACAATTGGAACGTTTGTCGCAAAACATTTTGACAATCGCGCTGTCTTTGGGTCATTCACCCGCCCCGTCGGTTGTTTCAGTAAACAGTAGCGCTGCGGTCGCTCGAAACCGACGTCGCGCCTAGACAATCTGGGCCCTTAACTATGCATATTTATTTGACGTATGTGTATTGCGTAACCGCTCTTTCTGTTTAACCCACTCAGTGCCGAGGCCGCCCCATCGGCGTCTCAAAAAATCATTAAACACATGCCAAAAACACCCATCGGCATCTAGGTTTTGTAATAGTATGTTTGACGGCAAGAGGGTCAAGTTCTTAATACATAAGCTGGCAATGAATAGGTTCATCATCATCATCATCAGGTCATTTTAGTCTCCACTACAGGAGCACGACCCTCTCTCGTCCGTCCCAGACAGAAGGAGGATTTGGCCTACACTCCCCACGCTGGCCAGACGGGTTGGGGAGGCCTGATCGATATTTTATAATGCATTTCCCTTAGTCGCCTTGTACGACATCCACGGGAAGAGACGGAGTGATTCTATTCTAGTCTGCCGGAAACCACACGGCCAATGAATGGGTTGACTTTAACTAGTATGGCCACTCCCTGCCGCTCTTTCGTGTCGATCTCACCTCCTCTCTGTGACGAGGGTAGAGTAAAACCGGGCGGTACGAGTACATTGCGGAGCTACCAGCACCAGCAGGCTATGAATAGTAAGAATGAAACCCAGTAGTCAGTGTAAGGTTAACTCGTCGGACTTCACTTAGCAGTATACGTTTTTTTTTGTACTACTTCGTGTGGCGGGCAAGCATACGGCCCGCCTGATGTGAAGCGGTTGCCGTAACCGTATTAACGCTCGCAACATAATATATCACTTGTGCGCCGCCACCCCCGCTGCCAACGCAGCATCTCCTTCTTTTCTGGTGACCTCACTCACTCACAGGAACATAACAACCCTCAAGGGAATTGTTATTTGGCTGCAGTATTCTGTGAGGTGAAGGTACATTCCCCAGTCGGGTAGCTTACAATTACGCTCCCTACCTCTCTTTTCGCCAGAGCTTCGTTTGTCAGGCAGCAGGGTGCACCACGTGCAGGTGAAGTTGGCTTTGGTTCAAAGATATTGGTAAACCTCTTACACCCCTTACACGCTTGGTTTATGCTCACCCGGAAGAACTCGCAAACAAACATGTAGCCTACTAGAGAATAGTATATTTCATTACGAGTGCGGAAAGCCTGTCATTACAAAGAGTTCCGACAAATGTCTACCCGAGCCGAGGCGCAGCCGAAGGTGAGGGTTGACAGTTGGAACAAGTTGCAATGACGGTTCCGCACGTGTACTGAACAACTATTTTTAATATAGTTGCGAAAAAATGAAACAATTTAATAAAATAATATCTTCTCTCCACGCAATAAATTCGTCGTATGTAGATATGTAGCGACTTTGAGACTTTTCCGGTAAAATGTTCTGCGAAGCATTTTGTACAATTATACTGAGTTCCTGTGGTGTTAATTCAAAAAAAATATCGTCGAAATTACTCATTTTGAGCAACAAACAACTAAACTCGCAAAGAAAATTTTTGGAAAATGGCGCCAAGCGTAAAATAATATAATGCAGAGATTTTTTTTGTTTTCTTCACCCATTCTGGGTAGGCAAAGGGAACTATGCCCATACAGCCAAGTCTTCGGTAGATTTTTTTTATTGATATGGAATGAAAATGAAATTTAATGAGATGAAACGAAATGAAACCTAACCCAATTCATTGAAATCATTAAATCTGATATTGAAACAAATTTGTTGCTACTTTTTAGAAAAAATTACATGAATCATAAAAACTTCTATGAATTTTGTTTTGTAAAAACTCTGTGGTTTGTTTTTTCTTTTTAATAGACATTATTTTGACAGTTGGGAAAGAGAACGCACGAGTTCGGTAAAGGTAAAGAAAAAGCTCGAGTATGTAATAGCCCACATCCCGAACGCTATACGTCCCTGCAATACGCCATTTTTTTCACGACATTTTGAGAAAAGGATCTTTTGAGAACAGTCGCTTATTTCCGTTATTGATATTTCTTACAATTACTTAGTTCAGTGAACTAGAATTCCTTAAAATTAGCCCGAGGAGTTTAATTCAAGTTTAATGACGAACAGATTACGACAGATGCCAGCTGTGCGTTGGCCCAGTTTCAGGGACCCTTCGGGACGGAGGGGACATTATTTTGTGAAATATGGCAACGGGACATCGGAACATCTGTAATTCTGGCAAATTCTACACAGTCATGCCTATTGCATCTTCTGGTACTGTCTCCAGACGGAAGGTGTTAAATTAACTACATATTTTGGAAATGATATCACGATATTTGCCGCAATCCTAGGATTGAACAATGATTGCATCGAAACTAAACGAATCTATTTTTAAAATAACGGTAACGGTAGTGGGCCGTGTGGTTTCCGGCAGACTAGAATAGAATCACTCCGTCTCTTCCCGTGGATGTCGTACAAGGCGAGGGAAATAATGTAGGTGAATTTTTCCGTTCTTTTAATATTTATAATAGACGAGTGTAATCAAAAAATAAATACTTTTAGTAAGGTTCTACTACCTTTCTGGTACCTATGTCTGTCCGTAATAATGTTAACGATATTAAATTTTGCACGGTGTGGATGGATGTTGCATTAGTTCGCGTAAACTAACTGATGGCAGAAGCATGCAAAGTATAATTTTCTCTTGAGTTTCTTGCAATCGAGTCATACCAGCAAGTGCGCATGATACATTTTTATATGTATGGTACTAGTGGTTACCAGTTGCTTCGCTTGGTCATTATCATGGTTGCATTTCATGTGTTGATGGGATAAAAAGTATCCTTGTGTCACTCTCCAGACCATATTCCCGCGCACGCCTTTCAAGGGATCGAGTTTAATTCCGTGAATTTAAGACATAATCATTTCATCATTATCTCTTATTGAATGATGATTAGTATGGATTACGGATACAATTATCAGTAAAAATTTGCTTTTGACGTTTTGATTAATCCTTGTATAAACAATCAATTAAAAGATGTCGATGGCGTAGCGGTCAATGACGTGGCTTCGACACCAACGCTCGTGGGTTCGATTCCCACATAGGACAAACATTTGTGTGCATGAACATGTCTTAGTCTGGGTATCTTCTATGTATCATAAGTATGTATTTACAAAAATAATGTATTTACGTATGTTTATCAGTTGTCTAGTACCCATAACACAAGCTTCGCTTACTTTGGGGCTAGATGGCGCTGTGTAATTTGTCTGACAATATTTATTATTTATTATCTATCTAAAGTGTTCATCAATAACATTATGTGAGTATGTTACGAAGACAGTCGGCAATGTATAACTCCTTATCTCGATGAAAATATTCAATAATAAGTACCAAGAAATGTACCATTTAGTGTTATCTTGCCATCTGGCTTCAACAGAAAGCTGTACTAATTATATGATATGCTTAAATGCAATGCCGGACTAGTTAGAAAGCTGCACTTATCGGTGATGTCCACCCGGGCATCGGTAAACAAAACGACTACTGCAGATTCTCGGACGATTGCAATCCGAGAGGTTCGCAAACCTGCTTTAGAAAATCGCAAAGGAAATTATACATTCCGTGTTTGTAATAATGTCTATTTTAGTTCATAAAGAGTTTTTCAAGATATTTTACGTTAACGATTCAGTCAGTAATCGAAATATCTGTATGGTGCAGGATGACGTTTATTGCTTTTATAAACGACCTTCTCATTTACCATTAAATTGTACTTTAATGAAAGTGCTACTGTTTTGCATTTGAAAAACAGCAACTATGCTCGCATGCTTATTCTCATATTGTAAACGTTTACAAAATAATTCAGGATTTATGTGACTAAACTGTAGAATTTTTCTGGAGAGCAGGACCTTCTACAACAGGCTTTTTAATATCGCTTATTTTTAAGTCTAATTCCCTCCGTCGCTGAATATCATATTCTCAAAAGACCACATTCGCAAAACACAACATTCTTGTGATACCACATTCAAACTACAGTCGCTGGTGTTTTTTTTTTTATTTAAAATAATAAAATAGAATACCAAACAGAATAATAAAAGAAAAAATGAAATTATTCTTACAAAAAAACGAAAAATAAATGTCCAGTGTCCTTTTTACCTTTTTCGAAAATATAATGTTAGGAGAATATTGTGTTTTGCGAATGTGGTCTTATAAGATGTTGATATTTTGCGAATGTCATCGTTTACGAATGTGGTCTTTTGGGAATATGATATTCAGCGACGGACGGCTCAGGAGTAGCCAGTATCTCAGGTCCATTTAGATCAACGTTATTTACCTACATCGATCTCTATGTCAATCTCGAGAGGTTTATTCAAAAGGTCCAATAACAGTGTAACGTGATGATGTCGCAAATTATCGCATCGTTCAAGCTACACCTGAGGAAGCATTTGTGCGGTGCATGTAATTAGTGATGCTTGAGTATGTTGCCTCCCCAACCCGTCTGGCCAGCGTGGGGAGTGTAGGTCAAATCCTCCTTCCGTCTAGGACGGACGAGAGAGGGTCGTGCTCCTGTAGTGGAAACTAAAATGGACCTGATACACTATTCTTAATTATTGTCACATTATTATTTTATTGTTTCCTATTGTTCAACGTGTAAGTGTATTGTACCTAAGTTCGTGTTACATATGTTTTTTCTTTACAATATTAACTGCTTGACTGGAAGAAATCCCATGTGGGATATCTTCCAGGTCCGTCATTGTACATGTAACTTTCCTATTCTTTAATATAAATATAAAAACTATTTACAACAACAACAACAGTTTGTTTGTGTATATTATGTTGATTGTACATAATGAGCATAAATATATCTATATACCTACATAAAAACACTTAATTACAATTAATATAACAGTATTAGTGGCAGTTAGTCTATAGAGAATAAAAAATACGTACGAGACTATAAATAAATTTATTGATAACATTCTTCCGAATTAACCAAACTAATATTTTGATGCCACGTGAGGTGCAAACAAGTATTCCGAGTTGTATCTATCCGTGATTGGAGGCTCGGGTAATTCCAAGGTAGATTAAACTTTTTGCACGTTGCAATAATATATATTTCCAGTTGCTAGGCCCACTGCGTGGGTTTATGGTATGTTAATGGACCCACCGGTCTCCTGCTAACATGTTATTTATACCATCCTCCACGGTTGAGCCGAGATTGTGGCAGAGATTCTAAAACTTCTACTGCGCTACAAGATATGGAGTCCTACTAATATTATCTATATGTTTTTTTGCGGGTATGAATGTCTGTTACTCTTTCACGCGTAAATACAATACTATTAAATTTATAAATTCTATATATTATAAGTATGTATTTACAAAAAAAAATGTATTTAAGTACATTTATCAGTTGTCTAGTACCCATAACACAAGCTTTGCGCTTAATTTGGGACTAGATGGCGCTGTGTAAATTGTCCAGAAATATTTATATTTATTTATATTAAACGTCAATTTGTGACAAACACAAAATTAGCAAGAAAATCATAAAATCCTACTCTGCTATATTATTTAAACGTGAAAGTTGTAAGTATGCATGTATAGATGATTGTTATACTTTTTACGAGTAAATCTGAGATAAAAATATGTTCTAAATTAACTTAATGCACATATTTGTACCATTATTATCTCTACTAGAGTATGGAAAAAGTAGCGTTTGAAGATTTTTATACACAAATAATTACTAATTAATACCTATTATATGTAAGTAGAAAAAAGTCAATACTTTGTAATCAAATCCCTAAAAGTTGCACTAATGCGAAGCCGGAGCGATCGCTAGTGTAGTGTATTATGTAAAGCCGTGGCACAGTATTACTATTTTTCATATAAAACTGTGGCCGTAGGCAGACGCGAGTAAAGTAATATTCATAAATATAAAATAATATCTAGTTGATAAAAATTGGACAGTTTAGGAAGCACTGCCTTGTGGAATTCGCGAATGAACGAAAATTGTAATAATACATGTAGTCCAGTTGATGGACATTGAACAGCACGCTTATTCACTCGCTATTTTCTTTGAATATGTGAACTTTGGTAGGTAGTTATTTTTTTTATGAATAATAAAACTCTCATGCAAACTTTCATTCCCTGTTTCAATCCCCTTCGGAATGAAATAGATAGAAATTGTCCTATTTTAATACAATA
The DNA here is from genome assembly GCA_937001555.2 of Hypsopygia costalis. NCBI lineage: Eukaryota > Metazoa > Arthropoda > Insecta > Lepidoptera > Pyralidae > Hypsopygia > Hypsopygia costalis. Next base: position 6,955,370 of record OW443344.2, on the reverse strand, counting down.
ATTAAAATGAGACTGATCTTATAATGAATATTTTTTTTAAAATGGAATAATTCACCTTACCCGCCTAAGCGAGATTTGAACCCACGATTTTGGGTACGTTTTAACATTTGCCGATAAATGTAGGATCGGAATTGTGCTTCGGAGGGCACTTTAAGCTGTCAGTCCCGGTCCCGGCTGTTATCATTAGATGACCGTCGTTAAGCCAAGTCAGTGGCCTTTGAGCGGCTTGAAAAACATTGGCCTCTGCCAGTTGAGCAGCGTGGTGGAGTACGCTCAAACCCCTCTGATTGAGGGGAGACCCGTATCCCAACAGTGGAATGATTATGAGTTGATGCCGTGAGCTCGGAATAAGCTGTCATTGCTGTAGCTTAGTACAATTTCCTCATAATAATATCGGCAGATTTTTCTTCCATGATACGTACCAAAAATTTAAAACAAAATGTCTGTTTCTATATAGAGCCAACAAATGGCGAGCAATCAGGAAAATATTTTTTTATTTGTATTAAATCATTGTTTCGTAAACTTTTAGCAGTTACGGACCACATTCAGAATACAAAAATTGCGAATCCCTGACAAATAATATTTTTGGATTAAGACAACAATCCTTAAGTCTAGGAAATATTCAGGGCAGGGCCGACAGCACAATTTCCTAATAAATATGTTAAAGGGTTAACTGAGGTAGTCAGTTAGTAAGTCTCCTGATGCACATGTTACGTACCCCACTTTAACAACAAGGGAGAATTACCAATTAGATTATTTTGCATTTCATATTATTGGAATCGATGTGTAAGGTAACAACTCAATGTTTTAGGTCCCCTATAGTGGTAGATCCATAAAATCCGTGGTGAATAGCAGTTTAGCTTCACTTGACTAGCCATCTCTTTAGGGTTTTAATGCCTTATTTGCCATATTGCTGTCTCTCACATTGCTAAGAGTCAAATTCCAAAAGCTTCTTCTAATTTCTTCTGATTAAATTCGTTGTGAGTTCCAAGGCAGCCGTAGTTTTACCCCCGGGACTGCAATGGACTTCACTGTTCATTACCTTTTTTGGCGGTCACCGCTGTTAATCCTGGCTACACAGGAGACACAGTGGTGGGAATGTGTGATGGGCCGCCGTACCCCACTTTAAGAACCTCTGCATATTACACAGTGATACCACTATGATATTTTTGGTTATACTAAATATAACCAATTTTTATTTATATGTACATATATAAACATGCCAAAATAGAGATAAGTTAATAGTGTTTTTTTCACCGCACCTGCTGCGTAGGTATCATATTGCTGGACTGGTATGTTAATTCTATGCCTACTGCCTATTACAGCCGATTATTCCGCTATAAACTTGAACTATTAATAATTCAACAACATTTGTTTACGTTTTTTATAAGGCATATAAATGATGAAATTTGAATTTCGTTGTAATCATGTCCTGTCGAAGCATACTGTAGTTTTGCATAATGTATAGTACCTATATCTCGCCCAGTAAATCAACTAGGCAAGAGCACCTTTACCTGCCCCGCTATCGCGCACAGCAAACGCACTAGGAACTCGAGCGGATAGGTAGCAGGTCTTACTCCCCTTTCGTCTCGAAGCAAACTTCTTGGCTACTCTTAGCTACTTGCACAACGGTCTCTAAGCATACAGCTAAACCGCCCCTGTGCACCAACCTTTCGGTTATATCACAGGATTGCGAGTCTCTCGTCTAGTACACCAACCAGATGACCTACCCGCTCCGCTATAGCGCCCAGTAAACCAACCAGGCACTCAAGCGGATTGGTAGCTGGCCTTACTCCCCTTTCGCTTGCAAGCAGACTACTTAGGCACTCTTAAGTCGAGTAGCTCGTGGCGACCGACGCTCGGTTTCCCAAGCATGAGGGCCCTGCCACCACTCCCCTATCTCTATAACGGGCACCGGAGCTGTAAGCGCGCTTCCCTAAAGAGGGTCGCTTGCTCACTTCCCGACTCGCTCTGTACGCCTAGTTTAATTGTACTCACACTTGGGCGCCAGATAGCTGGCTACCTGATGTTCATGACAGGTACTAGAGCTGTAAGGCACGCTCACTTCCCGACGCCCAAAGACCGCCTACCCCAGACCTACGGTAGGGTGACCGGGCTGACGGAAGAGATCGACCGTCATCTTCTAACTTAGCAGGCAAGTACCCGAGCTGCGATGCCCGCTACTTGTTACTTGTACACGTACCCTATACCTAACTGCTAATGCGCCCCTGTGTGTCAACCTTCCGGTTATATTAAAGGATTGCGAGTCTCTCGTCCAGTAAACCAAGCAGACGAGAGGACCTTTACCCGCTCCGCTCTTGCGCTCGGTAATCCAACCGAGCACGCAAGCAGAACGTTAGCAGGTCTTACCTGTACAGCATTAATTGAATTCAGCTCCTTTTACCAACATTCTTAAGGTTAATAAGATATCCATCTGACGTCTACAACCAACGCCCTTTGTGGCCGAACCCCCTACAGCTCAGCAGTTACTGTACCTGCACTCATGTCCGGTACTTTCAAGGTTGCAATCATTGACCGTTAATTGAATCAGGTGTTTGGATAATGGGGTTTCTGTACATGAAATTTATCAGTTAATAATCTTATTGTTACAATAATAAACAAGATGTGGTTTGGAGCGAATTGTTAATTCAAGTTTATGGTATTGAATTTCCGCAAGTTTGCTCGCATGGTTTGGTTGCAGCGTCCAGAGGGTCAAATTTCATATTTAAAATGTAGTGAAAACTTTGTTCCTGTCTAGTATTGGTCACAATAATACTAAATATTGATATTCTACTCGCAATAAGATTTTATAACACAAATACAATTTTCACTTAATTCATATTTTAATCTCCATTCGGTGAACTTTCATGCTGTGATGTTAAATAATTACGAGTATTGGCCTTTAGGTACTATAACCCTTATTAATTATTTGGGATACTAGATACTAGAAAGATACGTAAAAAATATTAGATATTAGACAGGATGATATATAATATGTATAATCACCAGTGTTATTGAGTGAACTGTATTTCTAAAAGAAAATCGGTTTCTCCGTGAGAAATGGTTTATACGAATATGTATTTGGTATTACGTTTACAGCAAATACGACAACAAACTAAAAGTCACAATTTTGTATAAAAAGAATTTGTATACCTATATATAACTTTTTTTTTTTTTTTTTTTAATGTGAGAGGGGGCAAACGAGCATGTTGGTCACCTGGTGGAAAGCAATCACCACCGCCCATGGAGACCAGCGACACCAAGGGGTCGCCGATCCGTTGCCAGCCTTATATGGAAAATGAAAACTCTGTTCTTGAAGGCACCCATGTCGTAGTTGTTCGGAAATACCGCTGAGGGAAGTTGATTCCACAGTTTCACTGTTCGTGGTATAAAATGTCTTAGGAAACGTACGGTAGAAGATCGCCAATTATCAAGAGTAAAGGTAATAGACACATTTACAAGTTATGCAGTCGAATTGACTCGCAATAATATCCCTATATTATTATATTATAATAATAAATATTTCTGGACAATTTACACAGCGTCATCTAGTCCAAATTAAGCGCGACAACTAGTAAATGTACTTAAATACATTTTTTTTGTAAATACATACTTATAATACATAGAAAATAACCCGACCAAGACAAACAGACATGTTCATGCACACAAATGTTTGTCTTGTGCGGGAATCGAACCCGTGACCTCGGAGTCAAAGTGGCCATTCCTAACCATTCGACCACCGACCTCGTCTAATATTATTTTCGTATTTTGCATCCCCTTAAGTTAAACGTTAAAAACTATTTATACCGCCACATACTTGGGTTGTGTTACGTACGGTTCACCTGCGTGGGCAGATAGGGCTACTATAGGTGCAGCACGTCGTAAATTGCTTCAAAGCCAGCGCCTTGCTCTGATATTTTTATGTAAGTCGTATAGAACTGTAAGCACCGAGGCACTACCCGTGCTAGCAGGTGTGTTACCGGTAGACTTAGAAGTACAACGCCGCGCTTCAATGTACTATACATCTAAAAATATGGTCCCTGATTTCTTGAAAACGCGTGATCGTGAAAAAATAGTTAGACTGTTCAAACCTATTAATGAAGTATTTGAAACATTGCTGTCTGAATGGCAGGAAAGGTGGGAAACTTCTACCAAAGGACGCCACTTGTATCTGTTCTTTGAATCGGTAAGAGATAGATTAAAGAAAAAGTGGTTAGAAGTTGACCACCCCGTTGCGCAATTTTTAACTGGACATGGCAATTTTAAAGCTAAACTCTTTTCGTTTAAATTAGTGCCGTCGCCCTTATGCGAATGTTCTACTGCTAATTCTGAATTCGATCAAACAGCACACCATGTTCTCTGGGAGTGTGATCTTTGGCAGCGGGAGCGGGATGACATGTTGAATTCATTGCAAGTTGCATCCGGGGTAGTATACTATTCAGATTTGGTAGCAACAAGGGAGAATTACCAAGCGTTCAGACGATTTTGCAATTCATATTATTGGAATCGATGTGTTAGGTAACAACTCAATGTTTTAGGTCCCTAATAGTGTTAGAAACTTAAAATCCGTGGTGCACGGCAGTTGAGCTTCACTTGACTAGCCATCTCTTTAGGCTTTTAATGCCTTATTTGCCATATTGCTGTCTCTCACATTGCTAAGAGGGGAAGTCAAATTCCAAAAGCTTCCTACTCCTACTAATTTCTTCTGATTAAATTCGTTGTGACTTCCAAGGCAGCCGTAGTTTTACCCCTGGGACTGCAATGGACTTCATTGTTCATTGCCTTTTTTGGCGGTCGCCGCTGTTAATCCTGGCTACACAGGAGATACAGTGGTGGGAATGTGTGGTGGGCCCCCGTCCCAACATCCCCTTAAGTTAAACAAATATTAAGTCATGACCGCTCCTCCGATCTCTTAATATTGTATTTGGAGGAGCTATCATGGTCAATTGTTATGAATACTTTCGAGAATATGGATAAAAATCTCCTACCTATCCATACCAACGTTTTTAGTCTTCGGCAGCTAGACAACGGTCCAAGTAACGTATGATAGATGACAATTCTCGACTGCCGTGCCGTTTTTTATGCTATAAAGGCATTTGACCATCACAATCGATTCGATGCCGTAATATTTTCAAAGCTACAGCAAATTTTCATATAACAAACAACTGTCGAGTGTTCTGGACTGCCGTGCCGTTTTTATACTTTAAACCTACTTGACCATTACAACCGATTTGATGCGATGTCTTCAAAGCTACAGCGAATAGATATAACAAATAACTGTCGAGTGTTCTCAACTGCCGTGCCGTTTTTTATACTTTAAAGCTACTTGACCATTACAACCGATTTGATGGGATGTCTTCAACGCTACAGCGGATTGATATAAAAATCAATTGTCGTGTTTTCTCGACTGCCATGCCGTTTTTTATGCTATAAAGGAATGTGAATATTACAACTGATTTGATGTGATATATTCAACGCTACAGTGAATATTGCTATCGCTTGTTATCAGCAACAGTCTAGTGTTGTTCTTCAAGTTATTTGATTTAGGGCTCCTAAATCAAATAACTTGAAGAACAACACTACTATATATTCGGGAGTCAAAAACATTTTATTATTATCTTCACGTAGTAGATGTTATAATTATACTATGATGCTACAGTTCAATCAGGTGACGATATTATCTCTTATTCACTCTTCTATGTGTTAATCCAGAACATGCTTTATATGTATTCTAATTTTCATCCAAATCCGTTTAGCCGGTATAAGGTCTACATCTTGATCTTGGTGTAAACAAATTTGGTATCTTTTGCCAGATTTATTATCCCTACAGAAGCCCTGTTGTAACCCTTCGAGGATAATATCTCCAGCTTCTGAAACACGTATGATCTAGATTCGCGGTAATCGGCTCTGATATTTTATTTAGAGGCTCTGCAAACAACTCCGATTTTAGATTCTAACGTAAAATAGTATCATCATAGCGTATCGCTGGCAGTGTACTAGATACCTTTTGCGCATGTGACCCAGCTTTGTGGTCAACGCTCTTAGACACGCGATGGTCTCTTTACAGCTCGCCATTCATTATACTTTGCTTTTGATTTAGGAGCGGTCATTTGAGCGTAATTGGTTTTTAATTTCTTTTGCCTATTCTCTCAAAGCTCGCTTTTGGTTGGTTCATTAGTTGTTTGACTCTCTCAAATTCTGATCTTAAATTTACTTTGAAAAAAAAAAAAAAACGAGTTTGCTTTAGACCACACGACTGAAGTAAAACTTCTACTTATATCTCCCTCTCAACTTCTGTTCGCCTCGCCCGATCACTCTTTTCGTAACGCTCTTGTCACACATTCACCAGCTTACTCCTCAAATGCAGCGTGCTTAAAGAAGTTTTACTTCAAAAATAGCAATGTAACCTACAGAGGAGTAACAGGTTCTGAGAAATTCTATATCAGAATAATAATCCAGGATTCTTATCTCTTTTGCCGACTGTACATAAATAAACGTCAACGCGAATTAATAAAGATTTAAATCCTTTTAAATGTTACTATTCATTACGTGGCGGTATTCAGTCAAGATTGCTTATCAGGATTATGTTGTAGCGTTATGTAACGCCAATCTGGCGGCGTGACCTTTTGACCGACTTGTAAAGTTGCATACACATGTATGCACTGCGAAGAAAGTTTCTTTGTATAGAGACGGAATCCGATGTCATGCCTTTAAGCAAAGATTGCTGACAAATTGGGCCAGTCATATCAATCCGCATTCCTTTAATCAAAGATTGTCGATGTCTGCTAGTCATATTTGCCGAGTCAGTGATGGCTGGTGGAGGATAAAAGTCAATGGTGGGGTCTGAATGGGACGAAGAAATCCCTTAAGCGCATTGTCCTCTTTGGATCCATCTAAAGGAGGGAACAATCGGTCCATCGAAGACTTCAAAGAACCGGCAGGAAATGACGATGCGGAGGGGAGCATCACATAATAATGGAAGGCATTAGGTAAGACCTATCGGGACGGGGGCCTACCGCACAATTCCACCACTGTCTCCTGACCACCAAAAAGGGAATGAACAATGAACTCCACTGCAGTTCCGGGGCTAAAACGGCTGCATTAGAACTCACAACGAATTTAAGAAGAATTTAGTAGCAGTAAGAAGCTTTTGGAATTTGACTTCCCCTCTTGGCAATAAGACATTAAAAGCCTAAAGAGATGATTATGGCTAGAAATAAAATAAATAAATAAAAAAACACGACACCAAAATAAACAGACATGTTCATGAACATTAATGTTTGTCTTGTGTAGGGATCGAACTCGGTACAAACCTCGAAGTCAAAATGGGTTTTGGTAGCCATTCGACCACCGAGCTCGTCACCTGATAAGTGAGATATTTTGTGAATTCCGATTATCAACCCTGTTCAGGGTGTATTTTAGGGTTTCGTGTATCTACAGGTCGCGTCATGTAAAAAGAACGCTGGAAGAAAGCGCAGGGGATGTGTTTGCGTATGGGCACACTGGCGCACAAAAGTACTAGATCTATTGTGTTATTTTTGAACAAACCTTTCGCTAGCGGCTTCGTATATTAGTTATTGGTAGGTACATCGCACTTCGTACCACCAAATAGGCCGATAAAGCGCCTAATGCACAGCTTGACCACCAGCGTTCTACGTTGCGCGACCTGTACCTTAGGTTGGCTATTTTATTTAGAGTGGATAACGGGACGGGGGCCCACCACACATTCCCACCACTGTGTCTCCCGTGTAGACGTGATTAACAGCGGCGACTGCCAAAAAAGGCAATGAGCAGTGAAGTCCATTGCAGTTCCGGGGGTAAAACCAAGGCTGCCTTGTAACTCACAACGAATTTAATCGGAAGAAATTAGTAGGAGTAAGAAGCTTTTGGAATTTGACTTCCCCGCTTAGGATGGATAAGTCGAAATTAGAGATTCGACTTGTAGGATTCTTTGTTTGGTATAAGATTATCAGTTAGAACTGCTTGGGTGCGCTAATACAATTATCGGATTGCGGCCATCGACGGCTTACGAGGTAACCTTAGCGCTCGTCTACTTGTCTAGTCATTGTTAACGGATGGCCATATCGCATTGTTCTCGCTCCGGTGACTGTACTGCAAGACTGCACAGTTTTAATTCTGTACAATTGTACCGGAAAAGGTGAATCAAGTCGAAAGGGAGGTGATTCTGGGTATTAAGGGCCCAGATTGCCTAGGCGCGACATCGTTTTTGAGCGACCGCAGCGCTACTGTTTACTGAAACAACCGACGGGGCGGGTGAATGACCCAAAGACAGCGCGATTTTCAAAATGTTTTGCGACAAACGGTCCACGTTGAGTTATATTGTTATTGAAGTTGAATATTTACAGCATAACAAAAATGGAAATAATAATTGGAAATAAACGACGAGTGTAAAATATTCTAAGACTAGTTTTTCGTTATAAAATGATCCTAATTACTAGATTAATAAGAGTAGTTGAGACACAATATTTATGTTTTTCTATTTATAATAAACAATCAAGAGCAGGTCCGGACTGACCTTTTTGTATTCTACTTACCAAAAATTCCAACTATGTATTTCTTTGTAATTTTACTACCAAAGTTTATTCTTATTTCGTAAAATATTCATTCAACAAAATAATTGCAAATTCAGTAGGAAGTACGGTCGAAATAACATCGAGCTTTCCTCGCTAGTGTATATCTCTACGCAAGGAAATGTGCCTATTGCGTAAACTCAAATAGGGTGGTGGCACCAATTATCGGCCATGTCAACTTTTTTTCAACTTTGTTTGCACTTTTGCTACGCTAGTATACGAAAGTATAAAAATGATTCATATAATTAAAAGTAAGTAAACAATAACAAATATGAGTCGCCATCTAAAAAGCGTGCTAGGGTTGTACAAAAATAAATAAAACACAAGTTTATAAATTATTAATATACTAATTAAAAGTAAGTAAACAATAACAAAATATGAGTTCAAAATTCTACGATTACTGATCAAATTCTGATTTCTGCTAATTTGATGATAAAATCAATTGCTATTGCAAAACCTATCAGAATGAAAATGTTACCAGCTGCCCGATTCACGTAATAAAAACCGTAGCGTAGGGACTTAAAAATGTCACTTCGTTTTTTGCAAATTAAGCCCTTTTAACCGACTTAAAAAAAGAAGAAGCTTCTCAATTCGCTGTCTTTTTGAAACGATTTTGATGATTCTTTACACCAGGTAACTCTTCAAAATCATATAGGAATTGTATAGTAATTGAGCTATTGAAAGATTTATGACAATCCAAGACTAGATAAGTAAGTGCGTTTAAAACAGAAAACCAAAAGGCGATTTCTAAGTTTCTAAGTTAAAACGACTTTTGGACTGGCGTGTTTACGTGAATCGACCGGCTGGATAGTTAAGTTACCTCAGTCTCTTTCAATATCATTAGGCGTTCTTCTCTTTCAAAACACGTAAAGCTCTTTCTTTCCTCTCTTTCATAGCCTCTATGATACTGGGCGCGTCACGAATGCCCATGCTTCGTGACTGCCGAGGATCAACTAATTCTGGAAGTAGGCAATCGTAATAAAACCTAACTAATTTCATCTCCATTTTCTCCTTCCAAAATTTGTCGTCCTTTTCTATAATATAAACTTTCATAGGTACAGTAGCACCAAACCAGATGCCAAGCAAGCAAACGTTTCTTTTAGTAATATGTACCTGTCCCTGAATTTGGAAATACCAGTTATGATTTTTATTTATGACATAACTCTTGGAAGCCCAAAAGGTATGTTTGGCCATTGCTTCATCAAGAGTCATGCCAGCTAAAGAATGTGGGCACTTAATTTCAATTAAACCGTTTGCATAAATGCCATCTGGTGTATTACCAAGAAATTCATATTGATCGTCGACGAACAAACCTTGTATACTAATATTCTTTTGAATTTCTAACTGTCTAATTTCGGTTTCTTCGTTTTCGATACCGTACCGTACAGCAAGCAAACTGGAGATATTACTACCATAAACGATTTTACCAACAAAAGCAGCACAACTTGTGCTCTCTCGTTTTTTACAAACTTCCCCGAATGATGATGAGGTTAGTAATTATCTCCTTGTACTCATCCACTCAGCACTACTTCTTTGCAAATGGGTCGACCTTTCAAGCTCCTCTCTTTCAGCACAAGACAACTTTAAATCGGCTAAAAAAGATGGCTTGGCTTTCTCATATAATTCTGGACTCAGATCAGGTTTTTCGCAGTTTGGTCCATAGTGAGCGTCTTTCGATACAGTGTTGTGGCTTTTTTCAATCTTAATTTAGGTTTAGCAATTAAACGGTTTCTACGATTACAATTTTCCACTTTCGCGATCAAAGGAATCGGACTACATTTAAATATGACTTCATGAGTTTTACTATGAATCGATCCCGTATTAAAAGACACAACAGCAGCTGCGCATCGGCCCGCATAAGAACCACGGGAAGAATAATTTACACGCTTACCCCCAACTAATTTGGCAATTACTCCGTTAAAACTTTCAACTATATTACTTGTGCAATTATGAATTAAACTTCTAGAATGATATGACAGTCTTTTACTTAAAATTTCTACCGCGTCCATTAATCCGCATCCAACAATTGTTGGAAGTAATCCAACAGGTTCTATTCGACGAGTATCAGGTCTACAGAAATACTCCTTGCAATGTTGGTGATTACCAAATACGTGTTGTGGACCATTTAGGATATCTTCACTAAGATTTTTTATTTTTTCTTCGAGTGACTGATTTTGATCCGCCCAATATTTAATCGCGCATTTTACACCCGTTCTTAAACGCAAATACCTTTCTTTTAGGAATTTCCGCAATTCGCAAGGATACTTAGTGTCTTTTGACAGTTTCTCCAAGCTATTGCAGTAGTTTCGTAAAAGATGATTTTTGCATTCAATTTTCTCTACTATTAAATTATCGTACGGACGCGAATCTAATATTTTTTTATAAGTACTAGAATCGCCGTCTGCTACAAATTTATTATAAATTACACCGTGATCAACAATGGAACGTTTAAACCCCTCAACTATTATGGTCGATTCCATCCCGGTAGATGATCCTGAATAATTCTTGAAACAATGGTGTTCCGGGGGCTGACTGTTGTTCTTTGCGGCTCGTGCACAGACTACGCAGTATTTATTTTTAACTCCAAAAAACAATACTTTATTAGTTTTAATGCCAATTATCGCAGCTGCGCCGGATAAGGCGGAAAAATTCTTACCATAAGATCTCTTCCTCCAACAACCGTCAACAGCAACAGATATTAATGGTGTACCATTTTTATCAACACTACCTATAGACTGCGTACTCTGCTTCTTCCTTGACAGCTTCTGCCATGGAATGTGTTGCTGTCTTTTCCCACCAATCGCAAACCGTATTATTAATTTCATTGTATAATGAAGGTGACATGATTGGTAACGGTTACTGCGGCAGTTAATGTTTTTAACTGAGAGTAGCTCCCACCAGATGATATGATACCAGATACAATTTGATGATTCACTTCCATGCTATCTTCTTTCTTTTCAACCAAACACACAGTAAACTTCATACTACACATACTACATTTCATGATGAGTTTTGAGTCCAGACCAACTTTTACTTCACCTATTATACTGAGGTAACTTAACTTACAATCCATTGGACCGTGGTCCCCTATGGCCTGAAGAGCTTTATAAAAAAAAGAAATATCTAGCCCAACTTCCACTTCATCCACCTTTCCCTCTTGACTGTTTTCAATAACTAGTTCCTGTAAAGAAAGATAATGACTTTATTTTTTTTTATAAAAAATAATTAAAAAAGAATGGGCCAAATTTCTTCAAACATAGCTAAGAACTCCCTTAGAATACATCTTTGAAACACATAACACTAGATCAAAATCTTGAACGTTTTATATAAATAAACGTAATAAAAACTGGTTGTTTGTAAAGTCGGTTCAGGACAATAATTTTAATAAAAAAAGCTGTTGTTTCATTTTTAACCTTATTAATATTCCTGTTAACATAAAAAAATAGCTAAACATGTTGTTTAGCGTTTTCATGCATTTTCCTAATGTCGGCCGGGTGGCCGATATTGGGATTTATCAATAAATAAAGATCCCTAACCTCGACCCTGCGATTATTTCATAAAAAAGACAAGTAAATGTAAAAACCTTGGTTTTTCTTCAATAAAAAACAATATAAAATACCATAGGTATGTTTAATTCCATTTAAATACTAACTAACTCAATGCGCTCGCAACCGGGATTTGACTCGCCACTGCCACTAAACGACACAAGTCGGTACCGGCGCGTGCTCTATTGCCAACTGAACGTTCAAATATTGAAGCACCCGCACCAAAATATGGATTATTCGCATATAGAGTCGCTTTTTGAATAAAAACTATTATAAATTTAGGGTTATTTTAATAGTTAGGGTAAGTGCTCCAGTGAATTAACACCCACCAGTGAATGAACAAAACACACATTTTTCAATATAATAAGAAATCTAAGCTTTTCTACTCAAGCCAGTATTTTTTTCTCAATCGAAACATTATATTACGTCAACTGAACACACAGGTATTTGCCTGTGACCTATAGTTTCAAAATCGCGACCGCCTAAAATGAAAGTATTCTGTCGTATTTTTGATTGTATGGAGCAGAATTTAGGGCATTGCTGAGACTTCGTGTTTTGATATTCACTTTGTAGACACTATAAGTGTGATAGTGTTAACAAAATTTGATAGTAGGATGTAAAAAGAACTGTTTTATCTTACAAAAAGCAGATTGCATAAATTTTAATTATCATAAATAAATTATAGGGGTGTTCGATAATTGGATCACGAAATTGAAGAAAATCTAGTCAATGAACACACGGTTCATTCATAGGAATTGACTTATTTTATAGTTTTAAGCATTTGGCATCTTAGCCTTAATGCAGTTGGCTAATTTTTTGTACACAACTTTTATAAACGGTTGTCAATTTTTTGACCAATATTCGAACGAGGTGTTCTTTTATTATTACCAGTTTATCCTCCATACCTAGCCTGATATCTTCAGTAACTTTTAAAAGTGCAGTAATAGTACTGTGCCCAGGACGAAAACCAGACGGAGTGAACTGATTAAATAAAATAAATAAAGATCTCCACATAGAAGTGCCTTTCAGCTAAAACGACCATGGAAAGACAGCAAAATGCAAGCTAAAAAGAAATTAATAAATAATGATGACATATAGAACCAATCTTCTATTATAGAAATATAATAGTTTAGAAGAGAAAGGAGAATCTAACATAGAAGTGATGAATAATAATATTAAATATTTTATAATAATAATCCAGTATTAATATTATGTTTTAAGCATTTGGCATCTTAGCCTTACGGTCTGCCCGAGGGGCTATGCGAATGGGTTGCTAGCTTCTTGTCCAGCAGAAGCATTAGAGCCGTTGTAGATGGCAGTTGCTCCGATAGCATGGACATCAATGCTGGCGTCCCGCAGGGTTCTGTATTGTCCCCGACGCTGTTTCTGCTGCATGTTAATGATATGTTGTATAATGACAGCATTCATTGTTATGCGGACGACAGCACCGGGGACACTTATTACACGGGCCGCGCAAATATCCCTCGTTCTTTGGTGGAGGAGAGCCGCGAACAACTTGTGTCGCAAATTGAGAGCACACTAAGTAGAGTGTCCGACTGGGGGCGACATAACTTAGTGCGATTTAACCCCTCTAAGACACAAGTCTGCGCGTTCACCGCTAAGAAAACCCCATTTGCTGTGGCTCCACACTTCGAAAACACACCCCTCACCATCGCCAATAGTATTGGTATTCTAGGAGTTGACATCTCCAGCGACGTCCAGTTTCGATGTCATCTGGAGGGGAAGGTCAAGCTGGCATCGAAGAAACTAGGTGTGCTCAACAGGGCGAAACATTACTTCAACCCGCGGCAAAGACTTATACAAAGCTCAAGTTCGGCCGCATATGGAGTACTGTTGCCATCTATGGGCGGGAGCGCCTAGATACCAGCTTGCACCCTGTGACTCGATTCAAAGGCGTGCTGTGAGGATTGTTGACGATCCCAAACTGACAGACGGTTTAGAACCTTTAAGTCTGAGAAGAGATTTTGCGTCCCTTTGTGTGTTCTACCGTTTGTACAATGGGGTGTGTTCAGAGGAGTTGTTTGACATGATGCCCACGGCTTCCTTCTACAGTCGCACCGCTCGCCATCGACAGGGAATTCATCCTCACACTTTAGAACCGAAATGGTCACGTACTGTGCGGTTCCAGAGAAGTTTTCTTCCACGTACTATCAAGCTGTGGAATGAATTGCCTGTTGAGGTTTTCCCAGGAGACTACAGCATGGGGTTCTTCAAAAAGGGCTTGAAGAGGTTTTTACAGGGTCGGCAACGCGCATGTGATGCCTCCGGTGTTACAGGCGTCCATAGGCTGCGGTAACTGCTTTCCATCAGGCGGACCGTATGCTTGTTTGCCACCTTAGTGGTAAAAAAAAAATGTTAGATAGTTCTCTTTAGGTTATAAAATATCAAGTAACACGCAATTATAATAGTAATCATATCGTCTATTTAATATAATAAAAAAATATATATATTTACAATAACAATTACCCGAAATAAACTCTTACATAATAATTTATATATAGAACTGATATATAAAAGTGGTAGTTCATTCAATGGGTTTCAAAAGGTTTATTCACTGGATTTTTTTGTTCATTCTCTGGTGATTTGTGTGTTCAATTTATTGAGATAACCTGCATTTTATACAAATATACCCCATATTTGTATAAAATGCAGATTATCTCAATAACTATCAGCATTTTTGCTAAAATATGTATACTGTATCAATCATGAATAAATTGTGAACATAATAAAATAAAATATTTTTTGGTTAGGATCTCATAAGTAGCTGGCTGTAATTTTCAAAGTTTGGAATGCCCTTAAGGGTTCATTCAATGGAGCACTTACCCTATATTCCATTTTCTCGCAAAGGCCGATATTAGGAGGAGGCCGATACTAGAAGACTTCACCCTACTGAGATTTTGTCTTCGTCCATCACTAACTAGGTATTTTTTTTTTTTTTATACTACGTCGGGTAGCAGACAAGCATACGGCCCGCCTGATCTGAAGCGGTTACCGTAGCCATATTAACGCTCGCAACATAAAATATCGCTCGCGCGCCGCCACCCCCGCCAACCCCGCTGCCATCGCAGCATCTCCTTCCTTTCTGGTGACCTCACTCACTCGCAGGAAGACAACAGCCCTCAAGGAAACCGTTATTTGGCTGCGGTATTCTGTGAGGTGGAGGTACATTCCCCAGTCGGGTAGCTTACAATTACGCTCCCTACCTCTCTTTTCGCCAGAGCTTCGTTTGTCAGTCAGCAGGGTGTACCGCATGCAGGTGAATTTGGCTTTGGTTTAAAGATCTTGTTGAACCACTTACACCCCAAGGTAGTTTGTTTATTTATGTAATAAGTCTACAAGAATTACGTATAACCAAACCCCGGCCACTCCATACAAAAATGGCGCTTTTGCATGTAGTAACCAATTGACGTCTGTACACGTGCCTATGTTTGAGTGACGTTCTCTAGGGCTGACATTATACAATTATTAGTCGGACATGTAAGGGGGTGTAAGTGGTTCATCAACATCTTTGAACCAAAGTCAATCTTATCTGCACGGGGTACACCCTGCTGACTTACAGACGAGGCTCTGACGAAAAGAGAGGTAGGACATAGCGTATTTTTTAAGCAGCCCGACTGACGAAGTACCACCACCTCACAGAATACCGCAGTCAAATAACAATTTCCTTGAGGGTTGTTGTGTTCCTGCGAGTGAGTGAGGTCACCAGAGAGGATGTAGTTGCTGCGTTGGCAGCGGGGATGGCAGCGCGCGAGCGATATTTAATGTTGCGAGCGTTAACCGCTTAACATCAGGTGGGCGTAGTGAAGAAAAAAAAACGTGTGACACTCGGGGACTGCCGCGGTAAAGCTATTGCATAGGATTTTTTATCTAATGCTCGTTTGCTCGTTCATCCATCCATCCATCCATACATCCATCCATCCATTCATCCACCCATCCACCCATCCATCCACCCATCCATCCATCCATCCATTCATCCACCCATCCACCCATCCATCGACCCATCCATCCATCCATCCATCCATCCATATATCCATCCATCCATTCATCCATCCACCCATCCACCCATCCATCCATCCATTCATCCATCCATCCGTCCATCCATCCACCCATCCATCCACCCATCCACCCATACATCCATCCATCAATCCATCAATCCATCCATCCATCCATCCATCCATCCATCCATCCATCAATCCATCCATCCATCCATCAATCCATCCAACCATCCATCCATCCATCAATCCGTCCGTCCGTCCGTCCGTCCGTCCGTCCGTCCATCCATCCATCCATCCATCCATCCATGTTGAGACATCCATCCACTGCACAAATAACTCTCATCTTTTACATACTCGCATAATATTTTAAACTGAATGGAGAATAAAATACAAGCGACGTCAATTCGTACGTTGTGGCATTCCTTGCGAACGGTTCCAAATCGGTTCCATAGGGGAGGTGAGGTCGACTAGTGAGAGCGGCAGAGAGTGTCCATACTGTACGTTAGTACTATTACTTATACTGTGGTATAACAACTTACGTCTATAGTGTGTAGTCTAAGCATAGCAGTGTTGCTTGGAGTCTCGGCCTGAAGGTTTTCTTTATTTTCAATACTGGAAATATTATTCATCATTATTATCCACTTTATAATTATTTTGTAATTTTTGTACAACACCAGACCCTAGGCGCGTCGCGTCTCTTTGGCGGTAAGTATGTCGACAAAGCCGCGTGCCCGTGCTACTTCTGTTATAAAACATACCTACTTCCACAATCTGATATTTAGACAATAATGATGAACATGAAAACGAATACTAGGTAGAAATTGACTTTATTACTATATAATACAAACCAATATTTACATGCTATTGTATATGTCTGAATCAAGCGATCTAAATCATATGACATAGGTATTGTATTAGCTTTATAATGTACCCTGTTCAAATGAAAATAAATTATATTATTAATACTACTTAGACAGGATAAGCACACAAATAAAACTAGGATTTTTACATGACACTTTCACAGAAATCTCGTAATTTTTTTCTAGGTAGGTATTTAGGACAAGACGTAGTAAAGTAGGCAGATAAATAAATAAGTAGGAAGGAACTTACATTTTTTCCGAGATCTTTTGGCTTTCATATTTTTATAATGCGTACTAAACTTTCTTTTCCCTGGCAAATTCAAATTCAATCAGTCCTGCGAAAAAAACCCTCGATTACCGACTAGATACGTTTATGATATTGGCTATAGCATGTTGAAATCATGTTTCAAGCCTGAATTGATACATATTTTACAAGGTTCATAAAATAACCTACTCAACAAAGTATCTAATTCATTCTTTGTATTTTTTACGATTTATATACATTCATTATATTGGTAAATTAGTTATACTTACAGTTTTTCACAAAAAACACAAATTCACAACACGTAATTTTGCTGGAGCATCCGACGCGCGTGGTGTCACCTTGACATATAAAAACACACTGGCGATTAGTGGCGATTAGTAGTACTAATTCGTAATATCGGAATGTGCGTCATTTTTCATACATTTTTCTATGGAGAATTTACGTAAAACATATCTAGATTTTAGGGCTTTAAAAGAGGAAGTCTTTGTTTGTAAAGGTACAAAAAAAAAGTATATGTTATATTTATTGGTTTCTTCAGTGTTCAAAAAGTGTTTCTTTTTATCAATTTGTGTTGATTTATTGGGTTAAATCTGAAAAATACGAAGGCATGTTTTTGCATTTTTTCTCAATTTTGTGCGTTTGTTGACCTTTATTATAAAACAACTATTAGATTTTAAGAGTTTAATATAATCATACCATAATTTTTGGTCTTTGATTGTAATATATACAAATTATCATTGATATCAATCATATCTAAATAGGTTAAATATGAAAAATCGTAACACTCTTTTCACAGTTTTCACGATCTGGCCCCTTAACATGAAAACTGATATCGTAGACCAGTGTTCCGCGAAGTGTGCCGCGGCACACTGGTGTACCGTGGTCATTAATTAGTGTGTCTCGGAAAAATAAGGCTATTTCATAAAAGTAAATAGACGGACGGAAGAAAAATTCTTACACAAAAAAAAACTGATTTTTAGGGTTCCGTGCCCAAAGTGTAAAAAGGACCCTATTACTAAGGCTCCCCTGTCCGTCCGTCCGTCCGTCTGTCACCAGGCTGTATCTCATGAACCGTGATAGTTAGACAGTTGAAATTTTCACAGATGATGTATTTCTGTTGCCGCTATAACAACAAATACTAAAAAACGAAATAAAATAAATATTTAAGGGGGCTCCCATACAACAAACGTGATTTTTTGCTCGCAATTGATAACGGTAATAGGTATACGCTTCCAATACTCACATAATATTTCGTTATATATTCGCTTTAAAAATAGATAATTAAATAAAAATAAAACAAATATTTAAGGGGGGCTCCCATACAACAAACGTGATTTTTTTGCCATTTTTATAGATAATGGTACGGAATCCTTCGTGCGCGAGTCCGACTCGCACTTGGCCAGTTTTTTCATTTATGGTGTACCTTCAAAAAATTTCGTTTTCCTAGATTTATATTAAACACAAAAAGTTTGCGGAACACTGTCGTAGACGACAACGGCTGGGCAGGGCAAACTATTCTGTTCACTTCACTCTATGGTTCATGATACTCTCTCCCCAGAATATATGAAATGCAAGTTTCAATATCTCTGTGACTCACACAAAAACAGCTTCGATCTGACAACCCGCAGTTGAGCAGCGTGGTGGAGCTCTAAACCCCATCTGTTGAGGGGAGACCCGTATCCCAGCAGTGGGATGCATAAGGGTTAGCTACTTTTTATTTAAATCTTCTAGCTATTGACTCCAAATCCTAACGTAAATTGTTTCGCTAAAATTGACGAAGATTAACGAGTTGGTTGTTTTCGAACGTCGAATAACAATGTTGCAAATTTAAAAGTTGTCGGCCAAAGGGTTACGTTACGGCTTAACTAATGTTTAGTTAGTCATTGTAAACAGGCGTTATGTACGTATTATTATGTAGACGGACGTTTAATTGTTTGCGCGCCGCTGCCCGCCGCGGGTTATACTGGGTAATTACCGATTTATCACGCCATATACCTTCCCATTTTTAACACTCAGTTCAAGGCTCGTAATATCTTTTTTTATCTAATTTGGTAGCAAAATTCTTAAAACACAAGAAGAATAAGAAGTAGGTGGTACGTTCTTATTCCTAAAGGGAAGACAGGGGCATTTACAATATCAACACACCTCACTTCTGGCAACGTCACTCACCCGCAGGAACAACAATTCTCAAGGGTATACTTATTTGACTGCGGTCTTCTATGAGGTGGACATACTTCCCCGGTTGAGTTCGAGGTGTCATACCTCTCTTTCGCCAGGGCAGGTTCGAGATAAATAAACACATCCATGGACAGGTTATGGTTGACGTTGCTTAACTTGCGTGTTCGATTGGACTGAACGCGCAACGATGCCATGGAACGCCTCCTTTTATGTAGACATCATCATCAGGTCATTTTAGTCTCCACTACAGGAGCACGACACTCTCTCGTCCGTCACAGACAGAAGGAGGATTTGGCCTACACTCCCCACGCTGGCCAGATGGGTTGGGGAGGCCTGATCGTTGTTTTATAATATATTTCCCTTAGTCGCCTTGTACGACATCCACGGGAAGAGACGGAATGATTCTATTCTAGTCTGCCGGAAACCACACGGCCAATTAACCAAACTTTTATGTAGTAGTAGGCATTAATAACAAGGAGTTTGTTGTATGACGTTACCGTGGAGACGTCCCACCTGACCTGATATGATCATATATAAAAAGCCACACTGTGACTCACAGCAGTAAAGTATAAAATGCAAAAATTCGTCACCAACACGAACCTTCCTGGTGGCTCAGTTGGAAGAGCACTAGACCGAGAGGTTGTGGGTTCAAATCCCACGTAGGCGTCGGAGGTGAATTTTTTTTTTATATTTATAATAATTAAGATTTACCGTAGCTTATTATTAATAAATATAAATATTTTATAAATAAATAAATATATCATGACAATTTACACAGCGCCATCTAGTACCAAATAAAGCGCTAAGCTTGTGCTATGGGTACTAGATAACTGATATTATACTTAAATACATTTTTTTTTTGTAAATACATACATATAATACTGTATAGAAAACGTCCAGACCAAGACAAATAGACATGTTCATGCACACACATATTTGCCTTGTGCGGGGATCGAACCCGCGACTATAATTAATTAGCGCTTAGATAATTAACGCTTATATCGAAATAAGTCTAATTTTTATTAGACTACACACGAATGGAACACGCAAAGAATTTAATTAGTAGAAAATAATACGAGTAATAGTTAAGCCATTGTTAGTTATTAAACCGTGGTTAAGATTAATCCGCGGTCTAGTATTACGAGTGTAATGGCGATTTCTTTTAGACGTAGAAAGTAGTCGAATGTTCTGTGCAGTTTGTAAAACTGGTCAAACGTATCGGTCTCACGTCGCACTCGGGTTTTCTATTTCGGCTGTCGGTCTGTTTGTTGAAATACAAGAGTAACAAATGAAATGTGTAATGTAGAAATCAGTTTCATGCTTCACTCCCGTTTTAAATTATGTTTGTAAATAGTTGCAAGTTACTAGAATTAAAATTTATAGAGAGTAGATAAATAATAAATAAATATTCCTGGACAAATTACAAATGTAGTCCTTTTTTTTTTAATAGTTTTACGGTCCTGGACATGAGGCCATTATTAGTACTTAATGAAATGAATAAGGGGTAGGTACATGATCAGTGTGGTCATAAATCTATCACTTTATCTAGTCTATGTCTCACTTTTTTTAAAGGTTGCTTGTAAACCGGTTTTTAATCTTATTCTACAGTAAGTCAAAGTATGACAGTCTTCTGGAGTGATAGATTTATGACCATACTGATCATGTAACCTATCCCTTATTCATTTCGTTACGTACTAATAATGACCTCATGTCCAGGGCCGTGAAACTATTTTAAAAAAAAGGAATTCACGTACGTTTGTATTTGAAAAGTTACCGAAAAATGTTCCATTGCTTACATATAAGTTTTTCTTAGACACATAATATTTTTTCTGAGATTCCTTTACTTCTTTCGTCAGTTTATACATATTGCGTCTACAATTTATTTGGACAGTCACTGCCTGTTATTTTTATTCCGCCCCAGTGGTACCTAGTTGCTTTTTTTAATCATTAGCACTGGGGTGCCGGAAAAATGGCCTATAGCGATAGCACAGTATAGGAAAATGCGCTTTGCTGCTACAATTTTAGAGCTTATATTTGTGTAAACCGTGGTTATAAAGGGGATATGAATGAGGGCTGGCGAAGGACGCCTATTGTGGAGATCCGGTGCTGGTTCAGATGAACGCTCGGAAGCTGTTATGTAAGATTTAGTTGCTTTTATATATAAGTAATAATAATAAGTCGTCCAGCTTCTACTACCATTATTTTTGTTAATAATAATTAATAAATAAATAAATATTCCTGGACAAATTACACACGGCCATCTAGTTTGGGTATAATCCATATGTCCATCGACTTTGGCTCTAAAGATAATGGAGAGCTCCGTACAGGTCGTATATACGAACAATAGTTCATCATCATCATCGTCAGCCTGTATTTACTTTCCACTGTTGTATATAAGCCATAACCAATGCTTTCCACCAAATACAATCCTCCGCCTTCCGCATCCAGAATTCCAGACGCTTTCTTAAGATCATTCGACCATCTAGAAGGAGGGCGTCCAACGCTTCGTCGTCCTACGCATTGCCTCCACTCGAATACCTTCCTCCCCCATCTGCAATAGTTGCTTTCCTGAAATTGTACAGATCTTACCAATGATTATTATATTGGGTACTAAACATTATCGTATCTTAAACTTGAGCATTCCTGCACTAGTAAGTTATTAAAAGTTGATTTAAAAAAAATTGAAACCGACTTCAGTTGGCGAGCGCAGCTTATTGGTGGACCCCGGCAGACGCTGCTGCCCGTCTTCCAGGAGAAAAGTTATTGCGTGACACAAGATTCCTTAGTCGCCTTGTACGACATCCAGCGCAGAGCAATGGCGTGGCACAATTCTATTCTGCCGGCTACCACAGGGCAAATGTAAGGGTTTCCCTCGATTTTTCTGGGATCCCATCAGCAGACCCTGACTTGGTGAATATGGAACCACTTCGCAATTACCCTTTCAAATAAAAAAAATGAATTTGATCATACGTGCTTATAAAATGTAAGGGTATCCCTTGATTTCCCTGGTATACCATCATCAGATCTTGACTTGGTGAATATGGGACCACCTTGCAATCGTACCCTTTCAAATAAATAAAGACATATGTAAATCGGTTCACAATTCACAAAGATATCGAATAACATATATACAAAAAAAATATTCTGTTGAATTGAGAACCTCCTCCTTTTTTGAAGTCGGTTAAAAATAAAAGGGTTAAATGGTTAAGTATACGCTAAGTAACAAAATTTTTTTTTTCGTTTCGACTGATCTTTCGTCCTGTTTTTGTTTGGATCATTTGAATCCTGATATTGTACTAGTACACAGTACTATTACTTAGACTGTGGTACTGGTTTGCTTCGGTATTATCAGATCAATACCTACATAGCGCCTTAGACGCGGTTCAGTCAAGAATAAACCTTCGTCATAACAAATTTAATAGAACTTTTTTTTATACTACATCGGGTGGCAGACAAGCATACGGCCCGCCTGATGTGAAGCGGTTACCGTAGCCATATTAACGCTCGCAACATAAAGTATCGCTCGCGCGCCGCCACCCCCGCTGCCAATGCAGCATCTCATTCCTTTCTGGTAACCTCACTCACTCGCAGGATCACAACAACCCTCAAGGGAATTGTTATTTGGCTGCGGTATTCTGTGAGGAAGAGGTACATTCCCCAGTCGGGTAGCTTACAATTACGCTACCTATCACTCTTTTCGCCAGAGCTTCGTCGGTCACTCAGCAGGGTGCACCGCGTGCAGGTGATGTTGGCTTTGGTTCAAAGATGTTGATGAACGACTTACAAGTTACTTACCTTAACTTATGAACTTTTTGACGACTTCAAACCATAGGTTAAGAACCACTGGTGTTTGTTTGTTTGTTTGTTTGTAAAGTCTTTATTGCACTATAACAGTAATACATAATGTAACATTAATCACAAGTACAATGGCGGACTTATCCCATTAGGGATCTCTTCCAGTCAACCACAGAATACCCAAAGGAGACCGAACTTTCGCGAGGCAGTTATATTTAGCACAATGTAAATAAATAATGACTATGTAATCATAGTTAAATACATATTCTTAAACTATATACACACATAAATACACATACTTAATACATTTATATACATACACATATACACACATATAATATATTATATACATATACTTATATACATACATACATACACATGCATACATATACTATAACCACTGAATATAATATAGAGAATAGATAAGTACATATCACTTAGTCTGATGTGTTAGGACCTTGATACCAGAGCTTATGTAACTTCAGTTTAAAACAATGAACAGACTGAGACATTTTCACATCTATGGGCAGTGAATTCCAAAGGCGAGCCGCACGTACAGTAAAAGATTTTGCGAAGGAGTGGCAGTTGTATAAAGGAGTGTTCAGTATTGGATTGTTGCAAGATCTTAAGCGCTCGTCTCCTTCTCGAAATTTGAATTTTTCACACAAGTACCTCGGTGCTGACGGGTTAAACAATATTTGGTAAAGAAACGTAAGGATATGGATATTCCTTCTCTGCCTTATGGGAAGTAAGTTAAGTTTATTACGGTATTCAGTGATATGCTCAAATTTGCGCACCCCAAACACATATCTAATACATAAATTTTGTATACGTTCTAATTTATTAGTAAGATCTTCAGTAGAATCAAGATATACCACATCCCCGTAGTCTAATATAGGGAAAAGAAGAGAATGCACAAGTAAACTTTTGGTTTTAATAGGAAGGAAGTATTGGAGGCGTTTTAAAGAGTGGAGAGAAGCAAGAATTTTACGACTGACTTCACCGATATGGGGGGCCCAAGACAGCGTCTGATCTATGGTGATGCCCAAATTTTTAACGGTAGCAGAGAAGGGAATTACGGTATCATTAAGAACGACATTAGGGCATACCACGCCATGAAACTTAGATATGAAATGCGAACTACCAACTACAATGGCTTGAGTTTTGGAAGGGTTAATTTTTAATCCAAAGTCATTAGTCCATTTGGTAATGGCGGACAAATCATTATTAATGACCTTAATAGCTTCACTTATATCATCTATCGAAGCCGAGGCATATATTTGGAGATCATCAGCATATAAGTGATAAGAAGAGGAGAGGGAAGACACTATGCCATTGATGAAAAAAGAGAACAATATCGGTGAAAGAACTCCCCCTTGAGGCACACCCGCTGTAAGCTCACACCAGTCGGACCTAGTCTCCTCAATCTTCACCAATTGTTTTCGGTTGGTAAGGTAGGATATAAACCAAGACAATGTAGAAACAGATGGATTAAGTGTACGTATCATACCAATCAGGATGTCTAGATCCACGGTATTAAAAGCATTGGTGAAGTCAAGTAACACTAAAACCGTTAACTTTTTATTGTCAATATTGCTTCTTATGTCTTCAGTTACTTTTACCAGCGCAGACATTGTGCTATGCCCTGCACGAAAACCCGACTGTCGCTCATTCAAAAAGTTATGTTTATGCAGATAGTAAGTAAGGCGCTGATGCACAAAGTGTTCCAGCACCTTGGAAAGGACAGGTAAAATTGAAATGGGTCTGAAATCGGAAAAGGAAGAGGAATTGTTTTTTTTTGGATGCGGGATTATGTGGGCTTTCTTCCAGGCCAAAGGGAAGACTCCAGTTGAAATTGAGAAATTAAGTATGTCAGCAAGGTAGGGAGCAATTACATATTTTATCGGTTCTATCATATCAATGCCAATATCGTCATCTCCGACAGCTTTGGAACTTATGGAATTTATAATTTTAATCAATTCTTCCGTCGTTATCTCACCCAGCACAAAAGTATCATTTTCGAATTTTGGTAGATTATTAAGATATGCTAGCGTAGAGTGTTTCTTTTGGGGATCTAGATTAACAGCTGACGAGCTAAAATGTTTATTGAGGCTGTTTATGTCTACCGTATTTAAAACAGTTTGTTGTTCCTTGCCAACACCTATTCGTTTGAGATACTTCCAAAGCTTGTTGGGTGGACAGCCGTCAATAGAGGAATGAATGTGTTTACGTTTAGCCTCTCTACACATTTTACTACATCTGTTTCGCAATGTAACTGGTGTATACACATACGCGTGGCGTTCTACCGCGGCCTGGAAGTGACACCCCGTTCACGCGTTCAAATTTCTCATTACGGTAATATGAATAATGACAACCGCTTCGTGACTCGTAATCCCGGCCCCGCGAAGAATTGCCAGTAAAGATTCCATCTTCGAGGCAATTACTCATGTGGCCTGACCGCAGGCTGCCGACACCAATGAAATAACTAAATGTTTACGGCTGATAGAAGTTTAATACGAGACGAGTTCGGTGATCGATGATGGTTAGCAATGGCCACTTTGACTCCGAGTTCGCGGGTTCAATCCCCGCACAAGACAAACATTTGTGTACATGAACATGTCTGTTTGTCTTGGTCTGGGCGTTTACTATGTATTATTTGTATGTATTTACAAAAAAAAATGTATTTAAGTATAGTATCAGTTATCTAGTACCATAGTAGTTAGTTACATAGTACAAGCTTTGCTTAGTTTGGGACTAGATGGCAGTGTGTAATTTGTCCAGGAATATTTTATTATTTATTTAATGGTTAAAGACTTCTGACTAGGGTTGCCAGGTCGCCAAACCTAATAGCCGGACAAACCAGCAAGTTTGGCCGAACATTTATTTTGCTATTCCCAAAGGTTGACTGGTAGGGAATGCTTTTAGCGTTAAGTCCGCCTTTAGTCATTTCATTTCATCATCAGGTTCATTTTAGTCTCCACTACAGGAGCACGACCCTTTCTCATCCGTCCTAGACGGTAGGAGGATTTGGGCTACACTCCCCACGCTGGCCAATCGGGTTGGGGAGGCCTGATCGATATTTGATAATGTATTTCCCTTAGTCGCCTTGTACGACATCCACTGGAAGAAACGGAGTGATTCTATTCTAGTCTGCCGGAAACTACACGGTCACGGCCGCCTTTAGTACCCTTATGTATTTTTGTGGTCAATAAAGTTTAAAATAAATAAACATTTGGGTAAAAAACCGGACACCCTACATTATTGAGGGTTTTGTGTCTCAGTATTAATAGGTGTATGTATGTTGCATATACATCAACGCTCGACTCGCTCTGCGCTCGACCACGCTCGGCGCTTTCGCTCGTTTGCGTAATGTAAAAAGCCTAACAAAAGCCGGACAAACCGGACACCGTTCATTTTGGCCGGACACGCAATCAAAAAGCCTAACTATGTCCGGCTTTATCCGGACGCCTGGTAACTCTACTTCTGACTAAGCTACCTAGTGTCATTCTGTGCTATTGTTCCAAAGAACTTGGAATGTTTTAATTGTTATATAGTAAATTCCATACAGCTTGGCCGGGGTAATTTCAACAAAGAGATCGATAGACGTATTCGACTGGGCTGGGCAGCTTTTGGAAAGCTTCGGTACATCTTCGCCGCACAGATACCCCAATGCTTGAAGACTAAAGTCTTCAACCAGTGCGTCCTCCCTGCAATGACATATGGTGCAGAGACTTGGACACTGACCATTGGACTGGTCCACAGGTTAAAAGTCGCGCAGCGAGCGATGGAGAGGGCTATGCTCGGGGTTTCTCTGCGGGATCGAATCCGGAACGAAGAAATTCGACGGAGAACTAAAGTTGTCGACATAGCCTTCAGAGTTTGCAAGCTAAAGTGGCAATGGGCGGGTCACATCTGCCGAGTAAGTGATGGCAGATGGGGGAGGAAGGTATTAGAGTGGAGGCCGCGCGTAGGACGACGAAGTGTTGGGCACCCTCCCTCTAGATGGTCCGATGACCTAAAGAAAGCGGCTGGAAGCGGCTGGATGCGGAAGGCGGAGGATCGTATCTGGTGGAAAGCATTGGGGAAGGCTTATATCCAGCAGTGGGTAGATACAGGCTGATGATGATGATGATGATAGTAAACTCGAGTTCTTTAGACTCTAGCCACACAAAACTATTCAGAAACACTTTTTTTATATACTATGCCGGTTGGCAGACAAGCATACGGCCCGCCTGATCTGAAGCAGTTACCGTAGCCATATTAACGCTCGCATTATGAAATATCGCTTGCGCGCCGCCACCCCGCTGCCATCGCAGCAACTCTTTCCTCGCGATCAGACGCACGTGATCATAGGCTGAGATAACTGCTTCCTATCTGGCAGGTTGGAAGCTGGGTTATCACCTATGTCTTATAAAAAGCTGCCTTTTGAAAAGATTATTTGATAGGCGTTTGATATTAAATAAATATTCTTGGACGAATTACACACTGCCATCTAGTCCCAAACTAAGCACATCTTGTACTATGGGTACTAAATAACTGATATTATACTTAAATACATGTTGTTTTTGCAAATACATACATATAATACATAGAAAACACCAAGACCAAGATAAACAGACATGTTCATGCACACAAATATTTGTCTTATGCAGGGATCGACCCCGCGACCTCGGAGTCAAATTGGACATGGTTAGCTATTCGACCACCGGGGTCGTTATATACATATAGGTACATATTTCTTTATTATCAGCCTTGTAATCGCTGAATTCCTTAGCAAGTTTATGACAGTAGACCAATTTACTAAAGGTGATAATGTGTTTGTCCACAGAGTCAGTGTTAGTGCAGTGTCATCGATGAGATCACGCTAGTCCTCGACGGGAGTGAGCGTGGCCACGCTGCTCGGATTATAAAATGTAAGTTCACAATGGTTGTATCTTGGAGCTTCTGCTTCTAGTTGCTCTTTACTACCATAGAATAGTCAAATTTCAAAAGTATCTTACTCCTACAAATTTCTCCTGATTAAATTCGTTATGAGTTCCAAGGCAGCCGTAGTCTTACCCCAGTGCAATGAACTTTACTGTTCATTACCTTTTTCGGCGGTCGCCGCTGTAAATCCTGGCTACACAGGAGACACAGTGGTGACATTTTGGTGGGCCCCCGTCCCGTTTACCATAGAATAAGCAATAGTTCTAACTTACCGTTATTAAAATTAAGTCTTTATTCCCCTTAAATGGATTTCTAACTTACCGTTATTAAAATTAAAAGTCTTTATTCCCCTTAAATGGATCGGCGACCTGTTGATGTTGCTGATCTCCATGGGCAGTGGTGATTGCGTTCCATCAGGTGACCCACCTGCTCGTATTGCCCCCATCTCATATATATATATACTAGCTGCCCGCCCCGGCTTCGCACGGGTAGAAAGTGTTTTTTCCTCGCAATTTTTATGTCTTTTCTCTCCATAAAAACCTTCCTTATACCTTAACGAAAAAATAAAAATAAAAATTAGCAGAATTGGTCGAGCCGTTCTCGAGTTTAGAGCTTAGCAACATTCATTTTAATATGGGACCCCCTGGAGAGTGTACCCTCTGAAACGAATAAGAATTATTAAAATTGCTGTACAATTGACTGAGAAATCATTGAAAAAAAAATACATACAGTCGAACATAGAACCGCCCTACAGGTACAATAAACAACAATAACAGGTAATTTCTAGGACAAAAACTATTCCCAAAGTCGCCTTGTACGACATCCACGGGAAGAGATGGAGTGATTCTATTCTAGTCTGCCGGAAACCACACGGCCGTAAGAAGGAAGAGTGGTATACGCGGAATAAATACAGTTTCATCGGCACCACTCCCAGTGAGAATCTCAGCTTCAATTATACATATTTGGCTGCTAATCATTGACTTTTACTTCAGGAAGGAGATCTTCCTCAAATTTTAATAATATTTTTGAAAACTATTGGGTACGTAAAGTTCTATCTACAGCTTTATTGTTTTTTTTTTCGCATTCATCTAAAACGATTAGACAGCAATCCTGAAACATTTTCGCTTTGTCACAGTTTCGTGTCACAAAGCATGTCGGTGTTTCCGTTCTGTATAAATCGATTATAATATTGAACATTGTATTTGCGTCCTTCCGCCTAGAAGTAATATATGGCTGCAATACCTGGCGATGCTGCTGTGAGATATTATTTTGGCCCCTGATTTCAGCGAGGATTGCTCTCGTCAGGTATGTGTTTCCAGTCCCTCCTGAAGCATCTAAGAAAAACAGTTTCCCTCGTTGTTTAAAAGACTTTGCATCACAAAATCTTGCTACATAGCGTCCCGCAAATGCACGCATTCTTCTGGTTTGTGCGAATATACTTGTATACCAATCGTTCCATTTCAATTTTATTACACGCCCAAAATAAACCGACTAAATATACCACTTTACCTTTGTAAATAAATAAAACGATTGCGTCTAACTTGTAGCAGGTAAGAATAAAAGAAGCATTACGTGGTTATTTTTTTACAATACAATCAATATTTTGTTAAACTATTTATTATTTTTTTAAGTAGCTTTTTTAGTAAAGTTCTATTTGCTATTATAGCGTGTTTTTTAGTTATTTTTTTAACCTATAATTTATTGTAAACACCATGTTGTTTATGCAAATAAATTTAGCTTTGTTCTGCATCGGGTGTTCCAAATCTTGGATTTATATAGCTCAACAAAAAATGCTCATCAGGCTGAACTACTTTTGCTAAGGCGTCATTTTTATATTTCTTATAGTTTAGCTGAACCATTATGGTTCTGCATCACGTGTTCCAAATCTAAGATTTTTATACCTCAACAAAAAATACTCATCAAGTCAAAGAACAACTTTTGCAAAGGTGTCAATTTTATATTTCTTATAGTTTACCGTAACCATTATGGTTCTGCATCAGGTGTTCTAAATCTTGGATTTTTATACCTCAACAAAAAATGCTCATCAGGCTGAACAACTTTTGCTAAGGCGTTATTTTTATATTTCTTATAGTTTAGCTCAGGGGTCTCCAAACTTTGAAGCCTTCGGGCCATAATGATTTTTTCAGTTTGTTCCAAGGGCCAAACCAGTTTTAATTTTTCTGCTTAATTAAGCTTTTTCAAAATCCTTTTGATTCTGACATTGAAACCTTGGCTCCGGAAGTCCAAATGGAAATTATAATATATCAGTGCAGTGATATGAACAGATATCAAAATTCATCTTTGTTGGAATTTTATAAGAGTCTTCCACTGGAACAATTTGATAATTTGCATAAATTTGCTCGGGTTGTTTTCTGTTTTTGGTACTACTTACTTGTGTGAGAAAACGTTTTCCAAGATGAAGTACACAAAGAATGTTTACAGATCTCAATTAACCGCTGAGCATCTTAAATCTCTTTTGATAATAGGTACAAGTAAAATTGATCCACAACTACAAACTATTGTCGGTGGAAAATCACAATTACATAAATCTCATTAGGGTTTTTGTTTTACTGTGATTAGTGGGATTCATTTCAATTATTTGTTAGTTATTAATATGCTTAAACTTAGATACTTAAGTTAAGTTTTCTGCGTCATCATTTCTGTCGTTAAGTTGTACCACAGTATAAGTAATAGTACTAACGTAGTTGTACCTTGCAAGTAAATAAAACCGAGTAATTATCATTCTGTGTTTTCTTCTTCAACTTATCACAGCAACAGTAACAACAATTAATCATTGGCTGTCGCGGGCCAGAATGATGACAATAAATCATTGGCTGTCGCGGGCCGGATTGATGACACTGGCGGGCCGGATTTGGCCCGCGGGCCGTAGTTTGGAGACCCCTGGTTTAGCTGAACCATTATGATTCTGCATCACGTGTTCCAAATCTTGGATTTTTATACCTCAACAAAAAATGCTGATCAAGTTGAACAACTTTTGCTAAGGCGTCAATTTTATATTTCTTATAGTTTACCGGAACCATTATGTTTCTGCATCAGGTGTTCTATATCTTGGATTTTTATACCTCAACAAAAAATACTCATCAGGCTGACCAAATTTTTCTAAGGCGTCATTTTTATATTTCTTATAGTTTAGCTGAACCATTATGGATCGGCATTAGGTGTTCCAAATCTTGGATACCTCAACAAAAAATGCTCATCAGGCTGAACAACTTTTGCTAAGGCGTCATTTTTATATTACTTATAGTTTTGCTGAACCTTTATGGTTCTGCATCAGGTGTTCTAAATCTTGGATTTTTATACCTCAACAAAAATTGCTCATCAGGCTGAACAACTTTTGCTAAGGAGTCATTTTTATATTTCTTATAGTTTAGCTGAACCATTATGGTTCTGCATCAGGTGTTCTAAATCTTGGATTTTTATACCTCAACAAAAAATGCTCATCAGGCTGAACAACTTTTGCTAAGGCGTCATTTTTATATTTCTTATAGTTTAGCTGAACCATTATGGTTCTGCATCAGGTGTTCTAAATCTTGGATTTTTTACCGAGATGGAAATTTCGTATCCACGTTTTCAAATCGATGCCATTTTCGTAATTGACGTCTCAGAAAACCATAGAATTAGCACCCATATTGATATTATGACATTTCAACCCCATCGCACCCCCACAGGAGTGCTCTTGTTTCACGTCGGTTATGTTAGATTATAAAATAGCTGTTGTTTTCGGAATCAGCGACCCGATAAACCATAAAAACAATACCCATAACGATTTTCAGACGTTTGCACCTCATTTCACCCCTTTAGGGGTTGAATTTTTAAAAATCCTGAAACACGTGTTTACTCATTTATCTACAGAAGTGCTCATGTAAAGTTTCGTATAAAATAGTCCAACTAATCTTGGTTCCCCATACAAACTTTGGACCCCCGTTTCACCCTCTTAGGGGTTGAATTTTCCAAATTCCCGTCTTAGTGAGCACCTACGTCCTAAAAGGAACCCCCTTGCAAAGTTTGAGACTCCTAGCACTTGTAGTTTCTGAGATTTCGTGATGAGTGAGTGATTTACTCTTTTATATATATAGATATAAAAGAGGTTGGCCGCTGGTTTGGCGAATTCGTTCATTTCTTTCTGTATTTGGTCTTCACCTGCGCTGTGTATCATTTTGACGATCCAAATGAAAAATGTTAACACCAACGAAACCGCTATATAGAATAAAAGTCCTCAATAAATTCCAATATGTGCTGAACTGTTTAATTACTATGCTAGTCGGGATAAATTACTCAGAAATATAAAAAAATGCGGCAAAAACTGTCCTCTACTCAAGGACAGACAAGGTCGTTCTGCGTGACCGAATTCCATTATCAAGTTTTTATTATGGCTTGTGATAATAAGGAACTACTCATCCTAATTTGTGGTATCGTTTAGTAATTTTACCTTCTGAGTATTTCTACGTCATACATTCATTAAAGGTACATCAGTCTGTAGACCTATAGTTTCCGGCATATCTGTAAGAATACGCAAGCAGCCTAGCTTCAGCCTGCTGATTCTTAGAGCTCTATCGGAATCTCTCCACTTGGACTGGCCAGTACAGTAAGACAGGTCGCAATTGGGCCAAAGATTCTGAAATGTCGATTGGAGACCTGGGGGGTTAGCCAAATGGCAGTTTGCGATGTAGAAAAGCATAGCGATCGCTAATTTGAACTGTGGAGCTCATACTAAAATGTTTGAATTGACAAATGTCACGTGATCTATCTAACGTTCGTTACGCTACGAATTACACTTGGCTAGGGGGGCTGGGGTCCTATCATCAATGCTGAAGGCAATTACCATCGGAATTTTAATGCGAAAATGAAACTTTTGCTTACATTGTTGGTAAATGTTTAGTTGACCTGATAAAATCCCTAGAGCTCTACCGACTAAGTTGAAGATGTTTGTCAATAACTTTAACGTAAGACCATTTGTTGGAATAAAAAAATAACCTGATGGTAATCGGCTTCAGTTTCTGCTGTAATCATTACCAATGTAGGGTCCCAGAAAACGTAGCGTTTTCTGGGACCCTACATTAGTAATGATTTTTACCCTGTTTGATAGTAATTATCAAAATGGCCATGAATTTGCTTTGTATTACTGCCGATTAGATGCGATCAAAGACAAGTTAATAAGGACATCCTACATGCTTAATAAATAAATAAATATTCCAGGACAAATCACACACGGCCATCTAGTCCCAAACTAAGCAAAGCTTGTACTATGGGTACTAGATAACTGATATTATACTTAAATACATTTTCTTTTTGTAAATACATACATATAATAGACAAAAAATACCCAGACCAAGACAAACAAACATGTTCATGCACACAAATATTTGTCTTGTGCGGGGATCGAACCCGCGACCTCGGAGTCAAAGTGGACATTGCTAACCATTCGACCACCGAGCTCGTCATCGTAATGAATGCTTCTACTGAAAAATAGCTGCCTTGACTCAGAACCTTTTGAAAATCAATGAGATTGGGTACATTTGGTTTCCAAGCCTTCAAGATCCAAGACTGACGTGATAAGTATGGCCACTTTGGTTTAACGAGACCATGAGACACTTGATGTGTCAATGTGACGCCCGAGCCAAACGAATGAAATCCTAGGAAAGGCATACCCGGACCTGGAGGACTACAGGCTCTTCCCAGTAAGCGGCATACTCAAGTACATGGAACATGAGATCCATGAGGGTCGACGTGTCACCGGTGCTGCAGCACTAGACCCACTCTAAGATAAGATAACATGGCCACTTAATGGGTGGTTTATCTTTAGACTATATCTTTGACATTACCTCATATCTTTTATTTTTATTTTACGTCGGGTGGCAGACAAGCCTACGGCCCGCCTGATGTGAAGCGGTTGCTTTCTGAGTAATTGAAATCGTGACGAAAGCATTGGAAATGCTGTTAAGCTGCTGATCATATGTGCCGAAGATCTGAAAATTGCTGAGGAAAATGGGTTATGGTGTGAAACACGGCAAATGAACCCTTATGCTGGCGGAATGATGACAAATGCAGCTAAGTACGTGGAGGTTGCTGCGAGCATAGAAAACTTAAAGTACACATACGTACTGTACAGACATACCGTGGAAGATGCCATAAGTATAGTCATTAACTGATATATATTTTTGGGGTGTAAGTGGTTCATCAACATCTGTGAACCAAAGTCAACTACGCCTGCACGCGGTGCACCCTGCTGACTGACAAACGAAGCTCTGGCGAAAAGAGAGGTAGGGAGCGTAATTGTAAGCTACCCGATTGGGGAATGTACCTCCACCTCACAGAATACCGCAGCCAAATAACGGTTCCCTTGAGGGCTGTTGTGTTCCTGCGAGTGAGTGAGGTCACCAGAAAGGAAGGAGATGCTGCATTGGCATTTGGAGGTGGCGCCGCGCTAGCGATATTTTTAATTTTGCGAGCGTTAATATGGCTGCGGTAACCGCTTCACATCAGGCGGGCCGTATGCTTGTCTGCCACCCGACGTAGTATAACAAAAAATATAATTGCAAGCAGGATGTGAGTAGCAGTGATGGACATATTTAAATACCATTGTTACTAAGTTGTATCGTCTCTATTACCCCAAGCGAAACGGCTATAGCCGGCGAGGATCACCAATCATCCAATAAAGTCGGTCAACGCACCCGCCTTGCCCAGCTATTCAGCATTGACAATTTATGCTCGCTCGTTTTGTCGCGTGTTGCGCACAAGGCGCTTTGTGTTGGGGATGGGACGGCGCCCGTCTGCTGCGTCATGCCTAGATAAATAAATAAATATTGTCAGACAAATTACACAGCGCCATCTAGCCCCAAAGTAAGCGAAGCTTGTGTTATGGGTACTAGACAACTGATAAACATACGATTTTTTTTTTGTTAATACATACTTATGATTCATAGAAAACACCCAGACCAAGACAAACAGACATGTTCGTTCATGCACACAAATGTTTGTCCTGTGTGGGAATCGAACCCACGAGCGAGATGTGAGATTAAACCTTTGTACTATCGGAATGTCACTAGTGTACACTTAATAAGTGAAAATACATAGGGGGTCTCTTGCTGAAATCAGAATCCAATCTATCCGTGTTTGCTATGAAGTTGTATCTAAGATATCTGTTTGGTCATCAATCTATACCTAACTCGTTGCTGGGATACGGTTTTCTCTTCGATGGAAAGGGTTTAGAGCGTACTCAACCATACTGCTGGTACTAAGGCAATACCAAACAAGCATACGGCCCGCCTGATGGAAAGCAGTTACCGTAGCCTATGAAAGCCTGTATGTATAAATTACGTCACGAAGTCGGTTGTCGACGAATTCCATACAAAATACAAAAGTTGATGACGTAGGCAATTTCAAATCACGTATTTTCCTGCTATGAGGGGATTAATCCAGGATTTCATTTAAAAAATCTCATTTCTTGAAGTCTGGTAAGCTTATTATTTCATTTACTTTGATTAAACTGCGCCACCTACCTTTTTTTCACCTTTTATCTACAATAAATGATTGTCCGAAAGAAATCGCATCGCGATTAGTCCGCCCTTTTTGTACTCTAATTCTGTACATGTACTTTATTGTTAATTTTTGTATTGGTGCAATAAAGTTTATTGTATTGTATTGTATTGTAAGCCTAATCAAACTGCACAATGTGCACTTTAATGCTTACACTTTTTGCGTTAACGTATATTACTAAAGCTTTGATTACTATGTCGTGATATCCAATTAAGTAGTAAAGTGTGACTGGAGCGATGTAATAATTGCCACTGCGGGGCTTGCGCGCCAGATGAATCGCCTGGACGGCAATCAACGAAATGATATGGCTTTTAAAACGTTTACGCTGCCACATTGCTGCTATATCATGTTTAAAAACAATTAACATACAATTTTATCATCAAATCGTATGAAAAGTTATCAAATGTTACATTGTTACATAACATCATCATCATCATCATCAGGTCATTTTAGTCTCCAGTACAGGAGAATATTGCTTACCGTGAATGGAACGATATACCTTTGAGCAGGTCTCGGCAACTATTGGGACTGTTGCAAAATATGTTCAAAATTTAATGGGTTATGGAGATAAGGGGCCCCTGTCGCCGAAGCCGAAGCTTTACCATCGAATATTTTGATTCGAAAAATAAGACTTAAGTTTTAGTTATTGACAAACATCTTCAGCTTAGTCGGTAGAGCTCCAGGGTTCAGGGGTATTCTACCAGATAAGCTAAACACTCAAACATTGGCCGTGTGGTTTCCGGCAGACTAGAATAGAATCACTCCGTTTCTCCCCGTGGATGTCGTACAAGGCGACTAAGGGAGATACATTATCAAATATCGATCAGGCCTCCCCAACTCGTTTGGCCAGCGTGGCGAGTGTAGGCCAAACCCTCCTTCCGTCTAGGACGGACGAGAGAGGGTCGTGCTCCTGTATTGGAGATTAAAATAGACCTGATGATGATGAAGCTAAACACAAGTAACATAAAATTAATCCGTTGGTCATCGGCTACAGTTTTTGCGGTAGAGCCTAAGATCTGGGTGGACCTGGCAATGGGCTTCTATATATGCGGGACGGACGCCTGCCATAACTACAGTTACCAATAGTTATTTACAGTTATTATTGTATTATTATTATACATATGTGAGTACTTAATTAATGTTTGATGTGGACATTCTACCTGTCACGTCGGCGGTGAGGAAAGGAAGTAACACACACAGCTAACGGTTGGTCAACTGACAAACGAGTTATGGTCAGGTACAGTTGGCGACGGGGCAAAGACCGTCGGCCACCATTCACACTGTCATAAACATACACACATGTTAAATATTCATCTACAAGACATGTCGGTCGTGGTATTTGGATTTTAAGAGGAGTACCCTCTCGTTGAGCTATGGAAAATATTATTACGTCGAATAAATAAATATTTCTGGACAATTTACACAGCTCCATATGGTCCCAAATTAAGCCCAAAGCTTGTACTATGGGTACTAGACAACTGATAAATGTACTTAAATACATTTTTTTTTTGTAAATACGTACTTATAATACATAGAAAACACCCAGATCAAGACAGATATGTTCATGCACACAAATGTTTGTCTTGTGCGGGGTATTAAACCCTTGACCTCGGAGTTGACTCCGAGGTGACCTTTGTGCTTATAGGTCACCACGGAGAGGTAGAGAGAGCCTTAATTACTAAATTGCGAACTATTTATATTAACTTAATGCTATGTGGTTCAGCAACATCTTTGAACCAAAGCCAACTTCACCTGCACGAGTTGCACCCTGCTGACTGACAAACGAAGCTCTGGCGAAAAGAGAGGTAGGGAGCGTAATTGTAAGCTACCCGACTGGGGAATGTACCTCCACCTCACAGAATACCGCAGCCAAATAACAATTCCCTTTAGAGTTCTTGTATTTCTGCGAGTGAGTGAGGTCACCAGAAAGGAAGGAGATGCTGCGTTTGCAGCGGGGGTGGCGGCGCGCGAGCGATTATTTTTGTTGCGAGCGTTAATATGGCTACGGTAACCGCTTCACATCAGGCGGGCCGTATGCTTGTCTGACACCCGTCGTAGTATAAAAAAAAAAATGTGAACAACATTCGTCATTGTCGTAGCGCGTAACGTGTAGTTGCGGTGCAACACTGAATATGGATATTTAGCTGCATATTACTAGAGTATATTATTCTGTGATATTACAGACTTTTGGCTCCCGCTTCACATCAGTCGGACTGTACGCTAGTTCGCCGCCCGAATATATTCAGTTGCTTTCGTTGTCGACTGTACACGTAAATTAATAGACAGGTTAACGTTTTCAATCGATAGTAATTGTCGTATGGCGAGGCGCTTGTTACGGCGATGCGCACGCGCATTCCATGCATGAACGTCAGAGTGCACGCGCCGAAAGACACGCGCGACCTGCTAACAAACGAGCGCGTGCGCGTTCCAACGTTCGAAAACACGGGAAATTAATGTATCGACTAACTAATTGACAATTTAAATCAGTTTCGAATATCACGTGGAATAAATTCAAGCTCTAAAAGAATAAAGCAACAAGGTACCACGTACTATCACAGTATAAGTAATAGTACTACGTAAAATATGACCACTCCCTGTCGCTCTCTCGTGTCGACCTCGCCTCCCCTCTGAGACAAATCAAACAGTTAGTATGGCGCCGCACGCACACACGCTCATTCACGCTCTGTAAAGACGTCGATGTTTATGTAGTAGTTGACGACGCCGCATTTGTATAGAGTGGCCGGGGTCTGGTAGAACGAAATTTGCTAAGAGGCAAAGTCTCTCCTTACTTAAAAAAACTCCATGTCGAGAGCTTCCTTTGACCCAAGTTGGAGTCAAGAATTCAAAGTTCATTTTTGAACCGAGTAATACCGTATTCGAGCCGTGAATGCACAATTCAACAATTTATGCACCACGTGATTCTCATTAAATCTATGCAATAGAAAAAGTAATTATCATAATTATGCAGACAAAGGCATTATTATTATGTTATTTTAATGCTGAAGGTGAAATCATTATGTGTACACACGTAATGCACGTTACATCACTTTTCAGCTTTGAAAGTGAACTTCAATGTCAGGACAACCTTGGAGATTTTATCGCTGAAGTATTGCGAAAGTAATCTGATAAACACTGAAATTTTAACACTCTTGAAGTCTTCAAACCACGAAATTATGTAATCAAAACTTTATACAGTCGTAAAGTACAATTTTTTATGTCCGAATCCGAGCGGATATTACAAGTTCGTAAAATGTTGACGATAAGTGATTCTCGTTTTGAGATGCTGCGCTTGATTGGTTTGTGAAAATAGTTCAGTGGTTCGCAACTTTTTTTATAGTGAAACTAGGTTGATAATTTTTACATTATCTGTGATGTAACTTTTTGGTCTTCCTTTGTCTCTCATTCCTACTATGTTTACTTTTGAATAAAAAATACTAGGCCGGATTTTATACTTTTAATTTAACACGGGGTTGAGCTCGAAGTTGACTGGAGCGAGTAGATTCGCTGAGTGTATGTTTTCTATTGATTTCAATGGAAAATGTATTTGATGATCATTCCTCAAGGACATGATCGATCTCATTTTTTTTTGACATAAACCGCAAGCATGTCGAGGTCTTTAATTGTGACAAGTTTCATTAAAATTGGTTCAGTGGTTTTGGCGTCTATTCATTTCCAAGAACTCAATAATACGCAGAAGTGTCAGGGAATCTGAAGAATCAGAATTAGTCTCAATTAGAGTTTCGACAAGTTAATTAAATCAGATCTCTGGCAATGACTTAGTAGCCTTATTTCCAGGTAAATCTCTGTCAAAGCCTTTAGACCCTTGACTCCGAACTATTTATTGTTCATTCCTATTTATTACACTTGGATATCTGCCAGATAAGCTGTATTTGCTTAAACATCTAGGCTATATACTGCAATCAGGACTTAAAAACACTTTCCTTCGGCAAAGCTCAAT
Organism: Hypsopygia costalis; assembly: GCA_937001555.2. NCBI lineage: Eukaryota > Metazoa > Arthropoda > Insecta > Lepidoptera > Pyralidae > Hypsopygia > Hypsopygia costalis. The sequence goes on along the minus strand of OW443344.2, from coordinate 6,915,679 downwards.
CCAATCCAATTGGAATCTCATTGTTGTTCATCTCATAATTTGTATGACGTTTCTAAGTGCTTTATAAAGTCCAAGGAATAAAGATATTTTGACTTTGATTGGATTTTTTAAATGCGAATATCAAACTTTAACTTAAATTTATGGTCCCTGTTTTTAGCTTACCTGATAAAAACGATAAAGCTCTACCGACTGAGCTGAAGATGTTTGTCAATAACTAAAACGTAAAACCCTTCGAATCAAAATATTTGATGGTAATCGGTTTCAGCTTCGGCAGTAGTCCCCAGATTTCACATCGCATAATATTCTTGAATTAAGAGTTCAATTTGGGTTTAGTGTGGTTTTTAAGCAACTTATCTCCTACATGGACAACTTGGTTCTCTGTTACGCAAATTTTGTAATTTAATGCTCTTCAGGTTTTGAACTAGAGTACGTGAAAGACGGAGCGTATACCGACCTTTCTAGCTTTGGGTTTCTGATCAATGGCATCCGTTCTGTGTATACTTCTGACTATTCGATGATCTTTACGATTTTTAGGGTTCCGTACCCAAAGGGTAAAAAGGAACCCCATTACTAAGGCTCCGCTGTCCGTCCGTCCGTCCGTCCATCCGTCCGTCCGTCCATCCGTCCGTCCATCCATCCGCCCGTCCGTCCATCCATCCGCCCGTCCGTCCGTCCATCCGTCCGTCCGTCCGTCCGTCTGTCACCAGGCTGTATCTCATGAACCGTGATAGTTAGACGGTTGAAACACAGATGATTTATTTCTGTTACCGCTATAACAACAAATACTAAAATACAGAATAAAATAAATATTTAAGGGGGTTCCCATACAACAAACGTGATTTTTTTGCCCGCAATTGATAACGGCAATAGGTAGACGCTTGAAATACTCACATAATATTTAGGTATTTATTCACTTTAAAAATAAATAATGAAATAAAAATAAAACAAATATTTAAGGGGGCTCCCATACAACAAACGTGATTTTTTTGCCGTTTTTATGGACAATGGTACGGAACCCTTCGTGCGCGAGTCCGACTCGCACTTGGCCGGTTTTTAACTTATCATAAACATCATCCGCCGATTACGAATTCCATCCGGTTACTGATAAACAATGGTTGACTGGAAGAGATTCCTTGACGGAATAAGTCCGTCCTTGCAAATATTATTTTATGTATGGCACAAAAATCATTAAAATCGGTCCAGCCGTTCTTGAGTTTTAAATGGTGTAACTAACACGACTTTGTTTCATATAAATATATATATTTTGATGCAGTTAATATGACAATTAGAATGAAAGTATGTTGTCCGTAATGCAGGAAAATCTAATATATAAAATTCTCGTGTACCGATGTTTGTAATTAAACTCCTCCGAAATGGCTCGACCGATTTTCGTGAAATTTTGTGTGCATATCCGTTAGGTCTGCGAATCGGACATCTATTTTTCATCCCCCTAAATGTTAAGGGTGGTCCACCCCTAATTTCTTTTTTATTTTTTAGACAAAAACTTTTGTTTTTATTTTTTTATGATACAGCATATAAAATACATACAACCCCAAATTTTCACCCCTCTACGATCAACCCCTAAATTTATATAGCAAAACAACGTGTGCGGGGCCAGCTAGTACAGTTATATGGGTGATTCTACGATAAGAAGTAACTATTGCGGCAAGCAGTTTAAAAGTGATTTTTTAATCTGTACGTTACTATTTTTTGCAATGAATCACATCACTTTAATGTCCTTTATTAAATAACATTACAATTAAATGTCCAATTATAGCATATTTTTGTAAAATTTGTTATAAAGTCTAAAAAAGTCTCTACCCTGGCCTGTCCCTTTACCGGTTTCAGTTTAACTAGCACACATTATTTACATTCTTTGTATTGTTTGGTAAAGGAAACTTTGTTTACTGCAAATTTAAGTAAATATGCTTCAATATTATTAAAGAAAAATTAAACAATATTTGTATATTTTCAATATTTTTTTTAACTTATTTTTTGTCCCGCTTTTTTTTGTGTACCTACCCTGGCAATGTTCGTAATGCTACTACAATATAAAATATAAGATGGCCATATTCCCGAACGCGTTCTAGGACATTTAACGACGTGAAATTAGCAATACTAAGCACATGAGCGGTTAGATCGACGCCTTTTAACAGTTGTTGCGACTCAACCGTGCAGTGTAGTGGTTTCGCAATGTCATTGTGTCTCTCCACTGGTAAATAGTAAAAGTTATAATAATCATTAAATTGATTTTGCATTTCCTGTCCTAATTTAGTAATACTGTAATAGTTGAAGTTTGCTTTATTATTAACCGAAACATTTCTTGCATAAATAAAAAAAATTGTCATGAAAACGTCTTTCCCCTGGCGTATTTCCCCTGGTAAGATTACTGCCAGGGGAAAGACTTACTGACCAGGGGAGATAATAGATATGCATCATAAGATTTATGTGCCAACTATTTCAGATATAGCTAACTTCTATCAACTTTGGTTTTAAGTGTCTTAAATGAGTATGGTTTAATTTTATATTCTCATCATTATTATTATTGTCTAATATTGTTATTGCATGCAATGTATTTATTTGATATTACGTTAAATAGTATTCATTAAAAATGATCGAGAAAAGTATGATGAATTGCAAAAGCAAGAATAAAAATGAGCTCTAGAGAGCAACTTAAGACGATAAATATATGAAAGAAGAAAGCGAGAGAGTGTAGGCAACGACTTGTTCCTGAAAATATAACCAATGTTCTGGTAGCATCATCGATTTCAGATGTTGATGATCAAGTACCGCAAAGAAATTTTCACACAAGAGCTGCCAAACTTAAATCAGACCGAGCCAGAAGACAAAGATACTTAATTAATAAAAAAAAGATGAGACTATAAATAAACTAAAAACTAAATTAGCACTAAAAAAGGTTACAAAGATCGCCCGACGAAAGCCTGACAAATCTACACCTAACATTAAAGTTGAGAAGTGTAGAACAAGTGAAGAATTCTCCAAGGCACTATTTCAAGCGAAAGTTACATCAATTTCAAACCTTCAAAATCTCCTTCATAAAATTTGTTGCTCTATATATATAATGTTATATAAGTCTGATTATCACTTAAAAGGCCCTAGTTTACGTAATTACTATTAATTACACGCAACTCTTATTTTAGATTTTAAAAAAGGATGTAATATGGTAGTATAAAATTAATGATTAATAATTATTTAAAGTCAGTTTTATGATTAATAATAATATGATACCTAGTCTGATTACTAATTGATATGATAAAAAATGTTGCCTAATTTATAAATTTTAAGTACAATGTTTAATAAAAGTCCATTATTTGAATTTTATTCTTTTTTAGGGTTCCGTACCTCAATAGGAAAAACGGAACCCTTATAAGATCACTTTGTTGTCCGTCTGTCTGTCTGTCTGTCTGTCAAGAATTTCTATTTCGAGAATGCGTGGAGGTATCAAGCTGAAATTTGAACTGTATACTCAGATCTACGGTCCCATGAAGTTGTAAAAAAATCAAACTGCTAAGTTTACGTAGAAAACAGTTACGGCCGTTTATTCAGCAAAAAACGCATATTTCGACACACTCAAGGGAATCAAAACCTATAGGGTACTTCTCGTTGACCTAGAACTATGAAATTTGGCAAGTAACATCGTTATAGACTACAAGTACAGGAATAAATCTCAAAACTATACATTTGTAAATAGATCTTAAAAAATAGGGGGTCTATATTTTTTATAGGGTGTCGAAATTTCAAATTGAAACTACTAGTTCAAATGGGGTATCATATGAAAGGGCTTGATGTACACATTGCAAAATATATTTTATTTATTTTTTTCGACGCATTATTTCTTATTTATAATGAAAAATATCAAATTTAATAATGATACTACGTACCTACGGAACCCTCGGTGGGCGAGTCCGACTCGCACTTGTCCGGTTTTTTTTTTATTGCTTCAAATCTCTCCCCTGGTCAAATACGTATCTACCCTGATATTGATGTCTCTACCCTGCCCGATGTATTTACCCTGGCCTTCTAAAAAGTAACAAAATATGTATAACGTGACTTGCCCTTACGTGAAAAGGTACATAAACGGGTCAAAAGTCATAATATATGTGTTTAATGGAAAAACTCCAACTTTTCTCCTTGGCCGTATCCTCCATAGACACAAAACCTCTTATCGTAGAACTACCCATATAATTGTCATTAGAAATCCGATTATTCTATCGAACCATACAAGTCTCCCTGCGTGGATGTTACATATTTACATTTTGCAATAAATATTGTGTTCAGGTAGGTACACAGTCCAAGTTTATTATGCCCACATATGATGTGATGATGATCATAATAATTATAAAATTCCGATAGCAGTCATATCTATAAATAGTGAGTGAGCCGCGTAGTCGGCACTAAATGTATATTATGCTATTAATCCATGCCATTCGTGAAGATTCTTCTGCGTAGTTTCCCATGGGAACAGTTTTTTGTATATTCTTATATAAAATTCTCGTGTCGCGGTGTTTGTTACCAAATACCTCCGAAACGGCTGGACCGATTTTTATGAAATTTTGTGTGCATATCGGTTAGGTCTGAGAATCCACCTAACTACTATTTTTCATACCCATAAATAATAAGGTTGACCCACCCCAAAATATTTTTTTTATAGACAATTTTTTTTATGATGTGGCATTAAAAATACATACAACTTCAAATTTTCACCGTTCTACCATCAACCTCTAAATGTGTATGGCAAAACAATATTTTGCCGGGTCAACTAGTACAGTAATAATAATTGTTTATTTCAGTACTGTAGTCCATGATGTTAGTATGAATATTTCTTAAAAAAAAACTATGTTATAATACAATCAACTGTTGATAGTGGTATGGGGGATCTGGGGGAGCCAGCAGCAAGCGCATTAAATAAATAAAATAAATATTGTCAGTCAAATTACACAGCGCCATCTAGCCCCAAAGTAATCGAAGCTTGTGTTATGGGTACTAGAAAACATACGTAAATATTTTTTTTTTAAATACATACTTATCATACATAGAATACACCCAGACGTAGACAAACAGACATGTTCATGCACACAAATGTTTGTCCTGTATGGGAATCAAACCCACGAGCGTTGGTGTCGAAGCCGCGCCATTGACCGCTACGACACCGAGCTCGTCGCATTGTAACCATTTTAACAATGTAAGTGGTTCCAATGCGCCAGCAGCGGACTGTCCCAGCTATCAGAGATCATATAAAACTTGAAGCGAGCTATGGCTTTTAAACGTAAAAGTTAGACTAAAAACAAAAGATCAATTCGGTGTAAGTGGTGCACCCTGCTTACTGACAAACGAGGCTCTGGCGGAAAGATAGGTAGGGCATATCGTATTTTTAAGCTGCCCGACTGGGGAAGGTATTTCCCCAAAAAATACAGGAATTTGATTGGGGAAGGTACTTCCTCAGTCGGGTAGCTTAAAAAATATGATATGCCCTACGTCCCTTTTCACCAGACCTACCTCACAGAATACCGCAGCCAAATAACATTTCTCTTGAGGGTTGTTGTGTTTCTGTATTTTTTGGGGAAATACCTTCCCCAGTCGGGCAGCTTAAGCTCCTGCGCGTGAGTGAGGTCACCAGAAAGGAAGAAGTTGCTGTATTGGGGGAGGAAGGTATTAGAATGGAGGCGGCGCGTAGGACGACGAAGCGTTGGGCGTCCTCCTTCGAGATGATCCGATGACCTTAAGTAAGCGGCTGGGTGCGGAAGGCGGAGGATCGTATTTGGTGAAAAGCATTGGCTTATATCCAGCAGTGGGTAGATACAGGCTGATGATGTTGGTGATAATGATGATGCTGTGTTGGCTGCAGCGTAATTTACTTTTTCCGCCACCGAGCTCTATCTCTATATAACGAATATGTTCACGATTGACACATTGACACAGAATATTTTTTATCCAGACATTGCAGGTAGAAGCTAATAATATCCGAAGATAATTTAATACCAGTTACGTCACATAACAAGACATAATCACATTATAAATACCCTTTAGCAGTAGTCTGACTCATTGAATCAATATCAATATGCGTGTAATAATTTATAAGAGGATTCCAATGAGTAAGGTAGGTATCACTTCAATCAGAATGCGATTATTACGATAACAGGTGCTGTGTGAGGTCATGAGTTGAGTATGGGTTGTTGTAAAGCCCGGGTTTGACTTAGTAAGACGAGCGAGGAGCGATCACCTCTCCTCAACACTCCATAGAAATGTCGCATCGGTAACTATCTATAAAATAATCATCTGTAAAGTACCTGTAAATAAAAGTATCTGTAAAGTACTATATATAAAGTAATCATCATCATCAGGTCATTTTAGTCTCCACTACAGGAGCAAGACCCACTGTCGTCCGTCCCAGACAGGAGGAGGATTTGGCCTACACTCCCCACGCTGGACAGACGGGTTGGGGAGGCCTGATCGTTGTTTTATAATGTATTTCCCGTAGTCGCCTTGTACGAAATCATCGGGAAGAGACGGAGTGATTCTATTCTAGTCTGCCGGAAACCACACGGCCAAACTATTACAAAAATAGTGACCTCTAATTCCGAAAGCTAAAACTTAATAGTGAAAAAATGAAATTCATAGTAGTAAAAAGCATTTAATGCAAGGGTTACTAATCTGTTGGTTAATTGAATACATAGACATCGTTGTTGATTACTGTGTTCATCTCAGTTTTTTTTTGTTTTGGGCACATTTAGCATTTCAAAAGGGTTCCTAAAGATAGATACGGTATAGCGTATTATAGTAAGCTGCCCGACTGGGGAAATACCTCCATCTCACAGAATACCGCAGCCAAATAACAATTCCCTTGATGGTTGTTGTGTTTCTGAGAGTGAGTGAGGTCACCAGAAAGGAAGGAGTTGCTGCGTTGGCAGCGCGGGTGACGGCGCGCGAGCGATATTTCATATTTCTAGTGTTAATATGGCTACGATAACCCCGTCGCCGGAACTGGCACTTAAATTCACTTTCACATTCTAGATAGTGTGATGAAAGTGAATCTAAGCTCTGCGGATTTAGATACATGTTCTTATATTTAATTTGTATGACGTTTCTAAGTGCGATAAAGTCCAAGGAATAAAGATATTTTGATTTGAGTTGATTTGATTTTGGACCTCTACCGACTGAGCCGAAGATGTTTGTCAATAACTATAAAGTAAGACTTATTTTTTCGAATCAAAATATTCGATGGAAATTTTAGAGCTTTAGCTTCGGCGGCAGAGCCCCCCGATCGCTTATGTAGGACACTGCGCAAATTTTAATCGTCTTATTAAAACAGTAAATGGTTTTTTTAAATCTTGATCTATTTTAGCTCCCAAATATAGCAAGTAAATAACGTCGCTTATGATATTAATACGCCTACCATGCCCAAAAGATGTGTTTTCGCCACAAAAATGGTTGGTAGTCTTCCTACTGTCAAATTAAAGAAGGCGGACACAGTTAACTTCTATTTTAGTCACAATAACGGGTTTAGACGACTGTATTAATAAAAATGGGCATTTTTAAAAAATTAAGATGTTTTTACTTCTAATTACTTCTTCTAATTTCTTCTATAGATTGGTAAGCTCACTAATTTTATAACCGCGAAAGTTGTTAGTAATTATGTATGGATGTTCGTTAGTCTATCTCTGTGTAAACGGCTGAACAAATTTCAACGAAATTTGGCTATACGTATAGACTAGAGAAAAGGACATATTGAGAAAGGGTAATTTATAGAAAATGACATTTTGAGAGAGGACATGTGGTCCTTATGAGAATGGGCATTTGGAGAAAAGGACATTATGAGCTGAGACCATTATCAGGATTACGGGTCAAACATAGCAAGTAAATAGAGCAATCGGGTCAAACGTCCATAGACTGCGATGACTGCTTACCGTCAGGCAAGTCGTATGCTTGTTTATGCATACGAGAGTCGGTACCTGCCGCGTTATGTAAGCATTTTACGAAAATACCTGTGGGTATCACAATATTAGTAAATTAAATCAAAAGAAATGCTCACGATGAGTTTTAATAAAATTTTACGATCCGCCACGACGGATCGTAAAATTTTATTAAAACTCATCGTCAAGCAAATTGCTATGATCGGAATCTTGCATAACACTTGCATGTACTTATGCATAATATCATTCATAAGATCTTATCAATGCAAAATCGGAATGCGCATGCGTGCGTAACGCCGTCCGCCGCTGGAATTTGTCCACTTGATGTCCAGCGATGGCCGTTTCGTTTGCCGCAAGCCTGCGGTCAGACGGTCTTTAACCTCAAATAAATATAAATTAAATGTAAGGCCGCTTTCACACTCATAAGTGGATAGTTCCATGTGAAACGGAACTGTGATCATTTGCTTGAAATGAAGTTAGAAACGAAACGAAAAGCAGTGATATTTATTTATTTTGCCATTGCAACATTATTGGCACTTAGACTTTTACATCATTTATTTTAGAAAAACATTATAAATAAATTAAATATTTCTGAACAATTTACACAGAGCCATCTAGTCCCAAATTAAGCGCAAAGCTTGTGTTATGGGTACTAGAGAACCGATAAATGTACTTAAATAGGTATATTTTTTTTTGTAAATACATACGTATAATACATAGAAAACACCCAGACCAAGACAAACAGACATGTTCATGCACACAAATGTTTGTCTTGTGCGGGAATCGAACCCGCGACCTCGGAATCAAAGTGGTCATTGCTAACCATTCGACAACCGAGCTCGTCGAGAGAGATAACGTACATTTTACAATTTTTTTTGATCAAAATGTTTTTGACGTGAAATTACTTTCATAGGATGGCAATTCAAAAAAACGAATGATAACAAAATCGGGGGATACAGTTTGGTGTTGCAGCTACATATCTATCATCTCTATCCCAAATTCAATTCACACCACTGGATACATGAAGGATCAAAGAATTTTTTACGCTAAGTAAGGAATATGGAACTTCGCGTGCGGGGAAGGAGGAAGCGCTGCCTTTTTGAGATAATTTTAGTACATATAACGTATTCACGTACAACACACGGCCGTGTCCATGACACAGCCACACGCTATTTTTTTCTTTTTTTTTCAGCTAGCAAATTTGTAAATTTTGGACTGATCCGTATGCACAGACGCAATCGGGCCGTGCACAAACGTTGTCTGTTTATGACGTAGTACAGACATCACGCACGATGTTGACGCAGGAAACAGACATTTTGTTTTTTATTATACGTACATTTTGTCATAACTCGAGAATATAGGCTACTCTCCCGAATTTGATGCACCAAAGCTGCAGATGAACGATCTCTACATATTACGACTACAACTTATTTTACTAGTAAACAACATCTACTAATCGCCGCGGTGTCCTCATGCCTCTTTACACAAATTAGTACTAATTAGAGACACAAAAGAAATCACGTTTGGTGATATACTCTGGACACTTCCTACTGGTGAGTACTGCTTGACAGTTAAATTGTAGGAAGCAATTTATTTGATTGAATGGGATGTTTTGGTGAGTGGTTAAATGCCTCTGATGCACCGTAGATTTTTGTATGATGATTGATGATGTGCTTTTAAAAATCGTTTCTATGAACAAAAACATTGTCAACTCAAGATAAACATATTTTATCAGTAGCAGAGCATATATTTTTATCGAGCATAGAAAATATGAAAATAAAAATTAATAGTATAAGTCGGTGAGGAGAGTGATGACCAAACAGTTTGTTGCCAGTCTGTAGATGAATGATATTAGATTATTTTTAAGTTATTGCATTGGAGTGTATCATACTATGTACCGTTGATGTAGATACTATGTACAATGTATATATCTTGCCTGTTAATGCTCACAACATTTTTAGCTACTAAGTCATTATAAGCGGAAACCTTTAATTAGCATGTATGTTAAATAATTAGTCTCTAAATTAGTTATAAGCTGTTGGTTTTCCAAATAGAATAAAATAAAATAAATGTTATTGAATTGGAAAAATTCACCTCCGCCGCTTAGGTGGGATTTGAACCCACGGCCTCTCGATCGCCGGTCGATTGCTCTTTCAACTGAGCTATATACCAGGAAGGTGTGATGGTGACGACCGGTTATCGAGAGGCTGTGAGTTCAAATCCCACCTAATCGGGGGAGGTGAATTTATCCATTTTTAAAACATTTATAATATTCTGGCAAGTTGGCTGAAGTCAACTATTATATAATAATTATGAAAATTAATACATTGAAAGAAAACATGGGTTGTTTACAATTTAATATAGATTTTGTGAACAAAATTCATATATTTTGTTGTTGCTGTTGTAACAAAGTTGCCAGCAACATGTGATTCATTCTGCCTATCACGAATTACGTAGGTTACTAAATTTGAAACTGAGATTAGCTGACAAAATTCCGAACTTGTTTGTAAGTTTCCTGTCGTATTTTGAATGGGAAGGAATGACTTACTTATTTTTATTTGTATTGCCATTCTTGAAAAATGTTCTTCCCATTGTATTTCTAAAATTTCTCTGTTTCTTTAATTGCAATCTTCGATTGAAGTAGCAAATTCCAGACACCTTAGCCAGATTCCTGTCATTGTATAGATATCTACTATATAAAAATAAGTCGGGTTTTCCTTCCTGACGCTATAACTCCAGAACGCACGAACCGATTTCCACGGTTTTGCATTCGTTGGAAAGGTCTCGGGCTCCGTGAGGTTTATAGCAAAGAAAATTCTGGAAAAAATTGAAAAGAAAAGCGGGAAAATCTTTTTTCACATACAGCGCCATTTGGTGGCGAAACGGAGTTCGCCGGGTTTGCTAGTTAATTATAATATTAATAGTAACAAATATTTAGTAACATGGGAGATCACCAAACTTATATCATGAATGACGGAATTTTTAGTGAAAGTGTGCAACTGCGCATAGTACGTTATAACTTGTAACATAAACAAAGATTGTATGCTAATTTATGTAGAGATAAACTTCAAAGATCGAAAAGTAGCACATTGTTTCGAAAAAATTTATAATTTTTAATGTTTTGACGAGCTCGGTGGCGTAGCGGTCAATGACGCGGCTTCGACACCAACGCTCTCGTGGGTTCGATTCCCACACAGGACAAACATTTGTGTGCATGAACATGTCTGTTTGTCTTGGCTGGGTGTTTTCTATGTAATATATCATAAGTATGTACATATTTACAAAAAAAAATGTATTTACGTATGTTTATCAGTTGTCTAGTACCCATAACACAAGCTTCGCTTACTTTGGGGCTAGATGGCGCTGTGTAATTTGTCTGACAATATTTATATATTTATTCTTCCGAAAATAACTTATTTATGTAGGTTTTGGGAACATTACGTCTGACCAAATTAACCAATATTTGTTTCTTGATTGTGTACATTTCATGTGATTGAACTATGGAACACTTAGCTGACTCTTTTGTTTTTAGATTTCCTACGTTCGTCAACAACACATTTTCTTAAAAATATTTTTTATTGATCAATTTAGTCGTTCAGTGTTTCGTCCCGCGGAATATCCCACATGAAACGAACCTCTGTATGTCACATTAGGAAGACAAATATCTTAGCACCTTGATCTGATACCTTCTGCCGATAATCTACTAAGATGCTTCCCATACATCGCAAGCTTCTTTAGCCTATGGCTGATAGCCGCTTTTCATCTGACGACCCGTATGTATTTCCCACCAAAGTGGTGTAACAATCTGTGAATCAACTATGTCATAACACCAATAACGCTATAAACTTTCACAACAGACAATAACTATTAATAACAAAAACGCACGCATAGAAAGTACACAAACCTGTGACAACACATCAAAAGACTATTCATTAAAATTTGGTAATATTTCGACAACTTCTATAGGCCGATTTCGATGTCGGAATGTCACACGCATAAAAGCACACAAAAAGTCATGTTTCAGTATTGTACAGCCATCGCCCTTGACTGCCAATCGACCGTGACGCAGAACAACGGTCGATTCGGACAATAGCCGTGGTCAAATTAACAAAATATACTAACAAAAATATATACTGTACAGATACCGGAAAATCTTCTATGGTAGTTTACAATGGCTTCAGTTAAGCTTCTTATGTTAAACGAGTTTAGAATTTGTGACAAAAACGTATTCTTCTTTTCAATAATTGACTTGAAAAAAGAGTGGTTCTCAAGGCGACTGTATGTTTTTAAATGTATTTTGTTTTTTTTGTTGGTTGAGTAGTTGGTGGTCCCATATTTTCAGTATCTAAAGATTCTATTTAAATTAAAAATTATGGTTCGAAATGCCAGTGTTCGAAATGTCACCAATTTTCGAAATGCTTTTTGTTTTCGAAAGAGGGTGCTCCCATAGTGGTGGCGTAGCGTCCCAAGATGAAGGCTTTGAAATGAGAGCTCACTACCTCTGTCCTGCACGATCTCTCGCCAATTAATGACTTCAAGCTTGCGCAGTTTAACTTCGACCTTAACACTCCCAGCGATACCTTGACGACCAACTAGACAGCGTCCACTCGGTGACTCGGTCGCCCGATCTTCAACCCTTAATAGATTTTATTTCCAGATATGAGTATAGCATAAATTACAGTTAAATAAATTACCGCGGCCGATGTTTCTATTGTTTTTACCTAATAGCGTTATTTATTTACCGTTTCAGTGGCAATGCCAACATAGAAAGTGTGTCGCCACAAATGTGATAATGATCCCGGGTCCAAAGCCATAGCGAAAGGTATAATCTCGTTAGCTTGCGAAGGTAATTCTTTTAGCGGCGCGCAAATAGACAGCGGCCCTTGTTAGAATCATCCGTGGTGCAAGTGATAAGCGGAGCGGGTTCGCAAAACTGATTGTACAATACTTTTGTTTAACCAAAAAATCTTACATAAATGCACATTCAAGGTTCATAAATGCAGTGCCCCCTACCTTACCTTTAATAATAAAACATAGGTTTATTAAATTATCATATTAAAATTTCCCAAAATCAAAATCCTTTTATTCCACTCTAGGCGGTGCTATGTGTCATTTCCGGTTTTAATCCAATCCTCTTCATGTCATTTGAAATGGTTCCCATGCAGGTAGTCGACTAGCGACCCGTGCCTTTTAGGTTGTTCAACTTCCATAACGGTTCCAGTCATATGTTCCTCTTCATGTCTCATGTTATGTCCGTACCAACGCAGGCTGTTTTCTCTGAGTTTGTCAACTATACTTGACACTGTGAATGCAATAATACGCAAACACCAAATGACTACTACAAGCAGAATTTTGGCGCGATATTTTTGTCTAGGTGCACGTCACTGGTAGAGTGCCATATAGACTTCTGGTCATGCTACAGAATCAGATCAAGGTTACCATATTTTATACCAATTTCGAACCGAGCTATCTGTAGAAGTTGCTTGTTAGTTCATTTCTTAAAATAGAAAAGAAACTGATTTTTAAACGTCTGAACAGATTTTTTTTAATTAATCTATTTAAAATAATGTGTCTGTTATAAAATATTATTTAAAATATTTATTAGTACGGGTTCTCCAAAAAGGGCGAAAAAAGGTTTTTTATACCGTCGCGTGTAATGTCCTAAGGTGGTGGTGTTCATAGGATGTGGTAACTGCTTTCTATGAAACGTAGCTTATATATTTTTTTTATACTACGTCGGGTGGCAGACAACCATACGGCCCGCCTGATGTGAAGCGGTTACCGTAGCCATATTAACGCTTGCAACATAAAATATTGCTCGCGCGCCGCCACCTCCGCTGCCAACGCAGCATCTCCTTCCTTTCTTTCTGGTGACCTCACTCACTCGCAGGAACACAACAACCCTCAAGGGAATTGTTATTTGGCTGTGGTATTCTGTGAGGTTGAGGTACTTTCCCCAGTCGGGTAGCTTACAATTACGCTCCCTACCTCTCTTTTCGCCAGAGCTTCGTTTGTCAGTCAGCAGGGCGCACCACGTGCAGGTGAAGTTGGCTTTGGTCAAAGATCTTGATGAACCACTTACACCCCGAAAGCTTATGCTATTAGCTATAGCTTATGCTTGTATGCCCGCAATAGTGTTATAAAAAATAGAGTTACGTATCGATTGTTCTCAATAAAAATAGATGCGTTTTCTCTTATGCCATAGACCACAAACATCTACAAACAATAGGCGTAACGGTTAAACAGCGCGCACGCGTCGGAACAATAGGTACGTTGCCGCATCCAACTATAATTTTGTTACAACGTCCCGCATTTCGTATGACGACGCCAATACACTTTCGATGATGTTTAGAACAACTTTCCCGATGTTTTTATTGTCCGTGGAATCCGCTACCTTCCATCACATAAGCTTTAAGGGTTATCATGCAGTTATATTTATTTAATTGTGATTTATTTACGCCATCACCCAATAATGTAATTGCGATCTCGTAAGAAAAATGCAACAAAATGTATAAAATTTTAAGTGGTGGTAAAAACTGCATCTAAACTTGCGTATTTCGAAAGTACCAACCACACAAATAGAAATAACACTGTTGTTTTTTATTAGAGACTTAGAAATTTAAACTGTCAGTCTTGATAGTGATGCCATAAAGTAGAATTATTAGCGTTTACATATTTCTGTTCAATAATTCATCCACACACACACACACACACGTCTCTTCTTTCGTAATGCTTTTAGTATGATACTGTTTCCTCATTTTGTATCGTTGTCAACCGTTACTCATCCCACTGATGGATGGGATACGGGTCTCCCCTCAATGAATGAAGGAGTTTAGAGCATACTCCACCACGCTGCTCAACTGCGGGTTGATAATTTTGAATATTGAAATAAAAAGTATGTTTGTGTTACTTTCATTACATAAAATAAAACACGGAACTTACAAACCCATGTTGTTTATTACATATTTCATATAAGTCCTGTCTGTATCCGATCACAAAAAGTTAAGGTAGACAACCCTAGAACAAAGTTGTACATCGCTCGCGTCAAAACAATGCGTTGTCTATAATTTTATTACATCGGTGTATTACGAATAGTTTCACCTTACGCGATTAATATACAGTGGTATTAGCTCTTACTAGAGACCGTGAAGTAGATGTAACACATGAAATTTCTTACTTCCGAATTTCATTCGACATAATAAACATCAAATATTTGTATTTTTAGGGTTCCGAACCTCAAAAGGAAAAACGGAACCCTTATAAGATCACTTTGTTGTCCGTCTGTCTGTCTGTCTGTCTGTCTGTCTGTCTGTCTGTCTGTCTGTCTGTCTGTCTGTCTGTCTGTCTGTCTGTCTGTCTGTCTGTCTGTCTGTCTGTCTGTCAAGAATTTCTATGTCGAGAATGCGTGGAGGTATCAAGCTGAAATTTGAACTGTATACTCAGATCTACGGTCCCATGAAGTGAAAAAAAAATCAAATTGCTAAGTTTACGTAGAAAAAAGTTACGGCCGTTTATTCAGCAAAAAACGCATATTTCGACACACTCAAGGGAATCAAAACCTATAGGGTACTTCCCGTTGACCTAGAACTATGAAATTTGGCAAGTAACATCGTTATAGACTACAAGTACAGGAATAAATCTCAAAACTATACATTTGTAAATAGATCTTAAAAAATAGGGGGTCTATATTTTTTATAGGGTGTCGAAATTTCAAATTGAAACTACTAGTTCAAATGGGGTATCATATGAAAGGGCTTGATGTACACATTGCAAAATATATTTTACTTATTTTTTTCGACGCTTTATTTCTTATTTATAATGAAAAATATCAAATTTAATAATGATACTACGTACCTACGGAACCCTCGGTGGGCGAGTCCGACTCGCACTTGTCCGGTTTTTTTTTTATACTACGTCGAGTGGCAGACAGGCATACGGCCCGCCTAATGTGAAGCGGTTACCATAGCCATATTAACGATCGCAACATAAAATATCGCTCGCGCGCCGCCCCTCCCCGCTCCCCGCCAACGCAGCATCTCCTTCCTTTCTGGTGAACTCACTCACTCGCAGGAACACAATCCTCAAGGGAATTGTTATTTGGCTGCGGTATTCTGTGAGGTGGAGGTACATTCCCCAGTCGGTAGCTTACAATAGCTTGCGCCTGCGACTTCGTACGCGCATCTGAATTGAATATTCAAAGGTCATAGTGCCAAACCGTGTATACCTAATTTCAACCTCATCCGTCTAGTGGTTTCGGCTGTGCGCCAATGAATCTGTTAGTAATGGTTGTCTTTTGTAGATACAGATAAAGCTGAGAGTTTGTTTAAACGCGGTAAGCTCTGAAACTGTCAGATAGAATTGAAAAAATATTTTTGCGTTTAATAGCTCAATTGTCGAGGAAGTATGATACGATCATTAAGAGCTGAACTGTGTAACTGCGTGTTACAGCTAGTATAATATATTAGGCTTTAGGTGGCTTGAAAACACTGGCCTCCGCCAACCCGCAGTTGAGCAGCGTGGTGGAATATGCTCTAAACCCCTTCGTTTGAGGAGAGACCCGTATCCCAGCAGTGGAATGATTAATGGTTGGCGACGACGATGTCATATCTATAGAAATATCATTATAGTTAATAATGATCGAAGAATTTAACTTGTACAAGTTAATGCGGACATGGTTCCTCAATGCATATTTTAAGTAAAATTACTTGCTAGTAGAATCGCTAGCATGCTGTTCTCATCCCATCGACACCGTAACACTATTATTACTCGCCGTTCAAGAATGCTAACATAACATGCTGTTCCAAATACTTTAATAGCTAGCTGGCACGCCGGACTATCCCACCGAGCAAACTTCCGACATTACCTTCAATAATTATAGACAAAAACTGCCTGTTTGTGTGTCCCAGTACCGTTGCTTAATGTTAAACAGTTGGTTTTTGAATAAATTTCACTTATTGACACGATTCAATGGATTTATGAATTGTGTATAATTATAACCCTTTTAAAACTTGTTAGAAAATGGAAAATTTCTATTGAGAGTTCAAGAAACACGTTCCGTTTGCACACAAACTTGTTTATTTTCATTGTTCCGTAAGGCTGAAGACTCACTAAGTGCTTATGAAGCGATTAATGATTTTATGGACGCAAAAACACATAAAGTATCTAA
The DNA here is from genome assembly GCA_937001555.2 of Hypsopygia costalis. NCBI lineage: Eukaryota > Metazoa > Arthropoda > Insecta > Lepidoptera > Pyralidae > Hypsopygia > Hypsopygia costalis. Next base: position 6,898,582 of record OW443344.2, on the reverse strand, counting down.
ATATGGTATTACCTCAGTATAAATAATACTACATACAGTATGGCCATTCCCTGCCGCGCTCTCGTGTCGACCTCACCTCCCCTCTGAGACAGATCTGGAAGAGTTTGTATTGCGCACACACACTCATTTCTGGTCTGCACAGACGTCCATAGTTGATGTAGTAACAAATGATGCGAGATTTGTATGGAGTGGGCGGGGTGTGCTATTACAAAGATACGTAATAAAACGTTTGGCGAGAATACGTCTGCAATACTTTTTCAATTTCTAACAACATTTATGAAAATTGCATCGCGATTACGCGGCGCAAAAGCATGTTCACGGGTCAATTAAAGTCGGTGTGAGTAGTAGTACATTGCGGAGTTACCAAATAGCTAAGAATAGTAACAATGAAACAATAAATAAATGTAACGCTGCTCTACCGATTTATAGATTTTATTCTACCCATGTCCAAGATGCAAGAGCGCGTAACTCACTCAGTGGCGTTGCTTACGCTAGACGTGTCATGTATCAAAACTTGGTGGTGGGCCGTTCTACCCAAACATTTCAGGGCTGAGGGGGCTCTTCTATCTAGCTCTGGACCCCTCCAGGGGGGGGGGGGGGATCCTTGATACGACTGATACGGCGGTAGGTATATCGGTTTATTCTCATAACGTTCAAGTTGCAGAAATAACACATGGTTGCAACACGTTCTAATCTCATAAGATCCAAGTCTCGAAACCTCCAAGTTGCACAATATCTACATCACAAAATGTTCAAATTGCAAAATAGTCAAGTCTCAAAGCATCCATGTCTTATATATAATATTCATTTATATATATATATATACCACCACTTACAAAGTCACAGATATATATATATATATATGGTGTTATGTATATATATATATATATACATAACACCACTTACAAAGTCACAGATATATATATATATATATATATATATCTGTGACTTTGTAAGATTTTACAATTTACGAAAGACACCAATTTGAATTTGTTAAGTGACTAAATGTTATGTACCTAAATAATTCTTATTTGATGTATAAATAGTAAACATTTTCTTATACCTACTTTTTTTTTCTAAATTACGCGTCCTTTCCCCTGAACACACTCAAACAACAACTCACTGTTTTAGGTTCTCAATAGTGTTAATTAGATTCCTTCCAATATCACATTATTTTAATTTATTACAGCAGGACGCATATTCAAAAATCTTTACGTTCTTATTCGTAGTAAATCTTCATAAAATTATATAAACAGAAAAAATAAAAGCAGCCCTACGTGACATTAAGTAGCGTATAAAACCGGAGCTGTACCATTTGTAACCGTGGGGATGCTCGGGATGCTGGAAAGAGCCATAAATTGAGTTGCGACTGTCGGTAACTAAGCTGGGATTCTACAGGAGCAGCCTTTTATCCTAACAGCATGTAAACATACGTAATAATAGTAAATGAAAGTGGTACAATAATATAAAATGATGGGACTGCATCCAAACTATAAGCTTTTATATATAAAGCAATCTTTAAGAAAAGGAAAACGTTTTAACTCAATGACAAGCCCGAATAAGTGAACACAATTTTTTTTATCGCAATTAAAAATAAAGGATTTTTACGACCCTTCGTGAATTCATTCATACGAATAAAATAATTAGTACATTGGTTATGATATTATATTGAACATTTGCTTCAGTAAATCGATATAATTACCACAACGTAATTTACCAACAAGTTTGTAAAATACGAGTAAGTAAGTTATATAATAAAATAAATACATTAAAAAAAACTAATTATACCTACATCATAAATATACTAATTATGATGATATTTATCAACAGGAAGCCATAGCACGAGTGTCTGATAAATTGCATTTAAAGAAACTTTGTTTTTATTTTTACGGTAATCATAAATTATTAATTATTGAATTAAGAATATAGCAAAATATGTGAGAGTGTAATTTGAAGAATTCCGAATATCGCATCAGTTTGTTCGCTGCTTTACGCATTAGTCCTTCCTTGAGGCAGGTCAGGGCAACATTCCACGTCATAGATTAGCTTTTGTATCATACATAACAGATGGGCCATTAGGTATCATAACCCTTTAATGAGTATTCGACAGGCCCCAGTAGGGACTTTTATACTTTATAGGTGAGACCCGTATTTCCATATTTTATTTTAATTGTATTTTTGACAATTCCTCGAAGATAAAAAATAACTGGTCCTTTAAAGGCGAGTTTATGCTCATTAATTTGTCTTTTTACTTTGACTTGTTAAGCTCCTGATGTATTTCATACTTAATAAGAAATTTGTTATGCTAATATATCGAAAATTGATCCTTTTTATTAGTGTTATTAATAAAATAACAATATGCCATTTGAGAGGTAAAGATACCTACTGTGACGGAAACATGAGCTGTACAGGCGTTTGTCTCATTGCATAAACTGAGGGTAGATATAGGTAAAATCGGGGCGTTTACTATAATTAATTGGTTGATGCCGAATATTATTTTTGAACGAAGAAATTATAAAATTAACTTAGGGTTAAGTGTGACTATGGAGTACTTGATGTATTTTCCGCTTGCCAGCACGCCGGTAGCGCATCGCTGCAACCTTCGAACATAGACCTGAAGATGATGACTACATGTCACGTATTGGTCCAAAGGTTGATTTCTATCCGTACTCCATAGTAACATTAAAAGGCAAATACTTCTTTTCACTTATGCTCGGTGGCGTCTTGAGGAGCTCGGTGACGTCGTCGTTGCGAGTGTCCAGGGGTTCCCAACCGGTGGTCCGCGGACCACTAGTGGTCCGTGAGAGCTAAATCAAGGTCCGTGATACAGGATCATAATGTAAGAGAATAAACCAAATACTGTATTCGCGAGATAAAGTGTAGTTGATTTAGAGGACAGTTGGGTCTCTACATTAAACAGGGACCTGGAAGTGGTCCCCGAACAAAAAAAGGTTGGGAACCACTGGTCTAATCGAACACTCAAGTTTTGCAACATCGGCCGTAGCCTGTCCATGGCTGGGTTTATTTATCTCGAGCTCCTCCGTACTTCGGAGTGCAAGTTAAGCCGTCGTAGATGATAATTGCTAAGCCAAGTCAGGGGCCTTTTGGCGTCTTGAGCACGTGAGCTGCGTGATCGAGTATGCTCTAAACCCCTTCGATTGAGGGGAGATGTATGGGTCATTCTAAGTTAAGAAGTACTTTCGACGGCAACGACAAAAAATACCTGTTTTTTAAATAAACTTCATAAATAACCTATTTATCACTTAAAACTAAATGTTTCCGACGTGGTCACTAAAATTTATTGCAGAAATGTACGTAATTAAGTCACAATAAGCTCTAATATAAGAAAAATATCTCTCTCCTGGTCTGTCCCCCAACCGACTTTATTTGTAAATCAGTAATTATGAATGTATTAAAATTCAATAATTACTTTAACATCGTTAATTTTATAAAGACAGTCAACTTAGTAATAGTATTTTACAAGTAAAAGTGCTTATATTCCAATTCTTCAAAAAAAATATTAACACCGAAATTTGTCCACCGTGTTTCGTGTCTCGTCCCCTGGTCTTTTGTTTTCGTTCAAAAATCAGTTTTGCTTTCCTGGTCTGTAGAAGTTGTGACCTTGAATGCATAGTGTGTAACGTTAAGTTAACAGCAAGTGGCGCATAAGCAACTGCGCAGCCATATTGTCGGCCATTTCGATCACGCCACTCGCTGGGCGCAGAAGTGTTTAGTGAATGCAGTCTTTCCTCTGGTAAATTTTACTTTGCAATTATTTATTAAAATAATAACATATACTTAAATATTTCCTATGAATAGTGTATACATTGTTACGTTTGTTTGTGAATTACGTGCGAGAAATACTTTTACGGCTGTTTTAGATTTCTATCGAAAATGTATCTCCCCTGGCGTATTTCCCCTGACTCTTTTGATGGCAGGGGAGATACTTAATGTCCAGGGGAGATACGTTTTTACGCGTTTCCATTAATACTTCCAGTTTTCTCTAAACCTTTACTTGGCGTTATGTCTATCCTAGCTTTACAATACAATATTACGTTTTTTTACAGAAAAATGGCACCTCGAAAAAAAAAGAACGCGTGAAGAACGGCTTGAAAAGAAGAGGATAGCAGAACGATTACGATGTCAAAGGATTAAAAATTAAGGAAAAGTTAAGGAAAGGGAAAAATATGAAAAGAAGAAATATAAAGGAACTATTAAGACTGTGAAGCAAATGACACCCAGAGAGCAGCGGAAGGCTAGAAAATATGGAGAGAAAAAGCAAAAATTCGTAGAAGTCGTTTAGCACTCCAAGATAATAGGTCTTTGAAATTACCGTTTTGCAGTACTGGCCATTTCAAATCAAAATAATTTTTGTTTAGCTAAGAATTCTAATTTCAAATTAATTTTATTTTAAAAACATGGCATTCTTGGACTTTGGTCGACAATGACGAATTAAAGGCGATTGTGGAAGCTGATGATACACAATCTACGGCTGAATTAGCAGCAGCTTTCGACGTTAGCGTCAAAACATTATTGGTCCATTTGCGTCAAATTGGCAAGGTAAAAAAGCTTGACAAATGGGTGCCCCACGAACTCAATGATCGCCAGCGCGAAGTACGCGTCGAGACGTGCCGTGCACTGCTCAACAGACACACAAATGAAGGAATTTTGAACCGCATTGTTACCTGCGATGAAAAATGGATTCTGTTTGATAACCGCAAGCGCTCAGCAAGTTGGTTGGATCCTGGTTCAGCACCTAAACAATGCCCTAAACGAAAACTTATCCCTAGAAAAGTGATGGTCACTGTTTGGTGGTCTAGCGCCGGTGTGATTCATCACAGCTTCTTAGCAAACGGGGTGAGCATTACTGCAGATGTGTACTGCGAAGAACTGAACACAATGATGGAGAAGCTGGCACGTCTCCAACCAGCATTGGTCAATCGCTCGTCTTCGCTGCTCCTGCACGACAACGCGCGACCTCATACTGCACAGCAGACGGTCTCCAAGTTGCCAGACCTGGGGTTGGAAGCTCTCCCTCATCCACCCTACTCGCCAGACCTTGCGCCTACAGACTACTACTTTTTCCAGAATTTGGATAACTTCTTGGCGGGAAAAAAATTCAATACCCGAAAGGCAATACAAAATGCCTTTGAAGAATTTGTTGCCTCCCGTACAGCTGATTTCTTGAAAAAGGGCATCAATAAACTGCCACTGCGTTGGCAAAGATGCATTGATTGCTTGGGTGATTACTTCGATTAATACAAATAAAAAATACATTAAAAAATTTTTTCATACAAAACGGCAATTTCATAGGTAAAGACCTAATATAAGTAATGCTTTTGTAACATCACCGTGTTCGGATAATGAAGGCCCACCGCCTCCTCAAAATATAAACAGGCGAGCGCAGGCAGCACAGCAAAAGTCAACTCGAGCAAGAAAAGCAAGAAACCTGAAGATGAAAAAACAAGCGGATGAAATAGCTCAACTTAGTCTGCAATCCAACGCTACAAAAAACAAATACAACGGATGAAAAAACCACCAATTATCACACCCAACACTAAAGTAAATTCACTTGTAAGTGCAGCCCACAAACACAGAAACTATAAAGAAGAAACTGCTTTTCAGTGAAGTTGCTACTCAACAACTTAATGAAAATTTTACAAATCTCACCACCAACCAAGAAAGAAGAGTCTTTAGGAGAGTGTTAAGCGGGAAAATAGTAAAAAAAATATGTTTTACCGAAAGAAATGAAAATAAAACCTTTGAGTAACATAAGCAAGAAATCAAGAATGAAAAATAACCTTGTTTTTTTTTTTGTTTATCTCTTCCCTGTTCATAAAGTATCCTCCCCTGTACATCTTGTCTCTCCCCTGTACTGTGCATTTCCCCTGGTCACTTATAAAACGAGATAAAACCAACAAATTGACTGGCCACTTTGTAAACGTTTTCAACTTATCAGTTTCCATAAAAAAAAAATGTAACTTAAGTAAAATATATAAAAAAAGCCGTGCCGCCATTTCATACAACGAATTACCTCTTAACTTAGAATGACCCGTATCCCAGCAGTGGAATGAATTAGGGTTGTCGACGATTAATGTACTTGGTTCAATGATTACGATGTAACGTAATGGATAGATAGGTTTTAAAAAATAAAGGATATTAATTATTACTGACCAATAAATTACCACCAATTATAAATTCAATTGAAACACTATAATTACATTCAAGAATAGGATACATCAATATTTGGGCAGCTATCGAACGTGTTCCGGGAAATGATAGTTTTACATCGATTTCACAAGGGGAGTATTAACGTGAAACCATACATAATAATATGTTGTGGTCGTATAATATACTGTAGAGTATATCAGTATATCAGTGATTTTTAATCTTTTTGAATACAGGACCCCTTTACAAGTTAAAAAATTCTATCATCTAAATTATAGAGATCATACCATTCGTACCTATTCTAAAACATCCAACTCTGCATTTCTTAATCTACATTAATTAACACAACACTACTGTTGTAGAGCGTATGAGTTTGCTGCATTCAAATATTTAATTCGTCCATTACAGTACTTTGACTATTTGAAATATAAATAAATAAATAAGCTGACTCAAAACTTACCTGAAAATAATGTTGTTAAAAACCTTCCAGGCTCCGTCGACTTTGCTGAAATAATACGAGCAATTGTCTTGTGTCCCTACGTACGTATCCTTACATCCCACTCGAACGGATGGACTGACTCAAGTCAAACTTAACCTAATCCAAAAATAACGTCTATTATACGAGTAGTAGTGCTTCTGGGGCCCTACCGGCGAAGCTGGAGTCGATTCCTATCGAATTTTTTGATTGCTAAAATCAAACTTCCACTTAGATTTGTAGTACTTGTGTTTAGCTTACCTCGTAGTAGCCATGGAGCTCTACCAAGTAACCTGAAGAACTTTGTCAATAACTTAAAATTAAGACCTATTTCTCGAATCAACTTCAGCATCGGCGATATTGTCCCTGGTTAGTGTTAGCCGTTCGGTGCTTGGTCATATCATGAAACGATTTCTACTCGCTGATCGGGCCAGGGTACATTATGATCTTGTTTAATGGTAAGGTAATATATTTTAATGCTATAATGTCATGAATGATTCCATTTCATGGCATTTCGTAATGTGGCTCATGTACGATTTGACCATGAGTGCCACGAGATTCATTACTGGGTATTACAAAAGGCACATGATTTGTTTTTTGCATCTACAATACCCAAAGTATTATAATGATATGAAATTAATAATTTATCAGAATGCATATCAATCGTAATCAAACAATGCAACTCTGACCTCTGCAGATGTCGAAAGTAATGTTAAAGTTCGCTTGGCCGTTCACGGGCTGAAAACAAAAAGTTGTTTGAATTTTTACCTGATAAAATATCATGATGACTCATAAGTTATGAATTTTATTAATTATGAGAACTGATTCTTGGTTTATCTGAAGATTATTAATTGTCATTATCTTTCCACTTATATTATGCTCACTGCTGATCAGGGACCCTACAGGCTAAGCTAAAACTGATTCCCACCAGATATTTTAATTGCCAAAATCAAACATCAGCACAGATTTATGGTACTGATTCATCGACCATATTTATATCATCATCGTCATTAACAGCCTGTATCTTCCCACTGCCACCCACTTCCCATCATATACAATCCTCCACTTTTAGCATACAGCCGTTTTTTTGAGTTCTATTTTTAATTCTTATTTCTTTCAATTTATATTATCTTTTTATTATTCTTCATTATTAGATTCTAAAATAGGTTTATCATCATCATGGCGGCCTCTATGAAGTCCATTCTTGGATATAGGACTATTTCCTCCTTCTCCACTTCTGGCGATTCGGTGGTCGGCCTCTAGGTCTCCACTTCAGGATCTCTTGGTCAACGTTTCGGATACATTCTAGCTATGTGCCTTACCCATGTCCAAATAAGGTTCAAAAAGCGAAACTGTCGGCAACACCTAATCTATTTTTTGACCAACACATCCAAGGTTTTAGAAACTGACCATCCTTAATTGTTTCGTACATTGTGTATATATAATTATGTCCGTTGATTCGTCCGCAGCGAAATCGCATTAATGCGCCCACTTTGGCGGAACGGCCACGATCTCTATTTTCACTATTGAGCCCCGTTTCCGTCTGTCGGGTTAACCTCCATCCTGCAGGAGTTAACTGTTTAAAATTTAACCACTAGTGTTACGCGTTTGTTACTTGGTACTAGTTGGCTGTGTATTTTGTTTTAAATAAAGCCATTAAATTTGCATAATATACCAAAACTGTTCCGATGTGGTGAATTTATTTGAAGTTTTGTGTGTATTAAATTTTTACATGGAATCTTTTGTGAGTGGTTTAAATTTTGTGAATCAGTTTAATGATATGATCTTTTAGTGTAGTGGTCAGTGTAATGGGAATTGAGAACAAATTAGAAATGATTGAAACTAATATAGCTTTTTACGAAGAGCCTTTGGAAATAATGTGAGTGTCTACATTTGTAACTTTTATTGTCTTTTAAGTATATTAGTTAAGTATTGGTGTTATAGGCAATTTGATCTACACTACTTTGCGTACTTCCGCCACCAATATTTGACTTCCGAAAAATTACACCTGAATCAATTAACTATCTATTGGTGTTATATCTAGTTCAACGTCTATAGGCGCGCTGTAATTTGTTGGGTAGTTATTGAAACTGAGCCGTCACACTCGGGTATGTAGCGTGACGCTCGTTCGGATAAAGTCGGCAGGGAGGGAGCGATAGATAAAGTCGAAAGTCGTGTGCTGAAACACGGTTTTTTTTTATTTACATTTTTTTCTAATATTCCTTTTGTTCTATTCTATCCCTTTAGAGTTCATATAAGTATAATTATTTTAATTAACAAACAAATATTAAGTTTTATAAAATATACGATCTAGGTACTTGAGTACTGATTAAAGATTCTGTTCATTTTACATCTTCAAGGTGAAGGAAGTCGTGGGCATCATATCAAACAATTCTTCTGATCAAATCGCATTATATAGTAGGTAGAACATTCAAAGGGAGGCAGCCTCTTCTTGACTTGAGGCTCCACACAGTGTAAGCTTAGGGTCGTAAACAATTTGTGTTTAAAAATAACCACTGAGTGTAATTTTAAGTGTTTGCGGTCGTAGAGACTAACCGCAAGGGCCGCATCGCTCGCTCCGGTGACAGTGGTTCTCAACATAAAGTTGGTGTAGTCAACGCCGCAAACGTCGTAGCCGTTAGGCCGCAAAGTTTGTGAAAATCACTGTTTGTTGCCGACAGTGTTAAAAAAAGGTCTGTTGGTAAATTGCTTTAGGCAGCGATCCAATAAGTGGGGCATTATGGTACTACTGATCCTAAGGGCAAGTATGGTATCAGAAAGGGTATATTAAACCGAAAATGAGTATATCTTTATGAACAACTTTACCTTGGGAACATCTTCTAAATCTCACAAATCCTATACATTTCCTACAAAAGTCATCAGCTTGTCAAACATTTTTTGTGGTGATGTTGAACTCGTTTTTGTTTATAGTGAAGTTAACATAGGAAAATTATTAGTTCGTAATGTTCATATTGTATTTATTTATTTATTAATAACGATCTTGAAGTTCTAGAAACCCTTGTAATTCGAGAAGTGCCGCTCATTGCTTTTGTACGTTTACACGCCATCAGCTGGTTTAGGTTTAAACTTTGATAAGCTACAATATAGCTCGAAAACTAATTGTTGTGTATGTGTTATTATAGTCAATATCCGAAATCTAGGCTTTCCTAGGTTATACTAGTTAAATCTAAAAGCAAGTCGAGGTTAGGTTAGGGTTAGCTTGTGATCAACAAACTTGGTTTTGGAGAGGGAGGTGAGGTACCTTAAATTTAAGTAGTCAAGCCTAGGAGCGCCTAGATTCGGGTATTGACTATAACATATGTAAAATTTAACATTTTTCCATGTGTCGCTCATCTCTTTCCACTCGGTTTATATCGTAAAAGCTTATTTTCTTGAGTTTTTAAAGTTAAATACTATGTAGACTATAATTCTGCACCTGCCACCTGCTTGTGGGTCGTAACTAGCGTGGTGCACAGCAAAATAAATGAGCTCGTAAAGTTTGAGCACCGCTGTGTGGATGGCGAGCACATTTCCTTGGGTAGCAATTCTCATTATGAATTTTAAAGAGCATTTTTTTTTTGTAGAAATTGGCTTCTAAGTGGCAATACTGTAAAAAATGTACTATTGATGAAACATGTTTAGAGATCATGCTAGTCTCCCGGGAAATTCAGACTTATTTAATAGTGTTAGAAATTCTCACAGACCACTTCGGTGCCGAAATGTGAGGATAAATTCCTTGCCAATGGCAAGCAGAACGATTGTAGAAGGAAGCCGTTGGTATCATATCAAACTACTCCTCCGAACCACACCTTTACGATTAGTAGATTACAAAAAAGAGAAGGCAAAGTCTCTACTCTGACTTAATAAGAATAGCAAACTCCATTCATTCCATACATTCACAACTCACAAATTTACACGACCACCCCTAAAATAAAACTTACAAATAAACCCTAATAATAAAATTTGTAAATATTTTTATTTTGATGTAAATGACGTCGTCAATTCGACCGCTGCGGCGCTGACGCATCATATCGTCGGCTAATTTTAGTAAGTGTTACAATGACGATATGACGTTTGAGATGTTTTGTAAAGTAACTGATATTTTGTATTTAAAAAGTACTTACGATTATAATGTGAAACTTCGTAATTCTTCTGCAGAAATAGGATTACCAAAGACTTAAACTAGATTTTTGATAGGCTTTTCAGTGAGTTTCTAACAATATATTTATTTTTATTTATTTAAACTTCATGCACAGAATTGTACAACGACGGACTTAACTTTACAATTTACAAAGTGAAAAGTTTCCTTTTTCTATTTTAAAACGTGCTGGTAAATCCAAAATTTTATAGTTAAAATCCTAAGCCGGGTAAGAAAATGCTTATCTTTAAACCTACTCTTAGTCGATCATTATACATTTAGTAAAAAGAGAAATTAAGAGATTTATTTCTACCTTTATTACTTATTTCCTTTTTTTTTCTACCTCTTTGTAAATATTCTGCTCGATTTTAGATTAGTTTTAGTTTAATATAAATTAATTAAGTCTTTCAAGAGATTTATCATAATATAGTTTTATTATAGTTCTTTCTTCGTCATGAGTTTGTTGGATGTATCTGTCTATCGAAGCAGACCAGCATCTCTAAACGTCACGCAGTATAAAAATACATCGTCTGCCTCTTATAACCCAGTATCATTGCTCTTTGGAATATCACAGTCTAGAGACGCTCGGTGTTCCTTTCCCTAGCTGGAATATTTTGAAAATGTGCCTTGCAAAAGATTTATTCCTCCGACGTTATTATTCGTGTCTGAAAATGAGAGTGAAATTGAAACAAATGATTCTTGTGTGTACATTCGTTGCACAGAATCCAAATTAGACGTCAGACACTATAATGGTTGTAATATGTCACAGTAAGTCTTGGCAGCCCTTAATCATGACACGGAGCAGGGGGAATGAACCGACTAAAACGGCTAGATAAGATACTATCGAGATTATTCCAAAACTTATCGAATTTCTGCCCCCTACGAGAATTTGACGAGGGTTATTATGAACATCAGACAGATTCTAGCTAGACCGTCTCTTAAATTGATAAATATTATAAACACAGTCAATATAATCATTATCAGCCTGTATCTATCCACTGCTGGATATAGGCCTTTCCCAATGCTTTCCACCATATACCATCCTCTGATTTCTGCATCCAAAAGCTACCCAGCCTACTTTTTTGAGGTCCATTCAGATAAACACGGTGCGATTTTAAACTTCGCATGGATCTTTTTTGTCAGTTAGCTGGACCACTTTTTGTCGTGTATTTGAGTTTCTAAACATACCATACTATTATGGCACGTAACGTCACCTATTAAGCATAGTCACATATTGGGATCTCTATTCAGAAGATACAAAGTATTGTCATGGGCGAGAACATTACCATCGCCATAAAGACGAATTAATTTGAATGGTATAGAACAGAAACTCTCTTCGTGTCCTTGCGTGTCATAGTTCATTAGGGTCTTTGAGGAATTCTGATTGACTTTGAAATTTGTCAACACATGTTAGCTTTCTGAAGAGACCGCATAACGTATGCGGTTTTAACGGGATAACGCCTTATAAATCGATGAACGCCGGCTGCACGCACGAAAAAGCATAACTCATTGTCACACTCCTCCTGAACCGAGCGTGCAAGCGAGAGCGCGAAACAAGCGATAGAAAGGGTAGGCCTATGTTTCTTTAGACGTTATCACGTAAAATTATCGTCCGTAAACCGACTTTACAGACAACCAATTATTCTCTTCGAGATTGACACGTGTAGTTCATTGTCTCTTCAAATCAATTTCTCTATATGTCATTACCTCACTCAAAACTAATTATTGACGATTAATTTCCTCTTTCTCTCTCTCCAGTTGTAATAAGTGTGTATATTTTCAACTAGTCCCTCCTCGCTCATTGCCTCGACCTTGTTCCCAACAGTCCATCTCTCTAAATGCTCACAGATCAAAATATCATTACAAATACATATCTCGGTCGCAACCGTATCACGACGTGAATGAAATTGATTTGTATCTTTTCTCATTTCCGATCCACCCGTGCTATTTTAAACATCTGTCTCTGTCATTCATTCATTGTTACTTTTAAGAGGGAAGAGCACCGTAGTAGTCATTTCCCACTGCCGGTAATGTCATTACGCCGTGCGTCCCGTCGCGTGGGAATGTTTTCTTATCACATTAACACGCGTCTTGGTTGTCGATGTAGAAACACAGCTGTGTTCACATGTGGTGAACAAAAATACAGGGGTCGTGGATAAATTTGAGATACTTTATTATAGCTATGGTTATGTAATACTGGTAATACCTATAAGATACTATTTAACGTAACATCAAATAAATACATCGCAAACCTAAACTAACCTATTTTGCACATAAAAAAATACTTATTGCACATCAAATGCATGATTTGAAGCGCGATCAGATTAATTTAATGTGCAAATCAGTTTTTTTTTGTGGATCAATTGAATATTTTCCATACCTACCTTAATAACTGATCGTTAAACTCAAGTCTATTTTTTGCATTTGTTGGTTTGTCATTTAATTCGATAGCGTCATTGCGCATGTTAGTCTAATCTCTAATTGAACACACAAGTTAAGCAACCGCGACCGTGGTCTGTCTATTGATGGGTTCGTTTTTGTCGAGCTCTTCAATCGGAGGCCACGTTACGCCGTTAGGAGGTCCCGGCTGCTGTCATTAGATGACAGCATGCAAATGACATTGTCAAGTGACCTTTGGGTGGTTTTGAAAAGTGCATTTGCTAACTCGCTGTGGAGTTATATGGTGGAGTATGCTATAATTGAGAGGAGATCCGTATCCCAGCAGTGGGATGACTAAGCGTTGATGACGATGTATGTATGATGTTTGTAGGGTTTATAACTCAGTTTTTGATACCAACAAACAACCCAATATCCAACAACAATGTGCTGTTCTATCCAAAAATAGCCTAAACTATTTCCTCGCTTTGTATATTTCCGGAAACGGAAGCCGTGTTCATAACCGCTACATCAAGTTGGCAATACTGATGTAACTATCGATATCATTCTATTTTCCCTGAATCGTGTTATCTAATCAGTTTGATATTTATAAACAGCGTGGAACTAAAATAACTTTAACCGTGAGTGAATATAGGGTGGAACATTAAATTTTAATGGGATATTTCGTGAAAAATATGATATATTTTATAGCTGACCCGGCAAACGTTGTTTTGTCCTATAAATTTAGGGGTTGATGGTAGAAGGGTGAAAATTTGAAGTTGTATATATACTAAATACTAGATCATAACAAAATAAATTGTCAATAAAATAAAATAAAATATTTAGGGGTAGGTCACCCTTATCTGTTTGGGTATGAAAAATAGTACCCTCCGAAGCACAAGGGCTCCGAAGCGCAGGAGGTGCTCAAGATAAATAATCCCATCTATGGACAAGCTACGGTGGACGTTGCTTAACTTGCGTGATCGATTAGACTGGCACGTGCAACGACGCTATTAAGGTTCTCATTCTAGATTCTAAGACATAACATTCAATATTATAGTAGCAGTATTTTGAGTATGTTATTATAGCCAGTGCAACAAATAAATAAATAATATTTTCTGGACAATTTACACAGCGCCATCTAGTCCCAAATTAAGCGAAAAGCTTGTACTATGGGTACTAGACAACTGATAAATGTACTTAAATACATTTTTTTTTGTAAATACATACATATAATACATAGGAAACATCCAGACCAAGACAAACAGACATGTTCATGCACACATATATTTGTCTTGTGCGGGAATCGAACCCACGACCCCGGAGTCAAAGTGGACATGGTTAGCCATTCTACAACCGGGGTCGTCAACAAGAAAGTCGAATGCGGTAAAAATACATTTTGTCTTAAATATTATTTTGTGTTTTGCTATTTTCAGACTTAAAATGGGGGATGGCTCGGGGTGCAGCGTCTCCGGTGACTGCGGCTCGGTTTCGCATTCGACCAGTTATATCTCTATAGGGCCGTCGTCATACATGTACCGTAAAAACAGGCGAGTCTAACTTTGTCTTCATTCCGTCTTATGACAAAACATGGTTTACCAGAATAGGGACATCCCTAATCGGAAGTATTACACGACCAAAACAATTGAACATTCAACTACAGTGTACGTTATGTAGGAATGTGTCTATCGGTTTGGTCGAGTAGCACTTATCTAAAAGGTTTAACCATGGTTGGTATAAGTTGGACTGGGTTTCTGGTATACGTGTTGTTGTGTTCCACAGAATGTGACGTATGCAGTGTATCCCCGGCATAAGACCTTGTGATGTGACCCTGAAAGGTGGTGAAAATAGAGAAAAAAAATATCCACGTAAATATATATACAACGTGTAACTCCAAGTACGCAAAACCTCAAACACCCCAACTGAGTTTTATTACTATAAATTAAAAAGAAAAAAAAAATACTCGGAGATATGGACACTTTTTTGTTTTCCTAATAATTCTAATAGTTTCTGAGCTCTGTGGCGCTTTCTTATCAAAAAGACGCGCCAATGATAGGCAAATATTAATATTAAAGAGCAAGCATCGCGTCAATGACGCGTAATCGCCGCTCTCTGCACGGCGCTTAAGACTTTTTGGACGCGACTATTACGTTTGTTTACCTACTTCACATTTTCTCGTTTGATTAATTATTATTTTTCAAAATCAGTTACTTTAAAAATGGATGAAAATTATGGAATTGATTCTACTCATGATTCTGAACAAACTATTTTTAGGTTTTGCGTACTTGAAGTTACACGTTGTATATTTAAAAAAAAATATGTTTTCTATTTTTTTTTTTTCATGAATTAACATTTTCATTTTTCACTAAGGACTCTATGTGAAATATCGATTTCTTTCAAAGTAATTGGTCGAGTTCGTTGAAATACAAAAAAATAATCGTATTAGTGAGCAATGAGAATACAATACCAATTAAACAGCAAAAAATTTGTTTTTACTGTGATTTTAGTCACAAAATGTATATTTTCACTGAATTTTTCGACATATATAGAGTCCTTAGAGAAATATATAAATCTTAATTCATAAAAAAAAAAAAATAGAATAGAAGTATTTTTTTTTTTTAATATTTTTTTTTCGACATATTTTGATCTATTTTCACCCTCTTTCAGGTTTACACTTTATCCTGGGACACCCTGTATATCAGAATATACTATATACTATATATCGTCATATTCTGTGACATTTATACTCTATCAATTGACGCAATAGAGTACTATTAAATTTGATGTTTACAATGGCCCATGCAAGAACAAAATAGTTACATAATTTGTATGGATTGGTATTTGGTCTATGGGTAGGTGTATGATTCTAAGGAGAAAAACGACTTGTTTTTTTTATATTGTCCAAGTGCGAGTCGGAGAGTGAAGAGTTCCGTATCATCTTAATATGTATATAAAAATTTCGTGTCACGTTGTTTGCCCGCGGAGGAATCCTAAATTACTGGACCGATTTTAATAAAATTATCACGGTTCATGAGATACAGCCTGGTGACAGACGAACGGACAGCGGAGTCTCAGTATTAGGGTTCGTTTTAACCTTTGGGTACGGAACCCTAAAAATGAGGTAAACGTAAATGAGGTAAACCTAATCATTTATTTTCCTATATAAAAACAAATTGACGACTCTTATAACATTTTTTTTTAATGTGTGAACGGCTTCTTTAGTGGAAGAAAAATGCTAAGGCTCGGATGCTCGGTACATGGCTATGATGACATAGTATATTGTTTATTAACAGGTACATCGTTATCGTGGAATGTTTTAAGCCTGATTGTCCGTGCGCACCTTACAATTAGGTAATACAATAGTGTTCGAGCAAAACACCCGATATGTTAACTGTATGAATCAGTCTCATGTACAAGGTTACAGTTTGCATACAAACAAGACTGTTTTCAGTCGATACATAGGAAAATTTCCTCTAAAACAATAGGTGTAGAGTCTACAGATTCGTTTTTAGGTACCATTATTGTTTTGTAATTTTAATTGATATGTACCTGAGTGATACCATTCGGTGTCTGGAGTCTCGTAAGACCGGGTTGTCGCGTGGAATTTTTATGCAGTTCCAATAAGTGTGCAAAATTTCAAAGTCGCTAGACTAATTTGTGGGTGATAATTATAGTGTATACGTTTTGTGCGTTAAGTGTGACCTCATTTGTGGGAATATTAAGCGTTTGTGCGATTACATTATATTGTAAAATAAATTTTGGTAGATTAATTTGCCGCCGTGTGGTTTCCGGCAGACTAGAATAGAATCACTTCGTTCCGTCCCGTGGATGTCGTACAAGACGACTAAGGGAAATAAATTATCAAGTATCGATCAGGCCTCTCCAACCCGTTTGGCCAGCGTGAGGAGTGTAGGCCAAATCCTCCTTCCGTCTAAGACGAACGAGAGAGGGTCGTGCTCCTGTAGTAGAGACTAAAATAGACCTGATGATGAAGATGATGAGATTGATTTGCATCAGGATCATCAGTCTGACGGCTACAATGTCACTACTACAGTAGAAGGTCTTGGTTTCGGGTGACCAGAGGGCTGGCCTATATCTAGGTCAAAATATTTCCATCGCCATACAGCGTGAAAAGGGGATCTTTTGTCCACCATCCTCGACAATTGTCGAGACAGTTAATCTTATGATATTTTTTTTCATACTCCGTCGTGTGACAGTCAAGCATACGGCCCAGCTGATGTGAAGCGGTTACCGTAGCCATATTAACGCTCGCAACATGAAATATCACTCGCGCGCCTCCACTGCCAACGCAGCAACTCGTTCCTTTCTGGCAACCTCACTCACTCGCAGGGGCACAACAACCCTCAAGGGAATTGTTATTTGGTTGCTGTATTCTATGAGGTGGAGGTACTTCTCTAGTCAGTGAGCTTACAAAATACGCAAAACCTACCTTTCTTTTCGCCAGAGAACCGTTTGTCAATCAGCAGGTTTCACCACGAGTTTGGCTTTTGTTCAAAGGTAAGCCTCTAACACCCCCAAAGATGAACCACTTCCACCCTAAGTCTTTAGCTCTGCTTGTTAGAAGATAGCAAAATTTTAACGAAGCCCTAAATATTTCTGGAATATAAACTATCGTATATACCTACATATATAACCTTCTTTAACTGCAAGTGAAAAAAACTTTAAAATCAGATTACAGTGCTACAAACTTATCTGACCCGGTGGCCAAATTTAGAACTAAAGCCGCCATCTTGTAATGTACTATTGCCAGGTACAATTAATTTACTTACCTCGTATGCACATTCCATTGAGGTGTATTTTTTTAAATACATATCTTTACACTATCTTTTTCTACACATATTTCATTTCTTACAATAAAAAATCGTCAACGAGTTGTTTCTGTGCAATATTATAAATCTCTAATATTATATAATAGCTATGATCGCGACTTAACGTGGTGCATTTTTAAAACTAATCAATAAAAAATAGAAGGGAATTGATATTTAATTGAAACACCACACAACACAATTATTAAGTATATCAATGCTATTATTTTAATAGTGTATATATTTCTTTGATTTCTATGTTTCCTCTAAAACGGGCGACGTTTCGTTTAATAGCAACACCTAAGTCGATCGTACCGCCCCCGCCTCCGGGCCAGATAAGTTTGTGGCACTATACCTGTTCTAAAGATTACCACAGACAAACAAAGTAAACTCTATATGTATAGATTCATAACGTTACAAGAAAATGGGCTTATTTCCATAAATCATAGAAAAACAATGCCTCCACCGGTTACTGTTTTAAAAATTCTAGAATATTAAGATTTATTTTTATCTAAGTAGGTAATAATGTTAATCAATTCCCAATTATAAAAACTCGTTGGAAACAAAAACACATCCTCAAACATAATTATCTTATAAAAAAAATCTCACACGACAATTGCGTTCCGTTTCATCCTTCGGTATGAATTAAAACGCCGTTTGTTTACTATCCGTTATCATTGACCGTGGGACGAAACGCCGCAATCTCAGTAATCGACCACATGATAAAGTCGAGAAGTTGTAAACTGATGTCCATTGAATAATCTCTGAAGCAGAAGTAACTACTGTATGGTATTAAAGGAGCAATGTATATGTAATCGTAGCGAAGTTATCCTGCCAGTTTTAATGATGTAACAGACAGTGTCGGTGGTTTAGTGGATAGATCAGTTGATAGTTTAAATCTGTGTGGACATGACATCTAAGAGGAATAGGAGGAAATATAGGCGGGGGAGGTGCAGAGGGAAGATCTACCATGTGCTGCAGTTTTTTGGGTAATGTATTTTTTTTTTGTCTTTATTTGGTACTAAAAAAAAAGTGGTTTTTTTTTCAATCATTTACCGTTCGTGCGGCACAGCTTTGGAACAAACTGCTTGGGCATGTTAGAGATACTGTATTGTTGCTACTGTTAAAAAAGAAGCTAAGGGAGCACTACCTTACTCGTGACGTGTGATCAGTTTAAATTAGTACTTTATTGTAAAATGTTATGGATAGCTGGCTTGACTCCCAGCCATGTACAATTCTTTATGTACAGTAGGGTTGGCTGAAAGAAATCTCTTGAAGAGATAAGCTTACCTTAGTATACTTGTCTGTTAACTAAGTAATTACTGTATTTGTTGTTATGCAATAAAGAATATATATAATAAAATGTTGGTTGAAGAAGTAGGTTTTGTTTTAAAATTCAGGAATACTTAAATAATCTGCAAATATAAATATGGCTGGACATGTTAACTGTTATGAAGTCTCTTCATATAAAAATGTAGCACAAATACAATATCTGTACATTGAAGATATTTGAAAAAGAAAAAGTAACTCGTTGCTGGGATTTTTAGAATCAATAGCAAAATTAATGTATGTAATTTTTGGCATTTTTGTGTATTTGTTTATTAATTAGTTGGTTAAAACTCTACTAACACTACTGATTAGAACAGGGTATACCCCAAGTTGGTCCCATATAAATTTGAAAAAAAAAATTCAAGACTAAGGGTAGGAAAAAAGAGCATGATTGATTGTTCACTCGCTGATTATAATGTAAAACCACGCATAACTTTTCACAGAGTAGTCCGATTTTGATAATTCTTTTTTTATTGTTATACTTAACATCAAATATTAATTTATGGTATACCTGGACCGGAATTTACTATTAAGGTAACTAATCAGCAGACCGCTGTATTGTCCAGTGTCGCATCGTCATTGAACTTGACATTACCTCCCACAGACACGCGAGCAATGCGGCCATAAAGCCATTGGCCATTACTGATGACATTCTGTGGCGCTCGTGGCCAGTTTGCTGCCTACAGATGTACGATTGAATGCATAATTCATATTCATTTACCAATTTTGAGGTTATTATGGCCGGGGGCCCCATATCGGTTAAGCGGAAGACAGAGAACACACGAATATAGTAGTTATTAAAATGTGTGTTTTTAATTGTAAGCTGTAAGTAACTGGAAAAATGTACCTCCACCTCACAGAAATACCGCAGCCAAATAACAATTCCCTTGAGGGTTGTTGTGTTCCGGCGAGAGAGTGAGGTCACCAGAAAGGAAGGAGATGCTGCGGAGGTGGCGGCGCGCGAGCGATATTTTATGTTGCGAGCGTTATATATGGCTACGGTTACCGCTTCACATCAGGCGGGCCGTATGCTTGTCTACCACCGACGTAGTATAAAAAAAATGGAGTGGATGGATGTAAACGGGACAAAATCGTTTGCTAAATATGTAATCAGTATTCATTATCAGCCTGTACTACCCACCGCTGGATATAATAGGACTTTTCCCAATGCTTTCCGCCATATGCGATCCTCCGGTTTTCGAAATGTATATAATATATACTAACTATTCATTTACTCGTACACGTTATCGTCTATCTATGTAGTAACCCGGTGGCCTTAACTAGTAGGACTCCGGATTATCTGCTATCTGGACGAACTACACTAGATTAGGCTAGATTAGCTTGTTTTAATTAGTCATAACTTGTGAGTAATAGTGCTACTAGTTGTACTCGGTAATCCAAGGGCCATAACTTATAAGTTAGGATTAGGAATTTAGTAAAAAAGTCTAACGTAATTCCGATGTATGCCTTTGTTCAAAAATAAATTTACTGTTATTCATATGTTCAAACACAATTTTTAATAGCGACGTCGTAGCGGCATAGTCAAAAAAAGGAATAGTAATCCATCTTCACAGTACTATATCGTGAGACCATTGACAAAAACTAGTATGTAGATTTTCCTAAACAGTAATGTCTATAATTACGGGACTTTTCTAGTTTTTCGGGCCATGAGGCAACCCTATACCATTATTAAATTACATAACTTTTAATATTTGACGAGCTCGGTGGTCGAATGGCTAACAATGGCTACTGTACTTACTTACTTACTGTACTCCGAAGTCGCGGGTTCGATCCCCGCACAAGATATCTGTGTGCATAAACTTTTCTGTTTGTCTTGCTATAAAAGTTTTCTATATTATCACTATAGTGCTATCTAAGTGCTTTATCCAAGGAATTCTTTATTCCAAGAAATAAAGAATTTTTGATTTGATTTGATTTGATATATACTATTTACAAAAAATATATATTTAAGTATATTTATCAGTTGTTTAATACACACATAGTACAACCTTTGCTTAGTTTGGACTAGATGGTAGTGTGTAATTTGTCCAAGAATATTTATTTTATTTATTAAATTAATACAAAAAAAAATTGAACAGTTTATTTTCTGAAACTATTGTCTGAAAAATTGGAAAACCCATTTGTTGAGCATTGGGTGCGAAATCATCTTCGCACTCAAGGCTCAAAATCGCCGAGGCCGGGCTCACATTGAAGTCTCTCCCCACTGTATAGTTATAGTTACTAACATAGTCTGTAAGTTTCTTTGTCACTAACATTATGGATTGTAAATACAGTGTAAAAATATTGTCAATCTGAAAATATGATATATATATATATATATTACAACGCGCTAATTTCTGGCGCTATCAGTCAGATTTAAAATAATATTTCCTTTGATAGTCCTTTTCTTGACGAAGTTTATAGGCTAGCTTCTGCCCGCGGCTTCGCCCGCGTTTACAATAATATATATATAAAAAATATATACACACAAATAACGTAGCTTTCTATTGGTAAAATCATTTTCAAAATCGTTTCAGTGGGTCGAGAGATTTACCCCCTACAATCTCAAACACTTTACCTCTTTATAATATTAGTTCAGATTTTAATTCACTTTACAACAATTAGGAACAAAAATGGTGGGTGAAACCGTGTGAGCACAGTTAGTATTTTTATAAATCATGAAACAAATTAATCCATGAATATTAATGTGGCATTTAGTTAACCACAGGGTTAACTGCTGACTTATCGGTTGCTAAACTTTCATATTCATGTATACATGTTATGTTTTGTTATGATTGATAGATTATTTTTCTGCGAAAGATTATTGGCGTGTGAAACGTGAAAGTTAGTTAGATCGTTAGGTGCCTGTATTTTGTATTGTAATCTTTTTTCATGTCAAGAATATCTATTAATATAATCTATTAACCGACTCCAAAAAAGAGGAGGTTCTCAATTCGGCTGTATGTTTTTTTAATGTTTGTTACTTCATTACTCCGTCATTTATAAACCGATTTGAACAAAAACTTTTTTATTTCAAAGAGTATACTTCCAGATTTGTCCCATTTTTTTTTTCATATCGCAAATTGGACTGTTGAGTAATTTGTGATAGATTGTGGAGACGGTTATTTTTTGTTAAAATTATATCAATTACTTAGTACCCATAGTACAAGTTTTGCTTAGTTTGGAATTAGATGGCCGTGTGTAATTTGTATTAATTTGTATCATAACATTACTGGACAAGTTTTTTTGATTGTGTTCCACGCTACTGAATCTCGAAATCATTTACCGGCATCGTTCCTTACCATCCAAAACAGTTAGTTAAAAGACGAAGCCCTTAATTGTACGCAATTACAAGCCTTTGTTTATTATTTTAATCGTGATTTTGTGGGGTGACCCAGCCGACCAGATCGGACGGTGATGCAATGGTGACCGACAGGCACGTGAGGTGATTTCCAATGACTTATTATTCTACTGACCACCTACACGATTAATTTCAATAGGTAATTAAATATATTTTATTATATATAGCCTTCGAGAGTACCAAGGTAGCATGCAGATGCAACACACATCTCAATTTACTGCAGAAACTACATACTTGTCTTTTATTAGCAAAAAACGGACTATTTATTTGTTTTATTGTATTACCTTCGGCACGCCGCTTCACATGCGTAAACCTAGTGCTGGGACAACACGTATCCTATACATCAGTCCAGCCCCCTTACCACCATCTCTTATTGCGATTCAATAACTGAATACAATGCTTATTCATGCCAATGAATAAGCATTCTATTCAGTTCACCTTTGAAATAGAGTCGCTTATTCATTGGCAAGAATCGCAATAAGAGATGGTGGTAAGGGGGCAGATCACCTTTTTGACATGAATACGTCTTTAAAATTGCTTCCATAGGGAGGAAATTCAATAAATCGAATATTAAACAAAATCGGGGGATACAGTTTGGTGTTGCAACTACAAATCTATCATCTCCATCCAAAATTCAATCACAACACTGGATAGATGAAGGATCAAAGAATTTATTATGCTAAGTAAGGACTATGGAACTTCGCGTGCGGGGGAGGGGAGGGGAAGCGTGTCCATGACACAACGGCACTCCATTTTTGTATCTATAAATTTGGGGTGTAAATGATTCATCAACATCTTTGAATCAATTCAACTTCACCTCCACGTGATGCACCCTGCTGAATGACATACGAGGCTCTGGCGAAAAGAGAGGTAGGGCTTAGCGTATATTTTAAGCTGCCGGACTGGGGAAATACCTCACAGAATACCGTAGTCAAATAACAATTCCCTTGAGGGTTGTTGTGTTCCTGCGAGTGAGTGTGGTCACCAGAAAGAAAGAAAGAAAAGAGTATAGCCTAGCAACGGATCGGCGACCCTTGGTGTTGCTGATCTCCATGGGCGGTGGTGATTGCTTTTCATAAGGTGACCCACATGCTCGTTATTATAGTTTTGTTTTTATATGATCATCTTAAGTGTCTCTTTTTTAGACTCTTTGCATGTCCTGCACTCTGGGCTATCAACAAGTCCCATCTTGTATAGGTGCCCATAGCAGGCATATTGAAATGGCGAATGCTTAGGAGATATACTTATGTGTCAATTTGAAATGTTGCGGTATAAAGTTCAAGGTGCAACATGCTACATGTATCATGAATATTAATTAATTTGCAATGTAAATGAGGTATATGAAACTCATAGCTTGACACTGTAAAAATACATATATATGTCGACACTGACAATAAATTAGTTAATTTTCATCACCTGTCAAAACAGCTATTTTGTATTGGATGGATACTAGCTGTCCTGTCTTCTTAACAATGAATATTGAATATCGTTTGACAGAACGGTCAGTCATTTTACAGTTGGTAAAATGACTGACAGTTCTGTCAAACGACAAAGTTTTCATTAAAAAAGTTATTATGGTCAGTCAGGTCAGTTCAGTTTTCTTATTTTTTTTAATTTTCCGCGCAACTTTCTTATATTTTTCTTTCATAAGTACCTTCTCCTGATAATAACAAATACAACATAAAAAGAAATAGTGAAATCGGTCCCGCCGTTCACGCGTGATGCGATGACATAGGGAAATTGACATTAATTTTTATATATATAAAGTATATAATGTTTTTCTTTTGTTTCAGAGGGGCGGTGTGTGAGTGTCGCACCGCCATGTCTCACCACAGCGATGAGCAGGCCCTGCACACAGTCACATCGGACTCCTTCTGGGAGCCGGGCAATTACAAACGGACGACAAGACGCATAGACGAAGGCCACAGATTATGTAGCGAGCTACAGGCACTAGTTCAGGAGAGATCGGACATAGAAAAAACATACGCTAAGAGTTTGAGAGGGTGGGCGAAGAAATGGAATGACCTTATCGAGAAAGGTGAGTGACTTAGTACCATTTTTATACATTAAGGGTCTTTTTAGACTCATGCGTTTATCGCCCCGCTTGCGGATTTCTCATAGTATAAAAACGCATGCAGGTAATTTACTATGACAGATCCCGCATGCGGGATGAAAAACGCACGACTTTAAAAAGGCTCTAACAGTCGGTCATACAAATTATTATCCCCAATTTTAATCCCTCAGGGGATGCTTTTAAAAAATACCTTAGTGCACACTTACATATTTTATGGAAGCTGTTTGAAAAATTTCATGCTTGTTCCTGTGGTGTGTTGATTTTTCGACAGGGCCGTATTAAGGGATCGCTTAATTCGACCCTGTCGAAAAATCCGGCGTTATTGCAAAAACTGTTACTTATAGCAATAAATACGCCGTATATCTAAACAGTAACATTTTAAGTGTGGACTAAGTGACCTAAAAATAATTTATTGTATTCTCTAGGGAAGTTAAGGGAGAATATCTATAGAGGAAAATTTACAATCTCATCTCTGTTTACGAGCTATGTTTTTTTTTTCAATGGCGGCATTAGCCTCGTGTAAGTACTGTGCACCTTTCATCACTAACATTGCAATCTGTAACAACAATTCTCATACCCAGTTTATCAGCTACATAACAAGTTTCCTAGGGGGCCGCATGTCATGGGAGTAACTAGTGTAGTGACCAAACAAAATTGTGTAAGCCGAGGCCGAGCAACTCTTGCTGTTCTTAGCCGAATATGTAAACAAACTCAAGTTATTGCACTTTCACGAATAATTAGAGTTTATAACTACGTTATGCAAAGTACATATGCGTGTATCTTTGTATATCGTAAAGTTTAACTGGTACAGCGTTATGATATAGCATTAAGTCAGTAATAATAATAATAATTTATTTATTGTGCTCTCCACAAAGATAAAAGGAATATTAACTAATGCAGCTTAAAGACGTTTAGAAGTTCTAAATTAAACCTTAACATACTGTGCCTTAACTGTGGAGAGAACTGGTGCCTGAGCTAGGTAGGCAGAGTCGCCTAGAGCTAGGAGACGCCTAGTATTTTATTATTATATATGCATATTATGTTTATTATTACTACATTTTTCTTTATTAAATCATCTATTTTCTAATGTTAACGGCAATAAGTAGCTATTTTTCCAGTGTTCTGTTTTTTCACAAGGCCGAAATTAAAGCCGAAGTTTTGGTCAATCACTAGTGATGTAACAAAATGTCTATAATAACGGGCTATCCGTTGCGAGAAAGCTCGATTAAAATACCATCTCTGTGAGGTTCTAGATGGTCTGTTACAATGTTGCCGAGTACTGGGGTGCAGGTTTGATGTCTGAGTAATGACTCGTAATAACATAATATACTCTGTGTGTGTTAAGTATTAACAAACAGAAACATTTTACTGGATAATTAAGAAAAAGAGCGTGAGGTGTAAATGGTGTTCAGCATAATTTCAGAGCCAAAAACAACGTCATAAATCAGGGCTGTCCAAAACATATACCTATATGACCTAGGCCAATACGAATTACTACTAGGCCAATAATAAATAGATTGGAAGGCCGCAGAAACAAAAACCTGCTTAAAAATTTTGTATAAAAAAATAAAAATACCGGGATGAGAATAATATACAGTACTGTACGCACAAACTTGTTATCTTCTTAGTGTAATAGTAGTAAATTTCGTGTCACGTTGTTTGTCCGCGAGGGAATCCTAAACTACTCAACCGATTTTAATAAAATTTTGAACAGTGTGCAGTTTGATCCAACTTGAGATCCAACTAGGATATTTTTTAACTCATCGAAAAAATTAGGCCAGCTAGTAACAGTTTTTTCTAAGAATATACAAGTTTCCATAAGATTCATTGTACAAAAATTATAGCGGTAGATCAAAATCACTTCGAGGGTCGCACAAATACTGGTAGAGGCCGCGTTTCTTGTTTTGTACAGCCCTGGACTAAAAACACAGTATATAAATATGAAAAATTTACATTTGTTTGTTTGTATAGAGTTTATTGTACTATGAAAGTAATTTGTTTTCTCGAAGACACTATGTTCTTTTAATCCGAACTTTCGTCCGAATTTTCGGACTTTTGCTTCGTAGTAGGCCCCCCGAACGTTTCTGCCCTATGTTGTGAGTTCTGTAATACATAGCGTGGCCTGTCCACTCACACTTCAGCAGTGATTGATCTGCCCACTCCCGCTTCAGCAGTGATTATGATGATTACTACAACACGGAAAGCGTCTATGAAATCTTACTTATTATTAAATAAATAAATAAATATTCCTGCCCTCTTACCACCATCTCTTATTGCGATTCAATAACTGAATAGATTGCTTATTCATACCAATGAATAAGCGACTCTATTTCAAATCGAATAGAGTCGCCTATTCATTGGTATGAATAAACAATGTATTCAGTTATTGAATTGCAGTAAGAGATGGTGGTAAGGGGGCTGGTCAAATTACACACGGCCATCTAGTCCCAAACTAAGCAAAGCTTGTACTATGGGTACTAGATAACTGATATTATACTTAAATACATTTTTTTTGTAAATACATACATATAATACATAGAAAACACCCAGACCAAGACAAATAAACATGTTCATGCACACAAATATTTGTCTTGTGCGGGGATCGAACCCGCAACCTCGGAGACAAAGTGGCCATTGCTAACCATTCGACTATCGGGCTTGTCATTATTGCAAGAAATTGTGTAGGTAATAGAACATGCGGTGACATTTCTTAGTGGGATAATAACTTGATTACACAATATAAGGGCCCTTGATGCCCGCATGCACTCGGCCGGAAACGTATTAATAAGTCGCTGATTGGTCAAAGCCTATCAAAGAGATTACATGGGTCGTTATGAAAGATAAACGCATTATACACTCGTCAATGGGAGATATGCGTGTGCATTTTATTAGGTACTTCGTCATCAGGTCATTTTAGTCTCCACTACAGGAGCACGGGGGTGTCAGTGGTTCATCAACATCTTTGAACCAAAGCCAACTTCACCTGCACGCGGTGCACCCTGCTGACTGACAAACGAAGCTCTGGCGAAAAGAGAGGTAGGGAGCGTAATTGTAAGCTACCCGACTGGGGAATGTACCTCCACCTCACAGAATACCGCAGCCAAATAACAATTCCTTTGAGAGTTGTTGACGGGTTGGGGAGGCCTGATCGATGTTTTATAATTCTAGGTACTTAAATACGCATAATAAAGGTCGGTTTTATTGCAACTTTTTTTAATACGCAGTGTCGAAAATAAACAAACATAAGCCGATGTAAAGCGGTTACCGTAGCATACAGACGTTTGCAATATTGGTGTATTGCCCGCGCTAACACTCTGGCTGATGACCGCACTCACTCGCAGGAATACAACCATCGTCATTTATATACACTTGTGTAGTATATGGCTGAGGGTTTCTTTGAAGTGGAGGTAATCCCCAGTTTGGTGTAATGTGCCCTATCACTCTTTCGCCAGATAGCAAGTGCGAGTGAATGTTTTTAGAAGTTGTTGCGAGTGAGTGAGTTCATCCGAAAGAAAGGAAGGAGTATAGGCTGGCAACCGATCGGCGACCCCTTGGTGTTGCTGGTCTCCATGGGAGGTGGTGATTGCTTTCAATAATATGACCCACATGCTCGTTTGTCCCCCACTCTTTTAAAAAAAAACTTGATTACGTCATCAGCTGTATTTTGTATTGAATTTGACAATCTATAGTAACGTAGTGTTGATTATGTACCTACCAGTCACGATAAGAACATACCTGATAGTTTTCTACCATGCTCCGATAATAATAATTATAATAAGAATTATAATGAGGTGACGGTCGAAGAGTCTCAACCGTCACCTCGAGAGGCTCTCGCTTGGCGGTTGGGTCAAGAGCCGGATACAGAAGGCGGTTCCTCTGGACACGGCCCGCATTGTGAGGAGATTCCTCACTCTGGAGCCCTGACCACCGGTAGCTTGGGTCTTCGCCCCGCTATCGATGGGTGCCCCTTTTTTATATTTTTAAATGTATTTTTTTATATATGATTTAGATTTAAAAATGTAAAAAAATGGAGAAATATAAATAAATGAGATTATAATAATAATTATTATTATCGGATTAATTAATAGTAGGTGTCACGCTCTACTGGGACCGGTCTATTATCACTGACATGACTATTCTCGCAATTAGACCTGATATTGTGGTATTAAACCGGGTGACGAACCGTACAATTCTCGTTGACGTCACCATTCCCCATGATGAGAACCTCGTTAAGGCCGAGAAAGAGAAACTTTCTAAGTACTTGGACTTGGCCCACGAGGTTACCAACATGTGGCATGTGGACTCAAGGATTATTGTTCCGATAGTCGTGTCAGTAAACGGACTTATAGCTAAGAGCTTCGACCATCACCTCGAGAGGCTCACGCTAGGCAGTTGGGTCAAGAACCAGATGCAGAAGGCGGTTCTTCTGGACACGGCCCGCATTGTGAGGAGATTCCTCACTCTGGAGCCCTGACCACCGGTAGTATGGGTCTTCGCTCCACTACCGGCAAGTGCCCCTGTTTTTTTATATTTTTAAATGTATTTTTTTATATAGGTATATACCTATTTATATTTAAAAATGTAAAACGGGAGTAAAATGAGAAATAAATAATAATAATAATTTTATTTATTCTCATCTCACTCAGTTTTTTTCTTTTTTTTTTTCTTTTTATACTACGTTGGGTGGCAGACAAGCATACGGCCCGACTGATGTGAAGCGGTTGCCGTAGCCATATTAACGCTCGCAAAATAAAATATCGCTCGCGCGCCGCCACCCCCGCTGCCAACGCAGCATCTCCTTCCTTTCTGGTGACCTCACTCACTCGCAGGAACACAACAACCCTCAAGGGAATTGTTATTTGGCTGTGGTATTCTGTAAGGTGGAGGTACATTCCCCAGTCGGGTATCTTACAATTACGCTCCCTACCTCTCTTTTCGCCAGAGCTTCGTTTGTCAGTCAGCAGGGTGCACCGCGTGCAGGTGAAGTTGGCTTTGGTTCAAAGGTGTTGATGAACCACTTACACCCCAAAATCAGTCTTCGTATTACGAAATAAGAATGCCATTTAACAGATTAATATTGTGTGAGAAGCTGGTGCCTGATGTAGGCTTGACAAGCCTGTATAAGTAAACATTTATGTTAACTGTAAGTCAACATAAAATCCCTTATAATAAAAGATGTATGTACTGGTGTTTGCGGGAATACAATAAAGTGACATATATACAACTGTTATATATATGGAGTGTAAGTGAAGTATGGAATGTAAGAGTTATACTACTACACATGTACAATCTAGTTAGTCTATGCCTAGAGTGTCATTATGTCAGGCATCCAACCAAATTATTGCTTCAGATAATGCTGCCAACGGCATAGATTCCTCGATTTGTGGGGAATGTAGATTGGAGTGATTTGTATGCGATACTGTGGTATCTAGCGAGCATGGTAATAAAGTTTAGGTATTCAGTAAAGTGTATGGCTTTGGAAAGGACTAAATATATTGTTGACTAGCGACTCACCGGGACTTCGTTCGCGTGGATTTCAGAAAATAGATAATTATTGTTAATAGTTCCCCTAGAGAGACAAGCCCGATAGTCTAATGGCTAGCAATAGCCACTTTAACTCCGAGGTCGCGGGTTCGACCGTCGCACAAGACAAATATTTGTGTGCATGAACATGTTTGTTTGTCTTGGTCTGAATCTTTCCTATGTATTTAACAAAAAAAAATCGGTTGTCTGTAAAGTCGGTTTACTGACGATAGTTGAACGTGACAACGTCATAAGAAAATACTGATGGAATGTTTGCATTTTTCAAAAGAAAATTTTAATGGAACGCCTCATAGCGAGGTAACGCCGCATGAGTCATGTTTTTTCGTGCATGCAGCCGGCTCCATCGAATTATAAGACGTTGTCACGTAAAAAAATGTATTTATGTATTATTTCAGTTATCTAGTACCCATAGTACAAGTTTTGCTTTGTTTAGGATTTAGTTGGCCGTGTGTAATTTGTCCGTGTGTACTTTACATTACCCGTACACCACATAGACCAATAATTAATATTATTTATCCGTCTATTTGGTGTTATGTGGTGCGATGTACCAATAACTAATATACGAAGCCGCTAGCCAAAAGTTAGTTCAAAAATAACACAATAGAGCTAGTCGCAAACTCACCCCCTCCGCTTCCTTCAAGCGTTCTTTTTACATGAAGCGACCCATATCACACGCAAGGGCGACACGGTGGGATAAAATAGGGCGTGGCTATGTCATGGACACGGTCGTGTGTTGTACGTGAAGACGTTATATGCACTAAAATTATCTCAAAATAGCGCTTCCCTCTCCCCCGCACGCGATGTTCCATAGTCCTTACTTGGCGTAATAAATTCTTTGATCCTTCATCTATCCAGTGGTGTGATTGAATTTTGGATGGAGATGATAGATATGTAGCTGCAACACCAAACTGTATCCCCCGATTTTGTTATCTTTCGTTTTTTTTACTTTAAGCCCAATTAAAAATGCTTCCTTTTTAATGTCGTATTCACGTGAAAATAGTTATATATGACGAGCTCGGTGGTCGAATGGTTAGCAATGGCCACTTTGGACTCCGAGGTCGCGGGTTCGATCTCCGTACAAGACAAATATTTGTGTGCATGAACATGTCTGTTTGTCTTGGTCTGGGTGTTTTCTATGCATTATATGTATGTATTTACAAAAAAAAATGTATTCAAGTATTATATCAGTTATCTGGTACGCATAGTACAATCTTTGCTTAGTTTGGGACTAGATTGTCGCGTATAATTTATTTATATTATATATAAATAATTAATAAATTCCACATACATACATAATCCATACTTAACATTTAGCAATACAATTAATATTCCGAATTGCTGTCATGCGATTTGTCCGCTGACGAAGCAACCGTTGTGCAACAATACTGGTTTGTAGCATTCTGTTGACCAACTTGTCCACCGATTGTTATTGCATTACAACATAAATATACATATTTAACAAGGTGCAGACCACTGCTTGTTCTTATTACCATCCAAACTACCTTGTAATAAAGTGGGAGCTATAAAAAATATGTTCAAATCGAGAGGCGCTAATCCAGGAGTTCTGCAAGGAAGGACATTTTTTGTTTTTAAGTTCCATTGACAGTTCAGTAGTCGATGGAAGTGAGTGTGTTCTTTAACTGTCGCTTAAATTAGTGCTCTGTTTGGGTCAGACGCAGGTTGTCCCATTCGCAACTCGTCCATATTGCTACTTGTCCCATTCGCAACTTGTCCCATTCTCAATTAGTCCCGTTCGCGTTTCGTCCCATTCGCAGCTAGTCCCGTTCGCGTCTCGTCCCATTCGCAACTCGTCCTACCCTCTATTTTTTTACGCAACTCGTCCCATTCGCTACTTGTACGTTCTTTGCTCGCATTGGGTATATAACTAACTAAATAATAAAAAATGCTGCAAATCATTTATTTTCTTAAAAAATATAGTTGAGCTTTTCACAAGCAATGACTTTAATCAAAATTGTCCTGAATTTTCTAAATTACCTATATATCGACGGTCCCTACGTATAAAGCGACATGTCATCTCAGACATGTCTGCTTATACTACGATATAGTAATTAAAGAATATTATTATTGGACAAATGAGTTAATTTCTTAATTTTTGATTATAATAGGTAGGGGAAAAAGTCTTTTCGCATTTTAGTATGTTTGAACTTGTAATAAAATCTCTTTGGTTATACCATTTGTATCTTTCAGGTTTTGATATCTTTAAAAAGTTTAAATTTTAAAAAAGATAATTCCAAATTCAAATTAGGTAAATGTGTGATTTTCATTTGTTTTTTTTACTGTCAAGATGAGTGAATCTAATGAAGAAATTCGATTCATTTTAAAATTTTACTACAAAAAAAGTAAAAATGCAACGCAAGCTGCGAAAAAAATTTGTGACGTTTATGGATCTAGTGCAGTGTCTGTGAGAGTAGCACAAATTTGGTTTAAGCGTTTTCAATCAGGAAATTTAGATGTGAAAGATGCACGTCGCTCTGGTCGCCCTGTTACGGATAAAATGGATGCCATTTTTGAAAAAGTGGAGCAAGATCAGCATATCAGTAGTTACGACGTAGCTGAAGAATTAGGAATTGACCACAAAACAGTTTTGGCGCATTTGAAAAAGCTGGGTACACTAAAAAGCTCGATATTTGGGTGCCTTACGATCTCACTGAAAGAAACTTAATGAACCGTGTACTCATTTGCGATCCTTTACTACGACGTAATGAAAGCGAACCGTTTTTGAAGAAGCTTATAACTGGTGATGAAAAGTGGATCACGTACGACAAGAACGTGCGAAAAAGGTCGTGGTCAAAGGCCGGTCAGGCTTCACAGACTCTGGCAAAACCCGGGTTAACCCGCAATAAGGTGATGCTGTGTGTATGGTGGGATTGGAAGGGCATTATTCATTATGAGCTGTTACCGCCAGGCAGGACTATCGATTCTGAACTCTACTGTGAACAACTGATGAGATTAAAGCAAAAAGTTGAGAGAAAGCGGCCGGAATTAATTAACAGAAGGGGTGTGATTTTTCATCATGATAACGCTAGACCACACACATCTTTAGCCACTCAGCAAAAATTAAGAGAGTTTGACTGGAAGGAGTTAATGCATCCGCCGTATAGTCCTGACCTTGCACCTTCTGATTTCCACCTGTTTCGGTCTCTTCAGAATTCTTTAGGCAATGTCAGGTTAACATCACGAGAAGACTGCCAAAACCACTTGTCGCGGTTTTTTGAACAGAAGTCCCAAAATTTCTATAGTAATGGGATAATGTCTCTACCTACAAGATGGCAAAAAGTTATCGAACAAAATGGCACCTACATACTTTAGTTAAATGTAAATAAACTTTAGTAAAAAATGTTTTGAATTTTCATATAAAATACGAAAAGACTTTTTCCCCAACCTAATATATAATCAATAAAATAAAATAAGAAAATGTTTTTTAAGGGTAATCTATAGCATTTTATGTAATAAAAAAAAATTGCCATTTTTGACATGTCGCTTTATACGTAGGGACCGTCGATATAATAAAAATATAGCCAAACAAAATTATTTTTAAAAATACAACAAAAACCCCATAGGTGCCCGTGCTTACACAACATTTTACAAAAAAATAATATTCAAATTCTTTAAGTCTTAAAAAAATCATTAAGCCGTTTACAAAACATAAGAGCAATCTTGAATTATTGTTATTAATAATTCATTCAGATTGCTCTTATGTTTTGTCTAGGCGTGTGTTAGAATTAATATTGGTTACTGAATCATCCCCTGGGCTATGGCATACATTCAAATTAACATCCTGGTTATCTTTAACGACGACAGTTGTAAAAAAATTAAAATGAGACGAGCTGCGAATAGGACGAGATACGAACGGGACGAGCTACGAACGGGACGAGCTGCGAATGGGGCGAGACGCGAACGGGACGAATTGAGAATGGGACAAGCTGCGAATGGGACGAGTTCCGAATGCGTGACGAGTTGCGAATGGGACGACCTGCTTCCGACCCCTCTGTTTATTGGGGCATACAATAAACAGAGCACTAATTTAAGCGACAGTTCGTCTTTATAATAGGTCTTTACCTATGAAATTGCCGTTCTGCAGTACTGGCCATTTCATTTAATTTTATTTAAAAAACATGGAATTCTTTTTCCAAAAGTAGTCATTTGTTTATTGATTAGTGTTACATTTTCATCGCATTTCAATCTTTTTCGTCATCATGGATACGTTAAAAATTCGAGTAATTATGGAATATGAGTACCGTCGTGGCAGCAACGCGGCACAAGCGGCACGCAACATCAACGACGTTTACGGAGCTAACACTACAAACCAACGCACCACCTGTTATTGGTTTGTATTCAAAGTATACTTTAAGTGGGTTTATATCGAAATATGACCGAAAATTAAACAAACTAAGAATTTTATTTTGCCAACTATTAGAATTGATAATAATTAATTAATTAAATCAAGTAAATAATTTTTAGTCAATTCAGAATTCAATCACAATTCGGTCCACTTTCATTCAACAGTCGTAAAATAATTACGAGAATTGGCCTTCTGAGTGCTTAGTGCCAATTATTTGTTCGCGTTCGATCATGTCAACGTAAACAAACCGACCACATAGAGAAGAACTCTCACGTTCTGAATTTATAAGACCCGTGTTACATATCAAAATTATGTGGCTTATTTGCTCAAATTTTGAAGTGGGAACCCGGCTAATTTGGATGTGTAACACGCGTCTGGTAAATTCACTATATTTTTCACTTTTTCTCAATTTGGTTGGCTTGTAAGTGTTGTTTTCAATTTCGACCAAAAACCTCTCGCTCACTCTGGTCATATGCCTGTTTAGCTTCCGACGTTGTATAAAAAAAAATACAGCCAATCCGATAGACACTTGGCAATCCTACCGCATTCTGATGATTGATAAGCATTATTGAAGCTCGTCGATTTCAAAGCTCGCGCCGACGATGGGAAGCTTTTGAAATATTCGCGTGATACAATCACATTGACTGTGACAACCAATCAGCCAATGAACTGCTTAGGACGAGGTTACATACTACATTTTTAAACGCGAATACGTCTTTCAAATTGCTTATGTAGGGAGGCAATTCAATAAAACGAATGATAACAAAATCGGGGGATACAGTTTGGTGTTGCAGCTACAAATCTATCATCTCCATCCAAAATTAAATCACTCCACTGGATAGACGAAGGATCAAATAATTTATTACGCTACGTAAGGACTATTTAACATAGAAGCGCTTCCGCCGCAGGCGGAATTCCTTTGAGGGTTGTTATGTTCCTACGAGTGAGGAGATCACCAGAAATAAAGGAAAATCTGCGTTGGCAGTGAGCTGAAATTAATGATTATATGGCTACGGTAACCGCTTCGCATCAGTCGCATCAGGTGCGCCGTATGCTTGTCTGCTACACGACGTAGTTTATAAAAATATATATAAATCAATTGAGAGTTCAAAACATTCACTTGGGACATTATATCTCTTTATCCAAAGCGTGCCAAAGGGACTAAAAGTCACAATTTGCGAGCGACGCACAGGCGAAGTTTTCCAATAAATGCCGAGCGGCAGTCACTGTGGCGTGTGTCCCACGAGACCGGCTCCATCCCGGCCTCGTTAAGGAATCAGAAGTGCTTGCCATTCGTTATTATTTCTTTGAAAGTTAACTTTATTTGTTAGTGGAGAAATGAACTGCTTATATTATCTACTTTCGTTTTAGTCGTAAATCTTTTTGATAAAAAAGAGGAAGGTTCATTCATCTTTTTTCATTTATAAATATAAAAAAAATGGAAAAATTCACCTCCGCCGAGGTAGCATTTAAACCCACGACCTCTCGATGACCGGCCGAGTGCTCTTCCAACTGAGCTATCAGGAAGGTTTGTGATGGTGACGAATTTTTATATTTTCTGCTGTGTAGCTGCAGTGTGACGCCACCTGCCTATTATTATATTACTAAACAAGTAATTAACCTTCATTGAAGGCGCAAAGGAAGACGACTTCAACAGTATTTTATATATTGTTATTATTGAAATAATTAACCTACAACTTCTGGAGTACATTCTGGGACAGTGTAGTTGAAAGAAAAGTATATTAAATCGGTTCAGTCGTTTCAGATTTGATTACAAACAAACAAATCTTTCCTATGTATAACGATAGTACAGATTTTTTTTTTTACATCTACTAGCTGAGCCCCCTGACGTTGTCTTGTCGAATATTGAATTCGAATTGGTTGTGCGCAATCTGCTAAATGACTGACAGGTCTGTCAAACGACATAAAGTTACATTAGAGAAGTTAATAAGGTCATTCTTTTTTTGTTAAATTTTATATTTTTCCGCGCAACTTTCTAATTTATTTCTTTTATAAGAAACTTCTCCTGACAATAACAAATACAACATGAAATGAAATAGCGAAATCGGTCCAGCCGCTCACGCGTGATGACCATGAAAAAAACGACCCATATTGGCAAGTATCTTTCATGGCTCCTCTTCACAATGGGACGTGTTGGCCCATCAAATGATCGTCCATAATCGCCGCCATGATCGGGCAGCTCTCCACACAATCGTGTCTATTCATTTACTGACTGTCTACTGTTATGATAAGACGTCTATCGATGATGGATATCAAAGTGATCACGGCTGCGGCAATATTTCTACTTAGCTCTTATAATCATTTACTTAATGTGCGCAAAAACAGAATTGTGAATTGTAAAATCCAATTCTCATTTTGATATAGTTCTTTTTTTTTTTTTTATACTACGTCGGGTGGCAGACAAGCATACGGCCCATATTAACGCTCGCAACATATAATATCGCTCGCGCGCCGCCACCCCCGCTGCCAACGCAGCTTTTTCTTCCTTTCTGGTGACCTCACTCACTCGCAGGAACACAACATCCCTCAAGGGAATTGTTATTTGACTGCGGTATTCTGTGAGGTGGAGGTTGTACTTCGGGGAATGTATTCCCCAGTCTGGTAGCTTACAATTACGCTTCCTACCTCTCTTTTGGCCAGAGCTTCGTTTGTCAGTCAGCAGGGTGCACCGCGTGCAGGTGAAGTTGGCTTTGGTTCAAAGATCTTGATGAACCACTTACACCCCAAATTTTTGATATAGTTCTATGAACCGAAAAGGTTTTTCATTCGTTCACGTCACCATATTGTGTTTGTAAATCGACAGAAAGAACTAGATACATAAGTACAGAACACTAAGAATATGTCCCTCTTTATTTTTTTACCGAGACGTCTACACGTCTACACTGTACCCGAGACAACTACGTACTGACTAATCGGCGATGTGTGGACGCGCACACAATCATGGGCCAACATTCCTTTGATGTACCGACAACTTACCGATTATCGGCGATGACGCCCGATCACAGACAAACACTCACGATCACGCCCTCTACACAATCGTGCTTGTCTGTAATCGTCCATCATGGGCCATTGTGAAGAGGGGCCATCAAGCATTTCTTCTTTGCCAATGGCCAATACCGAAATGCTAGTAGATAAAAATAATGACAAAAAATAACAATATAATTAATGAAAATGTGTAAGACGTGACTAAGTCCCCACAAGGGCCCAATAACAGATTAAATAATTTCATTACATTTCAATTTTTTTATACTACGTCGGGTGGCAGACAAGCATACGGCCCGCCCGATGTGGAGCCGTTACCGTGGCCATATTAACGCTCGCAACATAAAATATCGTATGCGCGCCGCCACCCCCGCTGCCAACGCAGCATCTCCTTCCTTTCTGGTGACCTCACTCACTCGCAAGAACACAACAATCCTCAAGGGAATTGTTATTTAGCTGCGGTATTCAGTGAGGTGGAGGTACATTCGCCAGTCGGGTAGCTTACAATTTCGCTCCCTACCTCTTTTCGCCAGAGCTTCGTATGTCAGTCAGCAGGGTGTACCGCGTGCATGTGAAGTTGGCTTTCGATCAAAGACGTTGATGAATCTCTTACACCCCAAAATGTATATTATGCCTCCCTACCTCTTTT
Source organism: Hypsopygia costalis (assembly GCA_937001555.2). Classification (NCBI taxonomy): domain Eukaryota; kingdom Metazoa; phylum Arthropoda; class Insecta; order Lepidoptera; family Pyralidae; genus Hypsopygia; species Hypsopygia costalis. Next base: position 6,860,276 of record OW443344.2, on the reverse strand, counting down.
CGCCAGAGCTTCGTATGTCAGTCAGCAGGGTGTACCGCGTGCATGTGAAGTTGGCTTTCGATCAAAGACGTTGATGAATCTCTTACACCCCAAAATATATATTATGCAATAGTGATTTATATTTAAATATATAGATGAAATAAATGATGGTGCAGTCACTGTTACATGGAGATAATATCTCCAAGTGTTACTAGACTGCGCTCGATGCAGTGATGTACATATATGGGTTAACATCTTCGGCTCTTTGCTTCGATAATATCTATGAATTGCAGTTTATTCATGTCTATGCCCGCGTAAATTTTTAATTCAAAGCGTCATTCAAGATTCTATATCATTATAATCAGAATATAGTATGTATTAATGTTAGAATTTAGATTTTGATTGGGGTGTAAATGGTTCATCAGCATTATTGAACTAAAGCCAATTTCACCTGCACATGATGCATCCTGCTGACTGGCAAACGAGGTTCTGACGAAAAGAAAGATATGGCATAGCGTATTTTGTAAGCTGCCCGACTGGAGAAGTACCTCCACCTCACAGCATACCGCAGTCAATAACAATTCCCTTGAGAGTTGTGTTCTTACGATTGAGTGAGGTCACCAGGAAGGAAAGAGTTACTGCGTTGGCAGCGGGGGTGGCAGCGCGCAAGCGATATATCTTGTTGCGAGCGTTTCCATGGCTACGATAACCGCTTCACATCATTCGAGCTGTACGATTATACGCCACCCATCAATGTATTAAAAAAGTATTAGAAACTTCATGCTTTCGGCTACTCCAAGGTGCAATCATCCTCAGGCGTTTAACATTCGCGAATGTTTACCGAATATTCGGTGCTCTTCATTCTGTGGTTCCTTTGTTGGCTTCTGTGGTTCCTATGCTTTTTTACCACCTTGAAAATATCAAACTACAGTCAACGCAACAACTCTTATTACTATGTTTTCGATTATTGCGTATAGTCGTCAACCCTTATTGATCTCACTGTTGGGATATGGGTCTCCCCTCAATCGAAGGAGTTTAGAGCATACTCCGCCACGCTGCTCAGCTGCGGGTTGGCGGGCGCCAGTGTTTTCAAACCGCCTAAAGACCACTGACTTGGCTTAAACGACTGTCATCTATAATGACAATAGCCGGGACAGAGGAACTCGAGATAAATAACTCCCAACACAAGCACTTGTTCTGCTTAAAAGGAGTACCCAAACAATTGTAAGGACAGTGTATTTGGCAATAATGGAATATTTTCATTTTCAATAAACCCATCTATGGATAGGCTGCGGTGGACGTTGCTTAACTTGCGTGTTCGATTAGACCGATACACATAACGACGCCACCGAGCTAGCTTAACGTGCCCTTATCTAGGGTACGATAAATAAACCCATCCATAGACAGGCTGCGGCCGACGTTGCTTAGCTTGCGTGTTCGATTAGACGCCACCGAGTTACTCGCGTTATTATCGCGTACACTATTTGCATTTCGTAATGTCGTGATATCTAAATACACCTACAATCAAACTACTGATAGCTGTAAACTCTAGATAATTTACTTAAGGGCTCTGTTGCAACAAGGAATAATGGCCTATTTACATTAGTCGAGGTTAGAAATGGGCAAAATGCCGGGCATTTACGATAAATGCCCCAAAAGTTACTTATAAGGTCCTTATTTATGCTCAAAACTAAGCATTTATTGGGCATTTACAGGTACTTACTAGGCACTTATTGTAAATGCGTGGCATTTTGCCCATTTCTAGTCGAGGTAGAGATAAAGATGAAATGGCATAGAGTGCGCGTGCTTGACAGAATACTACGTCGCGTGGTAGACAAACAGACGGCCTGCTTGATGTAAAGCGGTGACCGTAGCTTATAGGCACGTGCAACACAAGGTAACGCTTGCATGCCACCATCTCCGCTGCCATCGCAGCAACTCCTTCATTATTTAAAAGTTTAAAACCTCACTCGCTCGTAGAAACAGAGTAGGTTGTTCTGTCTAAGCTTCTAGGAAATTTGGTTGGAGGTATTTCCACATTCGGGCAGCTTCAAATTACCATAACTTTCTTTTGCCAGAGGCTCGTTGGTTAACTGCTCAATGTGCAAGTAAGGTTGGCTTTTGCTCGAAGATGATGGTGAGCTGACTTACACCCTTAAAACTCTAGTCTAACAAATAATATAAATTTATTAATTTTCAAACGACGTTCTCGGTGGTCGAATGGTTAGCAATAGCCACTTTGCCTCCGAGGTCGCGGGTTGAATCCCCGCACTAGACAAATATTTGTGTGCATGAACATGTTTGTTTGTCTTGGTTTGTGGGTTTTTTTTTATGTATTATATGTATACATTGACAAAAAATGTATTTAAATATAATATGAGTTATCTAGTACCTATAGTACAAGCTTTGCTTAGTTTGGGACTAGATGGCCGTGTGTAATTTGTCCAGGAATATAAAAAAAACGAAATAATTTTCACATTTGAATCTCTCCCTGCCTAAAACCTCGGCGATCTCTCTTTCTGTCAGCAATTGAAAGGATGTAGTCCACGCTTAAACGAGGCAAAGGAGACAGCTGACTTTCCTGTTAATAAAAAACAGCCTTGTATTTTTATTTATACGCACATTGATATATTTTATCTGTATATGTATATCTATCTTTTTCTACATTAATAATAAAATGATTTTGCTAATGGTGAATGTCTCAATAAAACTTTAGCTGCTTAATATTTCTTAAATGTTAATGCGACCTTTCCAATTCTTAACCAATTATGCTGAAACAGCGAATTTAATTGTGTTAATTGGTTTGGATAAATATTTTAAAGTAGTCTGCATTTGCAGTTTGGGCAATAATTATCATTAAATTTTAAATATCGATTTGTTATAATTTAGTTACAAATTCTAATACATTATCAAATAACCGTGATAACTGAAATCTTTTTGTTTTTTTTTTTTTGCAAAGTGAATTCTTAGGGTTTCTATGCACAAAATCATAAAGCATGTATTCACTAAAATAATATATTGTGTCGAAGTTTGTTTGTTTTTGTTTGTTTGTAGTATCTTTATTGTACATAAAGAACATATATTTATACACAATATAACTAGCAGAATTTCACGAACATGTACAAAGGCGGGCTTATCTCTATAAGAGATCTCTACCAGCCAACCTTCATGTTATGTATAAAAAATATCTTTCGTTTTAGAATCAAGAGATTAATCCTAACTGGTAATATTATGAGAATGCGTTTGGCTTTCCTCTACTTCGAAACTAACTAAACGATGAGGTGACTAGATTTTTTGCGTCAAGCTGATTTGAGGTACTGAAAAATGACGTAAAATCCAAATCACATGGATGCAAAGCCATGTACCAACAGCTGAAAACGTAATTAATTCTGAATACGACAAACATAGTTTATGTGCCAAATTTCACATACCTACTTATAAAACACATCTGTCGTCAAAATCTGTCAAAATCGTTGTCTTTCGCCAGTGTCCCTAAAAGACTAATTCTCTGAGCAAGGTAATGACTATCCAATTTGGTGACAGGACGTGTCGACCAATTTTTGAGAAATGTCTCTGAATAATATTTGGGCTGGCCCACCCCACCACGGTCTCTACCCGAAACGGCTAAAACGTGTAGCTGTTGCTTGTAAATGAATATAAGTTACTATATTTCTTAACAGAAAATGTAATAATCAACAAAATCAATAATAACCGTCCAGTTGTTATTTACAACAAACATTAACGACCAACAAACCGTCAACTTCCCGTAGAAGTAAAAGTATGAAGCAACAAGCGAATTTATCATTCATTATACGAGTATGCACTCAGTTTCACTCGTTCGTGCAATTTTTCATCGTTATGCAATCGAAAGTGCGATGAAATCGAAAGCCCATCAGGAATACCGAATCGAGTGGAATTCGATAATATCGATCATGTATTCGGTTCACGGCCGGAGTGGTAACCAATGTCGCGTCTCGCGCAATTACGACTCGAAAACGTGTTTTGCGTTTTGCAATCAGGACTGTTTTATTTATAGTCATACGAGGCGATTTTGGAATACTAATTTTATTATTTACGGCCTCGGTAAGTGTCTAGGGGCCATTAGGACTAAATTGGAACGAGAAATGAATATTTTTTCTAGTAATCGAATTTACTTGTCTTATATAAGACGCGTGTTTCTAATATCAGATATGGTACAAAATCAAAAGGTATTCTTTATAGACAAATGCGATCACTTAATTTGACAAGCTCGGTGGCGTAGTGGTCAATGACGCGACTTAGACACCAACGCTCGTGGGTTCGATTCCCACATAGGACAAACATTTGTGTGCATGAACATGTTTGTTTGTCTTAGTCTGGCTGTTTTCTATGTATCATAAGTATGTATTTACAAAAAAAAAAATGTATTTACGTATGTTTATCAGTTGTCTAGTACCCATAACACAAGCTTCGCTTACTTTTGGGCTAGATGGCGCTGTGTAATTTGTCTGACAAAAAAAAACTTGCCTACGTCATCATCTGTAATCTGTAAATAGATTTTGACAACCAAATTCGTGACGTTGTCTTGGCAACATACGGGAAGAACATACCTAGTGTTTACTGTGATCTCTGCTATAGGAGATTACAAGAGATTCTCTACACAGATAGATGATATGTTTTTTTTTAAGCTATTGCATAGCTTCTATCGCGGGCCTTGAGCGCGGGGACCGAATCCAGAAATTCCGTAACGAAAAAACCTCACGCTCCCCACTTCGACGGGCAAGGAGGTGTGGCTTGAAGGCCGTGCATCGTCTAACGTCGTTTCAGTTCGGCAATCTTCGACACGGCGCTGTGTGCGTGCGATTAGACGTATTGTACGACTCTATGAAACTCGTTTTATTTATTTAATAATAGAAAAAATTGTTTTCTTATCGGTCACCACGCTCAAAAAGTGTAACTTGAATTAATATCAAAGAAAAAGCAATACTGCATGAATAAAATAAATAAATAAAATTATAATTGCATAAGTTGATACAAAATGCTATGCAATAGCTTTACCGCGGCAGTTCCCGAGTGCCACACGTCTTTTCATTTGATCTGGGGCCCTAGCGCCGAAGCTGAAGCCGATTCCGATCGAATATTTTTATTCAAAAAATAGGTTTTAGGTTAAAGTTAATGATAAACTTCTTCAGCTTAGTCCGTAGAGCTCTAGGGTATCTTTCCCTTCAGCTTCAGCGGTAGGGTCCTTGCTTGGCATACATTTTGATCTACTACTAGCGACTCTAGTTCGCACGTCTACTCTATTGATATCTCTATTGATTTACGCAATGCACGTTAGTAAAGCTCCCGGTTGGCATATTTTTTCCTTCATCTTCACCAATCATAGTCATTTTCAGCCAATTTATACAAAACCTTACTGAAAGGAAGAAAAGAGAAGTATGGCATAGCGTATCTTTTTAGCTACCCGACTGACCTCCACCTCACAAAATACCGCAGTCAAATAACAATTCCCTTGAGGGTTGTTGTGTTCCTGTGAGTTAGTGAGGTCACTATGATGAAAGAAAGGAAGGAGTATAGGCTGGCAACGTATCGGCGATCCCTTGGTGTTGCTGATCTCTATGAGCGGTGGTGATTGCTTTCCATCAGGTGACCAACATGCTCGGTCCCCCCCTCCCCCGCCCCTCCCCCCATATATAAAAAAAAATTACCGTGAGTGTATTAAGAAATAGGATCGCTGGATGCAAGCCGCTTCCAACCGGTCTTATTGGAGATCTAGAGGGGAGGCCTATGTCCAGCAGTGGACTTTCTATGGCTGAGATGATGATGATGATGTATTAAGAAATCATGAACCCTATTACAAAATACCATATCGGTATTTAAAATGGAAAGTGTCGTTCGATAGAATTTAGAGCGGTATGCGAAGTCGCCGATTGCCGCCATCTGGGCGGGCATCGTCCGCTGCACTTGTTGCGTCGGTCGTAATGTGTAAATCAGTTGTGAAAGTGACGTTGCGACACCGCGATGCGACTGGTTTGTTTATCATGTTAATTGTGCCGCCTCTGCAGACATCTTGGCTCGATGGTCGTTGTTTGACTTATTGGTTAGCTGTGTGATGTACGCGGGCGTACCAGCTCATCGGGAAAAATTAACGTAAAAATATTTAAAGGCGATACGAAGTTCGTCGGGCCAACTAGTAATTTATAAATATTCCTTGACAAATTGCAATGGGTACTAGATAACTGATATATATGTACATAAATACTTTTTTTTGTAAATAAATACATATTATTATAATACATTGAAAACAAACAGACATGTTCATCCACATAAATGTTTGTCCTGTGCGGGGATCAAACCCGCGACCTCGTAGTCTAAGTGGCCATTGGTAATTCAACCACCGGGCTCGTCTAAAAATAAAAAATAACAGTTCTGTTTATAGGGATTGCAATCCGGAAAACCGGATCCGGTAATCCGGCGGATCCGGCATTATTAAACGGTTACCGGATCCGGTACTAATATACCGGATCCGTACTACGGATCCGGTGCTAGCAATTTAGGCAAAATAATAGATCTCTGCATGAGTAGGTACTTTAAATGCATTGCGCGTGGTGTCACAATTAACACTATTTATTTTCTACGATCCTTTTTTCAAAATAAAAATTATTTTCGTGTAATATACCTATAATGAATATTAAGACAATTATTACTTAAAATTCTACTTAAAATAATTATTTATCGTAAGCTGATTAAACTAAAGAGTTGTAATTATAAAGCAAACTCATTATTGTGATAATTGTGCCATTCTTTAGACAGATTCAAAGTTACTTACTAAAATAATGGATCTATCTGTGAAATTGAAATCTAGGAAGACTCAGCTATTCGTTAGGCGATACATCGTTAAAATTTTACTGGTTACCTATACTACTAGATTTTAATTGTTTGCTCGTTGTCTAATCTTACCATTAGATTAGAAATAAAATTGATTTTATATATTTTTTATAAACTACCTATATAAAGTATGTACATGACACTTGATTCACTTACTAACAGTTCATTTTGAATTGAAAAGCGAAAATCATTCTGATTTGATCAATCCGGATCGATGGGAATCGGGTCGGATCCGGCCGGACTGAAAATGATGCCGGATTGCAATCCCTATCTGTTTACGGTTGTCATCTTTTTTTTGAGGAAATAAAGTAGGTATTTTAGTTGTTCAATATGGGAAAAACTACGCTGTATCTTATAACTTGTGAAATAGAGTACTTTCACGTACCTACTGATTGAATGGCTAGCAATGGCCACTTTGACTCCGAGGTTGCAGGTTCGATCCCCGCACAATACAATCATTTGTGTGCATGAACATGTCTGATAACTCAACAACCCGGTGCATAATATGACCACAATTTGTATATTTAACTAAGTCGTAATTTTAAAACCAATAAGAAATCGTAACAGTCGTTTCTTCTGCAATGAAACTCGACTAAAAACACGGGAGGATTTTTTGAACAGGCCAGCTGAGTTTTTGTCACAGTAATTAGATTATTTACGTAATATTATCGACTCTGTTTTGACTTTACCGGTGAACTGGAATCATTATTTTTTGTCGGCATCGGTCGAAATGCCGTGTAATTAATACATTGCTTTTGTTTGGAAATACAAATGATGCGGAAAAAGTATTACATTTTATTTCGAAATAAATATAAAGTTAATATTATAATTTATATACGGGTTTGACTAGCTGTTCTCTCGGCTCTGCTCACATAGCGTTATCGCTTCAGCTGAAGCCGATTCCGATCAAATTGATTGATATAGGTTTTGTTGTTGAGTTGTTTGTTGATCATCCGTTATCAATATTTTTAAATAATGCATCAAAAAATATTTTATCTAATCTCATACTGAAATTTACACATTAAAAAACTAAACACAGTATCTTAATGACAGTCTTTACGCACAAGCTATCAAAATAAATTTAAAAAGTTATTTTTCGATACAGCTCTTATAGGGACAACTGTATCGTAAAATAACTTTTTTACCATTTCGATACAGCTTCAGCCCTGGATACAGGTATTTTAAACGGGTTGCAATGCAAATACATTGCAACTATGCAAAATTTTTCTACATAATCTGTGAACGCGGCGCCGCGCGGCGCGTCGCGCATGCGCACTACGCATGCTCGATCTGCAAATGGATTTTTATGTAAGAATTATAGCTGTTAAATTAACTTCATGGTTGTATTTAAAATATTATTATCATATATTTTATGAGATTAGATAAAGTAGTGTATGAAACTGCACATAATTAGGTATTAAAATACTCGTGTGGTCTATTATAACACTCGCCTTCGGCTCATGTTATAAACTCACACTCGTATTTTAATAACCCTTATTATGCAACAGTTTCATAAACTACTATTTCGGTATACATGTCCCTTAAGCCGAAAATGTTGAGTTATAAAGGAATTGTATCTAGAGCAGTAAAATGTTAAAAAATGTCTTTTAAGCAAAAGACCTTTTATTGATAGTGTAGTTCTAGAAATTTGTTTTTTTTTTTAATAGTCGTAAGTTAAATTTAAATTACAATAATAATTATGAATCTTATTTGTTTTTTGCTATGTGTCACCGGAATTATCAAACAATGCATTTAATGCTATTGTTGTAAACAAAAGAGAACAGATTATATAACCGCATTGACCATAGAGGTCATCGACGCTAGCTAATAATTGCTTAGGTTTTTGAGGAATACCATATTCCTTTGTTGGCTATAGGCATTTATAGGGCGGATTATTGGCAGATCATAGTTTCGACACATTCTGAATTAGCGTTGCCTGATAGCCGGGATTTCCGGAATTTTGGGGTCTTGATCGTGTTCAAGAATTAGCTGCTTACATAAAGATAAGATAAAATTTCTTTATTCACAAAAATAAGGTCATACAGATGTCAGATTTATAAACTGAGTTTCACTTATTCTGCCCGGTTTTGGACGTGTGAACTAAACATAATTATCATTATTATTAAAATTAATACAGTTTAAATAGACAATATACATATCATTATTATTGAAATAAATTACAATTTATGTCGCAAGTATTCGACAATAGAATAATAACATTTATTTAATAGAATGCCATGCAATTTTTTCTTAAATGTCAATAATTTCAGCTCTTTAAGATTGTCAGGAAGATGATTGTAAATTTTTATTGACATGCAATATACGTTTTTTTTTAAATTGCGTCAGACGTTGTTTGGGTGCAGTTAGTTTATTTTTGTGTTGTTTTGTTCTAGAATTTTCAATTTGTCCATGTCTAGTAATAAGACTTAGATTTTTTTTTAACAAAAACACATAACTCATAAAGCTATACACCCGCGCCGCTTACAAATAAATGCTAAGCCTCTCTTTGGCCAGAGCCTCGTTTGTCTGTTAGCAGGGTGCACCACATGCAAGTGAGGTTTGCTTTGGTGCAAAGATAGTTGTGAGTCACTAACACCCCAATTTCAAGAAAAATAACACCAGGTTGTACCGGCCATGGTCATTATATAGTCAGCCTGTGAAACGACAGGCAATAATAAACGTAACCTTACTTGCATATGGGGTGTAAGTGGTTCATCAACATCTTTGAACCAAAGCCAACTTCACCTGCACGCTGTGCACCCTGCTGACTGACAAACGAAGATCTGGCGAAAAGAGAGGTAGGGGCGTAATTGTAAGCTACCCGACTGGGGAATGTACCTCCACCTCACAGAATACCGCAGCCAAATAACAATAAACAAAACGTCGTAATATAAAAAAAAACCTGAAAGTCAGACAATAATAAATGTATGTAACAATACCTTACATGCGGAATCACGTTAATCTCCGTTGTTACTTTTCATAAATCATGCAACGCGAAAGTTTAACAGTTATTTTATACCTCAATTTTAACTTTTCCAGTAATATTTGTTTATGTATCTATTATCTTTGTTCAGGTCCAGAATATGGTACGATGGAAGCGGCGTGGAAAGGCGGCATGGTTGAGGCGGAGAGACTGTCAGACCTCCACCTCAGCGTCCGCGACAGGCTCGTCAATGACGTCATAGCGCAAATAAAGAATTGGCAGAAGGACACGTATCACAAGGTAAGAAAATGCTGTGTGGCTTCTTGGAGATGGTTTATTGAAAAAGTTACATGAAATCGGGGCAAAGTTGTGTAAGGACGAATTTTGTTGTTCGTAGGAACTGTAGAGATGGGCCAAGTACTCGGTTGATACTCGGTACTCGGCCGAATAACTCGGTTTGAATGCCGAGTATATTCGGTTTAAGAAAAGCAATATATTTATTTAGGTAGATATAATTAAGAACAGTGTTATTCAAAAAGTATTTATTACTAATTTAGGAAATCTTTGACAATCTCAATTAATAAAATCAAAATCAAAATTATACTATGCGAAATGGAAATTTGAATGAACCGAGTTACTCGGCCGAGTACTCGGTTGAAAAAAAACTGAACCGAGTAAAACTCGGTACTCGTTACTCGGAAAAAGTGTTACTCGGCGCATCTCTAGTAGGAAGTATTGTTTGAATATCTAGAGTTACGACAGAGATTGTCGATGGTTATAATTAATTTTCCTATGGTGGAAGGAAGAAGACGCATCGCATATATCGTTTCAGCCACAATCAAAGAATAATTGACGAGCTCAGTGGCGTAGCGGTCAATGACGCGGCTTCGACACTAACGCTCGTGGGTTCGATTCCCACATAGGACAAACATTTGTGTGCATGAACATGTCTGTTTGTCTTAGTCTGGGTGTTTTCTATGTATCATAAGTATGTATTTTCAAAAAAAAATGTATTTACGTATGTTTTTATCAGTTGTCTAGTACCCATAACACAGGCTTCGCTTACTTTGGGGCTCGATGGCGCTGTGTAATTTGTCTGACAATATTTGTTTATTTATAATGCTTCACGTCGTATATGAGCAACGGGGTGATCCGCTCTGTCCGCTCGCGGAATGGTTTGAAATCTCCAGGCGAATATATTATAATGAATTATAATCTTCTTGCGTACTGTCCAAGCAGGTTTTACGAAATAAATACCGCATATTGACTTGCACTATTTTTAATCACCACTGACGAATGGCTTGTAGTAATTATTTAGGAAATGTTGTCCAAAATATTCCAAAAGAAGTTCAAGGCAAACTACTTTCATATATCAACCTAATTAATACATAATATTGACATGACACACATAGCTATGTGTCATGTTAAAATTAATATATTATCTGCGGCATCGGCATTAATCCATAATCATCCCACTGTTGGGATATGGGTCTCCCCTGAATCACGAGCATGTTCCACTACGCTGCTCAGCTGCGGGTTGGCAGAGGCCAGTGTTTTCAAACCGCCCAAAGACCACTGACTTGGCATAGCGACTGTCATGTGTCCGAAGCACGGAGGAACTCCAGATAAATAAACCCATTCATGAGCAGGCTACGGTCGCCGTTGCTTAACTTGCATGTTCGATTAGACAGTCGCTAGCCAAGTTTAGCCTTTAGGCGGCTTGAAAACACTGGCCTCCGCCAACCCGCAGTTGAGCAGCGTGGTGGAGTATGCTCTAAATCCCTTCGTTTGAGGGGAGGCCCGTATCCCAGCCTGAATAAAGATTGACGACGACGACTTTGTGACAACCAATTCATCTACTTAGTAAATAAATTCATTTGCATCTATCCGAAAATTTTATGTAATATTCTTCCAAACATAATGTATAAGCAAGCTACTAGCACACCTCGGCCACTCCTTACAAATTTCGTACTAACTACTACATATACAATGACGTCTGTGCAGAGCGGGTTTGAGCGTGTGTGCGTGCGACGCCATACAAACTGTTCCAGATTTGTCTCAGAGGGGAGGTGAGGTCGACACGAAAGAGCGGCAGGGAGTGGCCATACTGTACGTAGTATTATTACTTATACTGTGCTACTAGCATCAATCAAACATAAACCATTTTCCTAATATTCATAATTAGATACAAGTATATTGATTTATTTATCATCAATAGTAAATCTCCACCGACTATTAATTTGCCGTAATTATCAATAAACGCCGTTTCCAGCTCTCCAGTCATTAATCATGCTAAACGTAAAAGGGCTATTTGCATGATGAGCTACTCGCATACATAGCTGGACCTTGTTATGCAGAATAGATCCAACCGACATTTTCTTACTTTTAAGTTAAAGCTATTTAAAGTTTAATAGCAATAAAAATAACACGCAATATATGTCATCATTCTGCTAGCATCTGTTGCGAATATATAAAACTCGATTTGAAGTTTCTCGCTATAATCTCTCAATTTGGCATTGTTTGTCGGTTGGATCTGTACTGCATAACAGAGTCCAGTTTATATAAAAATAAATATAAATTAATAAATAAATATTCCTGGACAAATTACACACTGCCATCTAGTCCCAAACTAAGCAAAGCTTGCACTAAGGGTACTAGATAACTGATAGTATACTTATTTTTTTTACATACATATAATACATAGAAAACACCCAGACGAAGACAAACAGACATGTTCATGCACACAAATATTTGTCGTATGCAGAAATCGAAACCGCGACCCCGGTGTCAAAGTGGCCATTGCTAACCATTCGACCACCTAGCTCGTCACATGCATTGGAAATTCACTCCGCAAAGTTCCAACTGAATTGAAATAGTTATTAAATTCTGTAACAATTTATAAATTTACATTGTTCTAACATAACTTAATTTTAAATATACAATTATTTGTGTCCCAGCGGGGTTCCATGCGGTGCCATTTGTTTTTTTTTATAAGAAAACTATTAAATAAGATCCTATGTACCATGGAAACAATAAATAATTTGAATTTGAATTCCAACCTAACAAAAACGCGTATGTAAAAAGCCGGCCAACTTCTATAAGATTCATCATCATTAACGGGCTGTATCTACCCACTCCCCGCCAACCCGCAGTTGAGCAGCGTGGTGGAGTATGCTCTAAACACCTTAAATTCTACTGCTAAGATATGGATCTTAGTAGTAGGATGAATGACGGTTAACGATGACGTTCTACCCACTGCGGGATATAGGCCTTCCCTATATGCGTTCCACCATAAAGGATCTTCTGTTCCCTTTTGAGGTCATGGGTCCATCTTCTTTGCCCCATACGCGGCGTCCACTCTAAAACTTTCCTTCCCCATCTGCCGTCGCTAACTCGGCAGACATAACCGTGACCTCTCTGTCAAGAAGAAGAAGTGTTAAAAATATGATTACTTGTACTGTGCCTTAGGAAAAAATATGTATATGATTGATGATTATTGAGTATGGATGAAGGTGTATTACCAGTCTCGATAGCAGCTTGGAACCACGCCAACTCACGGCGCCGACAGCCGCGACGTATACTAATCAGTTTGAACCTACAATATCACATGAATGCATAAGTGTTATTATAATGTTAATATGTAGTCATCTAGTCATCTCGATATACTCAAAACTACTCAATAGTTTTTTTATATATTCATCACCTATGGATGATGTCGTTCATAAGGAATGTTTTGGTATATAATGCATTAACGCTTTATATATGTCGCAGCCAATTCGTATAATCCGCCGCATTACATAACGTCTAGCTGTTTTAAAAAATGTCGGAGCCATTATTTCAACCCGCCTTTTTATCATATGAATACACGAGTGAATTGTTACCTGGTGGTGCATCACCGAGAATACTATAATAATAGAATTAAATAGCTTGGCTATTTCTAATCAGAACACAAACCTATCCAAATCTAACCAAAAGATATTTAAATACAATCTGCCTAAAGTTAGCCGTTTTGTAATGTGGCGGTTCTACCAATTGGCTGCGACATATACATTGGCTGAAACATGACGCTTGTTGAAAATGTAAGAAGTCAATTTGCATATTGGTTTTTTCTGTTTTGTTATATAAGGAAGGACGACTTTAACTTATATTGGTGGGAATTGTATTTAGCTTAACTGGTGAAAACCATAGAGCTACTACTACTGACTAAGCTGAAGATGTTTATCAATAACTTAAACCTAAGATCTATCTTTGCAATCAAGAAAATCGATGGTAGTCGGCTTCAGTTTCGGCGGTAGCTAGGTAGGGGCAAATGGCGAATACAGAAAACTGTAGGACCATAGCAAGGTCTCAGTTCGCGGCGACCGACCAGTTTTATATATACAGTTAGGTATTACACCAGTCGTCGAAAGTATTCCTGTCCTTCGCAAGCGTGTATACAACATTCCTAGGATGCGCGCGCAGGTTTCTCACTATTACATAACGACTGATAGAAACGCATACTTGCGCGGGCGCATAGTGAATACAAGCTCTGTAATAAACCATGGAATGCATACGAAACTCGTTAAAAGCGCCTTTCCATCGTTAATGTTCCGAATTGCATCTACATTGCATTAGAAAGTATCGTACGAGATGTGATTACATATATGTATAACACATAGTAGGAGTATTAGATGTCGTACTAATTGGTCATCGATCGTATGATGGCATGAGGAGATTAACGCCCGAAATTAATCAACAATCCTGGGGCCATACCGCCGAAGCTGAAGCCGGTTGCCGATTTTTTAATTCCAAAAAATGGTGTTTGATTTCATTATTGACAAATATCTCCAGCTGGTCGGTAGAGCTCTAGGGTTTCTTCCAGCTGAGCTAAACATAATTACCAATAGTAGTAGTAGTAGTTTGATTTTCGCATTTAAAAATACTTCTACTAATCGGCTTCAGCTTCGGCTGTAGGGCCTCTGATCCTAGACATATTGTGACATAAGCTATGGATTCTGATGGCGTGGTTTTATGGTTTTGCTTTGTTGCATTTTAATTTACTTTTCACAGTCACTGTTCACAGTCGTATTGTTACAGTATATAAATACTGCATTGTGTCAACCTTCACCTTCAGGTTCCCTTGAGGGTTAGTGTTCATGCGAGTGACTGAGGTCACCAGAAAGAAAGGAAGGAGAATAGACTGGCAACGGATCGGCGATCCCTTGGTGTTGCTGATCTCTATGAGCGGTGGTGATTGCTTTCCATCAGGTGACCCACATGCTCGTTTGCCCAACTCTCACATAAAAAAATACATGATACAAGAGTTGCATACAAAATTGCCTCTCGCCTTGTCATATGCCGTATGACATTTCTATGCCATTACAGGTTGAAATTTCAAATACATATTATGTGTAACAAATTTACGGTTTAGTTGAAATCGTAAAATATCAAATAATTCCAATTTGAATGCACCGAGAATGATATAGATGCAATTATATGTTACAAAATTGTGCAAGACGTATGGTTATTGCATTTGTTAGTATTCATTTTATGTACGGCGAACATGTTGGGAAATAATTGGTGTTTTAAATTAGGTGCTGGATATTAAAACTTAATAATATTATTTGCTAAAATGTTTCCTATCAATATGTTGATATTTATGTAATCGTATTAGGAGCTCTATGGCGTCGTTGAGCGCGTCAGTCTAATCGAACACGCAAGTAAAGCAACGTCGACCGTAGCCTGTCCGTGGATGGGTTTGTTTTTATCTCGAGGGTACGTTAAGCCGTCGTTCTCGGCTGTTATTATTAAATGACAGTCGTTAAGCCAAGTCAGTGGTCCTTAGGCGTATTGAAAACATTGGCCTTCGCCAACCCGCAGTTGAGCAGCCTGGTGGAGTTTGCGAGGTTTGGTGGAGTTTGAATTGGAAGTCCCGTATCCCAGCAGTGGGATGGACAAGGGTGGACGACGCCAATGGTGCCCCACGTTCAGATCTTTGGCTCAAAGGTGGTTGTCAGCCATTTACACCCAATTTAGAAATGTTTCATAATCCGTTCGCATCCTTATCCAATTGATTTCTATCGCTGTACTTCACCCATCGTTACTTTTCCGAATAGCGCACGTGTCTCACATTCCGTTTGCAAATATAGCGACCCATGAATTATACAAAACGTGCCGTCGACCTTTAAAGGAGTCTCAGTGCCTGGGACGCGTGACGGACGGACGGAAACGTCCACTATGTACATAATTTCATGTTCATATACAAATAAATAGTAAGTCATCATCAGTATCAACCTGTATCTTAAAGCTTTATAAATCCAGCAGTGGGTACTGCTGGATTTATAAAGCTTTCCCCAATGCTTTCCACCTCTTACGATTCTCCGCCTTTCGCATCCAGCCGCTTTCTGAAGGTCATCGGTACATCTAGAAGGAGGGCATACAATGCTTCGTCGTCTTACGCGCGGCCTCCACTCTAATACCTTCCCTCACCCATCTGCCATCACTTACTCGGCAGATAAGGCCCCGGCACTTGAGCTTGCCAACTCTGAAGGCTATTTCGACAACTTTGGTTTTCTTTCGGATTTCTTCGTTCCGGATTCGATCCCTCAAAGAAACCCCGAGCATAGCCCTCTCCATCGCTCGCTTCGCGATCTTTAGCTTGTGGACCAGCCCAACGGTCAGCGTCCCAAGTGTCTGTACCATAGGTCATTGCAGGGAGGACGCACTGATTGAAGACTTTAGTCTTCAAAATTAGGGAATCTGTGCGGCGGAGATGTGCTGAAGATTTCAAAAAGCTGCCAAGCCCAATTAAATGCGTCCATCAATCTCTTTGTTGAATTTATCCCTTCCAAGCTGTGACTTTCGTGTTTGCAAAATTCATCCCCAGCCCCACGGATCGAGATGCAGCATTGAAATCGGGATCCTACGACCGGGATCCTCCAGCGATTCGGCCATTATGATCACATCGTCAGCAAACCGAAGGTGTGAGATGTACTCGCTTTTCACTCTGATGCCTCGTTTTTTCTAGTACAGCGTTTTAAAGACGTCTTCCAAAGCGGCTTGACTCCCTGCTGCAGCCTCTAAGCTGCAGCAGGGAGTCAAGTCAAACCGAAGGTATGAGATGTACTCGCTTTTCACTCTGATGCCTCGTTTTTTCTAGTACAGCGTTTTAAAGACGTCTTCCAAAGCGGCTTGACTCCCTGCTGCAGCTTCTAAGCTGCAGCAGGGAGTCAAGCTGCTGGTCCTGGACGCGGACAGTTATTGTTTCATCGCTATACAGCCATTTCAGCACCTCGATATAACAGCAATTATGACCACGTCGTCGGCAAACCGAAGGTGTGTGGTTTGTTTTGTCATTAAACATGAACTACGGTGTCGAAACCTATATATAGATAAATTGTGTATTTTTTTCCTGTGTTACATTTTAAATGTTGTTCATATTATGATGAACATATACTTTATTGTTTTTGTGAGAATGATAATGTTCCTTCTCGTTTTATAATGATCATCAACATCAAGGGATCAGCAACATCAAAGGATCGCCGATCCGTTGCCAGCCTTTTAAGGGAAATAAAGAGTCTATTCTTGAAGGTTCCCATGTCGTAATTGTTCGGAAATACCGCTGAGGGAAGTTTGCCTCTCTTCATCAACTCGCAGTTGAGCAGCGTGAAGTATTCCCAGCAGTGGAATGAATATGAATTGATTCAGTAGAATTCTTAGTTTCTTATGTATGTACGGCTTATCTATAGGTAATGCAAATTAAATAAATCGTGATAAATCCTAAATCTATCTATCTATAACAGCCCTTGTTCCGTCCGTCTTCGAACGTAGGCCTCCTCTCCCATCCTCCATGAGTCTCTGTCCTTTGCCACCTTCATCCAGTTTATGCCGGCCTGTTGGCGGATGTCATCCGTCCATCTCCTAGGAGGTCTTCCTCTACCGCGGGTGTTGGCGCGTGGTCTCCACTCCAATATTCGCCTCGCCCAGCGGCTGTGATCCATTCTAGCTATGTGTTCTGCCCATCTCCATTTCCGGCGCTCGACTTCTTCCACTTCGTCTACGTGATCCTAAATATATTCCATTTAATGTTGTCTGTAATGAACACGGTATCACCGTGTGTGACCGAAGTGCGAAATGCCTTATTGACAGCGAAGTTTATTTGTGTTCTGTGTCAATATCATTGAAAAATATAGTAATCCTTGTGTAGGTAACCAATTTGATTAGCCTATGGACATTTGCAACACCAGAAGTATTATCATTCATCCTTTGCCGACCCAGTAAAAATATTCATCATCATCATCAGGTCATGTTAGTCTCCACTACAGGAGCACGATCCTCTCTCGACCGTCCCTGACAGAAGGAGGATTTGGCCTACACTCCCCACGCTGGCCAGACGGATTGGGGAGGCCTGATCGATGTTTTATAATGTATTTCCCTTAGTCGCCTTGTACGACATCCACGGGAAGAGACGGAGTGATTCTATTCTATCTGCCGGAAACCACACGCCATGTAAAAATATTTGTGTAATTATTCGCCTGGAGAAATTTCGGCAAAGAGTTTATATTACAAGATCAGAATTCGCGAAAGTACTCCAGTGGTATTATAATATCAAGTTCGAAAATACTATAGATTATCTAAAAACATAGAAACTGACCATTTAACTCACATCACGTAGTCGTCATCTGTATGCGACATCCATTTTAGTTTTAAGCTAAATAGACGTGGCTAAACTATTAGTTTCGTTGTTTACGACGGAACAGAAAACCAATTCTCGTAATTATTTTCCATTTCCGAATGAAAGTTGACTTTTTTTTATACTACGTCGGGTGGCAGACAAGCATACGGCCTGCCTGATGTGAAGCGGTTACCGTAGCCATATTAACGCTCGAAACATAAAATATAGCACGCGCGTCGCCACCCCCGCTGCCGACGCAGCATCTCCTTCCTTTCTGATGACCTCACTCACTCGCAGGAACACAATCAAGGGAATTGTTATTTGGCTGCGGTATTCTGTGAGGTGGAGGTACATTCCCCAGCTGGATAGTTTACAATTACGCTTCCTAGCTTAGTTTGTCAGCCAGGTGAAGCTGGCCTTGGCTCAGAGATGTCGATGAACCACTTACACCTCAAAATCAAGATTTAATGACTGAATCAAGATTTAATTATGAATTGACTGAAAATTGTATTTACCGTTCTGTTTGTTTAATTTTCAGTTATAGTAGTAATGTAATAATTATTTACACTAGGGTAAAATTTTGAATCATATTTTCTACGAGAATACGAAAAGTGACATTTTTTTTAATAATAATAAATATTGTCACACAAATTACACAGCGCCATCTAGCCCCAAAGTATGTACAGTATGGCCTCTCTCTGCCGCTCTCTCGTGTCGACCTCACCTCACCTCCCCTCTGAGACAAATGTGAAACAGTTTGTATACCGCCGCACGCACACATGCTCATTCATGCTGTGCATAGACGTCATTGTTTATGTGGTAGTAAACGACGCGAGATTTGTATGGAGTGGCAAGGGTGTGGTATAGGGTACGTGCCGTGATCGTCTCTGCGACACGTGTTCGGTTGTAGTATGCTTTAATTCCACCAGAGTGATATAAATTCATCAGTTAACACACGTCTCATCATATTTCAATCGCAAATCATCGTAAGGTCATCGCATTCGCATCGCCATAATTGCCGCTACCGCACAATGGTGAATACAATTTTACTCATCAAATGATTTGTAGTGCATTCGTCGATTGTTTTCAAAACAATGGCCAACGTGACTCATTTGAGTAGAATCGAGTTTGCGCTAAGATGTGCGAATAAGTGAATTCAAGGTTGACCTGTTTAGCAGTAATATACTAAGGTTTTTTTGAGCTATAACTGTTTGTTTTCATTGAAGCGGACCTGTTATGTCGAGCTGTTTTCATTCATTTCAGTAAACGTACCGACTGTAGGATACAGCGACGTGTATGAATACGGCTCGTTTAATCGCAGTTCCGCGTTAGTGAAAACGCATCCTAAATTCAGAGGTGCAAAAGGTCAGTTTTTCAAGCTAGCTAGTAACTTTACCTTTGTACTACTTTGTACACAAAGTGTATATACAACGTGTAACTCCAAGTACGCAAAACCTCAAACACCCCAACTGAGTTTTATTATTATAAATTGATATATCTAAGTAACAATTTCGAAAAAAAAATTCTCGGAGATATAAACACTTTTTTGTTTTCCTAATAATTCTAATAGTTTCTGAGCTCTGTGGCGCTTTCTTATCAAAAAGACGCTACCATAACTACGATAGGCAAATATTAATATTAAAGAGCGAGCATCGCGTCAATGACGCGTAAGCGCCGCTCTCTGCACGACGCTTAAGACTTTTTGGACGCAGCGGTATTACGTTTGTTTACATTTTCTCGCTTGATTGTCGAGCGCAATTTAATAATAGATACGGCAATTAAAAATAATAATTAAGATTTTTCAAAACCAGTTACTTTAAAAATGGATGAAAATTATGGAATTGATTCTACTCATGATTCTGAACAAACTATTTTTCGGTTTTGCGTACTTGAAGTTACACGTTGTATACTACTTTGTGTACTAAGCTAGTGAACTGGCCTGTACTGCTGCTGCAAAAACGGTTCTATTTGTTTAGTAGCTTCCTCGCTATCGATTTTACTATCCTGGTGACTCTGATTTACGTTCTAAAGTCGTTCAGCAGACGCAGCTAGAATTTCATATAGGCATGTGTGCTTGAATGTACGGTTCGATGTACAAAAAATGTATTATTTATCCTTTTTTGCCCTAGGCACTACTGCGTAGCTCTATCA
Organism: Hypsopygia costalis; assembly: GCA_937001555.2. NCBI lineage: Eukaryota > Metazoa > Arthropoda > Insecta > Lepidoptera > Pyralidae > Hypsopygia > Hypsopygia costalis. The sequence continues at coordinate 6,839,703 of OW443344.2, read as the reverse complement.
GTAGTGTCGTGGGAGATTTTCCTTTCCCGAGACTACTGGTAGTGTCAAGGGTTAAATTTGTATTTCCCGTGACCCAATTTATTGGTATTATTACCATTAAGAGTTGAAACGGCGTACGAAACTACGAAAGACATCTCTAAGAAATAAATAAATTAACAATATCATACTATATTTTTTAATTTATTTGGGTCTAACAAACAGTGTTACATTATTTTAATTAATAAAAGTGCACTTAAAATTACAGTAAATGTAAAACCAACACCGTTAACCACAGTTTAACAAAAAATATTGTTCGCTGTTTCATGATACGTAGTTTTAGATATTTGCTCTTACTTTACTCACATAGTACATTCAAAAATTGTACCTATTTAATTAATGCAATATATATAGGTATTAAACTATTCTAGTAGTCTGGCATCCTAACTTGACGACACACTATCTATTCTTGCCCCGGGACGTGAAACCTTTCTCCAAAAAGTCTATGATATACGAGGGGAGGTCAATAAGTTCGCGGAATGAGAGAGAAGGAGGTTGAAATTAAACACCAAATTATTTTTCCTTTTCAATATATTCTCCTTTAACCCTAATACATTTTTCGGATCTCTCAAATAGCTTGTTTATACCATCGAAAAAAAATGATTTGTCTTTGGTGTCAAAATAGGCCGAAATTGCCGACTTGACTTCATCATCGTCGTCAAATTTCTTTCCACGCAGCTCTTTCTTCATTTTTGGAAATAAATAATAGTCACTGGGGGCCAAGTCTGGACTGTATGGTGGGTGGTTTAATTGTTCAAAGCCGCATCGGTGAATGGCAGCCGTCGCAACATGGCACGTGTGGACGGGTGCATTGTCGTGCAAAAGGAGCACACCTTTTGACAGTTTTCCTCTTCTTTTTTTCTTAATGGCTTCTTTCAATCTTTCCAGTAAAGAAGCGTAGTACTGTCCCGTTATAGTCGCACCACGTTCTTTATAATCGATCAGTAAAATACCTTCTGTATCCCAAAAGATAGTCGCCATGATCTTTCCGGCCGATTGTGACACTTTGAACTTCTTTGGAGGAGGTGTGCCTTTTTTATGCCACTGCATCGACTCTTGCTTCGACTCAGGTTCATAGTGGTGAACCCAGGTTTCATCTCCAGTAACAATCCGGGCCATAACTTCTTCCTTTCTCTCTCCACAGAGCTCCAGAAACTGGTGAGAGCACTCGACACGCTCGCGTTTTTGAAGTGGCGTGAGCATTCTCGGAACCCATCTTGCACTGACTTTAGTCATCCCAAGATGATGATGTAGGATATTTAAAATACTTGATTCGGATACTCCAACCATTGCTGCAAGTTGCTTCTTCTTCAGTCGGGCATCTTCCAATACAAGTTTTTCTACTTTTTCGACGATTTCCGGTGTGGTGGCCTCAATTGGCCGTCCGGAGCGGGGGTCGTCTTCAATGGACTCCCTTCCTTGTTTGAAAAGACCATGCCACTTGTAAACCATGGTTTTACCAGGGGCAGAGTCCGCGTAAACCGCTAACAGCTCTTGAAAAATCGTCTGAGCGGATTTTCCTTGCTTGGTAAGAAACTTAATAACGGCACGGTGTTCAATTTTCTCCATACTGGCTGACTTCTTCCCGATTTAGTTGTTTGCAGGTCGATAACTCAAAAGTTAATGACACGATTAGGTTCAAACTTGGTATATATACTCTTAATGAGGTGCTTAACTAGTGCCTACCTGGACGGGTAAATTTATCCCCATCAACCCCTCCATTCCGCGAACTTATTGGCCTCCCCTCGTAAGTAAGGCCTGCGACGCAATACGCGACCCTCCCACACATCGCTAAAAACTGTTTGTCACGTACGGCCCATTCATTTTAGTGATTTACCGCTGCACTATGTACAACATATTAGGGTTTTCGGTACTTTTCTCATCTATACATAATTAAATTGTAAGAGATGTAGGTTCCATCGACATAAAAAAGAATCCGGCAAAATAATTATACACCAAATACGGCGTAGTCGGGTCATCTAGCTATAACTAACGTACAATCTTCGCATTCGCGCTCTGCACATACATCATTGTTTATGCAGTACTAAACGACGCGACATTTGTATGGAGTAGCTGGGGTGTGGTAAAAGTTTAGATGTATTAACAATAAATATGTTTATTTGTCGATATTGCCGCATTCAATAAATTATTTATTCATAAATCATCTAGCTAGACGCAGCGCTGTAAACTCATTATTAATATCTGGAAGTCAATTTGTATTTGTAATAGGGAATGTTGAATAAGAAGCTGAAGGAGTAACTTATGACAAGTGACAAGTTTAATTTTAGTACTTTTTAAACATTACGAGTAAAAACTCGTATTGTTAATATAAAATACTAAAATCTTATGCATAGCTTGCTTGACTCCCAGCCATGTAAAATTTCTTTATGCACAGCTGATCTATTAAAGAGATTCTTCCAGCCAACCCATGGCTGGAAGAATCTCTTTAAGAGATAAGCTCACCTTTGTATACTTGTCTATTCAATTATTTCTGTTGTGTATGTTGTTATGCAATAAAGAATGTTTACATATCTGTAGAAATAAGCATTATTTTCATGAAAGTCATATAAGTATATAATAATATAAGCAAGTACCTCATTATTAATAGTTTTACTTCTCACTTCTTCATCTTAAAGTAGATATAAAGCGATGACTAAAGTTTATATGTGTAGTAAAGTTTTAATAGCAATCACTGACGCCGACGCGGTAATAATCGACAACTTTAGAGAAGTTCTTGTGACGTAGTTTTAGAGTCTAGTGTGGACGTTTACGTGGTTGAGAGTTGGAATTCTGCCAATTTCTGACGTAGTTTCCGTCTCTGAGGTTTTGAAATTGTCGATGTGAAAAGACACAATCTGACATGATGTTGATGTTAGTATATAGATGTAGATAATTATAAATAAATATTTCTAGAAAATTTACTCAGCGCCATCTAGTCCCAAAATAAGCGTAAAGCTTGTGTTATGGGTACTAGACAACTGATAAATGTACTTAAATACATTTTTTTTTGTAAATACATACATATAATACATAGACAACATCCAGATCAAGACAGACATGTTCATGCACACAAATGTTTGTCTTATACGGGGATTGAACCCGCAACCTCGGAATAAATGTAGCCATTGCTAACCATTCGACCACCGGGCTTGTCAGTATTGTTTTTAATTAGTTTGGATAGAATGTTTTTATCCATAAAATAAGTAAATTATATCCGTAAAATAATCGAGCTCGGTGGTCGAATGGTTAGCAATGGCCACTTTGACCTTGAGGTCGCGGGTTCGATTCCCGCACAAGATAAATATTTGTGTGCATGAATATGTCTGTTTGTCTTGGTATGGGTGTTTTCTATGTATCATAAGTAAAAATGTACTTAAGTACATTTATCAGTTGTCTAGTACCCGTACAAGCTTTGCGCTTAATTTGGGACTAGATGGCGCTGTGTAAATTGTCCAGAAATATTTATTTATTATTATATGTCTAAATAAGTGAAATTTCCATCTAAGACGGGCTTCGTGCGAGTTTGCTTGCTTAGTGTAGGCCCGCCTTATCACTCGCACGATCTTGCGATATGAAGACTTACGATCGTGCGATCAAACATGGAGTTTCCACGAGTGTTCGAGTGCGCGCGATCTATTTAATATAATACTAGCTGACCCGACGGACGTTGTCCTGTCTTCTTAACAATAAATTAGTGATAAAATTGAAAGCACAAAAAAATTTTTGGTAAATTTTACAAGATATAGTATAAAAAATAAAATGCCACCTTAACCAAAAAAATTCATTCACTATAACTATTTTCCGAGGTCAAAACCTCTGGGCGCTCCACTAAATATTGAATTCCAATTGGTTTCACGCAATCTTTCAAAGTTACCTTAGAAAAGTTAATATGGTCGTTCACTTTTCTTAAATTTTCTAATTTTCCGCGCAACTTTCTCATTTTTTCTTTCATAAGAACCTTCTGACAATATAACAAACACAACATAAAAAGAAATAGCGAAAGACTTTTTCAGGCATTTTTTTAAATTTTTCTCTGCGTAAGAACCATCCTCGTACTTCAAGGAATATTCTAAAAAAAGAATTAGAAATCGGTTCAGCTGTTCTCGAGATTTGCGCTTAGCAACACATTCAGCGATTCATTTTTTATATTATAGAAGATATAGATAGATTGAAATAGAAATCGCATCGCATGATCGTGCTACCGATGCGATGGTCAAAAAAGGACGATACAACCGTGTCTGGTACATGCCTCGCACGTGAACATCATGTTTATACATTTTTTAGGGGTGTAAGTGGTTTATCAACTTCTTTGAACCAAGCCAACTTCACCTGCTCGTGGTGCACCCTGCTGACTGACAAACGAAGCTCTGGCGAAAAGAGAGGTAGGGAGCGTAATTGTAAGCTACCCGACTGGGGAATGTACCTCCACCTCACAGAATACCGCAGCCAAATAACAATTCCCTTGAGGGTTGTTGTGTTCCTGCGAGTGAGTGAGGTCACCAGAAAAGAAGGAGATGCTGCGTTGGCAGCGGGGGTGGCGGCGCGCAAGTGATATATAATGTTGCGAGCGTTAATACGGTTACGGTAACCACTTCACATCAGGCGGGCCGTATGCTTGTCTGCCACCCGACGTAGTATAAAAAAAAAAATTTTTACCTCACTCAATTCATGTCTAAATCTACCAGACACTTAGAAACATCGTGTCCCTCGACGTCTTGTTTTTCCTGTATTTGTTGAAGAGTTGTTTGTGACTGGCAGAGCGCCAGTTTCCTACTGAAATTCGTACCTGACCTAACAGCTTATCTCTGAATATTACTCTACTGTTATATCTTTATTGTTTTTATATGTTTCATGGCATAATTTTTGAAGTAGAACTTCTTTACGCACTTAGGGAATAAACTGATGAATGCTTGACGAGAGCGTTACGGAAACGGCGAACGGAGATACATATCGTCATAGGAAATATGAATTAACGTAAGGGACAATTTGACGATTTTAACTTTTCTATACAGTTCGATTGTAAATTTTCCGCTCTATCTAGCTGCATACTTAGAATTTCGATATCTTCGATAATGATGTCCTTTACAGCAACTGATTTAGTATAAAAATATTTTGAAAAGTAATGCAAAGTACGTATGAGATCGGTACGATATTTATGATTTAATGTAATGCAGCGTCATTATTATAAAAAATACTGTAAAGGAAACTTACATTGAAAAGGTCTTCTTACGATAACCAAGTTTATGAAACTGTACAAAATTGTCCCTTACACTAATAGAATTAAATACATTTGAATAGTTAAAAAAAAAAAAAAAAATGTAAAGGAATCTAAAATTACTTAGCATACGTTACATTAAATAGATTGCTAAATTCCTGAAAGTCGTGTCCACTACATCTACTTACTTAAATATTTTTTTAAATATGTCCTAAGCCAAGAAATCAGTTACGTCAAAGAACTATTAATATTGATCAAGTTTTACTGTAACTTTAGAGGTTTCAACTATTTTAATCGAAAAGTATCTTCAAAATTTACTAAGTCTTGTATTGATTTTATGTCGCAAGAAGATGTTGAGGATTTTTCTGATGGAAGTTCCGATCTCTGGTTTCCAAAGGATTCTGATAGCGATGTATTAACTGATGAAGAAAAGAAGAAAAACAAGAAAAAGTTGAAGAAACTACGACAAAAAGAAAAAAAGGATCAGATAAAAGAAATAGCACCACCATCTATCAAGAAACTAAAGCGCGAAAATCAAGTAAAGAAAAGAATAAATTAAAAGAAAAAGGTTTGACTTACGAAACATCATCGGAGAAAATTAAAGAATCAAGAAGATAGAAAGAAAATCCTTGCAAAGAAGGCAAATGTACAAAAAAATGTTTTGAAATCCCGGAAGAAAGGAGACAATCTTTGTTTAATTTCTTTTGGAATTTGGACGATAGACAAAAAAATAATTTATTGTTCAATGTACTACATGTTTGTCAATAAAAAGAAAAAAGACTGATTCTGTAATAAGTAGGCGCAGCAAATGTTATGAATACTTTATAAATTAAGGAGAAGAAGGCAAGTCTGCCAACAATTTTTACTAAACAGTAGATATTTCACATACATTTTTTGTTATATAACGTTGCTAACATTGAAGAAGGAATTTCACAAAGCTATCTGCAATAAAAAGGTTATGCAGTTAATAAATACGATGAGACTACAAAAAAGGACGCAAAAGACTATATCGAAAGTTTGCCCGTTTTACCATCACACTATACTCGAAAAAATTCAAACAGATTGTATTTACCTCAGGAATTTAAAAACTTATCAAATTTGTATAGACTGTACCGAAAATACTGAGAAAATAAGAAAATAACTTTCTTAAGTGAGTATTAACAAACTTATTTCGGACATAATATAATATTGCCTTCCACATCCCTAAAAAGGATAAATGTAAATTTTGTACAAAGTTCGAGAATACAAAAGAGAAGACATTTAAAGATTTAGAAGAGTACAAAGTTCATAAGGAAGAAAAAGAAGCTACTTATAAAAGATGTGAAATACATAGACACCTGGTTAATAAATCTATTTTAACAGCTAGTTTCGATCTGCAAAAGGTTCTAAATACACCGCTTGGTGAAAGTATGATATTAGGAAATATAGTGTATTCAACTTTACAGTATATGAATCGGGAACTCAAAATGGTTTCTGTTATACATGGGGGGAAGCAGACGTTAAGCGTGGCAGTGCCGAAATAGGTACTTGTTTGCATAAATATTTGAAAACAGTTAAAAGCAGAGGGATTAAATATTTAATATTGTACTGCGATTCGTGCAGTGGACAAAGCAAGAATCTTAATCTTATCTGTTTTAAGAAACTTCTTAGAAACTTCGATTAATTGGAATTTGGAAGTAATACAAATTAATTACCTGTTGCTAGGCCACACTTACATGCCGGTGGATAGCATGCACAGTGTTATCGAACGTGAAGTGCGAAAACTTATTGTTTGGAGTGCTACATAATGGCCTACATTTATGCTAACTGCTAGAAAAACACCTCATCCATATGAAGTGACAGTGTTAGATCATACTGATTTTATAGATTGGCAGATCAAAGCCAACCAAATTTTCACTGCCATTATAGTATCAAACAAAGATTTAAAAATTAAGAATCTCAGAGTTGCTACATTCAAAAAACATAACTTACGTATAATGGAAGCAAAATATACGATGAAAGAAGATGGAGAAACGCAAGTTATTCCTTTGACACTTACAGAGAGTAAAAATCCAAACACTACTAAAGGAAAAGTAGTAGGAAAAGGTATGTCCAATCGAAACGAAAACGGATCTTTTGACGAAATTTTGCCGATGAAAGTCGAGAAGCATCACTACCGCAGAAACGAATAAAATTACACCAAATAAATTTAAAGATAGTGATAAAGATGAGAAAAAAAAAGGAAACAATACAGATACGAAAAAATATTGTACCAAAGATAACAGACAAAGATGAACAAAAGAAGAAAAACGTAGGTAGAGGATAAGGGCGACAGGGAAGAGGAAGAGGCAAAGCAAAATAAAAGAAAAGTTTTTGCTTAATTATTGAAATGATGCTGTGATTTATGGTTAGTTAGATGACATGTTTTAGTTGATTTTTTAGAAACAAGTTACTTTAAAAGGTTAAATTTTTGTACTATTTTAAATGTAAAGCAAATATTCCTAGTAACTTCACAAAACATAAAAAAATATTTTAGGAAATAACAATTAGCTTGTATATACCCGATAACAACTTGATAGCATGACCAGCTGAAATGTATGTATGCGAGGTTGGAAGATCTTTTTTTTCAGATTTAGAGAAAACAATACTAAGAAAACTTGTGCTTTAAAATTAGTTAGCATGACTGTGTTTTTATTCAGTAATAGCAATTTTTTGATAAACCAAAGTTAGTTTTATTAATGTTTTTCTTTCCTCTATGAACAATTAAAATGATTATCACTTAAAATGCTGTATGGTTATTAAGAAGAGGTCTAAATAAAAATTTGCTCAAGAGATAATGTGCAAGAAAATTTTAGTAAAAATATGATTATTTACACAAATATTTTTATTTCATTTCCTTAATAGTAGTTTATACAGAAAAAATATATACCCTGTTCCAAAATAAGGTTTTTTCAAAAACTATAAATTCAACTTTAACACATTTGCAATAAGTGTCATTTTACAATAAACTCAATAAATAGCGTAACTGCATTCTCAATTAAATACTGTTATTTACAATAATGCAAATACTTTTTTTATGCTTTACATTATTTTGAAATTACTTCATTTAATTTTTTTCAGTAAAAAAGTAATGTAAGGGACTTTTTTTTCAAAAAAAATAACGTAAGGGATGGTCTATCTTTGAATCTAAACGACTTACCTAAATTTCAGAAACTTAATGTTATAGAGCTTCAAATTTAAAGAAACTTTGCTCTAGATGTCATTTCAATAGCATAACAAACATAAAAAATATAGTAATAATAATAATAAAAAAACAGTTTTTTGGCTCTATTGTAAAATTTGGTTTTGTCCCTTACGTTAATTCATATTTCCTATGACGATATAAGTTAAACAGCTAAAGAAGTTTTACTTCAGTCGTGTCGTGTAATGCACACTCAAGTTTTTTTTTGAGAGAGTTCTTTTTCAATATTTTTTTATATCGTGGCAAACAAGCATACGGCCCGCCTGATGGAAGGCAGTTACCGTAGCCTATGAACGCCTGTAACACCAGAGGCATCACACGCGCGTTGCCGACCCTGTAAAAACCTCTTCACGCCCTTTTTGAAGAACCCGATGCTGTAGTCCCCTGAGAAAACCTCGACAGGCAGTTCATTCCACAGCTTGACAGTACGCGGGAGAAAACTTCTCTGGAACCGCACAGTACGTGACCACATAGGCTCCAATGTGTGACGATGAATTCCCTGTCGATGGCGAGCGGTGCGACTGTAGAAGGAGGCCGTTGGCATCATGTCAAACAACTCCTCTGAACACACCCCATTGTACAGACGGTAGAACTATCATATCTAGAATATGCTAAAGAGTGTGCCTATGTTGTTAACTGAGTGGCTAACCTTGTAACGATGTGCGTAATTCCGACGCTAAAGTATGCGGAAACGTGGTTATACGCGGTATCGTTATGCAAACAATGCTAATCGCATCTCAAATATAACATCACGCCGGCTGTAAGATTACTGCGCGAAATTACTCGCGGCTTCATTAATTAACACATTAACGTTTCGTTGTTACTTGGGGATTATTTTGTTGCTAATAACCCGTCCTGGCTTCGCGCGGGTACGGGACTACGGTGTAGTATGAGGTTACAACTCTACATTTGCAGTTTTACCGCGACATTCAATCTTTCTTTGATTCTTATTTCTGCGGCTAAAAGTCTATATTCGAAGTTTTACCGCAACTGTAGGCGTTTAACCTTTTCAGCGAAATTCATTGAGCTTATGAAATCGTCCGGTCGTTCTGTCTGTCCGTTGCCATGAAACTCAAAATTTAGAAATTCTGACTTCGGATTCGTGTAGAGCATCTAAAAGTAGTAATGTAAAGTGACCTTGGTTTTCGGATATCAATACGGGATTTCGAAAAAAAAAAAAAAATTTCGCTATGGTGGCGCATGCTGTGCGTCCGATGTTTTTATTATTATTTCTTTGATTCTTTAGCTATCGAGTGGAATTTAATTTTGGATATAGTGTAGCAACAACACCAAATTAGAACCCCCGACTTTGTTATAATCAATTTTCTGAACAGCCTCTCACTAGAATAACAATAATTTCTTCTTAATGGAAATTTAAACATATATCTTTCTTTTATTACATCGTCGTCATCCCTTATTCATCCCACTGCTGGGATACGGGCTTCCCCTCAATCGAAAGCGTTTAGAGCATACCTCGCTGTTCAACTGCGGGTTGGCGTTGGCCAGTACTTCAAACTGCCTAAAGGCCGCTGACTTGGCTTAACGTCATCTATAATGCCAACAGGACCGGCAGCTTAACGTGCCCTCGAAAGCACGACTAGAATATAAACCCATTCATGAACAGGCTACGGTCGATATCGCTTAACTTGCGTGGTCGATTAGACTGACACGCAACGACGCCACCGAACTCCTGAATAAGCAACATTGTAGCACATTTTTTATTCATTGCATATTTCGTGAAAAAAAATGTCTGTACGAACGATAATTCTATGTGACGTCGTACGTCATAAGAAAACATTGGTCGATGGAGTGAAAGCGTTAAATGCGTCACAAGCCGAACGCTTAGGCCGATCGTGCCTCTCTATTGCTTGTCCCGCGCTCTCGCTTGCATGCTCGGCTCAGGCGGAACATGGCAATGAGTCGTCATGCTTTTTCGTGCGTGCAGCCGGCGTTTATCGATTTATGAGACGTTATCACATCAAAATTATTTTTTTCACTCTACTACTACGATGATACAAAACCATAGAGTCTTTCCTGACTCTATCACATAGACGAATATTTATCTTAATACATCCAGATAGACCACGCACACGTCTTAGAACTATCTTATCAGATCTATTGTGATAGTGATATCACATTCACGATGCATCCGAACCTTATCATTATCACGCTTATCAGATACGAGTGTGATACACTGACACACTTACTTTGATACGTTATCAATTTGATTGGTAAACTCTTGTAGTAATCATATATGAAGGAAACGTGTGATTAAAGTAAATACTTTAATATTAATATCCAAATGGGTATTACTTGTACTTTTAGCCCGCCACCTCCAATGGCTCCTCCGACCTCACGGTCACTTGAGCCGAATCGCGAGAGATGCGCGCAGCGCCGTTGCTCAGGCTCTTTTGTGCCGCGGACTATTCTTGACTCTCTACAAATTATTGAATCTATGTCCTTGTCCCATTTTGACCCACTCCCCCTTCTGGGGTGGCGACCACATCACTTGTACTGTTTCACTTAATTAAATTTATTTTTGCAGACCAGTTTCGCCTTTGCGGCATCATTACCAATTAGATGATTTTCTCCACCATATAGCCAACCACCAATAGCCATAGCTATTACCATAACATTAAGCGGTTACCATGTTTATATTGCTTCTAGTACCAGTAGTTTCGACTGCGCGTTGATCGATCTGTTAGCCTGTTTCCTCTTACAAACATAGATTATATACATACAGACGACCACAATAGACTGAAACTGCAATGTAAATTTAATAAGTACATAGTACTTAAGTATTAAAAAGGTAACCTATCTATATAAACAAAAATGAATGTTGCTAAGCTCAAAACTCGAGAACGGCTCGACCAATTCGGCAAATTTATTTTTTACGTATTTTCCTTCAGGCACACGGAAAGTTTTAATAAAGAGAAAATATAAAAATTGCGTGGACAATAATTAAAAAAAAAACTTAGCTTTTGACAGAACGAAGTCTGTCCGGGCAGCTAGTAATAAATATAAAGTATGCGTTATAAATAAACCAAAATGAGATTTTCTCCTAACCGTGTAATGGTGCCTGCACAAACATATTTAATCACTAAGTGTTATTTTTAACATGTCTGTGTGACGAATCGAATATACTCGTATTGAGATCAAACATTTCACTTAAACTCGAAATTCTCTATCTATTTGTACTTCTTGTCTATAGACATTTGTGGTCAATGGAACAGAAAAAGTTTTTGAATGGTCACCTCAAACGGTTTTTGGGGTGTAAGTGGTTCATTCTTTGAACTAAGCCCAACTTCGCCTGCACGCGGTGCACCCTGCTGAATGACAAACGAACTGTGTGTGATGGACGGTCTCCGTCTGATGATACGTCTGTATCATCAGACGGAAACCGTCCATAACAATTATTTTATGGTGCAATAAAACTGGGCCGGATTCTAGCCCACGGGGCCGAAATCGAGGTTGAGTGGAACGAGTAGATTCGCTGAGTGTATGTTTTCCATTGATTTCAATGGAAAATGTATTTAATGTCATTCCTCAAGGACATGATCGACCTCAATTTTTTTCGTCATAAACCTCAAGAATGTCGAGGTCTTTAATTGTGACAAGTTTCATGGGTGGTTTTGGAGTCTATTCATTTCCAAGAATGACTTTTCGGCGTACTTAAGCTCAATAATTCACGTGTTTAGTGGCCATTATTCGGCTCAATAGTTTTTGAGATATCGAAATTGATTCGAGAAAGAATAACGAAAGAATAGAAAAACTAAATCTCATTTGCGAAGATCCACTAGGTTATATAAAATAACATTTAACTTCGCAGGTATTCGATATAATGAAAGAACCGCTTAATTCCTGTACATAACATAGTCCGGTTGTTATGATTTTCTAAACTATGCGGTTCCATTAACGCGTCTCGTTTAGATGGAATTTTATAAGTGCCTGCAATGAAGCGGTCCGGGTAACTTTGATACATCGTGTTAGCCCGCCGGCAAACTTCATTAACGGGCAAGTGTAACACTATTATGATATCCCTACTAATATTATAAATGTGAATGTGAGTTTGTTTGTTACGCTCTCACACCGTAACTACTCAACCGATCATCATGAAACTTTGTACACATATTCTCAAAGGTATTAGGAAGGACTTAGGATACTTTTTATTGAAAAAAAAGTAAACGCGGGCAAAGCTGCCGGTGGAAGCTAGTAAAATATTTATTTCTCTGTCTATATAATATGTCTTTCTGTTGATGTAAACAGTAAGAGTGAGGCCTAACGATGAGACTGACACGCGCAACGATGCCATAGAGCTCCTCACTTCCCCAGCCGACAAGTTTCTAATTAGGCTGTGCCCCACCTGATGGCTCACGTAATTTGTTCAACGTAATACGAAATAGGATTTTCATAAAGTATCTTGTCGTACATATGCCTAATTGTTCACATGACATGTAAAGCTCTCGTAATAACATTTAGAGACATGCGTCAAATACAGTAGGATTATTTGCGACAGGAGTGGGCTCTGCGGCTATGGGTCATCCCGTTGCGATAAACATAATCCCTACTACTATTATAAATGTGAATGTGAGTTTGTTTGTTACACTTTCACACCGAAACTACTCAACCGACCATCTTGAAACTTTGTACACATATTCTCAGAGGTATTAGGAAGGATATAGGATACTTTTTATAAAAAAAAAAGTAAACGCTGGCGAAACCGCAGGTGGAAATTTGTAATATTATAATTAAATGATTAATGGCTAAGGAGTCGGGGATCGATTGTTATCATTAGTTGATAACAGTCTTTAGATCAAGTCAGTGGTTTTTTTAGCTGCTTGATAACACTGGTCTCTGTCAACGCGCAGTTGAGTAAGGACCCTGTGTCTAGAGCTAATGCTCCCCTGTGCAGGGACCTACCGGTCATATCACAGGAATTAGTTTTTTTTTAGCGTGCACTAATGGTAACATTTATTTCGATACCTCCAATGAACACTACGCCAACTCAAAACATACCCGTCCAGATACACACCGCTAATATGAGTTATACATTTACTTAGCGGTTTGTATTTGTCGATTTTGTTGTGTCTGTGTGTCTTTATAAATAGAATTCAGGTAGCATAATGTTACTGAAATAATGAATCGATTGAGATAAAAAAAGAAAACTATCGAAATTTTGGTTGTTAAATCTGTGAACAATAAAAAAGTAACACTAAATGTTACGAAACAAAGGAAATTTTTGAAAAAACCTTTTTTCTCCTTCCTTGCTCTTAATGTGCCTTTTTTGACAAGACATGCCTGTCTGTATTGTGTATGTAGCGTATTGACCGATTTTTTTTACTCATATATTAGCGTTCGTACTCTACGAGTACTGCTAGGTCCAAAAACATCATGTATGTCCTACCCGTGACAGATAGACCAAGACCAAGTCGACGTCATGGGTTGGTTGACAAAATCTGTCATTTTCCATACAAAATACAGCTGATTACATAGGCAAGGTCAAATCAACTCTGGGGTACAAAATAAGAACGTACCTGGCGCCCTACCGCCAAATTACGACCGGTTTTTTTTATTGCGAAAATCTAACTTCACCTTAAATTTGTGCTAACAATAATAAGATTAGCCGATAGGGACGGAAGCTCTCTACCGATTAAACAGATAATGCTTATCACAAAATGTAAACAGAAGGCCGATTTTCGCAATCAAAAAATCCGATGGAAATCGGCTTCAATTTAGGCGGTAGCACATGAGTATATTTACTCATGTGACGGTTGGCCCCCCTGGTTTTTATTCACTATAATAAATATTTCTGGACAATTTACACAGCGCCATCTAGTCCCAAATTAAGCGCAAAGCTTGTGTTATGGGTACTAGACAACTGACAAATGTACTTAAATACATTTTTTTTTGTAAATACATACTTAAAATACATAGAAAACACCCAGACAAGACAAACAGACATGTTCATGCACACAAATGTTTGTCTTGTGCGGGAATCGAACCCGAGACCTCGGAGTCAAAGTGGCCATTGCTAACCGTTCGACCACCGAGCTCGTCGAAGTCGAGCTATGGATTTTTTATACCACTAGAGTGGCAAACAAGCATACGGCCCGCCTGATGGAAAGCAGTTACCGTAGCCTATGAACGCCTGTAATACCAGGAGCATCACACGCGCGATGCCGACGCTGTAAAAACCACTTCACGCCCTTTTTGAAGAACTGCTGTAGTCTCCTGAGAAAACCTCAATGAACTGCCATTCCACAGCTTGACAGTACGCGGGAGAAAACTTCTAAATAAATAAGAAAATTAGCCCAGCATAACCTACTATGCCGTGTGGTTTCCGGCAGACTAGAATAGAATCACTCCGTCTTTTCCCGTGGATGTCGTACAAGGCGACTAAGGGAAATACATTACCAAACACCGATCAGGCCTACACTCCCCACGCTGGCCAAACGGGTTGGGGAGGCCAACCCGTTTGGCCAGCGTGGGGAGTGTAGGCCAAATCCTCCTTCTGTCTGGGAAAGACGAGAGGGTCGTGCTCCTGTAGTGGAGAGTAAAATAACCTGGTGATGTATGTAACCTACTTGAATACTCTGTCTATCTTTCTCTCTCTTTCTTTTTGTAACTATGGCACCATAACGTGCCGATCAACTTGTAACATTACAATGGCCGAATCAAGTTTCATTAAACATATCGTATGTCGCAATGCATCGACATTCATGAATAGGGAATGTTTAAGTACTCTCATATTTGCAAGTCAAGTCTTCCGAACAGAAATTACTCGTATGACAACATGAGCATCAGTATCATCACGGACGATGACGATTTCGCAAACGGCTCTGGCGATTTCGGTGTACTAGATTATTTTTTTTTAACTACTTCGGGTGGCAGACAGGCATACGGCTCGCCTGATGTGAAGCGGTTACCGTAGCCATATTAACGCTCGCAATATAAAATATCGCTCGCGCGCCGCCACCCCCGCTGCCATCGCAGCATCTCCTTCCCTTCTGGTGACCTCACTCACTCGCAGGAACACAACAGCCCTCAAGGGAACCGTTATTTGGCTGCGGTATTCTGTGAGGTGGAGGTACATTCCCCAGTCGGGTAGCTTACAATTACACTCCCTACCTCTCTTTTCGCCAGAGCTTCGTTTGTCAGTCAGCAGGGTGCACCGCGTGCAGGTGAAGTTGGCTTTGGTTCAAAGATATTGATGAACCACTTACATCCCAAAATTTGTAACATTTTTAATTGTCCATCTTCTTTACCACTATGTGCATACTACCCATTGTTATAAATCATTGTGAATAAATGAATATGAATATGAATGGAAAAATCACCCTGCCTAGGTGGGATTTGAACCCACGACCGGTCGAGTGCTGCAAAAATCGCCACCATCACAAACCTTACTGGTAGCTCAGTTGGAAGAGCACTCGCCCGGTGATCGAGAGGTCGTAGGTTCAAATCCCACCTAGGAGGCGGAGGAGGTGAACTTTTCCATTTTTTTATGTTTATAGTATTCTTGCAAGTTTGAAATCAACTATTTAAATAATAATTATTGTAATACATGCGTGTTACGTCAAGTGGCAAATAAGAACATTTACCAACCATATATTTGTTTTAATATCTCGAATTCAACGCGATTGTTCACGCCCTTCGTATCACGTTTGTCGTGCTAGCAATTTAGTTATGCAACAGTGCATAATGCAGCGTGTGCGAACGCGCGTGACGGGTGTTGTTTGCGATGCAATGCGTATGACACTATCGTTGTTTGCGTTATGATGGATGTTTGTTGTATGTAATCGTGTTAGTTGCATTGTGAACTTGTCCCTGGTGTCCTACACGTTCGTTTACTGCAGTAACTGCATACCATCAGGTGGCACATATCATGTACCAGCTTTGAGAAATTAAATAATTTAAAACAAAATATAAATATTCCTGGACAAGTTACACACTGCCATCTAGTCCCAAACTAAGCAAAGCTTGTACTATGAGTACCCGAGTGTCACGCGTTTTTTTTTTCTTCACTACGCCCACATGATGTGAAGCGATTACCGTAACCATATTAACGCTCGCAACATTAAATATCGCTCGCGCGCTGCCATCCCCGCTGCCAACACAGCAACTCCATCCTCTCTGGTAACCTCACTCACTCGCAGGAACACAACAACCCTCAAGGAAATTGTTATTTGATTGCGGTATTCTGCGAGGTGGTGGTACTTCGTCAGTCGGACTGCTTAAAAAATACGCTATGTCCTACCTCTCTTTTCGTCAGTGCCTCGTCTGTCAGTCAGCAGGGTGTACCCCGTGCAGGTGAGATTGACTTTGGTTCAAAGATGTTGATGAACCACTTACACCCCCTTACATGTCCGATTAATAATTGAATAATGTCAGCCCTAGAGAACGTCACTCAAACATAGGCACGTGTACAGACGTCATTTGGTTACTACATGCAAAAGCGCCATTTTTGTATGGAGTGGCCGGGGTTTGCTTTGGTGGTGAATATTTTCAGAATCTAAATTTGTACCTCCGCTTTCCTCGTCCGACATCACCATAACTTTTCAGCTGATGTTAGTTTCAGCCGGTACATTATGTAAAATGTGTGGGAGGCGTGCTCTCGCATATTATGTGATGGCCTGTTTTGTTTATGGCGTCATTTCCACACTTTATAGTATATACCTATATGATAATGAACAGCTTTTATGAAAGAGCATGCAAGTTCTAAACAAAATTGTGTTTTTAGGGTTCCGTACCTCAAAAAAAAAAAGGGAATCCTTATATGATCACTTTGTTGTCCGTCTGTCTGTCTGTCTGTCTGTCTGTCATCTGTCTGTCAAGACCCTTTATCTCGAGAATGCGTGGAGGTATCAAGCTGAAATTTGAACTGTATACTCAGGTCTACGGTCCCATGAAGCTGTAAAAAAATCAAACTGCTAAGTTTACGTAAAAAAAAGTTATGGCCGTTTATTCAGCAAAAAAAGCATATTTCGACACATTCTCAAGGAAATCAAAACCTCTAAGGTACTTCCCGTTGACCTAGAAATGCGAAATTTGGCAAGTAAGATCGTTATAGACTACAAGTACAGGAATAAATCTGAAAACTATACATTTGTAATTAAATCAAAAAATTAAAAAAATAGGGGGTTAGATTCCTGAACTATTTATAATGATCCTACGTACGGAACCTTCGGAGGGCGAGTCCGACTCGCACTTGTCCGATTTTTTTATGTGTTAAACATGTGTACAGCCCGCGTGAAGCGTTTCGTAGCCTATAGAAGCTTGCAACCCAAGCAGCATTGCTCGGATTCTGGCACTTCCGCTGCTGACGTAACATGTTCTCACGCCTAACCTCACTGACTCGCAGCAACACAACAATTCTTCCAGACTGCTCTTCTGTGAGAGCTTGATATGCCGTACCTCTCTTTCGCCAAAGTATGATACCTATTGTATAATTTGTAACAATTAGTGATGCGCCATCTACGAGTAACTAATTTTATCGTTGTTTCTTGTTTTGACGAGCTCGCTGGTCGAATGGTTAGCAATGGTCGCTTTGACTCCGAGGTCGCGGGTTCGATTCCCGCACAAGACAAACATTTGTGTGCATGAATATGTCTGTTTGCCTTGGTCTGGGTGTTTTCTGTGTATTATAAGTATGTATTTACAAAAAAAAAGTATTTAAGTACATTTCTCAGTTATCTAGTACCCATAACACAAGCTTTACGCTTAATTTGGGACTAGATGGCGCTGTGTAAATTGTCCAAAAATATTTATTTATTTTTCTCTCCTAAAGGTTGTCTGGAGGAGATTTCAAGTCTCTTGTATGTATCTTTGTCATATTGGTGTAATAAAGTGTATTCTATTCTAATCTATTATAGTATTACTTATCCTAATTAGACATATATAGCCATTTTGTGATACTGCGGCACAAATATAATTCTTTTTGTGTTTTTTATTAACACTATATTTCTCTTAAGTTTATTAGTAAATAGATGACCAGATAGACGTTGTGCTGTCTTCTTAACTGTGAATATTGCATTGGTTTCCCGCTCGCTGCCAATTGACTGACAATAGGCTTGTATCCCATTTTTTTTTCGATTTGTTATTTAAAGACATCACAATAATATAAATATAGGTGACATAATTACTTCGATTGCATAAAAACTTCTCGAAATATGATAACTTGAAGATCACAATTTTGGACTATCCCGAAAACGCTCCATACAAAAGGCCACCACGTTATGACGTCACACCGTGCTATTTTATATGCATTAAATCAGAAATTTGTACGACAGCTATGTTAAATATTGCGTTTATGTAGCCAGTGCCGTAAAAGTTTTAGTATTTTTTATTTTTTTCTATAATGGTAATATTTATTTTTTATAATTTCATACCTTTAAAATGGACTTTCCCACCAAACTTTGACCGAACATAAAACACGTCGGACATAAGTTATTAAAATTTTAAGATCGCAGATCGTTCTAGTTTTATGTATTTTACGTTACTGATAGAGAGTTTTTATAATTTTGTAACATGGGCAACAAGCCTATTCTGTCAAACGCCATAAAGTTACATCAGACATAATTTAATATGGTGATTCAGTTTTCTTATTATTATTTTTATTTTCTGCGCAATTTTCTTATTTTTTTTCTTTCCTAAGAACCTTCTGACAGTACCAAACACAACAAAAATAATTAGCGAAATCGGTAAAGCTGTTCACGCGTGAGGCGATGACATAGGGAAATAGACATTCATTTTTAACCGACTTCAAAAAAGGAGGAGGTTCTCAATTCGACTGAATGTTTTTTTGTATGTATGTTATTCGATATCTTTGCGAATTGTGAACCGATTTTTAAAATTCTTTTTTTTATTTGAAAGGGTATGATTGCAAGGTGGTCCCATATTCACCAAGTCAGGATCTGATGATGGGATCCCAGGAAAATCAAAGGAAACCCTTAAATTTTATCAGGACTTATGGTCAAATTCTATTTTTTTATTTCAAAGGGTATTATATGATTGCAAGGTTGTCCCATATTCGACAAGTCAGGGTCTGATGATGGGATTCCAGAAAAATCGAAGGAAACCCTTTAATTTGCCCTGCGGTTGCCGGCAGAATAGAATTGCACAAAGGAATCTTGTGTGACGCAATAAATATTCTCCCGGAAGACGGGCAGCAGCGTCTCCCGGGGTATTCCACCAATAAGCCGCGCTTGCCAGCTGAAGTCGGTTTTTATTTTTTCTTAAAAAACATTATTATTATATACATATATAGATATTATTATAAGACTAGAAAGAACTAATTATGTGAGTGTTGGAGATACAAGTAAATGTTTCATTCATTAATTCATATAAATACACATCAAAAAGGAATACAATGATGAACATGCCGATGCAGTTGCCTCACGCTAGAAGTATGTCAGTTACACAGAGTCGTCAATAATCCTATTATATTGCTTGTTAATCCTCGCGATACAAACAAACAGACCAACGGGGTCTAGGACGACGACGAGATAAAAATACAAGATGAATGGATTATTATGGTCATCATTTTCTTTGTATGTTTTAATGTTTACACAAGAATGTTCATAAAGTTATATGTTATGGCTCTTCAAAGTAACTAAGCTAACGTAGTAAGTAGGTCCCTACTAGTAAAAATCCCTACTTATGGTATAAATTCACTATTATAACACACAAGCGTACACAAACGCACGGACAAACCGACTAATAGACAAACAGACAAAAAATCTGAAAACATTTTCTTTGATAACTTAATTAGAATAAATATGTTTTTTTTTAAATAAATATGCATAGAATCGTTAATATATAGACTTTGTTATATATATAGTAAATCCATACTAATATATATAATATCATAAATGTGAATTTGTTTGTTACGTTTTCACGTGGAAACTACTTAACCGATCATCATGAAACTTTGTATATATATTCTCAAATGTATTATATAGGAAGGGCATAGGATACTTTTTATTTTAAAAAAGTAAACGCAGTCGAGGCCGCGTGTGGAAGCTAGTAATAATATAATATAAACTAACGTTTATATTACTACCCAAACGGACATGGTACTCCAATAAGAAGAAATTATTTAATGAACCAAAAAACCCAACTGAGTTAGAAAATATTGACAAAAAGGAATTTTCTTTTAATGATTTTATTGACCCTCTATTATTTTTGCGGACACCATATTGAATTAAAGTTTTGACATGTGTGTACGCTGTGCCACTTCCACAGCTGAGACGAATCTAATGAATTTAAAAGAAGCAGGGTACAGCGTATTTGTAAGCTGTCCGACTGGGGAAGTACCTCCACCTCACAGAATACCACAGCCAAATAACAATTCCCTTGAGGGTTGTTGTGTTCCTGGCGAGTTAGTGAGGTCACCAAAAAGGATGGAGTTGCTGTATTCCCGGCGGGGTGGTGGCAATATTTCATGTTGCGTGCGTTAATATGGCTACGGTAACCGCTTCACATCAGGCGGGCCGTATGCTTGTCTACTACCCGACGTATCGTAGTATTGTAGTATTAAAAAACATCTTTTGTTGGAATCTGTGAAACGGTATTGGGTGAGCATGCCAAGGAATTAGAAAATCTTAATTTAAGTTATCTAATAATAAGTAGAAATACATGATGAATAAAAATATCTATATCTCTTTGTCCACAGTCAATGATCCAGCTAAAAGAGCGTAAGGAAATGGACGAAGCGTTCAAAAAGGCACAGAAACCGTGGGCGAAATTACTGCAGAAGGTGGAACGGACCAGGCTGGAGTACCACACGGCGTGCAAGCAGGAGAGAACAGCGCAGAACCAGGAGAGAAATGCCAGCGGCGACAGCTCGTTAAGTCCAGACCAGGTTAGTGCTAATAGACCATAATATATCTACTTATTAAAAAAAAAATTATCTATCTACTTATCCTTTTTTCAAAAAGATTGATTAAAAAAAGAAAATCTAGGTACTAATGCATCTATAGCAGTGCTAGTATTAGTTTCGTTTGGTTGAGCGCAGACAATTTCTACAGCGCTTTGGATGTTTAAGATTCCATAGCGCCTAAATATGCCGTTTCCAATACGCTCTTGCACGTCTGAATTCCTGGTGATTCGTGTGTTTGGAGCATTAACTCTGGGTTTAAAAAGTCTCAGTATTTCTTTATTTGTTCATGCTATTGACAATTTCTGCAGTCCAATTTTGGATGTGACTATAACAGCCTAAGATTCTAGAGTAGGTATCTGATATGTCGTTTCCAATATACTCTTATTAATCTAATTGCCTGCTGATTAGAGCGTTTTGAGAACTAAGCACTGAGAGTTTCGTTTTTAACAACAAAGTGTTCTAATTTAATATGATTGTAATATTTCATTGTTGGTTTCTGCTATTCACCATCCAAATACGTTGACTACTGTTATTCGTACATATCTATACAAGTTTAGAACAAGATATTCCAAGAGATTAATGACATCTCTCCAAATATATTGTACTAAACTTCATAATCAAAAAGCCATGTTAAGATAATATTAATGACATTTTAATTATGTATAGTAAATAAATAAAACACCTAATGTGACAGCCCTGCACATTGACGCACCCACACATCTGCGCCGAACATTGATCGTGTTTGTAGTGTGCGTAATTAACTTCAGCGGCTACAGCTAAGCTAATGAATTTGCAATCTGAACGTTTCATAGATTAAGGAGTTTGCTGCGTTTACGTCGTTTAGGGTTGTACTATCAGACACTATTTCCACGAGCGACTTTATTGTGACGATATATTATCGCTATGTTTCCAGTGGCGATGGATTTACTTTTTCATCAATTAAAACCACAATTTTGTATGAAAAATGTACCAGAACAATGAGATCGCAGTTTTAGCCTCCAGAATCTTTATAATGTTTTATTGATTTAAGCTAGACTGGAGATATTTTCTATTACCAATATTTATTTTAGCGAAACATAATCTTACTTTCATACTGTGACAATCCTAAGGGAATAACTCTATATATTCAGCTCCATTCGCGTTTCGCTAGATGATTTAGCTACGTTTGTACAGTGCCGGTTCTTGCAGCAGTATAAGAGAATACTATACTTATTCAGCTTTTGTCAGAACAAACCTTTTTGTATGGTAGAAGTGTTCCTACGCGTGGAGATATGTACGCAACTTTAAAGCGTTACGTCCCATTGTACTACAGTACAGCGTACGTACAAAACATATTTTATGCTTTACGTATGTCGCTACGCCAGTTTTTTATGATCTTGTGTCCGAAATACACATGATACTAAGTATTAAAAAAGAACATTGACATTCTTTTAAGCATTTCTTCTTCGCCAATAGTCAATACCGAAATGCTCAGTGAGAAAGGCAATAGTGGTTAGATGTAGGATCAGCATCATCGGGTTGTACTACTTATGTGTATTATAGTACATTTAAAAGACGAGTTGACTCATTTTGATTAAGTACCTAATTCAAATATTGTGTTAGATCTGATTGAACAACACCTTTGGAAATTACATCGAGACAATATAATTTTGATTAAGTACCTAATTCAAATATTGTGTTAGATCTGATTGAACAACACCTTTGGAAATTACATCGAGACAATATACAAAGTAATCCAATGAATCTGATTCAAAACCGATTTTTGTAGATCAGTTGATAATAATAATTAAGATAATGTAATCAGATGCCAGCCCTGAATCTCCAACACCCACACAGTTACTTAATAGAGCGTGTGTAAGTAACGACATTGTACGGCGTTAATAAATTTTCTTCCGAAATAAGGTTATCTTAGAATTTTACCAGGTTAAGAGGCTTACCGGAGCCCTAGGGACTATGAGAGGCACAGTAAACAAGTTATATTACATCAACTAAAATACAGTAGTACAGGAGCACGCAAGTTAACGTTGATAAAAACACAGTATAAGTAATAGTACTACGTAATATTACTGAGGCGGTAAACAGTATGCTTGATTTAAAGTAATTTAGAAAGACGTTGACACAAGAAGCACCAAACGCGACCCTTGCCTTGCCGACCCTGTACAAATCATGTCATACTTTTCTTGATGAACCTCAAAACTTTAAAGGCAACCTATCAATGACCGTTTGGTGTTGCTGCTCACTATCAGGTGACTCACATGCTCGTTTGCACCTCTCTTCTATAAAATACCTCATGTTGTAAGGTGAAATAAATAAATAAATATTGTCAGACAAATTACACAGCGCCATGTAGCCCCAAAGTAAGCGAAGCTTGTGTTATGGGTACTAGACAACTGATAGACATACGTAAATACATTTTTTTTTTTTGTAAAATATAATTGATTCCTTCCGACTTCGGAACATTTAATGAAACGATGTCGTGTTTATTGATGATCTCATGTTTCAAAGATAACAATTCAATTATTCTTCGTCATCAACCCATAATCATCGCACTGTTGAGATACGGGCCTCCCCTCTATCGAAGGGGTTTAGAGTATACTCCACCACGCTGCTCAACTGCGGGTTGGCGGAGGCCAGTGTTTTCAAGCCGTCCTTGGCTTGACTGCCAACTAATAACAACAGCCGGGACCGACGGCTTAACGTGCCCACCGAAGCACGGAGGAGCTCGGGATAACCATCCATGGAACGGCTACGGTCGATGTTGCTTAACGTGCGTGATCGATAAGACTGATACAACTGCTGTCTCTATCAATGAGGGTATTTTGGCAGCACTGTAGCGCAGAGTCCAATCGTCTGTCAATTCATAGCATCTTGTCAAATGTCTTGTTGACGTCTTGTGTTGTCTTGTCGTCTTAAAGTGTCACTGTCAAAAAATTCAGTACATTTCGACAATCTGGACCCGACGCCTACCTAGCGACATCTGGTGTCAGAAAAAATATTAAACACCCCCATTATACTGCCAATTCGATAAAAGTTACCCATAACAGGTATAATGTATAAAGACATTAAATATGATCATTCAGAGATATTAGGAGATCTACACGCTATCAACTCCACCGCACGGTGATATCTTAAATGTGGGACTCGTTATCGCAAGCATTCGTTTATCGATTCTCCTATCGCGTGATTGACATATCGATTACTCGAAATTCAAGGAGGCGATAAACTCGGAGCGATGCGCTCCCAATGAACACAAGATACATAAACGTAGTGGAATATTAATTAATTATTATTGGAGAAGTACATAAACAAACCGATAAACTGTATTTACGTTGGACGGTTTGCAATTAAGATTTTGACCGGTTGCACCGGTTATTAGAATCGGAGTAGCAATTCTCGTAATTAAAATGTACTTGGTCAAAATACAGTTTCGATCCAGGCTTGATCTCCCGAAATGTTAATTTTGGTATTCTCGTATCACAGTATCAAACTTCAAAGTCTAATTTAAGTGGGATTATTATTGGAATATTAAACAAATTAAGAATTTTATTAACTCAGAAGGTTATTTTGCCAACATTTTATTTTATACTACATCGGGTGGCAGACAAGCATACAGCCCGCCTGATGTGAAGCGGTTACCGTAGCCATATTGCCGCTCGCAACATAAAATATCGCTCGCGCACCGCCACCCCCGCTGCCAACGCAACATGTCCTTCCTTTCTGGTGACCTCACTCACTCGCAGGAATACTACAACCCTCAAGGGGATTGTTATTTGGCTGCGGTATTCTGTGAGGTGGAGGTACATACCCCAGTCGGGTAGCTTACAATTACGCTCCCTACCTCTCTTTTCGCCAGAGCTTAGTTTGTCAGTCAGCAGGGTGTACCGCGTGCAGGTGAAGTTGGCTTAGGTTCAAAGATACACCCCAGTCCAATCCAACCAGTTACACCCTATCATACACTTACATCTCTTTCTCTTTTCCTTTTACGTCTTTTTGCGTTATTCGGTATTTTCGGATGCTTAGCAATCCGTGTTACTACAAGAAAGTGTCGAGTGACGCGGCCGGTATCTGGGTCGGCGCGAGTCGTTCCTCTTGTGAATCACCGACAGGAATTCTGCAATTCCAACGAATTGACAGCTTATCATTTGGTCTTATTTGTTACACAAGATATATTAGATGTCTCACATGAACGGTTCATTATTGTTTGTAGTTTATATAATGTGTCAAAACGCGAACAGAATAAAGCGGTGTTGTGTGAGCAGACATTTATCAATTTAATATATCCCTATTAATCTCTTTAAGAAAAGTATTACGAATCACTTTAATTATTGCTCTGATGTGTTCAGTATATATGCAATACGATTTATATGATCTATATATAAAAGAACTCTTTCTAAAATTGAAAAAAAAAATCCAAAACATAGTCGATAAATTTTCTTTTGTTTGTTTGTATTATCTTTATTGTACATAATGACCATAAAATATATACATAAGAAAATTTAAAATATAGAAGTCTTTAGTAAGAAAATGTTTCTAAAAAAACATGGCATTTTCAGAGAAAATTCACATTAAAAACCATGTTTCCTTTGACAAGTTTCAATGTATTTTTCTTGCGTTCGAAGGTCAAAGATCGTAGGCGTTAAATTAAAAATATTGATGGAAAGTACAATCTCGTACACATCGGAATATTCGCTGTCAATATTGACGCGAATAAGTCTTTAAAATTGCTTCCTTGGAGTTAATTAAAAAAACGAATGATAACAAAAACGGGGGATACCGTTTGGTGCTGCAGCTACAAATCTATCATCTCCATCCAAAATCTAATCACGCCGCTGGATAGATGAAGGATCAAACAGATAATTACGTTAAGTAAAGACTATGGAACATTGCGTGCGGGGAGGGGTAAGCTCTGCCATTTTTAGATAATTTTAGTGCATATAACGTATTCGCTTACGACACACGGCCGTGTCCATGACACAACCACGATTTTTAGGGTTCCGTACGCAAAAGGTAAAACGGATCCTATTACTGAGTCGTCCGTCTTCACCAGGCTGTATCTCGTGAACCGTTATAGTTAGATAGTTGAAATTTTCACAGTTTATGTATTTCTGTTGCCGCTATAACAATACTAAAAAACAGAATAAAATAAATATTCAAGGGGGCTCCCATACAACAGACATGATTTTTTTTGCCGTTTTTATAGATAATGGTACGGAACCCTTCATGCGCGAGTCCGACTCGCACTTGACCGGTTTTTTATTATTCGTTGACACTTATCGGTAAATAAATAATTCTGATGGCTTCAAGTCTTGTAAGTGGGCCGAGTGGTCAAAGAACTGGCGGGTCGTGGGATCGATACAGCGCCAATGTCCACTAAAGTCGCCTGTGTACTTAAAACTCAATTACAGTGTGAAATATCATCAAATCGATAAAATGTATTAATTATTTACTGTAGAAGAAAATACGGTGACTTGTCGACCCAATTCTCTGGGCGATCTTGTGAATTTGATTTTGAAGTAAGTGAATAAAGCTACTAACTAATTGCCGTGTGGTTTCCGGCAGACTAGAATAGAATCACTCCGTCTCTTCCCGTGGATGTCGTACAAGGCGACTAAGGGAAACACATTATCAAACATCGATCAGGCCTCCCCGACCCGTCTGGTCAGCGTGGGGAGTATAGGTCAAATCCTCCTGTCTATGACGGACGAGAGAGGGTCGTGCTCCTTTAGTGGAGTGACCTGATGATGATGAAATAAAGCTACGGCATAACAGCGTTTTTTTGTTCGTAATGTAATGTAGTCGACAGTTGCCTCCTGGACAGGGAACAATAAACACAAACATCACACAGCATGAATTCCATATTCGCATCAAAAGAAGTTTGCGGTGCAGCGCCGCTTGTAAGAAAATGTAACTAGTAACTGAAACTGGTAACTGAAAGAAAAACTCCGCAAAATATAATATAGCGTATTGTATTTGTATTGTATTGATGATGCTTGGTCTCCTAGAAATGATGAGACAATCACTGAGAAAACAAAGTGTATATAGGACGACCGAGTTACAGGACACAAGACAAGACACAAGTGGGCTGATGGAAAATTACTGAGTGAAAGTTTTGGTGTGTAAAGGATTTACGACGATGTTTAAAGCCATAGCAAACTTCACCTGCACGTAATGTACCCTGCCGACTAAAACCTAAACCTTGTTTTGGCAGCGAGAGTAGCGGCGCGAGATATATGTATTTTATGTTGCGAGCGTTAGTATAGCTACGGTAACTGCTTCACATTAGGCGGGCTATATGCTTGTCTGCCACCCGGCGGCGTAGTAAAAAAAAATATCCTTGCATCGTATAATATGTAAAAACACAGCTCGTTTCCGCCTAGCCCCGCTTTAATGGAACCGTATCCTAAGTGCCGCTCCGAAGTGAGTTCCGCTAGTTTATTCAATCTCTCCTCACACTGTAATTATGCCAATACATTCTCCGAATAATTCGACCACCTACATCTCTCATCTAGGGTTGCCATCTCAAAACGCTAGCAACCAGGACAAGATGTGTGAAAAATCCGGATTTTTAATCATAAAACATGTGGGCATGTCATCAGTGTTTTTAGCACTAATACTATTTTTTATTCTGTGACAAGACGGTTATTCGCAGCATGGAGCGGCCGGTAGTGATTTAAAAGTTTTAACCCTGGACTGCAAACGAAATCCCGCCCAGACGCTCCCCGGACTAGGACAAATCCCTCCAAACTAGGACAAATCCGGGGTAACCCGGACGGATGGCAAATGGCAACCCTACACCCATCTAAGGTTGCAGGTAGAAACTTATCAAATCCGAGACAATTTTAGGACAACGGTTTCGGTTCGTGGCCATAGTAAAAAGATTTTTGTTTTTTTTATTCTCAAAGGATTTATATTTGTATTTTAATAGGAAAATGCCATTTATTTTCAAATATATACTTTTATTATATAAGGAAGTAATTAACGCCAGTTATAATTTTAAGCTGCAGCTTAGACTTAAAACTTTGGTAGTAAATCAACACGTTAAATATTAATAAAGTTGAGCACTTAGCTTATCAATGAATTCCCGCACTCACTGGCTGGCCAGCCGTGTCATTCGTTGTTAGTTTATTTTGTTTGAAAACTAGTATGTATTCGGAATCCGGGACAATAAGGTCTAATTACTGGACACGGGACAAGACGCTAAATCCCGGGACAATCCCGGATTTCCCGGCCATCTGGCAACCCTACTCCCATCCGACTTCTTTGCAAGCGTAGTTTTCATCGGACCACTGTTATGTGTGAATAAATAAGCGCGTCTGGTTTGGTGTGCACCAGAATAGCCCACTTCACCGTGTGACGTCACCGCCGCACCAAACTTCTATTTCTGCCATACTCTTGAAATACTTTCTATATGTAACAAGGCAGCTACAGTAATTAGTGTCAATTCATTTATTGCTGCGAGAAATGGGTCAATATGGTTATTGATCTCGTTAATTATTGTTTCTTTTTTTTTTAAGAATCTGACTGCGTTTGATCTCAGTATAAAGTTTCGTTTTATTTCTCTAAGTAGGTACATATCTAGCTTGATAGAAAGCAGACTAAAGGAGCGTACAGAGTGTGTAATGTAATATAAGGGATTTTGCGAGGTTGAAAGCTATGCATAATTAAAGCAATAGCAATAAATAATGTGCCCACGATGTCGGCACAATTATAGCATTATATTGATGATTTGACTATTTTGATGTTTTAAGGTCTCAGGCTTTCAGCATACCTAACTGGAAAATACTTCAAGTTGATAACGACTTAAAGTGACTATAATTAGGTAGTTTTCCAAGTGCCACCATGACCCGTCCCGTCCGGGACAAGGTGGTTATTTTCCAGTTAGATATGAGGAGATCTTTACTTTTCAAAGTAACCCCCTTGCTTTACATCTTCTTATTTTTTCGTACTTCTTTATCACTGCCGGCCAAGTACTTCTCCAAAAGTCCCATTTTTCACAGCCGTTTCACTAGTTTTGGGTAGTAATAAACCGAGCATCTAAAATTGTGAAACTGGGCGTCTATTATATACTGACTTAGCGACTAAAGTTGTTATAAAACATACCAAACCTAACCTAAGCTAGTATTTCAGTGGGTCATTTGGTATTTTATGTGGCTCTTTTTAATTCTGCGTTGAACCGCATCATCGTGTCTTGATAACGCGATATATTTCTCATTAAAGATATTATTAACGCGTCTATTGTTTAATGAGATACGCCTAGTTTCTTCAGATGCAGTAAATCGATAAGGGCCACTATAAATTTTATTTATCTAATCTAATACTGAAATTTAGAGATTAAAAAACTAAACACAGAATCTTAATGTCAGTCTTTTACGCACAAGACATCAAAATAATTTTAAAAAGTTACTTTTCATACAGCTCTTCTATGGACAACTGTATCGAAAAATAACTTTTTCTCCATTTCGATACCGCTTCAGCTCTGGATACTAAACTTTACAGTACAATTTTTTTCTACATAATCTGTGAATGGCGCCGTGCGGCGAGTCGCGCATGCGGGCACCACGCATGTTCCATCTGCAAATGGATTTATAAGTAAGAAATGAAGCTGTTAAATTAACTTCATGGTTTTATTTAAAATATTATTGTCATCTATTTCATGAGATTAGATAAAGTAGTGTATGAAACTGCACATAATTAGGTCTTAAAATACTCGTGTGGTCTATTATCACATTCGCCTTGGGCTCATGTGATAAACTCACACTCGTATTTTAAGAACCCTTATTATGCAACAGTTTCATAAACTATTATTATAGTAGTAGTACATACTCAACACGGGTGAACCTACCCAGAAATTCACTACAATAAATTTATATGACAGAACAACGTTTGCCGGATGAGCTACTCTTCTAATATATAAAATTCTCGTGTCGGAGTGTTTGTTACCACACTCCTCCGAAACGGCTGGACCGAACTTTATGAAATTTTGTGTGCATATCGGGTAGATCTGAAAATCGGCCAACATCTATTTTTCATACCCCTAAATGTGGGTGACTCCTAAATATTTATTTTTTATTTTATTGTCATTTTATTTTATTTTATTATGATTTAGCATTGAAAAATACATACAACTTAAAATTTTCACCCTTCTACCATCAACCCCTATTTTTTAATAGCGAATAATTTATTTGCCGCGTCGGCTAGTAATTTACATATTACAGTGTACTATTACTATAGATATAATATATAGATTTGATGTCATATTCCTGTCATTTAAAACCATAGATCTAAAACTAATTTTAACAATTTTACATTTAATGGAATGGCGTTCTCTGATATCATTAACTGCATGCAAGAGCATAAAAACAGTAAGGCAATAGCGATGGCACGCCATGGCAATTGCAGCCGTGACACAGTAATGGATGATGGTGGGTGGATTCTCACCGGTGACCTGACTACCTATGTATCTATGTGTAGTTTTTAATATCACCCAATCAAGGTACTGTGAAGGTCTACAGTGCAGTCATAATACTGCATGCATTTAATTATATCATAAAGCGAGAAGTTTTTGGTTTATATTAGGTATATATAAATCATAAGTATCTGGTATGAATATTTATACTTTCATAGAGTTTGTTCATAGCTGAATGTATCTTATCTTAGAGTGGGTCCAGTGCTGCAGCACCGGTGACACGTCGACCCTCATGTATCTTTTGTGCTCTCCATAATCCTTTAGTCACTTTCCCCTGCTTATCTGGAGACATGTTCCATGTACTTCAATATATCGTTTATTGAGGTTCGGGTATGCCTTTCCTAGGATTTCCATTCGTTTGCCGGCTAGGGCGTCACATTGACACATCAAGTGTTTCATATTCTCGTTCGAGTCTTTGTCTCATTTTGTATAGGTGTCCGGGGCAGGCATAGTAGCCCGTCAGTGCCCCAAGCATGAGACGCATCCGTTTCTTGTCATGTCATATTTATGCACATGTCTGTAGCAATTCACTGTGCCTTCTCAAATGGTTTCCTTGGAGTGTAGCATTCCACTCATCTCCTTCCATTCAGCATGATGCCTAGACTTCGCCCTGTCATTCATACCCTCAATTACTGTCCCATATGAGAGACCTATAAAGGTCGCATAAAGTTTTTCCTTGATTCCTCCCTTGCCAGTTCATCAGCCCTATCCTTGCCCTGAACTCCTGTGTGTCCAGGAACCCAGACAGTATACCGTAGCCATATTAGCTCTCAGGACATAAAATGTCGCGCGCTTCCTGGAATCTCATGGTATCTCTTAAAATAGTCAAATCTGAAGTGAGCAGTAGAGTGAACACAGCCATGAACCATTACATAATAACATCTCTTCTGAAAGGAAGCGGTCGATTATCAGTAGTCGGACACAATAGCTGCGTGTCGTCAATACCCGCCGGCCGTGACACAATGGACCAGCGCGACAGCCGCCAAAGAGCATTCTAATGATAATTCGTTTGTACGGGTGTTTGTGTCCAAACATGTAACCATTGATGAAATGCCAGTATTCATACATCCGACGTGTGGAACTAAAGGGAAAGGAAAAGTCAATAACGTTTGAGATGGTAAAATATCTTAATAGATATTTCATATATATGATAATAATGTTCCACCAAGTGCCAACAATCAGCAGTATCAACTTTATAATAGATATTTTCTTAATAGATATTCTAATGAATATTAAAGACAATTGAAGTCGATGGAGTAAAAAAAATAACAATAAAATGATACTTGACCATACGACAGAAGTGGAAACTTCATCTCTCGCTCCGTCTCGCACCCTCTGCCGACTCGGCCCTCATTCACTAGCTACAAAGTAAAGTGAACAGTGCGCTTGAAGAAGTTTTCACCTCAAATATAAAAAAAGAGAAAAGACTCACATTGACATGTTTCTTTATAAATAAATAAATACACCAAGACAAAATTACACACTGCCATCTAGTCCCAAACTAAGCAAAGATTGTGCTATGCATACTAGAAAACTGATATTATACTTTTTTAAAATAAATACATATAAAACATAGAAACCACCCAATCCAAGACAAACACTGGCCGTGTGGTTTCCAGCAGACTAGAATAGAATCACTCCGTCTCTTCCCGTGGATGTCGTATAAAGCGACTAAGGGAAATACGTTAAAAAATCTCCCCAACCCGTCTGGCCAGCGTGGGGAGTGTAGGCCAAATCCTCCTTCTGTCAGGGACGGACGAGAGGGTCGTGCTCCTGTAGTGGAGACTAAAATGACCTGATGATGATGAAGACAAACAAACATGTTCATGCACACAAATGTTTGTCTTGTATTTCATTTCTTCTTCGCTAATCCGAATTTCAAAATGATATTAGATTTTAAAAAAAATGCCAAAAAAGTGTAAACATATCCAAATGCTCATAAGGACCCAAAGGAATGACCAAGATAATAAGGCACAAGACAATGAAGGTAAATCTTATTATATTAATCCTAACTACTTACTTAGTATACAACTAAGTACTGGAAAAATTAAAATAGTCGAGCTTATCAACACTTAGCATTAAGTAGAACATGCCGATAATGATGTTAATGAACAAACACAGTGGCTAGATATAATACGATGATCTAATAATAGAACGCAGTTAAAGTGTTTACCGATATTTGAAATGCAAACAGTCCCGTGAATTGTAATTGAAATTGTCATTACTATTGATAGAATCTATATTAAAATAAATATTCCTGGACAAACTACACACTGCCATCTAGTCCTAAACTAAGCAAAGCTTGTACTGGGGGTACTAAATAACCGATATTATACTTAAATACATTCTTTTTTTTGTAAATCTATACATATAATACATAAAAAACATCCAGACAAAAACAAACAGTTCATGTTCATGCACAGAAATATATGCCTTGTGCGGAGATCGAACCAGCGCCCTCGGAATCAAAGTGGCCATTGCTAACCATTCGACTTCCGAGCTCGTCGAAAATAATGGTATTATGTATGTGATTAATGAACACTAAAGCTAGAATAGAAAGTATTTTTCATGGAGGTATTATTCTGTCTATTATGAAATTCCCCACTAACGATTGTTCAAGTAGGAAGCCGGAGCAGGGAACCTACTGCCGAATTTGAAGCCCATTATAAGGAATATTTTGATTTGTAAAATAGATCTGACGTTTTAGTTATTGGCATTAACATCTTCAAGTTAGTGGGTAGAGCTCCACGGTTTCTACCAGCTAGGCTTAACACAATTACCACCAATCTAAGGTGAAGTTTTATTTTCGCAATCAGTAAATCTGTTGGGAATCGGCTTCAGCTTAGCCGGTAGGGCCTCAGATCACAAAACTACACTTATATGACAAAGAGGTGAAGTTAGTTTGTTTGAAGTTTATTTGTTTGGATGTAGGAAGTAATCTTCGCAACTTTTACTACTTTAAAAAAATCTGTTAGCAATATTTAAAATGGACGGACTTTTAGAGTCCGGGCGAAG
Organism: Hypsopygia costalis; assembly: GCA_937001555.2. Lineage (NCBI taxonomy): Eukaryota > Metazoa > Arthropoda > Insecta > Lepidoptera > Pyralidae > Hypsopygia > Hypsopygia costalis. The sequence continues at coordinate 6,805,871 of OW443344.2, read as the reverse complement.
CCATAGACACAATGGCGTGGCTGTGTCATGGACACGGCCGTGTGTGTAATATACACTAAAATTATCTCAAAATGGCAGCGCTTTCCGCTCCTCCGCAAGCGATGTTCCATAGTACGTACTTAGCGTAATATACTCTTTGATCCTTCATCTATCCAGTGGTGTGATTGCATTTAGGATGGAGATGATAGATATGTAGATGCAACACCAAACTGTATCCCCCGATTTTTTTATCCTTCGTTTTTTGAATTGCCTCATGGTAGCAGTTTAAAAGACATATTCACGTCATCTCGTGAAACCAAATGATCATGAAATAACAAAAAGTATATAATCATAATGTGTTGAATTCAATTATGTTTTTGTTTTAATAATTTGGATTGTAAAACGAACGCGACGATCAAGGTCTCAGACAGATGATACAAATCGCGGCACGTAAAAAGAACGCTGGCGGTCAAGCTGCGCATTAGGTGATTTTAGGTCTATTTGGTAGTATGAGGTGCAATATACCAATAATTAATATACAAAGCCGCTAGCGAAAGGTTTGTTCAAAAATAACACAATGGACCTAGTACTTTTGTGCGCGAGTGTGCCCATGCGCAAATACACCGTCCGCTTTCTTCCAGTGTTTTTTTTTTCATGTTACGACCTAGCTAGTATATACTACATTACATTGTACTATAGTACATACTATATATAGTACATTACATTGTACTATAGTACATACTGTAGTACATTGTACTATAGTACATACTAGCTGCAGCTGATATTAATGGTATTGATACTGATAAATACCACTTCTTTAATCAGAAGAAATTGGTAGGAGTAGGAAGCCAAATTCCAAAAGCTTCCGACTCCTACTAATTTCTTCTGATTAAATTTGTTGTGAGTTCCAAAGCAGCAGTAGTCTTACCCCCGGGACTGCAGTGAACTTCATTGTCTGTTGCCGTTTTGGCGGTGACTAGATAACTGATATAATTCTTAAATACATTTTTTTTTGTAAGTACATACCTACATATAATATGTACCTAGTAAACACCCAGAGCAAGCCAAATAGACATCTTCATACAGACAAATATTTGTCTTGTGCCGGGATCGAACCCGCGACCTCGGAGCCAAAGTAGCCATTGCTATTATTGCTAACCATTCGACCACCGAGCTCATCTCTCTTGAAATATCTCTTGAAATGATAGGTACTTAAAATGCCAGTTTCTGTATCTTCGTGTTTCTCTTTTTTTTTATACTACGTCGGGTGGCAGACAAGCATACGGCCCGCCTGATGTGAAACGCTTACCGTAGCCATATTAACGCTCGCAACATAAAATATCGCTCGCGCGCCGCCACCCCCGCTGCCATCGCAGCATCTCCTTCCTTTCTGGTGACCTCACTCACTCGCAGGAACACAACAGCCCTCAAGAGAACCGTTAGTTGGCTGCGGTATTCTGTGAGGTGGAGGTAGATTCCCCAGTCGGGTAGCTTACAATTACGCTCCCTACCTCTCTTTTCGCCAGAGCTTCGTTTGTCAGTCAGCAGGGTGCACCACGAGCAGATGAAGTTGGCTTTGGTTCAAAGATGTTGATGAACCACTTACGCCCCAAAATGTCTCATGATTTCCATTTGACAATTCTCTGATGCTCTTTATAACAGTTTTCCACTCTAGCAGTATTGGAACTAGTCCACAATAAGCTACACAACTTGGAATATGTTATCCAAATGTCACAGGAATGCCGAATAAGTTTAACGTTAAAAAACATCTATACTGCCTCTACTACTTCCTGACAGTTTGTCAACGCCACGTCTCATCAATCATAGTCATAATTATTACGTTTATATATAGCTCCGTATGTGTATTGTGTGTTTATTATTTATGTCCCTAATGTTTATTTGTCATTACACTGTAATTACATGGTCTATTAGGTTATTGTTATTTTGTATTTGACTTGTTGAAAATACCTTTTCAGCCCAAAGGTCAGAAGGCCAATTCTCGTAATTTTTCTACGAACGCAGATTGAAAGTTGACCGAATCGAGATTGAATTGTGAATTGACTAAAATTATATACTTGATTTAATTAATTAATTATTATCAATTCTTGTTTTTGGCAAAGTAACATTCTTAGTTTGTTTAATTTTCACTCATATTTGGATATAATCTCGCTTAAATTTAATTTTGCAGTTACATACTTATGTTACGAGAATACCAAATGTGACATTTGTGCGATCGAGACTGGATCGAAACTGAATTTTGACTATATTTTAATTACGAGAATTGCCCCTCTGGTAGAGAATCGTCGTCGTCGTCAACATTTATTTATTCCACTGCTGTGACACCGGTCTCCCCTCCGTAGAAGGGGTTTAGAGCATATTCCACCACGCTGATCAACTGCGGGTTAACGGAGGTAGAGAGTACTCGTACTTAAAGTTTAAATAAGGCATCATTCGGGCATCATCACGTCATCACGATAACGTCATAAGAAAACATCATCCGATGGAGTGGAAGAGAGATAAATGTGTCACAAACCGAATGCTTAGGTCGATCGTGCCTCTCTATGGCTTGTTCCGTGGCACGCTCGGCTCAGGCTGAACGTGACAATGAGTCATGCTTTTTTGTGCGTGCAGCCGGCGTTCATCGATTTATATTCACGTCAAAAAATATACTAAACTGTTAAAAAAACTTGATCTTTCAAAAATAAGATAAGTAATCCTTTAACAATAAATGAGGACACAGTTCCGGCGACGAAGTTGGGACATTAAAAGGAAGCGTCGCAATTGTCCAATGTTAGTCTAACCAGTCTAACAATAACTGTATCTAGGGTAAGTCAAAGCAGTTAGGAACTGGCCGGCTCTTTGTGAAGCCGACCGTTAAGAAACACCCCTGTGTTCCTCCACAATGGGGAAGGTATCTCTTTTGAGTTCTCTATATTTTTTTTGTGTTGTTCTGTTCAGTTAAGTATTATTTTAGATTTATTTTGAAGTATTATATTTTTTTGAAATGTCCTTAATTTATTTTTATATCTACATGCGAACCAGAGTACGGTCCGCCCGATGTCATGCGGTTACGGTACCCTTTAGACGAATAATAAATAAATAAATAAATATTTCTGGACAATTTTCACAGCGCCATCTAGTCCCAAATAAATACCTACATTTTTCTACTAAATAAATGGCTTATAATAAATATTACCTCATTTATCATTATTATTATTGTTTAATAGTGTAATTATTTAATAGGTAGATGGCACCACACTGTGACTCACGCAGTAAAATATAAAATGCATAATTCGCCACCATCACAAACCTTCCTGGTAGCTCAGTTGGAAGAGCACTCGACCGGTCATCGAGAGGTCGTGGGTTCAAATCCCACCTAGGCGGGGAGTGAATTTTCCAATTTTAAAAATATTTATAATATTCTAGCAACTTGGCCGATACAACTATTTAAAAATAATAATAATATTACCTCATCCTATATTGTTGCTGTAAGCTGTCAACGTCCCTATTCATCCATGTTTTATAATTATATTTTTAAAAGATGATCTCAATAACGCGTCCATTTTAGTATCTTGAACAACCGCCTCTGTGCGCTGACTGATAACACGTTACCGATATCGGCGAAACTTCGAGAGGTCCCCATCCCTCCTTACGTCCTAACCGCAACCAAGTCAGCGAAATATAATAAATTTATACATACATACACAGATTTTAGACTGCGCTAGATACCGCAAGTCAATTTAACCTATCTAAGCGTGTTTGCGATACAAAGATCTTAAATTTTACGCTAGATACCGTAAGCCACGTCAATTCAAACGTGTATGTTCCTCCTTTAATTTGTGACCAAATAATGCCAAATGCCGGGGGTGTCTGAGGTTTAAACGTTCTTGCAGGGACAGCACCAGAAGGTTGCTGTCCCGAAATTTACTGCGTGGAGAGTCTCAAAAGGATGTGAGACAAAGGCTAAATAGAATGTTAATAAATCAAAGATTGCTTGCTTGGTGGTCGTGGTTGAGGTGAAATGGATTTGTTTATTTTATACTACGTTTGGGTAACATAATAATTGATAATAACATTGACAACCAGTGATTTATTTGTCTTTGTCGCAGGCTATTCTAAATGCATAAAAATAATAAAGCATATAGCTTACCCCCTAATGTCCCATGATAAACCTGTATGTCAACCATATCGGCAACTGGGAAGTCTCGTCATTGATTGCGATTTTAAAGATATTTGGTCATTGTAAAAATGATTGTTTGTTTGTAAAAACTTTATTGCAATACAAGAACAACAAATATGTACAATAGAACGCCGATTATCCGAACGCCGATTATCCGAATCGGTCCTAAGCGTAATATACGCGCCACCGCACGGAAACTAGCTTCAACGTCGAGGCAACTTACTCTGATCGAGATGTTCAAGTGAGCGTTATTGTAGAACTGAGTTTGTTAAATATGTTAATAAAGTCTATTCTATTCGTGACAGTTCGTTTTAATTTATTACCAGTCTATGTCCGATTATTCGAATTTTCGATTATCCGAATCGACCCCAGTCCCAATTAATTCGGATAATCGGCGTTCTACTGTATATGCAAAATATGTTGTACAATGGCGGACTTATCCCAATGTTGTTACCATGACCGAACTACTAAGTTAAAATTAGGACTAAATAACCGGTTATCTATCTAGCGTGCTCTAAATCTGTGTCACAAACAAGTCTATTGTATTTCGAGGGTCCTTGGGGACTTCAGCAGCTGCATCTAGTCGTTATATTGAAGAGGAAACTTGTAGTTATGGGAACATAGAATATAAATTATATTCGTCTGATTGAAATATTGTATTTTCCTAACTAAAGAACGAATGATAAATGCTTAAAAATCGATATGTTGACTCTTGATTTCTTAGGGTAGTACCTTCGTTCTATACTTGCGTAAGTACTATAATTTATTTTGTGCTATAGTCGCAATGCTCGATGCTCGTAATCGGCGGAGAATTCCTCTTCATTGGAACCTAAATAGTCACGTACGGTACGATTTCAGAAAAGTAGTCTTCCGGGAACTATCAATAGTAGAATGTACTCTATGCTCAAAATTTTTCGTTGTCCCTTATATTTTTTCTTAATATCGAGACGGGGCCCACCACGCATTTCCACCACTGTGTCTCCTGTGTAGCCAGGATTAACAGTGACGACCGCCAAAAAAGGCCATTGCAGTCCCGGGGGTAAAATTACGGCTTCCTTGGAACTCACAACGAATTTAATCAGAAGAAGTTAGTAGGAGTAAGAAGCTTTTTTTTTTTTTTTAATATATTAAAAGTTAAGCCGGTGGTCAGAATGTAATTCATGTTTTAAGGCTTTCAATATGAATTTTGCAAAAATATTTGAACCGTTGAAGTCGTGTTTGTTTTCACCCCAATACGGAGCGAGTTTATTTTCCACCCCATACCCAAGGGTGCTATAAGCTAGTTGTTTACGTTGGCTGCTCCGGATCTCATCAACAAATGATCCTGTTTTCACGCCTTCATATTTTTGTGTAATGTTATATTGAAAGATTATGGTATTTCGTATTTTTTTTATTCAGTGCCGTTTTTATATCTGTTTTTAGAATGTGTCTTATCCTTGTAACCCTTCATACCGATATTAGCCGAGAGACCATAGCTGCTGTAGTAGACAAAGAAAATATATGCTCCCGGAAAAATAGGACGTTTTTGACATTTAATTTTATTAATGTTGCTGTTGCCCGCGACTTCTTCCACGTGAATATCAGTTATCGTGGAAATCAAATACTTAACATAACCGTATAATTAAGAAAAAAAAAACTTAGGGTTAATAATTTATGTAGGTACCTACAAATTTTATACCTGCTTTCAAATTTGTTTGCAAATTTATTAATTGCAAACAAATTTGATTTCCATAAAAAAAGGTTATAGTGAGTCAATCTTAAAAAATAGACATATTCTGTCGCGGCCTTTGTTTTAGAACTTTTAAAGAGGAACAATTCCATCATACATGATTTTTGCGTAACTTCAACCGTATAAGAATAAGAATATTTTTATTGTTGAACTGGTAATAAGTCAGATGTTATACAATAAAATTATGTCACAGCTGTTCATACCTGTGTTCAGGCATACAATATTACACTCGTGCATAATATATATATTTAGATATATAGATTCTTTTACTTTACATTTCATACATTCATGGTTATATGCAGTAACAACTTGTCTTATATATAATATTGTTAATTTATGTCACAAAAGTAAACGAACGTTATAAATGAAGAAGTCAAATTGAGATTAAATTATTAAGTATAGTCATATTGTAAACGTTTATATCTTATTTTTGTCATAAAACTCATCAAGGCTGTAAAATACACTTTCAATGAACCATTTTTTTAAGGTACTTTTAAATCTTGTACCAGTCAGATTTTTGATATCTTTCGGAATTCTATTGTAGATACGGATTGCAGTTACATATGTACTTTTTTCGTAGATTGTGCATCGTATTAGGGTCGTAATAAGACCATCCTTATTTCTGGTATTTCTGTTAGACACATCAGATAATTTAGTAAAAAAATCCTCATGTTGATTTACAAACATACAAATCTCTAAGATGTACAGTCCAACTAAAGTCATAATTCCTTAAATAGTACTCTCAGCGTTTCGTCATTCCTCATACCATATATTGTTCGAATACATTTTTTCTGCAAAATGAACGTTTTATAAGCATCAACCGAGTTTCCCCAGAATAATATACCATACGTTTACGCAGCGCACGCAACGTATAAATAAAAGGAATTTTTTTTCCCATTTTTCATTGGTGCTCCGCTCTCCTATTGGTAATAGCGTGATGTTTTATAGCCTATAAGCCTTTCTTGAAATATAGGGTATCTAGCACTAAATTTTTTTTTCAATTCGAACCAGTAGTTCCTGAGATTAGCGCGTTCAAACAAACAAACAAACTCTTCAGCTTTATAATATTAGTATAGATAGGGAAGTTCATTATATAGGCTCATCGCGTTCTTAGAGCCCAAGCAAACTCACCTGCACGTGCACGATATCGACTAGCGATAGAGGCCCTGGGAAGAGAGAGATTGAGTACAGCGTGCTTGTATTTTTTTAGTTTTTTATTTCTAATTAAATTCCTTGTGAGTTCCAAGGCAGCCGTAGTTTTCCCCCGGACTTCATTGTTCATTGTCTTTTTGGCGGCCACTGTTAATCCTAGCTACATAGGAGTTGTACTGGTGGGAATTTGTGGTAGACCTGTTAGCTATATATGTAGGTGATATAAAAAAAATATAAAAAGACTGGTCACCGTGTTACACGAAGCAGTGATAAGGGGCTCTCGTCTGCCGCGATAACAACTCCGGCAGACGAGCGTTATCGTGACAGCCTTCGTGACAACATTATGTTTTACTGCGGGACACATTTTTGCACGATATTTACGATATTTACTATGCCACTATCGTTAGCGATTTCTCTGTAAACGATAATTTTATGTCATAACTTTGTTTTAAATCAAGTGAAAATTTATGATTCATTTTTGGTCCCATAAGGTTGAGTGAAATTTGTTCACAGACTGATATAGTCTTATAAATGTAATACAGTCTGAATATGCGCGCGCATATTCGCAATTCTCCGCGCGCCGTCAACTCGAAAAGACGTGAATTTAAGCGCTCTGTGTTTATTATTTATTCAATTGATTAATATCAATGATTCTCGTAAATCTTTGTAACCAGAATTGTGTTTGAAGTTTACTGAATTGATTATAAATAGTGATTATCAAAAATCTGTGAAATTATATTCAAAATAAACAAATTCATCGTTTGTTATTGAACATCTAAGGTGATGAATCGGCGCTGTTATGAACGAGAACATCACCATATATGGTAATATATCGGCTCAAAACACTCGTGATTAATCATGACTAATCATGAGTCATTTCGTCTGCATTTGCTTCACCTGAATGAAAGTAAATAGCTGCAAGTATATGCAAATTTCGGCACATCGACATCACACTCGTTGGCACATTGCAAATCATTACTGCCTACGAATCAAAAGGAACAAGATCGAGACCCAAATCAAGATTTTTTTTTCTGTGTAAAAATTTTTATGTGAAAATTGTCTACGTTTTATATTTTTGGTTAATAATTTTCTTTTTTATTAATCCATTTTTATTTTTTTTATGTAATATTTGTCTTTTTTTTATATAAATTTAAATTGTAATAAGACGGAAAAATCCAGTGGATAAAATTAATTTTAAATAAGTATAGCGATTAATATTTTTTCTTTTGATAAATTTTATTTTGATTAATGAATTGTAATAGTTTAATAATTTTAAATTGTATAGGGAAGAAAAATAAAAAAGAAATGGGCAAGACTCAGTGGAAAATTTTAGGTGACTATGTCGATTGATATATTTATTAATTACTATGTTAGTGATTAATTATTAAATTCAACGAGATTGACATCCACTGAAAATTTAATGTATATATTTCTCTTTTTGCCGTATTTGTTACCAAACTCCTCCGAAACGGCTGGACCAATTTTTATGAAATTTTGTGTGCATATCGGGTAGGTCTGAGAATCGCCAACATATATTTTTCATATCCCTAAATGATAAGGGTGACCCACCCCTAAATATTTTTATTTTATTTGTTTTTATTATATTGACAAAAATTTTATTTTTATTTTATTATGATTTAGCATTGAAAAATACATAGGTACAACTTAAAATTTTCACCCTTCTACCATCAACCGCTAAATTTATATGACAATACAACGTTTGCCGGGTCAGCTAGTATTATATAACAATAGAAATTTCATGTAATAATTTTATTTTGTAGTTAATTAGTTATTAATTATATTAATTTTATTCTAAGGATGACATTTGTATGTAATATATGTTCTGATAAGATAGACACGAGAGAGTATTTATGCTGCTCTCAATGTAAAGGAAAATATGATCTACCTTGTGCCAGTGTCTCCTCGAAAAGATTCTATTTAATGTCTACTGACAGTAAGACGAAATGGAAATGTCATCCATGCTGGAATGCAATACATGAGAAAAAACATTATTCTACACCTTTATCACATACCTCTGCTACTACTCAAAATGACAACATTACAATAAGGAAAAGGTTCCATATAAATGTTTCCACTGAAAATTCATTTAGTCCACTATCGGAAAATGATGAAGATTTGGAAGATGGTAATCAATCAGGCATATCAAATGAATTAAATAGGAGCTGTCCAAGCCATCCCGTAAATTCCCAAGTCCTGATTCAAGAATTACACGAAAAAATAGACGAAATGAACCTAAAACTCCAATCCGCTGAGAACGAAATCGAATGCTTGTTGTCTGAAAATTTGGTATTAAATCATCAAGTTACAAAGTGTGAATCAAAGATCAAACATTTAATTGCAATATGTAGTTCAGTTGACACTAGAAAGAGCTCGACGAGCAATATAAAGAGAAGTCGAAAAAGCCTAAGAAGAACATTAAATTTCACATTTATGAATAATACAGACAATAAATCTATGACTTTAAAAGAAATTAATAAGCCAGTTGACTGTCAGTCTTTACTAGAAAGACCTAAAGAGATTCCAATTAATGCCTCAGAAGATAGCAATAAGGCTAAAATAGATCTTAAAAAGCCTAGACCCACAAATATTAATACATCGAACAATGTCAATGAAAATTCCAAGCCAAAAATTTTTATTCTTGGTGGTAAACAAACTGTTGGCTTGTCGTCAAAATTAATAGAATCTAGGGTACACTCAAAATATGAGCAATATAACATTTTCGCATCTACAAAACCTTTCGCATCATCGTCTCATATTGTAAAATCTTGTGAATCTATAAATATTGGAAAAAATGATAAATTAATTTTAAGTATTGGAGAACACGACAAAAATCCCAATGAGGTATTTAATAATTTAATTTATATATTGACTAAATATTGTAATAATGATGTAATTGTCCTAAGCGTAAACTATAATTTTTATTTAAATATAGCTTTATTGAACTATAACTTGAAAGTACTGTGTAAGCAATTTTCAAATTCTCAGTTTATAGATATTTCCCCTGAATTACACTATTACCAGAATAAAATCTGTACAAAGGTCAATTTTATAATAGATTGTCTTGACTATGACAGAAAGTATATACCATCAAGAAAAAATATGTCGTGCTTACGTAATATAGGATCTCGAAAGACATCTTACGTTTTGCCTAATGCAGTATTTAATGACAGCACTGGAAAATCTAAAATTAAGAAAGGGACTATACCTTACTATTTTAAAATAAAACTAAATTCTAAAAGCACGGAACCAAAATCAAATATACTCGAACCACCACTGAAAGTTAATAAAGGCACTATTCCTTATTACTTTAAAACAGTCTCAAAAGACCAGAACTTGTGCGAAAAATTAAATTCAAGCATTATAGAGGATAAAAATCAAACAAGTCAGGCTTTATTTCGAGACTAAAATGGAATGTCTTAAATTTAACATTCTCCACCAAAATATTGCTGGATTCCTCACAAAAAAAGATCAATTGCAAGTAGCCATTCATGAACTTCAAGAAAAGTCTATTGAAATAGATGTACTTTGTCTTAGTGAAACTTTCGTAAAGGAAGGACATCAAAGTAGTTTACATTTGCCAAATTTTAAATTAGTTTCAAACTATTGTAGGTCACATCAAAAACGTGGTGGAGTGTGCATCTTATGTAGAAAGAATATTGATGTTAAACCCATAAACATACGAGTATTAGATGAGCTAAAAGCTTATAATGTATTTGAAGCATGTGGTATTTCAATACCAAGATATAAATGTATTATTATTTGTCTTTATAGAACTCCAAATTCTGACGCAACAATATTTTTATCTAAGCTGGAACTACTTCTGGACGCATTGAAAACAAAAACTAGAAGCAAAATTGTCATTACAGGTGATTTTAATATTGACATGCTCAAGACATCTAGTAACTCAAAAGAACTACTACGAATAGCAGAAAGTTACAACTTTAAATTACATGTAGATCAACCCACTAGACTAAATGCATGTTTGGATCAAATTATGAGTAATATTATGACAGCGGAAGTCCAGATTCCAAAACTTGGATTGTCTGATCATGATACTGCACAGATACTCATGGTTCCAGTGAAAAATAAGGATATTCCAGCTCGGACATGGTACGTCTATAAACGAGACTATGATAAAGAGAACCTCGATAAATTTCGAGATTGCTTACAAAGCTTATCCTGGGTAGATGTATATACAGACGACAATTTCAATTCAGCTTTTGATACATTTTATGATACATTTCTGCTGTTTTTTAAATTATGTTTCCCGATGGTAAAAAGAAAAGTAAATACGGTATATACAGGACCTAAATGGCTTACAAAAGGAATAAAGAAGTCTTGTATAAGCAAACGAAAATTACGACTTGAATATTATCGGAAACCAAATATAGATACAAAAATAAAATATCGTAAATATGCAAGGGAGCTGAAAAAATGTATTAATCGTGCACACAAATTAACAAACACAGCTTACATACGTAATGCCAAGAATACTTGTAAGGCCGCCTGGACAGTTATAAAAAATGACACACAAAATACCTATACATCTGACATAAACAAAATTATTAATAAAAATCATTACATAACCAATCCCACAGATATAGCAGATATTTTCAATGATTATTTTATAAATGTTACTAACTTTGACCAGAATGAGTCGATTAGCCACTCTAATTTTGACAATATTAAACGAATGCAATCAAGTATGTACTTACACCCTACTTCACCATTAGAAATAGAAAAGATAATAAAATCTCTAAATAATACTCGTACAGTGGGCTATGACGAGATACCGACGTTCTTGTTAAAACTGTGTACTAACGAAATTGCTCCAATATTGTCCCATCTAGTTAACATGTCGTTCATACAAGGTCATTTTCCAACTAAATTAAAACATGTAATAATTAAGCCATCTCATAAAAAGGGCGACAAAGACCTAATTGAAAACTATCGACCCATAGCTCTCATTCCCACCATGTCAAAAATCTTAGAAAAAGCCATGCATATTAGAATAACCAAATACCTTAACAAATTTGAGATTATTATAGAGGATCAACATGGCTTCCAAAAAAATAAATCGACAAGCAGCGCTGCATTCAACCTACTCAAAAACATAACTGAAAGTCTGGATGACAGAAATGTTACAACGGGCATTTTTTTCGACATGACGAAAGCTTTTGATTTTGTATGTCATGAAACTCTCGTTAAAAAATGTGAACTGTACGGAATTCGTGGACCGCCACTTGTCTGGATTAAGACATATATTTCTGATAGACCACAATGCGTACAAATTGCAAACATAAGAGATAAGAAAGAAAAAAAGGTATACCAATCAAAAATAATTTTAAATAATGTTGGAGTTCCACAAGGAAGTGTTTTAGGGCCACTTCTGTTCTTAATTTATATTAATGATCTTCCATTTATAACAAAGCACAAATGTACCTTGTTTGCTGATGATCTCTCCATTCTAGTGACCAGTAAAGACAAAGTTAACCATAATAATGAACTAAACAATGTAGTGGCAAATGTTGTTCAGTGGCTACGGACGAACAATTTAAAAGTCAACCTTACCAAAACAAAACTTGTACAATTTGGTAATAAAATGACAAGAAAAGTGGATTTAGCGGTCTCATATAACGATCACCTGGTTTGTGAAACGAAGGAGCTAGTTTTTCTAGGATTCACCTTGGATGATCAGTGCACTTGGAAACATCATATTGACCAACTTTGTACTAAAATAAACCGCTTTGTATATGTTCTTTGGCGACTCAAAAAAACGGTTAATCAGGCAGTCTCATTACAAGCTTATCATGGTTATGTGTCATCACTTATTCGCTATGGTATTGTACTATGGGGCAACTCTTGTCATATTAACAGAGTGTTCATATCGCAAAAAAGTTGTATACGGGCTATTTGTGATGTATCACCTCGCACCACATGTAAGCCTTTATTTATTCAATTGCGTATCTTAACAGTTCCCAGCACTTACATTTTCCATATTTGCATATTTGTTAAAAGAAATCCTGCATTGTTTAAAAGATTAGGCGATACAAACACGTTCAATTCCAGATACCAAGATAAACTTATTCTGTCACGTAATATAAAAACAGATATGTATAGTCGAAGCTGTTTCCCGATGAGTATTAAAGTATATAACAAGCTTCCTAATAATATTAAGTGTTTAGAGTTTTTATCATTCAAACAAAATTTATTTAATTGGCTTGCTGAAAAATGTTTTTATTCAGTGAGAGAATATCTTGAATATAAGTACTAGGTCATAAAAATTTTGATTATTAATTTATTGACTATTTTATATTGACATTCTTAAATTGACATTATTGCTATAAATTCACAAATTGATTATTATTATTATTATGTATTAATACTAGGACATGAACATTGTATTTATTCTTATATTAAATAGTAGTGACATATTTTGCATGCCAGTTTCCTGGTGAAGTGTGTATTGTTCCGACAAATAATAACTGAAACAACTCTGTAAACCGCATTTCAGGCAAATAAATATTCATTCATTCATTCATTCATTCATATGCATTATGAAGTAAACGAAATTCTATTATATATTTCTTTATTATAGATATATGTATGTAAGTCGCTGCAAAGAAGGCAAATAATTGAAGTTTTAAATTGCGAATTTTGAACGAATGCTATGTTATAGTTTTATTAACTTTGAAAACAAAAAAATTGTTGACTATTTATAGCCAACAGACTACATTGGACTAACAAGTCTAATAACTAATAGTAATAAATAGATCTAATAAGGACTAACACTCATAAGAAACCCGACCATAAGGTATCAAAGAAGGTACTTATTATTTAAATTGGCCATTTTCTCAGCAGGTTCAGTACTAGCAAACGATTTTTACAGACAAAAACAAAAAAAAAATCTAACATTTCAAACAAACCGTTCATTACATGGAGTAAAATGTATGAAGGCGTGATTTACATCAGTAGGTCTGTATGTTAGATTAACAAGCATACAGCCCTACTGATGTGAATCACGCACGTTTAGAGATGGGCAAAATGCCGGGCATTTGCGATAAATGCCCATAAAGTACTTATAAATTCCCTATTTATGCCCAAAAGTAGGCACTTATTGGGCATTTACAGGTACGTACTGGGCACTAAACGCCAACGTACGTAGAGATGGGCCAAATGCCCATCTCTACGTACGTTGTATAAGAAACAATAAAAACAACGATTACCAGGATCGATTTTCATTCGAGTTTATGTAATCGATTCACCTGACACGCCACTGGTTTTATGTTGTGCAATTTAAAAAAAAAGTCAGCTGATACGTTACAAACACGTGCGATTACCTCCGTAAGCGATTCGATAATCGATGCAGCCGTTTTATGTAACATGCAGTGTACGCTTACCGTCCATTTCCACATGTATTAACTTATAGCTTTTATATAATAAATAAATATTGTCAGACAAATTACACAGCGCCATCTAGCCCCAAAGTAAACGAAGCTTGTGTTATGGGTACTAGACAACTGATAAACATACGTAAGTACATTTTTTTTTGTAAATACATACTTATGATACATAGAAAACACCCAGACTAAGACAAACAGTTCATGCACACAAATGTTTGTCCTATGTGGGAATCGAACCCACGAGCGTTGGTGTCGAAGCCGCGTCACTGACCGCTATGCCACCGAGCTCATCAGTATATTGTTGAGGTGTAAGCGCCTTATCTTTGATCCAAAGCCAACCTCGTCTGTACGTGGTGCACTTAGGCTCTGGCGAAAGAGAAGTACGGCACATGGTATAATAAACTGCAGCCAAATAACAATTCCCTTTCTGACTTCCCTTTAGCCCATTAGGGCTGTTGTGTTTCTTCGAGTGAGTGAGGTCACCACGAAGGAGTTGCTGCACAACAATCTCTTCGTCTAATCTTAAACTAAGTAGTAAGTAAAGCGGGTACTACTTACTTGTAATGAATATTAGATAACATACATACATAAATACTTTGTTTTAAAATACATATAAACAAATAAATACATACATATAAAACGCCCAGACCAAGACAAACAGACATGTTCATACAGGTAGTTTATCTTGTGAGGGGATCGAACCCATGATCCTTGGTGTCACAGTAGCTATTGTTAAATTCGACAGCCGGGCTCGTGGTATATTAACGCATTATAGTATAATCCTAACCCATTGAAACTTTCAAAATTTTATTCACGCAGCTTTCAATCGGTTTTCCTTTAATCAATCTGTACTATCTCAACATACAGGTAGTATATCTTGTGAGGGGATCGAACCTGTGATCCCTGGTGTCAAAGTAGCTATTGCTAGATTTGACCGCCGGGTCGTCTTAGTATAATAACGCGTCATTGTATAATTCTAAGCCACTATCATTCATTGTATAACACATAGCCTTCTATCAGTTTTCCTTTAATCAATCTGTAGTATCTCAACATTCAAGTAGTATATCTTGTGAGGGAATCGATCCCGTGATCCTTGATTGACCCCAGTCGTGGTAGAACGCGTTATAGTATAATCCTAACCCACTGAATCTTTCTAAATTTCTATCACATAGTCTTCAATCAGTTTTCCTTTAATCAATCTGTACTGTCCCAATCGATATTCAGAACATTTCTTCAAATAGCCGAAGTGTACCATAACTTTTCCCCTGTCAATGTGGTCTCCGCGTGTTCCCATGCCATTGTACTTGTGCCTGTAACACAGTTCCGACGGCCGCCGCTTTCTTACCGCATTCATTTGCCGGGTACGCTGCTTGCACCTCTCATAATCCATCTGCGGTTTCCGATATTGCAAATAACTTGAATTTTATACTCTAGATTTGTATTTGCCGGGGTAAAAATGTATTTTCTACAATATGTGTTTTTGACTGAAAGTTGTTACTGGATCCTGTATATTTATGATAAGCGCGGTAGTCGAATGGTTAGCAATGGCCACTTTTACTCCGAGGTTACGGGTTCGATCCCCGCACAAGACAAATATTTGTGTCCATTAACATGTCTGTTTGTCTTGGTGTTTTCTATTTATTATATATTATGTATTTACTAAAAAAATGTATTTAAAGTGTTGTCATATATCTAGTACCCATAGTACAAGCTTTGCTTAGTTTAGAACTAGATGACCGTGTGTAATTTGTCCAGAATTATTTATTTATTTATAATATTCAGAAAATATCCTCCCTTTCATTTAATCGAATAACAATTTAAAAGAAAACGATATTGTTGTTGTCTAGACATTTTAAACACGGATTTTGTGTATACGCAAGATTCAATCTTTACTTTGAATAAATTATTAAAAATATTTCAAAAAATCTGAAACGGGGACCTTCATCAGGGCGAGTGTTCATTAGTAGTATATTCGTTGAGAAAGCCAACTAGTTCGAGATCGGAACTAAGCTTTCCCGACAAATATAAGTGAGTGACCCGTTTATATAAATATATATTATAAATTAATTATTTTTAACATAGGATACTTTTATGCATGTACCACGCATATTACCATTATGTGTATGTGTCCACGTTGGCCGTGTGGTCTCCGGCAGACTAGAATAGAATCACTCCGTCTCTTCCCGTGGATGTCGTACAAGGCGACTAAGGAAATACATTATAAAACATCGATCAGGCCTCCCCAACCCGTCTGGCCAGCGTGGGGAGCGTAGGCCAAATCCTCCTGTCTATGACAGACGAGAGGGTCGTGCTCCTGTAGTGGAGACTTAAATGACCTGATGATGATGATGATATTTTATGATATAGATGATAGATAGTTGTGTTATACTTGCTTAGAGTCCACGCAAGGCCGCGATTCTAAGCTAGTATAACACAACTATCTACACATAGGACAGTATATGTTCATTATCTGCCACCGGTTGTTGCGGAACCCTCGCATCCCTTACCTAACAGTTAATAGGGGTCTGCCTAACGTCCCGTAAAAACCCCGCTTCCCGGATTCCGGCCCGGCTTTGGAAACACCGGGATTATGTCGTTTCATCCAAATTTGCATGGCTTTTGCGTTTTCCGCAAAATGTCCTTCTGTAAAATATGCGAGTGTAATGTATAAGCAATGTAACTATGTTTCTTATAGACTTACTGCTCTATTTCAGCGGCTTCGTTTGGTTTAACAGCTTTTTTCGTAAAACCAATAAAAGCTTATATAAAAAAAAATGTTCCGGGCTCGACATGCCTTACTTACCTTTCGCTAGAGCCTCGTTAGCTAAATGACAGGGTACACCACGTGACAGTGAGGTTAGATTTGGCTCTAAAGATGAGCAACTTACACCTCAAAGTAGTTTCCAAAACTTAACAAGCTACCACAAACATCGCCCATTATGTCTGTACCTTAATACAATAAATAAATATTCCTGGACAAATACACATTGCCATCTAGTCCCAAACTAACTGACATTATACTTTTTTTTTGTAGAAAATACCCAAACATATTCATGCATACAAATATTTGTCTTATGCTGGAATCGAACCCGCGACCTCGGAGTCAAAGTGGCCATTGCTAACCATTCGACCACCGAGCTCATCATACGAAACCAACCTCACTGGTACGTGGCTAGTGAGGTTGGTTTTAGCTCTCAGGATGAGCAACTTCTACCTCAAAGTAATTCCCAAAAAGTCGTAACCTAAACAAGCTACCACAAACATCACCCATTACATCTGTAGACATTATTCAACCACAATGGCGGAGGCTCGCATTGACCTAGAAAACTGTGTTGCGGGAAATTGAATGTCACGCCTGCTACCGCCCGGCTGGCAGGCGACGAGACGTCATCATGACGGCTGTATCCTCTATGGTTAGCACTCCTGGTCTAAATATCAGGGGTGGACTTGACCTGACGTTTGGATAAGTAGCAACCCGCCGTTTTTTCGTACTAATAGAACTTCATTACTTTACACGTAAGAAGGCATCCATTAATTACGTGAGGCTTTTTGTGGATTTTTGACGTCATCTCCTCCCTTGGTGAGATGTTGTAAGATTTTCCTCGACCCCCCCTACCCCAATCTCACGTGAGATTTTTCAAAACTGGTATTTTGGATGTATAAGCGTTGGATTTACTAAAAAAAAACTATTTGCTCAATTATTTTTATTTAAGACTAGCAAAGA
Organism: Hypsopygia costalis; assembly: GCA_937001555.2. Taxonomy (NCBI): domain Eukaryota; kingdom Metazoa; phylum Arthropoda; class Insecta; order Lepidoptera; family Pyralidae; genus Hypsopygia; species Hypsopygia costalis. The sequence goes on along the minus strand of OW443344.2, from coordinate 6,787,683 downwards.
CTAAGTATATGCGAATATTTCTGTAATCTTAAATCACAGTGATAAAATTAAATAATAAATACTTAAACGAAAATTAATAAAATATTTATTCTAATTCCATAAGTCCATGGACACTCGTGCACAGTCTCAAGAGTGACTATTGGAACCAACATATCCAAAAAAATATATTTTATTATTTATTTTAGATATTTGCCAATACTCCCCCTCTCCTCCAAGTGAGATTTAATAAGATTCGGCTCGACATAGGCCCACACACTTTACCAGCATGTTCAAACATCATGGTCATATTTCAGTCAATTTCAACAACTAATATGAAGGTCGGGAACGCAATTTACCTAGTTTCACACCAATGTGAAGAACGGGAAAGTAATTTCCTTACTTTAATACTGATGTGAAGGTGGGCCAGACTTGAATTACTGGCCTCCGCCAACCCGCAGTAGTGCAGCGTGGTGGAATATACTCCAAACGCCATCAATTAAGGGGAGACCCGTATCCCAACAGTGGGCTGATTATGGGTGGATGCCGATACAAAATACAGCTGACGTAGTGTAGATCCAATCACTTAACCTACGTAAAGAACCTATAAACTTTATTCTACCATCGTTACCAACAACGCCACGTATTCTAAGGCTTTGTAAGTCAATTGTAGGTGTAATTACCAAAAATATACGCGATTTCTTATTCCAAATTCGACTCCTGATTGAAACGTTGAAGGTTCCTCACTTACCGTCTCACATATGGTTTGACACGGCAATAAAATTGGAAATATTGCTGTAATCTCATTGTATAATCCCTTTTACTCTTTAGGTATGGCGCACACTTTCGTCGGTTGATTAAATTTGCGCAGCCTATTGGGCAAAGTGGTTCGTATAAAAATCAGACGTAGGGTTGTACATAGAATATTCTGTAATACAAAAAAAGCAATAATTGCACCACGTTGTTGTTAAAACAATATGCTTAGATTGATTTTTTATTAATCCATGAAATGCTTAAATACCTGTTTGGTATTTAATTCGGTGTTGAATTTATACACGCACATGATATAATAAATAAATAAATATTCTTGGACAAATCACAGACGGCCGTCTAGTTCCAAACTAAGCAAAGCTTGTGCTACGGGTACTAGATAATTGATATAATACTAATACTTAATTTTTTTTTGTAAATACATACATTATAATACAAAGAAAGCACTCAGACCAAGACAAACTGATATGTTCATGCACACAAATATTTGTCTTGTGCGGGAATCGAACCCGCGACCTCGGAGTCAAAGTGGACTTGATTAAATATTCGACCACCGGGGTCGTCAACATATTTGTTTATTAGAAATAATCATCTTATCATATTTGTGTCTAAATTTAACACTGAAGAAGCGAAAACGAATTCCTTAACCTTTCAAATCCGTAAATTAGCAAACTGTCAACCGTATTGAACTCTCGTGCACGCGTCAATTCGCACACTTTTGGCCGATATATAAAGAACATTATATAATCTAAAGCAGTGATTTAAAGCAGTGAAGAAATGATTTACATAAAACACACAAATAACGTAGTTCGCAAATATAAGGTCCTAACTTATTAATTGACAATACTGAATTGAGGATGCGTATTGCTTAAATACATCACATTACTAATGGAATTTCACGGCTAGCAATTATTAGTTTTTTATTTTAAGAAAAAATAAATTATCATTTTAATCAAATAAATACCATATACTGAACGCTTTAGTGAAGAAAAGTGTTTGTATAACAAAATTTATTTATCATTAAAACATGTTTAAAATGTTCTTTTTTATCTTTACATAAAACCGTCCTTGTTCACGAGTTCATACCAGTGCAAATGTTGGTAGTATCAAGTGCGCATGTGCAGTCTACCTACCATTCATACCATACTTGCGCGCTGCGCGAACGGCGAAAGACAATCAGTCGCCGCTAAACTGAGTTTGTGAGCGCACGCGTGTTTTCTGCATTACCGGCCGGCGCCGCTACCGCCCGACAACGTAGTGCTCTTGCTCGTACGTTTTAGTTTTAGTGTGATTTGTTCAAATTTGCCATGCCAAACCGACGTTACACCAACCAGGAATACCTGGCAATGGTAATTGCGTACCGTGATAGTGAAGTGATAGTGGGGAGATTGTTCTGCAAGCGTAGAATCTACTAGAGCGAAGGCTCGGAACACGTGTCAGCAGGAACACGATTCTCACAGCTGTTTACCCTTCCGAGAACATGGACGGTTCGACCAACCTGCGGTGGACGCTGGTAGGACTCGATATCCTGCTGTCTTGAGGAGGAAATATTGGACTTTTTTAGTCAGCATCCGATGGCAAGTACCTCTGACGTATCTACATATCAGCTGCGATTGCGAGTTCTCGACATTTCAATCTACGCTATTGAATTGAGACCTCATTAGATCGAAAGAAAAAATAAATACTGTACCGTTGGTCTCGATATACCCTACATCTTGCCAAAACCGCGTCTGTTTATCAGCTGGCTGCACCACGTGCACTAAAGAACAGCTTTAACCCTAGTAGGTAATTGGTAGTGCATTGATAATAATGATACTAATGGCCGTTCGCTTATGAAAGACAGCTGTGAGGACGATGACCTTGTGCTTCCGAGAAATCAACAGACATCGACTTCCGAGAAATCAACAGATTTGACGAGCTCGGTGGCGTAGTGGTCAATAACGCGGCTTCGACACCAACGCTCGTGGGTTCGATTCCCACATAGGACAAACATTTGTGTGCATGAACATGTCTGTTTGTCTTAGTCAGGGTGTTTTCTATGTATCATAAGTATGTATTTACAAAAAAAAAATGTATTTACGTATGTTTATCAGTTGTCTAGTACCCATAACACAAGCTTCGCTTACTTTGGGGCTAGATGGCGCTGTGTAGTTTGTCTGACAATATTTATTTATTTATTATTTATTTATTTATTTATTTATCGGCCGTTACGGCTGGCCCTCTACTTTACTTATTGGGGTATGTACGGAAGTTAGAAAGCTAGCTACATACCTATGCCGTCAACTCGTATATGGGCGATGACTTCTTTTATTTAAATACGGCGCGATTGAGTTTAGATGAAATTTTAGGTACCTAACTAATTTTTTGACAAAGTTGTTATTATGATTTTAATGTTATTGAATGTTTCTTTTGAATCTTTTGCAACAATGAGTCTTGCGGCCCTATAAAAAAGTAAAGGGGTATGTTTGGCTTACCGCGATCTTTAGATCCAAAGCCTGCACGTGGTGCATCCTGCCGACTAGCGAAAGAGACTCTGGCGAAAGAGAGGTAGGGTAAAACGTATTTGTAAGTTGCCTGAGTGGGGAATACCTCTACATCACAGAACATCGCAGCTAATTTACAATTCCATTGAGGGTCTTGTGTTCCAGCGAGTGAGTGAGGTCACAAAAATGAAAGGAGTTGCTGCGTTGGTAGCGGGGTTGGCGGGGGCGCGCGAGCGTTGTTACCGTCGCGACCGTTAATACGACTACGGTAACTACTTCACATGGAACATGTCTCCAGACAAGCAGTGGAGAGTGACTAAAGGATTAGGGAGAACACAAAAGATCCATGAGGGTCGACGTGTCACCGGTGCTGCAGCACTGGACGCACTCTAAGATAACTACTTCACATCAGGCGGACTGTATACTTGTCTGCCACGCGACGTGGTATAAAAAAGTTAAAAAGAGAGGGAAAAACAGAGTTCAACGCTCGCACGCGTCACCGTAGCTGTCATATGTGGCAGTACTTGCTCGTATACGTATCGTCGTACCTAACTAGTCATTATTACAATTTCATTCTTACGCGTGATGGTAAATGCGTAAGGGAGCAAGTTAGGATATTTTTTCTTGGTATACAGAAAAATAATATCATTTTAAAAACATTTTTATTTATGCAAAATTTCATTCACAATACGATGTATACAAGCTATAGATGCCAACCATATAGTATTGTCAATTAAAAGGTTAGGACCTTATATATAGTTTAGTATTAATGAAAGTACATAATTTAAATTAGATATTGTAATTTAATGTTTTTTTGTTTCTTACAAGTGTCAACCCTTCGCCTACCAATACGCTGAGTCGACATTTTGATGGATAGCTCTTCGATTCAGTTTCAGCACTATTGACACTATTACTTAGTCTATGGTTTCAGGGATGACACCCACTCACACGGAGATTTACAAGTTTACGTAGATTTGGGGGAGGGGTGTCACCACTGTGTCCCATCACTGTGGCTCCTGTGTACCTAGGATTAACAATGGCGACCACTAAAAAGGCAATGAACAATGAAGTCCATTGCTGTACCGGAGTACAGCAATATTGCAAATAAGGCATTAAAAGCTTAAAGAAATGGCTAGTCAAGTGAAGCTCAACTGCCGTGCACCACGGATTTTAAGTATATAACACTATTGGGGACCTAAAACGATGAGTTGTTACCTAACACATGGATTCGAATTCAAATAATATGGATTGCAAAATTATCTGAACGCTTGGTAATTCTCCCTTGTTGTACCAAATCAGAATAGTATACTTTGTATTGGCCGTGTGGTTTCCGGCAGACTAGAATAGAATCACTCCGTCTCTTCCCGTGGATGTCGTACAAGGCGACTAAGGGAAATACATTGTAAAACATCGATCAGGGCTCCCCAACCCGTCTGGGCCAGCGTGGGGAGTGTAGCCCAAATCCTCCTTCTGTCTGGGACGGACTAGAGAGGGTCGTGCTCCTGTAGTGGAGACTAAAATGACCTGACGATGATGATGATACTTTGTATAATTTTAGGTTATAAGTATTTTTTCTACTTTAAGGGCTGTTTACACTCGCCGTATAAACCTGTATATTAATATCATCAGTCGGGTCGCTTAATAATGTTTCTTATGTGTTGTAATCTGCTGGTTCTTCGCACTATTTAAAATAACTTTTTCTACGCTTCAGAAATTGTTACTACGCAGTACCTAAATTTACCTATAATTTTTTAAATGTAGGTTAATTGTAGTTGACATTTAAACGTTGATTAAAAATAGATACGATTTCGGTTGAATCGTAATTAATTAACGGTAATGTAATAAGATTACATGGTTATTACAATAGATGATTGAACAACGTCTAATTCTGTTAATTGCAGCTGTATTTTTAATCGCGTCATTTGTAATAATGATTACGTAAGTTAAGTGACGGTAAATACCGTAGTCGCTTGATAGAACGTAATCAGCCTGCTATTTTTTTTGTTAGGTTTTGTTTAACGTTTTATACTACTTAAACAACGAAATAATATTCTATTTAGGTGAAGTTTCTATTTGTTATTATTTATTTTATTTATTTAAGCTTTATTGCACACAATACAATACCTATGGTATATGTATTAAAATAACTAAATAATAAAACTAACAATTAAACGATGTATAAATTAAAATTAAGTTGCGTCAAAATATTCCTCCACATTAGCGTCAAATGGCATCAAGCCCAGAAGGCTGGCAGCATTGCCAAGCTGAATGCAATACAAAACTCATATACAAAAGGCGAACTTGATGAAAAAAAATGTCTCGCAATTTATCCTTTGGGATATTTTAAGCATTTAAGTTAGATGATTAAATTACATTTTTTGTCTTGCGAAACTTGGTCTAAAGATCAGATTCTTGATTTGTGGGAATAAATTTGATCAGATTCTTGATTGTGGGAGTAAATGATCAATAATAATTATGATCAACATTTTCTGAAGCTGTACTATATTGCACCTGAAATCTTTGACGCTCTGTAAATCCTGCTTTCTGAAGTCAATCCGATCTGAATCATCTCTAGACGCGACAGCAGCGCCACAATATCGGTTCCATATAATATTGGCGGCCAAATGATGTACTTAAACGTTTGTTTGGGATTTAGATCGGATTGTCAAACGTCGAGAATAACCCTAATAGACATTAGTAGGCTAATGTCTATTGCTCTTTTTCTATCTCTACTGTTCTCTTCTTTCTGTATTTTAATTTATTCACTGTGATTTTTGTTTTTGGTATGCCCATCAGCGGACGGCGTCGGTAAGCGTACGTGTTATTTGCACATTGTGATGTTTTTTTGATGTTGTGTTCCTCTAATGTGCACGCTCGTTATATTTGCTAAATGCATGACGACTTATATGCGAGTAGAATATTTTATTACGTGCTTTTAGCATGCTACTCTGTATGCTCATATAGTGTAAATGCGCGCTTAGCAATATTTATCGGTTTTGCTATAAAATTATTATTGTTTCTATAGTATGTTACATTAAGCATGTGTTACAACCTCGTTTTGCTAGAGGTTTTAAAGTAGTGGAACAAATGAATAACTTATAGCTTATGTGGGTCAAACATTTTTTTGCCGTTGGCTACTAACTTTCTCGTGATATTTATTGATTTTACATAGGTAAGTCGTTTTAATAAAATATATGATGAATGGCCTTTTTCCAATATTGTAATTTAAATAATGGATGTACGACATTATTCTCATATTCCAGCCAATTTACACAAACTTGGGGTCCTACCGCGTAAGCTGAAACCGATTCCCGTCGGACATTTTGATTCCCGAAAATAGTTCTTAGGTTTTAATTATTGACTAACATTTCATTCTTATTATATTCTTATTGGCCGTGTGGTATCCGGCAGACTAGAATAGAATCACTCCATTTCTTCCCGTGGATGTCGTACAAGGCGACTAAGGGAAATACATTATCTAATATCGATCAGGCCTCCCCAACCTGTTTGGCCAGCGTGGGGAGTGTAGGCCAAATCCTCGTTCCGTCTAGGATGGACGAGAGAGGGTCGTGCTCCTGTAGTGGAGACTAAACTGGACCTGATGTTGATGATTTCATTCTTAACGTCAGCACGGTAATCATCTGTCGCTTTAACCATAAGGATTAAACTTACCTTTTTCTATGCTACGTCGGGTGGCAGACAAGAATACGGCCCGCCTGATATGAAGCGATTACCGTAGCCATATTAAAGCTCGCAACATGAAATATCTCTCGCGCCGCCACCCCCGCTACTAACTCCTTCCTTTCTTGTGACCTCACTCACTCGCAGGGCTACAAACAACCCTCAAGGAAATTGTTATTTGTCTGCGGTATTTTGTGAAGTGGAGGTACTTCCCTAGTCGGGCAGCTTTCAAATACTTTGTACCTCTGCCTCTCTTTTTCGGAGCGTCTTTTGCTAGTTGTCAGGGTGCACCACCTTTAGCATACTCCGACCACTCCATACAGATCACGCATTTAATGCCTGCTACACGTAACCACACGTACCAACGACGTTTGTGCAAAGCATGAATATGTATGCATGGGGCGGCGAAGTATCCATTCCAGATTTCACTCAGAGCGAAGCTGAAGTCCTCTGACTAGTAGACACTGGCAGGGGTGATGTGCCGTACGGAAGATCAGAGAACCACACCTGCAGGCTGGTGGAACTCCTTGCCGGCACATGGGTTTCCTCCTTCCTACAGTATGGGATCCTTCTAACGAAGCGTGATGAAGCAGCTCCTCATGCTAGCTGGCAGTGTTAACAGACAATACACTATTACATACTATACTAATTTTGCGGTGTAAGTGGTTCATCAACACCTTTGAACCGAAGCCAACTTCACCTGCACGCGGTGCACCCTGCTGACTAACAAACGAAGCTCTGGCGAAAAGAGAGGTAGGGAGCGTAATTGTAAGCTACCCGACTGGGGAATGTACCTCACAGAATACCGCAGCCAAGGAATGAATCACAGAATACCGCAGCCAAATAACAATTCACTTGAGGGTTGTTGTGTTCTTGCGAGTGAGTAAGGTAATCAGAAAGGAAGGAGATGCTGCGTTTGCAGCGGAGGTGGCGGCGCGCTTGCGATATTTTATGTTGCGAGCGTTAATATGGCTACGGCAACCACTTCACATCATGCGGGCCGTACGTTTGTCTGCCACCCGACGTAGTATAAAAAAAAACTATATAAGTACATATATTATAGCCTGCTTGCAGGCGAAAGGGGAGTAAGACCTGTTACCAATCTGCTTGAGTGTCAGTTGATTTACCGAGCGCGAGAGCGCTGGTTCTCTCGTCTAGTTGGTTTACTAGACGAGATACTCGCAATCCTGTGATATAACTGCAAGGTTTGGTGCACTGGTGCGCATTAGTTGTAGGCATAGGGTCCGTTGACAATACACTATTATCTACTAGTCTTTTGTCAGTTGCCGCTGCTATTTGAGCTCCTCTTTTCGATGTCCAAAGCCAAATTGGAATCGTAACTGTTGCGCGTATCAGTGAGAAGCTCGATGGCGTCGTTGCGCGTGTCAGTCTAATCACACAAGTTAAGCAACGTCGACCGCAGCGTGTACATGGATGGGTTTATTCATCTCGAACTCCTCCGGGCTTCGGAGGGCATGTTAATGTCATTAGACGACAGTCGTTAAGCCAAGTCAGTGGCCTTTAGGCGGCTTGAAAACACTGACCTCTGCCAACCCGCAGTTAAAGCAGCGTGGTGGATTATGCTCTAAACCCCTTCGATTGTGAGGAGACCCGTATCCCAGCAGTGGGATGAACAAGGGTTGTCGACGACAGGCGAATCGGAGCCACGATGCTGAGCCAATGTAAAAAAAAACGAGCGTGCTTTAGACTATACGACTGAAGTAAAACTTCTACTTATATCTCTCTCTCTCAACTTCCGTTCGCCTCGCCCGATCACACTTTTCGTAACGCTCTCGGCACGCATTCACCAGCTTACTCCCCAAGTCAAGAAGTTTTACTTCAGTTTTATATTTGTTACTCTCATCGGAACGGTGGTAGAGCGTGCTGATAAGTGGACTCAAACTTTCATAACTACTGAATCACGAACAAAATATAGTAAGGCTATTCCACTTATTATTCTGGGTACACTCTTATACAATTACGTTTATGGTAGAAATAAGCCGCTAGATCCAATTAGTGGACATAAAAACTTGCATGCGATTGTTTGAGTGGGGCCAACGCCAAAAGCGTCATGATGGAATAAACTTCGTTCCATTCATTCACCGTTCATTATATTATGTCTCTTCGAATGGATGTATAAATACAAAATAATAAAGAGACCGACCAAGTGTGGGACGCGTTGATTGATGTGAATGATAATTCGTTTTGAAGCCATTGAATGAACTACTACTGAGGCGGGTATTTTTAGACAAGTTCATCTACTAACTACGAAACTATAAGTTACTACTTAGATTAGTATTTAGTAAATATTTGCCAATATATAGGTGACAATTGTTTCTTGATATGTTATTTTTTTATTTATTTATTAATTAGAAACAAACAGTTATTTCAGTACTTTTACATAATTATATAGTTTTTATTTTACAGACCTTTAGATTCATATATTTTCAGAATGTACTACGTTAAGGTACAACAACACTTTCCAACCAGATACAATTTAAATTATTACTTTAAAATTTGCAGAATATGTTAATATAAAAACATTAGGTGAGAACTTTAAGTACATTAGCTTTAAAGACGTCATTGTTTAATATATATGTACGTCGAAATAATATAACTATAGGTAATTTGATCTACACTACTTTTACCAATTACACTGCTTCCAGCCGCTTCCTTAAGATCATCGGGCCATCTAGAAGGAGAGCGTCCAACGTTTCGTCGCCCTACGCGCGGCGTCCATTCTCATAGTTTCCTCCCCCATCTGCCATCATTTACTCAGCAGATCTGAGCAGATGTGATCGGCCCATTGCTACATCAGCTTGCAAACTCTGAAAGCTAAGTCGACAACTTTAGTTCTCCGTCAAATTTCTTCATTCCGGATTCGATCCCACACAGAAACCCCGAGTACCTCTCCATCGCTCGCTGCGCGACCTTTAGCCTGTGTATCAGTCTGATGGTCAGCGTCCCTTGAGTGTACCATATCTTATTTCCTAATTGAATATAGAACATCTCAAGAGTTTATTCCTGTCGGCTGAAGCCTGTAAAACGATTTTACGGCCGTCGGCGCCGTAATCTCCAATTAATATGGACGAACGGCTCATTTCCATGACCAACGCGCCAGTACAGTCGCTCATCTATATTTAGATACAAAGTTAACGTGGATGATGGAATAAGCGATGAACTCCATTAGCGCTATCTTTGTACAAAGGAGACAGAATTGGGAAGTAATTTATGAGATCCTAAAATATCTTTATAATGCCGTCTTGAACCACAGTATAAGCAACTAGCGCTCTTCCCTGGCTTCGCGCGGGTGCAATAGATAACACCTAGGTATAAGATACAGGCTAAGTATTTTTTTCGACTGCTGAAGAAACGAGGGTTTTATTTTCGAGAATATGTATGTATGTCTAATTAGTTATTTGACCGCTCTACAGCCTAAACCGTTGGACGGGTTTCAACGTATGAGGTATCATTAGACTCGTGTCAGCGGTGAGTGTGTTACAGGGTATGGACGGGGGCCCACCACACATTCCCACCACTGCGTCTCCTGTGTATCCAGGATTAACAGCGGCGACCGCCAAAAAGGCAATGAACAGCGAAGTCCATTGCAGTCCCGGAGGTACAACTACGGCTGCCTCTCTCACAACGAATTTCATCATGAGAAATTAGTAGGAGTAGGAACTGATTATCGACCGATCAATACAAAGACTGCGAAAAATGGAGGATGATAACAAAAATAATAACCGGCCAAATGCAAGTCGGACTCGCGCAATAAGGGTTCCGTACCATTCTATCTATAAAAATGGCAAAAAAAAAACACGTTTGTTGTATGGGAGCGAGAGAGAAAGTTATATATTTATTTTATTCTGTTTTTTAGTATTTGTTGTTATAGCGGCAACAGAAATACATCATCTCTGAAAATTTCAACTGTCTAACTAACACGGCTCATGAGATACAGCCTGGTGACAGACGGACGGACGGACGGACAGCGGAGTCTCAGTAATAGGTCCGTTTTACCCTTTGGGTACGGAACCCTAAAAACATGATATAGTTTTGCAATCAGTTTTTTGTGTCGGATAATAATTTATTGTTTATTCGTACATGACTGTACGTAGAAGAGCTCTTATCCAATTAGGCGGTGCGGCGGGCCACCGGCGGCGGACGCGCCAATTTGCGTCTGCCACAACCGTCAATCCGCGCAATTTGCTTACCATCAGACCTCCAGTTATTACTCAAACTAAATGCGCTCCCGTGTCACATCTACTTTGTAACTATGATGAATTATCCAGAATACCAATACGTAATGAGTAGATACTGTACTACCCCTACGAACAACAATTTGGTAACTACAGCAGACATGTGTTGACTATTGATTGGAATAGGTGTAAGTAGACCGCCATTATTTTTCGAGCCAAAATCGACCTCGCCTACACGTGGTACAGCCTGTCGACTAGATTAGACCTTTGGCCAAAGTGAGGTAGAGCATATTATTGAACCTGATTGTGAGGATGAGTGGGGATTGTTGTGTTCGTGCGAGTGAGTGAAGTTAAAAAATTGGCAGCGGGGATGATAATACGTGTGTAAGCGTATACGCTACCGTAACCGCTTAACATCAGACGGCATTCAATGCAGTGTAAAAAATATCGTTATCAATCTTATTCACGTTACCGCCCTTTATATAGTTTGCATGAACTAACTGGCGGCGAAGGCACGCAAAGTAGTGTAGATCAATTTGCTTGTAAGTTTGACTTTCGGAAAATAACACCTGAATCAATTAACTAGCAAACGTTAATGATTGATCCACCAAGGCATAGCTCAAACAACTGGACGGGTCCGGTTGGAATTTGCCATACAGGTAGCTATTATGACGTAGGCATGCACTAAGAAATTCTTTTTGAAAATTCCGACACCGGGAAACGCAAATGTGGGGTGTAAGTGGTTCAGCGACATCTTTGAACCAAACCCAACTTCAACTGAGGGTCTGGCGAAATGAGAGCTAGGGCATAGCGTATTTTTTAATCTGTCCGAACGGGTATAAGTAGTTCCACCTCTTAGAATAACGCAGCCAAATAACAATCCCTTGAGCGTTGCTGTGTTCCTGCGAGTGAGTGAGGTCACCAGAAAGGAAGGAAAGAGTATACTGGCAACGGTTCGGCGACCTCTTGGTGTTGCTGATTTCCATGGGCCGTGGGGATTGCTTTCCATCAGGTGATCCACATGTTCGTTTGCCCCCTATCATAAAAAAACGTGCGTTTTTTTTTATTTTTTTAATACCACTAAAACGGAAAATAAGCATACGGACCGCCCGATGGAAAGCAGTTACCGTAACCTATAAACACCTGTAACACCTGGGACCTCACACACGCGTTGCTGACCCTGTAAAAACCTCTACAGGCCCTTTTTGAAGAACTCCACGCTGTAGTCTCCTGAAAAAATACGCGTGTGAAGTCGCGGGCGCAAGGTAGTTCGCTAATATATCTAAATGAGTGCTCCCAATATTGAAATATTTCTTGAGTAATGTCTTTATCAGGCTCCGGCGGCTATAAATCAAATACGTACTCTCCGAGGTATTGAGTGACTAATTTCCCTGTCAGATGAAGACGACTAATGGTCCAAGTTGCCCCCAACTCCTGCAGCGAGCGGCCCGACCTCTCCATAACAAATATTATTTCACTAAACTTCCTTTGATTTTAAAATTAATTGTTATAAGTAACTTATTTTCTCGCAGCTATTATTTGTGTGTTTGTTTATAAAATCTTTATGGCATTAAATATTACATAACACTGATTGTAGTCATAAGACATAGTGAACAAGGGCGGATTTATCTCTATAAGGGATCTCTTCAACCTTTGATTAATTGGTGTTATGTAATTTTCAAAAGAACTTTCAAATGAAAAATAAATATACATAACAATATTTTGAAATTTTTGAAAATTGTCTGAATGTTTGGATTTCCATTTGGAAATCGAGTTTTTCCAAAAATTACCCATCACTAGTCCTATTTGGACAGACCATATATAAAATAATTTAATATTTGTTTTGTCAAAACGAATATTTATTTATACTACATCGGGTGGAAAACAAGCTTATCATAAGATAAGATAATATATTTGCGAAAATTTGGTGTTTAAGATGTTATAGAATTGCATGTTCAACTTATTCTCCCCACGCAGGGGCGTGCAAATGTTTACTTACAATTTTTCCAGTTGAGTTCTTAACATATAAACTTTCGCAGCATGAAAAAGTTAGCGCGTCGCCACCCCCGCTGTCAATGCAGCAATTTCTTCCTTCCTGGAATGAACACTACTTCTGAAAATGCAACTCACCCGCTTTTCCACACTTATAACGAACTAGTTTTCGTAACTTGTAAGCACGTATTGTGCGTGCTTAGTTTGGGACTAGCATTTTATTTTTAGCATTTGGCCGTGTGGTTTCCGGCAGACTAGAATAGAATCACTCCGTCTCTTCCCGTGGATGTCGTACAAGGCGACTAAGGGAAATACATTATAAAACATCGATCAGGCCTCCCCAACCCGTCTGACCAGCGTGGGGAGTGTAGGCCAAATCCTCCTTCTGTCTGGGACGGATGAGAGAGGGTCGTGCTCCTGTAGTGGAGACTAAAATGACCTGATGATGATGATTTTATTTTAGAATAAGCTGAATAAGTATATAATTACCCTAGCTAGACTATATAGGTCTGCTAACCATAAGGCTGTTTTTTTTTTTCAATTTAGTGGTAAAATTGGTAAAACACATGTGAGACAATTGATGTAATTGATACAATGAATTGATAAATTGAAGTTACTAACATCATGGACTACGGTCTGAAATAAACAGATATTATTATTATATTATTAACTAGCGACCCGCCCCGGCTTCGCACGGGTGCAATGCTGATACTAAATGTACTACAGAAGGTCTTTGCGCTTTGTCCTATCCAGTCCTTCCCCAGTTATAGGCACACGCCGCCGGCTCCGCGGCCGGTACCGCCACAGCCGTTATGTCCCTGCATTTTAAATGTGTAATGTCTTCTAAACTATTCATTTAAATTACATGCTGTGAAGGGCCATATTGATCTATATTAAATGCGCAATGTATTTAAGGTACTTAATTGGATAAGGATTAATTCTGTATTGCTTAAAATCGCTTCGTAAATAAGGCATTATTTCTTGTAAAAAGCAAAGGATAAAATAACGGTTATTGTGTGTTACCACTAAGAGATAGACATATACCATCGCGAACTTTTTTGTAGACCATTTTAAGGTGAACAATACTGTACTACATTATTTTGATCTATCTCGTTGGGTTCAGCCAGCGTTTGCAATGAAAGAGCAAAAAAATGTGTTTATTTACGACATCACATTAGAAACCTCTAAATTATCAGTGTTTTTCTACTATGTTATGCATATATTATACATATAAACTTTCCAGTTGAATCACTCTATCTATTAAAAAAAACCGCATCATAATCCGTAGCGTAGTTTCAAAGATTTAAGCATACAAAGGGACATAGGGACCGAGAAAGCGACTTTGTTTTATACTATGTAGTGAAGCGTCACTCATCAATAGTTTCGATCACAAACGGTGATCTTCATCGGGGCGAGTGGCCGCACGTTGAATGCATGCGGGTACTCGCCCTAATGAAGATCTTCCTTTGAATTTTTAGATTTTTTTTCCTGAAGCTTACCAATTATTATTTTTTTGCCTCGTCATTATTATTTCATACTAACTAACCTATATGCATAATAGATAATAGTGTGCTTATGTCTCGCTCAATGCTGGTGACTAACAAATATGAACTTGTATTTTTAAGTATTAGACCGTCACGTTTATTTTGCGCACAATTCAGTATCTATGCCTAAACAAACATTTAGACTGCAATCGCAAATATTATCATATCGCTTCGTAAACACACACACGGTTGCCAGGTATCTAAATTCCGGATACAGATTCCGTAGCTATGGATTTAAGTCGGCAAAGGAATTGTGTAACCTGAGTCGAGAATTAAAGATATCTTTGACCGTATAAAGTGTAATATTGTTTTCTTTTTATAATACGTCGGTCGGTGTAAACAAGTATATTGCCCGACTGATGTAAAACGGATATCACAACTTAGACGTGTGCAATGCTAGGCTTGCTACTTACGCCTGGCACCCCGTTGCTGACGAAGCATGTTTTCGTGTCTGATGGACCTGGGGGCCTACCGCTTAAAGGCCTCAGCATACGTAACGGGAACTCGGAAGGGACGGGCCGGACACGTCAAATCGATAACGACCTAAAGCAACGGTGATAATAGTTATTTATTATGCAAGGCTGCAAAGTTAATTTTTGGCGCGAGTACCTTGTATTGAAACCTGAGCAAGCGAAGGATTCTAGGATTGAGCCACGAGCGAAGCGAGTGGTTCAAATATAGAATCCTGAGCGTAGCGAGGGTTTCAAAGGTACGAGACGCTAAATAACTTTGCTGCCGAGCGCAACACACAACTTTTCACCTCACTAAAGCGAGGAAAATGTTAGGTGCAAGAAAAACAGTTTTAATAAATAATCATCAATGGACTGACTGCAGAGTGGCTGTAATTTATTGTACGAAACCTTTATTGAATAAAAATATTCGAATTTTAAAAACACTTTCCACGCTAGCGGATAAAGTGCGATTTTCCACGCAGATTTCGAATGATAAACAGAGCTTTTACGAGCTAGTGAGGTGAAAAGTATTTTTTCAATCACTATTTTTCATCACGCCCCGTCCCGGACGCGGCAGGGACGAGACGTGATGGCACTTGAAACAAATACCCAATTGCCGTCACATTATTCGTTAACCGCTTGACGTCCCCCCCCCCCCCCCCCCTGTCCCGTTCGAGTTCCCGTTACGTATGTTGAGATCTTAAACTGATCCGATTCTCATCGGGTTTTTCGATTGCCAAAATCGCGCCTTTGTTTATATTTGTGAAACATCTTCTGTTTAATTGGTAGAGCTCCTCCGTCCCTTATTCCTATTACAAAATTATTACTATTAGCAAAAAATTAACGCGAATTTAGAATTTCGCAATCAAAAAATTCGATTTTAATTGGCTTCAGCTTAGGCGGTAGAGCTCCTGATTCGGAGGTGTTCATCCAATCATCAAGGATATCGTCATATGGCTGTGGTCTTCTGTCGACAGATTGATTGATAGATATGGCAATCCTGTGCAAAATGCAAGTAAAACGTCTGAAATCTAAAATAGTCATACTAGGAGAACGTCTGAAATGAAAAACGTCATATCATAATATGTATATTACTTCTACAAGTGGCCAGTACTAAATGAAAGTGACTGGCTGTCACTTTTATAATAAGGAAAACAATGGAGTAATTTATAAAATGCACTTGAATGTGCAATAACGCATAGCCAAGTAATTTTGTCTAACATGACGTTTTTAATTCCAGACGATATCCTAGTATGACTATTTTACATTTCAGACATTTTACAAGTAGGTTGTTTTACTTTCATGACGTTAACGCATCCTGGTCATCTTGCTTATTTGACCTTCTGATTAGGGTTGCCAACTATACTATAAAAACAGTATTATACTGTTTTTCACTACATTATACTTTTTACTGTTGAACAAAAATAAAGTATACAAAATACTGTTTTCAGTATCAAAATGCTTAACACTAGTGTTAGACTGAGAAGCCCACAGATTTTTTTTAAATTTAGTTTATTATATATTTTTTTATTTAGCATATAACTATTTATTGAATAAAAAATGAGCTCCTGCTTTAATTTAGAAGCTTTACAAATATGTATCTATTTAAAACATTAAATAAATAAAATACTGTTCATTTTTCTAAAATACTGTTTAATATTCTTCACAGACCTAAATATACTTTATTTCTTGTAAAAAAAAATTGGCATCCCTACTTCTGATACGGAGGGGCAAAATTTACAATCCCCATACTAAACGTCACATCTCAATTTACAGGTTAAGAAAATGGCAGAAAGAGTATCGAAGTGTCGAGAGGAGGTGTCGAAGAGTCGCGAGAAGTACCAGGCGGCGCTGGCGGAGATCACAGCGTACAACCCGCGGTACATCGAGGACATGACGGGCGTGTTCGAGCGGTGCCAGCAGATGGAGGCGCAGCGGCTCACTTTCTTCAAGGACGTACTCTTCAGCTTCCACAAGTGCCTCAATATCAGCCAAGAGCCCTCGTAAGTAGCATGACTTTACAAGCTTTGATGATTGGAGCCAGCGAGCTTGTATACGCCGAAAAGTCACTCTAAGAAATGAATAGGCTTCAAAACCACTGAACCATACACTGAAGCATACGGCCCGCGTGATGTGAAGCGGTTACCGTAGCCATATTAATACTCGCACCATAAAATATCGCTCGCGCGCCGCTACCCCCGCTGCCAACGCAGCATGTTCTTCCTTTTTGGTGACCTCACTCACTCGCAGGAACGCAACAACCCTCAAGGGAATTGTTATTTGGCAGCGGTATTCTGTGAGGTGGCGGTACATTCCCCAGTCGGGTAGCTTACAGTTACGCTCCCTACCTCTCTTTTCGCCAGAGCTTCGTTTGTCAATCAGCAGAGTGCACCGCGCGCAGGTGAACTTGGCTTTGGTTCAAAGATGGTGATGAACGACTTACACCCCAAACCTTGAGGTTTGTGTCGAAAAAAAATTGAAATCGATCATGTCCTTGAGGAATGATCATTAACATTTTCCATTGAAATCAATGAAGAACATATACTCAGTGAATCTACTCACTCGACTCAACGGTGCGGTCGACGTTGCTTAACTTTCCTGTTCGATTAGAGTGACACGCGCAACGACGCCTTCGAGGTCCTCACGTCCTCACAATATATCATTTCCTAAATACCGCTATCTTTAATCCAATATTCTATTACTTATACTGTACTTAAGGGCTACTTTGCTGATCTTAAACACTAGGTCTATGAATACAGCCATGATTCTTAGCTTAACTGGCCCTCCGAAGCATGGGCCACCTCAAAAATCTCTTTTAAAGACTTAAAGTTCCACTAATTCGAAAATATTCATTACATAGAGACGAGCTCGGTGGTCGAATGGTTAGTAATGGGCACTTTGACTCGAGGTCGATGATACGGGTTCGATTCCCGCATAAGACAAATATTTGTGTGCATGAACATGTCTGTTTGTCTTCGTCTGGGTGTTTTGTATATATTATACGTATGCATTTACAAAAAAAAAAAAAACGTGTGCGTCTCGGGACGCGATCACTGCTCCACCCCTACGGTATTTAGCGTAATGAAATATAGCCTATAACCATTCCGAAGAACCAAGCTATCGATTGGTGAAGGTTTCATTAAAATCGGCCTACCGAGATATAAAGAGAGGTAGGGAGCGTAATTGTAAGCTACCCGACTGGGGAATGTACCTCCACCTTACAGAATACCGCAGCCAAATAACAATTCCCTTGAGGGTTGTTGTGTTCCTGCGAGTGAGTGAGGTCACCAGAAAGGAAGGAGATGCTGCGTTGGCAGCGGGGGTGGCGGCGCGCGAGCGATATTTTATGTTACGAGCGTTAATATGGCTACGGCAACCGCTTCACATCAGGCGAGCCGTATGCTTGTCTGCCACCCGACGTAGTATAAAAAAAAAAAAAAAAAAAATACCGCTGCCTACGTTAGAGAAATGGAAGCCAGACAGACTGGGCGCCGTAACCCTCCCATAAGAAGTTATCACTTCAAAAAATATATTTAAGTATGATATCAGTTATCTAGTACCCATAGTACAACCTTTGCTTAGTTTGGGACTAGATGGCAGTGTGTAATTTGTCCAGGAATATTTATTTATTTATTCTCATATTAATCATCAACATTATCAGCCTGTATCTACCCACCGTTGGATATAGGCCTTTCCCAATGCTTTCCACCATATGCAATTCTCTGCTTTCCGCATCCAACCGCTACCAGCACCTTTTTTGAGATCGTCGCACAGTGTTGCGGGCTCATAGTAAGGCACGGACAATATTATTTATGAAATGATTTTGCTATCTATTATCAGTATAGTGTGAGAAAGGCATGTTTTTAAAAGAATAACTATAATTTACTAAGCATTAGCTGTATCCCGCGACTTTACTTACTTTAAACTTAATAAAAAAATATTTTATGTTAATTATATACTACTTATATTATATTTATAAAAAAATGCGAAATAATAAATAAAAAATGTACTTATATTTCAGACGAGTAATTATTTATTTACATGTTTAGGAGTAGTTATGTCCATTAATCAATCCGATTCATCGTAACTAGGTAAGCTGATATCGTCCAAATCCTTCTGATGACGGACTTTTCTAATAAGATTAAGTATATTAACATATGTAACTGACCGCTTGTCTGCGGGAACACGATCTTGATATTGATAAACTGATGGTTGTGCATCTAATAAGACACATAGCGCCTTATCAGGGGTTAAACAATTCTTATCACTATCAAAGGAAGATATGCATGATTTCAGTTCTACAGATGAAGCGTTAGAAGCTTTGGTGATAACCTTTGCCCTATCTTGCTGCCCTTCTTTACGATAAGACATAGCTGCAGCAAATGATAATTCACTGCCACTTGCAATTTCTTCTAAATGAGTCACTTTTCGCCGTTTAGACCTCTCACATACAATGTCAAAACAAGACCTTGGACGACTTGGTCCCGAATGTACTCCGTAGCTCTCAAATGTCTCCTTTATATTTAACCAATCTGAGTGCCTTGTATAAAATAATCCTTTATTCCGACCGGCATCAAAATATTTATTTTTAATATTTTGATAAAAACTCCTATCACCTGTTTTCTTGTTAAATTTTGTCGGTCGGGAGGGCAATTTGTCCTTGAAATTATTATTTCTTGTAAATTTTGACTTTTTGTTTTCCAATTCTTAATAGGATCTTCAAAAAGTAAGTCCGCAAGACTGCGACGACTAAATTCAACCAAGCGTCCTACAAGAAAAAAATGATAATAACAACTGGGGTAGCATGTATTAGCAAAGTTTGTTGTTACAATATAATGCCATATAGTCTAAAGATTATTTATATCACTACATAGTATAAAACAAAGTCGCTTTCTCTGTCCCTATGTCCCTTTGTATGCTTAAATCTTTGAAACTACGCAACGGATTATGATGCGGTTTTTTTTAATAGATAGAGTGATTCAACTGGAAAGTTTATATGTATAATATATGCATAACATAGTAGAAAAACACTGATAATTTAGAGGTTTCTAATGTGATGTCGTAAATAAACACATTTTTTTGCTCTTTCATTGCAAACGCTGGCTGAACCCAACGAGATAGATCAAAATAATGTAGTACAGTATTGTTCACCTTAAAATGGTCTACAAAAAAGTTCGTGATGGTATTGGTATATGTCTATCTCTTAGTGGTAACACACAATAACCGTTATTTTATCCTTTGCTTTTTACAAGAAATAATGCCTTATTTACGAAGCGATTTTAAGCAATACAGAATTAATCCTTATCCAATTAAGTACCTTAAATACATTGCGCATTTAATATAGATCAATATGGCCCTTCACAGCATGTAATTTAAATGAATAAGTTAGAAGATATTACACATTTAAAATGCAGGGACATAACGGCTGTGGCGGTACCGGCCGCGGAGCGTGTGCCTATAACTGGGGAAGGACTGGATAGGACAAAGCGCAAAGACCTTCTGTAGTACATTTAGTATCAGCATTGCACCCGTGCGAAGCCGGGGCGGGTCTCTAGTTTTATATATAAATGATTATGGAATCGTGCGGAAAACACTTACTAATTGCCTTACGAATTTTAATTTTTGTGATATTTTTAATGGTTAATTGAAACTGTCTTTAGACATATTTTTATGTTTACATTTATGGTAATTTAATATAATTCCTAAAAGACATACCTTTAGCTTCAGAATCCATGTTGTTGATTTCACAAAAAACAATTAATAACACAATAGTGTATATTTCAATTACGTTGAGTTTTCGCGTCCTATGTCTGTAGTTGTCGACAACGTACTTTAACAAGTGATATCTTGACATTCTTATTAGAGAAGTACCCTCCATTTTTTTAAATCTTATAGCTTAGTTATTCAATTATAAATTGCAGTAACTATTTTTCATCTACCGACAACTTTTCAAATTCGGTTTTTGTCCGACCCGCACAACACTGTGCGTCGGTCCATCTAGAGAGGGGGCGTCCTACCCTTCTTCGTCCCATACGTGGCCTTTTAAAAAGGCCCACCACACATTCCCACCACTGTGTCTCCTTTGTAGCCAGGATTAACAACGGCGACCGCCAAAAAAGGCAATGAACAATGAAGTCCATTGCAGTCCCGGGTGTAAAACTACGGCTGCATTGGAACTCACAATGAATTTAATCAGAAGAAATTTGTAGGAGTAGGAAGCTTTTGGAATTAGACTTCCTCTCTTAGCAATGTATAGACAGCAATATGGCAAATAAGGCATTAAAAGCCTAAAGAGATAGTCGTCTGAACGCTTGGTAATTCTCCCTTATTACTATGAAATCTGAATAGTATACTACCCCGGATGCAACTTGCAATGAATTCAACATGTCATCCCGCTCCCGCCGCCAAAGATCACACTCCCAGAGAACATGGTGTGCCGAACATGGTTGATCGAATTCAGAATTAGCAGTAGAACATTAGCATAAGGGTGACGAGTGCCGTCATACACCATACGTGGCCTATGTATATTAATCATTCTCTATCAAAAATTTCAGATTACCACAGATATACGAAGAGTTCCACCACACGATAAACAACGCGGACCACCAAAAGGACCTGAAGTGGTGGGCCAACAACAACGGCGTCAACATGCCGATGGCGTGGCCCCAGTTCGAGGTACCATCCCCCACCACTGCCCACCGTCCACTCCACTCACAGTGCATTGCATACAGCGAACAGCAGGATCACTACTACCAATCCGTTTACCTCATACCATACATTACTTGCGCAGCGGTACAGGCAGTCAGGCGCCGCGGATCCAACCCTCAAAAATTCTTGTGGTCACATTCACCCGAAAATCCAAAATTGTGTTTTTTTTATATACTACGTCGGGTGGCAGACAAGCATACGGCCCACCTGATGTGAAGCGGTTACCGTAGCCATGTTAACACTCGCAACTTGAAATATCGCCCTCGCGCTGCCACCCCCGCTGCCGGCGCAGCAACTTCTTCCTTTCTTAATTTCATGAAGGCATAGCGCTTATTATCATCAGCTTATCGATCTCAATTTTATTTATTTATAAATTGATAATGACGTAAAAGTGTTTGGTAAAAATAAATTAAATTAATTTATACAGTACAAAACCGATTTTATTAAAAATGGAATATTATCACTAGGTTGTACCGCATACCTATTATACTTAAATAATTCGGTTCAACACAGTCCCTTTCTAGTCCGGTCCTACGACCTGGTATGGAGATTAGAAATCTGGAACTCTAGAGCGCCTCCTGCCTGCAAAGTCAACACCAACAAAACACCCGGCATCGAAACTAACGCCATCAACGTCCATTATGATTACATATACCCTTATATAATAAAATGAAACATTATGCTGCGCAGCAAACGTGTTTTGTTGACATTGAAAACAGATAGTAGTGAAGTGATCCTGCTGTATCAAATAACGCTGTGACTATAGACTGATATTATTCTGTTATCTATGCAACGTATTAACTAAACGCTTGATAAATTAGACAATAGCTCATTGGAGCATGTTTAACAATCTATTAGACTTTCTGTAGAAACCTCGATGCTTGGTAGTAATAGAATTGAAAGGAAAATATTATCGCACATCAAATCCTGCATTTGATGTGCAAATTGTGCAATAAGTATTTTTTGATATGCAAAATAGGTTAGGTTAGGTTTGCAATGTATTTATTTGATGTTACGTTAAATGGTATCAGAATTGAAAATTAGTCGAAGGATATTTACTAAGCTGCGTAGGTCGCGGCAGCCTTCCGTTTTGTTCAAATATGTGCTCCCATTTCGTAATACCGCACTTACACGGTGTTTGCATACTTGTAGTAGCTGATATTAATGCGTTAATAAATATTACTCACACGTGGAAATACCAATATTAACAGCTTTAACTCAATGTTATGTACACGGAATTCCTGCGCTGTTAGCTTGTACAATGTTATGAAACGTTTAAGGCTTCGACACACGTATTAAACGCAGCGACAAAAAGTCGCTGATCTCGAATTAGTCTGTTTCTAGAATCTCGTAGAAAAATTTAAAGTGTGCAGAATTCTACATTTATAAAGTCGGAAACACAACCGATCTACACGAAGAACCCTTGACCGCGAAGCGAGGATTTTCTTTAAAACGAAGTACAAACAAACATGTCTAGAATGTATTTTGCAAAATCCTGCACAGTAGCACCTTACTTATTATAATTAGCAAGTAAAGTATTAAACAGATGCTATAATTTAAAAGGACGAACCGGCGGCCACTCCCGAACTGATCCGATTCAAATACCTTGCGGCCGCGTCCGCCATGCTCGAGAGCGCGCGGTCGCGGGGCGCGTGGCCGCAATCATGGTCACAGGCGGCCCGCCGCCTCAGGCTCGCCCTGCCATCGTTCTGCTGGGATGAGAGGCGATCGAGCCGAGTGTCGCCCTCTAGCGAAGGCTACGGGAGTAGCCGCTTCTATAGTAACCCGTTAATGGTACGCTGTCACGGTGTATGGTTTTGGGTTCACATGTACCTAAGATTGAGCCAAGGCCGCTAAAGCGGTCGTAATCACGATTGACTAGATCGCAGACATTTATTTTGTGATAATTTTTGTAGTAACAGTGTCTGCGATCGGTCATTGCGGTCGGAATTGTGGTCACGGTCGCACAGTGTGTTTTGGGCCTAAGCTCGCTGTGCTATGGCAGCAATTATGTTCCTCCACTTAATGACATTGTGTCACATATCCCTTTCTTTCGCACTGTATTGGTAAAGGATGACACGAGATTCCCTTTTGCGTTCAAGAAGTTTGTGTAAAAGAAGAGTCTATCACTACTATTAGTATGAATTTATCTCTATTGAGTTATAACTTATCAGTTATCTTAAAGTATAACCGATATATCGGTACATGATATGTTATACATGTTGATTAACTTATCTCAAAGCACATCCCGAGATACATCATTGAACCCACATATACCCACCATACAGAATTGTCTCATAGCACCTTGGGTTCTGGTGACACACAAACATACACCGTGATGGTTGGCAATAGAGTGCAATTTCATATAGATGCCACGTCACTGCACCTCATATTTGGTGCACAGCGATGTACACGATCACTCTCATCTCACAGACGGCAATAAAACAGCTATAGAGAAACAAACATATAGTATATATATGTTAATCTAGAAAACGAACGACATATATGTATACATACATTATGTATAATGTAAAAAGCTTTAGATTTCTAGATATTTCACACGAGCTGTTCACATTTGCGTCGCGCCCTGAGAGAATGTCTTCAAAATTCCTTCTATCTTTTAAAGCTTGAGCTAATACGTAATCACCTTTAATGTTAATATTAACTCAAAAACCAACTCAAAGATTTGCACATTGAATAAGTTTGTTTAAATATAGAAGAAACACATATCCAAAAATAATGCTGATTTGGTAAAACATTGTTAATTTCTGTAGGGGTGTAGAAAAAAAAATAGGTAGGCAATAAAAAAATCATAAATTTTATACAATAACGAAGGTCGCTATTGATAGAAAATAGATAAAATAGAAGAGTTCGTAGACGTAGATAATAATAATAATGAAGGATACCGAACATAGACGCAGTTATGAGATGTGCAAATTGCAGCGCAATGCAATCAAGTGCAACCAGTTGTACTAGTAGTGTCTAATCGCATGGTCCTAGTGTACTACTGACAGATTTCCGAATATTTAAGTATCCATCGTCCAAAAAAGTATATTTACTTCATTAAAAAGAAAATTTGTCGGTTTTCAAATTTTCATACATTCCGATTGGAGATAATTATTAGTAATGTTGGCACTATTTAAAATATTATATATTATAAATAAATAAAAAAATTGGTTGCCTGTAAAGTCGATATACGGGCGAAAGTTTTACGTGACAACGACTTTGAGTGGTAAAATGTTTTCGAGTGGAAGGGACGCATGCCTTTCACTTTTTATGTCTGTCTCTCTCGCTCTTAGAAGGGACGCGTGCCTCTCACTCGCTCTCATTGTGAGCGCATAACGTGAGCGCGTTTCTTGAAGTGTCACCTGGCTAACCAATTTATAAGACGTTGTCACGTCAAAAGGGACATATTTTTCCTAAATTAATGGGTTTATTTCATTGAAATATTTTAATTGTATTTCAAAATTCCCAAATATAAAATAAAAAAATATAACTTCGCAACAATTTCTTTTTTTCTGAAAATAATTTGTAAAATTTCGTCAAGTATTTTTTTAAAGAAATCCCAAATTTAAATCCGTTGGGTAAATGTGAGTAATTACGCAACATTACAGTTGTATTTAATTTGGTAAAAATAATTGCTGTATTGTGTCAATTTTGCCAATGAAATGACGATAATACGGTAAATTCTCGGAAATCTGTGCGTCTATTAGTTTTCCGCGCTCTGTCCACACAGCGCGCTGCTTGCTACAACTACTTAACTACACTAGCCAGCTTTGAATGGACGTGAAACTGTTTTTTTTATCTAATTTGATTTTTATCATTTTTTTGAGTTCGCAATTGCGAGACGAGACGTTGGGACGATTTATCACATATATTGTCAATGATTTGAATTGTATTTAACTTCAAAAGTATAATGTGTTTGTTGAAATTTCTAACAATCTCCAAATTTCATCATATCGAAAAAATATATACAATTTTTTTTACAAGGTCAGACTGATGTTCAGTTCAATATCCATAACGTATACCTATTCATTATTATTCCAAAAATCATCATCAAAAACAGTTAAAAGCCTGTGTAGTAAATGCTACTAATTCGGAAGCATGACGAATTTCATGTTGAAGAAAACACTAAAGGGCCTATGAAGTCAACGCAGGTTTGAGACCTGCGTAGTAGGGCGTAGTTATATGTCGTTGTTTGTCCCAACGTGTCGTGTAAACCGCTTGTGACCGCGTGACGGTGGTGTCTGCCAGGAATACACCGAGGAGTTCCGAGACATCGCTAAGGGCAAGTCCAAGGAGAGCCTCCCTACAGGACCCATCACGCTCCTCAACCAGCGGCCAGTCAGCGAGGACGTACGTCTAAATACATATGCTAAAGTCTGATTACGCTGAGTTTCTATATATTTTGGGCAAATGTTGAAATTTTAAAAACTCGTCAGTTTACGTGCAATAATTTACGATCTCCATGTCCGATATTGATTGGTTATACAAGTCCATGTAATAGGCGTGAGACATATTTCAGGCCATTTGACGAATGAAACTGGTTGTTATGATAAAGAAACAAAAAATAATTTGAAATTTCGACATAAAAAGAAACTTTTTTCATTTCGGTTATCATGTTGATAATAAAAATGCCGATCTCAAACAGGGCAAATTATATCACATACGTTAAGAGGAATAATGTCCAGAATTTTCACATTACTCTAAATAATCTCTAAAGAGAGGAGGCGTGTGCGGAATTGTTGCGAGTTGTATGTACTCGGCACCCTCCCGCATTGCTTGCAACTTACAAGGGACGTATAAGTACAATAACGCGACGAGCCATATGCTGAAGGCCTAAAATTTTAAATGTATTGTGAGTTGCTTTATCGATGTGTTCTATTTTTATATATGCCTCTTCTTTAGTTTTATATTATTTCTAAAGATTGGTTACCGTATGACATTTCGATCGTAAAGTAAAACTACCATGTTTTGATTCATATATTTTGATACCAAGATTCAGCTATCAGGACTTTAAGTATGAAAGATCCAATTCGAACTCAGTGTAATCAGACTGCAATCATTCATGGGCACCATTCAATATTATTCATAACGGGTTATATCTAATGCATTCTTTATTACGTCTATCTGTGATGTTGAAAAAAAATCATTACTTCTCTCTTTTATGTTATAGAATTTAGTTTTATGTTGAATGAATGTGTTGGTATTATTGAATGATGCACCGTGCAAAGATATTAAAATAACAATTTTGAAAAAAAAAGAACTTATTTAAGAATTCATTGGATTTTTCAAAATTGTTCTTCCAACTTCAAAACCATGATGAACTCTGCTGCGTCTGCGCAGAGTTCAGAGGAGGGGAGGGGTCTAAACACAAACGGTTTTGATTAGAAATTTCTTCATCGCCGCGTCACTTGGCCTACTACACTACCCTACACTAAATTGGTACGTATTGTGCTTAGGCCCTTCGTGGATTCAAATGAGAATGCATTACGACTATAAATTAATACAAGCATGAAGTAAGGGTTAATTTCGTAGAACTACGGGAATACGGTCATTCTCATTTCGATCTTATTACAATAGCCATAAGTGTGCTTATTTATTTGATATTTATATTATTATTTTTTTATATTGATGTTGCATGATGGATGTCGCTTTTCTCAAGTGCATATAAGCATGTTCGATTAATCGTTAACACTTTATTCCAAATATATACTTAAGTATTTTTTTTTCTATTATACAAAAATATTTATGTAAAGTTATTTTTTTGAATATATTTTAATTCCCTATTATATTATTTATAGATTTAAAAATAAATTTGTAATATAATCTGTAACATCAATTGGGTTCATAGATTATTGTCGCTTAGTTGTACCAGTGGGACAATGACGTATCCTGATAGGGGAACTAATGGGATCCCGTGAGGATATGTTGGGTTGGATCATCAGTACTTCTAAATGGCTATATTCTGATCTCAAAATTTTATTTTCTAAATGAAATTACATGTAAAGCGAAATTGTGTATGGTTTAGGAGCTGCCCCCGATCACCGCGAATAATAAGTCGAGCGGCAAGGCTGCTAACCACACGGACGGGCCGCCGTCTAACGCGACTGTTGTCAACAACACTAACAACTCAACTGCCAACAACACCATCGACAAGAAAACCATCAGCGCACCGATCGCCGTCACGTAAGTGGACTTATCATTCTTCTGCTTGATCTACAGAACCACAGAGATTAACAAAGCCTATCCGTATCTCTTTTTTGTTCACCTACATACCACCCTTACACGTTTAACACTCCAGTAGACACGCCTCTATTTGGGACGTTAGTACTCGCGTGCTCTACATAAGTAGAACATTCTTAATGTAAGGGATTTTGGATGAAAGCGTTATAAATTAAAAAGTATTTTTACAATTGAGTACGAAATATTATAAAACTAAATCAAACAAAACATGATCAATTTAAATATAATAGGAACTAAAAGCCAGACTTCTTGAATACAACATAAAAAAAGATGCATAATTATGACTCTATATATAAGATCATCTTTCTTATTCATTCATATTCCACCTCCATTTCTTAATTTTTAGTGCAGTCGGGACATAGTACCTGATGATTGGGACAAATCCACTTATTACATGTGTAACATTGCTTCCTGGTGGACTTGTTGCGTACTCTGCCACAGAAAGAACACTTTTGGCACCAATTTTTTCTGACATGCAGCTGCATCGATCGCCAGAAGAACTCTAATTATGTTCATTGTCTAATATTAGAGGAATATTATGAGTGTGTGCGTGAGTGAGCTTCAACTTACGATAAAATTGAGTGTTAAAGATATTAAAATTCAAATTACCTTACCTTTCCTCACTTCCCGTCCTTAGTATAGAGCGTCTAGAAATATTCGCTTGCGCCCCTCCAAACGTGGGAGGCGCGGGCGCGTTCCAGCACTCGGAGGGGGCGCTCGGCGCCCGCCTGCTGCGGCTGGCGCTGCGGCCCGACGTCGCCGGCCGCAGCCGCTACACCATCACCGACATGAACGATGAACTCGCCGACCTGTTAGTTGTGCCTACCATTCTTCCTTAATATTCCCGTTTTCCATTTAACAGGACCTCTACGTACTAAAATAAAATGGGTCACGGTTGAGTGTCTACCTTGGTCGATGGTTTCCAATGTAATCCATTTAAAACAATCTGAGTACGCGATCCACCCCGCGCTTAGCAAGGGAAAAAGCGATAACGGTATGTTTAGCTCCCATGAACATGGGACATTCAAAGGTCTGCCACTATCGTCTTATGGAGGTTCCTGTAAGCCGGTTTACAGGTAAAGGGGTAAGATCTACCACCGACCCAGTTACTGGATTACTCGGGAGGGTAAAAGTACTCTTGCCTGGTTGCTTTGCTGGGTCAGAGACTTGCAGATCTCATGGTGTAACTGGAAGAAACATGGGGAGCTCTAGCTGTTAGGCCTTTTCTAGTATTTCTTATATACTAAAGAATTTCTACATTGATATTATCGACTATAGACTTTTTAATAAGTATTATATAATTTCATATTAAAGTTAAACCAGCCGAAGGTTACCGAACATCGGCTTCGATTTCGGCCAAAATCTCGATCGGACACCACATACATACTCGGTTTGTTTTTCACCTGAAGTTTAAATGTGATTTTTGGTGTGGATCTTCATACATATTGTTAACTTACCCTTGCAGATCACTCCGGATGGATGTAGAAGCTAACATATTTTTCCACAACTATAAAAATGTTCGTTGTTAATTCCAGGAACGGCACAGCATCAGCACCGAAATCGAATAAGACATCGCCGGCGAAGGAGTCGACGAAAGGCGCCGAGAACCCGTTCGAGGAGGACGAGTGGGACGAGGAGTCGGGCGGCGCGCTCACCGACACGGGCGAGCCCGGCGTGCCCGTGCGCGCGCTCTACGACTACACCGGCGCCGAGAGCGACGAGCTCAGCTTCAGACAAGGTACCCGCTTATGGTTATATAATATATTTTATCTAATCTCATACTGAAATTTACACATTAAAAAACTAAACACAGTATCATAATGACAGTCTTTACGCACAAGCTGTCAAAATAAATTTAAAAAGTTATTTTTCGATACAGCTCTTCTATGGACAACTGTATCGTAAAATAACTTTTTTACCATTTCGATACAGCTTCAGCCCTGGATACAGGTATTTTAAACAGGTTGCAATGCAAATACATTGCAACTATGCAAATTTTTTCTACATAATCTGTGAACGCGGCGCCGCGCGGCGCGTCGCGCATGCGCACTACGCATGCTCGATCTGCAAATGGATTTTTATGTAAGAATTATAGCTGATAGATTAACTTCATGGTTGTATTTAAAATATTATTATCATATATTTCATGAGATTAGATAAAGTAGTGTATGAAACTGCACATAATTAGGTATTAAAATACTCGTGTGGTATTATTATAACACTCGCCTTCGGCTCGTGTTATAAACTCACACTCGTATTTTAATAACCCTTATTATGCAACAGTTTCATAAACTACTATTATCTAATCTCATACTGAAATTTAGAGATTAAAAAACTAAACACAGAATCTTAATGTCAGTCTTTTACGCACAAGACATCAAAATAAATTTAAAAAGTTACTTTTGATACAGCTCTTCTACAATGGACAACTGTATCGAAAAATAACTTTTTTTCCATTTCGATACAGCTCCAGCCCTGGATACAGGTATTTTAAACAGATTGCAATGCAAATGCATTGCAACGTTGCAAAATTTTTCTATATAATCTGTGAACGCGGCACCGCGCGGCGCGTCGCGCATGCGCACCACGCATGCTCCATCTGCAAATGGATTTATAAGTAAAAAATAAAGCTGTGAAATAAACTTCATGGTTTTCTTTAAAATATTATTGTCATGTATTTCATGAGATTAGATAAAGTAGTGCATGAAACTGCACATAATTAGGTCTTAAAATACTCATGTGGTCTATTATCACACTCGCCTTCGGCTCATGTGATAAACTCACACTCGTATTTTAAGAACCCTTGTTATGCAACAGTTTCATAAACTACTATTGTATTAAAATATATATAATGTAATTTATATATAACCATATAATGTAATTATATGATTATATATAATGTAATTAAATTAAACATGTTTAATTTAATTACATTAAAGGTATATAAGGTTATATATACGACTGGTCAGATAACTTCCTAAAAAGAGGCTTTGACGAGCTCGGTAGTCGAACGGCTAACAATAGTCACTTTGAATCTGAGGTCGCGGGTTCAATCCTCGCACAAGACAAATATTTGTGCGCATGAACATGTCTGTCTGTCCTGAGTAGACTCGACATTTGTATGGAGTGGCCGGGGTGTGACTGTTAGTTCTTACTACACTCATAATTCAGTACACCTTTATTTATATGTTAAATTATAGATTTAGGTGTATGACTCTTAGTAAAATGTGTTAAGCATTTAATTGTGTGTTCAATATAATCGAACACACAATCGAAAAAATTACTGATTAAGATAAAAAAAAACATCATTAATAAATTTTATCCCTGTCCCGTGAATCACATATGATTCATAATACTCTGTTTTGTCCCTGGTTCAAGAATCAAATATGAACTTTGGATATAATTTTCATAATATTTGTTCTAGGTTTTTATTTACAAAATAAAAAAATAAGTGATTGGCGGGAAGAGTATGTATGTATGTAAAAAAAATACGAATTTGCTGTGTACAATAACATAATGATATTGTACTATGCGGTAAAGAAAATCTTACTTTCAAATATACATTTTTACCTTTTTATCTTCCCTAACAAATTTCTATTCCATTTTCAGGCGACTTATTCGAAAAACTGGAGGACGAGGACGAGCAGGGCTGGTGCAAGGGGCGCAAGGACGGCCGTGTCGGCCTCTACCCAGCAAACTACGTCGAGCCCGTCGGCCACTAGCGCCCGCGTCGTCCCCGCATCGTCCCCGCATCGCCATCGTGTCATCACTGCGCCAACCCTAGCGTAGAGATCATTTACAACAACATGGTTCACGCCCTCGAAAGATATGCGTTAAAATGTATTTGTAAACGTATTAATACCTCAGGTGCAAGTATGTGTTAGGATATGTGGCATACACAAATACATGGATTTATTGCTCTATAAATTTTGGCACTAATTAGAATATCAGGTGACGCTGAACTAGCGCACTCTATGAAAAAAGACGTCCGTTCTATACCGTGGTCAAACTAGTTATGATTAGTTGGCCGGCAAATTTGTGATCTGGGTATGAACACATGTGTATCGTTATATTTACACACATCGCAGGAGCGGGCCAAGATATTGTATGAGACCTCTACACACGCGCAAAAATATGTAGACACTTAACACTTTGCATGCCATTGTGACAGATTTGTCTCTACGTGTTACTGTGTTGACTGTACATACACTACTGGGCATTGTAATATAACACATCGAATAGTAAGAGGAATTTTATGGTGTAATGTTCGTTTGTCATTGTTTTTATTAAATGAAATGAACTCTTTTCCCCGATGTGCAGTATTATTGGCCGCATATGGTACAGTGTGCAGTATTGTTTTGCAAATTCCACGATTCGACGTACTTTAGTGTTTTAGTTATTTGATTCTGTTTTGTATTGAAATTGACTTAAAAATTTGAGACGATTTATGGGATTTGAACATGTGTCAAATTATCATTGATATTAATTTCGCTCGTTGAACGAATGATTTTTTAATATCATAACAAACAAATTTTTACATTTAGTTTAGATCAATTTCGTTAACTATAAAAAAAAGTCATCCAACGCGCTCACTGCACCTAAAAAATGGGAATTTCGATGTTGGGTTAATAAATTCTGCAAGTCTTTTATTTTTAAGTCTATTTCTTGTATGGAACACCGCGTCGCGGTGTAAAAGATGCTGTTATGGACGTATATGGATTCCCTATAAAAATAGTTTCGTTTTATAAGTGCGAGTCACGATGTAGTCATTATATAGTAACAGGTGATGTAAGTACACATAAATTAGATCGGTAACGAAATCAAACTGTATGAGTATACTTTTATCATCGATGTTTATTATAGAGGATATTTAAAACATCTTAGATTTATTATCTGTCAAAATGGAGGTCATCGGAGCGGGGAAATCGACCAATTTTGTTTGATTTTACAGTTCTGCGCCGCTCAGCTAATTTTAATTTCTTCGCTCTGATTAACAGTCTCCTTTCTATTAGACAATATGTCTAATGATGCACTGTCTTCGCAACAATTTCATTTACATCGAATACAGATCATCGTGTCGTTTTTGAAACATTTAAATTCGACGATTTTGCAATTTTTGGACCCAAATTTTGTATGTTTCTAAAAATATATTGGAATGAAGAGTTTGTGTCCGCTAGTGAGCCTCGCGAGGTTGCTAGAGTTAGCGACTGTACAGCGGGTGCAGCTCACGATATTTTTGGATGAAATTGTTTGTAGGTACAACGTGGAAACCAAAAATGTTTATTTGTATTAGTGACTTTTTACATTTTACATGTGGTTTTGCTATCGAACACAGAAGCAGTATTGGGTGATTTAATTTAGTTTATTTGACACAGATTTCTTTAAAATATTGCTCAAGTTGCGTTCTGATTGGATAACCTAAAATTATGATTAATATTTACTCAAGTCATGTCTAGGTTTGTACAGTTTTACAGCATTTTACAGATTTATGACGAATAAATTTATCACTGGTCCTAAATTCTCTTCTTTATCGCTCTACTAGATTCTGTGTTCGATAGATTATACATAATATACTGCTATATTTGTTGCGAACATCCCACGACTTCTGTATTTAAAAAATACTATATAAAACCGTCTTTACGAGCGTGACATGTTCGCAGCAGACTATCTTGTCTCTAGGTTACATATATGGCGTCGGAGACGTCGCACTCGACGCACGAAATCGACCGGAGAGAGCCTAGCTAAGCCAAAAAGTGTACGCCAATGTAATATAGGCAAACCAAACTTAGTGGCAATGGGATTTATATGTGATATACGTGACTGGTTGTCACTGCACTATGTAGATGTGGTTTATGTACATATACACGATTGTTCGTCGTCGTCGTGCATATAGGATATTTATTTCCCATTGTATATAATGTATAATTAATTACAGCTACGTATAACGGGGCAGGGCGCTCAGTGGCTTCGTTCTCGTGGACTGATTAGGGCCTAAACGATTTTTCTCGGCCATTTTATTTATTCTTACACTTTGACTTGTAGCTTAGGTTTATTTTGTGTATGTCCATAGAGGTGCTGTGTAGAAGAGCTGTTGCTGAGTGCGATTTGAGAACTCTGTGGTCCCGTGCCCCTATTAGAAGAAAAATAACATCGCTAGCAAACTGAAGTGTCATTTATAACTCTGGACATTGAAAGTGCAGAAGAATATGTAAAGTATTTTTGTAAATATATTTCTAACTGTTATATATTTGAGTCTGTTATATCCTTGTACTTGAAAGTTAAGGTCGCCATTAAGAGGATCCTTCTGATTTTTTTTGACACACTATTTCAAAAATGTAACTTTCTGCTAAGTTACAGGTATGCTAAAATAATATGTTATTATTGAATATTTTATGTATAAATTATATTTAGGATCGAAAATAATTTCTCTAGGCAATTTTTCACGTGCTACAACATAATTCTTGATGATAACGCTGTTATTTTCCATAAGCGGACAAACGCGTTAAAATTTAGTTGACTTAAATTTCAATAATTTCTCATGTAATAAAAAAATATTTTACTAATATTTTCTACATACCTTGAACTGGTCAGATTTATAAGTGACAGTTTATTTGCGATGTTATTTTTTAACGGCGGCGACACGGCGGAACCGTTGCGCCTTATTTGATTAAAATGCGCGCGTTCTGGGATGCGTGCGCGTTCCCTTGCACGCTAGCTAGCGCCCCCTCGTTGTTTAGGTTAGTTATAGTTACGATACGAGATGTTTACCTTTCTTTTCGTTTTATACCTCGTTCAACATTGTTGTATATGTAATATAATCGTAAGGGAGTAGCCGAAGGCAGTTTTATCACTTGACTCGTGGATGTGTCGCCGTAGTTCACTTAGTCGTAGCTCCTTGTTTTGTTTGTTATGGGTTGAGAGACCTCGTGCAAATTCTTTGTATTATATATTATTATCAGAGAGAAGGTGGTTTTGGACCACATATGTTAATATATTATTAATATTGGTAAAATAAAATTGTTACATATGATATTGACTGTTTTATTCCAATGCACGTAGAATTCCTGTTATTTATCTTCGCGCCGCTCTACGACTGTAATAATGTAGGTATAGATATGAATTTCTCGACTTTTGACGAGTTCGGTAGTCGAATTAGCAATCAAGCAAGTCTGTTAGCAATGGCCACTGACTTCGAAGTTTCGGGTTCGATCCCCGCATTCCCCGCACAAGACAAATATTTATATACATGAATATGTCTGTTTGTCTTGGTCTGGGCTTTTTCTATGTACCTATTATATGTATATATTTACAAACAAATGTATTTACGTATTATATCAGTTATCTAGTACCCATAGTACAAGCTTTGCTTAGTTTGGGTCTAGATGACCGTGTGTAATTTGTACAGAAATATTTGCTTATTTAAATAAGTAATCTATAAAGTATATAGTAATAATACTAAAATAATGTAGCTCCGCATCCACAACCAGTAACTCTTCTCGTTTCTCCACTATCTATCGACGGCTCAATTGTTGTCTGTCAAGTTTGTTTGTCTTGGTTTAAGCATGTATTTACAAAAAGCACTTAAATGTGTAGAGATGGCGCTGTGTATATCGCACACTTAGATCTAAACTGAGACAACTCTAAAAAGGTGATTTTTCAGGAGACGATAAAAACATCATTTATTTTTATTGAAGTTATTTAATATAAAAATATATTTAATATAATGGAATCAGGTCCATTTTAGTCTCCTGTAGTGGAGAATGGACCTGATGATGATGATATATAGAAAACACTCTAACCAAGAGAAGCGTCCCGAGATAGATCCTGAGTGGGCTGTGCCGAAATAAGCATAATTTTCTGTCTAGTTAAAATCAAAATCTGAGACCAGCCCCCTTACCACCAACTCTTATTGCGATTCAATAACTGAATAGAATGCTTAGTCATACCAATGAATACGCGACTCTATTCAATAACAGTCTCTATTATGTTATTGAATAGTATGAATAAGCATTCTATTCAGTTATTGAATGGCAATAAGAGTTGGTGGTAAGCCCCCTGGGCTGCGCCGAAATAAGGCACGCGTGTTCATGTAATTATTTGTCGTGTGCGGAGATGGAACTGGATGGATGGTGCAATATTTGGGTAACACGTAAATAAAAATAAGTATTATTTATAAATCTCTTTATTTGATGGTACGCGATGCACTGTTACACGATTTAGGTAGCCTACTGCTGTACACGGATAAAGTCTTGCGCGTATGAAAAGGCTATAATATGTATCAACATGTATTGCACTGTAGATTGACCGAGAAGCGGGGAGCAGTACAGCAGTAGGTTTTACAGACATTTGAGATTATTATTCTATCCAAAGCGAAGGCAACACTGAATCGAGACTACATATGAAGGTCCCAATGAATGACGCTGAATTTTGATCTGTAATAACATTAACGTTTTGATTTACAAGTTATCGTATTGCTTCACAATAAGCCATATAGTGTAAGCATCGAGCACAGAACTCAGTAATTCCGTCATTGACGTTTGAACTTGTACAAACGTGTACATCAACTGCACGTAGAGCGTTACAATTCCAATATTAGATGACCCCGCGTAGCTATAACAGAGGTAACATCAGTAGCACTATGTGGGATCCAGTTATACTGGACGTGTGATGCTTTATATGCCGTTTGTCGTACAAAATACGAAAGAAGGAATAGAAAACTGCTAAATGTAGGGGAGCGTTTAAAGTCATACTTTGAGATATACCTCATTTTATTTTTAAAACTTATCGATGTAAATTTTACTCGTATCTAAAGAGTTATTTAATTTTCGATACTAGATTAACGGGTTTTTGTATATGTATGTAATAATCGCCTGCACATTTAACGATCACACCCTGTATATGCCTAGCGTAAAAACAGAACAAAGTTGGGAAGTCACAATAGAGGCATCGTATTATTTTAGTCGAGATATTTAACAAACTAAATTACATAATTCTGTGTCCGATATGTGTGTGTAACAAACACGCGATGCGATCGTCGACAAATGCGAAACAATATTTATAGAAATTTCTATCATATTATGTTAGAAGTAAAGATGTAGGAATGATGTCACTAATGTGCCGTTGTCCTGAGCAAATGCTTTTATGTACACTCTGTGCATTTTGGCACGAATAATCTCTGCGGCGCACGTCAACTATTACATTAAAGCAGAGGTTCCCAACCGGTGGTCCGTGAGAGGTAAATTATGGTCCGTGATACAAACTTATAATGTAAGAGACACAACAAAAACCTCGTAGTGGTACGGTTGGGAACCACTGTACTAAAGTAACGCGCGTAACATACATGACGCCCGACGCGACGCCATCTAAATGCAATATACCGTATAAACACAATAATTTTATATACAAAATAAATGTTGGTACGTCGGCCGCGTCCCGCCGGGCGACCCCGTACTGATATGTCAAACAAAATGTATCCACTTATTTACAAAACGTACAAAATGAATAACCAATTTGTAACGAGAAATTAAGGCTGCTCAACAAACGAGATTCCGAAGTAAAAAATAATATCTTTGATATAAGAATATAATGTCTGTTTACAATTAAAACATCTACATGCTAAAGGCCTCGCTAATAAAACTGACGAAAGGTTTGTATAGCAATAACAATGCGTCGCCGAGGCGATCGCTCTACTGAACATAATAATTACACTAGTTTACAAGATTTTTGTCCATTAAAAATTTAAATGAAACATATTTTTTCTTTTCACTTTCTGAACTTGACAAGTAAAAAAAAAAAAAAAAATATTTTCAATAAAACTTTTTAGGTATATCTGCGTAATCGTTCTGGTCCCAATAAACTTTATAATTAAAAATCTTGATGAAATTGTATGCCGCTATTCATATTACCAAAATGTTCCGAAAAAAATAGTGCGTCAAAAAACAGAATTTAGAGAGACATGGACATTCCAACATATCGCATAATGCAAAATTATTTTTTTAATAATGTTTATTACCTACCTATTTCCTTTCTAAAGAGTCTCAAACGAGAAGTTTGTTTGCAAGCGGAACAAAAAAACTGAATATATATATGTTTCGTTCAAAGAATAACATTTTTTTTACGTGATAACGTCATAAAAATCTATAAACGCCGACTGTACCCACGAAAAAGCACGACTCATTATCACGTTCCGTCTGAGCTGAGCGTGCAAGCGAGAGCGCGGAATAAGTGATAGAGAGGCATGATCGGCTAGTTATGCAGCTATCTCTCTTCCACTCCATCTGCCGATGTTTTCTTACAACGTTACCACGTAAAATTATCGTCCGTAAACCGACTTTACCAATATTTTTTTTTTATCTTGTAAACCAGTGATATCCAACACTTGTATACTATTACTAACGGATATAACACACTCGCGATGTTATACAATTATAATATACCTACAATAATAATAATATGAAATACAAAATTATACAAGTGAGTACGAGTACGAGGAACGAAAATATTCATAATGGAACAGAAGTCTTTACACAACAATAATATAATTAAGATAAAATATTTACAAATATCCAACGTAACAATATTTTAATTCTATTTTGTAGATATTATTAATCCTATAATATAAATAAGCGCACTGAATGTCTGTTATTTTCCAATGCTTCGAGTAGAGATCGTTATTTTTATGACACGTTTCAGAAATTAAGTCTCGCAGTATGTTCAGTCAGTTGTATATCGGTATACGCTGGATTTTAACCCCCGACGCAAAAACGACGGAGTGTTGTAAGTTTCTCGTCTACGTGTCTCAGTGTGTGTGCGTGTGTTAATGTGTATGTGTGTGTGTGTGTATGTGTTTGTGTGTGTGTGTATGTGTTTGAGTGTGTGTGTGTTTGTGTGTGTGTGTATGTGTTTGAGTGTGTGTGTGTGTGTGTGTGTGTGTGTGTGAGAGTAGTGTGTGTGTGTGTGTGTGTGTGTAGCTCTCGAACGGATGAACAGATTTAGATTTAGAGGTATATAATAATAAAAAGTACCAGAAATAAAAAAGGGCACTTCTTTATTTGAGGTTAAGGTCACACTTTTGTAATATAAAAGACTTCTTTGGGAATTAGACCATTTTTTTTATTTCTGGTATTCAAATATATTTCCTGTATAACGCCGCTGATTGACAGCCACAACATAAGGATTCAAGATTATTATTTGTGACATATTGTTAAATTACTTTTAAGTATTAAAAGATTTTTGTTTTCGTACAAACAGCCATTTTAAAATACCAATTAAATACTTTCAATTTTGAATTTATGAATTTTAGATAATTTATAAATTTTGTAAAGATTTTCAATAATAAGAGTTTTCTCTAATCAATTACTTTATTTGGTGAATAGATAGTCCATTCAAACCATTGCTTTAAGTGAAAAATATCCTTACTACTTTGATGTCAAAATCAAATATTTTAATACTAAACTCATCCCCATTCTCCCTAACCATCACTCACTAAGCTTGTAAATTAAACTAGCTACAGTCTGTTCGCCTGGAATTGATAAGTATTACGAATAGTCTCGATATAGCGGCTGTCGCTTAATTAAGTGTCGCAAATTGTATGACGGGCGGTCACGTGCGTTGCAGTCGCCGCACGCGCACTGTGTTTCATGGTACGAGCATAGAATAACAGGAACAGAAAACAAAATATCAACCGTCGATACGAGATAATACGGTCCAAAATAATTCTGCAGCTGTACTCGTACTTTAACTCTTTGAGCGGCAGGGACAATCGAAAGTAAACCCTATATCTAACGCGTTACGAGCAACCGCCGCTGCTTTTACAAAATCCTGTATCACGGCCTTGACGTATCCCGGCTGCGTGTCGCTCATAGGGTTGAACATCAAGCGCTCGCGATTGCCACGTAGATAGGTATAAATACATACGCTTGTTATCTTTAAAATTTGCGTTCGTGCATCCAAATGCAGAACAGTAACGCTTTTGTTTAACCATCCTGTAAAGTGTGAACTTTCTCTCTTGCGACTAAATACAAAAATAACCAACGTGAAACAAATTGCCGCGTCGCGTGCCGCGTGCGCAAGAGAGCGGGCGTGACTCTCGACTAAATTGTTCTCCTGGGAGGGTCGGGCGTGTAGGTGAATAAGTCGGCCGAATGGCTGAGTTACACAGGCCTGGTACGAGGCACACAGCTGTTGTCAAGCGTAAACCGCCGGCGAACTTAATTTTTTTATAGTCTATCGGTAATAATAATTAGCATGCTACAAACTTTTATGAGTTTAGAAGCCCTGGTTTTCTTTTTATCAACTCTTGGCGAACAGATTTCTGTAAAATTTTTCTATTCACATATTCCCATATTATATCCGAACAGCATATCCAAGATTTAAGTTAACAATATGAACTGTCCAACACCAAATGTTCTCGACATATTAACTTGTTATTACATAATAAGCCAATATGTATCAAAGTATACAATATTACGAATGTATATGTCGTGGCATATCTTAAAACAGTGTTTTTCAATCTTTTTGAATACCCCTTTATATTTTAAAAAATTCTGGCGGCCCCTTTCTCCCTGTCCATAACAATTCGGCTAGCTTTCAAATTGTTAGTGCCTTTTGCTGCCGTTTTTATCCTTAGAGAAATATGCTTGGAGTGGAAAAAGATTTTCTAAAAGATTTAAGTTGCTGAATTATTGAACAATAAGCAGGCCTGCTAACGTTATTTTTATTGTAGTGAATTACTTAGAAACATTTGCTTTTTTTCCCCCGCGATCCCCTG
Source organism: Hypsopygia costalis (assembly GCA_937001555.2). Lineage (NCBI taxonomy): Eukaryota > Metazoa > Arthropoda > Insecta > Lepidoptera > Pyralidae > Hypsopygia > Hypsopygia costalis. The sequence goes on along the minus strand of OW443344.2, from coordinate 6,746,865 downwards.
CATGTTACTTGGAGGTCGCGACCCACTGTTTGAAAATTATTGTCTTAAAAAAGATCAATTTTAAGACATGTCCACGACATATACACAAAATGAGTAAATATTGGTTTTCAATTTCACGTATCAAAAACATGAATTTGTCAGTTTCAAATGGACTATAAGAAAATACTACAAATTTAATACCAGGACGGTTATCCTAGCTGTTCAAAAGCTATACAGTTGTCCATCAACGAATGATAAGTTACCTAGCAGATTGGACAAGGCAACTAATTTTGAACTCCCAATAAAATAACAAATAAAATACTAATACAGTCAAGAGCTATATTCTCTTGGTGTCACAGTTAAAAACATTGTCAACGCTTGTGCGTGTGTTGTCGTATCAATATCGTGTCGTGTTGCGGTCGTGTCGTGCAGTGTGCTCACTGCAGACAGGCCTGCAACTTCTCGATCCACTCCTGCGCGGCGTTCGCATCGCTCGCGCAGAAGTTGTACGTGCGCCGGCTCGTGCGCAACTGCAAAAGTAAGCAATAAGAAATTGAACGGATTATTTACAAATACTGCTTATCAGGCTGTAATTTTGGGGTGTAAGCGGTTCATCAACATCTTTGAACCAAAACCAACTTCACCTGCACGCGGTGCACCCTGCTGACTGACAAACGAAGCTCTGGCGAAAAGAGAGGTAGGGAGCGTAATTTTAAGCTACCCGACTGGGGAATGTACCTCACAGAATATCGCAGCCAAATAACAATTCCATTGAGGCTTGTTGTGTTCCTGCGAGTGAGTGAGGTCACCAGAAAGGAAGGAGATGCTGCGTTGGCAGCGGGGGTGGCGGCGCGCGAGTAATATTTTATGTTGCGAGCGTTAATATGGCTACGGTAACCGCTTCACATCAGGTGGGCCGTATGCTTGTCTGCCACCCAATGTAGTATTAAAAAAAAAAAAAAAAAAAGGCTGGCCATATGCCTGTTTGTCACTTTAGTGGTAGAAATATGTAATTTGTGTTATTACTCACGTCAAAGAAGGATCTATCATCACATTTCTTGGGCGGTCCGGGGGCGGGCGGCGCTTGCGTCACTGTTATCACTTCGCCGAGGTCTGGAAACAAATACGTATAGTTACCTGAAGGTAAAGATATAGGGAAATTAGAGGTGTGAGTAGTTCATCAACATCTTTGAACCAAAGCCAACTTCACCTGCACGCGGTGCACCCTGCTGACTGACAAACGAAGCTCTAGCGAAAAGAGGGCATAGCATATTTTTAAGCTGCTCGACTGGGGAAGTACCTCCACCTCACAGAATACCGCAGCCAAATAACAATTCCCTCAAGTGTTGTTGTGTACCCGCGAGTGAGTGCGGTCACCAGAAAGAAAGGAAGGAGTATAGGCTGGCAACGGATCGGCGACCCCTTGGTGTTGCTGATCTCCATGGGCGGTGGTGCTTTCTTGCTTTCCATCAACATGCTCGTTTGCCCCATTCTCATAAAGAAATATTACTAATATCAGAAGGAATTAATTTAAATAAGTAGGTTGTTAGCAAATTTGTCTACAAAACATTCTGCCAAAATTGTAAGCGCTCGTTGGTTCTGATATCGCGGAACCCACAGGCGGAAACTGAAAATTTGTACTAACTTCAAAATTCAAAATATCTTTATTCCTTGGACTTTATAAAGCACTTAGAAACGTCATACAAATTATATATAAGAACATGTATAAATCATTACTACTCTAAATCCGCAGAGCTTAGATTCACTTTCATCACACTATCTTGAATGTGAAAGTGAATTTAAGTGCCAGTTCCGGCGACGGAGCTTCTTGAGAAGAACTGGCAAGAAACTCAAGGCCGACTCTTTTAATTGCCAATATCGTTACATTAAATACAAACAAACAGAACGAGAATAATCAAAACTCACCAATAAACCCTTTGCAGTGCGAGTCCTCCATAGCGTCGTAGTACCTCAGCTGGTGCTTTATGGAGTCCAGCACGAACCAACTAAAACATATACACATTATTTTTTTTTGTATATATGCAATCTGTTCCGTGAGAACATTCAGCATAGGTTTAAGGACTTGTCAGTTATCTTGGAGAGCTGTCAGTCCAGTGACATGCGCCTTTTATTCATATATACCCTATAAATCTCTAGTGGACTTTCTTTTTAACCTTTTAAATCTAGAATCACTTTTCATTAGAGACGCAGCCAATATGTTGGGATGATTGTCTATTCTCTTCCTATATACACATTTTGACTTGTTTAAATTTGCTACCTTACGGGGGCACAATCCGAAAATCTAATGATATCAAAATCGGGAGATACAGTTTAGTGTTGCAGCTACAAATGCATCATCTCCATCCAAAAGTAAATAGAAAGAAGAAGAAAGAAAAATATTTATATATTAAAGAAAAATATCCACAACATATCAGTACATAATAGTAGCAGGTGGTAAAAATGGTGTAACATACACATAAGACGTAGATACCTATTAATAATGACAGTACCTATAATCAAATCACTATGCACCTTAATGCTGTGGAAGTGAAAAAGGATTCTAATTCAGTATAAGTTGCTGCCATACCAGCAACACTAATTTTCAATCAGAACCTTAAGGGGGAAAATACACCACAGGATCAGAGGTTCCCAACCGGTAGTCCGTGAGAGGTTTAATTATGGTCCGTTGATACAAACTTATAATGTAAGAAATTGAGCACTATTATACAAAATACTCAAATCTCGAGTTATAGAATAATGGATCTATATGACAGTTGGACCCTGCAACAAAAACCTCGTTGTGGTCTGCGAACAAAAAAAGGTTGGGAACCACAGGGATAGATGAAGGATCAAAGAATTTATGCTATAGTTAAGTAAGGACTATTGAACATCGCGTGCGGAGGAGGAGGAAGCGCTGCCATTTTGAAATAATTTTAGTGCATATTACGTATTTACGTACAACTCAACTGCGGATTGGTAGAGGCCAGTGTTTTCAAGCCTGTCATGTTATGGCAACGGCATATGACGGCTTAAGGCTTAACGTGTCCTCCGAAGCACAGTGGAGCTCGAGATAAAAATCCCATCCATCCAAAAATCCATCCCAGGACAGGCTACGGCCGACTTTGCTTAACTCGCGTGTTCGATAAGACTGACACGGACAACGACGCCATCCACCGTCTCAATTTAAATATACTAAAATCAACGTAATAAATTCGTTTATAAATGACAACCAAATCAAACTTCCTAAATTGCAATGTAAATAAAAAATACTGTTGTTCGTGATTACAATTTACAACGTTGTAAAAATAGTAAAAATAAAATACAGTGGCACTCCAGGAGTGCCGACAGAAGTGAAAACTTAAACAATTACGTGTGTATTTTTTGAATCGCCAGGAAATTTTTGCACCACCGATAACATTTCCTTTTTCTAACTCTCGTACGTGTATTTCGTGAACGAGAGTAGCGTGGACCCAATGTCGACTGAGGAAACAATAGCGCACAGGCAAGCATGTAACGCGCAGGCCCCCGCCCCGCCCTACCTTATACCGTACCAAACGTACGTACCAAATAGACCGGTGTCGGTTACGCTAACAGTGTCTCGATTTCAATAGCGTTTTCCTATCTCAAAAAACGCTCAACGCCTAAAGAAGTTTTCACTTCAAATAGTTAACTACTGATTTTAATTCTATTCTCAAATTACCATTATAAAGGAGCATAAATAAAGCTTAAAGGAGGTGTAAGTGGTTCATGAACATCTTTGAACCAAAGCCAACTTCACCTGCACGCGGTATACCCTGGTGACCGACAAACGAAGTTCTGGCGAAAAGAGAGGTAGGGAGCGTAATTGTAAGTTACTCGACTGGGGAATATACCTCCACCTCACAGAATACCGCAGCCAAATAATAATTCCCTTGAGGGTTGTTGTGTTCCCGCGAGTGAGGTCACCAGAAAGGCAGAAACGAGATGCTGCGATGGCAGCGGGGGTGGCGGCGCGCGAGCGATATTTTATGTTGCGAGCGTTAACCGCTTCACATCAGGCGGGCCGTATTTGTCTGCCACCCGTCGTAGCATAAAAAAATCTTATGCGTAGAGGCAATACTTGATGTATGTACCGTTGTTTCCACCCCTTGAGAAGTGCGCCGCGCTTGTACAAGTGCCCCTCGTGCGTGCGGTTCTCAGCGACGTTCGACGAGAACTGTTCGTAGTACTGCTGCGACGACGACTGCAACGTCGCCACACCTGCAACATGGAATATGTATGTATGGTTTAGTTTTACGCAAAGATGCGCAAAGACGTACAAAAACAAAGCAAAATAATGTCCGCAGTTGGTTGGACGATGACATGAATGTTACTTATGAGAAATATTAAAAGAAACCATCTTTCTCTTGTCTCAACTGGTCCTAGCTGAAAATCAGTGCAGACTCTGTTGCAGATTTCGTTATGCTGAGCTGGGACCATGTTGCGACATTGCACAGTACTTTAATTTTATTTGTCTGTGTTTGTTAGACGTGTATTATATTAATAGTGCAGTGTAATGAGCAAACAAATGTTTTTCTTTCTTTCTCTTTCTTTCTTTCTTTGCTCAAAAAGACAGTATTGCGATTCAGCGACGAAATGCAAGCAGTGTTCCTGCCGCATGGGGCCGATATTTTTGAGGCATAGTTAAATTTCATTTTTAAGTAATTTTAAGATTAGTCTATTTTTATTTACTTTAGTTTAGTTTGTACTTTGTTATTCTATAGTGTTCATAAATAAATGTATATTAGTAATTGATATGTAATAAACAAATAGATGAAAAGAAACTATAACTCTATAACATGCATTGTAAATTGGCCCTTATGCTTTATGTTTTGAAGGGTACAGGCAAAGATCAGGGAATGTTCTAATGAATAGATTTTAAGAAAAAGACAGTTAAAAGTTCAGAAGCATTACAATTTATATTGAAATCAGCGTATGTAGTAACTTTTACTTTGCCTTTTTGGCGCCATCTGTTTACTTGATTTACTTTCAATATAAAAATAAAAAAATAAAAAATTGTGACTTTCCCTGTTCTTTCACCCTTCATTTATAATTCAGACTAGTTCTTATATCTTTTATATAAAAACAAGGTTAAAGATAAAGACGAGCATTAATTTGAAAATGACGTACATGACAAACATGGAAGCGTTCGAATATAGCTAAGTAAAAGAACTCTCAGATAGGCATTTGGGAGCTGGTTTGGTGAGGACGATTTATGGGTGTTGATTGTGCATCTAGTTCTAGTATTAATGATCGAAGTGCGTATAATATTTAAAATACCGAAAACGGAGTGTACAATGTACAGTGGAACACACAAGAGTAGAAAGGGAACTAAATTTATTAATAATAGCAACATTGTCTTTTTTTTACACAAAAGTGCTCAAGGGTTACCATGTGAGAACTGTTCTTACGAATAAAGTGGCGCCCCTATTTTTGTCAACTTTTTTTGTGTCGTACTGTACACTGTAATAACATCCAATGATTTCTATTTGTTTGAGACTAACATATATTTTAATAAAATAATTAGTAATTTTGGAGATGTCGACGGAAGCATCGACAAAGCCAAATGAGCTCTATGAATCTTATGATAAACATAGATTGTGTGAATATCTCGTACAAACCGCGCAAATAATGAATGAGATTGAAAATGGTGGCTCACTAAGCTCGTACCGTCAGCTGTCGTGGGTTTTTTTGTATCGAACTTTTGAAAGATATTTTAAGACTTATATGTTAGTATTTTTTATTGTATTTGTATATATACCAACAATTAATAAACATAAAGTATAAATGTATTTTTTTTTTATCTCTATCTCTTTATACAACAATCTTAGTTAGATATTGGCATCGTACAAATACCGAGGATACTTAGTCACTCATAAGTAACGTCGATGAGAGAATTTGTTTTTGGTAACAGTATCCATAGATGTGAATATAGACATCGATATTGTATGAGCGAGAGCCGAATACAAATTTGCAATCTCATCGTTTATGTGCGCGGTGAGCGGTGAGCGGTGAGCGGTGGTGGCGGTGGTGAGTGACGTGTACTGACTGCCGGCGCCGGCGGGGCGGTGGTCGCGGTCGCGGTCGGGCGGCGGCGGCGCCTTGTACTTGGTGCAGGGCAGCGCGAACGAGTCCGCGCAGCGCTCGTGGCACGCCGCGCCGCAGTCCACGCAGCGCACGCCCGTCTGCAGCACACGCATACGACACACGTTACACACCAGCGTTCACTCTAGTTTAACATCCTAATGCTACTGCTCCACCTGCGTTAACGTTAGCGTCTATGTGCGCTATAATTATGGCACTAAAAATTGCGCGTTAAACTTGTGGCCGCATCGAAGGTACTGCTCTGCCAAAAACTATTTCAGGTGAGTTAATGCGCTAACAGCAGCGTTCCAAAATGAAGGTAATATCGGCCGCTCTAGTGTACTACATGAGTGTTCTTAATTATTATATGCATCTAATTAATCAGGAAAAGAATAAAAAACTAAATATTAAAACAAGGCACAAGTAAACACATCCGCGCTCAGCGCCTGCGTTGCGCAGAATGAGACAGCGCTAATGTAGCCAAATAGAATTGTTGCGTAATTTACCACGCTAAAACCCTTTGATGTTTCGAAAAATCCGCCACCCGGGTTATCGTCTAACGTCTAACGGCATTATTAATGCCGTTAGTGAATTAGCGCGATTAATGTTGGCCACATCTACGTAGTGCATTAATTATCGCGATAATTATCGCGTTAAGACGCAGGTGGAGCAGTAGCATAAACAAACAATGTGCCTGTGCTTCACCGCACAGCACTAGTGAAAACTTTACTAGCCAGATAATTTGTGTGCAGCGCACTCGAAGTAATTTTCACTTCAAAAACAAAAGAAATTATTTCCTCTTAAAATTTTAGGGCGATAAAGGTATATGAAAATCTATTACGCATTCTGATAATCAGGGAAGTAAAAGTGTATGAAAATCCATTACCCTAAATATCAATTGATAAAAGTGATCAATAAACTATACAGCGCCATCTATCAAATCCGTATGAAAACCATTTCAGTTGTATTGCAATAGATATCGCTTATTTGTAATAATTTATAAAAGGCGGGCATGCCTCGTGGCTCGTACTCGTACGTCGCAGGCGTGCCTCGTGCCCCGTCGTTTAGTGTACCTTGAGCGGGCCCCACAGCAGGTCCTGGCAGTGGTCTGGGCGCGCGGCGTGGCTGGCGCCCTGTGCGCCCCGTGGTCGCGTACCTTGAGCGGGCCCCACAGCAGGTCCTGGCAGTGGTCTGGGCGCGCGGCGTGGCTGGCGCCCTGTGCGCCCCGTGGTCGCGTACCTTGAGCGGGCCCCACAGCAGGTCCTGGCAGTGGTCTGGGCGCGCGGCGTGGCTGGCGCCCTGTGTGCCCTGTGCGCCCCGTGGTCGTGTACCTTGAGCGGGCCCCACAGCAGGTCCTGGCAGTGGTCTGGGCGCGCGGCGTGGCCGGCGCCCTGTGTGCCCTGTGCGCCCCGTGGTCGTGTACCTTGAGCGGGCCCCACAGCAGGTCCTGGCAGTGGTCTGGGCGCGCGGCGTGGCTGGCGCCCTGTGTGCCCTGTGCGCCCCGTGGTCGCGTACCTTGAGCGGGCCCCACAGCAGGTCCTGGCAGTGGTCTGGGCGCGCGGCGTGGCTGGCGCCCTGTGCGCCCCGTGGTCGCGTACCTTGAGCGGGCCCCACAGCAGGTCCTGGCAGTGGTCTGGGCGCGCGGCGTGGCTGGCGCCCTGTGCGCCCCGTGGTCGCGTACCTTGAGCGGGCCCCACAGCAGGTCCTGGCAGTGGTCTGGGCGCGCGGCGAGGCTGGCGCCCTGTGTGCCCTGTGCGCCCCGTGGTCGTGTACCTTGAGCGGGCCCCACAGCAGGTCCTGGCAGTGGTCTGGGCGCGCGGCGTGGCCGGCGCCCTGTGTGCCCTGTGCGCCCCGTGGTCGTGTACCTTGAGCGGGCCCCACAGCAGGTCCTGGCAGTGGTCGCAGCGCGCGGGCGCGGCGGAGGGCGCGGGGGCCCAGCGGTGCGCGGGCGCGGCGGGCGCGGGCGCGCAGGCCAGCCGCCCGCGGACCAGCACCTCCAGCGTCGTCCTCTTGTGCGACGCCAGCGTCGCGCGCCGCACCACGCCCGACGACATCGACGAGTTACGCTGGGAACACATCGACGATCACGCTACACCTGATACGTGCTGGTAAAGCGCAAAGTGCAACTTCTATTATTAAAATTACGATCGCGACCTGGTGGGTGCACTCGGGATACGTAGTCGTAGAGGGAACTCCTCGGCGGTTAACAGTTTCGACTTCGGTTTTTAGTAGATATGTAAAATGCTAACTAGCTAGTTTATTAAATCAGTCCAAAAATAGACCTAAATCAAACAGAATAATTAACATTCATTCAGGGAAATGAGTCTAAATCTTTTACCAACAAACTTAGTTTTGTTATGCGATAAATGTAATAAATAATTATTATTACAAAAAAGTCTCAAAATAGCGACTGTCACTTATTTATATTAGTTTCAGCAAAATAGTTACCAGTCGATTTTTAACCGACTTCAAAAAAGGAGGAGGTTCTCAATTTGACTGAATTTTTTTTTTTGTATGTATGTGCTTCGTATTCTTCGCGAATTGTGAACCGATTATCAAAATTCTTTTTTTATTTGAAAGGGTCTGATTGCAAGTTGGTCCCATATTCTCCAAGTCAGGATCTGATGATGGGATCCTACAGAAATCAAGGGAAACCCATAAATTTTATAAGCACGTATGGTTAAATTCTATTTTTTTTATTTGGAACGGTATGATTGCGAGGTGGTCCCATATTCACCAAGTCAGGGTCTGATGATGGGATCCCAGAAAAATCGAGGATAACCCTTAAATTTGCCCTGTGGTTGCCGGCAGAATAGAATTGCGCTACTCCATTACTCTGCGCTGGATGTCGTACAAAGCGACTAAGGAATCTTGTGTGACGCAATAACTTTTCTCCCGGAAGACGGGCAGCAGCGTCTCCTGGGGTATTCCACCAATAAGCTGCGCTCGCCAACTGAAGTTGGTTTTTATTTTATTTTTTAAATCATTTAAATACTGCTTCTAAATTAATCCGTAATAACCACAAATAAAGCACAAACAGGAAAATATTTTGCCGCGTCTTTTTATCGTGTAAATTTTTTATATTTGCCTAAATAATCTCGTCAGTCTACTATACTATACTATTATTAATTTTTATATAATGCTAATTGTGTATATGTTTGGCGTACACTGTGATACCCGTGTAAGGGTAAAGACAAAGCAAGTAGTGTTTGCTTTTTCTGTCTTATGGTGTGTATTTAAAAATGGAAATCTGACCGCTGCGATTATAAAGTTTTCTCCACCTTTAACTATATATTTGTGGCGATGGATGAAAATAAAAGCTGGTAAAAAAAAATGGGGTGTGGTGGCAGTGTCATGGACACGGCCGTGTGTTGTACCTGACTACGTTATATGCACTAAAATTATCTCAGAATGGCAGCGCATCCCCCTCCCCGCACGTACTTATTTAGCGTAATAAATTATTTGATTCTTATCTATCCAGTGGTGTGATTGAATTTTGGATGGAGACATTAGTTTTTTTGAATTGCCTCCCTATGGAAGCAATTTTAAAGACGGTCTCGAAATAGCGGATGTCAATTATTATGAAATACTCACATATTGTACTTAACCCTTTCATTGATTTAAGCCAAATAGATTTTTTTAAATACTGCTTCATAATAAACACAAATAAAGCACAAATAAGCAAATATTTCGCCACGTCTAATTTTCAGGTTTTATTATTTTTTTGATGTGCCTATAAATAATCTAGTCAGTCTACTATATCACTTTTATGCTCATTGTGCCTGTTTGGCGTAGACTGTGATGCCAGTGAAAAGGTTGTAAGACAGAGTAATTTTGCTTTTTCAGTCTTGTATGTATATATATAAAGAGAGAATCCGACAAGAGTCATGAAGTTGTCTTTTAATAGATATTTGAAATGTTTTCCCCGCCTTTACCTACATCTTCGTGGCGACGGATGAAAATAAAAGCTGGTAAAAAAAAACTCACTTACCTGCAATTCTAGCGTGTTAGGCAACTCCAACTGTTCCCACCGCACCCTCCACTTCTGCGGCAGGTGACCCAGCTCGAGCTCCAGCTGGCGGATGCGCTCCAGTAGGCCAGTGAACGAGTCGGGCATACTGCGGGCTATACTGTCATACCTGTGGGTTCATAAATTTATAACGTCCTTGAGAATAAATACCTGGACAGTTAAGTAAAGTGTGTACTACGGTGTACGACCCATGATGTCAACTGGCCCTCGATATGGTACTGGGAAATCAGAAATAAAATCGTTCAATCTTTTCCACAGAACCGTTTATTGGAACGATTCAGAGAACCCTAATTTACAATAGTAACTACTACGACGCAGATATCCTACTCATAAAAACAAAATACAGCGTGATGAGACTTTGTGCAATAGCGTACAGCGCCATCTATTGGTGAACGTTTGGATTAATACAAATACAATACATTTTACGTTATACATATGGATATCTATTATTTATTTTATATAAAACTTTATTGACCATAGTCATCATCATCATCATCAGCTTTCCTCAATGCTTTTCACCAAATACGATCCTCCGCCTTCCGCATCCATCCGCTTTCTTAAGGTCATCGCACCACCTCGAAGGAGGGCGTGCAATGCTTCGTCGTCCTACACGCGGCCACCACTCTAATACCTTCTTCCCCCATCGGCCGTCATTTACTCGGTGTGACCGGCCCATTTCCCCTTCAGTTTACAAACTCTGAAGGCTATGTCGACGAACTTGGTTCTCAGATGAATTTCAATTACCTTATCTTGATATAATAGGCGGATTTAATGCTAAATGCATTCTCTACCAGTCGACCTTTGGGACTGTAGAAATTCACGTACGCAGTATCAAGAAATAAACTATTAAAAATTACATGAACTATTATAGTTAAATAATATAAAATATATTATTACATACATAAATTATACATACGTGTACATATAACCATAATTTTATGGTTATATAAATATAAATAAATAAATAATCCTGGACGAATACCACAGCCACTTTGACTCCCAGATTGCGAGTTCGATCCCCGCACATGTCTGTGTGTCTTGGTCTGGGTGTTTTCTATATATTATATGTATGTATTTACAAAAAAAAATGTATTTAAGTATTGTTGGATCTAAAACCAACCTCTGGAAAGAATTAGTTGTGAATGTCCAACTAACTCGACGCGATTCGATACCAGCCTCCTTACCACCATCTCTTATTGCGATTCAATAATTGAATAGATTGCTTATTCATACCAATGAATAAGCGACTCTATTTCATTTGAATAAGCATTCTATTCAGTTATTGAATCGCAATAAGAGATGGTGGTAAGGGGGCTGTAGGTAGGTGTAGTGTGCGTAAACTTGTAAATCAAAATTTATAGGCGATGCGTAGATGTTACTGGATTAATATTATAAAATGTGGTATTTATAGTATAAATGGTGCTCTGGATTAACACCTATTGGTTAATCAGTGAAATGGTGTCACGGGAAATAAAGTGTTACCGCTCGAACATTTGGAGTAACGAGCGAGAGAGAAGTCGGGCGCTTCGGTAAGCGTGATTTATCCAAAATTCCTTAATCCAAACCTTATTTCCTTTAAACGCTGACCGGTTAGAGCATCCATCCATCGACGTCAGAACACGTCAAGACACGGAAACCATAAGGTAACTTTGTTAGTTTTTAAGGTTATTGTTGAGTTATATCTGCGTTCTCGTGTGAAGTAAAAGTTTATCATCGTTATATTTTTATTTATATATAGTTTATTTATCATATCATGGACTCAACACACCTCCACACACATCGCAATTATTAACAAGTACAATATCAGTTATCTAGTACCCATAGTACAATCTTTGCTTAATTTGGGACTAGATGGCAGTGTGTCATTTGTCCAGGAGTATTTATTTATTTAAACTGAATGAAAAATAAGGAATAATGTAAGAGTAAGAGCGAATGATTTTCGCCGCCATTTCAGTTTCATTTCTCAATGGCAGCAACTACAAAGCGGGCACTTACCCGGCAGTTACAAGTCTGCGTTGCGGCGCGTTCGGCTGCGTCGCCTGTATGGACTCGTTGGGCTGCGATAACACCTCCAGGTCGTATGGAGCACCGTGACATAGTTCTTCGTTCACGTAGTACCCCCATACTTCCAAGCAGTTGATCGAGGAGACTGGTCGTAGAACCTGAATGGAAGAGGACAGTCGGTCTCATCCGGTCGTCAAATTAATTCCGTTTTTTATACTTTGATATCGGGGACTACACAAGCATACATTACAAATGGATTGACATGTTTTTTTTACAGGAATAGTTTAGGGTCAGAAGAGTAACATAGGCTACTGTTTATTATCTTATTCACAATGGAAAAAGTTTCAATAAAATAATGACCAGGCGTGAGAAGCCGCCGGTAACAGCTAGTCAAAGCATAATTATAACTAATTATTTTTATTTTGACACTATTACCTCCTTACTATATTGGGGTGTAAATGGTTCACCAACATCTTTGAAACAAAGCCAATTTCACCTGCATGCGGTGCGCCCTGCTGATTGACAAACGAAGCTCTGGCAAAAAGAGAGGTAGGGAGCGTAATTGTAAGCCACCCGACTGGGGAATGTATCTCCTCCTCACAGAATACCGCAGCCAAATAATAATTCCCTTGAGGGTTGTTGTGTTCCTGCGAGTGTTTTATGTTGGGAGCGTTAATATGGCTACAGTAGCCACTTCACATCTGGCGGGCCGTATGCTTGTCTGCCACCCGACGTAATATATATATATATATATATAAACTGATGATTGATCGGGCACGGCGGTGGTACTAACCGGGTTGTCGAGGTCCGGCGTGTAGAGGAAGTTGTAGAAGAGCGGCGACTTCTGGTGCAGCTTGTCGAGGGCGTCGAAGAGCGCGGGCCCGGGCGGGCGCGCGCCGGCGTAGGGCCCGTAGCCCGCGCCCGGCCCGGGGCCCGGCCCGCCGCACTCCTCCTCCGACCCCGCGCCCGTCTCCACGCCCTGCAACACGGACTACATACTGGCCGATACGTCTCATACCGACCGCGGACCCCTCCCCCGTCAGCCGCTAGGAAATAAACTTTTAATATATATTGCGGGGAAATCAAATCCCAAAAGCTTCCTACTCCTACTAATTTCTTCTGATTGAATTCGCTGTGAGTTCTAAGGCAACCGTTTTATCCCCAGACTGCAGTGGACTTCCCTGTTCATTGCCTTTTTTGGTGGTCGCCGCTGTTAATCCTGGCTACACAGGAGACACAGTGGGTGGTAATGTGTGGTGGGGCAAAAAATATATGTTGCGGGAAAGAAAAATGCGGAAGTTCAAATATCCTCACGAGTCTGTTGGTGTCAGCGCGCCGGTCGTCCGCGGCCGTGAAGCCCAGCTCGGCGCGCTGGGCCTCGCAGTCCAGGAGGAAGGTGCGGAAGCGGCACGACACGCTGTGGTAGGCCACGAAGCGCAGGTAGTAGTCGTTGAACTCGAACGCCAGCGGGAACTGCTTCTGGAGCTGCACACAATAATAACAACGGTCAATTCATCGCGACGATAGTACAACTGTCTCTTCACTTCATCAAAGCCATGTATGTATGTATGAGACGAAGACGACAAAGCGTCTAGGGTTCTCTAAATGCTCACGCCGTGGTTTATACTGAGTGAAATCCTTTTAAATTGGACACACCTGACAATGTTGATAAACGTGTTTCTATACTACATGCAATGATTTATTGTGCTGTATATTTATGTAAGTGTTTTTGTGATTAATGTAATAAACTTTTCATTCACTCATTCATTCATTAAAAATTTGACGAATAAACAGCCCTCCGGGACACAAATAGATTTAAAATTCCTATATGCAATATATGCCAGCTGAGCCTCAAGCTTGAGTTGTATGTGTGGTTGATTTTATTGAAAAATCCTATGTACAGCAGTGGACTGATACAACTGGTATGATTTAGGTACCCTGTATGAATTGCATGCCAAGCCAATTCGAGCGATTTTAGTCCCTTTACTTTTTAATCTCCAGGATATATCAAATTTCTGACTGAGCTAATTAGATTCCAGGTTAATATTGAGGAGACCCCAAAAATATTCAATTCTCGATGAGCATTAGTGTGGTTATACCTGATGCACAGCGTCAAGGAACATGAGGAATGTGGGTGTGAACCCCTGCTGCGGCGTGGCGCCCACGTTGCAGCGCTGCTGGAACTTGTGCCCGAGAGCCAGCCACTCTTTCTCCACGATGATGCGGAAGCCCTCCAACGTGCGGTAGTACGGCTCCAGGCAGATCTGCGCTAGGGACGATATCTACAACAAAAACACGATAATTATAGACCTTATTATTATTTAAATAGTTGTTTCGGCCAACTTGCCAGAATATTAAAACTATTTTTAAAAATGGGAAAATTCACCTCCCCCGCCTGGATTTAATCGTTCGTAGGTTCCCCTTCGGACTCCTGTCTTCCCTGACGGCCCCCCTCGGGGAGACATTAGGACTTTTACAGTACTGACGTCTCCGCAAGGCTCGATTCAGAGTTAAATTTGCATTAATGTTTAACTCCCCAGCCTTGGGGAGACACCAATACTGTAGATGTAGAAGTCCTGATGTCTCCCCGAGGGGAACCGTCAGGGGAGACAGGCGTCCGAAGGGGTAGGTTCAAATCCCACCTAGGCGGGGGAGGTGAATTTTGCCATTTTTTAAAATATTTATAATACAGACCTTGTTTTGTAGCAAATAATATAATGATCTGGTTCGGAATCTTGGGAAAGTTTAATTTCGATTTGGCATTCTAGTAATTAAAATTGAATCGAAATTCAGTTTCGATCCAGTCTTGATCTCACAAATGTCATATTAATTGGTATTCTCGTATCACAATATGAAACTTCAAAGTGTTATTAAAGTGTGACTACTGAAGGTTCATACTTCGATGTAGTCACACTTTAATAACATTTAAACAAAGTAAGATTGTTATGTCGGTCGCAATTGATATAAATTCGTGAAAGAAGTCAACAATACAATTTTCTGTCAATTCATAATTCAATCTCGATTCGGTCAACTTTCATTCTATTATGTAAATTAATTATCAGAAGTGACCTTCTAGTTTTAAAGTTCAAAATTACAGGAATAGTTTGAGCTTTCTATGCTATGTACTGTACACAAACCTAATTCTGGCAAAAAAAAAAATCATTCAAATTTATTCATTCTGTTAAATATGGGATCATGTATAGAAAATCATGAAAATTTTAAAAGTGGCCAATAATGGTATTGAACAAATAATAATTAAATGCTATGTTTTGTATGTTCTGCTAACCTGGGCAGTGACATCCCATCCATCTTCGAGTGAGAGCAAAACTGAGGAGCCTTGTAGGTCTAACAGGTCCACCACAGCGCCAGACAGTTGGAACAGCTGTCGAAGTTGCCACAGCCAACCTGAGTCTTCAATTAACCTGAAGAATTTAAATAATTGATGATATTAAAAAAAAAAACGATTTCAATTTATAAATACACGAGTATAGGGATTTTTTGAAGTGAAATCTTCTTTAGCGGCGACGGCGTTGTGCACTTTTTGGGATGGGTAAAAAATATTAAACTCGCGTCAGGACACCTGGCCTGATCGTATAATTCGAAAGACGGAGCGGCGCGAACCGGCGCGGCGTAGGAGAGAAAATAATATCCCCCTCTCTTTCTACGGCGCGGCGAAAATATATGCCTGCTCCTGCTGTTTATTTTTAATGTAATATAAATTGTCATGTTTGTGTACGATAGCGCAATAAATGAATACTGTATTTTACCATATACGAGTAAATTATAGTACTTTTATACTGTTAAATAAAGCAATACGTGCGAAATTATTCCCTAACTATTCCAAGATATTCAAAAATGCACAACGTTAATGTTCTAGTTTTCACTTCTGTCAGCACTCTCGGAGTGCAACCCCTTTTTTTTATAATTAATAATAATCGGTCTTTGTGTGAATTTGCCAAAATTTGAAGATTATATAATTCACTAGTAAGTTTCTGTTCAAGGTCCATCCGTTAGGTACTCTGTCGTCTAAACTAAAAATAAGAGATACTGTATCATCGGTCTTTTTTCCTAACGAGCTAGCGAGGGAAGTGGCTGCCAGCTGCTGGAACTTCCTTACCACTGCTCGTACTACACTTTTTTAGAAATCATATAATATTTATTATATGATATACTCATACTAACTGATCCGACAGACGTTGTCCTGTCTTCTTAACTATGCATATTAAATCGATTTCGCGCTATCTCTTAAACGACTGACAGTTCTGTCAAACGCCATACATTAGAAAATTTATATGGTCGTTCAGTTTTCTTAAATTTCCCACGCAACTTTCTTTTTAGGGTTCCGAACCTCAAAAGGAAAAACGGAACCCTTATAAGATCACTTTGTTGTCCGTCTGTCTGTCTGTCTGTCAAGAATTTCTATGTCGAGAATGCGTGGAGGTATCAAGCTGAAATTTGAACTGTATACTCAGGTCTACGGTCCCATGAAGTTAAAAAAAAATCAAACTGCTAAGTTTACGTAGAAAAAAGTTACGGCCGTTTATTCAGCAAAAAACGCATATTTCGACACACTCAAGGGAATCAAAACCTATAGGGTACTTCCCGTTGACCTAGAACTATGAAATTTGGCAAGTAACATCGTTATAGACTACAAGTACAGGAATAAATCTCAAAACTATACATTTGTAAATAGATCTTAAAAAATAGGGGGTCTATATTTTTATAGGGTGTCGAAATTTCAAATTGAAACTACTAGTTCAAATGGGGTATCATATGAAAGGGCTTGATGTACACATTGCAAAATATATTTTATTTATTTTTTTCGACGCATTATTTCTTATTTATAATGAAAAATATCAAATTTAATAATGATACTACGTACCTACCTACGGAACCCTCGGTGGGCGAGTCCGACTCGCACTTGTCCGGTTTTTTTTTTTCTTAAGCATCTTCTCGTGACAATAACAAACAGGATAAAAAAAAGGTCCAGTCATTCACGCGTGATGCTGTCACCGAGGGAAATAGGAACATTTTATATATGTATATAAATAATAGTTTGCGTTACTTGAGGAAGCCGGGGTCCTCCGGCGCGGGCGGCGCGGAGGGCGCGGCGGCGCGCATGAGCTTCTTGAAGGCGTGCTTGTTGGCGCGCGCGTCGGGGTACTCCACGGGCACGGGCTCGCAGCCCGCGCCGCCGCCGCCGCCGCTGCCCTTCTCGCACACCACGTACAGCGCCGCGCGCCGCGCCGCGCCCGCCCCGCCCCCGCCGCCGCCCGCCTCGCCCGACACTGCCGGACAATACTCACGTTCATATACAGACGAACGGATATCTACAGACATTTTATACGAACTGGATTTACATATAAAATTGTTTTCTTCCTGGTCATATGGGAAAACCCACGAGCAGAAGCTACTAGAAGAACTACATTTAAGTTAAAAAAAAAAGTAATTTAAAAAATGAAAATAAGAGAAATTTCAATCAACAAAATGAAATTATTTTTTCTGTCATTGGCCTTTGTGGGCACTTGAACACGTATAACATTTTAAGGGGCCAGATCGTGAAAACTGTGAAAAGAGTGTTACGATTTTTCATATTTAACCTATTTAGATATGATTGATATCAATGATAATTTGTATATATTACAATCAAAGACCAAAAATTATGGTATGCTTATATTAAACTCTTAAAACCTAATAGTTGTTTTATAATAAAGGTCAACAAACGCACAAAATTGAGAAAAATGGCAAAAACATGCCTTCGTATTTTTCAGATTTAACCCAATAAATCAACACAAATTGATAAAAAGAAACACTTTTTGAATACTGAAGAAACCAATAAATATAACATATACTTTTTTTTTGTACCTTTACAAACAAAGACTTCCTCTTTTAAAGCCCTAAAATCTAGATATGTTTTACGAAAATTCTCCATAGAAAAATGTATGAAAAATAACGCACATTCCGATATTACGAATTAGTACTCAGCGTCGCCACTAATCGCGCCAGTGCGTTTTTATATGTCAAGGTGACACCACGCATGTCAGATGCTCCAGCAAAATTACGTGTTGTGAATTTGTGTTTTTTGTGAAAAACTGTAAGTATAACTAATTTACCGATATAATGAATGTATATAAATCGTAAAAAATACAAAGAATGAATTAGATACTTTGTTGAGTAGGTAATTTTATGAACCTTGTAAAGTATGTATCAATTCAGGCTTGAAACATGATTTCAACATGATAAAGCCAATATCATAAACGTATCTAGTCGGTAATCGAGGGTTTTTTTCGCAGGACTGATTGAATTTGAATTTGCTGAGTGCCATGCCAGGGAAAAGAAAATTTAGTACGCATTATAAAAATATGAAAGCCAAAAGATCTCGGAATAAAATGTAAGTTCCTTCCTACTTATTTATTTATCTGCCTACTTTACTACGTCTTGTCCTAAATACCTACCTAGAAAAAAATTACGAGATTTCTGTGAAAGTGTCATGTAAAAATCCTAGTTTTATTTGTGTGCTTATCCTGTCTAAGTAGTAATAATAATATAATTTATTTGCATTTGAACAGGGTACATTACAAAGCTAATACAATACCTATGTCATATGATTTAGATCGCTTGATTCAGACATATACAATAGCATGTAAATATTGGTTTGTATTGTAAGTAATAAAGTCAATTTCTATAGGAACAATTTTTATTAGTTTTCATGTTCATCATTATTGTCTAAATATCAGATTGAGGAAGTAGGTATGTTTCTTAGCAGAAATAGCACGGGCGCGCGGCTTTGTCGACATACTTACCGCCAAAGAGACGCGACGCGCCTAGGGTCTGGCTTAGTGTTGTACAAAAATTGCAAAATAAATAAAAAGTGGATAATAATGATGAATAATATTTCCAGTATTGAAAATAAAGAAAACCTTCAGGCCGA
Source organism: Hypsopygia costalis (assembly GCA_937001555.2). NCBI lineage: Eukaryota > Metazoa > Arthropoda > Insecta > Lepidoptera > Pyralidae > Hypsopygia > Hypsopygia costalis. The sequence continues at coordinate 6,727,819 of OW443344.2, read as the reverse complement.
GACTACGAGCAACACTGCTACGCGCTGTATAGACGTAAGTTGTTATACGTAATTCTTGTAGACTTTTTTTTTTTTTTATACTACGTTGGGTGGCAGACAAGCATACGGCCCGCCTGATGTGAAGCAGTTACCGTAGCCATATTAACGCTCGCAACATAAAATATCGCTCGCGCGCCGCCACCCCCGCTGCCAACGCAGCATCTCCTTCTTTCCTGGTGACCTCACTCACTCGCAGGAACACAACAACCCTCAAGGGAATTGTTATTTGGCGGCGGTATTCTGTGAGGTGGACGTACATTCCCCAGTCGGGTAGCTTACAATTACGCTCCCTACCTCTCTTTTCGCCAGAGCTTCGTTTGTCAGTCAGCAGGGTGCACCACGTGCAGGTGAAGTTGGCTTTGGTTCAAAGATGTTGATGAACCACTTACACCCCAATAGACTTATTACATAAATAAACAAACTACCTAGTTAGTGATGGACGAAGACAAAATCTCAGTAGGGTGAAGTCTCCTAGTATCGGCCTCCTCCTAATATCGGCCTTTGCGAGAAAATGGAATATAGGGTAAGTGCTCAATTGAATGAACCCTTAAGGGCATTCCAAACTTTGAAAATTACAGCCAGCTACTTATGAGATCCTAACCAAAAAATATTTTATTATATTATGTTCACAATTTATTCATGATTGATACAGTATACATATTTTAGCATAAATGCTGATAGTTATTGAGATAATCTGCATTTTATCAAACCCCGGCCACTCACGTGCCTATGTTTGAGTGACGTTCTCTAGGGCTGACATTATTCAATTATTAGTCGGACATGTAAGGGGGTGTAAGTGGTTCATCAACATCTTTGAACCAAAGTCAATCTTACCTACACGGGGTACACCCTGCTGACTGACAAACGAGGCTCTGACGAAAAGAGAGGTAGGACATAGCGTATTTTTTAAGAGCCCGACTGACGAAGTACCACCACCTCACAGAATACCGCAGTCAAATAACAATTTCCTTGAGGGTTGTTGTGTTCCTGCGAGTGAGTGAGGTCACCAGAGAGGATGGAGTTGCTGCGTTGATGGCATGGCGCGAGCGATATTTAATGTTGCGACCGTTAATATGGTTACGGTAACCGCTTCGTAGATATAATAGACGATATGATTACTATTATAATTTCGTGTTACTTGATATTTTATAACCTAAAGAGAACTATCTAACATAATATTAATACTGGATTATTATTATAAAATATTTAATATTATTATTCATCACTTCTATGTTAGATTCTCCTTTCTCTTCTAAACTATTATATTTCTATAATAGAAGATTGGTTCTATATGTCATCATTATTTATTAAATTGTTTTAAGCTTGCATTTTGCTGTCTTTCCATGGTCGTTTTAGCTGAAAGGCACTTCTATGTGGAGATCTTTATTTATTTTATTTAATCAGTTCACTTCGTCTGGTTTTCGTCCTGGGCACAGTACTATTACTGCACTTCTAAAAGTTACTGAAGATATCAGGCTAGGCATAGGTATGGAGGATAAACTGGTAATAATAAAAGAACACCTCGTTCGAATATTGGTCCAAAAATTGACAACCGTTTATAAAAGCTGTGTACAAAAAAATAGCCAACTGCATTAAGGCTAAGATGCCAAATGCTTAAAACTATAAAATAAGTCAATTCCTATGAATGAACCGTCTGTTCATTGACTAGATTTTCTTCAATTTCGTGATCCAATTATCGAACACCCCTATAATTTATTTATGATAATTAAAATTTATGCAATCTGCTTTTTATAAGATAAAACAGTCCTTTTTACATCCTACTACCAAATTTTGTTAACACTATCACACTTATAGTGACTACAAAGTGAATATCAAAACACGAAGTCTCAGCAATATCCTAAATTCTGCTCCATACCATCAAAAATACGACAGAATACTTTCATTTTAGACGGTCGCGATTTTGAAACTACAGGTCACAGGCAAACACCTGTGTGTCCAGTTGACGTAATATAATGTTTCGATTGAGAAAAAAAATACTGGCTTGAGTAGAAAAGCTTAGATTTTTATTATATTGAAAAATGTGTGTTTTGTTCATTCACTGGTGGGTGTTCATTCACTGGAGCACTTACCCTAACTATTAAAATAACCCTAAAATTATAATAGTTTTTATTCAAAAAGCGACTCTATATACGAATAATCCATATTTTGGTGCGGGTGCTTCAATATTTGAACGTTCAGTTGGCAATAGAGCACGTGCCGGTACCGACTTGTGTCGTTTAGTGGCAGTGGCGAGTCAAATCCCGGTTGCGAACGCATTGAGTTAGTTAGTATTTCAATGGAACTATGGTATTTTATATTGTTTTTTATTGAAGAAAAACACACGTTTTTACATTTACTTGTCTTTTTTATGAAATAATCGCAGGGTCGAGGTTAGGGATCTTTATTTATTGATAAATCCCAATATCGGCCACCCGGCCGACATTAGGAAAATGCATGAAAACGCTAAACAACATGTTTAGCTATTTTATATATTAACAGGAATATTAATAAGGTTAAAAATGAAACAACCGGTTTTTTTTGTTCACTAGATCCTGACGTTATCCCATAAAATTATTGTCCTAAACCGACTTTACAAACAACCAGTTTTTATTACGTTTATTTATATAAAACGTTCAAGATTTTGATCTAGTGTTATGTGTTTCAAAGATGTATTCTAAGGGAGTTCTTAGCTATATTTGAAGAAATTTGGCCCATTCTTTTTTAATTATTTTTTATAAAAAAAAAAAAAAGCCATTATCTTTCTTTACAGGAACTAATTATTGAAAACAGTCAAGAGGGAAAGGTGGATGAAGTGGAAGTTGGGCGTAGAGTAGTAGATATTTCTTTTTTTTTTAAAGCTCTTCAGGCCATAGGGGACCACGGTCCAATGGATTGTAAGTTAAGTTACCTCAGTATAATAGGTGAAGTAAAAGTTGGTCTGGACTCAAAACTCATCATGAAATGTAGTATGTGTAGTATGAAATTTACTGTGTGTTTGGTTGAAAAGAAAGAAGATAGCATGGAAGTGAATCATCAAATTGTATCTGGTATCATATCATCTGGTGGGAGCTACTCTCAGTTAAAAACATTAACTGCCGCAGTAGCCCTACCAATCATGTCACCTTCATTATACAATGAAATTAATAATACGGTTTGCGATTGGTGGGAAAAGACAGCAGCACATTCCATGGCAGAAGCTGTCAAGGAAGAAGCAGAGTACTCAGTGTCTATAGGTAGTGTTGATAAAAATGGTACACCATTAATATCTGTTGCTGTTGACGGTTGTTGGAGCAAGAGATCTTATGGTAAGAATTTTTCCGCCTTATCCGGCGCAGCTGCGATAATTGGCATTAAAACTAATAAAGTATTGTTTTTTGGAGTTAAAAATAAATACTGCGTAGTCTGTGCACGAGCCGCAAAGAACAACAGTCAGCCCCCGGAACACCATTGTTTCAAGAATTATTCAGGATCATCTACCGGGATGGAATCGACCATAATAGTTGAGGGGTTTAAACGTTCCATTGTTGATCACGGTGTAATTTATAATAAATTTGTAGCAGACGGCGATTCCAGTACTTATAAAAAAATATTAGATTCGCGTCCGTACGATAATTTAATAGTAGAGAAAATTGAATGCAAAAATCATCTTTTACGAAACTACTGCAATAGCTTGGAGAAACTGTCGAAAGACACTAAGTATCCTTGCGAATTGCGGAAATTCCTAAAAGAAAGGTATTTGCGTTTAAGAACGGGTGTAAAATGCGCGATTAAATATTGGGCGGATCAAAATCAGTCACTCGAAGAAAAAATAAAAAATCTTAGTGAAGATATCCTAAATGGTCCACAACACGTATTTGGCAATCACCAACATTGCAAGGAGTATTTCTGTAGACCTGATACTCGTCGAATAGAACCTGTTGGATTACTTCCAGCAATTGTTGGATGCGGATTAATGGACGCGGTAGAAATTTTAAGTAAAAGACTGTCATATCATTCTAGAAGTTTAATTCATAATTGCACAAGTAATATAGTTGAAAGTTTTAACGGAGTAATTGCCAAATTAGTTGGGGGTAAGCGTGTAAATTATTCTTCCCGTGGTTCTTATGCGGGCCGATGCGCAGCTGCTGTTGTGTCTTTTAATACGGGATCGATTCATAGTAAAACTCATGAAGTCATATTTAAATGTAGTCCGAATCCTTTGATCGCGAAAGTGGAAAATTGTAATCGTAGAAACCGTTTAATTGCTAAACCTAAATTAAGATTGAAAAAAAGCCACAACGCTGTATCGAAAGACGCTCACTATGGACCAAACTGCGAAAAACCTGATCTGAGTCCAGAATTATATGAGAAAGCCAAGTCATCTTTTCTAGCCGATTTAAAGTTGTCTTGTGCTGAAAGAGAGGAGCTTGAAAGGTCGACCCATTTGCAAAGAAGTAGTGCTGAGTGGATGAGTACAAGGAGAAAATTACTAACCTCATCATCATTCGGGGAAGTTTGTAAAAAACGAGAGAGCACAAGTTGTGCTGCTCTTGTTGGTAAAATCGTTTATGGTAGTAATATCTCCAGTTTGCCTGCTGTACGGTACGGTATCGAAAACGAAGAAACCGCAATTAGACAGTTAGAAATTCAAGAGAATATTAGTATACAAGGTTGCGGTTTGTTCGTCGACGATCAATATGAATTTCTTGGTACTACACCAGATGGCATTTATGCAAACGGTTTAATTGAAATTAAGTGCCCACATTCTTTAGCTGGCATGACTCTTGATGAAGCAATGGCCAAACATACCTTTTGGGTTAAGGACAAGGCTTCCAAGGGTTATGTCATAAATAAAAATCATAACTGGTATTTCCAAATTCAGGGACAGGTACATATTACTAAAAGAAACGTTTGCATGCTTGGCATCTGGTTTGGTGCTACTGTACCTATGAAAGTTTATATTATAGAAAAGGACGACAAATTTTGGAAGGAGAAAATGGAGATGAAATTAGTTAGGTTTTATTACGATTGCCTACTTCCAGAATTAGTTGATCCTCGGCAGTCACGAAGCATGCCCATTCGTGACGCGCCCAGTATCATAGAGGCTATGAAAGAGAGGAAAGAAAGAGCTTTACGTGTTTTGAAAGAGAAGAACGCCTAATGATTTTGAAAGAGACTGAGGTAACTTAACTATCCAGCCGGTCGATTCACGTAAACACGCCAGTCCAAAAGTCGTTTTAACTTAGAAACTTAGAAATCGCCTTTTGGTTTTCTGTTTTAAACGCACTTACTTATCTAGTCTTGGATTGTCATAAATCTTTCAATAGCTCAATTACTATACAATTCCTATATGATTTTGAAGAGTTACCTGGTGTAAAGAATCATCAAAATCGTTTTAAAAATACAGCGAATTGAGAAGCTTCTTCTTTTTTTAAGTCGGTTAAAAGGGCTTAATTTGGGCAAAAAACGATGTGACATTTTTAAGCCCCTACGCTACGGTTTTTATTACGTGAATCGGGCAGCTGGTAACATTTTAATTCTGATAGGTTTTGCAATAGCAATTGATTTTATCATCAAATTAGCAGAAATCAGAATTTGATCAGTAATCGTAGAATTTTGAACTCATATTTTGTTATTGTTTACTTACTTTTAATTAGTATATTAATAATTTATAAACTTGTGTTTCATTTATTTTTGTACAACCCTAGCACGCTTTTTAGATGGCGACTCATATTTGTTATTGTTTACTTACTTTTAATTATATGAATCATTTTTATACTTTCCTATACTAGCGTAGCAAAAGTGCAAACAAAGTTGAAAAAAAGTTGACATGGCCGATAATTGGTGCCACCACCCTATTTGAGTTTACGCAATAGGCACATTTCCTTGCGTACAGATATACACTAGCGAGGAAAGCTCGATGTTATTTCGACCGTACTTCCTACTGAATTTGCAATTATTTTGTTGAATTAATATTTTACGAAATAAGAATAAACTTTGGTAGTAAAATTACAAAGAAATACATAGTTGGAATTTTTGGTAAGTAGAATACAAAAAGGTCAGTCCGGACCTGCTCTTGATTGTTTAATAAAAATAGAAAAACATAAAAATTGTGTCTCAACTACTCTTATTATTCTAGTAATTAGGATCATTTTATAACGAAAAACTAGTCTTAGAATATTTTACACTCGTCGTTTATTTCCAATTAGTATTTCCATTTTTGTTATGCTGTAAATATTCAACTTCAATAACAATATAACTCAACGTGGAACGTTTGTCGCAAAACATTTTGAAAATCGCGCTGACTTTGGGTCATTCACCCGCCCCGTCGGTTGTTTCAGTAAACAGTAGCGCTGCGGTCGCTCAAAAACGATGTCGCGCCTAGGCAATCTGGGCCCTTAAAAACAATATTCTTATTAATTTGTAATATATATTTCAAAACAATATTTTAAAAAGAAATTGAGTTCTCTGTCTGTATGTTTGTACGACAGGCGGCGACCGCCTGTTGAAATGGCTCTGCAACCGCTCATTTCTGTCATACCTGAATCGACATCAGCAGTGGACAACCTCTGCCTCGGCGCGTACAGGTCGAGGTGCGAGGGTTGTCTCCTGTCCTTGAGCGAGCCCCAGCGACCGAAGTGCCGGCCGCCAGCGCTGGCGCCGCCCTTACCGCCGCTGTTGCGAAGCACACTGATAATAAAACATTTTATATTAAACCATTTATTGATAATTAAGATGAGTAATTATTCTGATAAAATTGCATTAATTGTTTGTTTGTAAAACTTTATGATCCAAATACATAAAACTTTAAGTACAGAATAACATACACAATGGCGGACTTATCCCAGAAGGGATCTCTTCCAGTCAACCAAAGAATCATTCTAACTGAATTTTTTAGGTCAGAGTTAGGTACATTAAGAACAGTAGTTAAAAAAGCAGTTATTACAAACACAAAAAAAATTGTTGTATTTTAACACGCATAAGACATTCACCTAAGTTTGACGAGCTCGGTGGTCGAATGGTTAGCAATGGCCACTTTGACTCCGAGTTCGCGGGTTCGATTCCCGCACAAGACAAACATTTGTGTGCATGAACATGTCTGTTTGACTTAGTCTGGATGTTTTCTATGTATTATAAGTATGTATTTACAAAAAAAAAAAAAAGTACATTTATCAGTTGTCTAGTCCCATAACACAAGCTTTGCGCTTAATTTGGGACTAGATGGCGCTGTGTAAATTGTGCAAAAATATTTATTTATTTACCTAAGTGTGCCAGCCGCCTTAGTAAGTAAAGGCGTGTGTGTCGGCGCCGTATCGTCACAGCACAGCAACAGTGAGTCTAAGCTGAGACTAGAGTCGTCTAATTCGCCACGAGACGCTGGAGTACATGCCACTAAGGTCGCTAAGTACCGCTCCTGAAACCACAGTAATTTAATACTATTTGCTCATAAAAATAAACGAGTGTGCTTTATAGACTAAAGTAAAACTTCTTTAGCTCTACTAACTTATATCTCCCTCTTAACTTCCGTTCGCAGTTTCCGTAACGCTCTCGTCACGCATTCACCAGCTTATTCCCCAAGTCAAGCGTGCATAACGAAGTTTTACTTCAAAAATATAAATTCATATCATAAAAACATATTCACAAGAAGTCGCTAGACCTGAAATATGGGCTAAAACCTGGACAGTAAGTTTAGGTGGCAACACTCGAGCTTGATGACTTGAAATGAATTCTTTAGTATGCCATTGGACCCTTCTGACCACTTAGACACGTCTTAAACTTTTTTATAAATATTATTCCATTTTTTTTTTGTCTATAAAGCCTAAGCTCTGGTTAATAATAAATAACAAAACGCGTACTGTATCGGTTTTGTTGTAAAGTTATTTTGGAGAAATTAAGGAACGTTACCGTAATATCTTTCAGTAAGTCTTTGAAGCAGGGGCATCGACAAGAAATCCGACAAATATTATAAATATGCAAGTTTTTAGGATGTATGGATGTCTGGATATTCGTTACTCTTTCACGGCTGGATGGATTTGTTACATATACATATAGAATATATGTCGGATTGACTTTTAAGGTATTTTTAACCAGGTACTGCGTGAAAAATATAAAGGGCTCTAAAATACTAGCACCCAAAGCGTTAGAACTAATATTATAAAGAAAAAAATATTCCTTAAAAAAAAACGTAGTGAGGCTGCGTCACGGACACGGGCGTTGTTCGTGTGTACGTGAATACGTTGTATGCATTAAAATTATCTCAAAATGGCAGCGCTTCCCTTCCCCGCACGCGATTATCCATAGTCCTTACTTAGCGTAATAAATTCTTTGATCCGTTATAGATAACTGGATAAATCCAGTAGTGTGATTGAATTTTGTATCGAGACGATAGATATGTAGCTGCAACAACAAACTGTACCCCCTAATTTTGTTATCATTGGTTGTTTTTAATTGCCTCCCTATGTAAGCAATTTTAAAGACGTCAACATCATCATCAGGTCATTTTTAGTCTCCACTACGGGAGCACGACCCTCTCTCGTCCGTCATAGACAGGAGGATTTGGCCTACACTCCCCACGCTGGCCAGACGGGTTGGGGAGGCCTGATCGATGTTTTATAATGTATTTCCCTTAGTCGCCTTGTACGACATCCACGGGAAGAGACGGAGTGATTCAATTCTAGACTGCCGGAAACCACACGGCGTATGGTTTATTTATGGTTTACTGTAACTATATTTATGGACGAGCTCGGTGGTCGAATATAGCAATGGCCACATGGACTCCATCAATCGAAAGTTTATAACCTCGTTGCTGTACCTGTTCTAAACTAGAGGTAGTTTCTGTGCCACTTTGTGTGGTGCCCTGCGTTTGATGACTAGCTTTCAACATCCCCATAACGCCTTTATGGTGAGGAGCAGCGGATCTGTCAAAAAATACAATATTTTCATTTTTATAGTTACAATTGGCGCTATAAGCTACACGCCAAAAATTGTATTACATAGGTATATCAAATAAAACATTACATGAAATGACATTAAATAAATACCTGCTACTGAATTATAAATCTAATATATAAAATTATCGTGTTACGTTTGTTGTTTTGTTTGTTTTTTTACTCATTCATTTATTCACTCATTTATTTAATCATTCATTCACTCCTCCGAAATGGCTCGACCGAGTTTCGTGAAATTATGTGTGTATATAGGTTAGGTCTGCGAATCGGACATCTATTTTTCATCCCCCTAAATGTAAGGGTGGTCCACCCCAAAATTTTTATTTTTTAGACAAAATTTTTATTTTTTATTTTTTTATGATACAGCATAAAAAATACATACAACCCCAAATTTTCACCCCTCTACGATCAACCCCTAAATTTATATAGCAAAACAACGTTTGCCGGGTCAGCTAGTTCTTATTATATAATTGAACCCTGTTATGCAGAATAAATCCAACCGACATTTTGTTAATTTTAAGTTAAAGCTATTTAAAGTTTAATAGTAATAAAAATATCACGCAGTGCAAGTTTTGGAAGGCATAATATGTCATCAACCAGCTAGAATCTATTGCGAATATATAAAACTCGATTTGAAGGTTCTCGCCCTGTATATCTTTTAATTTGGCATAGTTTGTCAGTAGGATCATCATCATCAGGTCATTTTAGTCTCTACTACAGGAGCACGACCCTCTCTCGTCCGTCCTAGACAGAAGGAGGATTTGGCCTACACTCCCCACGCTGGCCAGACGGGTTGGGGAGGCCTGATCGATGTTTGGTAATGTATTTCCCTTAGTCGCCTTGTACGACATCCACGGGAAGAGACGGAGTGATTCTATTCTATTCTGCCGGAAACTACACGGCCAATTTCTACTTAACAGGATCCAATAAATTCCGATAGATTTTATAATCATTTACAACAATAGACTTCGGTTTTATTGCCGCCCTTTTGTTACCTGGCGAGTAAGGCGTGTGTCCTCGGATGCCTCCAAGTGATGACTGGCAGCCGTCCTTGTCTGTAGCACCGTGATATTCGTCGCAGGGACTCGTCTCCTATGCTCTCCGGTACGGGGATGACGGCTGGGTAGCTGAAATTACAAATATGAACTATCAATTTGTTGAAGGAATCTGTAAGCAAACAAGACATCGTTTGCTTAAAATTTACTCCTCTGAATTGACAGTTAACCAAATAACCTGCATCGAATATGAAATCGAAAATTCAACACATATTTAACGATATAATTACATTAATAATAATCATGGCAGTAATAGAAGTTATCTTTGAATGGCCAGTAAATTTACGAGCCGGCTAAAATACGTATCGTATTAGGGCAACCCGATCGTGATCTTTCGTTCGTGTACGGCCGGACACGAACGAACGAACACTGCAGCACTGCGGTGAGCCCTCGCGACCAGTGTCCCCCCCCCCCCCCCCCCCTCATACCTCCTGCACAGCGTGTAGACGGCGTTCCCGAGCGCCAGCCTGAAGGGCGGCGCCGCCAGCCCGAGGCGCGCCCAGTCGCGCGCGTACACCCGCTCGCGGACGCGCTCCAGCGTGCGCGCCGCCGGGGGCTCCGTCGGCTCCACGGCGCCCAGCTCCAACTCCTCCACTGCCAGAACATACACCATACGTAATTTTTACCTACCTTTTCACGTGAATACGTCTTTAAAATTGCTTCCATAGGGAAGGCAATTCAAAAAAACGAATGTTAACAGAATCGGAGGATACAGTTTGGCGTTGCAGCTACATATCTATCATCTCCATCCTAAATTCAATCACAGGACTGGATAGATGAAGGATCAAAGAATTTATTACGCTAAGTAAGGACTATGGAACATCGCGTGCGGGGGAGGAAGAAACGCTACCATTTTGAGATAATTTTAATGCATATATATAACGTATTCACGTACAACACGGCCGTGTCCATGACAGAGCCACATGACAATTAAAAAAAAAAATAGGTATTAAATCGTGCAAAAAAGGATGATCCTACCCAAATCTAACGAAAACTTAATTTACCTTACTCAAATACTAAGTTTTCAGCGATTTGTAGACCAAACAATTCGGTAACTGAATATTCTATTCGGTACAACCACGGTGGTACCTCAACCCGGCAACTCCATACAAATTTCGCGTCATTCACTATTACATAAATAATGACGTCTGTACAAAGCGAGAATGAGCGTGTATGCATGCGGCGCCACACAAACTTTCCAGATTCGACTCAGAGAGGAGATGAGGTCGACACGAGAGAGCGGCAGGGAGTGGCCATCTATTATTTATACTGTGGTGGTACAAAGATTACTTCTAATTTTTTATACTAGTCAAAATATAAATAAATCAACAAACTTACGTGATAACGTATCAGCCGAGAGTGAAGACATCAGAGGTGGGGAGGTCAGAGACCTCGCGTCAGCTGACGGTAGGACGTATTTCTGTCTTTTTGAGGGTTTTGGTTTGAGACCGGCCTTTCGAGCTGTTTTCAATAATGTCTTCTTCGCGAAGCCTCTGTTAAAAAAAAAGATAGCGTCGGCAACGAATTCTTTGGTTTTAATTGCGTTTATGATCAGCTTTTAGACGTTACTGTACCATAAATTATCGACTTAAGAATACGCAAGTAGCCTGCATGCAGGTGAAAGCGGAGTAAGACCTGCTACTGTTCCGCTTGCGTGCTCGGTTGGTTTACCGAGCGCAAGAGCGGAGCAGGTAAAGGTCCTCTCGTCTGGTTGGTTTACTGGACGAGAGACTCGCATCCGCACTAGCTGTTAGGTATAGGGTACGTTGTACCATAAATTATGTGCTAGAATGCATAGACTTGCAGTTTAGTGTAGTGTTGCATTACACAAACACAAATGATATAAGTATTTGCAATAAATGGGGTGGGTACAATATATTATTGTGATTAATTTTCCGTTTTATAATTGTGACATCCTTAAATTGTATTATAATCAACTGTACTAGTTATTAAATTAATAATTTAAAAATTTGTACGCCTGCATGCAGGCTGAATACAAGAAACAATAATGTAATATACATAAATAAATAATAAATAAATATTGTCAGACAAATTACACAGCGCCATCTAGCCCCAAAGTAAGCGAAGCTTGTGTTATGGATACTAGACCACTGATAAACATACGTAAATACATTTTTTTTTTTTTGTTAATACATACTTATGATACATAGAAAACACCCAGACTAACACAAACAGACATGTTCATGCACACAAATGTTTGTCCTATGTGGGAATCGAACCCATTGGTGGAACCATTGGTGTCGAAGCCACGTCATTGACCGCTACGCCACCGAGCTCGTCAAGACCTGTATCACGATGTACTGTATTGACAAATAAATGATCGATGGATTGATTGATTGATCACATGCGGTTGAATCTTAAAAGTAAAGTTCCTTATGCCTATTTAGCCATATTATATAATAGCATGCAAATATTTATGGTCACAATTTTAAGGAATTACTCCATGCATCTACAAACCTGAGTTAACTATTTTTTTTAATAATTTAAGAATACGACAACTGTTTTTTTAAACTTGTTAAATGGTAGCTCTTTTATGGTATAAATAAAAATAAATATTTCTGGACAATTTACACAGCGCCATCTAGTCCCAAATAAAGCGCAAAGTTTGTGTTATGGGTACTAGACAACTGATAAATGTACTTAAATATATTTTTTTGTAAATACATAGGTACAGTAATACCCCGGACTTACGCGATAGGTGGGACCAAGAGATAGCCGTGTAAGTCGAATTCGCGTAAGTCGGGGTTCGACCTTGTATATAAATACGTATGAAGTTTGTGTAATTGGGACCAGAGTCTAAAGAAAACAATAATTTAGAAGAAACATGTTTAATAAAATGTTAGATAATTCTGATAATTAAAACAATTTGATGAGAAGACTTTTTTATTTCTCGTTTCTTCTTTTTCTTGGACGTCATCAGCATTTTTCTCTAAATTTAATTGTTTGGCAATATCGATAAAACTTCTTCTATTATTATACCATCGATTTGTTCAGAATCTGAGGCTGATTCACCTTCAGTTTCTGTCGTGAAAAAAAATGGACACAGCTTTTTCCGGACGCCATTCAAAGTGTTTTTGTGAAATCTCATTCCAAGATTGTCCAATAATTCTTACAGCATTTAAGACATTGGATTGCCCGCCCCGAAAGCTACCCACTGACCCAAAACTCTTTGACAGGAAGCTCGCTATTTTGTCTCATAGCTTCATTATGATGTGCAAATGATCGCCTTGAGTAGTAAGCTATAAATGTTTTGACTCCCTGGTCCATTGGTTGAAGCAAGCTGGATGCGCGCGATGATCAAAGAAAAACCGCGTATCTCCGAATTCGCGTAAAACGGGGTAGCGTAAGTCGGGGTATTACTGTACTTATAAAACATAGAAAACACCCAGACCAAGACAAACAGACATGTTCATGCGCACAAATGTTTGTATTGTGCGGGAATCGAACCCGCGACCTCGGAATCCAAGTGGCCATTGCTAACCATTCGACCACGAGCTCGTCCATAAATATAGTTGCAGTAAACCATAAATAAACCATACGCCGTGTGGTTTCCGGCAGACTAGAATAGAATCACTCCGTTTCTTCCCGTGGATGTCGTACAAGGCGACTAAGGGAAATACATTATATCGATCAGGCCTCCCCAACCCGTCTGGCCAGCGCGGGGAGTGTAGGCCAAACCCTCCTTCTGTCTGGGACGGACGAGAGAGGGTCCTGCTCCTGTAGTGGAGACTAAAATGGGCCTGATGATGAGGCGGGTGTATTAGTTTACTTGAGCGTGTGGTGCTTGGCGGGGAGGTGCTGCGGCGGCGGCTTGTGTCTGGGCGCGAGCGCGAAGTGCTCGCGGGGGTCCGCGGGGTGCCGCAGCCGCGCCAGCTGCTTGCGGAACGCCTCCGTCTGCTCGCTGCTCACCTCCTCGTCCAGAGCCACCTGCCACCACGTTTTGTACAAATACATACACTTAAAATTACGACCTAAAATAGAAGAATATATTATGGGCTCAAAATTGACCTATCAGAATAGGCTAGATGACAATTTTTTCTTTCTATTTGTTATTTAAAGACGTCACAATAACTATAGGTGAAAGAATTACTTCGATAGCATAAAAACTTTTCTAGATATGATAACTTGAAAATCACTATTTTGGACTTTTCGAAAACGCTCCATACAACATGGCATAACATACAACAGGCTACTGAATTATGACGTCACAATTAGGTATTTTGTATAAATTAAAAGAGAAATTTGTACGACACGAAACACTTTATATACATGAATTTTACAAGTATACAGACGCTCAAGCCATCAGCAGTCACCATCCGTGGTTGCGCGTAGCAGACTGTAGTACAAACATACACGCACACTCGTGCAAGTATCCTGCGCCGCACTAAAATTTACTTTATGTGTTAAGTATGTATTATGTTCTAATTTCTTTGAAACGCAAACGTCGTTCTCGAACGAGGTGACACTACGTATTTCATCATTCTATTATAATTCTTATCGTCTTTTCTTAAAGTTGAATTTTGTGGTCTCGCAGCTTTATCTTACTATTTTAATGTCAAAATTATTTCGATTCAAACCAACCTCAATCGTATCGTCTTTGCTTAAAGTTGAATTTTGTAGTCTCGCAGCTTTATCTTACTATTTTAATGTCATAACTATTTCGATTCAAACCAATCTCAATCGTATCGTCTTTTCTTAAAGTTGAATTTTGTAGTCTCGCAGCTTTATCTTACTATTTTAATGTCATAACTATTTCGATTCAAACCAATCTCAATCGTATCGTCTTTGCTTAAAGTTGAATTTTGTAGTCTCGCAGCTTTATCTTACTATGTAGTCTCGCAGCTTTATCTTACTATTTTAATGTCATAACTATTTCGATTCAAACCAATCTCAATCGTATCGTCTTTTCTTAAAGTTGAATTTTGTAGTCTCGCAGCTTTATCTTACTATTTTAATGTCATAACTATTTCGATTCAAACCAATCTCAATCGTATCGTCTTTGCTTAAAGTTGAATTTTGTAGTCTCGCAGCTTTATCTTACTATTTTAATGTCAAAACTATTTCGATTCAAACCAATCTCAATCGTATCGTCTTTTCTTAAAGTTGAATTTTGTAGTCTCGCAGCTTTATCTTACTATTTTAATGTCAAAACTATTTCGATTCAAACCAATCTCAATCGTATCGTCTTTGCTTAAAGTTGAATTTTGTAGTCTCGCAGCTTTATCTTACTATTTTAATGTCAAAACTATTTCGATTCAAACCAATCTCTATCGTATCGTCTTTGCTTAAAGATGAATTTTGTAGTTTCGCAGCTTACAAAGTGCACAGCGCCGCTAAATAAGTTTTCACTTTAAAAAAAAACTAGTTAATGAGGCAGCTACCACACTTGGGTAGGTAACACGTCACACTTGGCTCTGTAACACTCGATCGGGTAAAGTCAGCTGGGAACGAGAAACGAAGTTTTCACTTCTGTCGCAAGCTCAGACACACCGTTTTTTTATAGAAAACATAAACTAATTTTCGATTTCGATTATCTTCGTGTAAATGTTTACGTCATAATTATCAAGAAATATTCCAGGACAAATTACACACTGCCATCTAGTCCCAAACTAAGCAAAGCTTGTACTATGGGTTAGTAGATAACTGATACTATACTTAAATAGTTTTTTTTTTGTAAATACATATAATATACAGAATACACCAAGACAAACACACATGTTCATGCACACAAATGTTTATCATGTGCGGGGATCGAACTAGCGACCTCGGAGTCAAAGTGGCCATTGCTAGTCATTCGATCATCGAGCTCGTCTTCGAATCATAAAACTGGAAGTGTACCTTAATAAGCTGGAATGTGGCCGATCTCAGTTGCAAGCCTTCCTGCAACGTTTGCTCCAGGTGAGGCAGATGATGGGTCCGGACGGGTTTCTCCCGCGTCAAAGAACACAGCGGGAATGAACGGACTACTGTCTGTTCGCAAGCTGAAATATAACAATTTATTTCTTTTATTTATTTCGCTTATTTTGGGGCTAGATGGCGCAGTGTAATTTGTCTGACAATATTTATTTATTTACAATATTTATTTATATTATGTTTTAATAACCATTATAATATGATACTTGCTGACACTCTAATAAATAAATATTTCAGAACAAATTATGGTCACCAGGAAGGAAGAAGGCGCTGCGTTGGCTGTTGGGGTGGCAGCGCGCGAGCAATGTTTAGTGTTGCAAGCGTTAATATGGCTACGGTAACCCTTCACATCAGGGGCGTATGCTTGTTTCCCACCCGACGGAGTAAAAAAAAAGTATAATACATAGAAAACACTCAGAGCAAGATAAACAGGCATGATCATGCATTCAAAATATTTGTCTCGTGCGAGGATCGAATCAGCGACCCTCGGTGAGGAAGTAGCTCATAGAGGAATTTTTTGTTCGCGTTCGGTCATGTCTACGTAAATAAACCGACCAAATAGAGAAGAACTCTCATATTGCGACTTTATAAGACGCGTGTTACATATCAAAATTATGTGGCTTACTTGTTCACATTTTGAAGTGAGCAATCCGGCTAATTTGTATATGTAACACACGTCTGGTAAATTCACAATATGAAACTTTTTTTCAATTCGGTCGCCTCGCAAACGTTAACACGATCGAATGTGACCAAAAAGCTCCCACTAAGTACTCCGGACTCGTGATATGGAGTGACCATACGTTCCGTTTTGAACGGGACTGTCCCTTTTCTCGGTCACCTGTCCCGTCGTCGGTCACAAAGCGCGCGGGACGCAAAATTGTCCCGTTTTCTGAAACCGCCCGAAAACTCACAAGTGTGACCAACTGTGACTAGGACGGGGGCGGGGTCAAAAAAACTCACAAGTGTGACCAACTGTGACTAGGACGGGGGCGGGGTCAAAAAAACTCACAAGTGTGACCAACTGTGACTAGGACGGGGGCGGGGTCAAAAAAAACTCACAAGTGTGACCAACTGTGACTAGGACGGGGGGCGGGGTCAAAAAATCATGAAATTCGTTTGACGTAATTTATGGATGAATACATAAAAACTTATTTCCCGTTTTGAGATTAAAACTAAATGGTCAGTTTAGGTATGGTACTCACCGAAGGGGTCAGCGGGCGTGCCTTTGAACACGAGGCGGTAGTTGGTGAGGAAGAGCGCGCCATCTGCCGGCAGCAGCGAGGCGGCGCGACCATCGGCTACCAGCACGCCGCGCAGGGGCACGCCGCACACCGCCTCGCCCGGGACCAGCGCCGGGGACACGATGCGGGGCTGCACGGGACAAACCATACGCGTCAAGTGTCTATGGACCAGCGTTGCCAGATGTATATTACATCAAAGCGAGATTTTTAACTTTTGAAAGTAAAGAAAGCAGTTGAAAAAAACCGGCCAAGTGCGAGTCGGACTCGCGCACTAAGAGTTCCGTACCATTATCTATAAAAACGGCAAAAAAAAAAACACCTTTTTGTATGGGAGCCCTCTTATATATTTATTTTATTCTGTGTTTTAGTATTTGTTGTTGTAGCGGCAATAGAAATACATCATCTGTGAAAATTTCAACTGTCTAACTATCACGGTTCATGAGATACAGCCTGGTGACGGACGGACGGATAGCGGAGTCTCAGTAATAGGGTCCATTTTACCCTTTGGGTACGGAATCCTAAAAAGGGATAATAAGAAAAATACATATTCGTTAAATAGATTTTTTTATAGACTGAATGGGTAAGTGTTTTTGGTATGAGTGTAAACAATCAATCAATTTCAGTTTGTTAAAGTTTACATTGTTTATATTTTTCAGTTCATTAATTTCAGTTGACGTTGAATCATAATTTTTGGCGTCCAGTGCCAAAAGCGGGACATTACACTTTAACCTAAAAAAAGCTAGTTGTCCAGCCAAAATCGGAATGTCTAGCAACGCTGCTATGGACCCCAAAGATGTTATAAAATATAATATGTTATAAATATTTATATATGCCACAAGCGTCAAAAACGTACCCGAAAAGCAACTCAACAATCTTACAATTAGTTCGCACAAGCAAGCCAATGTTTCAACAACAGTTTCGACAACTGACCTTTGTGACATTTGATTGAAATAGGTAAAAATGCCGTCTTTTGTAATCATTCCGTCCTTAATTTATCCGTAGCATAAAGTCAATCTGTACTGTTGATAATTCATTTCGTGCGTTTTTATGGGAAGATACTGTCAGAGTAAACGTTAAACAAATTTCTAAAAAAAAGTCGGTTTACGGACGATAATTTTACGTGATAACGTCATAAGAAAACTTCGGCCGATGCCGACATGCCGATATGCCGACATGATGCATCGCAAGCTGAACGTTTAGGCAGATCGTGCTTCTCTATCGTGTATCTCTATAGTCCGCGCTCTCGACTTAAAAGAGTACGCAAGTAGCCTGCATGCAGGTGAAAGCGGAGTAAGACCTGCTACTGTTCCGCTTGCGTGCTCGGTTGGTTTACCGAGCGCAAGAGCGGAGCAGGTAAAGGTCCTCTCGTCTGGTTGGTTTACTGGACGAGAGACTTGCAGCCCCGTGATATAACCGGAAGGTTGGCACACGGGGCGCACTAGCTGTTAGGTATAGGGTACGTAGTCCGCGCTCTCGCTTGCACACTCGGCTCTGGCGGAACGTGACAATGAGTCATGATTTTTATACGTTATCACGTCAAAAAGTATCTCTAAAGAATTCATATACCTTATCTACTTAGCTTAGCTTGTTTATTCTCCATGATCACATCGGACTCTATTCTATGCATGAGTGGATTTTTAAACGGAACGGAACGGAATAATAAATAAATACATTATCGCACTTACTTTCTGTACAGGCGGCAATCTCCGACTCTCCCTTGCTACCGCATCCAACGTCTCGAGGTGCATGTGCACCACGCCAGGTATCATCTGATGTAAACAGCGCACATGTTCCGCCGTCACGCCGCCTTCTGTACATACCTGCAATGACATAATTATCATCGTTATACAACCGATGATTAACAACTAATTATTAAGTTTCAATAGCGATACTCCCAATATTTATTCTGTAATTAGAGTCAATGCAAAATAAAAGGCCCGTTTTGACATTTGTCTTCGCGACGTAACTAGTGATGGAACCAAACGACTCGGTACTATCGAGTACCGAGTCGTTTGGTTACATCACTAGTTAGTAACAAATTACGAAAATAATACTGCCGTTTTGTACAAAAAGTTGATTTTTTTAGTGTATCAAACTCGCCCCCAAGAGAGAATGTGTCAATTATATAACATGTACAATAGGATCGAAATTGGGTATGTGACAAATTTTAATGGCGAGTGTGGCGAACTGCGTATGTGACAACTTGCGTCTGTGGCGAAATGCGTAGGTGGCAAACTGCGTATGTGACGAATAGCGTTTATGACGAACAGTGTTTACGTGACGAATCCTGTTTATGGCGAACGGCGATATTATATTATGATATTAATAATCGATTAAGGAAAAAAATAAATCGATCAAGATAACTTTTTTTAAGGCCGACTCGCACTTGGCCGGTTTTATTTATTTACTTACTTTTATTTATTTTACTGTTGTTTTATTTATTTATTTACTTTCGTAACAACAATAGGTATTTTGAAATGATACAATCATTTCAAAATACCTACAATATCAAAGTATAAGTAAAATTTTCTAATCAGAACTTTAATCCAATACACTTTATAATACATATTCAAATTGATCAAATACTCATGCAGACTTGAATCGATTTATCGTGAGTATCGAGTACCGAGTCGTTTGGTTACATCAATAGTTACGTCGCGAAGACAAATGTCAAAACGGGCCTATTATTTTGTGTTGACTCTAGTAATAATGACACCTAACGCTCATGAAATTTCGTATTAAGTTACGTAATTCTCTTCAACTATTTTATGATACTTTATGTGTCACAGTGATTGAAATAATAATCTACATACATAATGTAATCACTGGCCTTAAAGCACATATGCCTCATGGACGTACCAGTGAAGTCACCCATGAGGCACATGTGCCACGTTGGACTGCGAACCTGTTAATATGTTATAAGCATCTAGTACCATAATAAGAACATAGGACAATTCTGTTTGACTTACTTTGTCTACAAATCGGGAGACCATTTTGATCACGTTGTTCCCGGCCTCGCCAGGGTCCGCCTCCTCGAAGCCAGACTCTGCATCGGCGCTGTCTGATTCTGCCACGCTGGAAATAATACTTATTAATAACTAGCGGCCCGACCACGCTTCGCTGTGGCTCAATCTTTTCGTTTCCATCCATTTCCTTAGAGATGGCGCTGTATGTGAAAAAAGATTTTCCCGCTTTTCTTTTCAAATTTTTCCAGAATTCTGTTTGCTATAAACCTCACGGAGCCCGAGACCTTTCCAACGAATGCAAAACCGTGGAAATCAGTTCGTGCGTTCTGGAGTTATAGCGTCAGGAAGGAAAACCCGACTTATTTTTATACTTATTAATAATAATAATACTTTAGTGTCAGAAATATTTTACAGCACATGACGTTATTTCCAAATCTCCCACACTAGGCGTAGCCTGTCCTGTGGGATTTATTTTATAAACGCGTTATGCTACATTAACAAATATTTCCGGTACTTAAATTATCTGTCTATTACATTCTAACAGTAAAAATGTTCAAGTTAATATGTATATATAACTAATATAAATAATAATGTGCCTTTTTAACCTACGGTGTGCAAAATCATTTCCGAGACCTGATATCTCCAGTTCAGTAATTCTTTAAATAATATTTGTTTACATTTTGAGTACTCATCTGTGGATATTGCAGTGTTCATTTTGTCAAACAAATGAACTGTAACTTTTGAAAACTTTGGTTTTTGGTTTATGTAAGGGTGTCTGAAAGTGCGTTTTTTAAGATTTTCTTTGTAGTTTGTAGATGTCAGTGCTTATTCATGAGCAAAATAAATAATTCAACTCTTAAAGATAAGCAATCTATGGCAATTCCTCAATGGCTAACAATAAGGTTTTTATACCACTGAGATGGTAAACACGCATTGCGATCATAATAGCTTATGCCAATGCAGTAGTCTGTTTCTAAATGGACCCATCACAATTCCCACTGCTGTTTCTGCTGAGTAGACAGGATTAACAGCGGCGTCCGCCAAAAAAGGCAATGAACACTGAAGTCCATTGCAGTCCCGGGGGTAAAACTACGGCTGCCTTGGAACTCACAACGAATTTAATCAGAAGAAATTAGTAAGAGAAAGAAGCTTTTGAATTTTTTTAATATGTTAAATGTTAAGCCGTTGGTCAGAATGAAATTCATATATAAAAGGCTTTAAATATTAATTTCGCAAAAATATTTGAACCATTGAAGTCGTGAATGTTTTCACCCTGTATGGGTGCTATAAGCCAGTTGTTTATTGTGTTGTGGCTTGGAACTCACAACGAATTAAAGAAATTAGTAGGAGTAGGAAGCTTTTGGAATTTGACCAACCTGTTAGTAATACTATTGCTGGCGCGGTCCATGTCGTCCCCTCTCGCCTCCGCCCTCCGGCCCGCGCCCTCTAGCGGCAGCAGCAGGTAGACCATCCTGTTGGCGTAGTGTATCGCCTGGCTGTACAGGGTGGACTCCTCGCTGGCTATGATTTCTCTTTGTTTTTCTGAAGTAGTAGTGAAGTATATTAAAAATAAAATGTTAATAAATAAATAATATCAATAAGTAAATATTTCTGGACAATTTACACAGCGCCATCTAACCCCAAATTAAGCGCGAAGCTTATACTATGGGTACTAGACAACTGATAAATGTACTTAAAAACATTCTTTTTTATAAATACATGCTTATAATAAATAGAAAACACCCAGACCAAAACAAACAGATATGTTCATGCACACAAATGTTTGTCTTGTGCGGGGAACGAACCCGCGACCTATAATAAAAAAATAAGTGCAAGTATGGTCGCGAGAATCAAACGAGTCTGCCAAATATCAGCCCAGTCGGACACTGAGAACTGGCACCAATTTAACTTCAAAGATGTGAAACTAAATAAAAGTTTGTAAACAAAGAAGTGGTTAGAATATAACGTCAATATCACATTCACACCATTGTTGGACATATGTTCCTATTCAGCACACTTTTCATACAAAATCTTTTGTTTTGATATGGATAGCTAATTTGACTAAGGTCACAGTTTAAGTAATAGTACCACGTACAATATGGCCACTCCCTGCCGCTCTCTCGTATCGACCTCACCTACCCTCTGAGACAAATCTGGAACAGTTTGTAGTGCGCACGCACCCACGCTCATTCACGTTCTGCATTAACGTCTTTGTTTATGTAGTAGTAAATTATTATTATTTAAATAATTGTCTTGGCCAACTTGCCAGCTAAATATTTTTTTGAAAAATGGAAAAATTCACCTGCCTCCCCTAGGTGGGATTTGAACCCACGACCTCTCGATGACCGGTCGAGTGCTCTTCCAACTGAGCTACCAGGAAGGTTAGTGTTGCTGACGAATTTTTGCATTTTATATTTTACTGCGTGAGTCACAGTGTGGCGCCATCAACCTATTAAGTAATAGGTCATTTGACCAATATTTTTTTCGGTTCGATATGTAAGGACGTCTCAATACTATAACCATAGGAGAAAGAATTACTTCGATGGCACAAAAATCTCTCGAGATATGTTAATTTTAAAATCACAATTTTGGACTTTCCCCGAAAACGCTCCATACAAAAGGCTTGAGTTATGACGTCACAGGTTTGTATTTTGTATGCATCAAATCAGAAATTTGTACGACAGCTATGTTAAATATTACGTTTATGGAATTAGTATCATAATGAAAGTTATAGTATTTTTTATTACTTCTCCAATGGAAATATTATTTTTTAATAATTTCATACTTTTAGAATGGACTTTCCCGCTAAACTTTGATAGACCCTAAGAATAAGAGGGCGGAAGATATTAGAATGAAAGTTTGCGGATCTTTATAGTTTTGTGTATTTTACGAAATCGTTAAATAATTTATACAAGTTTTAATATTTTCAAATAGCCAAATACACTACTAATCAATAATCTCTATTGCTGTTATTAAATACCTGGAGGTAGACTCGGCCACAACCTCATCTGCTCGGCGGCTATTTCCAACGCACTGGGCTCCTGGGCCTTCAATAGAGATATATAGTCTTCATCATCCCTGAAAATTTTCAATAAATAAATATTCCTGAACGAATTACACAAAGCCATCTAGTCCCCAACTAAGCAACTATGTACTATGGGTACTAGATAACTGTTTATTTTTTATACTACGTCGGGAGGCAGACAAGCATTCGGCCCGTCTGATGTGAAGCGGTTAAAGTAGCCATATTAACGCGCGCAACATAAAATATCGCTCGCGCGCCGCCACCCCGCTGCCGACACAGCATCTCCTTCCTTTCTGGTGACCTCACTCACTCGCAGGAACACAACAACCCTCAAGGGAATTGTTATTTAACTGCGATATTCTGTGAGGTGGAGGTACATTCCCCAGTCGGGTAGCTTACAATTACGCTCCCTACCTCTCATTAAACGCATTCACCAGCATATTATATTTATTATACTAGCTGGCCCGGCGAACTTCGTACCGCCTAATTGTCAATGAATGTCGTGGTATACATATTAGTTGAACAAAATTTATGATGTCTTGAAATTAATATAATGAATAATAGAAAATAATAGAGAAGCACGATGGCGTCATTGCGCGTGTCAGTCTAATTGTACACGCAAGTTAGGCAACGTCAACCGTAGCCTGTCCATGGATGAGTTTATATTATCTCGAGCTCCTCCGTGCTTCGGAAGGTACGTTAATCCATCGGTCCCGGTTGTAATCATTAGATTAACTCGAGGTCCTCCGTGCTTCGGAGGGCACGTTAATCCGTCGGTCCCGGTTGTTATCATTAGATTATCTCGAGCTCCTCCGTGCTTCGGAAGGCACGTAAGACGTCGGTCCCGGTTGTTATCATTAGATTATCTCGAGCTCCTCTGTGCTTCGGAAGGCACGTAAGCCGTCGGTCCCGGTTGTTATCATTAGATTATCTCGAGCTCCTCCGTGCTTCGGAAGGCACGTAAGACGTCGGTCCCGGTTGTTATCATTAGATGGCAGTCGTTAAGCCAAGTGGCCTTTAGGCGGCTTGAAATTACTGGCGTCCGCCAACTCACAGTTGAGCAGCGTGGTGGAGTATGCTCGAAACATATTCAGTTGAAGGAAGACCCGTATTTAATATTACCCAGCAGTGGGTAAATATTACCCAGCAGTGGGTAAATATTAAGTTCAGTATTTTACTATGTCACAAAATAAAGTACCATGACACTTGACAACCAATTAATATTCATTTTTCAAAACAACAACGGACAACTTTCGCGACTTAAAAGTTAGACCAATCGATTTGACATTTAATTGAAAATCAATAAATATCCCAATCCGTTTTCAAATTTAATTTTTCGACAATTTTGTCAATGTTTTAATACTTATTATCCTATACCCACATTTCTGAACGCACGCATACATTTGACGTACGCACGTTAACGTCACGTTTGACAGGTCCGACATCCACGAACATTTTGTATGGAAGAATGATTTTTCTTTTATTTTATTTTTTTCGTAAATTTTCCAATGTTTTTAATAGTTATTCTGCTATTCTGGACGGAGACAAATCCAACAAATCAAAAACCATGGCAATCGGTCCAGCCGTTCTCGAGTTATAAGTGTTGTAACAAACACGACTTTCTTTTATATATATAGATTTTATACTAAAATACTTCTTTTTAAATTTGTAAATACATACATGTAATACATAGAAAACACCCAGACCAAGACAAACAGACATATTCATGTTTCACAAATATTTGTCTTGTGCGGGGATAGAACCCGCGACCCCGGATTCTAAGGTGAACATTGTTAGCCATTTAACCACCGGGCTCGTCAAATCAATGCAGCTTTAGTAGGCATAATAAAAAAAAATGTTCTTGGACAAAATACACAGCGCCATCTAGTCCCAAACTATGCAAACCTTGTAGTATAGAACTGATAAATGAACTCAAATGCACTTTTTTTTAAAATACATACAGTATTCTGAAATAAATACGACATGGCAGCCTTCAAGAACAGAGTCAATTTTTCCCTTAAAAAGGCTGGCAACGGATTGCCGATTTTGGGCTGTGGTGATTACTTCCCATTAGGTTACCAACATGTTCGCTTGCCCCCTTCACATAAAAAAACTACTGGTATCACTACTCGGTATTTGCATCCACAGGCTACAATGAATGCTTACTAACAAGCAGGTCGTATGCTCGTTTCTCATCCTCGTGGTATAGAAGGACCACACTTCAATTTTATATTTTACTAGCTGTTACCCGCGGCTTCGCCCGCGTAGTCCAGGGGTGCAGGATTATCCGCTGGGCCAATCTAAAGATTGTCAGAAAATTTCGTTGAAATCGGTCCAGCCGTTTCGGAGTCTATACGGGACATACATACATACTTTCTCTTTTATAGGTATAGATAGATATGTGTTGATTGAAGCATTCTACGGCGTCTGTCTGTGAAACAAATTATTCACAATCTATCATCATACCTCGGACTGGGAACTCTTTGATGGTGTGTTGGACTGGGTAGGTACAGTGCTTTGATGTCTCTCTGCACGTCTTGGTAGAAGGCCGCCTCCCAAAACTGCTGACTGGTCCATACTTGATGCTCCTGTAACGTAATTATGAACATTTTAACCGATTTATGAACGGTATTATGCAAAGATAACATATCATTCGTATTTAACGACTCCAAAAAATTCGTTCTCAATTCGGCTGTATTTTTATTTAATGTTTGTTACTTAATAACTCCGTGATTTATAATATATATATAAAACTTACTACATTACACAAACCTGTATGCACATGTACGCGTACTGTATAACTCCTGTGCACAATTTGCGGCAGTAGGCAGTGGCCAGCGGTAGCATTGCCGCCGCTATCGAATGTTCGTCCAACGGCGAAGAAGACTGCAGCGCGCAGTTCATTAGTCTGAAAACAACATAAATATAAATTTATTT
The DNA here is from genome assembly GCA_937001555.2 of Hypsopygia costalis. NCBI lineage: Eukaryota > Metazoa > Arthropoda > Insecta > Lepidoptera > Pyralidae > Hypsopygia > Hypsopygia costalis. Next base: position 6,701,695 of record OW443344.2, on the reverse strand, counting down.
CAGTAATTTTCATATCGATAAGATTACATCAAAAAGTGTCAAGAAAGTATTTCACATGTACTAGTATGACGGGATATTTAGCCAAGTTATGTGAAGTAAAATAAATATATCTATATGTTATGGTCAATGTCATATATTAGTTATTATTCATAATACTTGGTCAAAGTGATAAATCATGTTTTGGTTAGATTTGAGTTGATTTTTAGTTAGGTTAGGGTTTTCTTGTGCCCTGTCACCGGAAATAGGGCTCCGCGCGCGGAGCTCCGTCAACCTAGATGATGAACAATATGGTGCCAAGTAAGCTTAATTATTAATAATTGACAATTTATTACATTGACTGTAACATATATAAAACTTTGTTATGCCATAAAGAGTACTAAATTAGAAATTACGTACACTTGGTTTTAGAAATAAATGTGAACCATCAAGTACAGGTCGCGCGGTGGTTTAAGATCGCTCGGCAAAAGTAGAAGGGGTATGCGCAGTGTTCATTTCCTAGGTCTATTTGGCTAGGCAGAGGAGTGAGGGGGGCCGGCGCGACAATACCGACGCGTAATTGGTTGATCAGTCGCACTTTACCTCCCCACCCTGCGTCCGCGCGTCTCGTGTCTCTTGGGTACTGTTGCGTACAAATTGTTTTTCGTATTTAGTACATCGTAGTGAAAAAAACGCCTAAAAATAAAGTTTTAACACGGCAAGCCAGGAAAATGGTTTACGACGTGAATGCATGCCTTCAGATATGTGGTGCTCCTGTTTTAAAAAATGGTTCGATCGCATAAAAAATGTTTAAAATGTAAAGGAGAGTATTTTGAAAAGCAATAAACATAATATTTTGATTATAACATGTTTTTTTAAGTTCATTGTTTTTTTAAGTTACGCAAAACTTTTAGTGTGACCTACGTATATTATTAACTAAAACTTACTTTTGTTTTTATTTTTCTTAATATACTAGCAAAAAATCACAAGCAAAAACTAGTGTTATTTTAGTTATGTTAAGTTACTAAGGATGAAAAAAGAAAATAAGAAAAAAAAAATATTTTTTCTTAGTAATTTTGTGTGCGATTGTACACATGCGCCAATTGCCCCTACTATTTTTACCGAGCGATCTTAAACCACTGCGCGACCTGTATATATAAATTTTAATACAAATTTTCTGACTACTTCATTACAGCATATCACCATCCACATATCGATCATAACATTCCATTCCAGATAAGTTGACAGATGAACAACACGGATGTCAGTGCTAACATCTCCGCTACAAGTGTTGATAGGATCAAACGGCCCTATGTCATGACACGCACTATATTTAACAGACACGCTGCAGCAGTAGTTCATAGTGACGGTCAGTTATTATGATGAACATGTTGAAATCAGTCATACTACTAATTTGTGTTGGCCTCGTGTGGAGTATGGAGGATAAAAATATTGTAAGGTTTTTTTAATTTAGTTTTATGGAGAAATAGTTAAATGGGAACAAATCAAGATGAGTGTAATAACAAATTATTTACATATTAGTATACATCACTCCTTAAGCCAGGGATTCTCAACCTTTATTTTGCCAAGCCTCCCCGAACCAAAAATAATATTTTCATTTAAGTTTTTTTTGCAAGCGGGAAGGTGGGGTGGGGATGTACGTCACACGTCGTGTTGTGACTTGTCGAAACCTCTATAGCAGCGATAGAATTACAATTCGGAACAGTTAATTTACCTGCTCATTTATTAGATTTTTTTTCGGAAATGTAAACGCACCTATTACACCCTCCCTGACATTTCTCTAAGCCCTCCAAGAGAGGGGGGGGGGGGGGGGGGCGTGTTTTCTTATGACGTAATCACGTAATATTATAGTCCGTATATATCCAAGAAATCGAAAGTCAAAATAATCAATGGTTATCATATACAGGTGGATGGCAGCTGGCGAGTGCTGAATATAAAAAAATGCGACGACTATGAAAAGTTCCCGATCCAATTCGACGTGAGACGCAGGAAATGTGATCGCACAACGGACTGCTTCGACGCAGATGTGCTCCTTGAGGAACCTATAGACGAAGGTTTGAGCGTAAGTTTTTTTATATCATTTTATCCATTAAGAGCCCTATTACATTTGCACGCTGACGAGTTCTCGCGCAGTACTAAACCCGCGAAGGCCGCCGGTGCATCATTTTTTGTAGTAATTTTGAAGTTATATATATCGTTTTTATTGAAATAAGATAATAAATTCATGCTACAAAGTTTATTCATTATGAAGTAACAATTATTCTCGTATAAATTTTGCTCAATAATATTATCGTATTATTCGAGAAATTAACAGTTTAATTAAAGTGATTTTCAAAGTTTTTTTGGTTATAAGAATGTTTTTTTTTTCTATATTAAATCAATGATATTTCAAATTTCTGAGGCCGCTATGAACTATACGACTATATAAGAAATAACATTATATTTTTTTTTTATTTCATTTGTTTGAAACAGTAGTACAATCCAGGAGCTCAAAAAAGTGAATATGCGCATTTTATGAAAATCTTTCTCTGCAATTTTGGGATTAATTAAAAAGTTAAGCACAATTTACAAAAAGCGAGGCCGCTATCAACTAAGCCAATAGCTATTCTGTACTATTCAATAAGTCAACATTGTTAATATATTTTTGCTTCCGAGATCAAGAACGCCAAAATTGGCTATTTTACGCAAAAATCACAGTCGATATGTAATATGGCTCTTAAGTCTGGATTCAGACATTTCCGTGGACATTGTACAGCAGTGGTTCACAACCTTTTTAGGGTTCTGTACCCAAAGGGTAAAAAGGAACCCTATTACTAAGACTCCGCTGTCCGTCCGTCCGTATGTCACCAGGCTGTATCTCATGAACCGCGATAGTTAGACAGTTAAAATTTTCACAGGTGATGTATTTCTTTTGCCGCTATAACAACAAATACAAAAAACCAGAATAAAATAAATGGTTGAAATACTCACACAATATTTAGTTATAATGATACTGAACAATTCGTGCCCGAGTCCGACTCGCACTTAGCCGGTTTTTTTTTGTTCTCGGACCACGAGGTTTGTTAAGGCAGGCGGGGGCTGCACTGCCTCAGCGCCTCCGGGCTTACAAAAACACTCTAGTATCGATCCGACAAGTCTACGTGAAGTCGGGGTTGGCAATATTTTTCTTATATTATCGCGTGCAGGGTCCCCAACTGTCATATAAATCCATTATTTTATAACTCGTGATTTGAGTATTTACCATAATAGTGCTCAATCTCTTACAAATTTGTATCACGGGTCATAATTTACTTCTCACGGACCACTGGTGGTTCTTTTTTATATATACAACTAGAGTGGAAAACAAGCTTACGGCCCGCCTGATGGAAAGCAGCTACCGCAGCCTATGAACGCTTGAAACACCAGGGACATCACACGCGCGTTGCCGACCCTGTAAAAACCTCTTCACGCCCTTTTTGAAGAACCCCATGCTGTAGTCTCCTGGGAAAACCTCGACAGGCAGTTCATTCCACAGCTTGACAGTACGCGGGAGAAAACTTCTCTGGAACCGCACAGCACGCGACCACTTAGGCTCCAATGTGTGAGGATGAATTCCCTGTCGATGGCCATCTGCTCCGCGGACCACCGGTTGAAAACCTCCGCTGTACAGTAATAATGTTCGTCCATCCTATTTTTCAGTTATAATCAAATGCCATTTTGTTAAATTTTACAGAAAAACAAACGAGAATGCTTGGTGCGAGTTTTTTGATCGCGTACGGTCATGACAATGTAAACAACCCGACCAAATAGACAAGAACTCTCATTTTGTGAATTTATAAGCCGCGTGTTTACTTATTTAAATTAGCCGGGTTGCTCACTTCAAAATGTGAGCAAGTAAGCCATATTATTTTGATATGTAACGTGTCTTCTAAATTCCCAAAATGCGAGTTCAGCCGTTTAGATCACTGGACCTCTCAGCTATCGCTAGGTTTCAGCAATCAGCTCTATAAATAGAATTATTTACAGATCCGCTGTTTCCCGTGTAAAAACGTTGACGGCGGTTGCAAGCAATATCAGGAGATAAATGACCCTAATTTTGTCCAATTCTGCAAGAAATATGCTGATGGCAACGCCAAGAAAGCACTGGAGATGATGGGTGTCTATCCTCCAGACTTTCCACTTCAAGTGGTATGTATACTATGTACTATATTATCATTTTAGTCTCCACTACAGGAGCAGGAGTCAGCAGGACCCTCTCTCGTCCGTGCCAGACAGAAGGAGGATTTGGCCTACACTCCCTACGCCGGCCAGACGGGTTGGGGAGGCCTGATCAATGTTTTATAATGTATTTCCCTTAGTCGCCTTGTACGAAATCCACGGGAAGAGACAGAGTGATTCTATTCTAGTCTGCCGGACACCACACGGCCAAGATATTTTTTTTTCATAGGAATATTTGCCGTAGGAGTTTAAATGGCATCGGCATCAAGCCATAGTTATTTAGTTATTTTTGTTTAGAGCATACTCCACCACGCCGCTCAACCCTAGAATCTCCCTAGCTACGTCAATACTCACCGCTCTACCCTAGAATCTCCCTAGCTACGTGAATACTCACCGCTCTACCCTAGAATCACCCTAGCTACGTGAATACTCACCGCTCTATGCTAGAATATCCCTAGCTACGTCAATACTCACCGCTCTATTCTAGAATGTCCCTAGCTACGTCAATACTCACCGCGCTACCCTAGAATCTCCCTAATTACGTCAATACTCACCGCTCTACCCTAGAATCTCCCTAGCTACGTCAATACTCACCGCTCTACCCTAGAATCTCCCTAGCTACGTCAATACTCACCGCGCTACCCTAGAATCACCCTAGCTACGTGAATACTCATCGCTCTACCCTAGAATGTCCCTAGCTACGTCAATACTCACCGCGCTACCCTAGAATCTCCCTAGCTACGTCAATACTCACCGCGCTACCCTAGAATCACCCTAGCTACGTGAATACTCACCGCTCTACCCTAGAATGTCCCTAGCTACGTCAATACTCACCGCTCTACCCTAGAATGTCCCTAGCTACATCAATACTCACCGCGCTACCCTAGAATCACCCTAGCTACGTGAATACTCACCGCTCTACCCTAGAATGTCCCTAGCTACGTCAATACTCACCGCGCTACCCTAGAATCTCCCTAGCTACGTCAATACTCACCGCTCTACCCTAGAATCTCCCTAGCTACGTCAATACTCACCGCTCTACCCTAGAATCTCCCTAGTTACGTCAATACTCACCGCGCTACCCTAGAATCTCCCTAGCTACGTCAATACTCACCGCGCTACCCTAGAATGTCCCTAGCTACGTCAATACTCACCGCGCTACCCTAGAATGTCCCTAGCTACGTCAATACTCACCGCTCTACCCTAGAATGTCCCTAGCTACGTCAATACTCACCGCTCTACCCTAGAATGTCCCTAGCTACATCAATACTCACCGCGCTACCCTAGAATGTCCCTAGCTACATCAATACTCACCGCGCTACCCTAGAATCACCCTAGCTACGTGAATACTCACCGCTCTACCCTAGAATGTCCCTAGCTACGTCAATACTCACCGCGCTACCCTAGAATCTCCCTAGCTACGTCAATACTCACCGCTCTACCCTAGAATCTCCCTAGCTACGTCAATACTCACCGCTCTACCCTAGAATCTCCCTAGCTACGTCAATACTCACCGCTCTACCCTAGAATCTCCCTAGCTACGTCAATACTCACCGCGCTACCCTAGAATCTCCCTAGCTACGTCAATACTCACCGCGCTACCCTAGAATGTCCCTAGCTACGTCAATACTCACCGCGCTACCCTAGAATCTCCCTAGCTACGTCAATATTCACCGCGCTACTCTAGAATCTCCCTAGCTACGTCAATACTCACCGCGCTACCCTAGAATGTCCCTAGCTACGTCAATACTCACCGCTCTACCCTAGAATCTCCCTAGCTACATCAATACTCACCGCTCTACCCTAGAATCTCCCTAGCTACACCAATAGTCACCGAGCTACCCTAGAATCTCCCTAGTTACGTCAATAGTCACCGCTCTACCCTAGAATCTCTCTAGCTACGTCAATACTCACCTCTCTACCTTATAATCTCCCTAGCTACGTCTATAGTCACCGCTCTACCCTAGAATCTCCCTAGCTACGTCAATACTCACCGCTCTACTATATTTGTGTTGGGCGTATTGAATATGAACACACACTATTTTCAACTCCGTATAATGTCTTATCACAATAATATTATACAGTTCAGAAGTACGTACAATGAAGAGAAACACTAAGAAACACAGTACATATACAGGAAGAATAAATACGAAAACAAAGGAATATAAAAGACGAAAAGTATTAGGCGCGCGCGAGTTCAACAGCTGAACGTTATTAACAATTTTCTGTGCGCGCGGTAGATGTAAATCGCGGTGGTGCCCTGCGACGCATCGTAGAATTTATGGTGCACTGCGACGAAACATTTGACCAACTGCGATGCGTAAGGTGGTGTTCTGATATTGACAGTGTTAACTGCCACACTACCCTAGAATCTCCCTAGCTACGTCAATACTCACCGCTCACTGTTATGACAACTGTACGTTTGTATTTAACACAGGGCGAGTACTCAATTCGTGAGTTCAAGTTCGACTACTGCGAGCTACCAAAATCAGGGCCTGAGGGGTCCTACTCTGTGGACTGCTTACTCTACAAGGATGACGAGGAGCGCGCCTGTTTACATCTGGACTTGATATTTAGAGAGGAGTTGGACGATTGTAACTAAGATTTTAACAAAGGAATAATAAAATAAATAATATAACGTAGAACAGCAATTGTTTCTTCATGTATTTAATTTTTACATAATAAACTGTATGTATAATTTCATTCGGAACTACAAAATCAACAAAAAAGTGTTGTTTTTTTTTTAATAAATGTCTTTTTTTCACTGAAACCAAAGATCTAAACTTTAAATCTAAAGATCGGTCTTCAGAATAATTGTTTGAGTGAAAAAAGAGACTTTTTGACGGTGATATCATTATATCGAAATATGTACCGTTTTTGCACTAAAATAATGATTTTAGTGCAAAAACGGTACATATTTCGTCGCTTGACAAAATCATACAACTTGTCTTAATGGTACTTTGTTACTAATTATTCCCCCGTTTTTCCGTGGTCCTACTAATTTGTTCTATTATTAGGACTACGAGGGAGACCATTTCTGTCTGTCCTATTAAATGTAGATTAAAAAAAATCAACCTCTATGTTTTTAATAACTTTAATACTTAACTATCAAAAATCCAGAGCATATAGACCGTGATGATTGTATATTAAAATACCAGTTAGAATTAATTCACGTTGATATAACAGCTGGGTACTTTTTAGACAAAATAGGGCTGACCATCTTTTGTTTATTATATTTTACTAGCTGAGCAGACAGACGTTGTCCTATCTATATATGAGTCTATAACTATGAATCATCATCATCATCTCAGCCATTGAAAGTTCACTGCTGGACATAGGCCTCCCCTCTAGATCTCCAATAAGACCGGTTGGAAGCGGCTTGCATCCAGCGCGATCCTACGGTCTTAATGAGGTCGTCTTACGATTATGGGCAAATCCTCCCCAATTAAAACTCTAACTATGAATATTAAATTAGAATTGGTGTAATCTGTATTATAAAGAAATAAATAATAAATAAATATTTTTGGACAATTTACACAGCGCCATCTAGTCCCAAATTAAGCGAGCAAAGCTTGTGTTATGGGTAGTAGACAACTGATAAATGTAAATACCTAAATACATTTTTTTTGTAAATACATACTTATAATACACAGAATGTATTTATTTTAAAAATAATCTCGATTTCCCTTTTACACGGAATTAATTATTTATCAATATAAATAAAATAATAATAAATAAATAAATATTGACAAATTACACAGCGCCATCTAGCCCCAAAGTAAGCGAAGCTTGTGTTATGGGTACTAGACAACTGATAAACATACGTATATACATTTTTTTTTATAAATACATACTTATGATACATAGAAAACACCCAGATCAAGACAAACAGACATGTTCATTTCATGCACACAAATGTTTGTCCTATGTAGGAATCGAACCCACGAGCGTTGGTGTCGAAGCCGCGTCATTGACCGCTACGCCACCGAGCTCGTCCAAATATAATTCCGATTGATGCATTTGTACTATATTTGCAGCGCGTCAATCGCGCTAACTGTCAAACGACTGACAGTTTTGTTTTGTCAAACGCTATAACGTTACATTACAAATGTAAATAGTCGTTCAGATTTCTTAACGTTTTTAATTTTCCGCGCAATTTCCTTTTTTTTTTCTTTCATAAAAACCTTCTCCTGACAATAACAAACAGAACAAAAAAAGAATTAGTGAAATCGCTTCAGCCGTTCACGCGTGATGCTGTGACCAAGCTAAATACGGATTCATTTATATATATATATATATATATATATATATATATATAGATTTTGTAGTGTACATATACAGGTAGAATGCCATTAAAGTGGCTACTTATAAATTACTTTAAACTTCTTACAATCATGTTAGTTATACAGGAGGTTGATTTTTAGATTTTACATATAATAGGATAGACAGAAATAGGTTTTCCTTGTGGTTAGGAACTAATAGTACAAATTAGTAGGACCACGAAAAAACAGGAAATTATTCATTGTAATTTGGCACTTCAGAGGTAACATATGGATTTGGTAATGTCTTTATCTTCTCTAGTATGCGACATATGTCTCAACATGCCTGCATGTAATATAGTAATCAATTTTCTTATTCTTTTCGGGAATTTTTATTTTTATTTTAGGTAAATATTTCTTTTATATAACGTATTTGCACGTCTTTTATATATATACTAAGGGCTAATAAAATTAATTATATTAAAATAAATAATAAAAATACATATATTTAGTTTTATTGTGAATGCGGATTTACATTATTATCATACTTATTTAATAAGTAACACATACATCGGTGAGGACTTTGATGGCGTCGTCGCGCGTATCATTTTAATCGAACACACAAATGAAGGACCGTCGACCGTAGCCTGTCCTTGGACGAGATTTTTTAACTCGACTCCCGGCTGTTGTCATTAGTTGATAGTCGTGGCCAAGCCAAGTGGCCTTTAGGCGGCTTGAAAACACTTGCCTCCGCCAATCCGCACTGAGCAGCGTGATGTATGGTATTCGATTGAATGGAGATCCGTAGCCCATCAGTGGGATGAATATGAAAGGTTAAACTGACAAATTCGATGTTCTGTATTTCGCTCTGCTCCGTAATTAAGTTGACTTTTTTTTATACTACGTCGGGTGGCAGATAAGCGTACGGCCCGCTTGATGTGAAGCGGTTACCGTAGCCATATGAACGCTCGCAACATAAAGTATCGCTCGCGCGTCGCCACCCCCGCTGCCAACGCAGCATCCTTCCTTTCTCACTCGCAGGAACACAACAATCCTCAAGGGAATTGTTTTTGAATTTGGGTGCGGTATTCTTACGCTTACAGTTACGCTCCCTACCTCTCTTTTCGCCAGAGCTTCGTTTGTCAGTCAGCAGGGTGCACGCATGCAATAAAATTCCAGGTGTATCCACAGTTTGGCGAGTCGTTTGTTACAGTCATATACTGTTTTTTTAACATTCATTTCACGAGTTTTTGATGTTGAAGTGCCGTCAGTTTGGTATCAAGGTATTAGGACACTCATTTAATGTAGATGGCAGAACATACTGTTTGTCATCTCATCGATCGCTAATAGTCGCTGTACTCCCGTCCTCGGTCTCACACGCACATTGTACTATTTCAATGCATCGATCAACACTATGATAAGAATCACAGTGTCGCGTGTCTATGTTCGTGTTTTGATATAAATCTATGGTTTGACATTGAAACTATTGTAGCGAGAAACGTCATAATTGGACCGTGGCTTCCTTTTGTGATGTATTGGTCCACTAAGAAGGGATTTTGCGAAATTCACCCCCTAAAGGGGTAAATAGGGGGTATCAACATTTGTATGTAACTTTTTTGTTTGTGGTCAGATCTGTTTAGAATTTCATGATATTGCTCTTTGACATAAGTTAATAAAACTCTAATTCAATATTTTCTAAAATTCGATCTCTTATGAGGTAAAAAGGGGTATTAAACTTTGTATGAGGAAAAAATATTAAATGGGCATTCCGGCTTGGAACTTTGTAAATGTAGTCCTAAAAGAAAATAAGTAAACACGTAATTCACGATTTTTCGATATTCAACCCCTAACAGGGGTATGAATGAATTTCAGACATCTACGCGTACGAAGTCGCGGGCAAAGGTTAATATATATACATATAATAGACCAGTGTTTCCCAATTAGTGGTACGTGTACCCATAGAGGTATCGAGATTACATCAAGGCAAGGCAAGGCGCAGCAATCTCTTAACTAAAATATTAAATCCTTAAAAAACAATAATGCAATAACAATTGCCAAAAAATATCCAATTTAATTAAACGATCAGTAGGTAAGTCAAGCGTATGCATCGAGCGCTTTAGTGTGTCATTAGAATGTCTTTTGATAATAATAAATATAAAATACACCTGATTTGATTTTTTATTTAACGTCCCTGCAATAAGGGGTACGCAAGTTTGAGGTCTTTCTTGAAGTGGTACGTAGAAAAAACTAATTGGGAACCGCTGTAATAGACTAATAGAACGAATCCTTCATTCGCAGTTCACGTGCCCTCGGAAGTACAATTGGACCATGTTATGCAGAATAGATCCAAGCAACATTTAGTTACCTTAAAGTTAAAGCTATTTAAAGTTTCCTATTAAGCCTATAAAAATAGCACGCAGTAAAGTTTTGGGAAGCATATATCATCAAACTGTTAGAATCAGATGCGAATATATAAACAAATAAATAAATAAATATTGTCAGACAAATTACACAGCGCCATCTAGCCCCAAAGTAACCGAAGCTTGTGTTATGAATGTATACTAGACAACTGATAAACATACGTAAATACACTTTTTTTTTTTGTAAATACATACTTATGATACATAGAAAACGCCCAGACTAAGACAAACAGACATGTTCGTGCACACAAATGTTTGTCCTATGTGGGAATCGAACCCACGAGCGTTGGTGTCGAAGCCGCGTCATTGACCGCTACGCCACCGAGCTCGTCAAATCGTCAAAATATAAAACTCGGTTTGAAGTTTCTCGCTATGTATATCTCTTAATTTGGCATAGTTTATCGGTTGGATATATTCTGCATAACAGCGTTACAAACAATTACGATCTATCCTTGTACCAACAATAAATAAACTGCGAATAGTGATTAAGTTAGTGCAATATTTACTGTCGTAGAACCGTTATTTTTTATGGCATTTGAGTTAACAATTAAAAAAATCTTATTATTTGATTTAATAAAGAAATTGAATGCAGACGATCTCAGAGTACTCATTGAGATACACACATTCCCGTTTTCTCCCATTCATTATTGAGAGTTGGGAGAAAATTGATTTTAAATGTGACAGTACATAAGTGTTACTTATTTATTGTGTATGTATTTATTACAAATTCCAGCAAGGCAGCGACTATCTACAACAGGGCTGTCCAAGGCACGGCCCGCGGGTCGCATGCGGCCCTCGGCTTATATTTGTGCGGCCCGTGACGTGTTTTTCATTTACCGGTTTTTATACAGTTTTTTACCGCTATAGGTTTTGTTCAACAAAAGTGACTGAATTATATATTTTAAGAAAAGTTAAAGTTTTATAACTAACTAGTTATAACTAAGCTTAAACTTTCGGTGTAGGTAGTAAAAATGTCAAGTAGGTATTTGTTTCTGCGCCCCGCTAATCTGTTTAGTAATTTGTAATGGCCCGGTATTGTATATGGTTTGGACAGCCCTGATCTACAAGAAATGAATTAACCTACACAAGTTATTGAAAAATGAGTTTCCACAATTTCTGTGTTTTGTTTTTTAAACTAATGTTTACGTTATAATTAAAAAGTTAAATCAAATTAAAAATAAACCCTGTACTGAGAACGTACCCCCCAGTTACAGGTTAATCGTTGCGCGTGGCAGTCTAATGGATCACGCAAGATAAGCAACCTTGACTGTAGCCTGCCTATGGATGGGGTTATGTATATCGAGCTCGTTCGTTGTTCGACTGGCACGTTAAGCTGTAATTCACAACTGTTATCAATGGGACTTGTCAAACCAAGTCAGTAGCCTATGGACGGCTTTGATCATTAGACAGCGTGGTGAGGTAAAGTCCTGAGCTCCTTTTACTGAGGATAAACCCAGTACGTATGAACCCCTAGAAGTGAAATTAATGTGGTTTGATGCAGTAACGAGAGCACGCGAAAAGCTTTCGAATTTGTAACCTCACAATACTTAATTCACAAACCATCTACCCTACAAGACTTGCAATGTTAATAAAGTTCAAAGAGAATTATTCTTTAAAGGACAACGGAATGCGACGAAGGGCCTGGGCCGGGTGAAGGCTGGGAGTGGAAGCGGGCGGGGGCCTGGTACAATACTGACCTGACAACCAGGTCGAACTGGTGGTGGTGCAGCAGGTGTTTGTTGCTGGGCAGACGGGCGGCCAGATCTCTTACGAGCGCGGCGCGGGCGGGCGGCGCGCGCAGAGCTCGCAGCACGGCCGGGAATGACTTGCGAGCGTCCGCGTATCGACTCTCGAAGATTGCTGCTATACAAGCCCGGAGCACCTGCGTGCAACGGTTTCATTTCTTGTCAAAATGCGTTTTGCTGGTCGCTTAAGTACTTTTGAAAGCCACCTTTTAAGGCTTTCAAAAGTACTCAAGCGACCAGCAAAACGCATTTTGATGGACGACATACCTAGACAAAAAATGACAGAGAATATTAGACAGGCTAAATGATTAAGGAATATGTTAAATAAAATAGGGCCCAAGTGCGAACCTTGTGGAATGCCCGACTTATTTTTTTTGTAAATTTGTAACAAAATCATTTGTGGTAACAGAGAATGTACGATTATTTAGACGGGACGTTATCAAATTCTGTAATACATCTGATATACCATAAGTAACTAATTATGCAGCAAAATATTATGTACCACTCGATCGAAAGCCTAACTAAAATCTGTCCATCACATCGACACATAGATAGACTGGCTTATTATTAACTGTAAGGCGGTTCTATTTGAGGATCGTATTGAGTGTGAAGACTTACCTCGAGCCGCCTGGCGGAGTTGGTGAGCAGCATGTGGTCGTGGTCGGGCGCGCCGAGCGGCGGCGCGGCCGGCGGCACGATGCGCGCCGCGGGGCTGCGCACCGACAGCGGCCTGCGCAGGGGGCTAATGATACATTCGAGTTTGTCACACCGGTCGCAGCTAACTAAACTAACGGAATAAGCAGATGGAATAAGATGCATACTCATTTTAAATTTTATATCAAGGTACAATAAGTTACTTTTTGGTGGTGTAAATAATTTGTCATCTTCGTATGAATGCTGCTAATTAACCAACGAGGGTCTGGAAAAAGAGAGGAAGTTTCAATACAATGTTAAACTACCTGACTGGGGAAGTATCTCCACCTCACAGAAGACCGCACATAAAATAAACATTTCTTATAGGTCTATTCAGGTTGTTATGTTCCCTTTTTTCCAATATTTCGAAAATAATAAAATTTAGATTCTTTAATGATATTTTGTCGAGCTGAAGTGTACGATCAGTAAAAAAACTGGTCGACCAGTTTTGATAAATCTTCCTAACAAAAAAAATGTCGCTAACGTTGACTTTCTATTCTTTTTGAGAACGAGAATAGCCATGTGATCAATGAAATGAGAGAGGCCGTCCACGCGCGCGGCGTCCAGCGCCGGCAGCGGCGGCCGGTGATGTCTGCCGGGACGTGTGTGAGTGTCGTGTGTGTGTGACGTACTTGTTCCCGTGCCGCGCCAGCCCGTCCCGCACGAGGCCGGCCACGCGCGCGGCGTCCAGCGCCGGCAGCGGCGGCCGGTGATGTCTGCCGGGACGTGTGTGAGTGTCGTGTGTGTGTGACGTACTTGTTCCCGTGCCGCGCCAGCCCGTCCCGCACGAGGCCGGCCACGCGCGCGGCGTCCAGCGCCGGCAGCGGCGGCCGGTGATGTCTGCCGGGACGTGTGTGAGTGTCGTGTGTGTGTGACGTACTTGTTCCCGTGCCGCGCCAGCCCGTCCCGCACGAGGCCGGCCACGCGCGCGGCGTCCAGCGCCGGCAGCGGCGGCCGGTGATGTCTGCCGGGACGTGTGTGAGTGTCGTGTGTGTGTGACGTACTTGTTCCCGTGCCGCGCCAGCCCGTCCCGCACGAGGCCGGCCACGCGCGCGGCGTCCAGCGCCGGCAGCGGCGGCCGGTGATGTCTGCCGGGACGTGTGTGAGTGTCGTGTGTGTGTGACGTACTTGTTCCCGTGCCGCGCCAGCCCGTCCCGCACGAGGCCGGCCACGCGCGCGGCGTCCAGCGCCGGCAGCGGCGGCCGGTGATGTCTGCCGGGACGTGTGTGAGTGTCGTGTGTGTGTGACGTACTTGTTCCCGTGCCGCGCCAGCCCGTCCCGCACGAGGCCGGCCACGCGCGCGGCGTCCAGCGCCGGCAGCGGCGGCCGGTGATGTCTGCCGGGACGTGTGTGAGTGTCGTGTGTGTGTGACGTACTTGTTCCCGTGCCGCGCCAGCCCGTCCCGCACGAGGCCGGCCACGCGCGCGGCGTCCAGCGCCGGCAGCGGCGGCCGGTGATGTCTGCCGGGACGTGTGTGAGTGTCGTGTGTGTGTGACGTACTTGTTCCCGTGCCGCGCCAGCCCGTCCCGCACGAGGCCGGCCACGCGCGCGGCGTCCAGCGCCGGCAGCGGCGGCCGGTGATGTCTGCCGGGACGTGTGTGAGTGTCGTGTGTGTGTGACGTACTTGTTCCCGTGCCGCGCCAGCCCGTCCCGCACGAGGCCGGCCACGCGCGCGGCGTCCAGCGCCGGCAGCGGCGGCCGGTGATGTCTGCCGGGACGTGTGTGAGTGTCGTGTGTGTGTGACGTACTTGTTCCCGTGCCGCGCCAGCCCGTCCCGCACGAGGCCGGCCACGCGCGCGGCGTCCAGCGCCGGCAGCGGCGGCCGGTGATGTCTGCCGGGACGTGTGTGAGTGTCGTGTGTGTGTGACGTACTTGTTCCCGTGCCGCGCCAGCCCGTCCCGCACGAGGCCGGCCACGCGCGCGGCGTCCAGCGCCGGCAGCGGCGGCCGGTGATGTCTGCCGGGACGTGTGTGAGTGTCGTGTGTGTGTGACGTACTTGTTCCCGTGCCGCGCCAGCCCGTCCCGCACGAGGCCGGCCACGCGCGCGGCGTCCAGCGCCGGCAGCGGCGGCCGGTGATGTCTGCCGGGACGTGTGTGAGTGTCGTGTGTGTGTGACGTACTTGTTCCCGTGCCGCGCCAGCCCGTCCCGCACGAGGCCGGCCACGCGCGCGGCGTCCAGCGCCGGCAGCGGCGGCCGGTGATGTCTGCCGGGACGTGTGTGAGTGTCGTGTGTGTGTGACGTACTTGTTCCCGTGCCGCGCCAGCCCGTCCCGCACGAGGCCGGCCACGCGCGCGGCGTCCAGCGCCGGCAGCGGCGGCCGGTGATGTCTGCCGGGACGTGTGTGAGTGTCGTGTGTGTGTGACGTACTTGTTCCCGTGCCGCGCCAGCCCGTCCCGCACGAGGCCGGCCACGCGCGCGGCGTCCAGCGCCGGCAGCGGCGGCCGGTGATGTCTGCCGGGACGTGTGTGAGTGTCGTGTGTGTGTGACGTACTTGTTCCCGTGCCGCGCCAGCCCGTCCCGCACGAGGCCGGCCACGCGCGCGGCGTCCAGCGCCGGCAGCGGCGGCCGGTGATGTCTGCCGGGACGTGTGTGAGTGTCGTGTGTGTGTGACGTACTTGTTCCCGTGCCGCGCCAGCCCGTCCCGCACGAGGCCGGCCACGCGCGCGGCGTCCAGCGCCGGCAGCGGCGGCCGGTGATGTCTGCCGGGACGTGTGTGAGTGTCGTGTGTGTGTGACGTACTTGTTCCCGTGCCGCGCCAGCCCGTCCCGCACGAGGCCGGCCACGCGCGCGGCGTCCAGCGCCGGCAGCGGCGGCTGGTGGATGCGCGTCGACGCGCCCTCGGGCGGCCGCAGGATGCGCTGCTGGAACGCCTGCAATACGACCCCGTCTTATACACCGACAAACAATATCTAAACTATTCAACGCACTGTCATCATGTATAGCGCTATTTGACCAACATTTTTTTCAGTTTGATATGTAGGGACGTCTCAATAACCATAGCTGAAAGAATTACTTCGATAGCACAAAAAAATCTCGGGATATATGTTAATTTGAAAATCACAATTTCGGACTTTTCCGAAAGCGCTCCATACAAAAGGTTACAGAGTTGACGTCACAGGTTTGTATTTTGTATGCATCAAATCAGAAATTTGTACGACAGCTATGTTAAATATTACGTTTATGTAATTAGTATCATAATAAAAGTTATAGTATTTTTTATTGCTTCTCAATGGAAATATTATTTTTTAATAATTTCATACTTTTAAAATGGACTTCCCGCCAAACTTTGATCGACGCTAAAATAAGGCGGACGGAACATATTAGAATGAAAGTTTGCAGATCTTTATAGTTTTGTGTATTTTACGATATTGTTAAATAATTTGTACAGTTTTTAAACATTGTCAAATAGCCTATTATTTTAATGTTACGGAAATGTCCTGAGCAAATTCAGTATACGATATCCAGACAGATTAGTGGTTCCAACGTTGAAAACTACACTATGCCACCCTATGGCAATTAGAATATATAATATTCACTATTAATTACCTGTGGATTTGGATTTTCGTTTAGATGCAACTGCATAGCGAGGTCTTGTATGTGCACTAATTCTAACTCTGGATTCAAAGACTCAAGCCTCTGTTGTTCTGGTAGATTCCTGAAAAAGAAAATATTAATAAATAAATAAAAATATCGTCTGTAAAGTCGGTTTACGGACGATAATTTTACGTGATAACGTCATAAGAAAACATCGGCCGATGAAGAGAGATAGATGCGTCACAAGCCGAACGCTAAGGCTTCTCGTGTCCCTTATTATATTTATATATTATATAATACCTTTGTGGTTTTTATTAATGCTGTTTCATTGAACTTGTAATTAATTTTAAGATGATAAATAAAAAAATAAAACAAAATATATATATATCTTGCGCTCTTGATTGCATGCTCGGCTCAGTCGGAACGTAACATGCCTTGTCGTGCGTGCAGCCGGCATTCATCGATTTATAAAACGTTATCTTGTCAATAAGTATATTATTTATAAAATGTGAAAGACGTGTCTGGGCACTCAGACATGTCTTCAAGGGCCCAAATGGCTGAATAAATAATTTCGTTTCATAAATATTAGGTCGGGGAAAAAGTCTTTTCATATTTTATATGAAAATTCAAAACATTTTTTAATAAAGTTTATTTACATTTAACTAAAGTATGTAGGTGCCATTATGTTCGATAACTTTTTGTCATCTTGTAGGTAGAGACATGATCCCATTACTATAGAAATTTTGGGACTTCTGTTCAAAAAACCGCGACAAGTGGTTTTGGCAGTCTTCTCGTGATGTTAACCTGACATTGCCTAAAGAATTCTTAAGAGACCGAAACAGGTGGAAATCAGAAGGTGCAAGGTCAGGACTATACGGCGGATGCATTAACACCTCCCAGTCAAACTCTCTTAATTTTTGCTGAGTGGCTAAAGATGTGTGAGGTTTAGCGTTATCATGATGAAAAATCAAACCCCTTCTATTAATTAATTCCGGCCGCTTTCTCTCAACTTTTTGCTTTAATCTCATCAGTTGTTCACAGTAGAGTTCAGAATCGATAGTCCTGCCTGGCGGTAACAGCTCATAATGAATATCTTCCCTTCCAATCCCACCATACACACAGTATCACCTTGTTGCGGGTTAACCCGGGTTTCGCCAGAGTCTCTGAAGCCTGGCCGGTCTTTGACCACGACCTTTTTATGCACCAAAACTGTTATGTGGTCAATTCCTAGTTCTTCAGCTACGTCGTAACTACTGATATGCCGATCTTGCTCCACTTTTTCAGAAATGGCATCCATTTTATCCGTAACAGGGCGACCAGAGCGACGTGCATCTTTGACATCAAAATTTCCGGATTGAAAACGCTTAAACCAAATTTGTGCTACTCTCACAGACACTGCACTAGGTCCATAATAATCACAAATTTTTTTCGCAGCTTGCATTGAATTTTTACCTTTTTTGTAGTAAAATTTTAAAATGTATCGAATTTCTTCATTAGATTCACTCATCTTGACAGTAAAAAAAACAAATGAAAATCACACATTTACCTAATTTGAATTTGGAATTATCTTTTTTAAAATTTAAACTTTTTATAGATATCAAAACCTGCTAGATACAAATGGTATAACCAAAGAGATTTTATTACAAGTTCATACATACTATAATGCGAAAAGACTTTTTCCCCTACCTATTATTTCATTATTAGTATAATATGCTAATTAACGTAGATAAATTAGTCTGTCTGAAGCTCTTATATTTAGCCTATGTCATCAGCTATATGTACGAATGAAACGTTAATAATTAAAACCTTATAGTAATAGTAAAATCTTATAGTATCAAAAAAAATTCGAGACCTCCATAATGAAACTTCAACGATTCGAGCGAAAGTTCAGATTTTACTTAAAACGTTTTCTTGTGTTTATGACAAAGCCAATGTCAATATTTCATATTTATGGTTTAGACAATAATTTGTTGAATTAATTAGATCAGCTGATTACATTAGTATATAAGGAACAATTGGCGCGAAACTCGTTTGAAAAATGTGGTCATGGACACGGTCGTGTAATGTATGTGAGTATGTTATATGCACTAAAATTATCTCAAAATAGCACCGCTTCACCCTACTCCGCACGCGATGTTCCATAGTCTCTACTTAGCGTAATAATTCTTTGATCCTTCATCTATCCAGTGGTGTAATTGAATTTTGGATGGAGATGATAGATTTGTAGCTGCAACACCAAACTGTATCAGCCAATTCTGGTATCATTCGTCCCTATTGAAGCAATTTTAAAGACGTATTCATAATATTGCTAGATCGCCAGGGCCCTGGCTCTGTTGAAGAACATGCAGTTCAGCAGGTGAACATCGAATGGCCAACAGCCAAGAGCCCTACGCATGGTACACCAATACTGACTGCACGAGCTCGTCCCAGATGTCGGTGGGCCGCCAGGGCGGGCCGCGCTCGGCCACCAGCCCGTTGAAGAACATGGAGTCGAGCAGGCGCAGCGCGAACGGGCACTGCGACAGCCCGCGCCCGCCCAGGAAGCCCAGCTTGTGGAACGTCAGCACGGGGCTCGGGTGGATGCGGATTATCGTCAGGCAGTGTCTGCAATTTATATTTAACAAAATACATGATGGTGTCCTTACATGATGGTGTCAACAACTATCAATTTGTCTATGGTTTTCTCTACGCATAAAATTTTGAGGTGTAGTAGTTCATTAACATCTTTGAACCAAAGCCAAGCATCCTGCTGACTGACAAAACGAGGCTCTGGCGAAAAGAGAGGTATGGACATAGCTTATTTTTTAAGATGGAAAAGTATCTCCACCTCACAGAAAAACGCAGCCAAATAAGAATTCCCTTGAGAGTTGTTGTGTTCCTGCGAGAGAGTTAAGTCACCAGGATAAAAGAAAGGAAGCAGTATAGACTGGCAACGGATCGGCGACCCCTTGGTGTTGCTGATCTCTATGGGCGGTGGTGATTGCTTTCCATCGGGTGACCCATATGCTCGTTTGCCCTTTTTCAAGCGACTTTTCAATTTGGTTTCAACCAGGGGGTCCCTATCGCCTAAGCTAAAGCCGATTCTGTTTGAATATTTTGATTACAAAAATATGAGTTAAGTTTAAGTTAATGGCAGACCTCTCCACCTTCGTCGGTAGAGCTCTAGGGTTTTCCACCAGCTAAGCTTAACACATTTATCACCAATCTAAGCAGAAATTAGATTTTCGCATTCAAAAAAGCCGACGGTAATCGACTTCAGCTTCGGCCGTAGGGGCCAGGGTCCATTTGACATTGGATTTAAACTCACGATTGCTCCCAAAGTCATATTTTAAAGTTTAGCTTACCTATAACCCTGGAGTAGTTTCCCCAGCGTCCTCATGAACACAGCTCTGATCTCCTTATCCAACATATGTGGTGGAGAAGACGTCGGTGGAGGTGGAGCGAAGGCCGAGTCAGCCGACCGGAGTTCTGGCTGCAGGACCAGAGCCAGTGAGTCCTGAAGAGATGACAGGAGCTTGCCTTCGGGTCGGGGGATGTTCACGCCGGCAGGTATGTGTAGCGAGCCGACGTCTAAATCCGCCACTATGACGTCCAACTGAAATTACAAGTTAGTAATGTAGACTTAATGTAAAAACGATTTAAAAACAACCAAAATAAATAATAATTCCAAGAGGAGCTCGATGGCAGTCTAATCGATCACGCAAGTTAAGCAAAGTCGATTGTAGCCTATCCATGGATGGGTTATTTATCTCGAGCTCCTCCGTGCATCATGAGGGCACGTTAAGCCGGTCCCGGCTGTTGTCCACCAGCTTACTCCCCAACTCCAACTAAACTTCTTTAGCCCTACTAACTCATATCACCCTCTCAACTTCCGCTCGCCGTTTCCGTAACGCTCTCGTCACCCATTCACCAGCTTACTCCCCAACTCCAGCGTGCGCAAAGAAGTTTCACTTCAAAAAAATGTTTTATAATCTGTTGGGACTGAACCACTCACCAATTCGGAAACTTCCTCCTTCAAACTGGAATGTACTCCGATGAGAAAGGGCGTGGGCGTGGCCAGCACCTCGGCCAGGCCGGCGGGCAGCAGCGGTATGTAGACGTGCGCGTATCTGAAGGGGAACATGAGCGCGGCCAGCGCGCGGCACGCCGCCGCCAGCCGCGCCGCCGCCAGCGACACCAGCAGCACCTTGTGCTCGCTCATCACGGCGCACCACAGCGTCACCGAGTTGTGGATGCCTGCGACGAGAGGTCACGCATGGATGAGCCTTATTTGGTTGCAATGAGGGAGAGTTACCGGGCGTTTAGGCGATTCTGCAATCTGTTCCGACTCAATGTACCTTCACTTCACAGAATACTGCAGCCAAATAACAATTCCCTTGAGGGTTTTTGTGTTTTTGCGAGTGAATGAGGTCACCAGAAAGAAAGGACCTCAATATGTCCTTTTCCCATAATGACCCTTTCTCAAATAGAAAACCTGGAACTTCATTGTTCATTGCATTTTTGGTGGTAGCTTATATACGATAAGCCATCGCTGAGTCTCCTGTGTAGCCAGGATTAAATACTGCTTTTAATCCTGGCTACACAGGAGACACAGCAATGACATATCGTATATAACAGTCCCATTTACACGCGGCGAGTGAACTTGGTGTTCAAATTGCAATGTCATCTCTAACACAGTGATTCATAGATCTGACTAGATATGATGCTAGTTTGACCGTACCTAGGTGTTTCATATGCATTTTGTTTTACTAAGAAATTTAATTAGGTGAACCCATCTACTTTGAGAGCGACCAAGGGATAAATTGCCCTGCATCTATAAAATAAATATTCCATGACAAATTACACAGCGCTATCTAGACCCAAACTAAGCAAAGCTTGTACTATGGCTACTAGATAACTGATATGTATTTAAATACATTTTTTTTGTAAATAAATACATATATAATACATATAAAACACCCAGACCAAGACAAATAGACATGTTCATGCAGCTATACTATAAGACCACAAACAATAAGACATTCATTGGGTATTGGTAATATGACCGAAGAAATTCAGCATATTTTGAAGAGTTAAAGAAAGAAAGATTTTCTTTGATATGATTCAGTTCCTTATAACTTACCAAGCAACCTAAGGAGCATATGAACTGCGGTGTGGGTGACAGGCATTGGAGGAGCGGCTGGTGGTTGTAAGGCCTGTCGGTCCCCGGCTCCAATACTGAATCGAACTTGCGGCCCGCCGGCCGGGGGCACCAGCACGCATCCCAACAGGTTACCCACCAGCGTCTCCAACGGTACACCGAGGTTCTCCACCCATACTGTGTAGATTATGCCGAGGCAGTTCTGAAAATTTGAAATATGGTGATACAGTATTAGCGTACTGTCAGAGTATAATAAATAAATAAATATTTTTCTGGACAATTTACACAGCGCCATCTAGTCCCAAATTAAGCGCAAAGCTTGTGTTATGGGTACTAGACAACTGATAAATGTACGTAAATACATTTTTTTTTGTAAATACATACTTATAATACAATGTATCATAAGTATGTATTTACAAAAAAAAATGTATTTAAGTACATAGAAAACACCCAGATCAAGACAAACAGACTGTTATTGCACACAAATGTTTGTCTTGTGTGGGGATCGAACCCGCAACCTCGGAGTCAAAATGGCCATTGCTAACCATTCGACCACCGAGCTCGTCATAATAAGCCTTACAGTAGTCTAACGTCTTTAATGTTGGGCGATCTGTCGCATGCAAAGATAATTACAACTAACAAGCTCTGGCAAAAGATAGGTAGAGCACAGCGTATTTATAAGCTACCCAGCTGTATACCACCATCTCACAGAATATTGCATCCAAATAACAATTCTCTTGGGGGCTGCTGTGTTCCTGCACCTGTGTTCACCAGTCTCTAGTCGGACTGGGTATAAATACATCGTTCCTACAATAAACTTGTCGAGTCCATCGGCCAACTGTATGGATGGGTCTTGTGATCACGTTGGTTTTCACACCATAAGATTGCGAAAAATCACAATTGAGTTGTGTTGAGCAACACCCAACTTTGAAGCTTACAATGTGAAGCTATTGTACACACTTGGTAAGCCAGAGAAACGTCAAGCATTGTAGGTTACAAACATTTATGATGAGATATGTCCGTTTTTTAATCAACATTGCTTGCAGAAGTTTCGTTATATTAATACGTTACTACTCACTCTGAAGGTATCTATGTAGTCCTGCCGGGAGACTATTACGAGGCACTTTGGTGCGTACATGATGCTGTGGTGTGTTATATTGGCTACCGGTCGGGAAGACTCCAACGACTCTTCGTCCTGGAAATAATAGAAAATAATAACGATTAGTACACAGTCTATTTAACCATTGGCGTCGAGAACTGAATCATCTGTAGGGTTGTAATTAAGTAGTTAAATTGCATCACCAATCAGTAATTTATCACGAATAAATTCGTAATGAGACAATACGGTACCAATAGTATTGAGTTTACAAGCTTATTATGTATATCATTGTACTTTTACAGTTACGCTACCCACAGCACAGCCTGATGGTGCATTAACGCGTGAACGGCTGATTGACTACTGTAAACGTGTGTACTGTGGTTAGCATTGAAAATATTTCTTATTGTACTGACAGTGTAGATTTGTCACCTGTATCTATGAATCTTACAACTCAAATGAACTGTGAAGAATTATATTATATAAAAGTGTAATAAACAATAAACTTTTACATATTTCGGATAACAATAAACTTTTATAGGTCCCCTAAGTAGAAATAGGAGTATGAAGCCATTCCATTCCATGAGCGTTATCCTAATTTTGACGTTATAACGTATTATAAAACGATGAATGCCAGCTTCACACACGAATAAGAATGACTCATTGTCAAGTTCCGACTAAGCCGAGCGTGCAAGAGAGATTGCGGAATAAGCGATAGAGAGGCATGATCGGCCTAAGCGTTCGGCTTGTGACGCATCTATCTCTCTACCACTCCATCGGCCGATGTTTTCTTATGACGTTATCACGTGAAATTCGTCCGTAAACCGACTTTACAGACAAAATTTTTTTTTAATCTGACTTCTGCAAAATTACGAAAAAATACAAATGTCAGTAATTCGTAACATTCAATGACAATACATCAAAACAGACGCAAACGTTATTAAACTGCGAAATGAGGCGAGCCAATTGACACAGCCCACCCCCACCGGTGGGGGTGGGGTGGGAATTCATTTTTGTGCCTCGCTGGCTGCCGGCCACCCCGACCGCAAAGCCCACTCAACTGTATACTTTAATAACGTGACGAGGCGGCGGTTTGTCAAAATTAAACATTACACATTTACTTAAAAATAAAAAAGATTTTTTATATAGCCCGCTGTGAAGTGAAGGGGTGTAAGTGGTTCATTAACATCTTTCACAACTCAATGGCAATCACATACAGAGACAGTGAACCATAACTGGTCTACCACCTTGACTGACATTTGTTGGTAATTTTAAAATTAAATTATTTCAAAAAGTCATGTTTTTTCTTACGTCAAACATATTTTCAAAAGTCATTTGGCTGCGTAAAAGTAAAATTTCAAAAAAAAATTTGGCTGTAAGTGGTTCATCAACATCTTTGAACCAAAGCCAACTTCACCTGTATGTACGCGGTGCACCCTGCTGACTGACAAACGAAGCTCTGGCGAAACGAGAGGTAGGGAACGTAATTGTAAGCTACCCGACTGGGGAATGTACCTCCACCTCACAGAATACCGCAGCCAAATAACAATTCCCTTGAGAGTTGTTGTGTTCCTGCGAGTGAGTGAGGTAACCAGAAAGGAAGGAGATGCTGAGTTGGCAGCGGGGGTGGCGGCGCGCGAGCAATATTTTATGTTGCAAGCGTTAATATGGCTACGGTAGCCGCTTCACATCAGGCAGCCCATAAAAAAAAGTCAACTCGACTACGAAAAAGGCCGAGCTCGGTGGTCAAATGGTCAGCAATGGTCACTTTGATAACCATTTGACCACGTTTGAACAATTGTTTTTCGGGTGGCAGACAAGCATACGGCCCGCTTGACGTGAATGACAGTTACCGTAGCCATATTAACGCCCGCAACATAAAATACAGCCACCCCCGCTGCCAACGCAGCATCTCCTTCCTATCTGGTGATTTTTTGGATTGCCTCCGTAAGGTAGCAAATTTAACAAATTTAATTTAACACGGATTCACGTCAGAAGTAATAAAAACACTTAATGTACGTCAGTGTTGCAATGTTTACGTCACGTGCAGCCGGTGCACCGCACCGCAATCGGCAGTCGCGGCGGTTTCCGCCGGCGGCGTCGCGGAAGCAACGCAACCGCACGAATAATGATGAACAGAATGCCGCCTCGCATACCATACTACTTAATACTGTTTTATATCATCATCATCATCAGGTCATTTTAGTCTCCACTACAGGAGCACGACCCTCTCTCGTCCATCCTAGACAGATGGAGCATTTGGCCTACACTACACTACACTGTTTTATATATAAACTAGTTGACCCGGCGAATTTCGTACCGCCTCATCAACTATTTTCAAAACAAATCACAGCCAACTTTCAAGACGTAAAAATGAGACCAATAGAGTTGTCTTGTGTAAGTGGTTCATCAAGATCTTTGAACCAAAGCCAACTTCACCTGCACGCGGTGCACCCTGCTGACTGACAAACGAAGCTCTGGCGAAAAGAGAGGTAGGGAGCGTAATTGTAAGCTACCCGACTGGGGAATGTACCTCCACCTCACAGAATACCGCAGCCAAATAACAATTCCCCTGAGGGTTGTTGTGTTCCTGCGAGTGAGTGGGGTCACCAGAAGGAAAGGAAGGAGATGCTGCATTGGCAGCGGGGGTGGCGGCGCGCGAGCAATATTTTATGTTGCAAGCGTTAATATGGCTACGGTAACCGCTTCACATCAGGCGGGCCGTATGCTTGTCTGCCACCCGAAGTAGTATAAAAAAAAAAAAAAAAAAAAAAAAAGTTGACATTTGTTTTTAATCTAAGTCATTTGTTCTCTATATTAAATGAGCTTGATATACATTTTTGAACGCACGCATGCATACATTTGACGTACGCACATAAACGTCACGTTTGACAGGTACGGCACCCACGAACATTTTGTATGGGAAAATGTATTTTCTAGTATTTTATTTTTTCGACAATTTTCCAATGTTTTTAAGAGTTATTCTGCTATTCGGGACGTTGACAAATCTGTCCAGCCCTTCTCGAGTTATAAGTGTTCGAACAAACCGGACTTATATATATATATATATATATATATATATATAACGGATATATAATATAGCACCATTTTTTTACGTGAATATGCCTTAAATTTGCTACCACACGGGGACAATCCATAAATTCTAACGATAACAAAATCGAGGGATACAATTTGGCGTCGTAGTTTCGAATCTATACTCTACATCCAAAATTCAATCACATCACTGGATAGATAAAGGATTAAATAATTCATTACGCTAAGTAAGGAGTATGGAACATCGATTGCGGAGGAAGGGGAAGCGCTGCCATTTTGACAGACGAGAGAGTAAAATGACCTGAAGATGATGGCGTAGCGGGTGTGGTGCAGGTGAGGTTGGTTTCGGCTCAAAAATGATGATGAACTGCTTACACCCATAAGTTAAAACAAGCTCGATCGAATGGTTAAAACTTCAAAGGGTAATTTAACTCCGAGATCGCGGGCATTCGTGCGCAAACCTGTCTGTTTGTTTTCTTTGTATTTTTGTAATACATACTATTTACAAAAAAAATGTATTTAAGTATTTATTAGTTGCCTAATACTCATAGTACAAGCTTTGCTTAGTTTGGGACCAGATGGCGATGTGTAAATTGACCAGAAATATTTTAGTACACAAGTACTAGATTATAAAAAACACTAGTTAGAAAATAAGAAATTAGAGAGGCCTTCAAAATTGAATTCTGATGAAGTGCAAACCGCTCGATTTCACTAGTATTATTATATTTCCGACTCCCGTTATTACAAACATACAAATTTGCCGTTGCTAATTGATCGGCCAAACAGTAGTAATATGGCCACACATATCGGCTAATATGGAGCTTGTTTGAACATGTGTCTGAGAGCAAATATTTGATAGGTGTGGTGCACGCGGCTATCATCGCTAAGGGTCCGTTCACACAAACCGGCTCGGAGAGGAGAGCAGATTTTGGATGCGTTTAAAATAGAGTTTTATGTCATTGTCATAAGGTTTACTTTAAAAATCCACATCGGTTCTCGACCATTCTCATATAACAAAAGAAGTGAATTTAAAGTAAAAAATAAACTTTATACCAATGATCCAAATCTCAATTTTAAACGTCACCAAAATCTGCTCCCCTCTTCAAGCCGGTCTGTGCGAACGGACACTAAGGCGCCAAGCCAAACGCCAATAAATATTTATGCCTGGTTAAATTACACACTGCCATCTAGTCCCAAATTAAGCAAAGCTTGTACTATGGATACTAGATAACTGATAATATACTTAAAATTAAATACATTTTTTTGTAAATACTAGGCCGGATTCTAGCTTCGTCATCATCATCAGGTCATTTTAGTCTCCACTACAGGAGCACGACCCTCTCACGTCCGTCCCAGACAGAAGGAGGATTTGGCCTACACTCCCCACGCTGGCCAGACGGGTTGGGGAGGCCTGATCGATGTTTTATAATGTATTTTCCTTAGTCGCCTTGTACGACATCCACTGGAAGAGACGGAGTGATTCTATTCTAGTCTGCCGGAAACCACTCGGTCAATAGGCTATTTGACTAACATTTTTTTCGGTTTGATATTTAAGGACGTCTCCATAATATAACCATAGGTGAAAGAATTACTTCGATAGCACAAAAATCTCCCGAGATATGGTAATTTGAAAATCACAATTTTTAGACTGCCCCAAAATGCTCCATACAAAAGACTACCGAATTATGACGTCACAGGTTTGTATTTTGTATGCATCAAATCGGAAATTTGTACGACAGCTATGTTAAATATTACGTTTATGTGATTAGTATCATAATGAAAGTTATAGCATTTTTTATTGCTTCTCCAATGGAAATATTTTTTTTTAATAATTTCATACTTTTATAATGGACTTTCCCGCCAAACTTTGATCGACGCTAAAAAAAGTCTGACTGAAGATATTAGAATGAAAGTTTGCAGATCTTTATAGTTTTGTGTATTTTACGATATTGTTAAATAATTTATACAATTTTTAAACATTGGAAAATAGCCTACTATTCTAGCCTAAGGAGCCGAAATCGAGGTTGAGTGGAAAAAGTAGATTCGCTGAGCGTATGTGGAAAATACATTTAATGATCATTCATCAAGGACATGATCGATCTCAATTTTTTTTCGACACAAACCTCAAGCATGTTGAGGTCTTTAATGTGACAAGTTTCATCAAAATCGGTTCAGTGGTTTTGGAGCCTATTCATTTCCAAAAGTGACTTTTCGGCGTATATAAGCTTTCCGCTCGCTACACTCAATAATAAATAGAAATCACCCAGCCCCCTTACCCCCATTCATTGGTCTGAATAAGCAATCTATTCAATTATTGAATCGCAATAAGAGATGGTGGTAAGGGGGCAGATCAAGACAAACAGATATGTTCATACACAAAATGTCTTGTGCGGAGATACAACCCGCTACCTCGGAGTCAAAGTGGCCATTGCTAACCATTCGACCACCGAGCTCGTCTATGCCAATGAGTTACGAGTATTAATTCAAACGCGGAAATACATTTGTGGCAACGATTGGTTCGTTATAAACCCATTTCCTGGCATATGCATTTGTATTTTTTTTATGCATAATAGTAATAAACAATATTTGCTAGCATGAAGACTGTTGGCAAGCAGTTAACGTAGCCTGTGCTAGCCTGTGCTGGTACGAACAATATTTCATTGTTGTGCGTCTAGGGCAATGACATTTTATACAACATCTTGGGCTGGCGGCGGGTCGAATTTTAGATCGATTTGTATCTTCAGCTACAAGAGATACCTTAAAAATGAAGTAATAATATCATTAATTAGATATCATCATTATATGTCCAAACAAGCACACCATATATGTGTTAATGTAGAATCAAAAGCGATGCAACTCAAAGAATAGAATTGCTCACCACTTTAGAGCATATTCTACCACGCTGCTTACCTGCGGGTTGGCGGAGGCTAGTGTTTTCAACGGACGGCTTAACATGCCCTCCGAAACTCGAGATAATATAAACCCATCCACAGACAGGCTCCGGTCGACGTTGCTTAACTTGCGTGTTCGATTAGACTGACACGCGCAACGACGCTTTCGATCTCCTCAATTAAATTATTTTTGTTTTTATTAAATATAATTTTTGTTACATAAAGTGAAACAATACAAGTGATTTCTATTATAGATAATGTGATTGATATTAAGTAGTAAATAAATACTAGGTTTATGATATTACTAACAACCCAACCCGGCTTCGCGCGTGTAGTAATCTCCAACCAAGTTTAGATCTTATTGATGACGGCTTACAGTTTAAATTGATACTAATTCATTTTGACCACCGCCGGCGCTTCCTCCGATCCGGATATTATTATACACGAGATGTTAAAATTTTAAGCAAACAAAGTGAGTTTATTTAGAGTATACAATATAATTTGCTTTTACAAATAAAATCTCTAAGAGATCCTTGTTTAATACGGAATCCTAAAAAGTGATAGACGTGAATTCAGCAGTTCGTTTAGGGACAGATTGGGCGATATGTCACTTCAAGTAGCTCAATCGGTGACATATCGCCCAATAGCCTGTGGTGGAAATATTTTTTTTGAATTTGCGACTTGTCGCCAGTTTGTCAGGATACGACTACGGACGGAAGTCGGGATTTAAACGACATGAAAATCGACGTCCTAAAAAATCGTCAAAATTGCACGCAGCGACCACTGCCGTGGCAATGAATGAGCTTTTTTGAAGGCGATTTCCGACCCCCAGGATTTGAAGTAGCCCAATGGAAATCACCTGATTTGGCTTATGTACCATAAATCCGAAATCTGGCCACATAGGCCTGCGAGCATCTTGTATAAATAAATAGAAATAAAATAATATTTACTTCATACCGGTAAAAATAGATATGTTAATGAAACCTTATAATCTCCGATAATGAATTGAATGTATTATTATATGTTTAGGGACGTGAATTTTATTTACATATTTTTTGTGCATAGGTTGTGCCTAGAGCTTTTTGGGGTGTAAGTGGTTTATCAACATCTTTGAACCAAAGCCAACTTCGCCTGCACGTGGTGCGCCCTGCTGACTGACAAACGAAGCTCTGGCGAAAAGAGAGGTAGGGAGCGTGATTGTAAGCTGCCCGACTGGGGAATGTACCTCCACCTCACAGAATACCGCAGACAAATAACAATTCCCTTGAGGGTTGTTGTGTTCCTGCGAGTGAGTGAGGTCACCAGAAAAGAAGGAGATGCTGCGTTGGCAGCGGGGGTGGTGGCGCGCAAGTGATATTTTATGTTGCGTGCGTTAATACGGTTACGGTAACCGCTTCACATCAGGCGGGCCGTATGCTTGTCTGCGACCCGACGTAGTACAAAAAAAAAAATCTCCACGGCTAATGCTGATTGAGTTCCTTTTATATTGTGCACTGCGACGCGGTTGGCATTGATGGCTATTGTTAATATTCTTAATACATATGTCTGCTGTATCACTGTATGTTCTCATACGTTGTATAATTGTGTATTTTTGTGTGCAAATTGTGTCAAATGTATCTTGTTGTGTTGTAGTGTGCTTTATAATAAATGTTCTATCTATCTCGACCGATCGCTACGTATAAAGCGACATGTCAAAAATGGCAATTTTTTTTATTGCATAAATTGCTATAGATTGCCCGTAAAAAACATTTTCTTTTTTATTTTATTGATTGTATATAATCAAAAAGTAAGAAATTAACTCATTTGTCCAATAATAATATTCTTTAAATACTATATCGTAGTATAAGCAGACATGTCTGAAATGACATGTCGCTTTATACGTAGGGACCGTCGAATCCTATCTATCTATTTTTCTAAATACAAGGTGTAAACTGTGTATACAAATGAGCATACGGCCCGCCTGATGGTAAGCAGTAACCGTAGCCTATAACTGTAGGTAATATTAAAAACATTATGCCCTAGGTACAAAGGAGAGAAGAACGTACTAATGTGTGAGGATGAAAAGGTACGGTTTTGGGGTGTAAGTGGTTCATCAACATCTTTGAACCAAAGCCAGCTTCATCTGCACGCGGTGCACTCTGCTGACTGACAAACGAAGCTCTGGGGACATCCATAAATTATGTCACACGAATTTCATGATTGTTTTACCCCTCCCCCGTCCTTGTCACAGCTGGTCACATTTGTGAGACTCCCCCCTCCCTAGTGTGACGTCACATATTTTGCAATTTTACTTATAGAGTTGCAAATGTTTTTCGAGTTTTCCGTTAATACTATTTATTATCAAAGTTCGTGTTTTAACACTTAGATTATAATACATTATGAAATGTCACATCACGAAATTTAGGACCCCTCCCACCCCCTTGTCACACAATATAACACTTCGTGGACCCCCTACCTCCCCCTTAATGTGTGACGTAATTTATGGATTTAGAGAGGTAGGGAGCGCATCTATAAGCTAGCATAAAAACGCTTGTAACAAAAGACGTGCCGTCATCCCCGCTAACATCGCAGCAAGTCTTTCCCAGTAACCTCATTCACTCGCAGGAATACAACAACCCTTTAAGAATTGTTACTTGGCAGCGGTTTTCCTTTAGGCGGAGGTACTTCTCCAGACAGACAGTTTAATTCACGCCCTACTTTGCGCGTTACTCATTCAGTAGGGTGCACCACATGCAGGCGAAGATAGCCTTGGCTCAAAGATGCTGGACCAAGTACACCCCAAAATATATATATCTTTTTTTTATTTTCAGACAGGAACCTATAAAAAGTACCTTCCAGTGAAAATTCCTTAAAAAAGGTTGTTAGTCGTTCTGAAGATTACCCCGGGCTAATAGAATTTCATTTATATCAAAATTAATTAAATAAATTCAACGGGTCACTCACGTCTTTCTGTCGGGAAAGTCGACTAGTTTCGATCTCAAAAAGAGACCTCCATCAGGGCGAATGTCCAGACACGTTCCCCGGCTTATATAACCCCGAATTATATAACCTAGCTAGATAACATAGCTATCAATTAAAAAAACACATATGTAATTCGGGTTATGTATCCACTTGCAACCCGCTTACGTTATCCCACTCAATCTTGCCGTTTCCCAATCTCCCCGTTTCCATTCTCATTCCTGTGGGTTTCCCGTATAAACCTTGTCCTGACAATTTCTAACAAAAAAAAGCCGGTCAAGTGCGAATCGGACTAGCGCAACAAGGGTTCCATACAAACTTGTAGGCATGTAAATTGTGTGAAATAACTACAAATTTACATTGCTTCTTGCCAAATATCATGATTCTAGGTAAACGGGGCCCATAAAGTGTGTAAATTACTACGTGATTTATAAACCGATTTAAAAAAAAAACTTTTTTTATTTAAAAAAGTATACTTTCAGAATTGGTCCCATATTTTTTTCATCATCATCATCATCAGCCTGTATCTACCCACTTCTAGGTTTGTTATTTCATTACTCCGTCATTTATAAACAGATTTGAAAAAACTTTTTTTATTTGTAAGAGTATACTTCCAGATTGGTCCCATATTTTTTCATCATCATCATCATCAGCCTGTATCTACATACATAAATGAAAAGTAATGTTTGGAGTTGGTTTTTTTTTTGTTAAAATTATCGCTCTGTACAGTCATTGTTCACGTAATAGTGAACGACGCGACATTTGGATGTAGTAGCCGGGGTGTGCTCTAACACAAAATTGAATCAACAAACCAAACAGATATATCAGAAACTTTATCTCCAAACACACGAGTCCCAAGAGCCTTTGATGGCAACCCATATCCCTGTTTGATTATATCTCATTGCCTTTCTATCGTAAGTGGCCGAGATCTTACACCCATCTCATAAACAGGGCCTCTGTGAACGGTTCAATTAATTCTATGGGTAAAAACATGGAGTCGGTCACGCTGGGGTAACGGCGGAGTGGGCAACTAGCAAAAAAACAGCTCACCATTACTAGAGTATATTATTCTGTACGAGTACCTCTTACTGGAACATTTCAAAAGTAACTTAAATTTAAAAAACAAAAAGAAATTTAAATTTTATTATGCTATAGCCAACGTAATCCCTACTATTATATTAAATGTAAGTTTGTTTCTTAAACTTTCACGCCGAAACTACTCAACCGATCATCATGAAACTTTGTAATATTCTCAAATGTATTAAGGAAGGACATAGGATACCTTTTATTAAAAAAAAAAAAAGGTAACGCGGGCGACGCCGCGGGTAGCTAGTGGTGTAATAATTGTTTACTGATCTAAGCTATGTTTAGAGTATCATTTTTAGATATTCCAATACTGACAAAGAAAGATCTTTTGCCGTAGTATAGGGTTGTAAAATTAGTCTAAAAATATATACATGATGTTCCAGTAAGGTCCAGAACAGACGATCAGATGAGCAGATACAGATATTAAAAATGTTGAAAATGTCAAATATGCAATTGTTATTATTTTATAATGTCACACTT
Organism: Hypsopygia costalis; assembly: GCA_937001555.2. NCBI lineage: Eukaryota > Metazoa > Arthropoda > Insecta > Lepidoptera > Pyralidae > Hypsopygia > Hypsopygia costalis. Next base: position 6,668,144 of record OW443344.2, on the reverse strand, counting down.
AAGGTAACTGTATATATGACGGCTGACAAGGCTGAATGGAAGAAAAAGACATATTGCGCCGACCCCAAATAATGGAGCAAAGACAAGACGTTATTAATATTAAGATTATTTTAAAATGTCAGAAAAGATTTTGATGTAAATAAAAAAACCCAAAGGGCAATGCAGAAATAACTCACAATACCATTAAGAGTAATTTTACTACGTCGACATAAAACTTGAGTGATATTTGAAACAGACGATAACCGTAACATTCCGACCAGTTTTTATGCTTACCGCCGCGTCACTGAACTAGGTAAATAATGGTAATGACACTTGAGACCTAGACTTGCTCGATGTCGCACCGTGAGAACCCTTGAACGTAATGCCTGCAATTGAATGCCGATATTATGAAACCAGTTAACTAACTCCATATTGTGCATATTACTATAGTTACCGATCGTATTGTTGACTTTTTATGTAACATTGCGATAAAGTAAATTATTCTTCACTAGCTTCTACCCGCGGCTTCGCCCCGCATGAACACATTACATGGATAAAATGTATCTTATCTAGTAGACCAGAATATATTGTATATGTATGCCAGTTTTCATCCAAATCAGTTCAGCCGTGTACACGTGAAAGAGTAACAAACACATACATACATCCTTACAAAATTTCACATTTATAATATTATAGTAGGAAATAGGATACAAACGCGGTTCTATTTCCTAAGATCATTAGTAGGTAATGTGTAATTCTTCGATCACTAACTAATGATCCATGGTGTAATTAAAGAAAATTAAGATTAAAAAAATTAACAACATACAAGATAGAAATAATATATGGGATACGATATAAAATGGCCTGGCCGTGTGGTTTCCGGCAGACTAGAATAGAAACACTCCATCTCTTCCCGTGGATGTCGTACAAGGCGACTAAGGGAAATACATTATCAAACATCGATCAGGCCTCCCCAACGAGTCTGGCCAGCGTGGGAAGTGTAGGCCAAATCCTCCTTCCGTCTCGGACGGACGAGAGAGGGTCGTGCTCCTGTAGTGGAGACTAATATTACCTGATGATGATGATACGATATAAAAGGTAGGAAGAAAATCGTTTATCAGTACCATCTCACAAGAAATTTTGAACTAAAACCCATTCGACAAGACTTATACCACAAGTAGATACCCCACAAAAGACCATACACTCACAACAAATACATTTTACTGTTTTGCGCAATAACAAAAGTAACGTTCATTTATCTAGTAGAAACATGTTTAACTTCGAATCTTAAAGCAAAATAAGGAATACTATAATTAGAACAGTATTACAAGGATTGATAGAAATAAATTCACAGAACACTTATCTTCTGTGAACACAAGAACACAAACATTCATACAGTCGTATCACGCACTAACGCTGGTAGTCCTCAATCAAATCTTAAATAGATCACAGACTGCCACATCCAAAGTATACTATTCAAACATCTGTGGGCCAACATTTCACGAACAATTCCGCCTTAGCTACAAGGCCGTTGACCTCTCCACCGAAACACTACGAGCCGATCTGCCGACATATTTATCGTATCCCGACATCCCACTGAAAACCATTCAGGATCATATGGAGATTCCATACTGACACCATGGGCGGATGTTTAAACGTTAAGTTTCTATTTTAGAATCGCTAAAAGGTCATTATCGGGCAATAATGGAGCATTAATTTATTATAATCTAAACAAATCTTTGTTCAAACATCATACAAAGAAAATATAAATTTAGTTATGATAGATCAGCGTTACTCAAAGTGTGTTCGCGGAGCTTTGGGGCTCCTTAGGGCCACAGGGAGGGCTCCGTCGGCAGTCACTATAAAATTAATCTATATACCAAATCTAATCAATAACAAGAGATTACTTGTTTAGGATAACAAAAATACCACCAATTCATGCAACGATTTAATCAAAAGTAGCAACAAATCTTTATCTATATTATTCTTAATACATTACCCGATTATTTTTTAGTTTAAGGTTCCATGGTATATTTAGTTTTTCAAAAGGGCTCTGTTGCCGAAAAAGTTTATGAACCACTGTCATCAATACAATAATACATCAGGCGGAGCGAAACGAAAAGGGCCTTTCAAAAAGATTAATCGAATTAAATTAATAAAATTTACCAAATCTGTTCTTTTTACCCGACTGCCAGGAGGGTTATGTGTTTACCCGACTGCCAGGAGGGTTATGTGTTTAGCGCGTATCTTGTATGTATGTAATATTCTTTATTACCTTGTATCTCTAGAACCGTTGAATGGATTTTCACATTTGAGGTATCGTTAGATTTGTCTTAATAGCCCGAGTGTTCTTAGGTAGGTGAAATATAAAAAAAAACAATATAGCGGCTGTTTGAAGCCATAATGTGAGGAAATAAAAATAAATCTACCAGGCATATTAAGTGGGGTATCAAAATGAAGGATTTTAAACACTGATTCTAAGTATGTACATAACTTGCATTTTTAATATTAAATGGAACGATAAATAAAAAAAGAATTAAATATTTTTTTCTACCAAGCATATCGAGTGGGGTATCAAAATGAAGGATTTTATCTCTGATTCTAATAAATATATTGATTCTAAATATATGTTTTTTTTATATATAACTTGTAGTTTGAATTCTAAATAGAACGATAATAAAAAAATGAATAACGTACTCAAAGTGACATAAAAATCATAACTTTCATTTTTAAAACTGAGAAACACTCCTTTTTCAAAGTTGGTTAATAAATAGGAAATATAGATTAAGTATAATAAAGGTATTAAACTTTGCACTTACTGTATATTGTGACAATAACACATTTTAAGCTTACTTTGATTTTACACTCACCAACAAATTAATAAATCGCGCACTACGAATGCTTCCCTTAATTTTATGCTGGGCAGTGACGGTGCATAAATTACAGGGCACAACTTTAGACCGAGCAGTTGTAGATTTAAGTAAAAACTTATTTGCAAAAGGTCAAGCCTACGTTGCTTTGAGTAGAGTAAAGACTCTCTCCGGACTTGCTATCGGTTCTCTTGACGCTAAAAAATTGCTAAATCAACCACATGACATAAACTCATTTAAGGAATTAATCCGGTTACGTAATCTTTCTTAACTAAAAAGACATAAATAAAATAATAATTTAAAAAACAAAAAACCCGCCTGCATGGATAACTACAATTAAAAATCAACTGAAAAGACTGAAACAAGATAAAAATTCAATGATAAGGTATTTAAAAAAGCAATGATTAGGTAGGTACTTAAAACTAGAAACGTAAATTGAAACACTACAAAACCTATGTACCTATGTATTGTACACTTAGAAATATCAGCACGGTAGTCTTTCAATTTTTTGCAACAGTATAAACAGAATTGCAGTCGGAGGCATGCGCAAAGAGATAATAATTTATCATATAGAAGCACTTAATTTCATGCCTCCGACTGCAATTCTGTTTATACTGTTGCAAAAAATTGAAAGACTACCGTGCTGATATTTCTAAGTGTACAATACGTAGGTACATAGGTTTTGTAGTGTTTCAATTTACGTTTCTAGTTTTAAGTACCTACCTAATCATTGCTTTTTTAAATACCTTATCATTGAATTTTTATCTTGTTTCAGTCTTTTCAGTTGATTTTTAATTGTAGTTATCCATGCAGGCGGGTTTTTTGTTTTTTAAATTATTTAAGAATAGTGCACTGTGGCGGATGAATGTCTCAAGAATAATTTAAACCAGTAAGCAAAATCACAAATGTTATTAAAAATTATGGTCATACATGATTCTCTCTCATTTGATTAAGATACTTAATGGTTATAACAAAGGGTATATATTGACTTGTGTGATTTCTTGGATGTGGATATTTTAAATCTACAATTTTAAAGTTTTAATTTGAACTAGTATCATAAGTGTATTTGTTACCTGTGAAAACTTTTTAATGGCTTTTTGAAGTTAATCAGTACTGTATATTTTGATGCAAGCTGTAAGTTTTCCGAATGAATAAAATAAAATAAATAAAAATAAAATACTTCCGTTACTTTACAGTTCTATATTACTGATCGAAGCTTTACAGTCAATATACGTCGAAGCTGAAATGGCGAAATAAATGTTTGTAGTAGGGATGTTTTTGAACTCCGTAACCGAAACCAAAACTATCGGATATCCGAAATAAAAATCTATACGAAACCGTAACCAAAACCGATATAATAATTTTGGAAAGAGGCAGAATCTAAATGATAAATCTCCGGCCAAGACGACATACTAACTACGTAGCTCGACGCTTGCATCGTTTATCTACATAATTACATACTTCTCCATATCTGTCATCCATTCTTACGAGATAAAAATTACCTAAAAATAAACGAAGGCCCATTCTATCATGACAAATCATTTTCACTACTTGACATTGGAGGAGTTAAAGATGATATGATTTTTCCTTAGTCCAAAAGTTGATTCTCGTTATTTGCTGATTTTGGATTTACTTGAACCAGGATACTATTTTTTGAAAGTTTACCTTGTAATAAAATTTTCTTGTTACAATTCTTAAATAAATTAACATTCGTATCGGAAACTATCCGTAACTATCGAATAATCCGAAATAATTTTAAATCCGTAACTGTAACCGATGTAATATTATTTAAGTAAATATATCCATATCCGAATCCGAAATTTCATATGCATAACATTCCTGAAGGCCAATTCTCGTAATTTTTCTACGAACGAAGATTGAAAGTTGACCGAACCGAGATTGAATTATGAATTGACTACAATTATATACTTGATTTCATTAATTAATTATTATCTAATCTTGTTGTTGGCAAAGTAACATTCTTAGTTTGTTTAATTTTCACTCATATTGTGATACAATCCCGCTTAAATTTAATTTTGAAATTACGTATTGTTTTACGAGAATACCAAATATGTAGTGTCCGACCGAAACTGGTTTTTACGACCGAAACCGAAACCGAAACCGAATTTCGGCAACAGTCTCAGTTTCGGCCGAAACCGAAACCGAAACCGAAACTTTTACGAAACAATTATCTAAGTGCCAAGTGGTCCATCAACATCTCTGAATCAAAGCCAACTTTCGGGGGTGTAAGTGGTTCATCAACATCTTTGAACCAAAGCCAACTTCACCTGCACGCGGTGCACCCTGCTGACTGACAAACGAAGCTCTGGCGAAAAGAGAGGTAGGGAGCGTAATTGTAAGTTACCCGACTGGTGAATGTACCTCCACCTCACAGAGTACCGCAGCCAAATAACGGTTCCCTTGAGGGCTGTTGTGTTCCTGCGAGTGAGTGAGGTCACCAGAAAGGAAGGAGATGCTGCGGTGGCAGCGGGGGTGGCAGCGCACGAGCGATATTTTATGTTGCGAGCGTTAATATGGCTACGGTAACCGCTTCACATCAGGCGGGCCGTATGCTTGTCTGCCACCCGACGTAGTATAAAAAAAAACTTCACCTGCACGCGGTGCACCCTGCTAACTGACAAACGAAGCTCTGGCGAAAAGAGAGGTAGGGAGCGTAATTGTAAGCTACCCGACTGGGGAATGTACCTCAACCTCACAGAATACCGCAGCCAAATAACAAATCCCTTGAGGGTTGTCATGTTCCTGCGAGTGAGTGAGGTCACCAGAAAGGGAGGAGATGCTCCGTCTGCAGCGGGGGTGGCAGCGCGCGAGCGATATTCTATGTTGCGATCGTTAATATGGCTACGGTAACCGCTTCACATCAGGCGGGCCGTATGTTTGTCTGCTACTCGACGTATTATAAAAATAATAATAATAATTACGTTATGTTACGTTGTAATTGCTAGATACTTAGTTATAATTATTAAATTGAACGTTAAAACTCTAAATCTTTAATATTATCACCACTAATGCACTATAGTAAAGTGCAAGTACCAAGTACCTAACTATTGTTTGTTTTACGTTATAGCATTACCGAATGAGTTAAATTAACCACAAAATATTCAGTTAGTTATGTTAGACTTGATTCTACTATAATCTACGCATTAGTTTGGGGTGTAAGTGGTTCATCAACACCTTTGAACCAAAGCCAACTTCACCTGCACGCGGTGCACCCTGCTGACTGACAAACGAAGCTCTGGCGAAAAGAGAGGTAGGGACCGTAATTGTAAGCTACCCGACTGGGGAATGTACCTCCACCTCACAGAATACCGCAGCCAAATAACAATTCCCTTGAGGGTTGTTGTGTTCCTGCGAGTGAGTAAGGTCACCAGAAAGGAAGGAGATGCTGCGTTGGCAGCGGGGGTGGCGGTGCGCGAGCGATATTTTATGTTGCGAGCGTTAATATGGCTGCGGCAATCGCTTCACATCAGCTTGTCTGCCACCCGAAGTAGTAAAAAAAAAAAAAGTTTGTTATACTAAATTATTATGTTTACTACCTACCCTTAATACAATATCACATGATAAAACTTACCGAATTCAAAACAAATCACACGAAAACTCGCAAACAACAAACAAAACGCACTGCAAACGCAAACAAGTCACGACACGACATGATTCGGCACGTGGACGCGGCAAAATGTCTTCGTCGCTTGGATGGAATTTACTGCGCCGAACATGATCGAGCACAGCGCGGGAACTCCCGAATGAAGTTTCGGTTTCGGTCGTAGTTTCGGCAGGTTTGCCGCCGAAACCGAAACTAAACCGAAACTCGTTATTTTTGCCGAAACTCGACCGAAACCGAAACCGAAACCGAATATTCGGTCGGACACTACAAATATGACATTTGTGAGATCGAGACTGGATCGAAACTGAATTTTGACTACATTTTAATTACGAGAATTGCCCCTCTGATTTGGACTTTGTAGTCTTGACTCCTCGACACTAAGTCCATAGTGCTCGTAGGAAAAGCATACTCCAGAAATATTTTTGAAGATCGTATTGGCTGCCGCGCCGCCGTATCAATCAGTTTTTTGAACCCGTGTTGTTTTTAAGTAACCGTAAATATGATTTAATTTAGTATAAACTAGCGATCTGCCCCAGCTTCGCATAGGTACAATAAAAGTGTTACTCCCTGATCGTGTAGTTTTCTATAAGCGACAAGATTTTTCCAATTGGTGCAGTAGTCTTTGATATTATCTATTACAAATAAAAACAATACAAATTTTCTCTCCAGTCTAGGAGAACTTTAAAATAATGTATCTAGTGAATTTAAAATCTAAACTAAATACCTACGAAATGAAACTAATTTAAATATATAAAAAGAAAGGTTAACTGATCAATCAACGTATGTGTATATCTCAAACCGCCGGAACGGATCGGGCTGAAATTCAGCATTTAGGTAGATATAGTAACTCTAAAAGGATTTTCGGATAATCCCACTGAACATCAGAGTGCTTAGTGAGAGTTTTTTGTTCGCGTCCGATCATGTCAACGTAAACAAACCTACCAAATAGAGAAGAACTCTCATATTGCGAATTTATAAGACGCGTGTTACATATCAAAATTATGTAGCTTACTTGCTCACATTTTGAAGTAAGCAATCCGGCTAATTTGGATATGTAACACGCGCCTGGTAAATTCACAGTATGAAACTTTTTCTCAATATGGTCGGCTTGTAAACGTAAACACGTTCGAATGTGACCGAAAAACTTGCACTAAGCCATCGGGACACGACCGTACAAACTCGTGCGCGAAAATAGTAGGTTATATATTTTATTGAACCTTTAACATTAACTTGCGAAAAGAACTTATCTCGTGCTATAAAATAATACATTACAATAAAATAATACATCTTTAATAGGTCACATTCTGTGGGTCACATCTGGTCACATAATGTTCGCTACACAATAGCATGTGGATAATGGACGATTTTTACGATGACAAATATTTCATATCTAAGAGCAATAAACAGGCTTGTGAGAGTTCAAATAAAAGAAAAAGAAGTTATTTCAACAATAAAGAGATCATAATCGTTGTGGCAGAAAAGCAATTTGTTTCTGGATTACTCGTGGGTTTTGTGATGATGATGATCCAAAATTTAACTTTTAAGTGGGATAACATTATAATAGGGATTTCTCGAAAATCCCGGTTTCTGCCAAATCACAAATCTGGCAGTACGGTCACAGCATAGTAATACAACCAGTAGTTTGACTTCATACTAGCGCCCAAATCGGCGCACGCGCACAGACAAATAGATTTGGTGCGCGAAACAATATATTGTCAGTTCGTTCGCGCACCAAATCTACCTGAGCGGTCGTGTAAATGACGCTTGTCTGTGCGCATGCGCCGATTTGGGCGCTAGTATGAAGACAAACTACTGGTTGTATTACTATGCTGTGGTACGGTGGTACACAAATATATTTCTATTTTCTAAACTCGGATATCCGAATCCGAGAATCCGATATGTGTAGTTCTGTAGACAATTTTACATATTAAGATTATAATGTGATTGGAATGGGCAGCGGTGCGTAGTACGCTCTATGGTTTAAGACATTTATTTCTCAAAAACAGAATACGGTATTTACTTACATTGAGAAACACTAGAAAATATGAAAATTTTACAGACGATCGCATGGATCGAGAAACGAAGAGAGAAACCCTATCAACTAAAAGGAGGTCAGTTTACCAATAGTGGGATGAATATGAACCGCTTTTTTACAATGATTAAAATATATATAGGGATAATTGCTCGGTATACCTTTCCTTTCACACCATATAGCAACATACTGTTCAGAATTGTTCCTTGGAAACACTGTCACCAGACCTGAGGAGACGTTAGCGATAAAGGTACTATAGCGAGAGAAATATTCTCGTAGTCTGCATACTGCACATTGCCAAGAGGTTGAAGTCAAATTTCAAAAGCCTCCTACTCCTACTAATTTCTTCTGATTAAATTCGTTGTGAGTTCCAAGACAGCCGCAGTTAGTTATACCCCCCCGGGACTGCAATGGACTTCATTGTTCATTGCCTTTTTTGGTGGTCGCCGCTGTTAATCCTGGCTACACAGGAGACACAATGGTGGGAATAAACGTTGGGCCCAAGACCCGAAAAAAAAAAATTATGGCTGATTTTTAGGTATTTTCTGGCAGTTTTGGCAATAATGCTACGAACATTTCCCGGCAATAGTACATCACTAGCCAGAGCGCAATATTAAACCAACAGACATTTCTCTAAATGTCAATAATATGACAACCCTTTATCTGACGCCGGCATAATTATTAACAATTTAACAATTCTGAAGGTACGATGGTATTCATCCATTAATCTCAATTTCGGAGAGAATAGAATATTCCTTCAACCCAATTACGAGTACAATGCCCCTCAAGGGCTCCCAGTGAAGTACCAAATCAAGCGGAATTTAATTGATTTGAATTTGTAATACATCAATGCTTTCTATAATAAACTAATAACAACAAAATATTATTAAAGATATTTCCAATTTATATCTCATTATGTCTCCACTTCTCACTAGAGGCACTCGTGCTGCCCCCTTACCCCTTACCACCAACTCTTATTGCGATTCAATAACTGAATAGAATGCTCATTCATACCAATTAATAAGCGACTCTATTTCAAATTGCATAGAGTCGCTTATTCATTGGTATGAATAAGCATTATATTCAGTTATTGAATCGCAATAAGAGTTGGTGGTACGGGAGCTGGTCTGAAATCGCATTCTCATAGGATCGTTGTTATCTTCCCGCACCAAAAAGTTAGGCAATACGTTTCTCTGCCGCACCATAATGTTGTGGAATTCGCTGCTGGCATTGCCGTCTTCATATATTCCTGGGTCATTTAGATGAAGCGTGAAGAAATAATTATATAGGACGTCGAGTGTTGGACCGCCAGCGCAGCGCTAATCGCTGTGATCCTCACATTTAGTCTCCATTTGCGCGATCCATCAGGCAAGATGGAGACATTTTGGTCGGCCACATTAAAAAAAATATATAATATGTCTTATCGGAAACGTGTGAAACGCAAGAATTAAATACAATTCCTACAAAATCCTAGGATATAACAATAAGATTAGGGTAGTTAGAAGGGTAGAGCAAGTTGAAGAAATTCGACGGATTACCAAAGTTATCGACATAGCTCTCAGAGTCAGAAGGCTGAAGTGGCAATGGGCCAGCCACATCTGCCGAGTCTGTGGTGGCAGATGTGGGGGGAAAATCTTAGAGTGGAGACTAGTGGTGGGTCGTCGACGATTTTACAGTCGACGCAACGAGACCGTTTACCGTCGACGATAAACTAGTTTAAAAAACAGTCTAATTTTCGACTAGTTTACGTCGTCGTCGATAAGACTATTTCTTCACATAAGCGATTGGTAAACGTAAACGAACGAAAATCTCATTTCTTAAGTCACTAGACGAAACGAGACGATCGCGACGCGACGCAACGGACTCATCAACCAGTCGAAGAATAAACTATGTAGTTTATCTGTGAACTGTAAACTAGTTTAATCGTTCACGCACAAAAAAACAGTTTAAAAAACGGTTCGTTCATTCAACACCCATCTCTAGTGGAGACCTCGTATGGGGCGACGACGTGTTGGGCGTTCCTCTTCTAGATCGAGTGTTGGGCGTTCCGCTTCTAGATCGAGAGAACGGCAAAAATGGGCTGGATGAGGAAAACGGCGAAACGCATATGGTTGAAGAAGGCATTAGGGAAAGCCTATGTCCAGCAGTCGATAGATGCAGGATGATGATGAAGATGAAGTTCCATAAAGAACGGTATCTAGTTAGAGCGTAACGTAGATCTATTATAAATCTATGTTAATTAATTTAAACCACGTTTTAATTTGGCCGTTTTTTGCGTGCACCTGCGAATACAAGCGGTCCGAAGCGATGCGTAACGAGATCCTATCGCAATCTGTGTAATGGCAGCCCGCCTCGTAGTACGCATCGCCGCAACAATTGCCGGCATTGCGGTATTTAAATAGCAAGCTTGTCATAATGACTACTTGATGTTTGCATGAAATGCTTTTCGTGACTTCCCTGGGTCACGCTGTAGGCACAATGGGAACTCGGTAGGCAAATTTCTTAACAGAAATATGACATAATAGTCTTACTTGCTTGCTATAATTTTAAGAAAAGAAAAACCAACTCCACAAATTACTCTTCAATCGTAAGCACCACTAAAAAGTTAAAAACACTACCGGAACTGAATTTCATGATGTGAAATAAAATGGGATAAATCTGGATATCGCTTTCAAATAAAAAAAAAATTTTTTCAAATCAGTTTATAATGTCGGAGTAATGAAGAAACAAATATTAAAAAAATGCAACGGAATTGAAAACCTCATTTTTTGGAGTCGGTTAAAAATAAACACCTATTTATATCGAACTCGCTTATAAGACCGACATATACAGCATGCATATATAGAGTTCGTTGGCGTTGTTGGGCGTGTCAGTCTAATCGAACACGCAAGTTAAGTACCGTCGACCGTAGCCTATCAGCCATCAATGGATGGGTTTATTTATTTCGAGCTCCTCATAAAAACTTGTTTCGAAACATTCTTTTTTTGTTTAGTCTTGTTTCTGAGAAGTCCTTTATTTGCCGTCTGCTATTGCGAATGATGTCATTATGGATTTTGCACTGTTTATATTCAGTATTGAGGTAATACACCGATTGTTTCGATGTGACTCACTCGCTCGTATCAAATACGAATACATATATTTCTATACTTAAAAAAGCAGGTTAAGTGCGAGTTGGACTCGCGCAACGAAGGTTCCGTAAAATGTGCAACTACTAACAAAAAATTTTTCTTTCTGAAATAACTACAAATTTACTGTTTACGGATTTTTTTTTTTACTAGTGCTTCATGACATTGCTTCTTGCCAAATGTCAACGCGAAGTACCCTATAATTTTGATTCCCTTGCGAATGTCAAAATATACGATATATAAACATAAACGGCCGTATCTTTTCATTGCGTCCATTTAGAAGCTTGATTTTTTTACTGCTTAAAGAGATTACAGACGTGAGTATGTGATATTAATTTCAACTTGATACCTCCACGCGTTCCCAAGAAAAAGGGCCTTGACAGACGAACGGAAGGACGAACGAACGACGAAGTGATCCTATAAGGGTCCCGTTTCTTTCATTTAGAGGTACGAGACCCAAAAAAGATATACTTTAGTTTTATTGTGAATTTAACGACAGACAAAAATTAACATAAACATTGCTGGTGAACATTGACAATACTACGGCCCGTCAACGGAACGATTTCGTTCCGTTGACGGGCCCGTAGTATTGTCGTGGTAGGAAACAGCCCGAAAATAAGGAGTTCGTTCGGGTTTCGTGTGTTCATAGTAGGCCTCCAGCTCGTTTCGATCCGCGCGAGCTTCGTACAGTCGTACCAAATACATACACGTTAAATACATACATTGAACAACCGATGTGAACCTGCGTTTACACTATGTAAGGTTGTTTATCATCAAACAACGTCAATCAATAGCCTCAGGGCAGGTTGTCAACCCGTCTTGAAGCTCGCATTTATATTCTAAGTCGAGCAGTTACTAGAAATCGATGGAAAAAGACAGGATTGTGAAGCCTATCATGCAAACGATGCTCCTTAGGCCTGCTACAACCGCACCATATGCTATCGACAGGGAATTCACACATTAGAACTATTTTTTATACCACTAAAGTGGAAAACAAAGAAACGGCCCGCCTGATGAAAAGCAGTTACCATAGCCTATGAACGCCTGTAACACCAGGGGTATCACACGCGCGTTGCCGACCCTGTAAAAACATCTTCACGCTTTTTTTGAAGAACTCCATGCTGTAGTCTCCTGAGAAAACCTCGACAGGCAGTTCATTCCACAGTTTGACAATACGCGGGAGAAAACTTCTCTGGAACCGCACAGTACGCGACCACTCAGACGAAATGTGGGGATGAATTCCCTGTCGATGGCGGGCAGTGCGACTGTAGAAGGAGGCCGTGGACATCATGTCAAACAACTCCTCAAAACACACCCCATTGTACAATCGGTAGAACACACAAATAGACACAAAATCTCTTCTCAGACTTAAAGGTTCTAAACCGTCTGTCAGTTTGGGATCGTCAACAATCCTAACAGCACGCCTTTGAAACGAGTCACAAGCTGCATGCTGGTATCTAGGCGCTCCCACCCAAAATGCTCCTGAACAGTGTCATTTCAGTGAGGTTTTCTTCCTCGCGCTACCAAATTGTGGAATAAATAAATATTCTTGGAAAAATTACACACTGCAATCTAGTCCCAAACAAAGCTTGTACTATGGCTACTAGATAACTGATATTATATTTAAATTCATTTTTTTATTACATACATATAATACATAGAAAACACCCAAACCAAGACAAACAGACATGTTCATGTACACAAATATGTGTCTTGTGCGGGGATTGGACCCGAAATAAATGAACAGGGTCGGTATTTCCTACTGTATGGGTTCTTCAAAGAGGACGTGAAGAGGTTTTTGCTGGTTCCCTTATTATTATGTGTATTTCAAGCATCTATCTCCAAACTTTTTTTGTCTCGGAAGCCCCTTAATTACATATTTTCTTAGACCCCCAGTCTAATGCATGAAATTGTATAAATTAAAATAAATTTTATGAATCCCTTGCATGTCGAAATAGTCCCCTGGAGGTTCAATAAGACCACTTTGAGAATACCTGGTTTATGGGCTGCGATAACAGCTTATAACCAGTCGAATAGTATGTTTGTTTCGTCTTAATGGTATAAAACACATAACTCTCCTTTCTACCTACATTGACTTTAATACGCTTCAGTAGGCAAACGATTGCTTCTAAGATATACTGTATGTTATTATTATTTAGTCTTTTTTGTACATATTATTTAATTATCTTGTATTGGCATCGGTGTCACTTTTGGCCTGCACTGAAAAACAGGGCTGAGATCACACTGTGATCCCAGCAAAGATACCTGACGTTGGGCCAAAATTTCGACATCACATCTTCTATTATATGTAATGTTGTATTTGTGTACCTTTACTTTGTTATGTGATGTTGAAATAAATATATTTCTATTTCTATTTCTTCCACAGTCAAATAATAAAACCGAAAAGTTGGACACAGTAGCAGAAAGATTCAGTATTATGACTCATACATTTCTCAGTTTAAACAAAGATAAAAAAAAAGTTTTTCAAATGATAAAACGCGAGTAAAAACATTGTGATTACGACACTGGATGACGTCACAGCGATAAGGAGCAACGATTGTAAATTGTACGCATACCGAGCACCACCGGCGGCGCGGCGAGTGCGGCGACACGCATCGATCAACGCAAAGGTAAAGCGTTGATTTGCATAAATGTTACATATAACAGTGCATATATTGTACACGTCATTCAAAAGAAATATCATAGTTAGTTAATAAGCTTTTTATACTACAACGGGTGGCAGACAAGCATACGGCCCGCCTGATGTGAAGCGGTTACCGTAGCCATATTAACGCTTGCAACATAAAATATCGCTCGCGCGCCGCCAACCCCGCTGCCATCGCAGCATCTCCTTCTTTTCTCTGGTGACCTCGCTCACTCGCAGGAACACAACAGCCCTCAAGGGAACCGTTATTTGGCTGCGGTATTCTGTGAGGTGTACAGCAGGGTGCACCGCGTGCAGGTGAAGTTGACTTTGGTTCAAAGATGTTGATGAACCACTTACACCCCAACATGACCAAGACGGCTAACATGTTGGTTAATGTATGCCAGCTTTTAAGTTTAATAAATCGTAGTTACATTTTTGTTGTCGTGTTGGTTATGTTGTCTAGCAATGAGGGTCTTTTGGCAGCACAGTAGCGTAGGGTCCAATCATTTGTCAATTCATAGCATCTTGTCAAATGTCTTGTTGACGTCTTGTGTTGTCTTGTCGTCTTAAAGTTTCACTGTCAAAAAATTCAGTTCATTTTGACAATCTGGACCCGACGTCTACCTAGCGACATCTAATGTCAGAAAAAATATCAAACTTCCCCATTTAGCTGTGTATGGATGTGTTGTCAATTAAAATATCTGCCAACATGATTGACAACACGTCCATACAATGCTAAATTGTTAGACAACATGACCAACATGTTGGTTAATGTATGGCAGCTTTTAAACTAACAAAAAGAATAACGTTCCATTTTTTTTATTAATGTTTCAACGTAAAAAGGTTTTATGTAGCCATGTCTGCGTTCTTTATAACTAATGCTTAGCATAAGTTACATCAAAAAAGGTGTGATGAGGTTATTCACAACAACACGCGAGTGATGTCCCCAGTGTTGCAAGCGTCCATAAACTACGGTATCTATACTACGGTAACAGTTTATTATCAGGCAGGTCGCGGTGCTTGTTTGCCACTTTAGTAATATAAAACGAATCATCCGCAGAACAGAGTCCGATGTGATCATGAAGCAAAAACGAGTTAGACGAGACAAGGAATATGAATTTTACAGACGTACGAACGTACGTTTTGACGTTAAAATTGATTTCATAGGGAAGTATGTAATTAAAAAAACGAAAATCGGAGGATACAGTGTTGCAGCTACATATCTTTTGACGAGCTTGGTGGCGTAGCGGTCAATGACGCGGCTTCGACACCAACGCTCGTGGGTTCGATTCCCACATAGGACAAACATTTGTGTGCATGAACATGTCTGTTTGTCTTAGTCTGGGTGTTTTCTATGTATCATAAGTATGTATTTACAAAAAAAAAAAAAATGTATTTACGTATGTTTATCAGTTGTCTAGTACCCATAACACAAGCTTCGCTTACTTTGGGGCTAGATGGCGCTGTGTAATTTGTCTGACAATTTGTCTGACAATCTATCATCTCCATCCAAAATTCAATCACACCACTAGATAGATGAAGGATCAAATAATTTATTACGCTAAGTAAGGACTATGGAACATCGCGTGCGGGGGAGGGGGTAGAACTGCTATTTAGAGATAATTTTAGTGCATATAACGTATTCACGTACAACACACGGCCGTGTCCAGGACACAGCCACACTCAATTTTTTTTAAATGTTTTTCTCTCTTTTGTCTTTTGATATTTAGAATCGAATAACGATCAATCTGACATTAGCTCTCCAAAAAAACGCACCAATAACTTTTTTTTAAAATGGGCGGGGATGGTGGGACCACACATTCTCACCACTGTATCTCCTGTGTAGCCAGGATTAACAGCGGCGACCGCCAAAAAAGGCAATGGACAATGAAGTCCATTGCAGTCCCAGGGGTAAAACTACGGCTGCCTTGGAACTGACAACGAAGTTAATCAGAAGAAATTAGTAGGAGTAGGAAGCTTTTGGAATTTGACTTCCCCTCTTAGCAATGTGAGAGACAGCAATATGGCAAATAAGGCATTAAAAGCCTAAAGAGATGGCTAGTCAAGTGAAGCTCAACTGCCGTGCACCATGGATTTTAAGTTTCTAACTAACACTATTAGGGACCTAAAACATTGAGTTGTTACCTAACACATCGATTGACCAAGTGAACTAGCAAAAATACAGAACGGGCTTTATTCTACGGATGTGATGAAAAAATAATTTTGGTAAAATAATCCAAACGCTTCAACCATTACTTCCACCTGTGTTCAACCCCTAAGCCCAAGTTTCCGTCGAGTCCACGTTCGTGCACAATCACACAGCGGAACACCGTCATTTTGATGTCGCCATAGGGTTACCAACCGTCCGAAAATTAGGCTTTCTGACCGGAATAAGAAACTGTTTGCGTTTCTGTCGAGCATTAAACGAATCATTTACGGATGAAAATGAAAAATATTTATTTACAGTGCCATCTGTCAGTTTTAGATAAGTGGTTGACACCAAAATCATATTGAAATCATTTACATTTTTGGGGTGTAAGTGGTTCATCAACATCTTTGAACCAAAGCCAACTTCACCTGCACGCTGTACACCCTGCTGACTGACAAACGAAGCTCTGGCGAAAAGAGAGGTAGGGAGCGTAATTGTATGCTACCCGACTGGGGAAAGTACCTCCACCTCACAAAATACCGCAGTCAAATAACAATTCACTTGAGGGTTGTTGTGTTCCTGCGAGTGAGTGAGGTTAACAGAAAGGGAAGAAGGAGATGCTGCGTTAGCAGCGGGGGTGGCGACACGCGAGCGATATTTTATGTCGCGAGCGTTAATATGGCTACGGTAACTGCTTCACATCAGGCGGGCCGTATGCTTGTTTGACACCCGACGTAGTATTAAAAAAAAAAGAAAAAATACGGTTATAACAAATAAATCCGCATAAAACACTAAACCCCATTTTTAAACCAGTTAAAAATAGAACTGTTAACATCTTAAAATTTACTTTTGGTAACCCTACTAGTAAGTTAGTTTCTGGTGCGTTTTTATGCAGCAAGTCGGCTAGACGGCCGGAAGGGAGCAATCTAATCTAGCAGGTGCATAGGGCGTTTTTGTAACGTCTGTTTAAGGTGCAGGAGGGTGTTCTGGACGGATGACACGATTTATTACAGTAAAATTGTAAAGGAGTCCAAAAAACAGCGTCTATTGTACTTTTTATCCGGCTGGCGAAACAGGAAGGATTCTCAAGCAATTGTATGATACTAGGTAGGAGACCTACTAGCTGACGAGCTCGGTGGCGTCGTTGCATGTGTCAGTATAATCGATCACGCAAGTTAAGCAACGTCGGCCGTGGCCTGTCTAAGGATGGGTTTATTTGTCTCGAGCACGTTAAGCTGTTGGTCCCGGTTCTTAGACGACAGTTGTTAAGCCAAGTGTTTTCCAAGCCACCTAAAGGCCACTGACTTGGCTTCATCATCTAATGACAACAGTCGGGACCGACGGCTTAACTAGGAACTCGTGATAAATAACCCTATCCGTGAACAGCCTACGGTGGACGTTGCTTAACATACGTGTTCGACTAGACACGCGCAAGGACGCAATCGAGCCCGTCATCATGCAGTTGGTGTACTGCTTTAATATCTACTATAACTGGAGTGTTAGCTCACGATAGCAGCTCAACTCCCACAGCACAGCGCAGGGTGGCTTATAAATATTCAACGTAACCAACCCCATTATAGTCTGTGTCGGTACTCAATTTGACCTGCTTACTGTCCGTGGACATGCCTGGAATACTATATTGCTTCTCTAAATAGAAAACATTTTTATCAGACTGAAACTTTTGTTGTTTGTACTTTGTATTAAGCTTTGCTTAGTTTGAGACCATATGGAATGAAATGAAATTACATATTAATTCTGTCATTGAGCCCTTTTGGGCACTTAGACACGTCTTACACATTTTCAGCGAAATTCATTGAGCTTATGAAATCGTCCGGTCGTTCTGTCTTTCCGTTGCCATGAAACTGAAAATTTCGAAATTCTGACTTCGGATTCGTGTAGAGCATCAAAAAGTAGTAATGTAAAGTGACCTTGGTTTTCGGATATCAATTCGGGACTTCGAAAAAAAAAAAATTCGCTACGGTGGCGCATGCTGCGCGTCCGATGATTATTAATAATTTTTTTTTTCTTTTATACTACGTCGGGTGGCAGACAAGCATACGGCCCGCCTGATGTGAAGCGGTTACCGTAGCCATATTAACGCTCGCAACATAAAATATCGCTCGCGCGCCGCCACCCCCGCTGCCATCGCAGCATCTCCTTCCTTTCTGGTGACCTCACTCACTCGCAGGAACACAACAGCTCTCAAGGGAACCGTTATTTGGCTGCGGTATTCTGTAAGGTGGAGGTACATTCCCCAGTCGGGTAGCTTACAATTACGCTCCCTACCTCTCTCAATATTCTTATGGGGCAAGAAAGTTCTGGAATGGTGACAGCGGAGTGGAAAAGCCAGTGTAGGACGGTTCTCCATTAGATGGACCGACGATCTTGGTAAAGATCGCAGGGAGCCGATGGGTGTGACCGGCACAAAACTGATCACTGTAGAGAGGTTTTAGGTTCACCAGGCTTGCCTTGTTCGATCTATCGGTGTACGGTAGGGCTCGGTGTGTTAGGATTAGGCATATAGGACCGTAGGTTCTGTCAACTATCCATTCCATCAGCGCTGTGGTCCTCTCCAGGGGAGACCATAGCTGTTTTTCAGGCCTGGAATCCCCGCGTCCGAGGGGTCCCTGTTGCTCTGCCGCGGGAGACCCACTGGGCCTTATCCTTAGGGCTGAGTGCACTCGGTATTCGCCCTCCCTCTCATCGTTAGGTTAGTTTTCACTTTCAACGCCTCCGGGCTAAAAGCAAGTCATCCTTTTCAAAAAAAAGTCTATGGGGGAAGTCTATGTTTAGCAGTGGATGTCTTTTGAATGATATGATGAAGATGACTATCTATCCTCCATTAAAACCAAAACCGTAAGCAACATTTACGAATAGTGTATCAACCACTAATAGAAATTCCAACATAACACGGACAGTCTTTATTGTGGTCAAACATTCATTGACACTGCCTGACATACTGTACAAAGTCCGTAGAGTCAATAGAAATAGGCCGCTCATATTATTACACGTCTAAAAGACTAACAAGGCCGCGATCCTGTCACTTCTATGTATCGAGCTGCGTTCACAACACAAGAAAAGTACCCTGTGAGTATTTCATAATCATCATTAGCCCGTATCTAGCCACTGCAAAGTCTTCCCCACAATGCTTCCCACTCACTCTGACCGCTTTTTTTTTAGACATCGGTCCATTCATCTAGCATAGGGTGCTTTAATCATACAGTCCTCCATTTCATCACGGACTTTGCAGAAGTGACCGACCTACTAGTAATTGAAATTGAATTGGTCACTTCTGCATGCTCACGACTTAGAGCCATGTATCCAACTTAGGTTCTTTTTTAACACGCTTTATTAGCTTCATCTGTATGTTTGCTTGTTTGTCGGTTTGTCTGTTTATAATCTACTCCTTTGAACTTGACGTTGACTCACTTTGAACGGTCAGATTTAATTTAAACTTTGTATACTTATCAAGGACCGATGACAATACAATAATTTGATAGTTTATTTAATTATCCTGGTAAGGATCGCCAGGATTAATAAATAATCCTCACATATCACATCGAATTACGAGTAAAAAGTGGAAAATAAATATAGTTAAAAAAACTAAAAAACATGATCATTAGGATCAATCGAACTAAAAAATAAAAAATAATTTGTAATATAGGCAGAATATATAAGATAAGTGAACGAAAAAGATTTGTATTATTGTCAAAAAAGCGTGGGATGTTTTGTGGAAAAAATTTCATTAACCGAGCTCGATTGACGGGTAGATTACAATTACGCTCCCCACCTCTCTTTTCGCCAGAGCTTCGTTTGTCAGTCAGCAGGGTGCACCGCGTGCAGGTGAAGTTGTCTTTGGTTCAAAGATGTTGATGAACCACTTACACACCATATTATAGCTTTTCTCTGAGTATATGTATCATCATCAGCCTGTATCTACCCACTGCTGGATATAAGCCTTCCCCAATGCTTTCCACTAAATGCGATCTTCATACTCGTATCCAGCTGCTTTCTGAAGGTCATCGGACCATCTAGAAGGAGGGAACGCATCCTTGTCCTGCGCGGCCTCCACTCTAATACCTTCTTCCCCCATCTGCCACCATTTACTCTGCAGATGTGACCGGCCCATTGCCACTACAGCTTACAAACTCTGAAGGCTATGTCGACAACTTTGGTTCTCCGTCGAATTTCTTCGTTCCGGATTCAATCCCTCAGAGAAATCCCGAGCATAGCCTTGTCCATCGCTCGATGTGCGACTTTCATGTATACAATCACTTGCAGCGACTAACTGTATTTGGCAAGAATGTATAATTTATGGCAATACGACTGTACAATCATCTTCCAGATATAGTGAAAGAAAATAGTATTTCATGGATTGACAAATGTTACTATTCGGTTGATGAATTTTTATGTAATAAATTTAATGCATGACAATTATTTAATACAAATTGACATAATTTTTAGTATAATAATACTAACAATGTTCTATATTTCAGTTTAACGATTAATGTTTAATTCAGATTGACATATATAAATTGTCATTTTCTTTTGTATAGTACTAATGATTTATTTATGAGTGATTTATACAGTTCAGTTTAGATACTATGATTTTAATATTTGCACGCCATTATCAATGACAGAATAATGTGGAACATATTGACATATATATATGACAACTGTACAAAAACCTTATTCTGGCAAATAAATATTAATTCAATATTTCATACAACCCGCTTAAATAATATAAGAATAAAATGTGTTTCATTCGTTCCATAGATGAGTTTAGCGTTCAATTATGTGACCAAATATTTACGGTCGCTGGCAAACAGAGTTTTATTAACGGAGCCCATGGGGATTTAGGTTATGGCACTCGTTTCGTACATTCAGCTCCATAATATTTATAGCTTTATAACAATTTTTATCGATCCATTTGACCTCATAAAGGCGGGCGAGATGTGGATAATAGCGGGTCGTATCCTATAGTATTATAGTTGGCATTGAGGAAGAGCCTATATCTAACTGTTGGTACAGTCAGATGATAATCGCAGCCTATGGACGTTTGTGACACCAGGGGCATCACTCACGCGTTGCAGACTCTGTAAATACCGCTTCACGTCTTTCTTGAAGAACCCCATACTGTAGTGTAAGTGGTTCATCAACGTTTTTGAACCAAAGCCAACTTCAGCTGCACGCGGTGCACCATGCTGACTGACAAGCTCTGGCGACAAGAGAAGTAGGGAGCGTAATTGTAAGCTACCCGACTGGGGAATGAACCTCCACCTCACAGAATACCGCAGCCAAATAACAATTTCCTTGAGGGTTGTTCTGTTCCTGCGAGTGAGTGAAGTCACCAGAAAAAAGGAGATGCTGCCTTGGCAGCGGCGGTGAATGGAAGAAAAACTGCGCCGGGAAATAATGGGAAAACGACAAGCCATGATGACGAACCTTCCCAACCATCGGCATGTAATTTATTTACATAAATAACATCACTAACGGGCTTCCCGTTCTACAGGAAAAAATAATAGATCACGTTTACATTACTCAATTTACTAGATCCCCACAGTTTCTAATTAAATCTTCAATTAAAAATAATGCGTTGGTAACGTCGAAACTTATTTACATTTGGTAGGCAAAATGTCGGACAAACGCCGGAAGCGGGCCATAAAAATAAATTTAGTTTACATTCAAAGAAAGCCAGCCATAAAACTCTGTATAAATAACCACCATTCACTCAATATTTATCGGAGTTACAACACAAAGCCTAGACTGAATATTATATTAAAAAAAAAAAAAGGAAATGTCTTTATTTGCAATAACACGGTGGATCTAAACAGATGATAAAGCATATCCAAACACATACAGAACAAGCGTATCACACCAATACTTGGCATGCAAATGTAATGAACAATTATTTATTACTACTATATAATTATTTCAGCTTACTAATAAATAAAAACAAAAGAATATAAAATAATAGAGAGAATGTCCGAATTAGGAATGTCAATGTCATAAAAAAAACATCGGACGCGCAGCTTGCGCCACCATAGCGAAATTATTTATTTATTTATTTTGGCCACTTTCCCGAATTGATATCGGAAAACCAAGATCACTTTACATTACTAGTTTTTGATGCTCTACACGAATCCGAAGTCAGAATTTCGAAATTTTGAGTTTCATGGCAACGGACGGACAGACGACCGGACGATTTTATAAGCTCAATAAATTTCGCTGAACAAATTAATATTTCAATAATTAACAAATACCATAATAATGACACAAAGAAAATCAATAGTGCTTGGCTGTAGGCCCCTACAGCCAAGCACTATTGATTTCACTACTGTTATTGCTTTGGAATTTTCTGTAAGGTAGCTTCGTTGCTAAGGTTGCTTCTAAGGTAAGGTAAGGTTATAATAATGAGCTGGTTAAATTTAATTATTAAAATTACGTTTACCTATAAATATTTTTGGAATAAAATTAACTACAAAGTAATAATTAGTTGATGTAAAGCAGTGTTTCAAAATTAGTGGGACCCGACGGTGCTCGAAGCAGCGTGAAGTGGTACATGCACGCGGCTATCTTTCGACAAGATAATGTTAATCAGTACAAATACGTAAACAATATTACAATAAGGGCAAAAGGTTTTATATGGGAATCAGTAAATAAAGAAATACGCAAACAATATACAATAAGGGCCAGAGGTTTTAACGTTGAATAAGGAGTACGCGAATTTAATTTTTTTCTGGAAGTGGTACCTCTTGAAGTGGTAGCATTATTTCTTATTCTGTGGTGTGTCTCAAGAAAAGCTAATTAAACTGATTGAAAGGATCAGTGGTTCCCAATTAGCTTGAGTGGAGAGAGCAATGCTTGAAGTTTCTCTAAGGGATCGAATCCGGAATGAAGAAATCCGACGGACAATCAAAGTGGTCGACATAGCTCTCAGAGTCAGCAAGTTCAAGCGGCAGTGGGTTGGCCACATCTGCTGTGTCAGCGATGGCAGATGGGGTAGGAAAGTCCTAGAGTGCTACTTAGAGCCACGAATGGGGCGACGAAGCGTAGGGCGCCCCCTCTCTAGATGGACTGACGACCTAAAAAAAGTGTCTGGTAGCAGTTGGATGCGGAAAGCGGAGGATCGCATATGGTGGAAAGCATTGGGAAAGGACTATATACAGCAGTAGGTAGATACAGGCTGATAATGATCTAAATGAAGATGATTCGTAACGGCAGAGAGAATAGAAGGGTGGTTGGATAGCAGGGTTGTGAAGCACAGCCGAGGAGTCAGCCTACGTCAGTCTGAGTGCAGTAACAGAAATCAACAAGCACCGAGGAGTGTTAACGGTCAGTTCTACCAAGAACCAACAAAGTACAAGGTGGTAGAAGATTCTATGTACCTACCTGTTTACCAAGTAGTAAATGTAAGAGATCAGGAACATTCTTTTTATAGTAAAGTGTATTGTTTCAGTATTTCATAATATAGTATAATCACCTTTGTGATTTAAGACATTGAAGGAAAAGGAAGGAGTATAGGCTGGCAGCGACCCCTTGGTATTGCTGATCTCTTTGGGCGGTGGTGATTGGTTTCCATCAGGTGACCCACATGTTCGTTTGCCCCTCTCTCATACAAAAAAAAACTTTGTGACAATAAAGCCTGACACCAACGTTATCCTTTCTTAGCAGATTAATAAAATAGCTCCGTGACATTGACAGCCGGCTACGTTCCTATGGTACTTTGCTACTGGCTACGCTACTATATGCTACTAAAAAAAAAACTTATGTCCACCCGTGCGAAGCCGGGACGGGCCCCGGCTTCGCACGGGTGGACATAAGTTTTTTTTTTTATATTTTTACCTTTTATTTAGCAATAAATATAGCCTATGTTACTCAGGGTGAATGTAGCTTTCCAATGGTGAAAGAATTGACACAGTAGTTTTTGAGTTTATTCATTACAAACATACACACACACAAAAATACAAATATTTCCTCTTTATAATAGTAGTGTAGATAAGGCAAAACAACGTTTGCCAGGTGAGCTTGTATATCATACTATTTAGTGATGAGAAACACGCGTCTGATAAAAACACAATATGAAACTTTTTCTCAATTAGGTCGGCTCGTAAACGTTAACACATTCGAATGTGACCAAATAACTCGCGCTAAGCACTCAGACCAGACATTTATCAACGACCTTGCAACCAATTACAATATAGTTTCCAGCCTTATCACAACGGAAATGTATTCCACTCATATTTAACTAGGGTACTCGTACTCACAGAGCACAATGATGCATGACATAATTGACGATATCAATCAGTACAGTCAAGTCATAGGAACAGGTAAAATGTGTCAAAAATGGCATTTTTTTAATATGTACTACGTCGGATAAAAAAAAGCATACATCCCACCTGATGTGAAACGGTTAATGTAGCCACATAAATGGCAATATGAAATATCGTAACAAATAAAAACTGTAACGTTGCAATTGAGCTGATGTTAAGCAGTCGTCGCAGCGTATGAACGCTCGCAAAAAGTATCACTCATGCGTTGCCAACCCTGTAAAAACCCCTTCATGCCTTTCTTGGAGAACCCCATGTTGTAGTCCTCTTGGGAAAACCTATTAGTAAAATATTTTATAATTATTCGAATAGGTATTTTCTAAGATGATACTGTCATGTCTTTCGTATCTACAATTAGAAACGCCACCGCTGAAAAAAAAACTGTATACGATTGTACGAATGTGTGGACGTGCCCGGTGGTCGAATGGTTAGCAATATAGCCAATTTGACTCCGAGGGCGCGGGTTCGATCTCCGCACAAGACAAACATTTATGTGCACGAACATGTCTTTTTGTATTGGACTGGGTGTTTGCTATGTATTGTACATTACATTATGTATTTCAAAAATATACATATTAGTACATCTTTCAGTTATCTAGTACTCCAGGAATATTTACATTTATTTATGCATAAACCGCTATCTGAAAGAGCCTTCACATCTTCACAAAAGCACGTACATCAATATACATTTTCATATACTTCTGGCATCATGTTAACCGTGCGAGTGAGTCCATGTCGACCGATATAAAAACAACCATTACACTCTTGTTAGCTTTTATAGTCACGCATCGGGATGTTTACGACTTCACTACCAGACGATTTACGACTTCACTACCAGACGTTACTGTAAAAGACTATGAAGTAAGATGAATGGCCGAAACCACTCGGGAGGCAATAAATTAAATACAAAAATATTGTATTGTTGATCGAAGCCATGAAGCTGAAAGCGTTTTACTGTAATGTTGTTTACATAGATGTTAAATATACTTATTTTACGTCAATGTAATTTTATGAGATTTATGGGTGATTGTTCCTTCAAATTGATCAGTTTCATTAAAACTGTTTCAGATTTTCATATGTGTAACAATTTGCATCTTCGATTTAGTGGATTCTAGGAAAATTGGCTGTGAACACTTGACGGACATGAATAGAATGAATGGAAATGAATATGCTCCAAAACTACTGAAACGATTCTTATGAAACTTGTCGCAATTCACAACCTCGATATCAGCGAATATGCTCAAAAGTCATGAATTTCGTTGTGTGGAACGAGCTGAACCAGCGCAACGCTTATACGGCGAAAAGTCACTCTTGGAAATTAATAGGCTCCAAAACCACTGAACCGATTTTGATGAAACTTGTCACAATTCACAACCTCAACATGCTTGAGGTTTGTGTCGAAAAAAAATTGAGATCGATCATGTCCTTGACGAATGATCATCAAATACATTTTCCATTGAAATCATTGGAAAACATACACTCAGCGAATCTATTCGCTCCACCTAACCTCGATTTCGGCCCCGTGGGCTGGAATGCGACCTAGTTTAATTAGGATGTAAGATGTGAAACTCTAAAAAGTATAGATGAGAGTTAATATTTTCTATTTCAAAGGTTGCAAAAGGTTGGTTAGGTCTTCTCGTCTGAGGATCTCTGTTAAGAAGAGGGTGTTTATAAGTCTTATCTGACAAGGAAACATACGGCTCGCGCGTGCCTGGTGTAAATTATCAATTTTATAAATAAAAAGGAGTGAAAGGTTTTCTATTACAAGGGTCGCATCAGACTCACTTAGATAAGGTTCAAGTGATAAATAGAGATACGACTCGCGCGCGTGTAATTTAAACTGGCAGGTAACTAATCGGTATACGGTGTGTTCTACCGATTGTACAATGGGGTGTGTTCAGAGGAGTTGTTTGACATGATGCCCACGGCCTCCTTCTACAGTCGCACCGCTCGCCATCGACAGCAAATTCATCCTCACACATTGGAGTGAAAGTGGCCGCGTACTGTGCGGTTCCAGAGAAGTTTTCTCCCGCGTACTGTCAAGATGTGGAAAGAACTGCCTGTCGAGGTTTTCTCCAGAGACTACAGCATCGGGTTGTTCAAAAAGGGCGTGAAGATGTTTTTACTGGGTCGCTAACAAGCGTATGATGCCCCTAGTGTTACAGGGGTTCATAGGCTACGGTAACTGTTTTCCAGCGGACCGTATGCTTGTTTGTTACTTTAGTGGTAAAAAAAAAACAGGTAATGCAGCTTATAGACGTACACCATAAGGTAACAAGGCTTTCCTACCACTTTAAGACTTAAGACTTCTATAAATTGGAGGCACCTTCCCCATTCGGCCTACTCCAAGAAAATGTTTAACTAACCGACGAAGATCACCACGTCCCAATATAGGTTTAGCTGAATATGAGAGAGGATACGAAGAATGTACTTTAGATGAGCCATAGTGAGCCAATGAGGTGCAGGGGGCAGACATGTTATGCAGATGTTATGTTAATGATTGTATTTGTATTTAATGTAACGATATTGGCAATTAAAAGAGTCGGCCTTGAGTTTCTTGACAGTTCTTCTTAAGAAGCCCCGTCGCCGGAACTGGCACTTAAATTCACTTTCACATTCAAGATAGTGTGATGAACGTGAATCTAAGCTCTGCGGATTTAGAGTAGTAATGATTTAGATACATGTTCTTATTTTTAATTTGTATGACGTTTCTAAGTGCTTTATAAAGTTCAAGGAATAAAGATATTTTGATTTGATCTGATTAGACCTCAAATGGTTGATACATACCTAGTTAAAAGTTGAAGTTACTTGATACATTAGTTAAAACTTTTGATTGCACTGATCTTAACCATAATTATCCGAGTTAAACACTTTCCCTTCGTTGTTTACATTAGGTAACAAAGCCCCAGGGCAGATTCGTCTCTTGTCGCCAAACACGTGGATCAAATACGCATTTCGCCATAATACTATAGTCGACAAAAATGGCGACTCGTCAGAAACGTAGCTCAATAAACACTCAACTTAACGAACACATTAAAATAAATAAATATTTCTGGACAATTTACACAGCGCCATCAAGCCCCATAATAAGCGCAAATCTTGTATCATAGGTACCTACTATACGACTGATAAATGTACATAAATACATTGTTTTTTCGTAACTACATGTTAGGTTAGGAAGCCAAAAATAAAAGATTCGTTCAGTGCAAATTATAATAATTAAATTTATTTTATGCACTCTTAGAAAGGTGTGTTCTACTACAAAGGAGTCGTACGATACACTGAACTGGAATATGATTTCTACTGAACCACAGAGCTTGGTTAGCTGACTAAGGCATACAGAGCATTTAACAATGTAGCCCTTTGTTTAAAGATATTATAAACAATATTGTGTGACTAAGACAGATGTCTATTAAACAGAGCGAGATAGATTTATTTTTGTATACTTATTCCAACACGCCCCCTCAAAAATAAATAATAATAATAAAAAAAAATCTACCACAAGCTATTTACAATATCAAACTTATGAACACACCATTCTTTGTCTGGGGAAACAATCATCAATATCTTGGTCCAACATTCGTTGCGCAGGATTAGGGAAACCCCAGTAAAACCTAATCAGACCAAGTCAACTTAATTATGCTCTTATGTAATCTCATTTGCAGTATATATTTACACTACACACTTTTCATTAGACAGAACTTTAACATTAAATTATAATTTATTATTTTTTCTCTCAGTGCCGAAAAACGAGCGGCTGGTAATGCCTTTGTAAACATATCTGCCAGTTGATTACCTGTGGACACATAAATCATTTTAATTACATTTTTCTCAACTTGTTCCCTAGAAAAATGATATTTTATGCCAATATGTTTTGACCGTTTATGACTTGTCGGATTACTTGCAATGCTTATGCATCCGTTATTATCCTCAAAAATAGGAATCGGATTTGAAATTTCTACATGAATACTAGTCACTAATGACTTTAACCACAGAGCTTCTCTCACGGCTTCAAACAAAGCCATATACTCTGCTTCAGTAGATGACGCTGCCACTGTTGACTGGCGCTTTGTTTGCCAACAAATTGTGCATTGTTCAAACAATTTGAACAAGTATCCTGTTGTGCTTTTACGATCAACTTCATCACTTCCCCAATCGGAATCAACAAAGCCACTGAGAATGTTATTATAAACATTTGGATTCCGCTTATAAGTTAGTTTCAAGTCAGTAGTTCCCTTTAAATAACGTAACACTCGTTTTAAATGTAACCAAAGTGAGTTATTATTTCTGTTACCAAATCTACTTAGAATGTTTACAGCAAAGCTTAAATCGGGACGAGTACATAACATAACATACATCAAACACCCGATAAGATTTTTACATGGAGCTTTTGTTGTTTCAATTGCACTCAAAGCGTCAAAGTCTACTTTGTTTTCCAAAGGTGTACTGACAGAATTACAGTCATTCATGTTAAACTTTTCTAAGACCGTTTTTATGTACATTGCTTGGTCTAATGTAACTGTATCATGTGATCTTTCCACTTTAATTCCTAGGAAACATTTGATCTCCATCAAGTCTAACATTTTAAACTTTTTCATTAAATAAGTTTTGAAACTATTCATGGTATTTATATCAGCAGTCGAAATAACAAGATCATCGACATAAAGTACAACATAAATATTTTTTGAAATGTCACCGGCATCTAGGAAATAAATACAACGATCAGCTGATGAGTATTGAAAACCCTTTTCAATCAAAGTTTGTTCGAACATTTGAAACCAACAACGTGCAGATTGTTTTAAACCATATAAAGCTTTATTCAATCACAAACTAAGTTGTTTGCGTTTGGAATTCCTTCAGGAATTTTCATGTAAATTTCCTCTTTTAGTTTGTCGTTCAAAAATGCAGTTTTGACGTCCATATGGTGAACGAGCAAATTGAATTGATTTGCAAATGCTAATATAAATCTAAAACTTGAAATTCTTGCAACTGGCGCAAAAGTTTCGTCATAGTCAATTAAATATTCTTGACTAAAACCGCGAGCGACCAAACGCGCTTTATATTTCAAAGGTTTGCCAAACTCATCATTTTTAATATTAAATATCCATTTACAGTCAACAATATTTCTGTTTTCAGGTTTCGGAACAAGCGTCCAAGTGTCATTTTCAATAAGTGATTTAATTTCCTCATCAACAGCTTTTTGCCACAAAAGCCTATCATGCCTGGTTTGAATTTCGGTATACGATGTAGGAATTGTACATATTAAAGACTTTGCGTATAATAAATAGTTCACAGAAATATCATTACTGTTTTCATCATAAGACACTGTAGGCAAATTTTTAATTCGATCACTTCTTCTAATAACACTCGAACTACTAGAAGCTACTTCATTCCGAGATCCAGTCAATTTATCTTGAAATGAATCATAGCATGTATGCCCATCTGCACTGCGTACAGATTTATTAGGTGGTGGACCTAATGCGCAGGGTACACTGCCCGTTTGTTTCACATCATCTGATCTTATATTATCAGATGCGCACAACCTGCTACACATGTGCTCGTCAGAGTTATTGGTATTTTCAGATACAATACCTTCAGGCTTCACTGGCCTACTTGACAAGAAATTAATCTCATCAACAATTACATCTCTGACTCTTACAAACTTTTCTTCTACCACATTCCACACCTTATAACCATTCGGTTCATAACCAACCAATATCCCTTTCAAGGATTTCTCATCGAATTTTGCTTTTCTACTTTTGTTAAGAAAATACACAGTTGAACCGAAAACCTTTAAATACTTAAGTTGCGGCTTCTTATTATGCCACAATTCAAACGGTGTGTTATCTACTTTCAGTGCTTTTGTGGGGCTGACATTGATAAGATAAGTAGCAGTTAACACAGCCTCACCCCAGAACGACTTGTCTAACTTAGCACCTGCTATTAAAGTTCGACTTCGTTCTGTTAACGTTCTTATCATACGTTCGGCAATACCATTCAAAGCAGGGGTATGCGGCACTGTTAAATGGTAGGTTATACCTTTTTGCATACAGTATTCTTTCATTTCACTCGATAAATATTCGCCACCATTGTCACAATATAAATTGACAAGTCTCAAACTAAAATGAGCTTCGCACTTAGCAACATAATCTCGAAAAGCAGCAAAAACGTCTGATTTATGAGCTATTAAGTATGTCGCACAGTAGTGAGTGTATTCGTCTACAAATATCACAAAATAGTTTTTGCCGTCAAGTGTCGAAGGAGTGATCATACCACACACGTCGGAATGCACATTAAATAGAGGTCGTTTAATAATTTTAGATTTACTTTTATGAAATGACAGACTTGCTTGTTTTCCATATATGCAAGCTTCACATAAACTTTCACTGGGTGTAATATTATGTAATCGATCAATATCAGAAAACATTTGTTTGGTTTTAATTTGCAAGAACTTAGATTTGCCTATGTGACCTAATCTTTGATGCCACAAATCATAGTTACTATTCATGACCCTATTTGATGAGCAATTCAAAGCACATTTATTAAGCATGAAATTAATACCAATTAAATTATTCAAAGACTCACCCTTTGTTACCATCTTACCCTCTTTGTTGAGTATTTGTACACCATTTTGACCAAAAATTACGGTCATTCCAGCCTGTTGCATTCTTTTGACCGATAACAAATTATATGAAATTTCTGAGCAGAAAAGAACACCTGTAGCAATCCACTCATTCCCGTATCAGTGGTAATAGATAGAGTGCCTCTTTTTGTCGCACTAATGAATGTTCCGTTTTTAGCTACAGAAATATTTACTGGAGACTGAAGTTCTATGAACCCACGTGTTAGATCTTCTCTGTTAATTAAATGATCTGAGGCACCAGAGTCTAATATGAATGTAATTTTATTGGTACTTTTGCCTTCTTCGGAATAGCATTCGTTTCCAACCATGAAAGCAAACCCTGAGATATTAGATTTTTCTCTGTCTGCAATATTTATAGATTGAAGCGTTCTTTGGTTTTCAGTTTGCTGTAGCGCTTTGCGGTTTTCATAATTTGGTTTCGCCCTCTTATAGAAGAAGCAATTAATTTTGATATGCCCTTTCCTTCCACAGTAGTGACATGTTCTATTTTTAACTTTATTGTTTCTTTGTTTATAATTATGAGTAAGTTGATTTGGCTTGCGTTTTAAAGAGAAATTCCATTGCTGGTTTTTGAAACCACTGGTTTCTGCTTGCAGGACTTTTAAACTATTGTCGCGCCTTTCGTTTAATAATTTAATTTCATGATCAAGAAGCCTTGTTTTTACGAAAGATAAGGTCAAGTTATCTTCAGCTAATGTCTCAATTGCTGTGATGACACCATCATAAGAATTCGGTAAAGTCATAAATAGATGTGTGACTTTATCTACTTCTTCTAACTTTGCACCGGCACCCACTAACTCGATAATCAAATTTTCAAAATTTTGAAAATGTTTTATCAACGGAGTATCACCTTCTAATTTCAAATTCAATAACCTTTTTCTCAATGCCAATTGGGACGCGATACTTCTTCTTTCATACACTGCGTCGAGTTTTATGAAAATCTGTTTTGCTGTTTCTTCATTAGCAAACCCCAGCAAAGAATCTGATAAATATTCGATGATGGTATTTTTCGCTATCTTTTCTTTCTTCGTCCAATCACTGTTGATGCGTACAGGAGGCTCTTCGTCAATTACTTGCAGCACTTCAAGTTCGTTTAATAAACTGCGTATTCTAAGTTTCCATAAAGAATACTTTTCGCCGTCAAACAGTCTAATATTTCTTTTTACTTTTGAACCGTCCATCGTTACAGTTAGAAAATAACACAAAAAGTCACTTAGAATACGTAAATAGTTTCTCTACCAAAATTACAAAAATCACAAGTCTTAAACGTTACCACTTAATGCGTTTCTTATCGTATTTAAAAAAAAAAAAAAGTCTGTTTCTTTCAATCACTTAAAAGTCCACTTTGTACTGTACACTGGGCCCATAACCTGTTAGGTTAGGAAGCCAAAAATAAAAGATTCGTTCAGTGCAAATTATAATAATTAAATTTATTTTATGCACTCTTAGAAAGGTGTGTTCTACTACAAAGGAGTCGTACGATACACTGAACTGGAATATGATTTCTACTGAACCACAGAGCTTGGTTAGCTGACTAAGGCATACAGAGCATTTAACAATGTAGCCCTTTGTTTAAAGATATTATAAACAATATTGTGTGACTAAGACAGATGTCTATTAAACAGAGCGAGATAGATTTATTTTTGTATACTTATTCCAACACTACATACATGTAATACATATAAAACACCCAGACCAAAACAAACAGACATGTTCATGCACACAAATATTTGTCATGTACGAGGATCGAACCCGCGACCTCGGAGTCAAAATATCCATTGCTAGCCGATCTAGATGCTAGACCACCGGGCTCGTCAAATTCGGCACAGACTCACCTCGTCTGCAGGCTTGGTGGGTGTGATAGCAACCGTCTCGTTGAAGCAAAGACAGGCGCAATAGTGCCGGTTGGCGTCCACGTCGGTCAACACCGACACGTAGAACCGAGGCTCTGACCGCTCCGTCGACAACGCCCATCCTTGCGGTTGGCAGAACTGCAAAATCAGATCATATGTTACACCAGACCTCTACGTCATAGCCTCAGGAATAATAACATATACCTATAGTAGAACTAGATTTAAAAGTATAGCTCTAAAGCTCAATCCAGACAGAAAAAACGAAAGACTTGGACGCGTCGCGGCCGCGGCGTCAGGTTACGTACAGATAGGACGGGACGAAGTGGCTTTTCTATATATTTTGTTTGAAAGTACCGCGGCACACACTTTGCGGAACACTGAACTAGCTGACCCGGCGAACTTCGTACCGCCTAATAGTCAGAATTATATTTATGATTTTATGGAAGTAATACAATGAATATAAAATAAATAGTAATAATAACACAAAAAAAAGTACAAATTGACCAATATATATATATCTCAATCCTTTTTCAACTGACACTATTTGTATGGAAAAAGGTTTTTCTTTTATTTTATTTTTTCATCAATTTTCCAATGTGTTTAATAGTTATTTTCCTATTCAGGACGGGAATAAATCCAACATATCGATCCAGCCGTCCTATCGAAAAAACCCGACTGTGTTTTATATAGATAATTTCCCGTCCAGATGTAAGCCGCGGTCAAGGGTGGTCAAGGTGCCATAAACGTTGTTGTCGCTGATGTCCTCTCCGTGGCGACTAATGGTAAAGCTAACACAGTAATGCGAGACGACTCTCGTGCTGTAATGCCCGTAATGTAGCATCCACCGCGCCGGCGGCACAACGTATGACATCAACCTTTAATAAACTTTCCATATCGTAACCATGGTATAATAAACCAAGGTATGTTCTTCCCATGGCAGATAGGTTACGTGATTACTACGAACTAGACTACGCCATCCGCTATATTTTGTATGAAAAATGACAGATTTTGTTCATTAACATCCTTGAACCAAAGCCAATCTCACCTGCACGTGGTGCACCCTTCTGACTGACAAACGATATTATAGCGTATTTTTAAGCTTCCTGACTGGGAAAGTACCTCCAGCTCACAGAATGCAGTCAAATAACAATTCCCATGAGGGTTGTGGTGTTCCTGCGTGGAGTGGCTGCCTGGTGAGTGAGATCACCAGAAAGAAAGGAAGGAGTATAGGCTGGCAACGGATCAGCGACCACTTGGTGGACCCTTTCATATAAAAAAATAAATAAAACCGAAATCGTCACTTAGTCTCGGCGACACGTGGGAAGCGAACTTTGATTTAATAATAAATATTTCTGGACAATTTAACACAGCGCCATCTAGTCCCAAATTAAGCGCAAAGCTTGTGTTATGGGTACTAGACAACTGATAAATGTACTTTAATACATTTTTTTTGTAAATACATTCATATAATACATAGAAAACGCCCAGACCAACACACATGTTCATGCACACAAATGTTTGTCTTGTGCGGGGATCGAACCCGCGATCTCGGAGTCAAAGTGACTATTGCCAACCATTCGACCACCGAGCTCGTCAATGTAAATACTATTATGGTCGTAATAAAATTGTAAGTACCCATTCAATGCCGTCGTGGAACGGAGTGTCGTCCCAGTTCGTCTCGGGGAATCGCTGGAGGATAACGCCGCTGCTCAGACCGCCACCTACGACAGATGGAAACCAGAATTAAAATAAAATAAAAATCCTGGGTGTAAGTGGTTCATCAACACCTTTGAACCAAATCCAACTTCACCTACACGCGGTGTACCCTGCTGACTGACAAACGAAGCTCTGGCGAAAAGAGAGGTAGGCAGCGTAATTGTAAGCTACCCGACTGGGGAATGTACCCCCACCTCACAGAATACCGCAGCCAAATAACAATTCCCTTGAGGGTTGTTGTGTTCCTGCGAGTGAGTGAGGTTACCAAAAAGGAAGGAAGGAGATGCTGCGTTGGCAGCGGGGGTGGCGACACGCGAACGATATTTTATGTCGCGAGCGTTAATATGGCTACGGTAACCGCTTCACATCAGGCGGGCCGTATGCTTGTTTGCCACCCGAAGTAGTATAAAAAAAAATAAAAAATTCTAATTAACAGTGTTACAGGATGGGAAGAAAGTAGTGCCAACTTGTAACTGGTTGGGAATATTTAAGAGCAGGGGTGTGACTCGACGGGAATAAGTATAAAAAAAAGTTGTCCCATCGAGTAACAGTGTGACTCGTTGGGAATTTTTTTCCCAACCAGTCACAGTGTTACAGTTGAGGGTGTGACTCGCTGGTAACAAATGAAATTAACGTTTCGAGTTCAAAAAAGGGAGTTCTGATTGATCTGTACCTATATGTTAACATGTATGAAAGTATACGAGACAGGCCAGACAGACCATTATGTCTCCTGTGTACAGCGGTAAATTCGACCACCAAATAACGCAATGAACAATGAAGTCCACTGCAATCCCGGGGGTAAAACTACGGCTGCCTCGGAGCTCACAACGAATTTAATGTATGAAAGTATGTATAATGTTGATACTGTTGATTGTTGACGCTAGTCTCCTAACATTTATTTAGCAACCCTTATGGGGGTGGGAGGCAGACAAGCATACGGCTCTCTTGATGCGGTTACCGTAGCCATAACGCTCGCAACCGCTCGAGCGCCGTCACCCCATAAAAGGTTGTCCAGAAGGGGCGAATTCGCCGCGAATCAATCGTTAGTGAGATACTAGACACCAATACATCGCGACCACAAGCATCGCGCGAATTAAAAATACGCGCGTAAATCGCGTGCACTACGCTAGACACTCGATTCGCGCGTATTGCGCGCGAGTCGAGATATTAAGGACGCCGTGTTGCGTCCAGTTAACACGAAACTGTAGAGCGACTTCCTTACTTCCTCCCCAAATGCTCGCGCGTTGGTACGCACATTGTGGACGCAACGGTCGAGCGTAATACGCGTGAGATAATCGCGGCGAATTCGCCCTTTCTGGACATGCTCTAAGCCAGTGTTTCCCAGACATTGTTCTGCCATGGCCCCGTAATTTTCACACTGCCCCTTCGTGACCCACTTTATACTTTTAAAACCCGAGCTGGTTGC
This sequence comes from Hypsopygia costalis, assembly GCA_937001555.2. NCBI lineage: Eukaryota > Metazoa > Arthropoda > Insecta > Lepidoptera > Pyralidae > Hypsopygia > Hypsopygia costalis. Next base: position 6,631,749 of record OW443344.2, on the reverse strand, counting down.
ATTAAGTAAAATAATACAAATTTATTAATAGTAAAAATGTTTTATTAATACTAGGTACTTATTTTGGTATCGTACGAATATTCACGATGCGTCGATCGATAGTATATTATTACACACATAGATATTATTTTCAAAACAAGGCATGAATGTTGCGACCCGGTATTTTATTTTGATGGACCGGTACCGGGTCGCGACCCGGCAAATGGGAAACACTGCTCTAAGCCAATGCAGCAACACAACGCTGAAGGGAATTGTTATTTGGCTGCGGTAGTGGAGGTATTCCAGTCGGGCACCTTACAAACACGCTGTACCTACCTTACCTCTCTCTACTACCAAAACCTCTTTCATTAGTCGGCAGGGAGCACCGCGTGCAGTTGAGTTTGGCTTTGGCTCTAAAGATCACGGCGAGTCACTTACACCCCATAAGTAGTGTATCCCAGTAGTGGAACTCAATATATTATGCGAGTTTTTCACCGTAACGGACTTACGTATCTACTTCTGCTTCCTAGCCCCATATTTATGGCTTTTATTTATTAAAACTAGGTCGGATTCTAGCCCACGGGCCCGAAATCGAGGTTGAGTGGACCACTGATTCGCTGAGTGTATGTTTTCCATTGATTTCAATGGAAAATGTATCTGATGATCATTCCTCAAGGACATGATCGATCTCAATTTTATTAACACAAATCTCAAGCATGTCTAGTTCTTTAGGTAATTGTGACAAATTTTATCAAAATCGGTTCAGTGGTTTTGGAGCCTATTCCTTTCCAACAGTGACGTTCCGCTCACTCCGCTCGCTTCATTTAATAAATAGCTTCGCATAATAGGCTATTTGACTAACATTTTTTTCGGTTGGATATGTAGGGACGTCTCCATAATATAACCGTAGGTGAAAGAATTACTTCGATAGCACAAAAATCTCTCGAGATATGGTAATTTGAAAATCACAATTTTAAGACTGTCCCAAAACGCTCCATACAAAAGACTACCGAATTATGACGTCACAGGTTTGTAATTTGTATGCATCAAATCAGAAATTTGTACGACAGCTATGTTAAATATTACGTTTATGTGATTAGTATCGTAATAAAAGTTATAGCATTTTTTATTACTTCTCCAATTGAAATATTATTTTTTAATGATGTCATACTTTTAAAATGGACTTTCCCGCCAATCTTTGATCGACGCTAAAAAAAAGTCTGACTGAAGATATTAGAATGTAAGTTTGCAGACCTTTATAGTTTTGTGTATTTTACGATATTGTTAAATAATTTATACAATTTTGAAACATTGGAAAATAGCCTATTGACAAGTAAATTGTCTCCGCTATTCAAATCACTGAACAAAAGTGTAATGACCAGACAAACACTCTGATTCTTAGGAATTTAGCAAAAAGTTTCTCAACGCCTACACTGAAGTTTGTATATATAAAAAAATGCTAAATGCCGTCAGTAAGTCAGTTGACGTGACCAGAAAACGACATGAGCCCCGCCCGACCGCCAAATCTGGCCGTCTTGTGCATACTTAATGAAATATGTCCCAAGCGTTCGAGCGTGCTACTTATAAAAATAGAGCGGTAGGACCGCACTAACGAAATTCAATAAATAATAAATTAATAGTTTAAAGAACACTAGAAAAACACGCTTTTATAAATGCACCTGATCGTGTTCAAAATCCATTACGTGGCGTTTCTCACAAGTGCAAACACGACTATGATACGATATTCCATCATGGAATTCCAGTGCCTATCTTCCCGCTGCATCATCAGTCCTTGAAACCTAATCGTGGTCAAAGTTCATTACAAGACTTTTCTAAGAAATCCAAAAACAGCTATGATACGATGTTCCATCATGCAGTTCCAGTTCATATCTTTCGGCTCCATCATCAGATCAGTTCGACAGTACCATATTATTGTATTGTCATCAGAACTACATACAGCTGCCAATTGTCATTACGCTACGATCCTTGCAAGATGGTTAAATTAGTTACCTTAGATTCCATTACATAGTTAGTTACATACAGGTCGACCTAATATAATATAATGATTTAAAAAAAAAATTGAAACCGACTTCAGTTGGCGAGCGCAGCTTATTGGTGGAATACCCCGGCAGACGCTGCTGCCCGTCTTCCGGGAGAAAAGTTATCGCGTGACACAAGATTCTTTAGTCGCCTTGTACGACATCCAGCGCAGAGCAATGGAGTGGCACAATTTTATTCTGCCGGCTACCATAGGGCAAATTTAAGGGTTTCCCTCGATTTTTCTGGGATCCCATCATCAGACCCTGATTTGGTGAATATGGAACCACCTCGCAATTACCCTTTCAAATAAAAAAAATTAATTTGACCATACGTGCTTATAAAATTTAAGGGTTTCCCTTGATTTCCCTGGCATCCCATCATCAGATCTTGACTTGGTGAATATGGGACCACCTTGCAATCATACCCTTTCAAATAAAAAAAGAATTATGAAAATCGGTTCACAATTCGCAAAGATATCGAATAACATACATACAAAAAAAATATTCAGTCGAATTGAGAACCTCCTCCTTTTTTGAAGTCGGTTAAAAAGTGTGTTAAAAATAGAGCAGTAGGACCGCACTAACGAAATTCAATAAATAAAAAAAAACTGAATGAAACAAACAATGGACTGCTTTAGAAAATTCAAATTATAAACCAAAAACCGGCCAAGTGCGAGTCGGACTGGCGCACGAAGGGTTCCGTACCATTATCTATAAAAACGGCAGAATGATCATGTCTGTTGTATAGGAACCCATTAGCCCCCCCTTAAATATTTGTTTTATTTTAATTTAATTATTTATTTTTAAAGTGAATATATAACTAAATATTCTGTGAATATCACAAGGGTCTACATGTTGCCGTTATCAATATCGAGCAAAATCGAGCAAAAAAAACACGTATTTTGTATGGGAGCCCGCTTAAATATTTATTTTATTCTGTTTTTTAGGTTTCAGTACCCAAAGGGTAAAAAGGAACCCTATTAGGTACTAAGGCTCCGCTGTCCGTGCGTCCGTACGCCCGTCTGTCACCAGGCTGTATCTCATGAACCGTGATAGTTAGACAGTTGAAATTTTCACAGATGATGTATATCTGTTGCCGCTACTACAACAAATACTAAAAAACGGAATTAAATAAATATTTAAGGGGGCTCCCATTCAACAACCGTGATTTTTTTGCTCGTTAACGGCAATTACCTATTGCCGTTAACGAGCAAAAAAATCACGCTTGAAATACTCACATAATATTTAGTTATATATTCACTTTAAAAATAAATAATTAAGTAAAAGGTAATTGCCGTTAACGAGCAAAAAAATCACGCTTGAAATACTCACATAATATTTAGTTATATATTCACTTTAAAAATAAATAATTAAATAAAAATAAAACAAATATTTAAGGGGGGCTACCATACAACAAATGTGTTTTTTTTTTGCCATGGACGGAGGGACGGACGGACAGCGACGTCTCAGTAATAGTCCTCCGTTTTACCCTTTGGGTACGGAACCCTAAAACTATATTTTCCAATGATCCTTCTTTTCCTCCCATTTTTTTTCGCCTACAGCATACAGAAATAGTAGGTATACCTTATGACACTTCCACGACTGAGATCATTGTATTTCTTCACTTGAATCTAATGACACGGTTACTTCTGATTGGCTTTGGCACGAAAGATGGTGAACATATTTTACTTAAAGCTTTTGTATGCTCATTCAGAGCCGCATTCGTGAATGTCTGCTTGCCCCAAAGGTTGACTGGTTTACATTTTTTAATATTTTAGCGTTATGTCCTCCTTTTGTATCTCTATATGTTTAGTGGTCAATATAGTTTTCAAATAAATAAATATTCTTGGACGAATTACAAACGGCTATCTAGACCCAAACTAAGCAAAGCTTGTACTATGGGTACTAGATAAGTGATATTATGCTTACATACATTTTTTTTTTGTAAATACATACATATAATACATAGTAAACACCCACACATAATATTTGTCTTGTGTGGGGATCGAACCCGCGACCTCGGAATCAAAGTGCCATTGCTAGCCATTCGACCACCGAGCTCGTCATATCTCATCGTTAATATTGATCTTTCATCGAATAGGTTTCGTATCGATAAAATACAGCACATATTTTCCCCTATCTAATAGCAGAGCCCGATGACAACACTATTGTCACGTAAATCAAATCAAAATATCTTTATTCCTTAGACTTAAGAACGAATTTTTCCTTATAAAGCACTTAGAAACGTCATACAAATTAAATATAAGAACATGTATCTAAATCATTACTACTCTAAATCCGCAGAGCTTAGATTCACTTTCATCACACTATCTTGAATGTGAAAGTGAATTTAAGTACCAGTTCTGGCGACAGGGCTTCTTGAGACGAACTGGCAAGAAACTCAAGGCCGACTCTTTTAATTGCCAAGTTTTAACAATATCGTTACATTAAATACAAATACAATCATTAACATAACATAACAAGGGCAATTCATTTCCACATACTTTTATCATTTATGTAATCTGAGATACAATAATAATAGTCTAGTTTTAATATATTTCTTAAATTTACCCATAGATAATTTAATCGCGTCGTTTGGAAGTTTATTGTAGAAGCGTATACATTGACCTGGGAACGAGTTCCTCCGTATACCTTTCGTATACCCAAGTATACGTGACAACAATAGTGCTGTCTTCGGTACCTCATTATAACAAGTTAAATTTATTAAAAAAATCAAAAAACCCGACTGCGTATAAAATAAACGAAAATTAGAAGAAAAAAAAAATTACTCGAACAACAATTTTGCGGCTCACAGCCGCCATATAGATTTTTTTATATTTCATTATGGCCTATATCACTCGCGTGATTAAGACGAATCTAACGACACCTCTTATGTTGAAATCTGTCAAATGGTTAAGGTTGTAGAGTGTGCCAAATAATAAGACATACATACATACGCTCGAAAAACATAACCCTCTTTCGGCAGTCGGGTAAAAACAGTCTTGTATTACTAGTACTCTGTTCTTATTCTGTACTTATATCAAAATGTACATATACAGATGGCGCCCATAGACACATTCATATTTGCATCAGATGAACAACCGGCCTACATTCGCAGCGTCATTGTATCGCACACAATTGCGGCCTTCCCTGTATTTCAACTATGACAACCCTATTGAATGAGTGATGGCTTATGATTCAAAGAAACCACAAATACCGCTAAATAAATAATTAGAACGTTAAATCATACATTACTTCGGTTATAAAATATAGCAATATCAGGTAACTTTTTGGTAAAATTTAACCTTCACCGTTAAATTCATAATACTAAACACAAATGGTAAAAGCTAATATATTTTGTATATTTATAATATTGAAAGTAATTTACATTGCATTAACTCTATGCAATGTTGAATGTACGACGTGAGTAATGTAAGTGCATATATCTGTAACTATATAGAAACAGCGAACAACAATATTATTGGATAGATAGGTACGTTTATTGTTTCCTATTAATATGAATTATTAATATTAGAATACTAAGTGCAAGTGGCATCCATTGTGTAATCTTGTTTTGGCCTAAGTTAGTAGATTCTATAATATATTAGTAATAATAAGAAATATGATTTTTTAGATGCAAATAAACAAATAATAATAATATTTTATGTTATTATTAGATTTTTGAGTATATTTGTTCTGATGATATTTGTTCTTTATGCCGGATATTATACAATTGGAAACCAAGGCGATACTTTTTATAATGCTCGCTTTTTATCAAATATTTTCATAAGATATTTTTAATAGAAAATATTCGTGTATGTATCCCTGAGTTTCGACATGCAACGTTCACCCCCATTGTTTCATCTGTTGACGGTTTCTTTGCACCTCAAATTTGTTTTATACTACGTCGAGTGATGGACAAGCTTACCGCCCGCCTGATGTGAAGCGGTTACAATATAGCTTCGTTTGTCCGTCAGCAGGAGCAGCAGTGTACCGCGTGCAGGTGAAGTTAGCTTTGGTTGATGTTGATGCACCATTACCCTGTTTTTTACAGGGCTTCACGCCTTCCTCGGTCTATTCCGTATTCAAGTCCATACTGTGCCCACATCCTGGCACATTAACATCAGATGAATAACCGGCCTACATTCGCCCGTCATTGTGCGATGCAACCGACTCCTCCGCTCTTAATACAGCCGACACGACTATGTGGCGGCCCTATATGTAAATATAAGAGCTGAAATGTTAGTTTGTGGCTTTGCGGTTGAGTCAGCCGTGTTCAGTTACTACTGGGCACGAGACACGATTGTTGTCTATCATTCATTAATCGATTTTAAATACTTTTGACGTTAATACATCTTTAAAATAAAGCCAATCAGAGGTAACGGTGTCATTAGACACAAGTCAAGAGTTTCAATGAGCTCAGTCGTGGACATGGGCGGATCGTGAATTTGTGGGGCCCTGGGCTGAAACTACTTAGAGGCCCTAATAGCCATTTTGTTATAAAACTGTATTTTATAACGATGTAGATAAGTATATAAAAAAAATAAATAGCGGCGGAATAAAAAACTATAAAATAAATAAATTATATCGGGCGTTAAGCGGCGCGGAGCGAAGTTCCCCGTAATAGACGCGTGGGGAATCCCGTTCCGTTCGTTAGGCGCGCACATGGATTGATTGATCTCCGAGTTATGATATTTGTTTTTAATTTCAGATATTGTTTTTAATTCAAAATATCGTCTAATGTTTTTATGGGGGCTGGGGGCCCTTTGTATTCACGGGGCCCTGGGCTGCAGCCCAAAAAGCCCTTTAGTAGATCCGCCCCTGGTCGTGGAAGTCACATAAGGTTTACTATTTCAATATGGTAACCGCGAACAAAATGGGATGAAAAGAGGGATTGGAAAATATATTTTTAACGTGAATACGTACGTAACGTCTATAAAATTGCTTCCATAAGGAAGGCAATTCAAAAAAACAATGATAACAAAATCGGGGGATACAGTTTGGTGTTGCAGCTACATATCTATGATCTCCATCCAAAATTCAATCACACCACTGGGTAGATGAAGGATCAAAGAATTTATTACGATAAGTAAGGACTACGGAGCTTCGCGTGCGGGGAAGGGGAATCGCTGCCATTCAAAACCCGCAGAAAACTTTCTAAGTAACCACTATTTTTCGAACCAAATGACTGTACTAAAAAGGGAACTTCAAAGTTTTAAGTGTGATTAGGTTTAGTATATGAATGAACATTAAATAAACTAAGAATGGTATGCTGCTCGAATAGGAATTGATGTTAATTAATTAATGAAATCAACTATACAATTTTCAGGAAATTCATAATTCAATCTCGATTCGGTCAACTTTCATTCTTTGATGTAAAATAATTAGGAGAATTTGACCCAGTTATGCAGAATAGATCCAACCGACATTTTGTTACTTTTAAGTTAAAGCTATTTAAAGTTTAATAGGGATAAAAATATCACGCAGTATAAGTTTTGGGAAACATATGACATCAAAGTGTTAGAATCATAATATGCGAATATATAAAACTCGATTTGAAGTTTCTCGCTATGTATATCTCTCAATTTGGCATAGTTAGTCGGGTGGACATATTCTGCATAACAAGATCCATTTGACCTTCTGTTCCTACGAGTGAGTGAGGTCATCAGACGTAAGGAAACGCTACGTTAGCAGTGGAAGTTTCAGCCCGTGAGCAACACCACTTATATTCAAGGCGTAGGCTGCGGTAGCCGCATTTTTTTTTATAATAGCTCAGCAGAACGGCTTTACTACCTTATGTAAAGCGAGAAGTGGAGTCCAAATCACATCGGCAACGGGCAAGAGACCTTAGTGTCCTGTCAGGTGACTTTGCTATGCTGGCCCGCAAGATTCTACTTGACGTTTTATTTGCAGGATCCGATATATTAAGGAGAAACCACATGTGCCGCCGGTAGTGCATTCCACTTTTCAATGGTACGACAAAGGTAGGAGTTGCCGAACTTTTCACTACGCGAGGAACTGTTCATCAGGCGGGCCATATGCTTGTTAACACCCGGTTTGATATAAAGCGAAAGTCGTAAACGTATAAAAAACCACGGAGTACAAGAGCACTTGACGTCTTTATATTGAACTAGCTGTCCCGGCGAACTTCGTACCGCCTAACAGTCAATGAATGTCGTGATGTACATATATATATGAACAAAATTTATGATTTCTTGAAATTAATACAATGAATAATAGAAAATAATAGAGAAGCACGATGGCGTGAGGCACGTGTCAGTCTAATTGTACACGCAAGTTAAGCAACGTCAACCGTAGCCTGTTCATGGATGAGTTTATGTTATCTCGAGCTCGTCCGTGCTTCGGAAGGCACGTTAAGCCGTCGGTCTTGGTGTTTATCATTAGATGGCAGTCCTTAAGCCAAGTTAGTGGCCCAACCCGTAGTTGAGCAGCGTGTTGGAGTATGCTCTAAACATCTTCGGTTGAGGGAAGACCCGTATCCCAGCAGTGGGTAAATAATAAGTTCAGTACTTTACAAAGTCACAAAAAAAGTACCAATTGACAACAATAAATATTTCAATCCACAAAACAAATCACAGACAACATTCGCGACGTAAAAGTGAGACCAATCGATTTGACATTTACATAACAATCAATAAATATTCCAATCCTTTTTAACTGGCACTATTTGTATGGGAAAACGTTTTTTCTTTTATTTAATTCTTTCGTCAATTTTTCAATGTTTTTAATACTTTCCCGACCAAGACACGACATTATTTTATATATTATATAGATTTATGGAGCTTGATTTAAATTTCTGAACGCACGCATAAATATTTTAGAACCAATAAATATTTAAATCCACAAAACTGTTTTCAAAACAAATCACAGCCAACTTTCAAGACGTAAAATGAGACCAATAGAGTTAACATTTGTTTTTAATCTATGACATTTGTTCTATAATGAGCTTAATATACATTTCTGAACGCACGCATACATTTGGCGTACGCACGTACGACAACGTCACATTTGACAGCTACGACAACCACGAACATTTTGTATGGGAAAATGTTTTTTCTTTTATTTTATTTTTTCGAGAATTTTCCAATGTTTTTAAGAGTTATTCTGCTATTCGGGACGGAAACAAATCCAACAAATCAAAAACCATGGCAATCGGTCCAGCCGTTCTCGAGTTATAAGTGTTGTAACAAACACGACTTTCTTTTATATATATAGATATTTTATAATATGTGAGGTATAAGTGCCTCACCACGATCTCTACTAGCCAAAGCTACACGGGGAATTACCTCCACATCACAGAAGAAGTGAGTGAAGTCGCCAGAAAAAAGGAGTTACTGCGTTGGCAGCGAGGTTGTCGGCGGGCGAGCGATATTTCATGTTGCGAGCATTAATATGGCTACGGTAAGCGCTTCACATCAAGCGGACCGTAAAGCACGTCTGCCATACGACGGAGTATAAATAAAAAAACAAAAATATTAATTCGGAATTGAGAAGTTCATAGTTTTTAAAGAGAGGTAGGGAGCGTAATTGTAAGCTACCCGACTGGGGAATGTACCTCCACCTCACAGAATACCGCAGCCAAATAACGGTTCCCTTGAGGGCTGTTGTGTTCCTGCGAGTGAGTGAGGTCACCAGAAAGGAAGGAGATGCTGCGATGGCAGCGGGGGTGGCGGCGCGCGAGCGACATTTTATGTTGCGAGCGTTAATATGGCTACGGTAACCGCTTCACATCAGGCGGGCCGTATGCTTGTCTGCCACCCGACGTAGTATAAAAAAAAAAAAAAAAAAAAAGTTGAACAACTCGAAGCGAACAAAGCAAACGTTATCCAGCCAAAGCCGACGCTCGTTTGTTCCAAGTCTGTGGCGTCTGCAGTACTCAAACTTTGCCTTGCACTGTCATACCGAGACAGAAAGAGTTTTCCGTGTGTATTTATTACTTTAAAGTCTGGCAACGGATCGGCGACCATTTGGTGTCGCTGATCTCCATGGGCAGTGGTGGTTACTTTCCACCAGGTGACCCATATGCTCGTTTGCCCCTCTCTCATATAACAAAAAAATAATACTCCTACTAGCTTGCGCCCGCGACTTTTTACGCGAGTATACCGTGGGTATTTTCCTAAGTGCACTTTGAAATGTCTAGCTAGACCAGCGTTTCCTAACCTTTTCAATGTTGTTACCCCTATGACCAATAAAAGAACCAAATTTTACTCCCCTCCTTAGATTACATTACATTATTGTTCTGTATAATACAATACAATATACTTTATTGCACCAATAATAAAAATACAGACAAAAATACATAATATATATAAGTCTGCACTAATTTGTTACCGTTTATCAGCTTGATTACCCCTACAGAATTCCTATTTTACCCCTGCGGGGGTAATTACCCCTAGGTTCGGAAGTATGGAGCTAGACCAAGCTGAGCTGTGCCCTGTGTGTTTATGTGTCAGTCAGCTAATTGACTAACTCTTTTATAGATGTAGATTTTTCTTGGTGAATGAATGAAATTTCATGATGTGCTACTTGTATGACTTAACTAGGCTAGGCATCCGTCACTTCTCGTAATATTTAATGCGCGGAACCCACTCAACCGAGTTCAACTCGCAGGAACACAACGATCCTCAAAGGTATTGTTATTTGGCTCCGGACTTATGAAAGGTGGAGACATTTCCCCAGGGCTCTACTTTGGCAACATGGTGGTGAGCGATTGCTTTCATTCTTTGATTAAACAAAGATTACAAATAAGTTAATACACAGACACATTATGACAATGCCTAAAATATCTCGAACTTAGCTGCAATCGAGGTCGCCACCAACGATGACATAATTTCAATCATTTGGCAGTTACGTCATGGCTCAAGGCACCATCATGAGTCTTAGTTTTGGAAACCAGTTTGCATTAGGTATAGTCTAATGCAAGATGCATTTACAGAGCAAACATAATACAATATCAAGATACGTAAAACTTTTTTTTATCACATCGGGTAGCAGACAACGGCCCATCTGATATGAAACGATTACGCACCCGCTGCCAACGCAGCAACTCGCAAGAACACAACAAACCTTGACAACGCACCTGACGAAGATTTCGCTTCAAAAAGATTTAGTATTAGCTATACTTTAGATATTCATTCATTACATATTATTGCCAGTTACGCCAGTGTTCCGCAAAGTGTGTGCCGCGGCACACTGACGCGATGATATTTACACAAATAAATACAGATGTTGCATCAGTATTTATTTGTGTAAATATTTTTGTATAAATATTTTTCTTCATTTATTGTAATAAAATATTTACACAAATAAATACTAATTCAACATCTATGGTGTACCCACTGTACCCCCAAAAATTATATTTTTCCTAGATGTACCTTAGACACAAAAAGTTAGAAGACAGATGTTGTTTCTTACGTTAACTGCTTATCAATAATCTCTCATAGTCTTGACAAGCTATTTATGTTACGATCAAAACCGTCATCCGACATAATCTCGAAAATCCAGTTTACCGCACGCAGCTACTCGAGAAGCACAGCAAACATGTCTCCGGAATTAATAGTCTTGAGTTAGACCTTTACTTTCACATGATGGTGTGATTATGGTAATATAATAAATAAATAAATATTCCAGGACAAATTACACACCATGCCATCTAATTCCAAACTAAGCAAAGCTCGTACTATGAGTACTAGATAATTGATATTATACCTAAATACATATAATACATAGAAAACACCTAGACCAAGACAAACAGACATATTCATCATGCACACAAATATTTGTCTTGTGCGGGAATTGAATCCGCGACCTCCGAGTCAAAATGGCTATAGTCAAACATTCCACCACCGAGCTCGTCAGTAAGCAGTGACCACACGACACAGGTGAAAACGTTATCTCTCGTTCACTCCCTGCCAACTTTATCCGAACGAGCGTCCCATAGCTGAATGTAACGCGTTACACATCCGAAGGTAACAAATTAGTTTCAGGCAATTTCATCTACACTACTTTGCGTGCTTTCGCCACCAATTAGTTCATGCAAACTACTACCGGCCGACACCCACCCACTACCTGATGCATGAACTAATTGGTGGCGGAAGCACGCAAAGTAGTGTAGATCAAATTGCCTGTAAATTTGACTTCCGCAAAATAACACCTGAATCAATTAACAAAATTAGTTTCATTCACTAGCCAGAAAATGATCAGCGTACCTAAAGAGCATTAAAAAAAACCGAATGGTTCTTTACATATCATTTTTAAAGAAAAGTCTATTGTACTAACTGTGCTCCGCAGTTTCAACCACCCTTTGGGCTCCTAATACAAATAAATGCACATGCTTTATTCAGGAAATTAAAGATTTTTTATTATCAAAACATTTGATGGGAACCGGCTTCAGCTTCGGCGGTAGGGCCCTGGATCCGATACTGTTAATAGATCGGCTGCCCGATTTCTGTTTGAATACGGCCATAACAGAGCAAGGGCTATTAAGAGCCCTATTACATTTGCACGCTGACGAGCTCTGGCGCAGTACTAAACCCGCGAAAGCCGGTGCATCGTTTTTTGTAGTAATTTTGAAGTTATATTTATCATTTTTATTGAAATAAGATAATAAATTCATGCTACAAAGTTTATTCATCATGAAGTAACAATTATTCTCGTATATATTTTGCTCAATAATATTATCGTTGATTCGAGAAATTAACAGTTTACTTGAAGCGATTTTCGAAGTTTTTTTGGTTAAAAGAATGTTTTTTTTCTATATTAAATCATAGATATTTCAAAATTCCGAGGCCGCTATGTACTAGACGACTATATAACAAATACCATTCTATTTTTTTTATTTCATTTGTTTGGAACAGTAGTACAATCCAGGAGCTCAAAATAGTGAATGCGCGCATTTTATGAAAATCTTTCTCTGCAATTTTGGGTTTATTTAAAAAGTTAAGCAAAATTTAGAAAAAGCGAGGCCGCTATGTACTATGCGAATAGCTATTTTGTACTATTCAATAAGTCAACATTGTTAATGTATTTTTGTTTCCGAGATCAAGAACGCCAAAATTGGCCATTTAAGCAAAAATCACAGTCAAAATGTAATATGGCTCTTAAACATCGCCGAACATCAAAAATAGCCTAATCGAACGACGAGTGATGAGGGCGACATGATGTGATTGACCTATTTTTCGTCCCTGCGTCCCTTTGGAGCCATAATCTATTCCATTTCATACAACACAGCTCATTATAGTCCTATTAAAATTAAATCAATACTAATATTATAAAGCTGAAGAGTTTATTTAGTTGAACTTGTACCCGTAATTTGAAAATTGTAAACACAACAGTGACGAATGACTTCTCTAGAAGCCCCGTCGCCGGAACTGGCACTAAATTCACTTTCACATTCAAGATAGTGTTATGAAAGTGAACCTAAGCTCTACGGTTTAGAGTAGTAATGATTTACACATGTTCTTATATTCAATTTGTATGACGTTTCTAAGTGCTTTATAAAGTCCAAGGAATAAAGAAATTTTGATTTAGATTTTTTTTTTAGACTCAATCACACTCAATTAACATTTCGATGGCCCCTATGTAAAACATCGAAACTCATTTTAGGTGTAGTACATTACAGTATAGCATTTTGAAGTTAGATCATAATATTATTATCTAAATACGAAAAGTACATAAACCCTGCTACATCTAAAAATTATATCTATTATTAGATATAGAGATAAGCACATTGATTTCATTGCATTACACACTATTACATGTATGTTGATTATATATAAATATAATATATATTGTCAGACAAATTACACAGCGCCATCTAGCCCCAAAGTAAGCAAAGCTTGTGTTATGGGTACTAGACAACTGATAAACATACGTAAATACATTTTTTTTTAAATACTATACTTATGATACATAGAAAACACCCAGACCAAGACAAATCGACATGTTCATGCACACAAATGTTTGTCCTGTGTGGGAATCGAACCCACGAGCGTTGGTGACGAAGCCGCGTCATTGACCGCTACGCCACCGAGCTCGTCTATAGATACGAAAAATCTCTTAATTGATTATGGACGTATTTTGGAACTTTGAGTTGACGATATACGGGTCATTCTAAGTTAAGAGGTAATTCGTTGTATGAAATGGCGGCACGGCTTTTTTTTATATATTTTTACTTAAGTAACTTTTTTTTTTATGGAAACTGCTAAGTTGAAAACGTTTACAAAGTAGCCAGTCAATTTGTTGGTTTTATCTCGTTTTATAAGTGACCAGGGGAAATGCACAGTACAGGGGAGAGACAACATGTACAGGGGAGGATACTTTATGAACAGGGAAGAGATAAACAAAAAAAACAAAGTTATTTTTCAGTCTTGATTTATTGCTTATGTTACTCAAAGGTTTTATTTTCATTTATTTCCATAAAACATCATATTTTTTTACTATTTTCCCGCTTAACACTCTCCTGAAGACTCTCCTTTCTTGGTTGGTGGTGAGATTTGAAAAATTTTCATTAAGTTGTTGAGTAACAACTTCACTGAAAAGCAGTTTCTTCTTTATAGTTTCTTTGTCGGCTGCACTTACAAGTGAATTTACTTTAGTGTTGGGTGTGATAATTGGTTGTTTTTTCATCCGTTGTATTTGTTTTTTGTAGCGTTGTATTGCAGACTTAAGTTGAGCTATTTCATCCGCTTGTTTTTTTATCTTCAGGTTTCTTGCTTTTCTTGCTCGAGTTGACTTTTGCTGTGCTGCCAGCGCTAGCCTGTTTATATTTTGAGGAGGCGGTGGGCCTTCATTATCCGAACATGGTGATGTTACAAAAGCATTACTTATATTAGGTCTACCTATGAAATTGCCGTTTTGTATGAAAAATTTTAAACAAATTTTTTTAATGTATTTTTTAGTTGTATTAATCGAAGTAATCACCCATGCAATCAATGCATCTTTGCCAACGCAGTGGCAGTTTATTGATGCCCTTCTTCAAGAAATCAGCTGGACGGGAGGCAACAAATTCTTCAAAGGCATTTTGTACTGCCTCTCGGGTATTGAATTTTTTTCCCGCCAAGAAGTTATCCAAATTCTGGAAAAAGTAGTAGTCTGTAGGCGCAAGGTCTGGCGAGTAGGGCGGATGTCGGAGAGCTTCCAACCCCAGTTCTGGCAACTTGGAGACCGTCTGCTGTGCAGTATGAGGTCGCGCGTTGTCGTGCAGGAGCAGCGGAGACGAGCGATTGACCAATGCTGGTTGGAGACGTGCCAGCTTCTCCATCATTGTGTTCAGTTCTTCGCAGTACACATCTGCAGTAATGCTCACCCCGTTTGGTAAGAAGCTGTGATGAATCACACCGGCGCTAGACCACCAAACAGTGACCATCACTTTTCTAGGGGTAAGTTTTCGTTTAGGGCATTGTTTAGGTGCTGAACGAGGATCAAACCAACTTGCTGAGCGCTTGCGGTTATCAAACAGAATCTATTTTTCATCGCAGGTAACCATGCGGTTCAAAATTCCTTCATTTGTGTGTCTGTTGAGCAGTGCAAGGCACGTCTCGACGCGTACTTCGCGCTGGCGATCATTGAGTTCGTGGGGCACCCATTTATCAAGCTTTTTAACCTTGCCAATTTGACGCAAATGGACCAATAATGTTTTGACGCTAACATCGAAAGCTGCTGCTAATTCAGCCGTAGATTGTGTATCATCAGCTTCCACAATCGCCTTTAATTCGTCATTGTCGACCAAAGACCTAGAATTCTTAGCTAAACAAAAAATATTTTGATTTGAAATGGCCAGTACTGCAGAACGGTAATTTCATAGGTAAAGACCTATTATCTTGGAGTGCTAAACAACTTCTACGAATTTTTGCTTTTTCTCTCCATATTTTTCTAGCCTTCCGCTGCTCTCTGGGTGTCATTTGCTTCACAATCTTAATAGTTCCTTTATCTTTCTTCTTTTCATATTTTTCCCTTTCCTTAACTTTTCCTTAATTTTTAATCCTTTGATATCGTAATCGTTCTGCTATCCTCTTCTTTTCAAGCCGTTCTTCACGCGTTCTTTTTTTTTCGAGGTGCTATTTTTCTGTAAAAAGACGTAATATTGTATTGTAAAGCTAAGATAGACATAACGCAAAGTAAAGGTTTAGAGAAAACTAGAAGTATTAATGGAAACACGTAAAAACGTATCTCCCCTGGACATTAAGTATCTCCCCTGCCATCAAAAGAGCCAGGGGAAATACGCCAGGGGAGATACATTTTCGATAGAAATCTAAAATATCCGTAAAAGTATTTCTCGCACGTAATTCACAAACAAACGTAACAATGTATAAGCTATTCATAGTAAATATTTAAGTATATGTTAGTATTTTAATAAATAATTGCAAAGTAAAACTTACCAGAGGAAAGACAGCATTCACTAAACACTTCTGCGCCCAGCGAGTGGCGTGATCGAAATGGCCGACAATATGTCTGCGCAGTTGCTTATGCGCCACTTGCTGTTAACATAACGTTACACACTATGCATTCAAGGTCACAACTTCTATAGACCAGGAAAGCAAAACTGATTTTTGAACGAAAACAAAAGACCAGGGGACGAGACACGAAACACGGTGGACAAATTTCGGTGTTAATATTTTTTTTGAAGAATTGGAATATAAGCACTTTTACTTGTAAGATACTATTACTAAGTTGACTGTCTTTATAAAATTAACGATGTTAAAGTAATTAGTGAATTTAAATACATTCATAATTACTGATTTACAAATAAAGTCGGTTGGGGGACAGACCAGGGGAGAGATATTTTTCTTATATTAGAGCTTATTGTGACTTAATTACGTACATTTCTGCAATAAATTTTAGTGACCACGTCGGAAACATTTACTTTTAAGTGATAAATAGGTTATTTATGAAGTTTATTTAAAAAACAGGTATTTTTTTGTCGTTGCCGTCGAAAGTACTTCTTAACTTAGAATGACCCATACGCCGAACTGTCACTCTTGGAAATGAATAGGCTCCACAACCACTGAACCGATTTCGATGAAACTTGTCACAATTAAACACCTCGACATGCTTGAGGTTTGTGTCGACAAAAAAATTAGATCGATCATATCCTTGAGGAATGATCATTAAATACATTTCTCATTGAAATCAATGGAAAACACAATAAACACACACTCAGCGAATCTAATCCAGAGGGATTAGATTCGCTTAGATTTGCTTTAGATTCGCTTTAGATTGAGTAGAGACTCAACCTCGATTTCGGCCCCGTGGGTTATCGGGTTATTCGGACCCGTTATGTAGTTTATAGTTAATTGATTCAGGTATTATTTTGCGGAAGTCAAATTTACAGGCAATTTGATCTACACTACTTTGCGTGCTTCCGCCACCAATTAGTTTTGGTCGTCTCTGCTCCAGCTGCTGTGGTCATGTTGATGGTTAGAACTTTGTAGGTTGTTGTTCTAACCATCAACATCTACAGATCGCCTGAGGATGCCTCGCGTAGAGACGAAACATGTGTCGCAGAGACGACCACGGAAGTCGGGGCAGCGGCGGTCGCATGTATCTTCTGTTACAGATGTTGGAGTTCACCGAGACGACCGTAGCAGCTGGAGCAGAGACGACCAAAGCAACGGCAGCCGCATGCAACTACTAACGGTAGTGGGTGGTTGCCGGCCGGCAGTAGTTTACATGAACTAATTGGTGGTGGAAGCACGCAAAGTAGTGTAGATCAAATTGCCTGTTATGTAGTTTATGTTTCGATGGTTTATATGGGGACAGTCGATTTGCGCCTCGCTTTGATTGAAAGCTTTATAAAATGACTAAAGGCCAAAAAGGTACGTGCTTCGCTACGTATAAAGTGAAATAATTTGTACTGTCAACACTGAAAAAAGTTTAAATTTGACAGCAAAATTCCCATTAACAAAATGATCCGCCATTTATTGAATTAATTTGTTACAAAAAATGTGATGTGCAAACTTCACATAAACCATCTACTAAATAGTCCGAACATAGCCTAAGCATTTGATTTGGATAGGTGAGCCCGTTCTTGAGTTATAAAATTACAACGAAAATTGGCATTGATTTTTATATATATAGATTAGTAAATATTATATAGCTACTACAGTGTAGTATGACCACGTAGGACAGAACCTCTACTCGCTAATTACCTACCTACTTATACTTTCACGAGAGTAATGGAACCACTTCATACATAGTTATTTGAATCAACAACTTATTTCTTCATTACATCAAATATTATCTTTAAATAAATATAGTTTAAGTTTCAAATTAAATCAGCAACTCATTTAAGTATAATATTGTTCTATTAGGAATATTAGGTAAAAAATAATAAAGGTGCTTCTACACGGCATGGATGACACGCGCTAACTAAGGTACTTGTGTAAGTTACCTACATTAATTTAGAAAAAAATACTTGTATGAGAAAACTCAAGCATATCAATGTAGCTAATGATTAGAATCATCTATCTACTCATCCCCTGAAAAACGTCCGATCTATAATTCTATATTGTTTGTAATTCACTTTCGTGTGTCTTTAGGGGGCGCTAATATAAGATTGAACGTTATTTTTGAAAAATATATTCATAATATTAAAATATTCTTTACGACTGACGTGTTTGTTGACTGTACTGAGTTAAACCAGAGTCATCATCATCAGCCTGTATCTACAACCCACTGCTGGATATAAGCCTTCCCCAATGCTTTCCACCAGATACGAAACTCCGCCTTCCGCATCCAGCCGGTTTCTTAAGGTCATCGGACCATCTAGAAGGAGAGCGCCCAACACTTCGTCGTACTACGCGCGGCCTCCACTCAATACATTCCTCCCCCATCTGCCATCACTTATTCGGCAGATATCACCGGCCCATTGCCACTTCAGCTTGCAAACTCTGAAGGCTATGTCGACAACTTTGGTTCTCCGTCGAATTTCTTCGTTCCGGATTCGATCCCGCAGAGATACCCCGAACATAGCCCTCTCCATCGCTCACTGCGCGACCTTTAGCCTGTGGACCAGTCCGATGGTCAGTGTACAAGTCTGTGCACCATATGTCATTGCAGGGAGGACGCACTGGTTGAAGGCTGTTAGTCTTCAAGCGTTAGGGTATCTGTGCGCCGAAGCTTTACAAAAGCTGCTCAGCCCAGTCGAATGCGTCTGTCGATCTCTGTGCTTAAATTACCCCGGCCAATCTGTATAGAATTAGACGAAAGTTATGTACAACGATTTTGTCATCCCTGGACCGACCTCGGAGTCAAAATGGGCGTTGATCACCATTAGACCACCGAGCTCGTCGTGAGTCGTGATAGTGAAACTCCGTCACGTGGTTTACGAGTTTGCGGATAAACAGACGTGGACACAGATTTAGGTTTATACTATGTATTGTGTAGCCTGCGCCTTCACTTGCTCCAGCTACGTGCACCGTGTGTGAGTACCTTAATCATTGAGTGAGATCAGAACTATATCTATTTAGCGTATACTGCGCCTTCAAGGCCGAACTAATTACGAATCAATTTGGCGCGACGCGCGCTGTTTGCTATGCGTATTTCACTACACTAAATACTATTATATTACTTATTGTGTGCTACAACACAGATTCTTTTATCGCCAACGTCTACAGGTTATCATCATCATCATCATCAGGTCATTTTAGTCTCCACTACAGGAGCACGACCCTCTCGTCCGTTCCAGACAGAATGAGGATATGGCCTACACTCCCCACGCTGGCCAGACGGGTTGGGGAGGCCTGATCGACGTTTTTAATGTATTTCCCTTAGTCGCTTTGTACGACATCCACGGGAAGAGACGGAGTGATTCTATTCTAGTCTGCCGGAAACCACACGGCCAACTACAGGTTATGTTATGCTTTAAAACGGGCGGGCCGTATGCTTAGTATAAAAAAGAAATTAGTATATTATACTCGACGTTGTCGTATACCCTTATCCAGATCTCACTGTTGTGATATGGGTGTCCACTCATTCGAAGGGATTTAGAGCGTACTGCACCACGCTGCTCAACTGCGGGTTGGCAGAAGCCAGTGTTTTCAAGCCGCGTAAACGACTGTCATCTAATGTAAACAGCCCGGTCTCCGAATCACGGAGGATCTCGTGATATATAAACCCATCCGCGGACAGGCTACGGTCGACGTTGTCTAACTTGCGTGTTCGTTTAGACTGACACGCAAAACGACGCCAACGAGCTACTCAAGGGGCATTCATAAATTACGTCACACGTTAAGGGGGAGGGAGAGGATCGACGAAGTGTGATATTGTGTGACAAGGGTTTTAGGGTCGGCAACGCGCGTGTGATGCCTCTGATGTTACAGGCGTTCATAGGCTACAGTAACTGCTTTCCATCAGGCGGGCCGTATGCTTGTTTGCCACTGGTGGTATAAAAAAAATGGATTGGGAGGGGCCCTAAATTTCGTGACGTGACATGACAAAATCTACTATAATCTAAGTGTTAAAACACGAACTTTGAACTATTAACGAAAAACTCAAAAACATTAGCAACTCTAGATGTAAAATTGCAAAATAAATATGTAACGTCACACTAGGGAGGGGGGGGGCGTTTCACAAATGTGACCAGTTGTGACAAGGACGGGGGGAGGGCTAAAAAAATCATGAAATTCGTGTGACGTAATTTATGGATCACTCCTAAAGAGCGGTTACGCACTGCATCCGAAACCGATCTGAACTCGAACGCATTCCCTTGCTTACCTGTTACATACTGCTCCATAACACAACCGCAGTGCAAAAGCAAGGGATATTAAATACGTCCGATTTCGGATTGGATCCGGATGCAGTGCGTTACCGCTCTATACTATGGTTGGCAAATAGTACTGACAAGTACTTATTGCCCAAAGTTTAGCACTGCCTTGCTAATAAGAAGACACTTGTCAGGCCAGTTCTAACCAATTATCATTTTATTTATCATTTAGCGATGTTCTTTTGTGCTTTACCCATTAGAAGGTATCTTTTTTTTAAATGAGAAAGGGGGCAAACGAGCATGTGGGTCACCTGATGGAAAGCAATCACCACCGCTCATTGAGATAAGTAACAGTCCATTCAAAAAGTCCATAGGATGACACATAGATCTTGAGACGAGCTCGGTGGCGTAGCGGTCAATGACGCAGCTTCGACACCAACGCTCGTGGGTTCGATTCCCACATAGGACAAACATTTGTGTGCATGAACATGTCTGTTTGTCTAGGCTGGGTGTTTTCTATGTATCATAAGTATGTATTTACAAAAAAAAAATGTATTTACGTATGTTTATCAGTTGTCTAGTACCCATAACACAAGCTTCGCTTACTTTGGGGCTAGATGGCGCTGTGTAATTTGTCTGACAATGTTTATTTATTTATTTAGATCGCGTTACTAGATTTTTACTATATGATTTATTTAGTACTAACCTTCAAACTATACGTGTATAAATTTGACAGCAATTTGATTATTTATTCGTGAGTTATAGCATTTTGTGTGATCGATTGAAGCCTGAAATTGCAAAGAAACGGCCACATTAGCAAAAGAAAAAAGTGTTGTTTCATCAAGACAATGCACCGTGTCACAAATAATTAGATGAAAACAATAGAAAAAATGAACGAATTCGAAATGCTTACCCACCCACGGTTTCGAATTGCTTACCCACCCACCGTATTCTCCAGATTTAACCACCAGCGACTTTTTCCTGTTTTCAGATCACAACTGGTAAATCTTGCTGGAAAAAATTTTAAGTCCAATGATGAAGTAATCATAACAGAGGCTTATTTTGACGAGAAAGAGAAATCGTACTATAAAAGTGGTATCGAAAAGTTGGAAAATCGCTATACTCGTTGTATCGCCCTGGAAGGCAACTATGTTGAATAAAAAAATTGAGTTTTGTCAAAATTTTGTTTTTTTCTTACTAATCCTATGGACTTATTGAATGACCTAATAACACCAAGGGGTCGCCCACCCCTTTGCCAGCATATTCCTTCTAGCGATGTAACGACTCGACTTTTTAAACCGATTCAAACCGATTTGAGCATAAACCGAGTTGAGTCGATTAGCGCGTCTACTAAACCGATTTGGCCGAGTCGAAAGCAATGTAACGACTCGACTTTTTAAACCGATTAATAAGTCGAGTCGTTACTTGACTTTGTAAACCGATTAAAAAGTCGAGTCGTTGCTCGACTTTTTAAACCGATTAAAAAGTCGAGTCGTTACTCGACTTTTTAAACCGATTCAAACCGATTTGAGCATAAACCGAGTTGCGTCGATTAGCGCCTTTACTAAACCGATTTGGCCGAGTCGAAAGCGATGTAACGACTCGACTTTTTAAACCGATTTGAGCATAAACCGAGTTGCGTCGATTAGCGCGTCAGCGCGTCTTGCGTCTACTAAACCGATTTGGCTGAGTCGAACTTACTTACGCATCTCGCTCGCGTCGCTCTGCGCGCATTCGCCCGTTTGGCCGTTTGCTCGTTTGGCCGTTTGACCGTTTGCTTGTTTGGCCGTTTGCCCGTTTGCCCGTTTGACCGTTTGGCTGTTTGCTCGTTTGGCCGTTTGCCCGTTTGGCTGTTTGCGCGTTTGGCCGTTTGGCCGTTTGCTCGTTGGCCGTTTGGCCGTTTGGTCATTTGCCCGTTTGGCCGTTTGGTCATTTGCCCGTTTGGCCGTTTGCTCGTTTGCTCGTTTGGCCGTTTGCCCATTTGGCTGTTTGCGCGTTTGCCCGTCTGGCCGTTTGGCCGTTTGCCGTTTGGCCGTTTGCTCGTTTGGTCGTTTGCCCGTTTGGCCGTTTGCTCGTTTGGCCGTTTGGCTGTTTGCTAGTTTGCTCATTTGGCCGTTTGGCCGTTTGGCTGTTTGCCCGTTTGCCCGTTTGGCCGTTTGACCGTTTGGCCGGTTGGCCGTTTGGCTGTTTGCTCGTTTGCCCGTTAGCCCGCTTGCTCGTTTGGCCGTTTGACCGTTTGGCCGGTTGGCCGTTTGGCAAACGAGCAAACAGCCAAACGGCCAAACGGCCAAATGAGCAAACTAGCAAACGGCCAAACGAGCAAACAGCCAAACGGGCAAACGACCAAACGAGCAAACGGCCAAACGGCAAACGAGCAAACGGCCAAACGGGCAAACGGCCAAACGGGCAAACGCGCAAACAGCCAAATGGGCAAACGGCCAAACGAGCAAACGAGCAAACGGGCAAATGACCAAACGGCCAAACGGCCAACGAGCAAACGGCCAAACGAGCAAACAGCCAAACGGTCAAACGGGCAAACGGCCAAACGGGCAAACGGCCAAACAAGCAAACGGTCAAACGGCCAAACGAGCAAACGGCCAAACGGGCGAATGCGCGCAGAGCGGCGCGAGCGAGATGCGTAAGTAAGTTCGACTCAGCCAAATCGGTTTAGTAGACGCAAGACGCGCTGACGCGCTAATCGACGCAACTCGGTTTATGCTCAAATCGGTTTAAAAAGTCGAGTCGTTACATCGCTTTCGACTCGGCCAAATCTGTTTAGTAAAGGCGCTAATCGACGCAACTCGGTTTATGCTCAAATCGGTTTGAATCGGTTTAAAAAGTCGAGTAACGACTCGACTTTTTAATCGGTTTAAAAAGTCGAGCAACGACTCGACTTTTTAATCGGTTTACAAAGTCAAGTAACGACTCGACTTTTTAATCGGTTTAAAAAGTCGAGTGACGACTCGACTTTTTAATCGGTTTAAAAAGTCGAGTAACGACTCGACTTTTTAAACCGATCTTCGCTATCAAACCGATTCAAATCGGTTCAAACCGATTCAAATCGCGATTTCGTCGATTCGGTTTGGAATCGACTTGCATGAATTGTCTAACCGATTCAACTCGGTTTGACAAAATTCCAGATCGTAACATCACTAATTCCTTCCTTTCTTTCTTTCTGGTGACCTCACTCACTGGTAGAAACACAACAACCCTCAACGGAATTGTTATTTGGCTGCGGTATTCTGTGAGGTGGAGGTACTTCCCCAGTTGGGCAATTTAAAAAATATGCTATGCCGAGGTAGGGCATAGCATATTTTTAAGTCTTATCTTGTGCTAATACAAATATGTAATACATAGGTACAATTACTGCACTGGGGCAACAATTATTTCTTGTATTATTTGTTCTTTATTGCATATAACATGTTTACATAAAACAGATTTTTAAACACAAGGGCGCGCTTATCTCTTTAAGAGATTTCGTCCAGCCAACCTATAAGCGAAGAAATATTATTTGGCTGGTAGGCGAAATTAGGGTTGTAACAGAGGCCTACATAGCGGAGGCGGATGCGGATGCGGAGGCGACCTGTAACACCGCGGATGCGGAGGTTAACGGATGCGGAGGCGAAGGTGAGAGTGGATGTAGAAAAAATTGTAATTTATGGTGCATTAAAACTAAGTACCAAGTTTTCATTTCAAATCACTTAAGTAAACATGTACTCGTATATAAAACATTACCTTCTAGTCAATCAAAATTAACACAAAATCTGGAAGGAATTAATGTCTTCTAATAGTTTTGACCGCGCGTTATTTTTCTATGATTACGTAAATAAACCTCCGTTACAACTCCGCAAAAATTGTACGGAGGCGAAGGTACGATTTCTTGCGGAACTTCCGCAGTAACGGAGGCGGAGGCGAAGTTCCGTTACAACCCTAGGCGAAATATATGTATAGTCACTTACTCAGACACATATGCTGAAATAAAATAAATAGCATTTTCATTGGCAGAAACACCATGATCATTGATCACTTTGTCTCTGAGGTTGCTGATTCAATCTCTACAAAAGAGGAACAATTGTGTGCATGAACATGTCTGTTTGTCTTGGTATTAGCGTTTTCTATGTATTATAGACACATATTTACATAAAAATATATTTAAGTACATATATCAGTTATCTGGTACACATAATAGTATAAACTTTGCTTGTTTAAGACTAGAGTGCACTGTCTTCAATTCTTTGTCATATTCTTTGTCCAAGAATATTTATTTATTTAAAAAACAGCTGATGAAGTAGGCAATTTTTCCACCACATATTTTCCAGTTATGAATATACATATTCTGCTATAGTACCTTACCTACTTATATATTTAAAACATAAATAATAAAATATTCCTGGACAAATTACACACATCCATCTAGTCCCAAACTAAGCAAACCTTGAACTATTGGTTCTTGATAACTGATATTATAATTAATTACATATTTTTTTGTAAATACATATATATAATACATAGAAAACACCCAGACCAAGACAAACAGACATGTTCATGCACACACAAATATTCATTTTGTGGGGCCATCGAACCCGCAACCTCGGAGTCAAAGTGGCCATTGCTAACCATTCAAACCATACCATCCATACCATCTAACCATACCATCTGTCATAACCTTACTATAAATTACTACAATAGCTTACTAAAAAAATCATGCTGATATCAACTATGAGGATACAACCTATGATGTGTGAATATTGATAAATTGTGAATAATACTAGAATGACTCATTAATATGATATGTAGAAACATAAATGGAATATGACAGCTGACATATTGTGCTGACTATTAAGCAGGCCAGAGATAGGGCGACCCTGCGCTTGTGTCAATGAACTTGTGGAATAAACTGTTATGATTATGTTTGTCTTTGATAACAGCAAATTGGTGCAGGGCTTTGTGGTGTGATGTAATGTCATATGAAAATAACGATGGGAATTAATGCGATCATGCATAAGAGTATTTACATAACTTTATTATTGCTTGACGTCTCGATCAGGTTGCACAGTCATGGTCACAGGTTGACTGTTGTTTTCATAAATTATGCAACGCGAAAGTTTAAAAGTTTATTAATGTAATGTCATATTTTTGAAATCTTCTGTAGGCACAATGTGTACTTTATTTTGTAGCCAGTGAATGAGACTAAGCTTGCCTGATTGAAAGCAGTTACCGCAGGGTATTAACGCGTGCAACACTAGGGGCATGACTCCCATGCTGCCATGTAAAAATCTCCTCGCACCCTTTTTAAACTTCATACTATAGTCTCCTTAAGCAATGTCAACCGCATCCTGTCTATGGATGGGTTTAATTAACTATATCAATCCTGGCTGTTGGCATTAAATGACAGTGGTTAAGTGAGTGGCCTTACGGCGGCTTGAGAAATATATTGCAAATGTCTATATGATTACAGTAACTGCTTTACATCTGGCAGGTTAAGTACTTTTTGCATCCAGTGTCTTATATAAAAAAACAAATATGTAATTTAAACACAAAATATGGTTACAACTAACACGACAGACTAACTTGCAACAGTGACAATCTAATAAAGTAATAACACAGCTTACATAATAGCATAATAGTTACTACATAACAGATACTTCACTCAGTAGAAAATTTCCAATACCTACTGCTATAATAGCCTACTCCGTCGCGTCAGCAACCGCTGATGACTTTAGTTAGAATATGGAATAGGTTGTAACCAGTCTGTAAACACTAGAAGGAGCAGACTTGGTCACAGAAGGAAGTCATGGTTACGAAACATACGGAAGTGGACTGGAATTAAAAGTTTCACTTGACCAAGGACAAAAAGAAGTATACAGAGTTGACTGCCATTTAATAATTTGCACCCAAGGACGTAGCAAACGCCATATCAATGACAAGAAGCCCTTCCGCTCCAAGGGCTCTCTTAGAGATAGAGCCCCCTTAGCCCTAAAGTATCTGTTCATACATGCCCTGTCTAGCTTAAGCTACATCAATGAAGGCACCCCAAGATTAAGAAGTTTTTAAACATTGATTAGACACAATGTATTACTAATTTATGAACACAAGTTACATATTATATTTTTTTACTGTAATCAAATTATATAATCAAAACATATCTAATGCAGACAGGCAAGAGTCATCATCAGACATAAGTATAGTGATGAATAGCAAGTCAGTTGGTTTAAGAAAATGACTAGGTAATAATATGTACATAAAAAAAAATAAAAAATATCCCAACAAATTGAGAATATCCTCCTTTTTTTGAAGTCGGTTAATGAAACAGGGACCAGGGCCCTATTGCAGAAGCTGACGCCGATTCAGATCCAATATTTTGATTCCAAAAATAGTTCGTACATTATACTATTGACATATATTTTCAGCTTAATCGGTAAAGCTTCAGATGTTCTATCAGCTAAGCTAAATACAATAGGCTAGGAGCCTATATTATAAAATTATTAAAAAAAATAACAGTATTGTAAAATACACAAAACTAGAGACATCTGCAATCTTAAAATTTTAATAACTTATGTCAGACTTGTTTTATACTCAATGAAAGTTTGGTGGGAAATTCCAATTTATAAGGTTGAAATTATTTAAAAAAAACTTTAAAAAATAAAAAATACTATAACTTTTGTTACGGCACTAGCTACATAAATTTAAC
Source organism: Hypsopygia costalis (assembly GCA_937001555.2). Taxonomy (NCBI): domain Eukaryota; kingdom Metazoa; phylum Arthropoda; class Insecta; order Lepidoptera; family Pyralidae; genus Hypsopygia; species Hypsopygia costalis. Next base: position 6,604,316 of record OW443344.2, on the reverse strand, counting down.
ATAGCTGTCACACAAATTTCTGTTCTAATGTACACAAAATACCCAGGTGTGACATCATAACTCAGTAGGCTTTTGTATGGAGCGTTTTCGGGAAGTCCAAAATTGTGATTTTCAAGTTATCATATCTCAACAAGTTTATATGCTATCAAAGTAATTCTTTCACCTATAGTTATATTATAATGACGTCCTTACATAACAAATCGAAAGAAAAAATTGTTGTGTAGCTCTATTTTGGGAATCAAAAAATCCAGTGAGAATTTGCTTCAGCCTAGCCTTTGTTACCTTTTACATACAATTACTTTTCTATTCTCTGCCACAATCTATTTAAAAATTTATCATTTGTTATTTAGATAAGTACGTCTTTGGATTTGATCGACGATGAAAATACTAGTTGTTGCTAGGTAATTAATTATAATACTCACTTTCCTTCTCGTGGTCAAAACCCACTATCACGAAGTAATCGACGAGCCTGGACATTGCAATCCTACGGCAACATCCGAACACATACACCACAAAAACACTTTGTATTATAATTACACAGATTTACACACATTTTATACACAAAAGCATTGCTTTCCACATATTTCACTTTCACAGTATATAATAATAATAATATATATCACAGTAATTCTACTAACGCAAGATCTAGGCGCTCCTACACCGCAGTTTTTAATACACGGAATGTATGTAAACAAGACAGTCGCTCGAAACCACAAGAATACTAGAAAAAAAGTACCTAAATGGATAAATTGACAAGGTCCGGAGGTTATTACACTGACCAGTGTTGTAGCAACTAAACAAAATATGTATTCATTTATGATAAAGGTTTTACAATATAAATTTAACCATACTTTTATGTCTACGATTCCGTTATTTAACGAATTCCGTTAAAATTAATATGTAGATGATAGATCTAAGTGCTACATCGGTCATATTGCTCGACTTGACATGGAACGACATGACACATGACTGACTTCATATCTGATGATAGGGTTGTAACTAGTTAGAAAATTACGATGTATTAATAAATCGTATTTTTCTACATAACGATCATCGCTATCGGAATAGATGTAAAATATGTGTTGAAATTGGAAAACTTATTACGTCTTCATTTTCTTATTTTTAATTAAATGGCTCCATCGTTTTTTATTCAGCGGTGATTTTGCCAATGTCGAGGTTTACAAAGGTACGTAAATGTGACTAATGAACGGTATCAAATAGCGAGGGACCAATGAGTAAGTTTTAACAATACAAGACAACACGATAAATCTAAAAAGAAAGATGATACAGGGCCGTTAAAATTACCCCAAATAGTGTGTCGGCAATTAAAATTACGATAGAATTTAACTCAAAAATAACTTGCGGGTTAGGATGGAAAATGCAAGCAGATATTAGGGAAACACCAATGCATTTTGCAGCAATATTTCAACTGTGGCGAGGAATGGGGATAATAGAAAAGGTAAAGGAGTTGGAGGTGAAGAGGGCCATATAGTTTGTTTGGATGAATGTGCTAATCTCAGTAACTAATAGTTTAGTTTAGTTACTAAGATTTTAAGCTATTGCATAGCTTTTATCGCGGGCTTTGAGCGCGGCGAGTGAATCAAGAAATTCCGTAACGAAAATAAAACTTAACACGATTTGACAACCAATGTCAAATATGACTTTCTCAGAAGTGACCGCTATGAATTAATGGATGGATGGACGGCCGGACGGTAAACAAGCAAACGAGCAAACGGCCAAACGAGCAAACGGGCAAACGAGCGAACGAGCAAACGGGCAAACGGCCAAACGAGCAAACGGCCTAACGGGCAAACGGGCAAACGGCAAAACGAGCAAACCGGCAAACGGCCAAACGAGCAAACGGGCAAACGGCCAAACGGCCAAACGGCCAAACGAGCAAACGGCCAAACGGCCAACGAGCAAACGGGCAAACAAAATAAATAAATACATAATTATAATTGCATAAGTTGATAAAAAATGCAATAGCTTTACCGCGGCAGTCCCCGAGTACCACACTTTTTTTTTTATTAAACGAGCAAACGGCCAAACGGGCAAACAAAATAAATAAATACATAATTATAATTGCAGTTGATAAAAAATGCAATAGCTTTACCGCGGCAGTCCCCGAGTACCAGACGTTTTTTTTTATTATTTTAGTTTTCGATAGTCTATATATCGAGTTAGATTAGATTACGCTACGAATACCAATGAATAATGACGCAAAAACAGGGAAAAAATATTCCTTTTGCGAGCTTATATTGCGTGCACTGCGTAAACGGTTAAAATTACGCAACAATCATGTATGACAGAATTGTTTCTTTTAAAACGCAGAAGTAGTTGCGAGGGGTCAGATAACAACGTGAAAAACGGGACTCTCTGTTAATTGTTTAATTTGTTCTGTAAAATAACATATTTCTTCTTCTTCGTTCTTCTCTTAAAAATAAAACTTTTGTTTGGTACTAACTTTGTAATATCTGAAATAATCTAAAGTAAGTAAATCGAAATACGAAAAAAATATAGCTGACATTTTAGTGAAGTAGGTTTACGACCGCCACTTGGGTTGTTTTCGAGACTTAAGTGTGCCAACTGCCCATTCCCACATAGTCTGATTGCAGGCGAAAGGGGAGTAAGACATAGTACGAAACTAGTTGTTTTTGTTTAGGCCGACGTATCTATTCTAGCTGTCATTGACATTGGTACTCACGACAGTCAGAAAAACCGATTTTATAATTAGACGTTTTAGGATTTGCGGCTGCGCATCTGCTGCCAGTTACGCATTACTTCAGGCAGACCGTTTGCTTTCCGTTGTAGCACAGTATAAGTAATAGTACTAACGTACAGTATGGACACTCTCTGCCGCTCTCACTAGTCGACCTCACCTCCCCTATGGAACCGATTTGGAACCGTTCGCAAGGAATGCCACAACGTACGAATTGACGTCGCTTGTATTTTATTCTCCATTCAGTTTAAAATAATATGCGAGTATGTAAAAGATGAGAGTTATTTGTGCAGTGGATGGATGTCTCCACACATGGAAAGTAAAAAAAAACAATTTGGATGGATGGATGGATGGACGGACGAACGGGCGGACAGACGGATTGATGGATGGATGGATGGTTGGATGGATTGATGGATTGATGGATGGATGTATTGATGGATAGATGGATGGATGGGTGGATGGGTGGATGGATGGGTGGATGGGTGGATGGATGGATGGGAGGGTGGGTGGATGAATGGATGGATGGATGGGTGGATGGATGGGTGGATGAATGGATGGATTAATGGATGGATAGATGAATGGATATGGATGGATGGATGAACGAGCAAACGAGCATTAGTTGAAAAAAAATGCTATGCAATAGCTTTACCGCGGCAGTCCCCGAATGTCACACGTTTTTTTTTTTCTTCACTACGCCCACCTGATGTGAAGCGGTTACCGAAACCATATTAACGCTCGCAACATTAAATATCGCTCGCGCGCTGCCATCCCCGCTGCCAACGCAGCAACTCCATCCTCTCTGGTGATCTCACTCACTCGCAGGAACACAACAACCCTCAAGGAAATTGTTATTTGACTGCGGTATTCTGTGAGGTGGTGGTACTTCGTCAGTCAGGCTGCTATGTCCTACCTCTCTTTTCGTCAGAGCCTCGTCTGTCAGTCAGCAGGGTGTACCCCGTGCAGGTCAGATTGACTTTGGTTCAAAGATGTTGATGAACCACTTACACCCCCTTACATGTCCGACTAATAATTGTATAATGTCAGCCCTAGAGAACGTCACTCAAACATAGGCACGTGTACAGACGTCATTTGGTTACTACATGCAAAAGCGCCATTTTTGTATGGAGTGGCCGGGGTTTGGTTGTAGTCTTATGAAAGTTGATGCAAAGCTGGAACGTAAACTATTAAATATTTAATAAAAGAATAATGTCCTCGAAATTTGACGGTACCCCTATCTTTTTTTCTAACAACGGTGTCTAGGTTTTAATTTGTACACGAACAAACAAGTCTACGCTAATTGATTATCATGCTGTTACTTTTTGAGGCCTCGAATTTATTAGATAAATTTTCAATTAAAACTAGTTCTATCTTATAGAAAATTAATATAAAAAAATCGGTTGTCTGTCGGTTTACTGACGATAGTTGAACGTGACAACGTCATAAGAAAATACTGATGGAATGTTTGCATTTTTCAAAAGAAAATTTTAATGGAACGCCTCAGAGCGAGGTAATTTTCTGCCCACTGTTGCCGCCGGCCGCTGCCAGGTGAGTAAAAAGCGGTTGTAAGTGGCTCCATGTAGAAAGCGAAAGATAGCATATAGTGGAAACTTGGATCCAGCATTGGATAAATACTCGTATAGGCTCAATGAATGAACGGTTTTGCAAAAAAAATATAACACACGTTTCATCGGCACATTCTCATTAAATTGATAAAAGCCAAACACTTTTACATACGCCATCAATGAAATAGTTTCTTTTAAACTTATCGATATTTTACATGCTAAACACAAATGCAAAAATAAAAGTAGTTTTGTTATATGCAAAATGTATTGATTTATAACTGGACTTTTCTATCCCTAGCTATGTTAAAAAAATCGTGATAGCCATATTTGCATACGTCAGGTAGACAAAAAAATGGGGTGTGGTTGTGTCATGGACATGGCCGTGCGTTACTATGTGAATACGTTATATGCACTTAAATTATCTCAAAATGGCAGCGCTTCCCCTCCCCCCACACGCGATGTTCCATGGCGCAATTTATTACTTATCGTAATAAATTCTTTGATCCTTCATCTATCCAGTGGTGTGATTGAATTTTGGATGGAGATGATAGATATGTAGCTGCAATACCAAACTATATCCCCCACAGACATTCAATTTCAATTCCCCTGATTCTGTTATCTATCATTCGTTTTTTTGATTTGCCCCATAATGGAAGTAATTTTAAAGACGCATTCACGTCATAAATGCTATGGATTCGCCAAGATCGCTTACGGAAAATTTTTAGTCTACCGTTGTTATTCTTAGACTATTAAGTCATGCAAAATAGCAGCGAATTTTACCGGTTTGAAATTACTAGAAAAAAATATATATATTAAAAATATTAATTTTGCCGTTGATTGTTGATTTCATTACAAGTATTTAACAACTAGAAAATTCCGAAACATTATTTTTCGGTAGTCTCTAAAGCGAGGAGGAAGAAAGAATAATACAATCACAAACCTAGGATTTTTCGCTTCGCTTGCATCCTTGATTTGTGAATACAATAGTCGTAAAAGACTCGTATCCAGTGCAGAAAAAAAATTACAAAAGTCACAACCTGCATAATAAAAATAGCGCATCAAATATATCACATATTACATTGTACATAAAAATATCGATATTTAAATAATCGATATGTGTATATATCGATATTTATTCAAACGTAGCACTCTAATCACAACCAATAAAAATAAAATCAAAGAGTACAAGGAAAGGCAGAAGATAGAGAGGAAAAGTAACAGGAATAAAATCAAATCAAATCATCCAAGCAAGTAAATAGGTCTTCTTTCTTTCTTTACTTTGAAATTGCCGTTCTGCAGTACTGGCCATTTCTAATCAAAATAATTTTTGTTTGCATAAGAATTCTAATTTCGAATTAATTTTATTTTAATAAACAAACATGGCATTCTTTTTCCAAAAGTAGTATTTTGTTTATTGATTAGTGTTACTGTTACATTTTCATCGCATTTCAATCTTTTTTTTCATCATGGATACGTTAAAAATTCGAGTAATTATGGAATATGAGTACCGTCGTGGCAGCAAGCAACGCGGGACAAGCGGCACGCAACATCAACGACGTTTACGGAGCTAACACTACAAACCAACGCACCACCTGTTATTGGTTTGCTCGCTTCCGTTCTGGAAATTTCGACCTGATAAATGACCCCGCGGTCGTCCGAAGACTGGTCGACAATGACGAATTAAAGGCGATTGTGGAAGCTGATGATATACAATCTACGGCTGAATTAGCAGCAGCTTTCAACGTTAGCGTCAAAACAATATTGCTCCATTTGCGTCAAATTGGCAAGGTAAAAAAGCTTGACAAATGGGTGCCCCACGAACTCAATGATCGCCAGCGCGAAGTACGCGTCGAAACGTGCTTTGCACTGCTCAACAGACACACAAATGAAGGAATTTTGAACGTCATTGTTACCTGCAATGAAAAATGGATTCTGTTTGATAACTGCAAGCGCTCAGCAAGTTGGTTGGATCCTGGTTCAGCACCTAAACAACAAGCGCGGATCCAGCCCTCAAAAAAGTTTGTGGTCACAGCCACCCGAAAATCGGTCAAGGAAGAGTCGCAGTACGAACTTGCACATGAAGAATCATGACGTTTGAATTTGAATACTTCCTTTTTTGGCGCATCAAGACTTTGGCCTTATGAATGGAAATAATCATTAGAGAAAGTCAGACCCGATTTCGGTCAATTAAATTAGTCAAACAGGCTTGTGGGCATGCCCACCGTGCCCACAACGGTGGATCCGCCCTTGCTAAACAATGCCCTAAACGAAAACTTACCCTTAGAAAAGTGATGGTCACTGTTTGGTGGTCTAGCCTGCCGTGTCATGCGTAAGTCACGTAAGTTGAGATACGTTAGTTACGCTTAACGACGCTTATTAGTCTTTTAAGATGTTCTTCTACCTGAAGAAAAACACAGATTTTAATTTAAAGCATTTTTTCAATAAAAACACTGATAGTCGAACTAACGTGTTTAAGTTTTTTGAGAGCATTTGTAAAGGATATCTGCGGTATTTCGGTTACGTTAGATAGGTCATACAAGTTTGCAATCAATCAATAGTCGAGATAAAATTTTGACTATCTCCGGTATCTCATAATAGCGATCAAATATAAAGACTTTTAAACTCAATATAATAAGAAAAATATATACTGGTGTGATAGGACCAATGTGAAATATTAGTACACAATATATATTTGGGGTGTAAGCGGTTCTTCAGCATTTGTAAACCAAAACCATCCTCACCTGAACGCTGCTGACTGACAAACGAGGCTCTGGCTAAAAGAGAGGTAGGAGATAGCATATTTTTTAAGCTGCCCGATTGGGAAAATACCTCTACCTCACAGAAAACTGCAGCCTTATAGCAATTCCCTTGAGGGTTGTTGTGTTCCTGTGAGTGAATGAAGTCACCAGCAAAAAAGAAAGGATAGAGTATAGGCTGGGAACAAGGCTGATCACCCGCCCGACAGCCGGCATCCCCGTTGGAAATAATAATAGGCTGGGAACAGATCGGCGACCCCTTGGTGTTGCTGATGGGTGGTGGTGATTGCTTTCATCAGGTGACCTACATGCTCGTTTGTCACCCTCTCATATAAAAAAAAAGAGATAATTTAATTGAAAATGTGTATATCGCTGCTTTGGAACAATACTGTCGTAACTCAAATTGAGTGAATTTTTCAGTAGAGCACTTTTTCAAGTTTTTCAAGTTTTTTCAAATCTTAAAATGCAGTATTTTTTTATTTACTGCGCAAATGTTGATGAGGCTTGAATAAAATCACAAAAAATATATTGGAGTTTATATTTATTAAATATTTTTTAAGAAAATAATACTTATTTAGTACTAATAATTGAAAATGACTACTAGGTCTCAGACTTATAACAAAATAACACAGACAAACTTATGAAGATTACTGGCTCATTACAAAAAATACTAGAAAAAAATAAGGTTATTTTTAATAACAGAGGTGTTTTTCGAAATAATTCAAAATATTCATTATGTTTTTCTCAGTGATACTGATACATTTTGAGTTGTGACATCTTAGCATTATTTATTTTAAATCAATAGTGTTACAATACCAATTCGGTCGTTGTTTTACAAAAATGCTTGCTGTATCTAACATGTTTTATGGAAAAGTAAAGTATTAACTGGTTTTACAGCAAGTAATGAACATACTAAAATTAGAAAAATGAGAAAGTTTAACAACATAACATCTTTAAAAATAGCTAACGCTTATTAAGTAATTGTTGTAGCTTAGAATCTTATAAATTCAGGAAACAAAACATAAAAATTCAAAAAGCTCAAAATTTAACAATATACTTTTATCAACTTAAAATTAGAAGAAAATTATAAATTCTACACACGAAACAGAGTTTATATCAGTCTCTATTTTTAACAGTCATTTAAGGTGGAACATACGGTCTGCTCGTTGCCGTTTTCCCGCTAGATGGCGCTGTAGTCAACATTTCTAGTTTATTTTGATTTACGTGTAAATGGAACATTTCGTCTTCTTGCATTAAAACTGTATAATTTCAAAACCTACTAATTTTACAGGAGAGCATTTTAAAGATTCAACGTATAATAGTTTTAATAATAAAGAACTCTTCAAAGATTATTTTAAATTTTCTGATAGTTGTGTTATCTATCTTTCAAAGTAATTTAAAACTATTATATTTTTCTGCTACATAGTAGTCAAAACAAGGTTTAGAAAAATAATCGTTTTGAGTTTAAATACTTTTTTTGATAAAATGTTGCCTAACTTTTACTATTTAATTTGAACATTAATATATAGTTTTCAAAATAATTTTAAATCAATAAAAGAAAATAGTATTTTTTGTAGTAAAACAATAATATTTTATGAAATATTTATTCCTTTAAGTACAATTATCAAACTATTATACTAAATATGGTCTCCAACTTATACAACTACTACAAAATCGCTCAAAAATAAAATAAAATCACGTTAATCACTAAATAACATGGCATTAAATTGAGATCTTGCTTACCAAGGTATTTCAGTCTTATTATTTTAAAATTAGCTTAAGATTAGGTATTTTGTACTATTAGTTTACTAGTAGGAACTTTATCCAGCCTTTTAGTAAAGATTAAAGCCATAAAGCTTAACTATTAAATTCAAAAATAGAAAACAATAAACCAAACGAAAAATAAATAAAAAAGAATACAAGTGAATATATTCAATTTGTATTCTTTTTTATTTTAAATACATAGTCTGAACTAGACATAAATATTACAGTTTTTCATAAAATGGACGATAATATTCGGGAATAGTTTTCTTATCAACTAATCTTAATAAACCTCGTTTTTTCTGATCGGCTATTTTAATTGGCGCGCTATATACTGCTTTAAAGGGGTAATTTTCTCGAAGACCTTTTGCAGTGGTTGGTCCAACTTTTACCATATTAAAATCTACTTGACTATAGGAAGTTTTATACAAGAAGCAGCCGCGATTTTCCTTAGTGAATTTCACAATTTTTATATCATTCATTTTTAGAGTATCATTATTAGTATTTTTAGTAAAATTGCGCCCTACGTCATTACAAAGAGATTTGAAATCCTTAAACTGAGTGAAATTTAATTCGTTAACATTGTAAGATTTTCCTGTCTTTTTTGCTGTTCTGATCAATGAAACATACTGATCTGGGCTGTATATTGGCCCAGATCTAAGTGATTTTTTTATATTTCTTTCAATGACCGAGTGGGCCGAGTCGTTCTCATTTTGTGTGTGTCCTTTAATAAGGAACTTGTGAGTTATAGTTTTCAGGCTGGGAATCGTTGCTACCGCATGCATATACATACTAATTAAAAATTTATTTTTTTGCTGGCCAGTACAGTTATCGCTGTAAAAAATTAAATCAACATCTTCATTTACTCTCGCACACGTAGATATGATGTAAGTATACACACAGGTTGCGATTTCATTCGCGCCTCTATTGCCCTGCTGTTCATGCCAAAAGTAACATTCTACATCTTTAGTTTTCAAATCATAGATGGTAAAGTTGTAAGAATTCAATTTTGATACGTAATAAAATGTTGAAATTTCACCCTTTGGACAGGACAATGCCGCTTGTAAGTCATAAACCGCCACAACTAACGATGATTTATTTTGAGCCTCTGTTTTATCCTTCTCTTTTTCTATTCGTGATAATTCTTTTTCCTTTATGTGGTTTTCGTAACAATCTTTCATATCTTCCTTCTGAGAGTCTAATGCATTCATATAAGCAGTACAATCTTCACAAGCATCTTTCTTTGGAGTGAAAAAACTAATATTAAATTCTGTATTAAAAATTCTGTGGAACATTACATAGTTAATATGTCTCTCCCCTTTTTCTGTGCACAGTTGAACATAATCTTTAAAAATATCAGACAAATTTCTGCCTCCATCAATGTACTCTCGACTAGTATTAGCGCGAACGTAGTGACTTTCTATTTTTGGTATGTTATTAATGAATTCTCTGGCCCTGTCTTTTAGGGAATCCTCAACACGGTGATGATTTTTGTGTTTGCCTCTTTGGTCATCGAGCATTGGCACTGGATTGTCGTTAGCGAATACCTTATCTCGCACTGTTCGAATTATTGAGAGAGAAATATCAAGCGTATTTAGAAAAAATTTTTGACATACACGAATTTTTTGGCTGGTGGCATCATTCAAGAAAAATTTTAAATTGTTTTTGCGTGGTCTATTGCTAGATTTGTACACATATTTAGGCTTGATTTCCTCAATGCTATTGGCAATAAAATGACGTTTATGTAGTGCATCTGGTAAAGCATAATATGAATCAAAAACTTTTTGCCTGTACTCCTCAGAAAAAAGAGTAGAACATTTTTGCCTGCATTTCTCTCCGCAAGAAGGCTTGATAGATTTTTCGCTTACAATTTTATTTTTAGTAGAGTAGGTTTTTCCTGCATGCCTTAATCGTTTCAATTGATTTAATTTCCACTTTGTAGGGTTTGCAAGACGTTTACGTGTTTTCTTCTCTGGCACAGACTGTGTTTCAACCGTTTCGGTTAAATGAACAGATGGATGTTCAGGCGGAGATGGCTCAGAATCAGAAGTACTGTCTGACAACATTAAATCATTATTGATATTGAAATTTGGATCAGCTACGCTGTCATCAGAAGAATAATCTTTCCCAGATGAAGAAGAGCTGGACGAGGAACTTGTGGAATCGGAGTCATTGCTATCCGATGAATCTAAAACAAAATGGCTGACTTAGAATACTTAGTTCTGCTACAAAAACGAAAACGAAGACGTTTAATAAATATTGATAGATATCTTACCATTTACCTGGAGTTGCTGCCTCTCTAAAGTGTTAATTTCTTGTATTTCAATACTTTGTTGTTGTAAATTTAGATTTTCATTTGGCTCCTGCGAATCTTCCTGGGCATTATCATTCGATTCCTGTAAATCATCTTGAGAATTTCCGGTTATTTCCTGAAATGAATGCTGTAAACCTGTCAAAAAATATTTAAGTGTAATGAGTATCTCACTATAAGCACCTAATAGCACTTCACTTAGTACCTAATATAAAAACATACCTAAGTTCTGATTTATTACATGTTGTAAGTTTCTATCATGGTGTATGTCCATAGATTCCATTTCAGAGTCAGCAATAGACGGACTATTGCCCTTTTTCTGAGTAAGTATATTGTTTTTCAAACTCTCCAAAAATTTACTTCTTTGTGCCATTTTGAAAGCATTTAATTTAATCTAAAAAATCAAGAAAATATTTGTTATTAAAACATACATTTATAGATGATACTATAATGGACGATCGACGGGAAGAACGACGGCTAGCCATCATCACTTGTCCCAGACCATCCGTCATAGTTACCGCTACTAAAACATACCAAACTCGTAGAAACATGTCGCTGCATGTTTGCGAATCACAGTAATACCATGCATAATAAAATGGCCAATATAAACGAAAATCAAATTATTCTTACATTTATTAGTTAAAAACATCACATTTTCAAAATTTTGCTACTTTGTGACGTGAGATTTATGATGAAAAGAAGACAATTTAAAATTAAAACACACCATTTTACTAATATTAACATAAACAGTATACAATTTAGACTAAACATAGTTTTGAAGAAAAACATTAGGCAGTATTATTCATAATTCTATCACAAAAACTGTGCAATTACCAAATTATACAATTTTGAGCAAAAATTTGATTCAAATTTTGCAAAATATTTAAAGCCATAACTGTATTATTTTGAGATTGTATAATATCAAAGAAAAAGAATGCTTACCTTTGCGTAAAATTTCCGTTTTTGAATACTTTTGAAGAGACACAGTGCGTGAACTGCTCGGGCGCTTGATCGTAACTAAAAATTACATAATATTCGCGCGACACAAGGTCTCACTTCGGCCAATTTAAAACTGAACATAGCGCTATCTAGCGAGTGTTGGTTGAACTACGCTCTTTAGTCAATATTTAAGAGAAAACTACTGGTGATATCGAATGTTTCCGCACATTAACTCAATTTTGAATGTTTTTGGAAATTGTACACTTTTAATGCGAAAGGGCGATTTGTAAGTCGTAGGAATAGTTTTCGCGGAACTCGGACGTTACACTTTATTGACCTTGGTCATATACTTGCCTAAAGCTGCGCATTGACGATCAGTTTTTCGCGTCAGTCTAGCCGTAAAACTGTGGCGTCACTCCAAATGGTTTTAGGCCAAATAGATTTCCCCACTCACTGGCATCACTCCGGTTCTTCAGTTTTCAATCGGCTGGGCTGTTGTAGGTTATGTACTCTATTTGTGTCGAGAAAAAATGAATTCTGATTCTGAAGAAGAAACATTAATGCTTGCTGCTGCGGCTACTGTTTGTTGCCATATACTCACCAAAAAACGAAAGAGAAAGCAATGGATGAAAGAATGGCTAAAAAAAAGGAATCAATTCACTCACGTCAATTTATTAAATGAGTTATCGCTAGAACCAAGTGACTGGAGAAACTATTTAAGGATGGACGAAACGACGCATTTCAAGCTTTTAGAACATGTAACTCCATATATTGCTAAACAAAATACTAATATGAGAGAAGCTATTAGTCCTCATGAGAGATTGACTGCCACTCTCCGTTTTTTAGTATCGGGAATGAGTTACGAAGAATTGAAATTTCCAACTGCAATATCTCCGCAGCGTCTAGGAGTCATCATTCCAGAAACATGCAAAGCAATACTCTGTGTATTAAAGAATTACATGAAGGTACTTATATACTGTTCAATAGTTACACTGTTATTTCACACGATATCCCATTAAATCTATAAAATCAATGCTGAGCATGAACGATTGACTAGTTGCATCTCATCTGCAATATGTATGTTAATGATCAATCGATCATGCACACCAGGGATTCTTGTCCTAAGATGTGCGTTGATAACAGGGGGTGGGCGTGTAAAATAAAACTTCCGACAACAGTTAAGTTGATTTATGTTGTAGTTTTATATTTAAAAAAAAACCTCTAGTTAGCTCTAGGCTTAAAAATCAAAAAATTTTTTATTGAACTGGAATCGCCTTCTGTGACAATTGATGATGATAATGAGTTATCATAGTCCTGCTGTTCCAAATAATCGACAATTTCATCAGCGTTATTAACAATGATTGCATTTGATCCTGATGACTGTTGAAGTGGTTGCTCCGGAGGCTGATAGGGTAACTGTATCAGGATGGATTGTGATAATTGAGTTTGTGTGGATGGTGTATGGTAAGGTCTGTCTGATTCTTCATTCGGTGACTGGTAGGGTGGTTGAGTTTGTGCGGATGGTGGTCGTAAAGGTTTGTCCGACTGTTCATTGGGTGACTGGTAGGGTAATTGAGTTTGTGTGGATGGTGGACGGTATGGTCTGTCTAACTGTTCATTGGGTGACTGGTAGGGTAATTGAGTTTGTGTGGATGGTGGACGGTATGGTCTGTCTAACTGTTCATTGGGTGACTGGTAGGGTAATTGAGTTTGTGTGGATGGTGGATGTGAAGGTCTGTCCGAGTGTTCATTCGGTGACTGGTACGGTGATTGAATTCGTGTGGATGGTGGATGTGAAGGTCTGTAATAGGGTGATGAAGTTTGAGATCGTGACCGTGATCGGTCTGAATGTATATGATCCGTCACTATCCGGGATGTGTGGTTAAGATTGTCGAATTCAGCATAAAAGATAGCATCATTGATAATTTTCTGACAGTACTTGGCAGAATCACTTGACATTGTTCTCAACTTCTCGGCAACATGTTCACCAAAAGCACAAAAAGATGGTTTTGTTTTTATATTTGATGAGTCTAATCTCTTAGAAATTTTGGTTAGAACTTCACAAACTCCATTCCTTTTTTTTTTCTTAGAATTGTTACTTTCCGACCGCGGCGGTGGCTCAGACCGCACCGACATCTGGGATTCTTGATCTGTACCCATGTCTATATCCTGAAAAATATACACAATTTTGTTATAGATGCCTGAAACTGAAGCTGAATGGCTAGTTATTGCGAGAGGGTTTGAGGAAAGATGGCAGTTTCCCAATTGCCTTGGCTCAATCGATGGCAAACACATCCGAATTGTACCGCCATCTGGATCTGGTTCCACCTTTTACAACTACAAAAAATTCTTCAGCATTGTGCTCTTAGCCTGTGCTAATGCAAACTATGAAATTATATGGTGTGAAGCTGGCGTTAATGGCAGAATTTCTGATGGTGGGGTTATAAAGGAAACACGTTTTTATGAGAAGTTAAATAATCGTGAACTGAATATTCCAAACAAAAGAAAGCCCCAAAATTGTTTCAAAGCTTTGCCGTTTGTTTTCATTGGTGATGAAGCATTTGCATTAAGAACCGACCTTATGAAGCCTTTTGGTAAAAAATCACTGACTACAGAGAGAAAAATATATAATTATAGATTGTCACGAGCAAGAAGAGTAATAGAAAATGTTTTTGGAATACTGTCTAATCGCTTCAAAATTTTGCATACTGCTATTAATTTAGATTTGCAACGAATCAAACTTGTCGTTCTAACGTGCTGCATTCTACACAATTTTTTGAGAAAATCAGCAACTAATTATTTGGATTATGAATTTGAAATTGACGACATTACTAGAGAAGATAATGTACCGATACAAGGTGTAATTCCACTGAATATAATAAATGGCAATGTTAGTAATGATGCAAAGTTGGTAAGAGAAGAATTTGTTCAATATTTTAATGGTGAAGGTGTCGTTAGTTGGCAAAATGAAAGAGCACTCATTTAAAAATATATGACATAAATCAAACATTTTGTATAGGTACAAGTTACGTACTTTGGTTGCATAATAGTGGGATTAATAAAGTTGATTTTTACCTGATCTTTGTTTTCATAATTTTCATTTAATATGGCGTTTATGTCGCAAGATCTCCCAACTTCTGTCTCTCTTTCATTAAGAAACAAAAGTAAGTCATAATACCACAGTTTTGGTATGTATTCCTCATCAGCACCAATGCCAGATCGACTGGATGCCTTTACCTACAAGAAACAAGTAATTAATATACTTAATTACTTAATAATATAGAAGGATACATTAAATATCTTCAAAGTTACATTACATACCTTGTTGTGTTCCTTATTGAATGCACTCCTCATAGAATTAATTTTTTTTGTAACACTGTCCAAATTAGCAGTAGTGTCTATTTTTTTAAAAATAGGAAGCAATTCTTCTAAAGCCTTTTGGCGATGTTGCTTATTTTTATATTGTTTATCCGTAACTTTCCACAAACATTCAGCGTTCTTATATTTTTCTATGAAATCTGCCATTACGGCACGTGCAGACGACGTCGACGTCTCCATTTTGAAATTCAAAAAATATACTTACACGCCTGATCACCACGGGCGCTGCGAGCGAACTGACGCCTGGAATGACGATCGCACACTCACGGTCAGTTTGGCGCGTCGCGCCGGGTTGGATTTATGGCAGTCACGGAAAATTACGTGGCGCGTCGTCAGTTAAAACTCTGGAGTGATGATTCGACACTCACGATCAAATTTTGGATGGACGTCAGTGACTGATCGTCAATGCGCAGCTTAAAATTCACCCAATTCGACACATAATCCTATAATAACATCTGTCATTGAATATAGTGTAGTTTACACACAGAGACGTGAGCGAGTACTACGTTTACCATGATGACAACTAGATGGCGTGCCAAAATGAGTTGAATTATTCTTATTTTTTTATTTTTTATACTATGTCGGGTGGCAGACAAGCATACGGCCCGCCTGAAGTGAAGCGGTTACCGTAGCCATATTAACGCTCGCAACATAAAATATCGCTCGCGCGCCGCCACCCCCGCTGCTGACGCAGCATCACCTTCATTTCTGGTGTCCTCACTCACTCGCAGGAACACAACAACCCTCAAGGGATCTGTTATTTGGCTGCGGTATTCTGTGAGGTGGAGGTTAGGTATGTGTCGTCGACGGGTTTGCCGTCAACGAAACGAGACCGTTTATCCACAACGTTAAACTAGTTTAAAAAACAGTCTAATTTTCGACTGGTTTACGTCGTCAACTAGTAGTGGATGGGTCGTCGACGATTATACAGTCGACGCAACGCGACCGTTTACCGTCGACGATGAACTAGTTTAAAAATAAACAGTCTAATTTTCGACTAGTTTACGTTTTTTTTTTTTTTTTTTTTTTATACTACGTCGAGTGGCAGACAAGCATACGGTCCGCCTGATGTGAAGCGGTAACCGTAGCCATATTAACGCTCGCAACTGAAATTACTCAATGGAAAAAGTAAGGGTCTGACTATAATGAAGGTTTTAAATTATTAAAAATTTTAATTGTCTTACAAACTTACTTAGTAAAAAATGTAAGGTACATAATCTAGAAAAACTGAATAAACAAATTTGTCAACGACTAACAAATATAAATCAAAACTTAAAAATATCATTAAAACTGACTTTGTTTTAATGGTGTAATATTATTATTAAATAGGAACATAGAACAGGAACAATAATCATCAATAGGTAACGAAGGTTGAACATCTATTTAATCAATATCGGTCCAATAAAATAAAAGTACCTTTACTAAAACGATAATAACAATATCTAGTATATATAACTAAGATGGAATCATCTGTATTTGGTACTATTTTATTGCACCAGCTCCCACTGAAACTTTGTCATTGTAGTGAACTGTAGTTCACAACTACTTTTTCAACAAAAAAATCCCTTAAATAAAAACATAAAACGCTAATATTTCCAACATAATTATTATACTTCTCAAAAATCAAATATAAAACAACCGTTTAATGAACACCCATACAGGACTTCAGCCACCAGTTAGCTTACAAACTCGCCAATATCTTTGTGGATTCAGTTTGATCTGCCTTTTTATTGTCCTAACGAAAATCGCAAAAAATTACACTACGTTTGTTTATTAATTATGCCACGAATAAATCAGTTCGGAATGTAAAAATGAAAGGGATTGAGTTATATGATAAATCGTTTAAAACCTTTGTTTTCGTTACGACGGCCAATGTTACGTTATTTGAGTCGAGTCGATTGACAATATCCAGTAAATTCCAAAACTGTAACTCTTGTAGATAATCCTTAGGTCAATTGGTGGCTGTAGTCAATTTAAGAGCAAAATATAACTTTAAATGAGATGAAGTTGGTACCAACTTATTGAGTAAGAAAATATAACATAATCAAGATTAAACGACATTGTCTATTAGTACTGTATTATCAAATGTACATAAAACTAAGAAACTAAATTGGACTGGCAGTAGAGCTGTTGCTAAGTACTACGTAATTATTCATACATAATATTATACATAATGACAATAATCGCATTCCTCTTGTGGATAGTGGTCATATGCAGCATACTCACAATATTTACACCAAAAGAAAGTGCTATATAATAACATACTTAACTGTTCAGTATTCATAGTGCTGGCAAAATGTGGAGACATGTTCTGTTTTTCAGAATTTGATAATATGTTTCCACAACCAAAACATTTCGAAGCTATAATGAAATGTGTTACCGGCCAAGGCCAGACGAGACGGTTGTGTAGACATAGTTTTAAATCATCTTTGGTTAAAAACTTATCTATGTCCATAATATAATTTATTAATACCATTTTGGTGTCCTTTTGGTATCTTTTATGACGATAATTTTTTTTAACGACTTTATCTGAAACAATTAATATACATCATAATGAGAGTAAAGAATAGAATCTCTCGAAGCCCTACGCTAAACCATTTGGTAACTTGGGATCGTAGGTGTACCTACGCAATCTTAGAGAGTCGATATGATACATGGTTAAATTGCACATGTTTATTCCCCGTCTAAACATTTGTTACATATATAATCAAAATGAGTGTAGCCACCGTTGCATTCAGTACAAAAAGATTTATTGCAAACCATGCATTTTGCCAAGTTTATTCGAAATGGGGACACCTGTTTTTTACAGATGGCACATTGTATAGTTCGAGTGACAGTATTTTTTAAAGCTTTTGAAACTCTGGGTTGGGTATTCTCCTTTACTGCACGATAGGCAATCGGTGGTCCTATTCTAGTCCTACATTTAGGCTCTAAATTATTTTGATTCAGTTCGGTTAATTTACGTTTTTTAGATGGTACGATTTCGGGGCTAGTTCGCTTTTTACTAAATTTTTGATCACAAAATTCAATATCTTGGGAATTTGTTTTCGGCACTGAGTCAATACCAGGATCGGGTAGATTTATAAGTTCTATTTCAGGAAATGGAAATAATGTTAAGTTTTCAGCTACATCTATACTCTCCAGGTTCTCGACACATCGAGTGTGTATTGAACCGTCGTTCAATTCATGTGCCTCACTAAAATTTTCGTCAAATAATTCGATGAACTCGTCTACATTGTTAAAAAGATACATTTCAGATGAATTTGTGTCAGTCAAATGTGTGTCAGCTTTAGTTGACAGTGTCGTAACAGTTGTATGAATGTCACCTTTAGGTGATGTTACTGTGGTAGTTGATCGAGTCTCAGTTTTTGGTGGTGATATTGTGACATTTTTACGACTATTAGATTTAGATGGTGATGTTAGATCAGTGGCATGAAAGTCAGCCGTAGGTGGTGATGTTGTGGCAGTTACTCGAGTGTCAGCTTTAGGTGATGTTATTGTGGCAGTTGTGTGTGTCGCAGTTTTAGGTGGTGATATGATGGCAGTTGTATGAATCTCAGTTTTAGGTGGTGATATGATGGCAGTTGTTTGAGTCTCAGTTTTAGTTGGTGATATTGCGGCAGATAAACGCGTTTTAGATTTAGATTGTGCTGTTATGTCAGTGGTATGGATGTCGGCTGTAAGTGTGATTTTATTTGAATGAACATTTAATGGAACAGATTTTGTAAAACTATGACTTTGTGGAGCAAAACAATCACACAAGCCTTTGCTTTGTCCACAAAAACAAGAATGACTTCTGTGTCCAATTACACCTTGGCGCGTTGATATGATTTGGTGGATTCTCATTGTTCCAACTATGGCTTTTAAGGTTTTGGGAATCGTTGTATTAATATTTTCAATATCAGCGCTCTGAATATAAAAGCATTTCACAGATTTCATTAGTTTAGTTAAAGCCTCGTGAGCTTCTGTACCATCCGTGATATCATTGCCATAGGAAACATGACGATCGAGTGCTCTTTTAACGGAACCACCATCGGCAACCCCTTTTCCATGGCCACTTTCCGTAAATGACCACGTAGAATAATAAAAACCCAGTTTGGACATGAACATATTATGAAGATAAAATTTTTTTTTCTGCCGATACTGCGAACTTGGGCTATCTGAAAAGAAATGAATTATTTTTGTTTCAGGTTTCAGTATTTTCAACATTTTTAATACAGGTAGAAGATGAGCCCATATTGCAGCGGGTTCGTGACAATTATTATCCGCAACTGAGCAGAAAGACTGACTCTGATTTTTCCAGAAAACCATGCCTGGAAATAAGGAAACAAAATATTAATTTTCAAGTTGTTCCTTTGTAATCCTAAACATAAATAAATTAATAAATCATAAATTTTAAATCGAAAGTGAAAGCAGGGGATTATATATAAATGTGCTCTAAACTCAGCCTTGGCAATTATTTAACATTCTAACAAAGATCAATTTGCCATTATTCGGGGAGCGGGTGGGTACACAACTGACCCCGATGTTGATGTAGTGAATCACGAAAAAAATGAAGAGTGAAATTCTAAACAGAAAGAGAAAATTCGTTGTAAAATAATTACAAACATGAAAATTACCTGTGTGGAGAGTAATTTGCTGTTTCGATGCACCGAAATGCATCGACTGAATTTGTTCTGTCAGTTTACCGGTATAATTTTCAGAAAAATCGCACAAAATTACGGCCTCATTTTCATTTAACGAGTTAATACACTCATGGTACTTTAGTTGCTGATTTTTCCAGGTATAATAATGTTTTTTAAACTCTGGAATACTCTTTTCCAAAGATTTAATCAAATCACCAATAGTTCCTTCCTTCAACGTTTTAGTACATTTTTTTGTAACCACACTCTTGTCTATACCATTCTCGATCTTGTATGTATGGTCTAGACGCTCCCATTGCATCCATTTTGCGGCCAAATACGCCTGGTCTTCTGCAAGGTGGTATTCTAACTTTAATAGTTTGCATGATTCACATTCACCATTCATACAATTATAAGACTTCAAGTTACATGTCGTTTGCGTTAAGATATCTTTCACCGTTTTGCAATTTAGTAACAATTTGTGTTTGTGCAGAGCAATCAACAACAATTCGAAATTAGCATGTTTCATACACAAGCAAGTTTCTCTGTTTTGTATACCTGGAGATAAAACGAAAAAAGGCTTATATTTGTAGAAAGTAGTAAGACTCTATTGACCACCTTCATTTTTATATATTTTATGTAGCTCTGTCAATGTATCTGTAAGATATCGTATCTGTTCTTTTCTCTTAGAACCTTTTTCAGTACGACATTCTCGTTTACCAGCTGTACATCTACTTATGTCATCACGTAGGTAGAAACTTTCTATTTCGCTTTTAATTTTATGGTTTTTTAAAATTTCTTTACCCTTTCTAATTTTTCCTTTCAAGCCTAGTAACTTTGTCATGTATGTTTTCTTCCTAGCACGTATAACAGTTTCGTTTTCAATTATTCTTTTAGTTATTCTTTTTTCACTATGAGTCTTACATTGCTTAAGTGACTGTTTTAAAGTAGATTCTAAGACTTCTTCCCTAATGTTCATCTTATTAACGAGTTCTTCACATGTTTCGTATTTTTTTTTTAATCTGTATAATTTTTTCTTAGTTGTTTGTAAAGAAGTTGTTAATGCTGTGATTCTCTTTAGAGCTCTTTTATATTTTTTAGCTAATGCGGAAGACTTTCTTTGCTTTTTCCTTCTAGGAATTATTATAGGTTCAGAAGAGTGCAGTGATGGAGTGCAGCTTGCAGAACTGCTTTGCGTATTTTTTTTTTGTCTGCGTTTTTGATTTCTCCATTTTTCTCGTTGCTTCTCTTTTTCAGCTTCTGAGAGATCAGATATTTTTTTTTGATTTGGATTTTACGAGGGCTGCATGTTTTTTTTTTGTATTCTTCAAATTTTTCAGGGTCTTTTTTTAATCTTTCCCGATATCGTCTAACTCTCTCTGCTGATGTAAGAGGCATACCTAATAATAAAATACAATGAACTTTTTACTGTATCCGACAAACCTTAAATTCAGAAGTAAAACTTAAGAAACTATTCCCTTAATTATTACGTAAGTATTATATTGTCTACTTAGAACATCATATATTTAATTTTCTTATATTTTAGATCCTACGTCCCCTCAGTGGGACAGAGGGCGTCCACATTGACTCTCCATTCCGCTCAATCTTGAGCTTTGCGCTTGATTTCGCTTCAAGTCTTTTTCCCTCAGAACACCATCCAACCAAAAAGTTTTGTATTATATTTTTAGCATGTTGCATTCACAA
Source organism: Hypsopygia costalis (assembly GCA_937001555.2). Taxonomy (NCBI): domain Eukaryota; kingdom Metazoa; phylum Arthropoda; class Insecta; order Lepidoptera; family Pyralidae; genus Hypsopygia; species Hypsopygia costalis. The sequence goes on along the minus strand of OW443344.2, from coordinate 6,582,564 downwards.
CATTTTAATTCAATGTATGACATTTAATTATTTTAGGATATAGCACTTGTTGGTCAATCTAATACATAAAATAAAATAAGTAAATAAAAACTCTAAATAAAATAAAATGATAGTTTTAAATAATAAACCTTAGATACCATGATTCACGGCATATTTTAATCTCTTATAAAACATCACAACACTTGACATGTTATTTCAAGCCAAGATTCTGTCTTAAAATTATTTGTGCTGCATTAATAGGTACGTAGTTAGGTATAAGTAATTATATTTTAAAAGTGACGGAATGAATATGGTTCGTCGTACAATATATATGCAGCCTTAGCGTTCCATTGTGTAACAATTTGTTCCACTGACTAACGTTATAGACAGGATAAGTCAGTGGAATGTAACGAAACTCCGAAAGGTAATATGTTTGCATTATTATTTCGATGAAAGCAGTTAACATCGATAAAATGATGCAAGTAATATACGAGACTATCAATTGACTAATCGTAAATTAACTAAATAAAACACTAGAATCAGTTAAATTACCTTAAAAAGCGCTGTTAGTCACTGGATAAATTTTGTAAGTCACTGCAGTACGACCACAATGTATGATTTTTCTCCACGAACTGGAATTGCAAATGGCGGTTTAGCCCAGAGTTATAGTAGCTTTATAATGTTGCCAACGTAAAAAAAAGAGATATTTAGGATTTTCGCTCAATTAAAATAATTAATCTCGCGTTTATCAGTGGAAAATTCCACCAGGACAAATTTTAAGACTGATTTAAAAAAATATTAAAAATCAATTTTCTGCGCTACTTAGTTGTGGTGAATATTTTTCAAAAATAGATGCTTAGAGCCATCTAATGATATTAAAACATTAATGTACAAAACTAAACCTAAGCGGTTATTGTCATTTAAAAATTACTCCATAACGAGAGGACAATGCAAAAACCAGCCTTCAATGAACTTTTTTTCCCCTGGAACCAATATAAATAAAAGAAATATACCCTGAAAAAAATCAGAAATGTTACCAACTATATGACGAAACAATTTACATAAAAAAAAATTAAGATAAAACAATAGTCTAAATAAAAAAATTGGTTGCCTGTAAAGTCGGTATACGGGCGAAAGTTTTACGTGACAACGACTTTGAGTGGTAAAATGTTTTCGAGTGGAAGGGACGCATGCCTTTCACTTTTTATGTCTGTCTCTCTCGCTATTAGAAGGGACGCGTGCCTTTCACTCGCTCTCATTGTAAGCGCATAACGTGAGCCAGTTTCTTGAAGTGTCACCCGGCTAACCAATTTATAAGACGTTGTCACGTCAATAAAAATCGGAACTTTAAAGACATCGTGAATATTGAAGGTACACTTTATAAAAAATCCGCCCAGTTGCTAAACTTTTGACATCATAAAAATCGGCATGGGACAGTTCATATACTTTATAGGGGGTACGCACTTCGTATTATCTGTGTGTATTGATCAGGTGTATATATAGCACCAGATTTGAGACTTCTTTGGATTTGACGCTCTATAACAGAGTGAACACTGTCACCCTCATTTTGTGTATGACCCTTTATGAGGAATTTATGACTAATTGAATTTATAAAATCATAATTATGCACAGCAAAAATGTATACTGCGATCAAATAATGATTTTTCTGCTGCCCGCAGCAATTATCTGAGTAAAATATCAAATCCAATTTGGAATCAAGTTTTTTTGGCGGTCTCTTCCAGCCTTTCAATGTATTTTAGTACACAGGTACCAATTTCAATACCTCCACTCTCCACGTTTAGCTTCGCCTTCGTGCCATACGTAACAGTTTACATCTTTGGTTTTAATATCATAAATAGTAAAATTATAGCAGCTCAACTTGGATAGGTAATAAAATGTCGACGTGTCACCTTTAGGACAAGGCATTGCAGCTTGTAGATCATAAACTGATACTATACAATTGTCCGGAGTATAGTTTTTGTCCTCATCTTTTTGATCCCTTGCTAGTTGTTTTTCCTGTGAAGTTCATAATCATGTTTCATAATTTGTTTGTCTTCTTCAGTCGCTTTAGTATAGTTTGTACAGTTTTCGCATTGGTCTTTTTTAGGTTTGAAGAATGCCATTTTGTATTCGGAACAAAATATATTGTAATATGCTAGATAATTACCAAAAGGTAAACCTTTACTTTTGCTATCAGTAACATAGTCTCTATGTAAATCGGCTACAGTCTTGCCGCCTTCAATGTATGTTCGTTTGGTGTCTGCTCTGCAGTAATGACTATCAACTTTCGGGATAGAATCTAAGTGTTTTCTTATGCTATCTTTTACCAAAGGATCAAGACAAGCGTGGTTCTCGTGTTTGCCTCGACGATCTTGCTCTAAAATAGCCATGTCTGACGTTTTATTGATTACAGTCTTAATGACCCTGTCGTTAATATCACGAGTGGCTTTGAAATAAGTTTTACAAACTCTGAGTTTATTATCCGCTATTGAAAGATAGAAAGTAAAATTGTTTCCCCGATTACTGTTGTGTACTTTGTACGAGTATCTCGGTTTGATTACGGAAATATGTCGCATAATATATTCTCGCTGCCGTTCCAAGTCCCCCATATCCCAGTAGTATTGAAATATCATTTGTCTCTGTAATTCTGTAATGTTCTCCTTACACTTAAATTTGCATTTATCTCCGCATGGAGTTTTCAATTGTCTGTTGGGAATTACTTTTTTTTTTTTATTCACGTACGATTTGCCATGATTTCTTAAAATTTTTGCTCTTACAGATATCCAGTTCTTAGGGTTTGCCTTGCGTTTACGTCCAATTCTTTTCGCAGACTGTATTTTTTTCTATATCTTGTTCTATATCTTGTGCTATATCTTGTTCTATATGTTGTTCTTTATCTTGTTCCATATCTTGTTCTATTTCTTGTTCAGTAACTTCTTCTACATCTTGTTCTATATCTGATTCTATATCCATTTCTGTATTTTTTTCTATCTTTTCTTGTTCTGTAACTTGTTCTACATCTTGTTCTCTATCCATTTCTGTATTTTTTTCTGTATCTGGTTCTGTAACCTATTCTATACCTTGTTTTTCAAATTGTTCTGCATCCTCTTCCGTGTCTGAAGAATCGCTAGACGATGATGAACTGTCAGAAGAGTCGGAGGAAGAGCGTGAACTAGATGAACTACTCGGTGGTATATACGATATTTTTGAAGGACCTGGTTTGGGCTTGTTTGAATAATCAATTTTTTGGTGAGAATTTCGCGTACTAATTTCACTTTCATATTTATTCGCAACTGAAATCATGGGATCGATGTTTTCAGCAAAATTATTTCTTTTAAATCTTTGCGCGTTTGTAATTATTTAAGTCACTATGATCAGAATCGGAATAATAGTCATCAGTATTTACGTAATTCGGGTCCTTAACGCTGTCATCTGAACAATAGTCATGTACTTGCTGGTTAAGCGGATCTTCTGCATCTAGAAGCTTGTTGTTTTCAGACGGTAAAGGAGATAGTATCACGCGTTCTGTTTGACTCATTCTGTCGTCTGCTTGATTTTCCTGCAACATAAACAAAACATGAAAAAATAGCCAATAAAGCATAAACCAAAAAAGTTTAAAATAATATTCTTCTCGATAGTTATTCATAATTTAACATTAAGTATTATTATAAAATCAAAAATCCAACTACCTACACTTCATGTAAAAGTACGTACCACTTCTTTTGTTCCCTTGATACTCAACGGGGCATTGATGTTCCGGAACATCTGTAGAGTCCGTCGGTTCGCCACTAAAATAAAAAAAACAAGTAAAGGTTAGGTAGGTACCTAGAATATAGCTACCTAGAATGTAGCTAACTAGTAACTAGCTACCTAGATTACTTACTTATAAAAAGTCAATAGTTAAAAAGAATACTAGGTACCTATTAAAATATTAGGTTCTATAAGCTCATTACGATTAGTTAGGTAGGTATTTGACATTTAAAAAAATAAATGCGTTTTCGAGTTGCTTTTTATCTGAAACTAGCTGGCCCGGCGAACTTCGTACCGCCTAATTGTCAATGAATGTCGTGGTATACATATTAGTTGAACAAAATTTATGATGTCTTGAAATTAATATAATGAATAATAGAGAAGCACGATGGCGTCATTGCGCGCGTCTATTCTAATTGTACACTCAAGTTAAGCAACGTCAACCGTAGCCTGTCCATGGATGAGTTTATATTATCTCGAGCTCCTCCGTGCTTCGGAAGGTACGTTAATCCGTCGGTCCCGGTTGTAATCATTAGATTAACTCGAAGTCCTCCGTGCTTCGGAGGGCACGTTAATCCGTCGGTCCCGGTTGTTATCATTAGATTATCTCGAGCTCCTCCTTGCTTCGGAAGGCACGTAAGACGTCGGTCCCGGTTGTTAACATTAGATTATCTCGAGCTCCTCTGTGCTTCGTAGGGCACGTAAGCCGTCGGTCCCGGTTGTTATCATTAGATTATCTCGAGCTCCTCCGTGCTTCGGAAGGCACGTTAAGCCGTCGGTCCTGGTTGTTATCATTAGATGGCAGTCGTTAAGCCAAGTGGCCTTTAGGCGGCTTGAAATTACTGGCGTCCGCCAACTCGCAGTTGAGCAGCGTGGTGGAGTATGCTCGAAACATATTCAGTTGAAGGAAGACCCGTATTTAATATTACCCAGCAGTGGGTAAATATTACCCAGCAGTGGGTAAATATTAAGTTCAGTATTTTACTATGTCACAAAATAAAGTACCAGGACACTTGACAACCAATTAATATTCATTTTCAAGCATTCATTCATAAACAATTTTCAAAACAACAACGGACAACTTTCGCGACGTAAAAGTTAGACCAATCGATTTGACATTTAATTGAAAATCAATAAATATCCCAATCCGTTTTCAAATTTAATTTTTTGACAATATTGTCAATGTTTTAATACTTATTATCCTATACCCACATTTCTGAACGCACGCATACATTTGACGTACGCACGTTAACGTCACGTTTGACAGGTCCGACATCCACGAACATTTTGTATGGAAAAATGATTTTTCTTTTATTTTATTTTTTTCGTAAAATTTCCAATGTTTTTAATAGTTATTCTGCTATTCTGGACGGAGACAAATCCAACAAATCAAAAACCATGGCAATCGGTCCAGCCGTTCTCGAGTTATAAGTGTTGTAACAAACACGACTTTCTTTTATATATATAGATACTGTGTCAAGTACAACAATACGACAGATTGTTTATCACATAAAGTCTTAATACGAAAAACAAAATTACAGTCACGAAATAATTTATATAGAAAAACGTTTTAATTTTGATTGTACAAATACTATCGACCCTATTTTTTATTATAAACAGTAATATCTAATTTTAATACATTCAAGTTATACTTACTTTTTGTAGAACAATGTAGTAATTTCAAATGATACTTTGCTTATGAGAAGTGTCTAACAGTTCTTGTAGATTATTTTAAACAATAGTGTCACATCTCGAAATAATGCAGTGTTCTCAATAAATGCGCACTCAAAATCTATATTATTTTGTAATATGACTATATTCCAGAAAACTAACCGAGTGTTCACTTCCAAAGAGGAGTTACAACTGGCGATACAACGCTGTCTATAAAAAATGGCGGCCAAAATTGACCAATAGGAAACAGTCTTTCGGTGGCGCCACGCACATAATTGTTGTTATAGAAATACGATCTTTACTGAGTATATAAAAGGGATCATTTTACGTTGAATGGTGTTGAAAACTCAATTTTGTAGTATTTGGTAATAATACCTTATTCTTCCAAAGCAGCGATATCTTAAGCCCACCCTTAACCCTTAATAAGGCACAAGCCTATGTAAAAGTTAGCTACAAACTAGATGTGTATTTAGGGCAATTTAATACTGGAGATTCCAAAAAAATATACTTAAAAGGGGTTGAGAGGGTGGAAAACACCCCTATTTCCGGTGGGAAAATAATTCCCTTTGCCTTGGCAGGGTTTCAAAAAAGTGGGAAAATAATTCCCCTCGGTTAGGTTACATCCTTTTACTGTCACTTTTTAATTATTCAAATATATTGCTGAACCCTTCGGTTGTAAGATTATTTTTTTATAAAAAACAAAACATTGCTAGATAAATTAAAGGACAAGTGAACAATCACAGTTTTAATTAAGAAAATATAAAGATACAGAAAAAACGTTATTCTTGTGGTGAAGCCTCATGAAAACATTTAAAACAGTTTTTTGCACATAGTGCAACTTGGCAGGTTGAACACAGTATTTTCGTTCTCTTTTCCGCCTTCTTAGTACTATAAAAACGACATCTTTTGTAGGTACTTCCTTCTTCAGGGAGATGGATTCCGACATTGAGGAGACGGATACCGTCTGGTACCCCATAGTTAGAGCCTTGTTTTTGATAACAACTTGGTGGTTTTTTTTGCTCGATTAATTTGAAATCAGCTCTCGAGCCAATCGCAACCTAAACTCTCTATGAGAATGCGTATTCACAATGTGTACAGTGTTGTAGGTAATGTAGCTGTTGATGATCGAAGCATCAAACATAAAAAAAAATAATCGCATCCAAAACTTTCTACATTTGCGATTAATCGGATATGATGACCGGAACTGGTCGAAGTGATCGACTCCGCCCATAGTGAGCATGTAAGAAGCTATAGCTTTGGGGCAGAGTACTTCTTTCTTTGTCCTATCTTTCTGAGTCCGTTTTACTAATACTGTGTCAGTTGGATGGTGGGCTGTTGTAAGAATGGTAGAGTATATATACAGTAGTACAGAGCGCGCGTATTGCACGAATTGCTTAGTACGCATCGTAGGCAAATGAGCTATAGATACTATATTGATGAGTGTATGACAGATAGAGATGAGGTATCAATTACGTGCCGATCGGCAACGATCTATCGATAAGTTATGTAAGTAAATATGTTTGTTAATTACATTTTATGTTCAATATGTTATTTCCTATACTATTAAAGGAGAAATGTATGTATAAAAATGTAAATATATATATGTTTGCCAAATGAATAAAGTATGTCTATTCCATTTTAATTTTTCTTGTATTAATTTTTTATATCAAAAATTATGTTTCAGAGAGCGTCGTCCGCACACTAGCACCACCATCATATTTTTATCAATTTCTTTTATTTATTAGCGATAACGAAAAAAATAAACAGGACAAATTATGCTACACAAGATAAAGGATTTGAATAAAAAAGTATTATAGTTTTATAACGGACACTGTTGTCACAATTTACTAAACCGAAAACGGTGGCCACCAAAATCCGTTTAGTAAATTGTGACTACATTGTCCGATACAAAACTATAATACTTCCAAATAAAATCCTTTATCTTGTGTAGCATAATTTATCCTGTTTACTTTTTTCGTTTTCGCTAATAAGTAAAAGAAATTGATAAAAATGTGATGGTGGCGCTAGTGTGCGGACGGCGCCCTCTTAATAGAAATGTTAGAAAGTCGTGTGGACTTGTTAAATATTAAGGATAATAAAATAAAAGATCGGGTTTAGTGTTATTTTTTTTAATTATAAATCAAATAATAATATGTTATGTTAATTAAATATTATTTCTCATTTTTATTGACCGCTAAAAAGCGTAAGCTTGTTAAAAAGCTGTCTTTTAGTTTTCGTGACATTTGACTTTCGAACTAAATATTTGACGCGTATATCAATATATTTTTGAATCACCGCTCTAAGCAAATGCAGTAAATGATTGCTGCAAGGTTCCAACCATGCTTCGAGGATCACGATCTGCTCCGTTTTTCGATTCTATATTATATAAATAAATCACGTACGATGGATACGTAAGACCTCCTCTATCTTTAAATAATATGAACGAATTATAATGAGAAGGTGCGTTTGCTACTAAAGCTAATAAACAATCAGTGCACTCTATTTTATATAGTCAATGTCTTGATACATATCCAGCAATATAGGAGATGACGTGCTTTGAAAGAGAAGAATGATCAAGCGCTGTGGGTAAATTCAGATCTTCCTCAAAATTACTCATAAATTGTTCGTCAACCATAGCATCCTGCTCTTGTGGATCTGACCTGTGTCCTTCCTTTGGGTTCATATGGTCTAAAGTATTAAAATGTCCATATTATCAAAATGTCTATTTATTGATAATGACCAGTTTAAAACGTCCGTGTATCCAAAATGACCATAGTTTTAAAACGTCTATTTATTGAAAAAGACCAAAATATAATTGATTTTTTTTATTCATATCTAACTTTTTTTTTAAAGAAGCGTAGTAGACACAAAACATAAAAAAATGCGATACTTAGAACTAAAATTGATTCTATTAACAAATTCTTCTTGCAGTTAACAAAAATAACAAAATTAATATTTCAATAAATGGTGTTGTACTCTGCCACTACGCCCTGTGCTTTAGATATATATTTTTTGTTAAAAAAGACATTGGAGACAAATTTCCATTTATTATTATTTTTTGTATACCTATCTATATCTTGTCGAAATGAATATCCTTAAGTCTTCTATTTTTTTCGTAAGTGATAAAATAATATTAGCTTCATTTTGAAGTCCTAATACCTTGATTCCAACAAACATTGAATGAAATAAAATATATTTGAACTAAAGGCAACTTCACCTGCACGCGGTACACTCTGCTGACTGACAAACGAAGCTCTGGCGAAAAAAGAGGTAGGGAGCGTAATTGTAGGCTACCCGACTGGCGAATGTACCTCCAGCTCACAGAATACCGCAGCCAAATAACAATTCCCTTGAGGGTTCTTGTGTTCCTGCGAGTGAGTGAAGTCACCAGAGAGGAAGGAGATGCTGCGTTGGCAGCGGGGGTGGCGACGTGCAAGCGATATTTTACGTTGAGAGCGTTAATATGGCTACGGTAACCGTTTCACATCAGGCGGGCCGTATGCTTGTCTGCTACCCGATGTAGTAAAAAAAAATATATATATAGACATTTTGATACTTTAGACCAAATGAATAAATAGACTTTTTGATACTGTAGATATTTTAATACTTTAGACCTAATGAATAACTAGACTTTTTGATACTATGGACATTTTAATACTTTAGACCATATGAACCCAAAGAGTGTCCTTTAGTTGTTAGGTTGATGTGATCAGAAAATGAAGAACAGGTAAGTAGAGTAATTTGTTCCAGAGACACACAGTTTCCGGTAAAGTGTTCTTTAAGTTCCATTGTTCCAACTTGTAGATAGCTCTGAACTAAGAAGCCGACGGATTGTTATTAAAGCCACCGTGGGATCGTATCACTGAAAAAAGGATCTCCAGATGATCTTGGCTTATTTTATACATAGCCAAGAAATTCTGCTTGTACAACAGACTGGTCTGTTGTACAACTCTTTCATGCTTTCAATGCACACACAAAGTCCAAGAAATCCGGTTTTGTTTTTTGAATGTATAATCTGTTGATTGTCATTTGGAAACACTAATGAAGCGAGTAAATTTTGAGTCTAAAAGCGGGGCCAGAGTGTGTCATAAACATTTCAAGCAAAGTGATTGTGAAAAGATCGGTAAATACTTAATCGGGTATGTATTAAAAATGTTTATTTTCAGTTAGAATAGATCGTCAAAAACTATTTCCTCTTATTAGTACGTAACTTATACTTACATGCACTCATAACCTATAACGTAAGAAATTTTAGTTAACTTTTATAATGCGGTTTAATAGATAAACAAATGAATGGTTAATTTCAGTTTTCAAATTCTATACCACATCTTACGCCTTTTGAGTCCACTGGAGGTTCAGAGATCTTCACCAGATAGTTTATTCAACTTGTATTACTTCTTGCTGTAATACATAAATTATTTGTTGCTAAAGTAATTTCACTCTTTCAGTGTTCATAAACCAGCGCAAAATTTTAAAAAGGTCTGCAATCCCTTCTTACTTTCCATGGAATGTAAAGCCAGCCTCAACATTAAGGGGCCAGATCGTGAAAACTGTGAAAAGAGTGTTACGATTTTTCATATTTAACCTATTTAGATATGATTGATATCAATGATAATTTGTATATATTACAATCAAAGACCAAAAATTATTGTATGATTATATTAAACTCTTAAAATCTAATAGTTGTTTTATAATAAAGGTCAACAAACGCACAAAATTGAGAAAAAATGCAAAAACATGCCTTCGTATTTTTCAGATTTAACCCAATAAATCAACACAAATTGATAAAAAGAAACACTTTTTGAACACTGAAGAAACCAATAAATATAACATATACTTTTTTTTTGTACCTTTACAAACAAAGACTTCCTCTTTTAAAGCCCTAAAATCTAGATATGTTTTACGTAAATTCTCCATAGAAAAATGTATAAAAAATGACGCACATTCCGATATTACGAATTAGTACCCAGCGTCGCCACTAAATCGCCAGTGTGTTTTTATATGTCAAGGTGACACCACGCGCGTCGGATGCTCCAGCAAAATTACGTGTTGTGAATTTGTGTTTTTTGTGAAAAACTGTAAGTATAACTAATTTACCAATATAATGAATGTATATAAATCGTAAAAAATACAAAGAATGAATTAGATACTTTGTTGAGTAGGTTATTTTATGAACCTTGTAAAATATGTATCAATTCAGGCTTGAAACATGATTTCAACATGCTATAGCCAATATCATAAACGTATCTAGTCGGTAATCGAGGGTTTTTTTCGCAGGACTGATTGAATTTGAATTTGCCAGGGAAAAGAAAGTTTAGTACGCATTATAAAAATATGAAAGCCAAAAGATCTCGGAAAAAATGTAAGTTCCTTCCTACTTATTTATTTATCTGCCTACTTTACTACGTCTTGTCCTAAATACCTACCTAGAAAAAAATTACGAGATTTCTGTGAAAGTGTCATGTAAAAATCCTAGTTTTATTTGTGTGCTTATCCTGACTAAGTAGTAATAATAATATAATTTATTTTCATTTGAACAGGGTACATTACAAAGCTAATACAATACCTATGTCATATGATTTAGATCGCTTGATTCAGACATATACAATAGCATGTAAATATTGGTTTGTATTTTATGTAATAAAGTCAATTTCTACCTAGTATTCGTTTTCATGTTCATCATTATTGTCTAAATATCAGATTGTGGAAGTAGGTATGTTTCATAACAGAAATAGCACGGGCACGCGGCTTTGTCGACATACTTACCGCCAAAGAGACGCGACGCGCCTAGGGTCTGGTGTTGTACAAAAATTACAAAATAATTATAAAGTGGATAATAATGATGAATAATATTTCCAGTATTGAAAATAAAGAAAACCTTCAGGCCGAGACTCCAAGCAACACTGCTATGCTTAGACTACACACTATAGACGTAAGTTGTTATACGTAATTCTTGTAGACTTATTACATAAATAAACAAACTACCTTGGGGTGTAAGTGGTTCATCAAGATCTTTAAACCAAAGCCAAATTCACCTGCATGCGGTACACCCTGCTGACTGACAAACGAAGCTCTGGCGAAAAGAGAGGTAGGGAGCGTAATTGTAAGCTACCCGACTGGGGAATGTACCTCCACCTCACAGAATACCGCAGCCAAATAACGGTTTCCTTGAGGGCTGTTGTCTTCCTGCGAGTGAGTGAGGTCACCAGAAAGGAAGGAGATGCTGCGATGGCAGCGGGGGTGGCGGCGCGCGAGCGATATTTTATGTTGCGAGCGTTAATATGGCTACGGTAACCGCTTCAGATCAGGCGGGCCGTATGCTTGTCTGCTACCCGACGTAGTATAAAAAAAAAAAATACCTAGTTAGTGATGGACGAAGACAAAATCTCAGTAGGGTGAAGTCTTCTAGTATCGGCCTCCTCCTAATATCGGCCTTTGCGAGAAAATGGAATATAGGGTAAGTGCTCCATTGAATGAACCCTTAAGGGCATTCCAAACTTTGAAAATTACAGCCAGCTACTTATGAGATCCTAACCAAAAAATATTTTATTTTATTATGTTCACAATTTATTCATGATTGATACAGTATACATATTTTAGCAAAAATGCTGATAGTTATTGAGATAATCTGCATTTTATACAAATATGGGGTATATTTGTATAAAATGCAGGTTATCTCAATAACTATCAGCATTGAACACACAAATCACCAGAGAATGAACAAAAAAATCCAGTGAATAAACCTTTTGAAACCCATTGAATGAACTACCACTTTTATATATCAGTTCTATATATAAATTACTAGCAAACCCGGCGAACTCCGTTTCGCCACCAGATGGCGCTGTATGTGAAAAAAGATTTTCCCGCTTTTCTTTTCAAATTTTTCCAGAATTTTCTTTGCTATAAACCTCACGGAGCCCGAGACCTTTCCAACGAATGCAAAACCGTGGAAATCGGTTCGTGCGTTCTGGAGTTATAGCGTCAGGAAGGAAAACCCGACTTATTTTTATATAGTAGATTATATTATGTAAGAGTTTATTTCGGGTAATTGTTATTGTAAATATATATATTTTTTTATTATATTAAATAGACGATATGATTACTATTATAATTGCGTGTTACTTGATATTTTATAACCTAAAGAGAACTATCTAACATTTTTTTTTTATACCACTAAGGTGGCAAACAAGCATACGGTCCGCCTGATGGAAAGCAGTTACCGCAGCCTATGGACGCCTGTAACACCGGAGGCATCACATGCGCGTTGCCGACCCTGTAAAAACCTCTTCAAGCCCTTTTTGAAGAACCCCATGCTGTAGTCTCCTGGGAAAACCTCAACAGGCAATTCATTCCACAGCTTGATAGTACGTGGAAGAAATCTTCTCTGGAACCGCACAGTACGTGACCATTTCGGTTCTAAAGTGTGAGGATGAATTCCCTGTCGATGGCGAGCGGTGCGACTGTAGAAGGAAGCCGTGGGCATCATGTCAAACAACTCCTCTGAACACACCCCATTGTACAAACGGTAGAACACACAAAGGGACGCAAAATCTCTTCTCAGACTTAAAGGTTCTAAACCGTCTGTCAGTTTGGGATCGTCAACAATCCTCACAGCACGCCTTTGAATCGAGTCACAGGGTGCAAGCTGGTATCTAGGCGCTCCCGCCCATAGATGGCAACAGTACTCCATATGCGGCCGAACTTGAGCTTTGCCGCGGGTTGAAGTAATGTTTCGCCCTGTTGAGCACACCTAGTTTCTTCGATGCCAGCTTGACCTTCCCCTCCAGATGACATCGAAACTGGACGTCGCTGGAGATGTCAACTCCTAGAATACCAATACTATTGGCGATGGTGAGGGGTGTGTTTTCGAAGTGTGGAGCCACAGCAAATGGGGTTTTCTTAGCGGTGAACGCGCAGACTTGTGTCGTAGAGGGGTTAAATCGCACTAAGTTCTGTCGCCCCCAGTCGGACACTCTACTCAGTGTGCTCTCAATTTGCGACACAAGTTGTTCGCGGCTCTCCTCCATCAAAGAACGAGGGATATTTGCGCGGCCCGTGTAATAAGTGTCCCCGGTGCTGTCGTCCGCATAACAATGAATGCTGTCATTATACAACATATCATTAACATGCAGCAGAAACAGCGTCGGGGACAATACAGAACCCTGCGGGACGCCAGCATTGATGTCCATGCTATCGGAGCAACTGCCATCTACAACGGCTCTAATGCTTCTGCTGGACAAGAAGCTAGCAACCCATTCGCATAGCCCCTCGGGCAGACCGTAAGGCTAAGATGCCAAATGCTTAAAACATAATATTAATACTGGATTATTATTATAAAATATTTAATATTATTATTCATCACTTCTATGTTAGATTCTCCTTTCTCTTCTAAACTATTATATTTCTATAATAGAAGATTGGTTCTATATGTCATCATTATTTATTAATTTCTTTTTAGCTTGCATTTTGCTGTCTTTCCATGGTCGTTTTAGCTGAAAGGCACTTCTATGTGCCTTTCAGCTAAAACGTTTATTTATTTTATTTAATCAGTTCACTCCGTCTGGTTTTCGTCCTGGGCACAGTACTATTACTGCACTTCTAAAAGTTACTGAAGATATCAGGCTAGGTATGGAGGATAAACTGGTAATAATAAAAGAACACCTCGTTCGAATATTGGTCAAAAAATTGACAACCGTTTATAAAAGTTGTGTACAAAAAATTAGCCAACTGCATTAAGGCTAAGATGCCAAATGCTTAAAACTGTGTGTTCATTGACTAGATTTTCTTCAATTTCTATAATTTATTTATGATAATTAAAATTTATGCAATCTGCTTTTTGTAAGATAAAACAGTTCTTTTTACATCCTACTATCACATTTTGTTAACACTATCACACTTATAGTGTCTACAAAGTGAATTTCAGAACACGAAGTCTCAGCAATGCCCTAAATTCTGCTCCATACAATCAAAAATACGACAGAATACTTTCATTTTAGGCGGTCGCGATTTTGAAACTATAGGTCACAGGCAAATACCTGTGTGTTCAGTTGACGTAATATAATGTTTCGATTGAGAAAAAAATACTGGCTTGAGTAGAAAAGCTTAGATTTCTTATTATATTGAAAAATGTGTGTTTTGTTCATTCACTGGTGGGTGTTAATTCACTGGAGCACTTACCCTAACTATTAAAATAACCCTAAAATTATAATAGTTTTTATTCAAAAAGCGACTCTATATGCGAATAATCCATATTTTGGTGCGGGTGCTTCAATATTTGAACGTTCAGTTGGCAATAGAGCACGCGCCGGTACCGACTTGTGTCGTTTAGTGGCAGTGGCGAGTCAAATCCCGGTTGCGAGCGCATTGAGTTAGTTAGTATTTAAATGGAATTAAACATACCTATGGTATTTTATATTGTTTTTTATTGAAGAAAAACCAAGGTTTTTACATTTACTTGTCTTTTTTATGAAATAATCGCAGGGTCGAGGTTAGGGATCTTTATTTATTGATAAATCCCAATATCGGCCACCCGGCCGACATTAGGAAAATGCATGAAAACGCTAAACAACATGTTTAGCTATTTTTTATGTTAACAGGAATATTAATAAGGTTAAAAATGAAACAACAGCTTTTTTTATTAAAATTATTGTCCTGAACCGACTTTACAAACAACCAGTTTTTATTACGTTTATTTATATAAAACGTTCAAGATTTTGATCTAGTGTTATGTGTTTCAAAGATGTATTCTAAGGGAGTTCTTAGCTATGTTTGAAGAAATTTGGCCCATTCTTTTTTAATTATTTTTTATAAAAAAAAATAAAGCCATTATCTTTCTTTACAGGAACTAGTTATTGAAAACAGTCAAGAGGGAAAGGTGGATGAAGTGGAAGTTGGGCGTAGAGTAATAGATATTTCTTTTTTTTATAAAGCTCTTCAGGCCATAGGGGACCACGGTCCAATGGATTGTAAGTTAAGTTACCTCAGTATAATAGGTGAAGTAAAAGTTGGTCTGGACTCAAAACTCATCATGAAATGTAGTATGTGTAGTATGAAGTTTACTGTGTGTTTGGTTGAAAAGAAAGAAGATAGCATGGAAGTGAATCATCAAATTGTATCTGGTATCATATCATCTGGTGGGAGCTACTCTCAGTTAAAAACATTAACTGCCGCAGTAACCGTTACCAATCATGTCACCTTCATTATACAATGAAATTAATAATACGGTTTGCGATTGGTGGGAAAAGACAGCAACACATTCCATGGCAGAAGCTGTCAAGGAAGAAGCAGAGTACGCAGTCTATAGGTAGTGTTGATAAAAATGGTACACCATTAATATCTGTTGCTGTTGACGGTTGTTGGAGGAAGAGATCTTATTGTAAGAATTTTTCCGCCTTATCCGGCGCAGCTGCGATAATTGGCATTAAAACTAATAAAGTATTGTTTTTTGGAGTTAAAAATAAATACTGCGTAGTCTGTGCACGAGCCGCAAAGAACAACAGTCAGCCCCCGGAACACCATTGTTTCAAGAATTATTCAGGATCATCTACCGGGATGGAATCGACCATAATAGTTGAGGGGTTTAAACGTTCCATTGTTGATCACGGTGTAATTTATAATAAATTTGTAGCAGACGGCGATTCTAGTACTTATAAAAAAATATTAGATTCGCGTCCGTACGATAATTTTGAGAAAATTGAATGCAAAAATCATCTTTTACGAAACTACTGCAATAGCTTGGAGAAACTGTCAAAAGACACTAAGTATCCTTGCGAATTGCGGAAATTCCTAAAAGAAAGGTATTTGCGTTTAAGAACGGGTGTAAAATGCGCGATTAAATATTGGGCGGATCAAAATCAGTCACTCGAAGAAAAAATAAAAAATCTTAGTGAAGATATCCTAAATGGTCCACAACACGTATTTGGTAATCACCAACATTGCAAGGAGTATTTCTGTAGACCTGATACTCGTCGAATAGAACCTGTTGGATTACTTCCAACAATTGTTGGATGCGGATTAATGGACGCGGTAGAAATTTTAAGTAAAAGACTGTCATATCATTCTAGAAGTTTAATTCATAATTGCACAAGTAATATAGTTGAAAGTTTTAACGGAGTAATTGCCAAATTAGTTGGGGGTAAGCGTGTAAATTATTCTTCCCGTGGTTCTTATGCGGGCCGATGCGCAGCTGCTGTTGTGTCTTTTAATACGGGATCGATTCATAGTAAAACTCATGAAGTCATATTTAAATGTAGTCCGATTCCTTTGATCGCGAAAGTGGAAAATTGTAATCGTAGAAACCGTTTAATTGCTAAACCTAAATTAAGATTGAAAAAAAGCCACAACACTGTATCGAAAGACGCTCACTATGGACCAAACTGCGAAAAACCTGATCTGAGTCCAGAATTATATGAGAAAGCCAAGCCATCTTTTTTAGCCGATTTAAAGTTGTCTTGTGCTGAAAGAGAGGAGCTTGAAAGGTCGACCCATTTGCAAAGAAGTAGTGCTGAGTGGATGAGTACAAGGAGAAAATTACTAACCTCATCATCATTCGGGGAAGTTTGTAAAAAACGAGAGAGCACAAGTTGTGCTGCTTTTGTTGGTAAAATCGTTTATGGTAGTAATATCTCCAGTTTGCTTGCTGTACGGTACGGTATCGAAAACGAAGAAACCGAAATTAGACAGTTAGAAATTCAAAAGAATATTAGTATACAAGGTTGCGGTTTGTTCGTCGACGATCAATATGAATTTCTTGGTAATACACCAGATGGCATTTATGCAAACGGTTTAATTGAAATTAAGTGCCCACATTCTTTAGCTGGCATGACTCTTGATGAAGCAATGGCCAAACATACCTTTTGGGTTAAGGACAAGGCTTCCAAGGGTTATGTCATAAATAAAAATCATAACTGGTATTTCCAAATTCAGGGACAGGTACATATTACTAAAAGAAACGTTTGCATGCTTGGCATCTGGTTTGGTGCTACTGTACCTATGAAAGTTTATATTATAGAAAAGGACGACAAATTTTGGAAGGAGAAAATGGAGATTAAATTAGTTAGGTTTTATTACGATTGCCTACTTCCAGAATTAATTGATCCTCGGCAGTCACGAAGCATGCCCATTCGTGACGCGCCCAGTATCATAGAGGCTATGAAAGAGAGGAAAGAAAGAGCTTTACGTGTTTTGAAAGAGAAGAACGCCTAATGATTTTGAAAGAGACTGAGGTAACTTAACTATCCAGCCGGTCGATTCACGTAAACACGCCAGTCCAAAAGTCGTTTTAACTTAGAAACTTAGAAATCGCCTTTTGGTTTTCTGTTTTAAACGCACTTACTTATCTAGTCTTGGATTGTCATAAATCTTTCAATAGCTCAATTACTATACAATTCCTATATGATTTTGAAGAGTTACCTGGTGTAAAGAATCATCAAAATCGTTTCAAAAATACAGCGAATTGAGAAGCTTCTTCTTTTTTTAAGTCGGTTAAAAGGGCTTAATTTGCAAAAAACGAAGTGACATTTTTAAGTCCCTACGCTACGGTTTTTATTACGTGAATCGGGCAGCTGGTAACATTTTCATTCTGGTAGGTTTTGCAATAGCAATTGATTTTATCATCAAATTAGCAGAAATCAGAATTTGATCAGTAATCGTAGAATTTTGAACTCATATTTTGTTATTGTTTACTTACTTTTAATTAGTATATTAATAATTTATAAACTTGTGTTTTATTTATTTTTGTACAACCCTAGCACGCTTTTTAGATGGCGACTCATATTTGTTATTGTTTACTTACTTTTAATTATATGAATCATTTTTATACTTTCGTATACTAGCGTAGCAAAAGTGCAAACAAAGTTGAAAAAAAGTTGACATGGCCGATAATTGGTGCCACCACCCTATTTGAGTTTACGCAATAGGCACATTTCCTTGCGTAGAGATATACACTAGCGAGGAAAGCTCGATGTTATTTCGACCGTACTTCCTACTGAATTTGCAATTATTTTGTTGAATGAATATTTTACGAAATAAGAATAAACTTTGGTAGTAAAATTACAAAGAAATACATAGTTGGAATTTTTGGTAAGTAGAATACAAAAAGGTCAGTCCGGACCTGCTCTTGATTGTTTATTATAAATAGAAAAACATAAACATTGTGTCTCAACTACTCTTATTAATCTAGTAATTAGGATCATTTTATAACGAAAAACTAGTCTTAGAATATTTTACACTCGTCGTTTATTTCCAATTATTATTTCCATTTTTGTTATGCTGTAAATATTCAACTTCAATAACAATATAACTCAACGTGGAACGTTTGTCGCAAAACATTTTGAAAATCGCGCTGTCTTTGGGTCATTCACCCGCCCCGACGGTTGTTTCAGTAAAGAGTAGCGCTGCGGTCGCTCAAAAACGATGTCGCGCCTAGGCAATCTGGGCCCTTAAGAGAAGAACGCCTGAGAACACGTAATTATAGAAAAAGCTTGTAATTTCACTCTTTCAGTGTTCATAAACCAGCGCAAAATTTTAAAAAGGTCTGCAATCCCTTCTTACTTTCCATGGAATGTAAAGCCAGCCTCAACATTAAGAGAAGAACGCCTGAGAACACGTAATTATAGAAAAAGCTTGTTTCGAGGAGAGAATTCAACTACACAGAGCTGCAGTAATATCCAGCCATTTGACCAATTAGATGATGCTAATGTCTCTCATAGTATTGATATTACTATAATTGAGTCTACAAGCTCAGATCTTGCTTCTGGGTCTGGAGAAAATTGTACAAAAGGGACACAGACTTCTAATATTTTGAGATTGTTCTCTACAGAGCTTTTGTTAACTGACAACGAATCAGTAAATTATTATACAGGTCTCGAAACCTACGCTAAATTTAACAAACTCTGAAGGCTATGTCGACAACTTTAGTTCTCGGTCGAATTTCTTCGTTTCGGATTCGATCCCGCAGAGAAACCCCGAGCATAGCCCTCTCCATCGCTCGCTGCGCGACCTTTAGCCTGTGGACCAGTCCGATGGTCAGTGTTCAAGTCTCTGCACCATATGTCATTGCAGGGAGGACGCACTGGTTGAAGACTTTAGTCTTCAGGCATTGGGGTATTTGTGCGGTGAAGATGTGACAAAGCTTTCCAAAAGCTGCCAGCCCAGTCGAATGCGTCTATCGATCTCTTCGTTGAAATTACCCCGGCCAAGCTGTATGGAATGTAGACATAGTCTTTAACTACTTCAATAGCTGCATTCTCTACGATAACCGGGCTAGGGATGACAAAGTCGTTGTACATGACTTTCGCCTTGTCGAAATTCATCCCCAGCCCCACACGTCGAGATGCAGCATTGAGATCGACCAACATACGACCGAGATCCTCCAGCGATTCAGCCATTGTAACCACGTCGTCGGCAAACCGAAGGTGTGAGATGTATTCGCCATTCACACTGACGCTCCGTTTTTTCCAGTCCAGCGTCTTAAATACGTCTTCCAGAGCAGAGGTGAATAGTTTCAGAGAAATGACATCCCCTTGACGTACTCTTCGCTGCAGCTGGATAGGCTTAGACTGCTGGTCCTGGACGCGGACTGTCATTGTCGCAGCGCTATACAACCATATCAGCACCTCTATATAGCGGTGGTCAACTTTGCACTGCTGTAAGGATTCCAGAACAAACCAAGTTTCGATGGAGTCGAAGGCTTTCTCGTAATCCACAAAAGCCACACAGAACGGCAAATTCTACTCTGTGGTTTTCTGCACAATCTGTCGCAATGTATATATGTGGTCCACGGTACTATAGCCTGTTCCGGTGGCTGGTAGTCATCAAGCCTTCGGGCGAGACGATTCGTGATAACCCTTGAAAACAGCTTGTACACGTGGGTCAGGAGTGAGATCGGTCTATAATTCTTCAATAAGGTTGTCACCTTTTTTGAAGAACAAGACGACCAAACTCCTGGTCCACGCGACTGGTGCGGTCCCATTGTGAATGACGGAATCAAACAGACGTTGTAGTTCCTTTAGAGCCGGAGTTCCTCCAGCTTTCAACAGTTCTGTTGTAATTCCGTGCTCACCGGGAGCCTTACCATTTTTCAGCTGTTCAAGGCTATCCTAATGTCACCCATGCTGATGTCTGGAATATCCTCGGCTTCGTGTCGGGTTAGCGGGGCTCGGCGATCACTTACACGAGCAGCTGGTGCATGTGCAGCATAGAGTTTGCCGTAAAATCTCTCCATCTCTGCGAAGATGGCTTAGAAGACACCACTCGACCATCCTCCAGTTTGAGCTTCGACAGATAAGCTCTTTCAGAAGGCCGAGAAAAGACTTTCAGCCCTTTGTTGCGCGCTATCACGTCCTCAACTCGTTTAGCATTGAAGACGCGATAGTCCCGCCGCATCAGCCTTCTGATCCGCTTATTTAAAGCTGCATATTCTGTCGAAACCCCAACAGACGCCGTCGCCTCTCGTCTCTTCTGCATAAGAGCCAGAGCTTGGCCTCTCGAGCTCTATGCTGCCGCCCAAAGTGTTTGCTGCCGACTTCGTGTAGTGTTGCCCCTATTCTCTCTGATGCCTCGTCCATGTCCGCAGTGGTTTCCAACGAGTTGAATCGGTTTTGAAGTTCCAGTTGGAACTTTTCCGAAGCTTGAGTGATTTGAGGAAGAGTTGGACGTAGATTCGGATTCATCATACGGGCTCTTTCGAGTTTATAGCTGATATTTAGGGTGCCTCGTACAAGTCGGTGGTCGGTACCGGTACCAAACCTATTAACCACCGAGACATCCCCAAATATCCGCCTTTTATCCGTTATGATGATGTCTTTCTACCCTAATGCCAATGGCATATAATATCAAATATAGGTGGACTTAGGGATTGCAATCCGGCATCATTTTCAGTCCGGCCGGATCCGACTGGATTTCCATCGATCCGGCCGGATCCGACCGGATCCGGCCGGATTGTTCAAATCAGAATGATTTTCGCTTTTCGGTTCAAAATGAACTGTTAGTAAGTTAATCAAGTGTCATTGTACATACTCAATATAGATCGTTTAAAAATAAAAAACAAAACATATCTATACTAATGTTATAAAGCTGAAGAGTTTGTTTGTTTGGTTAAATGAGCTAATCTCAGGAATTACTCACTCGAATTGAAAAATTATTTTAGTGTTAGATAGCTTATTTTTCGAGGAAGACTATAGGCTGTATAACATCACGCTACCACCAACTCCGAGCGAAGCACCAAAGAAATATGGGCAATAAATATTCCTTTTGAGAGCTTCCGTTGAGTGCGTTACGCATCAATTATAGGACGATATTCACCATAAAAGGTTAAAAAAAGTCCGTGATAGCATATGTCTATCTTATAAGATTTGCTCACTATATATTATAATAACCTTTCAAATGGTACGCCTTACGCTTCACTCTCAACACTCTGTCACACGCAGACGAAGTTGCGCGAGTCAGCTAGTAGGTATATAAAATCAACTTTATTTCCAATCCAATGTTAATATTAGACAACGAGCAAACAATTAAAACCTAGTAGTGTAGGTAAAGGCCCTTTCAGCTTCCTCACTTGTCGACTTTGTTTAGCAAATAATCGTGAATAGCAGACAAGTATTCTCCTCGAACTCCATCACTTTCACATGCAGTCATTTCGTTTTTTAGTACTTTATCAAAATCTTTCTCATTTTTAGTATGTATTATAGCATACATACTAAAAATGAGAAAGATTTTGATAAAGTCTTTCTCATTTTTAGTATGTATTATAGCATACATACTAAAAATGAGAAAGATTTTGATAACACATGATTTCTTGCTGGATTTGTATTTTGTAATTATTCCTGTAGGTAATGTCAAATCTTTCTTTAGTGATGGTGAATCTCCGAACCGGATCCGAACACCGGATCCGGTATATCAGTACCGGATCCGGGAAACGTTTAATAATGCCGGATCCGCCGGATTACCGGATCCGGTTTTCCGGATTGCAATCCCTAGGTGGACTAGAGTTCTTGGTTTATCTATAGAAGATCAATTTTTAATGCTTCTAATAAAATTAAGAAGAAACAAGCCTGATTTTGAAATAGGAAAAATGTTTGGAGTGAGTAGAACAGTAGTCTCCAATGTGATCATAACATGGATTAATTTTGTGAATGACATCTGGAGTTTGATAGACATTTGGCCTAGCCGTGAGCTTGTAAACTATTACATGCCTGAAAATTTTGAAAATAATTATCCGTCTACTAGGATTATAATAGATAATACTGAAATTCCCATCCAAAAGCCAAGCCAGCCTGATGCTCAAAAAGTGTCTTTTAGCCAGCACAAACATAAAAACACATTGAAATTTCTGGTTGGGTCTTCACCAGGTGGACTTCTCACTTATTGCTCAGGAGGATATGCAGGATCAGTGAGTGATCGCCAAATAGTCGAAGGTTTCAAAAATATGTGACACAGGAGACAGTATAATGGCAGATCGTGGCTTCAATGTCCAGGATATATTTGCAATTAAAGGAATTGGGATAAACATTCCAAATTTTTTAAAAGGAAAGTCCCAAATTCCAGGTGTCTTGTTAAACTTGACAAAAAATTAGCAAGTCAACGAGTTCATATAGAACGATTAATTGGTCTGACAAAAACCTATAAGATATTAACTAGTGAACTAAATCAATATTATGTACCTATAGCTTCTAAGTATTTTTAATTTAATGATTAAACATACTTTTATTTCGGTATCATAGTTATAATACAAATATTTTTTTAAAAGTTCTGCTTTAAAATAATCATTATAGAACTCATCAAGTTTTGACAACATATAATTGATGAAATTTTCATCTCTGTATACGCATATCACTTTCATGTCTTTGAATGTGTACACTATTAAATTACAATACTTTCTACCACTGCAGTACAACTGCCCTTGTATTTGATAATAATATGGTTACTGGGTTTCAAAGTTAAAACATCACCATTTAATATTAAATATGGGACAGATATAGGGTCAATAAGTTTAAATCTAAATAAATAAATATTTCTGCACAATTTACACAGCGCCATCTAGTCCCAAATTAAGCGCAAAGCTTGTGTTATGGGTACTAGACAACTGATAAATGTACTTTAATACATTTTTTTTTGTAAATACATACTTATAATACATAGAAAACACCCAGACCAAGACAAACAGACATGTTCACGCACACAAATGTTTGTCTTGTGCGGGAATCGAACCCGCGAACTCGGAGTCAAAGTGGCCATTGCTAACCATTGGACCACCGAGCTCGTCATCAATCAATCTGCTTGCATATGGGCATTTAATTTCGATTATTGTATCAGAGCCTAACAATGCATCCGGTGAAGCAGCAAGATATGGTCGCTCGTGACTTACAAACAGGCCACATGGTGAAACAATAAGGTCGTATGTGCTTGGTGGTGGCCATGGCTGGTGGCTCTGGAATAAAATTCTTTTCGATGCTGTATTTGACTTGCATAGCTTTTCATTGAGGTTGGCCTCAGATGGCATATTGTATGAAAAGTGCTAGCCGTTAATCTTTTTTTAGGGTTCCGAACCTCAAAAGGAAAAACGGAACCCTTATAAGATCACTTTGTTGTCCGTCTGTCTGTCTGTCTGTCTGTCTGTCTGTCTGTCTGTCTGTCTGTCTGTCTGTCTGTCTGTCTGTCTGTCTGTCTGTCTGTCTGTCTGTCTGTCTGTCTGTCTGTCTGTCTGTCTGTCTGTCTGTCTGTCTGTCTGTCTGTCTGTCTGTCTGTCTGTCTGTCTGTCAAACATTTCTATGTCGAGAATGCGTGGAGGTATCAAGCTGAAATTTGAACTGTATACACAAGTCTACGGTCCCATGAAGTTAAAAAAAAATCAAACTGCTAAGTTTACGTAGAAAAAAGTTACGGCCGTTTATTCAGCAAAAAACGCATATTTCGACACACTCAAAGGAATCAAAACCTATGGGGTACTTTTCGTTGACCTAGAACTATGAAATTTGGCAAGTAACATCGTGATAGACTACAAGTACAGGAATAAATCTCAAAACTATACATTTGTAAATAGATCTAAAAAAATAGGGGGTCTATATTTTTTATAGAGTGTCGAAATTTCAAATTGAAACTACTAGTTCAAATGGGGTATCATATGAAAGGGCTTGATGTACACATTGCAAAATATATTTTATTTATTTTTTTCGACGCATTATTTCTTATTTATAATGAAAAATATCAAATTTAATAATGATACTACGTACCTACGGAACCCTCGGTGGGCGAGTCCGACTCGCACTTGTCCGGTTTTTTCTTTCTGTTAGCCACTCCGCACTAGCTGTTTGTTCTCTAGTAGCTTCTTCTATCTGCTGAATTTGTTCAACTGTGATAACCGAGAGGTGCAGATCTTGTAGAACTTTAGTTTTTGAATCTGTTATCAAGTAATCATGGTCTATTTCAATACTGTATGGGTTTGCCGGTTCATACATTTGCTTTAATGGCATTGAACTATTGTGAAAATTAAGTATCAAGTTTCTAACCCTGTAGTTGTAGATCTGTTCATCAATTTCTTTAATGGGATAAGGTTCAAACAAAACAGACATATTTTGTCTCCTTCTTGGTAATTTCTCTGCACGCACTGGTGTGCCACTATAGGGGTTTTTAGGTGCATGAAAACTTTGTACTCTTTGGGTGCATGTCTCAAAGAGTAATATAATTTTTTTATTGATCATGCTTTCAACACCTAAAAGCAAAACAGCCACATGTTTACAAGTTGCATAATTACCACTACCTGCCGGACATTCACAGTGTGCTTCTTCAATGCAATATTCATCTAATTTTATATTCACTTCATAATGAAGATTTTTCATTGTTTTTCTACATATGCCTTTTATGTAGGTGTTCTTGCTGGCATCAATAAAAGAGCGGGCTGTTACTAAATGGTGTGATTCATATAGCTGCACTATTTTGTCCATTTTCTTGTCAGAGCTCTAAGGGAATAGAAAAAAAATGTCTGTTAATAAACGACTTGTATGTAGTTCATGTTAAAACAGGTCGACAATGGCCAAGTTGGTTTCCCTCGCGGTGGTTTGACAATCTGTTGAAGGTTGCGAGACGGAGGCCTGTCTACAGGTTGATATAAGTAGAACAAAAGCAAGTATCTTCTAATGCCAGTAATCAATTCTAACTTCCCAACTAGTAGTATTTTACATATATTAATAATAATATTATTAAAACTCACGTGAGACATTATACTAAATTAATTAGATAAATTAAACGGGTCACTCACGTCTTTTTGTCGGGAAAGCCGACTAGTTTCGATCTCAAAAGGAGACCTTCTTCAGGGCGAATGTCCAGACACGTCCACCCTTTGTCTCTCGCGCCGGACACTGTGCGCCAATGCGCGCGCCGCACGACTGGAAAGGGTGGTGGGGGGTTGGTGCGTTGATTGGTGGAGCGCTGCCTTCGACGATGACGTAGTGGCAGCCGGTGGATCCAATTCTTCTATCTCTCCGGGCGCGTGGTCATCTAGTGCGCTTACCATGTGGTGGTAAAAACTGACAGTATCAGCATTGGCGACTGTATCGTGACTCTCTTTACTGCTGCCACTACGTCATCGTCGAAGGCAGCGCTCCGCCAATCAACGCACCAACCCCCACCACCCTTTCCAGTCGTGCGGCGCGCGCATTGGCGCGCAGTGTCCGGCGCGAGAGACAAAGGGTGGACGTGTCTGGACATTCGCCCTGAAGAAGGTCTCCTTTTGAGATCGAAACTAGTCGGCTTTCCCGACAAAAAGACGTGAGTGACCCGTTTAATTTATCTAATTAATTTATATTAATAATGCCTAGTAGCTACTTAAAAACAGAAATAAGACTTACATAGATAAGTAATGCCGTATTTGAGTTTTGTTCAGTGGAGGAAGCTTAGTGTTGCTGTTTATGTCTCGGTAAGACACACTGGATGGAAGCTCCATTGAAGGCTCATCGTCTGCCTAAAATTAAAGTTTTGTTCATAAGACTCTAATCTGTATTATAAAAAGAATAGATACTTTAATATTTAAAATCATTCAGACTTAAAATATAACCTCAAACTTTTTAACACGTCAGAAAGATTAAGTTACAGTGCCACAAACTTATCTGGCCCGGTGGCGGGGGCGGTACGATCGACTTAAGTGTTGCCATTAAACGAAATGCCGCCCGTTTTAAAGGAAACATTAAAATCAAAGAAATATATACACTGTTAAAATAATAGCATTGATATACTGATTAATTGTGTTGTGTGGTGTTTCAATTAAATATCAATTGCCTTCTATTTTTTTGTTGATTAGTTTTAAAAATGCACCACGTTAAGTCGCGATCATAGCTATTATATAATATTAGAGAGTTATAATAGAGCACAGAAACAACTCGTTGACGTTTTTATTATTGAAATATATATATATATATATATATATGTATTTATAATATATATATATATATGTATTTAAAAAAATACACCTCAATGGAATGTGTATACGTGGTAAATAAATTAATTGTATCTGGCTATACTAACCTGTAGCAGTATTTCAAGATGGCGGCTTTAGTTCTAAATTTGGCCACCGGGTCAGATAAGTTTGTGGCACTATACGTCGTTTAAAGTTATTATTAGAATGATATGTTACACTGGACTATCCTAAATAAACATTGAATATACGATTAAGCAAGTTTTAAGACCATAAAATTTAAAATATATAAAGATTTTTAGAAAATCTAAATTACCTTTCAATTAGGTCTGCTTTCCTACCACGTGGGGTGTAAGTGGTTCATCGACATCTTTGAACCAAAGCCAACTTCACCTGCACGCGGTGCACCCTGCTGACTGACAAACGAAGCTCTGGCGAAAAGAGAGGTAGGAAGCGTAATTGTAAGCTACCCGACTGGGGAATGTACCTCCACCTCACAGAATACCGCAGCCAAATAACGGTTCCCTTGAGGGCTGTTGTGTTCCTGCGAGTGAGTGAGGTCACCAGAAAGGAAGGAGATGCTGCGATGGTAGCGGGGGTGGCGGCGCGCGAGCGATATTTTATGTTGCGAGCGTTAATATGGCTACGGTAACCGCTTCACATCAGGCGGGCCGTATGCTTGTCTGCCACCCGACGTAGTATTAAAAAAAAAAAAAAAAACCTAAAGAGGCGCCTCTTTTTCTTAACTCTTCTTTTAACTCGCATATTTTCCAATTGAAATACATGTTTTAAATCGTAAAATTGTCAAGAAATCAACGCAACAAACAAATCCGAAACGTTTAATGATAAATGACAAAGGTTCGTACAGTGGTGGCGCCATCTGAGATCAGCTTTAACTTGCCAACCACATTCCGGGAAATTTCCGTGAATTGAGAATATCAAACAGATTGTTTATCACATGAATAAAATTTATCGTTGCGGCGGAGTTAGCAAAATTTAACAAATGTAGCTTTTGATCACAAAATTCGATCGCTTTTGCCACACTAGCGCTTAATAATTGCACTGCTAGTTTTACCTTCATGACTTGATTCTTAAAATCAATATGTCTTGTTGTTAATTTATTAGCGAGGTGAAAATTTTCATTTTCCTGCAAGGTGTTAAGCTCAACAAAGTATTGCAACAAAGTAATAAGGCCTCCATTGTTATCTTGAAAAACCTTTTTACTTTCTAATGTGTTTCTTACAAGTTTGACTTGACATGGGCTGTTGCGTCTCAGGGTGCGGGAAATATGTTTTCAACTGTCCTAGATCGAATGAACAGCAGAGTTCGAGAGTCATAGCCATGTTTGCTAGACAATCGTCGAATGTCATCGATACAATTTCTATGCCGACCTCGTGGGAATTGGAAAGGCACATTCGAACTAAATTTGCCCTTTGCTCTCCTGTAACGCCATTCACCAAAAAATATCCTACGGGCAGTTCCCATCGTCCGTTTACCGCAACTAAAAGAAATACCAGGGCTTGTGTACACAGTCCGGCTGTATCTTCGGGCACGTCGATTCCTGCTCCAAAGTCCACATAACCTTGCACTTTGTTGCCATCAAACTCTTTGAGTTTACGTATGTACATTTCATCAATAACTAAGTTACATAAAATTTTATTTTCGGTCACCTTTACTTTTTCGCGAAGAGCATTGAATGCTTGGGCAGTGAAACCTGGACTCGCATCGAGGCATTGGTAAAATACATGTACTATTTCCGGATTGTACTTCGGTGTGGCAGACATGTGTTAAATGTACTTCTTATGTAAGAATAGGCCTTTGGAGAATAAAAAGCGAGCGTTAGCGCAAATGTACGGAGCTCTGGTGAATATCCCTTGTCTTTTTTAATCATTCTCT
The DNA here is from genome assembly GCA_937001555.2 of Hypsopygia costalis. Classification (NCBI taxonomy): domain Eukaryota; kingdom Metazoa; phylum Arthropoda; class Insecta; order Lepidoptera; family Pyralidae; genus Hypsopygia; species Hypsopygia costalis. The sequence goes on along the minus strand of OW443344.2, from coordinate 6,553,862 downwards.
TAATGAGAGCTGCAGCAGAAACTCCGCACGATTCTAAAAGGTCAACTTGCTCTTGGTTAATTAATCTCTTTTCTTTCAACTCGTTGAGTACTTGCGACAAATTTTCTACTTTTTTTACATACGTGTTGCGTAGAGGGCATTATCGCAATCGGCGACGTTTAGCTACGTCTTTCAATCTAATAATTTATTTTTTCAATTTCCGTTTTCTTGGGGTATCGCCTACATTTGAGAGAAGTGGACATAGATCTGGAGGCACTTCTGAATCGATATGCATATCGGTTGAAGTAGAAGGTTCGAGTTGTGTGAAAGGTACAGTTACTTTGCCTGAATTAAATGACGCTGCTGCTGGTGAATTACGATCAGAAGGTGTTGATGGACCAAAAAATAGTCCCTTTTTTGTTTCATAGAAATTGGAATCAAGAAAGTGTACTGAACAAACTTTATTCCATATGTTTGGCTCATTTTTTTTTTGTTTTAAAGCGATAATCCACTTGTTCATCAAGTTTCGGTCTTTTGGAAATCTGAAAAATAAGAAAAACATCGATATTTTTTTTTAATATTTCGACCCTTTTTTGGGAAAGTTGTTCAGTATTTTGGGTAGGTTTATCCTTAAAATATTTTACACTATTTTTAGGACCCTGTATTTTTCTTACAAAATTTTATCACTCACTATCATGATTTTTTAATTAAATTTTACTCCATTCTATACCTACCAAAATATTCAAAATCAATTTAGCAGTTTAGACGTGATATCGTAACATTACATACTTTACGTTCATGCTGTAATACTTTCGCATTAAACATATTAGAAAGTATATCATACAAAACACACTGCAATAAATGATTATAAGATTTTGAGGATTAAAGTTACATAAATATGTTATAATAATGTAGTTCTTCTAGCAAACATTATATCGACTACAGCGTTGGTCACGTCACATCTCTACAATCACGCGGCGGGAGTGCGATGCGCGGGCAAGCCTGCGCGTGCCCGCCTCCCACTTCTCCTTCACCCCCGCGATTCCGGTTTTGTTTTCATAAAAATAATTATAACAATCTACTTACCGATGAAATGTGATACTGGATTTCATTTTTGTGTGTTTCCTAGTATCGTTTTTGCAAGATCGAACTGCACATTTCACCATTTTTTTATACGTAAATATGAAAAAATCCCTTGAGAAAAGCACTAGCACTCAACCACGACTCGTGGTTCCCGCCGCCGGGAACGTCGTTTTGTTCTCACCCGTGTCTACTGTTCCCACTTCGTTGTGCGCGCTCTATACTACTGTAATATATATACTCTAAGGGTAACATCTAAGGCTCCTTCAAATTAGAGGCGTGAAAAAGCGCTGCAGTGGGAGTAGCGCTACAGTGGCGCGACTGTGCCGCCGTAGACGCGCGTCAGTAATGCTTCAGTGAATTCTAGTGATGTTTCGTTTCAAGACTCAGTTACGCGATGGATACCGATGAAGAAGCATTATTCTTGTTGATTTTGTTGCAAAGAAAAAAAAAGACTAAAAAATAAGTTAGCACATGCAAGAAAACGTTCCTTACCTTTATTCTATCTAAATAACTATAGTGAATATTACAAGATACGCCAATACAATGAGAAATGTAGATTTAACTTCGAAGTTTTCAATAAATTTGTGCACAAATATTTCCATTTTACTTTTGAATCCGATTAGAATAATTATCAGAACTAGTATCCCATTGCAGGGTGATTTTTAACTTCCACTATAAACACTTCAATGTCAAGTTGAACTGCATTCATATTGAGGTTCAATTATAAGTAACTAAATAAAGTAATTAAAAGCGCGTCACATACCTACGCAAAAAAGACTTGCGTGTGCCAACTAGGTGGCGCTGCGCCTGCGCTTCTAAAAATTCTATGGCATCGCAACGTGCCCAGACCTTGAACCCACGTTTAATCGGTTTTTTCGGGATATACTGTTTTAAGCTGGATCTTCCCTTAAACTTGACCATGCATTCGTCAATAGATTGCTGACTAGAGTTTGCTGTATCTCGCTGAAAAACTTTATTGAGTTCAGTTATCATTGGCCTTAATTTGTCATATTCCGGTGTACCACGTCCTGGTTCATTTTCATTATCATGTGTAAATTTTCCGTATTTTTTTTAAATCGCTTAATAGCAGGGTTCGCCGATATATATCAACGATATATATAACGGATTTTTTCCTGTCTTCTGAACTAAAATTGATTTATGTTTACCCTGGCAACACGTAGCGAAAAACTACAAATAAACATTAGATTGCTTCCCAAAATGGCAACCTCATTTAAGATTGGGGAAATCCCCTTTAACTTACTAGTACGGGCTAGCTTTTTATTGAAATTCAAACCTTAACTTCATGTCATATAAGGTTTATTTTACGAGGTAATAAAAAATGAAGATTATAATAATAATAGGTACTTGTTTTTTTAAGTGTTCATTAAAAGTGGTAAAATAATTTAAGTGTTAAAACTTAAATTATTTTACAAATCCCTTTCATATTTTTAAGTGTGTAATCCCCTTACAGAATAAAATTCGCTTCGTTTTCTTAGCCTGGATATGTATCCGATATATATCGGATATATATAAAAAAATCGGATTTTTGATATTTATTATAAAAATCGGATTTTCTCGAACCCTGCTTAATAGGCATAACTTTCGACATTTATTGGTGGTTATAAAAAGGATCAATAGTCCAGTAAAGGTCCATATCTGGCAAAGGGTTGAGACCCATCATAATCAATATTCCCAAATATGCTTTCAGTTCCTCTGCGGATATTAGTGTATAGTTCTTACTATTTTTCTGAACTGCACATTTATTGGTTTGTTGTACTATGACTTCTAATAAATAGTCGGGAAAAAACTTTTCAAAACAAGAAATCGGCGGAGTTTTGTGATTATATGTCGATTGTGGACGAATTGGAAACGACTCCACTTAATTGATCAAATGGAGGATTATTCAATAAAATTAGGGATATTATCAAAGTTTTTTATTTGAAATTAAAACAAATGGCATTAAAAAAATAATACTAAACATTAAAAGAAATCACAAAATATGGCTTTCAAGTTACTGTGTAACACTGATAAAACCTTAGTATACACTGAATTAGCAAAAATATTATAGTTATAAAAATAAAATGACAGTGCATGCTGTCGGTTTCGGTATCTAGAGTATTTCAAAAAGTTAAAGTTGTACTTAATATTTAATAAAAGAAGCAAACAATCAAAAGACGTGCATTAGGTGCATGGCATGTAGAATCTAAACAAAATTAGGCATAGCCAGTTAGCTCCACATTTCAATTAAATCTTAAACTAAAATTAATCTTATAAAACGAGTATTGCGAACAAAATTTTAAAGATATTAACAAATACTAACTTTGATATTAAACAATAGTAACTTATTAACTAAAATATTATCTGAAAGTGTGAAAAGAGCTAGGTGGACTAACTTTTAAAAGATATTAATTAATAAATTCTAAAATTTACGTAACAATATTGTTTTAATCAGTCTCACAAATTTAATAGGTACCTAGTTATATAATATGACGTACATAAACGTTTAACGTCATAATATTAAATTATTTGTACGATTAAATCACATATTCACAGCAATATTTTATGCAATTAGGAACTACAACTATGGTCGCGTTGCATCGATCGTAGTCACGGAATGACTTCACTATTAAAATGTACAACTTAAAAAAAAATATAAAGGAAATCAGTAAGTAGGTAACAAATTCTGTCAAGTAGGTAGGTATACAAAATATAACATAAAGCACGAATTTGATTCGCTCTTGTTTAAATTGTAAAACAAAGAATAGGTATATTATCAAAATATTGTGTTGTAAATAGTTTCATAAACTTTTGGTATAATGTTGGTATTAATTAAGTTTTGAATAGCTGCCTTCTTTCGAGCAACTAAAGGAATTTTACTTTCATAAGCCTGCTTTAGTGTTACTTCGTGAGGTTGTTGGACTCTTATGCTTCGTGTTACTGTTTGATTACGATTGACTTCAATCCAATTGCCCTCGTATGACGTTTTGAAGTAATAAACATCGCTATCTTTAGTGAATTTCAGCTGACTTATTTCAGTTACTATAATAGCTTGTCCATTTTTGGCTTTGGTTAAATTCAAATTAATATCTTCGGTAAGACGCTTAAGATTATAAAAGTCAGTGAAATTAATTTCTTTTAAATAGAAGGGATTGCCAGTCTTTTTTGCTGACCTTATTAATTGACAATACTGGGCTGGAACGTAAATGGAGCCAGATTTTTTGGCTCGTTTGACAGCTTTCTCTATAACAGAATGGGCATTATCAGCTGCACTTTGTGTATGCCCTCGAATAAGGAATTTATGTTGGATAGAATTTATTTGCAGTTTATTTACTGCATAATAATACAGATTAATCATAAATCTGAAATCCAAAACAAAACAATAGAATTAGTCAATAGATTAGTTCTCACTCGATAGTCGATCAAAATATTATAATGTAAATAGATATCTTAGATTGATAAAAAGGTACAAGTATGTAACACTCACTTATTTTTCTGTTGACCACAGCAATTATCGGAGTAGAATATCACGTCACAATTAGGATGTTTTTGAGCTAATTCTTCCAGGAAAATGTAAACGTATGAACCTATTTCATTAACTCCACGGTTGCCTAAACCTTCGTGCCAAAAGTAACAGGAAGTCTTTTTCTCCTTGAAATCTGTCACCTGAAAACCAAGTAAATATTTTTTATTCTTTTTGTTTCAATATCTATAATAGTCATCATTCCAGCCGTGTATATCTAATCTATTTTCATTTACTCACAGGGCATTTTGACCTTTACATTTCATCTTTAGTTAAAAAAAGACGCACCACACTGCCATGGTGCAATTATAGCATATTCGTAACAGCTATAAAATACTTACTGTAAAATTATAACAGTTCAATTTAGATTTATAGAAGAATGCGCTTGAGTTCCCTATTGGTACTGGCAATACAGCCTGTAAATCATATATCGCAACAATTAAATTGGCATTTTCCACTTCATTCATTAGTTTCATATCTGACTCTTTTTCTTCTCGACTTAGTGTTTTTTCTTTTAAATGTAGCTTATACTCATCTTGTCTTTTCAATTGTTCGTCCTTAGATAAATTGTGATAGGACACGCACTGGTCACACTGATCTTTTTTAGGTGTAAAAACAGATATATTGAATTCTTGGTTAAAGACTCTATTGTAAAAATCATAGGTGGCACAAATTTTGTCATTTGCTTTTCGGTCTTCGCAATATAAACGATGTAGTTCAGCCACGGTGTACTGTCCATCTATGTATTGGCGAGTTGTTTGGGCTCTTAGGTAGTGGCTTTCAATTCTTGGTATAGAATTTATGTGTGCCCGTACGGATTCATGGACTTCAATGTCTATTCTCTTTTTGGTAAGTGTACCTCTTCTATCGGGTGGAACGGACCCTGTTGCCGATTTGTTGTCAATAATGTGGCGTAAGAATCTAGGAGTGATGGCCAAAGTACTTAGTAAAAATGTTTTACACACACGAACCTTATCGCCATTTATAGGTAAATGAAAACAGTTATTAGGTTTTCTTGCAAATTTAGGGTTGCTTTTGAGTCGTCGGTATTCAGATGCGAGAGTGGTAATACACGAAACAACATAATCTTTTTATCTCGTCAGACAGCCCAGTTCCCAATATCCTGCAAAAAGTTTTTGACGATCTTCCGTAGAAATTCTTTTGGAACAGCTAAATAAACATTTTTCAGTACAAGGTGTAGCGTACATTATATTTATCATATAATTAGTATCGCATTGCTGTAATTAGGGTTTATTTACAAGACGGTATTGTCACTGTCACATGACATTGACATTTGTCACCATTATTCGCGCAGCGTTTTAGTGCGGCGACAGTGTTGCTATATTTTCCACTACGCAATGTCGTTGTTAATGAGTAATTATATTCTTGATTGATTCTCTTGTGATCTTGGTTGAGTTGATCATGTGTAGACACTTAGCGATCCGAGATTGTCATCGCACATAAAAAGGTGGTTGATGAAATTGTAAGAATAATTTAAGTACCAATTATCGCGTTTTATATAGAAGATCATATCTATGGTTTCTTTTTATGTGTTGTGACTTAAGGACTGGCAACATTACACATTGGACTGTCAGATTAAACTTGGGACGTGGTGATAGAAGTGAACAAAGAAATTGTAATAAGATTTTAGATGAATCAGAATAAGATTTTAGATGAATCGGATCTGAAGACATCTCGGCTCTGGTCCTTGCAACAGGACATATCTTTGGACGGCAGATAATATAATCGTCATATAGCAGTCGGTGGCGGGCATATTTCCGTCCCAACCCTTCTCGGCGTCGCGCGATGGCGTGGTGCTAGTAAGCTACGATGACCCTCGGCTAGTCGCTCCGAAGGTCGATTGGTTTGAGGAGGCCAATTTGTGTCGCGTGTGGTATCTGCACGCGACGACGCCAAGGAGTTCCACCTTCCTCTCCTCCTGCAGCTCCACGTAAGTGTGCACACACGTTTCGTTTTTATGGCCATGTAGAATCAGTGCGCGCGTTACGGTTTCCGCGTCTTCGGTAGTGCCGGACTGATCTTAGTAAGAATAAATAATGTAACTTGCAACTTCCTGTTCTTTTATTAAGTATGAACAAGCCCAGCAACCCTGAATAGCGTATACAAGAGGTCCTTGAAACAAAGGTCCAGTGTAACCTTCGAGAGACTTATCCGTGAGCACCCTCCAACCTCTTCTTAAATCATTTATTCGTGTGTAAAAATTCTCCTCTGCATTTATATGGTGATGGGGTTCATTGCCAAAACCATCACCATATAACTTTAACCACTTAAAAGCTTTTTTTTTATTTATTTTTTTACACGACAAAGGCGGTCCAATTTTTTTGGCTGGAATAAGTTTTCCTGAAGAATTAGTATGTTCTTGGCCAGTATTATTAAGAGCCTTACGTATATTTTGCTTTCAGCCAGCAGGATTTCGGGGTTTCTTTTTAGCTTTAGTCGCAATAGGTGTATTTTGAAATTCACATTCAAACTGAGGTCTCATCTCTGTATTTAATGTATTGTTAGGGCCTTGAGTGGCGATTTGTTGCACTATCGGAGGTGATACCTGAGCATCAAGCAGCTGTGTAATGGTTTGGTCTGGTGTTTTAGGTAAGTTTTTGGATTTGGTTGACTTTGAATCTGAGCTTGAAGATGTCGTACTGGAACTTGAGCTTGATGACGTTGAAGAGTTTGATGACGAAGAAGAGTTTGATGATGGAACTATTTTCCTTTTACGACGTTTATCGGGTACGAAATCTTTATATCTGTCGGTATCTGTTCCAGAAAAATCAGATCCATCACTTTCGGAACCGGTTGTTGCATTATCTGTAAAAATATAAGGCTTAAATTATGAACAGCATAAATAATATTATAATAAAGTTAATAAATACAAAAATTAGAAGAATACCCTGTCGTAACTGAGATGTTTCTCCTGTTGTATTTCCACCTGTATCACAATTGATTATTTCTTTAACATTATCTGTTGCTTCTTTGAACGTGTCTATAGTTTCTTCAATATTATCTGTTTTTTCTTTAAGCTCTTTTGTAGTTTCTTCATCATTTTCTGATATATTTTTTAAATTTTCTAAAGTTTCTTCGACATAATCTATTTTTTGATTGTCATTAAGCCATTGTAATAGTCTGAAATCTAAACATAAAAATAATTACATACCTACAGATTACAAACGATGTGAAATACTCGTATTTAAATTTCACAATTATGTTCATGTAAGTACCGTTTTCGTCTAGGTTTTCGTTGTGTTTGCTATTATCTTGCTGAGGTACCATCTCGCAATCTTTTTTACTTATTTCAGACTGATCTTCTTTACTCAATTCTTGCTTTTCACTGGATGAAGCATTTATTCCTTGACGCGCAAGATTACAGAGTAGCAATCCTCGCTTAGACATTTTAAAACCTAAAAGAATAAACTGTCTGTGACAAATATAAATATTAAACTTTCAATCAAAAAGACGTTTTTTTTATCAAATGACTCGTACTTTCTATTGCAAATAATAATTATTAAAATATATATTGTAATAATAATGGCATTTAACAACTTATGTAGGTTATGTACATTATCAAGCGAGAGATTATTATCTTTTAAATGGCCGTGAAATTAAAAAAAAAATCAACAAATTGTCGTTTTTAATAAAAAAGTATTTTATGTTCTCATTACATTTACCATTTAGTTTAATAACAAAAAATGACACTTTCTATTGAAAAACACCACTATTCTTTTGTAAACAAAACAAAAATTAATTATAAAACGTTACTTTTAAACAAAAGTATCTGTATGTTATGATCACAACAAAGAAGATAATATAACCAAAAAAAAACACTTTTATACAAAAATAACATTCTATCATAATAAAAATGTTAATCATTACAAATATAATGTCACTTGAATTTTGAATTTTTGAATTTTGTTTACAGAAGTCACGTATTGGTTCAAATATAAAAACAAGATTTATGGTTGAACGTCATTTATAAACAGAAGTGCCGTTATGTTTACAGCAGACGAACACCAAGATTTGGTAACAAAACGTGATTTTTATTTAGAAGTAACATTAATATTGCAAGAAATATGTAAACAAATAAGTCATAACTTACCGTAGTGTCTCTCCGTTACAACTGCGCAAGGTCACACTTCGGCTGTCAAATCACTACTGAGCGGATGAGACGTTACGTTTCAAACAAACTGACGAATTCCGCAAAATAATATAACGCCCCTCCCCCCCGCAAAGCGTTTTTATGCATCCGATTATCAACCTTTTTACTATGTATATAAAGTCGATTAACGTGGTTTTTTCTGCATATTTAAGTTGGTTTTGTAAAAAATTGCAGAAGTGACCCTTTGTTCTCAAACGTGCGATATGTTAGGTTCGTAGTAAATTGCGTTTGAAAATTGTCGCATTGCATATAGATAGCTAAAATTGCATATAGATAGCGAAACTACAATAATTATGTTCACTTGTTTCACTAATGAATGATCGACTGATACAGAAAACATGAGAGTAAGAGAGATAGCTAGAGAGGCAGATAGAAGAGATTGGTAAGGAGCAAAGGAGGTAGGTAACAGGTAGAAATAAAACAGGTATTAATTATTATGATGGTTTTTATAAATGTCCACTTTTTACAAAAATAATAGGTGTCATATAATAATCATAAAAAAATGAAAAATTGTTCAAATAATTGTAATATTTTATAGCTACACGCCTTCAAAAAGACTAAGTTTGTTTCTTTTCTGTATTTTTGACAGTTTTTTCAGTTCCAGACTATTACTTATACTGTGGTTCCAGGTTAATTTTATGAGCATAATGAAGACGAACGTTCATATATGTATCTGTTATAGTTTTAATCAAATGTATGCGATGATTGAATGCTGGGGCCTGTTGTTTCGAATGTTCATTGAGTGCTTCGAATATTTTTGAGGATATAAAAGATTTCAAAATACGATTTTTTAATATCTCAACATCCTTATTGTTACCAAAATGTACACATTTTTCATTGATGTAAGATTTGATTAGATTTTCAGATTTTAAACATACGGTAAACAGACTTTCAGACGAGTAACACAAACCATTAATTTAATGAATTAATTTATGGTACCACAGCTTCTCATTGGAATACAATGCATCGACACAAGGTTCACATTTAATAACTCTCATTAATTTTCGTGCAACCCAGCCTGAAATATAGCCGGTTATTTGTTTCACTGACTCTGTGCAACGTTCATTGTTGAGAATGTCAACCAGTATATCTACGTTGTTTTGCGAACTGACATCACTTTGTGCAGTAATATCGGAAAGTGAATTCTCCTCATCTTCATCGTTTACTAGAAATCCTGATGAGACATTAATATTTGCAACGCCTGCTGCAAAGTAAGAATAATAATAAGCAAGTAAGAATGGGGAAATATTCCAATGGAATGCAATTTCCTGTAAAAGAACTGCGCAACTCCAAGTGATTGAATAGTTTTTTGTAAATTCCCTTAAACTTCACTACGTTCGGGTTATTATTATAACCGCCTTGCCTACGTATGACACCAAAGAGAATTTCGATGTGATCCTGACTCAGTCGGTAAGTCGCAATATATCTTAATAAAGGAGTTGTTTCAATTACATATGATGAATAAAGATGCTTTAAACTTTGAATGCATATCAAGAAACCTAAGAAGCCTGTCTTTGATTTGGATTGAACAATAGTTTTTTTTGACAAATTGATTATTATTCGTCCCCTAATGTTACGCTTTGTTTTATTATAGATCTGTAATGATAAAATATATTCTTTAACTTTCTCTAGGAATTCAAACATTTCTGCAGAATTATGCACATTGATGGGTTTTTTGAAACCATATTTCCCTGATGATCTAGAGTTAAAAATGTCAAACAAGTCATTGAACATGGAAATAAATTCTACGGTTGGTTCTGTGTCTATGATTTTGGATGAAATTATCAACTAGTCATATAATTCCAATGCACGTGCAATACTTCTGCTTAATAATTGTATGGCCAATTTAACTTTCATTATTTAATTTCGGAAGGAAATATGTCGTTCGGATAATTTATTGGCAAAAGTTAAACCTAAGGCTGGATTGAAGCTTATTTAAACTAACAATTAACTGCCACTTTATCTGTTTGTTATCGGCATTGAATATAACACGTTTTGACTCGAAGGTGTTGCGAACCAATTTCAACATGTGACACGGGTCTAAAATCACAGCAACATCTTTGTCACAATCAGGGTGTTGAAACGTACTCTTCAAGTTATTTGGTGTGCTTAGATCACAGCCTAATATATTAGCGGCAGCTAGGTTACTTGGACTACCGTCAAATGTAACAGCCGCAACGTCGGCGCCTGAATGGTAGCACTTGCTAATGCATGTAGTAATTAAATTTGCTCGAGTTTCGGCTGACCGACTTTTTACAAAAAAATAAGCAACTGGAATCTTCCAATTCTCGTTGAGACCTACTAAAATGAATACATATACCTGAGTAGCTATTTCATTACTGGTATTGGAGTCAATGCCAAAATCAACAAGACCATCCGTCTTTTTACCGCACTGTTTGATGCCTAAGCGCCATTTCATCTGCGACAAGGTTACATAGTATTCGTTTTCCTGATAAAGAGGTCTTCGTTTTCAAAATATCAAAGGCTTGCTTAGTGAACCCAGGTGAGATAGAACTGTTTTCATACCACTTTGCTGATACATGTGGATGTGGCAAAGCAGAGTGAAACACACTTCTTACATATATGTACGCGACGGATGAATAAAAATTGAGCGTGAGTGCAGATTTCCTAAGCACTGGAGGATATTTTTTGCGGTACGACTTCCTTGATGTTTTCTTGAGGTATATTCTATTAACCAGATCTAAGACTCTCACTCTTCAAGTTTAATTCCATAAATTGCTCTTTTGAAATAAAATTCCGTTTTTTTAATGTTTTTAGTATGTCTGCCATTCTGACAACCTTTTTTTCAACCTTTTATTTTGTTGAATTAGTACTTTGTTTTTTGTAATTGATTTCTTTTTTCATAAATCAATTTATTAAGACATTTCTTAAGTGCTGCTTTTCTGGGCGTCTCTAAAATTTCGTTCATATCAGGTATACTGACATTATCGAGACTTGAAGGGGAAACGGGTATATTATGAGCTTCATGTTCCTGAAAATATACATTTTTGATTTTATCGTATGTACTATTGTAATTACTTAAATAAAATAAGTACACACATCAAAAGAAGTTTGCAATCATCCTCCATTCTTCATACAAAGTTATTTTCATAAAATATTTAACATGTGTTTATTTGAATGTGATCACAATCGGAAGCTGCATAGGTGAACTTGCGAGCTATGTTGTTTTATTATGTTTTCATTACTGACTGAACATAATAATATTAAGTATGAGCTTATAGAAAAAACATGTGCAGATTTATTATTATTTATATAACTTTGTCTTGGCCAACTTGCCAGATAAATATTTTTTTGTAAAATGGTCCGGTCGAGTGCTCTTCCAACTGAGCTACCAGGAAGGGGGGGAGGTGAATTTTTCCATTATACAAAAAAAAATTTCTGCAGATTTGCATTTTTGTTTTATTAAACATGCAAATTTACAGATCTAAATGTAAAATCTCTCTTAAACTTATGACGGTAATTGTACTTATCAATTACGAATAACTTTTACTATGGAAAATTACTTAAAATCGCGATAAAAAACAGTTAATTTATTTTGCAATTACGAAGGTCCACCAAAATCCTATAGAATCCACAGTAAAAGTGTATTTATATTAATGGGTGTAAAAACCATGTATTATATTTAAATGTTTTAGGTACCTCTATTACAGGAGTAGCGTTTTTTTTTAAGTAGCGTTCGCCCTTTTTCCGAAATATATTTATCACCACTTTTGAAATGAACAATGCATATTTTGCTACTGTTCGAGGGCACCCAGTCTAATTCGCTCCGTTGCTTACGTACGACTGCGATCCACTCTTCTTTTCTGACCTCATTAAGAGGAAATCTATAAAATAGAAGAAATATCTGCAATCACATCGCGCCTTACATACGCGCTCACAATTCATAATTCACATAATATACTATTAATTCTCAGCCGATACAACTAACTACGATGTTAGATAAAATAATCATTTAAAGTAATACGGTTGGTACTATAATTATATATTATACCTACGATGCTTGATTTTGATGATTGCAAAGGAAGGAGATAGCAATTTCATTAAATCAATTAATGAAATTGCTATCTCCTTCCTTTACTGAGCACGTGTTTTCGTTACAAAAATGTTTATTTACGTAGTAAAAATCGAAAATAAGTTGTACTTACGCGTGATATGAGATCCCTTGAGCTTTATTCTCTTTTATTTGATAATTAGTGCACTTCCGAAACACACACGACGGCATTTTACCTATTTTTGTTCAACCTTGGCTCGACGGTCAACACGTCACATTCGTCTAATTGCTTGGCGTGAACTGAGAGCAAGAGTGGTCAAATGGGTCTTTTATGAATCTTCAATTGGGGCGCGGTAGTAACATATCTACTTCCTGTATACATGTAATATCATTGGGTAGGGTACAAAACATGTAGGTGAAAGTATATTTAATTCTCCTATTCGGCACAGAATATAGCATGCAAATGTTTATTGTGCTTGAGACTTAATTTATGCATCATTTCAAGTAATGTAAAATTTCTTCCATCAAATAAAATGTTTTATCTAATCTCATACTGAAATTTACACATTAAAAAGCTAAACACAGTATCTTAATGACAGTCTTTACGCACAAGCTATCAAAATAAATTTAAAAAGTTATTTTTCGATACAGCTCTTCTATGGACAACTGTATCGTAAAATAACTTTTTACCATTTCGATACAGCTTCAGCCCTGGATACAGGTATTTTAAACAGGTTGCAATGCAAATACATTGCAACTATGCAAAATTTTTCTACATAATCTGTGAACGCGGCGCCGCGCGGCGCGTCGCGCATGCGCACTACGCATGCTCGATTTGCAAATGGATTTATAGGTAAGAATTATAGCCGTTAAATTAACTTCATGGTTGTATTTCAAATATTATTATCATATATTTCATGAGATTAGATAAAGTAGTGTATGAAACTGCACATAATTAGGTATTAAAATACTCGTGTGGTCTATTATAACACTCGCCTTCGGCTCATGTTATAAACTCACACTCGTATTTTAATAACCCTTATTATGCAACAGTTTCATAAACTACTATTTTCCAACAACCATATTATACGAAATACTTTCAAATTTAACTAGTGGTCGCTTTGTAAACTTGTCAGATATTTTGTTAATTTTTTTTATACACATGTCCCAATTTTTTTTGATAACAAGTAGTTTTGGGAACAAAATTATAATCCAGTTTCTTGGTGCGACTTCTTTTTTATGTTTGATTATTGACTAGTAATCTTCAAGCGGGTGTGCGGTCATTTGTAATGGCAGTGGTCGTGCGTTATCTAAAAGACCTATGGGATATAGGTATCAGAGAAATAAAACACTTATTAACCCTTTATAGGGCATATGTGCGAGATGCTGGATTGTTGGAGAGAGAGATTGAATAAAAACCCTTGATGACAATCACGAGATACAGAGTGTGGATTTATGTTCGTTCTTCACAATAATTGTTCTTACAAACTAGCTTCTTATTTTCTACACGAGCGCTTGAATATTTTTCTTATTTGCCCATCGTCTTGCTGTACTGAACTGGAACTTACAAATGATGATCGTTGGTCTTCACGTAACCCCAGAGGTTTGGGGAGTCCGTGCCGGGGCTAACCCCTCTACGGAAGTATCAATTCGCTATAGGTACGTGAATATGTATAGGGCGTTGTGTTAGTTAAGTTTGTTCACTCGACTTGGAAGCGCACGCACGACTAGCGGTTTGCTAGCGTTTTTCTGGCGTCTTTTGTATCTCCGTCTCTTTCAGGCAGCGCGGTCGACGCTCGCGAGTAACTTGCGTGCGTAGGGTCGTCCATCAGGCAGGCGAGCATGCAGGGGTGCCAGACTGCATATATGAGGCAGATCCGACGCATCCGCTCGCTCGAACAAGCCCTTTGTGAGGCGTCGCACGATGTCGTCGATGCTTTCCATACGTAGGTCCCTTTCGATAGTTGCGTTCTTAACACAGCGCGGGGCTCCGCCAAGAACTCGTAGGGAGATTGCTTGTTGCGCTCTAAGCTTCTCAGCCTGTCCTTTACATAGCAGGGCGTACCATGCTGGCGCGGCGTATGTAAGGCGAGATCGTATGTACGTTTTGTACACACCTAGCTTCACTTTCAATGGCAATCTTGAGGAGAGCACCGGATATAGTTGATACCGCGCTGCTCTTGTGTTCGCTATGATTTTGCTCGTGTGGGCTCGCATAGTGAGGCGCCGGTCTATTACAACTCCTAAATAAGTCGCTGTATTACACCAGGTGATTTCCTCTCCTAGTAGTTTAAGCTGCTTAGGCGGTCTTATGGCTCGGCTAACAAAAATCGCTTGTGTTTTTTGCACGTTCACCGTGAGTCTCCACTTGTCTAACCACTCGGGAAGAAGATTCAGAGCGCGTTGCATTCGTAGCGCCGCAAATCTAGTGTTTCGATGCGATGATAGATATGCTGCGTCGTCTGCATATAGCGCTAGCGTCGTGTTATCTGACGTCGGGATGTCATCGGTGTAACGTGGACTTACAAATGCACGACATTCACTGATTTATATACTTAATTTTAATCCGAGTAAGCGTCAGAGTTAAATGAGACGTTCAAACAATCAGAGTGCTATCACTTTCTATTTCCCGACCTATGGACTACTATTTTCATATCCTGATATTCAATAGTTTTACATACAAGGTTTTATATATTTTCTTAGACAAGGGCTTATGAAAACTAACTATTTACAACAAGACTGTTGACTATTAACAACGTTATGACTTGTAATTTCCTAAAGTGCTCATGATATGTAAGGCTCCTCAACGGTACCTTTTTGAGACGAACTTCTTAGCTTCCATGGATTCACCGTGCGGGTGCCGGGTCCATCGTGTGGCAGAGAGAGAAACCCCAAGCAGATCCCGAGACTTGTGACACGGGTGTAGGTTTAAGGCAAAGACTTCTATTATAACTGAGGTAGACATGGTGTACTCTATTAAATGACGTTTGAAAAGCAATCTTGAAACAACACACTGACAACATTATACACAAAAACAAAAAGTATCTACGTAAGCGATTGCGAGATAGCAATATTCATTTGTCAACAATAGTGACAAAGATAGTTTATGTTTGAGTTTATGGCGTTGCGTTATAACCGACCCCAAACGAAGTTTTACGAAGCAAGCCGATCGTAAACAAACACTCGCCCGCAGGTACTGATTGCAAAAAAGATTGGTGAAAACTTTACTAATAATGTAACATTTTAAATGTAATATAATGATAAGGTAATTAAATAAAACTCTCAAGTTTTAGTTTTCAATTTTAATATCATTTGTTTCAAAGCAAAAAATCATGACCAAAACGCACAACAATTTAATACATAATTGTACTGGTTTACCCATTAATTACCTTCAAATAAAATCAACTTTGTGAGTTTCTGGCGTTTGCCTGTGTTGTTTTTTTTTTTTATAATTTGAGGCGTGCAAGTGATGTGTTTTGACCAGTAAATATTTGTCTATTATCGCTATCAAGATATGCAGTCTGTGATACAATGTAACAGGTTGTTGTAAATAATGATCTTGTAAAGATTTGAAAACATCAGAATGAAGTAAACATTTAAGTGTAGTAATTTTTAACTGTTTTATTATATGTTCCGATGGGAAATTCTCACCATGCAATTTGATGTGATTGGTAATCACTTGTTCGCATTTTAAACAAACTGTGTATAAATTTTCTGATGGAAAGCATAACCCACCCATATTTTTTATTACTATTTGTGGAAATGCAACTTTTCCTTCGAAAAAAGTACATCCAAACAAGTTTCGCATTTTATGGAACCCATCAGCTTTCTAGCTACCCATCCTGCTATGTATCCAACAATCTGTTAAACACTCGTTGTCATGTGGTTCTCAGCCAGCAATGAAAGTAAAATATTTACATTTTGTTCATACTGACAATATTTTTCTTTTTCTAATATGTTTTCTAAACCTGCATACTGTAATGTATTTGTGTGCTTATAAGAAGTAATAGATATAAATGCGAACAAACTAAAGGTGATACTCACAATAATTCGGGCGCCAGGAGGTTTAAGGCTAACCAACAACCAGAAATATGCGGATTAGCTACTAAGCGGGGAGTTGGAACATTTAATCTTCAGGGAGGGACAGAATAAATGAAATAAAACCTTAGGAAGTTCACTTTGCTTTATTTCTCTGCATAGAATGTAGAACAAGATGATCTAAAGGAGCATAAGGTGTTACAATTCCATTTAGAATATAACCTTATAATTATCATAATATGATCGACTTAGAAAATATAGGAAATAAGATGATTCTTCAAATATGCAAATATATATTTTAGGATTCTATGATTAATATGATTCATGATTCTTTATGACTCTTTGCACGCTTCTACTATTAAGCAAGATAATAATAAATATAAAATCCGACCTTAATAATCCGGAATATGTTATATAGGTTAACACATTCAGTGCGACCAACCCGTCTTTGCGTTTCTGACGTGATTACCGTGTGCCGCGGACCCAAAGGCGTGCTTCATACAATTTTGTGTTTCCTTTAAGCAGTGCCGCTAAACACGTATTTGCGTTCATTGTTTAGAGCTATGAATGGGACCTACGGGTTAGTCCCATTACGACAATTAGCATTCGTGCTTCTTTGTAGAGTATCCGAAACATGTAGCTAATACATAATCATAAAACATGGAAGTAAACATTTTTTTCATTATGTTATTTAATATAAATTACAGTATAAAACATAAAAAGATTGGTTATTTTACTATATTTTAATGAAAAACCGGCAAAGTGTGAGTCGGACTCGCGCACGAAGGGTTCCGTACCATTATCTATAAAAACGGCAAAAAATCACGTTTGTTCTATGGGAGCCCCCTTAAATATTTATTTTATTCTGTTTTTGAGTATTTGTTGTTATAGCGGCAACAGAAATACATCATCTGTGAAAATTTCAACTGTCTAACTATCACGGTTCATGAGATACAAGCCTGGTGACAGACGGACAGCGGAGCCTTAGTAATAGGGTTCCTTTTTACTCTTTGAAATTCAAAAATTCAAAATTCAAAATATCTTTATTCCTTGGACTTTATAAAGCACTTAGAAACGTCATACAAATTAAATATAAGAATATGTATAAAACATCACTACTCTAAATCCGCAGAGCTTAGATTCACTTTCATCAAACTATCTTGAATGTGAAAGTGAATTTAAGTGCCAGTTCCGGCGACGGGGCTTCTTGAGAAGAACTGGCAAGAAACTCAAGGCCGACTCTTTTAATTGCCAATATCGTTACATTAAATACAAATACAATCATTAACATAACATAACAAGAGCAATTCATTTCCAAATACTTTTATCATTTATGTAATCCGAGATACAATAGTAAGCCTTTTGACATAGTCTAGTTTTGATATATTTCTTAAATTTACCCATGGATAATTTAAACGCGTCGTTTGGAAGTTTATTGTAGAAGCGTATACATTGACCTGGGAACGAGTTAGAGATTTTATGGAGCCTAGTAATATGCATAGCGAGTTTGTTTTTATTTCTTAAATTTAATTGATGGAGATCACTGTTTTTCCTAAATTTGGTTTGATTTTTATGAACGTAAATAAGATTTTCATAAATATATTGAGAATGTAATGTCATAATATTTATCTCTTTAAATTTATTTCTCAGTGTCTCCCTGGGACTCATCATATAAATAGCACGGATAGCTCGCTTCTGGAGCACAAAAATTGAGTCTACATCCGCGGCACTACCCCAAAGCAATAAACCATATGACATAATGCTGTGAAAATAGCTAAAATAAACTAAACGCGCAGTGTCAACATCAGTTAGTTGACGTATTTTCCTTACGGCGTAAGCTGCTGAGCTGAGTCTAGCTGATAACGTTTCTATATGTGGGCCCCATTGTAATTTAGAGTCTAATGTTATACCAAGGAAAACAACCTTATTGACCAATTCCAATCTCTCATTGTCCATCACCACACTGGTTTTCACTTGTTTAACATTTTTTGTAAAAAATCTAACATATTTGGTTTTATTACCATTTAAAAGCAGGTTATTAGCACTAAACCAGTTTACTATTTTTGAAAGAGCATTGTTTACATCGTCAATTTCTGATTGTTGTCTATTTACCTTAAAAACTAAAGAAGTGTCATCTGCAAACAATACTATTTCATGATTATTCTTTACAAGATGAGGTAGATCATTAATATACACGAGAAACAGGAAAGGGCCCAAAATAGAACCTTGTGGCACCCCCATCGCTACAGCTGATCCATGTGATCGTTTTCCATTAACATCTACTTTCTGAACCCTATCACCCAGATAAGAAGTAAGAAGATCAAGAGCGATGCCTCTTATACCATAGTGGTGTAATTTTCTGACTAGAGTTTCATGCTGCACACAATCAAAAGCCTTAGATAAGTCACAAAACACCCCATAGGCGTCCCGTGACTCCTCCCAAGCCTCATATATACATTCTAGTAGTTTTACCCCAGCATCACATGTTGACCGTCCACGAGTGAAACCGAATTGTTTAGTGTGCAGCAGATTATTTTCGTTAAAGTATTTAAGTAACTGTGCGAGAATTAGTTTTTCAAAAATTTTACTAAATGTAGGTAGTATTGATATTGGTCTGAAGTTTGTGGGGTCTAATGTACTACCTGATTTAAACAAAGGAATAATTTTGCTCAATTTCATCAAGTCAGGAAACACACCACAATCAATACATCTATTAAATATCACAATTAAAGCGGGAGCAACAATGTCAAATAAAGATTTTATAATATGTACAGAAATGCCCCATAGATCAGCCGTTTTCTTAATATTAAGTGATTTAAATGCGACTTTAAGATCAGATCCATTAACATGACGGAAATGAAAATCGTTATAAAATTCAGGCACATTATCTTTAATTAATGACTCTGCAACGGAGGTGGAAGAGCCCAAAGCACTAGTTAAAGTAACAGGGAAAGCAGAAAAAAAACTTTCAAAAGCATTGGCAACTTCTAAATCTGACTTGGTAACATGACCATTGATACTTAATTTAAACTCTGAATCCTTTGTCCTGCCCTTCCCAGTCTCTTCATTGATAACCGTCCAAGTGGCTTTAATTTTATTACTACTATTTCTAATTTTTGATTTAATAAACATAGATTTTGCTACTTGACAAACGCGTTTAAAAATTTTTGAGTATGATTTTACATGTTCTTTAAATTCCTCACTATTATTGAATTGTCTTTCATAGTATAACATGTACAAAGTTTGCCTACTCTTATAAATACCTACGGTTGCCCAGTCACCAAAGACGAGGCTATTAGTAAAAGTAATTTCCTTGGAAGTAAATATTGAATTAAATTCGTGAAGAAATGCATTAAAAAATGAATTATACAACAAGTTAGGTTCCAAGTCATTATCTAAAAAAGGTAAGTTACTAGTTAGGTTTACTCTCATTCGTTCTAAGCGACTAACTGTTACTGGCACAAAAGTATTTTTTGTCTTGACTACATTTTTATTATTTATTTGAATACTTATCATTTGCCCAGAATGATCAGAATCCAATTTATTAATAATACTTTTTTGGGTTGGACTAATATCTGTATATATATTATCTAAGCAGGTAGCCGTGGTGGCACTTATTCTAGTAGGCTCCATAAATAAGTTAACTAAATTATGGGATTTAAAAAGACTTAAAATTTTACATGATGCAGTTGTATTAGTAAGTATATTAATATTAAAATCTCCACAGACCAAAATAGTTTTACCTGAGTTGCTAACTTTGCATAAGGCTTTATCCATGATTTCTAAAAATAAATTAAGATCCGCGGAGGGAGGTTTATATACGCATATAACAATGAACTGCTCTAATTGTACACAAGATAGTTCTATGGAACATTCTACAGAGAGGGACACAATATCTTTCCGTTCTTTAAATTTAAGTTTTTTATTGAGCAAAATTAGCGACCCCCCATGTATTGTGTTGACCCTGCAGAATGAACTACCGACCTGGTGGTTGCTGAAATTTGGTTACGGAACCCTAAAAACGGCAAAAAAATCATGTCTCGTTGTATTGTAAGGAGCCCCCCTTAAATATTTATTTTATTTCTAAACTGAATAGGTATATATAACAAATTATTCTGTAAATAATTCAAGCGTCTACCTGTCGTCATTATCAATATTGAGCAAAAACGTGCAAAAAAAAATCACGTTTGTTGTATGGAAGTACCCTTAAAAAAATATTTTATTTTATTTTTTAGTATTTGTTGTTGTTATAGCGGCAACAAAAATACATCATCTGTGAAAATTTCAACGAACTATCATGGTTCATGAGATACAGCCTGGTGACAGACAGACGGACGGACAGCGGAGCCTCAGTAATAGGGTCCGTTTTACCCTTTGGGCACGGAACCCTAAAAACTAACATCCGTTCATGTGAATGTACGGTTATGTCGCCAGAAGGACAGACTTTTGCTAATCCTTACAAACAATGTAGTATGTAATATTTCATAGCAATCGGTTACTTACGATTTGTACCTATAATGAGTTTCGCTACAAAAAGGATAGAAAATATGCGCCCAAACTGCAAATGAAACAAAATTTTCTATTTACATTAACATTATATTTACATTATTTATATTTTTTTTAGTTTTGTATTATATTTTTTATTTTTTTTGTTTTTTTATTTATTTACATTTATTTCATTTAAAATGCATTTATAATTTACTGGGAGCGCCATGTATAGTCATTTTATACATGGCGCTCCCTCAACTTATTTATGCGCTCTTCCACCCTTCGTTCCACCGTCGCCTTCCATCGGCGGTTACTGTCATCTACTTCACCTTGCGTTAGCACCCGTCGTTCTGTTAGATAACTTTTTACAGCACGGCTACGTGCTGAGGGGCGATGTCCGCGCAGCAATTTTAAAATGACCCACGTAATGTGAGTCACGAATAACCCCGCCACGAAATGCGCCGGCACCTGTGGTTCCTCTCTTCTAGGCACCGTCGATACATGTGGCGGGGTTTGCGGTTCAGGTCTACAGCTAAAACAAAAGCAAAAGATAGGTTTTTATTAAACCGACATATTTGTTTATATGTATACTACTACATCATCAGATGGAAAACAAGCTTACGACCCGCCTGATGTAAAGCGGGTATCGTAGCCCATATAAACGCTCGAAACATGAAATCGAGCTCGCGCGTCGCCACCCCCGCTGCTAACTCACCACTTACCTCACTGACTCACAGGAACAACAATCTTCAAGAGAATTATCTATGTTGTGCCCTAACTTTTTTCAGAACCTTGTTTGTCAGTCAGCAGGGTGTACCACTTGCAGGCAAGGTTGGTTTTGGCTTAGGGATGATAATGAACCACCTACAGCACAAAATATTCCAAACGAACCTGACATTGCCTTTTTATACTACGTCGTGTACCAAACAAGCGTACAGCCCGCCTTATTGACATGGCTACTATAGCCATATAAACACTCTCAATATGATGTCGCTCGCGCGCCGCCACCCTCTGCCTCACACACTCTCACACAGGAACACAACAATTCTCAAGGGAATACAGTAGAAATACGATTAACCGGACTAATTGTTTTCGTTAGTCATTCGGATAATCGAAAATCCGGATAATCCAATGTACGACGAAAAGCGCACTTTGCGCATATGTAGTAGGTACACAATATTATGATTATGAGATTTCATATTTACAATAAAGATACAAGAAACGCGTGGACCAGCGATCGCGGGGCGCGGCGAGCGGGGTATGACGGTTCCGACAGGTTCGTGCTTGCATAAATTCGACTTGTAGGTACATATAATTGAGGGCTGGATAATCGAGTTTCTACTGTAGTGTTGGTAAGGCTGCGGTATTTTGTGAGGAGGAGGTACTTCCCCTGTCGAGCAGCTTGTCACTATAATATGCCCTGCCTCTCTTTCACCAGAACCGCGTTAGTCTATCAGCAGGAAGCACAACGAGCAAGTTGACTTTGGTTAAAAGGTGGTGGTAAGTCACACCCCATAAATGTGTGTAAACTTTAAAAATAGGTAAGTAAAATTACCGTGAACACTCGCTCCCGCGCCGTAGCCAGCCACCCCAGCACCGCCAACAGAATCTCATAATCTGCAAAAACAAAAGTTTATGTAGGTACTTATTTTGTAAATTATACTATTTTAACTAGGTGCCTACCATAGAAATTAGTAGGTTTATTGTACCCAGCGAAAAGTAGATAGGTACCTAAAGTAAAACCGATTTCACATTATAATCTACATTTTTATAAGTTACAAAGGAACTAAGTAATAGTCTAATAGATAATCAAAAGACAAGATGTAAAAAATCAAATGCACAAAGGGTAAGTGCAAAAGTAACAACAGAAAAGACTCGTAGATACATATTTTTAAATTATTTAAAGAGGACTGAGAAAATATAACAATATGAAAGTGATTAATTATACAAAAAAACTAATCCAATGCAATCTATCAAAATCTACCTTAATTCATACTGCAAATAGTATCTTGATCAACTATACTTACTTCGTATTTCGATTTTCGTTCTCGTCTGTACTGTACCGTAGTATGGTCAATTGTTTACTAAACAGTAAACAAATATGGCTATCACACCACATGGGCTGCACCACAAGGGAAAGTTCAGTGTTGGCAACAGCTAACCAAAGAAATGCACTAAAATACCTCTCAAATGCACTAAATATTTGTAAAAGTACTATAATTTAGTTTTATTGCGTCACAATATTCGTTTACTCAACCAAGGGTTTTAAATTCAAATTTCGTAAAATGCTAAACGAGTTTTAAGGAAATATAAGTAATTCATTGGTTTATTTGAACACTGTCGTCATTCCTATTTTACATATGAAACAAGTCATCATTAATGTGTAATTTGTAATGGCAGGCGGCTGTTCTATATGTAATTTCCTTACAAAACAGTTTTATAAAAGCACTGGAAAAGAAATGTCAAATTATGATTATGATCACAGACGTATTATACGTCTGTGATTATGATGAACTTCAAAATAGCGACTAAGTAGTTAATTCATTGATATTCGTACCTAATATATAAATAATTTGTACCTATTTCGACGTACCTATTTGCACCTATTTGACGAGCTCGGTGGTCGAATGGTATGCAATGGCCACTTTGACTCCGAGGTCGCGGGTTCGATTCCCGCACAAGACAAAAATTTGTGTGCATGAACATGTCTGTTTGTCTTAGTCTGGGTGTTTTCTATGTATTATATTTATGTACTTACAAAAAAAAATGTATTTAAGTACATTTATCAGTTGTCTAGTACCCATAACACAAGCTTTGCGCTTAATTTGGGACTAGATGGCGCTGTGTATCAGAAATTAATATAAACGTATATATAATACATTATATATATGTTTATATTAATTTCTGATTACAATCCAGCATTTTCTTTTTCAAAACATCAGTTGCATCAGATTGTTATGTTCAAGAAATTCAGTACATTTTGGTGATACAATCTCTTTATTATTTGTTTTGCTGTATTGAGTAGCAAAATAAATTCTTTAAAGTTTCATATCCCTTTATTTTTATTTTCGATTCAAACTAATTCCAAAATAAATAATACTTCAGCGGAGTCTAGCGGTCATTCGAATTATTAAAAGATCATTTTCCAATATACGGTTCACTTTCGCTTTCTGTACTTGTTTTACTTCTTCTGTACTTTTTTTGGTACAAAAATAGTAATAAACCTACTCAAACGGTAACACTGTCGAATTGCTTTTGGGTGTTTCACACCGTAGTGCCACAAACTTATCTGACCCGGTGGCCAAATTTAGAACTAAAGCCGCCATCTTGAAAATGATGTCATTCGCAAAGATCTTATAATACAACAAGATTGTGCACTACGTGTAACGAGCCGAGCCGAGCGAGAGAGTGCATTTCTGGTATACGTCCTACTCTACTAGAGTGAATACACGATTTGATACTTCGCGGACAAAGGCTAGCAAGTCTAGTACAGTTAAGTGCAAGTAAAGAAGATTACAGACATAGGCGTCGTTACTATAGTCACAGATATTATAATACTCTAACAAATCAGCTCCTTTTCACGAAAGAAGACCCCCGTACCCCGGCGCGGAAAAAATTAACTACCTTAATATTTTAATATGAACCTACGCACTACACAGGTCTGTAGTTGTGTCAGCGAGTCACAGCACAGGCCATCTTTGCAGTATCTACATATTAAAATACTCTACTATTTTTTTTCGCCGGAACTTCTTTCGTTCGTGATAAAGACTCGCAAGTTACAAGAAATGGATGGCTACTACACGCTTGTTTCAGAGCTTAAATTCCACGATCGCAAATCTTTATCCAATACCATACCTCGATAAAAAGAAAAGACCACAGAAAGTAAAAGTAAATTTATTTCTAAAATTATTATAATTAATGTTATACATTACTAAATATAATTGTCTTGCGAAGTTTTTGACGCATGGTGGCTTTGTGACCAATCAGTTTTAGCGTTTCGCTTTTTCCATACGCTCGTAGTCTTAAATTAAAATATTTAGTCGTTATACATTTAATGACTTCTATTTCATGCATATTTTCACATCTTATTGATAGAACCGGATGAGGTGGAATGAAAATATTATTTAACTTTGGATAAAAATTACGAATTGCTGTGAGTACTAACTTGTGCTTTAACTTTTCTTGTGCCATATTTCATGTGACACTGTATTAAAAAGTATTTCAGCCGACCTCACCACTTCGAATACAAATTTTGAGGCGTATTTTAGGCCCCCTTTATCCACAAAAGCAGTAAATGAAGAAAAATCACATATATCCACGATATAGGAATGATCTTCATGTTTTTTTATTAACAGTGCAGCTTGGCAATGTTGACAAGTTATTTTGTCCAGTATTTTATTTACTATGTAGTCGGAAATGTAATAGAGGATATTGTTTTAAAAAAAAATTATATAGAAGAGCTCATGAAGCAAGCAGATAAAAATACTGTATCTGATACAGTATTTTTATCTGCTTGCTTCATGAGCTCTTCTATATAATTTTCTTCATTTTCGTCACTAGATTGTAAAGTGTTAGGCAAAAGAGTTTGCAAATCACGTTTTGTACTTCTGAAGTCTAGAATTGGTGATGTTTCGTAATCTGTATCTGTGCAATTGGCATTGATGCTAGGTTTGATACTGTTTCGGAATAACAGTTTCCGCATCGTATATTTAAACTGGAGAGCGTTCGGGTTATCGTTAGAACCTCCTCTTGCTCTGATACATGAGAATAACATCTCGAGGTGGTCTTGAGAACATTTGTGCGTTAAAAAGTATGCATATTTCTTTCGAGGAGATCGTCTGCTAAACCGGCAAAACTCAAGGTGTCAACAATAAGACCTAAAGCGGGTGTCTTTCGCCTGTGAGACAATATGTTCTCTCCATTTACTTTTAATCGAGACAAATAATGTCTTGTCTCATTTAATACATTTAGCCAGATTTCTTTATTTTCTCGACGCATAGGAGATTTAAAACCGAAAGCGAAAGGATTTTTAGAATTAAATAAATCAAAAATTGTGTCTAACACCCTTAAATATTCGATAGTCGCTTCACTGCCTATAAAATCTGGATGTCCGGTGCATCTCAAAAATTCAATGGCATTTGCTACTGAGCTGCTCAGGACTTGTACGGCTAATCGTACATTCATTTTTTTGCCAAAGAAATTCACGTGAGTTTTATTTATTTTGTTTGCCAATTTAAGCCCTTCTTTTTCTTGTAAGTCATGCAATCGTTTGACAAATTGAAAATTAATTACACCATTATCTGAGGTCATTGAAGTTTCGGCAAAAACGTTTCGAGCCAACTTGACCATGTGGGCAGGATCTAAAATACAGTGCACTTTAGTTGATGCCGATAGATGGTTGAAATATGTTTTCATATTGGGAAAACCGAAAGAGCAGCCCAATATCTCGAATGTACTTACATTCACAGCAGTTCCATCAGCGGTCAAAGATCGGACTACCATACCAATATCCGCTAATTTACGAATAGCTGTTTCTACTAGTTTTGCTTGGACGAAAGCTGATACTTCTACTGTCTACTGTCTGTCTACAAAAAAATAAGCGATGGGACATTTTAGTTTATCTTTTAAAGATACAATCTGGAATACCAGTGCTTCAGTTGCAATTTTTTCAGCATCTTCTGGCAAAATTCCGCCAAAATCAATACGTCCCCAAAATTTGTCCGTAGTGGGATCATATTATACTAGTTGTGATTTGTGAATAGTGAGGGCCCGTGGTCTCCCCTATATAACGAATTTAAAGCAAATAGGCGGATTGATCAGGCATACGTATCCAATATAAAATTTAATAATTCACATACCCTTGGTGTAGAAGAGACCGCTGAGACAATTCTGCATGCGTTAATTCCTGATGATTTTGCCGATAGTGACAGTGACTACCATCGTGAGGTTAGGAGCGCGGCGGATATGTGCCCTTCCACTCCAATATCAAATGTACCGTCGATGGATGAATTTATGTCTATTGTTAAAGCTTTGCCTACAAATAAAGCCTCCGGTGATGATAAGATTTCGAATAGAATGATTAAAGAAGCTTGTAAAGTAGCCGCTGAACCTATCTTAACAATACTTACTCGGTGTATTGTAGAAGGTCATTTCCCTGGCATTTTGCGAAGTGGTGTTATAAAAATAATACCAAAAGGCGGTGATAAACCACCGGACGATCCGAAGTCCTACCGTCCTATTACACTGCTACCGTCGTTGGGTAAGCTGCTTGAGCGCTTGGTTGTGCCACGGTTGCTGCCCGGTGGTCCGCAATTTCATAAAAATCAGTACGGCTTCACCATTGGCAAGTCTACTGTTGATGCTGCGCTCGCAGTGCGCAAAGTTGTTGAACTCTCGGAGAGCAAGTATGTTGTAGCTATTTTCTTAGATATCTCAGGTGCCTTTGATAATGCTTGGTGGCCAATGTTGTTGCTGAAACTTAAGGTGAGAGGTTGCCCTAGCAATATCTACTCTCTCATTCGATCGTACTTTTTGAATGGTACAACTAAATTAAAACTTGGCCATTATGTTGCTTCAAAGGTGCTCACGCAGGGCTGTCCCCAGGGTTCAGTGTTGGGACCGTATCTCTGGAATATCGGTTTTGATGATTTTTTTAGCCTACCCTTACCGGAAGGGTGCTCGTTAACTGGTTACGCTGACGATGGTCTCTTATTAATCAATGCTAATTCAAGATCTAGCATAGAGAAACTAGCCAACACTAGCCTAGGCCTAATTTCAGATTGGGGTTATCGTAATCGTCTCGATTTTGCGCCACATAAAACATATCAACTCTTGCTTAAGGGAAATTTACAGGTTTCACCGCGATTTCATTTTAATGGAGTATCTGTTGCTAATAGGGGTTCGGTTTGTTACTTAGGTTTGCTTTTGGACAGAAATTTTAATTATATTGAGCACATGAAGCAAGTAGGTGAAAAAGCAAAAAAGAATTTCTATGCCTTAACACGAATTTCTACCTCTACGTGGGGATTAACTTTCAAAACGTTAAAAACTATTTATACCGCCACATACTTAGGTTGTGTTACGTACGGTTCACCTGCGTGGGCAGATAGGGCTACTATAGGTGCAGCACGTCGTAAATTGCTTCAAAGCCAGCGCCTTGCTCTGATATTTTTATGTAAGTCGTATAGAACTGTAAGCACCGAGGCACTACCCGTGCTAGCAGGTGTGTTACCGGTAGACTTAGAAGTACAACGCCGCGCTTCAATGTACTATACATCTAAAAATATGGTCCCTGATTTCTTGAAAACGCGTGATCGTGAAAAAATAGTTAGACTGTTCAAACCTATTAATGAAGTATTTGAAACATTGCTGTCTGAATGGCAGGAAAGGTGGGAAACTTCTACCAAAGGACGCCACTTGTATCTGTTCTTTCAATCGGTAAGAGATAGATTAAAGAAAAAGTGGTTAGAAGTAGACCACCCCGTTGCGCAATTTTTAACTGGACATGGCAATTTTAAAGCTAAACTCTTTTCGTTTAAATTAGTGCCGTCGCCCTTATGCGAATGTTCTACTGCTAATTCTGAATTCGATCAAACAGCACACCATGTTCTCTGGGAGTGTGATCTTTGGCAGCGGGAGCGGGATGACATGTTGAATTCATTGCAAGTTGCATCCGGGGTAGTATACTATTCAGATTTGGTAGCAACAAGGGAGAATTACCAAGCGTTCAGACGATTTTGCAATTCATATTATTGGAATCGATGTGTTAGGTAACAACTCAGTGTTTTAGGTCCCTAATAGTGTTAGAAACTTAAAATCCGTGGTGCACGGCAGTTGAGCTTCACTTGACTAGCCATCTCTTTAGGCTTTTAATGCCTTATTTGCCATATTGCTGTCTCTCACATTGCTAAGAGGGGAAGTCAAATTCCAAAAGCTTCCTACTCCTTCTAATTTCTTCTGATTAAATTCGTTGTGAGTTCCAAGGCAGCCGTAGTTTTACCCCTGGGACTGCAATGGACTTCATTGTTCATTGCCTTTTTTGGCGGTCGCCGCTGTTAATCCTGGCTACACAGGAGATACAGTGGTGGGAATGTGTGGTGGGCCCCCGTCCCATTTTTTTTAGTTGTGATTTGATGTACATATAATCAAAAATCAATGCTACATTTTCGAAGTCGGAATTTTCAGAAACCTTTTTTTCAAGAAAATTTAATACTTCTGTCATGAAGCCCACATTACAGTTGTGGGTGGATAGGATGCGACGCAATGTTGCAGGATGAGGCAACGAAATATGTCTTCTTAAAAACTGGTAAGCTTTGCCAAAATAGTAGTACAAAGACAACGCGAATTCTTTTGTTTCGTCATTGTATCTTACCCCACGGTGTGACATATTATTATTTTCGTTCAGTTTTACGTGAATATTTTCAAAATTTTGTCGGACCATCTTTTCTACCTCGTCATAATTATGACACTTTTTTTTAAAATGCTAAGCAATGATTTCAAACTATTTATTGTTTTATTGCGTCTTTTAAGCCTTTGAGATAAAGTTTTAATTTGACGACGTAGTTAATTTTTTCTCGGCGTACTGGGTGTTATTGTCGTCTGAGTTTCTACACTATTGTATTGCAATTTCATTTTTTTAGACGCTGGCTCCGATGATGTTCCAGGATTTTCATGAAATGCTTGACTGATGATAATAAAACTTTGTACGTGAATTTTATTATTTTCAGGTATTATCTGAAAAAAGAAAGGTGGGTAAAATTAATTCATGAGCGGCCATGGCATAACACGGAGAAAACAAATCTCGATTAGCACTGTAGTTTAATTTTAATAATTTTCAAGTCGTTTTTAATCCAAAACTTAATATTTTAGGCTACTATATCTTAACTTAATATTTATGTTTTATGTATTCTTATAAGCCGCGTCTACTGTGACTGTTTATTGAAACATTACACAAAAAACATGAGACAAAAACATTTGTTTTCATACACAATAAATAAATTCGAGTTGATAAAAAAAGAGGGTAGCTGAGGTATAAGCTAGGTGTTAAAATAACTGCTCTCTCTTAAAATAATATTTAAAATAATATTTATTATTCTTTATACAGTATTAATGCACTTGAAATACACATTTTGATACCTACTTGCTAGCAGAAGTGTTTCCTTTCACCATATTCGTATACAATGGAAAATAATCAAATGCAGAAAACAATCACTGAATTGATGGAGCACTTTCACAGTCAGATGGATCACTTTCGGTTGGAGTTACAGAAGGCTAACCCTACACCCACTGTGGCAACTATAAGGGCTGAGTTTCAGAGTTTCAAGATGTTCATCAACACCGCTCTCAGTGATTTGCAACAACAAGTAGAACTTGTTTCTCGCCAGCTGGATCACCTAGAGATGCATGGACGCCGAAAAATTCTTCTACTTCATGGTGTTGCTGAGCAGAGTAAAGAGGATACTTCGCAGGCGGTCATGAATATTATCCATGATAAACTTAAAATCGATGACTGCGCTGCGGGTGACATTAGTCGATGCCATAG
Source organism: Hypsopygia costalis (assembly GCA_937001555.2). Lineage (NCBI taxonomy): Eukaryota > Metazoa > Arthropoda > Insecta > Lepidoptera > Pyralidae > Hypsopygia > Hypsopygia costalis. The sequence goes on along the minus strand of OW443344.2, from coordinate 6,523,030 downwards.
AATGGGGCAGTCTTCTGAAGATAAGGCTAGACCCATTTTGGTTAAGTTTCGGGACACTGATTCGAAGAAAGATCTGGTTTGCCAAGACCTGCCTCAAGGATTCAGGTATTACTATATCCGAATTTCTAACGAAAGCCCGTCATGATGAATTCATGCTAGCCCGTAAGCTATTTGGTATAACCAAATGTTGGACACGCGACGGCCAAATAATCATTTGCAAATCTGACGGGACGAAGCACCGAGTGTTTAGTGTGGCCGAAGTCAATCTTCTCTTCGCAACTTTGCCGGCGGCGACTGTTCCGGCGGAGGCCCCGTCTGTTGACGATGCGCCCGCTGCTAGGGTCGGTGGTGGCCGTTCAAAGCGAGTTAATAAAAAATAAGAATTCCGAAGTGATTTGGAGTACAGCCTCTCTTCTCTCATCTTGTAAACCTTTGGTGACTTGCATATTTTGACTGTTTTCGGTACATAATTCTTTTTATTTTGATATCCATACTTTTAATAATTTTAGACGGTACATAAAAGCAATTAGGTACCAATTAACACAATAATTCTGTGCGGTTGTAAATTATTTTAAGACAGTAAGTGTCACGCACGAATCACACGATCACGAATCGCACGAATCACACCGTCTTGGACGGCGCGATGTGTCATGCATTGCAAGTTGACACTGACACTACATTATAGTAATGACAGGTAGAAACTCACTGACTTTTCTCATTCGCATTTTTAATAGTTGGCAACCAGTTCTCTCTATAAGGCAATATAATTGTATTTTGTGTTAATGTCTTGTGTGAAATTTTTCCATGTCACCAAGGTACGGGTATATTTACAAAATGACTTGATTAACTCGTGTTGGCAAAATTCTATTCTTGTTTACTCTTACAATTGTAGTTCTTTTGTTTATTTTTATTTCTTTTTCCTGTTATCTTCCATTCTGCTGGAGGGTGGGTTTAGACGTGTATTTTTTTTTTCTCGTATTTAATATTGCAATATTTTGAAGCTTATATTTTAAACATTTGTTTATCTATTATTTTATATATTATTATATTATACACACTGATGAGTAACCAAAATGATATATACTTTTCAGCATTCTTCTTCGAGCGATGATAGCTTTCATAGCATGCCTATAACTTTAAATGAAACTCTTCAACAAAACTTTAAGGATGTACCCAAAAATTTTAACATCGTTCATATAAATGCTCAGAGTATTCCTGCTCACTATAATGATCTGCTAGACACATTTGATAGTAAGGATATTCATGCTGTTTTAGTCTCGGAATCCTGGCTTAATCCTTGCTTACCATCTACGTCCTATTCATTGCCTGGTTTTCAATTGATACGAAACGACCGGATTGGGAGGGGCGGTGGCGGTGTTGCCATTTATTTACGTGCGCATATCGCTTTTGATATTGTTTCTACATCTCATGTTTCTGATCCTTCTAAGGAAGTAGAGTATCTTTTTATTGATGTAACACTCTCTCATACCCACATTCTTCTTGGAGTTGTATATAGCCCTTCTCTCAACATTAATTATTTTTCCTCTCTTGAGACACTTCTCGAAAATCTTGTCCCCTCGTTTAATTACACTATAATTATGGGTGATTTTAACACCTGCCTTCTCAAAGGCGACAATCGATCAAATTCCCTTAAATCACTGGCGGATGCCTGCAATATGTCTATTTTGCCTCTCAATGCGACTCATTTTTTTCCTAGTTGCAAGCCCTCTCTCCTTGACCTCATTCTTGTTTCTTCCTCCGCTCATGTTGCAAAGCATGGGCAGTGTCCTGCTGAAGCCTTTTCCTTTCACGACCTCATCTACTTGTCCTATAAAGTTCGCGCCCCTAAACCTAAACCTAAAATACTCCTGCAGCGCAATTTTGGTGGCATGAATATAGATAGTCTACGTGAGGACGCATTTAGCGTTGATTGGTTAGAAATTGGGATGGAACCGTCTGTTGATGACCAAGTTAACCTACTTACTGCTAAGTTGATTCAACTCTATGATCGCCATGCTCCCATTCGACCAGCTGAATTGCCCGTGTCGACCTACGGTCGACAAGTGACGTCACGACCTTGAAACGCTTGAAATGCCCGTGTCGACCTACGGTCGACATTTGCAGTTTGGCGTTCAGTTTTGGGCAGATTGAACAATACTCATCTGTCATACATTCAGGCCCATTTGTTTATGTTTTTTTCGTTTCTCCGCCATATTAGCTATCGGATTAAGGCCAAAGAATCATAAACTCAATGGAAAAAAAAATAAAAAAAACCGGACAAGTGCGAGTCGGACTCGCCCACCGAGGGTTCCGTAGGTACGTATCATTATTAAATTTGATATTTTTCATTATAAATAAGAAATAATGCGTCGAAAAAAATAAATAAAATATATTTTGCAATGTGTACATCAAGCCCTTTCATATGATACCTCATTTGAACTAGTAGTTTCAATTTGAAATTTCGACACCCTGTAAAAAATATAGACCCCCTATTTTTTAAGATCTATTTACAAATGTATAGTTTTGAGATTTATTCCTGTACTTGTAGTCTATAACGATGTTACTTGCCAAATTTCATAGTTCTAGGACAACGGGAAGTACCCTATAGGTTTTGATTCCCTTGAGTGTGTCGAAATATGCGTTTTTTGCTGAATAAACGGCCGTAACTTTTTTCTACGTAAACTTAGCAGTTTGATTTTTTTTTAACTTCATGGGACCGTAGACCTGAGTATACAGTTGAAATTTCAGCTTGATACCTCCACGCATTCTCGACATAGAAATTCTTGACAGACAGACAGACAGACAGACAGACAGACAGACAGACGGACAACAAAGTGATCTTATAAGGGTTCCGTTTTTCCTTTTGAGGTTCGGAACCCTAAAAAGGGGTTTAAGAGACTCGCCTTAACGGCGCCAGATGTTCGGGCCGGTGTCAAGTGCTATAAAAACTTATTTTGTTTAGGTAAGTGTAGGTTTTTGTTTATTAACATCGGGTTTTATCTCCCTAGCGTATTTTTAAATAAAAAACTATACGTTATCGCCTTAGTTCATAAGGTATTTTTTTGAATACAAGTAGGGCTATGAAACACCACTTGAGAATGTTTAGACCATCGTAATTCTACACTATAGTCGAGTGTTGAACAACAAAAGACGGCATTGTATAGTGCTGTTCTTAGTAAACGTAAAAAACACCACTTGTAGGCACTCAATAACAAAGTTGCGTCTCAATGACCGTTTTTATGGGGCCCCGACCACCCGCGGCGCCGGGCAGGTAGGAACAAAAAACAAATGGGCATAGCTCCGCCGCGTTTTTGCGCGGGAGGGGGGGCGCGGGGTGCTCAACGTGGGGGGCAAAAGAGCGGGTAAGGGTTAAACATCTACCCGCGCCGTGGCTGACGGAAGAAATTAAGGGTTTTATTGCGAGGAAAAATAAAGCCAAGGCTAAATACAAGGCTAATCCTGACAGATATCGTGATCACTACATTCGAGCTCGCAACATCTGCAATAAGATGTGCAGGGATGCACAGCGTCGCCATATTCACAAATCCGTTGAAAACGGAGATCCAGCAAAGGTCTGGAAATTCTTAAAATCTCTTTTTTATTTTTTTATACTACGTCGGGTGGCAGACAAGCATACGGCGTGCCTGATGTGAAGCGATTACCGTAGCCATATTAACGATTGCAACATAAAATATTGCTCGCGCGCCGCCACCCCCGCTGCCAACGCAGCATCTCCTTCCTTTCTTTCTGGTGACCTCACTCACTCGTAGGAACACAACAACCCTCAAGGGAATTGTTATTTGGCTGCGGTATTCTGTGCGGTGGAGGTACATTCCCCAGTCGGGTAGCTTACAATTACGCTCCCTACCTCTCTTTTCGCCAGAGCTTCGTTTGTCAGTCAGCAGGGTGCACCACGTGCAGGTGAAGTTGGCTTTGGTTCAAAGATCTTGATGAACCACTTACACCCCAAAATCTCTTGGAATTGGGAAAAATCAAAATAGTAATCCTAAAAATATCGATGTTAATGCCCTTAACTTGCATTTCTCCTCTTCTGTTGTTATTGATAATAGCATTAAAACTGATACACTTAATCATCTTTCATCGCTCCCAACTCCTGATTATCCACCTTTTTTCTTTACTCAATTTACCGCTAGTGATGTTGAGAAGAACGTACGTTTGGTGGCATCAAATGCCGTGGGGGAGGACAGCGTTAGTCGTCTTATGATTTTACCTATCCTCGATATTATCCTTCCTATTATCACATTGATCCTAAACAATTCCATTACATCTGGAATTTTTCCCTCTGCATGGAAAAATGCTTATGTTGTTCCCCTTCCTAAAAAACTGAATCCCATGTTACCCTCCGACTACCGCCCTATTTCCATTCTTCCTTTCTTGTCCAAAGTCCTCGAACGCCTGGTTCAAATGCAATTAAGTAGTTTTCTTGATAAATACGATATTCTCAATCCTTTCCAATCAGGTTTCCGCCCAGGTCATAGCACGACTACCGCTCTCATGAAAATCACTGAAGATATCCGGTCGGGTATGGACAATGGAGACCTTACTGTTTTGTAACGCATTTAATACGGTCGATTTTGATGTATTGTTACTTCGACTGCGTTCTATCAACATATCTCCTACGGTGATTGATTGGTTTCGTTCTTACCTGTATGGACGTCACCAACGGGTGCGTGTTGAGAATACATTCTCTACCTGGTGCCCTACTACGGCTGGCGTACCTCAGGGTGGCGTGTTGTCTCCTCTTTTATTTGCTTTGTTCATTAACTCCATTACATCTGAACTTCGCTCCTCTTGCCATCTTTATGCAGATGATTTACAAATTTATACACAGGCTCCTTTGATGTAGCTTCCAAATGCCATATATCCTCTATTAACGAAGATCTATCACGTATATCTGTCTGGAGCAAGTCTCATGGCCTTATTGTAAATCCTTCGAAAACGCAAGCCATTATTATAGGTAGTTCTCGACAAATTTGTAAAATTGATTGGAATCATATCTCTTCTGTTACATTTGATGGCACCCTTGTAAAATGTAGTAATAAAGTGAGAAATCTCGGAATTCTTTTTGACAGTACGTTTTCTTGGTCAGCACAGATTGCTGACGTCAGTAGAAAATTATTCGCCGCTTCCGCTTCTATTAGAAGATTGCGAAATTTTTTGCCCACTGACACTAAAATTGCGCTTGCACAATCCTTGCTCCTCCCTATACTAGACTATGCAGATTCTTGTTATCTTGATATCACCGAAGAGCAACTAAATAAACTTGAGCGTCTTCAAAATCTATGTATACGGTTCATATTTGGACTTCGCAAATATGACCATGTCTCTGAATTTCGCCTTCAGCTCAAGTGGCTCCCCATCAGACTTCGCCGTAACTGGCATATACTTACCCTTCTTTACTCTATTCTCTTTAATCCTAAATCTCCTGTCTACCTAAAAGAACGTTTCCTGTTTCATACCGAAGTGCAGGGCCGCGCCTTGCGCAACACACTTTTGCTCCGCCTCAAAACACCGCCTCACTCTTCCCAATTTTACTCCAATTCTTTTTCTGTGCAGGCAGTGCGCCTTTGGAACGCGTTACCATCTCAGATCAGGAATGCTCAATCGCTAGCTTTGTTTAAAAATCTTGTCAAAAGCCACTATCTTTCTCTTAATGTTATCTAATTTTCATTAGTCACAATTTTAACCTCTACCTGATTAGACTCATTAGTACTATACTAGGTTTGTATAATTTGTGTGTATATGTATGTATGTATATGTATGTATGTATGTGTGTATATGTATATATGTATGTATGTATGTGCATATTTATTTATTTATATAATTAAGCATGTATGTAAGTATTTACAATTTATTACTTATAGTAATTAATAATATCTGCGCCACCTACCCTGATTTCATATTATTTGTCCTCTACCCTAAGGTTGTCTGGAAGAGATCGCTCGACGATAAGACCGCCTTTGTACTAGTACTTAATGTTTTCACTGTATATTTTTCATTTATTTTGATGCAATAAAGTATATTGTATTGAATTGTATTGTATTGATAGTACTGGCTGCCGCTCCTGTTATTTTATTTAAGATACCATTTATCAAAGATAAATTATTTAGTACGTGTTCCGGTCCATCCCACGCATAACCGTGTATTATCTGATCGCAGATTCGTACGAACCTCGTCAAGATATTAGGGTTCCCGTCAAATTCGGGAACTAGGCGGAGGGCCTTGAATATGGCATCTGGGTCATGATGGATGACCGTTGCTTGTGGTGCAACCATCTGGGGTTGCGATGGGTCGGTCGCAGCTTGATTCATAGTTTCACTAGGGCTATTATCTAATATACTATCTGATAACTCTAAATTCCTATTGGAGTCTAACGCACTATTCCTTGACTGTTTAGAGGAAACAGCCTTGGACTTAATTTGTTTACGGTGAAGAATCTTGATTGATTCAAAGAACTTACAGGACTAGGAAAGCGACACTACGGATTATTCAGTGGTGTACTTACATGAACATTTCGGCCTCTATGAGCGTTATCGATGTCTGGTTACTTCGACTTTGCAGGTTGCCGTAGGTTCGAGTACTTGAAGGCTTGAAAGCTCAACCAGTGACGAACGATTGGGAGCAACGATTTTTGGGACTGAAGACCGATCGCGCGCGCACTGATTCAAGTATTCGTAAGACTGTGCCACTTTCGAGCTCTGCTGCCAAAGGTCCCAAAAAAAAACCGAAAATCTTTATAACAAATTTATTACTACAAAAAGAATTACATAGAAAACTTATATACGATGAAGTGACTATTCCGAAGTATGGAGTATAAGTGAGGAATATTCCGTGCCGCGGTGTAGCGGTCGGCGCCTACACGTGCCGCGGCGTCAGCGGTTTACTTCGCTACAAAAATATAATGCAATAATTAATTGTTCATTTGCGATTTCGCGGATCAGCATATTCAATACGGGCTGCTCACGTAACAGGTCGAACAAATCATTAAATATGTTAATAAAATAAACAATTGCGTCAGTGTCTTTGAAAAGAGATGAATTTAATAATTCATCAAAAGTTTCGAAGCTTTAGCCACACTCGAGCTAAGAAGTTGCGCAGCTAACCGAACCTTCATAACTTGATTGCGAAAATTATGATGTTGGGACGTAAGATTGTTGGCAAAATGGAGTCTATCATTTCTTTGCAACTTTTCGGGATTTACAAGGTATTGCCATTTTACCATCTCTATCGTATAGGATTCTCTTGGCTTCGAAAATATTCCTAACCAGTTTAAGCATATGGCAGGGGTCTAATAAAATTGCTACTTCGATGTTACATGATGGGTGTTGGAATGCCGTCTTCAATCTATTCACATCATCCAACTTACAATCCATTATATTAGCCGCCGTTATATATCTTTTCCGATCTTCCCCGGTCAGGCCATTTACAAAGAAATACCCTACTTGCAATTTCCAATTTTCCTCCAAGCTTACTACCATAAACACATACGCCTGGGTTGCTATTTCATTTATGTCGTCTAAACCTGGTCCAAGATTTACTAAGCCCTCAGTTTTGCGTCCATTCCAAATAGTCTGGTGTCGAATTGCCATCTCATCTTCATCATCATTGACGAGCTCGGTGGCGTAGCGGTCAATGACGCGGCTTCGACACCAACGCTCGTGGGTTCGATTCCCACACAGGACAAACATTTGTGTGCATGAACATGTCTGTTTGTCTTGGTCTGGGTGTTTTCTATGTATCATAAGTATGTATTTACAAAAAAAAAATGTATTTACGTATGTTTATCAGTTGTCTAGTACCCATAACACAAGCTTCGCTTACTTTGGGGCTAGATGGCGCTGTGTAATTTGTCTGACAATATTTATTTATTTATTTATTTATTTATCTACTACAAGACAGCAAGTTAATCTTTTTTTAAATTGTTTTTGTTTTTGGCACAATGTATTAAAAGATTGAGCCGTAAAACCAGGTTCCGCATTCACCGTCAGATACCATTTAGATAATGTCCGCGGATGTGGCAATACGTTTTTAAAAGTTTTTCGAACGTACCTATATGCCGCTGCAGAGTAAAAGTTTAACGCCAATGAAAACTTTCTTAATGCAGGTGAGATTTTTTTTGCAACCTGAAGGACGATTTCTGTTTGTGTACAATCTTTCCTGGAAATCAGTAGTTTCCGCTTTGAGCTTTAATTCTCTATACTGATCTTCTTTTAGAAACTTTTGTTTTTTTAATACTTGTAAAAGTTTCTTTATGCTTTCACATTTTTTAATTAATCTTTTATTCTTTTGCTTTAAGAGCTTATTTTCATTCATTCGTTTTCTTTTTTGCATAGTCATTTTACGAAGTCGATTTTTCAAATGATGTTTTCTAGGAGTGTCAAAAATTGAGTTTAAATCCGAAATGTCAGCTTCAGCTTCAAAACTTGATACCTCTTGTTCGGGATTTTGCCTAAATGGCTCAGCACCTTGGACCGCCTGCAAATACATGCTAGCTGTAGTCAATCTTGAATTTCTTAACAAAAACCCATTAAAATGTCAATACTAACAAAAAATGTCAAGACACAATAGCTGATAACAATAATTATTTTTTTTAGTCTATCTGCTGACTGGAATAATAATCTCACTATAGTTACTAACAACAGACGGTCAAATAACTGTTAATGCAAGTTACCTTTTCACAGGGCAGAGCATTTTTATTTAATTTTCGTAAACCTTTTTTGGTTGTGTAGAAGTTTTCCTTCCCAAAATGACCAGAGCAAATTCTACTGTGAGTTGTAGCGTACATTATATTTATCATACTGTTTAGTATCGTATCGAGTTTATTTACAGGACAGTACAGTCGAGGTCACATAACATTGACATTTGTCACCATGATTCGCGCGGCGTTATAGAGCGGCGACGGTGTTGCTATATTTTCCACTACGCAATGTCGTTGTTATTAAGTAATTGTGTTCTGGATTTATTCTGAGTCCAGATCTTGCTGGAGTCACATAGCGATCTGAGATTGTCATTGCACATTGAAAGGTGGCTGATGAAATTGTATGAATAATTTAAGTATTGATTATCTCGTTGTGTATAGACGATCATATCTATGGTGTTGGTAAATTGTGATTGGTACTGGCAACATAGATCATGGACTGTCAGATTGAACTTGAGACGTGGATAGAGGAAGTGAACAAAGAAAATATAATAAGATTTTTGAGGAATTGGATTTGAGGACATCCCGGCTCTGGTCCATGAAACAGGACATATCTTTGGACGGCGGATGATATAATCGTCATATATAAGTCGGTGGCGGGCATATTTCCGTCCCGATCCTTTCTGGCGTGGTGCGATGGCGTGGTGCTGGTGCGCTACGATGACCCTCGGCTAGCCGCTCCGAAGGTCGTTGGTTTGAGGAGGCCAATTGTGTCGCGTGCGATTTCTGCACGCGACGACGCCAAGGAGCCCTTTTCTGCTCCCCCCCTTCAGGCCACGTTGTCTGGTGCGGGGTCAGCAGTTGGAACACTGCAGCTTCGTCACGTAAGTGCGTACACACGACTTTCTTTTAATGGCCAGTTAGATTCAGTGCGCGGTCGGTTTCGTGACTTCCATTTTGTCAGTGACGGACACCTGTATTCATAGTACCTAATAAATATGTAACTTTCAACTTCCTATTCTTTTACTAAGTATCCCGAAACAAGCCCAGCAACCTTGAATTGCGTATGCAAGAGGTCCTTGAAATAAATGTCCAGTGTAACCTTCGAGAGACTTATCCGAAAGGCACTCTCATACTTAACCTTAACTTGTTCGTTTATAGATTTGAACTTTCCATTAACTTTATCTTATATTAACATTTCCAGTTCAAAATCTTTTTTATATACGACAGAGTGTTGGGCATCCACTTAAATTCAGATCTCTCCAGTCTGACAAATTCAATCCATTTTTGCTCCCGCAGCTTATCTTTAGGAAACCTATATATCACACATAATAATTATAATAAATAACTTGATTGTATAGGCTTTTATAAAAAAATATCCAACAACATAAATAATGTTAATTTTACAAATCATGTAAACATTCATATTACAAACCTTTGAAAGGTAATTCCGGAAGATTTATTTGATTTGGTTGTGTAATTTCTACAAAATCTTATTACACAAGACGGCATCTCACTGTTATACTCGTATATTATGTCGTATATAAAAAAAAATTTGAACGAAAAATTAATTAAACTAAAGTGGATTGAAAGTTCAAAGTTTATATACGAGCAAGTCATGTGTAAGAATAAAGAGCGCCTTCGGATAAGACTCTCGAAGAGTACATCGGACCTTTATTTCAAGGAGCTCCTGTATATACAATTCAAGGCTGCTAGGTTTGTTTCAGGAACTTAGTAAAAGAGCAAATTGAAAGTTACATATTTATTAACCCTTTAGTTCGCAATAGAAATTGTGGTAAAAATTGCTGTTGTTTTTTAACTATTCGATCTATGAATGTCATAAATTACTTAAAAAAAATAAAAAAAAAAATCTGTAAATAACATTTTTTTGGAAACTGGATGTTTAAAATACATAACATTGCGAAGTAGCTAATGTTTAAATATTAAAAATGTTAGAGAAAAGAGGTACAATTGTGGACAGACTGGCTGGTATGACTGTTGACGTATGTTTTGAATAGAGTGATAGTTTATTGATTTTTGTTCTTACGTAAAATTTTGTAAGCAGAGGCTACACAAAATTAATATCTTTGTCTAATTGTGTTCTTGTGCAATATATAATTTTTACATCTGCTATGCATGTATTACTCGACACCTTAAACCTATAACAGGTTATGGGAACAGCACGCTTATATTCGAGTAAACTGAAAATAAGTAAAACGCATACAAATGTAACACTAGAGAGTGAGGAGAATTTTAATGGCACAACGAGAGGAAAGCGGTGAGACCTATCAAGTTCCTACTAGTACTAACACAATAAATAGAGAAATAACGACGAAGATGTCCAGTGCGGGATCGGGACTTCCAGTGATAGAAAAGCTACAAGGAAGTAGCAATTTTAACACGTGGAAATTCGACGTAGAGTTAATACTGATCCATGATGACCTGTGGAAATATGTAGAGAGTCCCCCCGATGCCGCAGATGCTACCGCAAAACGTAATGACCAGAGAGCGCGGACCAAAATTTGCCTACTGATTGAAAACCAATGTAAGGTACATGTCCGTAAAGCAACTACTGCGTATGAGACGTGGAATAATTTGAAAACAGCATATGAAGATAAAGGCATTAATAATAGATGCAGGTTGCTATCGAGGCTGGTAAGCCTGAAGCTTAATATGTTTAATTCGATAACCGAATATGTGACTGAGCTAATGCATGCAGCAAATCAACTATCAGATTTAGGAAAAGAGATTGACGACGAGTTATTAGCAGCACTGATGCTACAGGGACTACCGGAGGAGTATGCGCCCATGAGGTTGGCATTGGAGAATACCAACACGGCATTGACAACTGATTATATTAAGACTAAACTACTACAACTAGATGATACCAGAGCTAGCGCAAGTACAAATATTCCAGGCCAGAGTTCCGCACTTAATACATTGAAATCTAACAGATTTGTTCAGAGGAACAAACAGAAGAAGAAAGCTGTGAAATGTTTCATCTGCGAGGGACCACATAAAGCTTGCGACTGCCCGAAAAATCCACGTCAGTCGAAGACAAGTCATATGGCGACAGCACTAACAACTGCGAATCAAGAGAAGACCCATCAAGACGAGTGGATTATAGATTCGGGAGCGTCAGCACATATGAGCTGTAACAGAGACTGGATGAATAACTTTGTGAAAGTAGACAGGAAGGTAGAAGTGTGTTGCGCGAATGGAGGTAAGGTGTATGGAGAAGGTTTTGGTACTGTAGAGAATGTGTCACCTGACGTTAATGTAAGTAATGTTATGTATGTACCAGGTCTATCTTCAAATTTATTGAGTGTAAGTAGTATTGTCAATACCAAGGACAAGGTTGTCATTTTCTCTAGAAAGGGTTGTGAAATTTTTAATGTGGGTGAGTGTACAATAAAAGGCGTACCATGTGTAAAAGGAGTGCTTGATAGAGGCGTTTATAAACTGAAATGTTCTTCACAGGCAAATGCATTAGTGTCCACCGTGAGCAACGAGATGGAACTATGGCATAGAAGGTTGGCACACCTGGGTATACGTAACCTAACATTATTAAGAGACAAACTAGCCACTGGGATGAGTTTTCCAAATGTTATTAACTGCAAACTGGAATGCGTGGCCTGCTTGACGAGCAAGCAAACTAGGCAACCGTTCGAATGCAATAAAGCTACAAGAGCTAGAGAGCTCTTAGAGTTGGTACACTCTGACATTAGTGGACCAATGAGTAATAAGTCTATAGGAGGCCATAGGTATTATATTACCTTTATCGACGATTATTCGCGAAAAACTTTTGTGTATTTTCTTAAAGCAAAAAGTGAAGCCTTTAAAAAAATAAAGGAATTCAAAAGTTATGCAGAGACTCAAACCGGAAAAAAGATGAAAGTGTTGAGGACTGACAACGGAGGCGAATATGTTAACAAGAGAGTCGATGAATTCCTGAGGGAACACGGCATAAAGCATCAACTTACGATTGCATACACACCTGAGCAGAATGGTGTTGCTGAGCGTGCAAATCGAACCATAACTGAAAAAACTCGAGCAATGCTGCAAGAAGCGGGACTTCCTATTAGTTTTTGGGCAGAAGCGACAAATACCGCTGTTTACTTGAAAAATAGGAGTCCAACCCTGGCAGTTAAAAATATGACACCAGAAGAAGCATGGTCTGGACGGAAAACACATGTTGGTCATCTTAAGGTCTTCGGATGTAAAGCTTATATGCATATCCCTTATCAAAAGAGAACCAAATTGGATCCAAAAAGCAAGGAACTTGTTTTCGTGGGATACTGTGAGGAATCGAAAGGATACAGGTTGATTGATCCTTCAAAAGGAGAACTTTACAGAGTACGAGATGTGGTATTCTTTGAAAACCAAATGTATCACGGAGTTAATAAGACTGAAGAGAAAAAGGACCATATTGCAATCAATTTAGAAGATGATGAACAAGAAACTCAAAGGCAAAGAGAGAGCATTCAGCAAGAACAGAGAGTTCAGGAAGAGAACCTGGAATCAAATGATGGAGATCATGATGATGCGAATACTGAAATTGCTGGAGGTGAAGAAGAAGAGTGGACGTCATGTGAAGAGAAACCTGATGAAGAGAATAAAGATACACAAAATGAACTAACAGTGGAAGAAAGGAGATACCCACTTAGAGAGAGAAAACCTGTTCAGTTACAAGATTATATAACATATCAAGTGATGTCGGAACAGGATGATCCGTTTACAGTACGAGAGGCATTATCAAGGATAGATGCCCAACAGTGGAGAGACGCAATCCAGGAGGAGCTAGATGCACTAAAGAAAAACGGAACGTGGATTTTGGTAAAGCCTGACCAAGCGACCAATGTTGTTGATTCAAAATGGCTATTTAGAATCAAAAAGGAGGCGGGGAATAGCACTCGTTATAAGGCTCGATTGGTTGCACGGGGCTTTAGCCAGAGAAAAGGCATAGATTACGACGAGACGTTTTCACCGGTAGTACGGCACAGCTCGCTGAGACTACTTATTGCTCTGGCAGCGAACCTCGGTCTACAAATTGATCATATGGACGTTAAAACAGCTTTTCTCAATGGAAATCTTAATGAGAGGGTTTTCATGCGTCAACCACCAGAATTTAAAGAGAAAGGGAAGGAAGATTATGTGTGTCTGTTAAAGAAGTCCTTATATGGACTTAAACAAGCACCTCGTTCTTGGAACTTAAAGTTACATACCGAGTTGGAGAGTCTTAATTTTAGACGATGCAAGAACGAATCTTGTGTGTACATAAGAACAACAGAGAAGGATATAATAATCCTAGCCGTATATGTTGATGATATTCTAATCTTTTATAATAATGAGAAAGATATGAAAAATGTAAAAGCAGAATTGAAGTCAAAGTTCGAGATGAAGGACTTAGGAAAGGCCGAGCTATTTCTTGGAATGAGAATTAAACAAGAAAATGGCCGTATAAAAATTGATCAGGAGGAATATATTGATAAAGTCCTTCGCCGGTTCAAAATGGAAAGCTGTAAACCAGTCAGTACACCAGGAGTTCCAGGTCAACGTTTTGAAAAACCACAAGAGTCATATACACCTAATGAAAATATACCCTACAGAGAGCTGATAGGATCATTAATGTATATTGCAGTGTGTTCAAGACCAGATATAGCACACTCCGTGAATTTTATGAGTCAGTTCTGCAACTGTTATGAGGAAGTTCACTGGATTGCTACAAAAAGAATTTTGAGGTATCTCAAGGGTACGAAAAGTATGGGTCTCCAATACTCCAAGGACACATGCGGAAATATTCAAGGATTTGCTGATGCCGATCATGGTGGCAACCTTGTTGACAGAAAGTCATATTCCGGCAATGTTTTCAAAATGGCAAAGGGAGCTATCTCATGGCAAAGTTCCAAACAGAGGAGTATAGCTTTATCAACAGCAGAAGCTGAATACATAAGCTTATCTGAAGCCGCCAAAGAAGCCATTTTTCTAAGGAGGTTCCTAAAGGAAATTATGGGAAAGGAGGAGTCTCCTATAATAATACATACGGACAGCCAATCCGCTATGGCGATTGCACAAAATCCAGTGCAACACCAACAGACCAAACATGTTGATGTGCGCTACCATTTTATTAGAGATACTGTCGAGAATGGAGCAGTCATGCTACAGTATTTAGAAACAAAACAAATGGTTGCTGATGTTTTGACAAAAACTGTATTGAGAGGGAAGCATGAGTTTTGCCGTAGAGAAATGGGTGTGTGCTGAAAGTTGTTCGTTAATGAGTGAGTGAAAGGAACTTGAGGAGTTTGAATCAAGATGGAAGTCTGATGGACACAATTGAGGAGGAGTGTTAGAGAAAAGAGGTACAATTGTGGACAGACTGGCTGGTATGACTGTTGACGTATGTTTTGAATAGAGTGATAGTTTATTGATTTTTGTTCTTACGTAAAATTTTGTAAGCAGAGGCTACACAAAATTAATATCTTTGTCTAATTGTGTTCTTGTGCAATATATAATTTTTACATCTGCTATGCATGTATTACTCGACACCTTAAACCTATAACAAAAAATTTATGTTACGTATTCTTAACTTTGCGAAATGCACAGGAAACGAAAAATAACATTTCTACGGTTGTTTTTAATACAATTTTTTATTAGTTTAAGAAAATTATAAAGGGAATAATTGCAGACAGTACATAGAATATTTATGAAACATTTTTAAACTGTTGCGCTTCCTTAATTCCAGAATTCCTCACGATTAACAGTTATAGACTTCAGTTTTTTTACAAGGTGTACCTATAAATTCGTATTTTGAATAATCAAATCAATAACGTCTAAAAAAATCGTAAAAGTAATCGGATGGCGACTTTGAATCAGAACCAAATTCAATAAAAGTAATTTCTTCTAGTATTACACGATTTTAAAATTTACCGCTTTCCCATCACAATCCAATGGTTTTCAAACAAACGGTTTATTTATCTTTATCAACAATGTTGCTAAAGGATTAAATTTGTTTTTTGAACGTGTTTTCTTGGTAACACTAAAAACTACAGGACTTGATGGATCAGACAAAACATAAGATATAGCTTGGGTAGCAAGTAAATCTTGCGGTAAGATTTGTTTCGCGAGGACCTGACAAATAGATGGAGTGGGTGGTACCAGATTTTCAGGCAACACGGTATCATATAAATCCTCCAAAATGTTAAGTCGTTTAGATGAAGAATTGAAAAATCGAGGTTCAAAGTTATAATCATTATCGTCATTTGTCATATTTTCCCTATCATTTCCTGATATGCTACTATTCCTAGAAGAAGTATCACACGGTGGTGTAAGTGCCAGAATCTTCTTTACACGTTCTAATTGCAGGTTATGCTACAACAAAATAAAGCTAACAATCATGAAAAGACCCTCCAACACCAAATTTACCGAAATAAAAAGCCATTATGTACATCCCTTATCATTTCGCAATGTTAGTTATTCTTTACATTCTTATCCTCATCTCAATTATCGGTATCTTCGCAATGTTAACTATAGCTAACATTCAACTTTAACATGTTTTAGCACATACAAACTTGCATTTTTAATAATACTGTAATTGTACAATTATACAATGCGAACACAAAAACATAAATAACATACAATATTAAGGCAAATCAAGCAACTTAAGTAAAAATATTGATATTTCTTAACTTAGGCGCGGGAGCAGCTCGAGGTTGGGTTGCTATTTTTCACCTTCATGTCAGAATTTACAACACAATGACGTTTTTTATTTTTTTATGCGTGCGTAGTAATGATCTTTACTTATTATTAGAAAAAAACCGTAAGATAATCGATGTTGTATTGTAAATAAAATTTTAGTTATATATACGTTAAGTATACCTAACGTTGCGAACTAAAGGGTTAAAACTAGTAATTAAGTGTCCTAAACTAGTAATTAAGTGACTAAAACGCGGAAACCACGAGACGCGCACTGAATCTACACTTGGCCATAAAAGAAATTCATGTGATCACACTTACGCGCCGCCGAAGTGTACCGACCGTTGATCAGCCCAACGTGGCATGGAAGCGGCAGGGAATGATGGACCCTTGGAATCGCCGCAGCGCGAAAACCGCGTGCGACGCAACTGGCTTCCCAAGTACCAGTCGTCCTCCGGGCAAGATCTTCCGGAGAAGGTGCCAACGCCTTGGCGCCGGTAGAAAGGAAACAGAAATACGTCCGCATTCGACTAGTATACCACGTTTACCACTTCATCGGTCCAGAGACAGATCTTGTCTCCTGGACAGAGCCGGGATGTTTTTCGATCACCAGTTTCTCCAAAATCAGCAATACATTTTTTCTTTGTTCAATGTACTCTCTCCTGGATTCCACGTCTAAAGTCCAATCTGACAGTCCATGATCAAAGTTGCCAGTCTCAATTACAATTCATGAAAACCATAGATACTATCTTCTATATAAAGAGTAAATACATACATAATCTGTACTTAAAATATTCATACAATTTCATCAGCCACCTTTCAATGTGCAATGACAATCTCAGATCGCTACGTGTACATACATGACTCAACCAAGATCTAGACTTAGAATAAATCTAGAATATAATTACTTATCAACAACGACATTGCGTAGTAGAAAGTATCGCAACACCATCGCCACACTAAACGCAGCGCGAATCATTATCCTATATGTCAATGTCATGTGACAGCGACAGTACCATCTTGTAAATAATGTAACTTCAATTACAGCGGTGTGGGATAATACTAGACAATATGATGAATATAAATGTATCGCTACAATTACTTCACATTCACTATCTGAAAAAAAAAGGTTTAAAAAATGAGAAAAAAATATCCTC
Organism: Hypsopygia costalis; assembly: GCA_937001555.2. Taxonomy (NCBI): domain Eukaryota; kingdom Metazoa; phylum Arthropoda; class Insecta; order Lepidoptera; family Pyralidae; genus Hypsopygia; species Hypsopygia costalis. The sequence goes on along the minus strand of OW443344.2, from coordinate 6,505,522 downwards.
TCTTAAAAATTGGTTTGCTGACCGTACACATCGACGCGACGTTGTGGGGTTCGGGGAATCCCAGTTGACAGGCATTACGCTGTCGAATTGCGAAGGTTATTTTATACTATGGGTGAGATGGAAACATGGCCATTACACTATTTAGAAACATAGTAATGAGAATATTATATCACAAAATTATTAAAAACTAAAAAAATACGTATTTATTATGTATACTTACAGTATTAATAAGATCGTCGTTACAAATTGACACTTTCAAACACGTTCAATGATAATATTTTTGCATTTTCGTAGTTAAAATAACATATTTTCGTAATTCCTTTTGCGACCGTCACGTGCAGTGTGCTAGTGAGTACTGAGAGCGAATGGTGTGAATTAGCTTCCTTTGTAAGATTCAAGATTTGGTGTGTATGCCGCGTCTACCTCAGTTATAATAGAAGCAAACCCCGGCCACTCCATACAAAAATGCCGCTTTTGCATGTAGTAACCAAATGACGTCTGTACACGTGCCTATGTTTGAGTGACGTTCTCTAAAGTCGGAATTTTAATTCGATTCCAGATTTGACAATTTCAGTGTTGCAACGTTATGACAAGTACTAAATAGTGACGTTGCGAAATTATTCGATATGGAAATGGAATATTTCCGGATCGATTCTTCTCGTTTATAATTTTATTCTCGTAAACTAAGTATATCAGGAAATTAAATATTTCTGAACCGATAATTTAGTTTTGACGATTAATTAACTATGTGAGAGTTTTCTTTAATAATTGTGTGTGAAATAAATAAAAAAATGTGATCATGAAGGAACATGAGAAATAAAACAGATAGATGTATTATGGTAATATTTTATTTTATAAATTGCCGTCATCGCTATCGCTATCACTGTCACTTTCTGTAACATTTATTATAAATGTGTCTGTGATATTGTCAATTAACATATCTAGCCTACTCATTTTTTCCTCTTCTTTGACAATATGGGATACGCATTTAGACCATTCGGTAGCCGTAATTTTTTGAATGCCTTCCTGAAATAAATTTCTCACGTCTGTCAATTTGAAGGTTTTATTATTTTGAGCCCCTTTACCTGCGCCCATATCAATTCGATAGGGTTCAGCTCGCAATGGTAAGGGGGCAGTCTTAAAACCGTGATCCCATGTTGTGCTGCCATTTCGTCTACAGCGTACTTATTAAAAGACTCGTTATGTGTAATCAGTTCTAAAAGCGTAGCTTTAACCATATCTGGTTCGTAATGAATATTTTTATTTAAAAGCCAATCTTGAATGGCAGCTTTTTTCCAGCTCATTTTTGGTGCCGTTTCCAATTTTCGGGAGTGGTAAGGTGCATTATCCATCACCACAATTGAGTTTGGTCTTAATTTTGGTAAGACTCCAGCGAACCACTCCTCAAAACAAACTGCATTCATCTCATCATGGTAATCTTCACAATTTTTCAATTTTTCTTCAAAAATCATGAGCCTCTCTTCCAGGAAACCTTCTTCACTACCTATATGGCTAATTATGAGACGTTTGCCTTTTCCAGATGGATTTTTTAATCCAGTGGTCAGTCCCTCCAAAAACGCTTGTCGAGATGATGTGACTTTCTTGTCCATCCAAGTTTTTTTTACAGTATGACCTTAAAATAAATATAGTACATGAACATTCAATATTACTATTAAATTTAATGTGAAATGTATATAAATTCATTTTGTGTATAAATGTTAGCCTTACCTGCGTTAACGCAAGTTTCATCTTGATAATATATATGTCTCCCTTCTCGTCGAAACTGACATATAGATCGCAAGTAACGCTGGCGCCATGGTATTATATCATTTCGATCAATAAGTGTGCTCTTGCGTGACCGTGCAACAAATTTAAAATTAAGATGCTTCAAAATTTTTCTGAGGGTGTTTTTGGAAATCTTGGGCATTTCTGGATCATCGTTCATCATTTGATGTTGGCAGCCGTGGTCCCGTAACAACCACAAGTTGAGTTTTGCCGCTCGCGGATATACCGCCCCAGACAGTCCATGAGCCACCGCCATAAGCAACCCTCTCTTCAAAGCAGCATTGTGCGAAACGCTCTCCCTTACGTCGGTAGACCTTCTTCCTTCCATCATTGCCATGTAACACATTTTTAGACTCATCAGAAAAGAGTACACGGCTCCAATGCTGCTGAGTCCAATTTAAATGAGTGCGCGCGAAATGAAGGCGCGCTGTTCGGTGGGCTCGCGTTAGTTTGGGGCCATTAGCTGGCTTGTGTGGTACCATATCGCGTTCTTTTAACCTTCTCCGAAAAGTTCGAGCGCTCACAGATACTCCGTGGAAGTCATGAAGTTGGTTTTGTATCTCAATGGAGGTAAGGTGATGATTTCGCAAGCTGGTCGTCACGATGAATCGATCCTGCCTTTCAGTTGTGACCCGAAATCGTGGCCTTCCTTGGCGACGAACAAAGCCGGCAGTCTCTAGGTACCTCCGATAAACATTTCGGACCGCAGATCGACTTAAATTAAGTTGAGCACTCACATTTCTTTGGCTGTGTCCGGCCTGAATAAGTGCCACAGCTTGGCCGGCGACTTTAGGCGAAGTATCCATAGATTATTGATAGAACCTCACTTTAATGTTAAGAATAAGTAATGTTTGTTGCAAAACCAAAGAGAAAAATCACACTTTCAAGAATTAAATCCAAGTAAACCAATAAAATCAAGTTTTCTTAGTATTTGATTGTTGGATATCAACGAACAGGCTCCAAATTGTCTTTTGTTTCTTTAAATTCTGTGTTCGAAATTCAAAAAAAGACTATTGAATGAAATTATGAATGTGCCAGGTTCAAAACTGCATAAAAACTTTTTGCTCGACCTAATACAAAATTTTAGCTAGGACCAAACGAAACTGAAAATGCAAGGTGGGCCAATAGATGTGTCCAGAAGTGTAATACTGTCTGACTGATTGACTAATCTTTGCAGTGGTTGGAGGTTCATTTCGGTAAAAGAACTGATGAACAATTCTTCGTATTGCAGAGAATGTAAATTTATCAATTTTATCTTTGAAACTTCGCTTTGGTCCAGTTTTTTTAGGAGGAGTTGGCGGCGCACCTTTATTTACTTCCTTCAAAACGTTACAAACAGAGCGTGTGCGTCCCAATATGTCAGCAACTTTGCTCATACATTCATTTTCTTCCACAACTTCAAAGGCCTCCAATTGCGCAGAAATTTCATTTTTCACGTATTTGTAGGCGTTGCGGATCATTACTTTTTCAGTAACAGTGAAAGCTTTTCGTGGACGTTTTTTTCTTGGGGACAAGAAAACATCCACGTCTTTTTGTGATGTATGTCGTGTGTAAAAAAAAAAAGAATAAAAAAAAAAGATTTTAAGTAGGGTTATATGGTGAGGGTTATATGGCAAAGAACCCCATCACCATATAAATGCAAAAGAGAATTACTACACACGAACAAGTTATATAAAAAGAGATTGGAGAGTGCTCACGGATATGTCTCTCGAAGGTTGCACTGGACCTTTACTTCAAGGACCTCTTGGATGCTTTATTCAGGGTTGCTGGGCTTGTACGTACTCAATAAAAGAACAGAGTTACAAATTACATTATTTATTCATAATGTGATAAGTCCGGCACTACCGGAACGCGGAAACCATAACGCGCGCACTGACTCTACTTGGCCATAGAAAAAAAAACGAAACGAGTGTGCACACTTACGTGGAGCCGCTGGAGGAGAGGAAGGTGGAACTCCTTGGCATCGTCGCGTGCAGATATCGCACGTGACACGATTGGTCCCCCCAAACCAATCGACCTTCGGAGAAACTAACCGAGGGTCGTCGTCGCTTAATAGCACCACGCCATCGCGTGACACCGGGAAGGGTCGGAACGGAAATATGCCCGCCACCGACTGCTATATGACGATTGTATTAACTGCCGTCCAAAGATATGTCCTGTTTCAAGGACCAGAGCCGGGATGTCTTCAGATCCAATTCCTCTAACACCTTTTTACATTTTCTTTGTTCCACTTACATCATCACGTCCGTGTTCAATCTGACCGTCTGTGTATAATGTTGCCAGTCCTTAAGTCACCACACATAAAAAGAAACCATAGATATGATCGTCTATATAAAACGCGATAATTGGTACATAAATTATTCTTACAATTTCATCGACCACCTTTTAATGTGTGATGACAATCTCGGCTCGCTAAGTGTCTACACATGATCAACTCAACCAAGATCACGAGAGAATCGATCAAGAATATAATTACTCATTAACAACTACATTGCGTAGTGGAAAATATAGCAACACTGTCGCCGCACTAAAACGCCGCGCGAATAATGGTGACAAATGTCAGTGTCACGTGACAGTGTCAATACCGTCTTGTAAATAAACCCTAATTACAGCAATGCGATACCAATTATATGATAAATATAATTGTACGCTACAATTTGGGAGACGCAAAAATATAAAACTTGTTATCGTTGTCGGCTTCAAATAACATAAAATTCTTAGTTATTATATGTGGCAGTTGCACTTCATCTACATGTTTAAAATGTTCACTGTCGATTTGTAAGGCCTTCTTTCGACAATTGTAAAGGGCATCAATTTTAGAACGTATATCAGGTAATTCAAAGGAGTCAGAATCAGTCTCCAGGTCACTATTTGAAGTATTCATGCATTCGTCATATATCTTTGAAATTTGTTTGAACTCGGGATCTTGACTCTGTTTCTACATATTTGTAGTCGCTTGTCTACTTTATTTTTATAAATATTAGGGTTACAATGATGTTTGCTCTCCCTCAGCACGTGGTTTCTTTCTTTATTTAATGTTATAGAGCCATTACATATGCTTCTATTAATGCATCTCCAATTTGTGGTTCCATTATTACGATTTGTAACATTCAATGTAAACTGATACCCAGCCCGTAATATTTTGGTTTTTCCTCTTTCTGTTTCTATAAAGTCGAGATCACTAGTATTACATTTGCTACAGGACGCCATAATTACATTTAAAATTACACCAAACACAATAACATAATTTGCTCTACTTGCATTATCAATTATTACATCAGACTGACACTGACATTGGATTTTATCACTAGCCAGTATAGCTAATGCATAGAAGCGATAAATAACAAATCTCCTTAAATAGAAAACTAATGGCAAATAAATTTATTTACATTTGATCAATCAAGCTTTTGACGAGTGTCTGCAAAATCCATAGGGGAACCTTAGCATCGCAAATTGATTACTACCACTGCGCCACTGAGACTATTAAGGAATTTACCAGTAGGTACTTGAATGAACAATAGTTAGAAAAAATATAGACTATATGTTAAAATCCAATGTGTTTGTTAAGTTTAGGGTTTTGACGAGTTTCTAATTTGACAAATCACGTATTTGACCAGTTAAGGTTTTGACGAGTTTCTGATTTGACGAATCACGTATTTGACGAGTTAAGGGTTTGACCAATCAAGCTTTTGACGAGTGTCTGCAAAATCCCCATGGAAACTCGATTTTTTCTCGAATAGCTGGGAGGAGTTTAATGCAGGTCGGAACAATTTTTTTAAATAAAATTATTCAATAATTCTGTGTATAACACCTCGATCAAAATCATCCACGTTTAAATTTGTTTTCTTGTTACATGGTCTTTTCCTTTTCCTTTTTTGGATTTATTTTGAACTGCAGCCAATGTTCTCTTCGAAAGTCCAGTGTAACGGCTTGCTCGATCGTAAGCATTATTTAAAGTGAATGTCAAATTGTTGTATAGTTGATACTGTTGATTGTTGGCACTTGGTGGAACATTATTATCATAATGTTATAATAAAGCACTTATACTATTCCACGTTATTATATTTAATATTACCGACCGGTTTCGCCGCTAAGGCATTATCAAGGTATACAGATGGTGTTTGTGTTTCTACAAAACATTTTTATGCCGTGCAATCAAATTGTTGTTCTGCCTTTCTTCAATACACATGTCTAGAACATTTTTCGCCATTTCCCGTGCTTGGCGATGAATAAAAACTCGTTTTTTTGTAACAGAACTTGATGCTTTTCGCGGAGTATACCTAATACGCAGAACGACCACTTCGCGTTATGACTAAACTTAATTTTCGATAGGCTTTTAGTCTAAGCTGAACTCGGATCCGTCATTATTAAAAACGAAAATAACACGCGGCTGCAACTTGAATATTAATGCGATAACACAGTAAACGTATGATAGCTGTCATTGCTGTCAAGGACAGCACAGCATTACATTGCAGGCGTGCGAGACGAGAATAAATTCTATTAATATAAGGCTGTTAAACGCAGAAAACAAGCAAATTAACTTACGCGGTGAAGAAGTACAGCTTTATTTACACTTTAAAAAAAAGTTAAATTTCAATAAAAACGTCTCTCCTTCTACTGAAAGACTCAGTTCTAAAGGGTCTCTTCATAAAGAAACAACTAAAAGCAATAAAGACTTTTTAAGGCTACTTGGTTTATTAAAATGAACATTTTAAATATATGTCAATCAGCGTTATACGACAACAGCATAGAAAGTTTTGAATATCATTCCTACAAGCCGTATATATCGAGTTTTAACAAGAATGATGATATTCGGATACAAATTAATCAACAGTACTTGTACGTGTTGCCTGCACGCAGTTGTTTGTATATTGAGGGCAGAATTGATGTATATAAGCAAGACAAAACCACCAAAGAAAAAGTGTCAAGTGTACATTTTGTGAACAACCCTGCGCTATTTCTATTTCAAGACATTAGATATGAACTAAATGGGATAGAAATAGATAAGAATAAAAATACAGGTGTTACCACCACAATTAAATCTTATCTATCGTTGAATGAAAACGAATCCAAAAGTGCAAGAGTTTGGGGTTGGTCTCCTACAGGCACTACTACCGATGGAGTATTTTGTGTATCAATACCGTTGAATAAAATATTAGGTTTCGGTGAAGATTATGAAAAAATCATAATAAACTGTAAACATGAATTAGTACTATTAAGAAATAATACAAATCTCAGTGCCTTACGATTAAATACAAGAGAAATTGTTGAGGATATAATTATAAATAAAATAGTTTGGCGAGTACATCACGTTAGAGTGTCGGACCGCGAAAGAATCAATTTATTAAACATGACATTTAGAAAAAGATCGTGCCATAACTGTAGCGTTTCGTAACTGGGATTTGTACGAGTATCCATTATTACCGAAAACCCGCAAACATACATGGTCTATTAAAACTTCGTCACAGATAGAGAAACCGAGATTTGTTGTAATCGCATTATAACCAAATCGTAAAAACAATGCAACAACGTCGATAGCAGAGTTTGACCTTTGCCATATTCGTAATGTGAGAGTATTTCTGAATTATTCATATTATCCATATGAAGGTTTAAATATCATTTTCTCGGACAACAGATATTCATTAATATATGAACAGTACGCAAGATTTCATCAGTCTTATCACGACCGTCGACAGCTGAACCGTTGATGGGATTAAAAGAATTTAAAGACATAGCTCTTACATCGAGCGCGCAACATGTTAAAGATTTGGCCATATGAAGAAATTGTTCCAATAGTTTTCTGGAATATGGCAAGGTTTTTTAATTTATTGGTCGGGCTTAAATGAATTATATTTATTTTCCTTATGAAATGACACAAGATATGTTTTCCATTTTTACTTTTGTTTAGTAAATTACATAATAAAAATAACATAGAAAAATAAATACAAAGAAATTAAAATTACATCAGAATTCAAATAATTACATTTATTTCCTAACGTACATTATAATACAAAACAATACAATATTAATACCAATTAGTATAACTATAGTTACATTTTTTTTTTAATATTACTGATATTTTTTTCAGTCTGGTCCATAATTTCATCACCGACGTCTTTTACTACGTATAGAGAGCTCAATAAGACGTTATTATCATGAATACAGTCACTTATTTGTTGATCACACTATATGTTCAGCACCTGAATCTTGATCAGTCCTTGGTGTGGAGCACTATTTATCAGAAATGATTGATGAGAACGTGATTTCATTATTTTTTTGGAAACATCATTCCTAATGCGGCTTTGTGTTGTCTGTAACAAAAACAATAATGCTTGTAAAAACACTTTAAATTTTAATTTAAATAAACATAACAACTAAGTAAAAATTTACTTAAAATAACTTACCTTCCGTTCATGAGCCTTCGTTTTACATTTTTGACAAGCTTGTATATTTTTCAAGAATTCTTCGGTAAATCCGCAGTCGTTGAGCATTTTCAAAGGAATCAGGAATGAACGTTTAGTTATCCGAAATAGGAGTGAAAACATCAACGTCTTGTGCAGCCCGAAACAAAGCAAAAACACTTAAATAAAACCAGTCAATTGTACATTATATTTTAATGAATATGAGTATGTAAAGATCCATAACTTGCCATTGTCAACTATTTTTTAAAATGTTGAAATTCGGAGAGAGCTGTTGTGTATGCTGATGTTCGTTTAGGAATGACCAAAAGTAATATTTATTTCACATATTGTGTATGTTTGCCTTTTCATTAAATGTTTGCGTATTCACTCGCACTTATTACAGTTTGCGAAATGTACGACTCATATTACTACAAAAAATGGATACAAACGAAGGACGTTTATACTGCAAATTGCAGTGCGGGTGCGCAGCGCTGCGATAACGACTGGTGACGTGGCAATGGCTGCGAACTTTGTCTGAAAATACAAAGTTCTGACAAATGTGACAATGAGTAGCTTTGACAAAATTTGTTTCGTCCTCATTAGTAAATATCATCGGAACTGTAGCGCTATTTCAAATTTTTGTACGTCTTTGATAATTGAATCAACGAACCGCTTATCACAATTGGGGTCCTCGGTATGATACGTAACGATTATAGTTAGCGTCCTCACGACAAACGATATACTATGTAAACGCTATAACATGGTGGTTCAAAGTAGTCGTGTTTTGAGAAGAGTCCGTGGCCAATGTTAGTTTGAAGCATTGATTCAAAATCGGCATAAATACAGAAGGGCATATTTTGTTTACGGTCATAATTTTTAAATTGTTTTAGTGAACCCTTGTTTGGCAAAACCGTTACGACACCTTCACATTGATGATTATCAAGTTCTTCTAAAGTATCAAAACATAATTATCAAAAATCGCAAAAATAAATCTTACCGTGATGGGACGTTACTTGACTCCGAAAAAGTCTAGAACAGTCTTTAATCAAACAATAATGAGATGAATTTTGATTTTCTAGAAATAATAAATGTATAATTGTGGTGTTGCGTGATTTGTGATTTGTATAAAGGACCTACAATTGTTTTATTTTTTTTTAAGCCATAAATTATGAACTTTATATTTGAGTTATTCTTTTCAAATATTTTTATATCTTGAAAAGTAACAGGAAATGACATTCTGCTCGTGTCGAAAAGTTCACGAAAATGTGGATATGACGATGTCCTACTTGGATGTTTCTTAGCCGGATATAAAGCAGCTGTCACACACCATAAAAAGCAATAATCATCCTTATTAAAAAAATTTAACCACGCTTTTTTAGATTGAATTGATTTAGGTAAACTTTTAAAACTGGAACCAGCTACAGGTTGGTATTTGTTAAGATTGACCTCAATGTATAAATTGTTTAAAAAGGACCACCCAGTGTCGCGATGTTCAAATTCCTCTACGAGTATACTCTTTTTAAATTGTGTAACTGTGTCAAAATAAAATATAATATTTTAAAGTCATAATTAAAATATAATATTTTGTTTTACATAATAAAGGACTTACTAACTGATTGTGAATTATCTTCAAATTGTATAAATGTACCGAATAATTCAAAATTCACTTTTACACATGTATGCTCCATAAAATATTCATCTAAAAGAGATTTTAACTTATCGCTGATTTCAGAAAAAAAAATATCTATTGAAGCTGATTGAGATTGAGTATTAGCTATTTGTACGTTAATATACGGTTACGAAATGCAGTGGTGATAATTTCTATACCATCACTATATTTTAATTATATCATACATTATAGGTATGATTATTATTTTTATGAAAATTGCTTCTCAAATGACCCACCCATGATTTATTGTGCACAGATGTGTTACACACAGTACAGAAAGGCATAGTAAAAATGATTATCTTTTATTATTAAAATATAATTAAAAAAGTTAATAATAACTTAGCCGACCTATTACTTAAAACTATGTCGCTGTAATGTACCGGTTCCGCGTCCTCAAATAGCGTCTAAGATCGTCCCAGGAACGCCTGCAGTGACGCATAATGAAAAAAAAATATTTATAATTAAAAAACATTAAAAAAAATATCTATAGATATTTAGTTATTTTTATCTTTTTTAACGACCTATTTACCTAAAATTTATTTTGTCGCTGTAATGCACTGGTTCCGCGTCCTGAAACAGCGTCCAAGCTCGTCCTAGGAACCCCTGCAGTGACTCCCAAGACAATGACGATTCGTCACACTGCAGCTTCACCGACACTAACGCCTTTTTGTAGTGAACATCAGGAGCGTTATTCACATAGTCCGGCGATTTGTAGATCTTGAGGTCTACAAAATAGTCGCCGCTGGTTTTGAGAGCACGACGAGAGGTCCCCGTCGATACCCTACTCGAGAAGCTCGACGTCACGCCTCCGTCGCGCTGCTTCGGTTTATTACAACTGGCTTCCTAGCCTTGCAATATTTAAAAAATGTCGGTTCTTTTTGACCTGTAAAGAAAGAAAATGGTATTTTGAATAAATACAAAATTCATTTTTTTGCATCGGTTTATGATTGACGGAGTATTATTGGTTTATGTTTATTATTATGTATTATTAGTTTATCGAGGTAACAAACATACAGACAGCGCTAGCCCAAGCGGGAAAGTTCCACCGAATAGTAATATCGGTGTGAAGCAGCAATATGTTTCGTTCGATGAGTGAGAGCCGAAAGCCCAACACCTTTCCTATCCTTTTTCTCCTTATTGCCTTCCTTAAAATAGACAACGCAACTGTAGCGGCCCTGGTGTTACTGATATTTATTGGCGGTTACCACTTTCCATTCGGTTGCCGCATACTTGTTTGCCTGCTAAATGACATAAAAACAGTCAATAATTAAGAACCTCCTTCTTCCTGAAGTTGGTTGAAAAATAATAACTATTATTTACCTGGTAAACTCAGGCAGTGGTGAGGTATCTTTACGCTTTGATCCTACGGCTGCCGAGCCACGGATAAAGTCGAGATAAGGCGATGTGTCTCGGGCCTGCTTCCCAGAGACAGTCTTGCGCTTGCTCGACGTTTTTTTCGCCTTCTTTGGATGTGCTACAGCAGACACCACTGATGATGCTTCGAACTCTGAATCAGACCTTTGAAGAATATTTTTTTTTAGTCTAAAATTAAAATTATAACTGTTGTTGTCGTGTCGGATTCGTGTCGGACGGGGTAATGAAATACCAGGTTGGAAATATGCCCGCCACCGACTGCTATATGACGATTGTATTAACTGCCGTCCAAAGATATGTCCTGTTTCAAGGACCAGAGCCGGGATGTCTTCAGATCCAATTCCTCTAACACCTTTTTACATTTTCTTTGTTCCACTTACATCATCACGTCCGTGTTCAATCTGACCGTCTGTGTATAATGTTGCCAGTCCTTAAGTCACCACACATAAAAAGAAACCATAGATATGATCGTCTATATAAAACGCGATAATTGGTACATAAATTATTCTTACAATTTCATCGACCACCTTTTAATGTGTGATGACAATCTCGGCTCGCTAAGTGTCTACACATGATCAACTCAACCAAGATCACGAGAGAATCGATCAAGAATATAATTACTCATTAACAACTACATTGCGTAGTGGAAAATATAGCAACACTGTCGCCGCACTAAAACGCCGCGCGAATAATGGTGACAAATGTCAGTGTCACGTGACAGTGTCAATACCGTCTTGTAAATAAACCCTAATTACAGCAATGCGATACCAATTATATGATAAATATAATTGTACGCTACAATTTGGGAGACGCAAAAATATAAAACTTGTTATCGTTGTCGGCTTCAAATAACATAAAATTCTTAGTTATTATATGTGGCAGTTGCACTTCATCTACATGTTTAAAATGTTCACTGTCGATTTGTAAGGCCTTCTTTCGACAATTGTAAAGGGCATCAATTTTAGAACGTATATCAGGTAATTCAAAGGAGTCAGAATCAGTCTCCAGGTCACTATTTGAAGTATTCATGCATTCGTCATATATCTTTGAAATTTGTTTGAACTCGGGATCTTGACTCTGTTTCTACATATTTGTAGTCGCTTGTCTACTTTATTTTTATAAATATTAGGGTTACAATGATGTTTGCTCTCCCTCAGCACGTGGTTTCTTTCTTTATTTAATGTTATAGAGCCATTACATATGCTTCTATTAATGCATCTCCAATTTGTGGTTCCATTATTACGATTTGTAACATTCAATGTAAACTGATACCCAGCCCGTAATATTTTGGTTTTTCCTCTTTCTGTTTCTATAAAGTCGAGATCACTAGTATTACATTTGCTACAGGACGCCATAATTACATTTAAAATTACACCAAACACAATAACATAATTTGCTCTACTTGCATTATCAATTATTACATCAGACTGACACTGACATTGGATTTTATCACTAGCCAGTATAGCTAATGCATAGAAGCGATAAATAACAAATCTCCTTAAATAGAAAACTAATGGCAAATAAATTTATTTACATTTGATCAATCAAGCTTTTGACGAGTGTCTGCAAAATCCATAGGGGAACCTTAGCATCGCAAATTGATTACTACCACTGCGCCACTGAGACTATTAAGGAATTTACCAGTAGGTACTTGAATGAACAATAGTTAGAAAAAATATAGACTATATGTTAAAATCCAATGTGTTTGTTAAGTTTAGGGTTTTGACGAGTTTCTAATTTGACAAATCACGTATTTGACCAGTTAAGGTTTTGACGAGTTTCTGATTTGACGAATCACGTATTTGACGAGTTAAGGGTTTGACCAATCAAGCTTTTGACGAGTGTCTGCAAAATCCCCATGGAAACTCGATTTTTTCTCGAATAGCTGGGAGGAGTTTAATGCAGGTCGGAACAATTTTTTTAAATAAAATTATTCAATAATTCTGTGTATAACACCTCGATCAAAATCATCCACGTTTAAATTTGTTTTCTTGTTACATGGTCTTTTCCTTTTCCTTTTTTGGATTTATTTTGAACTGCAGCCAATGTTCTCTTCGAAAGTCCAGTGTAACGGCTTGCTCGATCGTAAGCATTATTTAAAGTGAATGTCAAATTGTTGTATAGTTGATACTGTTGATTGTTGGCACTTGGTGGAACATTATTATCATAATGTTATAATAAAGCACTTATACTATTCCACGTTATTATATTTAATATTACCGACCGGTTTCGCCGCTAAGGCATTATCAAGGTATACAGATGGTGTTTGTGTTTCTACAAAACATTTTTATGCCGTGCAATCAAATTGTTGTTCTGCCTTTCTTCAATACACATGTCTAGAACATTTTTCGCCATTTCCCGTGCTTGGCGATGAATAAAAACTCGTTTTTTTGTAACAGAACTTGATGCTTTTCGCGGAGTATACCTAATACGCAGAACGACCACTTCGCGTTATGACTAAACTTAATTTTCGATAGGCTTTTAGTCTAAGCTGAACTCGGATCCGTCATTATTAAAAACGAAAATAACACGCGGCTGCAACTTGAATATTAATGCGATAACACAGTAAACGTATGATAGCTGTCATTGCTGTCAAGGACAGCACAGCATTACATTGCAGGCGTGCGAGACGAGAATAAATTCTATTAATATAAGGCTGTTAAACGCAGAAAACAAGCAAATTAACTTACGCGGTGAAGAAGTACAGCTTTATTTACACTTTAAAAAAAAGTTAAATTTCAATAAAAACGTCTCTCCTTCTACTGAAAGACTCAGTTCTAAAGGGTCTCTTCATAAAGAAACAACTAAAAGCAATAAAGACTTTTTAAGGCTACTTGGTTTATTAAAATGAACATTTTAAATATATGTCAATCAGCGTTATACGACAACAGCATAGAAAGTTTTGAATATCATTCCTACAAGCCGTATATATCGAGTTTTAACAAGAATGATGATATTCGGATACAAATTAATCAACAGTACTTGTACGTGTTGCCTGCACGCAGTTGTTTGTATATTGAGGGCAGAATTGATGTATATAAGCAAGACAAAACCACCAAAGAAAAAGTGTCAAGTGTGCATTTTGTGAACAACCCTGCGCTATTTCTATTTCAAGACATTAGATATGAACTAAATGGGATAGAAATAGATAAGAATAAAAATACAGGTGTTACCACCACAATTAAATCTTATCTATCGTTGAATGAAAACGAATCCAAAAGTGCAAGAGTTTGGGGTTGGTCTCCTACAGGCACTACTACCGATGGAGTATTTTGTGTATCAATACCGTTGAATAAAATATTAGGTTTCGGTGAAGATTATGAAAAAATCATAATAAACTGTAAACATGAATTAGTACTATTAAGAAATAATACAAATCTCAGTGCCTTACGATTAAATACAAGAGAAATTGTTGAGGATATAATTATAAATAAAATAGTTTGGCGAGTACATCACGTTAGAGTGTCGGACCGCGAAAGAATCAATTTATTAAACATGACATTTAGAAAAAGATCGTGCCATAACTGTAGCGTTTCGTAACTGGGATTTGTACGAGTATCCATTATTACCGAAAACCCGCAAACATACATGGTCTATTAAAACTTCGTCACAGATAGAGAAACCGAGATTTGTTGTAATCGCATTATAACCAAATCGTAAAAACAATGCAACAACGTCGATAGCAGAGTTTGACCTTTGCCATATTCGTAATGTGAGAGTATTTCTGAATTATTCATATTATCCATATGAAGGTTTAAATATCATTTTCTCGGACAACAGATATTCATTAATATATGAACAGTACGCAAGATTTCATCAGTCTTATCACGACCGTCGACAGCTGAACCGTTGATGGGATTAAAAGAATTTAAAGACATAGCTCTTACATCGAGCGCGCAACATGTTAAAGATTTGGCCATATGAAGAAATTGTTCCAATAGTTTTCTGGAATATGGCAAGGTTTTTTAATTTATTGGTCGGGCTTAAATGAATTATATTTATTTTCCTTATGAAATGACACAAGATATGTTTTCCATTTTTACTTTTGTTTAGTAAATTACATAATAAAAATAACATAGAAAAATAAATACAAAGAAATTAAAATTACATCAGAATTCAAATAATTACATTTATTTCCTAACGTACATTATAATACAAAACAATACAATATTAATACCAATTAGTATAACTATAGTTACATTTTTTTTTTAATATTACTGATATTTTTTTCAGTCTGGTCCATAATTTCATCACCGACGTCTTTTACTACGTATAGAGAGCTCAATAAGACGTTATTATCATGAATACAGTCACTTATTTGTTGATCACACTATATGTTCAGCACCTGAATCTTGATCAGTCGAAGTCCTTGGTGTGGAGCACTATTTATCAGAAATGATTGATGAGAACGTGATTTCATTATTTTTTTGGAAACATCATTCCTAATGCGGCTTTGTGTTGTCTGTAACAAAAACAATAATGCTTGTAAAAACACTTTAAATTTTAATTTAAATAAACATAACAACTAAGTAAAAATTTACTTAAAATAACTTACCTTCCGTTCATGAGCCTTCGTTTTACATTTTTGACAAGCTTGTATATTTTTCAAGAATTCTTCGGTAAATCCGCAGTCGTTGAGCATTTTCAAAGGAATCAGGAATGAACGTTTAGTTATCCGAAATAGGAGTGAAAACATCAACGTCTTGTGCAGCCCGAAACAAAGCAAAAACACTTAAATAAAACCAGTCAATTGTACATTATATTTTAATGAATATGAGTATGTAAAGATCCATAACTTGCCATTGTCAACTATTTTTTAAAATGTTGAAATTCGGAGAGAGCTGTTGTGTATGCTGATGTTCGTTTAGGAATGACCAAAAGTAATATTTATTTCACATATTGTGTATGTTTGCCTTTTCATTAAATGTTTGCGTATTCACTCGCACTTATTACAGTTTGCGAAATGTACGACTCATATTACTACAAAAAATGGATACAAACGAAGGACGTTTATACTGCAAATTGCAGTGCGGGTGCGCAGCGCTGCGATAACGACTGGTGACGTGGCAATGGCTGCGAACTTTGTCTGAAAATACAAAGTTCTGACAAATGTGACAATGAGTAGCTTTGACAAAATTTGTTTCGTCCTCATTAGTAAATATCATCGGAACTGTAGCGCTATTTCAAATTTTTGTACGTCTTTGATAATTGAATCAACGAACCGCTTATCACAATTGGGGTCCTCGGTATGATACGTAACGATTATAGTTAGCGTCCTCACGACAAACGATATACTATGTAAACGCTATAACATGGTGGTTCAAAGTAGTCGTGTTTTGAGAAGAGTCCGTGGCCAATGTTAGTTTGAAGCATTGATTCAAAATCGGCATAAATACAGAAGGGCATATTTTGTTTACGGTCATAATTTGACCTGACCTGACCTGAGGTTCATGTACCTACTAGGGGTACGTTCGGGCCTCGAGCGAGTGGCTCATTACCCGGGCAGTCTCCGGTGGTGCATGCACCACCGCGTAATATTTATGGGAGCCGCTCTACTGCGGCTACGCTTATGAGAAAGCAGGTCATGGTCAGTATGGGATGTTATTTGAGCCACTAAAGGGCTTAAAGGGATGATTTGACAGAGTACAGGACATAACAACATCTACTACCACTCATACAACAAGGACAAAGTACAGTGGTGCCTGCCTGGGACCTAAGTCGACATTGACCAGGCGAAACACCACTGCACATGTAAGTACTATATGTATGGACGTATACACCCCTAAGAGTGCACACGTCCACACATACAGCACAACAAGTAACAAATACAACGGAGACAACACACGCAGGGACTACACATGTCTGGAAACCCGGGCTGGGCGTTTTCAGACATGTGCTAATACCACTGGAAAAAAGAAAAACCTACAGTCGTACGCATAAACCTAAGCCTATGCATACGGCTGCCTTAGTAGTATGCGTGTATATGCGTACATATACATATTTATATATATACGCATACACACGCACAAATACCCAGAAAAAATATGACTAGCATATAGAAAACAGTTAACCTGCACACGTATGAATGCACCACCGTGCACGGATACGCCGCTTCGAGGGATTAAATGCATGAACGCGAGACAAGGACAACACGATGAGACAGCATATGTCCCAATACCCGGGTTTGGGCGTATTGGGACATATGCTAAACCACTGAAAGGAAAATATTACCTACAGCCGTGTGTATGTACCGGAGTACATGCACACGGCTGCATTGTCCCTTTCAGTTGCTGCATACAATGATACAACAACTGAAACGAACAAACAGTGAGGAATATTTACCGAACACATTTAAACATACAAGGTTATATTAATTTGGGAGTTTGATTTAGCGACTTAGGGCCAAATGCGACACTAAGACCAAAAGCGACACTAAGACCAAATGCAACAAGACCAAATGCGACACTAAGACGTTTTGCAACGGGTAGCAACAAGACGATAAATTACAAAAGTATTGAACGGAAACAACAACATTCACCTACTTTGTTTGGTTTGGTAATTTGATACATAAAGTATATGTTTGAACGAAACACGGCAATTGCACATGTTATGTTTGGTAAAGTTAAGAAAGAAAATAAATTTGGAATTTGGAAAATTGAAATTTTTTGTTTTGTGTTTTAGGTTGTTGTGCGAGTGCCCCTCCAGAGGGCGCTCGCCCAACAACCCAAAACTACGATGAATTTACAAAAATTAAATTAAATTAAATTTAAATTAAATTTGTTTTGTAGGGTTACAACCCTTTTCAATCATGATTGGACAAAATTGACATGAGGGCGTTTGTGGCCGCCGTCCACACTTCAACCCCTGCGGCGATTTCGCGTAGCATTTCTACCAGAATCCCTACAATTGTCGCTATAGGGTCTCTGGTAGAAATGGATTGCGGGCGAGAGGACGCCCGACTATCGGGCTTACGACGCTGCCAGGCCGGTGCCCGAGCGGAATAATTTTCTTGCGCCGATTGAGGCGCCTGCGAGCGACTAAAGGCGTCGCGACGGCTCTGTCGAGGCGGGAGGGGAGCTGAGGGCGCGGCGTTAGGCCCATTTGATAAATTAGCGCCTGTGTCGGCGTGAAAGTGAACGACTGGCGACTGGTGTCGCGACGCCGGACGCGACGTCGGGCGCGAGGCTGGCAGCGACGCCGGCCGAGAGCTTGCCTGCGACGCCGGACGGGATTCGGTTTCGGGCTTATTCTTTTTGTTTTTGTTTTTGCGCGAACGCGGTTTGCGCTTCGAGCGCGCGGGGTTCGCGGGTGGCGCTAGGGTAGTGGGCAATTGCCCTACTTGCCCTGTTTGACGGTCGACTAAGGGGTTGGCACGTCTTTCCCCGGCTATTTGCCACCCCTCCGCCCTTTCCTGTTCGGAGAGCACTTGGGAAGGGCGGGTGGCTCGCTGAGATGGTATTTGAGGCGGCGGAGGGCCCGACAACTGTATCCCTCTCTTTCTAGCCTCCTTTCTAAGAGAGGGACAGCGCCTGTCGTTGGCGGTGTGCGAATTGCCGCAGTTTGCGCACGTCGGCGGCGCCTCTTTAACAACTGGGCAGTTGGAAATAATGTGCTCTCCAGCACAACGAATGCACCTAATAGGGTAACAGTTTGCCGAGGCATGACCGAATGCCTGGCACCTATGACACTGGGCTAGGCGCCTGGTATTCCGCCATGCCTCTATAGTGATGCCGGGCATGAACAGAAGCTCATCCACGGCATAGAGTCTGGCGAGCTCCTCCTTTGAAAGGTGGTCCAACTGGACATGAAAAAGGCAGCCCGACCTACCCCAGTTGGAAGTGACTAGCCTAACAAGCCGTACAGAGTACCCTAGCGACTCGAACGCCGCCTCGACGTCGGCGGGGTTGGTATTCCCCGGCAGCCCGCGTACTGCGATTTTAGTAGGGAGTTCCTCCGCAACCGAGTAGCAGTACCAAGATAGACGCGGTTCACGCTCTCCCAGGTTGCGGAGGTACGCCTGAATACCCCTGTATTCGTCAGGGCTTTTAGGCAAAAAGCGCACGCCCTGTCGGTAGGGTCGTGCGTTGGGTGGGTGGCCCAACTGGACACGCAACGCTGCGAAGTGTTGCGGCCAGTTGGGCAATAGTTCAACCACAATAGGTGGGTAGCCCTTAGCCCTTTGTGTGGGTTGGGCTCCCTCCGTGGTTGCATTCGTGGGTGAAATTGGGGCCTGATTCGGATTCAGGCGTCGCGGCGCGTGTGAGGCGATGTCCGCGTAGGACATATTTGTTTGGGACTGCGCCCTAACGTTAATCCCAGTCGGATCCGCGTTGCTACCCGTTGCTACCCTATCAACGCTAGCGATCTGCGCGTATGAAGTAGAGCTAGAGCTAGGTGGAACAATGTTTGCACCCTCAGTCGACGGCGACCTAGGCGGCGGCAGATGTTGAGGGGGAAAAGGGGGTTGAAGGGGTTGGGGAGTACTGCGCCCTGCGGGCGAGTGAGTTGGGTTTGAACCCAACGACGCTATGGCCGGCTCTACAGACCCTGCGGAGTCCGGATCCGAAATTGCGACCGAGTCATCATCGGAATCGCACACAGCTTGACGCTTATCGTCGTGCGCCTGACTCTCGTCAGACGCAGTCGAGGGAGGGTCAACCCTCTTTTCAGCAGGGTTGTTACGGGCGCCTAATGCGCCAAAGGAGGAGCTAGGGCCTGTATCGCCCTTGAAACGAATGTTGGTTATAATTTGGGGAGCCTTGCGCTGAGGTAGGGCCTCAAAGGAAGGGGGAAGGGAGGTATTGGAAGGGGGAGTTTTTCCCTTAAAGCCAAGCCGAGCGGCCGGAATGGGAATCATTGAATTATCGGCTAGCGTTCGCTGCACGATGGTTTTCCCTCCTAAAGGAAGGGTCTGGCGCTTGCGCCCTTTCTTGGGAAAAAGTAACTCCGGCGGAATCAATGGAGGTGGACTCAACGGCGGGGTTGGACTACCCGAAGGGGTGGGAGAAGAGGATGAGTCAGACATCCTTAGAAAGTCGGGCTTAGGCCCGTTTATACAAGGAGAAAAATTGGTGTCGGATTATTGCAATAATAATCCTCCACAAATCAGCAACCTCATTTAAACGATACTAATCCATTGGTTTTCCTTTTATTCGGATAACCGATTAAAAGGGAAGCCCTGTCGTCGCTTGCTGCACCCACTGCTCGCTTATAGCGGACACTGAGTGCAACAAACGATCAAGTAAGCTACGAAATCGCCTAGCAACGACGAATACAACAACAAAGAGTAAAATTTCCCTACAGTGAGGGACAAGGACGGCACTACAATACAAGAGGGACAAAGAAACAAACAAACAACACTTAGCAAAGTGGGCAAAAGCCTACGGGGACGGACAGAAACTACTCGCGGGACGACGACGACAGACGAACGAGACTGACTAGAAGTTTTTTCTCAGAAAAACCCTAGCCAGTCCCTTCCCGCACTCGTGAGTACGCCACGAGCCGGGTACGTGTGCCGACACACAACCGAATAGGTGCGAGGGAGAGAGAAAACTCAGCACGGGGATGAAATCACTCGACGACTAGGGGTGCAGCAAGCTGCTGTGGCCCACTTTCCGCCTACCCAGAGCAAGCTCGATGGGTAAGGTACTAGTGGTTCCCTGCCACAAAACCCTCCGGAGAGCCGAGCGATTCCACTACCTAGTTACCTAGCCCGCACTGAGCGAGATGGCAAATGATTGATTAAACGTGTAGTGCGTTTAACCAACCAAAGGCGAACCTCGGTCATAATTTTTAAATTGTTTTAGTGAACCCTTGTTTGGCAAAACCGTTACGACACCTTCACATTGATGATTATCAAGTTCTTCTAAAGTATCAAAACATAATTATCAAAAATCGCAAAAATAAATCTTACCGTGATGGGACGTTACTTGACTCCGAAAAAGTCTAGAACAGTCTTTAATCAAACAATAATGAGATGAATTTTGATTTTCTAGAAATAATAAATGTATAATTGTGGTGTTGCGTGATTTGTGATTTGTCTAGAGGACCTACAATTGTTTTATTTTTTTTTAAGCCATAAATTATGAACTTTATATTTGAGTTATTCTTTTCAAATATTTTTATATCTTGAAAAGTAACAGGAAATGACATTCTGCTCGTGTCGAAAAGTTCACGAAAATGTGGATATGACGATGTCCTACTTGGATGTTTCTTAGCCGGATATAAAGCAGCTGTCACACACCATAAAAAGCAATAATCATCCTTATTAAAAAAATTTAACCACGCTTTTTTAGATTGAATTGATTTAGGTAAACTTTTAAAACTGGAACCAGCTACAGGTTGGTATTTGTTAAGATTGACCTCAATGTATAAATTGTTTAAAAAGGACCACCCAGTGTCGCGATGTTCAAATTCCTCTACGAGTATACTCTTTTTAAATTGTGTAACTGTGTCAAAATAAAATATAATATTTTAAAGTCATAATTAAAATATAATATTTTGTTTTACATAATAAAGGACTTACTAACTGATTGTGAATTATCTTCAAATTGTATAAATGTACCGAATAATTCAAAATTCACTTTTACACATGTATGCTCCATAAAATATTCATCTAAAAGAGATTTTAACTTATCGCTGATTTCAGAAAAAAAAATATCTATTGAAGCTGATTGAGATTGAGTATTAGCTATTTGTACGTTAATATACGGTTACGAAATGCAGTGGTGATAATTTCTATACCATCACTATATTTTAATTATATCATACATTATAGGTATGATTATTATTTTTATGAAAATTGCTTCTCAAATGACCCACCCATGATTTATTGTGCACAGATGTGTTACACACAGTACAGAAAGGCATAGTAAAAATGATTATCTTTTATTATTAAAATATAATTAAAAAAGTTAATAATAACTTAGCCGACCTATTACTTAAAACTATGTCGCTGTAATGTACCGGTTCCGCGTCCTCAAATAGCGTCTAAGATCGTCCCAGGAACGCCTGCAGTGACGCACAATGAAAAAAAAATATTTATAATTAAAAAACATTAAAAAAAATATCTATAGATATTTAGTTATTTTTATCTTTTTTAACGACCTATTTACCTAAAATTTATTTTGTCGCTGTAATGCACTGGTTCCGCGTCCTGAAACAGCGTCCAAGCTCGTCCTAGGAACCCCTGCAGTGACTCCCAAGACAATGACGATTCGTCACACTGCAGCTTCACCGACACTAACGCCTTTTTGTAGTGAACATCAGGAGCGTTATTCACATAGTCCGGCGATTTGTAGATCTTGAGGTCTACAAAATAGTCGCCGCTGGTTTTGAGAGCACGACGAGAGGTCCCCGTCGATACCCTACTCGAGAAGCTCGACGTCACGCCTCCGTCGCGCTGCTTCGGTTTATTGCAACTGGCTTCCTAGCCTTGCAATATTTAAAAAATGTCGGTTCTTTTTGACCTGTAAAGAAAGAAAATGGTATTTTGAATAAATACAAAATTCATTTTTTTGCATCGGTTTATGATTGACGGAGTATTATTGGTTTATGTTTATTATTATGTATTATTAGTTTATCGAGGTAACAAACATACAGACAGCGCTAGCCCAAGCGGGAAAGTTCCACCGAATAGTAATATCGGTGTGAAGCAGCAATATGTTTCGTTCGATGAGTGAGAGCCGAAAGCCCAACACCTTTCCTATCCTTTTTCTCCTTATTGCCTTCCTTAAAATAGACAACGCAACTGTAGCGGCCCTGGTGTTACTGATATTTATTGGCGGTTACCACTTTCCATTCGGTTGCCGCATACTTGTTTGCCTGCTAAATGACATAAAAACAGTCAATAATTAAGAACCTCCTTCTTCCTGAAGTTGGTTGAAAAATAATAACTATTATTTACCTGGTAAACTCAGGCAGTGGTGAGGTATCTTTACGCTTTGATCCTACGGCTGCCGAGCCACGGATAAAGTCGAGATAAGGCGATGTGTCTCGGGCCTGCTTCCCAGAGACAGTCTTGCGCTTGCTCGACGTTTTTTTCGCCTTCTTTGGATGTGCTACAGCAGACACCACTGATGATGCTTCGAACTCTGAATCAGACCTTTGAAGAATATTTTTTTTTAGTCTAAAATTAAAATTATAACTGTTGTTGTCGTGTCGGATTCGTGTCGGACGGGGTAATGAAATACCAGGTTGAGTCGTATCGTGTATATTCGGTATTCACATACAAGACTATGGATATCACTCGACGATATATATAGGAAGGACTACGCAGGCGTTTCGACGGAGACACCGTGACGTAGTTTCCTATATATATGTATATTGCCTAAGTACAGAAGGGAGTCCAAGTACTTGAATGCACCCTTTAGTTCTGTAGGAAATATGGAGCTCTTGGTTTCTTAGTACATTACCAAATAGAATGGACACTGGTCATTATTCGTAGAAACAAAACCATAGCGTGATTCAGGAACAGTACAGCGCCATCTAGTGTCTGGTAGTATGAATTAATGTTAGTTGTCTTACAGTCTCCCCCATCTAACTCCGAGTTGCCCCAACGAGGGTAAATCAGTTTAGCTTCCTATGTCTTCCTTTCCGACATATGGTCTTACAGCCAACGAATGGTAATTTCCTAAACCCATCTCCGGTTTATTAGGGTCAGCCACTTCGTAGGAGGAGGGCCCATGCTTCCTTTTTATCTGATAAGGACCATCACGGCGTGGAGCGAGCTTGGCAGTGATCCCCTTACTAGCATTGCTAAGGATATGTGACGATACTAGTATCATATCGCCTTCTCGGTAATTAGGTCTGGCCAGACGATGTTTGTCCACTAACTCCTTTCGTTTTTCTTCAGCCATCTCGTGTACTTCTCTAGCCTTTTCAAGGGTCGTAGCCAACTGCAATAACTTTGGCGTAATTCCAGGGATAAAGTTTTCTGAGAGAAGAATAAATGGCGGTGTTCATTGCGAATCTTATAGTGGGTAAAGCTGCTGGCCACTCTTGGTGATTCCCTGCAAGGATAATAGCCAATTGTGTTTTCAGATCCCTATTACGACGCTGAGATGCAACGATGACTATATACCTATATTCGCCGATTGTTCGGGAGTAAAATTAATGCTCATCTTCTGTATTTCGGTATCGACATGGTCCGATCCGACCTGACTTGGTTATTATAATTAGGTTCTTTTGCTCGAGTTAGCCGCCACTGCTGTATGTAGTGTCGACTCGCTCTTGCGTCACGTTGGGCTGCCACTTATAACTGTTGTTGTCGTGTCGTGGTCGTATCGGACCGTGTAATGAAATAACAGGTTGAACGTATTCGTGTATATTCGGTATTCATATACATACAGGACTATGAAATTCATAGTATGAATATACTCGTAAGAGATATATATAGGAAGGAGAAGGACAAGACTACGCAGGCGTTTCGACGGAGACACCGTGACGTAGTTTCCTTTCCTATATATATCTAAATCGCCTAAGTACAGGAAGGTGTTCAAGAGATTGAAGGCACCCTCGAGTTCAGTAGGAAATTTTTGAGTTCTTAGTTCCTTAGTCCATTACCAAATAGAATGGACACTGGTCATTATTCGTAGAAACAAAACCATAGCGTGATTCAGGAACAGTACAGCGCCATCTAGTGTCTGGTAGTATGAATTAATGTTAGATGTCTTACAGTCTCCCCCATCTAACTCCGAGTTGCCCCAACGAGGGTAAATCAGTTTAGCTTCCTAGGTCTTCCACGTCCTCTTCGAGGTGATTCGTCTATCTATGGGATTAATTTACGGGGTCGTCCTCGTTTTTTTAATGGGAGTTCCACTCCGACATACGGCCTTAAAGCCGACGAATGGTAAATTCTTAGTAGGCTTCGCTTCATGAAGCAAGTCATCGATGCGAGGCATTGGATACGTATCCGGTATTGTAATGGCGTTAAGTCTGCGATAATCTACACACACTATTCTCTGTCCGTTAGGTTTAGGCACCATTACAACAGGAGCTGCCCATGGAGATGTGCAAGGTGCAATCATTCCATTATGGATCATTTCGGCGGTTTCCCTTTTCAGGATTTCTATCCGCGGCGGAGAGTGAACACTCGTATCAATGCAGTGCTCTACTCCACTCGCTGGGGACCCGTTTGAATTGAAAACGTCAGCAAATTCTAGTAGTAATGCATTGATTCTATCAGGAGGGTTTGCCGTCAGAAATGCTTCTACTGTCTGCCTATCCTTTTTGCCGTTGAAAGAGTATGTGCACGTAGCCATAGAACCGCGTCGTCCACCACCGCCGACAGCTGCCAGGAGTTTTTCAAATTGGTCCGCTGATAAGTTTACAGAATCTTTGGCCGCGTTTTCACAGGAACAGTCGTAGTCCGACCCGACTTCGTTACGATGAATCTTGGTTCTTTCTTGCCCGAGTTGGTCGCCACTGTGATAATCTTATCGTAACGATTCGATCTGGCCCCACGTTGGGCGCCACTTATAACTGTTGTTGTCGTGTCGTGGTCGTGTCGGATTCGTGTCGGACGGGGTAATGAAATACCAGGTTGAGTCGTATCGTGTATATTCGGTATTCACATACAAGACTATGGATATCACTCGACGATATATATAGGAAGGACTACGCAGGCGTTTCGACGGAGACACCGTGACGTAGTTTCCTATATATATGTATATATTGCCTAAGTACAGAAGGGAGTCCAAGTACTTGAATGCACCCTTTAGTTCTGTAGGAAATATGGAGCTCTTGGTTTCTTAGTACATTACCAAATAGAATGGACACTGGTCATTATTCGTAGAAACAAAACCATAGCGTGATTCAGGAACAGTACAGCGCCATCTAGTGTCTGGTAGTATGAATTAATGTTAGTTGTCTTACAAAATATGTTTTATTTTACCCAGGTACCTGGGTAAAATACATAAAAACATATTTATAATATTTTTATTAATTTAACCAGGTTAAGTAAAGAGGTTCCCGGTAAAATAAATTATTTAATATGTTATGTAAAGTATTTTGTTAACCTTGTAAATAAATGTATAAGTTAGAAAGCAAAAATATTATTGGTTATAACTTAACTTTGAAGTTCGATCCCTAGACACTGTTACTGCACCAACCACAAAAATAGTAATATTTTGTAAAACTTAGAATTAAAACGATTTAGTTAAGGATGTGTATAAATATAAATTTTAATAAAATGTATATAGTTAAAAGTTGAATTGTTTTATTCATAATCTAGATGTCTAGAAAAGATTGTGGTTTTGCAAAATATCTTATAAGTGTTTCGTTTTCAGTCTGAGATACCAGTCTGGATTCAGTCTGGAACCCAGAAAATTGGGCAAGAGTATATTGGTTTCAAATTTAAAAGATATTAAGTAATATCTATACATATAAAATTCAAAGTCCTGACTGACTGACTGATATACCAACACACAGCTCAAACCGCGGGGTCTAGAGATTCCATATTTGGCACGTAGGTTCCTTATGACGTCTAGGGGTACATTAAGAAAGGATTTTTCAAAATTCATCCCCTAAGGGAGTGAAACGGGGGTCCAAAGTTTGTATGGGGAAACAAGATTAGTTGGACTATTTTATCCGAAACTTTACACGAGTACTTCTATAGATAAATGAGTAAACACGTGTTTCAGGATTTTTCAATATTCAACTCCTAAAAGGGTAAAATGGGGTGAAAAAGTCTGAAAATCATCATTGGATGTTGTTGTTATAGTTTATCGGGTCGTTGATTACGAAATAACAACGATTTTAAAATTAAACGTGGGTAACGTGACAATCATACCCTATTAAGGTGAGATGGGGTTGAAATGTCTCAAATGGGGTGAAAAAGTCAGAAAATCGTCCTGGGTATTGTTTTTATGGTTTATCGGTTCACTGATTACGAATAAAACAACTATTTTATAATCAAACGTAGTTGTAGTGACATAAAATCACCCCTGTGGGGGTGCGATGGGGTTGAAATGTCATAAATATCAATATGGGTGTTGATTCTATGGTTTCCTGGGATGTCAATTACGAAAATGGCATCGATTTGAAAATATAACATAGTGGACACGAAATTATCATAAAAGAGGTTATTCATATGAAAGAGACATTCTAATAATTCAGTTTATTGGTCATCAGTAAACACCGTAGCAAACCTGCCTAGTTTTTTATCCGCTGATCCTTTTTTTAAATGTCTTTGCAATGTTGATAAATTGATACCATATTTTTTTGCAGCACTGTGGACCAACGCTTTTCTGGCTTCTACCATTGCCAGCTTCATAGTTTGCAAGTCCCACTAAGCTTGTTCTGTTTTGCGTTTGTATTTATTAACCATCTGCAAAAATATTGCGTGCCCGTGGTAAGATCAACCTGCTCGCAGGGAGTTGCTTACCACGGTACTCGGAAGCCGATCATCAGTTAGGATTAGGAAGTATAGTCGGTGCGTGATCTTACCACGGGCTCGCAGGGAGTTGCTTACCACGGTACTCGGAAGCCGATCATCACTTAGTATTAGGAAGTATCGTCGGTGCGTGATCTTACCACGGGCTCGCAGGGAGTTGCTTATCACGGTACTCCCAACCGATCCGAAGGATAATTAGAGAATGAAATCATATAAGGCTAATCAATGTTTGACCGTTTAACCGAAATTGAAAAACGACTTACAATGTTATTTCGAAAAAGTGGTAGATTAAAAAATATTTTATAAAATTGTAAAAACACTATGAATAAAGCAATTTTGATTTTGGTTTGATTTTTATATTTTACTAATTCTGGTTATTGGGTATTCTGAGATCACGAAGTGGCTCAGAATGCCCAATAACCATCTGATAGGTCCACGGAGGTTGAGAATAGAGTTGTGAGATTCTCCGTATAAAGTAACTATAAGGTCTAAGAAAATATTAGGAGGTAGACCATGCTATTTAAGCGTACCGTTACTGCTGCTGATGTTCTTGCTCCAAAGCATTGTAGAAAGAGATTGTCCATTGCGAGTGGTTGGTAGTCGGTCTCCCATAATTCAATGATGAATGACGAAACATCTTGGGAGAGATGTAGTCGGTAGTGAGTAGATTATTGACGATTGTCAGGACCATCTATAAGGAGATAAAACGATATTACAATGAGGTAGTTGAGTAGATGCGGATGTGGTTAGGGAGTAAGGTGAACGGAATGAGGAACTTACCAAAGGAGGGACAAAGGAATGGAGGAAAGGTTCAGAGAGGAAAAATATAAAAATAGAAGAATATATTGACGATTGTCAGGACCATCTATAAGGAGATAAAACGATATTACAATGAGGTAGTTGAGTAGATGCGGATGTGGTTAGGGAGTAAGGTGAACGGAATGAGGAACTTACCAAAGGAGGGACAAAGGAATGGAGGAAAGGTTCAGAGAGGAAAAAAATAAAAATAGAAGAGAGAAAGGGAGGAAGGAGCTATAAGGTTATGTAGAATATAGGAGAGAAAGAGAGAGAATAGAGAGAGGAAGTAAGGGTCATTTAAAAGATTAGGAAGTTTGTGGAAGGAAGGCATGTAAGATAGAAAAATCCAGAGTCAGGGACTTCTTCACCGGGAGGAGATGGAAACTCTTCTTTAGTTCTGGCAGATCTATAGGAGAAATGGAACGTGAATTATATAAGGATAGAAGATGTTTTTTCCTTCTTGTGCGATTGGGGTTCTCTTTTGAGGTCAAGGTTGGGAATTGGGAGATGAGATTTTCCAATATCTCATCTGGCATTTTTAATTTAGTAAAATGCAATTCTAGTCAAATCAAAAAAGGGCGGGATACGAGTTTGGAACGCTTAGATCACATGGGTGCAGTAACCAACCTCAGGTATTTTTTTTTTTTTTTAAATAGAGTACCAACATAATATGGAAAGTTTATCAATTTGTTGGTTATAATAGCTATGTAATGAAGTTAAAATGTAGAAAGGAATGTGTATTCTATGTTAGGAGAATCATTTGGTAAAGGTTTTTATACTTACGTATCTTATACCAAACGTTTGCTACGTTAGTTATAAGATACGTTAGTATAACAGGAAAACACACTAAGGAGCTTTAGGTTAGTAAGAAAAGCGTAAATATTTATATACATATAATAGGTCGGGGAAAAAGTCTTTTCGCATTATAGTATGTATGAACTTGTAATAAAATCTCTTTGGTTATACCATTTGTATATAGCCGGTTTTGATATCTATAAAAAGTTTAAATTTTAAAAAAGATAATTCCAAATTCAAATTAGGTAAATGTGTGATTTTCATTTGTTTTTTTTACTGTCAAGATGAGTGAATCTAATGAAGAAATTCGATACATTTTAAAATTTTACTACAAAAAAGGTAAAAATTCAACGCAAGCTGCGAAAAAAATTTGTGACGTTTATGGACCTAGTGCAGTGTCTGTGAGAGTAGCACAAATTTGGTTTAAGCGTTTTCAATCCGGAAATTTTGATGTCAAAGATGCTCGTCGCTCTGGTCGCCCTGTTACGGATAAAATGGATGCCATTTCTGAAAAAGTGGAGCAAGATCGGCATATCAGTAGTTACGACGTAGCTGAAGAACTAGGAATTGACCACAAAACTGTTTTGGCGCATAAAAAGGTCGTGGTCAAAGGCCGGCCAGGCTTCACAGACTCTGGCGAAACCCGGGTTAACCCGCAACAAGGTGATGCTGTGTGTATGGTGGGATTGGAAGGGAAGATATTCATTATGAGCTGTTACCGCCAGGCAGGACTATCGATTCTGAACTCTACTGTGAACAACTGATGAGATTAAAGCAAAAAGTTGAAAGAAAGCGGCCGGAATTAATTAATAGAAGGGGTGTGATTTTTCATCATGATAACGCTAGACCTCACACATCTTTAGCCACTCAGCAAGAATTAAGAGAGTTTGACTGGGAGGTGTTAATGCATCCGCCGTATAGTCCTGACCTTGCACCTTCTGATTTCCACCTGTTTCGGTCTCTTAAGAATTCTTTAGGCAATGTCAGGTTAACATCACGAGAAGACTGCCAAAACCACTTGGCGCGGTTTTTTGAACAGAAGTCCCAAAATTTCTATAGTAATGGGATCATGTCTCTACCTACAAGATGGCAAAAGGTTATCGAACGTAATGGCACCTACATACTTTAGTTAAATGTAAATAAACTTTATTAAAAAATGTTTTGAATTTTCATATAAAATACGAAAAGACTTTTTCCCCAACCTAATATGTTTTAACGGCAAACCAATATTTATTTATTTAATTGTGTCATTAGAGCAGATTGCAATGCTACATATTCCGCACCATATGAACATGAAAACTGCTTCAAGAGCAGTCATATTGCTACAAGAAGGAAATTCTCAGCTATCAGTAGCTCGACAGCTAGGTGTGTCGCGGCGAGCTATCCATAATGTGTGGGGACGCTATCAGGAGACTGGCAGTGTTGATAGAAGACACGGACCCGGAGAACGCGAGCCACAACTGCGCAAGAAAATTGATACGTTCGTTTATCTGGACGTATCGCCTGTGCGTTACAAAACCGACTACGAGAAGCCACTGGTACACGATTTAGAGACCAAACGGAAGAATGCGTCTTATACGCATTAAACTCACGAGGGCTCATTGTGCAGCTCGTTTAAGGTTCGCACGCGAGCATTTGGACTGGACTTTGGACAACTGGAGGACTGTACTCTTTACAGATGAGTGTAAAGTGAAGTTTAATAGTGACGACAGACGTGTACGTGTGTGGTGAAGAGAAGGCGAACGTTTTACGGAACTTTATATCCACGAAACAGATCGGTTTGGGGCGCCCAGTGTCATGGTTTGGGGCGGAATAAGTTTAATAGGTAAAATAGAGCTGGTTTGTTTGAACGAGAGCACCTTGACTGCTGTAAATTACGTCGAGCGTGTGATCCGACCTCACATCATCCCGTTTTCACAACGAGTGGGCAATAATTTTGTTCTTATGCAACATAATGCTCGCGCACATATGGCCCGCCTGATTCAGAGAGCAGTATCAGACGTCAATATTTCAATTTTGTCGTGGCCTGCGATGAGCCGCGATCTCAACCCCATTGAACATTTGTGGGACCAATTGAAAACAAGCTTAAAAGAAAACTACAATGAAATCAACAGCCAACTGGAGCTCATGAACGCCTTAAAAACTATTGGGAGCGAATAATACATTATTATTAATACGTTATTCATTTGATTGAGAGCGTTCCAAACAGACTTCGAGAGTGCGTAAGTAGCAGAGGAGAGCCCACACGCTACTAAAGACACCCTTGTGTAACTCATCCATAACTTTTAATGTCCAAAACCAAAATGATGCGATTTGCTTTTTTAAGGGTAAATTTAGATTTTTCAGCATTTGTGTGTAATTTCAATAAAGATTTTTTTACCATTTGTCTTGTTTAAATTATCAATGTAATATACATGTAACATACCTGCACATAAAAGTTACGTAAATATAAACATTTTTATTTTGCAGAACAAAAATCAGGTGGGTTATTTTGTTTTGTGTAATAATCAACTTAATCACAAAAAAAGGTTACATGTAACTTTAAACTTACTTATGGCCAAATTCAAGTGTTTAACCATAAACTTGAAATGTTTACAAATGCTTGTCATTCTTTTTAACAACATTTGCTACTCTTTACCCTCAAATGGGTACACAAAAACAATTAAGTGAATTTTGCCACTTGTGTTGCGACGCAACCATACGAAGTGTGTCTCAACATTTTACTATGGAACCCTAATATTCTTGGCTCATCTTCACTATCTAGTTGATATAGTACCCCGAACTATCTGTTTTTTAAATAATAAGGTTTACTAAAGTTCTCGACTTTAGTACACCTGTTTCAATTGTATCGTGTCCACAAAAAAAGCTCTCTGTTCCGTTTCTCCCCAACGTCACTGTACCTCCGTCCTTAATAACTCGCACAAAGGCTGTGTGTACATACTATATTTAGGTATAAATAGTCTATAGAAGTTACACAATCCTAATCCCCTAACTTGTTTTATCGTTTTCGGTGTAGGAAATATCTATATGGCTTCCATCTTATCAGAATCAGTGTATGGTCCTTCAGTAGAAATGACATATCCTAACATTTTTACTTCTTTACATAAGAATTTACATTTCTCCAAGTTACGAGGTAACCCTGCTCTCTCTAATTTTCAAAATATCGTTCCCAAATGTTCCAAATGTTGATCTAAAGACCCTGCCTGTGGTGATAATAGCCAAATTATCTAAATTACAATACAATATTCCCTAACCTCTGGACCCAATATCTTATCTACTAAAGCTACGTGCCGATATCTTTATCCCTTGTGGCAACACATTATAATTGCCTTAGCCACACTGCGACTAAACAGTTGAACGGCAAGTTTGACCTTCATTTTTTGGTCTTGGAATAATATGTGTCGAGACGTTAATTTATTGGCAAAATGGAAAGATTCCTGTTCCTGGACGGTTTGTAAATCTGCGAAATGAGACCATTTTACTTGATTGCCCTCGTTATCCTTAAACACTTGCTTACTCTGCAGAGTATTACGTAACAGCTTAACCATATGACATGGGTCCAAGAATACTACAACTTGGGGGCCTGTAGATGGATGTACAAACGATGTTTTAAATTTGTCCACATCGAAAGAACATCCAAGCATTTTGGCCAACGCAATATTGGTTGGACATGAATCAAAGGTGACCGCCACAACCTCAATATCAGCCTTGTCACAATTCGTTAAGCACATTTATATATATATAGTCTTTTCATCATCATCATCATCTCAGCCATTGAAAGTCCAATGCTAGACATAGGCCTCCCCTCTAGATCTCCAATAAGACCGGTTGGAAGCGGCTTGCATCCAGCGCGATCCTACGGTCTTAATGAGGTCGTCTGTCCACCTTGTGGGTGGACGTCCTACGCTGCGCTTGCCGGTACGTGGTCTCCACACGAAAACCTTTCGACCCCATCGGTCATCCATTCTCCGTGCTATGTGCCCTGCCCACTGCCACTTCAACTTGCTCCGCTTGGCTATGTCGGTAA
This sequence comes from Hypsopygia costalis, assembly GCA_937001555.2. Classification (NCBI taxonomy): domain Eukaryota; kingdom Metazoa; phylum Arthropoda; class Insecta; order Lepidoptera; family Pyralidae; genus Hypsopygia; species Hypsopygia costalis. Next base: position 6,472,280 of record OW443344.2, on the reverse strand, counting down.
CCTTGGTTCTTCTACGGATCTCCTCAATTCTGCATCGATCTCGCAGAGAGACTCCGAGCATAGCCCTCTCCATAGCTCGCCTAGCCTAGCCTTTTGTTCTGCTGAAATCCCTTTCACCAAGAAATAGGCGACTGGTATCTTCCAACTATGATTTATCGTAAGTGTAAATACCAAGGCCTGTGTTGCCAATTCGTTGAAATTTCCATGAAGTTGTGCACCATAATCAACATAACCGTGAACATGGGTTCCATCATACTCTTCTAATTGACGAATTGACATCTCGTCAAAAACAAGACAGCAAAGCTGTACCATTTTCTGAGTGTGCTAAGATAAGGAAGGCAGGTATTAAAATTGTCTCGCACATAATCATACGCCTTGGGCGAATAGAAGTGTAAGGTTAATGCAAATGCACGCAGCGTGGGAGAGTATGATTTCCCTTTATGACACCTCCTCTTGAACAACTCAGCTGCAGGTGCTCTACACATTTCAAGAATATCGTTATGCTCTTGACTGATCATTTGCTTTCTACAACAAAAAAAAAATCGTTTAACCGGTGCTATGCTATACTTACTAGACTTTGAGTAACTTCTTCAAATACCAACGTTGTTAGTACTTTGGCACTTGGCGTGCTTAAATTATCCTTAAAACAAAAAAAAAAGTTTTTTTTTACAATATAATATTAACATAACATTATGTGTGCTTGTGATATCGATTCATCACTCGATATGTCGCAGTCAGGCAGTATGACCATCAGATAATTATTTCCCTATGCGATATTCCAACGTTAACAGTATTTGGCCACTTGATGTATTTGGATTGTCCTTGAACAAAAATAAGAGTAAACAAATAAAAAAAAGTTTAAAAACCCGACTACTTAAAAAGCTAAAAACAAGCATAATTTAGACTAAGGTTGTGGATTAGTAGTAGTATTAGCAGTAGTCCGAGGCGTTCCTTTTATTTTATAAATTAGTGTATTTCTTGGCCTCCGACTCTTACTTTGTACTTTGGCACTTGGCGTGCTTAAATTATCCTTAAAACAAGATAATATTACAAGATAATATTAAAATATGAATATAATATGTGTGCTTGTGATGTCTCTCCATCACTCGATATGTCGCAGTCAGGCAGTATGACCATCAGATAATTATTTCCCTATGCGATACAATTTTTTTTCTTGCTTTCTAGGCTAAACTCTGTTTAAATTTAGAGCTTGTGGGCCTGCTAGAAGTAATTTAGATTTTTTGTGACAGACGAACGGACACATAAGTGACAGCTATGGGGCTCCATTTGGACCCTTCGGGTACAGAACCCTAAAAATCAGATAGATAAATTATTAATTTATGTACCTACTTATTTTACTTACTTGTGGCAAGATCTTGCCTTAAGATACAGTTCTGGTATGGCATCTTGAATTAGTTTGCGACGCCCTTTCTTGGTTTCAGATATAGAAGAAGCATTAAAATGAATAGAACAGACGAAGCTTCGAATATTCGGCTCCCAATTAGGCCTTTTTATGGCGTTGACCCATGCATCAATTATTTTACGGCCTTTTGGAAACCTAAGAAAAAAGTGTTCTTAATAGCAATAATAAAAAATTTATGCACATTATTTAGTCATCAGATTATTTGAATGAAAATATTCACTGTTCATATAAAATAAAATAAGTTTATATAAAATATTCAATATATAAAATTACGCTGTGACAAAAGAAACTTACGTAACGCGTATCGACACTAGTACAGCACTAGCCATTGCGTAGAAAAAATGGCGGATGACGGCTGTCAGGGACGACCCGCCCCGCGTCTCTCGCATCCCCCTTTGAAACCCTTCAGAATTTTGTTAAAAGACGTAAATTACTAATTTAATACTACTTACCGATGAAAAGATATGTTGCTATTCGTTTTATTTTGCTTCCGGAAATAATTTTTACATCCTGGCACCGCAAATTTCACCATATTTGTAACAAAAACAAATAAATATTGTTCACCGACTCAACGTGACGCGTATTGTTTTGCTATTGATGGACAATGACACGGACGGACGGTTCTGTTCATATCTGTGCTTACTGTTCATATGTAGTAAAGCGCGCTCTATACGCTAGTTATATATACTCTAAGGTACAGGGTCTTTGACTAACAATGTACACTCTCTACTCCTTGATCATGGAGAGGAATAATATTCAAGGTATGAAAATCTTTACTGATGATTTCACTCGAAAGAGCATTGCATACTTGATGAAGAATATGTTTGAGTGTATATATATATATATATATATATACATATACCTCAAACATATATTTAAAAAGTAGGTCACCCATAGCCGCTTTAGATGGACGTGTGCCAGAACATATTATCTTGTGCCAACTCAAAGGAGACAGAAACTGGATTCAAAAGCTAGATTGTCTGTTTTTGTTGGATATAGTGACACCTGCAAAGGTTATAGACTTATAGAGCCATCAAATCCAAATAAAGTTATATTGTCACGTACAATAGCTTTTATTGAAAATAAATATATTAAGGATTTGGGACATGATCTTAAAGAAGACCAACATAATTTTATATTTTTAAAAGATTTTATGAATTATGACTCATCATGTAATGATAACATTGAGTTGAATAATGATTTAAATAATAATGATACTATTGAATCTGACATTAATAATGAACATATTCAATTAAATAATGAGTCTATTATTACTAGTGATGAATCTTAATCTAATATTTCAGAGAATAATATTAATTTAAAATTTTCTGACATTACAGAATCAAATACAGACAGTGTGACAGATGATTCATCGAGTACCCAGCAGGGGAGTCAGCTGATGTCGGTTGCGTCCCGCGTCTGATATGTGGTGAGACATCACCTGGAGGGGAAGTGAGTGGAGCCTTTGTTGTCAATACAATCTGATTGTTTGTAATGCCATCTGCAAGCGTGATGTCCATTCGCCTCTTTTGAAAAACATAGTTGTTTGACTCTAATTGCTTATAGAGTGAGTAGGACGCAACATTAGTTCTAGCTCCGGTATCTAAATGAGCAGTTCCTCTTACATGTCCAATTTTTATTTGAACCATCGGGCGCAAACATATGTCCGGGCTGATTTTGAGGGAGCAGAAACTGATTCCCTCCGACGGTGTAGACTTTCTAGTCTTACATTTCGGACAGCGACTACGGATCATGCCTGGTTCTTCACATCCATAACAGCTAAACTTGGGTTTTCCCGACTCAGTGAAGCTGGTGCTAAGTATGCTATCCTTGATTCCCGTCGGTTTTGTCGCTTTTTCGTCCCTTAGCCTTTTCTTACACACTTCAAAGGTGTGTCCAGTGTAGCGACAATAATTGCAGCGCTTGTTTTTCGCTGGTGTACTGTTCGCTGATTTGTCGAGGGTATTAGGGCATTTCTCCGATAGGTTACGCTCCACATTTCGAGCTTTTCTCTAACAGTTGGTCAAATGTATTTAAGCCCTCTTTTGGGATCATCTCCCTTATTTCCAGCCGAATTTGACCATATACCATGTCGATCTGCTGCTCTTCCGTAGGGGCTGGTTGTGGCAACTTAGACAACAGCGCTCGCTTTCTGGCAACAAAAATCTCTGTAGGAGTAAGTGCATCCTGTTTTATCTCGATCACCTCTTGATAAATCTTGTAGGCCATTTTTCTTGGAGCAAACGTGCGTCGCAAGGTGTCTTCAAAATCATCCCATGTCGTTACTTGATTTTTTATACCATGCTACCATCCGGCAGCTTCATCGACCAGTACGATTGGGAGACCAAAAATGGCATCAGAGTCAGATATCCTCTCTGACTTCTTAAATAAATTTACGGCCGCTAGGAATGCTTCTACGTCAGTGGAATTCCAGCTTTCACCATACCTAGCCGTACATTGAACGAAGTAAGTCATTCTTATATTTCCGCTGAATGTAGCAATTAATCTTTCAAATTGAGTCTCTGTAAAATTCATAGTAATAGGTACTTTGCCGCTTTTACTACTATAGGTACGCGATATATTGGAGCGCGGAATAAGAAAAGATGGTTGCTTAGTTGGTCTTGGCCTTAAACTACGTTTCGGGGGCGACGGCGCCACGTTGGGCATGCCAGATGATTGTATTGTTACCTAGACTGTGTTGAGGATGGCTAGCTAATGGGGCAAGTTAAATAACCAAGACCAATAACTCAAAAATATATCTATTCGAAATTGAACCTTATGCTAAACACATACAAACGTTTTTGGTTTGTAAACTAAGCAACCTTTATTTAGCTGTGCAATATATCTTATTTACAGTATAATGTTATCTCTATACTATTATATCTATGCATCAATGCGTAGCTAAGAAAGCAGTTTTATAAATAAAGCAAAGCGAGACTATATGAAGTGCAAAAGCTATTGTATACATTCGCGAATAATCAACTAATAGCTAGGTAGCCGCGATTCACAAAACAACCACCCGGCATATAACGTGTTACGTCAGTATGCCGTATAGTTTCGCTATTAGGCAGCTCGGGATTCTAACAGTGTTCCGTGGTACGGATGCGCCGCTCGAATGAACCGAACTGGCTTGCTAAGCTTTTTTTTTTTTTTGACGCCCTACGCGCGCGATAGACTACCTTCCGGAGGTGACTACGGGAAAGAGGTGGTGAATCCTCATAGGATACCACCGTAACATAAGGTTACGTTGGTTATGTCGGACTTCTACCGACTAAACACCACCTAGGGAATTGCTTTTAGCCTTGCGGGGCCTTAAAAGCTACAACTGAGGCGATCGCTACATTGGAAAACGAGGCGACGCAGACGTCACGTTCACGAATGAGCATGCGTTTGTGAAAGTGGCAGCCCCGTGAAGCGGGGTGGAGCCACAAGAGATTGTGGGGTTAGAGGTAGCCTGCTACGGCTACCTGGACTTTGGGGGACGCGAGTGTACTACCCTACCTAACTACATACGCCCTAGCTGCTATGAGTGGGATTTACGGGATTCTGGGCCTCCAGGAGGAGTTCCAGATCGCATGAAAGTTTGTCTGGTTGGTCCGTCAGTATGTTGCGAAGTCTGCGGAAATTTGTGCGGTTTGGGGGAGGTGGGTCGTAAGCGACCGCTTCCCTGATGAAAGGATTAGGATGGCTTTTAGAAGTTTTGAATAATACCTACAACGATGTTTACTGACTTTCAATATACATTTTAAACCAATGCTCTTAATAATTCCTCCGTATCTTCATAAGACAAGCTTTGTAGGACCTTCTGGAGATTCTTTTTACAATTTCTGTAGGTCAGAGGATATATATAACACTTTGCATTTATTCTATTATAAAGTAGTGGTCCAAGAAATAAAATGAACCTGGATGAGAAGGCCCGATACGTCGCAGTATGTTGTGTGCAAACAATGTCAATGTCAATACAAACAAAGAAAACTGCATATTATGTATCCACCTGATGGTAAACAATTACCGTAGCCACCGAGCACATAACCAGCACGCGTAATATGTGCTCGGTGATTGTAGCTTATATGCGTTTGCAAAATCGTTGGTATCACAAGCGCGTTGCCGGTCCTTTAAAGAATTTGCCTAGTTCTCGCAAAGATTGGAAATTGTGAGAATTGGTAATTTTGAGATTTGGATATTCAGAGATTTGGAAGTTTTGAGATTTGGAAGTTTTGAGATTTGGATGTTTTGAGATATGGATATATTGAGATTTGGATGTTTTGAGATTTGGTAATTTTAGGAATTGGAAATTTTGAAAGCGTTGGAAATTATGAGAATTGGATATTCTGAGCTGAAACGTTTACGTCGTTTGTTAGTGATTTCAGTGCGGTATGGTAGTGCAGTGTGCTGTTTCAGTACTGTGTTTAATATGAATAATTGACGAACTGTTAATACGTTGCAGGATTGATACAGGAGGTCTGTAGGGTAGAGAAATGACCGATAAAGTTAGTAACATCGGTTTTGTTGCCTGACTTGTATACAGGAATGACGAGGGCTTTTTTCAGACATTTAGGAAAAATTCCCTCCGATAAACATTTTTGGAAAATATGAGTTAGCGGTAGTATTAGGATATGTTTGAATTTTTTTAATATTTTGTTAGTTATATGATCCCAACTACTAGCACAGTCATCCTTCAAACCCATAACTATTCGTTCTATTTCATCAGAATCCGTTCCTAACAACATAAATGACTTTAAGAAAGTGTTGTTTGTGTTGCTAGTGGTATTTTGTGGTGTTGGTATTGTTCTTTGTACTTTATTCGCTAGTTTTTTCCCGATATTTACAAAGTATTTATTTATACTATTTGCCGCTGAAAGTTGAGATGAATGTAATTGTAATAAACTTGAAGACGATTCGCGTTGGTTAGATGTGTATGTGACATTTTTGACGTATCTCCATACTTTTTTCGTATCATTACCCGCTTTTTGTAATTCGTTTTTATCATACATATTTTTCACTTTTTTAGAAGGTTATTACAAAAGTTGCGATATCTTTTATATGTTAATTGTAAAACTAAATTGCCCGGATTTGTTTTTGCCTTTTTATGCAGTTTGTCTCTGTGTCTCATACATCGAATAAGGCCGGGCGTTACCCCCGGCTTGATATTATTGTTTTTATTATTCAATCGAATCACTGACGTATTTTTCTGAATTGCTTGCTGGACATTTTTTATTAAGTATGACATACTTGTGTCCGCGTCAGCAGAATTGTAAACTATGTCAATTTCGATTTTGCACAAATCGTTTTCAAGTTTATTTATATTTAATTTCGAAATTGTTTTCATTGCATTATTTACCAAGCGTGTTTTTAGGTTAAGGGTTAGTAGGACAGCGCTATGATCGGTAATTTTGGAGTTTGTTACTAGCGCCATTGATGAATATTTGGTTCTGAGCATGACGTGATCCAAACAGGATCCAGTGGTACATGTAGGCATTGTGTGCGCGGGCAGTAAGCCATGAAAAGCACATAGATTAAGGTATTCCTGTGCCATAGTATCACAGTCTTCTGGAAGAATGTTAATATTTAAGTCTCCCATCAATATCATGCTATTAAATGTTGCTAAATTTTGAAGTGTATTGTTTAGTGACACACAAAAACTATTTAATTTTTTATAGGAAGGAGACCGATATACCGCTAGTATTGCAATATTTGACCCAATTTTAATTAAGAGCCGACTACAGTCTTCCATATTAGGTTCCTCGACTGTAATATCTAGCGAATTTCGTGCGTAAACCACTACCCCATCATTTTGATTGCAGTTTACCGTAGTGCTGTACACATTGTAGCCAGGTATTGTCGGCAAATTCTGTCTCTTTTTACCTAGCCAACACTCCGTTAAGATCCGTGTTCAATCTATGCTGTAGGGTATTAAAACTATCAAAGTTCTTAAAAATACTTCGAATATTTTGCGTTAGTATAGTTAGTGAGATGTCACTGTAAGGGACTAGATATTGTTTGCAGTCCTCGACATCACACTTTTTTGACTCGGATACGGAGAAATTATCTAGGTCGTTAATTATAGAGTCAGTCATACTTATTTGAGATTAATAGAAAGAGTTCTTAAATATAGTTAACTAAGGGCGCTCTAGGCGCCTTCATAATCTACTGAATTGATGTACCTTTTTTCAGCCATGATTTTTGCTGGACAGTCAAGATCACCAGTCTTGTGATTAGACGGTTTTTTGAAGTGCAGGCATGTGGCACATTTAGACGGTTCTTCTTTCTTCGTACATTCGTTTGTTGAGTGCCCTGATATTCCACAGTGTCCACAAGTATGTATAGGCTCTCGACACGTCTTGGCCGCATGTCCATATTGTTGACACTTGAAACACCTTGTGATGAGTGTAAAGTAGCGTACAGGGCAAGAAGACCAATTTATAAAGACCCTCTCCTGTGTTATCAGGGCCTTGCGCAGCGCAAGGCGTCGCAAGTTGCGGTAATGTACGGGCACTTCAATAATATAATTACTGGTCACGGTATCTTTTTTCCCTAACTTATGACTTAGCCTTATGTTTGTTAAAAATTGGTCAAGAGACGTACCTTGCAACTTTTCAGCCAATTCTGGTGATAGATGCACTTAAGGACCTCCTCTTCTTGCATATTCGTAGGCACTCCTATAGGTAGGTATAGGTATAGGTAGGTATGATCACAATTCTAGGCTTGCGTTTTTGAGGCTCGTCAATGGTAAGGCCAGAGGTCGTCAGTTGCTGTGATTGTTTCAGCTTCATAATATCGTCTTTGCTGTCGGTGCTAATTATCACTCCACCGTTCCTGGTTTTACGCAAACCTCTCACGTGCAGCTTCATCTGCTCAGGGCTTATAATTTTTTGAACGAGGGTTTTAGTCTCCTCGCTCGACTGCATCTTATCGTTCGGATATATAGCCACCGCACTTAAATTACTCGGGCGGATGAATTTGTCCGATGTTTTTCTGACCATGTCGGCAAAAGAGATAGGTTCTGTGCTAGGTTTAGACGATTCCTTAATGCTTTCTTTTAGATCTTGTAGTCGTTGTGACAATTCCTGCTTCTCAGTTAAGGCTCGTATATTCTGGTGTGCTATTAGGGTTCGTGCTTTTAATGACTGGTACTGGACCGCCATTTGGGATGTACTGTGGGAGACTTTACGGCAAAGATTGTTTATCCGGATCTTTTGCTCTGAATTAAGTTTGCCTTCTGCCGAGATAGCGCAGACTTCCGATAGACACTGTTCGATGGAAGTCATCCAACCGGAGATCTCTGAAGTCGATACTATTTCAACCCCATCATCTGCTTGGTTCGTCACCGGGGGTGGACGCTTGGGCGTGGGCGGAGGGCTACGTTGGGTTATGCTGCTCCGGTTGAAGGGGCTGCTTCCGTCCATCATATTTTATTTTTAATTCAATCACTAAACATTATAGTTTCTCTTATTAGTAATCAATACAAGAACTCGTACACAACAGATTTACTGCTTACTCGATATATAGGTCGAGAATTTTGCGAGTGATTATTATTCTTTAATCTGTCTCATTGAAAACTATATTGTAGAATTAGTAGATTCTTATAAAAAGTACGTATACAAGTGAAAAAAAGTGGACAAGTCCGAGTCGGACTCGATAATGTAAGGTTCCGTAGTAGCAAATAATATTTGACTGTATGTTTGTGTTGTAACTTTGAATTAGTGTTTTTGATTGTTGTAAAATAAATGTCATCATTGTCTTCATTATTTTTGTTTTTTATGCATTGTTCTAATTCCATTTCAAAAACAGTGGGGGATGATGTCTTTTTACTTGCTGGTCATGGTGCGTTTTGCAGGAGCGGTTTTCAAGCAGCGCACGCAACGCGCTCGCTTAAATTTGTTTTGCTTATTATTAGACCGGTCCCCTTCGCCGCCTTTTGCTCGGGAAAGTGGTCTCGAGGCCTGTCGAGCCGAAGACAGTGGTTGAGGACGATAGCCTTGTTAACACGCTGGATGGCGCAACATAACGCTCGCATATTTCTGCAGCCAGTGCGTACCGAAATTGACGGTGCGTCATTTTTTTGTTTTGCTTAATGTTGGAGTAAATTATATAGGAATTTAAAATAGAAATGTTCAGGAGACGCCTGAACACTTCAGGTATCATTTTATGTCCCGCTTGCGTTCGAGCAGATACATTGATAGATTCTGTTCTTTTAGGTCAACGTCTCCCATAAATTTGTTGTATTCCTCCACCACCTTTGGTTTGAGGCACGGACGACCGGCGCGGTGGCCTGCAACCAGTTCGTCGTCGTGACAAGTAGACGCTGTGGTTACCAATTTGACGTCTTTCCATGCCGTAACCGAAATGTCACCACAGTGTCTACTTACCGCGTGTCTTCGAGTCAAGCGCCGTTCGTCCAAACCCTTTACATCAGTCGGCGTATTTAGCCATTCTGCGGTTGAGCGTGCCTACCACATCGGTGCGACGCGATTTTAAGTACCGACACAATTCGACAGAGTTGTAAAAGTTGTCCATATACAATGTATAACCTTTGTCGAAGAACTTAGTAAAAAGTTGTAGCACAGTCTTAGCTGTGCTACTTGAAAATCCGTGTAGTGATTCAGAAGACGTCGACCCTTTCCCACAGTAAATAAACATATTTAAAACGTAACCACTACGCCTTCGCAAAGTTCATAGCTTTTTATGCCGAATCGTGCTGCTTTGGTCCGGCACTGTATCCAGCTAAGACGACCTTTCCAAAGCAACAACGATTCGTAATAGAACGCTCTCTGCGAGGGCTGTAAGCGGTTTGGAATTTGTTAATCAAATATTCAATTAGTGGTTGAATTTTTGCAATGTTGCGATAGTCATCGTGCTCGGGTATGCGATAATTATCAGCAAAGTGCAAAAATTTTATCAGCATCAGGTATTTGCACTTGACATTATGGCCCGGAATCCTGGCATTCCCAGGATTCCGGTGCTCCAAAATTCGTCAATCCGACCCATGGCAGTCATTCCCATTAAAATAATTACGCCTAGCAGACGATAGATCTCTGCAACGGATGTCTCCACCCAGTCGTCCAACCTCGACCGAGGCGGGATGCCCCTTGCAGACTCAGAAGCCTGAACTATCGTTTGCCAGGCGTAATTATTTGTCTCTTCCACGATCATTTCAAGAAGAGTTTGATCCCAAAATTGACTGAATATCTCCAGTGGAGTTGTTCCAGCAATTTGAGGACCAACCTCTTCTTGAAATGCTTCGCGTCTCCCAAAGAACGCGGAATAATCCGTAGACTGCCGCCATCTTCTTTCGCCGCCGATCGGACCTTCTTCACCCTCCAAAATCCCAAGCAGTTGGTCCGCAGTGAGGTTCTCTTCCTCGTCGACCTCACTCCCGGAATCCACTGCCAACGCTTCAGCCAATGGTGCGTCGAAGAATGTATCATCTTCAACCTAACAAAAAACATGCAATCCACCAAATGCAGAAACACACCACATGCGAATCAAGTTTCAGTAAATCAAACCGGGAGTAGAAGTAAATGTACTCTCTCTACGACGAGTTTCATTTTTTGCCGATTTTGTTTTGAATTGAAATAAAAAATTGGTAATTGAAATTTTATTTTATTACTTATTTATATTTACAAATTTGCGTACAACACATTTTTTTTTGCTGAGATATAGCTGTTTTTTTGTTTATAAAGACTTTGGTCACTGAATTTGTCTTTAGGGTTATGTAACTAAAGAAATAAAACCACCTAAACCGCAAAGAAATGACAATTTTTTTCTTTTATTTTTATACATATAAAATTACTATAGACGAAAATGGGTATATATGCAACCATATAGACCCTTTTACTTTCAGTTTCTGCAAACAATTATATTTTAGATATGGTTGTGTATTTAAAAGAATACTTACCTTTTTAAATAATTTACTACATCCTAATTAGTATGTACTAAATTTATATAAAAATATCTGTATTCTTCTTTTAAATACTCAACCATATCCATTAGATCTTTTTATTTCTCTTTTTTAATTGGAATTGAATGCTCATATAAGACAAGTATATTTTGTGGTCTATGACATACAGGGTTTCGAATTGAAGTTTTATAAAATCTGTATGAGATCCATGGTTGCATTTCATTATGTCATTTGCGAACTTGAATCATATTAGGTTCATCCACACTGAATTTTAACCATTTAACTTCGGTGACTTTAAGGTTTGGATCTCGCTTTATACTTTTATCCAAAATGGAAAAATCTTTAAAATCCTCCCTCTGCATTTCAATTACATTAAAAGGTTTATGCAAGCGTGCTTCTGCAATAACATATTTCCACTGAGAAGGCACATATACCTGGCATACTTTTTTACGCCTCTCAATGAGAGCAAAATCTCTGTCGCACGGTAGGAAACTATGTCCTAAACACAGAAATTTCTGTTCTACTGCAGTAAAACAGTCCAAGCGCATCACATAATTAAGAACACTTAACATTCGCCAGTTGTTCTGCCCAACACAGCGATCACTCCAAATAACCAGTTTCCGTTCCTGATTTTGCAGTGGGGTGAAATGACTTAGAACTTACTTTAGAAAGTATGATGCTATTTCTGCTGAGCCTCTTTAGCAACTGTTTCATTCCAAAGAAACATACTAACATCATTGTTGCCCATGTTATGTACTGCAAAGTTGTAATTGGATAGCTGTCTTTGGTAGAAAATATTGGAGTGATGTAGTGTTGGGCACAACACTACATTAGCAACAACTTGTTGTAAATCAACAGCTAAAACAATGTAACTTTCGTCAGATTTAGCTTTCTCAACATCAGCATCCCTAGTAAATTTCGCTCTTTCTTTCATCCGTATCTGCACCCAATATTTTGTTATAGAATTTGTCACACTCCTTACATGTGTCCGAACGTGGAAAACTAAATCTGACAGAATTCCTTGAAAATTTTTCGATACAGGTATTTCTTGACATTGAGTTCAGAGAAACATTCTTGACAATGTCAGATTTGGCGACAAATATATTTTCTTGCTGGTATTTCTGGCATAGTGGCTTTCTTGCGCTGGAAAGGATTTTATGTGACTTCGTACCTTTTCTTTAATTTCGTATGATATTCGAGATGGCTTGTTAGAATGTCTGCCACGACCATCAATGGGATGAAAGTTTCCATCCTTTACTTTTGATTGCAAGACTTGAATCCTTTTATGTGATACTGAAAAAATTACAGTGAATGTTTTCTTGCATACTTTTTGGTTAACAGTATATATGACATAATCAAACGTAGTTTGTTTTCTTGAAGCTCCTGAGCATTTACTTTGCATTTCATGCAACACTTCTGCTCTTTTTTCCATCTTTATATTCTCATCAAACTCAGTTAGCGACAGTGCACGCCATTGATCGTCAAGAATTTGTAGTTTGCATATATCTTGTATATCAATCACTCTAGGAAAGTTTGAAGCGATAGACAGAATGCTTTGATTTTGTTCTCTCACAGAATGACTCAAAGCATTTTTAGGGCTTAATAAAGCATTTTTAATAAGCGCCTTGTTGTTAAAAATCCCATCTTTTTTTTATTTGTAAGGCAGACTCAACAAGAAAATCTTTGCACCTAATTCAAAAATTCTTTCCGCCTATTCGTGTCCGCCTTAATTCCAGGACTGTTGATTTTTGCTGCCACGCCGATTCCAAGGTAGAGAAGCTCGATTTGCAAGTGTTTTGTTTTGTCACCTGGATTGATATCAGCTATGTTAGTTTGGTTAACATGCCCCCGCTCCATAATGTTAGAATAATATTAATTGTATGCCTGTTAGAGCATTAAAATACTTATAAACACTTGTTGTTATTTATTTCTACATGAAACCATTTTACACTATTATTACTCTTTTTACATAAGAAAAACACAAGAAGCTCGTTTACATTTTTTTTTTCGACAGAAGGAATGAGAGAGTCAGAGACAACAACGAATATTGTACTGTCGAACATAGACAATATACAATAAGTTTTTCATAGGGATACAACTAATATTATTCTAACACCTCCCCTCGATTGATAGTTTTAAATACAATTTTACTCAAAACATGAAATCGTTAAACACAAACTTAGCAACTTACTTTTACACAATAGCAAACATAAAATAATAAATATGGGTAATTAAAACAATGTTAAGATAATTTCTCAAAGTTACAACTTTATCCTGAGATAAGGATTTTGTCATAATATCAGACATGTTACATTCATTAGCTACATACTCTACATGAATTTCCTTCTTAATTACCAAGTCTTTAAGGAAATGATTTTTGATATCTATATGCTTAGTTCGCTTACTGTTTTCAAAAGATTTAGATATCTGTATAGCACCTCTATTGTCCATATATAACACACACTTCACATTATCATTTAGTCCATTAAAATCACAATAAAGTCCTTTTATATATAACAAATCACATGCACTGGCTGCGCCAGCAATATACTCCGCTTCCACAGTAGACAATGCTACACTATTTTGCTTTCTTGAAAACCATGCAACTACATTGTTACAATATAAAGTTATGGAACCTGACATACTTTTTCTGTCAGTAGTATCTCCTGCCCAGTCAGCATCTGAGTAGGTATGCAGGCAAGTACCAACTTCATTTTTCTTGTACAGCAGTCCTAAGTCGGCTGTTTGTTTCAAATATCTTAAGACTCGCTTACCCTGTGTCCATAAGCTCATTGTAGGTCTGTCCAGATATTGACTCAAATAAGATGTAGCGTAACAAATGTCTGGTCTTGATACTGTTGCCACAAACATCAAGCTTCCGATTAATTGCCTGTAAGGTATATCTGAAACTAAAGGTTCATTAGGGTCTAGTTGAAAACCTTTCACTATGGGTGTTGTTACTCCTTTGCAATCCTTCATACCAAATTTTTCTAACATTTTTTCTATCTGTTTTTTTTGTGTAATTTTAATGTCATCTCCTGACTGTTCTATTTCCATACCTAAAAATGTTTTAGGAAATCCAAAATCTTTCACTTCAAATTCCTCTTTCAGTCCTTGAACTATTCCTTCTATATTTTCTTCTAATCCGGTTAATAAAATATCATCCACATAGATTAACAATAAGACTGTCTTTTCTCTTGAATAGTATAAACAGAAATCATGTTTAGATCGGGTAAATTTTATTATATCCATGTACTCATTGAACCTTTGGTTCCACACTTTGGGGCTCTCTTTTAATCCATATAATCCTCTGTTTAACTTGAGTACTTTATTATGCTGAACTTAAATCCTTCTGGTGGTTTTAAATATATCTCTGATTCCAATCTTCCATTTAAAAACGCTGTAGGAACATCCAATTGCCTTATTGGCCAGGTTTTCTGTACAGCTACGCACAGTATATTAAGCTACGCACAGTAGACATTCGTGCCAAGGGGCATAGTTTTTACCAAAATCTTCATTTTATTTTATTTGGTAACCACGAGCAACCAATCTAGCCTTCTTTTGGCCGTTTTCCTTCATTTTAAAAATCCATTTGGCATCTATTATCTTTCCATGTTCTGGTAAATCACTTTCTGTAAATGTTTCCATCTTTTTCAGTGCTCCTATCTCATTATCTATTGCCTCTTTCCATCCTGATTCATTAGCTTCATTATAATTATTTGGTTCTTCATCTATGTTAATTAAACAATATGCTTGATATACTTCATAATCATTAAGAGAATGTGGCATATTAATTGATCTACCAGATCTAGTTTTCTTGTTAATATCTTCCTGACCTTCTTCATTACTATTACTTGTTTCTTCTTCATTATCAGACGGAGTATTACTCACAACTGGTATATCCATATTTTCATCATTTTGTATATTACAGTCTTCTTTTCTTTTATCATTTTCATTAATATATTTTTCACTTATCTGGTAATAATTTTCATTTTCGTGGTGCTTTTGATTAATTTTATACTTTATATCAGTTTCATCAAAATAAACATCTCTGGAAAATATAATCTTATCTGTTTTTGGATCCCATATTTTGTACCCAGTTCTTTCATAACCTATTCTACCTGAAATAGCTTTTTCTGATAACTTATTATCTCTAGGTACTTTCACTACCCATGCCTTGCACCCAAATACTCTTAATTTATTTAAATCATTATCATGTTATACATGTTTTAATAGTGGAAAACCCCTACCTAAAATAACCTACCCTACCCTACCTCAATCTAGCCTGCCTAGCGGCAACTAGGCAGCATTGTCAAAGGCGCTGCTGCTGTGACCCGCGTTATATGTGTTCCCGTGGGAAAAGTAGCCCGTGTTCCAAAATTCAGGCAATTCGGTCCAGTAGTTTTTGAGTTATGAAGTAACAAACAGACAGACAAACTTTCACATTTATAATATTAGTAGGATAAAAAAATAAAATAAATATTAAAAAGATAGTTTCTCACCTCTGAACTTATCGTTGTTGTTGGTTTGTATACACCATGCAGAAACTTGGCCATTTGTTCGTAAAATGGCCAATTAAGTTTAAACACTTCATTCGTATCACTCCCGCTTGTTGAACTTAACTTCACTTTCGCATTTTATTTTCTGTAAGTGGCCATTAAATTATCCTTCTATTTCTTTAATTCTTCCAATGATATACGTCCCTCACAGAACTTAGTTTTTATTCTTGTCCAAGCATCGTGCACATTGTTGCGATTTTTGTGACCTGGATCTTTTGGGTTCCATATCGCTGGTTCCTCTTCATACAGTTCAATGAAGAGTTGAACATTTTGCTCCTCTCCATCTCGTACAAACCCAATTCTTCAAATTAAAAACGTCGCTAAAAAACAAAATGGGTCTTCCTTCGTCGCGCGCTCTGGACCATCTGTTTAGACGGCGCGTATTAACACAAGCCGAGCCGAAGATGGCGCGCGCGCCTTTGATCCGTGTCGAAAAAACCGACAAGTGATGGATCGTGCGAACTTTGCCGAGCCGCGCCGAGCCAGCTGTATAAACAGCGCGTGGCGCGGCGGACCCCGAGCCGAACCTGGCGCGGCTCGTGCTATCACGCGCCGTTTAAAATTTATAATGGTTTATGTATAATATAACTTAATCTTCCTCGCGGCCGTTTGAGTGTTATTTTAAATCACCACCTAACATTGCACAAGTATGTAATATTACGATGTATTATTGTAATTATGCTTCTTTAAATAACTATCAAAAAAAGAATGCATTAAGCATTCTTTTTTTGATGCTTTCAATATTCCGTAAAATCTGAATTTCACTTAAGTTGTCCTGTAACTCATCCAGCTGTTTTTTATAGTACTTGTCAAATAAAATGTCACGCCGTTTTTTGGTAGCACCACTGAACAAAGAATTTTTAATTCTGGTGTCCTGATATTTTGCTTCTTTCTTCAACTTGTATAAAAATCGAATCAAAGTTGGTTTGTGTGGCATACGCGCGTTTAATCTTCTGTGCCAACCTTCTATAGCATTATTTGTGCGATGTTTATCTTGTGAGCTACTAATAAAATCTGCACACAAAGACATCTACTGTTTAGTTCTGAAATTTTGTAAATTTATGCTCCTGCGTTTGTGGGAAAAGTGCTTGCAAAGATGACCATGCATTAGGGATTCTTTCTTTAGAAACTAACTAGCAAACTCGGCGAACTCCGTTTCGCCACCAGATGGCGCTGTATGTGAAAAAAGATTTTCCCGCTTTTCTTTTCAAATTTTTCCAGAATTTTTTTGCTATAAACCTCACGGAGCCCGAGACCTTTCCAACGAATGCAAAACCGTGGAAATCGGTTCGTGCGTTCTGGAGTTATAGCGTCAGGAAGGAAAACCCGACTTATTTTTATATAGTAGATGATAAATTAGCACACATCCGTATCAATCCCCTTTCCTCTCTTGTGGTAGTTATATTTAACTTTTTGGCCTCCTTCCACACTGCCCTGTTAAAATGGTAGTAACAACCTCTGATCTCTGCGGACGGAAAAACGATTTTTATGGCATTGATAATACCAAGTTCAATGTCGCACTTGATTATATGAATTTTCAAATTTAATCTAGCTATCAGCAACGTAAACATTCTGGTATATATTACGTTTCTTGAGACTTGTTTAAGCACATATATAACCGGCACCACATTCGTTGATTTGTTGTCTGTGCTAACATCTACGTGAATGGTGAAAAGCTGGTAAAACGGTTTGGAGGTCGTTTAAAAGTCCCATCGCAGTAGAAAACTGTATTTTTATTTTCATCATCAAGAAATTTAGTACTAATTGTTGTTGAAAAAGCAACAATTTTCTCATCTTTGCCGTCTTCAGTGACAAGAAAACTACTTGACAATAGTTCTGGAATTTTTACATCTGCCAATCTATTAAATTCTATATTAGTTTGTTTTAAAACTTTGTGCCTTGCTCTATATAGAGAACTTTTTTTTCCTCAAAAGAAGCCATTACTGTCTGGCTTGAACCTTGAACTTCGGAAAGACAATTTTAAA
The DNA here is from genome assembly GCA_937001555.2 of Hypsopygia costalis. Lineage (NCBI taxonomy): Eukaryota > Metazoa > Arthropoda > Insecta > Lepidoptera > Pyralidae > Hypsopygia > Hypsopygia costalis. The sequence continues at coordinate 6,454,412 of OW443344.2, read as the reverse complement.
AAACTTTCTTTGTGCTTTTTTAGTTTTTTTTAAACTATATTTATTTTAACATACCTTTGTACACATGACACCATAGAAAAAAGTCACATTTCGACATTCAAAGCCTGAATTTGCATTTCACTTTTTATGACGATAAAGACTCCAGTTTGTCCAAAAGGATAGATATCGAGACGGTGTCGAACGCCTTCGCAAGGTCCAGGAAGATAGACAGACATTTGTTCACACTGTCCAAGGTCCCGACTACATGGTCGGTTAGTTCATGGACAGCATCAGCTGCCGAACGGCGAGTTCTAAATCCATACTGACCGTCGGACAGTATAGATTTATCCTCGAGATACCGAACCAGTCTTCTGTTTAAAAGACGTTCCAGGATCTTGGACAGGGAGGGAAGGACAGATATGGGGCGGTAGTCGTTCGCACAGCCTCGATCCCTAGCCTTGAATACTAGGTGCACGAGAGCCTTTTTGAAGGAAGAAGAAAAGCAACCAGTAGACATGCTCAAATTACAGACAAGTGTAATGGGACCACTCAGTGTCTTAGAATTGCGTTTAAGGAGGGAGGAGGAGATATTGTCCCATCCCACAGTACAGTCGTCTTTTAATGAGTCAATTATTGGTTGTACTTCGTCGACGGAAGTCGGACGGAGGACAAAGGAATAGGAGACAGCATTGGGAGAAGATAATTTATTATTAGTAGTTGTTGTAGTTGTAGTGGAGGAGGTATTATTAGAACGCAGGACTGCTGCATAAGATTTCCCTATAGAAGCGAAAAACGAGTTCACATGCTCGACCGACAACTGGGGCGTGTTTTGCAGAGAAGATCTTTATTTGTATTTTTGTGTAGATTACCTAAGTCCTTAATAGCACCCCACAGCTTTTTAGAGTTGTTACCAGCCTGAGTAATCAAATTTGTGCTATATTGTTTATTGATCTTTTTTAATAGTGAATTACAAAAATTTCTATATCTAAAATAGGTTGTGCGAAGAGGATCATTATTGGGATTGGTTTTAGATTTTTTGTGCATTTTGTCTCTGTTGTGGATACACCTTAAGAGATCAGGGGTGATCCATGGACTGGTGATTTTGCAACGACGAAAAAATGTTGACTGCGTGGAATGAAAGCGATCACTGTTTGTAGGATATCAATTAGAATATCAGTGGCAGATTCAGCATCGGTAGAGGAGAGTACGTTTGAAAAGTCAGTACTGTTTAGTGTATGAGAAAGACCTTCATAATCAATTTTTGTTATAGTACGCGGAGGAGAGACAGGTTTTTTTCATATCTAGGGAGAGAAGAATTGCATTGTGATCAGTAACACTAGAAGAGAGGACAAAAGTTTGAGCAGAGTGTTGGGACTTCAGTAAGACGTGATCGAGACAGGTGGAATTACGAGTGGGAAGAGAGTGGGCGGGGAGAAGGCCATGAAATGCAGTAATGTTTAAGTAGTCTTCCGCCGCTAGGTCTGTATTATCTGGGGAAATGTCAATATTAATATCATTATTATTAATTATTATTATTAATTATTATAATTATGATGAGTAGCAAGTAGCAAGTTGAGGGAAGTGGTATGATTTGTATAGTTACGATAGGCACAAGGACGATAAACAGCAAGTATGGCAGTATCTCTATTAATTTTAATCAAACGGCAGCTAGCGTCAGAGATGTTAGGTTCAGACACCGATACTCCGGTGAGAGATTTATGGTAATAAACAACTACACCGTCATTTTGGTTAGAGGGGTTAGAGGATGACGAAATGGAATAATCAGGTAATGGCGGGATTAGTGGGTTGCGCTGCAGCCAACACTCTGAACACTCTGTGAGTATTATAATATCAGGTATTACTTTTAGTTCGCTGAGGAGTATATAAAAGTTATTAAAATTCGCGGACAGGCTCCGTATGTTTTGTGTGAGAACAGTAACATATTTTTTATGCATTGGGAGATAGCCGAGTACAGCGCGCGTATCGCAATATTGAGAGGTTGAGCTCGACACGCTGTAAATGTTATTGAGTAATAAAGTATTGTTACAATTGAATTTTAAGTTGTATAAAACGAGTGTCAATAATAAGTGCAGTTACAAAATATAATATATTGCGTGTGCAGATACATTGGGGTATGGGAGACCTGGATAATGGTGCCAATAAAAGGGGGATTAGGGAATGGGAAGAGGAATATACGGGAGATGGGTAGGAGGAGATATCTATGAACGAAAAAGCATAGCCTTGGGTAAACATATTTGAAAGTTGTTTCATGTATTGTAATATAAATATATATAATAGCAAAGGTGACGGGCCTGACGGGTCAGATGTTCCGCGATATAAATAGTCTGTTGGGAGCTGCCGCCAGACAGCCCCGGTGCACTGGATGAGAATTTGTTGCTATTGAGCTTGTTGTAGTCTCGGTAGGCCCTTAGCACTTTATTTTTCAGAATGACCGAGTTAAGAGTAACCACTATTGTCTTAAAGTTGGTCTTCGACGGGACACACCGTAAATCATAGATATCTGAATTAGCAGCGTCAACCGCGAGCTCCTTGAGGACTAAAGAAGTCGCATGTAATAACTCGTCTAGTGTAGAGTTTATTAATGGGAAGTTCCTAATTTCCAGAGTGCTGGAATGAGAACAGCGATTTAATTCCTCCAATTCGGCGTCCGTCTCATACTCATACTCGTTCCATACAGACCTTACTGTTCGACTGTAAATTATTTAGTTCAACCGACAGCTCATCGTACTTCTCAGAGAGAAAGATAACTGATCTTTCAATCTCTGTGCTGGAGGCAATAATGTCCGAGTTTTGCTTCATTATGTCTTGCAAGGATGCTTGAATGCTAGACAACTTGGAATCAGTATCATTTCTCCATTCCGTTAGAAAATTGATAAAAGTGTCGATCCTTAAATCTATCGAAGTCTCATTCGTACCACCACCGCATTCACATCGCCGTCGCTTATTATTTCGGTGAACAATATTTAAGTCGATTTCCGTAGGGCTATTACGGTCTGTACTTGTAGATAGATTAGGAAATGATGTATATGTGTCATCATATTGCCGCGGGAAAGAAATTTCTTTAATGCGCGTAGGCCTATTTGTTCCGTCGGCAAGCTACACGTAATACTGGAGGCGCCTCACGCCCCAGTATTACGTGTACTACTAGTGTGTATTAGACAGCCTTAGCAAATCACACTAGTATTATAAAGGCGAAAGTTTGTGAGTGAGTGTGTGTGTATGTATGTTTGTTGCTTCTTCGCGTCTAAACGGCTGAAGAGATTTTAATAAAATTTGGTATGTAGTTAGCTGACACCCTGGACTAACACATAGGCTACGTTTTACTACGGGAAAATGTCTTATTTCCATGGGAAATCACAGTAAAGTTTGTATAGGGAAACAAGATTAGTTGGACTATTTTATTCGAAACTTTACACGAGTACTTCTTAAGATAAATGAGTCAACACGTGTTTCAGGATTTTTTTTAATTCAACCCCTAAAGGCGTAAAATGGGAAGAAAAAGTCTAAAAATTACATGCGTATTGTTTTTATGGTTTAGCGGGTCGCTCATTATGAAAACAACAACTATTTCATGATCTAACACAGTGTACGTGTAACGACGTGACATAAAATCCCCCTGTGGGGGTGCGATGAGGTTGAAATGTCTTATTATCAATATGGGTGTTGACTTTATGGTTTTCTGGGACGCCAATTACGAAAATAGCAATAAATAAATAAATATTTCTTGACAATTTACACAGCGCCATCTAGTCCCAAATTAAGCGAAAAGCTTGTGTTATAGGTACTAGACAACTGATAAATGTAGGCACATAAATACATTTTTTTTGTGTAAATACATACTTATAATACATAGAAAACGCCCAGACGAAGACAAACAGACATGTTCATGCACACAAATGTTTGTCTCATGCAGGAATCGAACCCGCGACCTCGGAGTCAAAGTGGCCATTGCTAACCATTCGACCACCGTGGTCGTCAAAATTGCATTTAAAAAGCATTGATTTGAAAGTATAACATAGTGGACACGAAATTACGTAAAGGATTGTTAAAATTTTACCCCTAACAGAATGTAATGGTGGCCCAAAGTTTGTATGGGGAAACGAGATTGTTGGCCTATTTTATTCTCAACTTTACACGAGTACTTGTATAGATAACGTATTTCGAGATTTTTCAATAACCCCTTGTTGGATTTAAAATCGACTCAAGAAACTAATCGATTGTTAGTTAGGGCGTAATCGAGCTTGTTGATTGGCAACACTCGTTTCGCCGGTGCGCGCCTGCAGGTGGCGCGCGCGAGCAGTCTCTCATAGTCTCTCGTAGCCGCTGTACAGACTCGGGGCTGACTAGAAAATAATAACCTACAACGTGGCGGCGCGCGGCGAGCGAGTGCTCTCGGCAAAAATGCTGTTGTCTTCTATGTCTTGGAACCGAGTTGTTAGTCCATCGAGTAAAACCGGAGTCATTTGTTTGACTGGCTGTGGAAGAGAGTCCTTTAATAAAAACTGAGAGCACTGTTTCTTTAAAGCATTAGAAATTAAAATTATCTGGGACACTGTCACTTTTCGTTCCGAACTCATTTCTTCTGTTACATCCTTGAACAACGATAGTAACTCGCTCGCAGTTGATAATATGTCCAAGTCGTCAGCATTTATATTATCAATTTCCTGATATTCTGTAGCAATAAGGGACATCAGACTTCGTTTGGTGTTAATAACACTTTGCAACATGATGAATGCGGAATTCCAGCGTGTTACCACGTCCTGCTTTAATTTTAATTCTTTTTCGTCTAATTGTGTCTGCATTTCCTTGAGTCGTTGTGTAGCTAGCGGACTTCTTTTAAAATGCTGAACTATGGCTTTTATTTTTGACTGTGTAGATTTTATTTCAATTAGGGCCGATTGAGCAATAAGGTTCAACGTATGTGCAAAGCATGGTATTTGTTTCCACTTCAATAATTTTATTGCTGCTTTAATGTTGCTAGCATTATCGCTGGTTATAGCAACAACTTTTTTGTGATATTCCAATCATCACACATTCGTTTTATCTCATTTCTCAAATTTTCAGCTGTATGACGATCAGAATACTGATGACATTCTAACATGCAAGACTGTAGTTCCGTATTTTTGTTTACAAAGTGAACAGTAAGTGACAAGTTCTCGTTTGGCTTAGATGACCACCCATCTGTTGTTAACGCAACGTAGTCTGCTTCTTCCAGCAGTGTTTGAATTCTTTGTTTTTCAACATTATAATAGTTTGGTAAAAGAGCATTGGATATTGTTTTACGACAAGGTAAACTGTAATTAGGGTTCAGTTCTTTCAGAAATTTTCGAAAAGATTCACTTTCAACTATTCGAAATGGCAAATAATTTTTGGCTATAGTTTCTACCAAATACCTGTTCACTTGCTCAGTTTTTTTTAGCAGAGAGAGGCCTAAAATAGTGCGTCAATTTTGAGTTTGTAAACGTATTGGTTTTAGTTATTGGATTATCAGAATTACGTGTAGTAGTTCCAACAGATGAAGGTACAGCAGAATCAGTATTATGTTCCTCAATAAGGATTTCAGAAGTTGATGCGATAACACCGATTGGAGTATTATTGCATGTTGTTTCTTTGTGGATTTGAATCTAAAACACCAGGATGTTGAGTTCTAGTATGACGAATGAAATTGTATGGCCCACCACCTTTATAAGACATAATTTTAGAGCAAAAGTTACATTTGGCCTGATTATTTTTTAAATCCGTAAAATATTGCCAAGCCTTCGAAGTCCTCCTATCAGCAGAATCAGCCATGCTGTTAGAAAAATAAAAAAGAACAAGCATATTACATGTGCATGCATAACATACCAAACACCAAAAACATTCTCTAACATTATCTATAAAATAGGCAAAAAAAATATTGTCTGTTATATGGGAGTCCCTCTTAAATATTTGTTTTATTTTAATTTAATTATTTATGTCTAAAAGTGAATATATAACTAAATATTGTGTGAATATTTCAAGCGTCTACCTGTTGCTGTTATCAAAATCAAGCAAAAACGAGTTTTTTAGTATTTGTTATTAATGTTAATAAAGCGGCAACAAAAATACATAATCTGTAATAATTTCAACTGTCTAACTATCACGGTTCATGAGATACAGTCTAGTGACAGATGGACGGACGGACGGACGGACAGCGGAGTCTCAGTAATAGGGTTCGTTTTACCCTTTGGGTACGGAACCCTAAAACGGTTACAAAAACAAAGATTAAAGTATTTTCTTCGATACTGTCACATGTTTTGTCTATAAGCTCTTGAAAATTAGATTTTATGGAAATTTTATTTCAGACAGACACGAAGCTCACTTTTACAGTGCCAACACTGCCAACAGCTGGGTAGTTTACCCTAACATCACTAAATTTACTAAGACTCATTGTTATTGGGATTTTATAATAAAATTAAACAAGAATAACACGAAACATTAATGGTTATTAAATTATTATATTATTTAGAAAAAATGTGAGACACATTATTTTTTTTTTCAATGTGCTATGATACTATGATGTCGTATGTATGTTTTAATAATTCAAACAACAAACCAAACGAAAACCTAACCTAACGTGCTCAAACAACCATAATATATGTGTAATGTAGCTATTGTATGTCTATAGAAAACATAGCATTCTTAACTTGAAAATTAACATACCTTTAAATTTGCCGGTTCACTAACACAACGCTAAATTCCAAAACAAAAATTCATCCACTGTAATCTGGCAAGGAAACGCATGACAGTTATTCGTTTGTTTAATGAACCGACTCGAGAACGAAACCGTCAGACAAATTCAAATTTCACTAACAATTACAACAGTACACTTCATTCAGTCGTCTCCCACTCTCCGGCACACATACGGTCACGGTCAATTGCACTATCCCGCTCACACGACCCACTCTGTACTAAAGAGTAAAGCGGAAGGTGACAACACTGACGAGTCGCGCTCGCGACCGACCGATAAGTGCGACAAAACAAAAGACATAATCGTGTTGCGTGCATTCATTCAATTTCATTCGCTTACCCCGCGTAGTGTTACAGTGATGCGGTACAAACTATTATTTTGAGGTGTTGCGACAATTAATCATTTTGTATGGGACATTTGAAGTGCCTCTTGTATGTCCCACCCAACACTACAATGTAGCTATCACGCTTACTCACGTGGGGCTGCACGCTGTCTCGCTCTAATCTGGTGCGTAGATGTCTTGTAGTGAAATGATCGCCTGGTACTTTCAACACTATTTATTCGAAGTAATAATTATGAATTTTTGGAAATTATTTAATTAAATTAAAATAAAGACTCAGTGCAAAATACGTCCGAACGTCGTAGCGCCGGCTAGCGGTGACACACTCTAAGTTTGCATTGGCCGTCAGTCCATAACCGTAGAGGGAACTGTGAATCTATGATCTATTGCGATTAACTGACAGGCTGATATCTGCAGGCGGACTGTTAATGTTTGGGGCCCTTAAGGCTCGGGATTTTGCCTTGCTGACCTAATTATGCTCACATAGTCGGCAGGGACAAAAAGATCTTGTTTTCGGCCACGCAATTTCTTTTCTATTGCACTATGACTTGAATCAACTTCCATTTGCGTATGGCCGACTTCGAGATATTTTTGTTCAATTATAATATTATTTTCGAACGCCAAGTCAAGCGAAGTATTAGTCAAAGTTAAACATCGGGTTTGATAACCACACGCATTGCTCCAAAGTATGATTTTAGTTGGTTTAAACTTGTCAATATCATGATTAAGGTGTTTAGACAAATTTGTAGCAAATACATCACTTTCTAAGCTACCATTTCCTTCATGCCAAATATACCATGCAGCTTCTTTATTTTTCATATTATGAATGGTGTAATTAATAATAATAAAAACTTTGTCTTATAGTAAGACAAAGTTAAAAGTACACAATTACACCATTCATAATATGTCTCCCAAGATCGCAACCTCTAGAAGTCATTAAATATTGTTTCACGTTGAAGCTCCGTTATATCATCATAAGTGAAACACTGCTTAGGTCTACGTTGTTTATGTATGCGAATATGCCCTCTACAACGTTGTCCTAAGCTCTTTTCTGGTTTACAAGCTTTTCGTACATACCTTTCGTCTTTTTTTGAAACCTGTGTATGCTTCTCATTTTAATCTTGCTTCTGCATTTTTCTGCCATTTCCATTGTGATCGATCGACTTGCCCTCTGCTGCGACGTTTTTTTGCTCGAGCATCACCATTTTGTGCCACAGTGAACAATTCGGTAGCAGGATCTAGTATTTCCTCACCGGACATATTATCTAGATCTTCACAAAATGTTATGTCGCTATATTCACTGGGAACATAATCAGACTCTGATTTAGAAAAATCTAAAGAACAATTTATTGAGATATTTACAAAAATATGGGTCTGGATCCTTTTCGACAAAATATATTTTTCATGGCAGTACCTTCGATTTAATTCAGCAATAACGATCCATTTATAAGACTGAAAAGAAATAATCATTTTTATGTAAATAAAACTACCAATTTAGTAATAATTTTACTTAATTGTAATAGAACTTAATATGGTAAAGTGGTTTACTCAATCATCAACATCAGCCTCGGCATCAGCATAATCTCCAATAATGGGAAAGTTAATTTGCTCTCCATATCCCTCGATATGTTCTTCTACGCTGGGGTTCCCTTTAAGGTTCATATAAAATTCAAGACAATCTTTAGGTATTAAGGCACTCGCACGCATTGATGCTAAATCATCTAATTTGGCTTGGGGCATCTCTTTTCCATTTCGCCACAGCATCGTCAAATCCGTTTCGGACAAATCTAGAGATTTCCCATTAACCTTTTTTTCAATATTAAGTTCTTGAAATTCTTGCTCTTTACACGTTTTCATGTATGTGCTATATTTATCTTATTTTTTTAAAAGGATTCTTTTGTGTTCAACCAACTCGCTTTTTCTTTATTCACATATATTTTTCTATTTATATTTTTTTTTCTCCAACTTTGCATGCAATTTTCTCCAACTAATTGGTCACGGAAGCACGCAAAGCAGTATAGATCAAATTGCCTGTAAATTTGACTTCCGCAAAATAACACCTGAATCAATTAACTAGCATTTATGAGCAGTGCTCATAAAATCCTTCGGCGCATTTCTTACAACAATCAACGGATTTTTTTTTACTGTTTTGAATTACATTTATATAATCACTAGCTGTTCCGGCGAACTTCGTACCGCCTAACAATCAATTAATGTCGTGGTACATATTAGTTGAACTAAATTTATGATTATATAATTAATACAATGAATAATAGAAAATAATAGCGATGGCGTCAAATCAAAAAATAAAAAGTGTTAAAAAGTTATTACGTAATTGACTATGTATAATAGCTGTGCTTCATACGAACCCAAAGATACGAAGTTTTGAAATTCTTTTTGTCTTTAATCTACAGAAACTAGCTGATGACACTGTTTATGACAGGAACATATAAAATCTTCAAATTGTTTTGGTTCGACTCGTTTTTTATTCGTATGGTATGTTAAATTGGCATATTTTATATTCTTTTTTTGTGCAATTGTGTGCTTTGGATTTTTACGCTTGCGTCCTCTCTTTGCTCGATCTTAATAAACTACACTTTATCGTTGTTACTAGTTGACTCAGACTCTATATTATTACTGTCTGTTATAACTACACTCTCATTGATCATTGATTCATCCAGCGAAATTTTTGAGCTTGGTGACTGAGGTATAGTTAAACTTTTTATATTGCTTTGCTTCGAGTTGTGCACCATAGCAGCTATAATATTTTTTTTAACTCCCACTCTTCCTATATCTTCATCACTAGTTTCTTCATTGCTATTTGGAATATAATCTGAATCTGTATTACTAAAGTCAGTCATATAATCTGCATTTTCATTTAATTCTATATGAGCGTTTTCTATTTCAGTCTTATCCTCTTCAATATTATAGTTATTTTCAAAATTATTATTAATATTAATTATTGAATAAATCTAAAGTGCTAAGTGACATATCGCGTATTGGTGACGAATTTTTATTAATTACATCTTCTGGTGAATTTATATTTTGATGGGTAATATTTCGAGCTACAAGTGGGGTTAATGGTGACTAATCTGGAGCCATAGGGGATTCTATGTCACCAGGCATGTCCTGCATGTCCGGGCATCTATCATCTCCTTACCAGTACAAGCTGAAAAGTAGAATAATAGATACGTTAAGCAAATTAATATTTATAGTATTTATAGCAAACTAGCTTTGGCTTTGCACGTGAAAAGTCCCATTATTCCGGAAGCGGTAGCGGGAGCGGGAGCGTAAGCGGGCACGCAAACCGGAGCCAGAGCCTGAGCGGGAGTGGTAGCGGAAGACGGTCCTGGGCCGGAATTAGTCGGAGGCAGAGACAGAGTCTGAGTCACGGAGTCAGGGAGAAACGGAGTCACGGAGAAACGAAGTCGCGGAGTTACGGAGTCGGAGCCGGAGTCGGAATCGGAGTTGGGGTCGCAGTCAGAGTCTGAGCAGGAGCCGGCGTGGTAACTGGAGCCGGAGTCAGAGTTTGAGCGGGAGCTGGGAGCCGGAGGAGAAGGCGAGGGAGGGGGGGGGGGGAAGGGTTCCTATTTTGCCCTTAATCTACTCATGTGCTCGGAAGTCTATACGCGGACGGAGTCGCGGGCACAGCTAGTCAAGTACAAATTCGAAAAAAACAATAGCACGATATAATACTACCACTAGACGTGCAGTCCCATTATTCCCGCACCCGTGGGAATTTCGAAACTATTCGTCTTAGTGCTTACTAGGTGCTTACCTACGCCCTAAATTCCAATTTGACACTCCTAGCACTCGCAAGTAGTTTCTAAGAGTCCCATTATTCCCGTTCCTGTGGGTATTTCGGGATAAAAAGTTGTTTTATTCCAGATTATTTTCTACACGTATACACGTGTAGAAAAATTTCATCACAATCCTTCAGTAGTTTTTGCGTGAAAGAGCAACAAACATCCATCCATACATCCATCCATTCTCCACATCATCCCACCACACCCCACCACGGATGACTATTCTCATTTCCATCATTTCTTTCCTCACTTCTTTCTTCAGCCTGATTGTCGTCGTGTGTCTGAAAGAAAATTAAAAGAATTTAAAAAGTATTTAAATAAGTTTTACAGACCGACAGACATATAGACACACAGGACAGATGGACAGACGGAAAGACGGACAGACAGATCGACAGACACATTGACACGCAGACTGACAGACAGACAGCAGAGTGACAGCAATAGGGTTCCTAACTAATATGGATCTTTTAGTACGGAATCCTAAAAATATATTAATACCAAAAAAAAATTGATAGAACCCTAAAACCCACTTGCTAATGACTACATTGATATAATGAATGACAAATTTTATTACTTACCTCAATATTTAATGTGCGACTACCACCATATACTCCTAGCAGGAAATCGTCCATCGTTTCGAATGCAAACCAATTAGTTGTGTACACGGCATCTGTGCCAGCTCCGGACTTCTAATACTTTTTAATTTTGTTTAAATGGGTTCTGTAATAACCCATTAGGCTTCTTCTTTTTCATTCCTTCAATAGTTGTTTTAAAAGGTAATCATTCCATTATTCGTCGCCAAACATCACTTTGCGTTCCACGATTCTTGAAACTTTTGAGTTTCGGATCCCACAAACATGGCTCTGTTTGCAGAATCTCAAGAAGAGCAATTACTTTCTCATTACTCCACTCCATAGCCATAGTACGTATTTCAAAACAAAAACGTGCGATTTAAAGGCAATCACCTCGTACAAACATGTGCGTTCCCGTCGGGCTCTCGACGCACACTGACAATACACACGGCATGTTTGCCAGCTCCGGACTTTAAATACTTTTTAATTTTGTTTAAATGGGTTCTGTAATAACCCAATAGGCTTTCCTTCTTCTTTTTCATTTCTTCAATAGTTGTTTTAAAAGGTAATAATTCCATTATTTGTCGTCCATACATACTTTTAATATTTAGTAGGTAAAACAACACGATTTGCGAATAATAATAATAAAAAAATATAGATATTATTATTATAGTCCGGTCAATTTAGACATTCTAGGCTACATAAATTCCCACCACAAGCTGAAAATTGGTGAAATCGTTCAAAATATAATTAAAAATAAAATTTTAAAGATCCCCATCTTTCCCCTGAATGGAAAAAAAAATATTCAAGTTCAAAGGTCCAAAAAATTAGTTTTTCGCGATTTTCAGAAAAACGGTAAGTTTTATCTTAGATATACTTTAGACAAAATTGTAGATAAAGAGATCATAAAATTATCTATAAAAAATGTATCAATACTTTTTTCCCTACGAGCCACAGTTTCTGATATATAACGATTCAAAAATTTATAAAAGTTGTAATCGTCATAATACGCATGAGTACGCCACGTATATACATCTCTGTAGTTGTAATATATGTTAAAATATTTTTCTATCGGCCATTGGAACTTACACTTGTAATACAAAATATACATAAGTTATAACTATAAGAATATCAGGTAAAATGAAACCCAATCCCTTAATTTATACGCCATTGTAACTAGGGTTTGGGTCCCGGGACGTCTCGGGTCTCAAAGTCCCGGGACTTTTCGTAATTTTAGTTGTCTTGAGTCCGGGACTCCAGACTCGAGACTCGAGACGAGACAAGATTATCGAAATTCATTTTTATTCTCAAATAATTGAAGGAGCATAGCGCCATCTGTAAGTTTATTGTAGCGCTAGCGCAGCTAACGGGGTTTGACGTACGTACATCATGTCAGTGACCTTGCGTGTCGATATGTGTAAATCTAATAGATTAAAATGTGCAAACTGTAACATTGTTATATGTGAAGTGCTGGCATTCTTACAGAATAAATTGGACATAATGGATGAGGAAAGTTTGATTCGAATATGTGAAAGTGCTTTCAAAGAGGAGGATATTGAAGTAGCAAAGTCATTACTTTTCGAGTCGTTGCAAAAAACAATTACTACCCGGAAGCGTGTTGGTAAAACACAGCGCAATCTTGATGACATTATATTGTTATTTAAGGGGACGGATCCTGAAAAAATACCGATGTTTGTGGCGAACGATTTGGAAAAACTACCCCCTGTCACGTTTTATAGTGTAGATGTTACTCCACTCCTCAAGAGAATTGTTAAAATGGAAGCAAATATTGAAAATATTCAGCAGAATTATGTCACAAAAGAGGAATTATAAGTTTGTTCATCGAATAATCATAAATCTCCACCATATAATGAGAACCATAATGTTAACTTAAAACGTGGAGGGTACATAGCAAACAGTACAAACACGTCTGTTTTTCTCGATAGTGGACCGATGGCGTTGTCGATATATGACAAAATTACTCATACCGGCCTGTGCTAATTTGAAGTTTTGGTACCTACCACATTTTGGCGTAGTGCATCCACAAAAAAAGAAGCTTAGAGTGGTTCACGATGCTGCCGCCAAAACAGACGGGGTCAGTCTCAACTTCTTGTTGTTGGCAGGTCCCGATCTGATGCTCTCTCTATTGGGTGTTCTTTTTCGTTGGCGAGAGCATAATGTAGCCCTCATGGCTGACATACGCGAAATGTTTCCGCAAATTAAAATTAGAAAGCAGGATAGAGATATGCAACGCTTTCTTTGGAGAGAAAGCCCTGCATTTTCTATCAAAGAATATAGGATGTGTTCTATGATTTTTGGCGCCACTTCAAGTCCATGCACAGCGATATTTTTGCTAAATAAAAACGCGACAGACAACTCACATCTCTATCCTGAAGCGGCTTGCCAGGTTTTGAAGAACACATATATGCATGATTATATCGGTAGTGTAGCTAGCGTAAGTCAAGCGGAGCAGCTTGCTTCAGATATTCTAAATTTGCATAAACTTGCACAATTCGAGATGAGAAGTTGGGTGTCTAATTATCCTGAAGCACTAAAGCTGATCCCGCCTCATTTACATGCGATTCCTCCTAATGAGGTTCCGGTTGGAATGTCTCCATTCTCCACTGTTCCTACTTTGGGATTGGTGTGGAATCCACATTCTGATACATTGAGTTTTCGTGACAATTCTTTAGCAGTAGCTCCGGCAACCTTCACAAAACGAATCTTATTATCTCATGTCATGCGTTTGTACGATCCGTTAGGTATTCTTTCTCCGGTGACAGTTCATGGCAGGATTCTTTTACAAAGAACTTGGCGCTGTCATACAGGATGGGACGAACCCCTATCATCAGAACAATGTGAACAGTGGCAAATTTGGATTGATGGTCTCTTTCAAATTCAAAATTAAAAATTCCTCGTTGGTACTCTTTTAATTTTCAAAGTGTTTGTCGAGAACTTCACATATTTGCTGATGCTAGTGAATCTGCTTACGCTTGTGTAGCTTACTGGCGATTCATAGATGCAGATGAACGAATTTCGTTATGTATAATTGCCAGTAAAGCTCGCGTTTCGCCTAATAATGAAATGGACTTCATTGTTCATTGCCTTTTTTGGCGGTCGCCGCTGTCAATCCTGGCTACTCAAGAGATACAGTGGTGGAAATGAGTGGTGGGCCCCGTCCCGTATACTCTACACTATCCCCTGAAACATAATTTCAAATTTCAGTATATGTATTGCTGCCACTTGATCATTGCGTGGAGTTAAAATAGCTCTTTCGCATAACCAGGAGTTTTCATTGTTGGCTATTTGCGTTGAGTTTCCATATACAGATGATATGAGGTCTCGCATCGGGGTAACTGCAACATAAGTTTTCGTGCAGAATAACTTTTCCTTGTTCCTACTGATCTTAACCGTCCCGTCCCGCCGCGCCAGGAGCATCTACAAACAGCATTTCTCCTAAAGCATCGTTTACGCTGCAATACACATTAGGTCAATCATTAACTTTAGCTTTAGGTGAAAAACCCGGGCTATTATGTCATGTCTATCATGAGATGCATGACCAGCAAAAATGTAGTTGTGAAATTTCAATCCACTTTGGGTTATTTGTAAAAGTAATGAAAATATCAGGATGACTTCGCTGTAAGATGACCGATCGTCTCATGTTCTCCACGTTGTTATCATGTTGCATTGCATCTCGCAGATGCAAATAATCCTCAGCACGTAAACGTGTCTGGTTAGTACGTATATAAACTAACCTTTCTGTTTCTATTTTGGCATACATGTCAACGATGAAAGCCCTTGATATATTTTTTGTGCCAATTGAGGTCACCCATCCTAGTTGGAACTACGACAGGGGTTGCTTAACTTGCGTTAGCGCTACGACCTCTAAGCATCTCGTTGTATTATCTACTTCAACGATGATAACATAGTACAATAAAGAGTTTTGACTTTGACTTTGACTTTGACCTTCATAAAGTTTCAGTCAATTCAATTGAAAAGTTTCAGACAATTCAACTGATCGGTTATTTTGTAGCATTTTATATGTGATTCTTTAGATTTATAGAACTGTTTTATTTATGAACAGATTTAAATGAAACAAACACTAAAAGTTATGTGGAGCAAACTGTAACGCATTAGTGAAAACCGCATTCAAATAGGTTAAGCCGTTTCTGAGATTAGCGTGCACAAACGAACAGACAAACAGATAAACAGACAAACATTCTAAAAATCATTGTTTTGGGTTCTATTGCGTTCATAAAGCCCATATAATATATTTTCTTAAATATCGTCCATGTACAGACAGCGGCCAGTTACGATTTTATTGTATGTATTGATTTGGCCCTGTGAAAGCACTGCATCGAGCGCGAAATTCGAAGCGTCCGTGGTGAGTACGAACTGTTTATCAAAGTCGGGAAACTGTAAAATTGGGGCTTTTGTTAACAATTCCTTACATCTTTCGAATGCGTCTACATATTCTTAAGTAATCTTAGTTCTTTTCTTTAAACATGATGTTAGAGGTTGCGTAATTTTCGCAAAGTCTCTAATAAATTTGCGGTAATAACCGACTAAACCCAGAAAACTTTTTATTTCCGTTGTAGTACGCGGTAGTGGAAAATTTAAGACAGCTTTTATTTCATCGTCATTAGGCATGAGGCCATCTTTGGTGATAGTATGGCCCAAATACAAAACTTCCTTCCTGAAAAATTCGCTTTTATCAAATTTTTTAAATTAGAGGAGAAACAAATCTTAAGGTCACCGATTTGTTTCTCCTCTAATTCTGCCAAATATTTTACGTAATTTTGAGATATGCTCTTGGAGACTTATACCATACAGTGTATACCTTGCAAGCCTCGTAGGATGTTATCCATAGCCCGTTGGAACGTGCTGGAGCTGTCTTTAGCCCGAAGGGCATACGTTTGAATTCGTAATAATCTGACTGGATGGTGAATGCAGTTTTGGGTATATCAGCTTGGTTAACCTTTATTTGGTGTAGCCAGAGGCCAGATCTACGGTGCTGAAATATGTCGACTTCCCTAATTTGTCAAAAAGATCTGTGATATTAGGTAACGGGTATTTATCGTCCACTGTCAGTTCACGTTGAGTCGTCGGTAGTCTATGACCATTCTAAATTTTACTTCCCCTGTTGCATCCGGTCTTTTGGGCACCAGATGTCCGGTGCACTCCAAGGCGAATAGGGCTCTTGTATGACATTATCATTTAATAATTTATCATTTTGTTTTTTTATTTCCTCTTTTTGAGAGTGTGGGTGTCGATAAGGACGAACATGCACTGGATCCTCGTTAACTGTTCGTATGTGATGTTTTACTTGATTTGCGAAAGATAGAGGAATTTTTTCGCAGTAAAATATATCACGGTACTCATAACATAACTTGAAAATACTATTACGTTCCTCATCGTTTGTGTGGTCTAATCTTAACTTTGATAAATTTTCTTTTAGCATGTTATTAATGTCACAGCTTTCATCCATCACATTCAACTCGTATACAATCCCTCAGTACCCCATATCATCAAAAATATTTTTTGCTGTTTTGAGATAGTATTTTGTATTATAGTTCCCGCAAAGAAGTTTTCACACTTAACTAAGGCTGTTGGCATACGTACTCCTTCACTGAATTGAGTGAAATTTAGTAGTCTCACCGTTTTGGTAGTTCGTGGGAACTTTTACTCTTGTTTCGGTTCGCGGTTCTAAAATTAACTGATGCCAGCGGTTTATAAATTATAGGTATCGGTGCATTTGGTGTTAGTAGAACTTGATTTCCCATGTCTATTTTGGCTGCTAATTTTGTAAGAAGATCGGAGCCTATGAGGCCATCATACATACCGTCCATATCATATACGTGAAATATGTGAGTAAGCGTACTCCAAAATGTCTTCAATAATGGTATACAAATTACTTCATCGTGGGTACTTTGCGCATGAGTGCTAACGGCAGTAAAAGGCTCATACTGTTTAAAACTGCTAAAGAATTCGTTTGCTTTAGCTGGACTTATAAATGACCTACTACTTCCGGTATCTATAAGAAATTTTAAATTAATTTCCGGGATGTCAATGTGCGGTAATTTAAGGATACTGTCGCAATAATTAAGGTGTATTATTTCACCCGATGGTCGGAGGCTATTGTCTGAAAATTTTCAAGGTTACAAATTCATCATCAATTGCAATTTCGAGGTTTTCAGGATAGTCATACTCGTAACTGTGAGTGGGGTTCTCTACATAATCAATTTGTGGTTCGCTAACCATGCAGTTATACTCATAACTTTCAGGATAGTATTCAACACCTAAGGATGTTGACTCGCTATAAAAAGGCTGATTAGTAATCATGTTCTGTCTTACAGGTGCGGTCCGCATAGAGACGTCCGTATCCATTTTCGGCCTAAACTGTAGTTGATTTTGAATGCCAAATTTAAATTGGTTGGGATTAGCCTGCTGCGGCGGGACCCCAAATTTTAAACCACTGTGTTGGAAAGGTGCACGTGGTTGTTGCATAGGGCTCGGTTTATAATTTGGTCGAAGTGTGTTTTGACCGCCGAATCGGAAACCTTGAAACTGTGCTGGTTTATTTGGCATAAAGTTTGGCCTGTACTGTGGTGAAAAGTTGGGTCTAAAGCCCTGTTGGATCTGAGTTTGAGGAATATCAAATTTGAAGTATTGCTGATTAGGCATAAAATTAAAAGGACCACTAGCAAAAGGCCTTGGAAGATTTAGCGTAGCTGGGCGTGGCGGAGGAGCAACTGGCTTTGGCTTATTATTTTTAGCATTATATTGTTCTAGGTAGTTTACTTCCTCGGTCACTACGCTAAGCGCGGTCTCCAATGTATTACACTGTTTTAACCTTACTATGCGTATCATATCTTCCGGTAGATTGGATAAAAATACATTTAGAGCTGTGTTATTGTATATGATCATTTTAGCTGCTTTACTCCCTTCACCTGCAACCTATTAACTTTTGCGAATAATGAACTTCTAACACTCTGATTACGATGACAAAACTGGAAATATGATTCACCCTGCTTAACTTTTAAGCCTTCAAGTTCAATAGCTATGCACTCCTCGGAGCGCGGATTACCTAAATGTAGGCAAAGTACGTCCTTGAGCTCATCCCAATTCGCTAAATTTTGGTGTTCTGGTGTATATGAATGCGCGCGCGGCGTGCACTACTCTGTATATTGCTTCAGTAATAAGGCAGCTTTCGTTCGTAACAGTTGTTTGTCACTTGTCTCATACACAAAAGTGGCGACGAGGATTTTTTTACTTACCCGCGAATATTTTAAATAAATTTTTTAAAATAATGTCGGCTATACTTGGAAGTCTCGGCATATTTGATCATAATTCTCAAGATTGGGAAGTATTCCATGGTCGATTACAGCAGTTTCTAAAGTTAAATAAGGCCATCGAGGCAACAAACAGGAGCGCATTGTTACTAACGCACCTCAGTGATGATACCTACCGGCTGGTGCGAAACTTAGTGCATCCGAAGGCGCTCGAAACTATTACATACGAAGAGTTGATTGCTGCATTAGATAAACACTTCAAGCCCAAAAGGTGTACGTATGCCGATTGCGTAAGATTTTATGAAGCGGTAAGAACACCGGGAGAAAACGTACAAGATTGGGCAGCTCGGTTGAGAGGACTTGCCATTCATTGCGATTTTGGTACCGCGCTGGAGAGAGTACTGACGGACAGGTTCGTGCTCGGTATGAACGCGGGCCCTGAACGAGATCGACTGTTCGAGCAGAACGTGCAGAGTCTCTCACTAGCGAAGGCGGTGGAATTGGCTCAGCAGGCGTCATGTGCACGGGAGGCACGCGTCGCGATCACGAAGCAGGAGCCGGTATTTCGCGTCAGTAGTGGCAAACCGACCGCGGGCGCTCACCATCAGGCGGAAGAATTACGTTGTGCTGTGTGCGGAATGAAGAACCATACTGCGGAGAAATGTCGTTACAAAAACTACAAGTGCCGCGCGTGTGGTGGAAAAGGTCATTTAGTGAAAGTGTGCAAAAGAAAAAGTGCAGTTCGCGTGAATAATTTGGATGTACAGGCAGACTCATCGGCGGCTTGCTCGGACGATCACGACTGCAAGGAATGTGAGCTTTATACACTCAGGTCAGTCAATAATGCTCCTATATTAGTGTCAGTATTAGTTAACAACATTAAGTTGAAAATGGAACTAGATTCGGGCTCGGGAACCACGGTTATCAGTGATAAATTGTATTATGATTTTTTTTTAAGCGAACCGTTAATTGAAGGTACTTTAAAAATGTGTCTGTATAACGGTCATAAAATCACACCGCTAGGATATTTCGAGGCCGTAGTAGTTTATTTAGGCAAAAAAAAAATACTGAAAATTTACGTCGTTAAGAATGGAGGGCCGCCCCTATTGGGTCGTGATTTTATGACAGAATTTCAATTTTATTTCACGACCTGTAATAACAACATTATGAGTGGTAAAAGCATGAGCGAGGTGGAGCAGTCGATGAGTGTATATTCTGTATTATTCAAGGAAGAATTAGGAAGGTTTAATAAGTTTCAAATTGAGCTTAAACTAAAAGAAGGGGCGGAACCAAAGTTTTTTAGGGCTCGTTCGGTTCCATTTGCTTTGAAAAGTAAAGTTGAGGAGGAAATTGATAGGTTAGTAGAATTAGGTGTACTAGTTCCTGTTAATTATTCGAATTATGCCACGCCTATAGTTCCTGTTTTGAAGGAAAACGGAAAAGTCCGTATTGCTGGTGATTTTTCAATTACGCTCAATAGAGATTTGTATATAGATAGGTATCCTTTACCACGTATCGAGGAGGTTTTTGCCAAAATCGGGGGTGGGGAATATTATAGTAAGATCGATCTTAGTAACGCCTATAATCAATTCGAATTATCGCCTTCATCCCAAAGCCTTACCACGATAAACACTAGTAAAGGGCTTTATATGTACACCCGTCTTGTCTATGGTCTCTCAAATGCACCAGCAGTGTTTCAAAGGACGATGGAATCCTTATTAGCAGGAATAGAGGGGGTCAGCTGTTGGCTCGATGATATTTGTGTAACGGGACCGACTAAACAGATACATTTATCGAGACTGCGCGAGGTATTACATAGAATGAAAAACGCAGGGCTACGGCTACAAAAAGATAAATGTGCCTTTTTCCAAACTAGCGTAACATATTTGGGTTATGTCATTGATAAACATGGTCTTAGAACTTGCCCAAAGAAAAAAGAAGCCATACTGTTAGTGCCGCGTCCGTCAAATGTAAAGGAACTAAAAAGATTTATCGGTATTACTAATTATTATCGTAATTTTATCCCTAATGCATCGGGCATTATGCACCCCCTGCATGAACTATTACGTAAGGATTCGGAATGGACGTGGGGCATAAAGCAACAGCGCGCATTTGACGCTATTAAAACAGAACTTGCATCAGATCGCCTACTTAGTCATTTCGAGCCATCCTCGTCTGCTCAATTGATTTTGTCTGTCGATGCCGGTCCGGGACTAGGGGCTGTTCTATCGCAGATCGGTAGTGATAATAAAGAACGTCCGTTGGCTTTTGCATCGAGAACATTGACAAAAAGCGAACAAAATTATAGCCAAATACAAAAAGAAGCTACGGCTATTGTGTTCGGTATAAAACATTTTCACCAGTATCTATATGGTAGACAAGACCCGTTTATACTTAAAACAGATCATAGGCCGTTGCTATCTATATTTGGTAAAAAGACAGGAATTCCGATAATGACCGCTTCGCGACTCCAAAGGTATGCAATCTTGTTATCAGCATATAATTATAAAAATTCAGTATATAAATAGTACCAATAACTTAGTAGCGGATTTTTTTTCACGTACCCCTATAGGTGAAAGTTTCGAGGACACTTGTAATTCTGATGAATCGTCTTACCTTAAGTACCTAGATGCAAATATTGCGCCGGTAAAATTTGACGACATAAAAAAAGCAACCTCAGAGGATAAGATAATACAAACCGTATTTAAATATATGTGTCATGGTTGGCCGCGAAAAATTTGCTGTCGTTCAGTATTACCATATTTTCAGTGCAAATCCGACTTAGAGGAAGAAAACGGCTGCCTTTATCGGGGTCATAGGATCGTAATACCTTCAACGTGTAGGTTGCGAATGTTACAGGAATTACACTCAGATCACTTTGGTATAGTTAAAACTAAAACTAATGCACGAAGTCGTATGTGGTGGCCCGGAATTGACGGAGATATTGAGCGGTGGATCGGATCGTGCACTGTATGCGCCGGCGTCCGCGGCGATGCTCCGCGAGCCACGCCTTCTCCTTGGCCACGCCCACCGGGTAGCTGGCAGCGTCTCCACATTGACTACATGTCGCTCGGTCAGCGTACTTATCTTGTTGTTGTAGACGCGTACAGTAAATGGCTTGAATGTTTACACATGAACTGTGGCACCTCGACTCATGCACTTATAACGAAATTAAAATATTTGTTTTCTCGTTATGGTTTACCAATTACGATTGTGTCTGATAATGATGTAAAAATTAATTCTCTAGAATTTAATCAATTTTGTCAAAATAACGGCATAAGCTATGTTAACTCGCCTATATACCATCCGTGTAGTAACGGACAAGCTGAGAATTCAGTAAAAACTTGTAAAAAGATGCTTAAATGTGCAATTAAGGAACAAGCATCATTAAACGAAATAGATATTCGATTACTAGGTTTTTTGTTCAATTACCGGAACACAGTTCACTGCTCAACGCGAGAAACACCTGCAAAACTCATGTTGGGCCGCGATCTGCGTTCCAGGTTAGATTTAATTCTGCCTGTTAAAACGGCCGAACGCCTACCTATGAGTCAATTGGATAAATGTAGAAAATTCGATACGGGTGATACTGTTTGGTTAAAATGGTTCATAGGAAAGAAACATGTATGGACACTGGGGTCAATTGTTAGCAAAATAGGTAGCAGAATGTTTAAAATATATGTTAACGATTATGGAGTGGTCTGTAAACGTCATGTAGACCAGCTACTTAGATATAATGGTGGGCCTATTACTGTAAAAATGACGGCCTCCCCTGAGACGCCGCCAGCGGCGTCGCCGGTTCAAGCGGCTTCTCCCAGCCAATTTTCGCAGCCGATATCACAGCATGAAAATGATGAAGTGCCATTAGTAGATCCGATTAATGCGGAAGTAATAGAGAGTAGCCCCGTTCGTGAGCATGGCGAGGGTGATGTTTGGGAGGAGGCGCTTGCCGACCCTGATTCACGCCCGTCAGTGGCGGAGGAGCCGCCGCTGAATTTAGAGTCAGACACTGAAGAACAAATTTCAGCGGCGCCTCGTTATTGTTTGCGGCCTAGGCCTAAACCTAGAAATCAAGATTAGTTATAAGAATTGTATTTTTTTTTATTGTTATTAGGTTCGAAAATTAAGGGAAGAGAATTGGTGTATATGAATGCGCGCGCGGCGTGCACTACTCTGTATATTGCTTCAGTAATAAAGCAGCTTTCGTTCGTAACAGTTGTTTGTCACTTGTCTCATACACAAAATGTTCACTTAGTAGAGTCGCAGCTCTACCGGCGGCATTTATCAATTTTTCGTCTCCATCAAATACAGGAATAAGAGATATAATATCTCTAGGGATCGTATTTAAGTGCTCTAATTTGTTGAAATTGTATTTTTTAAATTTTAATGTCTATTGTTTATGGTTGTGAACGCAACGTTACCCCACTACTATAGTCTATGACTTTGTTCTCTAGTTGTTGGTTTTTTTTTTAATAATAAGATACAAAATGTGTGTGTTCCTTTCTTTTTATAATAAAATACAGTGATTTACTTAATATTTCATTTATTAGTAAAACCTTTAACAGGTTATGGGCCCAGATACGTCAAGTTCAATTGGATAAAGGTTTTTCATTGTAGATGGTAGATGCAATGTCACCGCCATCGCCGTCACGTTCGCCGTCTCAAACAAATCAAGTTCCGGAAACTACAATCAAAATGAATCCATTGTCATGTCAATATGAATCCATTGTCATCAATGTCACCATTGTCAAAAAGAGGGTCATATTCGACCAAAGTGTCCAGACTTGAAGAAGAAACCTGCAGCCAACACTTTGGCAGTTGCATGTGACAGTACAGCTTCTACAACGGTGGAATGTGGAGAGGCGACTATGGCTACTGCTTTGTTTACTGGTTCATGTAGCAGCTCTGACTGGTTGGTAGACTCAGGTTGTACAACGCACATGTCTATGCGTAGAGACTGGCTACATAATTATTCTGATAAAAATAAAACTGCAGTCACTGTTGCTAATAATCAAACAATTTATGGTTCTGGATCTGGAAATGTGGAGGTTACTTTAAATCATAATGTAAAGAAAACTATTACCAATGTTGTTCATGTGCCAGATATTGCTGCAAATTTATTATCTGTTAATAAAATAACTCAGAGTGGTTACATATTATTATTTGATGATAAAGAATGTAGGGCTTATACCAGAAATAATATTAAAATTAATGGAAATTGTATTTTTTCAGCATGTAACACCAATGGTGTTTATAAACTTAATCAACATCAGGAATCTTTGATGTCTTCTGAAAATGCTGGTGCACAATGTGTTGAAACTTCATTAGTCACAACTTCATGTAATGATATTGATTTGTGGCATAAACGATTAGGACACCTCAGTTATAAAGGTATGTTGTTGTTACGTGATGGTCTTGCCAATGGAATTTCATTTGATGAGAAATCTTGAAGCCTTGTGTTCCTTGCACTGAGGGGAAACAAATAACTAAAACATTTCCAAAAGGTGTATCAAAAAGAGCTTCATGTAAATTAGATTTATTACATTCAGATTTATGTGGCCCTATGCCTATTCATACTTGATCTAAAATAATAGTGAGTAAATAAAATCCAATTTCACACCTTATGTAACATTCCGACATCCGACAACTTTGGGTTTCGAGACAAGACACGCCTCGTTTGGCTCAAAGGTCATGAATGTTTGTAATTGAAATTAAACCCAATTTTATATTACATTAGTTAGATAATAGTAAGAAACGTCGATAATTACTATCGACATTTTTTTATATCCTGACAACCCTAACATTGACAGACATATGTCACAGAGATCAAGCTATCTTTTATGGAGTATAGAAACAAACAAGAAACAAATAAACGATTTATACACAAAAAAAAAAGAAAATCAATAATAATAATAAAAACATAACATTATTTAGGTTCCCATTACCACTAATAAAAATAATAATTAAAAAAACAAAACAATAATGATTCATACACAATCAGAAACTCCAATCTATCACTCAATCGATAATCAACTTACGTCCCATCACTGATCCTCACATTCCGTTTCAACACTCATTCATTTCATTCAACCAATCATTACATTCAATCATTTCGAGTAAACAAACAAAACAACAAAATTTTGCTTTAAAAAATAAATATGTTTACAAATAATAGTGTATAAGAGTATTATAAGCGTGATTAGCTTTAGGTGCTTATTAATTATAATAAGAAAACATATAAAATGTAAACCAATGTACAAATGTAATATAATAGTTGTATAATTAAGTAGTGTAATTGTATCATTTGTATATAGTTGTAAATTATTAGAATTATGATTATAAATTTCCTTGTATTTAAAAATTGATGTATAAATTTGTAACTAATAATAAATATATTGAGTTCTCGCTGTAAACAAATAGGTATCGAGTATTATTGGAGTGTACGCTAGATTGTAAGTATAAGAGTTAAAACATGACGATAAGAAGTTTTTTTTTGATTGGGTGTAGGTATGTACGTGTTTCATATTCTCCTTGCCAACACACGTACTGAATCAATCGCTGGCAGCAGTGGATAGGGCAACAAAGATACATTAATATGCCAGTTGAGCAACCAAAATAGTCGAGGGAGTTTCGATAGAGTGCACGCGACACAGTAGATACCATATCATAGGCTACTATGAATAAAATTATAATATTGTAAGTAAACAGATAGTTAGCCAGAGCCACAATAATATTGAACAACTCGATGGCGTCAGCGTATTTAATCATGGCTAACGGCATCGGAACCAAAAACACGTTCCAAGTCGTCGTCACTATATATCCGGTACGCTACGCCACCGTCCATCTGCCACACAAAAATTTTTCCCTGTTTCATCCAAACAAATTTCCAAGATCGACGCTGAGATATTTGCTTGGTCTTATATAGAAGGAATTTATTGGTTCTGGTGAGCCGCTCGTTGAGATAAAATCTCTGAGCGGGAACCGACATGCCGAGGTGTTCCGTGGTGGTGGTGCGGCGCACGCGCGCGGCGCGCAGCAGCTCGTCGCGCAGGCCGCGGCGCGCCAGCCGCACCACGACGCGGCGGCAGCGCGCGCGGCCCGCGCCCTCCGTGTCCTCCGCAGCGCCCGAGGCGCTCTCGGCGCTCAGCGCGGGCGCGCCGACGCGCTCCGAAACACTATGTCCCTATCCTCCACATGCGAACCTATTTTGGCGGCTATTAGCGTCACTATATGCAGTAAGTTTTCCCCCTTATCCTCTGGGAGATTTGTAATTTCTAAATCTGAAGCGAGCAGCTCTTGTTCTCTGTCGTTGATTCCTCGCTTCAACTGACCGATAGTTTTCTCGAGCTCGGCGTGCCCCTTACAAATGGATTCAACCGGGCGAGCCTCCAATGCCTGCAACCGCGTCCAGTTCGTCGACTCGCTTGTTTACATTGTCGACGGAAGATTTTAAATTATTAAAATCCTCCCTAAGCAGGCCGAACTGATTATTAAGGGCGCGCAATTCGTCTCTTATTTGTACAGCTAAATCAGCGGGAAACATCTGCGGCGAATCCACCGGGACGCCGTCACCGGCCTTCGCGTCGCTAGACGTCTGCTCCAGACGAGGTTGTCCCGATCCCGATGCGGCCGCTCTCTCTACGTAGTCCCGACTTATCCCTTTGACAGGGGTAGCCGTTTTGTCCCCTTTCGGGATTTTAACCTTCCATACCGGGCATAACCATTCGGGAACGACATCTGCAGTCCCAGGGATATTTACACAAGCTTTGTGGTATGAAATTGCGCACCGGGAGCATTTGGCGGCAGCCGTCGGGGACACAAACTTCCCGCAACCATTACAATTTTTTTTTTTTTGTTGTGTACTAATTTTATTATATGTAGGTATGTACGTACAAATTGTTATCAGTATGACCGCAGGCGAAGTTAAATAAACCACTTAATTATTTTCACTGAGTATTTTTCAAATCACTACACCAGTACACTTCCCCACACTCACTGACTGTAATCAAGCTCTTGACTACTGAAAACCACTAGCAGAAACCAGAAATTACGACTTTGTTTATTTTTAAGTGTACAAAACTATGGCAGCCTATACGTACGTTTTTGCGCTTACATTGCAAACGCTGGCTGAACCGTACGAGATAGATCAAAATAATGTAGTACAGTATTGTTCACCTTAAAATGGTCTACAAAAAAGTCCGCGATGGTATATGTCTATCTATTAGGGATAACC
The DNA here is from genome assembly GCA_937001555.2 of Hypsopygia costalis. Lineage (NCBI taxonomy): Eukaryota > Metazoa > Arthropoda > Insecta > Lepidoptera > Pyralidae > Hypsopygia > Hypsopygia costalis. The sequence goes on along the minus strand of OW443344.2, from coordinate 6,427,460 downwards.
CACTATAACCGTTTTTTATCCTTTACTTTTTACAAGAAGTAATGACTTATTTACAAGCGATTTTAAGCAATACAGGATTAATCCTTATCCAATTAAGTATCTTAAATACATTGTGCATTTAATATAGATCAATATAGCCCTTTACAGCATGTAAATTAAATGAATATTCTAGAAGATATTACTGTTTTAAAATGCAGGGACATAACACAAAATTGCCGAAGTTGGTGCGAGCTTGCCGAATAACGTCCAGGCTTTAAAAGGAACCCTACGGGTACATCAAATTTTCACCGACAATGATGAACACACGGTACATTACAGAGACGTTAGCTGTTTTTGTTGGTCTATCCCAGGAAAATGTGATTGTTTTTCGCTACAAACCCATTGTGTAGTGACTACTAAACAACGGCGGCGGTTGACTTCGACCATCGGTGCTACAGCATCCTCGGAATATTTCATCATTCCCTTTGAACAGACTACGCTGATGTCTGAAGAACTCTCTTTGCCACCTAATAAGCCAAATCTGCCTATTGAGGATGCCGAAAATGATTGTTTCAGTGTAACTGATGTGCTGGTTGATATTCGGCTCAAACAACTTCAGATTCTTCTTGAATCTGAAAGCAACACTCTAAACTCAGCACTCGACATTTTTCCAGAATCATTTGACGACGCTGACTTGGATGTTGAAAGACCCACCATTGATACAGATATATGTTCTTCTACCATTAACGATTTAATGAATATAGACGTGTTACCGATGCTCTTATTATAAGACAAAACCAAAACTGTTGAAGTGGACAAAATATGCGCGAGTTAACAATTATGTCTAAGAAGTGAAAAAAAACTCCTAAAGGTCTAAAGAGAGAACCGCTCTCTAATAAAATGGTTAACCAAGCCAAGAACAAATTCTTTAAATCATCAAAGCTTTTGGAATGCAATAAATGTAAATGTTCATTCTCATCATCATATTTGTGTTTGATTTAAACTATGAAATATGTACATTTAGATATTATATTTTATTAATTTTAAATATGTACATATAATTTATGGAAATATATTAGAAAAATTAAATCTATATGAAATTTTATTATCCAGGTGATTTAAGGAAACAAAAAATAATAGTTGAAATCTTACGTATTTTGATCTCCCTGACTTAGGTGATTTGCTATTAGGTGATTTCAGCACACAAAAAACTGTGGAATTTGCTCACCCAGGTAATATCACCCAGGTGACCATAGTGGAATAATCTGAGTCCGAGATGAGTCCGTCCTAAGACGGATATGTAAATGTATCGCATGTAAGAAATTGTACTGCGAGGAATGCATTGACCAGCCAATCCAAATAGATTATGCCCGCTGTACGCAATGGGCCAAGGTGCTGGGCCAACGTGTTTGGCCTATGTGTAGAGAGCTACTTGGCGGTATGCTAAGCTAATTGGTCTAGTTGGCCCCAACATTGGCAGGCATCCGAATAGTGTCGGTTTTTTGTGCACACATCAAAGCATCTTGGCGCGCTCCGCAAACAGCGTTCACACGTTGGCGTCTTGTTCAGTTCGTTGTTACTCGTCAGCGGAGACAGTACTGTTGCGCGTGAGTGAAATGTACCTTCCCTAGTTCCGATAGCGATGGCGGCGCCGGCGTGGACAAGCAATGAGGTTTTACAATTTATAGAATTGTACCGAAATGAAGGAATAACATGGAATCCACAGCATGAACTATATAAAAACAAAAACAAAGTAAGTTATTAAACACAATTTTTTATTAAAACATTTTCATTAACCTACGAGTACCTACTACTATTTATTTACTATTTGTATACTATTTGTTTGACATAATGTAATCAGTAATCTGCTTGTTGTGGTGTTTCCAAAAATGTTTTATATTCTATAATGTATATTATGTAAACGTTGTGTGCAACTTGTCAATAGCGGCTGAATTATTTCGAAATGTTTTTTTTTTTGCGAACTGAAGGCTCTTCCAGAGGATACAATTTTAAAGACTGATTTTCGTTTTGTCTGTAGGCAATTTCTTGTCTTAATATCTCGACTCTCGTCTGGAAGGGCCCCAGGGGTAGGGGTTATTTTAACAATTCCTATTATTCATTATAAAATATTTTATATTTCAGGTTAATGATGCGTGGAGCCGCATAGCGGATAACATTAATATTCCTCATTAATGAATTGAAAAAGAAAAAGGAATCATTAATGACAATATTTAGAATGCACCACAAAAAGAAAACTCAATCAATAAAATCAGGAATGGGTGAAGATGAACAATATAATCGTATTTGGCCGTATTACGAGCCTCTCGAAGCTTTTTTATAGGACATCTATGTATGCTCCAGTGTGATTAACACTGAGGAAAAGGTGATACAGGTAAAATAATATTTTTATTTAACAAAATCTTAGTGGTCTCTATTTCTAAAAAATATTCATAAAATCCAATCTTATTTGTGTCGCAATACGCGGCGGTGTACGCGGTATATATACTTACTTTAATCATATCTTGCAAACATTATTGAGTGCCAAACAGACTTCAATTATATGCGTGAGATAAGTGAACTTGATATTTTAAATAAATAGTGTAAAGTTCTGTAGTCATCTCTAGTAGCTAAAAATCTCAATGTCATTGCAAGTCGTATTTTTGTTGGTATTGTATCATCCCTCCAAGTAGCATCTTGCTTAGAAACCATCGGAGATTTTTTTTGTAGCAGGTATTCAAAATCAGTGCATGACATTCGAACGAAATTATCGAACTCCCCAGATGGTTCTGCAAGAAGCTCGGCAAGCTGTTGATTCATGGTCTCTCTAAAAACAAAGAAATATCAACATAACGTTAGTATGGAGATAGTATTAATTAGTTGCATATAATTATACAGTAGCAAAATTTTAGGAGACTCAGTATCTCATTCGTAACAAGTTTCTCCATGGAATCAATGTCGAATTCTCAAAAAATATTTCGACTGTCCATACAAATCCAATCAGCTGATCGAGTCTATTTTCTATGTGGTACATGGACTCCATGGAGAAAGTTATTTTGCTCCAAAAATAGTCACATAACGGATAGTATAATACGACTTGTTCCATTTTGTTTAGATATATCTTTTTTTTTTTTTTTTTTTTTTTTTTTTTCTTTATTCCTTGGACTTTATAAAGCACTTAGAAACGTCATACAAATTAAATATAAGAATATGTATAAATCATCACTACTCTAAATCCGCAGAGCTTAGATTCACTTTCATCACACTATCTTGAATGTGAAAGTGAATTTAAGTGCCAGTTCCGGCGACGGGGCTTCTTGAGAAGAACTGGCAAGAAACTCAAGGCCGACTCTTTTAATTGCCAATATCGTTACATTAAATACAAATACAATCATTAACATAACATAACAAGAGCAATTCATTTCCAAATACTTTTATCATTTATGTAATCCGAGATACAATAGTAAGCCTTTTGACATAGTCTAGTTTTGATATATTTCTTAAATTTACCCATGGATAATTTAAACGCGTCGTTTGGAAGTTTATTGTAGAAGCGTATACATTGACCTGGGAACGAGTTAGAGATTTTATGGAGCCTAGTAATATGCATAGCGAGTTTGTTTTTATTTCTTAAATTTAATTGATGGAGATCACTGTTTTTCCTAAATTTGGTTTGATTTTTATGAACGTAAATAAGATTTTCATAAATATATTGAGAATGTAATGTCATAATATTTATCTCTTTAAATTTATTTCTCAGTGTCTCCCTGGGACTCATCATATAAATAGCACGGATAGCTCGCTTCTGGAGCACAAAAATTGAGTCTACATCCGCGGCACTACCCCAAAGCAATAAACCATATGACATAATGCTGTGAAAATAGCTAAAATAAACTAAACGCGCAGTGTCAACATCAGTTAGTTGACGTATTTTCCTTACGGCGTAAGCTGCTGAGCTGAGTCTAGCTGATAACGTTTCTATATGTGGGCCCCATTGTAATTTAGAGTCTAATGTTATACCAAGGAAAACAACCTTATTGACCAATTCCAATCTCTCATTGTCCATCACCACACTGGTTTTCACTTGTTTAACATTTTTTGTAAAAAATCTAACATATTTGGTTTTATTACCATTTAAAAGCAGGTTATTAGCACTAAACCAGTTTACTATTTTTGAAAGAGCATTGTTTACATCGTCAATTTCTGATTGTTGTCTATTTACCTTAAAAACTAAAGAAGTGTCATCTGCAAACAATACTATTTCATGATTATTCTTTACAAGATAAGGTAGATCATTAATATACACGAGAAACAGGAAAGGGCCCAAAATAGAGCCTTGTGGCACCCCCATCGCTACAGCTGATCCATGTGATCGTTTTCCATTAACATCTACTTTCTGAACCCTATCACCCAGATAAGAAGTAAGAAGATCAAGAGCGATGCCTCTTATACCATAGTGGTGTAATTTTCTGACTAGAGTTTCATGCTGCACACAATCAAAAGCCTTAGATAAGTCACAAAACACCCCATAGGCGTCCCGTGACTCCTCCCAAGCCTCATATATACATTCTAGTAGTTTTACCCCAGCATCACATGTTGACCGTCCACGAGTGAAACCGAATTGTTTAGTGTGCAGCAGATTATTTTCGTTAAAGTATTTAAGTAACTGTGCGAGAATTAGTTTTTCAAAAATTTTACTAAATGTAGGTAGTATTGATATTGGTCTGAAGTTTGTGGGGTCTAATGTACTACCTGATTTAAACAAAGGAATAATTTTGCTCAATTTCATCAAGTCAGGAAACACACCACAATCAATACATCTATTAAATATCACAATTAAAGCGGGAGCAACAATGTCAAATAAAGATTTTATAATATGTACAGAAATGCCCCATAGATCAGCCGTTTTCTTAATATTAAGTGATTTAAATGCGACTTTAAGATCTGATCCATTAACATGACGGAAATGAAAATCGTTATAAAATTCAGGCACATTATCTTTAATTAATGACTCTGCAACGGAGGTGGAAGAGCCCAAAGCACTAGTTAAAGTAACAGGGAAAGCAGAAAAAAATCTTTCAAAAGCATTGGCAACTTCTAAATCTGACTTGGTAACATGACCATTGATACTTAATTTAAACTCTGAATCCTTTGTCCTGCCCTTCCCAGTCTCTTCATTGATAACCGTCCAAGTGGCTTTAATTTTATTACTACTATTTCTAATTTTTGATTTAATAAACATAGATTTTGCTACTTGACAAACGCGTTTAAAAATTTTTGAGTATGATTTTACATGTTCTTTAAATTTCTCACTATTATTGAATTGTCTTTCATAGTATAACATGTACAAAGTTTGCCTACTCTTATAAATACCTACGGTTGCCCAGTCACCAAAGACGAGGCTATTAGTAAAAGTAATTTCCTTGGAAGTAAATATTGAATTAAATTCGTGAAGAAATGCATTAAAAAATGAATTATACAACAAGTTAGGTTCCAAGTCATTATCTAAAAAAGGTAAGTTACTAGTTAGGTTTACTCTCATTCGTTCTAAGCGACTAATTGTTACTGGCACAAAAGTATTTTTTGTCTTGACTACATTTTTATTATTTATTTGAATACTTATCATTTGCCCAGATTTGATATCTTTAAATAAAACATATATTTTGGCGTTTCTACTATATTTCCATCATTAGATAGTGTTAACCGATAAGAATATATGATAAACTGCAAGTATCATTGATATAAAAATACCAAAACATGAGTAAAACACGAGATCGCACAAAAAACTAAATATGCTCTTTAAAGCATTACCACTTAGTAACAATGATTTAATACTGTTTTAGCTGCTTTTATAATAGTTTTGTACATTTTAATAGTTTGAGGTTCTGTCAGCTTGTATTTTTTTTCCTTTTCGTGATGAATCGTAACACTTTTTTGTAACGTTACAAAAATGATGTGACAAAATAGAAGTAAGGGTAATTTCATAGTAGGTATCGATACTCATATAAAATGTAAAAGGAAATTTGTCCGTCTGTTTGTACATCTGGACAACGACAAAGTTTTGCATGAAGATATGTGCTTGTACTTGATTTTAGGGAATAGTGTTTTGAAATTTACGATTTAGGCGCAGGAGCTGTTTGTGTGTTTTAAAACAAAATTATGTATATTATATATTTATTTATTTATTCATTTAAATAAATTAATATATTTATTTAGTTATCTCAACTGTCATGCTTATGGTATATATTGTTGTTCCAACTGTCATGCTTTGCTTGTTAATGCTGTGTTTTCTTTATAAAATCATACCAATGACAAACGCGGCACGTCAGCGCAAATACAGAGAGAAATTAAAAGAAGATGCTGTTAAATCTGGGGCAGTTAGAATAAAAAACTTAGAAAGGATTAAATTCAAATATATTATTATATTTATTTATAAACTATCAGAAAGTCAAAAAGTTGTACGACGAAGAAACTGGAGAAAGCTTAAGAAATCGAAAAATAATAACGATGCAAACAAAACAAAATTAAAAAAATATACATGAAGAAATACTATTTTACGAAACACTACTAAGAAACAGAAAAACAAAATAAAAGAACAAAAGAAAACAATAGCCGCACTTAGAAAAAAGAGAGCAACACTGAGTTTACTCCAAATTTTAAGACTAATTCGTTTGTGGATAGATTGCAAGGTGTTTCACATCAAGAAAAAGTGAAGAGAATTATTTTGCAAAGTAATATTCTTGATGAAGCGTTAAAAAGACAATGTGCAGATTCTGAGAACAATATTGAAAAAACTTGGTGCAGGAATCGTTCGTAAATATAAATTAAGTACGGTTCTAGGGCGCTCTTTGGGCTTAGTGGGCAGGATCAGGTTCAGTAAGAGAAACATTCTCGATAGACGTAGCAAAATTGCTAAGAAAATTAAGTTCTTTCTAGAAGATGATATCAGCAGTGCTACTGCGGGGAAGAAAGAAACAAAAACTTTGAAAAAAACAAAAACGATATCGTCGTGACACTATGCTTAACTTACATATACAATATAGAATATACAATATAGAAGACACAGGTATTCGTATATCTTACACAACTTTTATTAGAAACAAACCATTTCATGTAATTCGGCCACGAATTTCTGACAGAGAGACATGTCTTTGCAAAATCACACTAATATGGAACTTAAATTTGCAGCATTAAAAAAACTGAACAATTGACAAAAAGAGTGTACCTGAAATAAAATCGCGTATTGTAGACTTCATATCTCTCTTTGAAGCAGACCTTAATAAATTTAAGATTTCAACGTCACGCATCAATATAAAACCATCGTGGTTATTTATTCCGAGCCTTACCTTTTTGTTTCTAATTTGTAACAGTTTTGTAACGTTTTTAATTTTGTTTCTTTATTGGTAACGGTACAAAAAATTTTAACATCACCCAATTACGTTTTCATTCCTATACTATAACTAATGGTGAAATTGTAATAAATATTGTTTGAAAAAGTGAGATACTGTGATTACTACACCATTTGTAATCGCTTAGTTTTGCGAGGTAAATTTAAAATAAAATGGATTGTGATGAAGGTCCAAGCAACATTGCATCAAGAAACGATTTAGTATTCATCAAGTCATAAAAAGGTAAAGATGTTTTTGTTTAAGCCACCGGTGCAATTGTAAAACATTTAATAATAAAAAAAAAAAACAGATTTGACAAACTGGAAGTGTGCAAACAGAGACTCATATTGTGCCAGCGTCACTTTAGATAAAGAAAATTTTGCAGTTTTGTATTCGGCGACGCATACTTGTAGAACTAATTTTATTAAAAAGGGAGCAGATAGAGTGATCTATGAATGTAAACAACAAGCTTGCAGGAAATACACGTCTTTAAAAAAATTGAGAAATAATTTTTAAAAGACTGTAATACTGATATTGATATCATAGCAGCATATGTTAGCAAAAAAGATACTCTGTATGCGTTAGGCTCCCTCATCTTAGTCACTACACTATGGACGCAAATGTGCGTTTTACATGTTCGGTAAGGTTATCGCAACCGCGCTAGGCTGGCAATGTGGACGCAAACTATCGGGCACGTAGGAAAATTTTGAAAATGCAAATAACTGAATTTAAACCCCTGGATAAAGTTAATGTATTTGAACTTTTAGCTCACAAGTTTTTATTGTGTGAGAAGATTTCTAGAGGTTTACCTCTTCTAGAAATAAACCGTTTTAGGGCTAGCAAATAGGCATCGGTAGACAGATCACTAACGAGTTCCAAGTGAACGGGACAAATGAATATGCATACATAGCATTTGGTCGTTCTAGCACCCTTGCCCTTTCGATTGAGCATGAGCATTGGCAATGCATAATCGACTGCGCAACGTATGTAAGCAAACCCGGGAATCCAGCGTTGTCCAGGTAAATTTCCCATCACAGGAAGGGGAGTTCTACCTGTCAAACGTTTACAAACAACGCAATCGTAGACAACCTTTCTGGCGAGGTTCCTACCACCAATAGGCCACCAATTCTCTCTCACATTATATAAAAGCGCTTGTGGAGCTGCGTGTAGTAACTGTTTGTGCTCATGTCGAAAAAGCAATAATGAAAAAGGATGCTTAGAAGAAATAAAAATTGGATGCTTCTTTTCGAAGGTGAAATCTGGTGAATTCACAAGGGGCGCCTTGTGAATTCACAAGATTTCACGAATGATTTTATTTTCATCAAGAAACAAATTTAATTTTGATATATTATGTTTATTGACTAGTGACGATTATTTGAGAGTGACATGTACTCATATAGATAGGATTCTAGCTGAGACAGTCTAGCTAATGTTAGGTCAGCCTCTCTCAGTTCTACGACAAAGAAAACGCCGACGGTTTTTATTACGTGCGTTATAGATAAAGCGGCGTACATATGCGACTGTTCGTCTCATGCGATTGAACTGAGAGAATCTGCCAAACGGAAAAAACTAGCATTCGCGCGCCCGTTCTGTTGCAAGGGAAAGCGTTACACCAGATTTCAACTCCGGCAAGTCGTGCCCATCGTGTGATTCTACAGGAATATCAACACAGTCGAAATCCAATTGACGGAGGAAGCTTGGGCCTTCCCACCATAAGGTGGAAGATGAAAGATCTTCCAGCTAAATACCGCGTGAAATTAAGTCAGCGGGATTGTCCTTTCTACTTACGTGACGCCAGTCCCTTCGTCAATTCGTGTATTTCTACTGTCCTGTTTTGCACGAAAGTTTTCTGTAAATCGTGTAACCAGCCTAATACTATGGTCGAGTCAGTCCAAAACATAATGGTGTTAAAATGACAATGTAGTGAATTGTATACCTTGTCATATAATCTAGCACCTAATAAAGCCTCGCATAATTCTAGCCGCGGAATACTTACGGGTTTCAAAGGAGCAACCTTACTTTTCGAACATAACAATCTCACCACCACCGTGCAACTGCTAGAAACCGTGCGTGTATTTAACGCGCCGTACTCTGTTTGGCTGGCGTCGGTAAAAATGTCTATACGTGTAGGGTGAGTACCTATAACATGACGCGGTATGCGTAAGATGGTAAGCACTGATAAGCCATTAATAAATTGCGTCCACGCGCGCTGCATGTCGCGCTTCATCTCATCGTCCCAATCTAATTGCAATTACCATAGGCGTTGCAACAATACCTTAGCTATTATTATAGTCGGGCCAAGCAAACCTAATGGATCGAATATTTGAGATACATGGGATAAAATTGTGCGTTTTGTAACCCAGCCCGTATCGCCTTTAAATTGTGTGGTAAAATAAAATTCATCGGATGAGTTGTGCCATCCCAAACATAGCATTTTACATTGAACATTCTCGCCTAACGTCAATTCGTTACAGTTAAAGTTAAAAATCCATTTTCGTAATGTGAAACAACCACCCTTTAAAACTTGTGACGTTTTATTACATAACTCGAGTAAATCGTGTTTGTCGTCCGAGCCTGTAATCATGTCATCGACATAAAAATCCTCCGTGATTACCCTTCGCATGTTGGTATCCGTACAGTCAAGTGCCAACTGCTTCAAGCACCTAACACTAAGGTAGGCTGCGGACGCTAAACCGTACGTAATCGTGTTCAGCCGGTATACACGTAACCGTTCTGACGGATCGTCGCGCTAGAGAATCAGCTGTAGGTCGCGTTGCGATTCATCTATTAAACACTGCCTGTACATGTCGACGTCTGCACAGGCTGTGTACCTATGCTGCCTGAAGCGTAATAATATAGAAACTAAGTCTCTCTGCAAAGGTGGTCCCACAAGCTGAATGTCGTTTAGTGACACTACTGTGCTGGTGTCAGCACTGGCATCGAATACCACAAGGAGTGTTGTCGTGGTACCATGCTCGTTAAACACACGTGTTCCGTACGAATCGATTTGCGACATATGACCTAAGCTAATATATTAATGTATAAAATTCGTATACCGTTCTTTGTAACTCGGGTTACACTGCAAGCGCTTCTCTAAAGCTATAAAGCGACGTTCTGCTTGAGAGTATGACTCACCTAAGATGGTTGGCGAGCTCTTGAGTGGCAAACGTACACAGAACCTTCCGTCACTATTGCGCGTAGTAGTGTTAACGAAATGATCCTCGCAAGCACGCTCGTCAGTGTGCGTGGTGCCAACCTTCGGTAACTCCTCCAGCTCCCAAAATGTAACTCCTCCAGCTCCCAAAATGTAACTCCTCCAGCTCCCAAAATTTTCGTAACTGAGTGTCAATAGAATGACTGAAGTTGCATTGAGTAGACCCATTACTATTGCGCGTGTTAATATAAATAGGCCCTGAAACTAGCCAGCCTAACTTCGTATTTTGTAAAAAGGGCCCATAAGGCAGCTTCATTTTACCATCACATAATAAATCCCAAAATATATCGGCACCTATTAAAATGTCTATATTTTGCGACTCGTAAAACAGTGGGTCAGCAAGCTGTATATTGTTAGGAATTATATACTGCGCGTCTTGTTTATATAGAACCTGTGGTAATGTAGAAGTAATGTAAGGCAATACAAAACATCTGATTTGTGTTGAGTAGTTACCGATGCGCGATTTGACCTCAACATCACATATTTGCGTCGATTGAGTTACCGACCCCTCGAATTTCGTAAGTAGACTGTATTAAATTAACGCCTAATAAGTCGCATAACGGCTTAGAAATAAAACAATGTTGGCTACCACAGTCGAGGAGCGCACGCGCGAGATGATATTTGTTATATTTGTCGGCTATCTTGACCATAGCAGTAGATAATAAAACTGGGCGCATACGCATATTAGATCGATTGTGTAATGTGGTCAAATGCAGTGTCTATGTGTGCATTTTTTACCTGAGACAAAGGAATATGCATAGGGATGGAAGTCGCAGGCAGTGCGGGGGCCGAGGGGCACGGTCGGTTGTCACTCGAGGTCCCGACATCGGCCGAGTGCAGCGATAATGCTTGCCTGTGATCAGTCGTGTCCCTATGTGCGTGTTATGTTTTTTATTGCACTTTCGGCACGGCCCAAACTTACATGTGTCTATCGTATGTCCAGAGCGTAAACAGTTCTCACATAGTTTATTTGCTGTTATAAATTGCAGTTCAATGTCTAAGTTAGAATCTAGAAACCTATGACATGCATATAGCGAATGATCGGCATTACACATAAGGCATGATTTTTTAGTAATACTGTTACGACTCTGCTCCGGCTTACTAGTGGAAACATTGCAATATTTAAAACATGTCGGCTCGGGCACGCAGAAACTTGAGCATATCATCTACCTTCAGTGAAGACTTAGAATCAGTAGAATGTTTACGTATAGAGCACTTATATTGCTACCACTCGCGTTCTGTGGTTTCATTTAACTTAGATGTGATGATAAAAATGACTAAAGTGTCCCAGTGTTCAGTCGGCTCGCCTAATAATTTTAAAGCGCGTAAATTTTTAAGAATAATGTCTATGAGCCGTCTGAGAAGATGTGGGGATTCTTTAGACCAGTTTTTTTTGCCAAACTTCTCGGGACCGAGACCCATCTACAAGAAAGTTTAAAGTTCGCGGCCCACCTTGTATCATGAAGACAAAAAAGCAGCGGTATGTTGCTGCCGCAGCATTTACGCGTTTATTCTTATCGTAAGTTCACCACCATACCATCATCATCAGCCTACTGACGTTCACTGCTGGACTTGGGCCTTTTCTAAAATTCGTCACCACACCCATTTCAATTAAGAAAAAATAAAAACTTCCAGTTGTAATATTTTTTTTAATTAATAAAATTATTTGACATGATATTTCAATGAGAATGAGAGGGATGCATTTGTTTTCTATTTTTTTCCATTACAGCTTTAGCGTCGACATCGATTTTAGTCACTTTTAATCGTAATGAGTTCGATACGTCCAATCTATTTCGGTATTTAGTTTTTATATTAACCAAGGCTGAAAAACCCACTTCACATAAATATGAGGTAGTGAAGGGGAGGAGGACTTTCATTGCTTCGTCAAACAGGCAAGGATGGCTGTCAGCAACTGACAGCCAGAATTTCGTTAATTGCTTGCGATTAAAAGTATTTTTCAGTGTGGTATCTTCTGATAAATCGATAAGCTCTTCACTTGCTTTTGTTGACATTTCAGTTGGTATGTTGTCTTGAAATGGGTTAAAAATCCAGTTCTTCGTGTCGAACTTCCTCATCGCTTCCCCGAAGTAGGCATCAAAGTTATTTTTCAACTGTGTTAAATGAATGGAAATCACAGACACTACATTGACACCTGGCTGTACTTCGTTTTCTATAATAAAAGTTTTAAATGTTTCGAAACAATTGTACTTGCCTTCCTCGATACATCTCAGCCACAACATAATTTTTTTCATGAACGCTCGAATTTTATCGTGCACTGCAAAAATATCCGATCCGTCTGATCCCTGCAGATACAAATTGAGTTCGTTTAATTTTGAGAAAATGTCCGCCAAGTATGTGAGTTTGAGGATGAATTCTTCGTTCAGGAGAGAGATTCAAGATATTCTTTTTTTTCTTGCAGGTAAACTGTGATTTCATTGCGTAATTCCACTAATCTTGTTAACACTTTTCCTCTGGATAGCCTACGTACCTCTGTATGCAGAAGAAGAGATTTATGGAGACTACCCATTTCTTCACACAGCTGTTGAAATAAACGTGATTGTAAGGGTCTTGCTTTGATATAATTTACAATTTTAACAGCGGTATTTAATACTGTTTTGAAATCATCAGGCAATGCTTTTGAAACCAGTGCTTCTCTATGAAGGCTACAATGTGTCCACGAAGCACTGGGACTTCGTTCAAATATCCTCGTGACCACACTGCTATTTTTGCCGCACATAGCTCGAGCTCCATCAGTGCATATACCGACACAGTTATTCCATTCCAAACCTTTTTCTTTTGTATAAGAATCAATTTCTTTGAAAATTTCTTCGACCGTTCCACGAATAATTGGTTTGCAGAACAAGATATCCTCGTGCGTGTTGTTTTGCCATATATAACGTACGAAAACAAGTAGCTGAGATAGGCTTTGTACATCGGTAGACCCGTCCAGTTGCAATGAAAAATATTTACTACCAGCTACCCTACGGATTAACTCTTCCTCTGCCCATTCGGACATCTCGTCAATTCTTCGAGCAACAGTATTATTGGAAAGTGGTATACGTTCGATTTCTTTTAACCTCTTTCTCCAAACATCGCTCCAACAGCATCTTTAATCGATGGCAACACTAAATTTTCCCCAATCGTGTGCGGTTTACCAGATTTGGCAATTCTCAAGCTAATGAGATACGAGGCATAAGTAGCATTTTCATTAATATTTATGAAACGTGAAACAATATTTTTCGAACATTTTATTTCCAATAATTTTCGTTGAAAAAAATCCAATGGCTTATTTTTAAATGAGAATGTTTCGTTTCCAGGTGACGTGTCAACTTATTAGGACGCATACTTTCATTCGCTAATAGTTCGTAGCAAATTACGCATTGAGGACGTGGATACATTGTGTCTTGGTTCCACGTGAATCCTAGTTTTAGATATTCGATATCATACTTTCGCACAACTTTTCTCCGTTTCGTTTCATGTGAACTCGTTGAGGGAGCTAGTAGGTCAGGCTCAATGTCACTTTTGTCGTCCGCAATAAAGTCTTCTATTTTTTCATCACTTTGAACATCATCCGCCTGCGGCGGCGTACTTTTTGATATTCGTTTCAACCACTTGTGCATTATTTAATATTAAAAAGATTATAAATGCACGCACGACACAACACTCGAAGGCAAACAGTGCCGCAAGTGCCGGACGACAGACGATAAGGCAATTGATCGCGCGACTCGTGAGTACTCAACTGACGCGTGACTCGTAATTACGTTTGCGTTCGAATGCCCCGCCCCCGTCCCGCGCGCACCCACGACGACGAACGAACGAGTAAAATGACAATTGAACGAGTACGACAATCGTCCTATAGTTTCAGGACCCATCTAAAATCTACCCGCGACCCACCAGTGGGTCGCGACCCACACTTTGGGAAATACTGCTTTAGACAGTTTTTGAATCGTAAATAACGCCTTAACGTGATTATGTACCAACAGATTGCTATTGTTGTATCTGTTGAGAAGCAGCTCCCATGCTACAGAATAGTTACTAGCCGAAAACTCCAAAGAATCAATAACTAGCTCTGCACTGCCCTTGAGTGACGATTTTAGGTAGTGAAACTTCTGGACATCGCTTAATTCTTTAGAATTATGAACTAGGGATAGAAATGTGTGTCTAAATTCAAACCAAGTTTCGTAGGCACCGTGAAACACAGAAATAGATACGGTAGGTAATCTAATCGAATGTAAATTATTACTTACACACCTTGGAACTGCCAGTGACCTCAGAAAAGTTAAGCGTACACTCTGCCAGAGCCAGTAAACCATAATAGCCATCTTCAAACATTTCTCTTTGCGTTAACTGAGCGTCCAAATCGCATTCATTTTCTCGATTTTTGTTTGAAGATCGCTAAATTCCGTAAACAAACTCGCAGCACCTTGCATACGTAACCTTAAATCTATGCGTTTTTGGCCAGTTAGCTATTCACTTGTAACATAATTAACGTAGTTTGACAATTTAGTTAATCTACCCTTTATGATACCTCGCGTTTTAATTATATCTTTTAATAATTCGCTATCACTTTCGTTATTAGGAGCTAGCCTGTAGGGAGACTTATCACGCACCTTAGTAGTCTTAACGGTATCTTCTACGCTCATTTTGGTGGGTTGTGAAAAGACTTACGGTTGAGTCCTGGTCTGTGAGGTCAGCCGATGCTAGCTGCGGCACAAATCTGACTCCAAATAGCCAAGCACAACTCTGTAACGTAATTAAAAGCACACTGTTACACAATTGAAGCGGAGGGAGTAGGTTAGGGAGGATGGCTGACCGTACCGAAATGCGCATTTGATGGTATGATGGTCTGCTGCAGTGCCTCCAACGTCTTAACCGAGATCCTGTAGCTTCTTTTGCGCCTCTTCTTGCGTCTTTGTAGCCTTGGATGACTTGCGATGGGTTCGCCCACGTTGTATTCAAAGGTTGCCGAGTCGTATTTTCGTATAACGCGGCGACGAAGGTCCATTGAAGGTATGTTTGCGCTTCGACACGAAGAAGAGGTGTTGGGTGAATAATAAAAATTATACTTTTGGACTATTACTTATAATCAATGAAAAAGGTACAGCCGTTAACAACTTATGTATTTGCACAAGCGATTTGCGTGTCATCGGAAACGGATATAGCGAGTGTTGAGTGTTGTCACGTATAAAAATTTATAATCGAGAAGAACTTTGTCGATGCCCAAAGACTCGCATTTATCTCTGGAAAGAACTATTTTCATTAGAGTAGAAGCTCGTTCGTTGCGCAGGACATACCTTACCTACCCACCGGTTCTCGATTCTTTGAGACGAAATATCTACCATTTTCTAGTTTGTGGAAACAATGACTAGTACAGGTGGGCAATATTGTACCTAAATGCTATGGTGTTGACGACACATACGCGGCGGGGCAGCGAGAGTGTGCGGCTCTCGTTTTTTTAAACAAACTTCTCAAATTTTAAGTACTAAATTGGCATGAGTTCTTATCTAGATATTTATTATTATAATTAATAAAAATTTATATCATAGCAACTGAGACATTCACTATGATTTAAATATATTTATATCTACAAGGTGTATCAAACACATGCCTGAAGTGTATGTACCTATTATTATTTTTATTTCAGACGCATAGCAACTTTAATGTGGGTGCCTCTGCTTCTTCTGAAGCCAATATTCCAGTTGCAACGAATGAAGTGCGTTTACCAGTGTTTGACGGAGATCAATATTTAGCCAATCAAACCATAATACAAAAAATTAATAATCAAGAACAAATTTTGCAAAATCTTGTTGAAGGTGTGCAAAAAGTCACTCTAAAAGTGGCGGAATTGTCTGTACAATTTGAAGAATGCGTGGTAAAAATATTGGAGAAAATCGAGCAACCAATGTCTGTAACTTTATTAAAGGACGCAGATCAAGATGACAACAAATCGTTCACGTTCAGACAGATTAATGACAAACAACAACTAGAAAATCTAGAGAAAAGTCTAATGGCTAAAGGCGAGAGATTAAAAAAAAAACTGTTTTCATTTTTATTTCAACCCTGTGAAGGCCATGACTTAACATTTGCCTACAAATTGCTGGACTCATTATTTTCACGAGAGTTTCTCTGTATATGTTCATGGTCCGGGGGAAGCCGTGGAAACCTTTCCAAGATTCCGATAAAAGATTAAAAAAAAAATCTTAACTCCTTTTGTGATATGATTCGTTCATGGGATTCCACGTTTACTATGGGACAAACTGAAAAGTTCTTTAAAACAATTTTGAAAAATGCTGTAAAAAGGAAATCAGTGAAAGACTTGAGATCTTCATCAAAACGAGCTAGAAAAGGTAAACCTAAACCAAAAGGCCAGGCTTCCACAAGTGAAGAAAATCTTAAACCATCAACATCCACAAAAAAAGTTTCTACTAATGCAATGAATCAGAATTCACCAACTGATGACGACCATGTGCAAAATAAAAATGAAGAAGGTAATGAAATATCAGCGATGGAAGTAGAAAAGGTAAACGAAGATGAAAATAAAACAGTCGGACCAGTCTGCTAATGGATTGTCTTAAAATATATTTTTTAATAGTTATCGTATAAATTAATACGTATACTACGTTGATTGAAAACATAAAAATGATTCTTTCCTTACATATTTCTTCTATTGAAGCTCTATTAACTAGTGCTACAAATGTTTTGTCTTTAAAAGTATGTTAAGAACTTCTGTTTTGAGTACTTTTATTTTAAGTTGTTGTTATAAATGTTAAACTCTTAATCAAAGTCACTAGACTGATATTGTTAAAACTGTTTAATTTTAAAAAGTTTGTTAATTACATAATTAGCTTTTTATTTAATAGGTAAGTACTAATATTTTAAGTTATGTATGCCAATAACTACTCTAAATCTAAATGACTAGACTGATTAAAGTTAAAATTCATTCAGCATTCTATGGCGACTTTGTGAGCATGTTCCATAAAACTTTTAAAAGAAACATTCCTTAACCTTTATAGTCATAATGAGAATTCTTAATAGGAAAAAACGTGAAATTTAAGGTAAGGTAAATGTAATTGTTAAATTAAGAGAAAGTACAAATTTGATTGTCCTTCGATTGTGTGAATTATAATAAAAACCATCAAAGACGCATAAAAGTTGTATTTTTATTTATAATGTGTGTAACAAAAGGTATGAAATATTTAAATTCTTTGTGTTCAATGCACACTAACTTACATTTAATTTCTTTAGGTTTTAAAATAATAAAAGTATGGTTACTATTTGCCTGACACCTTGACTTGTATATGGCGAGATGAGACGATTTTATGTTATATGTAAAAATATCTTGTGTTATTTATTTTAATACCCTTTGTTGAAATCACATTGTCATTACCTGCTACGTTGTTTATTTTAATAACCTCATTATTTTTCGTTAGTAAATAATTGTCTTTTTCCTTGGAAGAAAGTGTAAAATCTCCGAAATTTAGAATATGTACGTTTTTAGCTTTGGTGACATAGAGATGTTCATTGTCACACATAAAGTGTTTGACAGTGGATTTCATTTGTATTTTCAGCCAATCTTTTGGCTACTTGAGACAGTGGCTTTTTTCCTAATCTGAGCATCTTTTTAATCATGAATAACATATTTTCAAATGGATATGCGTTAAATGTCATCACAGATCCAAACATTTCAACATCATCAGTTAGGTGGAGCAAGTTGTGAATATTGCTTGTAATGTAGCCTGACCCATAAAAGTCTTTGTAGTGGCTTACAAAATATTGCAGCAGTTCTCTTGCTAATGGCAACAAGATTCGATATGTTTCTGATGAGCATATTGTAATGCCATAATATAGCGATAAAAAATGATTATAAGCATCAGTGTTCATAACATCCGGCAAAACAACAATGCTTAAAATGTAAAAAAGATAGAATTTCTGACGCTTTCCAATGTGCTAATGAATCTAAACCTCGTACTGCTCGATGCACTTCTGAAGGCAACTTACACTTGATCAGAAAATTTGAAATTGTTGTAATATCACTTGCACGGCATTTAATAACATATTTGCCAAAATTTCCGTCACGCCAACCAATCAGCAGCCTCTTCATAACCCCTAAGTCGATTAAATGGAGTGAATCACCAACAATAAACTGGCTCACCAGTCACCATGTCAATGGGAAGATTTAATAAAGGTAAGTCATATTTATGATGCAACCAATAAATTTAATTTCGAAAACCTTCATTTGTCCTTTCAGGACTCATTGATTCGGAAAATGTAACAGTATGTGTGGTATGCGAATATTCTCCAACCGTGGTACATTTGTGGCAACCATGTTTGCCATTAAAGTTACAAACTCCTGTAAATAACAATTTTAAGTAAGTAGCTACTAGTTTGTGTTTAATATATTTGATATTTTATAAAAAGTAAATAAGAGAATCCAGACTGTTATTATTGATACTACATACGGTGTGGGCAGGGATTGAAAACCGGTACAAATTTGGGTTCCGGTTCCTCATTTCGGTTTGTAAAAAGGTCCCTCTTTTCGGTACGGTTTCGGTTGGGTTCCGGTTCCCCCGGAACCGGTTCTGAATAAAGGTTCTAATATACCGGTACCGAATTAAAGGTTCCTTAAGAAGGAGGGATACGTTCGACCGTGTCTGGCATATTTCTTCGTTCTTACAGCTGACAGTTAGCCTTCGATCAGGGATCGAATCAGGGATCAGGGCTACCCGACTGAGGAATAAATAAATATATATATCTGGACAATTTACACAGCGCCATCTAGTCCCAAATTAAGCGCAAAGCTTGTGTACTAGACAACTGAAAATGTACTTGAATACATACTTACAATACATAGAAAACACCCAGACCAGGACAAACAGACATGTTCATGCACACAAATGTTTGTCTTGTGCGGGAATCGAACCCGCGACCTCGGAGTCAAAGTGGCCATTGCTAACCATTCGACCACCGAACTCGTCGAATATACCTC
The DNA here is from genome assembly GCA_937001555.2 of Hypsopygia costalis. Lineage (NCBI taxonomy): Eukaryota > Metazoa > Arthropoda > Insecta > Lepidoptera > Pyralidae > Hypsopygia > Hypsopygia costalis. Next base: position 6,407,896 of record OW443344.2, on the reverse strand, counting down.
CACCTCACAGAATACCGCAGCCAAATAACAATTCCCCTGAGGGTTGTTATTTTCCTGCGAGTGAGTGAGGTAACCAGAAAGGAAGGAGATGATGCGATGGTAGCGGGTGTGGCCGCGCCAGCGATGTTTTTCTCTAACCTACACTCTTTCACATCATTATTCATTCATTCACACTCATGAGTCGAGTAGTTGTAAAGTTTATAACTATAATTTGTAACTAATTACTATACCTACCTGAATTGAATAGGTACGGCATTTTTTTTATTAAAATATTTAATAAAAATAAAAATATTTATTAAAAATTTTAATTAAAAAATGTTGACGCAACGCGTGTGTGGTCGGCAATGTGCCGAAATGATTACGTCGTGACGGCGTAACGCGCCGCGTGTACGTGATCTATGTTTAATTCAAGTTCGGACAGGATTTAAAGAGGAACCTGTAAAATAAAGGTTTCGGTCCAGGTTCTACATTTAGGTTTCGGTTCCGGTTCGGGTTCTGGTATCAGAACCCCTAAGTACCGGTTCTTTACCGGTATTTTAGAAACCTTTTCGATCCCTGGGTGTGGGTAAGGCCGTCAAATTGGCCTAAATAATATAAAAGTAACATAAAAATATAAGTTACCGGGTAACTTCAAAGTAACTTAGAAGTTCCTAAGGGCATATCTACAATACGGAAATATTCATTAGTTTTTCGGAAAATTAATTCATTCTCATAACTTCAGTAAAACTCAGTTTCATTTTTAAAATTTTATTTTAAAACAAAATAATACCATATTTTTTATTATTATCAGTCAGTAATCAGTTCGGTTTAAAATATCTTTATTTCTTATTTAAAACATAAGAAACAATAAACAAATATAAATGTATGAGATTTTGTTAACGTCCGTTACCAATGCACAATATTAAACACATTATTGTAGATTGAGGGTAAAATATATTCACAGTCACCCGTTCGCACTTCACTGTATCAGTTAAGTACAATCATAAAAATTAACAAAAGAACATTTGCTTCAAAGTATTAAAATGGTGTACCCTACAAGAAACCCTTGTTCCTTGTGTTCAAAGATCCTTTCCTGTTCAATCGAATCGAATCCTGTCCCATTAGGACGCTAAATAAAGAAAATATTGTTGTTTGATAAAATAATAATAATAACACAAAATACGAACAATTCTAAACAAAAAATATTTACTTCAGAACAAAAAATTACCTTAATAATACTTAATATTTTATGGCACTTTTCCTTCGAAATAAAATCTATTAAATTTATCACAAAAAAAAAGGCTAATTATATAAAATAACTATTATCAAAACCATTACTTAACAAGTATTCATTTTAAAGGTTCCGGACCCAAAGGGTAAAAAGGAACCCTATTACTAAGGCTCCGCTGTCCGTCCGTCCGCCCGTCCGTCCGTCCGTCTGTCACCAGGCTGTATATCATGATCGGTTCGAAACAGGTTTTAATGTTTCTTGTCTAAAAGTAATTGGGGTATTGTACCTTATTCAACAACAAGAAGTGATTTGAGCCATTGCCAGTAATCAGTGTGTTAATGGCTTAAGAATAATTTAAAGAAGTAAACATTAAGAAGAATTATTTAAAGAAGTAAGTATTTTACTTACTTAAAAATATAGCACTCTTCGACCAACAAATACTTAACATATAACCAACAATTATTATAGAATTTATTATTAAATAGGTAACGAACTACGTATATTAAAATGGCACTGTTTAGGTATTTACTTGTTCAATATTAAGTAACAAGATGAAGGTACGAAGTAGACTCTTTAATTTCTAATTGATAAGTTATTATAGACACTTTCCAGTCGCAAGTGTCTGCAGTAACTTGCCACAATGCTTAACAAAAATTCCAGAAAATTAAAAGGCACTTAATAATAAATTGAAAAGTTACTGAACAATTAGCTTTACAAATAAAGGCACGAGATCAATCTCATAGGTAGGTACATCAGAATAATATAATATTCCATCCCATGTCTTGACAAACAAACAAACAGAGAAAATGGACACTTTCAGTTGCGAGTGTAGAGAACACTAACTTGTCAAAATGCTTAACAAAAATCAAAACAATATTCTAGAAAATTAAATACTTAATACTTAATATTTTTTTCAAAAAGTAAACGATTAACACCTTAACATTTAACTAAAGGCACGAGATCAGTTTCATACGTAAGTAGGTAACAGTAAAATAATATTATCTTAATTGACATTTTAAATGTCTAGGCAACTAAGTTTTTCTTATAATTATTTATCAGCTTATGTGGAAACATGAGATCAGTTTCATACTTTAGTATTTTTTTATTTTTTTTATTTTTTATACCACTAAGGTGGCAAACAAGCATACGGTCCGCCTGATGGAAAGCAGTTACCGCAGCCTATGGACGCCTGTAACATCGGAGGCATCACATGCGCGTTGCCGACCCTGTAAAAACCTCTTCACGCCCTTTTTGAAGAACCCCCAGAAAAAAAAGACCCCAAGAACAGAAGAGAAGTAATATTAAAATTGACATTTAACAATAAAAAATCGTAAAGAAAACAAATTAAACCTTTGAAAAATAAGTGTGCAACACTTGCAATAGTTACTCACTATCTAATCATGTAAAAGATTGTCATAGAAGTGGTGGCTATCTCTATGGATATACTTTTTTAATGACTGTAAATTGTCAAACTTGGATTTTTCAATTTTTCTTGGAGTACTGTAAAGTTTGAGAAGAATAGTATTATTGACACGTACGTACTCGTTGTAGTAGCATTTTCCATTCCGGAGGATGTCGCAGTTTGTAATATATTTCACCACCTTTATACAACAATGCCCGTATATCGGTAACAACAGGATCTCCAGCTTTTTGCCTGGTCTTATTGAGTCTAATGAACATGTCTTCTCGTAATTTTAATAAAATGTATAGTCCAAGTGATGTATAGTGTATGGATTGCTTGGACGAGCTAGTGACATTAATGTTAAATAACTGTCAGGAGAGAATATGGGAGGTCTGAAAAGATGTTCTAAAGTCGAGTGAACACTGTCCACCTCCATCATGGTATGGCCTTTCTCAAGTATCCTTTGTTCAATTTCTACATTTTCATTTTGTTTTGTTAAATTGACCAGAGCTGAAGACAGAATTTTATTCCTGTTCTGGTATGTACATCCATCAGAGATCACAATGATCTTCTTGTACCCTTCTTCAATTTTAACTGTCAATAAATCTAAGAGACACGTTGTGAATTCATTGGCCGTCACGCCACCGTCTCCTTCATGCCACACATACAAGTGAACTTCCTTATTATTGTTACAATAAATGGTGTAGCTGTACAGTTGCAGTTTTTGTTTGTAATACTGTACGGATACTGTGAGTTTTGGACGTAAGAGTACGCTTTGAACATCAACGGTAATTACCAGCACTTCAGATGAACACATAGATTTTTCCTCTTCTTTTGCAGAATATGCTTCTTCTTTCATCTCTTTATGTATTTCGTATTCTTCGGCTGTTATGTTTCCTTCTTTGAAAGCAGTGCATGTATCGCACTGATCTTTTCGCGGCTTAAATATTGAAATCTTCTCCATCTTTAAGAGTGAACAGAAACCTTTACGCTGTACAGCTTCATTGTCATTTTGGCTGCACCATTTTTTGTACTCTTTAAACATATGTGACTTTGACCTAAAACCGTCTTCAACATAAACTCTCCTAGTACTGGATCGGCAGTAGTGGCTGGGTATCTTTGGCAACAAAGCCAGCCATTCTTTAACTGATACAGATTTTCGAGGAACGTCCTCTGTAGAAATATTGGCACACTGTTTTCGTTTTTTAGTTCTCATTGAAGGGTTGAGTTTTTTCAAGCTTTCTGCATTCAAAATCTTTCACCCAATCGGTTAATGTGTCGTTTAGCATGTCGATCGTACTGAGCAAAAAGTTTTTGCATACTGTGACTAGGTCACCATTGTCATCTGGTAAATAATAATCAAATCCTAATTGTTTTTTTTGATGAGTTTGAACTATTTGAGCGTCTCTTTAGGATCGGCCGAATACGTATCAAATTTTTCAAGTAAGCTTTTTTAGCTTGCCATGTCTCTAAATCCCAAAAATAATTAAAAATATGATCTCTTTGTTCTTCGCTTATGGCTCCACATAAATAACCCCTAGATGTTTTTAATACCGTTGATTCATGACTACATTGCTTCAATTTCTTTGCCTTCTTTTCTTTTGACACAAAAGTAACCAAATGCTTATTGTCAGGTTGAACTCTTCCCCTTGTTCATCCCATGTACCGCTTTCCTTTCACTTGTTGAGACTTGTTATATTGTCTGTCTTTCCTTTTCTCAAAAATGTTAATCTCTTTGGTATCTGATTCACATATTGGAGCTTGGTTAATTTCAATTAGTTCACCTGTTTGGTCATCTAAAATGTAGTTTGAAGAAATTACTTCTGTACATTCATTAGGGCAATTATTTGTTGCCACTAATAATCCAGTATGCTCGTCAAGAATATATTCAGTTGTAATATTCATCTCACTAATCTGCTGCTCAGAGTCTGGACTAATTTTGAATGATCCTGTACTATCGTCAACAATAGAGCTAGTTTTATTCTTATTTGTCTCATTGGATGTTTCAGTTTCTGTTTGAAGAATTGGAAAATCTGATTCTGTAGTATTAGATGGCAGGATTGATATGGCGGTGCCAGGTGAAATTAAATCTGGTTGTTGGACTTCCATCGGTAATATAACATTATTCCGTTGGAGGAAACCATGTTGAAACTTCCGGCACAATATCAATTTGCATTGGGCTGCAGGTGCCAGTATTGTCATTCACATTACTGGGATTAGACCTAAGCAGAGTTGGATCGTAGCCACTTGAGTTAAATGTATCTGAGGTACATTCTTCAGATGTTTGAATGCTTACATTCCCGGTGCTCAAGTCGACCAGTAGTTTCCCGCGCCAGTTATTATAGGATGACTGACTCATTGTACCAACCTTTTCATCTGTAATCAATAGAAAACCCCAACCTACATTAAAAAGAAACATTCAGGGTAGGTACCTAATATTTAATAGAAGAGAAGAGGGTTAGAATCATTCAGGGTAACATTTTTAGAAGAAAAGAGGGTTAGAATCATTCAAGAATCATTCAAACAATAAACTATTTTGGATAATTATTTTCTGTGCAAAAAAAGTATGTTTTTCACAGGTACCAAGGTACTTAATGGTCATCTAACAACACGACCCATAGTTTTGACGTTCTTTGTTTTAATATCACACTAAGTAGGTAAACGATTTTGTCAATATATCAATTGTTATAAATAACACATAAAATCAATTAGTAAAACCAAAGTGCCATGATAATTTTATAGAATTTAGGTTAAAAGCCACTTACCTGTGATAATGTGATAATGTGATAATAATTTATTTGCACAAAACACGGTGTGAAAGTTGACAAATAATTAGTAGAGCATACATGTTTTGCCAAGTCAGTGGCATGCAAATACATTGTTTGTGATTTTAAATTAGAGGCAAAATATAGTGTACTAAATTATTAAAATAATTATCCATTAGGTCTATTCGATAGAAATACGATGTAAATATTAATATTAGAATAATAGGTTGTAATGTCAAGTAAATAGTATTCATTAACAGCAAATGTCCAATAGCTACAAATAATCATTTCATGTCAAAAAGTCTTGTATAGTGTAATACTCTTTATCTAACAACCATTTATATAAATTTTTTTTGAATACATTATTATTACTACATTTTATGTCATCCGGAATTTTATTATAGATTTTAATAGACATACCTAAACAGCTTTTGGTATATTGACTCATAGTTGGAGTTATGTCAAATACTAGTCTGTTAGGGTTTCTATGGTTTGTAGCATATAAAGCACTAGCTTTCTTAAAAAGTTTGCTATTTTCTTTTATAAATACGCCCATGACATATATATAAAGAGATGGAAGGGTTAATAATCCAAGTTCCTTAAATCGTGATCGACACGACACATCTGGTGGAAGACCATACATCGATCTAATGCACTTTTTTTGCGCAATAAAAGCTCTACCGATGTTGGTACCATTGCCCCAAATTAATAAGCCATAGCGCAAGGTAGACTCAACATACGCGTGATAAGCTGTAAGTGCTGTCTTTTTGTCTGTAACATTGCTCACTTGTTTAAGAGCATAAACGAATTTATTTATTTTAGAACATACTTTTTCAATTTGTGATTTCCAGTTCATTTGCTGATCTATCGTTAGTCCTAGAAATTTTGTCTCTTTTACCATGTCAATTGGTACATTGTTGTAATGAATATTCAGATTAAACATTTCATTTTTATAATTATTAAAGTGAATCCAGTTAGTTTTAATTACATTTATTTTTAAATTATTTATGTCAAGCCATTGAATTATGTCACTAATAGTTTTATTTACGTCATCTTCATGGTCTTTAATGGTCATATTTATTTTATTTGTCGCAACAACAACTGATATGTCATCAGCGAAAAGTGTGCATTTATGAGTTGTAATATAAGGCAAATTATTTATATATAAAAGGAATAGAATAGGGCCTAATACGCTCCCTTGTGGAACTCCATATTTATTATGTCTAAAATTAGATGAGTATGTCGTTATTTCGCTATTTTTATCTAATTTTGTAATCACAACACGTTGACATCTGTTATTTAAGTAAGATGCTATCCAATCAAGTGTAGGTCCTCTAATTCCAATTAATTCTAATTTGTTTAAAAGTATTTTATGTGAAACAACATCGAAAGCTTTTGATAAGTCAAAAAATACTGCAGTAGTGAAATTTCTATTATTTATATTTGTTAAAATAGCTGTCATGAGTGCGTATGTAGCAAGTGTTGTAGATTTATGCTTTTGAAATCCGTACTGGTCTTCTGCAATTATTCCAAATTTATTGCAAAATTCCATTAACCTCTTAAGCATACACTTTTCAAAAATTTTTGAAAAGATTGGTATCAACGTTATGGGTCGATAGTTTTTTATATCATCTTTGCTACCTTTCTTGAACAGCGGTTTCACAACTGATAATTTTAGCAGTTCCGGAAAAGAACCTGTAGAAAAAGATAAGTTAATCAAGTGGGTTAAAATGGGTAATAATTCATCGATGCTTGACTTTATTACTTTAGTACAAATTTCATCATACCCTTCTGAATTTGTGTTTTTTAATGACATGACTTCTTTTTTTACTTCAGATTCTGACATGGGTCTTAAAAACATTGAATGTCCTGTATTATTATTATACCTTATTTTTGGATTACTATTATTATTATTAATGTCATGTTTAGTATTGGTTGAATCGATAAAATAATTATTAAATGTCGTCGCTATGTCTATAGGATCTGTCAGTATTGTATTGTCAATTTTTATGTTGGCTACATTATTATCACATGTCATATTACAAATTTCATTTTTGATGATAGACCAAGATGCTTTGCACTTGTTTCTACTTCGATTGATAAATTTTATATTAGCATTTTTTTTTAAATTATATATACATTTCTTGAATACTTTCGAATATTTATTATACTTGTTTTTATTTGCCAACGTTTTTTCTTTATAAAATTTATATCTTAATAATCTTTTAGTTTTAGAGCTTACTTTTATACCTTCACTAATCCAATTCTGCTTGATTCTTTGTGCTGTGTTTATTTTGATTTTTAATTTAGGAAAACACAGTTTATAGAATAAACTTACTAATTCATGAAACATACCAAAAGCCTCATTAAGATTTGTTTCGTAGTATATCTCAGACCATGATAAGCTTCTTATACAATTCCTAAATTTTGTTATGTTTTCTTCGCTATAGTCCCTCTTGAAAATGTAATAAAATGAGGGTTTTAACATTTTGTTTTTGATAGGGATACTAAGCATTTGAGCAGTTTCATGGTCGGACAAGTGTAGAGGCAATACTGTTGCAGTTGCGTCTTTAATATTGCTCAATATATGATCTATGCAAGATCGTTTTCTGGTAGGCTCGTTTATGTGGATTTTCAGGTCATAAATCTGAGCTAAGTTTTTTAAGTATTCCGTAGCTGTTCCAGATTGCAGCGTATTTATATTGATATCACCAGCTAGGACAATGTTGACATTATTTTTGTATTTTTTAAATATGTCATGCAATAAGCAGTCTAATTTTTTGAGAAACGTGTTGGGATTTGATGAGGGTGTTCTATAGAGGCTGACAATAATTATTTTTTTTGACTGATTTGATAAAATTTCTATTCCACAACATTCAAAAGATTTTTCCACCGCATGTGATTTTATAAATGACAGATTTTTATATAACAATTTTCTTTTGACCAAAATACATGTTCCACCTCTCTGCTTATCTCTACAAAAATTTGATGCCATTTCATAATTATGCAGTTTTACGTAGTTATCAGAACCCGACTTTATAAAAGTTTCCGATAAACATATTATGTCTGGATCATTATTATTTTTTTCCAGTTCGAGTAGTGTCAATTCTAGTAAATCTTTTTTAGATAGAATACTGGCAATATTTTGGTGAAGAATTGCCTGTTTGTATTTTTTTCCCTCCAATGAATCTCCAACTCCAACTGCCTACATAACCTCAAAAACTAGCTAGGCACGTGGTCTGCAAAACTCGATATGTGCAATACAAAACCCGTTATGTGATTTTTTTTCACATCGCACAAAATCGGTTTGTTTTTAAAATGCACTGATCGAGATTTTCTTAGAAGTCAGCGTACATAAATATTTTTGTAAGTCCAAAATTAAGCCGTATTCTTACAAACCCGAGTTTTGCAGTCGATTTCGTCATAGAAACTAGTGCCATCTAGTGAAAAAACGAAAAATCAAAAAAATCCACATATCGGATTTGGCAAGCGCACCGACGAAATACTAAAAAAACAGAATAAAATAAATATTTAAGGGGGCTCCCATTCAACAAACGTGATTTTTTTTTGCTCGTTTTTGCTCGCAATTGATAACGGCTATAGGTAGACACTTGAAATACTCACATAATATTTAGTTATGTATTCACTTATGTACACACTATAAAAATCTATAAAAACGGCAAAAGACGTGTTTTTATAGATAATGGTACGGAACCCTTCGTGCGCGAGTCCGACTCGCACCTGGCCGGTTTTTTTTTATCACTTGTAACTAATTCTACAGGTTTTAGGATTGAAACAGAAGGAACAGTGTCTCGGTCAATTTTCTTCGTCAAGACAAATTTAAGTGAAGAATTTTTTACTGTCTTCAGGAAATCAACTGTGTATTTGTCCTCTGCAATATTTATATCCGAAATACGTCAATATTTATATCCGAAATCTATCTTACTAATACATTTTGGTTAATTTTAATATATTTTACATTTGTTTCATCTTTGTATTCTTCACAGTCTTCAGTATTTTTATTCGCATTTATTGTTAAACTTTCGAAATCAGTGTTCTCCATTTCTTTTATTTCAGATTCATTGATAATTTTTCTGTGTATTCTGCCTATCTTCTTTAGCACTCAAATCTATGAATTTTATACTACAGTCAGGTACATTCGTATTTATGAGACAACTGTTTTTATTTATTCCAGACTAGCTCTGCCCGCGACTTCGTCCGCTTGGTTGTGGGTGAGAATGTGGATGTGAATATCGACGTGGTCACGGATGTGGATATGTATAAAAATTACAACAACGCCAATTTTGGGCACCCATCCTAGTTGGAACCATTACAGGGGTTGCTTAACTTGCGTCAGCGCTACGATCTCTAAGCATCTCTATCATTGTATTATTTACTTTAACGATGATAACATAACATCTTTATAAAGTTTCAGTCAATTCAACTGAAAGGTTTCAGTCAATTCAACGAATTAGTTATTTTGTACCATTTTATATGTGTTTTTTTAGATTGATATAACTTTTTTGTTTATGAATCGATTGAAATGAAACAAACACTAAATGTTAAGTTGAGCAAACCTTAATGCAATAGTGAAAACCGCATTCGATTTTATTATATGTATTGATGATGTACTCGCTACCGGGTTCGCGTATGGATCAATATTCTCTGCATTCATTTTAACATCTGGTGAAAAAAGATCAAAAGTAAAATCCAATTTATGAGATTCTAATCCATCGAATTGCTTTATATCAATATATCTTTTGTTACATGGCAAATTTCGAACTTCTGATAATATAGTTACTCCTTAATGTGCAGCCGACTTTCTCTCTTGTTTTGTCTGTACATCTCCTTCAAATCTTTCTTTTTCTAAGGCATAATTCTAAATTTTCTCCTTCTTCTACATCTAAATATTCTTCTTCATATTCAGGTTCAGAAAAATGCGTGGCATCACTGTCGTCTAAATATTCTATTTCACAACTCTCGTCGCTGGTTGATGATGAACTGTATCTCCTTTTTATTTTTCTTGTATCTTTTTTCTTTGTTTTGTTTTTCACTGTTCTTTTGATTTTCGGTAGGTCTAATTTCAAAACTCTGCCACTCATATTGTTGCAAAAGCAACTTAAATCTCGATACCTTACTGAATGTTTTTCATTCAATATTACCTGATGTATTTTTAATGTGTTAGGCAGCGGATTTAGTTTTTTCACAATTTCCACTGGAGGTGGTTTAATGTCTTCTGGAGGAATATAAAACACTTTTATGGTTGTTTTGGCATCGGGGATATCTTCGCCATGTGCAACTTTCGAGTCTAAAGTGCGCTTGACAGCGATCCCAATACCGTCAGCAGCGCCTTTCCAAAATAGATCAAGTGGCATGGTTGAAGCCGAAACTTTAAATTTGGCTGAAAAAATAAAAATAAAAATTTGTTACGGTATTGGGATGTCGGCCCACCAGAAAAAAAATGTATTGTATCTACTTGAGGATATGCTTCTTTCAAATTCTGTAAAATTGGTTTCAAAAGTGCCCATATGGCTTCGGGGCTATAGAACAACATGATATAGGTTTGTGTTAATTTTTTATGTAAAGCACACCAGTATGCAGAGTGAATTGAACCTTGGAGGAACTTCTGTATGCATTTTTCAAATATAATTTTCAGAAAAATCTATGTGTATAACGGTTTCGTTCTCTTTTAAGTTAGCTATGCAGAATTTATAATTTTTATATTGATGTGAATTTCGTACGAGTGAATTAGAAACTTCTTTAAATCTGAGTTAATAATATTGATCAAGTCTTGTATAGATCCTTCTCTTTCCGCCTTTTCCATTTTGTTTGTTGTTTTCTTGTTTCCCTCTTCACCATACTCATGTATCTTGGACACCCAGAAAAGGCATAAATCTTGTCATTTAGATTCAAATCAGTTTCATTAGCAGTAATGATATTCTCTTTACAAGATTCACACAAACCGTACATGTAAGTCTTAGATACTACATCACAAACTAGACTTCACACAAAGACATTTATGTCATTGAGGTCATCGCTTTCAAGGATTCCCAACTGTTTAAGTTTCTTTACCATAAACGCTATATTACAATGTTTTACACAAGCACATGTGTCACGGTCTGAGATTTTAGGTGTAAGTATTTTAAATGGTATATATTTTATAAATGTGCATTGAAGCCTTTCCACTTTCAGAAATATATTTTTCATGTAGTTTTTTATAGTAGTCAATAGATATCTTCTTTGTAATTTTATTTTATTTTTAGTTTTATACTCTTTTTTTCCTGCCGTTGCACGACTATTATCATCCCTGTTATAAAAGGTATTTATTTCATTTATTATTTTGTTTTCCTTTATTTTTCGGTCTCTATTTTTTCTGATATTACATTTTAATTTGTATTTCTTCACTATTTCGTTAGTGACTATTTTTTTCAAAGGATTCTTCTCTGTTCCGACTGATTTCTGGTATTCTTCTTTTAATGATTTAAACAAAACATTGTGTTCTAAAATCTTCTTTTTCACTATCTGTTTCTTCGATTCGTCAATATTCGATAAATTCATTTTAATAAAGATTTCCGTTTGCTTCATAGGTGTTTCATCGTCAACACACATCACTTCACTTTCTTCATTTTTCATACAGTTTTGTTCTTTATGTCTGGTAGTGATTTCTTGATAGTTTTCTTTCATTTCCTGGAATGCTTTATTTAATTCTTGTAATTTTATTGACTAGCGGTAGTATTTTTTTCGTAAAGCTTCGAATGTCTTTCGCAATGTGACTATTTCTCTTTTAATCACATAATTTTCCTTACGCTCCGCATGTATTTGGTCATTCTTGACATTTTCACTGTTATTGAGGTTCTTTCTAGCTTCATAATTCTGACCTTGTTTTGTATTTTTCCTTTCTACACGCCATTTTTGCCTTCTCTCTTCTCTATCCTGTTCCGTATATTCATTAGTTTTTTTTTTCTATAATAACGTAAAGTGCACTCCGCAGTTTTCTTTATCATTTGTGCATATTTTTCACGATTCTCTTTTGTAGTTTTTCGCGATATCTTTTTTGTTTTTCCGCTGGAGTGAGACGCATCTGCCACAAGAAAAAAATATGATAATTATCATATTTTTAGGGTTCCGAACCTCAAAAGGAAAAACGGAACCCTTATAAGATCACTTTGTTGTCCGTCTGTCTGTCTGTCTGTCTGTCTGTCTGTCTGTCTGTCTGTCTGTCTGTCTGTCTGTCTGTCTGTCTGTCTGTCAAACATTTCTATGTCGAGAATGCGTGGAGGTATCAAGCTGAAATTTGAACTGTATACACAGGTCTACGGTCCCTTGAAGTTAAAAAAAAATCAAACTGCTAAGTTTACGTAGAAAAAAGTTACGGCCGTTTATTCAGCAAAAAACGCATATTTCGACACACTCAAAGGAATCAAAACCTATAGGGTACTTCCCGTTGACCTAGAACTATGAAATTTGGCAAGTAACATCGTTACAGACTAGAAGTACAGGAATAAATCTCAAAAATGTACATTTGTAAATAGATCTAAAAAAATAGGGGGTCTATATTTTTTATAGGGTGTCGAAATTTCAAATTGAAACTACTAGTTCAAATGGGGTATCATATGAAAAGGCTTGATGTACACATTGCAAAATATATTTTATTTATTTTTTTCGACGCATTATTTCTCATTTATAATGAAAAATATCAAATTTAATAATGATACTACGTACCTACGGAACCCTCGGTGGGCGAGTCCGACTCGCACTTGTCCGGTTTTTTTAAAATATGATAGAATTAGAATTGATATAATTATCAATTCTAATTCTAATATGTATATGCTATAGGGAAGGAAATTTTATCAGCTTTTCAAATAAGTAATACTTTAAATTTACAAAAATTTAATTATTATAATATGTATACCAAAAAACCTGCCTGTTACTTTAGTCCCTCCTGACGACTATCATCCCCCATGCTGTGTACTAGTATCCAATAAAAATATAATTAACAATTTGCAACGTAAATCTTATACTAAATACTGTTATAAAACAGCCGACTATAAAATAATAAAACAAGAATTATCGAATATAGATTGGGATGCATTGTTATTAAATAAAGGTGCCGAGGAATCTGTTTCGGCTTTTTATGAGAAGCTATATGCTATTATTAAGGCAAATGTTATGTCCTCTTACCCTGCTTGATTCACTCCAAAGCTCATAAAGTTATTTAATAAAAAAAAACAGGCTTGAATCACGATGAAGAAATTTAATAATGAATCTTCTAAATATATAAAAGAAGAAACTGACTGACTGACTGACTGACTGACTGATATATATATCAACGCACAGCCCAAACCGCTGGGTCTAGAGATTCCAAATTTGGCACGTAGGTTCGTTATTCTGTCTAGGGGTGCACTAAGAAAGGATTTTTCAAAATTCATCCCCTCATATATCATAAGGAGGTGAAACAGGGGTCCAAAGTTTGTATGGGGAAACAAGATTACATGGACTATTTTATCCGAAACTTTACACCAGTACTTCTATAGATAAATGAGTAAACACGTGTTTCAGGATTTTTCAGAATTCTGAAAAATGGGGTGAAAAAGTCAGAAAATCGTCATGGGTATTGTTTTTATGGTTTATCGGGTCTCTGATTACGAAAACAACAACTAATTTATAATCCAACATAGCCGATGTAACATAAAACTACCCCTGTTGGGGTGCGATGGGTTCGAAATATATAAAAGAAGACACTGACTGATTGAATGATATATATCAACGCACAGCCCAAACCGCTTGGTTATAAATTCCAAATTTGGCACGTAAGTTCCTTATGATGTCAAGGGGTCCACTAAGAAAGGATTTTTCAAAATTCATCCTCCAAGGGGGTGAAATGGGGTTACAAAGTTTGTATGGGGAAATAAGATTAGTTGGACTATTTTATCCAAAACTTTACACGAGTACTTCTATAGATAAATAAGTGTTTTAGGATTTTTCAAAATTCAACCCCCAAAGGGGTAAAATTGGGTGAAAAAGTCTAAAAATCGTCATGGGTATTATTTTTATGGTTTATCGAGTAGCTGATAACGAAAACAACAACTAATTTATAATCCAACATAGCCGATGTAACATAAAACCACCCCTGTGGGGATGCGATGGGTTCGAAATATATAAAAGAAGACACTGACTGATTGAATGATACATATCAACGCACAGCCCAAACCGCTTGGTTAATAGATTCCAAATTTGGCACGTAAGTTCCTTATGATGTCAAGGGGTCCACTAAGAAAGGATTTTTCAAAATTCATCCTCCAAGAGGGTGAAATGGGGTTCCAAAGTTTGTATGGGGAATCGGCGTCTTCCTTCTATGGGAGTAGGTTACTTTTGGGATTTTCAGGCCACCTAAAATTAAAACCCAGAATATAGAGCTCATTTCATTCGCTCTATATTCTGGATTTTAATTATAGGTGGCCAGAAAAGCCCAAAAGTAGACTGTAGAGTGCTACCTGTCTGTGTGGAAAGAATAATGAAACACTTACCAATAATTATTGCACAACCCGACTCAGAACACCCGTTCAGAAGCTCCATACTCACACAGACACAATGTAACATTGTACTAGGAGTAAGTACATCATATTAAGTGTATTCAGCATCAGATACGGCATACAAGGTTGTTTAAATTAGATAGAATCAGATCACGCCCGGTAACCGACATATAAAAACTCTCACAACAGTCTAGGCCGATTGCTCATGCAAATCACCACAACTGAGGGCTCCTACAACGATGAAGACCGTCGCATGCGATTACGGGATGATGAGTTCAGTTTACATCAGTCGTGGTGACACAAAACTGTCTTCATCATAACTTTAACTAAACTTGCAGTACCGCGCCATACTTTCACACAGACATGTAACAAACTAAAACTGCTTCAACCACGTTTTGCAAGTTCAGCAGTGACGCAATGACGCGGTGGCCCGGCGACCCGGTAACGACTGAGTACTAATTCTAGAAATGTATGACAATCGTAAAAAATAGGGCTATATTCACACTGCGTTTTATATTTCTTATAGCAATACATTTTATGTATACTATATTAATAAAAATACTTATTTTTTAATTAAAAGACATTAGGGGTGTTTTTTGTTTACGGGAAAAACAGAATTGAAAGTATCAGCTTTATTTGTGATTTTAAATAAATACATATTATGTGTATTTTATATGTCCCCAAATAACAGGACCAGGGATGGATAAAGAAGATGTATTTTATATGTATTTTTCATCATAATATATGTATTTTAAGGCTTTTTATCTAAAATAAACATGCAAGACTTAGTCTGATCAAAAAAGATATTTTTTTCCATCTTGACCTGATATGAACCCGTCCTGGGTTCGATTCCCTATCATCTCTTAAATGGTGTTCATGTTAAAAAAGATATATTTCTATATTAATTACTTAACTTTAATTCAAAAGTGTGGTTACAGCCTTAGTGGGTTATTCCACCACGCAAGTTCGTTTAATTTATTTACGAATTTTAATACTGATTATACATTGTCATTTACACTCTTATATTAGTTAGCTCTACAGCTAACTATTTACATTTCCAGAGTAAAATATTATGTAAATGGACTATACTAAAAAAATTTGAAATTACTGCTTAAAGTAACTTATAAATAAAAGCCAAACCTCATGTCGCCATCGAATTGGTTATAAATTATCTGGTTGAATTGATTCAGGGCTGCTGGGCTGAGATTTGTATGGTAAAGATAATAGAAATGTCTGAATGAAAAGAATGACTCAAAAAAATTTGCTCCGATAACCGGGAATGGAATAACCCCGACTAAAACGTAAGCATGTTGCAATAAACTGTAGAATTACGGAATACGCATTAATTATCAAATATCAAGTGATTATTTGTAACAAATGTAATACTAAACTTGTGTTTTCGTGTTAAAGTTCCAAATTTCGTAATGAATTCACGAATATGCTGAGGTTTTATTTTATGTAGTACCTAGTCATCAACCTACATTTGCTTCAATAATTTAATGTTATTTGGGGTGTTAGTGGTTCACCAACATTTTTGAACCAAAGCCAACTTCACCTGCATGTGGTGCACCCTGCTGACTGACAAACGAAGCTCTGGTGAAAAAAGAGGTCGGGAACGTAATTGTAAGCTCCCCGATTGGGGAATGTACCACCACCTCACAGAATACCGCAACCAAATATCAGGTGAAGTTGGCTTTGGTTAAAAAATGTTGATGAACCACTTGCACCCCTAAAACGGTGTTTGCCTTGGTCTGGATATTTTATTTGTATAATAAGTACTTATTTACAAAAAAAATATATTTATCAGCAAATTAGTACCTTTAGTAGGTACAAGTTTAGTTGCTTAGTTTGGGAATAGATGGTGTTGTGTGATTGTCCAAGAATATTTATTTTTATTTTGCATAATGTTTCTTATTTTCTCACAGACCAGCTAGGTCAAAAAATAAATGTTAATTTACCTGAAAAAATATACTTAAATCTCTTTTCCTTTTTTTTTACAGTCCTCAAAAACGGAAACAGACTGGCGTGAAAGGCAAGAAGAAGGCTACTGCGACGAAACCAGCAGCAACAGGTTACGACGAGCACCGTCCTCCACCAAAGAGCGCTTTGGTATCAGCCCTTACCAGACGTGTTGCTGGCGGGGTATTGCGGCGTACGATAGACCTTAAAGGAGACATGTTTGTAGAGTTAAAGGTCTATAATACAAAAGATATTATAGACCTAGAAGGAGTTAACCCTAAAGCTCGCTGGGAACGAGCTGTTGTCTCGTTAAAATATCAGGGTGAATCGGATTCACCAGAGTTAAATGTCTTAACAAAGGTGATTAAATTGTGTAAATCAAAATTTACAAACGAAGGAACATTCTTCGCTGAAAAAAAATATAAATGAAATAGGTTCGTTTCCAGCGATGATAATTTTAGATATTTTTTAAATTATATTAATTTTAAGTTGTAGTAAATTAAAAAGTTAAAATTAATAATAACAAATTGTATATCTATATAATAATAGGTAGGGGAAAAAGTCTTTTCGCATTATAGTATGTATGAACTTGTAATAAAATCTCTTTGGTTATACCATTTGTATCTAGCAGGTTTTGATATCTATAAAAAGTTTAAATTTTAAAAAAGATAATTCCAAATTCAAATTAGGTAAATGTGTGATTTTCATTTGTTTTTTTTTTACTGTCAAGATGAGTGAATCGAATGAAGAAATTCGATACATTTTAAAATTCTACTACAAAAAAGGTAAAAATTCAACGCAAGCTGCGAAAAAAATTTGTGATTATTATGGACCTAGTGCAGTGTCTGTGAGAGTAGCACAAATTTGGTTTAAGCGTTTTCAATCCGGAAATTTTGATGTCAAAGATGCACGTCGCTCTGGTCGCCCTGTTACGGATAAAATGGATGCCATTTCTGAAAAAGTGGAGCAAGATCGGCATATCAGTAGTTACGACGTAGCTGAAGAACTAGGAATTGACCACATAACAGTTTTGGCGCATAAAAAGGTCGTGGTCAAAGACCGGCCAGGCTTCAGAGACTCTGGCGAAACCCGGGTTAACCCGCAACAAGGTGATGCTGTGTGTATGGTGGGATTGGAAGGAAAGATATTCATTATGAGCTGTTACCGCCAGGCAGGACTATCGATTCTGAACTCTACTCTGAACAACTGATGAGATTAAAGCAAAAAGTTGAGAGAAAGCGGCCGGAATTAATTAATAGAAGGGGTGTGATTTTTCATCATGATAACGCTAAACCTCACACATATTTAGCCACTCAGCAATAAATTAAGAGAGTTTGACTGGGAGGTGTTAATGCATCCGCCGTATAGTCCTGACCTTGCACCTTCTGATTTCCACCTGTTTCGGTCTCTTAAGAATTCTTTAGGCAATGTCAGGTTAACATCACGAGAAGACTGCCAAAACCACTTGTCGCGGTTTTTTGAACAGAAGTCCCAAAATTTCTATAGTAATGGGATCATGTCTCTACCTACAAGATGACAAAAAGTTATCGAACATAATGGCACCTACATACTTTAGTTAAATGTAAATAAACTTTATTAAAAAATGTTTTGAATTTTCATATAAAATACGAAAAGACTTTTTCCCCAACCTAATATATACACTACATTATTATTATTTCACTGTTTTAATTTTATATCAATATATTGCTTTGCATTGGCATTAATAAATCAGCGTTTCTAGTGGTTTCTAGTAGAAAAACTCTTAAAACTACCTAACCGATTTAAAAAAATATTTCACCAATTTAAGCTTCATTAACAGTAACTATCTTATTACCCAGTTATAAATTAAATCCAGTTTAAGTATGTCGAACAAATCTGTATATTGCACAGTATGTGATATATCAATAAAAAATAGAGCGTTTTCAGCGCATTTGCGAAGTAATACTCATAGAAATAATAGCGCTATACAAATTAGTGACGATATTGAGAAAATTAGTAGTGCGTTTCGAAGTCGTATTGCTTCGTATAGAGTACGTGATGTAACATTTAAAGACTCTGACACAGACCACCCGTTGATTTTCTTAATAGAATAGCACCTCGTGTGCGTGAATTACTTCTTGCCAGATTATCGACTCTGCTGCTGAATTCACTCTTCCAAATACTGATACTTCGGAAATAAAATCGTTTAGTACTGAAAACATCGTATTACATAATAATTTTGATTTTAGTGAGGTATATTCAGAAATAACCAATACTATAGCATCAAATATAGATGATTTTCATCAAAAAGATAGTGGATGTATTTTTCTAAGGAATTTATACTTGGAAGTGAATATTAACAAGTACAATCCTATGAGAGCATCAAAATATATTGAATTACCTAAATGTATTAAAAATAAGCGAGCATGCGTCAATATAAAAAATAATGACTCTTTCTGTTTTTTGTGGTGTATTGTAGCGGCATTATTCCCAGCTAAAAAAACATGCTCAATGGGTATCCTCATATCCACATTTTAAAAATATACTCAATACTGATAATATGACATTTCCGGTAGGGATTCCGGATATCAAAATATTTGAGAAAAATAATTGTGATATCAGCGTTAATGTTTATGGTCTATCAAACAATTCAGATATTGTAGGACCTTTATATAAAACGGGACGTAAATAGAAACACCACGTCAATTTATTTGTGATAGGAAAAAAAGAGTGTAAGCATTTTTGTTTAGTGAAAGATCTAGGTAAACTACTCAAAAAACAATTAACGAAGCATCATGGCAAAGTTTTCTTTTGTGATGATTGCCTTAAAATTTTTCACAGTGAAATTAAATTAAACGATCATATTTGTGGTGGAGTAAAAACTGTGCTTCCCGATCCTGGAAGCATTATCCAATTAAAACATTATGAGAGAATGCAATATATGCCTTTTGTTGTATACGCCGATTTTGAATCTTTATTAGAATCAGCTTCAAGCACCATGCGGTCTAATTCTACTTGCACAACTATACTACAAAAACACTTACCTTCTGCGTTCGCATATTACATTGTTTGTTCATATGATGCTTCACTTAATAAATATGTCACATATCGTGGGCAAGATTGTGTCGAAATTTTTTTAGAAAATCTTCGTAAAGATACTATCAACATTTATAAGAAACTGCAGAAAACTATTCCAATAAAACTAACAAAAGAGGAACAGAACTCATTCAGTAAATCAAAGTACTGTTTCCTTTGCGAGGGATTATTGTTTGACGATAAAATTAGGGAATACTGTCATTTGGCAGGACAATAAATACCGAGGAGCAGCCCATTCTTATTGTATCTTAAAATTTCGCTTACCAAAATTCGTTCCAGTATTTTTTCGCAATTCATCTGGATATGATAGTCATTTGTTTATACGCCTTTTAGGAGAATCACCAGGCAATATACGTGTAATAGCAAAAACTGAAGAAAATTATGTGTCATTTGGGTGTAAGTAGCTCATCAACATCTCAAGCTAAAGCCAACCTCACCTGCACGTGGTGCACCCTGCCGATCAACTAACGAGGCTATGGCGAAAGGACTGGGATGGACTGCGTGAATTTTACGCATCGTACCCGTGGAGGCGGCTCTATTTCGAGTCAGAACATATAGACATCTGTGCATCTGCTGTAGCTGAGACGATTTTGGCTGGGATGGAATTATTTATTCCAAACCGGCGGGTGGCTACTTCAGATGCTAAGAAGCAGCCGTGGTTTAATCGGTCTTGCAGAGAAGCTAAACTCCGCAAGCAAGCTGCATACGAGACTTGGACACTAAATTCAAACAGCTTATTAAGACCACCTTATGTAAAAAGGCTTACTACAGGACCGACGATTACCTTAATGATAAAAATGTATGGCAAATTCTCGGCACAGGATGTGAAGCACAGGCGTCTTATCTTTACAAGTAGTATTGTGGATATACATACATATATAGAATGTATATACACTCTATACTCTATACTATATTAATTTTTTTTTTCTCTTATTTTGGTTGAATACCATTTTTCTTTTTATTGTATTATGTTAATATTGTATGGCTATTTAAAAAAAAAGGCCTATATTGACAGAGTTTCTTTCGACATTTCTTCTCGTCAATGGTCATTCCAAAATGCTGGTAGATAAAAAAATATACCTAATTGTAAAAGACGTGTCTAAGTGCCCGCGAGGGCCCACAGAATAAAGAATTTGATATTGATATGATATTGTCAGACAAATTACACAGCGCCATCTAGCCCCAAAGTAAGCGAAGCTTGTGTTATGGGTACTAGACAACTGATAAACATACGTAAATACATTTCTTTTTTTTTTTGTAAATACATACTTATGATACGAGTACATAGAAAACACCCAAACCAAGACAAACAGACATGTTTTTGCACACAAATGTTTGTCCTGTGTGGGAATCGAACCCACGAGCGTTGGTGTCGAAGCCGCGTCATTGACCGCTACGCCACCGAGCTCGTCAATTTTGACTTTGACTTTGCTCGTATTAATGGAGATCCTTGTGTTTCTGACTTGAAACGTGTGTTCAATGCTGCCTCGAGGTTCAGTAAGAGAGTAATATAATTGCCAGGGAAAAGTTTGAGTTCATCGGCAGGATTGGTGAGCGCCTAGCTAAGCACCCATCTGGGAGCCGTGCCTTTTGGTCGCTTGCTAAGGCTGCTGAGGGAAACTTTTGTCAGTCGTCATTTCCACCACGATGGTAGTCTGGCCCATAGTGCTAAGGAGAAAGCCGATCTGTTGGGGAATCTCTTTGCCTCAAACTCGACTTTGAACGACGGGGAAGCCGTACCGCCTTCCATCCCGCGATGTGGCGAATCCATGCCGGATCTCTCATTTACTCAACGAGATGTTCGGTAGGCATTGCTATCCCTCGACGTTCATAGGTCGAGTGGGCCAGATGGCATTCCGGCAGTGGTGCTAAATAGTGTTGCAACAGAACTCTGTTTCCGTTTCCGCAACTGCGGAAGTTCCGCATGATTTTTCACTTCCGTTTCTGCTTCTGGTTCCGCAAACTTTATAACAGAACTCAGAACGGAAGCGGGGAGAGAGCGATGACGAGCGGTGCAGCAGACGCGACGGCGGCACGGCGCGCGGCGGCGGTTGCGGGGTCACGCGTGGACGAAATACGAATGTACACGATCGTCCAGGCGCGCATGCTGCCGATAATTGCCGAATCCCTTCCGGGGAGGGGCGCGCGCGGTAAACAAACGACAAACATGTCACAACGAGTTTGTTACGGTATCATCCTACATGAAGACCGCCGACGCAGCATAACATTGCACACGGCACCGATGCATGAATATTTCGCAAGTGCGGTAAACCGCTGATGCAGCAGCACGTGTTCGCATCGGTGCCTGGCCTCGCCGCCGCGTGGAATCGTTGACTTGGGCTTCACACTTCGACCCATTAGCATTAATATTAGTTGTAATTAATTTTGTATAATTATATTCTTTTCTTTAATAAAATAGTGATAAAATTTTGGTTTTTTTTGAGACCTCCGGCTGGCAAATCCATATTTGGCGCAGTCTTTTCGGTAGGGGGCTCGAGCTAGGCGCGCACGCGATCAAGATATCCGCTGGAATTTCAGCTTCGGGTCCCGCGTGACTAGCTGGTTCCTAAACCTTCGTCGAGCCGACCTTTTCCATATCTACGGGTCCAGCCGAGCCGCGAGGAGATCTCCAGACATCGATATCGTTCAAAAAGAACCAGGTATCGAGATCATGATACTGTAAGTACATTACTATTTATTTGTGGTGTTGCTTTCCTTTAGTCCTTAATATAATTCCTATTATAAAATTCTTCCAAGATTTTTCATCCCCGTAAATCAGCTCGTAGCTCTGCATCCAAGCAGGCTAGGGACATTTTAGTTGATAGTAATAGAGAGTTAGAATTAGACGATAGTTTTATAGAGATGTCTCAACCAGCAGCATCATCCGGTCAACAACCCGGCCAACCCGCCTTAGTTGACCCGGACATCATTCTAAAGGCCCTTCGATTGGCGCCGGATTTTGATGGCAACCCTCATACATTACCGAGGTTCATCCAATTATGTGACCAGATTGTAGGAGCCTATGGCACGGAAAATAACCATCTGACTAACTTATACTTAATTAATGGCATATTAAATAAAATTACTGGACCCGCTGCTATGACCATAAACTCCAATGGTATTCCATCTGATTGGATAGGTATTAGAAATGCACTTATTAATAATTTTAGCGACCAAAGGGATGAAACCACCCTGTATAACGATTTAGCGATGCAGATTCAAGGCAATAGCTCTCCACAAGAGTTCTACGATCGGTGTCAGACCTTATTTAGTACTATTATGACGTATGTCACCTTACACGAGACCGTACCTACTACAGTAACTGCCAAGAGAGATTTATATAAAAAACTTACTATGCAGGCTTTTGTGCGCGGTCTTAAAGAACCCCTAGGGTCTCGTATAAGGTGCATGAGGCCAGAGAGCATGGAAAAAGCATTGGAATTTGTCCAGGAGGAGCTGAATACTATATACTTACAGCAACGTAATGACGGTCTTCCTAAAAATGCACATGGAGCATCAGCCCCTAAACCTGTACAGATGCCAATACCGACGCCACCACAGCCTCAGATGCCTAAAGCATTTACTTTCAGTCCTATGATGCAAGTCCCACCTCGCCATAGCTTCAATTTCCAGCAACCTAAACCTCATCCACAATTTCACCCAAGTCAACCCCGCATGCCTTCACGCACGCAACAAATGTTCGCAGCACCACCGCGAAATTATAATGCTAATAGTAATACATTTAGATTGCCATCCCGAAATTTTAATAATAACACGGGTCCCCGCCCCATGAGCGGAGTTAATCACTACATCCCGAAAGCGCTGCCACCTAGTGGTCATGATTGGACCAAGCATGGGAATCCACCACCCAATAACTATTTCAAATCTCGGGATGTAAACCTAAACGAGTGCTATAATTGTGAACCTGACTATACGTACTACCCCATGCACTACGAACCCGATTATTTACCAAATGATTATAATACCTATACTAACTACCCCGAACAAACTGACTATGACAGAACCAGTTATATGTACGAAGAAATACCCTGTGTCGAACAACCCCCCGAGTTTACCTATAACGAACAGACAGACAACGTACCCCAACCTTCGTCTAGCCAGGACGAGGATTTTCAAGTAAAGGGCCGTATAAAAAAATTAAGATAGAAGTTAATCTGCAAACACAACGGCAACTACCCTATGTGCAGATATGCCAACCCCCTCTTAAACTTCTTTTAGATACTGGCGCAAATCAGTCTTTTCTTTCTCCCGACGCCGTGCAAAAGTACTACCCTCATATTCCCTTAAATTATGACCCCTTTGTAATTACTAATATACATGGTACTTCTAAGAACAACTACTCTGTGACTATACCGTGTTTCCAGGAATTCCATTGCAATAATAACATCAAAATGTTCGTTTATAAATTTCATGATTATTTCGATGGGTTGATCGGATTAGACCTGCTTACACAATGGGAAGCCAAATTAGACCTCAAAGATCTGAATTTAGTAACTAAGAGCGCAACTAACCCCATACGTATGTTTAACTCTAGGAATGTCAATCTTTACGAAGACATCATACCCGCTAGATCCTCTAAATTAATTAGAATTCCTATTAACGCGCGTGATGGTGACGCATATATACCAGAACAGGTATTATGTAATTGCCTAATTCACGAATGTATAACATCTGTCAAACGTAACCGTGGCATAATTGAGATAGAAAATCCATCTGATCATGACGTAATATTATCCTTAGATCGACCTGCAGAAGCAGAAATGTTTAACGCTGAATGCATCAGCACAGAACAGCCTCCGCTATCCGCGCGAACACAAGAGGTTTTATCTCGATTACGCACTGATCACCTGAACCCCGAAGAGAAAGCTAACTTGATCCGTCTGTGCTCCCAATACTCTGATATTTTCTACCTATATAATGAACCTTTGACCTTTACCAATAAAGTCAAGCATTGCATTAAAACCACAGACGAAGTTCCCATATATACTAAAAGCTATAGATATCCCTTTATACATAGACAAGAGGTTCAAGAACAGATTCAAAAAATGCTAGATCAAGGTATAATACGACCTTCCGAATCCGCGTGGAGCTCCCCTATCTGGGTAGTCCCGAAAAAGACAGATGCATCCGGTAAGAAAAAATGGAGGATAGTTGTTGACTTTCGAAAACTCAACGAAAAAACGATTGACGACAAGTATCCTATCCCCAATATCAATGATGTGCTAGACAAGCTAGGAAAATGTCAATATTTTACAACCCTCGACTTAGCATCCGGTTTTCATCAATGTGAAATGAACCCTCAGGATATACCTAAAACAGCATTTAGTGTAGAGCACGGGCATTTTGAGTTCTTGAGGATGCCCATGGGTCTTAAAAATGCACCGTCAACCTTTCAAAGGGTGATGGATAACGTGCTGAGAGGGCTCCAAAACGAAATATGTCTCGTTTATCTCGATGACATAATCGTTTTCAGTACATCCTTACAAGAACACATCCTCAACCTCGAAAGAGTCTTCCAGAGACTGCGAGAATCTAACTTCAAGATTCAGATGAATAAATCCGAATTCTTGAAGCTCGAAACCGCTTACCTAGGACACGTGATAACCCGTGAAGGTATAAAGCCTAACCCAGATAAAATCTCAGCTATAGTTAATTATCCCATTCCAAAAACTACCAAAGAGATTAAACAGTTTCTAGGACTTCTCGGATATTACCGAAAATTCATACCCGATTTCGCCCGAATCACTAAACCAATGACCCAATGTCTAAAGAAGGGTAACAAAATCTCGATAGATAACCCCACCTACGTTAACTGCTTTGAGACATGCAAAAG
Source organism: Hypsopygia costalis (assembly GCA_937001555.2). Taxonomy (NCBI): domain Eukaryota; kingdom Metazoa; phylum Arthropoda; class Insecta; order Lepidoptera; family Pyralidae; genus Hypsopygia; species Hypsopygia costalis. The sequence continues at coordinate 6,382,098 of OW443344.2, read as the reverse complement.
TTTGCTAACTAATGACCCTATCCTCAGTTATCCCGACTTCAAAAGGGACTTCATATTGACTACAGATGCAAGTAACTTCGCGATTGGCGCTATATTATCCCAGGGGCCTATAGGCTCCGACAAGCCTATATCGTATGCATCCCGCACCCTCAATACTAGTGAAACCAACTATAGCACTATAGAAAAGGAGCTACTAGCTATAGTATGGGCCACTAAGTATTTCAGGCCGTATTTATTTGGCAGGAAGTTCAAGGTAATAACAGACCATAAACCACTTCAATGGTTAATGAGTCTGCGTGAACCCAACTCACGTCTTACGAGATGGAGGCTAAAACTTAGTGAATACGACTTCTCAGTTGTATACAAGAAGGGTAAAAATAACACCAATGCAGATGCCCTATCCCGAGTCGAAATTCACAACGAAGAGTTAGAGTCTCTACTTGAAGAACTAGAATCCTTAATTGCTAACCCGTCAGAGAAACCACAAACTTTACATGGTTCCTCCACTGCTACAGTTCACACTAGTGAAGAAAATCCCATATTAGAGGTCCCCATTACTGATGACCCTCTTAACAAATTTCACAGGCAATTGGTATTGACTATTGTGGGTGACGTAAAGAAGCGACCGGCCGTTTCAAAGCCATTCGATACGCACACCCGGGTCTCAGTCCAACTTTCTGAATCCAACCTGGAACAGGAAGTTATCAATTCTATCAAAGAATATGTTAACCCTAAGGTAAAAACAGCTATCTTAATAAATCCTCCACTTGCAATGTACTCAATCATACCTATAATACAGAAGAGTTTCAAAAACTCATCTATGAATCTCGTACTGTCCAAAAAGGAAATAGAGAATGTAAAAGAGTACCTTAGACAACAGGAGTTAATCAGTAGTTACCACAATGGTAAAACAAATCACCGTGGTGTCACTGAGTGTTACCTGTCTCTCTCCCAACGGTATTACTGGCCCAAAATGAAAGACCACATAGCCAAATTTATTAGTGAGTGTACTATATGCGGCCAAGCTAAATACGACAGGAACCCCATCAAGCCACAGTTCAATCTTGTTCCACCGGTATCCAAGCCCTTTGAAGTAATTCACATGGATTTATTTACAGCTCAAACCGAAAAATATTTGACTATCATAGATGTTTTCTCTAAATATGCGCAAGCATATCTCCTTAGGGACGGTACAGCTCTTAGCATCTTACAGGGCCTCTTAACATATTGTACCCATCATGGGCTCCCTCTAACAATTGTCACTGACCAGGGTCCCGAATTCAGTAATCAGCTGTTCTCAGAATTCGTCAGACTACATAAAATAACGCATCATAAAACGCTAGCTCATACCCCTAGCGATAACGGCAATATAGAGCGTTTTCATTCCACTCTTCTCGAGCACTTACGCATCCTTAGCTTAGAACGCAAAGCGGAACCCGTTGTTAACCTAATGCCATATGCTCTAATAGCATACAACAGTTCTATACATAGCCTCACCAAATGCCGGCCTTATGACTTAATAAATGGACATTTCAACCCCCGAGACCCCATAGACATGGACGTTACTGGGCACTTAATGCAACAATACCTACAGACACACAAAGACCGAATGAAAACAGTATACGACATAATACATGAGTCCACTTCTATTGAACGGGCAGCTATTATAGAGAATCGCAATAAAAACCGCGAGCCAGAAATGCAATATCAACCCCAACAACAAGTCTTTATAACTAACCCCGCGGCCAGTAGACAAAAAATAGCTCCACGTTACACACAAGACACTGTATTAGCAGACCTACCGATACATATCTATACCACTAAGAAACGCGGTCCTATTGCAAAGGCTAGACTAAAAAGAATACCCAAACCAGCAAAATTGTTACAGGTTCCTCCTAATGTTGACCCTGACCAGAGCACACGAGATACAAGTTGACAGCCTAGAAGACGGACCAGGACTTTTACCCTTTAAACTGGGACCGACTAGACTAGTGACACATTACCATTCCTTCCTCCAATACGTCGAACTTAAAGATATAGAAGATCATATAAACTTAGTTAGACACCAGATCATAGAGCTGCAGAATAGATTACCAAACGATACCTACATATTATTTGAAAACCAGATAAACTATTTAAGCAGCAAATTAAATAAAACAAGCTTTGAATTAAATAGTTTGGAACCCCACCGTTCACGGAGAGGTCTCATTAATGGTCTAGGTTCGATAATAAAGAGTCTGACCGGTAATTTAGACTATGCAGATGCTATTAATTATAATAGGGCTATCGAAACTCTTAAGTCTAATCAGGACAAAATAATTAAAAATTATAACGCACACATTACTCTAAGTAGAGATTGGATGGAACACCATGCGAGTGTGCTAGTTAGTCTAGTAGAAAATCAAAGGAATATTAACAACACATTGAACATGCTCCTGAACGACGAAATATATAGGGATAGTAGTCTTATCAAGTACGCTAAGTTAGCTCAATCCCTATTCATTATCACTAATAACGTAGAGGAATTGTCAAACGAATTGCGTAGAATAGAGGACATATTAGCATTCACTCGTTCATCAAGCATTCATCATTCAATGTTAAGGGTAGATATATTAGGTAAGACTATTAGAAATCTTAAGGAACTATATGACAGCAATCAGCTGTTAGACATAGATTTAAGGGACTATTATAATGTTATACAAGCAGGTTCGTACTTTATGAACAGGCAGATAGTGATAGTTTTTAAGTTTCCGATCCTCTCCGCAGAGATATACGAGCTCTATAAATTACCTATAGCACCCAACCAACATAACCAAATTCTAGTTCCACCCTATCCCTTAATAGCAACTAACAATAAAAGGTATTTGTACATAGAGGCTGAATGCCCGAAGATAAGATCTCGGTATCTATGTCAAGAAAAATCCTATCAGCAAACAAGATCAGACTCCGACTGTATCCAGACTCTTATCTCCAAACAAACTCTTAGTCACTCTTGCCAGCAGACGACTATAACGCTTACAAGAGAAACCTTGGAGAAGCTAGATGACAGGCATTATATCATCACCCTACCTCAACCTACCAAAGTAAGGCTCACATGCGAGCGAGACGAATACCGGATCCTGCACCGCAGCCATCTTATTACTATACCATCTCAGTGTTCAATACAAACAGACGAGTTCACTATCTACAACATGCAGGATCGAATTGAAGGACAACCCGTTAAGATACTCAACATTCCAGCGCATCCAGAACGACACACTCCATCTCAACCAACGATAACGCTCAACTCTATAAGTTTGAAAAGTCTTCGAGAGATACAAGACAGAATCCTGTCACAAAAAACCATGAAGCCAGATGATGTCGTCACAGCATCCTTGTACCACACCACACTACCACTATACACTATCCTGAGTATCATCATCAGCATTGCTGTCGCAGTCCCGATATATAAGAAGTTCATGAAACGGAACCAGAATCCTGAACCTTCCAAGGACAATCCAAAAATTGAAGAAAATCCAGAAGTTTCACCGGTATACAGCATCCCGAATCCTGCAAGCAGACACAACGCAACATTTTTGCTAAACACCTTAAAATAGTTGCGTCTCTAAGGGTGGAGGTGTTACGGTATCATCCTACATGAAGACCGCCGACGCAGCATAACATTGCACACGGCACCGATGCATGAATATTTCGCAAGTGCGGTAAACCGCTGATGCAGCAGCACGTGTTCGCATCGGTGCCTGGCCTCGCCGCCGCGTGGAATCGTTGACTTGGGCTTCACACTTCGACCCATTAGCATTAATATTAGTTGTAATTAATTTTGTATAATTATATTCTTTTCTTTAATAAAATAGTGATAAAATTTTGGTTTTTTTTGAGACCTCCGGCTGGCAAATCCATATTTAGTTCGTTTACTTTGTTATTGTTTTTATTTCACTATGCGCATCTCCGCGCCCCGTGACTTTGAGTAGTGACATTTTCAGTTGTTTTTTCTTCTGTTATTGTTTGCATGATACCTAGTTGTATTTAGTGCAATAAGAGTGCAATCATGAAACCAAAATCAAGTCCCATTTGGAACTATTTTGATGAAATCGACGCCTCGAGTGCCAAATGCAAACTTTGTGAAAAAGTGTATTCGCGAAAAGGCCGCACAACTACAGCTTTGAAGAGTCACCTACAAGCAATTCATGCCGAATGGTTTGCAGAGTTTGAGAAGTTAAATGATGCTGCCAAGCTTTCATCGGAAACGAAAAAACAAATGGTCAGTTATTTTTTATTTATTAGGTACTTAGTTAGTACTTACTTTACTAACTTTGAGTAAGTGAGGTCGTGCCCTAGTGGTCGAATGTGATTGATGCTTGATTGAATTGAACGAGCAATAGGTACTTTTTTTATTTGTTTGATTTATTTTATATGCGTGTTTTATTAACTTCCTTATAAGGAAGTTATTGGAATCACCCCGAAAATCAAAATCGGGAAGGGGTGGAAATTTTCATCTTTTGACATCACCAAAATCTTTTTCATAACATTTGTAACAAATGTCTGTATGTGTGTGTGTGTGTGTGTGTGTATGTACGTACGTACGTACGTATGTCTGTATGTGTCAAATTTTTGGCTGACGATTACTCGTCGAGTAATACAGCTATCGATCTGAAATTTTGACAGTAGGTTCAGCTAGTGGTGGAATCGCGACCATTAGTTTGTGTGCCAAATCCGCCATCTTGAAGTCATTAAAAAAAAAAAAGCTTTATTTTCAATTTAACCAGGGAAATATTGGTCTAAAGAAAAAAATCATTGAATACTTTTTTATAGGAAATTTAATTCTCTACAAAATTGGTTATATGCATTTTTTTCGTATTTCCCATAGTTCGTGAGTTATTGACAATTTATCGAAAAAATTCTAAATTTTCGATATATATCGAGAATTAATAATCTGACGAAAAAATTGCATGGAAATCTTTTCATAGCAAATTCGGTTTTCTATAATTTCACGTAGTAAAAAAAAGTTCTGTCTACTCAAAATTGTACTTTCAATTAATTTTAACAAATAAATAAAGAAAATGAAATAAGTGAATAGAATGTTCCTATAAGGAAGTTCTTGGTGCGACTTTCCAGAGTCACGCCCATTGCAACTAACGTAACATTGCAGAGTCGCACCCATTCCACGGCTTGTTTCGTGAAGTAATCGTAACCAATTTATGTTGTTGTAATTGTAGGTTACGTTAACTCCAGCCGAAAACGCTAAAAGACAATTAACATTACAACAAAGTCTACAAGTAAAGGATTATTATTGGGACTCATCGCATCACAAATCACAAGAAGTTGATCGTACTATTGCTGAAATGATTGCCATCCAGAACTTACCCTTTCATTTTGTCGAAGGTATAGGATTTCGTAGAGTAATGCAAGCTGCTCTTCCAAAGTACAAGTTAAGAGGCCGTGATTTTTTTTCTTCCTATGTATGCGACAATTTGTACAATAAGTTAGCGAAGAAAACCAAAGATTTACTTGAAGAATTTGACAAGTTATCTTTTACAAGCGACATATGGTCGGAACTTCATTCTGCTGTTTCTTTGCTCAGTTTAACTGCACATGGGATCTCAAAGGATTTTCGCAAAAAGACTATAATTTTGAAATGTGAAGTCATGGATGAACGTCATACGGGCACCGTAATATCAACAAAGTTTCAAACGATTCTTGAAGAATGGGGCATTGATCGCCAAAAAGTTCACTGCATGGTTCGTGATCGTGGATCCAACATGGTGAGAGCAATGCAGTTGTCAGGCTTTGAGGATGTCAGTTGCGCAATACACCAGATTCAGCTGTGCATACGAGCAGGTGTTGAATCTCAAGAGTGGCTCCTACAACTTACTGCTAAATTGAAAAAAATTGCCACCCATTTCAATCATTCCTTGGTCGCACAGGCAGAGCTCACAAAAATTCAAAAGGAACGCCTTAATCAGTCTCCTCTTTCTGTCATTCAGGATTGTCCGACAAGGTAAATATAAGTTTTTTTACTGTACAGAAGATAGCATGTCAAGCTTTACATTTCCACCGTAAGCGGGTCTCGTACACGCAGCGCCCCTTTACAAAAACTACATGGCCAAGCTCAGCATATACTGGTAAAGCTTGACTTGCTGTTTTCTGTACCTATAAATAAATTTATTTTTAAGATTAGGTCGGTAATTGAATTTGTATTTCTATTTTGAAAAGAACTAATAATTTTGTACACATTTTGTATAAGTTATTAATTATAATATTTTTTTTACAATTTTGTATAAATTTTTGGAAGCCATCACCAGGTGAAATGTGTAACATTTTATTTTCTGTGACCATCTGTGACCATCTATTTACTGACCATATTTCTAGCAAATAAAATTGATTTGATTTGATTTAATTTCAGATGGAACAGCACATTTTACATGATGGAAAGGTTTTCAAAACTCAAAGATTCGCTTGTCTTGTACTTAAGCGCAAATCCAATCGCGATGATATCCCCCGAAGACTGGATGAATATTCAAAAATTTGTGCAATTGATGCAGCCATTTGAAGAAATAACAAGAAATCTAAGTAGTTCTCAAATCAGTATTTCATCAGTCATACCTTTAATTCAAGTTCTTAAGACCACGTTACAACAAGAAGAGTCAAAACCTAATACATCAGAACATTTCATAAATTTTATAACAAAATTACGCGATGAAATTAATTCAAGTGTAAGATTTGGAAACCTGGTCGAAGACGACAAGTACACTATTGCGACGTATTTGGATCCGCGATACAAATCGCATTTTTTCACCAGCGTCATTGCAGAGCAGGTTGAATCCAAATTACTTAATATGACGATTAACATTAACATGAACACTATTAGAACCAGACAATCAAATTCCAACCAAGATGATGACTGCGTAGTACCTTCCCCCAAAAGAAGCCGAACTCAAACTCAAATTGCAATTGAAGACATTGAAGTGCAGCCTTCTACTTCCAAATCTTCAGCTTCTTTGCAAATACTGGAATCGATGTTATGTGTTAATGAAGACCAGGAGGACTCTACAGCCGATGACAATGGTGACAATTTACATTCAAAAATACAGTCACACCTTGGGGAATACAAAAAAGAAAAAAGACTGCCTCTTCATGAGGATCCCCTTAATTGGTGGAGTGGTAATGCGCACAAATACCCCCTCATTTTACCAATTGTACGCCAATATTTATCAGCTCCACCCAGCAGTGTAGCCAGCGAACAATTATTCAGCGGAGCTGGTTTAATTTATGACGAACATAGAAATAGGCTTAAAGGCGAAAAAGCGGCCAAGTTACTGTTCATAAAATATAACTTGCCGCTTTTTAATTTTGAATATTAAACTAAGTATTAAAGTACAAATTTAATAAAAAAAATTAAAATGCAAAATTGTGATTTTTTTTCATAGTGTTAACGCTTCCGTTTCCGTTTCCGCTTCCGCTTCCGCTTCTGTTAAGATTTACTTTTGACATCTGTTTCCGTTTCTGCTTCCGTTATGCCAGTTCCGTTGCAACACTAGTGCTAAAGCTGTGTGCTCCTGAGTTGTGTCCTGTACTGACGCGCCTTTTCGCGCTCTCTTATTCCACCAGACAGGTTTTCACAAGTCTTATCACGGACACCGTCAAGACATAGCTCCATTATTCGTTATCGACTCTTCTCGACAGCATGAAATGTTAAAAGGATCAATCGATGTGAGAGTCGAAATCGAATCCGATCAAGACATACCTGATAATACAGCTGCATACTGTCTTATTCTAAACGATTGCATTTTTGAGTACAAACCTTTGAGCAATATTGTAAAGAAGATATCATGATTTCTAACACCATAATCGTGGACTTACAAGGGTTTAAGGATTTGAAAAATCAATTTATTATCAAAGAATTATCAATTGCAACAAAAGACTACATACAAACCTTTCTGATTAAAGCGCCATATTCTTTTAAAACTCTATCTAATGAAGAAAAAAAGCATGTACGATGGTTAGAAAACAATAGGGGGCTTAATTGGCAGGAAGGTTTTATGGATTATCGAGAATTTCGAAGAGTTATAATTTCATACTTATATGGCAAAAATATCTTGACAAAGGGATTGGAGAAGGTTGCATGGGAGGTAGGGGAGCATTGGGCAGTCGGGAGGTTTGGGCACCCCCTCATTTCTCAAAATCTATGCTAGATATTTTTTGTTTTCTACCACAGCACTGTAGTTTAATAACTGGCAACACCGCTTAGCAAAAATGGCAGCTGTCATTTCACTTGGTTGTCAAGTTACATGCGCTTAACGGTTTGTTGCGTACAGAAGTAAATATTTTGTTTGTAATTTGAAGAAACATAACAAAGAAATCTGCAAAAAAGTGTAAGTATCTATGTTAACTTCTTCTTTTGTGTTTAATGAAGATTATATTTACCTGTCGATTAGGATTCAACATTTGATAAAATTGAACTTATTCAAATCTATTTGAAAAATGAGGTTATGGGGAGCATTGGGCACGCAGGTAGGAGGGAGGTTTGGGCATGCCCAATGCTCCCCATAACCTCACTTTTCAAATAGAATAAGATCAAAGAGCTCAACAAAAATCGAAAATGCTCTAAAAATACAGGACAGAAAAGAATTCCGAAGCTTGCTGATGAATTTACTTCCAAACCAGTGAAAAACAGGAAGATTAGCAGCGATGACGAAATAGAAAATGTTTCCGTTTCTGACGAAGCACTTGTTGAATCGGAAGAAGATTTTGATGACAAATGTGATCGTTCTGGATAGAAATTACCAGATCAATCAACTTTTATGTTGGTTAAATTTGACACTAAAAAAACTATCTATCATTATGTTGGAATAATCGAAGAGGTTAATCACTCCATTGCAACTGTCAAATTCATGAGAGTGAGTAACATAAGAAATACGTTTATATTTCTTGACATCGAGGATATAGCCAGCGTCCCCCTGGAGTATATAAAGACAAAATTGCCTACACCAATGACATGGATGAAACGTGACACCTTAAAATATAAATTTGACAAGCCTCTCTGGGCCATACCAAATATAAGATAAGTCCAACATCGTGCAGTATTGATTCTTAGTCACATTGTTTAATTTATCTAAAGTCTATGAGTAGAAAAAATGTTTGTATTACAATTTTTTATAGCAATGTTATATAATACTTAAGCATAGTGGTATAATAAAGCAATATCGTGCTTATTAAATACAGTGCCCAAACCTCCCTACAGGGGTGCCCAAACCTCCCGACCACCGGGAGGTTTGGGCACTTTCGACATATGTTCGAAGATCTTTCGTAATTTTGAAACTAATTATAATACCAAAACTTTTCTTACCGATAATTACTGCCAAATATGTGTGCTCGATATATTTGGAATAAAATTTTGATTATGATAAAAAATAACAGGTTTATTAACATTTTTGTACAAAAGTGCCCAATGCTCCCCTACCTCCCCTATTCAAGAATTATGTAAAGATTGCGAAATAATAGAATTGGGTGAAAAAGGTTGTCTCAAGTTATTAAAATTATATGAAAATTACTGTAAACAGAATGGTCAAGTGTTTAATTGTATTTATCATAAAAATACAATGTGTGCTTTGAAAAATGTGCTTTGTTTGAAAAAGTGGTGTCAAGACAATTCCTTGTTAAAATATGATTAGTGTAAGATTTTAAAAATAAAATAACAAATTATTAAACATGCCGTGGTTTTATTTTTTACTTAAATGATGAGAAGAGTGAATATACCAGCTGGTATTTTAGATTTTTTTATCTCCAACCATGACCCCTTAACAAGCATGATTGAACAATCAATGTTGGCAAAATTTTTCTTTCCAAGTAGACAGGGATATTAATTTGTACTTACTTCTAGTGCAGTGTGTTCGGAGTCGGGTTGAGCAATAATTATTGGTAAGTGTTTCATTATTCTTTCCAAACAGACAGGTAGCACTCTACAGTCTCATTACATTCGCTCTATATTCTGGATTTTAATTATAGGTGGCCAGAAAAGCCTAAAAGTAACCTACTTATGGGTCATCATATTTTTCCCGTCGACTTTAAGTTCAGTCAAATAATGTCTTGTTTCTTCGAAGACCTGGACCAGACATGTTTATTGTTAAGCCGCAAAGGGGATTTGAAACCCATTCCTATGGGATTTTTGGCGTTGCGAATATCAAATAGTCTGTCCAAGTATCGTAGGTATTCCACTGTGGCTTCACTCCCAGCAAAGCTAGGATGACCAATTGACCTCAGATAGTTAGATTAGTAGACCAATTTACATCAGCCACAGAGGAACGGAGTACTTGTACAGCTAGTTTGACGTTCATTTTCTTGCCAAAAAAATCGACATGTACCCTAGTCAATTTATTTTTCAATTTTAAGAGAAATTGCAAGAAGAGGGGCTTCTTGCAATTTCTGTATATATGCGAACTTAATATCCTCTTTCGTCGATGACTAAGAAGTTTCGGCGAATAAATTTCGGGCTAATTTAATCATATGGGCGGAGTCAAGAATATAATATACTTTTGTAGATTTAATTGGGTGATCAAAATGAGTTTTCATATTTTGCAAGGGTAAAATTGCACCCCAGAATTTCAAATGTTCTTATGTTTACCTGCGTCTCATCCGCTGACAAATACCTCACCACTATATTGGGCTGCTGGTACTATAGGTGCGCAGAAATCTTATCTATGAAAAAATAAGCGATAGGACAGACATTTTTTTCGTTTAGAGAAACTATTTGAAACATTTGGTACAGAAGCCTTAGTGGCGTCTGTAGCAAATGTTTTAGAATCGTATGTCAATATTCCGCCTAAATCAACGCTACCCCAATACTCGTCTGACCCTTTATCATATTCTTTGCCAGCTTTGATGGCCATTACATCAAAAATTAAAGCGACGTTCATTTAATCCTTTTCAGCCTTAACCTTCAGGAATCCCATCACTTCTGCCATTCTCTGCGGGATCGAATCCGGAACGAAGAAATTCGACGGAGAACTAAAGTTGTCGACATAGCCTTCAGAGTTTGCAAGCTGAAGTGGCAATGGGCGGGTCACATCTGCCGAGTAAGTGATGGCAGATGGGGGAGGAGGTATTAGAGTGGATGCCGCGCGTAGGACGACGAAGTGTTGGGCGCCCTCCCTCTAGATGGTCCGATGACCTAAAGAGAGCGGCTGGATGCGGAAGGCGGAGGATCGTATCTGGTGGAAGGCATTGGGAAAGGCTTATATCCAGCAGTGGGTAGATACAGGCTGATGATGATGATGATGATCGATTACACATGTGCTTCTGTTGATCGTTCCCTGGCGCGGACTCGCGATTCGGTGCACCGTGAAGTATTAGGATTCTTACTTCTCGTGAGAACATTATATCGTACTCACCTGGTCGGAGCCCTCAGCTGCCGGACCAGACATATCGCCACGCGCTTGGTATTACACATTAACTCGTGTCAAATACATAAATACTTCTCGTGAGAGCATTATATCGTACTCTCCTGGTCGGAGCCCTCAGCTCCCGGACCAGGCGTATCGCCACGCGCTTGGTATTAGACATTATCTCGTGTCAAATACATACTCACTACCTTACTATGACAAAGATATTATATTGTGTCTAATACACACTCATCGCATTAATTACAACATTGCGGACACTCTTATATTACAATAAGCTTACTCACGTTAGGTTCTGAAACAGCTCGCTTGGGAAGGCAGGACTCGGTGACCGGCGCCCGCGCGTCGTGTTCCAAGTGGCATCCCGCCTCGTCGACCATAGAGTATTTATATTATTTGTCAGGCAGTTATTTGTCAGGCGGTGTTGCCCGCTCCAAATGTCAATTTACATTTTGTGTCTTAATCTAACTTACATTTCGCTACATCTCACTGGATGTCGCGACAACTGGAGCATCGTGGTGCATATCAGAGCTTCTATTTCAATCGTTGAGGAGTTTTACTTCCGCCTTTTTATCGGACCCTCATCACTATGATTTTAAAACTTTTACACATTTGTTGTACAACATGTTTGTATTGACACGCACGTGATATTATGTGTCTTTGGAAAACACAGCATCGCATTATGAAGAAGTGATGTGTACCAACCTTAAATCCATAGACTTACACTCGTGTGTATGCGGCTTTTGACCATAGATTTCGTTGTTGTATACTCTATGGTTGGTGTCACCGCGGGGCGCGAAGGGCCTGTCAATGTCATTGTGTGTGTTACTCGCCGCCTAACAACTTCATGAAAAGTTTTATTTCGTGCTAAGTATAAATAAGTGATTTTCATATCGAAAAAAAGTGTTCAAAGATGGATGAAAACGTGCATGAATCAGGCCCACGGAGGGTCTTCTGGTTCTGCCCATTCGGCGTCATCATCGAAATCGGAGAATCGGAGAGCGAAAGACCTTCCTATAAACGAAAGTCGACGAAGGAGGATCCCCGTATAGAGGCCTTGATGAATCAGGTAGGATTTTTGTCTAATATGTATGTCCAGAGTCTCGGCGGCTCGCAACAATTATCCGTTGGAAACTTTGTTTCTCCAGCACAAACTTCCACGGACTCCTTTCTAGTAAATCCCAGTGGATCTCAAAAGTTACTAAATCTTGGCGATTTAGGTATAGATATTGACAAAACTAAATTAGTCAAGCCAGCATTGCCTGAAAGATTAAATAAATTAAGGCAGTTACAACATTTTGGTCAAGCTACAGGCAGAATGTTAGGTATTCAAAAACTTTACACTCTTTTGCGGCTACACCCGGCTTTATTGAACTTAAAATTAATGATGAACTTACCCAGTTAAATAAAGGCAAAGATTATCTCGCTGGCACTGAAAATGTTATGGCCGCATTGTCAAATGCAATTCTAGAAGGTTATGACCTACAACGTGCTGGTCTTCAGTCTATAATTGATGGGGCTTTTAAGTCTCCTGGGGAATTGACACCTACTACTTTATTTGACGAGATAACTTCCACCTGCTATGCGCGGCGTAGTTGCCTCTTGGAGAACATTTTGCCGCATCGCACCGCGCCGCGCCGCTCCGCTGCTGCTAGTGCGGTATAGCTCGCGGCGGCGGAGAGGCGCGGTGCGACCAGTCAGTTCACTCACGTACCGCGCGAGCGAATGACGCCACAAAATGGATGACGAAAAATTAATTTCTCTTGTTAGTAATTATCCGGAATTATATGATTTAGAAAACGAAAATTACATGAATCATGTGAGAAAAATCAATATATGGAACGAAATAAGTACAATAATGGGTGTAAATGGTAAGTAAATACTTTTTGTTTTAATAATTATGTTTATTTAATATCTAAAGTTTAACAAATGTCCCTCGCGTGTTAGGTACATTTATTCTTGCCTTTGTAGCCGACATCCTCGTCGAATCATATCTCTTTGCCAAGATACCGATCCCTTGTCGGAATTAAAGTAACTTTTAAATTTATCTCTCACTTCGAAAGCGCTGGTCGTGAAATTACCGCCAACCCGTGGAAGGTCCAACAATTGTAATTGCCCGGTGGATTGTGATTCATTAGTGAAATTAACTGGATCATCTCTAAGAAAATTGTGTAAACAACATGTGGCTAAAATCACATTGTCGACGTTTTCTGGGCTTAGGTTAATAGTTCGGTAGTAAATTCTAAATTTTTGACTCAATATTCCAAACGCATTTTCGGAAACTCTTCGTGCCCGGCTATGCCTGTAGTTATAAACTGCCTTGTTTTCATTACGTACTTGTGTCCCCGGATATGGTCTCATCAGATAAGATTTTAATGGAAAAGCTTCATCTCCGACTATTACATGTGGTAGTACACAATTTGTTCCTGGCATAGTTTTAGGCCCTGGTATGTTTAATGTATTGGTTTCTAGTTTTCTTGCTAAAATTGATTGGGAAAATATTCCTCCATCACTATTTTTACCCATTTCACCTACATGAACTATTACAAATTTATAATTTGCATCTACTAATGCCAACAGCACTATTGAAAAATACTTTTTGTAGTTGAAATATAATCACCCGATATTTGGGGGAGCCTGTATTTTAATGTGTTTTCCGTCCATCGCTGATACACAGTTGGGGAAATTCCATCTTTGTGCAAATCCATTCTGAGCTTCTTTCCACGTATCTTCAGTAGGTTCAGGCATAACTATTTTTGACAAGACTTCCCAAATAACTGCGCAAGTTGTATGTACTATTTCTTGAACTGTAGTATATCCTAAACGGAAACTTTCTGCGATAGTTTTAAATGAGTCCCCGGTAGCCAAAAATCTGAAACAAATAACAACATAATGTATTTTTTTTCCAGATAGCGTCTACAAAGACAAATGGAAGGCGTTAAGGGATGCTTATCACAGATCTCTCAAAAAACGTAAATCAAAAAGCGGAGATGGAGCAAAAAAATTAAAAAAGTGGCGATATGAAAGTCAAATGGAGTTTCTGCGTCCTCATTTCCAGGAAAGAACCTCAAAAACAAACATCGACAATACTATTGTGAGTGATGATGATGACTGTGACATAGCCACTTCTCCTTCCTCTGCATCAGTACATTTATCAAGGTCTAATTCTAGAGCAAACTCTACGCCTGATCTCGAAATACCAGGGCCGTCTTCGAGAGAGATATCTACACCTGATCTTGAAACACCAAGGCCTTCATCAAAAAATTTAATGTTTAAAAACATTACTGCCAGAAAAAAGAAACAGATACCGCAATCTCAAGTAGCCAATGTATTGCAGAAATATTTAGATAATCGATCAACTTCATCTTCTGTAGAGTCCATTAATCCTATACATTCCTTTTTTAAGGCCATGGCAGATACAGTTGTAAATTTGTCTCCTGATTTGCAGTTGAAGGTAAAAAACCAAGTATATTCTATCGTATCTCAAGCAGAATCCGAAAATTTGAGACCTGCGTCTTCTGCGTCAGAGCTACGAATGACGAACAATGAAACACAATTCGTTCAAGAAGGTTCCGAGAATTTGATATCTACGGCTGCTTCAGAACAACCAACGACAGATGACGTAACTGAATATATACTACAACCATCTCAAAGTATTCTGCAGCCAGAATCACAGCTTCGCTATCGTTATTTCATACATTCAGATGGAAAAATAACTTAAAATTCAGATTAAAATCTAAAACTACTTATGTAACTAATGAATGAATAAATAAATACATACCTGATTGTCACCATGAGTTTTTCCTCCGCACCTATTGCTTGACGAAAAGATGCATTTTGTAGTTCTATATGAGGTTTTATAATTTGCAACAATTCATAAAACTTCTCTTTTGTCATCCTGAAGTAAGTATGAAATCGTTCAGGGTCTCTTAAGAGTCTTGGAAAAAGCGTGTGATATTCTCCTTCTTTGAAACGAGAATTAAGAATATCATGCACCCATATAGACCGCTTTTTATATCTTTCCAGTTTTTCTGCCTCTTCGCATAATAAACCTACCACTATCACTTCCTCACTTATTCCGTCCATCATGTTCGTCAGGTAACCAAGTGAAATAAAAAATTTTTGCTGCTCGCTGTAGTGCCGCAGCAGTTAAGTGCGGCTAGGTAATACCGCGCCGCTCCGATGCCGCGGCGTGCCTCTCCGCTGCAGTGTCGCTATAGTGCGGTCTTACCTTTAGTATTACCAGGCCCGAACATTTAAGTACTACTCTTGCTCAGTATTAATGGATTATTTTTAGAGTACAACGAATTAATTATTAATTATAGGAACTGTAAAAATATTTAAATACGTTTCAAAGTTTATGAATTGTTTATTTTGGTAAATCATATTTTTATAATTATATTATATATTTGGTAAATCATATTGGGTTTATCAGGCACTTTTGTGATTTATATAATTATTTGTCGTCTTATTGGGTATAATTAATTAAAAATGGCTAAGTGTGGTGCGTGTGGTCGATTTTTGCAGCATGCGGATGGAGCAAAGTGCTCAAATAACAAGTGCCCAATGGTGTTTCACCGAAGTTGTGTAGGGATGAGTGAAACGTCGAAGGTTTCTGCAAATTGGTTGTGCCCCGGTTGCAAGGCTAGGAAGCCCAGAGGGGACAACGCGGATACACCCGTAAAGGCCTTATTAAGTGAGGACAGTGACACTCTGTTGGATGGCGAGATGGTCACCACGGAAGTCAGCAACATATCCGAGGAAATACTATCGGAGATAAAATCGTTCCGAGCAGAGATGCGTGCATTTACGGTGGAGTTTGCTGCCTTACGAGAGGAAATGTTGGACCTCAGGAGGACGGTCACAGCCAGCGTTCAGTCAGTGCAGAGTATGGAGGCCAGAGTGACGGTCATTGAAAACAAAATTGAAGGGTTGAAGATGGCTGAGGTGGAGCAGTTCACTACTACTATAAACCATCTCAAAATGGAGCTCAATGAGCGCGATCAGGGCCTCCTTGCTGAGGATATTGAGATTTCAAATTTACCAGAGACCGCAAGTGAGAATATCCTGCACACAGTGGGCTTGATCGCGTGTAAGCTCGGAGTAAAACTTGATGAGCGTGACATCGTTAGTGCCTACAGAGTGGGGTTGCCGAGGGCCGGCGTCGGTGGCGGCGAGGGAGGTCATGATGATGATGGTGGTGCGAGTCGGGGCCGGCCTAGGACCGTAGCCGTTAGATTGGCACTCCCACTCACTCCGTGATGACTTCCTCCGTGCAGCCCGCGTTCGTCGGGAGGTGACTACTGCAGATCTGGGCATTTCTGACCCACCACGGCGCTTCTACGTCAATGAGCGGCTCACCAGAGTCAACAGACGGCTGCTCTTCAAGGCGCGTGAGCTTGCCGGCTCGACCGGGTGGAGGTATGTGTGGACGAGAGGCGGCCGTATATTTGCACGACAAGGCCCTGGCAAACAGTCGTTTCGTGTGCGCTCTGATGATGATCTACACCATATCTTCAGGGCCCCTTATTCGCCGATACCTGCTGGTTCTCAATCATCAATGCTGTCGAATTGATGGGGTGGCCATATCTTTTGGCAATGTAGTAGATAAATCTTTAAATTGCATTAATTTGATTGCTGTAATGGCATGTGACGGAGGAGTTTTTGCCTGTGACGTAGTGTATGAACATGGGTACAATGGTTCTGAAATTCTAAAAAATATCTGTTATTTTTGTGACAATTGTTACATAATGCATATATATGCTGCTAAAATTTATAAAATAAGTATCTTTGTATTAAGAATCAAAACCAGCTATTTATATTTATCTAATAGAAATTTTTATTGCTGCTCTCCGAGGACTTTAGTCGAAACAGCTAGTGTCAAATACGTTAGCATGCCATGCAATTTTTATGTTCTGCCAGCGATCTATATATTATTTTTATTAGTACCTGATACAATAGGACCTACTTTTTCATGTATCTTCTAATGGCTAATAAAAAATTATTTAAAGTTGGTCTTTTTAACGCTGGATCGCTGGGTACCCGTCACGATGAACTTATAGTGGCAACGACTCGTCTGTCACCTGACATACTAGCAATTAACGAAACTTGGCTCAGGGAAGGTGAAGACGCACGTGCTCCAGTGCTGCCAGGCTATAGGCTGCACCATGTCCCTCGGCCCCTAACCACTCGTGATGGACGAGGGGGTGGTGTTGGATTCTATATAAAAAAGAATTTTCATGTTCGAATATGCAACCATGTAACCATGCAACCAACCTAGTACCAATACTGTTGAACAAGTATGGCTGCGAGTAAAGTTAAATAAAAAAAATATAATCATTGGAACTGCTTATCGGCCTCCCTGGCAGGATGTCAATGTTTTTGTGGAGGCTCTGACTGAGTCAATTACATCCTTCTCAGGATATGACCATATGATACTACTGGGGGACTTCAATATCAATTGGCTCGATCCTACAGATAGGAAGACTAGTCTACTGAGAGATTTTCTTTACCATACATCCCTGGTTCAGTCGGTTACTGTACCAACACATTTCACGGACCACAGTCAAACACTAATTGATGTTGTCTGTGCAGATAGCTGCCTGAATTAGGTACATACAGGTCGGTTGAACATATTCCTGAGTTGGGTCAACATGCGTTTATAACAGCCCAGTTAGTTATTAGGAAAAATAAGCCTATTCCCAAAAAAATTTAATTTCGACCCCTTACAGACATATTGTTTGATAAATTTGATGAGGACCTCCGAAAATTAGATTGGAACCATATAATGGGTTTAACTGATGTTAATGAAATGGTAAAGTGCTTTAATGAGAATTTACTATGGCTTTTTGATTTACATGCACCTCTAGAGACCATATCAATTAAGGAAAAGGCTCCACCTTGGATCACATATACTATAAGACAAATGATGAAAATTCGAGATCGTAGTTACAGAAGGTATAAAGCTAGCAAACATGACACTCATAGGGATTTTTATAGGCAGATGAAGGCAGCTGTGTCCTCGGCTTTGCACTCAGAAAAAGTAGCGTATTTTAGATCAAGCATTAATGCTAATATTAATAAACCTAATAAATTATGGAAAAACCTAAAACATACTGTTTTCTCTTCAGAAAAAAAAACTGATGATCTTCCACAGTTTTGTAATGACCCTGACCAGCTTAACAGGCACTTTCTTAATGTTCCTGGGAATACATCAGTTGATCTTTCAGACCTCACTCGCTTTGAGTTTGACCGTTTCAGTGCCTCTACATTCCATCTTGAACCTGTTAGTGAGGTTATCATAAACAAAATAATTAATAATCTAAATTCCAATGCATTGGGTATTGACAACATCTCTTTACAAATGATAAAACTTACTTTACCTATAACTCTTAAAATAATTACACATATTGTAAATACTTCTATAACAACGGGTGTCTTCCCTGATCTTTGGAAAATTGCCTTAATTAAACCTTTGCCTAAAAAACCGAATCCGGCAAACTTGAATGATTTACGTCCTATAAGTATTTTGCCTTGTCTCTCCAAAATTCTTGAAAAAGTAGTTGCTTCACAGTTGTCTAATTATCTGGAGAGAGAGGGAATACTACCAAGATTTCAATCTGGTTTTCGCAAAGGACGGAGTACCTCTACAGCATTACTTGATGTCATTGATAATATTCTTGACTCAATGGATCATGGATTGGGAACCATTCTGGTTCTACTTGATTTTTCAAGGGCCTTCGAAACAATTAATACCAAACTGTTACTCTCCAAACTCTCTTATTATGGCTTTACTCCGGAAACAATAAATTGGTTTGAGAGTTACATAAATGAAAGATATCAATTTGTCGAGTTACGCACAGAGAATGATTCTGAAGGCTCTACTTCTTCTTTGATGCCAGTAAATAGAGGTGTGCCTCAAGGTTCGGTGCTAGGTCCTCTTCTCTTCATTCTCTACAGTGCAGATTTAGTCGGTAATATCCATCATTGTAAGTATCATTTGTTTGCAGACGATCTCCAGATTTATTATCCATGTGATCCCAAGCAATCTCACATAGCTGTCAAAATTATTAATGATGATTTGAAGGGTATAGTCTCATGGGCAGATAAAAATGGGCTTGTTCTTAATACCAGTAAATCAAAATTCATGTTGCTCGGTACACGTAGGCAAGTATTGGATTTACTCAGCATGCAGCCTGTGGTTGTGGTTGGTGGGGAGCCAATTGAGCTGGTAGGTGAGGCACGAAACTTGGGATTGATTATGGACTCCCACCTAAAATTTGAGAAACATGTGTCAGTATCGGTGAGGAATTGTTTTTATCGCTTAAGACTATTATATAAAATACGACCTTTCATGAGCACAGAAATAAGAGTTAGGCTATGTGAATCCCTAGTATTGTCTAAATTAAATTACGCAAATGTTGTGTTTGGTCCATGTTTATTGAAGAAGACAGAGCGTTTAATCCAGCGAGTGCAAAACGCATACGTGCTCGCTTTTGCTACAACATCCCCCCTCGAACACATGTTACACATTTTCTTAATAAGGACAATCGACTGAAAATGTCATGTCGCATGCGTCTCCACCTTGCTTGCCTTCTCTTTGATGTCATCAATACAAAAAGCCCTAGTTACCTTTTCGAGAAACTGCTGTGGGCGAGGAATGTACACAATTATCATACGAGGGCCTCTTATCATCTTTTCCTCACACCTCGCCATAGAACGACGACATTTCGTGGTAGTTTCAAATTCAGTGCATCCAAATGTTGGAACGATATTCCTCCGCCACTGCGTGCACTACAAAGTAAAAATACATTCAGATTACATCTCCGGAACCATCTATTAAACAAACAAAAGTGTGGTTATGTTTTGTAGCATTAATATTGCTAACCTCTGATTCTGCATGGTATTCCATCATTCCAACATTAAATGTGCTGTATTACATTAGCATAGCAGTCCTAAATCAGTAAAAAACTAAAAACTTGTAAGAATCCTGCCATCTAACAATGACGAGCTCGGTGGTCGAATGGTTGGCGGTGGCCACTTTGACTCGCAGGTCATGGATTCGATCCCTGCACAGGGCAAATATTTGTGTGTGTGAACGTGTCTGTTTATCTTGTTCTGGGTGTTTTCTATGTGTTGTGTGTATATAATGTGCAATACGTGTATAATGGTAAAGTTTTGTAATGTTTTTGAATTTTGTATCTGTTGCTGCGCGATATGCGAGCCTGCAATGTTATTTGTAATGGAACACAAGTGCTGTAATGTTCCAACATGTGTGTTTTTCCGAGATACTGTAAGAATCATAGTGATCTAGTAAAATAAAAGTGTGGTTATGTTTCGGGATGTTGACAACTCACATACCTTTGTCTCTGTATGATGTGCGTGCACTGTGACGTGTTGGGCACTGGATTATGCGGTGATGCACTGTTGTTCTTCTGGATATTGTAGGAGTAGGAATCCCAGCCTATATTGTGACATGGTGTGGATTCTGGTAGCGTGGCACTGTGGTGCGTTTTCATTAACTTTTCACTATCACTATACACACGAGCCGCATAGCTACATTGTATAAATATTGTATTGTGATATTTGTGCCACATCACTTCCCTAGCATGTAAATAAAAGTTAACCGGTAGACGGAATTGACAGATAGTTATTACGCCTAATGGAAAACGATTTCGATTCGACAGCGATGACATATTGGCTTTGTTCGATTGGTCATGTTGGTACACAGTGTCGCACAGTGTTGCCAGTATTGGCATCGATTTTGTTACTTATACGATGTTACAGTTATTAAGTTATTATTGTTTGTTTGTTTGTTTGTAAAACTTTATTGTATATAAAACATAAGTACATAATATACAAAAATAATTACACTGTATACAATGGCGGACTTATCCCAATAGGGATCTCTTCCAGTCAACCATAGAATGCTTGAAAGAGAGAAGTCAATTTTGGGCTTTGGAGCAATATACATGCGGTATGCATGTATCTAAAATCTACAAATAAAACTAAATAATAACTATACACAATACATCACTGTAGACATTCTAAGAACATATGTCAGAGGCAGACTCGTAACATTTTTTCACTTGAAGTTTAAAGGAGTCAAGTGTCTGGGACATTCTCACTTTGATTGGCAGTGCATTCCATAGGCGCGCAGCATGGACAGTGAATGATCTAGTGAAACAATGAGAAGTATGGTGTGGAATTCTCAAAATTGGATCATCGCTGGCTCGAAGACGGTCATCCAGAATCCGAAACTTAAAGCATTCAAAGAGATAAATGGGAGCAGTGGGATTAAAAAGGATGTTGTATAGATGTGAAAGGATGTGTACATTTCTACGATACCTAATTGGCAACAGGTTAAGCTTTTTACGGTATTCAGAAATATGATCAAACTTCCTTACTCCGAAGATATATCTGATGCACATATTCTGAATACGCTCTAACTTGTTGAGAAGTTCTTCTGAAGGATCCAAATATGCCACATCTGCATAATCCAATATTGGAAGAAGGAGAGAGTTTACCAACAAAGCTTTGGTGTGGACAGGAAGGAAATGTTGAAGCCTTCTCAAGGAATGAAGTGACGCAAAAACTTTTCGACTAACTTCGCTGATTTGAGGTGCCCAGGATAAGGTTTGGTCAAAGATTATACCTAAGTTTTTGACAGAAGTGGAATAACTAATGATGCTACCATCAAAAATGACATTCGGACACATCGCATAGGGTAGTCTGGAAATGTAGTAGGGACTGCCTATTATTATAGCTTGTGATTTCGCAGGATTAATTTTTAATCCATAGTTCTTGGACCACTGGGCTATTGAGAAAAGATCCCTATTGATAGAGCTTATTGCACTGCTGAAGTCATCGAGCGAAGCAGACGTATAAATTTGAAGATCATCGGCATATAGATGATAAGAAGAGTGAAGTAGGGAAGAAATACTATTAATAAATATAGAAAAAAGAATAGGTGATAACACTCCCCCCTGAGGCACTCCCGCAACTAGCGGGCACCAGTCTGATTTAGAATCATCAATTTTAACTATTTGACGACGACCATCTAAGTAGGATTTAAACCACGTTAAAACCGACGGTGAGGGATTTAGAACACTTAACATTCCCAGCAAAATGTCAAAGTCAACGGTGTTAAAAGCGCTCGTGAAATCAAGTAAGACCAAGAGAGTTAATTTTTGATTTTCAATGTTGAGTCTTATGTCATCAGTGACCTTGACAAGCGCCGAAACAGTACTATGCCCCAAGCGGAAACCAGACTGATACTGACTCAGCAGATTGTGTTTTATAAGATGATTAGATAGGCGTTGGTGCACATAATGCTCCAATACCTTGGAGAGAAAAGGTAGAATTGAAATTGGACGAAAGTCTGAAAATGTAGAAGGCTTCGGTTTTTTAGGGAGTGGTATTACGTAGGCATCCTTCCATAAAGTAGGGAAGACCCCTGTAGCTAGGGAGCAATTTAGGATATCGATAAGAAACGGGGCAATGCACTCCTTTATTGGATCGATCATATTGAGGCCTATGTCATCACTACCAACAGCCTTCGATTTGATAACGTCGATCAGTTTGACAACCTCATCAGTCGTTATCTCACCAAAATCAAATAAAGCAGAGCATTGAGAGGTTGCAGTGGCAAGCTGTGACAAAGTTTGCTTCTTAACATGAGGATCAAGAGCAGTAGGTGAAGCACAAAAGAATTTGTTTAAAGAGTTAATATCCATATTAAAATTATCAGTAGGTTTCTCTTTGCTAACCCCGTTTGATTTAAGGAATTTCCAAAGCTTATTAGGAGGGCAATTTTCAATTGAAGAATGCACATACTTACAACGAGCTTCTCGGCATAATTTATTGCATCGATTACGCAAAGTAACGTATAGATCACGGTTGGTAGAAGTGGAGTTGTGACGGAATTTGATTTTTGCCCTATCTCTTTTTGCCATAAGTTTTTTAATATCTTCTGTAAGCCAAGGTGCTGGAAAATGTTTGACACGGACAGGTCGAATAGGAGCGTGCCTATCATAAATATTCAGAATTATGGAATTAAAAGCTTCCAATTTTGAGTTTACATCTGGGGCAGAAAGAACGGTATCCCAGTCCGCAGTACGTACATCCCTCAACAAATTATCCTTCTCTATGGCAGTAAAATTACGCATATGCAAAACTTTACGTCTTCGTTTTGGAGGTCGCAATTTAAAGGAAGCGTATATTAAATCATGCGCGGAGAAGGCTGGAGCATTTAATTGACCTGAGTCCATAACTAATTCAGGACACGATGTAATAATAAGGTCAAGGAAGGATGGGGGACCATTATGTGGGAAATGGGTGGGACCAAGAGTAAGGTGATGAAGGTTGACAGAATGTAAGAGGGAAAGAAGCTTTTTTGCACGAAGATCGTCTTTAATAAGGCAGGTGTTAAAATCGCCCATTATGATTGTATGCTCAAATTGAGGAGTTAGATCAGTCAGCAGAGTCTCTAAAGAGTTGAAGTAGTTTATGTGAAGTGATGGACTGTAATAAACACCTAGCAAGACCTTCGAGTGATTCAGAGTAACTTGAAGAAATAAATGTTCAGGAGACTGGAATGCTGGAGCGGATTGAGACACTAATTCATAGCCAATGTCGCTGCGAAGGTAAATACCTACACCACCATAGCCCACCATTCTTGTGGCTCCATCTTGAGTCGTCCTTACACATGTGCGGTCATTTCTGACCAGTCTGAAACCTGGAAGTGGATATAAAGTGGAAGGAAGTGAGGGTTTAAGAAACGTCTCAGACACTAGTATTGCATGGATGTTACGAGATGTGAATGTGGCAAGTAAGTCTACGTAATGAGAGGCAATGCTTTGAGCATTAATATGGATTACGTTAAAATTCTTTGCAAGAGATGCAAATGTAATATCCAGTGTTGCACCTAACGATTGAATGTCCGAGCTCTCACTTTTGTCCCCAGCAATGCCTTCAGAAGAAGAAGAAAAGGAAAAGTACTCAGAGTCTGAAGCATTAGACTGTACATCCGACATCGAACTCAATCAAGTGTATGAAGGGATAATATGTATTGTGTTAAAAATAATAATAAATATGCAAACAAAAAAATATACCTTGACACCGCTTTCAAGCATTCGCCGGCAGCCGAAAACACTAAGCAGTAAACAAAGAAGAAAAACAAACACATAATATATCATACATAGATTAAAACATACACAAGAAGCAATGGATGTGTACAATGTAAAATAAAATTATACAAAAATAAAAAAAAAATAAAAAAAATAATAATAACGCATATGCTCTATATGCGCAAGTTGTACAATATGAAATATGACAGTACAAATCAAAACCCCTCACAGATTAGTGGACTGAGGCATAAATAATGACAGTTATTGAAACATAATACGAATTACATAGATAGCAAGTATCCAGCGCCATAATAAAGCAAAATATATTATATTTATTTTCTATATCAAAATTATGTCAATCTATCTGTCATGCCACACTCAACCATCAATCTAAAGATTTAATTCTATAATGCACATTCAAGTTCACAACATAAGATACGTAATCAAATTATATATCCTTTCTTGTTTAAATATTAAAAAGCTAATGAAATAATTTATTCTATAATAATAAAAAGTCTACTGTGTGTGATCGCATAAATCAGGGACGATGAAATTGCAATACCTGATTATGGCACAAATAAACTTTGACTGAAGAGTGGTTGCCAAAAAAAAAAAATACCGAAACAAAACTGTCTGACAGGCAATCAATTTGACATATCGTATTTCGTAATCATTAATCAACCCACCGTTTATGAAACAAGAATCGGAAAGTACTAACCTATTTTTAAAAATAATAATTTTGTGATTACCTTATATTTGGATAAAACCGAAGTCGAATTAAATATTAACATACAAATATGGAGAACTTTAGGCTGGAAACTATAGATTCATCAATATGAATGCCAATGCACTACCAATGAAGAATTAAGTGATTCGTGCATCTACTTATTCATTCTGGGATGTCTGGTCGAGCGCGTCTTGTGTCCTGGTGGACGTGTCGCCACTTGAACCGGCTTTGCTGGACTCATCGATACGGGAGTGGAAGACTCGGCACTATTCTCTGTATCCGGCATATTGGTCTTGAGCAATTGAAATTCTGCCATAGTAGTAATTTTGTGGCGAGTACCATCTGGGCAGACAATCACTACTTTGCCATTGTTGGTCCAACAAGCTTTTACTCCAAGCATCTTGCGGGCCTCAAGAAACACAGCATGCCTTGCGCTTGTTAAAAATTCTGACAAAGTTAGGCCACTGCCCTTCAAATGCCTTTTTGCATTCCAGACTTGATCACGCACAGGTTGATTGTGAAATCGTACAAGTATAGGACGCGGCTTATCAGTTGAGCGCTGCTTACCCAAGCGATGACATGCAGACAAGGAAGATAAATCCACATTGATATCAAGAGTGTCTTGGCATAGTTTTAGTATCACTTGTGTGGGATCATCATCATCTGCCTCAGCAGCACCATGCAGTAACAGCACGCATGAACGTGACTTCATCTCGAACATATCCAACGTGGCCATCACCAGCTCCAGCTGTGACTTAATTGTAGAAACTGCTTTCCAAATAAATAATTTAAAGGTGTTAAACTCACTCGCCAGGGATGCAACATCAGTAGACTGTTCCTTGGGCTGACTGTGTACACTAAGTGAATCCTCAAATGAAGCCATTTTAGATGTAAACAGTGTTGTTAAATCATCCATGTTCTTTTTCAATTCATTAAAGTTATCCATTGTGCTTGTGTTTTTTCTTGTCAGTGGAAATATAGAGAGGAGTATTTATTTATGGCTGACAGCTCACTTTAGCATAAATCAAGACATATAAAATCACTTGTAAGTAAAATAAACTATTTCTTATATTATTAATAAATAAAAACTTTTGGAGCAACTTTTAATGTGTAGAGCACTTGCGCCTACCCACATAAAAAAAAAATATATATATAAATATATATTATTATGTATACTGTCTATTTATTGTTGTGAACTAATATTATTTCATGTTGTCTACCTATGTTGAATTTGTATCGGCATCGGTGTTGTCACTTTTGGCCTGCACTGAAAAGCAGGGCTGAGATCACTCTGTGAACTCAGCAATGATCCCTGAGGGTGGGCCAAAAATTTCAACGTCACTTCATATATTATGTCTTGTTGTATTTGTGTACAATTGGGTTGTTTCCAATGTTTAAAAATTGTACAAATAAATTAACAATATCGTAAAATACACAAAACTATAAAGATCTGCAAACTTTCATTCTAATATCTTCAGTCAGACTTTTTTTAGCGTCGATCAAAGTTTGGCGGGAAAGTCCATTTTAAAAGTATGAAATTATTAAAAAATAATATTTCCATTGGAGAAGCAATAAAAAATGCTATAACTTTTATTATGATACTAATCACATAAACGTAATATTTAACATAGCTGTCGTACAAATTTCTGATTTGATGCATACAAAATACAGATCTGTGACGTCATAATTCAGTAGTCTTTTGTATGGAGCGTTTTGGGGCAGTCTAAAAATTGTGATTTTCAAATTACCATATCTCGAGAGATTTTTGTGCTATCGAAGTAATTCTTTCACCTATGGTTATATTATGGAGACGTCCCTACATATCAAACAGAAAAAAATGTTAGTCAAATACCCAATTGTATGTGTGAAGTTGGAATAAAAATATTTCTATTTCTATTTCATAAAAAAGAAAAATATTCAATTTTCTACCATTTCTACTAAACCCAATGATTAGTTGAGAGGGCAAGACGTCAGACAAGGACACACTACCCCCAAGAGCCCTTTCGCCAGAACCGCTTTGGGCTAGCTATCGCTTAAAAGGAAATAGCTACCCTACGCATATGTCTACAGATTTCATTTTCGATAAACAAAAATTTTTGGTACACAGTCTAGCTAGTAAGTAGTAAGTCTTTGGCTGACGGAGATAATACTAATAAAATATTGATATTTGCAAACCCCATGGGGCGTGAAAGAAACAAATGAAAACTAACAGATGGCGGTTTAGTAAGTAAAGTGAAGTAATTTTATAAGGTAATTGAGTAAGTATTCAATAGATGGCGCTGTGTTAAATGTCCAAACGTTACATTTATCAATACTGTTGTTGATGAAAATAAAAGTGTAAATTTTCCAATTGAATTTTTAAATTCACTAGCTTTATATTTTAAATACCGGAATTACCGCCACATAATCTTCGGTAGAAGATTGGTTCACCTCTTATTTTTCCGCGTAATTTGAATCCACCTCGATTATGTAACGGCACACGTTCATCATAAAAGATCCCCGGAAAATTTTCGAAGGAATACTATTTTGACTGGAAAGTTTAAAGGAGAAATGGTCCTGTTGCCACATATTCCAATGATACCCTTCAAAAGGCTACAGTTTCCGATTCCTTTAGCTAACGCCATGTCTATAAATAAGTCTCAAGGTCAAACAATATCCATTTGTGGTTTAGATTTGGAAAGTCTATGTTTTTCCCATGGGCAATTATATGTTGCATGCTCATGTGTGGGAAAACCATCGAGACTATTTGTGTTAGCTAGAGACGGATTAACCAAGATTGTGCACCGATTGGTGCAAAATTAAATTTAAATTGAAAATGTTTATAATTTATAATAATAAAGATTGTTTGTTAAAAAATAAGAATTACCTGTCCCACCTCCTTTATAAAATCAAATAAAATTAATTTTGTAAATTACTCATTTGTTATAAACTTGAATATAAAATTAATAATATCTAAAATTCTGCATTTTATGCTGATCTGTACTTATTATCAAATCTACGAAAATTTTTATCAATCATCTTCAAATATTGACCTCAAGTTTAAATCACAATCCCGTGGATTTTTATAACGCCTACAACGCTTCCGTGTTTATTCGTAAATAATTATTTCAATGTACTGAATTAATCGTGATTATTGAATTAATGAATTGAAAGGGGACAATTAAAGTGCAAATAGAGAAAAAAAACACAGAAGTATATTTTAAATGCTATACTCAACATGTAAATAAATTATTGAATCATCCTGCACAAAAGACAAGGCTGTCATCATACATGAAAACTCAGCTATCATCGGACCTAAAATATGAATATCCCATTGTTATGAGAAACAAATTATTGAACAAAGAGTTAAAAGGTGATGAGAATCAAGAACCACCGTATATTCCCAAATTGAAGACTTTACAAAATATTAGATACCAAACTACACCGAATAAATACTATCCCCAACTTGTTATAGTAGCATTACAGTATAAGTAATAGCACTACGTACAGTATGGCCACTCCCTGCCGCTTTCTCATGTCGTCTTCATCTCCCCTCTAAGGTAAATCAGGAACAGTTTATATGGCGCCGCACGCACACACGCGAATGAGCGTGTGTGCGTGCGGCGCACTGCACAGACGTCATTGTTTAAGTAGTAGTAAATGAAGCGACATTTGTATGGAGTGACCGGGGTGACATGACGAATAGTACTGTTATAGGACGCCCTATAACAGTACTATTCGTCATGTTGCAATTTCTCCCTTTCTCGTACATCACTGGACCGAATTGCAAAGTAAATTATATTAGAAATTATCGACTTTGAACTATGTCACCTTAAGTATCGATGCTACAGGACCCATTTTTTTAAAATAAGGACACCATATGATCCGAACCAAAATTATGCGGCAATGCCCCTTTATTTATACATATCGTAGTAGTACTCAAATTACTAAAAACTACGTTTCCTGTAAATCAAATGATTTCTGCTACACATACAATAGAACATTAAATTGGTTAAATGGTTCAAAACTTGGATATTTAAAAGTAAATACCTGACGAAGTAATAACTGATCAATCACCAGCTTTCATTGGCGCAGTTGTTAAAGCATTTACATTCTTTAAATCCACAAAAGATTATCTTAACCACAGCTTTTTGCTATTAGAACAAAAGATGTCATCTATTCTTACATGCTACTTACGATTCGACAGTTCCCATTTCGTAAATTATAATCAGACATATAGAATATATGAATTATATAGAAACAAAGGCAGCAATATCCACTTTTTTGTCTAACGGACTTTTTGCCGCCCACAACTTCTAGAGGGCTCCTTTGTTATATGTCTGTTACAGAAACCTAACAAATCCAGTATTATCCCATATTTATTATTTCATCAACAAAAATCAAAGTTCCGTGCAGACATAGCAATATCCACGACAATCACTGCAAAGTCAGTAATATCCATAACAGCCAATCAGAACGCGTGATTCGAACGCCATTTTCTATGAACGGAGAACGTAAACAGAGTGACTCCTTACCCCGCCGCCACACTATGCTCCTCGCGCTGCTCATCGCCTTGCTGCTCGCGCTGCCGCGATGTTTCCCTCACTGCCCACACACTGCTCTACTCGCGCAATTATTCGCGACGCTCCGCACATGGACATTCGCCTTTGCTATACAATGGACGTTGAAGCTGTGGCAGCGTCCGCGATATGCATTTTTATTATAGCGAAACGAAGCTTTTTTTTATGGACTAACGGTCTAAAAGATGCCATCAAACATTTCTTTTTTGCTACCAACTCTTATAGGGAAATGTTCATGACAGACATGATTTAAAAAAAATGATTTAAAAAATATGACGCGTGTTACGCGACCGAGCGCTCGATGCGGAATGCGTCCGAGGCGATTATGTGGCCGGTCACTCGCATTCACGTTGCCGGTCCTTTTGACTCGCGCCCAAAAAACCGACAAAACAGGGAATGATGGGCAAGGCGAGGAGCAAGACGAGCGGCAAGACGAGTAACGTGGCCACACTACGTTCCTGCCTACTTCCCTCGCTACTTCCCTCGCCACTCGACGAGTGTATGGCAGGGCTATTAGTGCAGTTATTGTCGATTTTAAAAAGAACTTAAAGGTTTTTGAACTGTAAGGTTACTTTAATTAAAACCACAGGTAATTAGCACCACCACGTGTATTCGTCGGCAATAATAATTTAATACAAATATTACGTGCATTCGTAACGACGCGGATCGGCAACTAACTGTATCCCGAATAATCCGAGTGCCCTAGGTTAGGTCTATTAGAAGAGCTCTGATTGGTCAATCCGCGCGGAGCGTCCTTGACGGCGGCGCGGCGTGCGAACATCGTGCCGCGCGTTTCAGTCGACCATCCTGATGTCACTGGGCGTCCCGAACATCTCTTCTTCCTAGCTCCAACAAGACCTAGCGTATAACCTCTTAAGGTCACCAAAACAGCCAACCTTAACGTTGACTTTAAAATAAGTAATATGATGCAACTTCAATGGTCCGCATCTTAAAGCCTACATTCCAATGTTAACAGATGACAAACGCTTAAGTTCATCATCAATGGTCCGCTTCTTAAAGCCTACATTCCAATGTTAACAATGATAAACGCTTAAGTTCATCACCTATGGTCCGCTTCTTAAAGCCTGCATTCGATTGTTATCTATCTAGCCACATACGGGTACTAGATTAACACTAACTTGGATAACTACTCGTCAGCAGCATCCATGTTTTCATATGGGTGTCTCATATGTAACTGATCATCCGGCCCACCGTTTAAGGTCTACGGAGTTAAAGATATCTTAAGACCTTCATAATGGTCTGTCCAGACTTTTAACTCATACAACAACCCCCTTCAAGGATTACATGTATTAAAGGGAATTCATTATATCAGAACGTTCACTTCTCTTACACACCATTGAAATGCCACAATAACTGGAATTAATCGACACATTTACTCGATAAAACTGGAGTAATTAACACAACAAATTTTCATTTTGACGTGACACACTAAAACTACTACATGAGGCCACAGCAACTAACTTAAACTTATTTTTAGTATTGCAACAAGTCAGTAATCATCAAATACAACAATATCGTTTATTACTAGGCACTATTAACTTAAGTTTAATCAATGTGTCCAATTTATAATTACAATCCAAGTTCTTAATCTGGAACTGTTTCAAACAAAACAAATGAGATCAAAAACAAAAACAAAACTCAACATACCTAACGAAGACTATTTAGCGTGGTAGGGTAATCTTCAGAGTATATCAATACGTACGAGGTACGCCGTGGCGCATTCAAACTTAAGAGGACCTAATATTTCGTCTATGGCACGCTGAAAAACCGCAGGTGCATTGACTAACCCAAAGCTCATGCGAGTATATTGATAATGTCCTTCTGATGAAATGAAGGCCGTAAGAGGTTTACTCTCTTCTTCTAGCTGTATACAAAAATACGCTGATAAAACGTCCAAACATGAAAACACGCGCTGCTTAGCCAGTTTATCCAATTGATCTTGTATGAGTGGAAGTGGGTATCGCTCCTTTTTCGTCACTTTGTTAAGGGCACGATAGTCGACGCACATACGTTTTTCGCCGTTCTTTTTTGGTACCAAGATCACAGGACTAGCGTAAGGAGAGTTCGCGGGCTCTACTATACCCTTTTGTAAAAGATCATTTATTATAGTGCGCACCTGGTTACGGTCCCCGATGGACATCCTATAGAGCCGGTAATAAATTGGTTTGGTATCGGTAAGCTCTATTTTCATTTTTACCGAGCATTTACCAATCGCCTGGTCACTCTCAGAAAAGCAATCGGAGAACTCTAGTAGCAAGTTATCGAGTTCTAACTGAATACTAGGATCTAAATCCTGCCCTACCTGATATTTCGATGCGGAACTTCCTAGAGTGGCCCGCGCCACACACTCATTGGTTTGTATTGTAATTGCCTCGGAGCCTAAGTTGAAAATCTTAAGTGCCACTCGGCCATCGACTACTTCACTAATATGCTGTGGTATCAAACACTCCGACCGCGGTTTACAACGCGTCGACTCGGGTATAATTACAGAACCTTCAAACTCAGAACAAGATAACACTATCTTATTGACGCCAGGTGTTAGGTATAAATCCTCAGGTGCAAATAAGGTAACACGCTCAACATCACTAGACGCTCCGGGTAATTCGGACAGTAGGTTCGCATTAAATATCCGCAAACACGGCGTCGTCTTAACAACGTATACGTTAGAGTAATCAGTAAAAGGTTGACCGATTATAATACCTACATCCTGCGCACTATTAGGTACAATATAAGCCTTAATATTGTCGCAAGTAGCCTCGTCCGCAGTAATGGTGACTATTGTTTCTCCGAGAGGCGCTACTTGCGAACCACCGAAACTCTTTATGACGCTGCTATTTGTTAAACAGTGCGTTTGCAAACCCAGCTGTTTTGCCGTCGAGTCCGTAATTGTAATACAAATACTGCCGAAATCAATAAAAGCTTGAGCCACTAAACCATTCAATTTTACCTTCATATAATATTTCGACCCTGTTTTGCTCGTACCTTGGACCGTTTGCATAGGCGCGTTTCGACCCTTTAAGCACTCGTCCTTAATATGCCCCATTTTATTACAGTAGCTACACTTTTTCATCTTAGCATAACAATTATTTTCATTATGTCCTCTTTTGTTACAAAATGAACAAACAGACAACAACGGTTTATCATTTTTGTCGCGTACTTTGTAAGTACAGCGCGCAGAGGTATGTCCACGTCGCTTACACGTATGGCATCTAATCTTAGTTTGATAGTGGTTACTAGTACTACTTGGGCGAGAACCTATGGGAGCCGCTATATTTTGTTGTAACGATGACAGGTAATTCAATAGTGAGTTGGGGTCACGACACCCCGCAGAAATAGCGCCAACTTCCACAAGTTCGCTACCAATCGTACCTATAATAGCTTCAGAGATTAAACACGGGGAGATACCACACGCGTTACCTAGCGCAAGCTTATAGTAATAAAACTGTAGGTAATCTACATTGGGTGCTCTTATTACATTAACTAAGTCACGCATCATGTTCAATTTACTTTCAATTTACTTGTGACACGGAAAGGCTGATAAAAGTTTAGCTTTAAATTCGACCCAAGATAGATTAAAATCTTGCAATTGATCGTACCAGCGCTTAGCATAGCCTTTTAATTTTGTAAAATTATTATCTTTATTAATAAATAAAATTGACATGTCTGTCTGTGATTTCGAAATAAAAGCATTTTCATAAGCTCATATTGTTATTTGCACATTGCAAAAACCCAAGCATGCGTTTTTAATTTTTTTGTCTGTCTGTCTGTTTGTCCGGCCGTCCGTCCGTCCGTTAGTTTGTTTATTCGCTAGCTCCGAAACGACTGAACTGATTTTGACGGGACCTTCATTGGTAGGTAGAGAGAGGACTATTCAGAGAAGGATATA
This sequence comes from Hypsopygia costalis, assembly GCA_937001555.2. NCBI lineage: Eukaryota > Metazoa > Arthropoda > Insecta > Lepidoptera > Pyralidae > Hypsopygia > Hypsopygia costalis. Next base: position 6,348,382 of record OW443344.2, on the reverse strand, counting down.
GGCAGCTTTTTATTCCACAAATAATTAGGACTCCTGCGTAAAATATAAAAACTGTTCAACGCGAACGAAGTCCTTGATTAGCTTGTAACAAATATTAATGCGGTGTTTGATAGGTAATATTTATTGTTTTAGGTACTCAGCAAATACCTCACCTTGTCGACCTTTATGCGCACACATAAGAAAAAAAAAATATTGCAGATCCTTAACTATGTTTGACGTAAAAGCATTTTTTGAAGGTTTTTACAAATATAAAGACAAGACTAGGCAGGACGCATTCATATTAAAAATTGTACAGCCAAAAAAACTGGACGTCGTCGACCAAAAAATAATAATCACAAACCAAAAACGTACCAAATCAACTATTTAAAAAAAAAGGTTTAAGGCGAGGTGAGCTAGCGCTAGAAACAATATGACAATTCCGTGAGACACTGGCGACTCTGACGAGCTGAAAATCTATTGAATAATCGATTAAAATTTTTTAAGATGTAATAAAAAAAATCTATCGGGTATAATCCCTCCAGTTATTTATAAACTTTTTTTTAGTACATGACTTATAATGTCAAATTACTTATTTAAGAATAAAACCGAAAATAGAAGATAAAATGACACGAAAACAGGTAACTTTGTGAATTTATTTTATCAAGTCAACTTCATCAAATCATGTTTCCATCGGATATATTTCCTTAGTATATATCCTCAACAATATCAATATACATTTTCAAGATTTTAATTCTCTGTTTATTACTTCAAAGATGAATTCTAAATTGTGGATTTTGCAGTACCACCCCGCCTTAAGCGTGTGTCAAACATTTTTCTTAAAAGTATTGCAGATCAGAAGATATCGAGTACAAACTGTAATGAAGACATATTTTGAAAGTGGCACTCTGTGGCGGGGACCATATTTCTCACAAAAATACGGCAAATAAAGCTGCTTTTATGAACTTCATTGGAAAATTGAACTGTGAAGAACCACATTACTGCCGCAGTAAAACTAAAAGGTACTATTTGTATCGTCCGAGTTATCAATAAGAAAGTTATGGAACATGTATAATGCCCAAATAAATAACGAATTAAAAATAAAACAGGCGTATTTTCGCAACATTTTCAATATAAATTTTAACTTGGGTTTTGGTTCGCCTAGAACTGATGTGTGTTCAGAGTGCCTTCAATTTACAGAAAAAATAAAGACTGAGAAAGATAATTGCATACGAAATGACTTATTGATGAAACAAAGAGTCCATAAGTTGAAAGCCAAAGCGTTTTTTGAATATGCTAAAGAGGAACAACCAGACATGGTTACATTTACATTCGACCGTGAGAAAAAATTAGTTCTGCCTAAGACACCAGACCAATCTGCTTACTATTCTAGGCAAATATACCTTTTTAATTTCACGATTGTACAAGGATCGTCTAAGAGTAAGTTAACACCTGAAAATGTTTACTCCTATTGTTGGACAGAAAATGTGTGAAAATGATAGTGGAGACTAAAATGACCTGATGATGATGATGATGATGGGGTGTATTCAAGTGCAGGTTAACTTTATTTGACAAATTTATTAGTCAATTAGACAAATATAGTTTAGATTCTAGTATTAAAGATGAGTTAAATATGCGTATTTAGACTATGTGTACTATTTATCAAAATTTCAATGATATTCAGTGTGAGATTGAGAATATAGTTGATGATCAGGATCTTGTGAGCCATATCGAATATAGGGAACAGTTTGAAACTGAATATTATTCTCTTTTAGCTACTGCAAAAAGCGTTTTAAACGTAGATGAACAAATTTCTCAACTACCTACGGTAATTACACATGAGTTAGTCAAACTGCCAACCTTCAACCAAAGTGATGCTGGCCCGTTCCTTACTCCTTCCCTTACTTGACTATGGAGATGTCGCATATCTGGATCTATCTGAGGAGCTTCTAAATAAGATTGATAGGCTTCAGAACCTATGCATTCGCTTTATTTACGGACTGCGTAAGTTTGACCACGTGACTGATTTTCGTGTACGACTTCAGTGGTTGCCTATTAGAGAACGAAGGAATATTCATGTACTTGGTCTGCTGTACAAAGTTTTATTCCATCCATCTACTCCTGTGTATCTTAAAGAGTGCATACACATGCGAGACGTGGACAGTAGGCTACGCTCCTGTGGGAATCTCGTTCTCGACATCCCAATTCACTGTACTCATGCGTACAGTCAGTCTTTCGCGGCGAAATCGGTGAATCTTTGGAATTCGCTACCACTTGACGTTAAGATGGCACCTTCTATTGAATCTTTTAGACTTCGACTCAAAAAATTATATACATTTAATTAGGAGGCATTTTGGATGGTGTGAGCTATGTTTAGGTATTGCAATTGATTATAGGTATTGTTATTATTACGTATCTTTCACTAAAACAACTAGTGCTGTATAAATTATGTTATAAATGTTTTATTGTATTCTCCTAAATTGTATGTATTTATATTTAAATTATATTATAAATGTTTTAGTACAGTTTATAAATATTTGTTCCAAAATCTATATGTATGTAGTAAACTTTTCGTTACTGAGTGTAGTTAAAATTGTTGTATAACTCTAATTGTGTATTGTTATTAATCAATATGTATTGTTAATAGCAAAATGTGTGCTTTATCGCCTTTGATTGAGCTCCTTTCAATGACTGTAAGGTTGACTGGAAGAGATCTCTATTAGGGATAAGTCCGCCTATGTATTACTCTTTACTTTTAAGAATTGTATTACTTATTGTTATTGCATTAAAGAACTTACAAACAAACAAACAAACAAACTGCCAAAGGTCAAATTACCAGAGTTTGATGGTTCTCATCATGATCAATGGCTCAATTTAGAAACTCTTACGTTGCGATGACACACTAACGTCAGGACTTAGACTCGATACAGAAATTTCAATATTTAAAATCGGCTCTCAGCGGCTCTGCCTTAGAAGTCATTGCATCATTAGAATTTACAGCTACTAACTATCTTCTAGCATGGGAGTTACTCGAAAATAGATTCCACAATCATCGCCTACTTGTTCAAAATCATGTCAGGTCTTTATTTTGTGCTCCATCGTTTGCAAAGTATGTTCCGCGCAGATTAGGAAACTTATAGATACCGTATTAAATGTATGATGTATTTAATTGTAGGGTTGATGATAGTCCGTGACACTGCTTTTATTAAGGTCTCACAGAATACCAGCGCCTGGCTTAATCACCACGGCTAATGCTGAAGTAGTAGAGTAGTAAATGAACCACAGAGAGTACTTACGTTTAAACTTGTTTTATAGGGTGTTAATGTCACAGATGTTTGACGAATTATGTTGGCTCGTATTAACTCTGGCCGTTATTTCTCAGTTCTTCTACATTTCGTACATGTTGTGTTAATACTAATTCTTTATCCTTTATTATTGTTTGAGGTTGAAAATTTATGATGTTGAATGTTCTGGAAACCGGTTTTCAAATAAGTTAATAAATAAGATGTCAATTTTTATATTCTTATCACAATAAACAATAAAATATTTCGGCCATTATTATTCGCTATAGTTGTCAACGCTAGGCGTCGCTACTTTCGCGCGCATAGTCAATAGCCAATAGCCCAGTGGGGGGGGGGGGGGGCTATTGGTTATTCGCGCGAGAGTCATTTGAACTTCGAAACTCTTCAAGAGGAGTGCCTCTTGAAGAGTTTTGAAGTTCAAATGACTCGAACATTAACTCATGTACATTAAATGTAGATGTACTTTTTTTTGCCGTTTCTATTATTGTAACATATTGGTCTAGACTGTAGATCGGCACATACTTAAAGTATTTCTTTCGATCAAGCTACTAACACTGTCAGCCTCCTTTTAAGTATGTCCACGTATTACAATGTTGTAATGTGTTTATTTTAGTTCTGCCCGCAGCAATTATCCGAGTAATAATTAAATTTTTCGCTTCGGCATCTTCTGCGCACACATTTTTTAGGTATTCTCATACACATGACGCTATTTCATTTGCACCCTGTTTAGTTTAGTTCAGTCTACAAATAACAATGAACATTAAATAAATAACTAAATAAATATTTCTGGACAATTTACACATCGCCATCTAGTCCCAAATTAAGCGCAAAGCTTGTGTTATGAGTACTAGACAACTGATAAATGTACTTAAATACATTTCTTTTTGGAAATATATACTTATAATACATAGAAAACGCCAAGACCAAGACAAACAGACATGTTCACGCACACGACCACAGAGCTCGTTAATATGAGCAAAATATTATCATGAGCTTTTTTATTTCCTTTCAATAATTCTGGTAAGGCGAGATTGTAACTGTTTAATTTAGATTTGTAATAAAAGGCTGACGTATCGCCATGCTGACATTGCAATACGTTAATAAAGTACAGCTTTGCTATTTTTATTAAAATTTTGACGATAAGTTTCCTTTTCAATACGACATAAAATATTGTCTCTTAAATACTTTGGATACTTATCTTGTAAATCTTAGTTTTGCTCATCTTTAGAATTATTGTATGATAAACATAGATCACATTGATCCTTTTTTGGTTGGTAATATCCTAAATTAAATTAACTAGTAAAAAAAAATTTTAATGTGCTATATAACTAATGTCTTAGCTGACCCTCAGTTTGCTGTGTTACGAAATCATTGTATAAGACTTTTCTTATTTTCTCACCACCAATATACTGTTTTGAAGTAGAGGACCGTATATAATGTGATTCTATTTTTGGGATCATATCATTATGTATTCTGATATCGTGTAGTAATTCTGAATTAAGTTTCTGATGATTGCCGTGTTTTCCTCTCAAGTCATTTATGGGATAACCGTCATTCATTTTTCCTTGTATCGTATAAAAAAACATAGATATAGAACAGCATAGATGTAGATGACAAAATTATTGGTGTCGATGATTGGTATGGTGTAGATGAGTAGCGTTCATTTGGTGCTGGTGACTACTCTATATATAATCTCATGACCAACCCGTATTGATTCAACATCCAGCTGCAGAAGAAGCTCAATTCATAGAAAACTTCTATTCTTTCTAGTACTAAAGAACTTTTTGGTGTGGTTCGATAGCTACAACCGAGAATGCAAGAAACCATTTAAAAGTCATCAGTTTTGTAAAGGGTTCTTGTTTCCCAAAGATTAATTAAGTTAATTTTACTCGTTACACTCGTCTCAGGAATGAGCATGATTATAATAATATATTCGAAGCTAGATGTTTGGCTCATTTCGTTCACAACACCGCAAAACACGCTATTGGGAAGATAGAATTTGACGTTGAAAGCTTTGTAACAAAAACGTATACATATTTTTCCAGCCATGCAAAAAGGACCAGTGAGGTTAAGCAAATGTTTGACTTTGTAGACATCGAATATGCGCCTTTGCTGAGGCACGTGCCGACACGATGCCATTGACAGAGTCTACAAAAATCTTCCCGCGGTACAAGCAATCAGGAAATATCCTTTCAGTCTCTGATGTCTCCAATCATATTTCGAAATATTATGAGATAAATATAACTGGCACCGAGGTGTTAGAAGCAGAATTATATATAGCTTTTTTCTACAACACGTTGATAATTTTTTGATTCAACTTGAAGGCACAGACGTCCTAATGTGCAACGTATATAGAATCATGAATAATTTTAAACAAAAGATGTACCAGCGAATTGAAGATGCCTTTTTAGGAATCGCAGTGTCGCAAATTCTTCTAAAAATGTCTACTTCTGCAGCTGAAAAATACACCACTATATTTCTGGAGTGGTATCGAAATGTGCTGACGTATATAGAATCGCGATTCGATTTCCCGGAAAATAGTAATTTTTATTGTTTGCAGCCGCTAACACTGAGGAAAGAAGTTAAGTACCTACCAGGATTTCTGCAAAATGGTATCAAAACCACAGATACCTAATATTAACCTTGATGAATTGTATGAAGAGTTCTATACATTAAAGCTTCATAATCATTAAAGTTTCATCAATGGTACGTTTTGAGCGGTTTTGAGCTTTTGAAAAAGCGGAGCAATTTCTAATTTTGTAAGAGCTTGTGAAGGGTGATCTCTACGCCAAGCTAGTACTGTTTTCTGCCATCCAGTTTTTAACGGTTTAAAAGCGGACACGTCGGCTGGTTGCAAAATATGAGTACAGTTTGGATATAGCGCAATCAGAATGATTTATGGCTTTGAGCATAATTCACTTATTTCATATGTGAGACGAGTTTTATGCCCGTCAACGTACAGAATAATAGGAAATTTTGTGCATGTTTTTATCAGGTATGGATGAAATACGTTTTGAATGTAGTCCTTGAAAATAATCGTTTTCATCCACCCATTGTCACTCAGTACAATTCACCAATCCGGAGGAACTTTAGAGGATACATCACTTGGCATCCGCGTGGGGTAAGTGTTCCATCAGCTCCAAAAGTAAATAAAACTGTTAACGATGTTTTAGCTGGTGCATGATCAACTTCATAAACGTTCTGTGCCTCTTTAGGTGCCAGTACTACTCCAGTTTTAGGGCAGAGAACGAAATTAGTTTCGTCACCATTAAATATTCTGTTTGGTTCTGACAAAATTGACAAAAAACCATTGTCTTCAATCTTAATTCACTTGAATTAATGTCGCTTAAAGGACAAAATTCTCAGTTGTTCACCAACGAAAGCTGCGTACTAAGTTGACTGTAAGTTCATAATCCTAAACATCTAAAATAAACATTGATTCTGAATTGGATATTTCAAACCCTCAAATCCACACTAACTTACAAAAGATGAATATGAGCGAACTGATATTTTGGTAAGATAGTTATTTCACATGGCTTCAAATATTTGTATGCCTGCACTGCCTAAAAAATGCTGAAACGACCATACGACAGATATGTTACTATACGATCAAAAACGAGGAGTACGCGATCAAAACGCGACCTTTCCACTTTTAACTTTTTTTTTCACACTCGCTACACTAAATTACGTCCATACAAACCAATAAAGAGCATCTAAACGCAATGTTTCCAATAGAAAAAAAAAATCTAAAACTACGTTTTCCTTCAAAAAGTCACTTAACCATCAATTTTTAATTTTTTTTTCAAATAGTTACTTTTTTAATACTGTTACTACTATGTTCTCACAAAATGCAACATTTCCAGTGATAAAGCGGCAACATTTTGTTTGTAATGTCATATTGAATGTTTTCTCGTTCTCACTCACTCTTCGTTTCTTAGCATCGGGAATGAGTTACGAATGTTGAAGTTCATTTGTTTTCTCACCTCCAGCTCAAGTGGCCAGGTTATGATAGTGTTATTTTTTTTCCTTTTTTTTATAATACGTCGGGTGGCAGACAAGCATACTGCCCGCCTGATGTGAAGCGTTACCGTAGCCGCTAACGCTCGCAACATAAAATATCGCTTCCGCGCCATCACCCCGCCGCTCACGCAGCATCTCCTACCTTTCTGGTGACCACACTCACTCGCAGCAACACAACAATCCTCAAGGGAATTGTTATTTGGCTGCGGTATTCTGTGAGGTGGAGGTACATTCCCCAGTCGGGTAGCTTACAATTACGCTCCCTACCTCTCTTTTCGCCAGAGCTTCGTTTGTCAGTCAGCAGGGTGCACCGCGTGCAGGTGAAGTTGGCTTTAGTTCAAAGATGTTGATGAACCACTTACATCCAACTGATATACATTATAATCATATAGGTACTTAAAACCCTCTTTGTTAGTCACTGGCCACTTATAAAGAAAATTTGACAATATTGACTGACAGTCGTAAAGGATTGTTACTTATTCTATATCGTGCGTCAAACGTACAAAAGAATAAGACCCTTTTCCGAAATGAAAAACTGTGAATTTTATTACCTACATATTATTTAAATATGGAGAAAGTACGGGATTTTTTGCCGACTAAAAGAACTTAATACATCCCAAAACCATCCATAAGACATTTCAAACAATCCTTTCAGGCATTAAAAGCGAAAGCACAAGTGAGCCAGCATCGGCCTTTGTGCTCTTTGATATTCGATGAGGTTGCTATTAGGCATCAGAAAATATGGGACGGCAAGAAATATACTGGCTTAGAAGACATAGGAGCAGGAGCTGAAAAAGGTGCTGCATTAGTTTCCCAAGCCTTAGTTTTTCTTCTTGTTGGTATAAATCTCCGCTTCATACTTCCATTGGGATATTTTTTAAACAACTCGTTAACAGGGGAACAGAAAGCAATTTGATCAAAATTTGTCTCACCAAGTATTTTGAGTCTGACGTTGAAATAGTTTCTATGACATGAGATGGTCACACAACAAATTCTGCTATATTAGAATTACTTGGGTGCAATCTACGGCCAGAGGCGTTAAAAACAACATTTAAACATCCATCTCATGATTCCGCGATAGCATGCTTTTTGGACCCTAGTCATGTTATAAAGTTACTTCGAAACCAATTTCAGTCTAAAAGAGAACTTTTTGACAAAGATCAGAACGATATTAAATGGAATACATTAGAGGCACTCAGTAAACTTCAGCAAGGAGAGGGTTTACATTTAGCCAATGAACTTTCAACAAAACATATTAATTTTAAATATAATATAATGAAAGTCAAGCTGGCGACGCAGGTTTTAAGTGCGAGCGTTGCAATTGCTATAAAAGCATGCAGAGATGATTTAAAACTTTTCAAAACATTTTTTCTTTTTAAAACATTTTGAGACACAAAGGCAACTGAAACTTTTATACATAATACATAAATACATAAACGACATGTTTGACATTTTAACACACGAGCGATGAGTCAATTTGACTTCAGAAAACCATTAAGTGTTGAGAACAAAGACTTCATATTTGGCTTTTTAAATAAACTCAAAGAATATATTTTGAAATTGCAAATTAAAAAAGAAAAGCAAATTAAAGAAAAAAGAAAATAAAAGTCAAAGGAGATGGAAGAGATGCATTTGATCGGACTCGATACTACAAACCTGTTCTAATAGCTAAATGTAAAATAGGTTTTCTTGGCACATTGATGAACATAGAAAGTTTAAAATTTCTATATGAAAAACTTATTCAAAATTAAAAGAAATTAGTATTCCTACCTACATACCCATTGAGCCAAGATCATCTAGAGATGTTTTTTTCGTGCATCCGAATGCAGGGTAAATTTAACGACAATCCTAATGTACGACAATTTAAAGGATGTTACCGAAAACTTCTGACGCATGTTGAATTAAGATGCCTCACAACTGGAAATTGTGTTCCTTTAGAACAAATAACAATACTGAATGCTGAACTGCAGCCTGAACGGCTGGATGGATTTTGGCTTGAGAGGTGTCGTTAGATTCGTATTTGCTGTGAGAGTGACATAGGCTACATCAAAAAAAAAAAAAATCTATATGGCGGCTGTGAGCCGCAAAATTGTCGTTGCAGTATTTTTTTTTTTCTTCTAAATATATCGATATGGGTATCAAAATAAAGGTCTCGATGACCTGATTTCAAATATATATTTGATATATTAGATTTTGCCAGCGGCTTTGCTTGTATGGAATTATATTATTGTTACGGGTGATTAATAAATCTATTGATATCCTCTCGACTGTCGACCAGCCTCTTAGAGGTCGATTTCAGAAAACGCGCATATGTCAACAGCCTCCTGGAGGTCGATTCGTCCCGCCGTATTTTAGACAGTGAAATGAATCTTTAAAACTACATCTGTACTGCTCAAACTTTAACAACTTATATAAAAATGACAGGGATAGAAATTACCGTCAAGTGCTATTCAACTAGGATCAATTAACACCAGTTAATTATGTTTGGTTTATTTTATTCTGTGTTTGAACCTGTGTTCATAGAGACGCGTCAACATATTTTGTAGTGATTTTGTCAGGTTTTTAATTGAATTGTTTGAAAAAAATTATTGGATACCATGGACTGGTAAGTACTGAACAGTTTTTAATTCATAGCTTGCGTTTTAAACAAAGATTTTGGGCAAAAAATATAATGTTTAATAAACATCGTAAGACATGTCGCTCGCCATGTTCCTACATTTTCACTTATTCTGATAAAAAAATATATGAAGTTAGAGCTAAATGTCATTACTAACAACATTTACACGTATAATCTAAACGTATATAGCATTTAATTTGTATATCTTTCTATGGATTTTGTGAAAAGTACATAATTAAAAGTACGCAACCCAAAGAGGCCTCCTAGAGGTGTATCGACGTATGGGAGTTATGGGGTCAAGGTTAGTGGATCGCCATTTTATTCGATGGTTGGAATAATATGGATAAGGGATATGGATATTTTTTTATTTTTGCGATTGAAATATTTTTTGGTGACAATTTTTTTTTTTTATGAATCTTTTAATTATTAGTTTTTATAATTAAGTTGTATAAACGTGCCTGTTTGTTTTTTGTTTTATTTGCATTATTATACTTTTTAACTAGTGTAAGAAATCGTGCTCGCACGCGTGGCCCGCGACGAGGTAGAGGAGTTAGAGTACAATTACCGGTGCCGGCAGTGGTGGAGGAAGAGGTGGTGGTTCCACGTGGTCGCAGTGGTGGCGGTCGTCGTGGTAGTCGTGGTGGTCGTGGTAGCCGAGGTGGTCGCTCCCAAGGCTCCAATCAGCGCCCTGGGCCTTCCACTATTGACGAGTTAGCCTTCTAATTTTTTAATGCTTTTTTTTTTTCACTAATTACTTGATTTATAAAAAATATTTTGTGGCACTATTGTAAAGGATGATTTTTAATTTCAGACTTTCGATCTATGATATCGGCGAAATGCCAATTGGCCAGGGACTGGAGAGCCCCCTTCATATCAAGCGAATGCGCCTTTGGCGACCGTAAGTAGTTTTTTTTTAAGTATACTTGCTGTCCATATTATTATTACTAGGCAGCATAATCGGAAATAAATAGCGGTAATTTGAAATCTCTGTCTAGATCTCAAACGGCGGCCATACCACCAGCATCGCCCTCTACTTCACTCTCACACTCTCTGGAGGAGCCCATTAATGCATTTGAAGTAACATCGGTGAGCCCCATGGATGAAGCAGCATCATCACATTCCCCTGCTCCTGTGATCGTGCCCTCGCCAGCAATGTGAGTCACTTTCAGGATTTTCTCCTTATCTCTTCTCTAAAAGGATAATTCTGTTCTTACCACATATTTAAAGTAATAAGTGATAATATCGAACTGCATGTATTTAGCGGGACGTGCACTTAATTGTACTCCATAAAACTTTTGTTTTAGGTTTCTAGAGTGTGGAAACTCAACCCGGGGCACGCCATCCGACTCACCTGTGCTGCAATTTCGTCAGAATCTGCACGAGTCGGATGTAGTAGTAGCACCATGTTCGCCAACTCCTGGGATGTCATCCTCACCAGCCATGTATGTTACTTCCAGATTTTTCCTCTTAACTCTAAAGAAACAGGTACTAGAACACTTTTGTTTCAGGTTCGTGGAATATGGAAATTCAGCCCGGGGCACGCCATCAGGTTCACAAATGCCGTGTCCTCTACCTCGTCGTAGCCATCAGCATCTAAACGACGAAGACATCGCCTTGGCACTCAATTTTGGTAAATAGCTACTGTTTTAGCTTGGCGTACGTTTTTGGTCTCAGTTAGATTATGTACCCACAAATTTACGCACCACCACACACACGCACACACAACGCGTGCACACACACACACACATATACACACAGTAAATATTATTATAATGTATAGGCTATATAAAAGTGTAGTTCAGACTCCAGACTCTCACTAGGATTAATATTAAATTTGTATATAACTTTTGAGAAGTAAATAAATAAATTTATTATTATTATTTGTTACAGGAAGCGATGGAAGCTCTGATGGGAGCGACGACGAGACAGTGCCTCTATTCGTCCCTAGGGTGTACAGAAGCGTCTTGGAGACACCCATGGATGATGATGCTGACAGCGGTTCCTTCGACCAGCGTACAGTCCAGCGTAGCGTTGGTGATGCTGCCCATGTCCCTGTGCCATGTGTTGGAGAAACATCTTCAACGGCAGCCGAAATATTTGCAGTTTCCACTGCAAACATATCGGCTACTGTTGAAGATGTTTCTCCAACAGCGACGGAACAGCCATACAATATTTTTCATTTTGACTGGAGAACGTTTCCAAATCCTCCAATTTCCCCTGAATTGAGGCGAGAAACGTTTTCTCAAATCAATGTTGGTCCGACAACTCCACATGTCGACCCATATGACATATTCATTGCTATATGGGATCGGCAATTTATGGAGCACATTGCCTCGGAAACGAATAGATATGCTCAGCAGGTTGCCAAGCAGATGATGGACAACAACAGCCTCCATCCAAATAGCCGCATCAACCAGTGGCTAGACACTACGGTTGATGAGCTATATGTGTATTTTGCTATAATTATTGCGATGGGGGTGGTTGTAAAGTCCAGAATGGAAGAGTACTGGAATGTGACCTCTGACATATTCTGTACTCCCGGGTTTGGCGCACACATGTCGATAAATCGTTTTATGCTTTTGAACAAATTCTTACATTTTAACAACAATGAAGACATGTTTGCGGCACAACTGGGCGTTTCCGAGGCAAAATTGTTTAAGATACAGCCAGTACTGTCTCATCTAAATTTCAAATTTCAGTCGATGTATAAATTAAACCAAAATATAGCATTAGATGAATCTCTTCTGCAGTGGAAAGGTTGGTTAGATATTAACCAATTAGTTCCCAATAAAGCTGCTACGATGGGAATCAAATCTTATGAGATTTGTGAATCTCAAACAGGCTATCTATGGCGGTTTGAGATTCACGCTCATAAGAGATCTCCACCGCAGCAGTTGGAAGATCCATTAAAAGCATCCACCCCGTCAATTGTCTTAAGGCTTACACATGGTCTCGAGAACAAAGGACACACATTGTGGATGGACAATTTCTACAACTCCCCATGTCTTGCTCGGCGTCTCAAGTCATGGGGGATAGATTGTGTAGGAACCCTACGAACAAATCGTCAGTTAGTTCCGCAGGCTTTGCACAGCCTCACAAAGGGGAACATGCGCCCAGGTCAAATAACTGGACTTACCTCGGGGGACGTCGATATCATGGTATGGAGGGACAATAATAGAGTTTCTATGATCTCTACATATCATGGTAACGCTGTTAAGCAAGTCGTAGGTTCCACCAAACCCATCCTGATATTGGATTACAATATCATGATGGGTGGAGTGGACAAAAAAGACCAGATGCTGGCTATGTACCCAGTTGAAAGAAAACGAACCAGGGTGTGGTATAAAAAGTTATTTCGAAGACTTCTAAACGTGTCTGTACTAAATTCTTATATAATCCATCGTCACTCTTCTTCACTTTCCCATCGAAATTTCCGCATTACTCTTATAAAATCACTTCTTTTCAAACACTGTTCTGCCACTCCTCTTGTACCGTTTCCTCCTGTCGACCTTACCCATCATTTGGCTGAGTACCCGTTAGGTAACCACCAACGCCAACGGCGGGTATGCAAAATTTGTAAAAAACGTGTACATACGTTCTGTGTTGGTTGCAACAAAACTGTATGTATAGATTCCTGCTTTCTTGCTTTGCATGCATAATTATGTAAAATTTATAGGTGTTTTCTATGTATGATAAATATATATTTTTTTATTATGCATATTTATTTATTTTAAATATGTATGTACATTATATATATATATATATATACCTACACCACACCTTGGCTCGTTTTTTTATACTAGGTCGAATGATAAACAAGTATATGGTTCACCTGATGTGAAGCGGTTACCGTAGCCTATGGACGCTTGCAACTCTCCCAGTACACGCAAAGTGAAGTTCTTTTTTGTTGTCTATATAAAGAAAATAGTACTTCCCCAGTCGGGCTATCGCTGTATCTTACTTCTCTTTTGCTAGAGCCTCGTTTGCTTATTGGCAGGATGCACCACGTGTAGGTGAGGTTTGGGTCTTTTAAAGTGATGGTGGGACATTTACACACCACAATCTTAGACTTATTTTAATTTCATATTCCTATTTAAGATTGAGATGTGACAGTATTTGGTGTATCCATACTATGTTAGATGTACTTAGTGATATTTGTAGATATTTGTAGAGAAATCGTTTGTTTTAGATGTTGATTTCTAAAATAATTTTGTATTGTAGTATGACTTTTAATTGTAATTTTCCGTTTGTAAATATCATAAGATTGTCAAATTTAAATGTAAATTTAAAATAAACGCAATAGAATTTGCTCCATGATATAAAGTTTGAGTGGACTTTTTTTGTGCTTATTTTCGAGTGCTTAGTTTCTTTGTTCAAATTTTGTAAACTAGACGAGCCAAACAGTTGAAACTTTGTTTGTATCATGTGTATGAACCAAACTACAAATTAAGTTAATGTGCATAGCCACTTAGCCATCGGTGTTCGGGGAATTGAAGTATCAATGGACCCTTTTTTTTGTCCGGCACTTGGGGTCGCCTAAACGAGACATGTGTTTGAAAAGCTTGTGGTATAAAAAAACATTATGAAAAGATGCGTGTTTTTAATAAATTATTGTACAACTATATGTCCTTTTAAAAATAAAATAAAATAAATTTGAATAAATGGTTTTATTTTTTATTTATCACGTTTTTTTTACTATGAACGGGTAAAAAATATGCTCATACTACTTTCACCTTAGAATTAATAATATATAACAAGGTAAAATAGTGCTAAATTATATTTATTCTGTTAGCGTATACAATACAAATTTCAACAACATAGTTTTATATATATTTTTCATACAGTTTTTTTGAGATATCTCCATTTTAATGCGACGCGGCGGAATCGCGAGAGGCCACCCAGGGTTAACACAACGTATGCGCTAGGTAGGTACAGTACGGTCTCGACAGTCGAGAGGTTAGTCGGGTTTTTGATATTTTTAAATAACTTATAACTTTTTCGAGAGTATGTATGTATGTATAATTGTTTGGCACGCTCTGCAGCCCGAACGGCTGGATGGATTTTAGCTTGAGAGGTATCGTTAGATTTGTATTTGCTGTGAGAGTGACACTGGGTACGTCAAAATAAAAAAAAAAACAAAATGGCGGATTTTTGGCGCCAAGTTCAAATGCAAATGCGCGCCGCAGTCTGGAAGGCTCGATGGATTTAAGCTCGAGCTGTGTCATTAGATATGTATTTACTGTGAGAGCGACATTGCATTATCAAAATAAATAAAACTAAAAAACATAAAATAAAAACGGTAATTAAAAAAACTAAAAATCCCGACTGCTTTTCTGTGTAATTTGGAAATGAAAAACCCCTAAAACAAGAAAACATGTAGCAGTCGGGACCCTACATGTGCTCTAAATTCACTAAGCCTCCATTTCTAGAATGGGTCCCGACTGCTACATGTTTTCTTGTTTTAGGGGTTTTTCATTCAAATTACACAGAAAAGCAGTCGGAATTTTTAGTTTTTTAAATTACCGTTTTTATTCGCTAATATCTTTAAAACGGTGCGTCGTAGAGAAAAAATACCTACGTAATGAAAGCTAATAAAATGATCTATAACTTTTGTTTTATACACTTTTTCGAAATTCTCATCAGTTTTCGTGCATCACGCTCCGAAATAGTGAAAATTAATGTTATTCAGCGTGACCGGCATTACCTGATGTTGAAAATGAGCTAAAGTATAAATTAGGTATTTTATTGATAACATAAGCTGGGAGTACCTCCAAGCGGTGAAGGCGGTAACAGTTTAAGATCGTGTTTTCGACCAAAAGCGGGTAATGGAGAAAAGACATCTCTGAGGTGAAAAAAAGGGCATACTGGGCCTTATAAAACCTAGTCAAGAACGGAAGGATGACAAGCACCAAATTTTACGAGGTTTGACATCCCTTTTAATTCACACGAATTGTCGTAAAAATTACACCCGAGCCAAAACAATTTATAAAGATGTAAGGGAACCCCCCCCCCCCCCCCCCCCACTACGGCTCAGCTCCTAGAGGCGGGGAATGATCATAGTTGGTGCTTTGTTAGCAACACCTTCAGTTCCAGTTAATAGTTTTTCAGGTGGTCTCCTGTATCGTGGTACAATTTGAACCTTTTTAGGATCAATCCAGCGGTATGGTAATCCTTCTGCAGTACGTTTTTTGTTGTTCACTTGTTTTCCTATTAGTAAATTAAA
This sequence comes from Hypsopygia costalis, assembly GCA_937001555.2. Lineage (NCBI taxonomy): Eukaryota > Metazoa > Arthropoda > Insecta > Lepidoptera > Pyralidae > Hypsopygia > Hypsopygia costalis. The sequence continues at coordinate 6,332,244 of OW443344.2, read as the reverse complement.
AGACTGCATCTCGTTATTACAGGTTGAACTGAAATTTCGGTTTTATCCGCGCCTATATTTCCAAGCAACCCTTTTTTAGTATCCGATGAAGCGTACGCTTGAGTATTTTTAACAGAAGTGAGCTGGCATGGGTCCTCCTCGTCATGTTTATTCCTAGGCAAGTTTTGATCATCTTCTCCGAAAGTTAATATTAAAACCTCAATTATATTTATTGCTTCAAAAGATTTTTCAATGTTAATGGATTTTAAACTTATGTCTATTAAATGGAATGGTAAAGAAGGTTCATCGATTTTGTGGTCTTCTATGTCTTCATGTTAATCTTTAACCAGAGTTTTTCCAATTGTCGATTCTGAAGTCAAATGACCGATTTCGCAAGTAGGCTCTAACGAGATATCCATTATCAGAGATAATAAAGGGTCAGTTTCTACTTCGGAACTCCCTATAACGTTTTCAGGTTTTTCTTTAATCAATAATGTAGTCGGCGCTGATGTTTCTGGAGTAGAGCAGCAAATTCCGGACAGCGTGCTATTTATGTTACCTAAACGCGGTACCACAGAATGTAATTTTGGTGAAAAGCAGGAACATTGACCTCTGAGGTCACCGCAAAAACAACTTATATCTCTGTATTTGATAATGAACAATTCACCACTTGTAATCTGGTGCAATTGCATGGTTCCTTTCAGAACTGTAACATTTGCCGGCAAAATTTCTGAAACCTTTTCAATGTCGCGATTGTCAATTATAAATACTTTGGTTGATTTCAAACATTGTTTTAATAAGTTATAAGCATCTGCTGCGTCAGTGATATCATTACCAAACGAAACTTTTCTGTGAAGAGTGCGTTTGACGCTGCCTCCAATCCCATCGGCTACGTTTTTGCCGTGTCCTGCCTCATAAAACGACCAAGTCTTATATTGAAGCTGTTACTTTTTGGTGTAGTGCATCAGTAAATAAAAATTATGTTTTTGGCGGTACTACGCCGATGGCCCATCCGAGTAGAAATGTATTATTGTTATTTCTGGGGTTTCTCTTTTTATCATATCAATAATAGGGATCAGGTGTGCCCAGATCGCTGCTGGTTGATGACTGGTATTGTCTGATAATGTGCAAAATGATCGAGAGGCGTTTTTCCAGAACACCATTCCAGTATGCAGGCATATTTGGCGATTTGATGCTCCGTAATGCATGGACTGGATCTCCTCCGAGAGTTTGGCTCCATAGTTTTCAGAAAAGTCACATACTATCAAGGCTTCATTTTCTTTTAGCTCTGACACTGCCTTTTGGTACTGGTTCTGCTGATGTATCATGTTGAAGTGATGTTTTTTATACAATAACAAGTTTTTATTAAAATCATTTCGTAAGTCATTGAAAGTTCCTTTTTTTATAACTTTTGCTGTTTTCTTGGTTGTAACATCTTTATTCCCTTCTCCGTCCTTTTTCTGATAGATATGATCTTGTCTTTCCCAACGTAACCATTCTACTTGCTGGTTTAATTTATCTGCGCTTATAAGTTCATACTGTACTTTCTTGTCTTTACAATTCATACATTTATTCCACATGCACTCATAGTTATTCAGGTCGCAAGATACTTGGCTTAAAATATCTCGTATACTGCCAGTGACTAAACCATTTTTGACCATTGCGGAGTGAAGATATCCAAAATTGCTGTGCTTAACGCACAAGCAAGTGGATCTTGAATGCAAGCCAGGATATAACACGAAGAACGGTTTGTTATTATAAAACGTAGTCATACCATAACGTCCACCTTCTGTTTTGTATTTCTTGAATGAATTTACAAGTGTATCTAATAAATACCGTATTTGGACTTTTTCTTTATTTTCTGTTCGAACTTCCCTTTTACCGGCAGTGTTACGGCTGACGTCGTCTCTTGTATAAAATTTTATTATTTCTGCAATGCCATCACGTCTCAATTTCTTTTTCTTTTCTCTGACTTTGCTTTTCAGTCTCAGCATTTTAGTGACAACTGTCTTGTTTTCCGAATTGTTAACTAATTTTTTTAGGACTTGCTTTTCTTTCCTATTTGAACAATTTTGATAGGTTTTCTTTAATGTGCTTTCTAATCTCTTCCCTTCCATTAATCTCTTCCCTAGCTTTCATTTTCATTATCTGTGAATTCAGATCTTTAATCTGTTTTAGTGTTTTTATCTCAGTCTTTGGTATCGCTTTCGATGGGTTTCTATGTTTCTTTTAACTTTTTCATTGTATGTTGTATAGCGTTTGCATTTATTGACTAGAAATTTACATTTTTTTCGCAGATTTTTTTACCAAATCGACATTTTTAAAATTACATTGTAAAGTATTCTCTCGTGTATCACTACTTGAGCCAAATTTGGAATTTTTATCTTGCGTAATAACCTTTTCTTTAGATTTATTTAGATTTCTTTTGTTTCATTCTGCTAGTCCTTTTTTCTTCTCTCCACTTTGCTCTTCTTATTTCGACTTCTTCTGGCATAAGCTGTGAGACTTTTTTCTTTTTGGACTTAATTATGTCTAAATTTTTATTTCTTTGTATCTCTAGTTCTTCAGGGCGTGTTTGTTTCAACTTTTCCCTGTAGCGCCGAGTTCTTTCAGCGCCATTTAATGGCATTGTGGTTATTTGATGATGGTGTTTGTGAAAACGATGAACCTAAAATAAAAGAAATGCCACAAATAGCCAATGTGATCTCAGCCTAAGCGGTCAGTTTTGTGACTTTATGCAGTCAGTCATAAGACATATAAATGTGACGAGACAAAACGTTACAAAACTGACATCACATTCATGGGCGAGGTTCTGAGAAAAAAATATTCTAACCACATTTTATGATATTTGATAAGAATTGCAAGAGTAGAAATGTTTCATAAAACATCTTAATAGTTTGAAAACAGTCGAAACAGTAGAGACATAGATAACAAAGAATAAACATCAACACAAACCTGACTGAAAAAATTGATGACAGCTGCCGACCCGAACTACACACCCTCTTTCGTCGATGTTAAATCTAACAGAGCGATAAAAACGGCGACTAGTGATCTTCTCTCGATAATATTGCCATTTTCAATAAATGAAATGGGTTTGGTACAATTTTCAATGTAGCTTTGGCCGTCACAAAACCGAAATGCCCGTTAAGTGCAAATTAGGCGTATTTGTTCGAAAAATATTTGTATGCTTATAATATTACAGTCTTGTTTAGAAATTTCGTTTTTGTGACGGGTAAAACAGTCCTACAGGTGTATCAAAATTTTTTGACTTCGCGTTGTAGAAAATTTCATGATTTGGCATATTTGTAAAGCTGCGGGATAGTGTGGGACACGCTAAAAACAGTTGCTCTGAGTATTTAAAATATTCATAATGAATATTTTATGCGTCATTGGTGTAAAGATTACTTATGAATTTGGTAATTTAAAACAATTGTAACACCCTTAAAATTAAATTATACGGAAATATGGGACAATGAAAAAATGTGAAAATGTGGGACAGCATTTAAACCATAGGTGCATGTTTTAGTGAAAATGCCCTTAGGTATAATTTTTATGTCGCCCGGGACCTCGGCTAAAGCTTTGATGAATAAGTGACAGCCGTAACCGGCTAGGATGTGGAAAAAAATGGGTACAAACGAAGGACGTTTATACTGCAAATTGCAGTGGCAATGGTCGCGAACTTTGTCTGAAAATACAAAGTTCTGACAAATGTGACAATGAGTAGCGTTGACAAAATTTGTTTCGTCCTCATTAGTAAATATCATCGTAACTTTAGCGCTAACTATTTCAATAATAAGTTCATATGACACAGTTCATGGCACAAATGTTAGTAAACAATACTTAAATATTTATAATAAATAGAAATATGCTATGTTATTTCAAATGTATTTAACCGCTTATCACAATTGGGTCCTCGGTATGATACGTAACGATTATAGTTAGGGTCATCACAACAAACGATATAATATGCAAACGCTATAGGTACATGGTGGTTCAAAGTAGTCGTGTTTTGAGAAGATTCCATGCCAACGTTAGTTTGAAGCATTAATTCAAAATCAGCATAAATACAGAAGGGCATATTTTTTAATTATTATACGGTCATAATTTTTAAATTGCATTAGTGAACCCTTGTTCGGCAAAACCGTTACGACACCTCCACATTGATGACTATCAAGTTCTTCTAAAGTATCAAAATATAATAAGCAAAAATCGCAAAAATAAATCTTACCGTGATGGGACGTTACTTGACTCCGAAAAAGTCTAGAACAGTCTTTAATCAAACAATAATGAGATGAATTTTGATTTTATAGAAATAATAAATGTATACCCAATTGTGGGGTTGCGTTTTCTATCGATTTCTGATTTGTTTAAAGGACATACAATTGTTTTATTTTTTTTTAAGCCATAAATTATGAACTTTATGTTTGAGTTATTCTTTTCAAACATTTTTATATCTTGAAAAGTAACAGGAAATGGCATTTCGGTCGTGTCGAAAAGTTCACGAAAATGTGGATAAGACGATGTCCTTACTTACTTGGATGTATCTTAGTTATAAAGCAGCTGTCACAAACCATAAAAAGCAATAATTATCCTTATTTAAAAATGTTAAACAAGCTTTTTTAGATTGAATTGATTTAGGTAAACTTTTAAAACTGGAACCGGCTAGAGGCTGGTATTTGTTAAGATTAACCTCAATGTATAAATTGTTTAAAAAGGACCCAACCACTGTCGCGATGTTCAAATTCCTCTACGAGTATACTCTTTTTAAATTGTGTAACTGTGTCAAAATACCGTTTTTCAAAGTCATAATAAAAATATTTAATTATTAGAATTCATCATCATCATCATCATCTCAGCCATTGAAAGTCCACTGCTGGACATAGGCCTCCCCTCTAGATCTCCAATAAGACCGGTTGGAAGCGGCTTGCATCCAGCATTATTAGAATTGATTTAGGTAAACTTATAAAACTGGAACCGGCTAGAGGTTGGTATTTGTTAAGATTTACCTCAATGTATAAATGTAATTATAGAAAACTTAATTAAGTTACAAAACTAAAATTATTTATAAATATCTTAAAATTAAATTTATAATAAAATTAATACAACTACATTAAAAACTAAAATTATAATATAATACACAGAAAAAATAAAAAATATCATTACCATATTAATTGTCCCGACAATTTTCGGGGAGTGTGACTCGTACTTTTGGAGATAATTGGCAACATTGATTTGCACAAACACTACACCCCAAACTCATATATCGTCTCCGTTCCGTCGCGGGTAAAAATAGTCGCCGCTGGTTTTGAGAGCACGACGAGAGGTCCCCGTCGATACCCTACTGGAGAAGCTCGACGTCACACCTCCGTCGCGCTGCTTCGGTTTGCTGCAACTGGCTTCCTCGCCTTGCAATATTTTAAAAATGTCGATTCTTTTTGACCTGTAAAGAAAGAAAATGGTATTTTGAATAAATACAAAATTCATTTATTTGCATCGGTTTATGATTGACGGAGTATTATCGGTTTATGTTTATTATTATGTATTATTAGTATATCGAGATAACAAACATGCAGTCTGCGCTAACCCAAGCGGGAAAGTTCCACCCAACAGTATATCGGTGTGAAGCAGCAAGCAGCACGTTTCGTTCGATGAGAGAGAGAGCCGAAAGCCCAACACCTTTCCTATCCTTTTTCTCCTTATTCCCTTCCTTAAAATAGACAACGCAACTGTAGCGGCCCTGGTGTTACTGATATTTATTGGCGGTTATCACTTTCCTTTCGGTTATCGCTTGCTTGTCTTGCCTTTTGCTTGCTAAATGACATAAAAAAACAGTCAATAATTAAGAACCTCCTTCTTTCTAAAGTCGGTTGAAAAATAATAACAATTAGTTACCTGGTGAACTCAGGCGGTGGTGAGGTAGCTTTACGCCAGACAGTCTTGACAGAGACAGTCTTGCGCTTGCTCGACGTTTTTTTCGCCTTCTTTGGAGGTGCTACAGCAGACACCACTGATGATGCTTCGAACTCTGAATCAGACCTGTGAAAAATAATTTTTTTTAGTCTAAAATTTAAATATAATTTATGTTAATAGTATTTGGGGCCAGGTATGAGGGTAAGTGGCCCCGTAGCTATGTGAAGGAGGGTGCGCCACTGCTGGCTCGGCAGAAAATGAGAACTCAGGGGGGTTTAAGTTACTGCTTTAATGGTTCCCAACATATGTAACTATAGGTGTAGCACTAAGTACAAAGGAAAACACAAGTTGTTCGTAAACTATGCGTGTGTTAGTGAGACGCGATGGACACGCATGTTCCGTAACAGAGTGATTCGCGGACTACTGGCGGCGGGAAAAACGCTGGCCGGCAGCGAGGCGTAGGGTTGCGGGTTGCGCGGGGAGAGGTACGGCTGCGGCATCGTACATGCACGGAAGATCACGCCACACTTACACAAGCATAGCGCGTTGGTATTTGTCTCCGAGAAGCCAGCGCAGGCAATGTTGATGTACGATTTGCTATATACTCCCCCTCTAGTTCAGGAGTACGCCCTGTTCCTGGACTAGCATCTCTTTATTTGACTTTGGTCGTCCGCGCTTCTTAACGGGAATTACAGGTTTGGGTGGAGTATCATCGTTACCAACAAACAGTCAAATCCTGAACATGATATTTTCCTACGCTCTCATTGGGTAGCTCGATACGCGCAATGTTGTACGTTGTACGGCTTATCTTTTTAGCTATAACATACGGGCCATCACGTCTCGGCATGAACTTTGAGGTGAGAGCCTTTGAGCCTTTGCTCAAAAGATGTGACTTGAGGAGCACCTTATCTCCCACTTGAAAGTCTACTTGGCGACGTGACTGGTCGGCATACTCCTTCCACGTATCTTGCTGTTTCTCAGCTCGCTCTCTGACAGCTGATAAAGAATTTAAAAACCTTCTTAGGTACGGTGTTACCTGAGGGATAAAGTTGTCTTTGTCGAGTATAGCGCGTTGGTCATACGTAACCTCCGAAGGCGATCGCACCTCTCTCCCGAATGTTAAATAAGCCGGTGTGTTCCCAGTTGTACGACACACAGCACTATTCAGGGCAAGTTCTTTGGCCAGGAAGTGTGGTCGTCTTCAACCAATCGTGCTAACGCGGTCGCGGTTCTTCCGCTCTGCGGGATTTGCTTCTGGGTGGTACAAAGGCACCAGGTTTTGCTTCACACCCAGAACTGACATGCATTGACGCATGACTGCCGAAATAAACTGAACTCCGTTGTCAGAAATAATCCGGCGAGGTAGACCTCAGACATCGAGGATTTTTTCATGCGGTTTGCATGAAAAAATCCTCGATGAGAACACGTGCACACGCTTCCGCTGTAGCATCTTTAAGAGCAAACAATTCTACCCACGTTGTGGCCGTGTCTTCGACGAGTAATATCCACCGCTCTCCATTATCTCCTTTCAGTAGAGGGCCGAATAAATCTATGGCCAGTACCTCTTTGCGCTGATTCATTATGGGCGTCTGGAGTAGGCCTGGAGGTTTTTTGTTGGTGGCTTTATAACGTTGACAATGGATGCAGGCTTTTACATAGTCTGTAACTATCCTCCGCATTCCTGTGAAGTAATACAATTGTGATACATTTAGGTAAGTTTTGTCGATACCAGGATGCCCTGCTACAGCAGAGTCATGGCATTCCTTTAAGATGTTGTCCTGTTGACCAGCTGGTATTACTAACTGAGGTGATTCACTGTCTGAATCAGGGTTATACCTGTAAAGTACACCTTGATCCATTAGGTATCCCCTTTCTGTCCATCGCTGCGCTGCGACTTCATCGGTAGCTTCGAGCTCCTTGATGATTTTCTCCAGCTCAGGATCTGTCAGCTGTTCCTGCCTCAACTGATCCGGTTTCTTCACAGGTAAGTCTATAATGACAGAGCAAATGCCACACTGATCGCGAGTCTCACTCGTGCAGATAGGCCTACTCAAAGTGTCGGCTACAACATTCGCCTTACCTGGAGTATACTGGAATTGTATATCAAACGACTGGAGTTTGTGAGCCCATCGTACTAACCGACCGGTTGGAGATTTAAGACTTAGCAGCCAGCGGAGTGGTTGGTGGGCACTTTCGATCACGACGGGTTGTCCATCAAGGTAGGACCTGAAACGCTCAACGGCCCATACGACCGCCAAAGCTTCACGCTCCGTGGTTGAGTAGTTGCGTTCCGCTGGGGTGATGAGTCGACTAGCGTACTCAATTGGTCGCTCCTCTTTGTCCTCCCCCTGGAGTAAAACTGCGCCTAACGCGTAGTTACTAGCATCTGTGCGTAATATGAAAGGTCGGCTGAAATCTGCTTGTATGAGAATCGGGGCTGAGGTCAGTAACTGCTTCAACTCATTGAATGCCTGTGACTATATGTTTTGTCCTATTATGAAATACAGGATTATGTAACAACTTATGTGCACTCTGGTTATCATAAAAAATTATAATACATTATGTATGACCTGTGATTTCTCTACTTCTGTGCTAGATATAGTGACATTCTTCTGTTTTTTACTTCCCCAAGATATCAAACCCCCAGAAAGAGTAAAGCAGTGCCCTGTATAGGATTTTCTATCTGTGATGTCACTACCCCAATCTTCATCAACATAGCCTACTATCTCTTTGTTATCTGTACCGCTGTATTTAATATAATAATCTTTAGTTCCCTTTAAGTATCTCAATATACGCTTAGCATGAGCCCAATGCTAAGCGTATATTGAAACAATTATTGAACTGACTTAAATACCCAACAGAGAATGTTATATCAGGTCGGGTGAGTGTGGCAAGATACATTAGACATCCAATTAGTTGCTGATAAGGCAGACTTTTATCAGAACTAATATCTTTAGTTAATTTTAATCCACATTCCATTGGTGTATCTACTGATTTACAGTCAACCAAATAAAATTTCAACAACAACTGTTTAATATAATCACTCTGATCTAATGTTAAAATCTCATGTTTTTTATCATAACAAACTGATATACCAAGACACTGCCTTATTTGGCCTAGGTCTTTAATTTTAAATTTAGATTCTAATACAGATTTTAGCTTATCAGTCTCAGCACTGCTATTCGAAAACACAAAAAAATCATCGACATACAAAGCAATTATAGTCATATTAATTATCTACGGTCGCAGCCGAAGTTGCAAAAAAAACCAAATTTAAAATAATAAATTTAATTATAATAAAATTACATTTAAGTCTAGAGTTACGACGACGATCGAAGTTGGATACGAAGTGTTGCAAGGCTCGCGGTGGTGGCACGCTGTCCATCAGGTTGTGCAGCCTCAGCTCCTCGTGCCCGTGGCTGTCGCAATCGATACGCAATGGGGTTATTGCAAGTCAGCGATACCCTTTATGTATGATGGTGTAACACGGTGGTGGCGCGATGTCCATCACGTTGTGCAGCGTCAGCTTCTCGTGCCCGTGGCTATCGCAATCGACATGCAATGGGGTTATTGCAAGGCAGCAATACCCCTTATGCATGATGGTGTAACACCTCCCCCCGTAGACAAGCAACTAATTGAGATTTTTTTTCGAAAACTTAGTTGCGACGGAATCTGGTTGAGCTGGATGGCAGCTGGAGATCTCAGCATTGAGTTCCTCTCGAGGCGTCTTGTTATTGGTACCTCTTGGGCTCATTTCCTTAACTAGTTGCTGGTGAGGTGTCTTGACGCAGTACTTTCTGATAAGAAAGACTGTGGCGGCTGCAGCAAGGGTTACTAATATCACATACATAGGGATAGTAGTGTGATATAGGCCTCCGTTAACAGACTTCATAGTGATAGGTGACGTCAGTGATATTCGTGTGTTGCTGGCATGTAGATTTTCTAAATGGATAGAATTCAGTTTCATAAGAGGCTCTGGAGAATGGGATACTGTCATCTCACGAGTGGGTAGGTTCATTATCTTGATAACTTGTCCTATTACACTATCGTTGTTGTTCGTTATAGTAAACTCTGGCGTCTGTAGATAGCAGTTATGTGGTATAATGGCCAGATAACTCCCTTGTAAGGTAGAGTATTGAGTTTTTCCGCAGACCATCTGTAGTTTTGTTGGCTTGGGAAGACTGATGACATAGTGTTTGTCGTCTAACTGTTGCAAAGCTTCTTTTTCCAAACTAACTGGAGTAGGCTTGCATGTAGCATCTATCTTCTGTGCGATGATCAGCTGTTGGATGCAGTCGATATGGTCTCGTGGCTGGTAGTTTATTTTCCTCTCACAGAGATACGTTGTACTGGTCTTCGGACATTCTGTCTCTATGTACATGAATTGTTGCTCATGTATTGCTATGTAGGGAGCGGGCGGAATAAGGATTTCATGATGTTTGTTCGGGACAACAGATAATTTATAAAGGTAATAGGTATTGGAAGAGGCAATCGGCAATTTAAATATAATAACTATTTTATTCTTACTATAATATGAACCTAACTTGATTATATCGTAATATTCTCGGGGACTTATTTCTAATATATTATGTCTGCTATAGACATTTTTTAACTTATTTAGCATAGACTTTAATGAATTTAAACTAAACATAGAATGATGAGTGCCTTTCGCACGTATAAATGCCAAAAGATTTTCTAACCTAACTAACTCTTCGGACAAATCTTCTATGTTATCACCTAAGATTAGAAACAGTTGGGCCAGATGAGCATATTTTATTAAATCAGTTTCCCTATTGGCATCGCTACTCATTACCATAGATAAGACTTTCTCAATTTTATGCTGATTTAGTGTAATATTATTTAATATGTTCGTGTGTACGGACATCCACACTTTGCTTAAGCTTAGTTGATTATTATACTCTGAGGCTAACTTTTCCATGTTATTCTGAAGTGATTCGATGGCATTATCGTACCGCAATGCATCCGTATAGTCTAAGTTACCTGAGATGTCTTTTATGATTGAACCAAGACCGTTAACAAGTCCTCTTTTAAAACGGGTTGGTTCAAAGGTTTGTAATTGCTCAGATAGCTTTTCTAGTTTAGTACTTAAATATTCTATGTGTGGCTCATATAACGAAAGGGTTTTGTTATTTAGCTGGGGTCGTACAGAACTTAACTGAGATTTGACTAACTCAACCTTTATTACATCTATATCGATATATTGTACAAACGAATGATAATGGGAGATGATTTTCGTGGGACCTAACTTGAAAGGGAGTATGCCAGGACCATCTTCTAGACTGTCAAGTGTTATTTCTTGCGCTCGAACTGCCAGGGACAGGTACATCAGTATTATCCTGCAACAACCGTGCTGTATTAGGGACGCGTTTTAAGTGGGATTTAGCGACAGGGCCTCGTTTTTTCTTGGTGTAAATGTGTATAGGGAGGTCAGCTAAAACCGTATCTTGCGTATAGCGCGGGGCTAGCTTTTGACGGCTTGCCATGGGATTTTGTACGAATACTTGTTGCTCAAGATTATATTCCTGTTCCGGCTCGCGGTTCTTGTTATGATAATTAATTAAGTCTGTACGGGTAATTAGAGATCTCTCATTTATTAGTTTGTAGACTTCTCTCATCTTAGTGCGGTGATCTTGAATGTACTGTTGCAGTAGATGTTGCGATATGTCAATGTCTACGGGATCGCGAGGATCAAAATGCCCAGTTATGACTTCTAAAGGTCTACATTTGGTGAATGAGTGGAATGAGCTATTATAGGCTAATATAGCATAGGGTACTAAGTTTATAACGGGTTCACCACGTTGCCGCAATTTCAGTATACGCAAATGTTCTAGCAGAGTGGAGTGAAAGCGCTCTACCATACCATTCTCATTAGGGGTGTGAGCTAATATTTTATGATGGTGAATGTTATGCATTCGAGTGAACTCTGCAAATAGTTGATTGGTGAATTCAGTGCCTCGATCAGAGACGACTATTGAAGGTACACCATGGTGGGTACAATATTTCAATAGGGCCTGAATAACACTAATTGCCGTACCGTCTCTCAGATGATATGCTTGTGCATATTTTGAGAAGGCATCAATGAGGGTGAGATATTTTTCGGTGTCTACTGTAAAAAGATCTAAATGTACAATCTCGAATGGTTTTGCTGGAGGCGGAACTATATGTAACTGTTGCTTTATAGGGTTGCGATCATACTTTGCTTGGCCACAGATATTACAATCATTAATATATTTGGAAATGTGTTCTTTCATTTTAGGCCAAAAGTATTTACGGGATAGAGCGAGATAACATTCATCGATGCCACGATGGTTGGTTTTACCTTCGTGGTATTTCTGAATGATTTCCTGCTGACGTAAGTACTGTTTAACATTCTCTAGTTCGGTTTTTGTTAATACCAAGTTCATGCATGAGCTTTTAAAACTTTCTTGAATTATGGGAACTATCGAATACATTTCTAATGGAGGATTAATTAATATACCAGTTTTTAGTTTTGGGTTTACGTACTCCTTTATAGCGCTCACTATATCTTCGCGAAGGTTGGATTTTGATAACTGAATGACTGTGCGCGTATGACTTTCAAAAGGCTTTGATACGGTTGTTTTCCCTTTCATGTCACCTACTACATTAAGAATAATCTGCCTATGGAATTTGTTCAGAGGATCATCTGTGATTGGTATTTCTAATATGGGGTTTTCTGCATCTGTATGAATCGAAACAGTAGCTGAGTTATCTGTTGATGGCGGCTTTTCGCTAGGATTCGCGATGATAGAACTAACTTCCTCGTTATGCAGTTCTATACGTGACAACGCATCTGCATTTGTGTTGCATCTGCCTTGCTTATATACCACAGTGTAGTCATACTCACTTAACTTTAATCTCCAGCGTGTTAACCGAGAATTGGGTTCCTTAAGATTCATGACCCATTGAAGAGGCTTGTGATCCGTCACGATCTTGAATTTACGACCGAATAGGTATGGACGGAAATACTTTGTTGCCCATACAATCGCTAATAGCTCTTTTTCGATTGTACTATAGTTAAGTTCGCTGGCGTTTAAAGTCCTCGAAGCATAGGCTATGGGCTTGTCACTACCTATAGTACCTTGAGAAAGTACTGCCCCTATCGCCACATTAGAACCGTCGGTGGTGAGGATGAAATCTCTAGAGAAATCAGGATACTGCAGGATGGGATCATTCGTAAGTAGGGTTTTACACTTCTCGAAGCAAGTGATATAGTTCTGATCGAGAGTTATTTTAGATCCCTTCTTAAGACTCTGCGTTAAAGGTTTGGTTATACGTGCAAAATCAGGGATAAATTTGCGGTAATAACCAAGTAGTCCCAAAAATCTCTTGATTTCGGTGGGGGTTTTAGGTATAGGATAGTTTTCTATGGCCTTGATCTTATCTGGATTGGGTTTAACACCTTCTTTACTAATTACATGTCCCAAGTATGCAGTCTCGAGTTTAAGAAATTCGGACTTATCCATTTGAATTTTTAGGTTCGAATCTCTGAATCTCTGAAAAACTTTTTCGAGGTTGACCATGTGTTCCTGTAATGACGTACTGAATACAATAACGTCGTCTAGGTACACGAGACAAATGATGTTCTGGAGTCCTCTCAAGACATTTTCCATCACTCGTTGGAATGTAGATGGTGCATTTTTTAGTCCCATTGGCATTCTGAGAAACTCAAAGTGCCCGTTCTCAACATTGAATGCAGTTTTTGGAATGTCTGAAGGCTCCAATTCCACTTGGTAGAATCCAGACACAAGATCGAGAGTACTGAAATACTGGCAGTTCCCTAGCTTATCCAAGATATCCGTGATGTTTGGTATTGGATATTTGTCATCGATAGTTTTTTCATTCAACTTGCGAAAATCAATGACAATACGCCATTTGGATTTCCCAGAAGCATCTGCTTTCTTGGGCACAACCCATATGGGGGAACTCCAGGCGGAATGTGAAGGTCGTATTATACCCTGCTCCAACATTTTGCCTATTTGTTTTCTGACCTCTTGCTTGTGGACGAAAGGGTACCGATAACTTTTCGTATAAACCGGTATTTCGTCAGTTGTTTTAATGGCATGCTTTATTTTATTAGTAAAAGTTAAGTTTTCGCCCTCAACGTAAAATACGTCGGAATAACGAGCACATAAATTTTCTAAGTTAGCGCGCTCTTCAGCGTTTAGGTGGTCTGTACGTAATCGCGAGAGAATGTTTTTAGCGCGCGGAGTATAGTGGTCCGTACGCGTGCACTCAACATTATATACCTCGGCGCTTACATGACGATCGACTGAGAATATGACGTCGTGGTGACTTGGGTTCGATACCTCTAGATAGCCACGATTATTCTCAACACTTGTTAAACATTCGCTTATGATGCAATTAGAGATCATCTGCTCCGGTATAAATGCATCGCCATCACTTACATTAATCGGTAATCTAACTAACTTAGATGAATGGGCAGGTATCATTTCCTCATATAAGTTCACGTTGCATGAGTCATAAACATGTATGGGATTGTTCGAATTCCGAGTACTGAAAATTTTATTTTTAAAATCTATGTTCGCCTCCCATTTATCCAATAAATCTGATCCTATTAAGCCATCGAAATAGTTGTGAAATTTGTAAACATGTAAAGTTATATTGTCATTATCATTGAACTCGGCAAAGCAAGGTAATGAAATTGAGTAGTTACATCTGCTCGATGCGTGTACATTAACTACCTCAAAGGGATCATAATTTAATTTGTACTGGGAAAAATATTTTCTTACAGTATCCGGGCTAATGAAGGATTGGTTGGCTCCAGTGTCAATAAGTAGCTTTAAAGGGGGATCTGAAATAGATATGTAAGGCAATTGTCTCTGTGTCTGTAAGTTAAGTTCTATTTTAGTTTGTCGGATTGGGCCGGTTTCCGAAAATCCTCATCGGGGTTAGCTGATGCGGACTCCATAGTGTGTTCAGTATCATGGTCCTCACTACGTAGGTTTTGTTGAGTTTCATAAAAATAATTATCGCAATATGGAAATTGTTCATACTGTTCGTGGTCGTACCAGTAGTAATCTGTGTCACCATTGTTTGGCTGATCATACGAACAATAAGGGCCGTATTCATAGTCGAAGCAATCGTTATAATTTATTTCACGAGTTTTAAAATAATTATTAGGCGGAGGGTTGCCAAATCTACGCCAGTCATGCCCACTAGGTGGCAAGGGTTTACTGACGAAGTGACTGACGCCACTCATAGGCTTGGAGCCTTGATTGTTAGGGATAAAAGGTGTATTTCGTGTCGGCATTCTAAAAACGTTACTTTGCGGTCTGTAGTTCGGCGGTAGTGCTCGGAATATTTGTTGTGTTTGTGTAGGGCCCTGAATTTGCCGTTGGGGTTGGTTTAGGTTCGGTTTCCAATACTGTGGTGGTTGAGATTGTATTCGCGAAGGGCCTGCCATATTAAATGTGAAGGGTTTAGCTTGCGGTAAACCCATGTTAGGCCTAGCTTGTGAATAGGGATATAATATTCCTTGCGCTAGCGATTTCCTATCCGGTAACCTTTCGTTACGTTGCTGCAAATATAATGTGTTTGTTTCATTCTGTACAAATTCTAAAGCCTCCTCTATAGATTTAGGACGCATGCACCTGACACGCGCACCAAGCGGATCACGCAAGCCACGTAAAAATGACTGTAATGTTAATTTCCTATAAAGTTCTCTTTTAGCTTCTACAGTGGTATGTAAATTATCATGCAATGCTACATACGTCATGATTATACTGAAAAGATTTTGACATCGTTCGTAAAATTCTTGTGGCGTGTTTTGCTCTTGAGTTAATAGAGAAAGGTCATTATACAGAGCTGTTTCGTCGCGCTGGTCAGCGAAATTATTTATTAAAGAATTGCGTATGCCATTCCAGTCATTCGGAATACCATTTGTATTTATCAAACGCGCGGCTGAGCCGGTGATTTTATTTAATATACCGTTAAGCAAAGATTGGTTCTCTAGTTCAAACCCTGGGTTGGTGTTAATATGCCTAATAACTAACTGATCACACAGACTGATAAACCTCGTGAGTACGTTGGGGTTCCCATCGAACTCTGGGACCAGTCGTAGAGACTTAAAAATAACATCGAGAGGATCCTGCTGGCCTCTAGGAGCAATTACAGGCTGGTTCGCTTGTACTTGTTCCATTATCTGACGAATTATATTCGTCCTCCTCTTCACTTATATCTCTATTTAAATCTAATCTAGACTGTCTATCCGACCTGGGGTTAGAATACCCCGATTGCCTGGGATGGAAAATCTTGGAATATAAGGAAAACTAGTATAAAGAAAAGGAAAGCAAACACAAGACAAAATTCAAGTGTACTTACAACATCATCTGGTATCTCTTGCTGTACGAGTATCGATGTCTGGATACGCCTCGGCTGCTGATCGTAATTTGTTCGTTTCCTTGATGAAGGTGTGGCGGCCCTACATATCTTTTATGTTGCTTAGCGACGAGAAGAAAAACACTCACGTCATATTGTCTTTGATTGTTTCGCTGTGCTTGTACATTAGGAAAATTTATTATTAATTTGTAACTCATTAGGCATTAATTACAGTTTGCTATTAGAAGTCAGTTTATTTCTTACTCTCACTCCTTCAAACGCATAAACCTCCTAAACTGGTGACCCCGTACAAACACGAGAATGTGTGAGAACAAGAATTCCGAAGCCGATACATGCCGCGTTGGTATAAGAATTCCACCCTTTTATGCAGAGAAGCCGGCGTTGTGGTTCGCGCAGCTCGAGGGCCAATTTGAGCTCTACAATATTAAGGTAGATAGTACAAAATTTTATTACGCCTCGGGACACCTGGAGCCGCAATATGCTACCGAAGTCGAAGACATTATTCTTTCCCCACCAGCTACGAATAAATATGAGAAGTTGAAGGAAGAGCTTATAAAACGTCTTTCGGCATCGCGGGAGCGAAAAGTGATGCAGCTGTTAGGTAATGTAGAGCTTGGTGATAGAAAACCGTCGCAGTTAGTTCGCCACTTGCGTGATCTTGCAGGACCCGGCATACCGGATGACTTCTTGCGTACTATTTGGACAAGCCGCCTACCTATCAGTACACAATCAATTATTGCGTCGCAACCGAAGGCCACGCTGGAGGAATTAGCCGAGTTAGCTGATCGAGTTCACGATGTCGTCTCGCCATATAGGAATCAGCTAGCATCTACATCATCACATGGTTCTTCCAGCGACCTAATAGCAGACCTATCAAAACAAGTCGCAGCATTATCTAGTAAAATTGACAGGATTTCC
Organism: Hypsopygia costalis; assembly: GCA_937001555.2. Taxonomy (NCBI): domain Eukaryota; kingdom Metazoa; phylum Arthropoda; class Insecta; order Lepidoptera; family Pyralidae; genus Hypsopygia; species Hypsopygia costalis. The sequence continues at coordinate 6,315,036 of OW443344.2, read as the reverse complement.
CGTAATCGACAAAGATCGCCTAGTCGCAGCAGTCGCACACAAACGAGATCGCATTCGATATACAAAAAGTACCCGAACTGCTGGTACCACAATAAGTTTGGTGATAAGGCATTCAAATGTGTTAAGCCCTGTGATTTTGTATCGACGCCAGCGGGAAACGCAACGGGCAATCGATAATGGCGACAACCGATTGCAAATGTACAGGTCGCCTGTTCGTAACTGATAGTAGGACGAAGACGCAGTTTTTAGTGGACACCGGTAGTGACCTCTGTGTTTTTCCTCGAAGCAATATAAAAGAACGCCGACCGTTATCAAAATTTCAATTGTACGCCGCTAACGGTAGCTCCATTGCTACATATGGTTATATTCAATTAAATTTAAATCTAGGCTTGCGCCGCGACTTTCCTTGGCGATTTACTGTAGCAGACGTAACAAAGGCGATAATAGGTGTAGATTTTCTATCTTTTTATAATCTTACTGTTGATTGCAGGAACCAACGATTAATAGATAGCAATACAACACTCGCGACCACTGCTTTGCCTGCCCGATCTTCCGATATCATTTCTTCGATAAAAAGCATCATTGGTGAGTCTGTGTATCATGACATACTAAGGGAATACCCCGACATTACTCGCCCCCATGGTATACATCGCACACCTACACATAACACCGTACATCACATACGCACTACGCCGGGACCGCCTGTTTCTTGTACACCACGTAGGCTGGCCCCTGATAAATTGAAGATAGCTAAGGAGGAGTTTGCTTCTATGCTCCAGAGTGGTATAGCCAGACCCTCCGAATCAGCATGGTCGTCACCTCTTCATTTAGTACCTAAAAAGGACAATGGTTGGCGCCCCTGCGGCGATTTTAGGATGTTAAACAGCCGAACTATACCTGACAAATACCCTATTCGTCACATTCATGACTTTTCACACAATCTTGCCGGTTGCAAAATTTTTTCAACTACTGATTTAGTTAAAGCGTACAACCAGATCCCTGTAAGTGCTGAGGATGTACACAAAACTGCCATCACGACACCGTTCGGTCTTTACGAATTTCCGTATATGACGTTCGGACTTCGTAATGCCGGACAGGCATTTCAGCGCTTTGTTGATGAAATGCTGAGGGGATTAGACTTCGTTTACGCGTATTTAGATGACTTCCTAATTTTCTCGAAAGATGAAGCCGAGCACAAATACCATCTTCGGCAATTATTTACCAGATTGCAAGAATACGGAATGGTAATCAACACCTCTAAATGTGTATTTGGAGCCTCTGAGGTTATATTTTTAGGCTATCGTATCTCTGCCGAAGGCACCAAACCTCTTTCGGACAAAGTTGAGGCTATTGTGAATTTTCCAGTTCCGAAGACAGTACGCGAGCTTCGAAGATTTTTAGGGATGCTCAACTTTTATAGAAGGTTCATTCCTGATGCCGCCCAACATCAAGCCCCGTTAAATGCTTTGCTAACTGGCGCAGTCAAAGGTTCTCACCCTGTGAAGTTTTCTTCGTTGGAACTAGAAGCGTTCAACAGTTGCAAAGAAGGACTATGTCGAGCTGCCCTGCTGGCTCACCCGGACTGCCAAGCGAAACTAGCTATAGTGACGGACGCTTCTGACACAGCAATCGGAGCAGCTCTGCAACAGTTCAAAGATGGACAAGGTTGGCAGCCATTAGCATTCTTCTCTCATAGGTTAAGTCCAGCTCAGCAGAAGTACTCTCCTTACGATCGAGAGCTGTTGGCGATATATGAAGCAATAAAATACTTCAGACATATGGTAGAAGCAAGAGATTTTGTCATCTACACAGATCATAAGCCCCTATGTTTTGCGTTTCACTCACGAAAAGAAAATTGCTCACCAAGACAGTTCAGACATCTAGATTACATCTCGCAGTTTACAACAGATATCAGGCACATTTCTGGAAAGGACAACGTAGTAGCTGATACCCTGTCACGAGTCGAAGAAATCGTTCAACCGGTTAACTTGGAACAGTTGGCCAAGTCCCAATTTTCTGACCCAGAGCTGCAGCTATTACTGAATGGTAACACCTCGTTACGCCTGAAGAAGATTAAACTGCCAGGTACGCATTCTGAACTGTACTGCGATGAGAGAAGCAATACTACGCGACCATATGTTCCAAGACAATATCGCCGGCAGGTTTTCGAAACGCTCCTCGCTACTCGCGGAGAGATACGTCTGGCCAGGGATTAGGAAAGACTGTCGGGAATGGACACGTACGTGTTTGGCTTGCCAGCGTGCAAAGGTCACCCGCCATGTCTCATCACCCTTGAGCACTTTTAAATTACCTAAATCAAGATTTTCCCATATACATATAGATCTTATTGGTCCACTGCCACTGTCACAAGGATATAGGTATTGTCTCACAGCCGTCGATAGATTCACGCGTTGGCCTGAGGCAATCCCACTCCAAGATATCACTGCTGAGTCAGTGGCCAGAGCGCTACTCTATGGATGGATCTCCCGATTTGGTTGCCCTACTACAATTGTCACTGATCGCGGTAGACAGTTTGAGTCAACTTTATTTAAACGTTTATCTGACCTGATCGGATTTCATCACAAGAGGACAACTGCTTATCACCCAGCGTGCAATGGTCTAGTAGAACGATTTCACAGACAGCTAAAAGCTGCTATTGTTTGCCACTCGAATATCAACTGGGTCGAGTCTCTTCCCCTGGTCCTTCTTGGGATACGGAGTGCTTTCAAAGAAGACATGCGTGCTTCGTCGGCTGAACTCGTTTACGGTGAGAATCTCAGATTGCCTGGTGAATTTTTCGATCATAAAGAAGACACTACTACAGATCTTACAGATTACTTGTCGCGAATACGTGCATTTGCAAGGAGACTGCAGCCAACACCAGCTTCACGTCATGCCAAGAAAACAGTTTTTATTTTCAAAGATCTGGCTTCTGCAACCCACGTCTTTCTGCGAGATGATACTGTTGGTGGCTCTCTAAAACCTGCTTATTTGGGACCTTACGAAGTTCTGCAACGAGGCGACAAAGTGTTTAAAATCCGCATCAACGATAGGGAGGAAACAGTGTCGATAGATCGGGTCAAGCCAGCCTATATACTAGTTAACGAATATACCGCCACTCATACACCACATCCAACACACCCATCACTCCCATCTCATGATACTACGCCACCTAAATCCGACGGAGGTGATATCCGGAGGACTCGGTCAGGTCGCACAGTGTGTTTTCCCAATTATTATCGCCCTTGAGACGGTCTCTGGAGGGGGGTCCTGTGGCGGCCCTACATATCTTTTATGTTGCTTAGCGACGAGAAGAAAAACACTCACGTCATATTGTCTTTGATTGTTTCGCTGTGCTTGTACATTAGGAAAATTTATTATTAATTTGTAACTCATTAGGCATTAATTACAGTTTGCTATTAGAAGTCAGTTTATTTCTTACTCTCACTCCTTCAAACGCATAAACCTCCTAAAAAGGCTTAGGAGCACAAACAGCGGCTATGCGGAGCCTGCAGGACGATTTGTGTCTCTGATACGCGCCGCGGCTGCTTCAAGGATCCTACCGACTGCGCCAATTATCTACGGTCGCAGCCGAAGTTGCAAAAAAAAACAAATTTAAAATAATAAATTTAATTATAATAAAATTACATTTAAGTCTAGAGTTACGACGACAATCGAAGTTGGATACGAAGTGTTGCAAGGCTCGCGGTGGTGGCACGATGTCCATCAGGTTGTGCAGCCTCAGCTCCTCGTGCCCGTGGCTGTCGCAATCGATACGCAATGGGGTTATTGCAAGTCAGCGATACCCTTTATGTATGATGGTGTAACACGGTGGTGGCGCGATGTCCATCACGTTGTGCAGCGTCAGCTTCTCGTGCCCGTGGCTATCGCAATCGACATGCAATGGGGTTATTGCAAGGCAGCAATACCCCTTATGCATGATGGTGTAACATATTTTTATCATTATTTTTAATTATAAACAAGGTTCGTATTTTGACTTTGTATATCCATTTTTAGTTAAACATACATCTACTTTGTCGTACCACATTCTTTATGATTGCTTCAAGCCATAAATAGCCTTCTTTAATTTTAGAACTTTATCTGAGTCAGGACAATTAAACCCTTCAGGTATTTGCATATAAATATTTTCATTTAAGTCAGCATTCACGAATGCCGTACATATATCTAAATGTATAATATCAAGTCCAAGTTTCACAGAAATGAATTTTTCTCCCATCGCTTTGAATTCTTTAAAGTATTTCAATGCTTCATGTTTATATCTCAGAAAATAAATAAAAGCCATCCGGCTGAAGTCATCGACAAACAATAAAAAATAGGATGCACCTCCTAGTGAACCTTCCTCCATTGGACCACAAAGGTCACTGTGTGTGTATGATATTTAGTAACTCAGTACTCCTTGTACTACTATTTGTAAAAGGTAATCGGCACTGTTTACCTTCACAGCATGTCTTACACGTTGATTTATTTACAGTGAAATTCTCATCAAAGTTAATTCCCTCAACAGCATTTTTAGTTTTTCTTAAGCTATCTGTTCAAGTGGCCTAATCTGCCGATGCCATGTGAGCCCTGAGGTAGTCACTACAGCAACCAAACATTCCTGCACATTTAGTTTGTAAAGACGATTAGTCAATGAAGCAGTGGCAATCAACTCATGATTTCTATTATAAATCTGACAGCTATTACCTGTAAAATTCACTTTATTGCCGTTTTGAATCAATCTGCTTACAGATATGAGGTTAGTTGTCAAGTTTGGTACACAGTAAACATCTTCAACATTTATTTCAAATTAACTGCCTTTGACGGAGGTTACAATCTTAACATCGCCAGCACACGTAACTGAAACAGTTTCTTGATTGGCTACTATTATTTCTTGTTGAACTTTCCGATATCTGCTAGTTATCCAATCTGAATTGGCGGTTAAATGAACGCTAGCACCGGAATCAACATACCAGTCTCTTTTAGTGAAACGACCGCTCAAAAATACAGCTGAGAATGCGTTAGTCTGCTTACGCACTTCATTTTTGTTCAACTTAGAATTATTCGAACATTGCGATGCATAGTGCCCAACTTGTTTACATCGGTAGCATCTGACACTGACAGTTTTCCAGTTGACATTTTTATGTTGGTATTTGTTGCCAATATTGCCAATATATTCATTAGATGCATTTGATTTCGATTTCATTTGATGATGAATCTTTTTTGACACGCCGAATGCGCCATCTATACTATCTGTTTCCGGTTCCGGTCTCCATGTCTAGAAGCTTGCTTTTAATGGCGTCTGCTGTTACTTGAATGCCCGAATGTTCTATCGCCATGATCATCGGAGAGAACTTCTCTGGTAATCCAGCTAGTAGCAGCGAACCAATCCACTCGTCATTTATTACAAATCCTGTTCCACATAGTTTCTGACGTGTCTCGATTATTTGCGTGACATACGCGGTCATGGAACTGCAATTATCCAACCGAATAGATATCAAATTTCGTAAAAGACTCTTTTCTTCTGGTAAACCCGGAATCATCGAAGAGCGACTTTAGTTTTTCCCACAGCTCCTTTGTAGTTTCGACGGTTTTAATGTGAACGTGTAACGATGAGTCTATAGTAAGTATAAGCTTCGCTTTCGTCTTCGCGTCGTCTGTAGCCGATACAGTTATTTCTGCACCACTTTTGTCTCGTTCGGGTCTTGATACACTTCATCGTGCCTTCGAGTATTAGAAAGTTTTCTGCCACGAACACCCATTCGTCATAGTTCTCACGACCACGCAACTTTGGCATGTTCACTGTATAGTTAGTCGCCATTGCACCCAACCGGCACCCGCGTTCCACAAAACACGTGTTGATTTAAAGTTCACAGTTTATACGTGGAAACTTGCCAAACTAATAGCGAAAAATCAATATTCGATCGAACTGTAATTGATTGACGTAATTATTTTCACTATTAGCTTCACCGATTTACTTCTGGGCCCATAACCTATTAATTGAAACAACCGAGCTTGCATTCAAAAGACAGACTGACGTTTATTAGACGTATGGCTAATAAATATGGTAGTACTTGTATAACATATACTAGATGTCGCTACTAGTACATTACAGTAGTATTTTATACATATTTTTGATATACAATTAATAACATGGAGGTTAAACTCTGTCAGGCGCTCCAAATCTGCCTCAAGGTCTCGGAGATGCTGTTGAAACCCATCTGAAAATACAAGGAGGTCATCTAAATAAGCGAGAACGGTTACCTCCTGTAAGGATGCGCAAGAGCGAAGGCGATCTATGAGCCTCTGGAATGTGGCCGGCGCATTTTTAAGTCCAAACGACATGCGTTTGAAGCGATATGTTCTGAGAGGCGATATGAAGGCTGTCTTGTCTTGATTGACGTCTTCTGCTCGGACACTTATCTGCCAGTAACCTGATCGAAGGTCTAATGTACCCATATAACAGTTCTTCGTCGACTGCAGCAGCTCATCAATCAGCGGTATGGGGTAAGTATTCTACCTGGTTATGGCGTTCAAGGGCCTGTAGTCAACGCAGAACCTGACACCACCACGTGCTTTAGGCACAAATAACGCCGGAGCAGACCATGCTGATTCATATTCTTCGATGACACCTTCCTGCAGCATCATATCTATTTCTTTCTTCATCAGTTCTTTCTTTGTAGGATTCCGACGGTATGGAGGCACAGCAATAGGCGGGTGCTCACCTGTATCGATGCGGTGTTCAGCGTAAGTCGTAGGAACTCCCCCTTGCTGAAAAATATGTGCGTTTCTTACGAGGACCTCAGCAAGTTCATCTCGCTGAGCAGGCTCCAGTTGAGTACCCTCGTCATCCCTGAGCACATCTATAGAGGCACAAGTTGTGCCACTCGAAGGTGGTTCGAAATGAAGTTTATACTTGACATTAGCATTATTATCAAAATACCAAAGTACTTTTGAAAAAACGACACCCGTAGTCCTAAGAAAATCAATACCGAGCAGTTTCTCGTTATTGTCATACTCGAGGAAAATTAAAAATGATATGGTAACGATAATTTGCTCCAACCGCACCTGTAATGTGATAGTTAAAACGTTCATCTCATGTATGTGACCATCAGCGAGTTTAATTTGTCTCGCGGAGGGTTTAAGCGGGTGGCCTTTACGTAGAAGGAGACACACGCTGTATGGCGTGTGTCCGGCATTACAGTGTTTAGCAGCAGTATCTACCAAAGCGGAAACGTTTTCTCCCAAGATTTCAATTTTAAAAATGGGGCGCAAGTCGTTGCGTTTAACGGGCCTCTCATCGACGCTGGATATCAACATATCGTCATCATCCGTAATACGTAAGCACATATCACTACAACTAATGTCATCATCATTATCAGAATAATTATTTTTAACACAATATTCCTTTTGTGAAAAATTGGAGTTACAACATTTTACCTCAGGACAGGTATTCGTTACGTCATCAATTTTACGAATAAAAAAATTATTACAATTACATGTAAAATTGGAGTTGTTGCACTTTTGCATTACACCGTTACAGCAAGTACACATAACGTAATTTTGAGAACAAATATCGTTTTTAATATTATTACGATTTTGTGAAAAATCTGACTTATCACACTTTACCTGTACGCCCTGTAGGCAGGTCATCGAAACGTCATTGAATTTGCGAGGTAAAAATATATAATTATTACTTGCGAAATCAGACTTGTTGTTCTCACGCATTATACGATTACAAGTAGGTATACGAATCGGTATGTGATAAATCCAACTTACTGCATTTCCCTTGGGAACAGGTATGCGATGGCGTTATGTCGTTGATGTTGTGAAAATTAAATTGTTTACAATTATTTTCAAAATCAGACTGGGAGTAAATTTGCAAACTACTATCACGTGACTTCGTTTTGTGTAAATTTTGACTTACTACACACGTCTTGGTTTTGCGTCCCCCTCGCCGATTGAATCCTCGACCGTGCGGGCGAGGTGCGATGAACTTGTCTGTATTTTCATTTTGTTGCGGTGTAGAAAAAAATTCTAGGTATATTCTGTGTGACGGCCTTCTGTCGCCGAAAGCGCTAATGAGATTTTCTTTTGCGGCTGTCCATGACGTTATTTGACTTTTCAACCCTAGCCACCACGTGGCTGCGTATTTGTAAATAACATTGATAATCCCTTCAGGATATTGGTACTTGATACCTGCGCACATTCTGCGAAACTCTCCACTGCATCAATGAAGGCTTCAACTGAATCGCCTTGCGCGCCGCTGAAGGTCGCTTTACATCGCTGTAATGTCCCGTGTGCTTCACTCGCCGGAGTAGGTGTCGATGACCTCTGGCTCATTACAGATTGAAAAATCTCTTTCAAGCGTCGTTGAAAACATGACAATTCACTATAATTAAATTCAGAACTATTCTTAAACATTACATTAAAAGATGAGCTTTATCAGTCACCGCTATAGCAAAATTATTAACATCACTACATAGTATAAAACAAAGTCGCTTTCTCTGTCCCTATGTCCCTTTGTATGCTTATATCTTTGAAACTACGCAACGGATTATGATGCGGTTTTTTTTTAATAGATAGAGTGATTCAACTGGAAAGTTTATATGTATAATATATGCATAACATACGAGGGGAGGCCAATAAGTTCGCGGAATGGAGGGGTTGATGGGGATAAATTTACCCGTCCAGGTAGGCACTAGTTAAGCACCTCATTAAGAGTATATATACCAAGTTTGAACCTAATCGTGTCATTAACTTTTGAGTTATCGACCTGCAAACAACTAAATCGGGAAGAAGTCAGCCAGTATGGAGAAAATTGAACACCGTGCCGTTATTAAGTTTCTTACCAAGCAAGGAAAATCCGCTCAGACGATTTTTCAAGAGCTGTTAGCGGTTTACGCGGACTCTGCCCCTGGTAAAACCATGGTTTACAAGTGGCATGGTCTTTTCAAACAAGGAAGGGAGTCCATTGAAGACGACCCCCGCTCCGGACGGCCAATTGAGGCCACCACACCGGAAATCGTCGAAAAAGTAGAAAAACTTGTATTGGAAGATGCCCGACTGAAGAAGAAGCAACTTGCAGCAATGGTTGGAGTATCCGAATCAAGTATTTTAAATATCCTACATCATCATCTTGGGATGACTAAAGTCAGTGCCAGATGGGTTCCGAGAATGCTCACGCCACTTCAAAAACGCGAGCGTGTCGAGTGCTCTCACCAGTTTCTGGAGCTCTGTGGAGAGAGAAAGGAAGAAGTTATGGCCCGGATTGTTACTGGAGATGAAACCTGGGTTCACCACTATGAACCTGAGTCGAAGCAAGAGTCGATGCAGTGGCATAAAAAAGGCACACCTCCTCCAAAGAAGTTCAAAGTGTCACAATCGGCCGGAAAGATCATGGCGACTATCTTTTGGGATACAGAAGGTATTTTACTGATCGATTATAAAGAACGTGGTGCGACTATAACGGGACAGTACTACGCTTCTTTACTGGAAAGATTGAAAGAAGCCATTAAGAAAAAAAGAAGAGGAAAACTGTCAAAAGGTGTGCTCCTTTTGCACGACAATGCACCCGTCCACACGTGCCATGTTGCGACGGCTGCCATTCACCGATGCGGCTTTGAACAATTAAACCACCCACCATACAGTCCAGACTTGGCCCCCAGTGACTATTATTTATTTCCAAAAATGAAGAAAGAGCTGCGTGGAAAGAAATTTGACGACGATGATGAAGTCAAGTCGGCAATTTCGGCCTATTTTGACACCAAAGACAAATCATTTTTTTTCGATGGTATAAACAAGCTATTTGAGAGATCCGAAAAATGTATTAGGGTTAAAGGAGAATATATTGAAAAGGAAAAATAATTTGGTGTTTAATTTCAACCTCCTTCTCTCTCATTCCGCGAACTTATTGACCTCCCCTCGTAGTAGAAAAACACTGATAATTTAGAGGTTTCTAATGTGATGTCGTAAATAAACACATTTTTTTGCTCTTTCATTGCAAACGCTGGCTGAACCCAATGAGATAGATCAAAATAATGTAGTACAGTATTGTTCACCTTAAAATGGTCTACAAAAAAGTTCGCGATGGTATATGTCTATCTCTTAGTGGTAACACACAATAACCGTTTTTTTATCCTTTGCTTTTTACAAGAAATAATGCCTTATTTACGAAGCGATTTTAAGCAATACAGAATTAATCCTTATCCAATTAAGTACCTTAAATACATTGCGCATTTAATATAGATCAATATGGCCCTTCACAGCATGTAATTTAAATGAATAGTTTAGAAGATATTACACATTTAAAATGCAGGGACATAACGGCTGTGGCGGTACCGGCCGCGGAGCCGGCGGCGCGGCGTGTGCCTATAACTGGGGAAGGACTGGATAGGACAAAGCGCAAAGACCTTCTGTAGTACATTTAGTATCAGCATTGCACCCGTGCGAAGCCGGGGCGGGTCGCTAGTATACTATATAATATATATTTTATACTTAGAAATATCATTATCGACGTTAGGCATCTGGATGAAGATTAGATCGTCATTCGTTTTATGTATTATCACGTTAGGTCTTTCGGTAAATGTGTATATGTGTGGCCTATAAGTAACGGTGTCTGTAGAAACTGGTCCGGAACTATCAAAACTTCTATTTCTGCTTTAACAGTACCAATTTCAATGAGCGCTAGTTTTTTTCCAAGCGGTTTAACAGATGCATTCCCAAAACCTTGTAACATAGGCGTGTCGGTAGGTATCCATTCTCCCATTATCTGTCTAGCGTCGATTTCCCGAATAAGAGTACATTTACTACCAAGATCTATATATGTTTGCTTTTACCTACCTACCAAATATTGGTAAATTCTGTCAAAAAGCAACCAATATTTGGTAAACCAGTTACCAATATTTGGTAAATTATAATCGCAAGGCCATTAACTAAGCTGACAAAAAAGGATGTGCAATGGACTTTTGGAGAGGCGCAGTTAAAAGGATATAAAGAACTTAAAAATAAATTAATAAAACGGCCAGTTTTGACCTTGTATGACCCCGATGCTGAACTAGAAATTCACACAGACGCAAGTAAACTGGGAATCGACGCCATACTGATGCAATGCGAAAAAAATGGTCAGATAAAACCCCTAGCATACTACAGCCGACAAACCACTGTAGAAGAGAGCAAATTTCATTCCTACGAATTAGAAACTCTCGCGGTTATCAGCGCGCTCGACCGGTTCAGAGTTTATGTTCTTGGAAAATGTATTAAGGTGGTCACTGACTGTGCTGCAATCCGTAGCACTTTGACAAATTATGTAACCTAATAACATCAGAAAACTCGTCAATTACTGTATCCATGACCATGCCTTTAAATTTCAACCCTTTCTCACGAATTCCCAGGGAGTCCATCATCAGATCCTGATTTGTTTACTATGGGACCACTTGAATAGTGTAGTAGTGTTAAATGTGCCCTTTCAAACAAATAAGAATGATTAAAATTGCTGTTCAATTAACGGAGAAATCATTGAAACTATATTTAAAAAATACATACCGTCGAAAATAGAACTGCCCTACAATAAATAACAATAACAGGTAATTTCTGGGATAAAACTAACATAGGTATATCCTTTCCCAGGACTCAAGGTATCTCTCAACCAAATTTCATCTAAATCGGTCCAGCGATTTAAGCGTGAAGAGGTAACAGACATTCTGTCGCATTTATAATATTAGTATGGCTTGGCATTCCGTATACCCGTAAAAACAACACAATATATTGATATAGACATTTCAACCTCATCGCACCTCAATAGTGGATGATGGTCACGTTAGCCACGTTGAATTTTAAAATTGTTGTTGTTTTCGTAATCAGCGACCCGATAAACAATAAAAACAATACCCATGACGATTTTCAGACTTTTTGACCCCATTTTATCTTTTTAGGGGTTAATATTTTCAATTCGATGCCTTTTTTGTAATTGACGTCCCAGAAATTCATAGAATCAACACCTATAATGATATTATGACAAGGGGTGATTTTATGACACGTCGGCTATGTTGGATTATAAAATAGTTGTTGTTTTCGTAATCAGCGACCCGATAAACCATAAAAACAATACCTATGACGATTTTCAGACTTTTTCGCCCCATTTTACCCCTTTAGGGGTTGAATTTTGAAAAATCCTGAAACACGTGTTTACTCATTTATCTATAGAAGTACTCATGTAAAGTTTCAGATAAAATAGTCCAACTAATCTTCTTTCCCCATACAAACTTTGGACCCCCGTTTCACCCCCTTGGGGGATGAATTTTGAAAAATCCTTTCTTAGTGCACCCCTAAACATCATTAGGAACCTACGTGCCTAATTTGGAATCTCTAGACCCAGTGGTTTGGGCTGTGCGTTGATATATACATCAGTCAGTCAGTCAGTCAGTCAGTTTCTTCTTTTATATATTTAGATGATAACCACGAACCACTTCAGCGATTGAAAAAGTACTTTCAAGAAAACTACTTAGTACACACAGGTACTAATACTACATAGCCGTCGCAGCCCGCGAATAAATCACTGTTGTCTTCTATATATAAAACACAAGTTCCGCAAAAAGATGAAATACAAAGTATATAATATACCTATCATTACCATTGGAATCCGAAGATCTTGACGTGCTGTTATGGTGGACGCTACATACCTACCACATATTTTCCACAATTATCCAAAATGGCTTTAGATATACTAAGTATTCCTGCGACAAGTGTTCCAAGCGAGCAGACCTTTTCCAAATCAGGAAATTTAATTACCAAACGACGAAACCGATTGGGTTATAAAACTATTAGGGTTTCAATGTGCCTGTCTTCGTGGCTCAATGTACTAAAATAATATAATATATAATATTCAAATAATATATATGTCGACGCGACACCTGATTTTACAATCAAATAACTGTAGTAAATTATTAATTAAAACATTTGAGATATAGGTAATTATGATCGTTATTAGGATTAATTAAGTTACAGAAACTTTGATTTTAGCTAAATTGCAATTTAGAATATTAAAAGAACAGTCATCGATTGTAGTTGTTCTAGGTTTTGGACTTAAAAACATGAACCAAGCTTAAAAATGATAATTAAACTATCAAATAATATTGTAAATTAACAACATTATTTATAAACACCAGGCAGCGTGTTTTCATCGCTGTTAATTGCTATTTGTTCTAAAAAGTAGTTACATCAACAATTGACAACTTTGGGCGGATGAAAACACACAGCGTGCAATTTTACTTTTCTGTTAAACAAATTATTACCAAACGCTTAATGTCTTTAAATTTCATTCAGGAACCACCAATTGGAAGAAGGGAATAAAAGCCGTTTTTGACGAAATAGATTTTTACTCATATTAGCTCTTTTCAATCGTAAAACTACGCGTCAGGTTGAAAAAAGAAATAAAACGGTCAAACGCCATTGTAATACTAGCGGCCAAAAAAGTTGGAAGTTGGAAGAAGGGAATAAATCATGGATTTATTTCTTTCTTCCAACTAACAACCTTTTGTCATACAGTTAAAGGTTATTTTAATACCAATTGACATAATTATTGATAATGCTTGTTGATAAACTGATTATTATAGTAATATATAAAATGTATGCGATTTATGACATGTAAAAATTTAGATATATATATATATAAGAGTTTAACTTGTTGACTCTGAGATAAATAATATAATTCACGAATGCCTCGAATAGGTAATTTATAGCATATACTTGACCATCTATTTTACCACTTTTGTGAATGTACTAAATGTTATAAATGATAATGTGAATAAATGAATTATGAATTATGAATTTGACATTTTTATTCACTTAAACCGTTAGTAATAACTGAATTTGATTGGCTGGTTAGCCGGTTGCTTAGATCATCGCCATTTTGTTTTGTTTACCAGTTATTTAGTTGACACTTGACCTTGACTACAAACGTTTGTGGTGCGTGTTGTTGTGATTATTTAAAAGAAGAAAGAATAATGTCAACTGAGAACGAATCATCTGATGATGAGATTAACATTCCAAAAAAGAAGAAAAGAGGGGTACGTAATTCTCACCTTTATAAAAGGGAAATACAAAAAACACAGCGTCTATTGGGTCAATCGTACACAAGTACAAGCACAGGGAGGTTAGTAGAGGCAAAAAGCAATAAAGAACGTGATTGTAAATGCATAAAAAAGTGCACTCAGCAGTTCAGTAATATAGATAGACAAGCAATAATGGATACAGTTTATAATGGACGACCCAAAAATGAGCAAGACACGTATCTTATGAGCCTTATTGAACGCTCAAATATAGCCCGCCGCCGCCAATCTGACAATGAGAATAAAAAAAACCGTGAGAGTAGCTTTCATTACTTTGCCATGAAAAATACTGAAAAGATAAAAGTATGTCGTGAAGCATTCTCCATATTATACGCTGTGAAAAATAAACATATATTCCGATTGACTCGTCTTATCACCGAAGGTAAACCCCCAGAAGATCAGCGTGGTAAACATCGTAATCGAGGAAATAGCTTACCGAATGAAGCGAATGTTGCGATTGATCAACACATACGATCATTTCCCCTAAAACTATCGCATTACAGCAACAGAGAGCTTTATTATTTAGAGGCTAGCCTTAATGTCAAAATAATGTTTGAACTTTTTTCCAAGGACTACCCCCAATATAAAGATGTTGTGAAATATGATTACTATAGGACATATTTTAAACAAAATTTCGACTATAGATTTGGGCGGCCACAAGTCGACGTTTGCTCTGTCTGTGAAGAGCTAGAATCCAAAATAAAAAGTACTTCACTTAATGATAATGCAAAGAGAGTAGCTGTGGCTGAGAAAATGGTACATGTGAAACGAGCGAAAAAGTTTTATAATAAACAAAAAGAAATATTGACTTTATGCAATGATAAAGACGATGTAGGCGCTATAGTTTTTGATTATATGCAGAACCTACCTTTGCCAAAGATTCCTGTTCAAGAAATGTTTTACTTAAGAAAACTATGGCTGTACGTGTTTTGCGTTCACGATTTAAAAACAAACGAGGCACATTTCTATACTTATCATGAGGGAGAAGCTAAACGAGGTCCGGATGAAGTTTGTAGTCTATTATGGATGATGATACAGAAAATGGATCCTAAAATCAAAAAACTACACGTTTTTAGCGATGCTTGCGGTGGGCAAAATAGGAACAACACACTCATAAGGTTTTTTTTGACCCTCGTATCAATCAATCGTTTTGATAAAATATATCAATACTTTCCGGTGCGAGGACATTCCTTTTTGCAATGTGATCGTAATTTTGGAACAGCCAAGAGACTTATTAGATGAAAAGATAGAATATACGTCCCAGCTCAGTACAACAATTTGATTTCAGAAGCTAAAAGTAAGGGATGTCAGGGGATGATGAAGAAAATGGTGACGTCAGTAATACTGACGTCACCTTTTCTAAAAATCAAAGTGAGGACCTCTCGCCGTTATACCTTATATGTTTAACGTACTCGTATTCCGAATGAAATAATGTTGACAACTGCACAAGCTTTACATTTGTTGCTTCATTATCCGTCGTCATTGAAGTAATCTTTTTTTGTAGCCCAAAGCTACCCACTGACCCCCATAACTATTAATTATAGTTGTAATTCTTTCTAATATTTCACGACTGGTATGCGGTTATGGCATCAAATCAAAATCTAATACAATAGAATTAAGACATAAATTATGTACAAAATGAGCCGTAATTACTATGTAAGGTTTATTATTAGTTACAGATGTCCAAAAATGAAAAGTCAGTGATAAGTCATCAATACATTATACATTAATTACAAGAAAGAAAGCGTATTTAGCTGCTCTAAATAATGAACAGCATAGTGATTCTTTCGAATAGCTCGTAAAATTACCATTATTTTTTTCAAACTGAGTATGTTTTTTTATCTGGTTTTCACAAGGTGTTTAGTTTGATTGATACTTAGTATTTAGATAGTTTGTTTTAATTATATTGTTTTAATTTTTCCGAATGAAAAGTTAGTGTTCAAAATATTTTTGTTAAATAGCTTATGTATAAGATGTAACACAATAAATGAATAAATAAGTAATTAATACATTAAAACTAATTTCATTTCTTACCTTAACCTGATTCTTCAATACTGTGTTATTAGCACTGCACACTTCGTGTACAAGTCTATACTTGTATATCTATATATCTTCTTAGTCGCTTCACTCTTGCCAGAGTGGTCGTGGTTATCATGATGAGGCAGCAGCTCGCCTCACGACGTCTCGCCACCTCTGCCTGCTGGTCGTCAATCGGGCACATTCGTGTACTGGGGCGCCCACCGCCGCCTTCACCTGATCGGTCCAACGCATGGGGGATCTGCCCCATGGTCTTGTGCCTTCAATCTTCCCCTGCACAACAAGTCTCTCTATGGAGTCGTTTCCGCGGCGATTAACATGTCCAAAGAACCGCAAAATACGACTCTGCACCAAGGTGGATAGACGTTCTTTAATGTCTAGTTCAGCAAGGATGGAGGAATTTGTGCGGAATTCAGTCCACGAAACTCGGAGCATTCTCCTCCAACACCACATTTCCAAGCCGTCAATTTTCTTTGTCTCCGTCCGCCGTATAGTCCATGTTTCTGCGGCATATAAGAATATAGGAAACACCAACGATTTGACGAGCCGAACCTTTGTGGCTTTTGTGATGTTTCTATTGGCCCATATTTTCCTGAGCTTTTCCATCGCACTCCTAGTAATAGGTGCTCCTAGTAATAGCCTCCTCCTCCTAGTAATAGCAAAAAGGTGTGGTATCGTCGGCATATCTAAGATTAGCTATCTTATATCCACCTATGGTTACGCCATCCGTCCAGTCTTCAAGGGTTATACGCATAATCAGTTCTGTGTATGTATTGAACAAAAGTGGAGATATTATGCACCCTTGTCTGACTCCAGCACTTGGATGAAAGCTATCTGAGAAGATCTGGTCTGTTTTAACTGATGCAACAAAAGTGGAGATATTATGCACCCTTGTCTGACTCCAGCACTTGGATGAAAGCTATCTGAGAAGATCTGGTCTGTTTTAACTGATGCGGTTCCATCTACATAGAGGCGTCTCAGTAAGTACACTAGGTGTTTCGGTGTACCCATTTGCAGTAATGTGTCCCATAATTTTGGCCATTTCATCGAATCGAATGCTTTCGAAAAGTCAACAAAGCAGATGAATATTGGCTTGTTGAACTCACGAGACTTCTCGATGATTTGTCGGACAATAAATATTTGCTCACGGGTCCCTTTACCCTTGACAAATCCTGCCTGCTCTGGTGCTATTTCCTTGGTTAGGAAGTTTTTGAGCCGTTCATTAAGAATGTGTAACATGATCTTACTAGCGTGGGATATTAGCGCAATAAGACGGTAATTGGAGCATTTCTTTGTTGAACCCTTTTTGTGTAATGGGATGAATACCGTGTGAGTCCATTCTTTTGGCCAAATGCCTGTTCGCCATATGATGTTACAGAGTCTGTGAAATATGGTCACACCAATCTCCCCCAAGGCTCTTATGGTTTCAATAGGAATCTCATCTTTTCCGGTGGCTTTTCCATTCTTAAGATGGTTGATGGCTGTTCTGACTTCTGATATGAGAATGTCTGGCTCTTGCTCGGTTTCATCATTGGGTTCCGTTCTAGCATACTCGTCTGACTTTTTGTCTAAGAACAAAGACTGACAGTAATCCTTCCAAACAGTTGATATGCTCTCCAACTCACACTGTACTCAGCCCTCACTATCCTCAATGGCCCAGGAATTTGAAGTCAGTGTTTTGGTTAAAGAGCGAACTTTCTTGTATAGATCTCTAGACTCGTTTCTGTATGAAAGTAGATCAATCTCTTCACATACCTTCCTGAGGTAGGTATTATGGTCTCTCCTACAACCTGCTTGGATTTGAGCTGACAACCTGTTCAAGTCTTGGACTTTTGCTCCGGATGCTTTTAAGTTCCGCCTCTCTTCGATTAGCTTAAGAGTGTCTTCCTTCATCCAGAATTGGCGTGCGCGTGTAACCATTGGCGGAGCAGATGTCCTGGCGGAGTTTACGATCAGGTTCTTAGTTTGACTCCAAAGACTATCTGAGGTTTCCGTTGCACCATCCGCTTTTGTGGTCCATGATAGCCAATTTTGCTTTGCAACGGCGTAAAACTGAGCGCTGTCTTTTACTTCGATCCTCTTTTGTTTCTTAGGATATCTGGCACGATTCAGTTTCAGCTTCATCTTGGCAATCAGGAGCTGATGGTCTGATCCACAGTCTGCTACAGGAAGAGTATGCGCATTTTGGATGGTAGTCTTCCATCGTGACTTTACTAATATATAGTCAATCTGATTTCGATGCCGACCATCAGGAGTCATCCAGGTCCATAGTCTCCGGGGATGATGTTGGAATTGACTATTCGCAATTACAAAGTCATTGTCTGTCGCAAACTGGATCAATCTTTCTCCTCTTTCGTTTCTCTGACCTAGGCGAAACCTCCCCGCAACACCACTAAGTTGGTTTGCATCTTTCCCAAACTTTGCGTTGAAATCACCCAGTATGAGCAACATTTCTCTATTAGGGATTTTAGCTATAGTAGCTTCCAGGATGTTGTAGAAATCTTCTATAACCTCATCACTTGCTGCAGTTGTAGGGGCGTAGACCTGAATTATGTTCAGGTTAATGGGTGATGCCTTCAGTCTGATAGTCAAGATCCTGTCATTAACCGGTTCGTAACCCATAACGTAGTTCTTGTGACTGAGAGGTAGCGCTAAGGCCGCTCCATTTCTGCTGCAATCTGGGTTTCCCGATTTGAATATGATGTGAGCTTTGGTATCGAAATGTCCACTACTTTTCCAATGAGTTTCACAAAGCCCACATATGTCTAAACCACATCTGGCTAGCTCTGCTTCTACAATTTCGAGCTTACCAGGCATAAGAAGCCCGCGTACATTCCAAGTACCAATCTTCTGGATTTGACGCAGCTTCAGTGACATTCCAGTAGCAGAGTATCCATGGGAGGCCTGGTTTCCTGCCAACCCATGGCCGGTAGCCAATTTCACACCGCCTACCCCGGACGCAGATCGGCGCCGGTTGCTAGTCGGCTCGCATGGCGAACGTACTCTATGTGCTAGTCTGACCATGATAACTTTCTTGGGAACATAGACGCAGTAGTTTCCCCTTGCTTTCTGCGCCAGTCTTTTAAGGAGGGACTAGTCTCCAAGGTCGCTGAAACCTCTTCCACCAGAATCCGGAGGCCCTGGTGGGGTAATGGATATCCCGCCATTTGCTCGGTCGTCAGAGCCCCGTCCGTTATCTAGCAGGGAGCACCACGGACCCAAGAGTTGGACCCGTCGCCTAGGTGTCACCAAGGCGCGTGCAGGTGGGGTTGGCATTTGGGGCAGGCTAGATGTTGTTCGCCATTCTCCCCCTTACACCCCTTATATCTATATATAGCCGCACTTTAAATCTTGAAGAAGAAGTGAAGGCTTCGGTAGCCGTCGCCTGTAGCTAGAAATCGTAAAGTTATGGCCAATCATACTTGTGCTGGAATAGGTTCTCTCAGCCTAGTCATTTGTTTTGTAATCAAAGGTTCCTTGCTTAATAAAACTTCAAAATCAGTTGGTGACATTCTACAAAAATTACTGAATTCTCCAGAATCTTCATTCAACATTTCTTGGAATATATTTTCCATAGTTTGCCTAATAGTAAAAATAAATAGCCTAATCTATTATTATTATACATCATATATATTTTTTAGTTCATTTCAATTTACAATTCTAGAAGATATTATTTTTATTCTAAATTAATTAACTATATTACTAAACTGAATATTTACAAATAAAATATTTACAAAGAGGTACAAAAAAAAACGAAGAAAAGAAATAAAACAAAAATTATAAGTAAAAAATTTCCCCCAAATCGTTGCCCGTTGGTAGCGTACCAAGAATGCTGGCAGCATTACCTCGCTGAATAGCAATGCTAATCCTCTGAGCCAGCCCTCTGGTCACCAGAAGCCTCGACCAACCTCCCGCATATCTCTTTAAAAAGATTGCGGGCTGATGGACCCCACGGCCCTAACGTCTCTACCCCAAACGGCTCAAATATGTAAGTGTTAGTGAGTCCAGCATATTTGCGCCGTTTAAGTGACTCTGCTGAAGCCGCAGCCGTGCCGGCCTTAGACTCGGTGACCGGGAGGTGGGAGGGAGCCAGAGTGTCAACGCAAGTGGCATCCCCCACTAAGGCGCGTCCCAACCTCCAGGGCACTAAAGTCATTCCGTCTGGTCTCTTGCCATCATCCCGAGCTAAGCCGTTCGGTTCCAGAACGGCAGGGGCGGAGACGCTGACAAGAGCCCGACGAATTATATCGCTAAGGCGTGCTAAACGCCCAGCACTTCTAGGACAGGAAAGGCCGTGATGCCCAAAATTGGTCGACGGCGTGACCAATTCGGGCATTTATTATTATAAAATAAATAAACCACGATATTTTAATAAAGTACACAAAGTACTTTTCTACTACTGGGCTAACAGCTGATTTCGTTTATCCCGTTAAAATTTTATTGAAAATAATTTAATTTATAAAGTTTTAATAGCCCATTTCCAATATAATTTACTTGTAATCGTATAAATCACAATTATTCATAATATTTTTAGCAATTCGTTAGGAAAATATTTTTTTAAAAACAACAGCATCCTAACGACTGATTTAATTACAACAAAATTAAACAATTGGCAAGGCACGTGTTCGCGCCGGCTTTTATACTTTTCTGGCTGTCACTTCCAACACGGCCTTTCCTGACAGGAGGCCGTCCTCGGGCTCCCTTGCTTTTCTTCAGCTCTGGCGGGTGGCTTCCAGTACCGGCATGGACAGTCCGGCATCCTGCTGTTCCTCAAACGGAACACCGGGCACAGCGGATATCGCAGTACTAGGCAGCAACGCGGATAACTGCGTGCCGGAAGTGCTGGGGCTGCGGCTCGCTGTCCACAGCAGGCGTACAGCAAGCAGCGGCGAGAGCAGACTCCTTGTCCTCATTGTCTGCACCTTTATAAAAACAACAGACAACGCGTATTTCTACGCAAACGTTCATAGATCACATAAGTACATAGCAAGTACACCTTAGTTACACAAATACATTGTGCAACATGAAACTATTGAGGAAAGAGGCACGACGTGAAGCGTTTTCTCAATAATTTCATGCAACGATCAACTTGTGCTGAGACAGAGGCACGACGTGAAGCGTATCTCAAACACCAGCTAAGTTAGAGGCACGACGTGAAGCATAACTTAGCAACATAAAAACACATAAGCACAGAAACTATTGAGGAAAGAGGCACGACGTGAAGCATTTTCTCAATAATTTCATGTGGCAATCAACTTGTGCTGAGACAGAGGCACGACGTGAAGCGTATCTCAAACACCAACTAAGTTAGAGGCACTACGTGAAGCATAACTTAGTTACAGGTCAAAACAGAGGCACGACGTGAAGCATGTTTTAACCACAGTAGGACAGAGGCACGACGTGAAGCGTGTCCATCTCGCTCCCAGCACCGTCTGTAGTGCTCGGCAGCGATCCCAGCATCGGCTGGACCTCCCGGCAGCGCTCCCAGTATCAGCTGGAGCATCGACTACAGCGCACAACATAGGCGCGTAGCAGCATATCTAGCGTCAGTGAGTGCGTCGGCACATGACGCAGCGCGCTCAACATCTGCCGGAGCACTAGTCACAGCCTGCCGCACAAGCGTACCCAGCATCTGCTGGAGCGCTCGTCACAGCGCGCCACAGGCGTGCAGCGGCGCACCCAGCATCAGCTTCAGATGCTGCTTATGGGCCAGCATATATCAACGAGTCGCAAAGACCGTTCAGCCCAAGCCTGCAATCAATTGAAACAAAACAATCGAATCATCACTGACAACTTGACAAGGTCACATCACACTATTGTAGGCTTATTGGTTAACAAATTTTAAGGTTCTGCATCTAAACCTTAGTGGCCTTTGGACGGCGCATACATTAGCAGGGTTTCGACCCAGATAGTCAGTATATGTCACAGAAATGCCCATCTTTATGGTCCAAACAAAATCAAAATCTTGAAGGTACACCCACCAATGGGCTACCCTTGGCAGTTAAGCTCTCTTGCGTTAAATAACTTTCAACGCATTGCAGTCAGTACAGTGGAGTGCATCCCCACCGAGTAAGGCCTGAAATGCTGCAATGCTTTCACTACAGCGAGAGTTTAGAGTTTGTACGAACAGTACTTATTCTCTGCGCCTTGCATTAACCTACTGAGATAGGCAACTACTCGCTTGCGAGTAACCTCATGAGTTTGTAATTTGTAACAATATAGCTCCATAGCCGATGGAACTCGCTTCCATTGGCAAGGAGGGGTCATAAATCGCAAGAACCGGCTTCTTCATCAAGCATTCGATTACATATTTGCGAGCAGCTTGCTGCTCGCTGCCCCAATTGAACTCCACACCCTTCCAGGTTAGAGCAGAAATAGAAACTGTTCTCTATGCACAGTACGGTATGTACTTGCGAAAATAGCTGGCCAAATTGAGAAATTGGCGAACATGCTTAACATTTTTGCCTCAGCAGAATCAACCAATGCTTGGATTATACTATCGCTCGGCTGTACCTGACCAAGACTTATAGCGCGTCCTAAACGAGCGCTTCCTTACATAAAGTCATCATAATCTCATCTACCGTATATCGTAAAACAAGTCACAACCTTGTGACCAAGTATTTTTGCAGATACCACATGGATCGGTTTTACACTATGGACAAAACACTTTTGACCATTATCGCCACTATTGCCATTGCTCGAATCAGTTTTAGGCCCCTTAGCACAATTAGATTGCCTAAGACCGTATTTACCACACAGAAAACATTTACCATCGTTAAATCTTCGCTTCAGATTAATAACATGATCTTCTTTTGACTTTTTGACATGATTATTATGCGAAATATTACTAAACTTTTTATTGGATCTATTTCATATAACGTAAATAGAAAGGAATTCTACTAATTCATTTGACTTTAGTTTTGCATTCGTGGCAAAGGCACAGATTTGTGGATCCGTAATACCCCTTATCACCATAGCCAAAATTAGCTGGTCACTTAACCCTCTAACTATACGTAACTAGTAAAGAGTGGCGAGCATAATCAGCATGTCATCATCATCATCAGGTCATTTTAGTCTCCACTACAGGAGCACGACCCTCTCTCGTCCGTCCCAGACAGAAGGAGGATTTGGCCTACATTCCCCACGCTGGCCAGACGGGTTGGGGAGGCATAACCAGCATATGTCGGGTAAATACTCCGATAAATATCGGAGCTAGTACTCATGACCTCAAAATGTTTGCTACATCTGGCTTCTTAGAGCACAGACGCTTAAACTCTTTCATAAGATTGCTCCAACTACGGCCATTGGTAACCCTCTCATTAAGCCATGTTCTAGCGTCATCCTTCAGACAATTTCCAATGCGTGGTAGACACTCATTATCACGCCAGTGATTTAAAACTTTAACACTTCTACCTCTTCGCACCAATTGTCTATATAGTTGACGCTAGAACCGAAATTTGAAATATAGTAGTTTGGTTAGATCTCACCATAGTATTGATGGATCGTATAGCATCCATTGTACGATCAGTCGCGCTGGGGTCTCGATCCGTAGTAGCACTCACGGAGTACCCCGGCGAAAGCGGAGCTGCAGAGCGCTGACTCGCAGTACCAGCTCTCACTCACTCGCAGTACGCAGACCATCGGCACAGTCTGCCAACGGTGGCTGCAGCGGCGACGTCACCAAAGACGCAAGGCCACTCGGCCCACGTAGCCACGGTCGAGACGACCGACGCTGTCCTCAATGGTGTCAATTGATCTAGAATTTGTTGCATTCATTGAATTAATCGTCTGCGTTTACGACTAGAACATGAATCACGACGTCTACAACGCAAATCACGATGTCTAGAACGTGAATCACGATCTTAAGACGAGCATCACGGCTCCTAGAACGAATTCTGGAATGTCTCCTAGAATTACTTCTGGAGTAGCTTCTAGTACACGGCTTTCACAATTATAAGCCATCTCCATTGATTTACATAAAGAAATAAGCAGATACAGCAAAAGTGAACAGCCAACACACTATATCAGATTTGAAATAAAAAGGTGAAACCACAAAACAATAACGTTTTCACCAACGAGAATGTGCTGCTTTTCTAATTTCGGTAAATAAATCGGAACGTACTCATGAGAAATTACAGACATATAACTGTCTCCGTAAACGGATATAACAAACTTCAAAAATATTCCATTTGCCAAATTGATAGAAAAGTCAAATTGCTAGTCTTAAATAGCACAGTGGGTAGATTTATTTTCGAGACAAAAATTAACCTCATTTCTATTGTGCGTCTCGGATTTTTGTTTGCCAAAACAATTTTCGATCTTATGCCCAGGCTTGTTACAAAAATGAACACAACTCTGGTTTCGATGGTACAAATATAGCCTTTGCGCTAGATAACCCACTAGTACTAGGACTTTCGCCTAAATTCGATTTAGGATTCTTATTGCAAAAAGCCTGTTAATGTCACATTGCACCACATGTAAAACAACCGTCATCTAAACGACGTTTACCAAAAGAATTACTAGGAGTATGCCTATTTTTTTACATTAAATTATTCTTTGGGGTTACGCAACATACTAGATTTTAAAGGCTTTACATATGTAAATAGAAATTCTACCAAGTTATTGGGCAATAGCTTAGCGTTTGTGGCTGATGCACGAATCTGTGGATCAGTGATACCGCGAATCACAATAGCGGAAATCAATTCGTCACTGACCCCTGTACTATACGCAGTCGAAGTAACGATCTACGGGCGTAATCGGCGTATGTGGGATAACTATCCGAATATTCGCGATATCGGGAGTTTTCGGACACAAAGGTTTGAATTCCTTTTTGAAATTGCTCCATGTGCGATCACCGGTTACCCACTCATTCAACCACGTTCGAGCATCACCCTTCAAGCAGTTACCTATCCGTGAAAGGCACTCATAATCACCCCAGTTGTTTAGGGACTTAGCTCGGTCAACTTCATCACACCAATCGTTAATATTGTGCAAATTAGGATCAAAGTTTGATATATAAAAATATTGGTTGGACCTCACCGAGCTGTTGACGGAACGAATAGCATCCACAAGTTGATTCGTGACCCCAAGTGGCATGCTCGCATCGCTGACGGCCTGCTCGGAGATGGACTCCGCAGCACGGGTAGGCTCCGCAAGCGCCTCGCTCGGCAGCACCGGCAGGGACGCTGGTGGCGGGCAGATCCGCACCGGTGACACGCCGAGACGCCGACTCGCGCCGTGAGCTCGCTGCACGCGGTGACAGCGCCGTGCGGGCTGCTGGCCGGCGCGACGACTCGCGCCGTGCACCAGATGCACGCTGAGACGGCGACTCGCGCCGTGAGCTCGCTGCACGCGGTGACAGCGCCGTGCGGGCTGCTGGCCGGCGCGACGACTCGCGCCGTGCACCAGATGCACGCTGAGACGGCGACTCGCGCCGTGAGCTCACCGCACGCGGTGGCAGCGACGTGTGTGCCGCTGGCCGGCACGACGACTCACGCCGCGAGCCCACTGCACGCGGTTGCAGCGACAGAAGCCGCGCGCTGGGCTCACACCGGCATGGCGGTGGCGTGTTCGACACGCTCAGCGAGCGCCGGTCCGGTGGCGTGCGCGGCAAGGAAGCAGTACGGCCTGCTGACCACCTAGGCCGGCTCCCTGCACGCTCCTCCAACGCTCGCAGTCGGGATCGCATTGCTGCCATCTCCTGCAGCAGTTCGCTGTCTGGAGTGCGATCCCGGCGTCTGGAAACGCGACGCCGAACCTCGTCCTCATGACGAGCTCGACTACGGTCACGGTTCAACATCTATGAATAACCTGTAGCTGTCAAAGTTAGAGCGGTTAATACAAACACGTGACTTCTATCCAACTTCTGATTTTAGCAATTCGTTAGGAAAATATTTTTTTAAAAACAACAGCATCCTAACGACTGATATAATTACAACAAAATTAAACAATTGGCAAGAGTTTCTACAAAAGTACTCGAAATGAAAATACGCTCTGATGTTCACGCTTCGACGACCAGCAACGGAATGAGAGCCGGCACGTGTTCGCGCCGGCTTTTATACTTTTCTGGCTGTCACTTCCAACAATATTTTATATATTTTGTACTAATTTATCGAGTGTTTGTGAGTGTTGCCAGTGTAAAGTGACAGTTGGGTTGATCACCGGTAGCGTAAGTTAATTAAACTGTATTTTGATGACAATATACTTTAATACTAAGTATTTCAAACTAAACCATTAGCTTTGATAATTATTTGGTTTTATTAATCATAAAAAGTTGTAAATTTAGCATCTTTACCACTTAAATATTGCCATACTTAATATTGAAACAACCTACCCATTACTTTGAAAAAGTAATATATACGAGACAAGTCCTTGGTCATAACTGTAAATTATTTAATTGATTTAATCACTTTTATTGCAATATGATGACTCACAGAGCATTACCTCGTCAGGAGGAAACCAAACTCCAACTGACATTACAAAAATTAAAAGTTACTAAGGAGTTGGGAAAGAGATGACAATGAGAAAGAACTCATTGACATCTTGAACACTAACTCCAAATTAAAAAGTGACATGACTGCCCTACATCTAGAACTTAGTACAATTGTTCAGGAACGGGACACTCTTAGAAACTTAGTTGATAAGTTTGATCGCTGCAGTGATGAGTATGAGCTGGCCCTTCCTAGGATCTCCACACTGGAACAGGAGCTTCGGTTGGCACACTTACATATCTCACAACTGCAAGAGGATGCACACAACATCACTGTACAGCAAAATATAAGTCTGTTTAGTGAACTAGTAGTATGTAAGTAAGTACATTGAAGTTAGAAAATAGTAGAATTAAGTATGAAGCTGACACACAGACCTTTATTAAACTCAATTCAAAATAAATATGATCTGTCACAAAAAGAGATTAAAGAGTACTAAGAGGCTGTGGATGATCTCTTGAAATTGAGTAATTACAACGCTGATCAACAACCATCCATGTAAGTGCGCTTGCTATATTATAAATATTAATGGTTGTTGATGATCACACACCTCAGCTCACACTCACTCACAGCTCAGATCGCAGACTCGCAGTAGCACACACTGGCCGTGGAGACCTAAAGTTCTCCAAGGCTAGTGTGTGCTACTGCGGTGGCAATAATAATACTAAGACTTTGTGTGATAGCTCACATACTGGTGTTACGACAGAGCAGTCATTAGGTGCATCAATTGATGTAACATGTTGTACACCAGGTGATGCACAAAGTACTATTAAGTTTAGTTAGTGATAATATTGGAAAACATATGGGCTCAAAATTGAATTCACTCATTAAGCCCGTCACAGACTTAGCTATAATATATATTAATATTTTTATAGCTAGGTATATTACTATATATTTTCTATACTAATTGACCGCACACTCAGCTATAATATATATTTCTGTGACGTCACCAAGCGATACCGTAATATACATTATTGCATATTACTATATATTATGGTATAGCAAGACATATTCCGACATATTTTGAATGTACAGCGTGTTCCGATCCCCGCACACCTTTCCGCTATGCATCGCGCGCCCGCGCGCCTCGCTGCCCGCCCCTCCTCCGGCGCCTGCAGTTTCTTTTCATTCACCCAAGAACGTGCACGTCACTTTAATTATAATGGAGCATTTGATTGAAAGTGTACGAAAACGTCCCTGTTTATGGCAAATTGATTTGAAGGAGTATAAGGACAACGAAATAAAAGAAGCAGCGTGGGAAGAAGTATTTAATGA
Source organism: Hypsopygia costalis (assembly GCA_937001555.2). Taxonomy (NCBI): domain Eukaryota; kingdom Metazoa; phylum Arthropoda; class Insecta; order Lepidoptera; family Pyralidae; genus Hypsopygia; species Hypsopygia costalis. The sequence continues at coordinate 6,287,132 of OW443344.2, read as the reverse complement.
GTATGATTTTCCAAGTGGTAAGTAAAGTAAAACATTTTTTTTCTTACATATTACGTTCTAATTACGCCTGATTTGATTTAGCCTCTCCTTAATTCGTGTTAACTGCCATGGGACTGCTTCCACTGTATTTAAATAATTACAAAATTCTTCTCGAATAAAGAAACAGTCGTTTGCAAAACTGGCATTTTGCGTATCTGACATTGGGCGTGTAACGTTATTTAAATTGTCAGGTAAGCTGAGCAACTGATGCTCGCTGTCAATTCGGACACTGCGATGATTTTGAATGTTGAAATAACCAGTGGTATTGTCTATACAATAGTTGTGTAAAACACGAGTGGCCTCAACTATTTTGTCTACAAGATCAATTTTGCATTCAAATGGTCTCTTAAAGACTCTCCAACGAGTAGATAATATACCAAATGCATTTTCCACGACTCTGCGCGCTCTACTGAGTCTATAATTATAAATTTTACGACTTGTAGTTAAGTGACCCTTTGGATATGCTTTCATTAAATTTGTCATCAGCGCAAAGGCTTTATCGCCCACAAAAACGTAAGGCATATTTATACCGCCCGAAGTTAAGGGTTCTTCATCAGGAAATTGTAATTCATTAGTTAACATTTTCCTTCCCAAGACACTGTCTGCAAATATTCCACCATCACTAAATCGTCCTTTTGAGCCAACATCTATTATCCTGAACTTACGGGTTGCGTCAGCTACCGCTAGCAACACAATAGAAAATCTGTTTTTGTAATTATAATAATCAGACCCTGAATTACATGGTGCTCTAATAATAACGTGTTTGCTATCTATAGCACCGCAGCAGTGGTCAAACTGGCACGTTTCTTTAAAAACTGAAGCAATATCCTTCCATTCTTCTTTTGTAGGTTCTGCGAGAACTTTAGGCTGAAGGTGCTTCCACAAAGAATCACACACTTCTTCCACTATATTGGACACAGTAGATTCTCCAATTCTATAACTGAAGGCTATGGTTCTAAATGAATCCCCAGTTGAAAGATACCTGAAATTTCATTTATTATCAATTATTTTGTTTGTTTCAGTGGCAGAAATAAAAAAATTATGGAAGAAACTAAGAGACGGGCACCGTCAAGCGTTAAATGCTAAAAAAAAACTACGGGACAAGCAGCGGATTCAAAACCAAAATGGAAATACGAACATTTGATGGAGTTTTTAATTCCACACATGAAAAATAGACATCAACATACAAATGTAGGAACTAGTTCCAGAAACACGACAGATACCCTGAACGATGATAGCTTAACAGGCGATGAGTCCATGGATTCTTTGAAGGAATCTAGAATTAAAAAAAACAAAACGATCCATTCCATGCTCGAAGATGAACAGAAAAGAAGGGAGAAAAGAACTGTCGAGAGAGACCACATATTATGAGATCAGACTACTCAGACAATTTTCCAGGTTGTTCAGTTTATAATTTCACCGGTGGTACTCCTTTCAAACTACAAAACAGGAATCTACCTACTCTACGACCAGTTTCCGCACAATCATCTTACACCTCATCAACACCTGGACAATCATCTTACACCCCACTAACACCTGAAGTGTACAATATCCCTGACGCAATGCAAAGTCAAAATACAGATTCGGCAGAACAATCTCTGAATACACTCACATCAGAAACTGATTATCCTATTCAACAACCTTCTTTGCGACCAGATTCTGCCCAGTCATCTCACACCTCACCAACAGCTGATTCGGCAGAACAATCTCTGAATATTCGTAATTACCTCCAGGATTTCAATTATTAAAATGATTTTGTTTTCTTAACTTTAAAAGTAAAATTAGTTTTGATTAGAAAATAAAAGATTTATACCTACTGTGTTGTATTAATTTTCTTCTTACCTTAAACACACAGCCAGACGTTCTTCAGAACTAATACTTTTGCGCAAAATCGTATTTTTTCTTTTTTATATCATTTTTTATCAATTCATGTAACATGATCTTGAACTTCTAAAATATTGGGCAAATTTTTTTGAGGATAACTCGCGATATAAATTAAATTCGCCACGAGTTTGTTTATTTCTTATATGTGATTCGATCCATTTGGTTCTAGTTTTTATGTCTGACCGGGCAACTAACATATCGAAAGCAGCGGCGGAATCGTCTTCTGACAAACTGTCTATTAAGTCCATTAACAATGTACTTGTTGAATTCATAACTACTGTTAGTATTTTGAAATAAGAACACCCTTAATTACAAAATACGTGCGTACACTAGGACGACCATCAATTAATGAAGGCAAAATATATATTTCTCAGTGTGTGGTAGCTTGCTATAATAATATATTATAGTACGGTATATTAATATATATTATAGCTAAGTCTGTGACGGGCTTTAAGGGGCAGTCAGTTGTAAACTATTGCTTACCATCTAAACTTATAAAGTAATTATGAAAAGACTTTTAAATTTCAAATTTAATAATTATGAAAATCTCATTATTTTAGTGAAAATAAAAAGGATTTAATTTATTATTGTGATACCCATCATACACTTTACCAACTCGAAAGACATTGTCTGAGAGATTGCTACAGTAGTGTTATTTACAGATAAAAGAAAAAGTGAAAAATGAAATCGCAAAGGCTTTTGCCATATGCATTACCACCGACGCCTGGACATCAGAAAACAACGAGAGCTTCATAGGTGTTACGGCGCATTACATTGATACAGACACCAGTCAGTTATGTTCAAATTTACTCGGCTGTATCCAATACGATGAAAGTCATACAGCTGTAAACCTCCACCAATTTTAGAAGAACAGTTTCAGAAGTGGGACATTAAGGAAAAAGTGGGAGCCGTAGTAAGCGACAATGCCGCTAACATTTTGGCTGCAGTTAATCTAGGTGGATGGCGGTCAATCGGTTGTTTTGCGCATTCTTTAAATCTAGTGGTGTAAACAGCAATCAAAACGATTGCCGAAACTATATTGAAAGTAAAAAAACTTATGAACATCACAGCTGGATTAAATAAATTAAAAAGCATTCAACAACAGCTGAACATCCCCCAGCTCAAATTGAAACAGGACGTGAGTACGCGATGGAACTCTACTTACGAAATGCTGGATGGGCTGATAAATATAAAAGATGTTCTTATTACAACTTTGGTTCTAGTTAGAAACGATTTAGCGTTATCAGCGGAAGAGTGGATTCTAATAGAAAGTGTAGTTCCAATTTCAAAGGTTTTTTATGAAGTTACAAATAAAATATCCACAGAAAAAACAGTAATTGTGTATGTCGTTTGCTTTTGAGGCACATTAACCATCAGTTATCGCAGGTTTTACGCGAAACTGAAAGCGAAACGAAAAACTTGCTACAAACTTTTGCACGAACAGCTGTACAGGCGTTTCGATACAATAGAAACACACATTTTATACACAGAGTCTACAATTTTAGAACCCAGGTTTAAAAGCAGAGGATTTCGTGACGAAACCAAATACAAGCGAGCGCTAACAGACATTATTATTATTATATAAATATGTCATAAAACGAATTTGTGAATTTTTGAATTATGACTTAATATTGTGGCGTCACGTCACGTCAGTGCCCTGTGAAAGACTATTTTCGAAAGCAGGGTTAACTTTAATCAGCCGAAGAAGTCGGCTTAAAGCAAACAAAGTCTCGCAACTACTTTTTATTGCCAGCAATTATAAAAAGAGTATAAAGCATGTACATATAGTAACAAAAAAAAGAAAAAATATAAAAATATGAATCTAAAAACATGTAAATAATCTAGAAATCATGTATATAAAATCAATTAATTTCATATTAAATACATAATATAATGATGAGAATTAATTATTACCTATTGTGATGTGTCAATTATGAAGGAAAATCAATTTATATATGTATGTCATTAATTATAAGCTTTGATTATTTACTTCATAGAAGTAAATAAATTGTAAAATAATGCAATAACTTTAAAAGTTTTAGATCATTACGACGACAACTAGCACTTCTTCTTAAATTTGTATAATAGTTTACCACCAGTCGAAACAAGAATAAACCAAAACCATTTTTTAGAAGCAAGATTAGCTTATTATATTTTAGTGTTGTTAATAAAAAAAGTTAACTTACTATTGTAGTGTGGAGACACAAGATGCCCTCATTATCTCATATTACTCATTATTGTTACCTTGTACTGAAACCTTGTATATGTAGGACAACCTACTTCCTATGTATGTCAGGTCACCTAGTTTAACCATGCACTATTTTAATAGTATATAAACCCATGATTTCTCGCAATAAAAAAGTCTTCATATAGTTACCGACCAGCGATTGTATATTTTGTTTTCGATATATATTTTGCTCATCTTGCCCTTTAATTTTATATCCATATCATATGGGTTAATAAGGATATAATGTACCATTTTGTAGAGACCACCATATTGGATTAAAATGGCGGCATTTAGGTAATCGTGTATTGTCACGAGATCGAAACGAGTGTGTTCAAATTTTAGTTCAATCGAACACAGGGAACTAGGTCCAATTTAATTAAACCACGTGGAGCAGTCTATCAACTATGCTGGAACGATTTTTAAAACTAAAATTATCCATACAGAAGGCATTATTGATATAGAATCTGGTATTAATTTCTCAGAATTTTAAGTGGAATTTAAAATTCTGAGAAGTGAATTTTATGTTAAGATTTCTAAGTGGTTTGGACATGACCAAAACTACTGTAGAAGTACTCTGCCGCAGAGATGCCACCATTCTAACCTCTGATACAGCTCTTCAATTTTTGATTAAATCTTTAGACAGCTAAAAAACTATGTCTGCCAAGCAACTAGTAATTTCATTGAAACGGAGAATTAAAAAGAGGAGTCTCTATAATGTTATCGGTTCCTTACAATACTTACACAGCCTTAATCAATTTTTAAATGAGACTGAGGAAGACGAAGATACATTTAAAAGACCTACATATGAAGAAATTAAAAATGTGTTCTCTGTTCATTCTTGAATTTTGACGATTGCACTAGCACGTCGACTAATGCGAACTCTATATCAGAAACTCTGTGCGCTAGTTCTGATCCATCGGTGCTCAGTTTTAAAGAAAAGCTCAATCGTCAACTTTCTCTTGCAAGTTTGGGTAGTGATTATCAACACCAGTCAACGAGTGTAATCAAAGCAACTGATTTTTCTTCAATGATTCACGTTGAAATGGCTTTATTTGAAAATTGCTGAGGTCGTGGAGAAATCCTAAAACAAACTCTGAACAGGTTGCTTTCCATACCGCTGACCAGTGTTGAGTCTGAAAGAGCATTTTCCACGGCTGGCATGTTCTGTAATAAAATAAGATTACGTCTAAACCAGTGGTACTCAACCTTTTTTTAATACGGGCCACAGACACGTTTTAGCCATAGTGTCACCGGCCACAAACAAAAATTATATTTAGGGGTAGGTAGGGTAAACAAATAACATAATTCCAAATTAGCGATGTATATACTTTAATAATGTTAACATCTTTGTTAATTAATCTAAATGCTTAATATGCTATAATGAGATTTTTGATACTGTGAACGTTTTTTCAAAACTTTGTCAAGATCTGGCTTGTCGCTGCATGCTAACCTTATAACATCATCCAGGTGAGAACCAGTAAGTTTATTTCTGTACATGTTCTTTGTGTATTTCATTTTTGAAAAAGATGATTCGCACACGTACGTGGACCCAAAGAATGTTAATAGGATTTGGGCACTTCTTTGGACGCTTTTATATTTTTGGGGAACAATGCTTCAAAATTCCACATATTCCCTGCTTTCCCTTTTTCCTCTAAACAAAACTTCTAAATTGGTGTCGTGTTTAAAATCAATAAATTCATTGAACAACTCTGAATAATTAAAGTTTAAAACTGAAGCTAACTCTGAGATCTCTCTCAATGGAACCACAGAAAATATAATATTATGGATGGATGAAACGCACCGCGCGCGGTTGGATCTAATTACCTATTGTTTTACTCGGCGCACGCAATTTAAAATGGTTCACAATATATTTGTAACTTTAGGCGGGCCAACCACAAAGACCGGGCGGGCCGCAGGTTGAGTATGACTGGTCTAAACGATGACACACTTGACACTTTCATGTTTTTAAGATCTCGTTTTATAAAAAAGACTGATTAACATAATAATATCTACGAAATTATTGTCATAAAAATATAATTTATTAATTATTTCTTCTCTTATTTGTAACTAAGTTACGCTGTTTTATTAGTTTTATCAAAATCCCTTAAAGCTACTAAAAATATGGATTATCCGGATTTTAATCAAAGGAAAATTCAGATGCACATATATACAGAAAAAAATCAGAAATTAGGATTTTTAAAAAATCCGAATTTCTGAAGAAAAGATCAGGGATTACAACATGAAGATGGCGATGAAGGCGGGAGATAGGGAAATCGCCACCAAACTCGGATGGCTGAGATCGGATGACGGTCCCTCCACCTCCACCTCATAAAAACACCATGAATGACAATACCAACCAACCAGCGAGGGAAGGAGGCGCAAGCAGTAGTGCCTTCTGTTTTCTTAACTCGCCATAAATAAATAAGACGAAAGCAACGGTGGTGTCGGGGAGAGCACGCTGATCGCTCGCAAAACGAGAAACCTCACAAAAGAGCCTCAGTACAGACGCTGAAACGCGCCCAGACATCACACGAATACACAGACTAAGACTAAGATTAATTATAAAGACCAATGTACATAGACAATAAGCATAATAAAATAAGAAAAGAAAAGACCTAAAAAGAGATGGACTACAGAAAAGACCCACAAACAAAAAAGATGAATAACATAATAACATAACATAAGAAAATAATAAATAGCAATAGTGAAAAAACTAATACTATACAAAAAAAAAGATGCATGCAAAAACAACAAAATAATTATACATGTACACCTAACTAACACAAGACTACAGATATTTACAAAGTAAGAAAAATTTCAATCAATTTAAAAAAGGTACAGACCAAGTGTCTGTAGTTGTAGTTTTATTTAAAAAAAAAAGAAATTATTTTGATACCGTACTTCCCCATCCCAAAACTTTATCACAGTGGTATAAAGTTGTAGATTGCCAACCTGGTTTTACTACAAAATCTTTAGAAACTATTAAGCTGCGTTGTGCACTTTCTCAAAAAACCTTGTATGCATCGCTCTCGTTGGATGAAATAGCAATCCGGAAACACGTGCAATGAAACGGAACAAAATGTCATGGCTATGTAGATTTTGGTGCAGCTATTGACTCGCAAAGCGATGATTCACCCTTAGCTACAGAAGTTTTAGTTTTTATGTTAACCTACGTTAATGAAGCTTGAAAAATCCATTTTGGTTACTATTTAATTAATGGTTTGTTTGGCAACCAAAAAGCAAACCTAGTAACGCAATGTATACGGTTATTGAGTGAAACAGGCTTTAACTTTTGATGGCGCTCTCGCGGACGCATCTATAGCAACCCAATTAGGATGTAATTTACCTTATAATAAATTAGCTACTAATTTTAGAGTAGAAGTGGCAAGGGTCGTATAAAATTGCAACTTTTTGCTCAAAAGTTGCAATTTTATACGACCCTTGCCACAACATTAAATTAATTAGAAATTCGTTAGGAGAAAAGAAAATTTTCTTTGACAAAGAAATCTCTTGGGCTTATCGGGAAAAGCTACAAGACTTACAAGCATTTGAAGGTCTGCATGCTCCAAATAAACTGTCAGTAGAACACATTAATTATGAGACTCAAAAAATGAAAGTCAAGCTAGCAAGTAACTGATAAGTACTAAGTAATTCAGTAGCTGATGCATTGGAAACGTGTAAAAATTAAAATATAGAGGGATTTGCTGACTGTGAGCCCACTATCAAGATTATTAGATATTTTAATAATTTATTTGATATCCTTCACTCGCGCAATCTAAGCATATTACGGATATAAAAGGCCTCTTAGATCAGATAATATTTCAGATTTTATGAAACGGCTTCTAGAAATCGATGAATACATTAATGGTCTTAAATTGTCAGATGGAACGATACTGTTAAATTCAAGAAAAAAATCAGGTTTTCTGGGCTTTAAAATATGGATAAAATCTATTTTATACGACAAATTTTTAGCAGTCTCAGACCCTGCACATTTTTACTTTTTACAAAATGTCACAAGACCACGTCGAAATATTTTTTGGCGCTATAAGGTCAGCAGGTGGATTTAATAATAATCCTTTTGCTTATGCGTTTAAATCCGCTTATAAAAATTGTATGCAGAATTTAAAATAAGCAAGAATGCAAATTGTTTACCCCTAGATGACATAAGAATTTTACATTGCACGTACACATTTTACAGTGCACCAAAATATGAAACATCTCGAAAAGGAAAATTATTAGATGAAAGTAACTTAATCTATGTTACTTTCATCTAATAATTTTCCTTTTCGAGGGAGTAAGGAAATAGAATACTTCGATCACGATTATTTATTTAGTCCCAATCTATCTGATTTCGCAGAAATGTTGGTTCTGTATATTACGTATGGCTACGTGGTGAGAAAATTAAGAAATACTATTTTTTGTGAACCGTGCTGCAAATCTTTGGAGAACAAAACAGCAGAAAATCCAATTTCAGCCAATCTTATTTTGACAAAAAAGTAGAGGTGGTCTCTATATGTCCATCAGCGGACGTCATCACTATCTGTAAATATAGTGAAAAACTTTTCCGACGTTATTTACACGTACTCGGCGTTGCTGAAATAAGTAAACCTAAATCAATTTTATCAATGACTTTGAAAGTATTTAGAATGTGTGCTGAAAAAAACGTTTTCCAAAAATTTACTGCGCATAGTACCGAAAATTGTGTAAGTAATAATCATTTACATTTACTGATAAAAACTATAGTTGATGCATATTGCATGATAATGATGATGATGATGTGGACATTTCGTTGAAATTTGTTCATCTGAACTGAACTTATCATTTCCGTGTTAAATTTTGATCTTATATATGTTTTATTTGTAAAAAAGTTGATACAGTGATTATTATTCGCAAACTAGTAGGTACAACAACAAAATTTTTTAGTGCTGCTTCGTGACTAACTACGTTTGCATCAATCGTTGTAAAACAGGTTTGGCCCGTAAAAGGTACGTAATAATTTCATATTTTGTTATTCTATTTGTGGTTTTTATTAGTGTTAATATTAGTACAACAAAAGAAATACGTAAATCTTTCAGTGTTGTCACTTTAAAAATTTACCCCTGAATCGTAAAAATTTATTTTTATAGGTAATAGTTTTATTCCTGCTAACTCGTTATATAAACAAAATGTCAAATAATAGCGATGATCCTGGTGGCACGACACCAATTTTTGGTCGTAGTAATTTGACGCCGCGATCACCGCCGGCAACTAACGCCAAGCGAACATTAGGCGATATATCACCAACCCACTTATCACCTGATGAAAAGCGACTACAGCGGTCAGCAAGCACGGAAAACATAGACAACTTAAGTCTTAGCACCTCAGCTGAAATTTTTGATTCAAATATTGATTATGTTGAATTTGTTCGCGAATCTTCTGAATGTCTGGAAAAAAATAATGAGATAATTATCGGGCAAACCTCGCGAATTGGTGTTGCAAATAAATCGACAATAATGGGCATGACCCAACGAGTTACCTCACTAATATCGATGCTAGCCATTAAGTCAGCCACAGCGGAAAAACACCTCGCTATTTCTCAAAAAATGCTCGCGATTGTCGAACGAGATTTATTATCCTTAAAATTAGAGTCTAAAAATAACCCCGTCGCGCCTGTAACTAAGGCAAGCGAGTCGTACGCCGAAAAATTAAGCCGGTTCAAACTCGCGAGCCAGTGCCTTGCATCGTAGCTTATCCAACTGAAGAACGATCCGCGGAGTTAACAACATCCGAAGCTACTAAGGAGGCACTTATGAAAGCAATTAAGCCATCCGATGATGGATTTCAAATTGTAGGAGTGAAGAAAACTGCGAAATCCGGTGTATGTAGTACGTGTTTCTAATGACGCTCAAATTAAAAAGCTGCAGTCAATTCAAAGCATAAAATCGGTTGGACTTAAGCTCGAAAAACCTAAAGGACGCCGCCCGCGTATTATTATAAAAGACATTCCAGATACAATGGACGACACTAAATTTTTAGCCGCGTTATATAATCAAAATATAAAAAACGAATTAAAATTTTCATTTTCGGAATACCTAAAAGACAAAAATCGTGCGTCGTCGTCCTACTGCCTACGGCAGGAAGTGGATGGGAGTCGAAATCTCCCCGGAAATACGCAAACACCTTATTTCGACAAAAGATAAGATTTTTATATATTTTGCCACATGTACTCATACTCGTCTACTGTTAAAAATATAAATTTATAATTGAACCATGCAAGATAAATAAAAACGATGATGAAGATGAGATAACTTTGTTATACGAACAAGCAGTAATTGATGAAGAAATTAGTATACTTCTAGAAGATATTTCAGAATTCAGTTCTCAGGTAGTGTTATACATTGCAGAATTTGTAGTCCATACCTTGTTGAAGTCAATAAAATGTGACACAAATTATAGCGGTTTGATTGCGGACACAGTTGATGATAAGCAGCACAGTTTTATAAAATTAAAGGATAAAGGTGGGCTTATATTCCCGTCCAATGACGTAGCAACCATATGTAAGGGCCTGGAAGTCAAAATAAAATCCTGTGTCCTATCTGAAGATAAAATAAAAATGTCATCAAAATTGCATCTGGAGCTCATGTCGAAAGCCTTACCCGGTACGCTTTCACGCCCAAACTGCTGAACCTGGCGATAGTATGACTGCGAGGAAGGACATAGGCTGCTTTCATTCGCGGTAATCAGTTACGCGCGCGAAGCCGCGTGCAGAATATAGAACATATTCTAAATATGATAGAAATTTCGCAGCAAATTTGTAGATAGATGCACTGGATTAACACATAGGCTACTTCTATTCCAGTGTCTCGCGAGCGAAGCCGCGGGCAGAAGCTTGTTTTTAATAATTTCATATCAAATAACAATAATTATTTAGTTTAAATACTCGCCGCAATAACCTGTCCTTTTTTTTAACAAATAGCGAATCCGACTTTCTTTAGATGTGTTATGCGGTTGTTGGTCAAAGGAAATGAGTATCTGATACAATTTTAATTGTCATCTTTACTGAGCAGGTCTTGTAGAAGGCGACAATGAGCGACGCATATGGTTTTATCGTTTCATACTACAAGCCGACATTGAAGACGGGAACTTTTTAAAAAGCATTCTGTGGACAGAAAAATCTCAATTTACCCTAGATTCTCTAGGTCTTTAATCAGCTCAACAGGGATATTATATTTGGAACTCCTACAAAATGATATCCCGGAACTAATGAATCAAATTCCTATCGTACAGGAGGACAGACCGATAGTTTTCAAAACGAAGGCTGTCCGGCTCATTACCGAACCACCGTTAGGGAATACCTAGATAACGTTTTGCCTAACTCTTGGATTGGAAGACGCGGCCCTATTTAATGGCCCGTACGGTCCCCAGAATTGACTCCCAAATCGGGGCCCGTGCCAAAAAGATTGTATACGCACAGCAGATAGACACGAAAGAAGAACTAATTAAAAAAAAATATCACGCATTTGACATAATTAAAGAATATTAAGGTTAAGTTAAGGTTAGGTTAAGTTAAGATTAAGGTTACGCACAACTACGGTTGAAATAAGACGCTGGTGTCGGGCATGCATTAAAAGTAGAGATGGTCAATTTGAGCAAATGTTATAATAACTTGTGTCATAATAGTAGTTTATGAAACTGTTGCATAATAAGGGTTATTAAAACGAGTGTGAGGTTATAACATGAGCCGAAGGCGAATATTATAAATGACCACACGAGTATTTTAATACCTAATTATGTGCAGTTTCATACACTACTTTATCTAATCTCATGAATTATATGATAATAATATTTTAAATACAACCATGAAGTTAATTTAACAGCTATAATTCTTACTTATAAATCCATTTGCAGATCGAGCATACGTAGTGCGCATGCGCGACGCGCCGCGCGGCGTCGCGTTCACAGACTATGTAGAAAAATGTTGCATAGTTGCAATGTATTTACATTGCAACCTGTTTAAAATACCTGTATCCAGGGCTGAAGCTGTATCGAAATGGTAAAAAAGTTATTTTATGATCTTCGAAATCAGATGAAATCACTCTCAAAAATCGATTAAAAAGGGATGCTGCGTGTAGCTTCTCCGCACCTACTCAGATAATACAAAATAACTTAGCGCTAATACCGAGTAGCAGCGCATGTAGTGTTCCAAACAAAAATGCTTTACGCCAAATTATAAGGCGCGCTAGGAAAAAGTAAATACCAGTGGAACCTAAAACATTAGACGAAATCGACGTACCAGAAGAAATGAAGGTGAGTATGAACATGTAAACTTATTAAGTTTTGAGATACTTTATTTCCGAAAACTATGAAACTTATTTGTAGATTGTTAAGGAATTTATGAACCGACTTGAAAAAAGGAGGTTATCAATCTAACAGGTAATATTATCGCTATGTTATGTTTAAATCGGCCTAGGTGTATGTTTAGACTTAGGAAATGGTAACAGTTTCACTAAAATCTGTTCAATAGTTTTGTGACATAGAGAGTTATGTTTATATTAGACAACAGGAAATAGTTGGGATATTTGCTTATAATTTTTCAAAAAGATAAAACTCTTAATTAACTTTTTTTATTGACAATAAATTTTATTATTACAGGTTGTTGAAGGGGAGCTCTTTCTGGCTCGAGATGTTACGTATGGTCAAAATAAGCGAATGTAAGTTTTTTGTACGAGGAGGAATATTGAAATTTTGCGAAATTCTTCCTCCTGGCAAATGGATGGAACTCTCCAATCTTGTCCAATCATATTTAAACAGATATACTCGATACATGCCTATGTTGGTAACGACACTGAGAGCAGAAACATGATTCCGGTAGTATATTGTCTTTTACCCGATAAAACCGAAGAATCGTATATGACTTTTTTTAAAGAGCTTAAATCATATTTATGCTCTTGAGTTTGGCTGTGTTTTGAATCCAGATCACATATAGTGACTGATATTGAAATCGCTGTTTTAAATGTCATCAAAATTGAGTTTCCGGACGCCGTACACAATGGTTGCCTATTCCATTTTGGGCAAAATATCTGGCGCAAAATTCAATCCTGTCATTTAGCTCCAAAATATGGAAGAGATAGTGATTTCTCTTTGAAATTACGTCACATGATTTCTTTGGCTTACTTACCGCCTGAAGAGATTTTGGAAGCATTTACGATGCTCAAAGACAATGTTTTTCCGGAAGAAGCCGAAGAAGTCGTAGCATATTTTGAAAAATACTACGTGTATGGTAAACTTCATTCGCGTTTACCAGAAGCTCTCCAATTTTTCCTCCTACTCTGTGGTCTGTTCATAGAACACACATAGTAACACTTTACATCTCCCAAGAACCCAAAATAAAATAGAAGCCTGGCTATTGAAAAATCTAACGCAAGTGTTGAAAAAACACCACCCAGAAAAAAGGGAATGAGATGATTTAATGCAATAGCAAAGATATGCGAAAATAAAACTAAAATGAACACATTGGATTTTCTGCGAGCCATTGCAAACCACATCGAATTGTAAAACAAACATTTTGCAAATAAAAAGAATTTGCAAATAAAATTTATTCTAATATCTATTTTATCTACTATTATGTACTCGTATTTAAGAACTTTCTCTTCTATAGTGCGATTTTAATTATCTTTTCTTCCAACTATGCTTTAATTTCATCACAATCACACTAAAACTCAGTACAAAACGAGTCTTTAATGCTCTAGAGCAATAAAAATGTATGAAATTTCATTATTGCACAGTTTTTTATAATCGCACCAAAAGGTGCCAATCTCAATGGATTAGCTCTATTCAGCCAGCCGATATCAATACTTTTTTTTTCGTGCGTATCATTCGTTTCTATCCTACTTGTTCCAAATTTAAAAAAAATATTGCTGCTAACTCTGAGTTAAAAATGAAAGAAATTTAAAAAAGTGATTTGGCGGGAACTTTTGTTAATTTTGCTTGACAATATTTTTGGAAACGATAAAAGTGTGATACTATCTGATTTTGAGTGCTTCGGCTTCGAATTAAAATGGAATCATCACATTAAATCCGGAAAACATTCTAAATGAAGCCGACAGTGTTATAGAAAATCTTTTACCCTTAAAATCTCGAGTACAATACGTAAAATCTTATGAGAAATTTATTGATTGGAAAGATAGATATGGAGCAAAGTCGTTCTCAGAGAGTGTATTTTTGGCTTATTTTAGTGAACTATCGAAAAAAATGAAGCCATCTTCGTTGTGGTCCATATACTCAATGCTAAAATCCACTGTTAGTACAAGACACAATGTGCATATCAAAGAATATTCAAAACTCACAGCGTTTTTGAAACGATCATCGGATGGGTTCAAAAGCAAAAAATCTAAAGTTTTTACAGCTCAAAACGTAGAGATGTTTTTAAATAAATCCCCTGATGACATATATTTGGCTACAAAGGTATGTTTATCGAAAAAAACATTTATTTTTATTTTACTATATTATTTTTTATTTGAATGTACGAATATACAAACAAACAAATATAAATTTGCCCAACAAAACTCTTAACCTTACGTTTAATAATTGCTCAAACATAACTTTTAATTTCAATAATTAAACTTCTATTTTAACTGTTTGATATGAGTTTCTTTTATCTACTATTCCTATTGGTATTAGTTGAAAGAAAAGCAGATTATGCACCTCGCCTTAAGTAATTTATGTTGCCCTCGTGCCTGTTAGATTAGAAAATCAGGCACTCGGTGCAATAATAAATTACTTTGTGCTCGATGCAATAATCTACTATTAATTACAGAATTACTTAATGTACTTTTAAGTTTGTTTCAATGAAAAAAAACAATAAATACTTGATGATTTTTCTGTTATAGGGTAAAAGTACTAATTTTTGACACCCCACCAATTAATTGACACCTGTCGTTTTTTTCTTAAAATAAGAATAAAATGCTACGTAGTGTAGCTTAGTAGCAAATTTAATGTTGGTAGTTTTATTCTTTATCGTAATGGCAACACGATAGAACAGCTGTTGTGAATCGTGCGTGCTGGTACAAATAGGAAAAAAGGAATAAAACTTGAAGTTTTGCTAAGGTGAGCGTTGTTTTATCTAACTCTATTTCTACGTTTCTAGACTGTTTTCTTTTTTGATTTTGCATTAATTACCATGTATCTAGTATAAGGTAATTTTTCACAGTTGCATTCGCAGTTTTGAACATTCTTATTATTGAATTCATGCAGTGTCAATAATTGGTATGCACAATGTATGAAATCCCATTCTATTGTCATACATGTCAATAATTAGCTTTATCTATATGTTTTGTTAATGGTTATTTTACACTTAATTCAGCTTTACACAAAGTTTTAAATCTGATTGGATAACAAATGAAGCTTCCATACATTATGCTACCAAATGTTGACATGGGTGTCAAGAAAGTAATTACTAATTATTAACATGGTGTCAATAAATGGTGTCCAGTGTGTCAATAAATGGTCAACTGTTTGTTTTCAGTTTAAAAATGAAACCGAAGAATAAAAGACCAAAACAACCGGAAAAATCTAGAGAAAAGGTAAAAAGGAAGAAATATGATCCGGATTCTTTAAGGAAAGCGTTACAAGCAATAAAAGATGGTATGAGTCAAAAACTAGCTGCTAAAACTTACCAGGTTCCACGAACTACAATTATTTACCAAATGAAGAATCCTGATCATAATTTGCGGCCAGGTCCTTCTACTGTGTTAACTGAAGAGGAAAAAGCCTTAGAAAACTGGATTAATGTTTGCTGTAGAAAGGGATTTCCGAAAAGGAAAGAAGACTTAGTTAGCAGTGTTGCTCATTTTGTCAAGAAAAAGAACAGAATTAGTACCTTCAAGAACGGTGAAAAATGGTTCAAATTATTCTTGCGCCGTCATCCAAATATTTGTTTTCGCACACCGGAAGCAGTATCGTCTGCCAGTGCAGCAATTTCCGAAAACGACGTAAGCGGTTGGTTTAGGCAAATTGAGGATTACCTTCGGGAAAACAATCTCTTTCACATTCTTTCTGATCCTTCACGTATATATAACGGTGACGAAACAAACTTCCTCCTTTGTCCCAAAATAGGGGTGGTATTGGCTCCAAAAGGAACCAAAAATGTCTATGAAGTAGATAACGCCCCAGCTAAGACATCATTAACCGTAATGTTCACGTTTGGTGCCGATAGAAGAACCACTCCACCCATGATTTGCAAATAAACGGCTATCAGCAAACATAACATCTACTGTTCCTCCAGACTGGGGTATCGGTCTAAGCGACAATGGGTGGATGAAGTCGGAAATTTTCCATGATTATATACAAAGTGTTGTTTATCCCAGTCTTGTGAAAGCAGGTGTAGAATTCCCAATAATATACTATTTGTTGATGGGCATAAATCCCATTTAACCTACATGGTGAGCGAACTATGCACGCAATTAAACATTGTACTTATTGCTCTTTATCCAAACTGCACAAAACTGTTGCAACCTGCAGATGTTGCAGCTTTTAAGCCACTAAAGCATGGTTGGCAAAAATCAGTACTAGAATGGCGTCGTACACATCCTTCGGAGGCTTTGACCAAAGTTTCTTTTGTACCGCTTTTGGAAAAAACCATCCGACAATGGATTTCACCTTCAACAGTCATAAACGGCTTCAAAGCCACTGGATTGTCTCCTTGGAATGTTAATTCAATAGATTTCACTAAATGTCTTGGAAAAATTACTGCTCAAAAAGAAAAACAGAATGAATCATGTAAAGACCGGCCCAACTTACTATCTGTTGAAGAATTTAGAAAAATTATAGGTGAAAAAAAGTTGGCAGAAATTGGACAGGACCTAATCAAAGCGGAGAATTTATATCTTAAATTTCTGGGAGTTTTTTCAAGGAAATCAAACACTTTTGACGAACGAGTTACATGGCGACGATATTTCGATGAACTCTACTGCAATTACAGATGTAAGAGTTAACATTGCTGATGACCACAATCATACACAAAGTTCCTTTTCCAAGATAATACCTATATCTGACAATATAACAGAAGACTCTGTGGATATTTCAAATATGAGAGTTATCATTGCTAATGAAGACATTCAAACTCAAGAAATATTTCCCGATTTCATATCTGTAACACATGAGGTCGTGATAGAAGACTCTACTCTATGCAATGATCATGATTCTGTACAAGAAAATATACCTAACACAAATGCTAACCATGACTGTTCACAGGATATTCAAGTCGTAAGTGTATCTCATGGAGCACAGGTATATAATAACGTGACTGAAAAACGAAAAATATGTAAAGATATAAACAAGAATGTACAGGAAATAATGGTAAAAACAGCTACTCAACATAATTATGATCAAATAGATATTCTTGAAGACGAAACAAACCCTAATATCCATATTTCTTCAAATATTATCTCACATCTCACGCCCGTTAAACTACAAGATGTTCTTATATTTCCAAAGACACCGCAAAGAAAAGGCCAAAAAAACATAAAAAGAGCCCCTTTTGTACTCACATCAGCTGAATGGAAGGTACAAGAAAACGAAAAGATCAAAATTAAAGAAGAAAAGGCAGAAGGCATTAAGAAGAGGAAAGAGGAGAGAGAGAAGAAACATCAAGAAAAAATTGTCTTAACTAATAAAAAAATTACAGTTAAAAAACTTAAAGCAAGAGAGATAGCAGCTCAAAAAGATAGATGACTTGAAAAAGTTTTTGTTATCTGATAAGTTTTATAAAAAACTACAAGCCTGAAGTCACCCGAAAAGCCAAACAATGATAAAGAAAATAGACAAAATTTTATTAAGCATAATAAAAGAAAAGAAAATAAGACGTATACAACAGAAGAAATAGAACGTTTTTTAACTGAGTTTGAAGAAGACTGAATGCAAAATGATTTTAATAGATTATTACTGCTAACTTTCAACGAATTATAAATCTCTACTTACCAATGCTCATATTATTGTCATAAGTTTCAAAATAGTACCAATGTTGAGACTTTTTCTTTTAAAATAGGTACCTACCTAGGTGAATAAAAATAAATTGTAGGTAGAACTGTTTTTTATTATTTTCCAACTTTATATACCCAGTATATAACCACACGTTCATTACAACCATCACACGTTCTACGGTGTCAATAAATTAGGACTTTAGTATGGCGATAATAGGGAAAAGTATATCAATAACTGGGTAAATGGTACACCATTTTATTTACGGTTAAAAGTTGGTGTTTAATGACGTTTGGACGTCATTTTTATCCGTTGGTAACATTCACTGATATTTAATCTAAACTACCAAAATGTAATTTTTTCACTAGTAATTTTGCTAAGTAGAAAATATTTGACAGTTATAAATAGTAACCCCTAAAGTGTCAATAAATGGGTTGTCTACCCTAATCCTGTTTTCATTTCCTGAAATAAGAACTTTTCCAGTTTCCTATAATTTCCCCTCCCTTTCTCCTCGTTTACCCTTATTTACCTTACATTTCCCCTTATTTTCTGTAATTGCGCCTTATTTTCACTCATTGCCCCTTACTTTCCTCTAACTGCATTCTAAGGTGTTTCACATCAAATATACCTTCCTTGTCCCCATCGCAGTCAGCTCTCATCCCTATCTCTAGCATTTATTACATACTGGTATTTAGATAGACATAGACATTTGGGGTGTAAGAAACTATTGGAATTTGACTTATTAACCTATATACTGAGGGTGTAAGTGGTTTATCAACATCTTTGAACCAAAGCCAACTTCACCTGCACGTGGTGCACCCTGCTGACTGACAAACGAAGCTCTGGCGAAAAGAGAGGTAGGGAGCGTAATTGTAAGCTACCCGACTGGGGAATGTCCCTCCACCTCACAGAATACCGCAGCCAAATAACAATTCCCTTGAGGGTTGTTGTGTTCCTGCGAGTGAGTGAGGTCACCAGAAAGGAAGGAGATGCTGCGTCGGCAGCGGGGATGGCGGCGCGCGAGCGATATTTTATGTTGTGAGCGTTAATATGGCTACGGTAACCGCTTCACATCAAGCGGGCCGCATGCTTGTCTGCCGTCCGACGTAGTATAAAAAAAAAAACATAGGTGTTTAGTTAGTACCAATACTTACCTGCCTATCTTAGGAGTGAGATCAAATATTAAGTTGGTTAAACGAGCCTTGATCGAATAGCACGTAGATTAAACATCATTTGAATAGCTGAACTGTAGGCAATATAAGCCATCATTATAACGTCATTAGGTGAAATGAAGTATCGGTGTTTTATAATTTGACATAAGGCTTAGTTCAATTTAGCTTAAGGTGATTCGTCATAGTAGAAACAAAACAAGCTTAAGCGTGTTTCGAAAAGGCGTAGTGAACCCACTTTATTTGCACTATACAAACTACAAAACAATTTAGACAGCATACATAAAATATCTACTCAAAAATATATGTATGTGCAACAAGGCGACCTTATTTCGAAAACCCTAACCCTAGAAAAGTATATCGCTGCAAAAACTTCTGCTTTACAAAGCTCAAGTACGGCCGCATATGGAGTACCGTTGTCATACATGGGCGGGAGCGCCTAAATACCAGCTTGCACCTTGTGACACAATTCAAAGGCCTACTGTGAGGATTGTTGATGATCCCAAACTGGCAGATGGTTTAGAACCTTTAAGACAAAGACGAGATTTTGCATCCCTTTGAGTGTTCTACCGATTGTACAATGGTGTGTGTTCAGAGTTATATGACATGATGCCCACGGCCTCCTTCTACAGTCGCACCGCTCGCCATCGACAGGGAATTCATCCTCACACATTGGAGCCTAAGTGGTCGCGTATTGTGCGGTTCCAGAGAAGTTTTCTCCCGTGTACAATCAAGCCGTGGAATGAACTGCCTGTCGAGGAGACTACAGCATGGGGTTCTTCAAAAAGGGCGTGACGAGGTTTTTACAAGATCGGCAATGCGCGTGTGATGCCCCTGGTGTTACAGGTGTTCATAGGCTACGGTGATTACTTTCATCAGGCGGGCCGTATGCTTGTTTTCCACTTAGTGGTCTAAAAAAAAAATATTTCATTATATTCTAATACCTTCATTGTGTGCCTCGCTTTATAAATGTGCTATGGCCATTTTGACAGATGATTTTTAATGAAAAATGTCATTGCATGAACGATAACGGTGTTATATATTAGAGTTTATTTTAACTTACACGGCGCCATCTAGCCCCAAAGTAAGCGAAGCTTGTGTTATGGGTACTAGACAACTGATAAACATACGTAAATACATATCACTGTAATATAATACAAACATACGTAAATACATTGGTGTCGAAGCCGCGTCATTGACCGCTACGCCACCGAGCTTGTCAAATTTTGAGTATGAGAGTAGATAAAATATATTTCATTATATTCTAATACTTTATTGTGTGCCTCGTTTTATAAATGGGCTATGGCTTTTTGACTGATGGTTTTAATTGAAAAATGTCATTATGCATGAACAATAACGGCTGTTATATATTAGAGTTTATGGCAAATAAAACTGCAAAAATGCAAAAAATCTTTAGTACTGTTATATAAATTAAACTATATTTCATTATATTCTAATACCTTTAATGTGTGCGACGTTTTATAAATGTGCTATGTTCTTTAAAATATATTTCATTATATTCTAATACCTTTATTGTGTGCCTCGTTTTATAAATGTGCTATGTTCTTTAAAATATATTTCATTATATTCTAATACCTTTATTGTGTGCCTCGTTTTATAAATGTGTATGTTCTTTAAACTATATTTCATTATATTCTAATACCTTTAATGTGTGCCTCGTTTTATAAATGTGCTATGTCCTTTAATAGTAGTTTATGAAACTGTTGCATAATAAGGGTTCTTAAAATACGAGTGTGAGTTTATAACATGAGCCGAAGGCGAATGTTATAATAGACTACACGAGTATTTTAAGACCTAATTATGTGCAGTTTCATAGACTACTTTATCTAATCTCATGAAATATATGATAATAATATTTTAAATACAAGCATGAAGTTAATTTAACAGCTTTATTTCTTACTTATAAATCCATTTGCAGATCGAGCATGCGTAGTGCGCATGCGCGACGCGCCGCGCGGCGCCGCATTGCAACCTGTTTAAAATACCTGTATCCAGGGCTGAAGCAGTATCGAAATGGAAGAAAAGTTATTTTTCGATACAGTTGTCATTACGACAACTGTATCGAAAAATAACTTTTTAAATTTATTTTGATAGCTTGTGCGTAAAGACTGTCATTAAGATACTGTGTTTAGTTTTTTAATGTCTAAATTTCCGTATGAGAGTAGATAAAATATATTTCATTATATTCTAATACCTTTACTGTGTGCCTCGTTTTATAAATGTGCTATGTCCTTTAAAATATATTTCATTTAATTCTAATACCTTTATTATGTGCCTCGTTTTCAGAAATGTGCTATGGCCTGTTTGACAGATGATTTTTAATGAAAAATGTCATTATGCGTGAACAATAACGGTTGTTATATATTAGAGTTTATGGCAAATAAAGCTGCAAAAATACAAAAAACTTTAGTATTGTCGTATAAATTAAACTGTGAATAAAAATGATGAAATATGATAAGACAACGTGTAGAAAATGTAAGAAGACAGTGTGTGTGGCGAACATAAAAAAGATGTTTGCAGCAAGTGTCTCTAACTAGTGTTTTTTTTAGTATTTATTGGTATTTGAGACTGATTATATATTAATTAATTAATTAATCTATTTTCATACTGAAATTTAGAGATTAAAAAACTAAACACAGAATCTTTATGTCAGTCTTTTACGTACAAGCCACCAAAATTAATTTAAAAGGTTACTTTTCGATACAGCTCTTTATGGACAACTGTATCGAAAAATAACTTTTTTTTTTATTTCGATACAGCTTCAGCCCTGGGTTCAGCTATATTAAGCAGGTTGCAATGCAAATGCATTTTTAAATAAATAAAACTTTGCAATAATTTTCTACATAATTTGTGAACGCGGCGCCGTGCGGCCCGTCGCCATTTGTGAGTAAAAAAAAAAGCTGTTAAATTAACTTCATGGTTTTAATTAAATAATTATTATCATCTATTGCATGAGGTTAGATAACATAGTGTATGAAACTGCACATAATTAGGTTTTTAAAAACTCGTGTGATGCTATTAACACATTCGTCTTCGACTCATGTGATAAACTCACACTCGTATTTTAAGAACCCTTATTATGCAACAGTTTCGTAAACTACCCCAAAACATGTCGGCTAAGCGTTGTGACTTCCGTCAATTAAATTATTAGAAAATAAGATGGCAAAAAAGTGTTATTACGCGGATGCTTATCGCCTAAATATTATGGGCGTGATTGAAAAGGGTTATGCGGAGGAGTGTGGTATCCTCACATATTGGAGCCTAAGTGGTCGCGTACTGTGTGGTTCCAGAAAAGTTTTCTCGCGCGTACTATCAAGCTGTGGAATGAACTGTCTGTGGAGGTTTTCTCAGGAGACTACAGGGTTCTTCAAAAAGGGCGTGACGAGGTTTTTACAAGGTCGGCAATGCGCGTGTGATGCCCCTTGCGTTACAGGCAGTCATAGGCTACGGTAATTGCTTTCCATTAGGCGGCCCGCCTGCTATGCTTGTTTGCCACTTAGTGGTATAAAAAATATATTTCATTATATACTAATACCTTTATTGTGTGCCTCGTTTTATAAATGTGCTATGGCCTGTTTGACAGATGATTTTTAATGAAAAATGTCAATATGCATGAACAATAACGGTTGTTATATATTAGAGTTTATGGCAAATAAAGCTGCAAAAATAAAAAAAAACTTTAGTATTATGGGCGTTTTGATAGTAGTTTATGAAACTGTTGCATAATAAGGGCCCTTAAAATAAGAGGTGTGACTTTATATGTGGTGTGGCAATGCGCGTGTGATGCCCCTTGCGTTACAGGCAGTCATAGGCTACGGTAATTGCTTTCCATTAGGCGGCCCGCCTGCTATGCTTGTTTGCCACTTAGTGGTATAAAAAATATATTTCATTATATACTAATACCTTTATTGTGTGCCTCGTTTTATAAATGTGCTATGGCCTGTTTGACAGATGATTTTTAATGAAAAATGTCATTATGCATGAACAATAACGGTTGTTATATATTAGAGTTTATGGTAAATAAAGCTGCAAAAATACAAAAAACTTTAGTATTATGGGCGTTTTGATAGTAGTTTATGAAAGCTCATGTGATAATAGCTTCACACGAGTATTTTAGGACCTAATTATGTGCAGTTACATACACTACTTTATCTAATCTCGTGAAATAGATGATAATAATATTTTAAATAAAACCATGAAGTTAATTTAAAAGCTTTATTTCCTATTAATAAATTTTGCAGATATAGATTTGCAGATCGAGCATTCGAGAGCAATGCATTTGCATTGCAACCTGTTTAATATAGCTTAACCCAGGGCTGAAGCTGTATCGAAATGGAAAAAAAGTTATTTTTCGATACAGTTGTCCATAAACAGCTATATCGAAAAGAAACTTTTTTAATTTATTTTGATGGTTTGTGCGTATAAGACTGACATTAAGATTCTGTCTTTAGTTTTTTAAATCTATAAATTTTAGTATAAGAGTAGATAAATTATATTTCATGATATTCTAATACCTTTATTGTGTGCCTCGTTTTATAAATGTGCTAAGGCCTTTTTGACAGATGATTTTTAATGAAAAATGTCATTATGCGTGAACAATAACGGCTGTTATATATTAGAGTTTATGGCAAATAAAGCTGCAAAAATACAAAAAACTTTAGTATTGTCATATAAATTAAACTGTGAATAAAAATGATGAAATATGATAAGATAACGTGTAGAAAATGTAAGAAGACAGTGTGTGTGGCGAACATAAAAAAGATGTTTGCAGCAAGTGTCTCTAACTAGTGTTTTTTTTAGTATTTATTGGTATTTGAGACTGATTATATATTAATTAATTAATTAATCTATTTTCATACTGAAATTTAGAGATTAAAAAACTAAACACAGAATCTTTATGCCAGTCTTTTACGTACAAGCCACCAAAATTAATTTAAAAGGTTACTTTTCGATACAGCTCTTTATGGACAACTGTATCGAAAAATAACTTTTTTTTTTCATTTCGATACAGCTTCAGCCCTGGGTTCAGCTATATTAAGCAGGTTGCAATGCAAATGCATTTTTTTTTTAATAAATAAAACTTTGCAAAAATTTTTTACATAATTTGTGAACGCGGCGCCGTGCGGCGCGTCGCCATTTGTGAGTAAAAAAAAACTGTTAAATTAACTTCATGGTTTTAATTAAATAATTATTATCATCTATTGCATGAGGTTAGATAACATAGTGTATGAAACTGCACATAATTAGGTTTTTAAAAACTCGTGTGATGCTATTAACACATTCGCCTTCGGCTCATGTGATAAACTCACACTCGTATTTTAAGAACCCTTATTATGCAACAGTTTCATAAACTACCCCAAAACATGTCGGCTAAGCGTTGTGACTTCCGTCAATTAAATTATTAGAAAATAAGATGGCAAAAAAGTGTTATTACGCGGATGCTTATCGCCTAAATATTATGGGCGTGATTGAAAAGGGTTATGCGGAGGAGTGTGGTATTCTCACATATTGGAGCCTAAGTGGTCGCGTACTGTGTGGTTCCAGAAAAGTTTTCTCGCGCGTACTATCAAGCTGTGGAATGAACTGTCTGTGGAGGTTTTCTCAGGAGACTACAGGGTTCTTCAAAAAGGGCGTGACGAGGTTTTTACAAGATCGGCAATGCGCGTGTGATGCCCCTTGCGTTACAGGCAGTCATAGGCTACGGTAATTGTTTTCCATTAGGCGGCCCGCCTGCTATGCTTGTTTGCCACTTAGTGGTATAAAAAAATATATTTCATTATATTCTAATACCTTTAATGTGTGCCTCGTTTTATAAATGTGCTATGTCCTTTAATAGTAGTTTATGAAACTGTTGCATAATAAGGGTTCTTAAAATACGAGTGTGAGTTTATAACATGAGCCGAAGGCGAATGTTATAATAGACTACACGAGTATTTTAAGACCTAATTATGTGCAGTTTCATAGACTACTTTATCTAATCTCATGAAATATATGATAATAATATTTTAAATACAACCATGAAGTTAATCTATCAGCTATAATTCTTACATAAAAATCCATTTGCAGATCGAGCATGCGTAGTGCGCATGCGCGACGCGCCGCGCGGCGCCGCGTTCACAGATTATGTAGAAAAAATTTGCATAGTTGCAATGTATTTGCATTGCAACCTGTTTAAAATACCTGTATCCAGGGCTGAAGCTGTATCGAAATGGTAAAAAAGTTATTTTACGATACAGTTGTCCCTAGAAGAGCTGTATCGAAAAATAACTTTTTAAATTTATTTTGACAGCTTGTGCGTAAAGACTGTCATTATGATACTGTGTTTAGTTTTTGAATGTGTAAATTTCAGTATGAGATTAGATAAAATATATTTCATTATATTCTAATACCTTTATTGTGTGCCTCGTTTTATAAATGTGCTAAGGCCTTTTTGACAGATGATTTTTAATGAAAAATGAAATTATGCATCAACAATAACGGCTGTTTTATATTAGAGTTTATGGTAAATAAAACTGCAAAAATGCAAAAAAAACTTTAGTATTGTCATATAAATTAAACTGTGAATAAAAATGATGAAATATGATAAGATAACGTGTAGAAAATGTAAGAAGACAGTGTGTGTGGCGAACATAAAAAAGATGTTTGCAGCAAGTGTCTCTAACTAGTGTTTTTTTTTTTAGTATTTATTGGTATTTGAGACTGATTACATATTTATTTATTTATTTTCATACTGAAATTTACACTAAACACAGAATCTTTATGTCAGTCTTTTACGTACAAGCCACCAAAATTAATTTAAAAGGTTACTTTTCGATATAGCTCTTTATGGACAACTGTACCGAAAAATAACTTTTTTTTTTCATTTCGATACAGCTTCAGCCCTGGGTTCAGCTATATTAAGCAGGTTGCAATGCAAATGCATTGCAACTTTGCAAAAATTTTCTACATAATTTGTGAACGCGGCGCCGTGCGGCGCGTCGCCATTTGTGAGTAAAAAAAGCTGTTAAATTAACTTCATGGTTTTAATTAAATAATTATTGTCATCTATTGCATGAGGTTAGATAAAAAAAAATTAAAATATATTTCATTATATTCTAATACCTTTATTGTGTGCCTCGTTTTATAAATGTGCTATGGCCTTTTTGACAGATGATTTTTAATGAAAAATGTCATTATGCATGAACAATAACGGCTGTTATATATTAGAGTTTATGGTAAATAAAACTGCAAAAATACAAAAAACTTTAGTAGTTTTGATAGTAGTTTATGAAACTGTTGCATAATAAGGGCCCGTAACTAATGATTTTTTATGATGTATTGGAATTTGAGACTGATTATATCGTAACTAATTAGTTAGTAAGACAAAATATTTACTTACAATACAGAAGATTTCTAAAAATTATTACTTTTTGTTAGGTTTTTTTTTATATACCACTAAACCGGCAAACAAGCATACGGCTCGCCTGATAGAAAGCAGTTATCGTAGCCTATGAACGCCTGTAACAGCAGGATAGCAGATAATCACACGAGTGAAACTGGTATGTGGAATAATGTGGATGCTCCCGCCCATACAACAATACTCCAAATGCGGCCGAACTTGAGCTTTGTAACGCAGAAGTCTTCGCCGCGGGGAACTATATAAATAAAAAGTGGGTAAACTAACTGGCCCTAACAATAACTAATAAACATACTTAATATGATATTTACTAATACATACATAGCATGCATACAAATACACACATAACAAACATATAACATTATATGTTTGTTATGTATACAAAAACCTTTTACTTATTATTTACAAAAGAAGCTAGTAATTTTAGTTTTTCAAAAAGCGATCCGGCTTAAAGATGAGCCTCTCACTCGTAAGTCGCCTCGTTTGAGTTCTTCGTCGCGACAGAATGAGCAGAAATGCACTGCGTGTATGTGAGTAAATAGTAAGGGGCTCATCAGTCAGATCACTTTTTGAAAAAATAAAATTACTGGCTTGCCGTAGTAAATAATAAGTAAAAGGTTTTTGGAATTGATGAGACGAGTAAACTTCCCTGGTTCAACGCCAGATGGCGCTGGTATCTTGGAACTTGAAGATTGGATTTGAAATTGAAGTGTATACGGTAAAGACCAACTGTAAGTTCAATTTATATTTAAATCAGTGTTAGTGAAAAAAGACTTAAAGCAAAATCGGGACTAAGAATAATTTCGAAAAAAAACGATGAAACCGATGAAATGAAAACGTTATAAAAAATAATAGAATACCCGATTTCATAGCGAAGATCAGTGTTCAAACACTGAAAAAACTTTGGACTTAGAAAAAATAAATACATTTAATTTTGGACTTTTTTTTTTGAAATGCTTGAAGTTTTTATCAAAGAAACAGTTTTAAAATGAAAGGCGATATAAGAATTAAATAATGAGATTGAAATAGGATGGAGTAATTTTAAGAAATACCCTAGACAAAGATTTATGGAATCTTACCTATTTTTTAATACGGGATATAAAACCTACTTAGTGTACAAAGAAGAATTGAAAGTTACTCTAATGGCATTGAAATCATCTCAGCAAATCAAATCGTTGGGATTGCAGGAAGGCAGTAAGGAGCCCTTCGTTCGCCTACCGAAAATATCGATACCTATTTTTAGTGGTCAATATACCGAGTGGTCATCATTTAAAGATCGGTTTTGTTCTCTAGTTTATAATAACACAACACTCGAGGACGTTCAGCGTTTACATTATTTAAGAACTCAATTAAAAGGTGAAGCTGAACAACTTCCATTAAAGACATTCCAATTACTCAGACTAATTATAAAAAAGGTTATGATATGTTACAAAAAAGGTATTGTTACAACCTGGATTTTCCACCTATGGATAGAGGTTATATGAAAATCGAGACTGCAAAGGGGTAGCATCAAAACGTGGGATTTGATTGAAGAAATCCTATATGCGCAGGCTAGCTCTCTTTATTCGATACACAAGCGGGTAAATACAGTCAACCTTAAATTTATCACTTTGAGAATTATACATCCACCCGACACCCTATAGACAAATGGGTACAAACCCCAATTATGAAGGGGAAGGGCGTCCAGGGATCGTCAGCAGTCGGGCGTTGTTCAAATTTAAATTTGAGCCGTTTAAAAAAAGTCGAAATTTTAGTAAAAATTACCCGAAGCAAAAAAAAATTGGGGTGTAGTTATGGTTAGTCTGACGTATTCTGAAATGCTTTCAAAAACTATAATAAATATTGTCAGACAAATTACACAGCGCCATCTAGCCGCAAAGTAAGCGAAGCTTGTGTTATGGGTAGCCGGTATTTAAAAGTCATTTTTAAAAACCAGGTTTAAAATTAGGTAAAACCAAGGTTTTCGGTTTTATATCATAATACGATTTGAAGGGTAAAACCATGGTTTTCTTAACTTACTTAGCACTTTTTATACGACTGGCTCAAAATGACCAGAATCCAGAGCCAAAAAAGTTATACTTAAAAAATATCAATGACTCGGCAACTCTGACAAGGCAAAAGGCAAAAACGTATATTGAATGGTTTGATCCTGAAAAATATGGAACTGAAAAGGCAACTCTTCGCCAATATCAAGATATTGTCAACGCAAATTACAACATTGCATTTTATGCTCCAAAAAAAGACCAATGTGACAAGTGTCACATATTCAATAATATAAAAGAACCGACTGAGTCTCAAAAAGCGGAACAAGACAACCACCAACGCTGTAAGAACCTGGCGAGGTCTCTAAAATCGGCCGATAAAGCAGAAGCTGAGATTAGTAATGATATGGTTACAGCTTGTTTTGATATGCAAAAGATTTTGACTTGCCCTTTTGGAAATGTAAGCATCTTTTATTACAAAAGAAAATTAAATCTTTATAATTTTACTGTGTATGATGTGGGAAACCATCTCCCGAGCGTGAAGCCTGCGAGTTCGTCGTGGTCGACGCTGCGGCAGGTGTGTCTACGCCCGAGGATGTCGAAGAACAACATGAACCCACACATGAAGTGTTAATGGACTTAGGTACATAAAATATCGCTCGCTCGCCGCCCCCGCTGCCAACGCAGCATCCCTTCATTTGACGAACCCCTTACACCCCTAAATACTATTTTACAGGCACCCTAGGCGTAGGCACAGAAGTCGAGGTGTCGACTTCGTGGAGCTCTGCAGATGTAACTGCTGGCTCGGAAGATCTCCAGCCATCTTCCACCATTGGTGAGTATATTTAAATAACGTAAGACATTTATAGTACTAAACTTCCTGTTTGTTGACTGAATATTAACTTTTTTTTTTAATCGTGCAGATCTTCACGACGTTGCTTCGTCGAGGCGGCCTTCTGTCACTGATGAGGGTCGTCCCTCGACGAGCCAGATGCCTATTGTTGTAAGTGAGTATATTTAAATAACGTAAGACATTTATAGTACTAATCTTCCTGTTTGTTGACTGAATATTAACTTTTTCTTTTCTAAATCAGGTCGTGCAGATCTCGCAGCTGGTCCGTCGAGACGGCCTTCTGTCACTGCTGAGGGTCGTCCCTCGACGAGCCAGAGGCCTATTGTTATAAGTGAGTATATTTAAACAGCGTAAGACATTCATAGTACTAAACTTCCTGTTTGTTGACTGAATATTAACTTTTTCTTTTTTAAATCAGGTCGTGCGTCTAGTATTTCAATTTTAGGAGAAGATACAGTTACCGTATTTAACGTATTTCTCGACATGGGGGTGGAGATTAGTCCCGTTTTCGAAGATTTTAAAATTAAAACTGCAAATGGCACTTCATCACAAGTTGATGAATTTGTTTTACTTCCAGTGGTCCTTTTAGACACAGTGAAGTTGATTAAGTTTTAGGTTATTACGGAGGTTAAAACTTCGGTTATTTTTGGATGGGATTGGCCGCTTTTATAATTTGCCGGAGCACGGCACGGAACGGCACGGTTTTGCCGTCACGACGAAATAGGAGAGCAAAATGTATGAAATTGTTTGCAGACGCTTTTAATTTACCGTCCACGGTAACGGCATGCCGTGAACATCAACGGTCGATCGTGCCGTCGCCGTAGCACACTGCGCTCCCCATCAAATCGTCGCGGCGGTGTTGAGAGTGTAGTGTGTACTTACAAGGAATTTGTAATTATAGTGTGCATGCGTAGTCAGGTGGCGCGGGCGGCGGCCGCGTCTGTTTTGCGTAAGTTGTACACTGTAACTTTACTGGAACTTGTTGAAACAAGACCATACCTATGGGATAAATCATTAGACGCGTTTAAAGATAAAATTGTTAAACCTTTTGTTTAACAATTTTATCTTTAAACGCGTCATGGAACGAAATATTCCGTTTCTTTGAAGAAGCATATGATGAATTAACTACGAACGAAAAGAAACAAGTTGGTAGGTAAAATATTTTTTTATTTATTGACAGAATAAAATGTTGTAGTTTATATTTTTTGTAGTTGCCAGGGCAGAGATCCTTCATTGGAAATAAAATAATTCGCAAAACGTGTTCGGACACCACGTACTGATTTGTGTGTTGATTTTGTTTTACTTGAGGGTAAACTGGTCAATACATATTCGTTATTTGAAATTACGTAGTCTTTTGCGATATATCCATCATACTCTTTAAGAATATTATGTAGTACAACACAGGCATTTACTACATCCATGCTAAACACTTTTGACACATTTAGTGGCCGATGCAATATACGCCATTTATTGCATAATATACCGAATGCACATTCAACGTGTTGTCACGCTCGAGAAAGTCTATAATTAAAGACTCGATGTTTCACACTCAGGTTATATCCACCATATGGTTTTAAAATTCGCTCGTTTTCTGGAAAAGCAAAAAGAAGACTAAGAAAGTTACAATGTCGTCAAGAAAATTAGAAAACATTGAATCGCAAATAATTGAAGAATTGAAGAAGACAGAGACACACACATCTCCTGACGATAAATTCTTTATATCATTTGTTCCATATTTAAGCGATATGTCTGAGAGTGAGAAAATTGATTTACAAAAGGATATATTGAATTCTATAAAAAAAATATTAAGAAAATCGCGTTCAGGCAAGGAATAAACCTGCTACTTATCCATCATCACATCTACTATCTAAAGCTAACAATGAAAGGACATATCATAAGAAAACCACACAATATCCAACAACAAACAACAGTTCACTGCCATCTACATCCACGTAAACAGTGCCTCGAAATGACCAACAGTTCCCGAATCAAGAATCTTCACAATCCTTCAGAAACGTGATTTATCACGATGCTCAAATTCAGCGTCCACCAGAGGACAGCGATACGGACGATGAAGCACCGTATAATAATTTTGTTTCATTAAATCCACATTCAATCCAACAATCACCCAAGATAATTATACATGACAATCAACACATTAATTGTTCAGCTAAGGACGATGATATACAGATAGAACTGGTGGAACCAAATTCAAAATCTTTTTAATAAAATAACTTACGATGATGTATGATGATATTTTATAATGCTATGTAATAAGTGAATTATATTTCATAAGTGAATTATAAAACACTGATTACAAGAATTAATTACGGTAAAATTATTCTTCTATAACCTGACTAGCCCTTTTTCCCTTTTCTAGAAATGTTTTCATGTATACTTACCTTAATGTGACGGCTAGTGCTTCTTCAGGAGGATGAGAAAGAATGTAATAAAACGTTTTTATTGACATCCGAAAATAATTGAACAACTTATTTGAATTTTCCTTGAGCTTATCAAATAGTGTGTAGTATATGATCCTTCTAAATATTTTACTGTTAAAAGCGGATGTTGCCAATACTTTCTACTAATATGTCTTTTTCTACGTCTTAAATATAACAAATAAAGTATGAGTAGTCGCTGTCTCTTCGAGAACATGACGTCCGCACTTTGAAGACGTAAAGCGTAAATTATTTTACGGCGAATTATAAAAGAGCTCGACGGCACGGTTTGCCGTCGACGGCGATGAATTACCGGAGACGTCCACGGCAAAACCGCGCCGTGCCGTGCTCCGGCAAATTATAAAAGCGGCCATTTTTGGAAATATTTTAATGTAGCACCAGAAGTACTCCGTTTCTTGCCAATCGAACCAGTCTTATGACACTTTAACGACGAATCAACGTCAGCGAGCAGAGCTCATTATTAGGAAATTTGAGGATATTTCATTCGAAAGAGTAGGGTTAGGGCAAACAGATTTAATTTACACATCACATTGACGCCGGGGATACAAAACCAATTAAACAAAGATATTATCCCATGTCACCAGAGAAACTGAAACAGTTACATAACGAGTTAGACAAAATGTTAGAGATGGGATTAGTAGAGCCAAGTCATAGTGCATAGAACAACCCTACTTTAATGACACCAAAGGCAAATGGGGAATAGCGTTTTTGCTTAGATAGTAGGAAGTTAAACTCAGTTTCGAAGCATGATGCATATCCGTTACCATTCATTACCCATATATTAGACAGACTTAAAGATGCTAAGTATCTTTCTTCTATAGATCTCAGCTCAGCATTTTGGCAGATTTCTCTTTCAGAAGATTTGAAAGAAAAAACCGCGTTCATAGTTCCCGGCAGGGGTCTTTTTCACTTTTTGAGGATGTGCTTTGGTCTCACAGGGTCCCCAGCAACTCAACAGAGGCTTATGGAGACATTATTTGGTCCGGAATTCGATAATCAAGTCTTTGTGTACTTGGATGACAACTATGTCATGTCAGATGGCCCTGAACTACTACCACTAGGAAGTCCATAACTCTTTTCAGGGCCATCTGGACCTATTATCCAAAGTCCTAGATAGATCGAAATCCGCTGGGTTGACTATTAAGTATTCGAAATGCGAGTTTTTTCCGTTCAGAGCTAAAATACCTGGGCTATGTTGTGAATCCCCTCTGGATTGCATACCGACCTGGACAAGGTTAAAGCCATAATGGAGTTTCCCACGCCATCCTCCAAAAAGGAAGTAAAAATTTTATTGGGCACAGCTTCGTACTACAGACGTTTCATAAAAGACTTCCGCATAATCGCTGCTCCCCTGAACAAACTCACTAGTACAAGCAAGACAGCTCCTCCCTCCATTTAAGTGGTCTCAACAAGCGGAGGAAACCTTAACACCCTTAAACAGGCCCTTGTTTCCGCCCCAATTCTAGCCTGCCCTGACTTCACACGCGTTTTCTCACTGCATTACGATGCCTCGGCCTATGGCATAGCAATGCTTGCCCAAGAAATCGACGGTAAGGCACATCCTATCGCATATGCTAGCAAATCGTTAAATAAGTGCGAAAATTATTCAACAACGGAGAGACAGCTACTAGCAGTAGTTTTTGCAGTAGAGCACTTTAGGCCCTATTTAGAGGGAAACCGACAATTCAAAATTATCACTGATCATGCCAGTCTAAAGTGGTTCTTAAATTCAACAAACCCAACAGGTAGATTAGCACGATGGGAATTTCGTCTTTCACCTTATAATTTTGTCATCGAACATAGAGCTGGGAAAAAAAATGTAGTGCCAGATGCGATTTTGCAGACACTCGTCAAAAGCTTGATTGGTCAAACCCTTAACTCGTCAAATACGTGATTCGTCAAATCAGAAACTCGTCAAAACCTTAACTGGTCAAATACGTGATTTGTCAAATTAGAAACTCGTCAAAACCCTAAACTTAACAAACACATTGGATTTTAACATATAGTCTATATTTTTTCTAACTATTGTTCATTCAAGTACCTACTGGTAAATTCCTTAATAGTCTCAGTGGCGCAGTGGTAGTAATCAATTTGCGATGCTAAGGTTCCCCTATGGATGGATGAAAGGAAAAATAACGCCTTTTCAGTGCCTCAAAAAGTTTTCCAAATCAAAATTAACACATATTGAAATATACGATTAGTGTGAAGAGCGTTCGACTCCATAACGCATGAGACGTGTTTTGATCGCGGCATATACCAATGAGATTTTTCTTACGTATATTTGTTAATAATGATAAACTTGTTAATGATTCATAATTAAAATTAGTAGCTAAAAGCATCTTTTTTAATTATCTAGACCGCTAGTTAGTTCTTATTCAACCAAAGCGTAATATACCAATAGCGAATTTGTTGGGTTTAAGGTTTTGACGAGTTTCTAATTTGACAAATCACGTATTTGACCAGTTAAGGTTTTGACGAATCACGTATTTGACGAGTTAAGGGTTTGACCAATCAAGCTTTTGACGAGTGTCTGCAAAATCCCAGATGCTTTATTCCGATTTTTGCCTTGCATAGCGGCTGTCTTTACTAGTGATCCTTACCGACCTACAGGGGACAACTGGTAAGACAATTTATTTAGGAAGGTCTCGAGTAAGCCCTTATCTTGTAGAAACCTTAGAATAGAAAATGGGAAGCTATATAGATTTACTTATTCTAAGAGCGGGTTAGATAGGGAGTTTCAATGGAAAGAGGTCATTGACAAGTCTCGCAGGAAAGCGATTTTAGAAAACAACCACGCTTCCCCAACCTCAGCTCATTTAGGTATAGAACATACCGGAGACTTGCGCTTAACTACTATTGGCCAAAAATGTACCATGATACAGTGGAATTTGTTCGTCGCTGTGAAATTTGTCTGGCATACCAAATTCCAGCAAAGTCAGTCCCGGGGTTTATGGGTAGTCCTAAGCAATGTTGTAAGCCTTTTCAAACTCTTTATATGTATGAATCTTCTTAGTATGGACTTGGTAGGACCACTGCCGATGTCGAGAAATCATTATGCTCATCTATTAGTTGTCATGTGTTGCTTCACAAAATATATTATGGTATTCATTAAGGAGAGCGACAGGGGAAAATATTTGCTATAAACATCATCAGAAAGAAATAAAAAAAAAGTTATTTTTTTATTATCGTGATGAATTTTATTAAAAATGTCGCACGCTTCTTAATAAAGTTTCAGGTAAAAATCATGATATCTGACTTTTTCTAATTACCATCTAAGGACGATATATCTGTTGTCAATGTTAATCGTTCTCCGTTGTTGGATTCACGTCGTCGATAAATAGGATATCCATCCTCACCGGTTTGTGTTTCAGTTACAAAACGTCGTGGATATTTTTTCCATAAATTTTATATATTTTTCATACACGGTGAAGTCAAGTTTTCTCCCCACTTGGCCCATGTACCATATTTTTTGTGATTATTTCAAACAATACTGGAACTTCGTCGTTATTACTTAGTTCCGTTACTATTATCTCATCAAATTCGTCGGGCTGTATTTTTGTATCCAACCAAAATAATATGACAATGCAATCTTCTTTTTTTTTCACTCAATAGTTAGCATATAACATTTAACTGGACCAATAAAATTGCGACTTTTGTGATGGTTTTTATATTTTTTTTTTTCATTTTTAAGTGAAAAAGACCGCTGACCGGGAAACAGTTCCTATTTTTAACCGACTCCAAAAAAGGAGGAGGTTCTCGATTCGGCTATATATCTATATATATAAAAATCAATGCCAATTTTCGTTGTAATTTTATAACTCAACAACGGGCTCACCTATCCAAACCAAATGTTTAGGCTTTGTTCGGACTATTTCGGATGGTTTATGTGAAGTTTGCACAAAATCGGTACAGCGGTTCTTCATTTATCACATTTTTTAATAAATGGCGGATCATTTTGTTAATGGGGATTTTGCTGTCAAATTGAAACTTTTTTCAGTGTTGACAGTACAAGCAAGTTGTTATGTCATTCATGCAGTCATTTCATTTTGGCTGTGCTTCGACTTTATGTTGCCTGTTCCAGAGTCGGTAGAGTCGGTCGCTCCCCAGCCGTTTGTTAATTCATGCTCAAAATGGAAAAACAATAAAATATTTTTTTGTTTGAATATTAATGAATTTGATGTTCCAATTTTTTTTTTTAGTATTTCACTTTATACGTAGCGAAGCACGTACAGGGCAGCTAGTATATTAATGTTTGTTACTTAATTACTCCGTGATTTTATAAACCCATTTGAAAATAACTTTCTTTATTTGAAAGAGTATACTTCCAGATTGGTCCCATATTTTTTTCATCATCATCATCATTATCAGCCGGTATCTAGATACATAAATGTAGAGTAATGTTTGGAGTCGGTTTTTTTTTTTGTTAAAATTATATTTCTTCTAAAAGACCAATCAGGCCTCCCCAACCCGTCTGGCCGGCGTGGGGAGTGTAGGCCAACACCTCCTTCCGTATAGGACGGACGAGAGAGGGTCGTGCTTTTGTAGTGGAGACTAAAATGGACCTGATGATGATGATATTTCTTCTCATTTCGGATTACAGGTGAAAGTTACGAATAGATCTGTCCTTCCATAATTGCGCACATACGACATTGCATCTTGCGTCTTTTTGTGGAGATACCTCGAAGACCTAGTGAATGATGATAGTAAGATGACATGCCGTCCGATATTGGCTGCATTTACACTTGCAACTTGGTTCAAAGCATCCCTCATATGAATGTAGACATTCGCTCTTAGTTTTTATGGGTTTCGGCTTTCTACGCAATACTGGTTAAATAAATCTTTATAATAATGCAGTACATTAAAACTCCTCCATGCTTCGTTATACTCAGATTTGAGGGTCGTGACCTCCACCAGGAAGCACATTAAAACAGTTGGTCCTAATAATCACACGGTATGCATAATACTGCGTACGTGACACACTACGTGACACAGTCTTATTTCTTGAGGAATCCTGCTGAGGAATAGTTAAATACTATCCGTCGACTACTGATATAACTTTAGAGGATATTGCAACGGATCATATGTGCGATGTAATTCCGACACTCGTTTTAGCCGTCCGTCTCTACCTTGCAGTACTATATCTCTGGGATCATTTTCTTCATCGACCAAAAGAACGGCCACTTCATTTAAAGAAGGGGCATTATATCTGTCCCGGTATTCTGACTGAGGTACGTGATCAGAGTGAATAATTAATTTTAAACTCTCCAGGGTGTTAAGGTCGATACTATGTTTAAACCTTCGCATGTATACGTAGCGACTATTCAACATGATTTGTAATGCGTTAATCAGTCTATATTTAGCATGTTTGATCGCAATGATAGTTGGTCAGCATCTGAAAAAAAATATATATATATATATATATAATATATATATATATATATATATATATATACGAGGGGAGGCCAATAAGTTCGCGGAATGGAGGGGTTGATGGGGATAAATTTACCCGTCCAGGTAGGCACTAGTTAAGCACCTCATTAAGAGTATATATACCAAGTTTGAACCTAATCGTGTCATTAACTTTTGAGTTATCGACCTGCAAACAACTAAATCGGGAAGAAGTCAGCCAGTATGGAGAAAATTGAACACCGTGCCGTTATTAAGTTTCTTACCAAGCAAGGAAAATCCGCTCAGACGATTTTTCAAGAGCTGTTAGCGGTTTACGCGGACTCTGCCCCTGGTAAAACCATGGTTTACAAGTGGCATGGTCTTTTCAAACAAGGAAGGGAGTCCATTGAAGACGACCCCCGCTCCGGACGGCCAATTGAGGCCACCACACCGGAAATCGTCGAAAAAGTAGAAAAACTTGTATTGGAAGATGCCCGACTGAAGAAGAAGCAACTTGCAGCAATGGTTGGAGTATCCGAATCAAGTATTTTAAATATCCTACATCATCATCTTGGGATGACTAAAGTCAGTGCAAGATGGGTTCCGAGAATGCTCACGCCACTTCAAAAACGCGAGCGTGTCGAGTGCTCTCACCAGTTTCTGGAGCTCTGTGGAGAGAGAAAGGAAGAAGTTATGGCCCGGATTGTTACTGGAGATGAAACCTGGGTTCACCACTATGAACCTGAGTCGAAGCAAGAGTCGATGCAGTGGCATAAAAAAGGCACACCTCCTCCAAAGAAGTTCAAAGTGTCACAATCGGCCGGAAAGATCATGGCGACTATCTTTTGGGATACAGAAGGTATTTTACTGATCGATTATAAAGAACGTGGTGCGACTATAACGGGACAGTACTACGCTTCTTTACTGGAAAGATTGAAAGAAGCCATTAAGAAAAAAAGAAGAGGAAAACTGTCAAAAGGTGTGCTCCTTTTGCACGACAATGCACCCGTCCACACGTGCCATGTTGCGACGGCTGCCATTCACCGATGCGGCTTTGAACAATTAAACCACCCACCATACAGTCCAGACTTGGCCCCCAGTGACTATTATTTATTTCCAAAAATGAAGAAAGAGCTGCGTGGAAAGAAATTTGACGACGATGATGAAGTCAAGTCGGCAATTTCGGCCTATTTTGACACCAAAGACAAATCATTTTTTTTCGATGGTATAAACAAGCTATTTGAGAGATCCGAAAAATGTATTAGGGTTAAAGGAGAATATATTGAAAAGGAAAAATAATTTGGTGTTTAATTTCAACCTCCTTCTCTCTCATTCCGCGAACTTATTGACCTCCCCTCGTATATATATCTGCAAAAATTGAGACTTTGTCCTGATGACGGAAGAAGGCTACCTATGAGATGTTAAACTTGTCCTTCTACTGTAAAAGTGGGCATAAAATTTCCCTCTCTAGCCATATACAGCCCTTGCTTGTGCTTGGTGCGACTGCTTGTTCATTCTGATTCTGATGCAGCTGAGCAGAACTTCCCACAGGTGGCATATCATTGTTCTGTATCTGCACCTTTACTACCCTGCGCCTTAAGACTTCTAAAGGTCTATCATAAGCTTCCGGTGTCTTGAATCCATTTTTATTAAATGTTGGCTCCAATATGCACGAATCAGAGTACAGTATGTTTCCAAATTATGGAATCTTGCCACTATTTGACTTTTCAGCTTTTCCAGTAAAGCGATTAATTTTGAGTCAACATCTCTTTATATATCATGCCTGCCAAACTAAAAAAGATTTGTAAATAATTAAATTTCAGAATGGCTAACATGCTTTTGATTTCTTTAGTGATTTCGTAAAAAAGGTCTAAAATGGGAACGACCTTCTCGATAATATCCCAGTCTGCATTTTGGAGGCTGAGGTCGCTCTTAATAGGAAAATCTAAGAATCAAAGATGCTTCAAGGGTACCAAAACGTTGCCTGTTAATTATCAAAATAATAAAAAGGCTTGGATGACTTCTGTCTTAGTTACAGATTGGTTAAAAAAATTGAACGAGGGCCCGAAAAACAAAAG
The DNA here is from genome assembly GCA_937001555.2 of Hypsopygia costalis. Classification (NCBI taxonomy): domain Eukaryota; kingdom Metazoa; phylum Arthropoda; class Insecta; order Lepidoptera; family Pyralidae; genus Hypsopygia; species Hypsopygia costalis. The sequence continues at coordinate 6,247,680 of OW443344.2, read as the reverse complement.
ATTGACAATAGTACAGCTCACAAAAATATTCCTCACTTCTACTCTATACTTCGGAATAGTCACTTCTTAACATATAAGTTTTCTATGTAATCCTTTTTGTACTAATAAATTTGTTGTAAAGAATTTCGGTTTTTTTTTTACGATCTTCGGCAGCAGAGTTCGTATCTGGCACAGTCGGTAGGATACTTGAATCAGTGCGCGCGCGATCGGTCTTAAGCGGCACAAGTCGTTGCTCCCAATCATTCGTTACTGGTTGAGCTTTCAAGCCTTCATCAAGTACACGAACCTACGGCAGCCAGTAAAGTGAAAGTATCCAGACATCGATAACGCTCACAGAGGCCGAAATATTTCCGCGAATCCTATATCATTAAAATTGTATGCGCATATTTCATTTGCTGGACTTGGTATCGCTCATTGATCCTGCTTTTCATGAATTCCTCATTTAGGAAAACCACCATTTCACAGAAAACCACGATTTAGAAAAAAAACGTAACCCTTTCTTGGGCATTGGCAAAATATTTGCCGCAACAATTTTTTTCAAAATTTCGCTCCAATTTATGTGGATTCGTCAACCTTTCCCTTAAGACACGAAGCGACATCTATTTACATAACTTATGAATCACATCAACTGTACAATTGTGGCAAAAATTTGAATTTTTTGACACTCCTTACAAAATGGCCGATTTGTGATAAATTTTTCAGCACGTGCTCCACATTTCTGAAAACATCTAAAAATTTACCGAGTGAAAAGTAAGTTATTTGTATTTATATTTGTAGTGAACAATTTTGCTTTGACTGTGCATAATAATTTCGACTATTAATTGATTGTATTCGTTTTTCTGCTTACTACAAATTGACCTTGCCAATGCCTGAAGCGGTCATTTTGTATGTGGCAATATATTTGCCAATGCCTAACAATGAGACTTTTATTACAGATGCCTTACAAGAAAAAACTCAAAATCGACGAAATATGTTTGGAGTTAGAACTACCTGATGACTTGAACTCTGAAAATGATATATGTGACTATGATTCAGAGCAATTCGACGACTATAGTGAATGTAAATTATATGTGAGCGATGCAAGTACGTCCAGCCAAATTCTAATAAATATCGGTAATACACCATCACTTACAGGTGCAGAAGTACCTACACCAACGAACATCTCTGTGAAGTCAAAATCGGTATTAACAGCTAGAAAGTCACAATCCATAAACCAAAAAGAAAAGGATGGCAAAGAAAATATACTACCTATTTATGATATTGATCCTGTGTGCTCTTTCTATGAGTCTGATACTGATTTGCTGGACCAAAATGCTGTCCTTTCTTCTAGTAAGGACGATGAGCCCAGTGACAATGATATCCTAGATATTGTAGCAGCTCGTAAAAGAGCTAAGATACTTGTATCGTCTAATGTAATTGATAATGAATCTTCATCTGACGACGACGATTCCGAGTGGACTAAAAATATTTTACCGCATGCAGATCGCACGCAAAATAGTTCTTTTTATACTGCAATAAAACCATCCTGGCCGTTTAGTGTAATGTCACCACCGATTCAGTATTTTGACAGATTTTTTGATGAAAGCGTGTTTCAATTGATTAGCGACCAAACGAACTTTTATGCAGGACAAAATAAAACAAAGAACTGGACACCTTCAACCAGCGAGGAAATAAGAGCTTTACTCGGTCTACATATTCTTATGGGTCTTCATAATTTACCTCAAGATCATCTATATTGGTCAACTAATCCTTTATATTTTGTCAAATATATAGCTGATGTGATGCCTTATAAGCGATACAGGAAACTCATGGAAAACATTCATATTTCAGATAATTCAAAAGGTGCTTTTGAATTATCAAATTATCAAAGAAAAATGAACCTACATTTGACAAACTTTATAAATTACGAATATTAATCAATATTCTAAAAGATCGATTCAAGAGTGAGGCTACTAAATCTGCATCTGTGTCGGTTGACGAATGTATGATCAAATTCAAAGGTAGGTCAAGCCATTACCCCAACAATGGGTAGCGGTTCTGGCGACAGATTGGTGCAATGGTGTCATGGAGCACCTGGTTTTGTACCCTTGTGTACCCTTCAACGGCCAAGTCACACAACATTAACTATTATATTAAAGAAATCATTTCATTTCAATCAAGATTTCATTACATTTTAGAGATAAACAAGCAGCTCCATCAAGATTGGCTAGTTTTTTACAGAATGTTTTTGGTGGGATAACAATTTACTTTATTCCCTCAATTTATATTTAGCATAGCTTGCAATATACGCCGTATGTGGCTCTGTTGCAATTAAGAGTCATATCAGTGAAGACAATTAAATTAATGAAAATACTATCTAACACTTATATTATAGGGTTTGGTTATTTTAGCTCTCCTCGGAGTCACCCAACCATCAGCTCAGCTCAGCATCAAGTATCAAAATCAGTGCGAACTTTTTGGTGAGTTATTAAAGAGGATCGCTTCCTGCCCTGTGTCAAGGGAATCTGTGGATCAGGAGACTCACTTATCAGCTCAACTCTTTCCTGCGCAAGTCTCCCGACTTGCCTAGCAACAACAACATAAGTCCCTTACAAATATCAAGCAACAGCAAGAGTTATAATTTTACGGAGAAATGTTCAACGAAGTCTCTCCCTAAATTATTTATTTGCAATTCAAATTAAATTTTTCGCGAATAAAGTACAAGTGACATGAAGGTAAAACAGTGGAAGTACACCGCCGACAAATACAGTAATCTAACAATTGCTGAGGACTATAACAAAGTGGACTTAAGTCGTATTCAGAACGAAAGCAAGCAGCCTGCGCCGGTCTACCAACGCTTATCAGAACCGGTCTGCGCCAATATCCAACAATAACCAATGTCGCAACAGGCCGCAAGAAGGGTATTGGTAGCAGACTTCCAGAAGAGAAGCAGGTTGTAACAAATTAATTCTTATGAGAAATCTGGTTCAAGAATTGAAGGATATAAAAAACATATTATATTCTCGGTAAGTTATAAGTTTGTTCTTATTGCCTAAATGACTGAATATAATTATTATTTAATATCTATTTCTATTCGAAATGCTAAAACATACAATCATATTCAAGAACAATAATACTTAATGATAAAATAAACACAAAATCTCCTCCGTTGCGCCATGTTCGTCCCTCTCTGTCTGTCTGTCTTGTGTGTATAATAACATACGTAATAACTCAAGGGTTCGATTCCTACAAAAAAAGGAACATTTCGAGCATCCTAGTCGACTAGCCAAATAGGCTCTGTCAAAAGAGAGGTAGGTAGTAACCCTACTACCTACCTCTCTTTTGACAGAGCTTACAAATATGCTGTACCCTACTACCCAGTAGGGTACAGCATATTTGTAAGCTGCCCGACTGTGGAAGTACCTTCACCTCACAAAACAGGCACATGCACCACATGCATGTGAGGTTGGTTTTAGATCTAAAGATCGATTTGGATTTATCAATTCAAACACATCTGTTTGAATTGATAAATCCATTTGGATTAGGCCGGCGCCAGACAAACATGTGAGCGAATACGCAAATACCTACAAACACGCGAAGTGAGGCACGGGTATTGGCAGAGACCTTATGGACATGTTATTTGGTCCAGAATTTAATAATCATGTCTGATGTTATTTGAAACTAGCTTACACCCGCGGCTTCGCCCGCGTTTAGGTACTTCTTTCTAATTGAAAGTATCCTGTGTCCTTCCTAATACCTTTAAGAATATGTGTATAAAATTTCATGAAAATGAAACACGCGACCATGTTCATGTAGCATCTTTAATAGTACTAAATACGAATGCTAGAACTTTCCCGATAATTACTACACCTCTCCCGCTCTTACCGCACCGCCCGTGATCGCTTAAGCACTGATTGACACCAAATACAAATTTAAAATCCTATTAGGATAACACAAGTCTTATTACATCAGCTTAAAAAGCATAAATCAAACTTTAAAAAAATTACCCCGACTTCAAAAATCTCAGGAGGCAGGTAGTAGTTATTTTTGGCTTCTTCGTGTCAGGATGTTTCAGTTGGTTTATATTTTTCGCGGCTTCGCTCGCGTGACATTCGGGGCAAACAGTGTTTACTCATTAATCAATAGAATATATATAATAAATACTCGTGTAAAATTTAGGATAAAACAGTCCAACTAATCTCGTTTTCCCATACAAACTTTGGACCTCCGTTTCACCCTCTTAGGGGTAAAATTTGAAAAATCCTTTTAAATAATTTCTTGTCCACTATGTTATATTTTCAAATCGATGCCATTTTCGTAATTGACGTCCTAGAAAACCATAGAATCAACACCCATATTGATATTATGACATTTCAACCCCATCGCACCCTCACAGGGGGGATTTTATGTCACGTCGGCTACGTTTGATTAGAAAATACTTGTTATTTTCGTAATCAGCGACCCGATAAACCATATAAAGGATACCTATGATGATTTTCAGACTTTTTCACCCCCTTTTAGACATTTCCATCCCATCGCACCCCCACAGGATCAAACTTTTTATCACGTCGGCTATGTTTGATTAGAAAATAGTTGTTATTTTCGTAATCAGTAACCCGATAAACCATAAAAACAATACCCATGACGTTTTTCAGACTTTAGGGACCCATTTTACCCTTTTAGGCGTTGTATTTTGAAAAATTCTGAAACACGTGTTTAATCAATTATCTATAGAAGTACTCATGTAAAATTTAGGATAAAATAGTCCAACTAAGCTCTTTTCCCCATACAAACTTTAGACCTCCGTTTCATCCTCTTAGGGTTAAAATTTGAAAAATCCTTTTACGTAATTTTTTGTCTACTATGTTACATTTTCAAATCGATGCCATTTTCGTAATTGACGTCCCAGAAAACCATAGAATCAACACCCATATTGATATTATGACATTTCAACCCCTTAACACCCCCACAGGGGGGATTTTATGTCACGTCGGCTACGTTTGATTAGAAAATAGTTGTTATTTTCGTAATCAGCGACCCGATAAACCATAAAAACAATACCCATAATGATTTTCCGAATTTTTCACCCCATTTTAGACATTTCCATCCCATCGCACCCCCTAAGGGGCGACTTTTTATCACGTCGGCTATGTTTGATTAGATAATAGTTGTTATTTTCGTAATCAGCGAACCGATAAACCATAAAAAAAAAAACCCATGACGTTTTTCAGACTTTTGGGACCCATTTTACCCTTTTAGGCGTTAAACTTTGAAAAATTCTGAAACACGTGTTTAGTCAATTATCTATAGAAGTACTCATGTAAAATTTTGGACAAAATAGTCCAACTAAGCTCGTTTCCCATACAAACTTTGGACCTCCGTTTCATCCTCTTAGAGTTAAAATTTGAAAAATCCTTTTAAGTAATTTTTTGTCAACTATGTTACATTTTCAAATCGATGCCATTTTCGTAATTTACGTCCCAGAAAAACCATAGAATCAACACCCATATTGATATTATGACATTTCAACCCCATAACACCCCGACAGGGGGGATTTTATGTCACGTTGGCTACGTTTGATTAGAAAATACTTGTTATTTTCGTAATCAGCGACCCGATAAACTATAAAAACAATACCCATGATGATTTTCAGACTTTTTCACCCCATTTTACACATTTCCATCCCATCGCACCCCCACAGGGGCGACTTTTTATCACGTCGGCTATGTTTGATTAGATAATAGTTATTATTTTCGTAATCAGCGACCCGATAAACTATAAAAACAATACCCATGACGATTTTCAGACTTTTTCACTCCATTTCACCCCTTTGTTTCAGGATTTTTCAATATTCAACCCCGAATATTGAAAAATCCTGAAACACGTGTTTACTCATTTATCTATAGAAGTACTCGTGTAAAGTTTCGGATTAAATAGTCCAACTAATCTCGTTTCCCCATACAAACTTTAGACCCCCGTTTCACCCCCTTAGGGGATGAATTTTGAAAAATTCTTAGTGTACCCCTGAACGTCATAAGGAACCTACGTGCCAAATTTCGAATCTCTAGACTCAGCGGTTTGGGCAGTGCGTTGATATATCAGTCAGTCAGTCAGGACTTTGAATTTTATATTTATAGATTACTGGTCTTATATCTAATCTCATCTGAGTTACACGTACAACTTGAACAAGCGAATGACGGTAAGGGAAATGATACCAACATTGACATATTCAACGTACATTCCTTCTTTGCATTGCGGCACACTTACATTACGTAAAACAATGCCATATTAACAACAATGTATTTGTCTACTTGGATGACATAGTGGTAGTTCATAACTCTTTTCAAGGTCATCTGAACCTCTTATCTTTAGACTAGGATATTAGAATAGGTTTAGATGACCTTTGACTTTAGTCCTATACTATTAAGTCTACTAAGCGTCAATTTTTCCGTTCAGTGTTAAAATACCCGGGCTATGTCGTAATCGAGCAGGGATTACATACCAACCCTGGCAAGGTCAAAGCCATAATGGAGTTTGCCACGCCATCTTCTAAGAAGGAAGTAAAAAGTTTTCTTAGCAAAGCTTTCTACTATAGACGATTCATAAAAAATTTCAGCATAATTGCTGTTTGTCACAATTAACTTTCTAATACAAGCAAGACAGCTCCTCAAAAGTCCCAAGAAGCGGAAAAATGTTTCAATACGCTTAAACGGGCACTAGTTTCAGCTCCAATTTTAGCTTGTCGAGAAATCGTTCTGCTCATTTATTATAGGACGTGTTCTCATATCAGGAAAAATTGCGGCGCCGGTTCTAGTCCCAGGATATCAACTATTAACACAAGGAAACTTCTCAAACTGGATATTCAGATTCCAAATTATGATATAAGAGAAAGGCTGTATAGAAGCTTTGAGAAAAATATGCAAAATGTAAGAAAATCTAAATGAAAAAGATAGAAAATTATTTGACAACATATTGGACGCCAAGGCCAAAAATGTTATCGTGCAGTCATTGCCGGAGAATTATATCAAAGAACTAGCTTTCGCCCGCGGCTTCGCTCGCGGGAAATTCGGAGAAAGCACGTGTTTACTCATTTAACTATAGAAGTACTCGTGTAAAGTTTAGAATAAAATACTCCAATTAATTTTGTTTCCACATACAAATTTTGGACCTCCGTTTCACCCTCTTAGGGGTAAAATTTGAAAAATCTTTTTAAGTAATTTCTAGTCCACTATGTTATGTTTTCAAATCAACGACATTTTTGTAATTGACGTCCCAGAAAACCATAGAATCAAAACCCATATTGATAATATGACATTTCAACCCCATCGAATACCCACAGGGGTGATTTTATATCGCATCTGCTATGCTGGATTATAAAATAGTTGTTTTATCGTAATCAGTGACCCGATAAACTATAAAAACAATACCCATGACGATTTTCCGATTTTTTCACCCCATTTTAATCTAAAGGGGTTTAGGGATCGAATATTGAAAAATCTTGAAACACGTATTTACTCATTTATCTATAGAAGTACTCATGTACGAGTTTAGGATAAAATAGTCCAACTAATCCCGTTCCTCCATACAAACTTTGGACCGCCGTTTCACTCCCTTAGGGGAGGAATTTTGAAAAATTCCTTCTCAGTGTACGCCTAGAGGTCATAAGGAACCTCCGTACCAATATTGGAATCTCTAGACCCAGCGGTTTGGGCTGAGCGTTGATATATCAGTCAGTCAGTCAGTCAGGGCTTTGAATTTTAAATATGTAGATGTACCACAGCACACGATATGATTACTAGACTAAGAGAAAGTCATGAAAGAAGAAGTACATTGTCCTCACATTACCGACGAAGAAAATTAAATTCCATGAAAACAACTAAGAATGATCGAACGAAATCTACAAGAGCACTTCAATCATTTCGAAAATCTCATACGCGATTTGGAAAACAATGGTAGAAAAAAGAGTGGAGCTGAAAAAATCTGTCATCTGCTTAAGACCCTACCGACTGAGTATGAAGCCACAATAATAAAAAAAACATTTATCAATGTTTATCAAATTTATCATTTATAAAAAAATGTATTTAAGTACATTTATCAGTTATCTAGTGCCCATAACACAATCTTTACGCTTAATTTGGGATTAGATGGCGCTGTGTAAATTGTCCAGAAATATTTATTTATTTATAATAACGGCACTAGAAACTATGAGCACAGATGCTACCTTGACTAACATAAAAAAGAAAACTTGAACAAAACAGCAAACACAAATGATAATAATTACTCTCTGAATAGTGAATCTTTTAAATGCTATGTATGTGGCAAAGCCAAACCACTTTGCTAGGGATTGTAAAGAGTAAATAAAGCTCGTGGAAGCCACTTGAACGTCCGGGCGCGCGAGCCCATGTAGGGTCATACGTCTGAGGGAATTATTAGCCTGCAATACGCGTCGAGCGGCCGCTACATTGTAACAAAAATCGTGATAGCTGGCATATTACTATAGCTATATCGAAATAAAAAATACCTATGGATAGCCTATAATATACAGAATTAGACTACATTGTCTCAAATTGCTATAATTGAACCTAAAGTGCAAAATAAACAAAGTAAAGTAAGTCAAGTAAATCAACATTTTGCTATAATATTATTTTTTGAACAAGTTTTTATCAATAAACTTTTAAATTCTACGCAATCAGACATATATTGAAATAAACTAGACTATTTTATCTTTATAATGACAAATTAATATCTTTCGTAGGTTTACACTACGTGAAGAAATTAAATAAAAAGTATCACTACTACTCACCGTCCCGGCGCTAAAATCACGACGAACCACGTCGAACGCGATGAAATTTAGTAATATTATTCACACATCCGACACTATTTCTGTTAAAAAAGGATTTGTATATGTTCACAAGACACTATTATTCCTATTTCAGCTTTTAATTCACTAAATTAGCTTATTACGTATTAGTAAACACCACCGCCAGACCACTACCACTACCACTCCTTGAGATAGTGCCTAACTATCTCAAGGAGACAGACAGGTACTTTACACAGGAAGAAAATGACCCTGCGTTGAACAAAATTCCTTACACCCATTTCCATACTCAGTTCTTGTGCGAGTGCTCACTACAAACAGTATCTATAGTGAGAAGTCCGTTCTTTTCTCTGTGAATTTCGTTTTGTGCGTGTGAGTTTATAGAAAATGAAGAGACTGTTTCAATTAAAACAAGTGAGTACATATTATTAACACATCGCAAAAGTGTTAAATATCTGTGTAGTCTACTTGAAAATAGATCTAGAAAATACAGACCTATGTACATGCACGTACTTACCGGCACAGGTATTTGGAAGTACTGTTTGTAGCGTGCCCATATGGAACGCTACAAAGTTAACCTTTATTTATTTTGGTGAACTGTATATTGCAAAATAAACTCGTAAATCCTTGTATCCGGACCCCTAATACATTTCTTTAATAAAAAGGACGGTATGCAATGCATAAAAAATATATTTTTCTAAATTATAATATATTGCTCCCAGTGTGGTGTTATATTATTAAAACGTTATTTTTCAAGATTCAAATTATGTATTTATTAATTTCGGCGACATTTTATGTCGCCGAAATTAATAAATACATAATTTATTTATAATTCTAAGATTTGAGTTGCGAAAGTTTTGAATGTCGAAGAAGAAGATTTTCGTGGCTTACTGGCAACTTTTTCGTCATTCTTCCTTTTCCGTTCCAAAATGGCTTAGCAACAAGTCGATCTAATTAATTTTGTACGAAAATATTTAAAAAATGGGTATTTGTGGTTGGAATAGCCCATTAATGCAAACTATAGTGTTTATAACGCCTTTGGCGTTTATGGAAGTCTGGTAAGCACTTTTCGTGTTGGTTGAGTGACGATTCATAACCGCGACCCCACGCGTTTCATACTAAATTGAAAATTTATTCGTTTCAGAATACACATTTGAGTATATGAACATGTGTATCACATTTAATTGATAAGAGGGCGCGTATTTATCCGCGGTAAGTTAAAATTTCCTTAATTTATGCGAGCGCGTCACTCTAGGGTTCAAGGTCCACATCTCATGGACGTTTGTTTGTTTTCAGCCCTCTCCTCAATTGCCTCAATTCAAAAACTCTCCTCACCTTCTTATCTTCGATCAAACTTCTTTTCTTCGATCAAATCTCTAATTCCAACTCAACTCTTTTATTCAACTTTATAACACATCACAAATAAATGGTTTCCATTTGCGGAAATTTTGTTTTCGAATGATGACGAGTAGCGGCAACGCGTGACGCCGGGTTAAGAGACGCCTGTATCTTAATAATATATATATATTGTACAATGGTGTATTAATTTTCTTCATTTTGCATTATACAGATCTGTCAAATTCTGATGTATTATTGAACCACATCTATGCTCTGCTTTACCTATATTTTTCTCGGCCAGTTATCACAGATTTCATATGGCATTAAACCCCACTTGAGATTAGAAGTTCAATAATCTCCGCTGTGCTTCGGAGGGTACAACCAACGCAACGACTGTCAATCCAGGCGCCCGAAATTGTGAGTATAACACTCTTTACATATATTCTTTTTGTCATCTACATATAAATTTGGGTTGACGGCAGCCTGACCATCTCGGCCAATGACTATAATCTCTTAGTTTGAATGAAACCCCATTGATTGTTTCATATACTTTAATTTTTAATAACATTTCCTCTTTTTTTCAAACACTACAATAGCGTACTACTATACACTTACTTATTTTTATAACGCTACAATGGCGCGTTTTCCTTTTTAAAACGCCACAATGGCGCGTTTTCCTTTTTTAAACGCCACATGTTATTACCCACAATCCAGCAAACAATATGATTAGTACCTAATTATCTCAAGGAGACAGACAGGTACTTTACACAGGAAGAAAATGACCCTACGTTGCAGAAAATTTCCCCTCTACCTTATCATAGACAGTTAAGTGCCTCAATTTAAAATTTTACTTAAGTTAGTCAGTTCTTGAGCGAGTGTCCACTACAAAGAGTGTCTATTGAGAGAATTCCTTTCTTTCTCTGTGAATTTCGTTTTGTGCGTGTGTGAGTTTACAGAAAAATGAAGCGACTTCTTCAATTAAAACAAGTGAATACTTATTATTAACACATAGCAAAAGTGTTAAATATCTGTGTAGTCTACTTGAAAATAGACTACAAAATACAGACCTACGTACATGCATGTACTTACCGGCACAGGTGCTTGGCAGTACTGTTATTACCGGCAATCCAGCAAACAATAGCATTAGTACCTAACTATCTCAAGGAGACCGACAGGTACTTTACACACGTAGAAAATGAACCTGCGTTGAACAAAATTCCTTACACCCCTTTCCATATTCAGTTCTTGAGCGAGTGTTCACTACAAACAGTATCATCTACCGTGAGAAGTCCGTTATTTTCTCTTTGATTTTCGTTTTGTGCGTGTGAGAGTTTACAGAAAAATGAAGCGAGTATTTGAATTAAAACAAGTGAGCACATATTATTAACTTATCGCAAAAGTGGTAGCTATGGGTACCACATTATCGCACCGCAACGTAAAATATACACCCCACCTAAACATATACAATTCACAAAACCCTATACATTCCAGGTACAACCTCCGCACCCTAAACAGCCAAGTGTAAACCAACCGCGACACGCTTATCCGCCATCACCTATGACACTACGTAACAGACCTTTCAATCAAGCACACCCACAATTTAAGAACCCTAGCTATCCGCAACCTACACCTGCGCATAGACCATATATTTCACCTCAGTTACTGTCGAAGCGATCTTCGAATGTGTGCGCATGGTCACGCGCACTCAACGCACACCAACGTAACTGCCGTGTTATAGACTAGCTTCTGCGCGCGGCACCCCACTCGGTTCTCGGCTCTCGGCTACCGAACAGTGAGACGTACACATACCTACCTTGTAAATTGTTTCTTACAATATATTATTATAAAGTATTCCGAGTCCGTCACTTCACAACCCTCCTACCACCGCGCCGCAACAGTTACCACCTGTGCCTAACAATGACGTTACTATGCGAACAGTGTCCAACAGACCTCCGCTCAAGCGTCCGCGTCCCGAATTTTTCCATCTTCCCACGGGAACATGTGATACCGAGTTCTATCAAGAGCCCGGTATTCCTTATGAAGACCCCCGTGTGAATTATGATACGCTGTACTCGAGACCACCGCCGCTCACCGATGTTTATCCGGCGCAATTCGAATATTACTCTCAACCTATAGTAGAGACATCCGAGGAAAACATCGACGAAAGCGATTTCTATGACTCCGAACAGTCAAATTTTCCGATCATTACCCCAGCCACGACAGGCACTTAGTTAATTGCGAAACACGTGAAAATTTGCCACACATATTATTACCTAAATCTCGACAAAAAGTACTTATTGACACCGGGAGTTCGAGATCCTACATCACACCCCGAGTTGCCGAACAACTACTACGAAAGGACCCCAAGGTTAAACTGATTAACGAATCATTCAGGGTTAAAACCTCCCATGATGAAACAAAACATCAAAGGAAGATAATCATGCCACATTGGACAAAAATATTTAAAAACGACGCAGTACCTTTCGAGCTATATATATTTGATTTTTCATCTCGCTACGATTATCTTTTAGGATGGGATAATCTACACAAACTAAAGGCCACCATCAACCTTAATACAGAGAAAATTACCACCCCTAGTACCGAAATCAACCTCTTTCACATTACGGCTCCTAATAACCTAGACGAACTACTAACCGAATATAAATCCATATTCTCAGACGATGTATCAAAAAGTAATTTCCCTAGCATTAAACATGAGATTAAGTTAATACATGACGACCCAATATATCAAAATCCATACAGGCAACCCCAATTCCAACAACAGGAAATCAATAGGCAAATCCGAGAGATGTTACAAAACGGTATTATCCGGCCTTCCGATTCACCATGGTCTAGTCCCTGTCACCTCGTGGATAAAACACCGCTAGAAAATAACGTCGCGAAGAAAAAATGGAGATTAGTGGTAGACTACCGGAAATTAAATGAACAAACGCGTTCGGATAAGTATCCTTTACCCAATATTGAAGAAATATTTTCCAAGCTTAACGGCTCGAAATTCTTTTCAACGCTCGATCTCACCGCAGGCTATCATCAGATTCTTGTAGACGATGCATCCATACCAAGGACCGCATTCTCTACACCTCACGAACATTTTGAATACACTCGTATGCCGTTCGGATTAAAAAACGGCCCCGCAACCTTCCAACGAGTAATGAATAATGTTCTCGCGGAATGTCTCAAAGATAACATATGCTTAGTATACCTTGACGATGTTATAGTATTTGCTGATATCCCTGAACAACACCAACGAAATCTAAGAAAAGTTTATATTTTTTTATCAACCAAGGTTATCATTATATTTATCTCACGCGAGTTGGATTTTCTCTTGAATGGAAACCATTTGGGAGATTTTCGTTTACGAATGGAATAATCTTGTACAATTGTTCTAATCTTAATTTTAAAGTAGTTTTGATTTTTCTAATCGTGTTTGTTAGCTGTCGTGTTTTGTGATGGAAGGCAAGAAGCCTGGAGAGTTCCATTCGTGAATGGAGTGCGTGATTCGGCTTCCGAATTCAAGTTGAGATGGTCGCTTCTGTTAGTTTCAGTAATGTGTGATTTGTTGAAGGTGGTTGCCAACAATTTTACGAAAAGAAGTGTTGGCGTTGACTCTAGACTCTCACGTATTGTCGATGGCGGAAGCGTACAAAAGTTTTTATTGTAATTCCGCCCGAACGAAAAATAATTTTGTTATTGTTAAAAGGAGGGTATCTTTAATGTTCTGGAAGATTCCATATACATTTTGGAGTGGGGATTGGTGGCATTGACAAAAACGGGTCCGCGCTCTCGGGGCGGTCTTTTTCCTTCGATGGGAGCCCCCTAGTAGCGACAAGACACCAGACTCGCCGAGCGTCGGCAGGACACGTCGAAGACTGTGATTCCAGGCACCCGACTTCGACCGTCAGCCCGAAGCGCCCTGACGAATCAGCCCCGGGACGGTCCACATGCCCTCGTTCGATTGAACCGTGGAAGCTGGACGACGTCACTCCGGTTCGACGTGCACCCTGTCGCGCTCCCCTAGACAGTGCTCCCCGTGCATTCTGCAGCGCGACGTATCAACAGCGCTTTCTGCGCCATTCGGCCGCGCTATTCCCCCAGGCCGTGGTTCAAACCTCCAGTCGGGATGTTTTTTTATATATCCTCTTCACTCCGGTCGTGAGACTGACTGCGCAGTGGTGACGTGGCACGCCGTCCGAGCCACTCCGACACTCGGGTCAGCTTTATACAGCGGCCTCAAGACCGTATCGCTCGCGTACAGCTAAGTGGTGTTACCGATCGAGCAATTTATGTGGACTTTTGCCGTAATAGTGAATTTCTGTACCAAACCATCTATATTATGATCGCAATAAGAACGTAGGCCTTCTGACTCATCGCCCTGAGAAACTGAATTGTAACTTGCTCTGCCGCTGATTATAATTTCTATTTTTATGACCTGGCATAAACAGGTCTGGCGCCCATTAAATATTTTGTTAACTGAATATTGTAAACTTAGCTTTATATCATTATGAAATGTGTATTTGTTGTGTGGGAGACAATGGGGAGGTTTTGAACCAAGTAATAAACTCCGTCTGGCGATTTGTAACTTTCATTTACTTCCCACCCTCAGAATTGGTACTAAACTTATACTGAGAGAGCGCTTACCATAAGCCTCTTACCTTACTGTTGCTTATACTTCCAATTTCAGGTTTCAGTACTATTACTTTACTCTCTCTACCTTTATTCTCATTTTTCTCTTCCACTTACTTTACTTTCCCTTTTCAACCCAACAAATTTTTAAAACATTACAGTTGTAACATGTTACAAATGTATTCAGAGGGAACAAATATTTTTGTTTAATTATTAAGTTTTTTAAACTTTTAAATTTTAACTCGTTATCGAGGGCATACTTCTGTAGAAATTCAAGTGAATTTAATTTATTGAGGGCATATCAGTCTTGAAATTTGTGTGTATTTGTAGCGATCAAATATTTTTTCTGAAATACTTGAATATCTGTTTATCAACGGCATATTTGTTGTAAAAGTCAAAAAAAAAATTATGATGATCATAATTTTTTTATTTACTTAAAGGTTGAACTCAATTTTAAATATTTGAAGAAGAATAGCTCGCGATACACTCTTTAAATTTCAAACTATTATTACAAAGTCAGTTCTGGTGCGGTCGGGTGAATTTATTTTTATATGGCAGAATTTAGTTTCCATAGTGCAGGAAGTGGTTGTCCTCGGGGGTAATTTTTTAAACAGTGTTGGCAGTGAGTGCCGCATCCCAGTATTATTACACAACCTATAGTATTGGTATAGAGGTATATTGATAGGGTTAATTTTTTTTCTGAAATTATGAAACAATTGTTTTTTTTTTGTTATTTATCTTGAAATTTAAATGATAAATTCACTTAAGAAAGTTCAGTTGGATTTTATCTTGACTAGTTGATGAGTTTGGTAGGGATTTTTTTTACAAAGCATAATTAGTACAAAATGATATTTTTAACCGACTCAGAAATAATGGTTCTATATTTGGTTGTAATTTTTTTATATTTATTACTTCATCACTTCCGACATTGGTGAACGGATTTGAAGATTTTATTATTTTGAATAGTCTACTTCCAGATTGGTCCCATATTTCTTTTCTAATCATGGAGTTTGGTTCTTATATTGTTTTGAAATTTTTTTGTGGTGCTGAAGTTAAAAAAAAAAAATTTTATTTGGTTATAACTATGACAACAATATTAGTAGGCACGCGGTTAGGACACGCTTTTGACTTTTGGCCGGGAGATGCTTTTGGCTTGCTGCTGGGGAAGGCTTTTGACTTACATATACTCATTTATGTTGATTTATAAGTGATCTTTGTTATCACTATTTTGACATAGATGAAGCGTTTGTAAAAGATATGTTAGTATTTATTACAGGAAATATATATTTTATTAATACAGGGTTATTTTATAATACAATTTGTTAATTCTCTTTAGTAACCTGTGATATTTTTTTTGATTTGACATTCCTTGAGAAAATATATTATAATTTTGGATGCGCTCACAATTATTAAATATAAATATTTGAGAATTTTAAATGGACTTCCTTAGTTGAGTATGTAGGTGTAGTGGGTGCTTCAACTTATAATATTTTTTTTGCTATGACAGGGTTTGAACAACCAGGCAGAATTAGTTTGTTATAGTTTTAGTTTTTATAATATTCGTAAAGGCAGAGTATTGTTGTGTTTTTTTTTTTCGTTTCATGGATGGCAGAATTGTTTCAGGACTATACTGCTGACGCCAGCAGGAAATTTGCAGGAGCAAATTTTTCCTGACTTGGGGGATATTGTAACGCGTAAATTTTTAATTATGGCACTTATTTCAGGCTTAAACACATCTTACATTGTTTTGGAATGTGAAAACATTTGTTGTTTACGAAGAGAGATGTTGACGTTTCGTTTGACAGTCTGCTGTTCCGACAGCGGATCTAATTTTTGCTTTTGCAGGATTGCGGACCCTGGAAGCCCGCACTTGTCGATAGTCGGCTCGAAAGTTTTGTTTCTCGTTCGTAGATTTAGATATTCGTTAATCATTTTTTTTTTATGGGATATTGGAGTTGCTGAGAGGAATTGACGCGCGAGTTGGATTTTCTCTTGAAGGGAAACCATTTGGGAGATTTTAGTTTACGAATGGAATAATCTTGTACAATTGTTCTAATCTTAATTTTAAAGTAGTTTTGATTTTTCTAATCGTGTTTGTTAGCTGTCGTGTTTTGTGATGGAAGGCAAGAAGCCTGGAGAGTTCCATTCGTGAATGGAGTGCGTGATTCGGCTTCCGAATTCAAGTTGAGATGGTCGCTTCTGTTAGTTTCAGTAATATGTGATTTGTTGAAGGTGGTTGCCAACAATTTTACGAAAAGAAGCGTTGGCGTTGACTCTAGACTCTCACGTATTGTCGATGGCGGAAGCGTACAAAAGTTTTTATTCAAATTCCGCCCGAACGAAAAATAATTTTGTTATTGTTAAAAGGAGGTATCTTTAATGTTCTGGAAGATTCCATATACATTTTCGAGTGGGGATTGGTGGCAATGACAAAACGGGTCCGCGCGCTCGGGGCGGCCTTTTTCCTTCGGTGGGAGCCCCCTAGTAGCGACAAGACACCAGACTCGCCGAGCGTCGGCAGGACACGTCGAAGACTGTGATTCCAGGCACCCGACTTCGACCGTCAGCCCGAAGAGCCGTGACGAATCAGCCCCGGGACGGTCCACATGCCCTCGTTCGATTGAACCGTGGAAGCTGGACCACGTCACTCCGGTTCGACGTGCACCCTGTCGCGCTCCCCTAGACAGTGCTCCCCGTGCATTCTGCAGCGCGGCGTATCAACAGCGCTTTCTGCGGCGCCATTCGGCCGCGCTATTCCCCCAGGCCGTGGTTCAACCACGGCCTGGGGGAATAGCGCGGCCGAACCTCCAGTCGGGAGGTTTTTTTATATATCCTCTTCACTCCGGTCGTGAGACTGACTGCGCAGTGGTGACGTGGCACGCCGTCCGAGCCACTCCGACACTCGGGTCAGCTTTATACAGCGGCCTCAAGACCGTATCGCTCGCGTACAGCTAAGTGGTGTTACCGATCGAGCAATTTATGTGGACTTTTGCCGTAATAGTGAATTTCTGTACCAAACCATCTATATTATGATCGCAATAAGAACGTAGGCCTTCTGACTCATCGCCCTGAGAAACTGAATTGTAACTTGCTCTGCCGCTGATTATAATTTCTGTATTTATGACCTGGCATAAACAGGTCTGGCGCCCATTAAATATTTTGTTAACTGAATATTGTAAACTTAGCTTTATATCATTATGAAATGTGTATTTGTTGTGTGGGAGACAATGGGGAGGTTTTGAACCAAGTAATAAACTCCGTCTGGCGATTTGTAACTTTCATTTACTTCCCACCCTCAGAATTGGTACTAAACTTATACTGAGAGAGCGCTTACCATAAGCGGGTCTCTTACCTTACTGTTGCTTATACTTCCAATTTCAGGTTTCAGTACTTTACTCTCTCTAACTTTATTCTCATTCTTCTCTTCCACTTACTTTACTTTCCCTTTTCAACCCAACAAATTTTTAAAACATTACATGTTCAAGATCTGTGTAGTCTACTTGAAAATAGAACCTAGAAAATACAGACCGCACGTACTTATGGTATGTACAGACAGATATACTATGTGTGTATGTATGTATTCTAAAATCAAACATGAGAATATTTTATAGCCCATGTGTGACTCCACTTTAATAACGGTTCCGTAGATATGGATTTTTTTTCAGATAATACAGTTTCAGATTGTTAATACTTACAAGTGAAAGTTGAAATTATGCAAGATAACTTTTTATATTTTGCGAAGTGATAAGAAGTGAATCATTATTGTCCCAAAGGGTTCAGAACTCCACTTTACTTTAAACTGACGTCCCGAAGTAAACGCATGTTACAAGTGCGGAATCTATAGCATGTTCTATAAGAACTATAAACAGTTGGCAGAACATCTTAATTGGCGCCATGAGATCCAAAGATGTATTGCACAAAGTATAACATTAAACGATGGGTCTACACTACACACAAATGCAGTGTTCTACCAATTGACGAGCACGACAGCAAAGTGAACTCACGATGTCTGAAGGCACCCATTATTATTCTGAACGTCAGACAGAATTCTCTATGCGAAAAATAGTTAGATTAGGCCTTGATATGACGATGGCCCTACAGTTATGGCCCTACGCTGAGTACTACAGTGGTATCACTTTCGCTGTGTTGAAATAAAAACTGTTCCTGAATGCGATTGGGTGTGTACTACTTGCACTATCAAACAGGTTAATTTACTGAGATTGTTTCTATAGTTCTTTTTAAATCTATTGTCGCGAAGCAGTGGTAGATCATCAGTCGGAGAATCAGCTTGAAAAAGAGAAGATAAGTCCAAAGTAGTGCAAATTGATGAAAGTAAGTTTGGTGGGAGGAATGGCCTACTACTCTTCTACCTTTGTTATATACAAAGGTAGAAGAGTAGCTCGTCCTCGTAGTAGGCCATTGGATGCTGGGAATGACAGACGACGAAACAAACGAACTGAGATTAGAAGTGTGTCCCAATAACGAAAGAACATCAATAACCAAAGAACTTTCAAACAACGAAGAACAATGTATAGAAGTACATGAGTTATTGTTCGGAAAAAAAAATGAAAATCCAGTTTTCCCTAAAAACAAAACTTAGCACTTGTCACATCATTAAGATTGTCAAAATGGGAGTATCGTAATATGAGATCCATTTTCGCTTCAGGAACATAAAAAAACATGTTACCCTCCAGATGCAGATATTATTGCAACCGAATCTGAAGTTACAATACGGCTACAATCGCTATTAGATTTGACCACTAATAGGATCTTAAAAATAATTCAGCTTGATTCTATACAGAAAGTCGTTAAAATTTATAAGTAAATGGGGATTTGAAGGCCTTCTCACAGTACATATAAGCAAAAGTCACAATCTGATATTAAAATTGATGATTCCTCAGTCTTTATGATCAGCTTGGTTCCACTCCGTTTAGTTGATGAAAGTAGTACTATTTTGTGGCAAAGTCCAACTCCATCTTCAAGAAATTACTGTCGACCAATTAGTTCAAAATTTGCAAAAAAATCACATGATTTAATCAAGAATGAATGTGCTATGATTGATGACGACATTGGTACCCTTGTCCCAACGATTATAGGCAATCTGGAGAAACGTTATGACTTGTATATGACTGTTATTGATGGGAAAGTTCCCACTGTGGTTTCCAATAAGCAGTTTCCAATTCTTCGACAGCTGTCTGCAATATTTGTAATACTCCACCAAGTAAAATGAATGACTTAGATTTTGTATCTAAAAGACCCATTAGATATGACATGTACAAATACGGCATGTCCTCGCTACATATGTAGATTAGATGTATGGAATGTATTCTACACATATCCTACAACTTAGATTTCAAAAAGTGGATAGCACGAAATGACAATAAATTGTTAAAAGAAATAAGAAAAAATATGACTTCCGGGAAAGAACTGGTTCGTTGATTGATATAGTCAAACAAGGCTTTGGCACAACCAATGATGGCAATACAGCACGTAGGTTTTTTACCAATTTTATACGCCGTTTCGTCTGGACAACTGATTAGTACTAGTCTTTTCAGAGAATATTATAATAGCAAAGAAACAGCAATCCTCTATGTTAATTTGTCTCCATGGTACTATATGCCATCGAGTGTTCTTACTGTCGACTCATGGTACGGACATTTGTGAGAATTTCTTGTTTATTCCAATTGGCATGCTGTCAGAAGAAGCATCCGAAGCGAGTAACAAAGATTTCCGGAATGTTAGACTAGCACGCACAAGAAAAATCGGCAGAGTTGGAATTAATTTGGACATAATCCACTACTTTTTAATTAGTTCAGATCCTTATATCACCCACATTCGACCAAACTTTGTTCGATCTCTGAAACAATTGCTCCCTTAGTTATTTGATATTGACAATCACGGTGAAATATTTGGTTGCGAATTGAGTCAACATTTTATTTTAACTCTCGTATGTGTAGTTCCATATTTAAATTAAATACAAACAATAATGATGAGCCAAAATTTGATGTTGCATAAATATGGCGAATTACTGATGAAAATATTTACTATAGAAGAACGTGAGGAAGCAATTTCCGTGGTCAGCTTTATCTGGTTGTGTAACAATAATAATTTGAGAACATACTGGAAATCTGTTGCACATTGGCGTTCGCATCAAATATTGTGTTATCTGCGCTTGCGCCCATTCTAAATAACTAAGACCAAAAACTTATGACTGCACAAAAAATATTTTGGGTACTCCACTAGCATGGAGCAAGCTATACTCGACGAAGGTTTTAAGTGTTCAATACAGGAAAGAAATCTCATATACAATGTGTTAATAGCTGATGGAGACTCAATTACTTACAAGAGCATTCTCGAAAGTAGGCCGTATCCAGACGTACTTATACAAAAAACAAAGTGTACCATTTTACCAGTGTTACCAGGTTACCAGTGTAACCAACCATTTATCACGCAACTACGATGGTAAAAATATGCAATTGCAAAAAGATACTACGATTCCTCTTAGTGAACGTAAACTTTTAACCGGTGATCGCCTTACTAGATTGCGTACTGCTATCCGCGCTGCAAGTAAATTAGAAACGAACAAAATATTTCTACAGAAACAAAAATCTTCAATTTTGCAGAATGATAAATAGTACACAACGTGTTTTTGAGACCACACGTAATATGAAGATTATTATGCGTGCCTTTACAGGTCTCATAGCAGTGATACAGACACAACTCGATTGATCTAGCACCTGGAATTGGCGTCTGACAAAGTCATCGAAAGAAAACCCCTTTTCCTGTGGCCTCTCAATTCCAGAACACACCCTTACCATCGTCAAAAATATTGGGATTCTCGGAGTTGAAATCTCCAGGGATGTGCAGTTTCGTTGTCACCTAGAAATAATACATTAATTTCGCAAGATCCCTGATGCACTTATAGACTAAGGCGCTCCGGCTCGTACCAGACTTCGACGGCAATTCAATTCCCAGTGTCACCTGTAGGTGACAGAGATTGGAGAATCTATTTAAGCTATAAAATGTCTACTACTATAAAGTCAAGACTCAGTAGTATTTATATTTTATTTTTGGCAACACTGATCCATACGTAATCTATCAAATTTGTTTCAAACGGTTTTGCAACTTTTATGCGTGGGAGCGGTTTTGAAACTTCTTTTTGCTGTAAAAATGCCAAAAGGGTAAGTACTGTAATACTTATTTTTGCAAATTGTTGTTATGAAATGTAACCTGTAATATAAATATTTTGATTGCGTAATCAACACCTTTTGAACTCAAAATAGCGGTCAAATTCGCAAGTGTCACCTGCAGGTGACACTTGGCATTATTACAACAAAATTCCTGTTTCGGCTGCGGGCATGGTACCATCTTTTTTTTTCTTATAAATTGATGTTGAATGACATAGTTGATGCATTAGAAGCTGAAGATGACTTAGGTGGTGACATCCTCTTATTTCCACCTGAAGATGGGGACTTTACTGATGAAGAAAGTGGGGACGAAAATGCAGCTAATTTCCTTCACCTTCCGATTAGAATGTTACGTTCTGAAGTAGAAATACAGGCTAGACCTAAGACCTGATACAAACATGAAGAAGAGGAGGTAGAAGAAGGGCAGCTTGAAAATCAAGCATGGCGAAATCGATTCTGTGACGTGTGACGTCACAGATGTCAAACGTTGTAGGTCTTGATTACAGTATTAATTTTACAAATTATAAACAACAGTATTTATTTGACATAATTTATTGTTCAATGTAAAGCAATAGTAACAATAACTAACGTCGAGTGTTATCATGTGCTATTATCAAGTTTTACTACATAAACTCAAAATATTAAAGTGCTAATATTAATGTACCCACCGTACATAATATATTACCTATATAGTGTTCATCAGTAAGTAATGTTATTTATCCTATTGAGTAATTTAATAAAAAAAAATGGTTAAATGTGGTGCGTGTGGTCGATTCTTGCACTGCTGCCATAAACCACCTCAAAATGGAGCTCAATGAGCGCGATCAGGGTCTACTTGCTGAGGATATTGAAATTTCAAATATACCAGAGTCCGCTAGTGAAAACATTCTGCACACGGTGAGCTTGATTGCGTGTAAGCTCGGAGTGACACTTGATGAACGTGACATTGTTAGTGCTTAGTGTTAAAGATGCCCAGTGGAAGGAAATCGAAAATACAACTCTCTGAAGAAGAAAAAAAACAGCGTAGGCGTGAGCAAAAAAAAATGAGCATTCGTCTTATTAGAGCAAAAATGGATGAAGCAGCTCTCGAAGAAAGAAGAAGAAAGGACAGGGAGAGATACTACAGAAAAAAAGAAGTAGGTCAAATCAAGACGATTAATGACTACACAACAAGGGAACAAAGACGTGTGAGAAAAATATGGAGGGAAAAGGCAAAAAAGAAACGTGAAAGTGAAAAAAAAACAAAGAGAGCTTCATTTTATACAAGAGAATACACCTCCATCTAGTCCTTCGTTTTTTCATGCAAATATGGGGAGAGTTGTAGCAGCACGCAATAGACTAAGACTTGTAGCAGAAAATAATTATTTAAAAAGAAGAGTTCTTGAATTAGAGTCTAAAATGGCTTAGTACAGAATGAGACAATTAAGACTAAGAAAAAGACTAGACGTACAAAAAGAAAAAATCATCAACGCCAATAAAAACCACAAAGATTCAAGAAATAAGAAAAGCTATCCACGATTTTCTACTAGAAGATGAACAGAGCTCTTTAACTATACTAAATAAGAACACCGGGCCCGCAGCTCGCACTATATATCCTAACGGTATCCCGGAAACTTGGGAAGCGATCCGCGGAACTTTTATTAATAATTTCTCCTACCAACGCGACGAGACCTCTCTGTATGACTTGTTGCTTCTCACCCAGGGTTCAGGAACCCCGTAGGAAATTTATGAACAATGTCAGAATGTATTCAGCATAATCACGACTTATATCAGCCTGCATGAAACCGTACCGAGTACAATAGAAGCTAAACGTAATGTATATAGAAAGTTAACCCTACATTCATACTTACACGGTCTACATGATCCACTAGGTTCACGCATTCGGTGCATGCGGCTAGGAGATGAACACTCTTTATCTGCAGCAGCGGAACGACCATCTTCCTGATAGAAAGTCGCAGTCTACATCTTCATCTTCATTTAATCAGCCAGTTTTCTTTCACCGCGACGGCACCATAATGCATTGCCGCCTCATAGGTCTTTTAATTTTACGCAACCTAAGCCCGGTTTATCGACGCCAATCGTCATTTCATATGTCAGGTCCATCTAGGGCATTCTTTATACAGACACAAAGGGCAATGCAGATTTGAAAACCCCAAATGCTTCTTAACAGTGGCCTTAGTCGTGCACAGCAAATACTCGCGGCTCCTCCATCTAGTTATAGGCTTCATAGTAACATTTTTAGAATGCCTTATGATTCCCCTGATTCCAGCGTAATAGTAAAACAGCTTGTGCCTCACCGACGCGTGGTGTGAGCCATTATGTAGCTAAAGCCTTTCCGGCACGTGCAACCCATGACTGGTCCAAATTCGGAAATCTGCCTCCTCACATTTTTTAAGACCGGGGAATTAAATTTTAACGAGTTCTATGACAAATATCAATATGACCCTAACTACGAGTATTACGCTGACACTAATCAACAAGACTCCAGACTTTCCATATGATACTTTATACGAGCAACTGTCGTACTACCCAGAGCATAAAAACTTGTTACAACCGGCAAGTTATCGGACGATAACTTTGCTTCCCACACTATCAAAAGTGTTAGAGTGGCTTTTATTACGATACTTAGCGCCGCACATCACTCCCCGAGAAGAGCAATATGGCTTTAGAGCGGAACACTCTACGACTTTGCCATTATTGATAGCACTGCACGTGATATCCCAGGGCATGAATCAGAAGGAAAACACAATAGCGGTATTTCTCGATATGGAAAAAGCGTTCGATAGAGTCTGGCATGAAGGACTATTGTACAAGCTAGCTACGTCGACCATTGCGCGAGTATTGACCTCCTTCTTAAGCGATAAACGCTTTCAAATAGCAGTACAGTAAGTGATGTCTTTCTCTCGGCCTATAAAGGCCGGAATACCACAGGGAAGTTGTCTATCACCGGTATTGTACGCACGTTACACCGACGACATGAACAACATGACAACCGGTCGGTGTTCAAGAGAAAGTCACACCACAGATTACCTAAAAACTACAATTGAAACGCTTTGTAACATATGTCGATAATTGGTACAGCAGCCCGAAACTTTTTGAATATCTGTACAAACGACAACAAATGCTTGTGGCACGGTAAGACTTAATACTTAACAGGCTAAAAAAAGCTGGTATAAGGGAATTAAAATCTCTTAAAAAGGAGGAAATCGACACAATGCACAAAAAACCTCTGATGGCGTTAAAATATAACGACATATCCCTTTTGTCTTTATATTTTAACGCCATCAGAGGTTTTAACGCCACATGCTTTCAACGTGCCCCACGGCAGAGTTTGGTCTTACCAATAAATATAATAGAGGAAACGGTTTACCGAAAATGAAGCCGGAAGTTATAATAGATTACAACAAAAAGAAAGGAACTGTTGACTTCACCGACATGTCGCTGCATTCGATACAATGCATACGGAAAAGTAAAATGTGGCAAAAAAAGTAATTTAATAGATTTGTGTATACTTAATACGCACACATTTTTTTAAATTCGATTTTTTTTTTTTAAACGAAGATGTTATAGTAGATTCATCGCCAGAATATTGATTTAAACGTGGTAAATAATGATTATGATAATTGATTAATAAAGACTGATTTAATATTAACTTTGATTTTTTTTTTACTTAAACTAATCGATAACATTATTTCACAACTTACACGGAAATATATGCCCAGAAACACGTTTTTAAATATAACTAGCGACCCGCCCCGGCTTCGCACGGGTGCAATGCTGATACTAAATGTACTACAGAAGGTCTTTGCGCTTTGTCCTATCCAGTCCTTCCCCAGTTATAGGCACACGCCGCCGGCTCCGCGGCCGGTACCGCCACAGCCGTTTTGTCCCTGCATTTTAAATGTATAATATCTTCTAAACTATTCATTTAAATTACATGCTGTGAAGGGCCATATTGATCTATATTAAATGCGCAATGTATTTAAGGTACTTAATTGGATAAGGATTAATTCTGTATTGCTTAAAATCGCTTCGTAAATAAGGCATTATTTCTTGTAAAAAGCAAAGGATAAAATAACGGTTATTGTGTGTTACCACTAAGAGATAGACATATACCATCGCGAACTTTTTTGTAGACCATTTTAAGGTGAACAATACTGTACTACATTATTTTGATCTATCTCGTTGGGTTCAGCCAGCGTTTGCAATGAAAGAGCAAAAAAATGAGTTTATTTACGACATCACATTAGAAACCTCTAAATTATCAGTGTTTTTCTACTATGTTATGCATATATTATACATATAAACTTTCCAGTTGAATCACTCTATCTATTAAAAAAAACCGCATCATAATCCGTTGCGTAGTTTCAAAGATTTAAGCATACAAAGGGACATAGGGACAGAGAAAGCGACTTTGTTTTATACTATGTAGTGATGTGAGCGCTAAACGTTCAAAACACAGCGGAGACCGCGAGTTAATTTTTTTTTTTTTTTATGCTACGTACGGTGGCAGACAAGCATACGGCCCGCCTGATGTGAAGCGGTTACCGTAGCCATATTAACGCTCGCAACATAAAATATCGCTCGCGCGCCGCCACCTCCGCTGCCACCGCAGCATCTCCTTCCTTTCTGGTGACCTCACTCACTCGCAGGAACACAACACCCCTCAAGGGAACCGTTATTTGGCTGCGGTATTCTGTGAGGTGGAGGTACATTCCCCAGTCGGGTAGCTTACAATTACGCTCCCTACCTCTCTTTTCGCCAGAGCTTCGTTTATCAGTCAGCAGGGTGCACCGCATGCAGGTGAAGTTGGCTTTGGTTCAAAGATGTTGAACTTGCACCCCTAAAATATCTTTTTAAAATATTAAATAAAATGGGTATCATTTAAGCTATCGCCAATTTAATTAGTTTTGTGTTTCTTAATTAATAGGGTTTGCCCGCAAAATAATAGATTTGTCACCCAACAATATAAAATCGATTCCCCAATAAATCACCGAAAAACATAGAGATATAGGGTCTAGTACCAAATAAATGTTTTTGTATGTATTACATTGTCAATTATTAACAATTAAGCTTACTTGACACGACATCATTCATCATCTAGGTTGACAGAGCTCCGCTTCGCGGAACTCCTATTTCCGATGACAGGACACAAGAAAACCCTAACCTAACCAAAAATCAAGTCAAATCTAACCAAAACATGATTTATTACATTGACCAAGTATTGGTAAGACTCGTCAGTGAATATGATTCAAATTTGACTTCGCCCCTATTAGCAATTTTTTCATTAAATTAAGGAGCTGATCTATTTACTTGGTGACAGATCTATTATTTTGATGATCAAACGAATTAAATGACTTATATTGAATAACTTTATCAAAAGGAAGAGCTCATTTGGAACCCAAAACATCGCAATCATAAAAATCGACAAAAGATTAACATCATTTACAGATCCGTTATGTCCAAAATACGATTTCTGACTGTGCCAATATGCTTAGGTTTTACAGTCTTGACAGAGAGGAAAGACAACAAAACGCTAAACTAGTTGCGGTTTCAAACATATTTGGGATAGTCGTGAAAAAACTGCCAAAATCTTTAAAACAATGGAGAATGGTGCCACGATTTATGAAATGCTGGTTGCATTTAGAGGTCGCTTGTAGTTCGTTGTATACATGGCAAACAAACCATCAAATTATTGGGGTAAAACTGATGTGTTTCTACGATGCAAATACCAAGATGAAAGAAATGACGCTATTTCACTCAAGAAGAAGATCTAAAACTACAATTTTATAATGTCATTGATTTTCCGTAAAAAAAATTGCTAAATTCTACGAACTACCGATGCAGCCTTTAAAGCCACAGATCTTTCAAATGCCTTATAACGTTAGAAAATTTGTCTAGAAGAATTGGAAAGGTATCAACATAAATTTGTAAAGTAAAAATGGAAGCAAATAGTGTAGCTATAAAATGGTCCATCACCCCTGAATTTTCTAAAACTCGTCAGAGGAAGGTATAACGCCATTTTGACGAACTTTGCGAAGATGAACTTCTCCAAGATCCGGAAAGTTTGTACAAAGTGCACATATTTTATCGCGTATTGGACATCATTATTAATCAATTAAAATCGCTTTTTCTTCTAATGACTGAAATTGTTTCCAATTTAAATGTTTTGCAGCCTTCAACTTTACAAATTTTATATGTAATCTATTAAATAAAACTCTAGAATTTGTTGATATAAATAAAATAGACACATATGAATCATTTGCCAAGGAAAGTTAGTTTCCCGTCCAATTATAAAGATGAAATAAGAAAGTCTTCGTGTATTAGAGACCTTGCTGATTTATTAATAATAAAGAATCATTTTATGTCCTGCAACTTTCCTGGAGTATGCACTGCAGAGACCAAAGCAAAGTTGCAAATTTATAGAAGAGATTTCGAATTATTCAAGTGCAAAGCCAGTGAAACTGCGAGAAAATATGGTATTGATACCCATTTTTAAGAAAAAAGGCAAAGAAAAGTTAAAACATTTTGATGAATTAGCTGCTGATCACCGATTTCGAAACCGAGAAAAAATATTTATAATTGAGATTTTCAATAATGTAATAGACACAGTAATATCTCAATTAGATACACGTTTTATTGGTATGAGTGCAGTCTGTCATATATTCGATTTTCTAACACCAAGATTTTTATTACATGTTGATGAAGCAACTTTATTACAAAAGTGTTCCAGACCAGACGAATTCCAACGAAAATATTCAGATATATTAGGCCCTAGTTTTTCACTTCAATTTATTAATATTTACCATCGAGTTTTACCTCAACTAACTCAAGCATGGACTGTTGTGTTCACCAATTATGTAAGAAAAAAAAATGCGCAAATATGGAGTGCTAGAATGCGACCTAACTAACGGAAGTATATTCAGCAATGTTATTATTCTTTAGAATTCCTGTCACTTCTTCAGCAGCTGAAAGTTCATTTAGCAAATTAAAAATAATAAAAAATATTTAAGAAATAATATGGGCCAAACTCGACTCCGCCATTTATCGCTAATAGCAATTGAAAACAAAACCGCATCAAGCCTGGATTTCAACGAAGTCATTGATACTTTTGCGAAAACTAAAGCTAGAAAAAAATTGTAAATATATTTGTTATTTAGTCAGTTGGTAGGCCCGACCTTTATATAATAAACCCTTGAATCTTCTCTATTTCGTTTTATTAGCCAAACCTACACCAAGTATTAATTGTTATTTATGTTATTACTGTTTAATATTTTTATTACCTGCCCTGCAGTGCACAAAAAAGAGCTTGAGTACAAGTAGCTTAGCATTTTTAAAGTATTTGTATACATATTTCATATTTTTATTTGATAAAACCTAATCAGTTTACATAGCAGTGGGGCCCCATTTTTAATTTGCCCCAGGGCCCATGGTTACCTAGCTACGCCACTGCTTCTATATATTTATATACTGAAAACTCTAACTATGGACAAAAAGGGCCCAATGAAGTCATAACAGCCTTGGCAGACTATATCGACCACAACAAACTTCCAGAGCATACGTTCTTGGAGCTCTATTGCGATAACTGTTTTAGCCAGAACAAAAATCGATATCTGTTCACATTTTTGGATCAATTATGTGCCAATAATACCTTTCAAAAAGAAACAATTCCGTACCCGATTCCAGGACATAGCGTGATGCCAATCGATCGAATTTTTGCACTTATAGAGAGAAAGCGCATAAAAATTGGTAAAGCTTATACACCTGGCTATTACATAGATATGATAGAGACCTCACGCAACACAAAGAAATTCGAAGTTGTATTGTTAGAAAAGAATCTTAGAGACGAGAAAGTCCTGAAGATTGTGTATTAAAAGTTAAGAATTACAAAAACCTATATGAACCTCGTATTAAACCATCAATTAATGGTATAGCAGTATGCCGAAAAGTAAGATTACAAAGATTTCGCAATCTGAGTTTAGTATCTCCATGACAGGACAAAACTTTAAAAAGATATCATTATATCGTGTTGGCATGGGTGGTAAAATCACAGCAAATCTCAGGGATTGCTATCAAAAGATGGTACCAATAAAACCAGCAAAAATTCAAGATATTAAGAAACTTCTTGAATATGTCCCTGTTGAAAATCGACGATTTTATGATGAGATACTGCTACCAGCTACAACTTCAGAGAGAGACCAGGAAAACGACACTCAACAAGAAATTTACGAATAAATAAATATTTTAAACTAAATATTTAAGATTTTACTTTATTTTTTGATTCCTTGTAAATTACTTATGATAATATGTCATTAACTCCAAAGAATTTTGTTAAGAAATCTATATCTCTATATCTACACATATATAAGGTCCTAACCTTTTAATTGACAATACTATATGGTTGGCATCTATAGCTTGTATACATCGTATTGTGAATGAAATTTTGCATAAATAAAAATGTTTTTAAAATGATATTATTTTTCTGTATACCAAGAAAAAATATTCTAACGTGCTCCCTTACGCATTTACCATCACGCGTAAGAATGAAATTGTACTAATGACTAGTTAGGTACGACGATACGTATACGACCAAGTACCTGCCACATATGACAGCTACGGTGACGCGTGCGAGCGTTGAACTCTGTTTTTCCCTCTCTTTTTAACTTTTTTATACCACGTCGCGTGGCAGACAAGTATACAGTCCGCCTGATGTGAAGTAGTTATCTTAGAGTGGGTCCAGTGCTGCAGCACCGGTGACACGTCGACCCTCATGGATCTTTTGTGTTCTCCCTAATCCTTTAGTCACTCTCCCCTGCTTGTCTGGAGACATGTTCCATGTGAAGTAGTTACCGTAGTCGTATTGACGGTCGCGACGGTAACAACGCTCGCGCGCCCCCGCCAACCCCGCTACCAACGCAGCAACTCCTTTCATTTTTGTGACCTCACTCACTCGCTGGAACACAAGACCCTCAATGGAATTGTAAATTAGCTGCGATGTTCTGTGATGTAGAGGTATTCCCCACTCAGGCAACTTACAAATACGTTTTACCCTACCTCTCTTTCGCCAGAGTCTCTTTCGCTAGTCGGCAGGATGCACCACGTGCAGGCTTTGGATCTAAAGATCGCGGTAAGCCAAACATACCCCTTTACTTTTTTATAGGGCCGCAAGACTCATTGTTGCAAAAGATTCAAAAGAAACATTCAATAACATTAAAATCATAATAACAACTTTGTCAAAAAATTAGTTAGGTACCTAAAATTTCATCTAAACTCAATCGCGCCGTATTTAAATAAAAGAAGTCATCGCCCATATACGAGTTGACGGCATAGGTATGTAGCTAGCTTTCTAACTTCCGTACATACCCCAATAAGTAAAGTAGAGGGCCAGCCGTAACGGCCGATAAATAAATAAATAATAAATAAATAAATATTGTCAGACAAACTACACAGCGCCATCTAGCCCCAAAGTAAGCGAAGCTTGTGTTATGGGTACTAGACAACTGATAAACATACGTAAATACATTTTTTTTTTTTTAAATACATACTTATGATACATAGAAAACACCCTGACTAAGACAAACAGACATGTTCATGCACACAAATGTTTGTCCTATGTGGGAATCGAACCCGCGAGCGTTGGTGTCGAAGCCGCGTTATTGACCACTACGCCACCGAGCTCGTCAAATCTGTTGATTTCTCGGAAGTCGATGTCTGTTGATTTCTCGGAAGCACAAGGTCATCGCCCTCACAGCTGTCTTTCATAAGCGAACGGCCATTAGTATCATTATTATCAATGCACTACCAATTACCTACTAGGGTTAAAGCTGATCTTTATTGCACGTGGTGCAGCCAGCTGATAAACAGACGCGGTTTTGGCAAGATGTAGGGTATATCGAGACCAACGGTACAGTATTTATTTTTTCTTTCGATCTAATGAGGTCTCAATTCAATAGCGTAGATTGAAATGTCGAGAACTCGCAATCGCAGCTGATATGTAGATACGTCAGAGGTACTTGCCATCGGATGCTGACTAAAAAAGTCCAATATTTCCTCCTCAAGACAGCAGGATATCGAGTCCTACCAGCGTCCACCGCAGGTTGGTCGAACCGTCCATGTTCTCGGAAGGGTAAACAGCTGTGAGAATCGTGTTCCTGCTGACACGTGTTCCGAGCCTTCGCTCTAGTAGATTCTACGCTTGCAGAACAATCTCCCCACTATCACTTCACTATCACGGTACGCAATTACCATTGCCAGGTATTCCTGGTTGGTGTAACGTCGGTTTGGCATGGCAAATTTGAACAAATCACACTAAAACTAAAACGTACGAGCAAGAGCACTACGTTGTCGGGCGGTAGCGGCCCCGGCCGGTAATGCAGAAAACACGCGTGCGCTCACAAACTCAGTTTAGCGGCGACTGATTGTCTTTCGCCGTTCGCGCAGCGCGCAAGCATGAATGGTAGGTAGACTGCACATGCGCACATGATACTACCAACATTTGCACTGGTATGAACTCGTGAACAAGGACGGTTTTATGTAAAGATAAAAAAGAACATTTTAAACATGTTTTAATGATAAATAAATTTTGTTATACAAACACTTTTCTTCACTAAAGCGTTCAGTATATGGTATTTATTTGATTAAAATGATAATTTATTTTTTCTTAAAATAAAAAAATAATAATTGCTAGCCGTGAAATTCCATTAGTAATGTGATGTATTTAAGCAATACGCATCCTCAATTCAGTATTGTCAATTAATAAGTTAGGACCTTATATACACATATATATCTATATATACACATGTTTTGCAATAAGTCCTAAATTTTAAGTGACATACTGCACATAATATTTGAGTTATTTACTTTTATAAAATGTCACTTTGAAGGTTACCAAATAAACAACTGTTCTATTTTTTTAAATTTGTTTTTATTGACCCACTCCTTTTAAAAAAATATTTTTGCGCTTCAAGTGACATTATCTCAAAACAAGGAAAATGGACTTAGTGACTTCTAGAACTAAGACATCTAATTGCAGTTCTAAATTTAACACATATCTAGATTACAAGAACTATCAAATTAAATTTATTCACAATGCAAATTCAGCTTTCTTATGCTTGATGCTCCGACAATTTCATTGCAGAATTGTATAGTATTATAATTACAGAAACCAACTGTGTATCTGAAGGATATTATAAAATAATGCAACATCGTAAGGTAAGTTTCATGAGTGGACAAATCAAACAGATTAATTGAACAGCTCAACACACACTGATTAGGATCACAGTAGCCAACCAACCAACAAAAAGAAACACATTCTTCTCCCATAGAGACCAAGATAGAACCAATACTGCTACTTACAGTCAGACCCCTAGAAGTGGCAGTCAAGCATATATAACTTAGGACCCATTCCCAGCGATAACGGCTCACTGAAGCGGTTCATCAGACAGATTGTGATCCCTTGAACTCTTGCTTATCCAGGTTTGATTATATTGAGGCGAGAAATGGAAAGACAGTGACCAATAAACATATGCATTGGATGATCATAACTAAGCGAACCTTGCAAGTCTCTCCAGATTGCATTGACTTTGGATATCGTAAATTTTATAAACTTTTACTCTGGATAGGCTGACTTATGGCAGTATGATTACCAGAACAGAAGAGAAATGTAACAGTTCGTTACTCATTTTATGCACAAACTAGACTCAAACTCCACTGTGATGTAACATGTCCAAATCTACAACATTTTTACCATTAATGTAAAGGATATCTACCTCCACAGGCATAGATATATAGAAACTTATATTTGAAGGAAGTTTTTGTACCCTGAAGGACGACACCAATTTTAGTGGAAATGCAATCTGTTGCCACTTTCAACGCAGTGAGCAGAGGCAGTGCCTGACAATGCCGCTCATTAATACCACCAGGGTTACGAGACTCCGTATCCATTATTACAATTAGGAAAGACTATACCACTACCTTCGACCCAAAGGTGACACTGTGACCAAATCAAGAGTTATTATTATCCACCAATCAAGGTATCATCTCCATTGGCTGGATTACAACTGGGCAAGAAATGAACTTTGAAATTATCAAGACACAATACCTACCCTCAAAAAAAAAAATTTTTTTAATATATTTTATTCACATACGAAACAAATACTAGATTTCTGAATCTTTTACACAGATTCATTGAACTACTGATTTGAAAAACTCTCGTATCTCGATGTATGGACAGTTTAAATTCCTATTAACACACATGGGATCAACTTACTAAATTATTCAGATTTCTAAACGGCAAACCATAATCACATCCAGACAAAAACAGAAACCAAGAAAAGAAATATAACGCTCGAAAGCAATGCTACAAACAAATAAATTAATGCAAACAAAATAAATTTTAAATCTGCAGTTGCAAATCATGGAATATCTAGGTTTTTATGATAGTTGTTTCTGCAATGCAATGTCCAATCAGTCCAATGCAATGCAATGGAATGGAATGGAAAATTGGAAATATTGGAAATGAAATTTATGATGATAATTGTCATGTCATCCATCATTAACAACAGCACTCGGCAACCGCAAAGTAAAATTTCTTGTCTTTGTTTCGTTAGGCAACCACTTTTCAGTCAAAGATTTTTTTTTAGTCATTATCAAGATATAATTTGTATAATCTTCATCGAATATGCCAATTATCAAAAAATATATGTCACTAGCGGCCCGACCACGCCAGTCAGTCAGTCAGTATAACGTGCGCCGAAGCGCGTACGGGCCTCGAGCTAAAGCGCTCTTTACCCGGGCACGACTCCGGGGGCTTCGACCCCCGTGTAACTAAAACCACGCTATTCGCGGGTGTGGGAAAAGAAGAGGTGTGGTTGACTGACTGACTGATAAAGCCTCATAGAGGCAACAGAAAGTGGCAGACCTCACAACAAATACACACACACAATATTTGTTGGATGAGACACGATACAATTTTGAACCATATACACAACATATACGACACAAATAATACGGACAATAACACAGACGATTTACAACGCTGGAATTTTATGCTTCAGATCGCAGCAGGTAGGGGCCCCCTACCTGTTCGCGCACCCAGATACAATGGTCTACACGCGTGAGCCGATACAGTACATTTACAGCTTTTCCGACATAGTGCACATACACTTTGCACAGACAACAAACAGTACTTTGGACATTTTGACATTTGACAATTAGACATTATGACAATTCGACAGCGACAGACAATTTTGTACCAATACATACAATGGACCAAACACTAACGATCAATTTTGACTTAGACAGATGACAGTGCCTTAAACATTTGTAGAGATACTCCTAATATGAGTATTTCTACAAATCTCTGGCCTGTAAGAAAATGCATTTAGATTAGACAGAAATTAATTTTGACAGTATTAATATTGAATACGGTGACTTTTGTTATTTGTTTATTTTGATATATATTTATTTTATATTTTGTATATTTTGAGTAGATGGAACATTTTTGACAAAGCAAATAACACATACAGTATATTTGGAATTAGAACATTTAAAAACCTTTTATAACGATAAAGATTAATTTAATTTAATTTAATTTTGATTTTTATTTTTATTTTTCATTTTTCAGTTGCCTGAATGAGGTCGCGTGGTCCTTTTTTGTACCTGGCGTCGGGCGGCCGCGCATGCAACGGTGCCAAATTTCTCAAATGTAGAAAAGGTGAATTATCGGCGCGGTCTAGGAGCTTCCGCGTCGATTCCACAACAAAGTCGTGCACCGTTTGCACGCGCAGGTCCCGCGCTATGACACTGTTGGCAACATACCTTCCTGCCCCTGTGCAGACCCGCAGCGAGATGTTTTGCTGGGCCTGCAGTTTCTTCCGTGTCGTGGGAGAACAGAGCGCGTACCAGGCCGGTGCCGCGTAGGTAAGCCGGCTTCGTATATATGTTTTATATATACCTACTTTGGTCTTGGTTGGTAAATTTGAAGTGAGGACCGGCCGCAGAGCTGCCCGGGCCGCCTTGGCCTGAGTGATGGCGTGCTCGGCATGCGCTATCATGCTCAGCGACCGGTCAATATATACCCCGAGATAGCGCACTCTGCTCTCCCACGATATGGGCTGCCCCCGCAGTGTGAGCGGTGGCGGGACGTGCTTGAGGCCGACCTGTAGCGCTACGGTCTTGCCCACATTGACCGCCATGCGCCACCGGTCGAACCAATCCGGAAGCACGTCCAGCATTTTCTGCAGCCGCCTCGCAGATGCTTCTGGCTTCCATCCATTTCCTTAGAGATGGCGCTGTATGTGAAAAAAGATTTTCTCGCTTTTCTTTTCAAATTTTTCCAGAATTTTCTTTCCTATAAAACTCACGGAGCCCGAGACCTTTCCAACGAATGCAAAACCGTGGAAATCGGTTCGTGCGTTCTGGAGTTATAGCGTCAGGAAGGAAAACCCGACTTATTTTTATATAGTAGATTATGTATCCACTAGTTCCTCAATAACTCCAGATACTGCAATTTAACTGCCTATTTTTTTGCACGAAGTCTTAGAACAATTCGACAGCGGCGATTTAAACATTTTTATCGGAGATTTCCACAAGATTTCACTAATTTCATGCACTATGATATTGTAAGGGTGGTTTTCCCTTACAATGATTAGTTACTTGTTTGCTTGATGTGGAGTGCAGAAAGGAAAGAAAAGTTGAAGTTAATAAGTCCGATACTGGCAATTCCTTTCTCCAATGTGTATTGTTCAATGTTACGATAGCACTCACCGATATTAGCATATAAAAATAGAGAAATAAGACAACTCAAGCCCCGAGCTGGAGATAATAGCCTAAACAGTTTATTCAACCGTCAAAAATACTTAGTCTATCTCTATTATACAAAATTAATTAAGGTACAAAATACAAAATTAAGTAGGGTAAGTGTTAGGGATCTGAAACAAAAAACCGGCCAAGTGCGAGTCGGACTCGGTCACGAAGAGTTCTGTACCAAAAACGACACACAATCACGTTTGTTGTATGGGAGCCCCCCTTAAATATTTATTTTATTCTGTTTTTAGTTTTTGTTGTTATAGCGCCAACAGAAATACATCATTTGTGAAAATTTTAACTGTATAGCTACCACGGTTCATGAGATACCCACCTACAGCCCTTGGTGACAGACGGACAGACAGACGGACACCGGAGTCTTAGTAATAGGGTCCCGTTTTTACCCTGTGGGTGTGGAAATCTAAAAAGAATAAAAATAATTATTTTTGTACATACACCAGGAGTGACTGCAATTTTTTCATTACCTATTTTAATGCATGCTTACTCAGTGACAAACGAGCAGACAGCCCACCTGATAGTGAGCGGTAACTGTCGCCCATAACATCCACGATTCACGCATTCAAGCTGTTGGCAACAAAAATGCAGAATCGCAGGTGCGTTGTCCTTCAAACCGGAACACAAAACACAACAATGCAAGCATTGTTGCTTGGCGGCAGAAATAGATAAGGCTGTTGTCCTCACCCAGGCGGACTCTTACCATCTGATAAAACCTACTTCATGTTATCTGTTTAGTGATTTGAAAAATTACGGTCTAAATAGGAATAGGATTAATTAAAACGTAGCATTACTGAATCATAATATTTATTCAAATAATCTAAATTATTATGAAAATATATTTTTATTAAGTACTATATATTATTTTTTACACTAAACTATTTTTATTACTTTTTAATTTACACACTTATCATGTGATTGTTAAGAGTGTCGGTGGCCGACTGGTTAGCGCAGTGTTGCTAGTCGGGTCATGTCAGAAATTACCTGAAATATAAAAAAATGTAACCTTTTTGTCTATTAAATAACCTTTCATATTTTTTTTACTGGAAAGGTATTCTAAGTTGATGGAATAGAATATTAGTTTTGTTGACCTACAGAAACATCGATGAGTATTTGAGCACTTGCCCGCATTTCTTGATTTATTCATATTGTTTCTATATAAAAAAAATGATGCAATAAGAATTGATATGAAGTTACAGGAGTCTACATTCCCATACTATTTTTGACATTCGATTCACTTTCGCTTTTTGTTCAATATATGGTTGGAGAGAGCCAATTTGAAGAAAAAAAAATAACTGCCCTAGTTATTGGCAAAGTGCTCATACCCATAGGATTGTTCATAATATAAGTCTATCTAATAATGCTAACGAAGCTTACCAACATGAAAAATTCTAAAACGAGTTCCCTTTCACGTTGCTTTTATGTAAAAACTTTAATGTTTATTCTACAAATTCCGAAAAATCACCTAAAAGTAACCTTTTCATTAGTGTAACCTAAAAGTAACCAATACAGCTCAAAAATCACCTAAAAGGTTACAAAAGTAACCTTCTGGCAAGACTGGGTTAGCGTATCCAACAAATTGCTATTGAGACATCCATGAACACTGCAATGTTTTTTATGGCTAGTCGACTTTGTAGCCATCTTTAACGTATTTGTAGTTATATACGACGTAGGTAGGCACCTAAATGTTCAAAATATTAACGAACGTCAGCGCAGGCGCGAATCTTGCGTGGGAGCGGGCGGTTTTGCGTACGGCGCAGCCCCGACCCCGACTGGCTCTCTATTTAAACTGTATAAATGTTGTCAGTTCGTGCGTGCGACGGCCATACGTACAGGCGCGCTCATATACAAATCGCGCTCGGTGCGTTTGTATGAAGTTACCATTTCTCTATTTTTACTATGATATTAGTGAGAATATTTACTTTTACAGTAATCAAAAATGACGCGTGCGCGCGTAATAGCCGCATCAGCAAAATATAAAATAAACATGTATGGTGTAAACCGTACAGATGTTATGTTAGTTGTTCTAGCAATTGACATTATCGATATTAATCGATAATGTCAATTGCTAGAACAACCGAATAACTGATTTGTTTGTTTTTGGCAAAGGAATTGAATTGCTTGAGTTCAGATATTAAAATTTGGAATGATGTCCATCATAATGAAATATTTTTATTTTTTAATGAAATTGAAACATTCGTGGTGTAACAATATTCAATGTATTTCCTTCAGTGACAAGTTCTGCAAGTAGGTACGTTACTACGAAAACGTTAATACGAAAACAATAGTATAGTACGACTGAAAAGAGTAGAAACTAAATGAGGCCACCATCATTTGACGGGCAACATCGATTACTAGGACAATGAAATTTTGATACTTGGCCATTACTTATTTAGTACTGTATTTGTTATGTAGTATTATTTTATAGTATTCTATCTATAGTACCAAATAGTAGTGTGTATCGTAACAGCAAATATTAGGGTAACATATATGACGCAATGGAATGAATTAAAAAATCTTTATTAAAATTCTATAGAATTTCTTTTTTGCGATAGGTATTTCGATAGGTAAATCGTTCAATTATATCCTGTAAAGACTTCTGCGTTGTTGATCAGTCCAAACGTCTTTTTATTTTATTCTTCTATAATTCGTCAACAAAATATTCAGGTTTACCTAAAAACAAAAGAATAACTCCATGTGTCAAGTTGAGTAAGTCGCGCTATAAGTGAGCGTCATTTTATTTTCAAAAAATGTAACCTCATTAGATATGTATTATATCTTGTTAAAGTTTACTAGTAAGTATGTGTTACTTTTTTTTTGACACTTGTGTTGTAACATAGTGTTTATTAGAATCATGTGTGAAACTGTGAACGTATGTTCAGTTAAAGTAGCCGTTCTTTTTTAATTGTGCTCTAAATTCAATGAAGTTTTACTGTTATGAATATGCACCAAACATTTCAAACTTCGCACTGGAACTACTACGAATCTTAGTCGTTGCACACAAGGTAAATATTTTACAAATTATAATTTACAATCCAAGAAATACTAGAAAAATAAGTAAAACATAATCACAAACCACAATGTTTATTTTGACGGTACTCTGAGTGTTGCTTGATTGATGTGGAAAAAAAATATTTCCAATTTTATAACTCTCTTTTCGATCGTTCTGTAATTTAATTTATGTGTAGTTTTATTTTTCTCTATTATTTATAATGTATTATTTAGATATATATATGCAAAAATCTATATCGATTAAATCGATGATATAGCTTAGCTAAGCTTACGTAAATGAATGGACGGCACTAAATCATAAACATTTGTGCTCATTTCTCTTTAATTAATACTCACAGTGCAATTTACTTGTCGCCTCACTTTAATTATTTAATTCTGTCTATTGTCAATCTTTACTATCCTACTTCTATGGTTTTGGTTTTGAATTCAGGTCAGGATTTACTTTTCATCATATTAGTGAAGCCGAGATGATGAACTTGTTGTAACTTGATTAAGGCAAAAATATTCTTCGACTTCTACTGAAGAGTGACTGCCACAACGAACAAAAGAAAAAGAGACAGAGACGACAGACATCCATCAAATCAATCAAAATAAATATTATTGATAAAAATATTGCATTCTATCTGCGTGTTTGTGTACACCAAAGATTTTCTAAAAATTTCTGTGTAATAAATTAAAATGTCCAATAGCCAACAAATACCAGGTCTAGCTCAAAAGAAAGTGTTCAAAATTATAGTCCTAGGCGATTCTGGTGTTGGGAAAACTTGTCTAACCTATCGTTTTTGCCAAGGGCAGTTTTTAGATACCTCCGAAGCAACTATCGGGGTGGATTTTAGAGAAAGGACAGTACGCATTTCCAATGAAGATATAAAGGTGATTTTTCACCTATTATTAGATTACCAGGATTAAAACTTAACCCAGAACCTTCAACCATTTGTGTGGTCATTTATAGGCCCAAATAAACAATACTTGTTTTAACCCTGTTTTAATCATTATATTTATGTCTAAACTTAGTCTACAATATAACTATAGATGCTTCATAACTCTCTATCAGTGAATAGTTTATTGTGTAGTTGAAAACATGTTGTAAAATGGAATAAATGACTAGCAGTGATGCTAATCAATTATTCACTTTCTTCAAAAAGGTATGTTTCTATTAGGGTTGCCATCAGTCAGGGTTTCCCCAGATTTATCCTAGTTTGAAAGGAGTACAGGGAGCGTCCGGGTTCATTTCTAGTCTAAGGTTAAAAGTTTTGAATCACTACTGCCCGCTCCATGCTGTGAATAACCGTCTTGTCACAGAATAAAAAATAGTATTAGTACTAAAAAACAGTGATGACATCTCCAGGTTTTAACATTTAAAATCTGGAGTTTTCACGCATCTTGTCCTGGTTGCTAGTTTTTAGAGATGACAACCCTAAGTTCTTTTTAATTGTAATTCATGTTCCGAGCTAAAAATCAACAATAATTATTGTTGTATTGAATTTGTAATGAATCAGCATGGTATGGATGAAATGGCGGCTGGTCTCGGGAACTACATGTGTGTGATGTGACTACTTAAGTTAAAAGTCGAAATATATAAATCTGTGATCAGACCTGTTGTCTTGTATAGATTGTAATGTTGGGCAGTGAAAAGAATGCATATAGCTGAGATGCGAATGCTGCGATGGATGTATGGTGTGACTAGAATGGATAAGGTAAGGAATGATTATAGTAGAAGAAGTACGACACGTGACAAAGAGAATGATGAATTTGAATGTGAATGGATGTAAAGTGAGAGGAAGATCAAATAAGAGGTGGTTGGATTGTGTGAGAGATGATATGGGTAAGAAAGGGGTAACTGTAGATATGAGGGTTGATATGGGGTGAATGGAAAAAATCTGCCAAGTCGGACTTGTGCAGGAAGGTTTCGTACCATTATCATTTAAAACAGCAAAAAAAAAAAACTTTTTTTTGTATGGGAGCCCCCCTTAAATATTTGTTTTATTTTTATTTAATTATTTATTTTTAAAGTGAATATATAACTAAATATTATGTGAGTATTTCATGTTTATACCTATTGCTGTTATCAATTGCGAGCAAAAATGAGCAACAAAATCACATTTGTTGTATGGGAGCCCCCTTAAATATTTATTTTATTATGTTTTTTAGTATTTTTTGTTATAGCGGCAAAAGAAATACATCATCTGTGAAAATTTCAACTGTCTAACTATTACGGTTCATAAGATACAGCCTGGTGACAGACGGACGGACGGACAGCGGAGCCTTAGTAATAGGGTTCCTTTTTACCCTTTGGGTACGGAACCCTAAAAGAGACATACTGCGCCGACCCCAAATAATGGGAAAAGGACAAACCAATGATGAGTACAAGCTTTGCATAGTTTGTGACTAGATGGTTCTGTGTAATTTGTCAAGCAATATGTCTTGAGTTTGTATTGAGATTGTAGTAATATCATTAAAATCATTATCATCATTAGCCTGTAACTAGCTAGCGAGCTGATTTCTTAAGGTCATCAGACCATCTAGAAGGGGGGCGTCCAACTCTTCATCGTCCTAGCGCAGCCTCCACTCTTATACCATCCTCTCCCATCTACCATCACTTACTCGGCAGATGCGACCGTCCTATTGCCACTTCAGCTTGCAAACTCTAAAGGCTATGTCAACAACTTTGGTTCTCCAACAAATTTCTTATTTCCGGATTAGATACCTCAGAGAAACCTCAATAATATGTATTCATACATTTACATCTACATATGATATGACAGAGTAATTTTATTTTAGTTACAGTTATGGGACACAGCTGGTCAAGAGAGGTTCCGGAAGTCCATGGTGCAGCACTACTACAGAAATGTACATGCCGTTGTTATTGTATACGATGTGACCAAGCCTGAAACATTCCATGTGAGAGCAAATACATTTTTATTGATAGATAGATAGCCGTGTGGTTTCCGGCAGACGTTTTCTATTCTATAGAATCACTCCGTTTGTTCCCGTGGATGTCGTACAAGGCGACTATTATTATTTCCAGCGGGGACGCCGATTGTCGGGCGGGTGATCAGCCTTTCCTGAGGCCATTTCACCCATTTCCCCTGGTCCTCCTTTTTGGGGGAGGATGTGGGTTTATCCGGCAATCACGGCGTTCCGTCGAACCTACCTGTTTCCTTGCAAAACCTTACGATCTGTTCCACCTTCAGGTCTTCCAGGTCTTCTTTCTCTAACGTGTCCACCCCCATGGTCTCCCATCTTATCCGTGAGTACATGGGGCACTCGGCAAGCAGGTGGAAGCTTGTTTCGTCGTCATCCATGCACTCTGGGCATTTGGGGTTACAAGGCGACTAAGGGAAATACATTATCAAATATCGATCAGGCTTCCCCAACCCGTTTGGCCAGCGTGGGGAGTGTGGGCCAAATCCTCCTTCCGTCTAGGACGGACGAGAGAGGGTCGTGCTCCTGTAGTGGAGACTAAAATGTCATTTATGCTATAAATAATAAGTTTTCATCATTTATGCTATAAAATGTTGATGGATTTTCTTAATTGATTTGTAAATCTGTTACAGTCAATAACAAGCTGGATGGATGAGGTGGAGACGCATGGCCTGATGAATTCCCCACGTGTACTGGTTGGCAATAAATGCGACTGCGGCACCCCGGAGTCACGGCTGGCGACAACCTACGCGCAGCGCCTCGCTGACAAGTATGGCATGCCTGTAAGTTGGGATCTAAGAATTTGTTATAGCAAGTAAACATGCAGCCGGTATGATGTGAAATAGTTACTGTTTGCAAGACAATATATTAGCAGTATTGTCAACCACCTACGGAGCTTTTTTTAAGTTACATCGGGGCACAAATAAGCATGGCTTAACGTGTCCTAAGCATGCAGACATCCATGGCTACGATCGACGTTGCTTGACTTGCGCGTTCGATTATACTGCCACGCGCAACGACACCATCGCACTCCTCAAATGAGTCCTTTACTTCCCTCAATATATTGATGAGGCCCTTACACCCTTTTAAAGCTAAGCTAGTCAGCCCTTTGTAGCTCTCTAAAGTTCCCATTTTATTTTTTAATTTTAGTTATTCGAGACATCAGCTCTACTGGACTCCGAGTGTGACAATGTGGAGTCGATATTCATGACGCTGGCGCACAAGCTGTACTCCAAGCAACCCTTGAGGGTAGTCAGTG
The DNA here is from genome assembly GCA_937001555.2 of Hypsopygia costalis. NCBI lineage: Eukaryota > Metazoa > Arthropoda > Insecta > Lepidoptera > Pyralidae > Hypsopygia > Hypsopygia costalis. The sequence continues at coordinate 6,203,699 of OW443344.2, read as the reverse complement.
TTGCGGTAAATAACAATATTTTTTTTCATAAACAAACAGCAACGGTTAATGAGAGAGAAGAGTTCTAAAATGAACACCCCCTCCATCCATAGTACCATCCATAGGACCAGTAACGGATGTCAAGATGGTCCTGGAAGTGACCAGTCATGCAGAAAGCACAAAAATTTGCATCATCGGAGGATGATGAAAAACATTGGCGGAGGTTTTTAATTCCAGCAGTGGATAGACAGGCTGACGATGATGACATATACAAAGTCATTTTTGTTTTATACGAGAGGCGTATATAATCGCTCAGGCTCGACATGCCTTATTTCTCTTCCGCCAGAGCCTCGGTTATTAGTTGGTAGGGTGCACCATGTGCAGGTGACATTGCCTTTGGCTCTAAAAATGGTGTTGAGCATTATATACCCCTTATTAGATTACACCACTTTCAGTGTTTCATGGTACCATCAATTTGCGAATCGTGTGTTCTTCACACGGAATTTCAAAATGTCGGAACGTATTTAAAAAAATATTATAATCTGCCATATAACAATATATGGCGGGCCTAGTGGACGAATGGTTAGCCATGGCTACTTAGACTCCGAGCTCGCGGGTTCGATCCCCGCACAAGGCAAACATTTGTGTGCATGAACTTGTCTGTTTGTCTTGGTCTGGGACCTGGGTGTTTTCTATATATTATAAGTATGTATTACAAAAAAAAATGTATTTAAGTACATTTATCAGTTATCTAGTACCCATAGTACAAGCTTTGCGCTTAATTTGGGACTAGATGGCGCCGTGTAAATTGTCCGGAAATATTTATTATTATTTAATTTTCAATTACCATGAGTCACCTTTTAGTAAGATTTGTCCTAATTATTTTTTTTATACTACATCGGGTGGCAGACTAGCGTACAGCTCGCTTGATGTGATTATTATATTAATTTAATTCCTTATTTATTTAATTCCAGGGCGAGTATAACCATAACGTAGTAAATCTCCGCCGACAGAAGCGACAAGCGCAACCGACGGACAACAGCTGTCTTTGTAGCTAGGTGCCATACAAGTGTCGTGCAACTGATTTGGCTGTTCTATCCAATACGTCCACAATGTACATGACAGGTTGTCTATGGATAGTTCTACACTATGGTCAACCATAGTTCGTTTTATCTTTATTTAAACCATAAAGGAGAAAGGAGTGTAATTCTGTGTCTATATTATATTTAAAAAAAAATGGGGTGGGGCACACGGCCGTGTGTTGTACTTGAATACGGTATGCACTAAAATTATCTCATAATGTCAGCGCTTCCCTCTCCCCCCGCGCGAGATGTTCCATAGTCCTTATTTAGCGTAATAAATTCTTTGATCCTTCATCTATCGTGTAATTGAATTTTGGATGGAGATGATAGAATAGAGGAATTTAAAAAAATTTAAAAATTTAATTTGAACATTTATTTTTGACGTGAATACAGTCATCTTTAAAATTGCCAATTTTAATTCATTTATTAATCAATTTAAATCATTCATCTTTAGAATTGATTGGAGCCAATTTAAAAAAAACGAACAAAATATAAGAAGAACATTTTAAAGAAAGGTATAGGGAGCGTAATTGTAAGCTACCCGACTGGGGAATGTACCTCCACCTCACAGAATACCGCAGCCAAATAACGGTTCCTGCGAGTGAGTGAGGTCACCAGAATATATATATATATATATATATATATATATATATATATATATATATGGGAGATACAGTTTGGTGTTGCAGCTACATATCATCTCCATCAAAGAATTTATTACGCTAAGTAAGGACTATGGAACATCGCATGCGTGGGAGGGGCAAGTGCTGCCATTTTGAGATAATTTTAATGCTTATAACGTATTCACTTAGAACACACGGCCGCCACAACCCATTTTTTTCAATGGCAGCATATAAAGGCGCTTTAGTCTGTATTAAATTATTAGCAGGGTTTAATTTCGGTCCGTTCAGTAGATCCACGGTATCAGCTTGAGCCCTTCGTATTATGGAGTTCAATATATAGCAGAGTGCTTAGTGCGAGGTTTTGTTCGCGATCGATCATGTCAACGTAAACAAACCGACTAAATAGAGAAGAACTCTCATGTTGTGAATTTATAAGACGCGTGTTGCATAGCAATATTATGTGGCTAACTTGCTCACATTTTGAAGTGAGCAACCCGGCTAATTTGGATATGTAACATGCATCTGGTAAATTCAGAATATGAAACTTTTGTTAATTTATTCATTATTTATTTATTGAAAACATTTATAACATCATTACAGCTTACACCAATACGATGCTATAAGACAATATAATTTGAATAAAATTAGATTATTAATTAATTTGAATAAATTAATTGCTATACATATACAGACATAATAATTATACATAATTTCATAAAAGTTCCATATATTTTTGCGTCAATTCTATGATCATTGGCAGGCTAGAGTGGAAAATATCATTACCACTTGCAATATTATTTATAATTGTAATAGCTCGTGACAATGGGGCAAATTTGAACAAATTCGTTCTAGCATACGGAAGACGCAATGTAGCGGGTTGACGGCGTGCACCAACATACCCATCGGGCAGCTGCAGTTGAATCATTGCTAGTAGTTCTGGGTGATGCACCCATTTGGTCGAATGTGAAAACCTTGCACTAAACACTCAGATATCCTGGTTGTACAGTTGCTGCGGTTAGTAAATCGCTAGATATTCGTTTGTTATAAGTATACATGTATTATAGTAACCAAATAATTCGAGAGGCATTTAAGTATTTCTTGTAAATTAACAAGAGTATTCCGTAAACTTAATACAGCACATGGGTTATGGGGCTCCATGCGACGAGACTAGTACGAGTAAAAAAACATTTTTTCGCTAAATGCATAACGATAAAAAAAACAGTGGCATTGCCGGAGTGCCGACAGAGGTGAAAACGTGATCAATACGTGTGTATTTTTATCAGGAAATATTTTTTAAATAGTCAGGAAATATTTTGCACAACTGAAAGCATTCCCTTTTCCTACATGTACCTATTTCGGGAACGAGAGTAGCGTGGACCTAATGCCGAGAACAAAGGTCGACTGATACACAGGCAAGCATGCGGCGCTCGACCCGCCCTACCTCATACCGCACCAAATTGACCGATGACGGTTATGGTAACAGTGTCACGAGCTCAATGGTTGTTCCCCATCTCAAAAAATTCCCAACGCTCCTAAAGAAGTTTTCACTTCAAAAATCTGTATTACACGATCGATTATTACGCCCCGTAGTTTATTTAATTTTATACCACGAACTGTGAAATTGTGGAATGAACTTCCCTCAGCGGTATTTCCGAACAATTACGACATGGGGCCTTCAAGAACAGTGTCTATATTTCTTTGAAAAGGCTGGCAACGGATCGGCGACCCCTTAGTTTTGCTGATTTTCGTGGGCGGTGGCGATTGCTTTCCAATCTGGGTTACCTGATGGTAAGTTTCCATTAGGGTCTCTCATATAAAAAAAATGGTAAAACAGTGAATACTGTAGTTGTTGCAACAATATTTGCGGAAAACCGCAGTTTTTGGCATAATTTATTTCAACAACTACAGAGTATATTTTTTTATCAATTATAAAAAAATAGGGTGGTTAATAGATCAGTAGATCCACGGTGTCAGCTTGAGCCCATCGTATGGAGTTCAATATAAACCAGAGTGCTATGTAACTATAACAAAACTATAAAAAAAAAAAAACTATAAAAATAAATAATCGAGTAACACAGTTTTTGATTCGTTATGTATTTAGCGATTAATTCAATTTTCATTCGAGTGACGTCAGTTTTACAGCAGGTACGTCCTGAAAGACTCACTCATGTACTTTCATACGGAAAGGCTAAATATGAAGATATTCCTCAGTGAATGAGTGAATGATATTAGGTTAACGGAATGTAAGTTCACCAGAAACTCCGTTGATTATTTAGTATTCAGTCATTTTGCAATATTACTTTAATGATTAGCTTGCTTATGATTATTTTATATGTTGTATTACGCTTATTGTATTTGTTAAAAGATTGATATATACAAGGGTTTTGAATTTTGGTATTATAACTATGGACCACGTTATACAGAATAGATCCAATCGACATTTTGTTACTTTTAAGTTAAAGCTATTTAAATTTTAATAGGAATTAAAATATCACGCAGTATATGTTTTGGGAAGCATATGTCATCAAACTGCTAGAATCTGTTGCGAATATGTAAAACACGATTTGAAGTTTCTCGCTATGTATATCTCTCAATGGTTTAGTCGACAAATATCAGATTCTGGAAATGTTAGACGAGTTTAAAACGCCAGATTCTATGAATGCCAGATTTTACAAATGCCAGATTCTACAAATGTCAGATTCTATAAACGCCAAATTCTATAAATGTCAGAGTCTATTAATGTAAGATTTTTGTTAAAATCGCAATATAATAATTTTCTTAAGTGTTCAAAAATTCACTTAAGACCAATGCAGATTAATTCTAGGGTAAAGTTTAGGGTTATATTTAAAAAAAATAGAATAAAGATACATTATTGGTTTATAAATAATCAGTCATCAATTTTGTTAGAAAAAAACTTCACTGCGATCAGAAAAAATCTGCATTGATCTTAAGTGAATTTTTATATACGCTCTTAAGAAAATTATTATATTGCAATTTTAACAAAAAAACTGACATTAATAGAATCACATTTATATATTAGAATCTGGCATTATTAGAATCTTGCGTTTATGGAATCTGACATTTGTAGAATCTAGCATTCATAGAATCGGGCGTTTTAAACTCGTCTGACATTTCCAGAATGTGACATTTGTCGACTAAACCCTCTCAATTTGGCATAGTTTCTCGGCTGGACCTATTCTACATAACATGGTCCCTATGAAAATAAAATTATGTCATAGCTGTAAGGAAATTAATTGCCAAATGATGCCTATTTTTATTATAATGATCGTTTTATCCGACTGAGCGGCGCTAAAAGTATTATGTTTAAAAAGTTTTCGGTCTATATTTGGCACTACAAAATTAAGGTAAGGTTAGCAAGTCTGCTCAGTATCACAGCGGATTGACAAAAAACGAATTTAATCCAAAGTTAGGCTGAAACTTGCCAATGCAATTTTGACCTTAAATGTGTCTGTTTTAGAGTATATTATAAGATCTCCATTATTTAATTAGATATAAGAAATCTGAGAAGTTCTATTTATTTTATTACTGCGTATAATATAAATAAGGGTATTGATGTATTATAACAACGTTTTCAGATTATTAAATATAAATCATGGTACTAGATACTACATTCCTTGTATGTATATGTTTTGTGGAGCACAGAATTTAGAGCAGTTGTATCGTAATTTAGTTGTAAATAGATTCCGGCGAATTAATAAGGCAATTAACGAGCGCTTATTGGCTGAGCAAACGCCTTGATTGGACGTACGCTTAAATACCACCTATTGTTCAGAACATTAAATAAATAATAACTTTATAAAATCCATTGCATTTATGGAAGTACAAACATTACAACATTTAGAATATGATACACCATCATCATCATGATTTCTGACTTTACAAAGTTTTCAAGATTCATTCAGAGGCATTACCAACATGTAAGCCGTCAGTTGTCTATTGAGACTGGCTTCCTATTGTTCCTTTTTCACTCTCTTGATTGGGACACTTTTAAGCGTAGTCAATCTATTTAATGATTCAATCAGTCTATTGAATGGTAGGTCAATAGGTCAGAAGTTCTGTCCCATTGATCTACCATGCAATGGACGTAGAACCTTTTTTTCTCGGGAGAGTTAATTCTGACTTACGTCACTTGCTAGAGCGAGAAAGACGCGGGCGCCCCGCACCGATAACGCTACCGCTAAATGTATTCTAACCCTAACCTGCCTAATGTATATTGAAAGCAAAATTATTAACGTAAGTCTGATCTTGGGCGAAATTAGATTGCCGTTATTAACATTTTGCTGGAATCTGTGCTCTATGCTTTATGGTTGTTTTTATAGTACAATTAATTGCTAACTGCAAATGAACGTGCACGATGCAGTGAATCCTACGCTCTCTTTTTGTCTCTCTTTTGCGCCGTCGCAGCGCTTTCTGTCATCAAACTGAGGCCCTTAGAGTCGTACCGCCAAAGCTGAACACGATTCGGATTGAGTTAGTTCTCGGAATTTCAATAACAATCGAATTACTGTCGAAATTAAAATCCAATAAAATCCAAATATAGCAAGCGTGGCAATCTAGCATAATCGGCACCATGGCCAGGCCCGCTTCATTGATATCGATTATATGCTGATATATCCATCTAATCCCTAAAAACATATGCATTACATGTAACATGTGCATTACAACCTTATTAAAATTACTCATACAACAAAAATATAATACATTTTTTATATATTCTACTCATCCATCCACTCATACAAAGAATTGAATATTATGAGACATTGATATTTTGAGACTTGAATATTCTGCAATTTGAATGTTTTGAGATGTAGTTATTTTGCAACTTGGAGATTTCGAGACTTGGATATAATGAGATTTGAACGTTTTGCAACCATATTTTATTTTGCAATTTGCATGTTATGAGACTAAAGGATTGTAATTAACTTAAATTCGGTCCAGTAGAGACAGTCGCTAAGCCACATCTAGATATGATTTAGTGATGAACATTTAATCATTCCAATAACGCCAGTTTTACAGCAGGTACGGCCTTAAGTGTCAGTAGCGTAATTAAGACTTATATAGTATTGTGCAGCTATAGAGGTATTTTAATTATTACAGGAACATTGAAATATTTTGTGTATTAATATTGTAAAGGATACTTATTTGATGAGATTAAACATATACTTTGTTGTTTATATTTTTTATTAATGAAATTCTCAAGACCTGTCTACAACAACATAGTAAGAGAACCAAGATAGCAGTTCCCGTTGCCAAACGCTTGCTATGTAAATAATAATTGGCATTTCGGGTGCCCATTTATTGAGTGGCAAGCCACCGCTTGCCGCAAATAACTAGCAATAGAAGCATTTATGGCAGGCGTCCGTCCCTCTTCTGTAATATCCCGGTATTTAGTTACCCAGATCTCATCTCCATAGCCCATTAATTTTCCATCACACTTTGTAATAATCTCAACGCCTGCCGAGACCTGCTCATGGGTATATCGTTCCATTGACATATCCTGGAGCCGGTCACGGCGGGCGTACAACATTACATCAAACTTCTCAGAGGGGCCTCTACGCGTTGGCGTTTTATAAAAAAAAAAAAAAAGTATAAAAAAAAAATGGATCTATATCCCCGCGCAAGCCTATCAAATGACCGGGCTTGATACATGATTAAAAAGAGATATAAAATAGTCTCAATGCTTGCTGAGGGTATATAGTTCCATTGTTATATCTCGGAGCGGTCACGGCGAGTGTACAACATTAGGTACATGAAACTTCTCAAAGGCTCTTCTACTAAAAGAATAAACATATATGTTTTCTATTTTTTTTCTACTAACTTCACTGTGTAAATATCGCTCTCGCCACCTCCTCTCTAAACGCAGCAACTGTCTTCCTTTCTGGTAACCGCGCTCACTCGCAAGGACACAACAATCCTCAGGAAATTGTTATTTGGTGGAGGTATTCTGTGAGGTGGACGTACTGAGCCAGTCGAGCAGCTTACAAATACGCTGTACTCTATCTTTTGCCAGAGCTTCTTTCGCTAGGCGGCAGGATGCACTAAGTGCATCTATAGGCTGTAAAAAAACTGCTTACGATCAGGCAGGTCGTATTCTTGTTTGCCACCTTAGATATATAAAAAAAACCGGACAAGTGCGAGTCGGACTCGCCCACCGAGGGTTCCGTACGTAGTATCATTATTAAATTTGATATTTTTAATTATAAATAAGAAATAATGCGTCGAAAAAAATAAATAAAATATATTTTGCAATGTGTACATCAAGCCCTTTCATATGATACCCCATTTGAACTAGTAGTTTCAATTTGAAATTTCGACACCCTATTAAAAATATAGACCCCCTATTTTTTAAGATCTATTTACAAATGTATAGTTTTGAGATTTATTCCTGTACTTGTAGTCTATAACGATGTTACTTGCCAAATTTCATAGTTCTAGGTCAACGGGAAGTACCCTATAGGTTTTGATTCCCTTGAGAATGCGAAATATGCGTTTTTTGCTGAATAAACGGCCGTAACTTTTTTTTACGTAAACTTAGCAGTTTGATTTTTTTACAACTTCATGGGACCGTAGACCTGAGTATACAGTTCAAATTTCAGCTTGATACCTCCACGCATTCTCGACATAGAAATTCTTGACAGACAGACAGACGGACAACAAAGTGATCTTATAAGGGTTCCGTTTTTCCTTTTGAGGTACGGAACCCTAAAAAAATAAGTGCAGGTGAGGTTGGCATTGGGTGTAATGATCGTCGTGGCGAGCCACTTACACCCAAATAATTCGTATAAAACATTGTACATAAAAGTTTTTGTTAATAATTTTAATTTCTAATTGAACTTTTTGTCGTGAACATAAAGCATGCTCTATCTATCTACTCTAAAACAGTGTATTATATATACCTGTCTATAGGCGCAGTATATTATTGTATTGCGCCATGTTCTTTCGGTCCACTCTGTGATCAGTCGGTATACAAACGTCCATCCACGACAAGCTCTCTTTATACACATAGTCGCTTGAGTGGGTGTTAACAAAAAACGAGTCTGTTTATACCACACGACTGAAGTAAAACTTCTTTAGCTCTACTAACTAATATCTCCCTCTCAACTTCCGTTTGCCGTTTCTGTAACGCTCTCGTCACGCATTTACCAGCTTCTTCCCCAAGTCCAGCATGTAAAGAAGTTTAGCCCAAACTTGTCCCCACGTTGCTTCTAAGAGGCTATATCAAATGAGGCAGTCAGTCCAGACAACAGTCAGTCCAAACAGACTTCTTTCAATTCCCACATTGCCACTAGCAAACAATTACGCCTGACCCGGGCAAAGAAAATTTCATTCGAGGCCCGTACGCGCGAAATCGCGCTGTACCACTGACTGACTGACTGAAAGAAGTTTTACTTCAAAAAGACCCGCCAATTTTCATGGGATTCAGAAATTGTTGATCTATTGTGCTATATTTTTAAAAATATTTATTCTGCACTAGAATTTACCATTTTTAGTGCCTCATGGAGTTTCTTTATACCCCACATTAATTGCGTCGTATTGTTTTAAAACAATACTATCATTAAAATTGCTTTGAAATTCAAGACAATGCCTAATCTTGAGAGTATTATATTATTTTATACACATTAACGCAAATAGATATAATAAGACTATTAAAGATAATATGTGACAAGTTGTCATCGTTGTATCTATATGTATACATATTGTTATTTTCGTCAATTGTTTCAACGACTCCGTGGCGCAACGGTAGCGCGTCTGACTCCAGATCAGAAGGTTGCGTGTTCAAATCACGTCGGGGTCATGCAATTTAACTTTTTGGACTTGTTTTTTGGTGATAGCTTCATAACAATAGCATCAATTCATGCAATATTGATAATAGCATTAAGCTTTTTTTTTACTGTCACGTCATATAACTACAAAAATCACCTTTCACGAGAACCCAATGGTTTCCTTTCGTGTACTAAGAAATTTTACGTCTATTTGTTGTATCATTAATTATTATTTACTGCTGAAATTTTGCAGTTGTTTTTATGACAGATTGATCCGTAGCTTGCGGTGAAAATTTTCCTTTAGGGCAGGCGCTGAAGGTAACTGGGTATGCAAAATATGAGGACCGAGTTCCATCAATAGATTTGTTACAAATAGAACCAAGATTAAGAATATGGATCTTGTCGGCTCATTTGCTTTTTTTAATAATTAAAATTGATTTTCTTACCATTCGTATCTTTTTTTCTCATTCACCAATCTATTCGATCTATTCACACTTTCGTTATTAGAAACAGTTATATATACAGAAATAATCGTTAAAATTACTTTTTAACATGTAAGCAACCCATTCATTCACAAATAAAAGTACAGAAGATAAAAAATTAGACCAAAAAATGAGCAGACAATATCCATACTCTTTAATCTTGGACCTATTACACGAGTCCATTGATAGAACTCGATCCTCTATTTTACATACTCAACTACCCCTAGCGCCATTTCAGAAAATCATAATCTGTAAATAGCCCTATTTACAGATTATGACATTTCCTAAATGGAATAAATATTATTATTATTCATTTATTAATATTTTCACACAGTTTCACGGTAACTGCTTTCCATCAGGCGGGCCGTATGGTTGTTTGCCACTCTAGTGGTATAACAAAAAAAAAACAGTTATTATTATTTATTCCTTTTCTATCTCCTATTTTTTACATTTTTTAATATAAATCATATAAAAAAAATACATTTAAAAATATAAAAATACCCATCGATAGCGGCGCGAAGACCCAAGCTACCGGTGGTTACGGCTCCAGAGTGAGGACCTTTCTCACGATGCGGGCCGTCTCTAGAAGAACCGCCTTCTGCATCTGGTTCTTGACCAAACTGCCGAGCGAGCATTATTAACTCTTAGATTGACCTCTACTCGATCTATAGTTAAATACTATAGTAACCTAGACTCTATGAAATAAAAACACATATTAATGTAATTTAATCATTTATTTCATTATATCAATAATTTTTTACAGAAAACGCGGACTACAGCGATAGTTGGACACCACCGCGCAAGTGTCGCAGACGATTCGGGTGAATACATAAACATTTAAGTACCAATAATGGAACTAAATTGTATACACGTGTTCTATATGGTTGTATTTGTAAATCTCTCGGTTTCCCCCATCGACTAACTAAACTCTCAATTTGTGCAGCGTTATATTCTTACAATGGAACCTTATAAAAAAGGACACTATTTAACGTAACATGAAATAAATACATTGCAAACCTAACCTATTTTGTACATCAAAAATACTTATTGCACGTCAATTGCAGGATTTGATGTGCGATCAGGTTTTTTTTTGTGGATCAATTTAATATTTTCCATAATAATTAACTATAGTCACACAGTGTAATGTCAAATTGGAGAAGGGATAAAAATTGCCGACTATGTCAAAGGTACAAATAGCTCAGAGCGCTGTTGGTTATAATTCATGTTACTTAACAGTTTCACTTCAAAAATGTAGACTTGTAATTTGAAAGCAGTTTAATGATATTCAAAAACCATATTCCCCACGAGCCTTTTAAGACAGTCATCGTGTCTCGAACGCATTCGGCGGCACAATTTGCGATCAATTAGTCGATGGGAAAAACCAAGCAAATTCAATTTATTAATAACACGCAGACTTGTTATATGATCAATAAATATCACGATATTGATGAAATCGCTCCATATTGCGACTATTTAAAATAGACAACACAACGCGCTACACTTCCATTTCATTTCTTCAAACCATCATACAAATATCATGATAAATATTAATCCCGAAAATCCACCGTTAAATCCATCCAATTTAAATTTAAAAATATCAATAATACCTATTTGAATAATTTCTCAACAAAATTACAACACTTTGGATTTTCTAGTCTATGCTACACACCGTTAAAGCATGTCACAGACAAACGCGTTCTGTGGTGGCGGCTGGTCGTATAGTATGGAATCGCACGCCGCGTGGCTTTGTATAGCTTCATTACGTTCCATAGTATATGACAGGTCGCCGCCGCAGGCCGCGTTCGTCAGTGCCATGCTTTATACAGGTCATATTTTAGTTAAAACGACACATCACGACGAATGGGCGTAACCAAAGAACGGTGAATACAAACCTTTATTCGATTAGTGTATTCGATTTAGTTTTAAAATAATTCAATTGGCGTCAGGCGCGGTGAATTATTATTACAGTGCGGAAAAGAATATCAGCAAAAAAAAATAATGCCACAAAGACTTTAGACATATCTAAACGGTGTCAAATTGTAGCAAATTAAAATACGCAACGTCACCATTTATCTACATAATATATGCCTACCTACATGATAAACTGTTTTCGTATGACTTTTACTAGTAATAAGACTGTAATAAAACTGAACCTTTGATTTTGTTAGTAGAGTTTTATTTCGAAACCAACGCGTATAATGTAATTTCTAGCTATTAATTCACCCATAAGAAATTCTACGATCAAAATCCAATTCATTGTTGAAAATGACGTTGGCCGTCCAACGACACGGTGCTTAATGTGCGCCTATTGTGACAACGAATAATGCGTTTTAAAAGTACATTCAAAGAGGTCGTACTGTGTACACGTCTATTGTTTCGTGTCGACTTCTTCGTTTTGTCAAGTTGGCAATATATAATCAAGAATCATATGCGTACAGTCGCATCAACTTTACATTTGAATGAAAGAGGCATTTGTTATATTAAAGTTTTCTTCGAGTGCTGGCAATACTAGCGTAAAATAAATTAACTGTTCGCGAAATACGCGACTGATTAAAAAATTGTTTTTTTAATGTATGTATCCTCTGGGAAATTTTAAATATCTTAGTAAATAAATCAGTTTTGTTCAGTTGTTAAAGCACGTTCTTCGCTGTGAACCGAGGTACGGAATAGTCCACTTGGTCCGACGTCCGACGTATTGCGTCTATCAGAATCAGAACCAATCGAATGTACGAACAAACGCTACATTGAACAATCGAATCGAATTTTCATCGTAAAATCAATAGAAACAATTTATTAATCATCTATTTCTAATCTACACCTTTATTTACAACGACCGATCGCATGGCAAGAGTTGCTGCATGCCAAAGATACTGACATACCTTATTTCAGAAACAAGACATTATATTCACTTGGCAGTCAGTTTGCTACGATTATATTGAGAAATACGTGTAGTAATTTAATTGAAAAATAGAATTTGAATTAAATAATATATTTCAATATATGTCTAACACCTGTTAGTGTTGCTACAATAATAGATTCAGTATACATACAGGTATATATTATTTTTAATTGACTGCAAAATAACTCTGGTAAAGTTAAAATCATAATACAATATTTGTAATTTCAACAGAGGTTAGGTCTCGAACAGACGATACGTTCTTTTTACGCGTCGAGACGCTCGATTCTAAGAACGCGACAATCAATTATACGAGTATTACGAGTATATATTTCTACGAGTATAACTCCTATAAACGGTCATTATATCGAAGCTTCCCAACGCGCAAAAAAAACACGTCTGTTAGAATCCTTATTGCATCCGTTATATAATTATTTACTAAATGTAATAAGCAAAACACACACACACGATCGAAAAAGTTACAGATTGCACAAATTTAAACATGCAAGCTCATAATATCAAGTGACTAAAATATAACAAAGAAAATCACATAGTACCGTCGACGCCCGCTTGGGTTCGGCGTGAAAATAGTCATTCATAATATAACCCTTACTTCTATGTATTTAATACAAAAATCATATCTGAGTATATGCACAGCCCATACCTGCTGGCTCCTGATCTGTAGCCCAAGGAGCTTATGCGCAATTCAGCCTAGCTATCATCCCTTTCAATATTTCCATATCAAATAAAAAAGAAATTTTGACTACGATCGATGAATTATAGTTAAAAAATATCGTCAATATTTTTTATGGAAAACGCGAAATTATGTCTAAATTTTTGTAGCAAATTAGCTGCCCTAAAATTTGTACATTAGAAATTTTCTGTTTATAATTATTTCTCGCTTTGACGATTGTTTTTCATACAGTTTCTACAAATTATTTAAAGAAAGTTGATGTACATCCAACATCGTTAAGATACAATCAAGAGTGTCACTCGCTTGTTGCCGACCCTACTGTATTACATTCCGTACACTTTATTCTAAGTTGGGTATTTGATTACATCATAAATAAATTAATAATGTTTGCTAGATTAAACCAAATAGATTTTTACAATTACATATTACAAATTTTTAAAAGTTCTTCGTTTGAGTAGGTGAAAAAAGCGACATCATATTTTACAATTATTTAATACATTTTTTATGCATAACTATTTCTTTGATGCCTGATAAAATTAAAATAATTTGGCTATGGTGTCAAATACACAAATAATATAATAACCCAATACGATACACTTTATTCCATCAAATAAAATAGAAAATAGAGAAAATGGTAATTGACAATAGAACAAAAACGAAGAATACATGTAGCGTAGCTACCGCCGTATCAGTCGTGTCAATGATACGGTTCATACAATGATACGGGTTATAAGAGACCCCAACGTATTCGGTTCGAATAGATAGAAGACCCCCTGGCCCTTACGGCTTTGGTTAGGCTCCAACAAATTATGGTACCTTCTAACGTAAACTACGCCACTGACAACAGAATAATGACAATAATATTACATATACTAAAGAAGGAGACATATATAATGCCTGGCCTTAAACATAAATTCCATTAAGATGTTTAGACAATATTCAAGCTGCCGGCGACGTGTAACGTAACAGATAACTTTACAAACACTGAGATTTAAAAAACACATTAATTTTACATCTCCGCTATTATTATGTTCGCTTTGACATAAACTACGTTAATAAATAGCAAAAAACATACCAATTATAACGTTTCTTTCCTCGGAAACGAAAATAGACGCGACTAGCGCCAGAAAATAGAACTAAATTAGTTCCTATTTCTGCACTCTAGTAAAGAATTCTACATCGAAATGGCGTTACTATATAAAACTTTATTAAATATCCATCATATTATTACTCTGTGTAATGGTACTTTAATTTGTAACTACGGTACGCAATCTTACTGATTTTCTATAAACGGATTATTAATTCATATATAACTATCAATTTTGAAGCGCTGCCATAAACGTATCAGGCACAATATTAATGTGATAAAAACAACTTATGACACTATTGTCTATGCTATTATCATAGTAAAAAGATTATAGTAAACTTCAAAGGGCTTGCCATTTTCGGATGTGCTCGTTCTTGCTTTACCCATGAGAAATCCATAAGAAGAAATATAATATGCAATAACTGTGTAGTCACTACATGGATTCTTACCAATTCTCACTAATATAGCCAAAGTTACAAATGGCTGCGTATAAGGTAACGCACACTTGCGTGCACGTTGCATGAACAATATTACTATTATTTTTTTACTATGCTATTACGTTGCGTGTGACCACATGGGCGGCAGTGAATTATCTATATCAACTATATATGTTACAAATAGCAAAAAACACTATACACTAATATAATTTCGCTGGATACGTGAATTCATACGCGCAGAGAAAATCGAGTTCATGTGATCACAATAGTTGCTTGTGGCTACAGTTATTTATCGTAAACGACTTGCGGATTAAAAAGGGAAACTTTTAACAGTTTATTTCAATAACTTCACGATGGCAGGACTTCTAGCGCCTAACACTATTGCTTTCACAATAGATTTAATTTTACAACCTCATTTTTATCTACTGCTTTCAATAACTCGTATTCTAATAGCCTTCAACGTCTTGAATCACATTTGTGTCACTAAAAACTTGTAAATATTTATTAATAAAACAATGAGCATCTAAAATGAAAAGATATACCAATGATGTTAGGCGGTAGACTTCGTATTGATGATGGCTGAGGCACTACTTGCGTATTATCTATTTCTAGAGTATTAGGGAGTAAAGGGTATTAGCAACCTACACCCGAAATTGTGTGTATATAACGTGTTCGCTAATGACGACAAAATAGATTCATCATATAGTGCTTACAGTTGCAAGACGCTGCTTAACTGGCGGCTGACAAATGTCTAAAATGACATGAAGAAACTCGGTCTGACTGAAGAAGATATTTATCAGCGGCAAAAATGGCCCCGCATTATTGGGAAAGAGGACCCCGTATAAGAGGATAGTGCGAAGGAGAAGAATTAATAAACTAGACATCACTAGGAGTGTATGATCGGCAATGAACGGATGGCGTGGAAAAGCCAATAATATTACACAGGTCGCTCCCCGCACCATCCGTGCGTCTAGTTTTGTTCGGTGTCTTGGAAACCGTACAAAATAAGCGACATATGATATCTAGTTGGAGTTGATTGAAGCAATACATGAGTCAAGTCAGTATTAATGCCGTGTGCGTTACGATAAGGCTTCCCCGAGCGCGATACGAGGTTCATAATATCTGTAAATACGCGGTTTTTAAACGTTACGGTTTTTTAACTACTAAACATTCAATTATTATATATTTCAAATAGAAAATCACTACATAAAACTTTATATTCCGAGGTACAGAAACCTATTAAACGACGATATTTAAATACTAACATTAATTTCGCAATATCCTTAATTACTGGGCTATATTAATTTATGCGTTCATCTTATTAGCTGGTTTATGACATGTGATCACAGCGGCGGCAGTACGGTATCTAAAGGCTATTAAAACTTCATCAATGTAAGGCCGTGAGGCCGCAAGGCCGTCCCAAATAAGGACAAAGTTAATGCATCGGTAACGTGGGCGAACACGTCGATGATCGCATAGCGAGCACAAAATTGCGCCGATTCAATTTAATTTAAAAGTGAAATAATGAATATAATTTACAATAAAAAAAAATGTGATCCTAGATAGACAAGCAGCTTTTTGTCATCGGAAAAGTACTATACAAGAATGTAAATATTGCGAGCGTTTTTTTTTTTCTATTAAAGTGGTAAATAAGCATACGACCCGTCATAAAGCAGTTATAGATGGAGTAACGGGATTTGAGAAATGATAAAAGTTGTGAACTTGTTTATCTTTATTCAAACTTAGTCTGGTATCGCATGGATGGAATATAGCATACTCGTACATTAGACGATACACCAGGGAAAAATTGTCAAGAAACAATGTTTGTACGTCGTGGGAGAAATTCCGATGAGTACATCGAAAAATACTGTTAAGACAAATCAAATTTATGGGTAATTAAAAAAGGTCCCTGGAAACGGACAAAATTTACAAAAACAAATCCTAACCACGCGGCAAGCATATGTCAGTCGAACATAATGAATTTTGTCTCTCTTGGAGATATGGTAACCATAGTAATGCTAGCTATAACAACCAAATACTATTCACATAGTTATTATTAATAAATTTTCATTAAAACTGCCAAATCGCCGCCATTTTGTTTCTAGTTATACACCTATTAGTTTACACATCTATCGGGAGTACATCGACTATATCTCGATAATTTAACACCAAACACATTAGTACAAACAGAGAAACATAGAGACATTTCGGGAATGCAATCTCGTTCTCGCGAGATCTGGCGTGGGGCGGCGGCGGGGCCTGAGGTGGCGGTCGGGGGGCGAGGTCCCGCTTAGATTCGCTTACACCTCGTCCCCCGACCGCTACTACAGGCCCCGCCGCCGCCCCGCGGCGAGATCTCGCGAGAACGAGATTGCATTCCCTAGCGACAATTGAGTAAATGACATGAAATGCGACGACAGCGAGGAGGGACGGGGACAAAAACGAGTGTTTATGTAACTTATATACATTTTAGCACGCGTTCAAGTGCTATATTGAATAAAATCAGAAAATTTGCTTATCCAGGGGACAGCATGACGTCCGGAGACAAATAAGTAAGTGCTCTCCCGCACCATGGCGACAATATTCTGAACGTTGATTGAAACATAAACATTGTTATAATTACGTAACTCATCGATCGGCCATCGGACATTTTTAAGAAATCGATTATCGAGAACTACCGCATACGATCTGAGTGAGAGTTTTTTATGCCACATTCAAACGTGTTAACGCGTGTTACATATCAAAATTAGCCGGGTTGCTCACTTCAAAATGTGAGCAAGTAAGCCACATAATTTTGATATGTAACACGCATAGAGATAGGCAAAATGCCGGATATTTACGGTAAATGCCCAAAAAGTACTTATAAATTGTCTCCTTATACCCAAAACTAGACATTTACAGGTACTTACTGGGCACTTATTGTCAATGCCTGGCATTTTGCCCATCTCTAAACACGTGTATTATAAATTCACAACATGAGAGTTCTTCTCTATTTGGTTGGTTTGTTTACGTTGACACGATCGAACGCGAACAAAATAAATGAACATTGATGGAAAGAATCAACAAATTTTACATGTGTACTGAAAATTTTTAGAAACTGATCACATTTTATATCTTGCCAATAAAAAATTAAGTATTTTAAACATTTCAGTATAACGATAGTCTGGATCTAAAGTACTTCTCGAACGAAACATACAGTAACGATGAGCAACTGGACGCGTTTCTATATACTAGAGATACTAGTCTTAATAGTTGTGGTCAAGTAGTACTTTAGATCCAGGAATCTTTTTGATTATTATTGGGTTTATTATACTGACTTGGCGACTAAAGTTGATATAAAACATAACAAACCTAACCTAACATAGTATTTCTGCGGATCATTTAGTATTTTTTGTGGCTTGCGTTATTATTTTCCATTACTATTTATGGCGGTTTTATGACAACCAATTTGTTCTGACATTTGTCGATTCACTAACCATCGTATTTGACATCTGATAGGTTTAAACGAGTTATTTTATCAATCGATTAGTTACGTAATTACTGGTCAACTGTAAACTAGATAATGTTCACGTTCAGAGCAGCGGCAGCGTGAAGGTGCGGTCTCTGCGTCGAGATCACATGTTCTGCCAGGTGGGCGTCACCAGCATGCTGGAGTCGAGCGCGCGCGCGATGTGCTCGTGCGTGCCGTGGCTCAGCCACAGCATGCGCAGCTTCTCGTACCGCTCCGGGCACAGGTGCAGAGGGTTGCCTCGCCGTAGACCCTGGGGAACGAAATCAACAAACTGTTATATATAACGTATAATATGATCACGTATTGTATATAAAATGTGACGTTAGTTTTAAATATGATCAGTTTCTATTTTAAACACGTACTTCAATCAATTTAAATTTGATCAATATACATTTTAAATGTGATTTCAACCCACTTGGAATGTCATAAATATGATTTTAATTTCCTAAAATTGAACTTTTCTCTACTCTTTACAGCCCCTTTTCAGCCCCTATTCAGTTATTGAATAGCAATAAGAGTTGGTGGTGAGGGAGCAGATCTATTTTTGTGAAATTCTAGCAGGTTGCAGATTATTATTCCATATTTATCTCGATTTTTTTCTCTCGAATTTTTATCTTTTTTTTTATTTCGAAGCGAACCCCTCGATCCTACATCGTAAAGGTACAGAGAGAGTGAAACGTGTAATAAAGCTAGCTAGTGGTAGTAGGAAATAAGATGGTCCCGCGGCTGGGCGCGGCCAGCAGCATGAGCTCGCACTCGCGCACGCGCAGGAACACGCCGGCGCTAGTCTCACCTGGTCGGTCTCTCCGTACGAGTCGAGGTAGGGCGCGGGCAGCATGGCCCCGCGGCTGGGCGCGGCCAGCAGCATGAGCTCGCACTCGCGCACGCGCAGGAACACGCCGGCGCTAGTCTCACCTGGTCGGTCTCTCCGTACGAGTCGAGGTAGGGCGCGGGCAGCATGGCCCCGCGGCTGGGCGCGGCCAGCAGCATGAGCTCGCACTCGCGCACGCGCAGGAACACGCCGGCGCTAGTCTCACCTGGTCGGTCTCTCCGTACGAGTCGAGGTAGGGCGCGGGCAGCATGGCCCCGCGGCTGGGCGCGGCCAGCAGCATGAGCTCGCACTCGCGCACGCGCAGGAACACGCCGGCGCTAGTCTCACCTGGTCGGTCTCTCCGTACGAGTCGAGGTAGGGCGCGGGCAGCATGGCCCCGCGGCTGGGCGCGGCCAGCAGCATGAGCTCGCACTCGCGCACGCGCAGGAACACGCCGGCGCTAGTCTCACCTGGTCGGTCTCTCCGTACGAGTCGAGGTAGGGCGCGGGCAGCATGGCCCCGCGGCTGGGCGCGGCCAGCAGCATGAGCTCGCACTCGCGCACGCGCAGGAACACGCCGGCGCTAGTCTCACCTGGTCGGTCTCTCCGTACGAGTCGAGGTAGGGCGCGGGCAGCATGGCCCCGCGGCTGGGCGCGGCCAGCAGCATGAGCTCGCACTCGCGCACGCGCAGGAACACGCCGGCGCTAGTCTCACCTGGTCGGTCTCTCCGTACGAGTCGAGGTAGGGCGCGGGCAGCATGGCCCCGCGGCTGGGCGCGGCCAGCAGCATGAGCTCGCACTCGCGCACGCGCAGGAACACGCCGGCGCTAGTCTCACCTGGTCGGTCTCTCCGTACGAGTCGAGGTAGGGCGCGGGCAGCATGGCCCCGCGGCTGGGCGCGGCCAGCAGCATGAGCTCGCACTCGCGCACGCGCAGGAACACGCCGGCGCCGGCGCCGCAGCCGATGGAGTGCGCCACGGCCGCGCCCACGTGCTCCGTGCCGCCGCCGCCGCCGCCGCGACTCGTCTGAACTCGCACACAAACGAACGCCACCATTAACTCCGAGGAATCCGACCAAACGAGGAAGGAAGGGAACACATAGTGAATTGTGTGTAAATAATTCTGTCATTTTATAGTCCAAAAACAACAAAAAGGTGAAAAACTCTTTTATGATTTCTTCCAGAATATAAATATTACAGGTAACCCGTCACAAATTCAACTGATTTAATCTTCAATGTAATATTCAAAATAATCTTACCTTGCGAATCTCAGTCTGACAGCAATAGCTCTGTGAGCACAATATCTGACCGCAGACTAAACACATTGTTGGATATTTACTGTCTTCTCTCTCCGAGTTGGGGCACGCGAACTCTGAGACCACGTTCATCAGCTCTGAGAAGTCCTCCGGCAACATCATCAACCGCGGTGGCTCACTTTGTTCCGTCACCACATAAGCCGAAACCTCACCGTTGAACCATTCATTCGACATCCCAGACCAATCTTTAGCTTTCTGACTAGCAAGTGTATTATCTATCAGTTCTTTAAATGTCAACGGCAGGTCTAAATACCCACACATCGTCTCCCAGGTGTCACCGTTTACGACGGTTAACTCTGACGGTGGGTTTATATCGCTTAAGAAGTGATAGAACAGGCAGCAACATCTCAAGAACGTATTACATTGTCCTTTTATCATTTCCCACACGTATGTTGCGTTCAGCCCTTCCGTATCCAAGTTTCCTTTTCTCAATTCCTTCATTAAACTTAATAAATTTTCTAGATCTGGCTTCGTGGGATTCTCTTCTTGTTCCGCCATAGATTCTGATTTGCATGCAGTTACATCTATTACGATCATAGCTCTGGTTATTGTTGCCCTAAGAGCTTGCAAGGTTATCTGTCTTGCTAAGTGTGTGGGGCGTGCAGGACCCGACTGTTTAGAGAACAGCGAAGGGACGGTTAGAACTAAAGCAACTAGTGTTCCGAACGGTTCGTGTGTCAGCGGAGAGGTTGCTTCTAGGACATTTAAAGTGCTTAGCGCGTGGTGAGCTAAGTGTTTGGGTTGTCCGGACAGCGATGGAATAGCTGCCACCAATCGTATTAACACCTGAAGCGCGTCTCTATGTCTAGCGGGTAGGTCGCCCAATAGCGGTCGTTTCTCTGCTTGTAACACTGCATTTGTGCTCAGAATGGTGTAGGATGTAGAACGGTACAGAGCTGCTAATGAGACCATGCCGCCGGATTCTGATAAGTTGCATAATCCTGGCAATATCTGAAAATGTGATTGATTATTTTAACACCTTCTTTGTCCTAAAAATCTATATGTCTAGTTCAAGGTCTAACTATTTTTTTTAAAGTATATTTAGTTATTTCGACGAAATAAATAAATTGTAGATGGAAAAACTAAAATACGGACGATGAGGGTTCAACAAAGACAAAATAATAGACTTGACTATCCATCCATATCATCTTGATAATTGGCGATCTACTACAGTACGTTTCCTAAGACATTTTATACCACGGACGGTGAAACTGTGGAATCAACTTCTCTCAGCGGTATTTCCGAACAACTACGACATAGGAGCCTTCAAGAACAGAGTCTTTATTTCCCTTAAAAGGCTGACTACGGATCCAGAACCCCTTAGTGTTGCTCCATGGGCGGTGGTGATTGCTTTCAACCAGGAGACTCACATGCTCGTTTGCCCCTCTTATATATAGAAAAAAATATACATCTTGTCAACATGATTTTAGAGATTTTAAAAATAGTATTCAAATTTCAAAATTAGTTTCAAATTATAACATAATAAATATACAGGTTACTTTATAGTACAATTTCTTATCAAAGGCTTGTTACGGTACGACAGGTTAAATACTGCGTTTATGTAGCTACTGGCGTAACAAAAGTTATAGTATTTTTTGTTTTCCCAATTTTAATATATTTTTTAATAATTCCATCCTTTTAAATTGGACTCTCCCACCATACTTTGATCGACCATAAAACAATTCGGGCATAAATTAGTAAAATTTTAAGATGGTAAGAGGTTTGTCTTTTAGCCTACTCTACCTACGCGAAACCGGGGTAGGTCGTTTAAAATCATTCACTCTTTTATAAAACTAATACTAGCGGTCGCCCGCGGCTTCGTACGCGTGAAATTAGTTATTTGCACATATTTTTTTAGTATATACGAAAAAGCTAAATACGTAAGATTTTTTTTCAATAATTCTTATACTTAAATACCTTTTAAAATCCTTCTGCCATAACTTCAATAACATTGGGCTTTCATACAAACTACCAACCCCCGTTTTAACCCTAAAAAGGGGTTGATTTCTAAAGATACATTATTAGTACACCTCCACACCATCTATAGAACATATATTTTAAATTTCAAGTCTCTTACTTCAAAAACATAGGACTTTCATACAAACTTCCAGCCCCCGTTTTACCCCTTAGGGGAAGTTTCGTAAAATCCGTTCTTAGCGGATGTCTACACCCTATAAGGAACCTACCTGCCAAATTTCAAGTTTGTAGGTGTTATAGTCTCTGAGATTTCGTCATTAATCAGTGAGTGATATTTCGCTTTTATATATATATAGAAGATACTTACACTAGCCAAATTCTCAATGAGGATTTTGGTCATTTCATTATACTTTAATATCTCCCCTTCGAAGTGCACCAAGAACTCTGCTGGCAGGAGGTTCTCCGAGTGCGTCGATACGTATACTTCGCACTCATCAGCCGAATCCCCTTCCTCCATATCCGAAGACATGGCTCCGACTGACCTGGCCCTCGCCTGACAGAGCATATCTTCACAGAACTCAGTGCAAACGTGAACAGCTTCGGAGTACACTTGGTGTTTCAATTTTAGTATTAAATTCACTGATTCTGCGTATGTTTCTTCAGTGAGGGGAGGGGGGGATCCTGTTGGGAGGGTGGGGGCGGGAAGGAGGGGTAAAGCCGTATTGCAGAGTCGTTCGCAGAGAGGACAGAGGTACTCCTTCTTTTCAATGTCGAAGGCGGCTGGTTGACGAAGTCTGTATAATCTGTAAGGAAAAAGTAATTGTTGTTTGTAAAGTCGGTTAACGGACGATAATTTTACGTGATAGGGCTTAGGCCGATAGTGCCTCTCTATCGTTTATTCCGCGATCTCGCTTGCACGCTCGGCTCAGGCGGAACGTGACGATGAGCCATGCTTTTTCGTGTGTGCAGCCGGCGTTCATCGAGTTATTAGACGTTATCACGTAAAAAATTAGAATTTATTACGTCGATGTCATACTTATCTACAGTTTGTCTGTGGCTCCGCTCACGTGAACTATATCCTACAATCTGACCAGAAGCGTATCTATCAATTTAAAACAAATCCCATTAACTTTCCAGTGAAACGGCCGTAAGCATACAGACATATAATTTCCACTTCAATTTGCAAACAAAGGCGTACAAAACTTTGGTCCTCCGTCGAATGTATTCTTTTATAATTAGGAGGGTGGCAAACAAGCATACGGACCGCCAGACGTGAAGCGGTTACCGTAGTTAAATAAACGGCCGTAGCATGATCGCTCGCACGCTGTCACCTCTGCTGCCGTCAGACCTTCAAGAGACCTGTGAGATAGAGGTTCTTTCTCAGTCGGACACTTCACAAATACGCTGTACTCTACCACTCCTTTGCCAGAGCCTCTTTCTCTAATCGGCAGGGTGCATCACGTGTACGTGAGGTAGGCTTTGACTTTAAAGATTGTAGTGAGCGATTTAAAAAACAAACAAATAATAAAGACGTACAAAAGCCTACTTCCAAAGGCCATGGTATCCAGAGCCGTAATAAATAAAAGTAGTACAAGTAGTAAAAGTAGTACAAGGGCCTTTGGAAGCAGGCTTTCGTTTGGCCTACAGGTCGCGCTCCTGTAGTGGCGACTACAATGTGCGACGTGTTAGTGTACCTGCGGTTCTCCTTGTCGAGCACGTTGTCGACGTACTTGCGCCAGCAGCGCGCGTGCAGCGCGTGGCCGCAGCTGGAGACGTGCGGCTGCGCGCCCAGGCCGGCCGGCAGCCAGGCCGCGCGCCAGGCGGCCGGCACGCGCCCGGCCGGGCCCACGCGCGCGCGGTTCAGCACCGTCGAGTGCTGCGCGAACGCCACCAGCACCAGCGGCTCGCCGGTCGCCTCCACGCGCGCCTGCACGACAAATAATCTCACGCTTTTACGCCCAACACAGCACTTTATGTACAACTGTATCGAAAACTGTGTAACTGAATCTCTAATTCCCTTGGTCATCGCAACGCGCGAGAAAGGATGGAACAATTACGCTAATTCTTTTTTTGTTGTGTTTATTATTGTCAGAAGGTTCTTATGAAATGAAAAATTAAGAAAGTTGCGCAGAAAATTTAAGAAAACAAAATGACCATATTAACTTTTCTAATCTAACTTTATGTCGTATTATGACAGATTGTGCGAAACCAATTTGACTTCAATATTCATTGTTAACAATACAAGGCCACGTCTGTCGGGTCAGCTAGTAATATATAAATTCAGGGTGTAAATAGCTCTGCACGATCTTTAGAGCCAAAGACAATCTCACCCGCCGTGCAATGCTTGACTCTCTACAATTTTTTTGTGTTATTACTCTACAACCATGTTTACCCGGTTTTACACAGCCGGAATCCACCACGGAATTTAAAATATGAATTTAATAACCTGAATTTCGGTCTGTGACATTTCGCTTCTTAGAAACAAATGTTTGGAAAGATGTGTGCCTAGAATTCAGATTTTTAAATTCTTCATATTCGTCAGTGTTTTTTCATGAAGTTGATCTGAAAAAATCAGAATCTGCAAAAATCTGCATGTGTGTATTATTGTACGGAATAAAGATCGTTAATTCAGTTTCTCAATTCCGGGACAGATTCCTGCCGTGTAAAGCCAGCCTAAAATGGTTGTAGAGTAACAAAGTCATAGAGTGAAATAATTTGTAGAGAATCAAGCATAGTCCATACTATAAAAGAATCTTAGATCAACGTTTCCAATCGAGACCTTAGTCGTGTGTATGAGTGTGCGTGTGTGAGCGTGTGTGTGTGTGTGTGTGTGTGTATTTGAGTGTGTGTGTGTGTGTCAGTGTGTGTATTTGAGTGTGTGTGTGTGTGAGAGTGTGTGTATTTGAGTGTGTGTGTGTGTGTGTCAGTGTGTGTATTTGAGTGTGTGTGTGTGTGAGAGTGTGTGTATTTGAGTGTGTGTGTGAGCGTGTGTGTGTGTGTGTGTGTGAGTGGTGTGTGTGTGGTGGGGGGGCTCACCTCCTCCTGGCACATGATGCAGGTGCGCGGCGCGTCGGGCACGCCGCCGCCCCACACGCCCAGCGCCGCGCCGCGGTACAGCGGACGGAGCTCCTGCTCCTCGCCGGTCACCTGCCACACACGTACCACACTACAGCATACTACACGAGCTTTCTACTGGCTACGTACATTGCTTCTCGAATACCCGGGACGTACATTTGTATTAAAATCTATTACAAATCTAATAAACAAGTGGTAAAAATATATTATAATCAATTACATAATCTGGTTTTTACTTTTCAATTAGATAAAATGCGATACATCGATAGATGTCGCTGTTCAGTATTTATACATTCTGAAGAATGGCAAAAATACTGAACAGCACCATCTATGGATCAGAAAAAGAACTAAGAAATGTTGTGTTTCTGGGTAAAAGGGCTGAACTGCGTTTACTCATCTCTGCTGTTATCAACTTATAACTAACCAAAATAACATCAAAAATATTGCGCCTGCCCCACGGTTACCTCAGTATTAGTCTCCTCGAAGAGCGTAGCGTTGTTTGAAATGAAGTTGTTCATTTGCGCCTTCATCTGAGCCATCAGCTTAGCTCTCCGCTCCGCTGCTAACTTCGCGCGGCGGGCTTTCTCTGCGTCTGGAAATATCGAAACAATACCTACATAACACGGCGTAATTTTACAAGAATTGTCAAATTTTGGGGTGTAAGTGGTTCATCAACATCTTAGAACCAAACCCAACTTCACCTGCACGCGGTGCACCCTGCAGACTGACAAACGAAGCTCTGGCGTAAAGAGAGGTAGGGAGCGTAATTGTAAGCTACCCGACTGCGGAATGTACCTCCACCTCACAGAATACCGCAGCCAAATAACAAATCCCTTGAGGGTTGTTGTGTTCCTGCGAGTGAGTGAGGTCACCAGAAAAGGAGATGCTGCGTTGGCAGCGGGTGTGGTGGCACGCGAGCGATATCTCATGTTGCGAGCGTTAATATGGCTACGGTAACCGCTTCACATCAGGCGGGCCGTATGCTTGTCTGCCACCCGACGTAGTATAAAAAAAAAAGACGAGCTGGCAAACCCGTTATTCTCTCACTTGTATCAAGTTGGGCGATATGAGCCAAACGAACGTCGTTTCGCATGCAGTATAGGCAGCCCTTAGAAAACGCTATTCATCGAGTGGGCCGTCTGCTTGTTTGACACTAGACATAATATACAAAAAAGACAAGATACCGGCTATCTCCCCAGCCGCCGGCTTCGCCTCCTGGTCTGTCTCCATGTTGTCTCCGTCTCCCGCATTCTGTTCTGCATGTCCGAGTAATTTCCTGCGAACAATTATCGTGTTTCCTACTTTAATTTGTGTTTAAAAGCGTTAAAGCGTATCGGGTTTCGGGTTTCTCCGAGATGTTTTTTTTTTTCAAAATACGTTTTTTTTTTATGTGATCCCCTATCAAAGGCAAGCGAGCATGTGGGTCACCTGATGGAAAGCAATCACCACCGCCCATAGAAATCAGCAACACCAAAGGGTCACCGATCCGTTGCCAGCCTTTTAAGGGAAATATTGTTCTCTGTTCTTGAAGGCCCCCATGTCGTATTTATTTGGGAATACCGCTGGAGGAAGTTGATTCGAGTAAAATTAAAACATCGGTTTTGCTGTTGTGTGATTTCAAATGTGAAATAAAAACAAAGATGTTTTATATCATAATAACAATAACTATAATTACGAAAGGGCAGCATATCTCGACACCCCTGAATCGCTCACACCGGTTATGCCCCGGGCCGATTTCCTGGTATTTCAGGGGCCCATCTAGTGAGTGGCGAGTAACCGCCTGCCGCAAGTAACGATTGATAACGGTAGTTATGGCAGGCGTCCGTCCCTCTATTGTAATAGACCAGGGCTGGCTACAATACCAGGCCATTACAAATTACTAAACAGATTAGCGGGCCGCAGAAACAAATACCTACTTGACATTTTTACTACCTACTTTGAAAGTTAAGTTAGTTATAAAGCTAAGTTAGTTATAAAACTTAAACTTTTCTAAAAATATATAATATTCAGTCATATTTGTTGAAAAAAACCTGCAACGGTAAAAAATTGTATAAAAACCGTTAAATGAAAAACACGTCACGGGCCGCACAGATAATTCGAGGGCCGTGCCTTGGACAGCCCTGTAATAGACCATTACCTAGTTCACCCAGACCTCGTTTCCATAACCCATATAATTTTCAACATATTATACAATAGTCTCAATACTTGCGAGACCTGCTCATGGGTATATTGTTCCATTGATATATACTGGAGCGGGTCACGGCAGGTGTTTACCATTACATTAAACTTTCCTAAGGGACCTCTACGCGTTGTATCCATATCCCCGAGCACGCATTGTATCAAATGGCCCCGGTCATTCTTCTTCATATTCTTCACCCGCGAATCGAAATAGTTATAATAAAAGCTTTCCTTCCAAGCCGAAAAATAATCAATATGAAGAAGTCTGGATGAAAAAGATTTGTATCCAGGGCTTAGTTATTAAAAAAATTAGCCATCGCCGTTCTTTGATCGCTTGGCAGATGTGAAACATCGATATTTCCATAGAAAATATGTCGTAGTGGGGAGAAAGTCGCAAAGTTACGAGTGCGTGGCCTATAGACGCTTGTGACACTAGAGGGATCACTCACGCGTTGGAGACCCTTCAAAAACCCGTTAACGTTTAACTGTCGGTTCAATATCGTAGTATAGACGCTATTTGAAACCAGAAAGCTTACTTCATCTTAAAAAAAATGGAAAAATTCACTTACCCTGACTAGGTGGGATTCGAACCCACGTGTTTGCGTGTACACGCAAACACACACAGCAGAATTATCAGAGTTTTATTCATTAGAACAAAACATGTAGCTGAGCTATAGCCATTTTGTGTAACTGCGGCACACATATGATTCTTTTTGCGTTTTTTTTAACACTATATTGCACTTAAGTTTATAAGTAATTATTAAAAGACTGCAAAGAACTAATTATGTGTGTGCTGGAGATTCATTAATTCCTTCAAGTATTAAAATAATAGGTACCTCATCTTGGCCAGCAGCCAGCGGGCCAGCTGGCGGTGCGCGTCGACGCGCGGGCTGGCGGCCAGCTGCTGCAGCAGCTCCAGCAGCCCGCTGCGGGCCGCGCTCTCCGCGAACGCCAGGAACTCGTAGTGCCCGCTCTCCTCGTCGCGCAGCGCGTACCCCATCAGGTGGAGCGCCTGCCACACGACACAATGTTTACTCACATATCGTAGAATAAAAATTGGCTGTGGCATGGACACGGCCGTGAGATGTACGTGAATATGTTATATGCACTAAAATTATCTCGAAATGGTAGCGCTTCTCCCTCCCCCGCACGCGATCTTCCATAGACCTTACGTAGCGTAATAAATTCTTTGATCGTTCATCTATTCAGTAGTGTGATTGAATTTTGGATGAAGATGATAAATATGTAGATGCAACACCAAGCTGTATCTTATCATTCGTTTTTTTGAATTGCCTCCCCGTGGAAGCAATTTTTTTTCTTCTTTTCTTCTTATATAAATTGAAATATATTTAAAGGTACAAAACTGAAATCAAATGGAAATGTATGCAATTACAGTGGAACACAAAAGAGTAAAAAGGGAACTAAATTTATTAACAATAGCAACATTGTCTTTTTTCATACAAAAGTGCCTTGAGCACGTTGAGACAATGTTGCAATGACAATGACAATGTTGCCATGTGAGAACTGTTCTTGCGAAGAAAGTGGCGCCCCTATTTTTGTCTACTTTTTTGTGTCGCACTGTACAATTCTGTAGCACTACCAACCGTGCCATACTTACACAACGACAGGCAAACAATATGAGTGTACTGCTAACTTCGTGTTGTAAGCTCGGTGGTCGAATGGTTAGCAATGGCCACTTAGACTTCGAGGTCGCGGGTTCGATTACCGCATAAGACCATATATTTGTGTGCATGAACATGACATTGCAGCGCCGCGTCGCACTGCATCACGCTCGCAAGCAGGCGGGTCGTCGAGGCGAGTGGCGACGTACCTTGTGCACCTGTGTCTCCGAGAAGCACCGCGCGCGCAGGTCCAGCGCGCGCTGCAGCACGCAGCGCAGCACGTGCAGCGCCGCGTCGCACTGCAGCACGCTCGCCAGCAGGCGGGTCGTCGAGGCGAGTGGCGACGTACCTTGTGCACCTGTGTCTCCGAGAAGCACCGCGCGCGCAGGTCCAGCGCGCGCTGCAGCACGCAGCGCAGCACGTGCAGCGCCGCGTCGCACTGCAGCACGCTCGCCAGCAGGCGGGTCGTCGAGGCGAGTGGCGACGTACCTTGTGCACCTGTGTCTCCGAGAAGCACCGCGCGCGCAGGTCCAGCGCGCGCTGCAGCACGCAGCGCAGCACGTGCAGCGCCGCGTCGCACTGCAGCACGCTCGCCAGCAGGCGGGTCGTCGAGGCGAGTGGCGACGTACCTTGTGCACCTGTGTCTCCGAGAAGCACCGCGCGCGCAGGTCCAGCGCGCGCTGCAGCACGCAGCGCAGCACGTGCAGCGCCGCGTCGCACTGCAGCACGCTCGCCAGCAGGCGGGTCGTCGAGGCGAGTGGCGACGTACCTTGTGCACCTGTGTCTCCGAGAAGCACCGCGCGCGCAGGTCCAGCGCGCGCTGCAGCACGCAGCGCAGCACGTGCAGCGCCGCGTCGCACTGCAGCACGCTCGCCAGCAGGCGGAACGGCGGCGACAGCCGCGGCAGCGGCGGCGGCGGGCAGCACTCCGTCAGCCCTGGCCACCACACCAATAGTAAGTTATGAAACTGTTGCATAATAAGGGTTCTTAAAATACGAGTGTCAGTCTATCACATGAGCCGAAGGCGAATGTGATAATAGCATCACACGAGTATTTTAAGACTCACAGACTAATATCACTCACCAGCTGCCTTCCTCCTATTCCTCTGTTCCTCCTCGCTCCTGGAGAGATCTTCCCTTGTGTAGTGGTAGAAGAAGGTGTCGTACTCGTCATAAAGATGCGGCTTCAGTTTGTAGACACCGCGGTTGTTTCCTCCAGTCGGCTTGGTGAAGTCAGCCACCTCGTGGATCACGGCTTCGAGACCGGTCTCGTGGAGCTGGTCTTCTGGTAACGACCTGAGAATGATATATTGAGAATTAAGTACTATATTTCACAGGCTTTAGAGCCAGAATTATCCTGCAAGTGGGGCATCTTTCCCTGTGCCGATAAGCTAACGAATCTCCGCCGAAAGAGTGGTATATCGACATGACCGCTGGAAATCTTTCGCTACCTAACGGAAACATTGTGGCTGGTTGTGTTCTTGCGTGTGACTAAGGTTGCCAGACGTAAGGACATGCTGCAGGAACAGCTAAGGTGATTGAACAAATCTCCTTGAAAAAAAATCTATAATGTCTATAGGCCATGCTAACTGCTTTCCATTAGGCAGACCGTGTACTTGTTTGACAGCTAGCATAAAAAGCTAGTATAATAATAAAAAAGATACAGAGATTCTGTTCACAATAATTGTTTGATGGATCACCAGTCACCACTCACGTTTGTCGAGTTAGCAATGACTAACATGGGGTTAGTCATTGCTAACTCGACAAACGTGGATGTTTTTTATAACACTAGAGTGGTAAACAAGCATACGATCCGCTTGCGCTTGCGACGCCAAAGGTATCACTCACTCATTACTGACCCTGAAAAACCCCTTTATGTTTTCTTGAAGAACCCCATACTGTAGTCTCCTGGGAGAACTGGACATGGAAAAGCCATAGCAATAAAAAGGACGTGGCTGTGTCATGAACACGACCGTGTGTTGCACGTGAATACGTTATATGCACTAAAATTATCTCAAAATGGCAGTGCTTCCCCCTCTCCCGCAAGCGATGTTCCATAGTCCTTACTTAGCGTAATAAATTCTTTGATCCTTCAGCTATCCAGTGGTTTGATTGAATTTGGGATTTGTAACTGCAACACCAAACTGTATCCTCCGATTTTGTTATCGTTCGTTTTTTTGAATTGCCTCCCTATGGAAATAATTTCTTTTTTTCTTTTCTTTTCATATATAAATTGAAATATATTTAAAGGTATTTTTAGTTACAGTTCTTATTTATAATTGTTGTTTGCTTCATCTATATTTAATTGCTGTATTTATTGCTACTTCTCCCCTTACCATTTCTTGTGTTCTACACTTTATATTTGAGGGCCTTCGCCACTCACAGTTTATATCCAACACTCAAAAGTTGGATGGTAGAGATCTTTTATAGACTACAAGCCCATGGAAAAAATTTACCTGTGAAATGAACCAACGTGAATAACGATTAGAAGGCTGTTACTATATCAGAAATAACTCTGAGCACTATGCCGTCATTTCTGAGCGGTACAGGTGAGTACGTGAGTAAATGGAATTTCCCAGGTACAAGTGAGGAATTACGACTAATTATTAATGTACTGCTTTGTTATAGTTTATAGATGATTAAAAATAAATGTCAAAAAACCTAGTACCGTACTAAAGCGGTGGTGACGGAAGTCAGAAATTCGCCGATAATTGTAGAAGCAATATTCCGGTCATTTATTATTCACGTACCGCTCAGAAATGACGGCATAGTGCTCAGAGTTATTTTCTGATATAATAACAGCCTTCTAAGCGTTATTCACGTTGGTTCATTTCACAGATAATTTTTTTCCATGGGCTTGTAGTCTATTATAGAGATAAGCCCGCCTTTGTACATCTCTATTTCTAAGTGTTTTTATGTACATGTATATTATGTTCGTAATGTGCAATAAAGATAATACAAACAAACAAATTTTAAAGACGCATTCGCGTCAAAAATAAATGTACTAACCTGTTGAGTTCTGAGTGCGGCATGGGCTTGACGCACAGCATCTGTATGATCTCCTTCTTAGTTCGGTCGTCGTTGGTAACCTCGCCCACACCTGGCACGTATCGAGATCCCACGACTGTTGACAAAAAACAAGTTATAAGTTAATTAAAAAAATCAAAAAAACCCGACTGCACCTACAATAGATTTATTAATCACGAGTAACAATAATATAATTCCATACAAGCAAAGCCGCGGTCAAAAACTAATATGTCAAATATATATTTGAAGTCAGGTCATCGAGACCTTTATTTTGATACCCATATCGATATATTTAAAAGAAAAAAAAATTACTGCAACGACAATTTTGCGGCTCACAGCCGCCATATTATTATTTTTTATATATGATGTAGCCTATGTCACTCTAACAGCAAATACGAATCTAACGACACCTCTCAAGCTAAAATCCATCCAGCCGTTCAGGCTGCCGAGCGTGCCAAACAATTATACATACATACATACAAACTCGAAAAATATAACCCTCATTCTGTCGGGTAAAAACATATTTAAATATACATCATCATCAGGTCATTTTAGTCTCCACTACAGGAGCACGACCCTCTCTCGTCCGTCCCAGATAGACAGAGGATTTGGCCTACATGGGGACGTTGGCCAGACGGGTTGGGGAGGCCTGAAGGCCAATTCTCGTAATTTTTCTACGAACGCAGATTGAAAGTTGACCGAATCGAGATTGAATTGTGAATTGACTAAAATTATATACTTGATTTCATTAATTAATTTTATCAATTCTTGTTGTTGGCAAAGTAACATTTTTAGTTTGTTTAATTTTCACTCATATTTCGATATAATCCTTAAATTTAATTTTGAAGTTACATATCGTGTTACGAGAATACCAAATGTGACATTTGTGAGATCGAGACTGGATTGAAACTGAATTTTGACTATATTTTAATTACGAGAATTGCCCCTCTGATCGATGTTTTATAATGTATTTGCCTTAGTCGCCTTGTACGACATCCGCGGGAAGAGACGGAGGGATTCTATTCTAGTCTGCCGGAAACTACACGGCCACAAATACACAATACGATCCAAATCGATTATAAAAAAGTCAATAGTGACCTACCTACAGGCTTTCTCTTAAGGATTTTAATACCTTATTTGCCATATTGTTGTCTCTCACATTGTCAAGAGGGGAAGTCAAATTCCAGAAGCTTCTACTAATTTCTTCTGATTAAATTCGTTGTGAGTTCCAAGGGAGCCGTAGTTTTACCCCCGGGATTGCAATGGACTTCACTGTTCATTGCCTTTTTTGATGGTCGCTGCTTTTAGTCCTGGCTACACAGGAGACACAGAGGTGAGAATGTATGGTGGCCCCATAACGTTTAAAAAAAAAGTGACTCATAGGCATGTCGCAAAAATAACTTATTGTAGAAAAAGAAAACAACTTCAAAAAAAAATACTAACTAGAACAAAAAAATCTTTGTAAAAAAATATACCGTCGAATAATGATAAGAGCATAGCATCCAACGCGGATTAGTGGTGTTAGAGAAAATCGCTAACTAACAAAAACGCTTAACATCTTCTATGTTAAATCCACCTTAAGATAATTATAAATAGAGACTACTCAGCACTCAAATGTAAGGGGGCAACCAGTTAGATTTTGTTTTGATTTAAAGTTACACTTCACATAAATAGTAGGTTATTATTGGGAATAGAATTCCCAATAATAACCTACTATTTATACTATATATGCACACTGTAGGCAATTCATGTACAGCCTGAGTTTCAAAACGGGGGTTAATTACGCCCGTAGGTGCAAATCTAGGATTCTGTAGGGGGAAAAGAAGTTGAAGTAATGATAATGAATTAGTTTCAATTAATAACATCTAACCTAAAGGGGTAAATTCAGTTTCCTTAATTGGTAATAGGGGTTAGGCACCATTGGCCTACAGCGACTGGCGCTTACTTTGATTTATCGGCATCAACCCATAATCATCATACTGATGGAATACGAGACTCATCGAAGGGGTTTAGAGCATACTCCATCACTGCTCAAATGCGGATATGCTGAGGCCAGTGTTTTCATGCCACCCATAAACCACTGACTTGTCTTAACGACTGTCATCTAATGACAACAGTCGGAACTGACGTCTTAATATGCCTTCCGAAGTACGGCAAGAAGCAGGCTACGGTCGACGTTGCTTAACACGCGGGATCGATTAGACCAACACGCGCAACGACGCCATGGACCTCTACTTTGATGGTAAGCCACTGACACCGATTATAAATCGGTGTAAGTGGCTCACCACTATATTTGAGACAAGGCAACCTCACCTGAACGTGGTGCACCCTGCTGACTGACTAACGAGGCTCTGGCGAAGGAGAGGTAAGGCGAGCGTAATTGTAATGTGCCCGACTGGGGAAGTACCTTCACCTCATAAAAGACCACAGCAGCATAACAATTCCCTTGAGGGTCGTTGTCTTCCTGCGAGTGAGTGAGGTCACCAGGAAAGGAGTTGCTACTTGGTAGCGGGGGTGGCGGTGCGGAAGCGATATTTGTAATATTTCATGTTATGTTTTGCGCGCGTTAATATGGCTACGGTAACCGCTTCGTATTAGGCGTGCCGTATGCTTGTCTGTCACGCGACGTAATATAAAAAAAAATCAAACCTCCGAAAGGTTTATTATTCAGACAGCTCTTGACACTAGCGACAAAAAATGTACATACTTGTGATGAGTAGTCCCAGGAACTCCTCGACCATGCTTATGGTGTATCGCAGTGAGTCGTCCTCGATGGCCGCTTGCTCGAAGTCAGCCGAGGCCCACTCCACCAGGTTGAATTTGTTCAACACGTGGATTATAAACTCGTTGCTTTCGATCAGGGATGCACCGATCTGGTGAATAAACATTTGAATTGAATTTTACTATTTAATAGGCATTGCGCTTAGTGCCCCCCACCCCCTTCCCCAACCTGCCAACAACATCATATCACACAAAGGTTTGGTCAGTTTTTTATTTAGATTAAATTTCATAAGTTCTAAATATCTATAATAGCATAACTAACTGCGAATGTTTAAATTATTCACCTTTTTCATTATTACTAATTATATCTACATATTAATTATATCTACATCTACATGGACTATTAATTTATTTTTAAAACATTGTTTTTTCAAAAATAGGGGCGCCACTTTCTTTGAAAGAACAGTTCTCACATGGCAACCCCTGAGCACTATTGTGTAAAAAAAGACAATGTTGCTATTATTAATAAATTATTTCCCTTTCTACTCATTTGTGTTCCACTGTAGCTGACATTTTATTATTCTATTGCAATGGCGACGAATAGGTTAGCCATAAAGGTTAATACGCCAGCGAGAGCGTAACAATAACTTTGACAAGTTTTTTTTTTAAATAGAGATAAATCAGAGCTAAAACCTAAAATACATGAAGTCAATTCAAATTCCTTTAATAAGTGATTACTACTTTATTAATGACCTGTAGCATGACGATGTCTCTGTCAAGCATCTCAGCGCGACATTTCACGTTGTGGTAGAAGTAGAGCTGGTTAAGCAAGGCGAACCCGTTCCGACGCCACATGCCCGCGTGCACTTGCGCGATCATCGCCATAGTTTGCAGCACTGGCTCTGTGAATAGAGCATAAAATTA
Organism: Hypsopygia costalis; assembly: GCA_937001555.2. Classification (NCBI taxonomy): domain Eukaryota; kingdom Metazoa; phylum Arthropoda; class Insecta; order Lepidoptera; family Pyralidae; genus Hypsopygia; species Hypsopygia costalis. The sequence goes on along the minus strand of OW443344.2, from coordinate 6,167,536 downwards.
TACGTTTTAATAATAAAATAAGCTCAGTGCTAGCTGCTTTGGAGAACGTATTAAAACGTTGGTCTAGTCTAGCTAGCTAGCTGACAATTGTTTAAGCTAAATCAATAACCTTTAGGCACCTTACAAACACTGACCTCCGCCTACACAAAGTTGTGTAGCGTGGTGGAGTCCACTCTAAACTTATTCCATTGAGCGGACACGATATCGGTACAGCTATAGAGTCTAGAGCTGGTATCGTCAAAAAAATATAAACGATACCAGTGAAGGGCGGATTGACAGTACCTCATCGACTGTAAGAATCTACCCGCCTTCCGATCAAATCACCAATGAATTCCTGGGTCTTGTTGATATATCGAAATCTCAGCTGTGGTAGTAGAGGTCATGCTAGCGTAGCCGCAGATTATGCCGACAGTTTACTTTATGTTTCTAGAAATATCTAAACTGCCTTCGTTTCGACTTACCTATGAGTTCCTCTGTGGTGACCTTGGGCTTGTCAGGTCTGTCAAACTCTCGACTATGGTACGAGAGGCCGTGCCGGTGCAACTGTAGATGAAGGCCCGCTATGAACCTCGATAGCGGCCGGTGGATCGACACTGGCTCTGTTGATACGTCGTACAGGATCACTGACGCCGTTTTATTGCCTAATTCTGAAAATGTAAAAGTATTTTTTAATCAAAATATTCCACTGTCTCGTTTAAGTTGTTAGACAGATAGAATTATTAAAGACATAACCAGAATAGGACCGTATGTCAAACAAAAAAAGTGATGCGTGTCAATTATGACACGTAACTGAAGTTTGTTGCTTTATTTAACTTTCTACCAATTTTTCACAGTCCAGGCTATACAGGATGGTAAATTAAACCTGATCAGCAGGGATAGCATTATAATTACAGATAAACAGTTTTAGTACCATTGTTGTTTTTAAGACATTTCGAGTAGCATTAATAGATTTAGAAAAACAGTACGGTCAGCAAGAAGAAATCGATTTATCACAAAACTTTATGTGAAAACTTGTTCAAAAACAAAGTTTTATCAGCCCGTATAATACAAAAATCGATTCGCGTGGAGTAAACTTAAAAAATAAATGAATCTATAATGATGATGACATGACCAAGAAAAACAATGACATTGTAATTAAGAGACATCAAAATTCTGAAAACTCTTTCTTTTTAAAAAAAATTAATTATGTTTGTGAAATTCAAGGTGTTATTACAATTGTATTGCACTGTTCACTTTAGCGAAAGCCACTATTAAACCTGTCTACACATGAGCCACAGTAATGAGAATGTGTAATAGTACGCCAGTAGCATTTATTTACCTTTGTGTACAAGCGGCGGGCTGACAGTGGTGTCAGCGAACCGTCGCAGCGCCATGCGGTAGGCGGAGGCGGCTAGCCCCCGCTCCGCTGAACACCATTCCAATGCTAACGTGATACTATGCGCCAGTTTCACGTGGAGATTGAACGCGGACTCCCACTCAGGCTCATATTCCATGTGCTGGCCCACCTAATACAACAAAAGGACATGTATTTATATTTTTTAATTTCTATTCTCAAGTTATGAAAAAAGTAAGTAATAGTGCTAACGTACGTAATGAAAATACAAATAAAAAAAATTGACGTCGCTGAAGGTTTGGGAAATTTCAAACAACGAAACTATTCTGTATATAGTTAAGCCCAAACGAGAGGGTACATCGTTAATCCGAGTGTGGAGAATCACATAACAATCGCGCAGCGATGTCGCCATTCTAACAGCCTGACACACCACATAGACGGTTCACATTAAAACATAAAAATTACAAGAAAAAACTAACTTGTCAGATATTTTATTATCATCCAGCCGAAACACTATCTATCATAACTTTGTTGATAAAATCAAAGTTTACAAGCGTTGCAAAAGCTTAGAACCAACGAGGTCCTAAGCTAATATTGGTAATATAATTTCAGCTTACCTGCCGCACAACAGAGTCCATTCCTTGCATCATAACTAGTAGGTTCAGCATCAGCGACAGCCCATGCAAGAACCCTTTACGCAAATCATCATCGAAAGTCGTCGGTACCGAGCTTAGCAGATATTTTACGTCGTAGAGAATGAACTGAGCGCGCTTGAAGCCCGTAGGTACGTTCCGATCAAACTCCAAACGGCCCTGTTGACGAATATCTCGAATTAGTTCTCTATGCCATTTAGTACGAATAACAGCCACAGGTCACCCTACCTCATCGAATAGACAAATCCTATATCTTTCACCTATATATCACCACCATATTAAAGCCAAAGCCTGCACAACATAGCAAATGAGGCTCTGGTCAATGAGAAGTAAGGCATGTCTAGGAAAGTCTACGTCACAAAAGACCGCATTCAAATAACAACAGCACTGAGGATTGTTATATTCTTGCGAGAGAATGAGGTCACCTACAATCTTAGCTCTGTTCACAAGCTAAGCTACGAATTTTTGCAAAACGGCGCGTATTATGCAGCACACGCTGCATAAATCTCTTATTATATTATTCTTTTGCAGACAATTGAAGATACAATTTCTTTTTTATGCGATATTAAAAAACATAAATTAACGTAACGAGCTTTCTAAGATATTTATAAAACCAAGGTCTAGCCTAAGCCATTATTAAAAAGAAAGTATTGGTCTGTCCCATATTAGCCTTCAATGCACTTACAATATCCCAAACGAAACTTGCATCTTACCTTGTTATTGCACCTCCTATTGCACTCGCTGAGGAAAGTGTTGATGACGACAAACAGCGCGTCGTGCTTCGCTATGAGATGGTGAGCGAGCGTCGGCGTTGTGTACAGCTGAACGGAGAGTGACGAAATCGAGAACGAGTGGTCGTGGTCGTCACGAATGAAATCCTTTAAGATGGACCCTGAAGGGAACACATCGTTATTTATAAAACTTTTCACAAGCCTAAGGATGCGCGGGAACTATGGAGGGAACGCAACGTTATTTATGTAACTTCTTAGAAGTAGCGCAGACGAAGCGATGGCAGGGTGTAAGATACATTTTTTACTATACAAAAATTAAGAATGAAAGCTGCGAGGGTTGGAGATTAGAAGTGGACCATCAATGTCTCTAATGTTTAGTAAGTCTTACTAAGTTGGGGTGTAAGTGTCACACCACGAACTTTAGAGCCAAAGCCTACCTAGCCGGTACGTGGTGCACCCTGCAGATTAGCGAAAAATGCTCTGGCAAAAGAGAGGTAGGGTACAGCGTATTTGTAAGCTGCCCGATTGGGGATGTACCTCACAGAATACTGCGGCGAAATAACAATTCCCTTGAGGGTTGTTGTGTTCCTGCGAGTGAGTGAGTGCATCAGAAAGAAAGGATTTGCTGCGCTGGCAGCGGAGGTGGCGGCGCGCGATCAATATTGAATGTTACAAGAGTTAATCTGAATAAACGGCTTCACATCAGGCGGCCATATGCTTGTTTTTAAAATCCATTTGCAATACTTGCTACGAATTTTGGAGTCCGTTCAAAAAGTGTAACGTAACTCGAGTGAGCGTTGATGGACGTATTTTTAAAAGTTCACGGCCGCCTAGGTAACTTCAGTGGAGAAGTAGCGTGTACAAGACAATGTATCTTATTATACGCATGAACCGTCATTATGCACACGTACCATAATTCCTAGTGAAGAGTATAGCCATCGCCTTCTTGGTGGAATAATCCATGAGGGTGGTGGCTATAAGCAGGCGATGCCAGGCAGTCCTGGCCGCCTTCCACATACGGAAATCATTTTGCATGACCGCCGCGGCCACACCGCCCCCGCACAAGGAGCCTCCTCCCGCCGCCCAGGCTTCAGCCCCCAGCGCCACCTGACTTACGACCAGTCGGAGGTGCGGTTCTTGACTCACGAAGTTCTGAAGCCTACAAAATTAATTTAATGGTTTTTAATACTTCAATAGCATCGCTAAAGTACAGCCTTATTAAATACAGTCGTTAATCGTCTTTAATGTGGGCAAATAAACTAACAATGTCTAGTTAACAGCCCAGCAGCAGTCACAGAAAAAAGGAAAAATATACAACTATTATGCGAAAACGCTTAAAAATAACTGTTATATTGTTAAAACTTTAACCCTCCAATTAATCACTGTACTAACCCGTACAGTAAAGTAGTAAAATCCTGAAAACATTGGAGATATAGGGATGCTGTATTAGGGGTTAATCAATCAATCATAGTATTAACTCATCGGCGAATCATAGGACGATCAAATTTTGCGATCAAAACGACTCCAGGGAAAACGCTGTCAAATATTTTATTACATGGACCTACCGTGTAATACCTCATATGCTTAGGGCTTGGCTCCAAGGCACTCCACTCAGTTTGAGTGACAGCCTGATTATATTAGGCATGGATATACGCAGCAATCTCAATCAACGGGACTATATGGAGAGCCTCATTTCATCAGCATCCAAAAACCTCGGAATCCTAAACAGGGTGCGGCAGTTTTTCGCGAAGGACCATTTGTCTTTTTATAAGACACAAGTTCGAGCCTGCGTTGAGTACTGCTCGCATTTCTGGGACAGTTTCGCGCAATATCTTCTCGCGGCTACAGAGGCGGGCTCTCTGCATAATTCCCGATGAACAGGCTACCAAGAACCTTGAACCTCTTCAACTTCGCAAGGACATTGGGTTACTTAGCGTATCCGCCCATTCCATGGTGAGTGCCCTGAAGAATTTCGCTTATCCCACCCTCCCCTTTTAGTCAAAGAACCACATGTACCGGTTTGCGATATCATATTTCACTGTTGCGTATATTTCCTCGCGTACTAAAAAATTCGGCAACTCCTATTTTTGTCGTACCATTAAAAAGTGTAACGCACTGCCGGCACGTATGTTTCCACCTTCTAATAATGGTAATCTCTCAGTCAACTGACAGGACCCTAAGGTCTCTTGTCCGTTGCTGACGCGATTTGGGCTCTTCTACTCGCTTAAGATCAGGCGACGTGAAGCCATTATGCTGAGATATTGTAAAATAAACAGTACCGGCGAAATTAAATAAATAAAACAAAAATCTGTTCTACACGGGCGAACAGTTTTTTTTGTTTAAATTTGGCCTATTAATATCGTAAAGCGATTTTCGTCAATGTGGCCAAGCTATCCCAGTTGTCAGTTATGGGATTTCTATACATTGCTGCATTCAAAACGAAAATTCAGGTAACTTTTTATACCTGCGTATTAACGCGTGTTTCAGGATACCCAATTATCGCCTACTTATACATCAGTGATTTTATATTAGCACTCTAAATGGGTTCTGTGCTCGGTATCTAGTAAGATTACCATTAATTCAGATTTTATTAAAGAGTAGATGTTGTTCATCAACTTAACTTACCCACTGCAAGGTGGGTTAAACAAAATACTCGGTTATAGAACCTTACGAGTTTTTAAATATAAAATCAAAATAATTCCAGACAACTTACAAACATTACGAAATCTAGCTGCAATCTAAGTAAAGCTTTGATCTATGGGTACTAATATAGTACCTATCCTGATACTATATTTTTAAATACCTAAACTAAAACATGTTTCATATTCACAAATGTATGTCTTATGCTGGATGTAACAGCCTAGATGTTAAGGTAGAATGTAATAAATAAATTGAAAACTCACCAGTGGAGTAGCTTCATGGCGTAGGTCTGATGTGCGATGACGTGCGCGTGCATGACGAGAACCTTCAGACTGGGTCCGTGCCGGGACGTGAACCTTTCGAACATCGCCGTGCAGCTGGCGTTACATAGATGGTCAACATGACACCCCCACCGTTATAAAACAATACACTACTCTACACTACGGGGGGGATTGTATAATACTCTCTCGGTAATACACTACAATGGAAGATTAAAATCACATATTAATCTTTTCGTCGCCAACATATATTAATATTATAAAAATGTAGAAGAACCGATTTAAAAAAACCAAAATCCAGTATAAATTGCAATAGTAGACTTTCAGACATAAGCATTATAGCCTTACACGGGCAAAGAAACGGTTCATCTAGTAAATTCATATATCAATCAGCTCTCTAGTAGAGTATACTGCCAATGATTTGTATATCGTATCGATTGGCTTACTAGCATCTTTTCTATTTGATTTGGCGTTGAAAAGGTTAAAGCTATGTTCAGATAAAAATAATTCAGCAATACAGTTGGCACAGCTTCGTTTAAAACTTTATTCGCTAGCAAACGTGTGGTATCCGGTCTACTGTAAGGTCAACCTGGATGATATGCAGCAAGTCGTCTATTATTTAGAACCAGATTCAGATGTATTTTTTTTATTTCATTATACATTATATTCAATGCATAATCATCAGCCTGTATTAATTCTGTTGTTAGATATGTGATTCCCCATTCCGCATACAACCGACGCCGGTAGCTCTTCTAAAGTTATCGGTAAATCGATAATGGAACATAATCTACTTTCTACAACAGGCTGAACTCAAAATGAGTAATATCCCTTTAGATATCTATGCTATTTTGTGGAACAATATTTAAGCTTTGTGGACTTTAGTTTTTAACTCTCCACCATTAACAGTTTGGGCTTGCGTGCCCTGCGCTTTATTTTATTTATTGTATTTTATTCGGAAGACCAACAGCTGAATTTATCTTAATATAATTTCACAATAGTATTTTTAGAGCCAATTACAGGTCCTCACTTATAGATTGCTCGTTACCTGATAGTAACAACATGCGTTGATGCGATATCTATCTGAACATAGCCTTAAAATGGGCTACATACCGCGTGTTCATTAAATAGCAACGAAACTGAGCACTCGACGAGAACAACCTTTCAACGTGCCAGTTGTGCGTCAGTATATTTTTAATGAAAAAACTGACTGCGGTATCTAGCCTCAATATGTAATCAAAATAATGGGAATAGGTGAAAACATTTGTTATAAATAAATCGCCATAAACTTGACACTTCCCACGATTATCAGGACCTCGCGGTGGGCGATGCCTTTGGCTAAACATAATACACGATTAATGACAAGGTTTTCCCTAGATACTGCGTTATGGAGTTGTTTTAATTTCGGGATGCCTGAGATGACTGCTAGCCATCAGACAGGAGGCATGCTTGAACATTTATGGCCTTAACTGTATGAAATATTAATATAATATTCCAAGTTATGAGTCAATAATATTTTTCCAAATATGGTCAAGCTCATGACGATTCACATTACTAAGGTTTTTCGTGTTTTCAAACGCGTGTTGCACGCCTCTCTTTTAGTAAAAAAGTATCGGAATAAATTTATTTACTGTCAAATAAAATTGTAATTACATTGTTATAGTATCAGTAAAAAGAGCAAGAAACGAACAACGAAAAACCTTACCAACTTAAAGTAATTTTGTTAGAGACAGCTTTGGTTTGATTGATCAGCAGACTAAATAACTTTATAAAGTGTTAAATTAACCCAACGAAGTATAGAAACTTGTTCCATAAACGAAAACTAACCATAATAAATTTATAAAAGAGCCGCGGGCTGAAAAATATTGGGAACCCCTGCTTTAGTGTATTCTTAAAGTGTGCGCACTATAATTTTGTTTTGCGCAGGTATAATTTTGTTCCACCCTATATTTTTATATCGCGAGGTTCATCATCGATAACCGAAGGTTGTACTGTACTATGATTAATAGAACTGTTTTATCTGCCGATCAAACAATCCAGTCAGGAATCAGTTTTCGTGCAATTATGAACCAAAACCCGTGAACTTACGATTCAATATCAGTCTTCAATTTGTCGCATACTTGAAATGAGTTACACTTGACCAGTGCTCGTCCTTCGCGGTCTATTAACGTGACTAATTCCACAGAATCGCGGTGGTTGCACTTCAGTACTCGGTTTAGAGTTGTTATGACCTGAAACGGTATGAAATAGGAATAAAATTTACAATATGTCAGAGACACAAACCAAATAAAAATTTATGTCAAACGGGAGGCAGGTATAATACAATACAACATTATATCAAACTTCTCAAAGGGAGGGGAGGGGACTTCTCTCATTTCTCAAAGCCTCTGCGCGTTGACTCCATATGACCAGGTTTATCCCATGATTTTAAGGGAGATAATAATATAATATTTTATTTTTTCGCACAAAATAAATACTATATAATACATTTGAATCTTAACATGTCTACATCTCCTTTTGTGAGAGACTGGTGCCTGATGTAGGTTCAGAAGAACCTGTATAACAGGTCCAATAAATTGATGGTATTAAATCCGGCAGACAATAAGCAATAAACGAGTGGTAGAACTCAATATAATTTAATATAATGCTCTTTATGATTTCGGCGATAAATAGATGAGACGACGAAAAGATAGTGTGAATATGGTTCATGAACACCTATGAACCAAAGCCAACTTCATTTGCACGCGATGCACCCTGCTGACTGACAAACGAAGCTCTTGCGAAAAGAGAGGTAGGGAGCGTAATTGTAAGCTACCTGGGGAATGTACCTCCACCTCACAGAATAACACAGCCAAATAACAATTCCCTTTAGGGTTGTTGTGTTCCTGCGAGTGAGTGAGGTCACCAAAAAGGAAGGGGATGCTACATTGGCAGCGCGCGAGCGCTATTTCGTGCTGCGAGCGTTAATATGGCTACGGTAACCGCTTCACATCAGGCGGACTGTATGCTTGTCTGCCACCCGACGCAGTATTAAAAAAAGTTGCTATTTATGATTTTGCCAAGAAAAACGACAGGTTAGACGAAATTCCCACGGAATATTGGGATAGACGTGTATGGAGTCGCAGGCAAAAGCAAATAAAAGATGAGAACACAATATCATACTTGTTCAAAAGTGTGCGTCTCATCATTATACAGGACGGTGCAGTAACAATCTGGCTGGTCTAATATCTGTAGCAGATCCCGCTCGCCATCTTTTAGTCTGAAATAAGAAATAACAAACAGATGTAGACATATATATAGACATACATATAGCGCCACTGACGCGCGCGCTGCGTACACTTAATCAGGTATCGGAAATTGTTGATCTATTCCACAGTTCTCCGACTAAATTCACTAAGGCGGCAATGTACAACATATGTTATTTATAACATTAATATAAGTAATATAACTTGTGTGCGAACAACTAAACATGTAAAATGCTTTTTAACTCGTTCTAGTAGATGTGTTTAATTAGTATTATTACAGCATTAAAAGATATTTACACTATTGTATTGGGTGTAGGTACCTGTAAAATAGTTGTAAGTGTGGAAATAAATAAATATTTTAAAAAAGATATTTATTTTTATCTCCAAATATAATTTTCATTAAATGTGATAATTAAAAAAGAAATCATATTTGAATGTTTTTCAGATACTCTTGAGGTTTCGAGTTTTTATTCTTTAACCGATTCCATTATTTAACTGAGTCCATATTTATCCAACTGAATGATGTTCGCAAAGAACTTCTGGTAACATAACTGACTTGCAAGCGCACACCGCATGCAGTTGACATTAGCTTTGATTCATATTATTATGATGATGATCCCTTTAACTATCTCTGTTTGCTTTTGCTTCAATGTGGTATATGTGACTATAAGGTGTATCTACACCTATCTATATAATGGTATAATTATTGTAATCATTGTATTAAAGGATTATTAATGATAATGTTATAATAAAGCACTTGTACTATTCCACGTTATTATATTTAATATTACCGACCGGTTTCGCCGCTAAGTGCTTTATTATAACATTATGATAATAATGTTCCACCAAGTGCCAACAATCAACAGTATCAACGATTATTAATGAATTTGCCTTCGTGGAAGACAGTTATTTTCAATTAAACACTTCATTACATGGCGACCCTGCCAGTTCGGACCCACGTCCGCGCCCACTATCCGACGCCGCACTTTAATTTTCTTGCTTGTCTTCGGTGAACGAAAAGGTAAAAATTTATTAAAATTCCCAATAATCCCCTACTACCGTTAGTACGCTTTAGATGAATACTCAACAATTAACAATATATAACATGATGTCCAAAATGATTTATATTACTACGAAAAAATGTTTTCTTTTTCTCATAGATTCTCTTTCTTTTTTTTCTCATATTAAAATGATGATAAATAACATATTAAAACATATTAAAAGATGATAATAAATATATTATGTAATCATCATTAGATAAATAAGTAGTTTGCAAACTCATATCTATCACTAGAAATATTACTACAGCGGTATTAACCCTCAATCATCCCACTGTTGGGATACGGGTCTCCCCTCAATCGAAGGGGTTTAGAGCATACTCCACCACGCTATTCAACTGTGGGTTAGTAGAGACCAATGTTTTCAAACCGCCCTATGGCCACTGATTTGGCTTAACGACTGTCATCTAATGACAACAGCCGGGACCGACGGCTGAACGTGACCTCCGAAACACGGAGGAGAGCTCGAGATAAATAAACCCATCCATAGACAGGCTGCGGTTGACGTTGCTTAACTAGCGTGTTCGATACTGACACACGCAACGACACCTTTGAAATCCTCGATAATATACAATACTAACTTTTACACCCAGCTTCTCACACATGTACTCAATACCGGAATAAAAAGTATCTCGTAAGTTAGTGCAGTCTATAGACTACACTGATTGCTTTACATCAGGCGGTTTGTTGTCCTTGTTTGACGTTATTTTTTTATGGGACGGGGGCCCACCACACATTCCCACCACTGTGTCTACTGTGTAGCCAGGATTAACAGCGGCGACCGCCAAAAAAGGCAATGAAATTAGTAGGGGTAGGAAGCTTTTTGGAATTTGACTTCCCCTCTTAGCAATGTGAGAGACCGCAATATGGCAACAAAAGCCTAAAGAGATGGCTAATCAAATGAAGCTCAACAGCCGTGCACTACGGATTTTTAGTATAGTTTGACTTCATATAAAAAACCCACCTGAGATCATTTGGCAAGCCGGGCGCGTGGTCGGTGGTCAGGAGACGCAGACAGTACGACAGACATACTGACGCTACTATCGTCATACGCTCTATGACTTCGGGACTTGTGTGGGCGCTAGCCTGGTCTTCATCTGATGGCGCCTGTAGCAACAAAATAGATAGATAGTTTATTCGTAATACAGCAGTAACACACACACACACACAATAGGCTAGTTGCCAATGTTCTAAAATTATAAAAAAAAACTCTCTATCAGTAACGTAAAATACATAAATCTAGAATGATCAAAGTTTGGTGGGAAAGTCAATTTTAAAAGGGTAATAAAATTTTAAAAAGTTAGTTTTGGTCGGTTGTTTTTCCTTCTTAGGGCACGTGAACTGCAGACGCCCTCTCTCCCCACACTAGTAGCACATGGGCCTCCGGGCTCCGGGCATGTGCTACAAGTGTGGGGAAAGAGGACATCTTCCTTTTGGGCGGCATCTTGATCTCCTTAACATCCTCTGTAACTTCACGAAGTTTGTACCCTTGCCGGATATCTTGTCGCACAGCTTCTACTTCCAGGGCGTGTGCGAGTGCTTCTTTTAATGAGGCATGGTGACGAAGCTTCACTGCAGCCGTAATTTCAAAATCCTTGATTCCGTCGACGAAGGCTTGAAGAATGTTGGTGTCCACCATCTACTATCAGCAGAAGGGTACGCCTTTCGAACCAGCTTTTCAATCTCCAACGCCCATTGTTGAAGTCCTTCACCCGGGCGCTGGGTCCGGTCGCGTAGCTGAGTACGAAAAACGTGTTCCAAGTGTCGTTCCCCATATCTAGCCTCAAGTGCCTCCAGCAGGTATTTAAAGTCGCTGCCTGAGGTAGGCAGTGCTGGAGGCACAGACAAGGCCGAACCTCTGAGCGCGGCGGTGAGGGCTGTCAGGCTCTGTCCGTCCGTCCACCCATTCGAAGCAGCGACAGTCTGAAACTGCTGGAGGTAGGCGGCCCAAGACGTAGTACCGTCGTAAGGAGGCACCTTCACCTTAGGTCCCTGGACTATGCCGACAGCTCCGCTCGACGTAACTCCAGCAGCTACTATACGGAGAACTTTCTTCTCCAGTCCAGTGAGGCCAGTTTTCACATTTTTCAAGTCGTCCTCTAATTCGGAAACCCGTCCGTTTACTATCTCTACATCTTCATGTAGCTTAGCTACCGTATCGCTAAACTTGGTAACGGCAGGAATAATCCTTTGTTGATCTGCTTTCTGTTCTTCTCGCAGGCACCTCTGTTCTTCTTGCAGGCACCTCATCTGCTTGCTTTGTTCTTCTTGCAGGCACCTCATCTGCTTTCTTTGTTCTTCTCGCAGGCCCCTCCGTTCTTCTTGCAACACTGCATCTGTTTCCTTTGTAACTCGCTTATCCTTGACTGCTCATCCTTCATGCCCTTCAAAATTGACAACAGGCACGACATATCCAAAACCTCCGTCGAACGTTTCCGAGGTTTAATGTCTCCGGTGGGTGTGGCTAGTGGGTGGGGCCTGTTGGCGGGTGGGCGTGGCCTGACCGGTAGACGGGGCCTGGTGGACGGGGCCGGTGGGCGTGGGCTCAGGGGCAGTAGGCGTGGCCTCCGCAGCACATTGTGCCCTAGTCCTCACGCCAGGAGTATCCTCCCTCGGAGTCAGTGGCATCTCCAAATCCCACTTCTGACACCAAATGTTACGAGCTAGGGTTCTAGATTTGGATGTAAAACGCCAATGACAACTTCCAAGGATTTATTCACGCAGGGTCTGGTCTGCAGCTTCGCAACACGAAGTCCACACGAAGATTCCAAATCGCAGGTCAAATCGAAGTCCAATAGTATCGCTGAGGTAGTAGGTTATCACTTGTCTCGCAGGTAGATTCGCTCGAAGTTTACTCTTCCGAAGTCCAAACTGAACTGCCTATGCGCCGCGGCGGTCGCTATTTATATCCGCCAGCAGCGAGCTACTTGTAAGCGTTGAATTTAGCACATGTTCGTCGTTGTCAACCCTTATTCATCCCAGCGCTGGGTTATGGGTCTCCCCTCAAACGAAGGGGTTTAGAACATACTCCACTACGCTGTTCAACTGTGGGTTGGTGGAGGCCAGTATTTTCAAGCTGCCTAAAGGCCACTGACTTGGCTGTCAGTGTCATCTAATGGCAACAACCGGAACCGCCAGCTTAACGTGCCCTCCGAAGCACGTAGGAGCTTGAGATAAATAAACGCATCCATGGACAGACTACGGTCGACGTTGTTTAACTTGCGTGTTCGATTAGATTGACACGCGCAACGATACCATCGAGCTCCTGGCTGACGTTACTATTATGTATTTTTTTTACCTGCTTCCTTACCACCAACTCTTATTGCGATTCAATAACTGAATAGAATGCTTATTCATACCAATGAATAAGCGACTCTATTCAATATGAAATAGAGTTACTGAATCGCAATAAGAGTTTGTGGTACTGAATAGAATGCTCTCTAGCGACTCTATTTCAAATTGAATAGAGTCGCTTATTCTTTGGTATGAATAAGCATTCTATTCAGTTTTGAATCGCAATAAGAGTTGGTGGTAAGGGGGCTGATGCGGTTACAAAAATAATAAACCTGACCCTCCACTAAATTACGACGGCCACCCCTACTTAGAACCTATGTGACTGATCACTGACCGCATGCACTTCGCAGAACGGATCCCTCTTCCAGGCCTCCGTGTCGCCGCAGTCGCAGCAGCCGCCGCCGCCCGACTGGCCCATCTTGTACTTGTGGTGCCGGTGGGCCGACACCTTGAAGCATTCCACGCACAGCACGCAAGTGTTGTCCATACCTTAAAATTTGGAAAGTTATTATTATTTAAATAGTTGTCTTGGCCAACTTGCCAGATAAATATTTTTTTGAAAAAATTCACCTGTGACTCACACAGTAGAAATAAATATAAGATGCAAAAATTCGTCAGCAACACAAACCTTCTCAGTTGGAAGAGCACTCGACCGGTCATCGTGAGGTCGTGGGTTCAAATCCCACCTAGGGGGGGCAGGTGAATTTTTCCATTTTTTCAAAGAAAAAAATTTGGAAAGTTTTATTAATTGCATTTTTGAAGTAAAACTTCTTAACGGACGCTTGACTTGGGGATTAAGCTGGTGAATGGGTGACGAGAGCGTTACGGAAACGGCGAACGGAAATTGAAGGGGAGATATAAGTTAGTAGAGCTAAGGAAGTTTTACTTCAGTCGTGTGGTCTAAAGCACATTTTTTTAGGGTTCCGTACCCAAAGGGTAAAACGGACCCTATTACTGAGACTCCGCTGTCCGTCCGTCCGTCCGTCACCAGAAGACCAATTCTCGTAATTTTTCTACGAACTCAGATTGAAAGTTGACCGAATCAAGATTGAATTGTGAATTGACTAAAATTATATACTTGATTTCATTAATTAATTATTATCAATTCTTGTTGTTGGCAAAGTCATTCTTAGTTTGTTTAATTTTCACTCATATTTCGATATAATTCCGCCAAAATTTAATTTTGAAGTTACATATTGTGTTACGTGAATACCAAATGTGACATTTGTGAGATCGAGACTGGATCGAAACTGAACTTGATTGAAATTGACTATATTTTAATTACGAGAATTGCCCCTCAGGCTGTATCTCATGAACAATGATAGTTAGACACTTGATATTTTCACAGATGATGTATTTGTTGCCGCTATAGCAACAAATATTAAAAAACAGAATAAAATAAATATTTAAGGGGGCTCTCATACAATAAACGTGATTTTTTTGGTGTTTTTATAGATAATGGCGTGAAACCGCGAGTCCGACTCGCACTTGGCCGCTTTTTTTATATAGATACTCGTAATGTCGCAGGATATTGCTAAATATATAGCTTAACAAAAATACGATAATAACATTAAAGGCACTAAGTATGGTATGTGATCACATTAAATAACATTGAGGACATAATACAGGCTCATTCGTGCCAAGCTCATAGTTCAGGGACTTAGTTGTATTCTGTGTTAAGTTTTTGGCAACTAAATAATTGATTATTATTATTTCACAGTCAGATTTGTTTGCTACTGGCGCTAAATCAAACAGAAATTTTAATGCATTACTTCTGTTTCTCTGCATGATAATTTGGTTCACTTTGCACCATCCAAATTTCATAAAACGGGCCTGTATGTAGTCAATATATTGACTCTCATCTGCTCTAGGTGAGCAACACAACGCGACACGGCACATATGTCAATACATAGACATCTTAACTCATATTATTAACTCATACAAAACCTAACGTTATGGTTAAAAGGGGACTCTGCTTATTCCGTTTATCCTATCTAAGGTGAAACGCATGTCCATCTATCCAGCCCGATAGGTAAAGATGAGAACAGAGTGACAGTCTATATTTCTCTTATAAGGCTGCCAACGGACCCCTTGTGTGTTGTGTTGCTGATCTCCATGGGCGGTGGTGATTGCTTTCTACCAGGTGACCCACATGCTCGTTTGCCCCCTCTTATATAAAACATATTATGTGAATTCCAATTATCAACCTCGTTCAGGGTCGATAGATGAACACGCGTTTCCGAGTATACACTTTAGGGTGGCTGTTTTAGAGTGGATAATATTATAATAATCTATATATAAAAATTGGCAGTGTAGTTTCCGGCAGACTAGAATAGAATCACTCCGTTTCTTCCCGTGGATGTCGTTACAAGGCGACTAAGGGAAATACACTATCAAACATCGATCAGGCCTCCCCAACCCGTCTGGCCAGCGTGGGGAGTGTAGGCCAAATCCTCCTTCTGTCTGGGACGGACGAGAGAGGGTCTGCTCTTGTAGTGGAGACTAAAATGGACCTGATGATGATGAAAGGCAACATAAATCACTAACCGCATTCCCTACAGCTGTAAGCAGGTTCACCCGGCTTGAAGACCTTGCCGCACAGCGTGGAGCGGCGCGGCGGCGCCTGCTGGGTGTCCTCGCTGGAACCCCATACGAATTGCTCTAGCGGCTGTATCAGCAGCTTGGTCGCCAACTCTTCGTCGAACGACCAGTCTGGAAAATTGAAACATTATGTTTAGTGTAATACATAACCTAATTATAAATATTAATATGGTAGGATGAAGAATTTATGATGTAGTTTAAGCAATTAACATCTATTTGCAGACTATAAAGAGGTGTGAAAGACGGGGAGATTAAGAATTTGGGACCGTAAAATTCCCGATTTTACAGAAGTTCTCCCTTGTCTGGATGCAACCATTGATTTAATTTGTAAATTTGTGAGTGTGTAAGCGCGTTTCCAGTTCTGTCAATGTAAAGCATGTTCACTATGTCTATTTCGCGCTTGTAATGAATACAAAGTTTTCTAACAATTTGACAAATAATCTTTCCTATATAAAATTACATTAAAAATCCTAATTGACAGTGTTACAGAATCGGAAGAACATAGTGCCAAATTGTAACAGTGTAACTGATTGGGAACATTTTGCTCGGAAGGAGTATCACCCCTGATATTAGGGTTGGGAACAAGTATAAAAAGTTGTCCCATCGAGTAACAGTTTGACTCTGATGGTGTAACTGGTTGGGAACAAACGACGCATTCGATTGCACTGGATAGCTTTTAGCAAGCTTTGGCACATCTTCACCGCACACCGCACAGATACCCCAATGCTTGAAGACTAAAGTCTTCAATCAGTGCGTCCTCCTTACAATGACCTATGGTGCAGAGACTTGAACAATGACCAATCGGACTGGTCCACAGGCCAAAGGTCGCGCAGCGAGCGATGGAGAGGGCTACGCTCGGAATTTCTCTGAGTGATCGAATCCGGAACGAAGAAATTCGACGGAGAACCAAAGTTGTGGACATAGCCTTGAGTTTGCAAGCTGAAGTGGCAATGGGCCAGTCACATCTGTCGAGTAAGTAATGGCAGATGGAGGAGGAAGTTATTAAAGTAGAGGCTGCGCATAGGTCCGATGACCTTAAGAAAACTGCTGGAAGCGGCTGGATGCGGAAGGCGGAGGATCATATTTGTTGAAAAGCATTGTGGAATGCTTATATCCAGCAGAGGGTAGATACAGGCTGATGATGATGATATAGATTGTAGTTTTAGATATGCAAATCAGCAGACGTGTAATTCGGGTTGCCAGACTAGATCGCAATTGATCTAATCTTGTATCAGATAACTCGTATACGTACCTACAGATAACAAACTACAAAATACGCAAAAGTTTTCAAATTTTATCGTTTTGTCATAAATTTATTTGTGACGACTATGAATGAATATTCCTGGATAAGTCACACACTTGGCAGTGTGTGACTAGTCTAGTCCCAAACTAAGCAAAGCTTGCACTATGGGTACTAGATAACTAATATTATACTTAAATACATTTTTAATACATACGTATAATACATAGAAAACACCCAGACAAACAGTCATGTTCATGCATACAACAAATGTTTGACTTGCGCGGGAATTGAACCCGCGACCTCGGAGTCAAAGTAACTACTGCTACCCATTGGACCACCGAGCTCGTCAGTATTTCCACCTCACAGAAGACAGCAGCAATATATTAATACTCTCGAGCAATGGATCCCAAACATGATTGAGCTCCGAAGTTCAGTCCATTTAACAAAAAATCTAATCTTGGATCCACCTCTAGGTTGCTACAGAAAAACGGGGGTATAAACATTGGTAATTCTCTAGCAGCGAGTCGCAGAATTACTTAATGTCTTACACATCTGGGCCCGCTCAATATTCTCTCTAGACACCCTGGTAGATCACACACAGTTTGGAATCCACTGCTCTTGAGGATTGTTGTGTTTCTACGAGCGAATGAGGCCACCAGACGTGAGAAGGTGGTGCTTTAACAGCAAGGATGTCGAGACACGAGCTCTTTGTGTTGCAAGAGTCTATAGGCTACGGTAGAGGGGCTCGATGGCTTCGTTGCGCGTGTCAGTCTAATCGAACACGCAAGTTAAGCAACGTCGACTGCAGCCTGTGTATGGATGGCTTTGTTTATCTCGAGCTACTCTGTGCTTTGCAGGGCACGTTAAGCCATCGGTCCCGGCTGTTGTCAACATGACTACAGCCAATGTCAATGGGCTTTAGGTGGCTTGTAAACACTGGCCTCCGCCAACCCGCAATTGTGAAGCGTGGTGGAGTATGCTCTGAACTCCTTCGATTGAGGGGAGACCGTATCCCAACAGTGGGATGATTATGAGCTGATGACGTATAGAGTAGGGCAACCGCTATAAAACATCAGGCGGAACTTATAAAACGAGTTCTCATACTTGATGTCAAGGAAACCAAATTTGTTAATAAACCAAAAAAAAATAATCAATAACTTACCTAGACAGGTACGATTTGGTTGTGGTGAGAAAATTCTGGGCACAGTGACCCTCCAGTGGTCCTGAAAGTGTGCCGGCGAGAGGACCCCCTCCGCCATCTTGGACCGCCATAGCTCCACCACAGCATCAGCGCGCGCTGGCAGCGTAAACCTGGCCGCAATAGTCCGTTTCTCACTCATTATCAATGTTAATATCACTTACAGTTGGGGCACCACTGGTCACATTTAAAGAGTCTTTATATTATGACATTATTGGCAACATAGCTGTGTGATATCATTAATTAATGATTCGACTTGCTTACAATGGCTATTTTAATACAGAGCGTCCTTTCTAGAGACCTGTTCATTTTAGAAAGTGGACATTATGAGGCTGATTGGTCATTTTGGTAAATGGTAATTTTGGGATGCGGACGGAACTCGGTAAATCAATTCGTTTATTTAATTTAAATATTTAAAACCGTTGGCCGTGTGGTTTCCGGCAGACTAGAATAGAATCACTCCGTTTCTTCCCGTGGATACGATACAAGGCGATTAAGGGAAATACATTATCAAATATCGATCAGGACTCCCCAACCCGTTTGGGCAGCGTGGGGAGTGTAGGCCAAATACTCCATCCTTCTAGGACGGAGAGAGGGTCGTGCTCCTGTAGTGGAGACTAAAATGGACCTGATGATGATGATGATTTAATACCGATGAAGTTTCCGCAAACACACGCATTAAATATGTGCAATACGAAGGCATTGTTTTTGACACGATAACGTCTATAAATCGATGAACGCAAGCTGCACGCACGAAAAGCATGACTCATTGTCATGTTCCGCGTGAAAGGAGTATAGATTGTTACACATACGACAAATTTACCGGTTTTAAGGGTTCCTGAACAAACAAATTTGAAGATAAATACCGGTTTCCAAGGTTCCTGCACGAACGAATTTTAATAAAAATTTGAAGACAAATAACCAGTTTTTACTTTTCCGAACGAACAAATTTGAAGATAAATACCGATTTTTAGGGTTCCTACACGAAAACGAAGAATAAAACTAGAAGTATCACAAATCTCATCGACGAAGTCGCGGCTAACAGCCAGTTAACAAAACAATAAATAGCATTACACATACTCAATCAGATTAATTGCCAATAATAATACCTTTCAATTGATTGGTATGCCATTTAAACGAGGATACTTAATGACATCACACACTGAACATAACAACCTAACATTGTACTAATTAAACAAATTAAACAATATCAATTATATTTAAATGGTAACATCACTATTAATTACTCATTTAGGCACTAATTATTCGATTTCTCGAAAGCTAGGGTATTCGAATTCCCGCTCTTTTTACTTTTTTTTTTTAAACATCACAACCTACTTGTGCATAAATAAACAATATACTGGCCGAATACGTTTGGCATTCAGCCACTGCGAGACGTCTATTTATAAAAAAAAATACACGTTAGAGATATTTGAACTTGGATTTTGAACTTTATTGTCTTCGCAAAAAGGTCGTCAAACGTATCTTTTGAACAAAGGTATAGGGATTAGAAATCAAAGGTCATGTTTACAACATATAAAGAAGAAAATGATAACTCTAATAAGTTATATTATTTATGGGGAATTTGAATTCTAATATCTGAACTTGCGAATGTCCGACACCCCGGTGGTCGAAAGGCTGACAATGGTTACTTTGACTCTAAGGGTTCGATCTCTGCACATGACAAATATTTGAGTGCATGAACATGTCTATTTGTCATGGATTTTTTTCCTACTAATATTATAAAGCTGAATGAAGAGTTTGTTTTTTTGTTTGAACGCGCTAATCTCATGAACTACCGGTTCGAATTGAAAAATTATTTTAGTGTTAGATAGCCTATATTTCAAGGAAGGCTATAGGCTATATAACATCACGCTACGATCTCTAGGAGTGGAGCACCAATGAAAAATGTTGCAAAAACGTATTTATCACTGTGGTGTTAGTTTGGATGAAGGAGAACATCCAAAGTAAGTTACTTTAGCTGTTTATAATTTGACGAGGTCGGTGGTCGAATCGTTAGCAATGGCCCCTTTGACTCCGAGGTCGCGGGTTCAATCCCCGCACAAGATAAATATTTGTGTGCATGAATATGTCTGTTTGTCTTGGTCTGGGTGTTTTCATATTTCTGGATGTCAGGGTGTTTATGTATTATATGTATGTATTTACAAAAAAAATGTATTTAAGTATAATATCAGTTATTTAGTACCCATAGTACAAGCTTTGCGCCTAATTTGGGGACTAGATGGCACTGTGTAAATTGTCCAGAAATATTTATTATGTGTATGAATTTATAAAAAAATGAGTATTTTAAGTATTATATTAGTTATCTACCTGATACCTACCCATAGTACAAAGCTTTGCTTAGTTTGGGACTAGATGGCAGTGTGTGATTTGTCCAGGAATATTTATAATATTAGTATAGATGTCAGGTAGGTGTCCAGACTCCTGCCATATGGAACTGAACATTCACAAGGTGGTAATTTTGGACTACAGAACCGGCATTAGTAGCGCGTGCTCGTCCCACTCCTATTTCAGTTTAGCGCCTGAGTAATATTCATAATTCAGCCAAATCCAGGTCAAACATAATTTCAATTTTATTGAAGTCGGGAAAGCATAACACGTGTCTCGAAGTAGAATCTGATAATTTAGATTATTCAGCTCAGACAACATTTAAAATATTTAAATGGGGCACGTAAAAGTCAGAAATTAGTCCGCACATATGGATGGTTCAGCGCACATCGTGGTTCCGTATGTGGTTACCAGACGACATACATTTTCATTACTCATCCGGAATTATGGCTCTCTGTCAGGAGAATTTGAAATTGTCAAAATTGACGTAGGAGAGCATGTTCGGAGTCTTCCAAAATGACGAAACTTGCCTAGTGGAATATAAGAGCGCAAAAACAGGACACAACTCAGGAGCACATAGCTTTAACACCACTAATGGAATGCCATCTGGCCCAATCGACTTATAAACGTCGAGGGATAGCAATGAACGCCGATAATTAAGACGTTAAAGATGAAAGACGTGTTAATATTAAATATTTCATTACAATTTACACAGCGCCATTTACGCCCAAATTAAGCGCAAAGCTTGTAGGTACTATAGATACTAGACAACTGATATATTTTTTTAATTTACTTAAATATATATATGTTGTAAACACATACTTATAATACCTACATAGAAAATACCGAGACCAAGAAAAACAGACATGTGCATGCACACAAAATGTTTGTCTTGTGTGATCGAACGCGCGACCTCGTCAAAGTGACCATGTGAACCATTCGACCACCGGGATCATCACTTCATAATACTTAAAGAGATAGGATATCACGGGCTCCGTAAATTGACGTCTATGCGCCTTTTTTGCGTAGGGTGGAATTGTGGTATTAATAGTGGTTATGCCACCTCCTCTCCTCAAGAAACCCAAACATGCCCTTGATGCTCCTGGTGATCTCTTGAGAAGGACCTCTGCACGTTAAGTTGTTTCTCCCAGTATAATGCTACACCAATGCACTCCATGAGGATGTGTGCAGCTGTTTCTTCAGCTTCAATTCATGCTCTGCACAAGGGCCTATCAGTAACACCTATGGCAAATTGGTGGACGGCCGGTGGTCAGCCGAATTGGAGCAGTCGAGGTATTTACCTACAGAACTCTGAAAATCGTTCCCCTAACTTCAATAAAACAAAGGAATTTTAAAGTCAACTCTAACGCTCAGACATAAAGGTTTAATTAAATCGTATTAGAGCACGCGTATTACATCGTGATACGTAAGCTGGTTATTTAGATCACTTAGATAATTATGTAGATTTGCCCGCAGAAATTGGATGTCATTGTCTAGAGTAACTTTCTATACAAATATGTAGTCTATGCAATTATAGTAAAGTTTAAAATTCAATTATATGAACAGGGAAATAGAACTCAGCTTCTAAACATTGTTGTTAAACTAGTTCTTAAAATAACTAAGTCCTAATTCAACTCTCAATTATTTACTTCATTCGCGTGGTTTAATAAACTAAAATTTGTATTAGTTGAACGTTATTTTTAAAATTTTTATCTTCATCATCAGAAGGTCATTTTAGTCTCCACTACAGGAGCACGATCCTCTCTCTTGCGTCCGAGACATGAGGATTTGGGCTACACACTCCACGCTGGCCAGACGGGTTGGGGAGGCCTGATCGATGTTTTATAATGTATTTCCCTTAGTCCTTAGTCGCCTTGTACGACATCCACGGGAAGAGATGGAGTGATTGTATTCTAGTCTGCCGGAAACCACACGGCCAAACTCTATAAACTTTTTTTACCTATCAGTGAAAACACCATAAAAATCAGATCAGCTGTCCCAACAATAACATTATTTTATTTTATTAATTTTAATAGGGTATTTTCCAATGTTTAAAAATTGTATAAATTATTTAAAAATATCGTAAAATACCCAAAACTATAAAGATCTGGAAACTTTAATTCTCTGAAGGGTTTTCCACTCTAGGAATTTCCTCCCCCATCTGCTTACTGACACTAAGAGCTGTCAACAACTTTGGTTCTACGTCGAATTATTTCGTTTCCTTTTTAACCGACTCCAAAAAAAGAAGATATTCTTAATTCGGCTGTTTACTCTGTGATTTATAAACCGATTTGAAAATAAACTTTTTTCATTTGAAAGAGTATACTTCCAGATTAGTTCCATATTTTTTTCACCATCATCATCATCAGCCTGTATCTACATACACAAATGTACAGTAATGTTTGGAGTCGGTTTTTTTTTGTTAAAATTATCATCTAAGCCAAAAATGTAAAAAATTTACAATAATATCAGTTTATCATAAATAAACTGCAAGCGAAGTATTCAAGTTCCTAAGGTTATGTTTTACTTTCTAACTCTACTTCGAACCTTGGAGACAAAAATCTTATGTTCAGGTGAAAAATTGCAATACAAATATATTTTGACGCGGGAAAAATGGAGCAAATTGCCGAAAAAACTTGAGATTTCACGCTTTGTCATAAGGTCTAAAATTGCTTAATGGTGCGGAAGAACGGATGCTGGCACGGGGCCAGCGCGGCGATGACACGGGCGAAGTCATCAAGCCACCTCTTCCCTTAATGAAAACCTCGCTGGCGACATTGAACTCATTCTACAAGGTCGTATTTACACCGTGCCGTAACTTGATACGGATGGGTAGTAACGATTGCACTCTAGTTGGTGGGGAGATTAGCAAAAAATAAGGCACAACATTTTAATAATTCAGCAGACAAAAGTGTCTGCTGGGAAGTGCACGTAGTTTTTGGAAAGTTATCGGAAAAAGTACTTAAAAGCAATTAAAAAAACTAAAGCCCGACTACAATGCAAAATTGAAAAAATAATTTTAAAGACTTTCGAGCTTATACCTGATACTTAGGGCGCCATGTAAAAACCAGTTTTCGCTGCCGGTGCTAAACCTGTTGACCACTAAGACATCCCTAAATATACGTCTCTTATACATTATGATGAAGTCGATGATGAAGTCGACAATCTTATTCAATTTGTCGGGGCTTTGCCAGGTCCATCTCCTCGGGAGCTTCTTTTTGAAGAATGACTTCATCAAAAAGAGCCCCTCCATCTGGGGAAATTTACCAGTATTTGCCCTCGGTCAAAACAAACCCTACGATTATCGACTCATAACGAGCTCGGTGGCGTAGCGGTCAATGACGCGGCTTCGACACCAACGCTCGTGGGTTCGATTCCCACATAGGACAAACATTTGTGTGCATTAACATGTCTGTTTGTCTTAGTCTGGGTGTTTTCTATGTATCATAAATATGTATTAAAAAAAATGTATTTACGTATGTTTATCAGTTGTCTAGTACCCATAACACAAGCTTTGCTTACTTTGGGGCTAGATGGCGCTGTGTATTTGTCTGACAATATTTATTATTGTTATTATCGCTTTCTGTACTGCCACTTTGGCATTGACGTCCCCGACAACAATCGTAAAGTGGGTCTTGGTGGTGGTAAAGGAACATGACTATGTGAATAAAATAGAAGGGAGGAACAAAATTAATTCAATCAAATAGGACACATGTCGGTGTAATGGGCAGCAATGTTTCGTCGTGCCAATACCGTCACACATAATGAATATACACGAATCAGACAAATATCCATTGATAATAGGCTATTTGACAATGTTCTAAAATTGTATAAATTATATAACAATATCGTAAAATATACAAAACTATACAAATATACAAACTTTCATTCTAATATCTTACGTCCGACTTATTTTAGGGTCGATCAAACTTTGGCGGGAAACGCCATATTAAAAAATATTTCCATTGGAGAAGCAATAAAAAATACTATAATTTTATAAACGTAATATTTAACATAGCTATCATACAAATTTCTGATTTGATGCATACAAAATACAAACTTGTGACGTCATAACTCAGTAGCCTTTTGTATGGAGCGTTTTAGGGAAAGTACAAAATTGTGATTTTCAAATTAACATATCTCGAGAGATTTTTGTGCTATCGAAGTAATTCTTTCACCTATAGTTATATTTTTGAGACGTCCCTACACATCAAACCGAAAACTTTGGTAGGCCCTAAAATTAGTCGGACGAAAGATATTAGAATGAAAGTTTGCAGATCTTTATAGTTTTGTGTATTTTACGATATTAGTAAATAATTTATACAATTTTTTAACATTATCTAATAGCCTATTATATAAACGAACTCGGTGGTCGAATGGTTAGCAATGGCCACGTTGATTTGATTCCGAGGTTGCGGCTTCGATCCTCGCACAAGACAAATATTTGTGTGCATGAAAATGTCTGTTTATATATTATATATTATTGAGATGTCCCTGTACATATGAAATCGAAAAAAATTTTGGTCAAATAGCCTTATGAAAAGTAGCCTTTTTACTTAATAAATAAATAAATTCCAATTAGTCGGGCAAGTAACTTTATTAGCCTGTTCGGTCATCTTTCAAAAAAAACTTTGGGTTTAAATATATCAACGATATTTTTAACTTTAACGTGTGGGCAAAATTATAATTTGTTATAATTTTACCTAATATATACTACGCTGAATTTTGAAAGATTTCGCTATTGACCATTGACGAAGAAGAAATGCTTGAAAGAAACTTGCCAATATGGGTCTTTTTTAAATAATCAGATATTAATTTGTATATATTAGAATATTATGTATGTCAAATAAATAACACGCATATGAGTTGCCGATTCATCCAGTTTTTTAAGACTCTGTTGTTGAAGGCTGAGGGAAATTGATTGTATAATTTCAATGTAAATTTGACGAGCTCGGTGGCGTAGCGGTCAATGACGCGGCTTCCACACCAACGCTCGTGGGTTCGATTCCCACATAGAACAAACATTTGTGTGCATGAACATGTCTGTTTGTCTTAGTCTGGGTGTTTTCTATGTATCATAAGTATGTATTTACAAAAAAAAAATGTATTTACGTATGTTGTCTAGTACCCATAACACAAGCTTCGCTTACTTTGGGGCTAGATGGCGCTGTGTAAAAAAAATGTAGAAACATGTTATAAATATCTTAAAAAGCGTACTGTGGTACTTACTGTGTAGAACGGAACCGTCAGACACGAAGCTATAAAACTGTCTCGCACTTGACCGACTTTAAATAAAAATACTAAGCATAGATTTGTCTGTTGTTTACAGACAAATCTATGCTTAGTATTTTGGTACTCCAAGGTTAATCCGCCCAAAGTATAAACTTAAAAATAAAATTAGTTGCTTCGTGTCATGGCTGCCGCCCGCGAAATGAGGACTCGCGGATTCGATTCCCACGACGAGGCAAATAAATAAAGATGCGTTTTTAACACACTAACCACGAATTAGATGTGCAAGTTCTTCATCAACATCTTTGAACCAAAGCCAACTTCACCTGCACACGGTAAACCCTGCTGACTGACAAACGAAGCTCTGACAAAAAGAGAGGTAGGGAGCTTAATTGTAAGCTACCCGACTGGGGAATTTACCTCCATTTCACAGAATACCGCAGCTAAATAATAATTCCTACTACGGTAACCATTTCACATCAGGCGGGCCGTATGCTTGTCTGCCACGCGAAGTAGTATAAAAAAAAGAATTTCTCGTTAACAAAAAGATTATTTGACAAATGTATGTGTCAATTGACTCAAGGAAATTTGTTTTTTTAATGAAACAGATATTATGTCGCGAGCCTTGGAATATTCCAAGAGACATGTAAACAGCACGCTATCACTTTCAGAGTCGAGGAATTCGATGGAAAATAATGTATATAACATGAATTCCCACTTGATGTGAGCACATTATGAATATGCTATTTGAGCAACTTTTTTTTCGGTTTTATATGTAAGAACGTCACAATAATAAAACCAAACGTGAAAGAATTACTTTGATAGCACAAAAATCTCTTAAGATATGTTAATTTTAAAATTACAAGTTTGGACTCTCCCGAAAACGCTCCATACAACAGGCTACTAGGTTATGACGCCACACGTTTGTATTGTGTATGGAATAAATCAGAAATTTGTACGACAGCTTTGTTAAGTATTACGAAACCCCGGCCACTCCATACAAAAATGGCGCTTTTGCATGTAGTAACCAAATGACGTCTGTACACGTGTCTATGTTTGAGTGACGTTCTCTAGGGCTGACATTATTCAATTATTAGTCGGACATGTAAGGGGGGTGTAAGTGGTTCATCAACATCTTTGAACCAAAGTCAATCTTACCTGGACGGGGTACACCCTGCTGACTGACAGACGAGGCTCGGACGAAAAGAGAGGTAGGACATAGCGTCTTTTTTAAGCAGCCCGACTGACGAAGTACCACCACCTCACAGAATACCGCAGTCAAATAACAATTTCCTTGAGGATTGTTGTGTTCCTGCGAGTGAGTGAGGTCACCAGAGAGGATGGAGTTAGCAGCGTTGGCAGCGGGGATGGCAGCGCGCGAGCGATATTTAATGTTGCGAGCGTTAATATGGTTACGGTAACCACTTCACATCAGGTGGGCGTAGTGAAGAAAAAAAAACATAGTAAATACACTACTCTGACTTCAGCCAATATTTACAAAACGCCTTGTTTAATTGCCATTGCTACCTTACCCAGAATTTTATATTTTCTAATCACCACTAAATCGATTGTTCGCCTTCCGAACACCGGTTCATTGTAATGGTCAAACCATTTCATTCTCACTAATTGTAGCTTTTTACTATTCATATATATGCGTAATGATTTGATTCATTTTCATATTCGCATGGAACAAACGTAATTTAAAACTAATACCACACATGACATCACGCGCAATAAACATTGAAATGTAAATAAGAAAATTGTAAATATTAACAATAAACCACCATAACTCAAGTGACAGCAATGTCATATCCGCGTCTGCGCACTCACTTGCTCTTTGAGACATAAAGCTGCTATAACGCTATCCTTTTCTCATCTCGTATTAATTGTATCTTGTATCCTACTTTGACAGACATGAATTAGTTATGATGAAACTATGGCTACCGCATGCTTTTTAGGTGCAATTTATAAAAAAATTAGTACTTTATTTCAAAAAGGGATCGAATTGATTTCTTTTTTTGATTTCCATGTGTTGAAACATCCGTCCACTGCACAAGTCACTCCCATCTTTATTTTGCTGAATGAAACATAAAACACGAGCGACGTCAATTCGCACGTTGTGGCATTCCTTGCGAACGGTTCCAAATCGGTTCCATAGGGGAGGTGAGGTCCACTAGTGAGAGCGGCAGAGAGTGTCCATACTGTACGTTAGTACTATTACTTATACTGTAGTATTACGTTATAGTATTTTTATAGCTTCTCCAATGTAAATATTATTTTTTAATAATTTCACTTATAAACTTTGATCGACCCTAAAATTAGTCGGACGGAAGATATTAGAATGACAGTTTGCAGATCTTTATAGTTTTGTATATTTTACGCCCCAAGCGCGCTCCACTCTTATGAGGATTTATCTGCAAATCGCATTGAATAGCCGCCACTGTAGAGCTCGGTGGTCGAATGGTTAGCAATGGTCACTTTGACTCCAAGGTTGTGGGGCTCGATCCCTGCACAAGACAAATATTTGTGTGCATGAACATGTCTGTTTGTCTTGGTCTGAGTGTATTCCATGTATCATTATATGTATGTATTAACAAAAAAATCAGTAAAGTAAAGTATCAGTTATCTAGTACCAATAGTACAAGCTTTGCTTAGTTTGGGGCTAGTTATTCGTGTGTAATTTGTACAGGAATATTTATTATTTATTTACTTTGATTATTACTGCATGGATTATTTTATACAGAGACAGAAAGGAAGGACATATGCTATATTTTGACGCGATGGCCGACGTTAATGCTGGTGTGTACATACAGCTGGCAATTAATAAATGAACAGTAACTAATATAGAACCAGCCCAAGCCATAGATAGCGGATTGAGGAAGTTATGTGCCAATGCTTTATCCTTTGTTATATTGTTGCTCGTCTAACAGAAGCGAATCTTTTAAGCCAGAGTGTCTCAAACTTCTATATAAACAATTACACAAATTAGCGATATAGGACATAAACAAAGGTGAGCTTATCTCTACAAGAGATCTCTTCCAGCTAACCTAGTGATAGTAATAGAAAAAGTTATTGGACGGGATACTAAACAAACTAGTTATAGTTTCACGTACCCATATTATGTGACGTTGCAGGCAAAAAGGTAGAATAAGTAAATATTATAAATATTTCTGGACAATTTACACAGCGAGAACTTTTTTTTTTTTACATTAGCTCAGCATATTGGTACCACTTCGCCTGATAAGTAATAAGTGATAGGTAAGCAAAAAGAGGAGCCCCAATCGCAACGGCAACGGACAAGAGACCTTGATGTCTTGTCAGTTGACGCTGCCATGCTGGCCTACAAGATGCTTCTTCACGCTTCGCTTGAAGGATCCCATATTGTATGATTGAGGAAATACAAATCTAGTCCCAAATTAAGCACAAAGCTTGTACTGTGGGTACTAGACAGCTGATAAATGTACTTAAATACATATTTTTGTAAATACATACTCTGCAAACAAATACATTTTTCTGCAAACAAATGTTTGTCTTTTGCGGGGATCGAACCCGCTCGGAGTCAAAGTGGCCATTGTTAGCCAACTTCACCCCACCGACGTACCAGACAGAAGGCCAATTCTCCAAATGCAGGATTTGATGTGCGATCAGATTAATTTAATGTGCAAATCACCCAATTTTTTGCTGCTTAATTTAATATTTTACGATAAAAAGTACCCTATGTTGACACATAACATCCTGAACATCATCTAATATGTATACGAAATCGCAACAAGAGTCCAGTCAGAGATCCATACATCCTTACAAACTTGAACATTTATAATATCAGTAGTAGATAGGATGGATTGAGTTTGATTCAGAGTCAGCCGAAAAACCGTTAACTATTTGCCTAACGAGTCGGTGAATTTTTTTAATACTCGTGGTGTGAGTGCAAGTTTGAGAATCTGTGCTGTAGAGATTTCCTTCGAAACCTATCAGGAAAAGCACACAGGAAACTACAGTCACGACATTAACACGAACGCTATAATTACGCTGCGACTTGTGACTGATGTTACATCACTGATAAGGTCGCCAATGTCAACGTGTTCCACGCGTAGCGTAAACGATATTGAACATTAAATATTTTCTAGGAAGTGTGCAAACACTACACATTGTACAAGAAAGTATTAACCCAAACCAGCTCTCAAAAATTCTCCGTCTAATCGGCTCTCTCCATCAAATCGGCTATGTGGAATATCTCTCAGCGTCGTTATGTTGACTGCAAACTAATTGTTTATTTTGAAATTTACTAATATATATTTATTTATTTAAACTTTATTGACCACAAAATTACATAAGGGTACAAAAGGCGGACTTAACGCTAAAAGCATTCTCTACCAGTCAACTCATATCATAATATATCACTACATAGTATAAAACAAAGTCGCTTTCTCTGTCCCTATGTCCCCATGTATGCTTAAATCTTTGAAACTACGCAACGGATTATGATGCGGTTTTTTTTAATAGATAGAGTGATTCAACTGGAAAGTTTATATGTATAATATATGCATAACATAGTAGAAAAACACTGATAATTTAGAGGTTTCTAATGTGATGTCGTAAATAAACACATTTTTTTGCTCTTTCATTACAAACGCTGGCTGAACCCAACGAGATAGATCAAAATAATGTAGTACAGTATTGTTCACCTTAAAATGGTCTACAAAAAAGTTCGCGATGGTATATGTCTATCTCTTAGTGGTAACACACAATAACCGTTATTTTATCCTTTGCTTTTTACAAGAAATAATGCCTTATTTACGAAGCGATTTTAAGCAATACAGAATTAATCCTTATCCAATTAAGTACCTTAAATACATTGCGCATTTAATATAGATCAATATGGCCCTTCACAGCATGTAATTTAAATGAATAGTTTAGAAGATATTACACATTTAAAATGCAGGGACATAACGGCTGTGGCGGTACCGGCCGCGGAGCCGGCGGCGTGTGCCTATAACTGGGGAAGGACTGGATAGGACAAAGCGCAAAGACCTTCTGTAGTACATTTAGTATCAGCATTGCACCCGTGCGAAGCCGGGGCGGGTCGCTAGTAAATGATATGACATACACATATCATAATATAAATGTATGTTACGAGGAATTCGTATTTAAACTATGTTATAATTGTTGTCCTTTCTATCCTTCTGTCGTCATCTATCCTATCACCACAGTGATTACTGTACTTTGTAATTACACGCCTATAATTTTAACCCTTTCGATACTCTAAGGTTGACTGGAAGAGATCCCTCTAAGGGATAAGTCCGCCTTTGTACTGATTTGTTTTGCATTTTATTTGTTGTTTTTATTTTTTATGTACAATAAAGTTATAACAAACAAACAAACCAAAAACCCGACTGAAAATTCAAACAAATTTTTGCTTTCATCGTCTTTTTTTCACAACTGTGACTAATCGACATAACACCTCATTATGTTGAAATCCGACAAGCGATTTAGGCTCTACGGTGTCACAAAGAATACATTATACAATGTACATAATATTATATTTGATAGAAATTTGATTTAGGTAAATGTATTTTTTTTTTTCAGAATGAAATACTGAATAAGGTTCATTCATTTATTTTTTGAAAAAATTAAATTTTCATGACTTGCATGACATGAGGTAAATAATGTTAAAAATCATGTTTCCCATGTTATTTCAATGGGAAAACTTCAGGTGCGATTTGACAACCTCTTAAAATGAACATTTCGAGCTGCCCTTTGGACAGGACTTTTGAAAATATGGACTTTTTTGGCACACCCTATTACACATATATGCACATATACAAGCAAAAAACATAACCCTCCCTTCTTCTTTCTTTCATAACTAAGTCCTCAATCGTAGCTACCAAAAGCATGAACCAATTTCGTTTTACATTTTTTGTTTGATAATTGACTTGATCGAGAGTATTCATAGCTATGAAAATCTGTTCAACTGTTTGAAGATCATGAGTTCTGTTCTTGTCTATGAAGGGTCATGAGTCGTGAGAGTCACAGAGATATTGAAATGCAAGTTGCAATATATCTGTGACTCTCACGAAAGACAGCTTCGACCTGACAACACGTCGTCGTGAGAAGTGAGTCACAGAGATATTGAAATGCAAGTTGCAATATCTCTATAACTCTCATTAAAGACAACTTCAATCTGACAACTCCCTTGCGCTCTCACCCCACTTTTTCATACTGGTTTTACGCCAAACTCCTTTACTTTACAAGCTTCACGACTCTGGATTGCACTAACCGATAGCCTCAGAAGAGTCGCAAATAAATTTAAATTCAAAAAGACAAATCATGCTTACCTCTTGGAAAATTTGCCAAGACTATGAATCATCTTCCTATTCATATGTATATGTATATTTATATATAATTTTATATGTATTATATATTTTGTTATTTATATAATGTGTATGTATGTATATTTTCTGTTGCACAATAGAATATTGTTATTAATTTATTTTTATATACCGCCTTTAAGTATATCTGCTCTTCCCAAGGGTTGTCTGGTAGAGAATCCTATTATCATTAAGACTGCCTATGTGCCCTTAAATTGTGGTAAATGAAGTTTAAATAATAAGGGTTATGGAGCAAGTTCCACAGACCTGGCCAATCCGAAATTTGGAAGAAACGAACAGGGTAACTTTGGTCAGGTGCAGCATCACCTATACAAGATAATAATATACAACTTCTCACCCGTGTTTTCAGGCAATTTCATCTACACTACTTTGCGTGCTTCCGCCACAAACTAGTTCATGCAATCCACTGCCGGCCGGCACCCACCCACTACCTTTAGTAGATTCATGCGACTGCCGTGGTTGCGTTGGTCGTATCTGTTCCTCTCCTATCTCTGTATCGTTATTTGCCTATTTTATTACATTTATGAACGTTTATATATAACCGGTGATCAGAGTCTGATTATGGTGTAGGAGAGACTTTTTCATGGTAGGAGGGTTTACTGAATATATAATTTGTCCTAGTGGCTCCCATTCGTATAACGAATGCATGACTCATTTCATTTAGTAACGTCCATAGGCGAGGGTATGTCCAGGTGCCTACATCAAACCTCCTTGACTCCCTACAACTTTCTTTGGGTCTATCTAGCAGGGGGTCGAATCCCGGGGTCGCCCACAGAAAAAAATACTTTATAAGTATTTACGGGTACTAACTGCGGGTACGCAGGTTCCGCCCACTTGCGACTTCTACTATTTTTTCTGTTCTGGATGGTCGCCACTCGAGAACATTTCTTCCCCAGCGACTATCGGTTCTGGAGCTCTGAGGCCATGTTTTTTTTGGATCGTGAAGTAATAATTAAGCTATACACATACTCCTTTGTGCCGATATATTAACAGTTTCTATATCGAAAACATGACGTAAACACTGTAACACTTGTGACCTAGTATGCATGACTATACGTCTTGACTATATGAGTAAAGTATTGACATCTAGGTAGGTGACGTCAGGCAAAATGTTAACGAATTGGTGATAGAATAAATCGCATGTATTGGGAGATAAAAACGTATGTCATCATCAGGTCATTTTAGTCGACGACATCCACGGCAAGAGACGACCATTAAAAAACACACGCGCTGTGGCAAACATCCCCGTAACGGGGCAGACGCAACAGCACCCTGAACGCTTTATTAAGGACATTAGGACCCTGAAGACGAGCCTGGAGGAAGTGAAAGGTAGATTAGAGGCCTCCGAATCTACTATTAGCCAGCTACGTACCGAATTATTTTCGTTGCGCGGCGCTGGCTCGGAAAGTAGGTCACACGAGGTCTCTGATGTGGATGCACGACACGAGGCGCAACCTGCGGCTGTCAGCAGTTTTGCGTCGGCCGTCACTTCGCCGGTGACACCGCGTCCCGCACCCCGTACTTCGGCCCCGCCGTCGGAAAGGTCTCCAATCGGCACGACTACTCCCGATCGTGCTTACGCCGCCGCCGCTGCTAAGCCACCTAAGCGGCTCACAACACAAAGGGAGAAACGAAGTCCTCACAAGCCCTGTATAAATGCGCTCCAGGGCTCACGAAAGGACCAGTGCGACCCCGAGGGCTTCATAAAAGTGGAAAGAAGAAAGAAGCCCACCAGCCGCAACAAGTGCGGCACCGCACCGACAGGACCCAAACACCTGCTGCGTCCGGCCGTACCGACGACGTTGCTGTATGTGTCCCGCCTGCATTACTCTACAAAGGACGAGGAGATTGTAGAGTACATCCGAGTGAAGACCAACTTCAATTGTAGAGTCGAAAGGTTGGAATCGCGCCACCGAGTGAACTTCAATTCCTTCGTGGTGAGGGTTCCAACAGAACATTTGTCGACCTTCACAAAGGAGGAGTTCTGGCCGAAAGGTGTTTTGTTCCGACGCTTTCGTGGTCGGTTACAGGACATCGTCCGGAGTAAGGTGACAGTGCCGACTATGCGCGTTTAATTATAGATTTATATAAATATATATTTTAGTTTAAGGTATTTGTTATATGGACTTGTTGTGTTTATACTGCAAAATGGTCTGAAATAAATGATTATTATTATTATGTATCTCTTTTTAATCACGGGTCAAGCCCGGTCATTTGATAGGCATGCGCGGGGATATGGATCCAACGCGTAGAGGCCCCTTTGAGAAGTTTGATGTAATGTTGTACGCCCGCCGTGACCCGCTCCAGGATATGTCAATGGAACGACATACCCATGAGCAGGTCTCGGCAGGCGTTGAGACTATTGCGAAGTGTGATGGAAAATAAATGGGCTATGGAGATGAGGTCTGGGTGAACTTAATACCGGGCTATTACAGAAGAGGGACGGACGCCTGCCATAACTGCTTTTATTGCTAGTTATTTGCGGCGGGCGGTGGCTTGCCACTCACTAGATGGGCCCCCGAAATGCCAGGAAAACGGCCGGGGGCAACACCGGTGTGAGTGACTCAGGGATGTCGAGAGGTGTGCTGCGCTTTCTCCGAAGTTACTCGCGGCGTGATGCCCTTTAACACTTCCACCCCTGGAGCATATAGCTCTAGCGGCTCCTCTCTGGACGGCCAATGAAGGCAAGCCAGAGCTGAGAGTCCTGCGGGCCTTCTTGTGTTTACACTCCGACCGATGAAGACACGCCGGAGACGAAGGCCCTGACCGACTCTCTGGAGACTCGGGTCCGTGGTGTCGCTACTCACACAACAGCTCGCCACACAAGCTGCCCTGCGGACTTATTATTATTATTATTATTATTATTTATTATACTGAACACGTAGAGCAAGGCTGTCCAAGGCACGGCCCGCGGGCCACATGTAGCCCTCAGCTTATATTTGTGCCGCCCGTGACGTGTTTTTCATTTACTGATTTTTATACAGTTTTTTACCGCTACATGTTTTGTGCAACGAATCTGACTGAAAATGATATATTTTTAGAAAAGTTAAAGTTTTATAACTAACTGGTTATATTAAGCTTAAACTTACAAAGTAGGTACCTAGTAAAAATGTCAAGTAGGTATTTGTGTCTGCGGCCCGCTAATCTATTTACTCATTTGTAATGGCCCGGTATTGTATATGGTTTGGACAGCCCTGACGTAGAGCATTGTAAAACTTTTGAGTATATTCAGCCCACAGGCTGCACGTGTAAAACGATGTGCAGTGTGCTCTAAACAGAGTTACTTTCACGCTATCAGAACACTATCTACTATGACTGTAACATCTCTCTTTTTGGGAAGAAGGCTAAAAAAACCTGGTAATCGATAAATACTTCTCATATCACATGAATTCCGAAGGCCACGTGCAAATGCATTTCGTTCACAATGCAGCACGTGTTATGTGATAAGCTATAAAAGAATCATCGGTTTATCGAAGTAACGAGCCGGCTTGTGTTTGCGGCACGCAGCTCACGACTGCCTCCCGGACGTTTAGACAACTAATTACTTTTTTATCTTTATTTATGTAATCATATTCAAATACGCTGTCGTCCGCCTAGGGCTGGTTCATAAGCCAAACGTCGTACGACTATTATGTAATCTGTGGTCGAATAACAAGGCAGGGGTTCCCAACCGGTGGTCCGCGGATCACTGGTGGTCCGTAAAAGGTAAATTATGGTCCATAATACAATTTATAATAAATAAATATTTCTGGTCAATTCACACAGCGCCATCTAGTCCCAAAATAAGGGCAAAGCTTGTGTTATGGGTTACTAGACAACTGATAAATGTACTTAAATACATTTTTTTTTGCAAATACATACTTATAATACATAGAAAACACCCATACCAAGACAAACAGACATGTTCATTCACATAAATGTTTGTCTTGTGCGGGAATCGAACCCGCGACCTCGGAGTCAAAGTGGCCATTACTAACCATTCAACCACCGAGCTCGTCTTATATATTGAATATAATATATATTATATAATGAAAGAGATTGATTACTATTATACAAAATACTAAAATCTCGTTTTATAGAATAATGGATCTATATAACACAAGGGGACCGTACACCCAAACAAAACCTCGTAGTGGTCCGCGAATAAAAAAAGGTTGGGAACCACTTGTCTATGGTATCGACACCAGAACGAGGAAATTCTATGGAAAACCAAAGATGTCTCAAAATAATCAAGATGAAGTGACAGTGGGACTGCCACTTCTAACGAGTCCAATAAGATATATGGAGATGGATGAAGTCAATTTTCTTTATTGGTCCTAGGGTTAACAACATTGTGTGAATTTTGTGAATATTGATTGGAGTCAGTATGGTGTATTTACTATGTCGACTAATAATAGAATAATGTCAGCCCTAGAGAACATCAAGCAAACTTAGGCACGTGTACAGACGTCATTTGGTTTACTACATGCAAATGCGCCATTTTTGTATGGATTGGCCAGGCTATGGTGCCGCTGCACACACTTTGCGGAACACTGCCCTAGAGCGCGGAACGAGCGAGCGATAGAGAGGCACGATCGGCCTAAGCGTTCGGCTTGTAACGCATCTACTCGTATCTCTCTTCTACTCCGTCGGCCGATGTTTTCTTATGACGTTATCACGTAAAATTATCGTCCGTAAACCGACTTTACAGACAAGCATTTTTTTTTTTTTCTACATTACATGGACAACCTGCTGGGCACATAATTACTTTGCTAATCAAACGCACAATATTAAAGTAGCCAATTAAGAAGTCTGAAGTTAGTCTGGACTAAAAAAATTCGGACATTTTCTTACTTGTTTGTTTGTCGGACTTGGGGCCGACTCAAAATTAGTTTAGTAAATTAGGATTAAGAGTTGACTCAAAACGATCATTTTATTTTTCGCTTTTGTTTCTTATTTCATCAATATATTACTTGTTAAAAAGTTCTTACTACGTACCTATCAGCTGGCAACATGTCGGCGGCGTCCTCCTCCATAGACTCGTCGCCAATCTCCACCTCCAACTGCACCGGTGGGGGAGAGCTCATCTCCAACGACCTCCGGTTTGATAACTACCTGCAATAATTAAACAAATAATAAATTAATATTGCTGGACAAATTACACACTGCCATGTAGTCTCAAACTAAAGAAATAAAGATACTCATTATTATTTTTTATTTCTTTCTTTCTTAGTCCCAAACTAAGCAAAGCTTGTACTATGGATACTAAGTAACTGATAATATACTTAAATACATATTTTTTTTATAAATACATACATATAATAGATAGAAAACACCCAGACCAAGACAAACAGACATGTTCATGCACACATATATTTGTCTTGTGCGGGGATCGAAGCCGCAACCTCGGAATCAACGTAGCCATTGCTAACCATTCGACCACCGAGCTCGTTTATTATAATAGACTATTTGACAATGTTCAAAAATTATAAATTATTTAACAATATCGTAAAATACACAAAACTATAAAGATCTGCAAACTTTCATTCTATTATCTTTCGTCCGACAAATTTTAGGGCCTACCAAAGTTTTCGGTTTGATGTGTAGGGACGTCTCAAAAATATAACTATAGGTGAAAGAATTACTTCAATAGCACAAAAATCTCTCGAGATATGAGAACTTGAAAATCACTATTTTGGACTTTCCCGAAAACCGCTCCATACCAAAGGCTGAGAGTACTGAGTTATGACGTCACAAGTTTGTATTTTGTATGCATCAAATTAAAATTTTGTATGACAGCTATTGTTAAATATTACGTTTATGTAATTAGTATCATAATAAAAGTTATAGCACTTTTTATTATTTCTCCAATGGAAATATTATTTTGTAATAATTTCATACTTTTAAAATGGACTTTTCCGCCAAACTTTGATCAACCCTAAAATAAATCGGATGGAAGATATTAGAATGAAAATTTGCAGATCTTTCTAGTTTTGTGTATTGTTCTTTACATTGTCAAACATTTTTTTGTTGATAATTATTTTTGATCTATTTTCACACCTTTCAGTTACACTTTATACCGGGACACACTGTTATATAGAAAAAATGGACATTGTAAAAATCTACAAATTGCTAGGTAATACAAAATAGTCCAACAGACATAACACGAGTTAGGGTTAATAAGTCACAGATAACATGAATTGGGTCACCAAGTCTGTGTTCAGATTCTACGAACAAAGAGAAGTCATTCACATAACTTTCTTTATCATTGGTAAGTAGTAGATTATTACAATGAATGTTATAAATATTTTTAAAAATGGAAATATTCACCTCGTCCGCCTAGGTGGGATTTGAACCCAGGACCTCTCGATGACCGGTCAAGTGCTTATCCAACTGAGCTACCAGGAAGATTTGTGTTATTGACAAATTTATGTATTTTATATTTTACTGTGTGAGTCACAGTGTGGCACCATCTATCTATTATTTTTTTTAAGACAAAGTACACAGCGCCATCTAGCCCCAAAGTAAGCGAAGCTTGTGTTATGGTTGTGTTATGACAACTCATAACCATACGTAAAAAAAAATTTTTTGTATATACATACTTATGACACATAGAAAAAAACCCAGACTAAGACAAACAGACATGTTCATGCACACAAATGTTTATCCTATGTGGGAATCGAACCCACGAGCGTTGGTGTCGAAGTCGCGTCATTGATCGCTACGCCACCGAGCTCGACTACTATAAC
The DNA here is from genome assembly GCA_937001555.2 of Hypsopygia costalis. Taxonomy (NCBI): domain Eukaryota; kingdom Metazoa; phylum Arthropoda; class Insecta; order Lepidoptera; family Pyralidae; genus Hypsopygia; species Hypsopygia costalis. The sequence continues at coordinate 6,128,570 of OW443344.2, read as the reverse complement.
TAATTACTCTACTAAACAAGGCATAGCAGTCCATCATTGCAGATGAAATTCAGCAATTTTTGATAACACCAAACTCACTAAATGATTATTATTTAAATATTAATAATAAAATTTGACGAGACCGGTGGTCGAATGGCTAGCAATGGCCACTTTGAGTCCGAGGTCGCGGGTTCGATCTCCGCACATGACAAACATTTGTGTGCATGATCATGTCTTTTGTCTTGGTCTGGGCGTTTTCTGTGTATTATAAGTATGTATTTACAAAAAAAAAGTACTTAAGTACATTTAACTTGCTTGACTAGATGGCGCTGTGTAAATTGTCCAGAAATATTTATATTATCTAGCTAATCTTATCATCTCGACGCTTTAGTATACTTGCTATCTCTTTCCCTCGCTGAGTACTTAATCGGCGAAATGGGGCCTTTTTTCTCGCAAAAATATTAAATTACCCTAAAATACACGTTAACATATAATAAAATTCTTGAATATTTTGCTAAAAAATTTTAATGCAAATCCCCCTCTTCTACACTCTACATTAAACCCAGAAACTAATTCTCTTTCCCCCTCCGCAAAATCAAAAGAAGTTCAATTGGTCTCAGCCAATATTGAAGACATTTTATTTATTTATTAAATATATTGTGTACTTCAGGGCTGTCCAAAGCACGGCACGCGGGCCGCATGCAGCCCTCAGCTTATATTTCTGCGGCCCGTGACGTGGTTTTCATTTACCGGTTTTTTATACAAATTTTTACCAATACAGGTTGTGTACAACGAATCTGACTGAATATTATATATTTTTAGAAAAGTTAAAGTTTTATAACTAACTAGTTATAGCTAAGCTTAAACTTTCAAAGTAGGTAGTAAAAATTTCAAGTAGGTATTTGTTTTTGCGGCCTGCTAATCTATTTAGTAATTTGTAATGGCCCCGTATTGTATATGGTTTGGACAGCCCTGGTGTACTTTATTGTGATATGTGATCCCTTGGGCTTTATTTACTTTTTCAAATCAAATCAAATCAAAATATCTTTATTCCTTGGACTTTATAAAGCACTTAGAAATGTCATACAAATTAAATATAAGAACATGTATCTAAATCATTACTACTCTAAATCCGCAGAGCTTAGATTTTTTTTTTTTTTTTTTTTTTTTTTTTTTTTTATGTGAGAGGGGGGCAAACGAGCATGTGGGTCACCTGGTGGAAAGCAATCACCACCGCCCATGGAGACCAGCGACACCAAGGGGTCGCCGATCCGTTGCCAGCCTTTTAAGGAAAATGAAAACTCTGTTCTTGAAGGCACCCATGTCGTAGTTGTTCGGAAATACCGCTGAGGGAAGTTGATTCCACAGTTGATTCCAGTAGATTCACTTTCATCACACTATCTTAAATGTGAAAGTGAGTTTATCAACACAATTGTGCATTTTCGTGAAGACGACATTTTTACCTATTTCAATCAATTGTCACAAACGTCAGTTACGTCGGGTTGCTTGTGCGAACTAATAGTGAAGTAAGACAATTACTTCACTTTTCGGGTGGACGTTTTGGTCGATTGTAGCATATCTGTAGTATTTATAACATCATTGGTTACATTGAATAAAGCTTCCTTTATCTTGTAACTAACTTTATCTAACCATACAAAATATACCATCCTAGAACCTGCTATAGTAGAATAATTCCTGCCTGCAGGTTTTTCTTTTATATATATACTATGTTAGGTGGCAAACAAGCACACGGCCTGCTTGATGTGAAACGCCTACCGTACCCTTACAAACGCTTGTGCGTGCCTGCTACGGTATTTACTTTATTACTTTTGACTTGTAACTTGTAAATTTAAAATTTGTAATTGTATAATAAAAATATGATATCTGAAGAGTAAGAAATATTTTGTGTTAGATACATCTACCAGAGTCTGTCCATTGAGTGACATGAAACATGAAGAATATACATTGTAAACTCCATGTAACATCATTTGATTTAATGACAACTCCCTAAAGCGTCGAAATCACTCTGCTTCAATAACGATGAAAATAAAAAGTACTTTTTAAGTCGCCAAAATTAGTAAAAACTGTGCAACTGTACATTCTTTTTTGTCGCTTTATCCTAGCCAAGAGAGGTAGGGAGCGTAATTGTAAGCTACCCGACTAGGGCATGTACCTCCACCTCACAGAATACCGCAGTACAGTATATGCAAGCCACTCCATACAAATGTCGCGTCGTTTACTACTACATAAACAATGACGTCTGTACAGAGCGCAAATGAGTTCCAGATTTGTCTCAGAGGGGAGGTGAGGTCGACACGAGAGAGCGGTAGGGAGTGGCCATATTGTACGTAGTACTGTTACTTATACTGTGGTATAAGTAACAATTCTGAGGGTTGTTATGTTCCTGCGAGTGAGTGAAGTCACCAGAAAGGAAGGCGTTGCTGCGTTGGCAGCGGGGGTGGCGCGAGAGCGTCATTTTAGGTAACCCGCTTCACATCAGGCGGGCCGTATGCGAAGTAGTAGTATAAAAAAAGGCTATAATAAATTCGATTGTGTATCATACATTCTTATGATATCTGTTCTTTTGTTTACAAATTTGGTTTGTTTGCATGTGTAGACTGTTGTTAGTAGGAGTCATGAATTATCTATATGTTATCAAATTCTTGGTTGGTTACAAACTTTCAAACAAACAAAAATCAAATTGTAAACAGTTTCTCTGATATATAATAGAGGCTCTAATTTTAACAACAACTCTCTATAAGGGGCCATGTTAGGGGGGTGGGAGGGGGTCAATGAAGTGTGATATTGTGTGACAAGGGGATGGGACGGGTCCTAAATTTCGTGACGTTACATTTCAAAATCTATTATAATCTAAGTGTTTAAACACAAACTTTGAACTATTATTGAAAAACACAAAAGCATTTGCAACTCTAGATGTAAAATTGCAAAATATGTGACGTCACACTAGGGAGGGGGGAGTCTCAGAAATGTGACCAGAAATATGACAATGTACTACTATTCTAAAACACAATAAAAACATAACAAAATTTATTGAGCAAAATGTACAGCAATTTATCTCTTGGAAAAATAATTGTTACTTATCCACTCGCGTGTACTGGGATTCCAGTCTATCCCGAGAAAAAAGTAGACCCGCATGATCTGGGTATAGTCCCCTATCCCAGCGCGCCGACCCTATTTCAAAAATTTATTTTTCCAACTTCTCATTATCCAGAACCTTGAAACTTTTATTAAGAATAAGATGGATATAGTCTACTACGCGTCAAAAATTTAAAAAGTGACACTGGCAATACAAAATTTTTAATAAACCAAAAGTTTTGTCTATTATTGTCAAGTTTTTTGCACGCCGGCATTACGGTTAGCGGGCGGCACGGGTATTTTAGCTATTTATTGTGATTAAAGTGTTTCTTTCTACGGTTATTATATATCAAAAGAATCGTTGTGATGTGTACTTCGTGTGTGTGTTTAGTTAAATGAGTTTCGAAACACTCATGTTTATTTATGAACACGAAAAGTGGGCGCGCGCGGAAAACGGAACTATGGCGGTGTTGTGTTTGTTTGTTTACAATAATTAATATGCTATTTTAGTGTTTTAAAAGCAAGATAAGTGAATAATAGTGTATTGTAAACATATAAAAAATAGTTTTTAACAGAAATATAGTGGTATGTGTAAATAATGACATTTTATGTCAGCGCGCCCGCCGGGTTTCGGTCGTGATTTTTGTATGGAAACGAATCCGTGACTGGTGAGTAGTACTGATACTATTTATTTTATTTCTCCACACTGTGTAAACCTACGAAAGATATTAATATGTCATTTTAAAGCTGAAATAGTGTAGTTTATTTCAATATAAGTCTGATTGCTTCGAAATGAAAAGTTTATTGATAAAAACTTGTTCGAAAAAAAATTTTCGAGCAAAATGTTGATATACTTGACTTTTACTTTGTTTATTTTTTACTTTAGCTTCAATTATAGCAATTTGTGACAATGTAGTCTCATTCTGTATATTATAAGCTATCCATAGGTATTTTTTATTTCAATATAGCTGTAGTATTACGCCAGTTATAACGATTTTTGTTTGTATCGTCCGTATTTTGGGCATAACCGTTCGGCGGACACGCGAGGCCTCCTTGGGTTGCGAACCTGGACACGCGAGTGGTTATATCCATCATGTCTCTAAAAGTGTAATTTTTATTTTTTTTATTTATTATCATAAACAACCTTTACTTTTTACGTTATCATTACAAATTTAGGTTTTTCTTACAGTTACAACACATAAATTTGATAATTTTTTGGGAAATTAGTTGAGGAATATTTATTATTTATATAATTACTAAATCATAACTGTTGAATCCCGCAAGTATTTCACATTGTCATACAAACAAAAATACATTTTATTACAGTACAGTATATACAGACACTGAACCTGTTGTCTTGGTGCTTGATAATCTGTGCCTATTAATGTTAAGATCAGTGTACTTTGCTAGTGTCATGGCTGTAGGTACCAAAATAAATAAATAAATGAACAAAACACTGGAACTCATTTGTCCACATGTTTCCGAGTGATACAAAGTGATTAAGTTTAAAAAATTTCATCTAAAATTTGAAGTGTTAATTCCCAAATATCAACTACAATCTATTATACTTACATGTTATTTGATTTTCCAACTATTTATTCAGATATTATGTGGTTTCTAATTTGTAAAGAAATTTCAAGTCACGATAAATTATGTGAAAATAAAATTTCCTAATTCCTGTAACTTTAGCTAAACACTGTTTGTAATGTGGATAATAAAACAAATTCTATTATGGTGTTTCGTAACAAAAGTTTACAGCATCAATGCAATCGCAATAGAGTCGCAACAAAAGACTCACCTTCACTTTCTCGAAATTGTTAACTCATCCAAATGCACTTTTCGTATGTGCTTCGGCGCAACATCCGAGTAAACATTCGCCACGGTGCGAATAGTCAGTTAACATCAGATTTCAGCCACAAAATAATCACAGTTTTTATAATAATTTCAGATTGGCATTCATCCACGAAAAAATGACATTTCATCACAACGTGATTGTTTCAATAATATTTCACTCACAGTTCACGAAAAGATATTTCAATGTTTTCCTAACCATAATTAAATGAAAAAATAGTCATTTAGACCCAACTCTATCGAACGCGTTTATTTTAGTAAATTTTCAATAATTTACAAATAAAAATACGGGAGACACGAGAAGATATTGGACTGCGCAATGACGAGTGTTGCCAGATTTTATTTGAGCGAGTCCCTCCATGTTCCCCACTTGATAAGATCGACTACGATTAAAAGACAAAACACACATAATATTTTTTTTTGTACATAACCTCTTAACTTCTTAATTTCAGGTCACAAGAATAAACTAGTCGTTCGCTGTATACTGAGCTGAGTCCTCGTGATTATTTTTCATTTGCAATTTAACATCTAAGATTACTGGACCGATTAAGATGATCGGTGAAAATATGATCTAAATATTGTCTATGTACATAAATTGCCCAGTTAAACGTCAATTTACGATAGATTAAAATCAGGAGGGCAAGTAATAGCGCAATATGTATTTGCACGTTAACGCGAATATCTCAAAAACTATTGAACTAACTTCGTTGCTCATTTCCATATCAATTTTTTTTTTTAAAATGGAAAAATTCGCCTGCCCCCCCTAGGTGGGATTTGAAACCACGACCTCTCGATGACCGGTCGAGTGCTCTTCCAACTGAGCTACCAGGAAGGTTTGTGTTGCTGACAAATTTTTGCATCTTATATTTCTATACTGTGTGAGTCACAGTGTGACGACATCAACCTATTAAGTAATTACACTACTAAAGTAGGCATAGCAGTCCATCGTTGCAGATGAAATTCAGCTATTTTTTGATAACACCAAACTAATTAAAATATTATTATTTAAATAGTTGTCTTGGCCAACTTGCCAGATAAATATCCGAGAGACCCCGCGATTGTTTTTCGAAATAATTTAAATATTTCAGAAACCACTGGACCAATTATGGTGAACTTGTGAAGTATCGCGATTACAAATTGAACGGTTCATGCATTTATGGCATAACGACCCCGGTGTTCGAATGGCTAACCATGTCCACTTTGACACCGGGGTCGCGGGTTCGAACCCCGCACAAGACAAATATTTGTGTGCATGAACATGTCTGTATGTGTTGGTCTGGGTGTTTTCTATGTATTATATGTAACCATTTACAAAAAAAAACAAGGGGTTGCACTCCGGGAGTGCCGGCAGAAGTGAAAACTTGAACATTTATGTTGTGCATTCGCATGAATTGTTTTTTTCATTAATGGATGCACTTTGTTCAATTTCCATATTTTAAACACTATATACACGAACTTTACAAGTATACAGACGCTCAAACCATCAGCAGTCACCATCCGTGGATGCGCGTAGCAGACTGTAGTACAAACATACACGCACACTCGCGCAAGCGCCCTGCGCCGCACTAAAATTTACTTATGTGTTAAGCATTATTTTCTAATTTATTTTAAACGCAAACGTCGTTCTCAAACGAGGTGACACTACGTATTTCATCATTCTATTATAATATGCTATTTGACAATGTTTAAAAATTGTATAAATTGAACAATGAGCTGACCCGCGGCTTCGCCCGCGTGCCAGGGGAACTGCCATTGATTTGTGTATATTTTTCTTTTGTTGTAATTTTTTTATTTCGTGGGTTAAAAAGTAGTACCAATATGTAAAAAAAAAATATGATGATCGGCTGCATGGTTAAGGTGTGAAAAAATAACAAACAAACGAATTTACTTACTATAACACTTATAATATAAATATGGATGGAACACCCACACTCAAGACAAAAAATTTGTTCACCACATAAATGTTTGCCCTCTGCGGGGATCGAATTATGAAAAAATATAAAAATAAATGTGGAAAAATATATAATGTAGGTACCCAACAAAATTTAATATAATGTATAAATCAATTTTACCTAACACCCTAGCTAATATCTACTTACCTATGTATAATAAAGTCGACAAAACTACCTAAAAACTTAAATTGTACGAAAACAAACTCACTAAACAAAAAAGTATAAAATTAATGCGTGAAACCTACCTATATAATAGGTAGGGGAAAAAGTCTTTTCGCATTATAGTATGTATGAACTTGTAATAAAATCTCTTTGGTTATACCATTTGTATCTAGCAGGTTTTGATATCTTTAAAAAGTTTAAATTTTAAAAAAGATAATTCCAAATTCAAATTAGGTAAATGTGTGATTTTCATTTGTTTTTTTTACTGTCAAGATGAGTGAATCTAATGAAGAAATTCGATACATTTTAAAATTTTACTACAAAAAAGGTAAAAATTCAACGCAAGCTGAGAAAAAAATTTGTGATTATTATGGACCTAATGCAGTGTCTGTGAGAGTAGCACAAATTTGGTTTAAGCGTTTTCAATCCGGAAATTTTGATGTCAAAGATGCACGTCGCTCTGGTCGCCCTGTTACGGATAAAATGGATGCCATTTCTGAAAAAGTGGAGCAAGATCGGCATATCAGTAGTTACGACGTAGCTGAAGAACTAGGAATTGACCACATAACAGTTTTGGCGCATAAAAAGGTCGTGGTCAAAGACCGGCCAGGCTTCAGAGACTCTGGCGAAACCCGGGTTAACCCGCAACAAGGTGATGCTGTGTGTATGGTGGGATTGGAAGGGAAGATATTCATTATGAGCTGTTACCGCCAGGCAGGACTATCGATTCTGAACTCTACTGTGAACAACTGATGAGATTAAAGCAAAAAGTTGATAGAAAGCGGCCGGAATTAATTAATAGAAGGGGTGTGATTTTTCATCATGATAACGCTAAACCTCACACATCTTTAGCCACTCAGCAAAAATTAAGAGAGTTTGACTGGGAGGTGTTAATGCATCCGCCGTATAGTCCTGACCTTGCACCTTCTGATTTCCACCTATTTCGGTCTCTTAAGAATTCTTTAGGCAATGTCAGGTTAACATCACGAGAAGACTGCCAAAACCACTTGTCGCGGTTTTTTGAACAGAAGTCCCAAAATTTCTATAGTAATGGGATCATGTCTCTACCTACAAGATGACAAAAAGTTATCGAACATAATGGCACCTACATACTTTAGTTAAATGTAAATAAACTTTATTAAAAAATGTTTTGAATTTTCATATAAAATACGAAAAGACTTTTTCCCCAACCTAATACATAAACTCACCTATCATATGCTAATTATACCTACTAATGGAATGTAAACCTAGTAAAAAAAATAAGAATTAAAGGCAACAAATAACAATAAGGGAATAATACGTTCGAAAAATATACCTACATACCAAAATATTTAGCTATTAATATAAAGATAAACGTAAGTTAAAGAAATAAGTATCAATCAAAACAATATTTTTTCGCATACAACCGACAACGACGTCTGCCCTCATGCGTCTGTCCGCATTCGGTTTGCGCTTTGCGCACTCGGACACATCACAGAGTTGATAAGAACGTATACATCGACCCATCTGCGCCTGCGCACGTTTAGCAATGACGCGCATTATGTATTCCCAATATTATCAAATTATATCTAATGTTATCTAAAGAAAGGAACGTAAGTAGATACTTACAACTTTTTTCATTTTATATTATCAAAGCCAAATCTAACACATAACGCAACCACCCTCATGTAGCACTTTTAATTGTATTAAATACGAATGCAAGAACCTATTAGGATAACACAAGTCTTATTCCATCAGCTTAAAAAATATAAATAAAACTTTAAAAAAATTACACCGACTTCAAAAATCTCAGGGGGTATGTAGTTGTTATTTTTGGCTTCTCTCTCTCCCCATCTCAATCTCATTTCCCCATACAAACTTTGGACCTCCGTTTCACCCTCTTAAGGGTAAAATTAGAAAAATACTGTAAAGGAATTTCGTGTCCACTATGTTATATTTTCAATGCCAGTTTCGTAATTGACGTCCCATAAAACCATAGAATCAACACCCATATTGGTATTATGACATTTCAACCCCATTGCACCCGCACAGGGGTGAGTTAATAAATAAATAAATATTGCCAGACAAATTACACAGCGCCATCTAGCCCCAAAGTAAGCGAAGCTTGTGTTATGGGTACTAGACAACTGATAAACATACGTAAATACATTTTTTTTTGTAAATATATACTTATGATACATAGAAAACACCCAGACTAAGACAAACAGACATGTTCATGCACACAAATGTTTGTACTATATGGGAATCGAACCCACGAGCGTTGGTGTCGAAGCCGCGTATTGACCGCTACGCCACCGAGCTCGTCAATGCTAGCTCGTCGAGTTAATGTCACGTAGGCTATGTTGGATTATAAAATTGTTATTGTTTTCATAATCAGCGATCCGATAAACCGTAAAAAGTATACCCATGACGATTTTCAGACATTTTCACCCCATTTTGCCCCTTTAGGGGTTGAATTTTGAAAAATCCTGTAACACATGTTTACTCATTTATTTATAGAAGTACTCGTGTATAGTGTCAGAAAAAATAATCCAAGTAATTTTGTTTCCCCATACAAACTTTGAACCCCCGTTTCACCCCCTTAGGGGATGAATTTTGAAAAATCCTTTCTTAGTGCACCCCTAGACATCATAAGGAACCTACTTGCCAAATTTGGAATCTCTAGACCCAGCGGTTTGGGCTGTGCGTTGATATATATATAAAAGTCAGTCAGTTTCTTCTTTTATAGATTTAGAAGATATCGTAAAACACACAGAACTATAAAGATCTGCTAACTTTAATTGTAATATCAAGTTTAAATATTTTAATTTTTTAAATATCTTCCGTCCGACTTATTTTCGGGTCGATCAAAGTTTAGAGGGAAAGACCATTTATAAAGTATGAAATAATTAAAAAAATATATTTCTATTGGAGAAGCATTAAAAAATACTATAACTTTTAGTAGGATACTAATTACATAAACGTAATATTTAACATAATTGTCGTACAAATTTCTGATTTGATGCATACAAAATACAAACCTGTCAAACGTCAGAAGTCGGTAGCCTTTTGTATGAAGCGTTTTCGGGAAAGTGCAAAATTGTGATTTTGAAATTAACAGATCTCGGGAGATTTTTGTCCTATCGAAGTAGTTCTTCCACCTATGGTTAAATTATTGAGACTTCCCTTCATATCAAACCGAAAAAAATGTTGGTCAAATATCCTATTCTTATCGTCTTTTCTGAAAATTGAATTTTGTAGTCTCGCAGCTTTGTCTTACTAATAATGATGTCAAAACAATTTCGATTCAAACCAATCTCAATCGTATCGTCTTTGTCTTACTTTGTCTTACTATCAGGACACGTGATCCTGACGCGAGTTAAACATTTTTTACCCATCCCAAAAAGTGCACAACGCCGCTAAAAAAGTATTCACTTCAAAAAGTATTTAAGTGTAATATTATTTATCTAGTACATACTTATAGTACAAGCTTTGCTTAGTGCGGGACTAGATGGCAGTGTGTAATTCGTCCAAGAATATTTATTTATTTCCTTCTGCAGCTGCTGTGTTTCAATTTCCATTAAAATAAATATCGGCTACAAAAGTTTTAAAATTAGGTTTATTCATAAGTTTCATTCTTTAGTAAAAAATGAAATCGTATTTGTAGTTAAAAAAAAATCTGCTGATTATACATCAACAGATTTTTTTTTTCTTTCTTTAAAGTTTTTTCCTATCTATATGATAGGAAAAAACTTTAAAGAAATATCTCTACAATTTGCCCTGTCATCAAAAACTCGAATAAATCTCATTGACACGAAAAGCCCCTTAGTGTTTAGGGAAACCCTATGTATCTGGCATCACTAGCCATTGCCTACAGATACAGTGAGACCACAGATAACAGAGTAAATGTGCCATAGATCATAGAGCACTTCAGCATAGACAGGGGCTGTTGTTTTTTATTGCTTTGGAGCTGGGATATTTGGCACATCTGGTAAAATAACAACGGTACAACCCGTACTATTTGAGATGAACGACGTAGGCTATGAAGTAGTACTATACTTATACTCTGAGTATTAAGTCACTTCAAATGAAAAACCCCTAAAACAAGAAAACATGTAGCAGTCAGGACCCTACATATGCTCTAAATTCACTATGCCTCCATTTCTAGATATGCTCTAAATCCGTTCATATGCTCTAAATTCACTATGTCTCCATTTGTAATTACACAGAAAAGCAGTCGGGTTTTTTTAGTTTTTTAAATTACCGTTTTTATTTTATGTTTTTTTGTTTTATTTATTTTGATATATGCAATATCTCTCTCACAGTAAATACATAACTAATGACACCCCTCAAGCTAATATCCATCCAGCCGTTCAGGCTGCAGAGGGTGCCAAACAATTATACATACTCTCGAAAAACATAATCCTCCTTCTGTCGCAGTCGGGTAAAAAATAAATAAATAATTATATGTACTTTAATGTTATTTTAAGAAGATATTTTATGTTATTTTAAGTTGGTACTGCTTAAGTTAATAAATTTATTTGTTTAAAAAATATGTAGTTTCAATTCACTGTACATTCATGAAACAAAACATAAACGAGACGAATAAGTGATGCAGTCAATTTGCTACCTACATTTTTTGCGATGTAGTCAAGAAGATCTAGGCTAAAATATCACGACTAGTCAGTTTGCTACATCGTCATTAGTTTCGTGTGGTCATACTGCTATGTAGATAGCCTAATACCCACCCCTTTCTTTCATATGTCATATGTGCATTTGGTGTCTTAGGATTTCATATATAGAATTCTAAAATTCAGTTCGTTCGGATAGATGTGCGTTCGCCCTGAAGGTGAAGATATTATTACAGTTTGTTTCCACGCCCATAAAACCAATAATAAAGAAAAATCAAATTGTCAACAACAGCTGTTCGTTCCTGACAGAAATGTCCGACTGACACACTGACAGATTTTTTGATATATACATCATAAAGTACTAGTGTTGATTTTGTTATTTAATATATATTAGCCAATAATTATGAACTCTCGTAGCATATTTAATAGGTGTAATAAACTTATACTACCTACGATATTCTCTAGAAGCTATGGATATAAAGTGGTAAAGCGTCCAGATCCAAAAATACTTAAAATACCGTCACCAGGTACAGCGCCTTCTATAATGGACATTATAAAAGAAAAAATACGTTTAAACGGTCCTTTAACTGTAGCCGAGTACATGCACATAGTGACGACAAATCCCACTGAAGGATATTATATGAAAAAAGATACGATAGGCGAAGCAGGTGATTTTATAACCTCGCCAGAAATAAGTCAACTATTCGGAGAAATAGTCGCAATTTGGTTCTATGCTGAAACACAGAAGATGGGTCCTGGCAAGCCTCTGCAAATTGTTGAACTTGGGCCAGGGAAGGGGACTTTAATGCTTGATATTTTAAGGGTATGTTACTCAATGATAAGTAGATGTATATTTTGAAATAGGACACCTATGGTGGCGGGTGTTGTCTCCGCACAAGACATACCTTTTTGTGTACGAACTAGAGGTGGGCGTTAAAAGTTATAACAATTAAATTAATATAATAATTAAATTAAACATACAACACTTAAAACATAAAACAATACTGTTACTGAAAGCTACCCACTGACCATTATTTTTAACGTTCTGTTAATTTTACAATAACTACTGTCATCAATTTAAGTATTCAGGAAAGTTCATTGATTGTTATTTTATCCAATATCATTAATTGTTTATTTTAACATACTGTTAATATAATTAAAATTAAAGTTAAATCTTTTAAATGAAAAGTTAATAGACAACACAACAAAATTAAGAGTTAATTAGAACGTGGGTGAATAAATAACAAGTTATGTTAATTAACAGTTTCATTAACATGTTATTTTGTTAGCATTCACTTTTCGGCATCAACCCATAATCATCCCACTGTTGGGATACAGGTCTCCCCTCAATCAAAGGAGTTTAGAGCATACTCCACCACGCTGCTCAACTGTGTGTTGGCGGAGATTATTTTTAATTCATTAAAAATTTTAATTCATTAACTTTTAATTCATTAAAAATAAATAACACTTACCTCTAGTACGAACATATCTGTTGGTTTTGGTCTGCGTGTTGTCTATGTATTGTATTTACAAAAAAAAGTATGTTTATCAGTTAACTAAAGCCTTACTTGTAGTATAAGCTTTGCTTATTTCATTCGGACCTAGAGGGAATTGTGTAATTTTTTTTGTAATACTAATTTTTTTTAGACCCTGTGGCAAGTATATAGAGAATTTAATAAAACCCTAAAGGTCCGCCTTTAGGGTTTTATTATTTTCTTCTGAATAGAAATTTGAAATATGCTTTCTGAATAGGTGCTGAACCGTCTTGGTTATGAACGTCAAGATGTGAGCCTACATTTGGTAGAGATCTCGGAAACTATGCAGACCATGCAAGCTAACAGACTGTGCATCTCACACAGAGCAATGGATATTGAGTCACCACACCATTACGAGGTACAAATCATTTTTAATAGTTTTTTTTTTAATGTGTCAAGAGAGGATCCACACCTTAAAAAAAATTGTAATTACAGTCATGGCCACCCAATAGTCACATGTATTGTGCACATTGTGATCATGATGAGCATACAACCTCACATTCAGTTTTGTAATTTTCACTATATTGTCACAGGTAGCTTCATACTTTTTGTATGTCTCTGTGGGAATACAATATGTCTATTGTGAGCGATTCGATCTCTGACTTTTGGGTGGCCATGAACATACATATAAACATGGCCATAAAAACAAATGTGAAACTAGCAACAGTTAGAATTTTTATTTTATTAATAAAAATATGTTTTTAAAACTTAAAATGTCCTATTTTTCCATATTACTACTTATTTTGCTTTTACAACCTTAATATACTGTTTTTTCTTGCAATACAAGTTGGCGACCCTAAGTGTACCACTACCACCTACCTTACTTTATCATTGAATAAAATATGTATTTATAGTGATATTAAAAAATTCTTAAATTTATTTTGTACCCCTAATCATTCGCCAAAAATTTATTTGAGGAAATTAGAATATATACATATATATATATATTTTATACCACAAAAGTGATAAACAAGCATACGGCCCGCCTGATGGAAAGCCCTTACCGTAGCCTATGAACGCCTGTAACACACGCGCGTTGACGACCCTATAAAAATCTCTTCACGCCCGTTTTGAAGATCCCCATAAATAGTAGTGTTTTATTCGAAGTTAAAGGTAAGGTGGGTGGTACTGCACTTGTGACCCTTGACTGTACATGTGTACAACGTACCCTATACCTAACGGCTAATGCGCCCCGTGTGCCAACCTTCCGGTTATATCACGGGCTGCGAGTCTCTCGTCCAGTAAATCAACCAGACGAGAGGACCTTTACCTGCACCGCTTTTGCGCTCAGTAAACCAACCGAGCACGCAAGCGGAACAGTAGCAGGTCTTACTCCGCTTTCACCTGCATGCAGGCTACTTACGTACTCTTGAGTCGAGTAGCTCGTGGCGACCGACGCTCAGAGAACTCAAGCATCATTGTGCATGTGTATAGTGGTGACATTGTACATGTGTACAGTGGTTTATTATTTCCAGGGTACATGAAATACCGCCGAGGGAAATTGATTCCACAATTTCACCATTCGTGGTATAAAATGCCTTAGGAAACTTACTGTAGTAGATCGCCTTGTACATGTTTACAGTGTTAACACGCGTTAACAGTGTTAACAGTTGTACGCGTTGTACATGTGTACAGTGGTGACATATTGCATTGTATTATTTCCAGGGTGAAACAATAAGTGGCATCAAAGTATATTGGTATAACGATCTGAAGAAGGTGCCTAATAATTTCTCATGGTACATCGCACATGAATTTTTTGATGTATTGCCTATTCATAAATTTGAAGTGAGTATGTATTTTATCATTTTACAATACAAATAGATAAATAAATAAAAATAATAATTTTGGGGTGTAAGAGGGTCATCAACATCTTTGAACCAAAGTCAACCTCACCTGCACGTGGTGCACCCTGCTAACTGACAGAAGAGGCTCTGGCGAAAAGAGAGGTACGGCCTAGCGTATTTCTTAAGCTGCCCGACTGGGGAAGTACCTCCACCTCACAGAATACCGCGGCCAAATAACAATTCCCTTGAGGGTTGTTGTGTTCCTGCGAGTGAGTGAGGTCACCAGAAAGGAAGGAATTGCTGGTTGGCAGCGGGGGTGGCACGCAAGCGATATTTTATATTGCGAGCGTTAATATGGCTACGGTAACCGCTTCACATCAAGTGGGCCGTATGCTTGTCAGCCATCCGACGTAGTATAAAAAAAAAAAAATAGCTCGCACGTTTCGAACCCGCTACTAATGCAGCATCTCCTAACGTCTAATGACTCACTCACTCGTTCACACAACAGGGTTATCATTATTTAGCTCCAGTTTTCTATAAAGTACTTGCCCAGTCTGGTTCAATATGCCCTACATCTTTTTCATCATTGTAGGCAAGTTGCGGCAGGGTGTACCACTTGCAGGTAAGTTTGGCATTGACTCTAAAGATGATATTAAGCCCCAAATATACCTAAAGGAGCAATGATATGAATTATATGCATTTTTTCGAGTGGTTAAAACAAATATCCCGAACAATTTTCTCAGAAAACAGAAAATGGATGGAGAGAAGTCCTAATAGACTTAGATTCAATTGGAAAGTTACGGTACAGGATATCGGCTGAAGAAACTGCATCTGTGAAGGCATTGGTGAGGCCTCCGCTGAGCACTGGCGACAGGACTGATCTGGAAGTCAGCGCTAGAGGCCTTGGGATCGCTCGGCAGCTCGCACAAAGAGTCGACGAATTCGGTGGAATAGCATTAATAGCTGATTATGGACATGAAGGCGAGAAAGGAGATACATTTAGGGTAAGATGACTATATTTTTTATACGAGAGCAAACGAATATGTGGGTCACCTGATGCAATCACCACTGCTCATGGAGTTCGGCAACACCAATGGGTCGCCGATCCGTTGCCAGCCTATACTCCTTCCTTTCTAAGACTAACTGACTGATCCATAGACTTAAAATAAACGTTTTATAGACCCAGGGGCCCGACAGTTTCTTAAAATATTTTGTAGCGTCTATGACATAAGAAATATCAATGCTATGTCCATGGTGATATTTTTTTTTTTTTTTTTTTTTTTTTTAAATAAGCCAATCGCAATATGCGCATACTCAGCGGTGTAAATTGCCGCTGAGTATGCGCAGATCGGCTTACATCAGACATCGCACACCCCTGTCGTGGACAAGGCCTTTGTATATCTTAAATTAATTATGTATATATATATAGTAAAATTTAAAATAAACTCTTAAAATTATACACAAATTTAGATCTTAAAACTATACACAAAATTGTCAAATTATCAATAATATAAAACATGGTGCAATAGCAGTAAATAATTTCCTTAATTTACCAATAATCCAGGAATACAACAAAACAACTTATAATAATATCACTATACGTACAACTTTAAGTCCACCTTTTGGACGCCGACGAGTTTGAGGTGATGGCTAGGTCAATTTTACATCTGATTATTGTCAATCCATCCACAGCTGTCCTCGGCAGACACTTAACTCAATAACCCCACCTAGCCACCGCGATCGAGACGCCTATCGGAAAATAGTCCTAGGTGGGGCCATTTTACTTGTTCCGCCTGATGACAGCCGTGGCTAGACTGACACAGTAGTCAATAAACTTATTTCTACGTTTTCCAGCCATCACCTCGGACACGTTCGTTTCAGTGACCCGCATTCCCAAACGCTGCTCCAACTCCCATCTTTGTTTGGAGAATGCGGGACACTGAAACAAAATGTGCTGCACTGTCTGACCCTCGCCAGCTTCACAGAAACACGATGGATCGTCCGCGCACTTGAACCTGTACAAGTACGCGGCAAACCCACCATGTCCCGATAAGACTTGCGTGGTGATGCCAGACGGAGCCATTTTGCCCACGATACTGTACGCGGCGGCCGCACTTGGGAAAAACAGCTTCGTTGTTGAAGCTGTAGTTCCCGAGCAATATCTCCTGTCCCATTCGTCAATGGTCGCCTTACGGATCATACCCTTGACGAATGAGACAGGGCAGCGGTCGTAGTCGGGCCTCTTCTTCGACTTCAGGGCCGCGCTCTTGGCGAGTTCATCGGCGCGTTCATTACCCTCAAGACCCACATGCGCCTTAATCCAGAATATCGAAACGCTCTTACCCTGCGCTTTGCACAGTTTAAGAGCGTCCCGCGTCTGTACCGCAAGGGGGTGAGGGGAATCAACGTTGCCTATCGCCTGGAGCGCCGCCATGGAGTCGCTGAAGATGCCCACGCTGGATCCATTGCAGCTCAACGCGTATTTTGCCGCGGTGCAGAGAGCGAGGAGTTCGGCCTGGTAGACGGTGCAGTAGGACGACAAAGTAAGCTTGACGGCCTTGGTTTCGGCATCGCCGTTCCAGATTGAAACAGCGGCACCTACCCGACCCTCAATCTTACTGCCGTCCGTGAACATTCGCAGGGCAAAGGTGTTGGCTGCCCTGTATTGTTCCTCGTCCACCAGGTGATCGAACTCGACCCTCTCCAGCTCCGCTGGGTGCGGGCCCTCGATTTTAGAGGCCATCCGCTCGATCTCCCTGTCCCCCAGCGCCGGATGGGGCAGACCCCTCTTGGCCTCGTAGAGAGATGCGATTTCTCGCACTCTAAGGTCAAGGGGGAGCACCCCAGCCAGCAGCAGTGCAGAGTTCAAGGAGACCGTTCGGTAGGCCTTGCAGATGTTTTGCGCGAAGCCCCGCTGTACGCTGTTGAGCTGCTTTTGGATGCCTAGCTTGTTCACCGCTGGTGCCCATACGGCCGCGGCGTAAAGTATCGTCGGCTCAACTACAGCTGTATATATGATCTTCACTACCTCAGGATGAAGACCCCAGCCGACGCGGGCCGTACGCGCAAGGCGCTTATATATGCCATGGTGATATTTAGACAACAAAGTAAGGTCACCCTAATGATTAGTTCACTTCTATCAATCTATTCAAATGGATTTCATATTTGAAAAAAATCGAATTTTGACCGAATTTTCACTTTGGAGTAAACCAAGAGGTGGTTTGATGCCACTTGAGATAGAGAATGTCATAGATTTTATATCGATCGATAAAACAGTGTTCCTCAATATTGCACAACATTGTATCACAGGGTTATATGACGGCTCTTTTTACTTTGATTATTATTATGTATCTCTTTTTAATCACGGGTCGAGCCAACGCTTGGAGGCCCCTTTGAGAAGTTTGATGTAATGTTGTACGCCCGCCGTGACCCGTTCCGGGATATGTCAATGTCAATATACCCATGAGCCGGCCTCGGCAGGCGTTGAGATTATTACAAAGTGTGATGGAAAATAAATGGGCTATGGAGATGAGATCTGGGTGAACTTAATTCCGGGCTATTACAGAAGAGGGACGGATTTTATTATTTGAAAAAATCGGCACGCAAGGTGAAACAAAAAACGGTATCAATCTGTTGCATATCCTTACAAGATGATGGCGTAGGTTACTCTTTTTCTTGTGTAAATGCGATGGCAACTATCAATTAGCCAGAATATTATTTCATCATCATCATCATCAGGTCATTTTAGTCTCCACTACAGGAGCACGACCCTCTCTCGTCCGTCCCATACAGGAGGATTTGGCCTACACTCCCCACGCTGGCCAGACGGGTTGCGGAGGCCTGATCGGTGTTTTATAATAATAATAATAATAATAATAAATTTTTATTTGCTTTAAAACATGGTATACAAGGGTGTTAACACATAAATTGTACCTGAACATACATGTTTTGCTATAAGAAATAGCATGCAAATATTAGTTACAAAAATCACTTAAGCTATAAAAGTTTTTGTCTGTGAGCCATTTATATAATGCTTTTTTAAAACGTACGTGACTTAACATTTTTATGTCCTCTGGTATCTTATTAAATATTTTAACGCACATACATAAACAACTAACCTTATATTTCTCAAGTTTAGGCGTTTCGTCATATACCAGTCTATCAGGGTTTCTTGTGTTACGAGAATATATATCACTTGCTTTTTTAAATAAAATTTTGTTCTTAGATACAAACATACAAACTTCATATATATAAAGTGATGGAAGAGGTAATAAACCAAGGTTCTTGAAAAATGGTCTGCACGATTCCTTAGGTTTCAATCCACACATTGCCCGAATGCATTTCTTTTGGGCAATAAAGGCTCTTTGGATATCTGTACTATTACCCCATACAACAATTCCATAACGTAATACAGATTCAACATATGCTCGATACGTCATTATGGCAGTTTGTCTATTTGTTACATGTTTTACTTGTTTTAGAGCGTATACAAATTTATTTACCTTCGTGCATATGTCCTCTACTTGCATTTTCCAATTCACATGTTGATCTATGAATGTCCCCAAAAACTTAGTTTGTGTTACTTCTTTAATTTTCGATATATTCATTTTCAAATTATATTTTATATTAGATGATTTATTAAATTGAATATAATGTGATTTATTTAAATTAAATTGTAAATTATTTAGATTAAGCCATTCTATCACTTTGTCAATTGTATTATTAATGTCTGTTTCATGTCGCAATTTCGAATTAATAGATTTTTCGCATGTCACAATAATTGAGATGTCATCTGCATATAATATACATTTATGATTTATAATGTCTGTGATATTGTTAATATAAATTAAAAAGAGGATTGGACCCAAGATACTCCCTTGTGGGACGCCGTATTTGTTTGTCTTAAATTTAGATGCATACGATATCATGTCTTTATTTTCGTTAATTTTATTAATCATAACACATTGCTGTCTGTCTGACAAATATGATGCCAGCCATTGCAGTGCTATTCCTCTGACCCCTATTTTTTCTAATTTTTGTAATAATAGGTCATGTGAAACGAAGTCAAACGCCTTAGATAAGTCAAAAAATAACCCTGTGGTCCAATGGTTTTTATTAAGACTAGTCAATATTATTTTGATAAGAGAATAAGTAGCCAAAGTAGTGGACTTATTCTTCTGGAAACCATATTGCTCATCTTTGATAATATTATATTTATTGCAATAGTCGATTATTCTGTTGTACATGCATTTTTCAAATATCTTTGATATTATTGGTATAAGAGTGATTGGACGATAATTGTTAATGTCATTTGTGCTATCCTTTTTAAATAAAGGCTTCACAATAGACAATTTCAACGCATCTGGAAAAGTCCCCAAAGAGAATGACATATTAATTAGATGTGTCAAAATAACTACTAATTCTTCTGTGCATTCTTTTATTATTTTAGTGTTAATTTCATCATAACCCTCCGATGTCGTGCTATGCAATAATTTTATTACCGTTTTCACTTCCTCTTCCGACACTGGTTTGAGATACATTGAATTAGCTCTTAAACAGGTAGTTGGCTTGTCATGTAATATTTTTGATTGTTTGTCTACCAGTCCTATAAAATGGTCATTAAATGTATTCGCTATTTCTGTAGGGTCAGTTATGGTTTTGTTGTCAATTATTATTTCATTTATAGTTCCTTTGATTTCATTTTTGGATATTTCTCTTTTGATGATTGACCATGCTGCTTTACATTTATTGTCATTTTTTTCCATAAACTTAATATTTTCATTTTGCTTAGATTTATAAATGCATTTTTTCAATAATTTTGAGTATGTCATATATTTATTTTTATTGTGTATATTTTTGTTTGTATAATAATTATGACGTAGTGTCCTTTTTGTTTTACAGCTTATTTTTAACCCTTGGCTTATCCAGTTATTCTTTGTATTACAATTATTAATTTTAATTTTAATTTTGGGGAAACAAAGATTATACAATAGACATATCATGTTATGAAAACTATCGAATGCTTTGTTTATGTCCGTTTCATCATATACTTCTGACCAAGTAAGATTCTGTAAACATTCTTTATACTTTTGGATGTTCTCTTTACTATAGTCTCTTCTATAAATGAAATAAGAATGCATATATCCCATTGATTTATTCTTTACGGGAAAACTCAGCAGTTGTGCTGTGTCATGGTCAGAGAGATGAAGCGGCAGAACTCTACTTTTCGCCTCTGAAATATTGCTGAGAATGTGGTCTATGCACGATAATTTACGTGTAGGAACATTAATATGGATTTTCAAATTGTGATTATTACATAGATCCTGTAAATCATCCGCCATATCATATTTTTTCAGTGTGTTTATGTTAATGTCTCCTGCTATAACAATTCGCTTTTTAGATGTATACTTTTGGGTAATGTTGTTTAATAATTCGTCAAGTTTTGTCAATAATATACTGGCGTCTGAGTTTGGGGTTCTATAGAGACAAATTATAATTAAATTATGTTGTGGAATTTCAATGCCACAGGCTTCGAAATTTTTCTTTGTGGCATATTTTTTCGTTAATGTTAAGCTTTTGTACATTATACCTTTTTTTATAAGAATACAAGACCCGCCCCTCTTATTTTCTCTACAGAAGCTCGCTGCAATTACATAGTCATTAAATTTAAGACAACTATCGCAGTTTTCTGATAGGAATGTTTCAGTAAGACATAAGACATCTGGATCCATAAAATTTTCTCTAAGCTCAAGTAACGTTAATTCTAATATTTCTTTTTTTGATAGGACACTAGCTATATTTTGATGAAGGATTCTAAAATGTCGTTCTGTATTTTTAGTCTCGAAAAAATTTTTCTTTCCTATTTGTCATGGGAAAGTAGTACGGGATAGTACCTTTTTTTGTGGGAACTGAAATTTGTGCGGACTGATCGTCATTATTTTTAGTGTCTCGAGCTACATGTCTATTACTGTTGCTAAAATAAAAAGGTATCGTGCCTTTTTTGGGCTTGGATTCAACGGCAGACAATTTAGAACCTGATTTATTACGTGTTTTTATTATTTTCTTAAGTTGAGAAATGTCTAAGTATTTATTTCTATAGTCACTGTAGTCAATTACATAATTAATTTTTTTACAAATGTCCATTACATTGTCGTATTTACAATTCAAAAAATTACAATTTTTGTACTGGTTACACAAATTTTCAATACTGTTATTAAGTTTAGTTACATTTAAGTTATTGTTTTTTGGAACGCCTAATACAACTATAGTCTGTTTGTCAAACATATTCAATATAATTCTTAATTGTCTTAAAATTATTTTAAAATTGTAATCATTTTCGCCTAAACACACTACTAGTTTATCTTTTTCTGTCAATGACATATTACTACAACTTTTTGTTATTTCCGTACTAGGTGCATTAGGTTTCGTTTCTGCTGATATTTTATATTTTTCATAGTTTGTGTTGCTTCTTGAGTGTGAGATTGTTGCTGCTAATCCCACGCATTGTTGGGTTCCGCAGATAAATATTTTCCTATCCGGTTCGTCAAATTTTTGGTTTCGCCTTGTATTTGTTGGTAAAATAATTGGTTTTATGTTGCTTTTCAATTTCATTGACAGTATTTCTATTTGTTTATTAAGTTGGCCAATTTCCATGTCTGCATTTTTTATTTTTTGGTGTAGTTCTGCAATTGTCTGTTCCATATGAATTATTTTTATATTGTTGTTTCGATTCACGTTCGGCGATGTTGTTGCGGAATTCAAGCCGTTGTACGAAATAGACTGTCTTGTTTTCTTTTTTACACTGCTGCAGATCATACTGTCATCTAAAGGTTTTTGGCATAATGCTTTTAATAAATTAATTTCCGAAGTCATTTTTGTAATTAATCTTTGCATCTCATTATTTTCTAATATTGTATTTTCCAACTCATTTTGAGTACTTTCCAGTTCACATGTAAGAATCGATACTTTTTCTTTAAGTTCCTGAATTGTTAGTATTTCGGATGTTGTGCCATCTACACTTTTAGACAATAACGGCGAGGAAAAAGATTCATCCGATGCTTCATTCTCTGTGATTATTGGTGAATTTAAAAATGTTTGAGAGTTAGTATGTAGTTTTGTTGGTGTGGATTGCGGTAAACGAGGCTGTTCATTCTGTAACTTGTGGATTTGTGTATTTATAGGTGAAGACTCTGATAAAAGATTTTGTGCTTTACTTAACTTCTGAGTTTGTTTAATTAATCTTACTTCTTTCGATGAATTTTGGCCCTTTCTTAATGTTATATTGCTTTGTACCTTCGTATTTGATATTCCTTGGTTGTTTATGCAATGTTTACATTTCCATTTGTTTTTCGATTCGCGGTTCATTAAGTGTAGTTTCTCAGAATAACCAGCGCAATCAAACTCGTATCTATTTTGGCATACTATACATAATACGGTGTTCTTTACATCTACCGAGTGCTTACATGCATAGCACTGTACTGGTGCTGCCATCTTGCGGTCGTCGTTGTTATTAATACCCTTTGTACTCTGCTTCGATGTCATGCTGATTTATTTACTTTATTTAACCAATTTTAAATTTGCTTTAGAAAGTTTATTATGTCGCAAAAAGTCTGACGGGTCTGGGATTCGATCCGTAAACCTTTGGGGTAATACGAACATAAAACGACGTTACCACTGAGCCAGTGATGTATTACTAGAAGTGGTGAAATTTACAATGTCTTTATTATGTCAAATCTAACGTGTCAGTCTTAACAGCTGATCACAGTCCAAAGTTCAACATTTGAAACGTAACACTATTTTATCAACGGAAAAATCACACACTAATTTAATTATTTCACTTATTTCACAATAATACACTGGTTTGTTTTTTTTATGATGTTCATGTATTTGGTCACGTACGATTGTTTTAAATGAGTTTATATTTGTAATGTTATTATTTGTAAGATAAATTACATGTACAGTCACAAATCACAATTATTTGGGAAATATTTGGGTATTAGTCTGGATAACACTTGTGTATGATATTTTGGCACAATAGTCACGTTTTAAATACTTTTTGATGTTAAATATTTACAAATTCTATTTTTACAAAAAAATCGACACAGAGCAGTTGTTTACTTAGACAGCGCCATCTGTCGTAGTGTATAATGTATTTCCCTTTGTCGCCGTGTACGACATCCACGGGAAGAGACGGAGTGATTCTATTCTAGTCTGCCGGAAACCACACGGGGATAATTATTTAAAAAATGGAAAAATATTCTCCGCCTATGTAGGATTTGAACCCACGACCAGGAAGGTTAGTGATGGTGGCGAATTTTTGCATTTTATATTATGCTGCTGTGAAGTCGCAGCCACCATCATAAAACTTCTGGTAGCTCAGTTGGAAGAGCACTCGACCGGTAATCGAGAGGTCGTGGGTTCTAATCCTACCCAGACGCGGGAGGTGATTTTTTTTTTTTTTAATATTAACAAAATCAATTTGTCTAAAGCAGTGTTTCCCATTTGCCGGGTCGCGACCCGGTACAGGGCCATCAAAATAAAATACCGGGTCGCAACATTCCCGCCTTGTTTTGAAAATAATATCTACTATCGATCCACCCAACGTGAATATTCGAACGATACCAAAATATTTGTAAGTAGTATTAATAAAACATAATTTTTTACTATTCATAAATTTGTATTATTTTACTTAATGGAACCAGCTCGGGTTTTAAAAGTATAAAGTGGGTCACGAAGGGACAGTGTGAAAATTGCCGGGCCATGGCGGAACAATGTTTGGGAAACACTGGTCTAAAGTATTTTTTCTCTGTCTATGCACTGTTCTAAGCAATAAACAGTGATCTCCATCAATTAAATTTAAGAAATAA
This sequence comes from Hypsopygia costalis, assembly GCA_937001555.2. NCBI lineage: Eukaryota > Metazoa > Arthropoda > Insecta > Lepidoptera > Pyralidae > Hypsopygia > Hypsopygia costalis. The sequence goes on along the minus strand of OW443344.2, from coordinate 6,103,735 downwards.
AAACAAACTCGCTGTGCATATTACTAGGCTCCATAAAATCTCTAACTCGTTCCCAGGTCAATGTATACGCTTCTACAATAAACTTCCAAATGACGCGTTTAAATTATCCATGGGTAAATTTAAAAGATTTATCAAAACTAGACTATGTCAAAAGGCTTACTATTGTATCTCAGATTACATAAATGATAAAAGTATTTGGAAATGAATTGCTCTTGTTATGTTAATGATTGTATTTAATGTAACGATATTGGCAATTAAAAGAGTCGGTCTTGAGTTTCTTGCCAGTTCTTCTCAAGAAGCCCCGTTGCCGGAACTGGCACTTAAATTCACTTTCACAGATAGTGTGATGAAAGTGCATCTAAGCTCTGCGGATTTAAGTAGATAGTAATGATTTAGATACATGTCTTATATTTAATTTGTATGACGTTTCTAAGTGCTTTATAAAGTCCAAGGAATAAAGATTTTGACTTTGACTTTGACAATAATTCAAAATATAATAGGCATGGGTAATACTGCTACTCCACGCAATTGCGCTAACTCAGTTCGCTGCCGATGCCGATGATGACTGACTCTCAACTCAGCGTCAACACCCTAGATCTCTCTCACTTCATTCATTGCGTCACGCACTGATTAATATTATTTTTATTTATATTATTATTTGACGAGCTCGGTGGTCGAACGGCTAGCAATGGCCGCTTTGACTCCTAGGTCGCGGGTTCGATCCCCGCATATGACAGACATTTGTGAGCATGAACATGTGTGTTTGTCTTGGTCTGGGTGTTTTCTATGCATTATATGTATGTACATATTTACAAAAAATATATATATGTTAAGTATAGTATCAGTTATGTAGTACCCATAGTACAAGCTTTGCTTAGTTTGGGACTAGATGGCAGTGTGTAATTTGTCCAGGATAATTTATTTATTATTCGTACAGGCCTTCCATAAACACAAAATAGTGGATCCTTTGGAAAACCCTGGCATTTGCGACCTGACAGCTGACGTGGACTTCTCACAACTACGGGTGGCAGCCTCCATGACGCCAACGTCGGAGAACTACGCTATAGTGTTGGGTCCAGTCAAACAGATGGAGTTCTTGGAGCGGGCGCAAGCTAAAGTGCGGTTACAGGCAAGTATCTTTGTACGCCTGAGGTCAAAGCAAGGTAAAAAAGAATACGACCTGCCTGATAATAAGCAGTCATTGCAGTGTATAGGTGCTTGTAACACCAGAGGCATCATTCACGGGTTGCTTGGGATGTAACGGGCATTACAACCGCCAACGATGAAAGTGAAGAGCCAGGAGCCAAAAACTAGAAAAGAAAAACTACCAGAAACTAGATAACACTAATTGATGCTGTGTAAATATGTACACAAACATTTATTGTTTATTTTTCTAATCGTATATACCTTACGCAGTTGACGCCATTTTATTTCATGTTTCGTGGCTAGTCAGCGATGTCTGGGGGTCATGCCTCCCCCTCCCAACAAGGTCGAAAGCGAGGGAGCGAGCGTTTTTTTTTTTTTTTTTTTATACTACGTCGGGTGGCAGACAAGCATACGGCCCGCCTGATGTGAAGCGGTTGCCGTAGCCATATTAACGCTCGCAACATAAAATATCGCTCGCGCACCGCCACCCCCGCTGCCAACGCAGCATCTCCTTCCTTTCTGGTGACCTCACTCACTCGCAGGAACACAACAACCCTCAAGGGAATTGTTATTTGGCTGCGGTATTCTGTAAGGTGGAGGTACATTCTCCAGTCGGGTAGCTTACAATTACGCTCCCTACCTCTCTTTTCGCCATGGCTTCGTTTGTCAGTCAGCAGGGTGCACCGCTTGCAGGTGAAGTTGGCTTTGGTTCAAAGGTGTTGACGAACCACTTACACCCCAATTGAAAGAAATGAAGTGTTCACTTGTTTTTCAAATATGTTATTTCCAAATATATTCTCGTTGTTTGATTATTTACATTATAAATGAATACATTCCAGGTATTACTAGACAACGCCAAGACAGATGAAGATAGAGAAAAGGTAACGAGTGCTTACGAAATGCTCATAGACCCCAAGAAAATGGGGGAGAGATTTAAGTTCATGGCATTTTACCCATCGGCCATGGGAGGGATTTTAGAGAGGTACCCCCCACTTGGTTTCTCCACTTCTAAGTCATAGATAGAATAGCAATGATTGTACAATATTATAGAAATAAAATTATTTATGTTAAAAGTTGCCGATGCTTAATTTTAATCCTAACCACAGTATAAGTAATAGTACTGCAGTACGTACACAATAGTACAATAGTACTGCAGTAATTACTACGTACAGTAAGACTCAATTTACATCGCCGCGGAATGGAATGGAAGCGACTTTTGCAACGAAATTGTACATAGCATAATGAACTTTATGTCAATGTAAACTGTGACATGTAAACTTAAATACGATCAGTAGCTAGGGGAATTCTTGAGAACGCGCGAGGATTCCCCGGAAGACTCTCTACACGCAGAGATGTAGCGTCTCTTTGCGTTCTATACAAATTATATCATAGGGAGTGCTCGGATCAGCTGTTTGATTTGATACCTGCCGCTGAATTCCACTATCGTACAACTCGCCATAAATTAAAATTCCATCCATATCAACTTGATAATTGGCAATCTACTACAGTACGTTTCCTAAGATATTTTATACTACGAACAGTGAAACTGTGGAATCAACTTCCCTCAGCGGTATTTCCGAACAACTACGACATTACAACCTTCAAGAACAGAGTTTTCATTTTCCTTAAAAGGCTGGCAACGGATCGGCGACCCCTTGGTGTCGCTGGTCCCCATGGGCGGTGGTGATTGCTTTCCACCAGGTGACCCACATGCTCGTGTGCCCCCCTCTCACATAAAAAAAAATGTCACGCGACCTTTTTTGGTTCGTATTTAAGTTTATATGTTATACAATTGACATAAAGTTCATTATGCTATGTACAATTTCGTTGCAAAAAGTCGCTAGCATTCTATTCCGCGGCGGTGTAAATTGAGCCTAAGGCCACACTCTGCCGCTCTCATGAATCGACCTCACCTTCCCTGAGAGTCGAATGGAGAACCGATTCCCAGGGGTGCCGCATTACGAATCTACGTTCGAATCTTTAGAAAAATATATCACTAATGACATTTAATTCGTAAAATCATTTATTCTTTACATATTATCATGACCATTGAACTATTAGTTTTTTCATTACAAAATCAATAAGTATATCTTTTGGAGGAGTGGACTTCACCTGGAGTATGTAATGGCAAGACAACTTTCGGTGTGCCCACTAAATCGTTGACTTTTTTACCCGGTGTGTAAATGGTTGGGTGTCTACAAGATAGACTGCAGTTGCGGTAGTTCGTACATAGGCCAAACGAAGCGAACCATTGCTGAACGGGTCAAAGAACATATCGCCGCTGTAAAGAACCGCCAGATTAGCAAATCAGCGATTGCAGAACACATGAATCAGGCACTAATCACTCGATCGAATTCCATCGCACGCAAGTTCTCTCTACGAATCGCCATTTTTTCTCAAGAGTTGTGCGTGAAGCGATTGAAATTAAGAAGTCCACAAATTTCAACCGAGAGGATGGTTACAAATTATCAACAGCATGGAATCCAATGATTAATATCACTCAACCTCGTTTTGGTTTGCAGTCGGGTAGTTCGCAGAATAGGGACCTGTCGATAGTTCCGCAGAATAGGGACGTCGTTAGTGTGGTGTGTCGCGGTACGTGGATATTCAACAACACGGGATGATACACTAGATGAAGATTCATCGACCTCGACAACGGAGACAGAGTGACAACGCTGACACAGTCAGTCTGTGACCACGGCCGGTGCAACCTGGTCGAAACGTCAGGCAATAATAAAGGTATGTAACCTTACATGCATGATCGCGTTAATTCCCGTGTTTATTATAATTGCAATCATGCAACGCGAAAGCTTAAACGTTATTACTAGAAAGTGTCCATCTTACACATAGATAGAAGCATTACTTGTACCTATTAGCCAGATTTTTCAACAAGATTACTAAGCTATGACATGCATACTATTTAGCATAATATTTAGGAACACACACTGGAGAACCCGCTAGACTTTCTGATCGGGAGGGCTATTGAGTACGTTATTTGCCATTGATGATTTTAAGCGAAGAAATCAATTGAACATCATACATTTAGCGTTAAACACTGAAAATCTTTTCAAGTGTGAGATTTCTCAATACACATTGGAGAAGAACCCTTTTTTGTACTATGTCGGGTGGCAGAGAAGCATATGGCCCACCTGATGTGATGTGGTTACCGTAGCCATATTAATGCTCGCAACATGAAATATCGCTCGCACGCTGCCACCCCCGATGCCATCGCAGCAACTCCTTCCTTTCTGATGACCTCACTCACTGGCAGGAACACAACAATCTTTAATGGAGTTGTTATTTGGCTGCAATATTCTGTAAGTGGATGTACTTCCTCAGTCTGGCAGCTTATCTATACTTAGCTTATACAAATACGTTGTATCCTACCACTCTTGCCAGAGCCTCTTTTTAATCATCTCTCGCGGAATCTTGTGGAAATTAGGTAACATTTAATAAGATAATTGTGGGTCTCTCACTATAAATTTGATTCATTTATTCCCTCTTGTTCAAGTGACATGTTGAATTTACCTAAGTACAAAAATATAAATAGGAACTTAAATTATTTTTATATAAAAAAAAATATAGCATGTTTATATTATCACACGTTTTTATAAAACAAGAATAACTTCAAATAGTGGTAGGTCTTTCCATTACACATAAAGACAATTTTATAAAGTCGGTCATGAAATTGGATTTGTTTTATACTACTCTTCCGTTCGGTAACGCTTCGTCTGAGCATCTGAGCGCTTAGTCAATCTTGCTGGTCTCCCGCCAGGGGCGCTACCGCCGAAGCCGATTGCCATTCAATATTTTGATTCGAAAAATAGGTCTTACGTTTAAGTTAATGACACACGTCTTCAGCTTAGTCGATAGAGATTCAGGGTTTCTACTATCTAAGCTAAACACATGCACCATATATCTAATAAGCTGAAGTTGCTTTACGCAATCAGCTTAGCCGGTAGGGCCCTGGTTGCGCGCTTAAGTAGGATTACGATTGTAATATTGTACTCTTTAATTTTAAATAAAATTTGCGTGCCTTATTTCGGCACGCTTATACGTGTAACTTTTTAATTACGCATCGACCAGTTGTGTTTTATTTCCGACAAACTACAAATTCAAGGCAACATCTGATTTTCGCTAGATGGTGTAGTTTTATTGGGCAGTGCCGAAATAAGGCTTATTTCGGCACTGCCACAAATAAATACTTATAACTTTTTAACGGGAGGTCGACTAATTCTGATACTTGGTGTCTGAATTCGACACATTGACGACTAATTCTGGGGAAAATCATATCTTCGCTATGTTATGTAGTTTAATAGATCCCGAGTGGGCTGTGCCGAAATAAGCTTATTTCGTCACTGCCACAAAAAAAAAAACCATATAGCTCTTTAAGGAGAAAAATTGTCGCTCTCCCGCGACAATTTTTTTCCTTTGGGCGACAAATTATCGACAAATTTTTTGTCTAGTTAAAATCAAGATCTGAGGCCTGGGCAGCGCCGAAATAAGGCACGCATAACATTTTGGTAATATCAACTGCTTATCAGCTGCTAAGGAAAATTTTATTTAAAGATTTTTTCCGAATGTAAAAACATTCATACAATATTTTTTCATCTGATTTTTTTTTCGAATTTGATTCTATTCCGGGACACCCTGTATATCGGGCTCCCTTCAAGCAAATCTTTGGTCATGTCATGTCTCAATTGGAAATTATAGCTGGTATCTTTCTAAACATATTTGTGTTATAATTTGACGCGTATCTTGTCTGGCTGTGAAATAAGGCCGTGGGTGTCGAGGTGGTGGTAGAACGCTGCCAGGTACTCCTTCTGGTGATGCATGTAGTGCTGGACGTGTGGTGACCGCTCCCAGCACTTCCACGTACACTGGAATTATATAAGTACTTAGAAGCTTTCAAAATCATGGGGACCAAGAGGCTCGAGATCAGCCTAAAGCAACCTGCCCCCTTTCCACCATCTCTTATTGCGATTAAATAACTGAATAGAATGCTTATTCATACCAATGAATAAGCGACTCTATTCCATTTGAAATAGAGTCGCTTATTCATTGCTATGAATAAGCATTCTATTCACTTATTGAATCGCAATAAGAGATTTTCCATTTGAAATAGAGTCGCTTATTCATTGCTATGAATAAGCATTCTATTCACTTATTGAATCGCAATAAGAGATGGTGGAAAGGGGGCTGATCTGCACGAGATGTCGGTCGACACGCTAACGAGGGCTTGGCGATAGAGAGGTAGGACATATCGAGCCTGTCTGGGGAAGTACCTCCACCTCACAGAAGACCGCAGCCAAAATAAAATTTCTTTGAGAGTTGTTGTGTTCCTGCGAGTGAGGTCATCATATTTAAGGATATACCGCATTAGCACCAAGGCACGAGCAATATTATTATTTTTTTTTTTCTACACTGCGTCGGGTGGCAGACAAGCATACAGCCCACCTGATGTGAAGCGATTACCGTAGCCATATTAACGCTCGCAACATGAAATATCCGCGCCGCCACCCCCGCTACCAACGCATCAAATCCTTCCTTTCTTTCCTTTCTGGTGACCTCACTGACTCACAGGAACACAACAACCCTCAAGGGAATTGTTATTTGCCTGCGGGATTTTATTGTGAGTAAAAAAAGTTATGTCTTTCATGGGTACCTTGATGCCTATTTTGACCCAGTCGTCGTGTACACTCCGGTTGCTTCTCTCGGCGCCGACGGGGTCTGTCTTCGACAGCAGGAACAGTGCTGGCGCCCGGCAAGGGCTCTGGTGGAACAGCTGCGACGATGCAAGGTAGTGGCATGTCGCGGAGTTGTAGAACTTCTTCATGTGAAATCTGAAGAGACAATAAATCAACACATTTTAAATAATGCTTCTTTACTAAACATGGACTCGCTTAGGCAGCTCCACTAGGCTTTGTTATGTGGGGTTAATAATATTATTTATTTTATGAAATCCACGCGAAGGGTGTAAGTGGTTCATCATGATCTTTGAACCAAAGCCAACTTCACCTGCACGCGGTGCACCCTGCTGACTGACAAACGAAGCTCTGGCGAAAAGAGAGGTAGGGAGCGTAATTGTAAGCTACCCGACTGGGGAATGTACCTCCACCTCACAGAATACCGCAGCCAAATAACAATTCCCTTGAGGATTGTTGTGTTCCTGCGAGTGAGCGAGGTCACCAGAAAGGAAGGAGATGCTGCGTTGGCAGCGGGGGTGGCGGCGCGCGAGCGATATTTTATGTTGCGAGCGTTAATATGGCTACGGTAACCGCTTCACATCAGGCGGGCATGCTTGTCTGCCACCCGACGTAACTAGTATAAAAAAAAAAGGAGTTCGATGGTGTCGTTGCGTGTGTCAGTCTAATCGATCACGCAAGTTAAGCAACGTCGACCGTAGCCTGTCCATGGATGGGTTTATTATTCTTGAGCTCCTCCGTGCTTCAGAGGACACGTTAAGCCGTCGGTCCCGGTTGTAGTCATAAGATGACAGTCGGTAAGCTGAGTCAGTTTTAAGCCGCCTTCGGGCAGCTTAAAAACACGGGCCTCCGACAACCTGCAGTTGAGCAGCGTGGTGCAGTATGCTCTAAACCCCATCGATTGAGGGGAGACCCGTATCCCAACAGTGGGATGATTTATAGGTTGCTGCCACGCGGATGAAGTCGCGGGCGGTGGCTATTTAAATATAAGCAAAAAAAAGTATTAACTTATGTTCGGTTAATAAAAACATAACGACTGATCGGTACAAGCGATATAAAGACAAATACTTACACTGTGTACGCTCTGAGTGTGTTCTGAAACATTTTGTTCTTAGGGAACACAGCCGACGGGAACCCTTCGGGGATTTCTGTGATGTCAGCTGCGGAATCCCAGATTTGAGCTGCCACGCGATCCAGCGCAGGCTGATACCTGGAAATGAGATCATCATTTGTTTTATCTTATGGACGAGCGAGGTAGTTGAATGGCTAGCAATGGCTACTACTCCGAGGTCGCGGGTTCGATCCCCGCACAAGACAAACATTTGTGTGCATGAAAATGTCTGTTTGCCTTAGTCTGGGTGTATTCTATGTATTATAAGTATGCATTTATAAAATTGACGAGCTCGGTGGCTAGCGGTCAATGACGCGGCTTCGACACCAACGCTCGTGGGTTCGATTCCCACATAGGACAAACATTTGTGTGCATGAACATGTCTGTTTGTCTTAGTCTGGGTGTTTTCTATGTATCATAAGTATGTATTTACAAAAAAAATGTATTTACGTATGTTTATCAGTTGTCTGTACCCATAACACAAGCTTCGCTTACTTTGGGGCTAGATGGCGCTGTGCAATTTGTCTGACAATATTTATATATTTATTTATATTTATTTATAGTAACTGAAATTCTAGATTGATTAATAATAAAAGAAATGTATTTAATTTTCGCCTACCCAGATAAACCCTGTGAGGTTTTTGTGGTATGGCATTAATGTGTTTAAATATATTTGTGACAGTTTTATAAATAAATAAATAAAAAAATTACATTTATCAGTTGTCTAGTACCTATACTACAAGATTTGAGCTTAATTTGGTACTAGATGACGCTGTGTGAATTGTCTAGAAATATTTATTATTATTATCATGATAAGGTATACAGGTGAAATATAAGGTCAAGCGAATGATAAATCGCCATAAATATCGCAGCGTCAGCGAATAAAAACAAGGTTGGGACTTTAGACCATCGATCTGAGACATGTTTATGTTTTTTTTAGTCGGGTGGCATACGGCCCGTCTGATGTCAAGCGATTAATTAGTGTTGCGATCCAACGAGGTAACGGGCCAGCATATTGGGAACTTTGCCTGCGGGCAGCGGTTTACTAGATTAGTTTTGCTTTTAGTTTATTTTAATTTGTTTTAATTCAGGTGTATTTATTAAATTTAATCTATTTTAAGTTTACTTTAAATTTATTTTAATTATACCCTCTAATAAATTATAGAACCGACTATACAACAAAAACTGACCTGGAAATGACATTGACAATTATAGTTATACTAGCGGCCCGGTACGTGCTTCGCTACGTATTAAGTGAAATAGTAAAAACAATTAATTGGAACATCAAATTCATTTATTCAAACAAAAAAAATATTAATTAAAACTTAATCCAACAATTAATTATTTAAAAAATGTGATAAATGAAGAACCGCTCTACCGATTTTGTGCAAACTTCACATAAACCATCTACTAAATATTCCGAACAAAGCCTAAACATTTAGTTTGGATAGGTGAGCCCGTTCTTGAGTTATAAAATTACAACGAAAAGTGGCATTGATTTTTATATATATAGATATAGGTACTCATTGTGTCACTCGTTGGAAACAGACGCGATTTTGTACAGTAAAATAAATATATGTGATTAAAAACCTTACGTCTGTTTGTCTCTCATTGCGAAAACTAGTCCTTCACCCCACACGTAAGCCCCAACTGAGAATCCATGGAGCACCATTTTGCTGTGGTTGTTTGCTGCCATGAGCTTCATGAGCTCTGTGCCAACAATCTGTAACATAACGAATAGCATATCATCATCATTATCAGCCTGTATCTACCCACTGCTGGTTATATGCCTTTCCCAATGCTTTCCACCATATGCGATCCTCCGCTTTCCGCATCCAACCGCTACCAGCCACTTTTTTGAGGTCATTGGTCTAACTAGAGAGGGGGCGCCCTAACTTTAAACTAATTATGGGGTGTAAGTGGTTCATCAACATCTTTGAACCAAAGCCAACTTCACCTGCACGCGGTGCACCCTGCTGACTGACAAACGGATCTCTGGCGAAAAGAGAGGTAGGAAGCGTAATTGTAAGCTACCCGCCTGGGGAATGTACCTACACCTCACAGAATACCGCAGCCAAATAACAATTCCCTTGAGGGTTGTTGTGTTCCTGCGAGTGAGTGAGGTCACCAGAAAGGAATGAGAAGCTGTGTTGGCAGCGGGGGTGGCGGCGCGCGAGCGATATTTTATGTAGCGAGCGTTAATATGGCTACGGTAACCGCTTCACATCAGGCGTGCCGTATGCTTGTCTGCCTCCCGTCGTAGTATAAAAAAAAAAAAAAACTTTGTCGCCCCATAGGCGTGACCTCCACTCTAGAACTTTCCTCCCTCATCTGGGTTCGGCGGTGGTGGGCGGCTTGAAAACACAGTGGCGACAAGTATGACAACAAGTTGGCGGAAAACTTGCAGTTGAGCAGCGTGGTGGAGTACCCTCTAAACCTCTTCGATTGATGAGAGACCCGTATCCCAACAGTAGGATAATCATCGATTATGTCGAATTAGTCATTTATAATATTATGTTAAGATGAACCTATTTTTTTTATTGTTCAATAAAATTATTAGTTTTGTACTCACAAAAATTTTACTTTGTTTTTTTCTATATATGAAACTAAATAATACCTGCGAGCCTTTGACTGGCCACATGAGCTGCCAGGGCGAGCACGACACGGAGACGACGTCGAACCCCTGCTCCAGGTACAGCTTCGCGTACTTCGTCACGTGGTTCTGCCGCGCCAGCATCCAGTTCATGATTATACACAGAGGCCTTCTTATGTCCTTGTCCAACCTTGCAATACCAACATAATTTAAGTAAATAAATAAAATTATTCTATTCCATTTGAAATAAAGTCGCTTATTCATTGGTATGAATAAGCATTCTATTCAGTTATTGAATCGCAATTCGAGATGGTGGTAAGAGGGCTGATCCCTTATTAAAGATTTTATTATTTACTTATTTTAACTAGGTATATTTTTATAATCTATATATATAAAAGAGTAAATCACTCACTCATCACGAAATCTCAGAAACTACAAGTGCTAGGAGTCTCAAACTTTGCAAGGGGGTTCCTTTTAGGACGTAGGTGCTCACTAAGACGGGAATTTGGAAAATTCAACCCCTAAGGGGGTGAAACGAGGGTCCAAAGTTTATATGGGGAACCAAGATTAGTTGGACTATTTTATATGAAACTTCACATGAGCACTTCTGCAGATAAATGAGTAAACACGTGTTTCAGCATTTTTCAAAATTCAACCCCTAAAGGGGTGAAATGAGGTGCAAACGTCTGAAAATCGTTATGGGTATTGTTTTTATGGTTTATCGGGTCGTTGATTCCGAAAACAACACCTATTTTATAATCTAACATAACCGACGTGACACATATTATTCTGTGGTGACACAAGACACTCCTGTGGGGGGTGCGATGAGGTTGAAATGTCATAATATCAATATGGGTGTTGATTCTATGGTTTTCTGAGACGTCAATTACGAAAATGGCATCGATTTGAAAACGTTGACATGAAATTTTCATCTCGGTATAAAAATCCAAGATTTGGAACACCTGATGCAGAACCATAAAGGTTCAGCTAAACTATAAGAAATATAAAAATGACGCCTTAGCAAAAGTTGTTCAGCCTGATGAGCATTTTTTATTGAGGTATAAAAATTCAATATTTGGAACACCTGATGCAGATCCATAATGGTTCAGCTAAACTATAAGAAATATAAAAATGACGCCTTAGCAAAAGTTGTTCAGCCTGAAGAGTATTTATTGCTGAGGTATAAAAATCCAAGATTTGGAACACCTGATGCAGAACCATAATGGTTACGGTAAACTATAAGAAATATAAAATTGACGCCTTTGCAAAAGTTGTTCATCTTGATGAGTATTTTTTGTTGGGGTTTAAAAATCCTAGATTTGGAACACCAGATGCAGAACCATAATGGTTCAGCTAAACTATAAGAAATATAAAAATGACGCCTTAGCAAAAGTTGTTCAGCATGATGAGCCTCTTTTGTTGAGGTATATAAATCTAAGATTTGGAACACCTGATGCAGAACAAAGCTAAACTTATTTGCTTAAATAACATGGTGTTTACAATAAATTATAGTTTTAAAAAATAACTAAAAAACACGCAATAATAGCAAATAGAACTAAAAAAGCTACCTAAAAAAACAATAAATAATTTAACAAAATATTTATTGTATTCAAAAAAAATAACCGCGCAGTGCTACTTTTATTCTTACCTGCTACAAGTTAGACGCAATCGTTTTTTTTATTTACAAAGGTAACGTGGTCTATTTAGTCAGTTTATTATAGACCTGTACGCTAAAATTGAAATGGAACGATTGGTATAAATTCGCACAAACCAGAAGAATGCGTGCATTTGCGGGACGCTGTGTAGCAAGATTTTGTGATGCAAAGTCTTTTAAACAACGAGGGGAAACTGTTTTTAGATGCTTCAGGAGGGACTGGAAAAACATACATGACGAGAGCAATCCTCGCTGAAATCAGGCGCCAAAATAATATCTCACAGCAGCATCGCCAGGTATTGCAGCCATATATTACTTCTAGGCGGAAGGACGCAAATACAATGTTCAATATTATACTCGATTTATACAGAACGGAAACACCGACATGCTTTGTGACACGAAACTGTGACAAAGCGAAAATGTTTCAAGATTGCTGACAGCAATCCTGAAACAGCAATTTGCTGTCTAATCGTTTCAGATGAATGCGAAAAAAAAACAATAAGGCAGTAGAAGCTATAGATAGAACTTTAAGAGTTTTCAAAAATATTATTAAAATTTGGGGAAGATCTCCTTCCTGAAGTAAAGTCAATGTTTAGCAGCGAAATATGTATAATTGAAGCTGAGATTCTCACTGGGAGTGGTGCCGATGAAACTGTATTTATTCCGCGTATACCACTCTTCCTTCTTACGGCCGTGTGGTTTCCGGCAGACTGGAATAGAATCAATCCGTCTCTGCCCGTGGAAATCGTACAAGGCGACTATGGGAGTAGTTTTTGTCCCAGAAATTACCTATTATTGACCTGTAGGGCGGTTCTATGTTCGACTGTATGTATTTTTTTTAATTCAATGATTTCTCCGTCAATTGTACAGCAATTTTAATAATTCTTATTCGTTTGAGAGGGTCTCGAGACTCTCCAGGTGGTCCCATATTAAAATAAATGTTGCTAAGCGCAAAACTCGAGAACGGCTCGACAAATTCTGCTAATTTTTATTTTTATTTTTTAGTTAAGGTATAAGGAAGGTTCTTATGGACATATAAATTGCGAGGAATATAAATCAACACTTTCTACCCGTGCGAAGCCGGGGCGGGCAGCTAGTATTATGTATATTTTGTTAATCACAAAATTACATCTGAAGGGCAATTCTTGTAATTAAAATGCAGTCAAAATTCAGTTCCAATCTAATCTCGATATCGCAAATGTAAGATTTTGAAAACTTTAAGTCTAATATAAGTGGGATTATATCGAAATATGAACGAAAATTAAACAAACTGAGAATGTTATTTAAAATATAAATTTATTAATTCAATCTCTAATCGGTCAACATTCATTCCGCGATAGTAAAACAATTAGGAGATTAGCCTTCAGGGTACAGAAGTCCAGAGGCATCACTTACATTTAAATATTACTTACTTCATGGTTTGAGGGTCGGCAGTGAGTTTGACTTTCTCGTTAGATATATATAGCATGTTTTTTGTAATATTTTGTGTGTGGACGCTGCATTTTTGTATTATTATCTGAAAAATAAATAAATATTCGTGGACAAATTAATACTGCCATCTAGTCCCAAACTAAGCAAAGCTTGTACTATGGGGACTAGATAAAGGATATTATGCTTAAATACATTTTTTTTATAAATACATGTATATATGTCATAGAAAACACCCAGACATGCCCACAAATATTTGTCTTGTGCGAGGATCGAACCCGCAACTTCGGAATCAAAGTGCCTTTGCTAACCATTCGACCACCGAGCTCCTTAAATGATTTTCACACACGACGCTTTAATCCAATAGGAAGCCACTCTGATCATCAACATTAACAACCTTCACTATGGAACTGGAATCAATTGAAAATTATACTTCGTCATAAATAGGGATTCGATCAGCTATCCCTGTTTGATGAATGATTAATGTAGCCATTGAACTTTTTCTCGATTTCTGTGTTAATTGCTAGTAAAAGTTATTCATAATACCTAACCTAACACCCGCTTTCTAATGCAGCCAGCTTGACACCGCTGTTTACAGAAGACCGCAGCCAAATAACAATTTTCTTGAGGGTTGTTGTCTTCTTGAGAGTGAGTGAGGTCACCAGGAAAGAAGGAGTTGCAGAGTTGTAGCGGTTGCGGCGGCAATTTCATATTACTATTTCCGAACGCTTAGGTAAATGGTTACGGTGACCGCTTTATATGAAGTGGATTTTTTTTTACATACTTAAGAGGGGGGCAAACGAGCATGTAGGTCACCTGGTGGAAAGCAATCACCGCCGCCCACGGAGATCAGCAACACCAAGGGGTCGCCGATCCGTATAAAAAAGTATAAAAAAGCCATAATTAGTTTTTCACTTAATATTAATTTACCTACAGAATAGTAGTATCTCAGTAACGTGTAGAGATGCGTGCGGAACCGCACGCGTAAACTAGTTTTTTTCCTTTCTTTCTGCATCATGGCAATCTGTCTAGGGACAATAAGCCATTCATCTGTTTGGGTCCGTTATTTAAATTTGAGTAGAGCTCTCCCATTGGATGGATTTCTCCATCCGATAGCTCTCTATCTTGTGGAGAATCTGGTGCTTAAACTTAAAATGTCATTTCGTTTTAGTCTCATGTGGCGATGACCTCCCTGATTCGTTAAAGACCGTGCAAGTTCATTAGAGTGGTGGTGGTGAGCATAAACTAGTAATATACTAATTGTCGATAATTGCATTTCAGGTGGTTTTTTCAAGAAAGATGACATTAAATATAATTCACTTTTGTGACCTTCTTAAAAAATTACAATTCTGTCGAATCATCTATCTTTAAAGGCATGTAATGTAGCATTTTCCGGCCTTGCTCGCATAACCTTGACAGTACCTAAATAAGTACTTATTTAACTTACATTGTCATAACTTACACGTTGTTTTCCATAATAAACTATTGAGACGACCCTCTTTAGCATGGTCATTTCTTCTCAGTTCTAAATGCACCTAGAAAGAATAACAAATGTGTTATTGTTTAGAATTTAAGAAGGTGCAATAAAGAAGACGAATAACTGAATATTCATGCCAACCTGCTTATTCGTAAGGGAGCTGGACAAATTACACACTACTATGTAGTCCCAAATCATGTAAAGATTGGCTTGTACTACAGGTATGGGTACAAAGCTCATTAGGTACGTGAAGTGGTCAAAAATTACAATCGTATGTTTTGTAATTACAGGCAATTTGATCTACACTATAGTTCTTTGTGTGCTTCCGCCACCATTTAGGTCATGGTTAGAACAACAACCTACAAAATCTACAAACGTTTGTAGGTTGTAGTTCAAACCATCAACATCTACAGATGGCCTGATGATGCATCGCGTAGAGGCGAAACAGAAAAGGCAGTTCACGAAGTTGAAAAGCGTAGCGATCGCTAATTTGAACTGTTGAGCTTATACTAAAATGTTCGAATTGACAAATGTCACGTGATCTATCTAACGTTCGTTACGCTACGAATTACACTTGGCGAGGGGGGCAGGGCAGTCGGGGCGGCGAAAGTCACACGTTTCTTCTGTTTCAGATGTTGAAGAGTCACAGAGACGAACGCAGCAGCTGGAGCAGAGACGACCAAACCAGCCACGACAGTCGTATGCTAGATGCATGCATTTCAGATGTTGAAGAGTCACAGAGAGGAACGCAGCAGCTGGAGCAGAGACGCATGCATGCTAGATGCATGCGACTGCCGTGGCTGGTTTGGTCGTAGTGTCTAACGGTAGTGGGTGCCGGCAGACAGTAGTTTACTTGAGCTAATTGGTGGCGGAAGTACGCAAAGTAGTGTAGAATAAATTGCCTGTAAATTTGATTTTCACAAAATAAACACCTGAATCAATTAACTATGTTTTGTAATTAAGCCAAGCTAAGCCAAGAAAAATACAGATTTCTGCCACAAAACAGAGATATTTCGTGTCCCTCTCTGCCTTCAAAGTCTTCAAGGCGTCCTCTTAATCTTGTTATTGAATTTTTGATAAGTATTTAATACATATTGTAATACTATTAGTTAGCAAACAATAAAATACTTTAAATAAGGCTATGCTCGGGGTTTCTCTGCGGGATCGAATCCGGAAAGAAGAAATTCGACGGAGAACCAAAGTTGTCGACATAGCCTTCAGTTTGCAAGCCGAAGTGGCAATGGGAGGCTCCGGTCCGATGAACTTAAGAAAGCGGCTGGGAGCGGAAGGCGGAGGATCGTATCTGATGGAAAGCATTGGGGAAGGCTTATATCCAGCAGTGGGTAGATACAGGCAGATGATGATGAAAAAATACTTTATGAAAAATAACAATGTGAATTAACGCGATCGTGTATAAGGGTATTTACATGCCTTTATTATTGCCTGACGTTTCGACCAGGTTGCACCGGCGGCCGTGGTTACAGGCTGACATTCATAAAACGTACAACGCGAAAGTTTAAAACTTATTATAATAAAACTACTAACTGATAATAAAACTGTGTTACTTAGTGCACGGATTTAATTCAACTATTATACAACTATTGTACCCGGAATATTAATTAACTATTTAAAACTTGACCTTAGCTAATGTCGTAAGGTGAGCTGGTGACAACATTGTTGCTGGATTTACAATTAAATGAAAGTCAAAGCATGGGGACTCAATTACAGATTTTTTTTATACCACTAAAGTGGCAAACAAGCATACGGGCCGCCTGATGGAAAGCAGTTACCGTAGCCTATGAACGCCTGTAACACCAGGGGCATCACACGCGTATTGCCGACCCTGTAAAAATCTCTTCACACCCTTCTTGAAGAACCCCACGCTGTAGTGTCCTGAGAAAACCTCCACAGGCAGTTCATTCTACAGCTTGACAGTACGCGACCACTTAGGCTCTCTAGTGTGTGAGGATGAATGGTGATGGAGATGGATATAAAATCATACGATATGGAGAATTGCCTATGCCTAATAGATGAACTAGTAAAATTTATATAGCCCAGTACTATAGTACCTAGCTATATAAATTTAAACGGTAAAGTTATACGTATGAACTGTTGATTATTAGTGGGACAAAGAACTTGTTTTTTATAAATATTTAAAAATGGAAAGCTCACATTTCCCGCCTAGGTGGGATTTGCACCCACGACCTTTCGATTACCGGTCGAGTGCTCTTCCAACTGAGCTACCAGGAAGGTTTGTGATGGTGGCGAATATTTAACCGACTCCAAAAAAAGGAGGAGGTTCTCAATTCGGCTGTATTTTTTTTTTAAATATTTGTTACTTAAATACTCCGTCCGTGATTTATAAACCAATTTGAAAAAAACCTTTTTTATTTGAAAGAGTATACTTCCAGATTGGTCCCGTATTTTTTCATCATCATCATTATCATCAGTCTGTATCTACATAATATATAAATGTAGAGTAATGTTTGGAGTCGGTTTGTTTTTTTTTTAACCGAGTTCAAAAAAGGAGGAGGTTCTCAATTCGACTGAATATTTTTTTTGTATGTATGTTATTCGATATCTTTGCGAATTGTGAACCGATTTTCATAATTCTATTTTTATTTGAAAGGGTATGATTGCAAGGTGGTACCATATTCACCAAGTCAGGATCTGATGATGGGATCCAGGGAAATCAAGGAAAACCCTTAAATTTTATAAGCACGTATGGTCAAATTCAATTTTTTTATTTGAAAGGGTAATTGCGAGGTGGTTCCATATTCACCAAGTCAGGGTCTGATGATGGGATCCCATACAAATCGTGGGAAACCCTTAAATTTGCCCTATGGTAGACGGCAGAATAAAATTGTGCCACTCCATTGCTCTGCGCTGGATGTCGTACAAGGCGACTAAGAAATCTTGTATCACGCGATAACTTTTCTTCCGGAAGACGGGCAGCAGTATTCCACCAATAAGCTGCGCTCGCCAACTGAAGTCGGTTTCAATTTTTTTTTTTTAATCAAATTTATTAATTATTATTATATGTATTGATTTGCATTTCATATTTTACTGCTGTGAAGGCGCAGTGTGGCGCCATCTACCTATTAAGTATACACTACCAAACAAGGCATGGCAGTCCATCGTTACAGATGAAATTCGGCAATAATTTTGATAACACCAAACTTATTAAATAATTTTTAAAATATTTATAATATTCTGGCAAGTCAACTTAAAAAACTAAATTAAAACGTTTATATTTCAATTTGTTTTCAGCCCAAAGTGTACCTATAGCACACTATAGTATTAATTTGTTTTTGAGCGGTTATTTATTTGACAAAATTGTAATTTTTGGAACAGTAAGCACAACTATTTAGGAACACCTATATTAAGAGTACGCAGTACGATTGGGCCAACTCGTCGGTAGATATTTCTATTAATATAAGGTTGTTACTTGAGTAAGCGCCCGTGTATTCAAATGATAGACTATTTTTTAGCTATTTCACATTCATATTAGACGAACCCCGTGTTTTATTATTATTTTGTTTGAAAAAAAAAAAGGAAAGCCCAGCAATGTGGATTCATTTGGGAGAACAGCCCCCTTACCACCAACTCTTATTGCGATTCAATAACTGAATAGAATGCTTATTCATACCAATGAATAAGCGACTCTATTCTAGATTTTTATTTCAACTTTTTATTTCAACTATTATACCCGGAATATTAATTAACTATTTAAAACTTGACCTTAGCCAATGTCGTAAGGTGAGCTGGTCACAACATTGTTGCTGGATCAATAACTGATATAATGACTAATATCTAGATCTAGAATAGAGTCGCTTATTCATTGGTATGAATAAGCATTCTATTCAGTTATTGAATCGCAATAAGAGTTGGTGGTAAGGGGGCTGGAGTTACAGAAAATATCTACTTATTTACTCAACCTACATATTTACGCAAAAGAAAGTTGTTCAAACTTTTTTTGGTAAATAAACTATGGCTGTTTTTGTAAATATAATTTACGACCAAAGTTGCGTAAAAAATCGTGTCAAAAATAGATTTTTTCAAGCCTTATAATTTTAAAACTGCTGTTTTTTTAACTGTGACAATGAACAACAAGAAATCTAAATTATGTTGGGACAAAATCTTATCATCCACAATTTTGGACACAGACAATCAAAGAGCGAAATAATTCCATTTCCATACAAATTTAAAATTTGTATGGAAATGTAATTGGACTGGGCAGTATTAAAGTACGCAAGTAGGTATCTCAACATTCTCAACTAACTATTTATCCAACTGCGAAGAACTCAAATTGAAGGGTTATGCGCTTGACGTTTATGTGTCCCATCCCTAGGTTTTAACGTTTTAATCTTTTTTAAACGATTAAATATTCAAATGTCAATAATTATATCGATTTCTGCTTACATTTCAACCGGCAAATGCATTGCTTTTGCGATTCACTTTGGATTAGCATACTTATATTAGGTACCTACCACTGCGATTCAAGATTCAAGAGTTAAAAAAACAAAATCGATAATATCAACAACATGAATAAATCCCAATGCTCGCGTAAACGTAAACAAAATAAGTTGTTTGTGATTAAAAATAGAACATATTTTATTTTAATAATAGGTACCTTTCAGACAGTGAACGAATGGAATTTTGCCAAAGAATAGAACTTTACACTGCGTGTAGCTCCAAACACTGTTTCACACTGATCTGATTCACATTTCTTAATCCATTGAAGCAATAAACGACCGTGCACAGTGAGCGCGTGCTCGAAACAAGCATAGAACGGGACATAGTGTAGATTGGGGCAGTTGGCGTGGCTAGGGGCTTTGACCGGCGCCCGCGGTGACACCGGGCTATGCGCCTCGCGTACATAATGGGGTCACGGCTAAATGGCTGCTTCAATTATTTGCTTATTTTTGACTTTAACGAGTTGGATGGAACCCTAAAGAAAGTTTTTTTGTTCGCGAATCGAATACTCGGCATTATTTTCTAAAGGGTTTTTTTAAAACTCGCGGCCGTACCACCGAAGCTGAAGCAGTTTAGCATTGGATTTTTTGATTGCAAAAATAAACCTTTAGCAGCCTATGTTGGTAGTAATTGTGTTACGCTTAGCTGGTAGAGACCGCAGAGCTCTACCAAGCCGAAGAAGTTTGTCATTATACTTTAACTTAACATCTATTTTTCGAATCAAAATATTCAATGGTAATCGGCTTTACATATTCACCAAACAAAATACGATTTCAGAAACAGTGGCGACGTCGCCAACCTTTATTCATCCCACGGCTAGGATACGGTTCTCCCCTCAAAATAAAAGGACTCCACCTCACTGCTCAACCGCGAGGCGGAGAACACAGTGTACCTACTAAACACATAATAAAAAGTAAATTCAAAAACTAAAACCTGTCTACTGAACAATCTATAAAAAGTCTGAAACAAGAAAATATTTATATAAATAACATTTTTAATGTATTTGATAAATACATTTACATGTACATACGAGTATTCAGAACGATGTTCAGTAGATATTTTTATAGCGCGATTGTTCAGTAGTCGGGTTTTAAGTTTTTAACTTGCATTTTTTTTCAATTATTTTGGTGTTGTAATTTCGTAATATTCTATTTTACAAAAAAAAATGTAAACATAATCTGCCTCTTTACATACATTTTTTTTGTTTTGTTTTAAATCTACATAGGTTCAAGAGGTACGGCCAGGGGTACGGTGACTCTGAAGCGCAGTTGTATGTTGCACGTAAGTTTGTTTATCAAATATGTGTGGCTCAGCTGTATTGGGACGGGGGCCCACCACACATTCCCACCACTGTGTCTCCTGTGTAGCCAGGATTAACAGCGGCAACCGCCAAAAAAGGCAATGAACAATGAAGTCCATTGCAGTCCCAGAGGTAAAACTACGGCTGCCTTGGAACTCACAACGAATTTAATCAGAAGAAATTAGTAGGAGTAGGAAGCTTTTGGAATTTGACTTCCCCTCTTAGCAATGTGAGAGACAGCAATATGGCAAATAAGGCATTAAAAGCCTAAAGAGATGGCTAGTCAAGTGAAGCTCAACTGCCGTGCACCACGGATTTTGAGTTTCTAACACTATTAGGGACCTAAAACATTGAGTTGTTACCTAACACATCGATTCCAATAATATGAATTGCAAAATCGTCTGAACGCTTGGTAATTCTCCCTTGTTGCTACCAAATCTGAATAGTATACTACCCCGGATGCAACTTGCAATGAATTCAACATGTCATCTCGCTCCCGCTGCCAAAGATCACACTCCCAGAGAACATGGTGTGCTGTTTGATCGAATTCAGAATTAGCAGTAGAACATTCACATAAGGGCGACGGCACTAACTGGCTCAGTTGTAATATATATATATACATATATATATTATAAACTGTATATAAATGTAAATGATGATTGAAAAAAAGACTAATCGGTTATCAGCGATACCTCCAATGAACACTACGCGAACTCAAAACATACCCACATCCAGATACACACCGCTAATATGAGTTATACATTCACTTAGCGGTTTGTATTTGTCGATTTTGTTGTGTCTGTGTGTCTTTATAAATAGAATTCAGGTACAATAATGTTACTGAAGTAATAAATCGATTTAGATAAAAAAAGAAAACTATCGAAATTTTATTTGGCGTAGTGTTCCTTGGAGGAATCGATCTAATAAATAGCATTTGATCCTAAAATTTGATTTCATTTTGAGAAGCTCGATGGTGTCGTTGCGCGTGGCAGTCTAATCGATCACGCAAGTTAAACAACGTCAACCGTAGCCTGATAAATGGAAAGGTTCATATATTTCCACCTCCTCCGTGCTTCGGAGGGCACGTTAAGTTATCGATTCCGGCTGTAGTCATTAGATGACAGTCGCTAACCTCCGCTGATCCGCTCGGGAGAGACCCCTATCCCGACAGTGGGTTAATTATGGGTTAATGCTGTTCCTAAAATAGGTCTGTCACTTAAAACGAATCACCAAGTAATATCTATTATACGCTAACCTAACTGCGTACCTATTACTATTTTTCATTCTGTGCTTTCAAGTTCAGCCCCCTTACCACCATCTCTAATTGCGATTCAATAACTGAATTGAATGCTTATTCATACCAATGAATAAGCGAGTCTATTTCAAATGGAGTAGAGTCGCTAATTCATTGGTAAATATAAGCAATCTATTCAATTATTGAACCGCAATAAGAGATGGTAGTAAGGGGGCAGGTGCCATTCTGGTAGCAATGGTAGGTATAAGTACCTAATAGTACTACGTACAACATGGGATAAGTCCGCCATTGCACTAGTGGTTAATATTACGTATAAGTGTATGTATTACTGTTATAGTGCAATAAAGATTTACAAACAAACAAACAAACGTACAACATGGCCACTCCCTGCCGCTCTGTCGTATCTAACTCACCTCCCCTCTTAGACGAATCTGGAACAGTTTGGATGGCACCGCACGCACATTCTCTCATTTACTCAGCACACACGTCAATGTTTATTTAATAGTAAATGTATATTTTATTTATATAAGATGGAGGGAAACGTGCATGTGTGTCACCTGATGGACAGCAATCATCACCGCCCATGGAGATCAGCAACATTTTTTCATTTTATTCTTTCTTTCTGGTGACCTCACTCACTTACAGGGACACAGCAACAAAGGGTTGTTATTTGGCTGCGGTATTCTGAGAGGTAGAGGTACTAGCCCATTGGGCAGTTTAAAAAATACGCTGTCCTTATCTATCTTTACGCCAGAGCCTGGTTTGTCAGTCATGTGCAGGGTGCACCATGTGCAAGTGAGGTCGTTTTTGGTTCAAAAATGTTGATGAACCTCTTACATCCTACAGTGGCGGGGGTATGGCAACGCCGACTTTGGCACCGAGGGTTGCTGTTCCACAAAAAAGTCAAAACAAAACTTTGGGTGCCGAACATGTGATGTTCATAGTGGCTCATCATCTTTGAGCCAAATCCACCATCATCTGCACGTGGCACATCATGATACGAGGCTGGAGGGCAAGAGAGGTAGGTAACGCACGGCGTAATTATAAATAAGCTGTCTGACTGGGGAAGTGAAAACCACATCCAAATAACAATTTCTAGAGAAATTAAAAATCTATTATTTTATAGTTAAAAAAATATTTAAAATGCCTAAACTCTGTCTTTTTATCTTTCAAAGCAAAACTGATTACTATTCTGATTACTTATGACATTATTGTCAGTATATGTCAGTGTATACATAGATAAAAAAAATAGAATTTAGACATTTTTAACATTTTTTATCTATTTGGTCCACTATTGGACTCAAGGTTTTCTGCGAAATTGCTCACACACATAATGTCAGTTTTGCCTTGAAAGATAAAAAAAGAGAATTTAGACATTTTTAACAATTTTTTATCTATTTGGTCCACTATATTGGACTCAAGGTTTTCTATGAAATCGATCACGCAAATAATATCAGATTTCCTTTGAAAGATTAAAAAAAACAGATTTTAGGCATTTTTAACAACTTTTTATCTATTTGGTCCACTCAAGATTAAGAAATCGCTCACGCAAATAATGTCAGTTTTGCCTTGAAAGATAAAAAAAACCAGAGTTTAGGCATTTTTTAACAACTTTTTATCTATTTGGTCCACTATTGGACTCAGGGTTATGAAATCGCTCACGCAATTATTGTCAGTTTTGCCTTGAAAGATAAAAAAACAGAGTTTAGGCATTTTTAATAACTTTTTATCTATTTGGTCCACTATTGGACTCAGGGTTATGAAATCGCTCACGCAAATAATGTCGGATTTGCCTTGAGAGAAAAAAAACAGAGTTTAAGAATTTTTAACAACTTTTTATCTATTTGGTCCACTATTGGACTCAAGGTTTTCTGCGAAATTGCTCACGCAAATAATGTCAGTTTTGCCTTGAAAGATAAAAAAATAGAATTTAGACGATTTTACCATTTTTTTACCTATTTGGTCCACTATTGGACTCAAGGTTTTCTGCGAAATTGCTCACGCACATGTCAGTTTTGTGTCATAAATAATACACAGACTTTAGGCAAACCCCGGCCACTCCATACAAAAATCGCGCGTTTGCATGTAGTAAGTAAACCAAATGACGTCTGTACACGTGCCTATGTGAGCGACATGTTCTCTAGGACTGACATTCAATTATTAGCCGGATATTGTACATATAAACATATATAAAGAGTCGGATAAAATAAATCTACATACACTACACTGACTCCAGTCAATATTCACAAAACGCCTTGTTTAATTGCCATTTGCTTTTGCGCCTGCGGACTCATGCGCTCTTTGAGATATATAAATCTGCTCAAACGCTATCCTGAGGGGAAATTTTCATAATTAAAATATAATCAAAATTCAGTTTCGATCCAGTCTCGATCTCACAAATGTCACATTTGGTATTCTCGTAACACAATCTGTAACTTCAAAATTAAATTTAAGCGGGATTATATCGAAATATGAGTGAAAATTAAATAAACTAAGAATGTTACATTGCCAACAACAAGAATTGATAATAATTAATGAAATCAGGTATATAATAAAAAAAAAATATGTACCTTATTTCATTCAAAGGGAACGAATAAAATTTTCTTTTTGACTTTCCATGTGTTGAGATTGAGACATCCGTCCACAGCACAAGTAACTCCCATCTTTTATTTTACACTGAATGGAGAATATAATACGAGCGACGTCAATTCATACGTTGTGTTGTGGTATCCCTTGTGAACTGTTCCATATCGGTCTCCGATGGGAGGTGCGGTCGACTAGTGAGAGCGGCGGAGAGTGGCCATACTGTACGTAGTATTATTACTCATACTGTGCTTTAGGCATGACGACACCTTTTTATCGTTTTTGTTACGCGATTAGTTTCAAAGTTTCTGGCAAATTTGCCAGTCTTTAGGCATTATATTTATGAGTCGATTAGTTTCAAAAATTTCTATGAAATTGGCAACTCAGATGATATAAGTTTTACCTCAGAAATAAAAAAAAATAGAATTCGGACATTTTTAACAATTTTTAGCCCATAACGTCGAAAACATTAAATTTCGCAAGATACGATTACAAAAAAAAAAACACGATAATTATTTACAAATCGCTTGATTACAATTGGATTTTTGGTGATATACCTATCTTTAAATTTAGCTTTTAGAAATCTCATAAAAGAGCTTCGATTAGTCAAAAACTTATTTAGCTATTATTCAAATAAAATATCTTTTGTATTATGTTACCGACACAAGATATACTCGTACATGACACGAGTAGATGTCTGACATGCGAATGAATAATATTCCATACTAGCGACCCGCCCCGACTTCGCACGGGTGCAATGCTGATACTAAATGTACTACAGAAGGTCTTTGCGCTTTGTCCTATCCAGTCCTTCCCCAGTTATAGGCACACGCCGCCGGCTCCGCGGCCGGTACCGCCACAGCCGTTATGTCCCTGCATTTTAAATGTGTAATATCTTCTAAACTATTCATTTAAATTACATGCTGTGAAGGGCCATATTGATCTATATTAAATGCGCAATGTATTTAAGGTACTTAATTGGATAAGGATTAATTCTGTATTGCTTAAAATCGCTTCGTAAATAAGGCATTATTTCTTGTAAAAAGCAAAGGATAAAATAACGGTTATTGTGTGTTACCACTAAGAGATAGACATATACCATCGCGAACTTTTTTGTAGACCATTTTAAGGTGAACAATACTGTACTACATTATTTTGATCTATCTCGTTGGGTTCAGCCAGCGTATGCAATGAAAGAGCAAAAAAATGTGTTTATTTACGACATCACATTAGAAACCTCTAAATTATCAGTGTTTTTCTACTATGTTATGCATATATTATACATATAAACTTTCCAGTTGAATCACTCTATCTATTAAAAAAAACCGCATCATAATCCGTTGCGTAGTTTCAAAGATTTAAGTATACAAAGGGATATAGGGACAGAGAAAGCGACTTTGTTTTATACTATGTAGTGATAATTAAGAAGTGAGGGTGCTACATTAGATAGATAGATAGATACGTTTATTACAAACTACAGTCACACACATACAAAAATTAAATTCAAAAATAACAGGGAGAGAACTTATACACTAGGAAACAGAATGCAGAATAAAAGATGCATGTGTGTGCTGCAGCAAGCAAATGGCCACAGCTCAGTGCAACTTTTTTGCACATCGCGCAAAAAAACACTGATTTTCATTACATACGATTATTATTTTATTTGCCATTTGACAACAGAATATGTAACGCCTCACTTTGTGTATATATGTCAGAGTCAATGTAATTAATTGGTCATTATTTATAATGGCCGGTCAATGTAATAAATGGCCAATTATTAATAATTTTACTTCAGCTTTCAATGTCAATTATTAATAATTTTTAATTAAGCTTACTTGGCACTACATCATTCATCAACTAGGTTGACGCGGAGCTTCTATTTCCGATGACAGGACACAAGAAAACCCTAACCTAACCAAAAATCAACTCAAATCTAACCAAAACATGTTTTATTACATTGACCAAGTATCGGTCAGTATTATTTATAATAGGTTTATATTTATAGGTTTATATTTTACGACTGCGCTCTTTTTAGGTTACCGTAACACAAACAAAAATATAGTTTACAAAAGAATTTTATTTATCAATTCAATATACAAACTAAAGTGCGTATATCTTATCTACTTATATGTATATAAAAAAAATCTTATATATAAACTTCATTTCCACTATTCAACACTTTTTGAGCAATCAATTTGGACCGTCTGTTATCTCCATATTGTTAGGAATTAAAAAATAGGACGAATTTAAAATGTTAAATAGTGGAACGTAGATATAAAACGCCCTCCAGACTCGCGGTACGGCGAGAAATCTCGAGATCGAGTTTATTACCGAGACGTTGCGAGAACATGCTATGCTCTTTTCTCGCCAAAGTAAAATTGTGAAACGAGTGCAAACACCGACAATAGTCTTTGAGTACAAGCGAAACAGTATTCATATTCATGTCTCAGGTGACTTCGAGTACTCAGTGCGAGGTGTTAGTTCGCGTTGATCATGTCAACGTAAACAAACCGACCATAAATAAAGAAGAACTCTCATGTTGTGAATTTATAAAACGCGTGTTACATATCAAAATTAAGTGGCTTACTTCCTCACATTTTGAAGTGAGCAACCCGGCTAATTTGGATATGTAACACGCGTTGGGTAATTTCACATTTTTTTTTCTTATGATAGGGTGCAAGCGAGCATGTGGGTCACCTGATGGAAAGCAATCACCACCGCCGTTAGAAATTAGCAACACCAAGGCGTCGCCGATCCGTTGCCAGCCTTTTAAGGGAAATATTGACTCTGTTCTTGAAGGCTCGAAAATGTCGAATATGAAACTTTTTCTCAATGTGATCGGCTTGTAAATGTTAACACTCTGGCCTAAAAACTCTGGGCTCATTGTCGAGAGTCTGGAGGGTACATAACACGTGGTATAATCACAACTACATTATGCGATATATGGGGACAAATGGTCTACCAGCTACCTCTTATAGAAACACACATTCGTCATTTTAAACACTTCATATTAAAACATTAATATAAAGTGTTTGAGTGAAAATTATCAGGGCATTTTTCTATAACAAATAATAAATATTGTAAATAATAAACAGTTGCAAATTTTCACTGTGAATGAAAAAAACTGCCGTTTCTACAGCTTCTATCAATTCCTCAAAATTATACGAAATTTTGTTATTTAGATTTCGTTGATTTCGGAGTTTAAAATATTTTAATGAAATTATTTGAATTCTAGAATGATATTCGTGAGATAGACCGTATATGCGACGTTTTCATATTTATCATATTTAAATATGGTATTTTATTACTATACCACAATCACAATATATGAAATAAAGTACTAGCAAGAGCTAGTCGGGCATAAGGGTCAATTCATACCTACTGCAAATAGCCACAGTGTACTCCAGTTACATTAGCTGTTCATACTGCCCTCAAGGTCGTCGCCAGCCGATGGCCCAGGGCAGGCAAGTTGATATGGACAATGAGAAAAGTATGAATTGCTGTTGTGTGTAAATTCTTAAGTTCATGGAACTTATAAATTCATAGAATCTCGGGGGGGGGGGGGTTTAAACTATCCTTACCGGACAACAGTGACGTGAAATCTAATAGAAAAAAAAACACACACATACATTCGTAACGATGTGATAAATAACTAACGAGCCTCTGGGGAAATAGATGGATGTTGAACCTGCCTGGAGAAGTACTTCCAAAACCGCAGTCAAACATTACCCTTGGGGATTATTGTGTTCCTACGAGTGAGTGAGGTAACAAATGTAAGGAGATCTACGAAACAGCACGCGAGCAATACTACTAATATTGTAAACGGTTTATGGTAACCGATATGCATCAGGCCGGCAGTGTGCTTGTTTGGCACCCAGCGTGGTTTAAAAAAAAGTTTTATTGCCGCACAGGGTATGCATGCTATCTACGCCACTCGGAGCGCGATACAGTATTTTCTAAATATATGCTTACTACTAAGCCGGGATTGTCCTTAGCTTGAAATTCTCACCCAAATTGAAACTAAAATTATAGTATGTTCACTAATGAGAACCAATAAATTCGAATGTACCAATAATTTTCCTACATAATTACAACAATTCACTAGAACATACATAATTGTACAACTAGAGTATAGGGGCCATTCAAGTATTACGTATGCACTTGAGGGTGGCGGGAGGGTCTTTGCTTTGCTTATTTTTGATGACATGGTGGGTCGTTATTATTTACTTTTTTACACAAATGGCAACCCACAAATTGTCTATGCTTGAAAATAAAACACACACGTCGGGGATTCCCACAAATAATGAATACGTTATAGGTACTCGCTTAGAAGCGATTGGGGGAATTACCGCGCGCTACTCACTTGTCACTTGTCTAAATTTCTTCCGTCCTTCAATCTATAGTTTCGTTTCGATTCGAATGACGATTTGACTGATTTGACTATCAATGATTACGTAACTGCTGACAAGGGGAAGGGGGGAGTAAATAATTGTAAAAAATCTGCTTACGTAATACTTGAATGGCCCCATAGAAAAACATGTATTCCATATTATTACATTACAATGGTCGTCTCGAAAATTTTGCTTCCCTTCTCTTCCGCAGTAATGTATATTTTTGGAAGATCTTATCAAGGTTTACTACAACTTTGTGACTTAAAATATCTAACCTTTAACTACATATAAAACACCACGCCCAATGAAAGGACTTGTTCACACATGCTCAATCTCCAAAACAGAGGAAGCATGTGGGAACAAGACAACAAAAGAGGGTACAGTACATTAGAATAAATAGCCAAACGTTGTACATTTGTCAATTGTTTTTGTGATTTACAACTCGAATTGTAAATCACAAAAACAATTGACAAAAGTAATTAGGTTAAAACACAAATTAAAAAAAAAAAAAAAGAAACTGATAAAAGTATATGTCATTATTAAGTGAGTGAGAGCTACACAGCAAATGAGTCGGCGACGAGAGATGAACGCAATGAGGACGTGCACCATCGTTTTCTGGATTCATATAGAACTGATAACCTCCCATCGTATATCGTTTTAGATAAGTATCGTAAGATCATCTCCATATCGACGGTCCCTACGTATAAAGCGACATGTCAAAAATGGCAATTTTTTTTTATTGCATAAAATGCTATAGATTACCCTTAAAAAACATTTTCTTTTTTTATTTTATTGATTATATATAATCAAAAATTAAGAAATTAACTCATTTGTCCAATAATAATATTCTTTAATTACTATATCGTAGTATAAGCAGACATGGCTGAGATGACATGTCGCTTTATACGTAGGGACCGTCGATATTATATACCGTCTCAATCTGTCGCCTATTATTTATTCTAATGTACTTTATTTCTTTTTCTAGACTTTAACTTACGATATAGACACACAGAGGGGAAAATAATTGCTATTTTCAATGATACCGTAATCCGACATAGTAAGTGTGCCCTTCCATCAGAGATGAGCTAAGCTACATAGTGAGTGGTTTTATATAGATCAGATTTGTCTATACGCCTGCTAATTTTCTCTCATCATCGCCAACATATCAAAATAGTATAGTATGTGACATGCAAGGAATTCAACATATCGTCTTGCTCCCTACGTGAGAGATCGCTACTAATGTTAATTTAAATTTAAACGTTTCAGATAATTTAATTTCGAGATTTCTTCCAACGGTAAGCGGAGTAACATTTGACTGACATAAGCTTATTTGACACGTGACTTGGTATAAAAAAAATTATAAAAGTATACACATGTCAAGCTTGGTAATGCTAATATATTGTCGTGGTCAATCATCTAGAATAAAATCATCTAGAATAAAACCTTCTAGAAAAGTCGACGCATACTTCGCTGCAAGCAATAATGACCCGTATGTCTGCTGTCATAAGGTTCATAACACTATGACATGGAGATGTTCGAGACACATTGCGGTGTCTTCCGGAGGGAAGTACATACGAGAACATTCGGGAATATAAATAGCGACCGCCGCGGCGCATAGGCAGTTCAGTTTGGACTTCGGAAGAGTAAACTTCGAGAGAATCTACCTGCGAGACAAGTGATCCTTGGAAGTTGTCATTGGCGTTTCAAATCCAAATCTAGAACCCTAGCTCGTAACAATATGTTAGGTGGAAATAGACACATAGTTTCGTAGCTTAGCTCCTCTGGCCAAGGTGGAAAGGCATTCTTACACACGTGACCATTTTCCTTGGAAGAGAACATCAGGTTTGCAATATATTAATGTACAATAAACACAATGTCGAGATACGCTCCTGACTTAGATCTCTAGAGCATGCATGGCCTGTCAATGTGGCTCAACTACTCTTAATATATACTTTGAAATTTAATGAACTATTTTTATTTATTTCATTTTAGAAAGTGTTCTTGACGTGATAACGTCTACACGCACGATCGAATCGTAAATCGATGAACTCCGGCTACACGTACGAAAAATCATTGTCACGTTCGGTCTGAGCCGAGCGTGCAAGCGAGAGCGCGGAACAAGCGATAGAGAGGCACAATCGACCTAAACGTTCGGATTGTGACGCATCTATCTCTCTTTCACTCCAACGGGCGATGTTTTCTTATCACTTATAATTATCATCGGTTCACCGACTTTACAGACAACCATTTTTTTTTCGAAGTGACGTTTCTTTCGGTAATTATTTTTAACAGTGTCTAATGTGTGCAAGTGAGATGGAATGAAATGAAACACTTTCTATTTCACTTGTACAGACTGTAATGCGTCTATTATCAGTACTGTTTTCGCGTGAAGCGACATCCATCTACTCGAGTATTGGCCACCCATGTTCTAGACCAGTGGTTCCCAACCTTTTTTTGTTCGCGGACCACAACGAGGTTTTTGTTGCGTATAAGGACCCCAACTGTCATATAAATCCATTATTCTATAACTCGACATTTGACTATTTTCTATAATAGTGCTCAATCTCTTACGTTATAAGTTTGTATCACGGACCATAAATTACCTCTCACGGCCCCTGGTGGTCCGCGAACCACCGGTTGAGAACCTCTGTTCTAGACTCTCTAAAGTTCTATTTCTACACCTTAGTAGTTAGTAAGGCCCCACGAAGAAGGTTGTTAATTGAGTTATAACCTGACGCGCATCTTGTCGGGCTGTGAGACGAGGCCGTACGTGTCGAGGTGCTGGTAGAGCGCCGCGACGTACTCCTTCGGGTGACGGTTGAAATGCTGCACGTGGGGTGACCGGTCCCAGCATTTCCATGTGCACTGAAAAAAAATTAGAAACATTCTTAGTAATAATTGATAAGAATAAATAAATATTCTTCAACAAATAACATACTGCAACCTAATCCCAAACTAAACACAGCTTATGGGTACTAGATAACTGATATTATACTTAGATACATTGTTTTTATGACATACATACATAGCAAACACCCAGATCCCAGACAAACAGACATGTTCATGTACACAAATATTCGTCTTGTGCGGGGATCGGACCCGCGACCTTGGAGTCAAAGTGGCCATTGCTATTTATTCGACCATCGAGTTCGTCAACTGATAAGAAGAACAAGATACTACGTCGGGTGGCAGACAAGCATACGGCCCGCCTGATGTAAAGCGGTTACCGTAGCCATATTAACGCTCGCAACATAAAATATCGCTCGCACGCCGCCACCCCTACTGTCAATGCAGCATCTCATGAGATTAGGGGGTGGTGGTAGTGCCCCGATGCTTGGGAAACCGAGCATCCGTCGCCACGAGCTACTCGACGACTGAAAGTGCTCAAGTAGCCTGCTTGCAGGTGATAGGGGAGTAAAACCTGCTAGCAATCTTCTTGAGTGCTTGGTTGGTATACTAGACGAGAGACTCGCAATCCTGTGATATTTTTTTTTTAATTTTTTTCTTATACTACGTCGGGTGGCAGACAAGCATACGGCCCGCCTGATGTGAAGCGGTTGCCGTAGCCGCAGCATCTCCTTCCTTTTTGGTGACCTCACTCACGCGCAGGAACACAACAATCTTCAAGGGAATTGTTAATTGGCTGCGGTATTCTGTGAGGTGGAGGTACATTCCCCAGTCGGGTAGCTTACAATCAAAAATCTTTGTAAGAAGTTATTAAACTAAAAAGTTTAAATCAAGTTGTATATCCTAGGCTACAGCGCATCAGGCGAGACGTATGGCGTCATCATCATTATCAACCTGTATCTATCTTTTTTTTTATGTGAGAGGGGGGCAAACAACCATGTGGGGTCACCTTATGGAACGCAAACACCACCGCTCATGTAGATCAGCAACACCAAGGGGTCGCTGATCCGTTGCCAGCCTATACTCCTTCCTTTCTTTCTTTCTGGTGACCTCACTCACTCGCAGGAACACAACCACCGCCAAGGGAATTGTTATTTGGCCGCGACTATCGGTGAGGTGGAGGTACTTCCCCAGTCGGGCAGCTTAAAAATACGCTATGCTCTACCTCTTTTCGCCATAGCCTAGTTTGTCAGTCAGCAGGGTGCACCACGTGTAGGTGAAGTTGGCTTTGGTTCAAAGATGTTGATGAACCACTTACACCCCAAACTGTACTGCTGGATATAGCCCTACCCGAATGCTTTCCACCACATGCGCTGCTCCGCTTTCTGCATCCACCCCACCCGCTTCCAGCCGCTATTTTTGACATTTCGCTTATGTAGAGCTCGGGACGAGCTCAGTGGTCGAATGGTTAGTAATGGCCACTTTGACTACGAGGTCGCGGGTTCGATTCCCGCACAAGACAAACATTTGCGTGCATGATCATGTATGTTTGTCTTGGTCTGGGTGTTTTCTATGTATTATAAGTATGTATTTACAAAAAAAAATGTATTTAAGTACATTTATCAGTTGTCTAATACCCATAACACAAGCTTTGCGCTTAATTTGGGACTAGATGGCGCTGTGTAAATTATCCAGAAATATAAAAAAAAAATAATTGATTATCTATTGTATATTTGGGGTGTAAGTGGTTCATCAACATCTTTGAACCAAAGCCAACTTCACCTGCACGCGGTGCACCCTGCTGACTGACAAACGAAGCTCTGGCGAAAAGAGAGGTAGGGAGCGTAATTGTAAGCTACCCGACTGGGAATGTACCTCCGCCTCACAGAATACCGCAGCCAAATAACGGTTCCCTTGAGGGCTGTTGTGTTCCTGCGAGTGAGTGAGGTCACCAGAAAGGAAGGAGATGCTGCGATGGCAGCGGGGGTGGCGGCGCGCGAGCGATATTTTATGTTGCGAGCGTCAATATGGCTACGGTAACCGCTTCACATCAGGCGGGCCGTATGTTCTGTCTGTCTCCCGACGTAGTAAAAAAAAAACAAAATACGTATTAAAGTAATGTTTACCTTAATGCCCATCTTGACCCAGCTGTCGTGCACGCTGCGGTTGCTCTTCTCGGCGCCGACCGGGTCGCTCTTGGACAGCAAGAAGAGCGCCGGCGCGCGGCACAGCGTCGTGTGGAACATCTGCGAAGACCTGATGTAGTGGATCGTCGCCGCGTCGTGGAATGTCTTCAAGTGGTAACTGGAAATGTACATGTCAGATTATAAATATAATATAAATGTTCCTGGATATATTACACACGCTTTACTTAGTCCCAAACTAAGTAAAGCTTGATGCTTGCCCAAACGAAGCAAAATAGTATAATAATATATAAATTTACTTATATACATTCCGTTTTGTTGTTTATATTAAATTGGACAGTGAAAAAAATTATGATGATTAAATTAGTTTCTTCTAAAACGCGCCGGGAGAATCTACTTGTAGAATACTATATGTAGACGTCTCTACTCAAATTACCAGTATTAGGTAAATATTGAATATGAATAAATTACTATCTATGTCATCGTCATCATCAGGTCCATTTTAGTCTCCACTACAGGAGCACGACCCTCTCTCGTCCGTCCCAGACAGAAGGAGGGTTTGTGAGTGGCCATGTGGTTGCCGGCAGACTAGAATAGAATCACTCCGTCTCTTCCCGTGGATGTCGTACAAGGCAACTAAGGGAAATACATTATAAAACGACGATCAGGCCTCTCCAACCCGTCTGGCCAGCGTGGGGAGTGTAGGCCAAATCCTCCTTCTGTCTGGGACGGACGAGAGAGGGTCGTGCTCCTATAGTGGAGACTAAAATGACCTGATGATGAAGTACAGATATCCCGAAAATTTATAGATGGTCTAATTTTCCGAGTTATTGTTAGGGTAGTAATAGAAAACCTCCTTCTGTCTGGGACTATAAAAAAATAAATAATAAATAAATATTGTCAGACAAATCACACAGCGCCATCTAGCCCCAAAGTTCGCTTTGTTTGGGACTAGATAGCGCTATTGTTTTATTTATCCAGAAGTATATATTATTTTATAATGCTTAGCAGCACGAACAGCGTAGAAATATCTTTATCTATATGCAGATATCTATTAACTCACATAACAACTGTGTATTATAAGTGGACGTTGACCCTATTTGTATGACACACAACGGAGCCTTACTTCATCATAATTCAAATAAAAGCCCTGCGAGCGTGTATGACAAGGTGATAAGAATTATTTATGGCGGCTGTTACGTCACATGCAGTACGAGACACACTTTCAGCCGAAATTTCTAACATATTATATTTAGATACATAGATAGTGACGAGTTGACGAGCTCGGTGGCGTAGCGGTCAATGACGCGGCTTCGACACCAACGCTCGTGGGTTCGATTCCCACATAGGACAAAGATTTGTGTGCATGAACATGTCTGTTTGTCATTATCTGGGTATTTTCTATGTATCAAAAGTATGTATTAAAAAAAAATGTGTTTACGTATGTTTATCAGTTGTCTAGTACCCATAACACAAGTTATTGCGCTTAATTTGGGACTAGATGGCGCTGTGTAAATGGTCCAGAAATATTTAAAAAAAAAATTATATGATGTGATAATTTACTTTCCATACAGCCGCCATCCCTATTTACTACATGCGTGATGAACGATTTTTTCGCTCAACAAACGTTTCCGCTCCTCGAGTAATGCATGCAATAGAAGTCGAAGGTCAGCCGGTGAGGTTACCCGGTTTAATCTATGATTTACAGATATACATACGACGCGATTTCATTTTTATCATTTCATTTAACCTGTCGAAATTACAGTTCTTTTTTTCTTTCTTTTATATATGAGGGGGCAAACGAGCATGTGTATCGCCTGGTGGAAAGCAATCGTTATCGCCCATGGAGATCAGTAACACCAAGGGGTCGCCGATCCGTTCCAACATACAAACAAACAATCTGAATATAATATCAGCATAGACAAATCGACGGTCCCTACGTATAAAGCGACATGTCAAAAATAGCACATTTTTTTATTGCATAAATTGCTATAGATTGTCCGTAAAAAAATATTCTTTTTTTTTATTGATTGTTTATAATTAAAAAGTATGAAATTAACTCAATTGTGCAATAATAATACTTTTTAATTAGGTACTATATCGTATTAGAAGCAGACTTGTCTAAAATGAAAAAATAATTGACATTTTTGACATGTCGCTTTATACATAGGGACCGTCGAAATATATGTGTGACAAACAAACAAACGTAGGCGATCTACTACAGTACGTTTCCTAAGACATTTTATACCACCAACGGTGAAACTGTAGAATCAACTTCACCCAGCGGTATTTCAGAATAATTACGACATGGGAGACTCAAGAACAGTGTCAATATTTCCCCTAAAAGGATGGCAACAGATCTGATTTCCATGGGCGGTGGTGATTTTTTATTTTATTTTATTTCATTCAGGACAACAAACAGCGAGTACAATGGAATGTTAATAATCAATATGTTCTTATAAAATATTAGGTTATTGTACGCCCAACAACAATATTTTATACAGAAACAACAAAATAAATTGTTGGTAGAATAAATTGCAAAGAGAAATTTTACACTTACAGGGGTGATTGCTTTCTATCAGGTGACCCACATAGTCGTTTGCCCTCTTCTCGCATAAAAAAAAAACAAATTTGCCACACGACGTGTTGAAAAATTTACTAAACATTGGTATAATTATGTATATGTTGCATCATCAGGTCATTTTAGTCTCCACTACAGGAGCACGACCCTCTCTCGTCTGTCCCAGACAGAAGGAGGATTTGGCCTACACTCCCCACGCTGGCCAGACGGGTTGGGGAGGCCTGATCGATGTTTTATAATGTATTTCCCTTAGTCGCCTTGTACGACATCCACGGAAAGAGACGGAGTGATTCTATTCTAGTCTGCCGGAAACAACACGGCCAATATATATGACTATATAATTGAGTAGGTATATAGTATATGCTGTGCCATCTGCCTCTTTTTCCGGTCTCCTCTATTGGGTAGAGGAGACGGTGAAAATAGGTAGATGGTTTCCAGGTTGCCTGGAAGAGCTGAAAGATAAAGGGGCCTTTACTACTTGCTTTATTTTTTAAGAGTTTATTGTTAAAACTTGATTTTATTTATTTAAACTTTATTGACCACAAAATTACATATAGGTACAAAAGGCGGACTTAACGCTAAAAGCTGGTTTTTTTTTAGATGTAATAAAGACGGATGACCGATGGGGTCGAAAGGTTCTCGAGTGGAGACCACGTACCGGCAAGCGTAGCGAGGGACGTCCACCCACAAGGTGGACAGACGACCTCATTAAGACCGCAGGATCGCGCTGGATGCAAGCCGCTTGCAACCGGTCTTATTGGAGATCTAGAGGGGAGGCCTATGTCCAGCAGTGGACTTTCAATGGCTGAGATGATGATGATGATGATGTAATAAAGAGTATTGTATTGTATTGTATTGTCATACTCACTCCAAGTAAGCTTTAAGTGTTTTCTGCATGATTTTGTTCTTGGGGAAGACGGCTGCTGGCACGCCGATTGTCAGTTCGCTGATGTCGGCCGCAGAGTCCCACACCTGCGCCACCACGCGGTCCAGCGCTGGCTGGTACCTGACAACAGAATGAGGGACAATCATAAATAATGACGAGTTCGGTGGTCGAATGGTTAGCAATGGTCACTTTGACTCCGAGATCGCGGGTTCGATTCCCGTACAAGACAAATATTTGTGTGCATGAACATGTCTGTTTGTCTTGGTCTGGGTATTTTCTATGTTTTTATAAGTATGTATTTACAAAAAAAATGTATTTAAGTATATTTGTCAGTTGTCTAGTACCCATAACACAAGCTTTGCGCTTACTTTGGGGCTAGATGGCGCTGTGTAAATTGTCCAGGAATATTTATTATTATTTATTTATCTATTAAATATTCCAGGACAAATCACATGGTGATATTGATTTATATGGGCGGTGGTAATTACTTCCCATAAGGTGACCCACATGCTCGCTTGCCCTCTCATAAAAAAATCAGAATAGTAATATCACACTAGTTTTTTCTGTTCTGTGGTATAAATAAATAAATAATAAACAAATACTCCTGGACAAATCACACACTGCCATCTAGTCCCAAACTAAGCAAAGCTTGTACTATGGGTACTGGATAACTGATATAATACTTAAATACATTTTTTTTTTGTAAATACGTACATATAAAACACCCAGACAAACATACATGTTCATACACACAAATATTTGTCATGTGCGGGGATCGAACCCGAGACCTCGGAGTCAAAGTGGCCATGTTCAGTAACCAGTCGACCACCGAGCTCGTCAAATACTTGCCCTGAGGATCAATACTGTATTTTTTTATACCACGTCGGGTGATATCGGAAGCAGTTATCGAAGCCTATGAACGCCTGTAACACTAGTGGCATCACACGCGCGTTGTCGACCCTGCAAAAATCTCTTCAGGCCCCTTTCAAGAGCCCCAAGCTGTAGTATCCTGATAAAACCTCGACAGGCAGTTCATTCCACAGTAAATGGGAGAAAGTTTCTCTGGAACTGCACAGTACGCGACCACTTAGGCTCCAATATGTGAGGATGAACTCCCTGTCGATGGCGAGCGGTGCGACTGTAGAAGGAGGCCGTGGGCATCATGTCAAACAACTCCTCTGAACACACCCCATTGTACAATCGGTAGACTATGGTTACAAACAAAACAAAAAACAAAACAAAAATATCAGTCGACATGGTATAAAAAGCGACTCAAACTCACAGTTCCTTATCCTTCATGACCTGCACGCAGACCTCGCCCATCATGTACCCGGCGACGGAGAACCCGTGCACCACCAGCGGCAGCCCGTTGTCGTTAGAAGCCATCAACTTGATCATGTCGTGGGCAACCAGCTGCAAATAACAATATACATTATTATTATTTAAATAGTTGTCTTGGCCAACTTGCCACATAAATATTTTTTGGCAAGTTGGCCAAGACAACTATTTAAATAATAATAATTTAATTAGTTTGGTGTTATCAAAAAATAGCTGAATTTCATCTGCAACGATGGACTGCTATGCCTACTTTAGTATTGTAATTACTTAATAGGTTAATGACGTCACACTGTGACTCACACAGTAGAAATATAAGATGCAAAAATTCGTCAGCAACACAAACCTTCCTGGTAGCTCAGTTGGAAGAGCACTCGACCGGTCATCGAGAGGTCGTGGGTTCAAATCCCACCTAGGGGATGCAGGTGAATTTTTCCATTTTTCAAAAAATAACAATATACATTTCAGTATCAATGCTCACTCATTCCACTGCTAGGATTCGGGTATCCCGTAAATCACAGCTCTGTCACTTCTCTGCTCAACTGCGGGTTGGCATTGATTTGAATGATTGAATTAATTGATTTATTTAAAACTTTCATCATCAGGTCATTTTAGTCTCCACTACAGGAGCACGGCCCTCTCTCGTCCGTCCCAGACAGAAGGAGGATTTGGCCTACACTCCCCACGCTGGCCAGACGGGTTGGGGAGGCCTGATCGATGTTTGATAATGTTTTCCCTTAGTCGCCTTGTACGACATCCACGGGAAGAGACGGAGTGATTCTATTCTAGTCTGCCGGAAACCACACGGCAAAACTTTATTGACCACAAAATTACATCAGGGTACAAAAGGCGGACTTAACGCTAAAAGCATTCTCTACCAGTCAACCTTCGGGAATAGCAGAAATTCATAAATGCGGGTCTAAAGCAAATGAAAGAAAATAAGATCTCGAAAATAGAGATGATATCTATTAAGTCAAGGAGCAAATGGATCCATTTTCCGTTCGAAAAAAATCTCCCAACACTTGAAAACCAGAGTGTTCAACCAGTGTGTCCTGCCGGTCTTCACATATGGAATGGAGACCACGACCTTAACAGAAAAGTCTGCTGAGAAGCTTCGTGTCGCACAGAGGGCTATGGAGAGGATAATGCTCGGCATAATTCTGTTGCACAGGAAAAGAAACGAGTGGATCAGACAAAAGACGAAAGTGATAGACGTAGTGGAAGAAGTCGAGCGCCGGAAATGGAGATGGGCACATAGCTAGAATGGATCACAGCCACTGGGCGAGGAGAACATTGGAGTGGAAACCACGCGCCAACACCCGCGGTAGAGGAGGACCTCCTAGGAGATGGATGGATGACATCCGCCAACAGGCCGGCATAAACTGGATGAAGGTGGCAAAGGACAGCGACTCATGGAGGATGGGAGAGGAGGCCTACGTTCGAAGACGGACGCAACAAGGGCTGTATGATACAGCCCTTTGTTGAGTCTCTGATATATAGAGATATAGATCTATTCAAGTAAAAGAATATTACATTCTATAAAAAATAAATAAACATACATTATTGTATTATATCAAAATAATAAGCATACATACACATACATAGACATAGGAAGATGATGATCAGTACTTTATTAAACCATCTAAAAGGTAAGTATAGATTTTCTTTTTAAAATTAAATTTATCTGAAATCCTTCTAAGCGATTCAGGCAGCGCGTTCCAGAGACGTGAAACTTGTAGTCAGGGACTCAAAAACACCTTCATAAAGGATACACATTCATAACGGTAACATATTCAATCTGTTACAGAATTATTCCTGTAACACTTATTGGCGTGTTTTATTTAAACCTGTTTCGCTAGTAACACTTATAAAGTGTAACAGATATAACGTTTCTGTTACCAATCTGTTAGAAAACTGTTTGTACATTTTTCTAGACGTGTGTACCTACGCACCATACTTACCTACGTACTTAACAATACCGCAACGCCGCGTGAGCTGTTGCAATCTGTATAGTTATGCCAATGTAAACCTTATTGGCTGTAACAGTTATTAACACTTATAAACCGGTATTTCGGAAAACAGATTCAAAGTGTAACACTTTCTTTCTGTTTCACTTTAAAAACAGAAATGAAAAACACTGTTCATAACACTCCATTCGGTTACCGTTAAAGTCCCTGCTTGTAGTGTGAATTAATGTACTTTATTTCGCTGTAGATGTTGTACAATATCAATATTACATCCCTACTAATATTATAAATGTGAATGTGAGTTTGTTTGTTAGTGCTTTGACGTCGAAACTACTCAACTGCAGCATCTGCATCATGAAACTTTGCACATATATTCTCAAAGGTCATTGTTTTCAAACCGCCTAAAGGCCACTGACTTGGCTTAACGACTGTCATCTAACGACAACAGCACGGTCATCGAGATAATTAGACCCATCCATGGACAAGCTACGGTCGACGTTGCTTGACTTGCGTAATCGTTTACACTGCCACGCGCAACGACGCCATCGAGCTCAAAAACCACTGAAACGATTTTGATGAAACTTGTCACAATAATTATAGACAACGACGAGATTGAGGTTTGCGTCGAAAAAAAAAATGAGATCGATATTGTCCTTGAAGAATGATCATCAAATACATTTTCCATTGAAATCAATGGGAAACATACACTCGGCGAATCTACTCACTCCATTCAACCTCGATTTCGGCCCCGTGGGCTAGAATCCCGCTTAGTATGTATACACTTTCTGTTCCTAGACGACATGAAACTCTAGTCAGAAAATTACACCACTATGGTATAAGAGGCATCGCTCTTATTCTTCTTATCCTGGGTGATAGGGTTCAGAAAGTAGATGTTAATGGAAAGCGATCACATGGATCAGCTGTAGGGATGGGGGTGCCACAAGGCTCTATTTTGGGCCCTTTCCTGTTTCTCGTGTACATTAATGATCTACCTCATCTTGTAAAGAATAATCATGAAATAGTATTGTTTGCAGATGACACTTCTTCAGTTTTTAAGGTAAATAGACAACAATCAGCAATTGACGATGTAAACAATGCTCTTTCAAAAATAGTAAACTGGTATAGTGCTATAACCTGCTTTTAAAAGGTAGTAAAACCAAATATGTTAGATATTTTTCAAAAAAATGTTAAACAAGTAAAAACCAGTGTGGTGATGGACAATGAGAGATTGGAATTGGTCAATAAGGTTGTCTTCCTTGGTATAACATTAGACTCTAAATTACAATGGGGCCCACATATAGAAACGTTATCGGGTAGACTCAGCTCAGCAGCTTACGCCGTAAGGAAAATACGTCAACTGACTGATAGTGTCAACAACATAACTATTTTCACAGCATTATGTCATATAATTTATTGCTTTGGGGTAGTGCCGCGGATGTAGACTCAAATTTTTGTACTCCAGAAGCGAGCTATCCGTGCTATTTATATGATGAGTCCCAGGGAGACATTGAGAAATAAATTTAAAGAGATAAATATTATGACATTACTTTCTCAATATATTTATGAAAATCTTATTTACGTTCATAAAAATCAAACTAAATTTAGGAAAAACATTAAATTTAAGAAATAAAAACAAACTCGCTGTGCCTATTACTAGGCTCCATAAAATCTCTAACTTGTTCCCAGGTCAATGTATACTCTTCTACAATAAACTTCAAACGACGCGTTTAAATTATCCATGGGTAAATTTAAGAAATATATCAAAACTAGACTATGTCAAAAGGCTTACTATTGTATCTCAGATTACATAAATGATAAAAGTATTTAGAAATGAATTGCTCTTGTTATGTTATGTTATGTTAATGATTGTATTTGTACATAATGTAACGATATTGACAATTAAAAGAGTCGGCCTTGAGTTTTTTGCCAATTCTTCTCAAGTAGCCCCGTCACCGGAACTGGCACTTAAATTCACTTTCACATTCAAGATAGTGTGATGAAAGTGAATCTAAGCTCTGCGGATTTAGAGTAGTAATGATTTAGATACATGTTCTTATATTTAATTATTATGACGTTTCTAAGTGCTTTATAAAGTCCAAGGAATAAAGATATTTTGATTTGATTGATATCGGAGCATTGTCATTGCCAGGGAAGGCTCCATTTATTTATCGATTCTTAATTTGTTAACAATCCAACAGTCAAAGTTTGATATTATATCGGTAGACATGTGAAGATAACAAAATCAGGTCATCTTATCTGTGCATCTGAGGAGTTCCGCACGAAATCGCTATCTGGGAAAACGAATGGAATGAAAAATTATACTTTCATACGTTTTTTTCTCAAAGTAAATAGGCGTTATGTATATTGCCTGCGAAAAAAAAAATGCGAATTGACATTAAATGTGCATAGCGAAAGCTCACGCCGCCGGCTACTCCATATAATTTTTCCGTCGTTAACTACTACATGACAATGCAATGGCCACTTTGACACCGAGGTCGCGGGTTCGATTCCCGCACACGACAAACATTTGTGTGCATGAATATGTCTGTTTGTCTTGGTCTGGCTGTTTTCTATGTATTATAAGTATGTATTTACAAAAAAAAACTGTATTTAAGTATATTTATCAGTTTTATAGTACCCATAACACAAGCTTTGCGCTTAATTTGGGACTAGATGGCGCTGTCTAAATTGTCTAGAAATATTTATTTATTATTTACATGAACAATGATGTCTGTGCGGAAATAAGCATCGCTGCGTGCGGCGCTATACAAACACGTCCAGATTCGTCTCAGAGGGGAGATGAGGTCGATACGAGAGAGCGGCAGGGAGTGGTCATACTGTACTTAGTGCTATTACTTATACTGTGACGTAAGCTTAGCTTCGGTCATACAAGAAAAATTAAATCTATATAAATAAAAATGAAGGACAATTTGGCATTTTGATCACTTGTGATAATTATTCGCCGGAAACTAATAATAATTATCCAAAAAGCACGCACATGAATGGCAACTACTGTCTAGTTCCCGTTTCTTTCACCATTGTACCAATATCATTGTCAGGTAATTTTAGTCTCCACTACAGGAGCACGACCCTCTCTCGTCCGTCCCTGACAGGAGGATTTGGCCTACACTCCCCACGCTGGCCAGACGGGTTGGGGAGGCATAACATCGGAATTCTACCAATATATCAAACA
Source organism: Hypsopygia costalis (assembly GCA_937001555.2). Lineage (NCBI taxonomy): Eukaryota > Metazoa > Arthropoda > Insecta > Lepidoptera > Pyralidae > Hypsopygia > Hypsopygia costalis. The sequence continues at coordinate 6,059,663 of OW443344.2, read as the reverse complement.
TCAAGTACGTTTGTTTCTATCAATGCACATTTTTGGGTTGTTTATTGTTGTTCACTTGACATAATACGTCATGTCACATACATGGCCGATCGGACATTTTTTTGTATGCATTTTAAAAGGGACTGTGTATTAAGTTTTTTTATACCACACTAGCTTGTGCCGGCGACTTCGTGCTTTTCAATAATCATTTCTTAGCTTCCTATTCCTACTAATTTCTTGATTAAATTCGTTGTGAGTTCCAAGGCAGCCGTAGTCTTACACTAGCCTAGTGTACTAAGCCCCTAGCTTAGCCGTAGTCTAGTGGACTTCATTGTTCATTGCCTTTTTTGGTGGTCCCCGCTGTTAATCCTGGCTACACAGGAGACACAGTGGTGGGAATGTGTGGTGGGCCACCGTCCCGTTTTCCGTTTCAGCCTCTGTCAGCACTTAGACAATTCTTACTTTATAGATAGTATTCTTGTACATTGACATTTTTGACGTGACAACGTCTTATAAATTGGTTAGCCGGGTGACACTTCAAGAAACTGGCTCACGTTATGCGCTTACAATGAGAGCGAGTGAAAGGCACGCGTCCCTTCTAAGAGCGAGAGAGACAGACATAAAAAGTGAAAGGCATGCGTCCCTTCCACTCGAAAACATTTTACCACTCAAAGTCGTTGTCACGTAAAACTTTCGCCCGTATACCGACTTTACAGGCAACCAATTTTTTTTATCCGTTAATCCTTTCTTAGCGGATGTATACGTTTTAATAATCATGTATGCTATATTTCAAACGGATCCATCCAGTGGTTTGAACAGCCCCCTTACCACCATCTCTTATTGCGTTTCAATAACTGAATAGAATGCTTATTCATACCAATGAATAAGCGACTCTATTTCAAATGGAATAGAGTCGCTTATTCATTGGTATGAATAAGCAATCTAGTCAATTATTGAATCGCAATAAGAGATGGTGGTAAGGGGGCTGAGCGTTATATATCATACATTGCTTGCCAGTCGTGTAAGTTTGGTCATATACAAAATCGGTGATGTGAACATGTCCAATCGGCCGTTTATATTAAGTTTACATACTCGTACCATTCATATCGGTCGTCTCGTGTCGGTAACAGCTCCAAGGCCTCATGTCACGCCACACCACGTGTTTACCGTTTTTGTAAGTTACAAAGTACATAGTTATCTGTAATTTTGATAAGTAATAATACGGTATGAATTATAGAATTTTATTTTAATGATAGACTATTGTCTATGTTTGAGTTTTTGAAATTATGACATGGTGGTCGAAAACTACCGTTAAATTAGTAACATTTATTATGTTTAGTACCGTAGCAAGTGGGACTTTTTTTATGGATGGCCCCTTGGGAATGTTGAAGAGTAAAGGCTCGCAAAAGATTTCTACATACTAAGTGGGTCGCGTCATGAAAAAGTTTGTAAAACACTGATTTATATCATATTCTGTCTTCCGCGGACATTATTTTGCTTAGTTTTTGTACTCCATTTTAAATCTAGTTTTAGTATTAATGATCGAAGTCTGAAACCTTTATTTTGCAACCAGAATCATTATATTTCTGCAGTTACCTGTGATCCCTTAAGCGGCCACATGAGCTGCCAGGGTGTGCAGGACACGGAGACCACGTCAAAGCCCTGCTCCAGGTAAATGGACGCGTACTTCATGACGTGCTTCTGTCTCGCCAGCATCCAGTTGATCATGATGCATAGCGGTCGATTCGGTAGCTTGTTCAATCTGTTGAATAACAAATTCAATAAATACATTAAAAAAAACATATTTTTGAACATAGCGCCATATAGTTTCAAACTAAGCATTTTCATAGTACTATGATGGTACTATTACCATCATAGTACTACGGGTACTAGATAACTGATAAGCATACTTAAATAATATTAGATGTGAAACATTTAACGCGGCGGGTCAAGACTGTTATGGACGTGGTGATGCGTCGCCACCCGCACATACCCGTAACTAGAGTTGAGCGCTTAAACGAAAAGCGCTTAAAAAAGTCTGCTTATCAGCGTAAGCAGATAAGCACGCTTATAAAAATAAGCCTTTTTCGTTTAAATTTTTTACAATGTTGTGTGATAATTTGACAAATTTGATATAGCGCCATCTATAATTGATACACATAATTACTGCCACGTTGCGTCGTGCTGTATTAGCTAGCCATACATGCAATAATAAACCTTACCTTCAAAAAGTTTAGGCTTACTATCGATTAACGTTCGTTTCATTTTCGTTTAAACAAATGCGTTTCGTTGAAAAAAGCGTCAGTAATCCTCATTCAATATTGAACCTTATTCGCAGGTGCCTTAGGATTAATGTTGTTTAATTTTCTTTCACTTTAGTTTAAAAAATGATTTTCGTTTAAATAAACAACGCTTACGCTTTTTTAAGCAGTACGCTTTTTGTTGTCAACTGGTAAGCGCGCGTGTGAATGTTTGCGCTAACGCTTTTGCTGTTGTCGTCGGTCGATTAATGCGAATTTTTTTGCTTTGCTGTGTTAAGTATGTTCATGCGTATACGAAACTTTAAATACTTAGAGAAAAGAAATCGGCTGCAAATAGATACTGTCTGTGATCGTTAACCATTGCATTGTCTTAAAGCTGCGACTAAATGTTTAAACGTTTTCCTTAAGCGTAGACGCCTCAAGTAGCATCAACGACAAAAAAAGCGTTTAAGTAAAAAGCGCGCTTATTTAAGCGCGCTTTTGATAAAAAGTACAACGTTTAAACGTTTATTAATTTTAAGCCGTTTTTTCCAACTCTACCCGTAACTCTGCGAGCCCGACACTGAGAAAGTCTCCACTTCCCATTCGGCTCGGTGGTCTCCCATTTCGCTTCGGCATATTTAATTTTCTATACAAAATATTATGCTGTTTCACATCTAACGTACTGTGAACGACACTTGCGTTATCAAGACTAATCATAGACAGATCAGACATAGAATCTAATCATGTACTCTTTATTAAATCAAATAAATAAAAATAAGTTTACATGTATTTTTTATTAAATCGGTTCGGTCTTTCAATAATTATTTGGGAACAAACATACATACATGTTAAATAAATAACCTCCTTTATAGGCTTCGTCGCAGTCAGGTAAAATAGGAATCAAATTCAATGCCGTGTGAATAGCACGCAAGTCGTTCATTTACTCCTGAGTAATGACCTACTTACATAATTAATTAATACTATTATTATTGACGAGCTCGGTGGTCGAATGGTTAGCAATGGCCACTTTGACTCCGAGGTCGCCGGTTCGATTCCCGCACAAGACAAACATTTGTGTGCTGTGCATGAACATGTCTGTTTGTCTTGATCTGGGTGTTTTCTATGTATTCAAGTATGTATTTACAAAAAAAATGTATTTAAGTACATTTATCAGTTGACCAAGCGGAACGCTTAAATAAGCCGAAGTCATTCTTGGAAATGAATTGGCTCCAAGACCAACGAAGTCATTGTTGGAAATAAATTGGCTCCAACACCAACGAAGTCATTCTTGGAAATGAATTGGCTCCAACACCAACGAAGGTGTTCTTAGAAATGCATAGGCACCAAAACCACTGAACCGATCTCAATGAAACTTCTCACAATTAAAGACCTCGATATGCTCGAGCTTTGTGTCAAAAAATACCGGCCAAGTGTGAGTCGGACTCGTCTCGACTCGTCGATCTATAAAAACGCCAAACAAAACCGTTTATTGTATGGGAGACCCCTTTAAATATTTATTTTATTTTAATTTCATTATTTATATTTAAAGTGAACAATATAACTCAATATTCTGCGAATATTTCAAGCGTCAACCTGTTGCCGTAATAAATTTCGAATAAAAACGAGCAAAAAAAAATCACGTTTATTGTATGGGTGCCCCCTTAAATATTTATTTTATTCTATATTTTAGTATTTGTTATTATAGCGGCAACAGAAATACATCATTTGTGAAAATTTCAACTGTCAACTATCACGGTTCATGAGATACAGCCTGGTGACGGACGGACGGACGGAGTCGTAACGTAGTCTCAGTAATAGGGTCCGTATTATCCTTTGGGTACAGAACCCTTAAAATTGGATCGGCCATGTCCTTGAGGAGTGATCATCAAATACATTTTCCATTGATATCAATGGAAAACATACTCGTACACTCAGCGAATCTACTCGCTCCACTCTCTATTCGATTTCAGCCCCGTGGGCTAGTATTTATTTATATTAGTATTTTAAAATATAATACTTGTAATCTAAATACCTATAAAAAAGGCAATTATATCAACCTTGGTCTATTTTGGCTTATCTTTCGGTAATTTAAAAAATAATAATTCCAATACGCGAATATGCGTGTGTGCGTGCTGCGCCATACAAACTATTCCAAATTTGTCTCAGAGGGGAGGTGAGGTCGACAGGAGAGAGGGGCAGGGAGTGACCATAGTGTATATTGTTTATACTGTGGTTGCAACAAATCAGCTAGAAAATAAATACGAGCGACGCGATAAACATGCGAGCCGAGCAGCTGCTTTAGTCCTGACGGGCCCCCTCCGGAAGCCTAAATTACATAAGAAAGATGCTGCGTTGGGTGCGGGGGTGCCATCATTTCATCAAGGCGAATGTAATGACGTATATTTCATCAAAATTTACACAATCACCTAGTTACCAGGAAACATGGTTGTTTGACATACATTTTAAACATAAAACCGTCTCTTTAGGATTTCGCTGCAGATGGCTAAAAAGTCTTAATTCACACCATAGCACGAACAGCTAGTGGTGTGAAACGACCAAAAACCCATTACAAATTTGACTATGTATATACATCTAACCTATCTACATCCTTTAGTAAATTGTCATAGTTTGTTTACATAATTATGTTAATTGTTACAATGTAAGGCTCAATTTACACCGGCGCGGAATGGAATGGTAGCGACTTATTGCAACGAAATTGTAAATACCGTAAGGAACTTTATGTCAATAGGCTATTTGACAATGTTCAAAAAATGTATAAATCGTTTAATAATATCGTAAAATACACAAAACTGTAAAGATCTGCAAACTTTCATTCGAATATCTTCCGTCCGACTTATTTTAGGGTCGATCAAAGTTTGGCGGTAAAGTACATTTTAAAAGTATGAAATGCATGAAAAATAATATTTCAATTGGAGAAAAAATAAAAAATACTATAACTTTTATTCTGATAATAATTACATAAACGTAATATTTAACATAGCTGTCGTACAAATTTGATGCATACAAAAAACAAAATACAAACCAGTGACGTCATAACTCAGTCAGTAGTAGCCTTTTGTACGGAGCGTTCTCAGAAAGTCCAAAATTGTGATTTTCAAATTAACATATCTCGAGAGATTTTTGTGCTATCGAAGTAATTTTTTCACCTATGGTTATTTATTGAGACGTCCCTACATATCAAAACGAAAAAATGTTGGTCAAATTCCGTATTGTATAACATTTAACTTAAATACGATCAGTAGCTAGGGGAATTCTCGAGAATGCGCTAAGATGCCCCGGAAGACGCACGGCCTTTTTGCCTCATATTTAAATTTATAAGTTATACAATTGACATAAAATTCATTATCTACTATATAAAAATAAGTCGGGTTTTCCTTCCTGACGCTATAACTTCAGAACGCACGAACAGATTTCCACGGTTTTGCATTCGTTGGCAAGGTCTCGGGCTCCGTGAGGTTTATAGCAAAGAAAATTCTGGAAAAAATTGAAAAGAAAAGCGGGAAAATCTTTTTTCACATACAGCGCCATCTCTAAGGAAATGGATGGAAACGAAAAGATTGAGCCACAGCGAAGCGTGGTCGGGCCGCTAGTGCTATATGTATACAATTTCGTTGCAAAAAGTCGCTTCCATTCCATTCCGCGGCGGTGGAAATTGAGCCTAAGTACATCGTACATAAATGAAACTGTATATTTAAAAACAACTACACAATTTTTATAGGTAACAAATCAAATTAACTAAAGAATTGAAAATTGGAGTTTAAGCTCACCACCACCTTTGAGCCAAAACCTACTTCACAAGCACGTGGTACACCCTGCTGATTCACAAACCGGGCTCTAGTGAAAGAGAGGAAGGACTTCTCAGTGTATTTGTAAGCTGCCCGACTGGAGAAGTACCTCCACCTAACAGAATACCGCAGCCAAATAACAACTACCTTATAAACCTTGAGGGTGTGTTGCAGCGAGTGAGGACAACAGCCCCCTTACCACCAACTCTTATTGCGATTCAATAACTGAATAGAATGCTTATTCATACCAATGAATAAGCGACTCTATTCGATTTGAAATAGAGTCGCTTATTCATTGGTATGAATAAGCATTCTATTCGGTTATTGAATCGCAATAAGAGTTGGTGGTAAGGGGGCAGAAAGGAAGGAGTTGCTGCGTCGCGAACGAGGGTGTTGGCGCGTGTGCGATAGTTATAAGGCTACGGTAACCGCTTCACGTCAGGCGGGCCGTATGCTTCTCTGCCACTCAACATAGTATATAAAAAAAGATACTGGATTTTTGGAGGACAACAGGTTTTTTTGCTGAAAATATACGGAAGTAATACCACAGTATAAGTAATAGTATGGTAATACCAAATCACGTGTCACAGGTAACACTTACGTGGTGTACAAAAATGGGTGCAAAAAACAACCTTGTGGACTACCTCTGTACCATAGCTCTAAACGTACGCCTTATAGACATGGCTTCGTCCGGGAGACCTCACTGATATATGCTCGCGTGCCGCCACCCCCGCGGCCAACGCAGCAACTCTTCCTTTCTGGTGATCTAACTTACTTGCAGAAACACAAACACACACGGGGAATTGTTATTTGACTGCGTTATTCTGTGAGGTGGATGTACTTCCCCAGTCGGGCAGCTTACATATAAGCTGTAACCTACCTCCTTTTGTCAGAGCCTCTTTCGTTAGAAGGGTTTCTTTCAGGGTGCACCACGATTCATCATTAGGTCATTTTAGTCTCCGCTACAGGAGCACGACACTCACTCGTCCGTCCTAGACAGAACCAAGATTTGGCCTACACTCCCCACGCTGGCCAGACGGGTTGGGGAGGCCTAATCTTTGATAATGTATTTCCCTTAGTCGCCTTGTACGTTATCCACGGGAAGAGACGGAGTGATTCTATTCTAGACTGCCGGAAACCACACGGCCAATTGCACCACGATTGCTAAATTCTAATAAAATTTCCATGGGACCTTCGTGGGAGCACTCCATTTCCAAAATCTGGTCAAAAACGCCGGCGCTTTACGGGACGAGAGCCACACATTCCCACCACTGTGTCACCTGTGTAGCCAGGATTAACAGCGGCGAACACCAAAAAAGGCAATGAAGTGAAGACTTCGCCTCTTCGCAATGTGAGAGACAGCAAATTTAGCAAATGAGGCATTAAAAGTCTAATCTAAAGAGATGGCTAGTCAAGTGAAGCTCAACTGCCATGCACCACAGATTTTATTTATCTAAACTCACTTCTCGGCCTTTTCGTTAAGATCAAAGTGTATAACGGCGGCGCTATCGAATTTCCTACGTTTTCACATTTTTAGGGTTCCGTACCTCAATAGGAAAAACGGAATCCGTACAAGACACTTTGTTGTCCGTCTGTCTGTCAAGAACCTCTATGTCGAGAATGCGTGGAGGTATTAAGTTGAAATTTGAACTGTATACTCAGGTCTACGGTCACATGAAGTTGTAAAAAAATCAAACTGCTAGTTTACGTAAAAAAAAAGATACGGCCGTTTATTCAGCAAAAAACGCATATTTCGATACATTCTCAAGGGAATCAACACTCATAGGGTACTTCCAGTTGACCTAGAACTATGAAATTTGGCAAGTAACATCGTTATAGATTACAAGTACAAGAATAAATCTCAAAACTATACATTTGTAATTAAATCATAAAAAAATAGGGGGTTAGATTCCTGAACTATTTATAATGATTCTACGTACGGAATCCTCGGTGGGCGAGTCCGACTCGCACTTGTCTGGTTTTTTAATTTATAATCTAAATAGCTCGAGATTCTAATAAAGTTTAGAACGACTGCGGCCGCAATCACTCTCAAGAAAAGAGTTTCGAAAATTGGTTTATAAAGCCAACGTCAACACATAACATACTTAGGGCCTTTGTAAAGTCATGCGTTTTTCGCCCCGCATGCGGGATCTGTCATAGTAAATTTCCCGCATGCGTGTTTTTACTATGACAAACCCGCACGCGGAGCGATAAACGCACGAATCTAAAAAGACCCTTACACAGTGAAAAAATACCCTTTTTTTGAAGTTGGTTGACAAGAACTTCCCTTGGCAATATGTGGAGCGAGCAATCAACAGTTTACAGCCCATTAAGATCTGTTAACGGGGATCACGCAACCACATCGTGAATACGTGCATACCTAGTAAATGTAATGTATGCACATGGGTAATGCAATGACGAGTCAATGTTGAGATACAAAATCTATATATATGTTATGGTCAATGTAATAAATTAGTTATTATTCATACTGACTAATACTTGGTCAATGTGATAAATCATGTTTTGGTTAGATTTAAGTTGATTTTTGGTTCATCATCAAGTCCATTTTAGTCTCCACTACAGGAGCAAGACCATCTCTTGTCCGTCTCAGACGGAAGGAGGATTTGGCCTACTCTCCCCACGCTGGACAAACGGGTTGGGGAGGCCTGATCGATATTTGATAATGTATTTCCCTTTAGTCGCCTTGTACGACATCCACGGGAAGAGACGAGTGATTCTACTCTAGCCTGCCGGAAACCACACGGCCTTTTATTTAGGTTAGGGCTTTTCTTGTGTCCTGTAATCGGAAATAGGAGCTCCGCGAAGCGCAGCTCGGTCAACCTAGATAATGAATGATATGGTGCCAAGTAAGGTTAACCATTAATAATTGACAATTTATTACATTGGCCAGCCATTATAAATAATGACCAATTTATTACATTGACTGTAATATATATAAAAATGAATGTCTATTTCCCTATGTCATCGCATCACGCGTGAACGGATGGAAAAATTTCGCTAATTATTTTTTTGCTATATTTGTTATTGTCAGAAGGTTGAAAGAAAAAAAAAACAGAATGTGAGCGGAATATTAGAAAAGTGAATCACCATATTAACTTTTCTAATATAACTTCATGGCGTTTGACAGAACTGTCGATTCAATGACAATTCGAATTCAATATTCATAGTTAGGAAGACAGCGCCACGGCTGTAGCTAAAATGTACATAAATATTCGCGTTATCAAGACGAATCTAATTACGTATATTTTATCAAAATTGGTACAATCATTCAATAACGAGGAAACATAGTGTTAAACATACATTTTAAATATATAACCGTCTGTAAGGGCTTCACTGCAGGTGGGTAAAATGGTCTTAATTCACACCATAGTGCAAAAAGAGTACAATACAGATCGCATTTAATTATTACACATTATTTTAATTTTTCCTTTAAGAAGGCATGTTACTTAAACATACTCCGCTTGTAGAATTGATGTACGTCAATTCTACTTCGCATGTTACATAAACTCTACCCGCTTACAACAAACGCTTATTACTTATTACGGCAAGTGAGACTAAAATTAAAAAATCTAAGCAAAGCACTGTGTGTCTCCTAGTCAAACTCGCCCGTACCTAGTCGATCGCCATTATATACAAATTAAGGGAGATGATTCTCACCTAATTTGTATACAAAGGGTATATTACACAACACACTAATCATTATTTACATATGTTTAAGTCTATTTACATTGTTTATTAATTAGGCAATATTAACAGGCTTATAGCTAACAGACCACTACGATTGTTTTTTTTAGTTACAATATTACATATTTACATCAGCGTATTCCAAACTGTTTATATCCAGCCCCCCAAGCCAAGTGTAATTCGTAGCGTAACGAACGTTAGATAGATCACGTGACATTTGTCAATTCGAACATTTTAGTATGAGCTCCACAGTTCAAATTTGCGATCGCTACACTTTTCTACTTCGCAAAATTCCATTTGGCTAGCCCCCCTGCCCCCCTAGCCAAGTGTAATTCGTAGCGTAACGAACGTTAGATAGATCACGTTACATTTGTCAATTCGAATATTTTAGTATGAGCTCCACAGTTCAAATTAGCGATCGCTACGCTTTTCTACTTCGCAAACTGCTATTTAGTTAGCCCTCCAGAGGGCCAATTCTCGTAATTTTTCTACGATCGCAGATTGAAAGTTGACCGAATCGAGATTGAATTGTGAATTGACTAAAATTATATACTTGATTTCATTAATTAATTATTAACAATTCTTGTTGTTGGCAAAGTAACATTCTTAGTTTGTTTAATTTTCACTCATATTTCGATATAATCCCGCTTAAATTTAATTTTGAAGTTACTTATTGTGTTACGAGAATACCAAATGTGACATTTGTGAGATCGAGACAGGATCGAAACTGAATTTTGACTATATTTTAATTACGAGAATTGCCCCTCTGGCCTCCTGCCCCCCTAGCCAAATGTAATTCGTAGCGTAACGAACGTTAGATAGATCACGTGACATTTGTCAATTCGAACATTTTAGTATGAGCTCCACAGTTCAAATTTGCGATCGCTACGCTTTTCTACTTCGCAAACTTCCATTTGGCTAGCCCCCCTGCCCCCCTAGCCAAGTGTAATTCGTAGCGTAACGAACGTTAGATAGATCACGTTACATTTGTCAATTCGAATATTTTAGTATGAGCTCCACAGTTCAAATTAGCGATCGCTACGCTTTTCTACTTCGCAAACTGCTATTTGGTTAGCCCTCCAGAGGGCCAATTCTCGTAATTTTTCTACGATCGCAGATTGAAACTTGACCGAATCGAGATTGAATTGTGAATTGACTAAAATTATATACTTGATTTCATTAATTAATTATTAACAATTCTTGTTGTTGGCAAAGTAACATTCGTAGTTTGTTTAATTTTCACTCATACGAGGGGAGGTCAATAAGTTCGCGGAATGAGAGAGAAGGAGGTTGAAATTAAACACCAAATTATTTTTCCTTTTCAATATATTCTCCTTTAACCCTAATACATTTTTCGGATCTCTCAAATAGCTTGTTTATACCATCGAAAAAAAATGATTTGTCTTTGGTGTCAAAATAGGCCGAAATTGCCGACTTGACTTCATCATCGTCGTCAAATTTCTTTCCACGCAGCTCTTTCTTCATTTTTGGAAATAAATAATAGTCACTGGGGGGCCAAGTCTGGACTGTATGGTGGGTGGTTTAATTGTTCAAAGCCGCATCGGTGAATGGCAGCCGTCGCAACATGGCACGTGTGGACGGGTGCATTGTCGTGCAAAAGGAGCACACCTTTTGACAGTTTTCCTCTTCTTTTTTTCTTAATGGCTTCTTTCAATCTTTCCAGTAAAGAAGCGTAGTACTGTCCCGTTATAGTCGCACCACGTTCTTTATAATCGATCAGTAAAATACCTTCTGTATCCCAAAAGATAGTCGCCATGATCTTTCCGGCCGATTGTGACACTTTGAACTTCTTTGGAGGAGGTGTGCCTTTTTTATGCCACTGCATCGACTCTTGCTTCGACTCAGGTTCATAGTGGTGAACCCAGGTTTCATCTCCAGTAACAATCCGGGCCATAACTTCTTCCTTTCTCTCTCCACAGAGCTCCAGAAACTGGTGAGAGCACTCGACACGCTCGCGTTTTTGAAGTGGCGTGAGCATTCTCGGAACCCATCTTGCACTGACTTTAGTCATCCCAAGATGATGATGTAGGATATTTAAAATACTTGATTCGGATACTCCAACCATTGCTGCAAGTTGCTTCTTCTTCAGTCGGGCATCTTCCAATACAAGTTTTTCTACTTTTTCGACGATTTCCGGTGTGGTGGCCTCAATTGGCCGTCCGGAGCGGGGGTCGTCTTCAATGGACTCCCTTCCTTGTTTGAAAAGACCATGCCACTTGTAAACCATGGTTTTACCAGGGGCAGAGTCCGCGTAAACCGCTAACAGCTCTTGAAAAATCGTCTGAGCGGATTTTCCTTGCTTGGTAAGAAACTTAATAACGGCACGGTGTTCAATTTTCTCCATACTGGCTGACTTCTTCCCGATTTAGTTGTTTGCAGGTCGATAACTCAAAAGTTAATGACACGATTAGGTTCAAACTTGGTATATATACTCTTAATGAGGTGCTTAACTAGTGCCTACCTGGACGGGTAAATTTATCCCCATCAACCCCTCCATTCCGCGAACTTATTGGCCTCCCCTCGTATTTCGATATAATCCCGCTTAAATTTAATTTTGAAGTTACTTATTGTGTTACGAGAATACCAAATGTGACATTTGTGACATCGAGACTGGATCGAAACTGAATTTTGACTATATTTTAATTACGAGAATTGCCCCTCTGGCCTCCTGCCCCCCTAGCCAAGTGTAATTCGTAGCGTAACGAACGTTAGATAGATCACGTGACATTAGTCAATTCGAACATTTTAGTATGAGCTCCACAGTTCAAATTTGCGATCGCTACGCTTTTCTACTTCGCAAACTGCCATTTGGCTAGCCCTCCTGAGCGGTTTTAATTTATGCGTACTGAAATATTTTAAACAAATATATACACTAAAATTATGTAAGTATATAGAAAAATATTTTACTTTTGTGACCGGTACCCGGGACCCTACCGCCGAAGATGAAGCTGATTACCGACGTATTTTTAATGCGAAAATAAAACTACTACTTACGATTGTTTTTTTTATTTTTATTTTCAAGGCCCACCAAACGTTCCCACCACTGTGTCTCCTGTGCAGCCAGGATCAACAGCGGCGACCACCAAAAAAGGCAATGAACAGTGAAGTCCATTGCAGTCCCGGGGGTAAAACTACAGCTGGCTCAGAAGAAATTAAGTCGATTGTTGCTAATTATGTTTAGTTAAGCTGGTGGAAACCCTAGAGAGCTCTGCCGACTAAACTGAAGATTGGTCAATAACTTATTGATAATAATTAATTACCCCGGAGTCTGTAGGTACCTTTATTTGTTCACAATCGTCTATATTTCTGTCCCAATTTTCTTACACGTCGCTGTTATGCTAATAATTATATTATTATGTGTGTGTGGTTTCCAGCAGACTAGTAAAGAATCACTCCGTCTCTTCCCGTGGATGTCGTACAAAGCGACTAAGGCAAATACATTATCAAATATCGATCAGGCCTTCCCAACCCGTCTAGCCAGCGTGGCGAGTGTAGGTCAAATCCTCCTTCCGTCTAGGACCACGACCCTCTCTCGTCCGAGAGGGTCGTGTTCCTGTAGTGGAGACTAAAATGGACCTGATAATGATGTCAATACCTTTAAACTAAGACCAATTTTTGGTAACAAAATATAGGACGGTAAACGGGTTCAGCTTCGGTGGTAGGGTTCAAGCCATTGAGTCAACCTATACGTAGTCGCGGCCGGTGCAAGAGAATCTAGTTACTGTGCACGCAGAACGTGGGCTTGAGTGCGTGCCAAAATAGTACGCTATATGAACACAGATTATTATTCTCTTACGTCACCAGAGAGTGAGACAAAAGACAAAAAGCTAAATCTAGGGTACAAAGCAATCATTTCATCAAGCGCTTGATGTTACTCCATTACAGAAACGGAACAGTGTCGTGCACATTTTAAAAGAGTGTGTGGATGCGGGGTCGAAGGCCGGCTTCGCACGTTACCCCCAAAGTCCCCAAACGCGTGGGTGGATCGAGAAAATAGCGGCGGCACAAGCTATTTCTTCGCTCTTCACGTTGGAAATAGCGTATAAGTTAGAGAAATCTTGGACTTGTACTAAAGCGGGGGGAAGTCTACAGAACCACGGAGAAAATCCTTACTGCGCGGAGGATTATTATCAATACATATAATAAAACAGTAGGAACCGCGTGTCTGTACATTTAAAATTACCAAAAAATGGGTGTGGGCGATAAAAAAAGATCTGATCTTGCTTTGTTTGTGGATTGGTTAGGTTAGGTATTTCGGATATTATATAAGATACATTCATTCAAGTGCTTGTTGTACTGTTAGTACAACAAGCAATTGAATGAATAAATAAATAAATAAATAAATAAGATGTATGTATAGTATAAGAGTATATAAGATGAGTATTACGCGGACGAAGTCGCAGGCACAGCTAGTTTTTTAAATATATTAGTGGGCATAGCACAAAACACTAAAAAAAAACTCCAGGGGCTACAATCCCCCTAGTGCTAATCCGCACTTTTCTTTTATATTACGTCGGATGCAAACAAGTGTACGGCTAGCCTGACGTGAAGCGTTACCGTAGCCTTCTAAGCTGTCGTAACATGAAATATCGCTCGCGCATCGCCACCCCCGATGCCAACCAAGTCCATCGATGCTTTGTTTTTATACCACTAAAGTGGAAAACGAGCATACCGCCTGATGAAAATCAGTTAACGTAGCCTATGAACGCCTGTAACACCAGGAGCATCACACGCGCGTTGCCGACCTTGTAAAAACGTCTTCACGCCCTTTTTGAAGAACCCCATGCTGTATGATGATGATACATGATGCTAAAGAACTCCCGTCTTTTCTGGTGACCACACTCACACGCAGGGACACAATAACGCGCAAGGGAATTGTTATTCGGCTGCGGGACTCTGTGAGGTGAAGGTACTTCCCCAGACAGCTTTAAATACTGTGACTGTGACTAACTGAGGGATCATTCACATCATTTGATGAGCTCGGTGGTCGAATGGTTAGCAATAGCCACTTTGGTTCCAAGGTCGCGGGTTGGATCCCCGCAGAAGACAAATATCCATGTGCATGAACATGTCTGTTTGTCTTGGTCTGGGTGTTTTATATGTATGTACATACATAAAAACATTAAGGGGCATGTTCCGATGGTCCGTCCATACATTTTTTGATGGGATTATACACGAAACAAAGACACTCTTTGTTTAAAACAAATCATTTTATCACTTTTCTACTATGAAATGTTGTCGCGTCTGACCTTTTTAGGAAATAACTTACATTATTAACTTAGGAAAACAATAATGAAATCCAGGAAAAAATTGAAAATTGTTTAGTAGTGTGAGTGAGTTTCGACAAGCAAAATAAAGCGCCACCTTTATTTTGCTTGTCAAAACAAAACAAACAAATGATTGCGATAGCTTAAATATTTGAACGCTAGATGGCGCACAGGCGATATTTTAATTCTGAAAGTATCATTATTTTGTTAATAAATGTACAATAATTGATTTATTTCCTTTCCTACCTTTCATAAAATAAAAACATTATAATAACATAAAATTGTCGACCATAAACGGCAAAGTAAACAATTTTATTACTTATTATTTTTATGTGGCAACTTTTTTCGTAGAAAAGTAAGCTACGTTGCCGTTCTTTCATAACCTTGACCTAGATTAGATGCACTACGTTGAAAAGAGGTTGCCGCTCCGCTCTTTTTGATATTGTATTAAAAATATATTTTCCAAGTTACGTTATGTTGCGTTCAGAAACAAACAAATAATTGAGTTACTTATGTACATCAAATAGACGTGTTTTATTGTATAAAAATAAATAACTGAATAAAATCTGATTTATTATTTTCTTTTTCGTCGACCAATATTCTAAAGTATATATTCCAGGAATGTAAAGATAAGTATTACTGTTATATTTTATTGTTCTTTTTTCTCAGGATGTGTTCCGAGTTCCGAACGCAATCTGGGACAATAAATCTGTATCATCTGTCAATTCTGTCATAATAAATGCGACTGCAATCTAATTACATGGTTATGAATTACTATTCAATTTCTTTCAAATACTGAGTGTTTAGAAGTAACATATTCTTTTGTGTTTAATTTGTTTTTCTTTATTTCATTTAGGTGTATTCAATGTATGTTCCAACCAGCAGAGAAGCGTACACAAACGACACGCTTATTCGGGGCCGCGCAAATCGTTAAAACGAGTTCGAGGTGGATTAAGACAATTTTACAGCAGAAATGTATTTAAACACATAATTATACATTTCTGATAACGCAGTATTTTATATACCTGTATTATTGGCAATGCTGAATGTAAAAATAACCCATAATATTCTTATCTGTATTTTTTATGTTTACAGGTTTGCAAACGCCGTATTACCACTCCATGTCACAATCATGTAAAGGATATATTCTATATAAAAAGAATATTTGTACCAAAGACATGCTTTATGGGCAGCAAAATGAGAATGTAGCAAAAAGTATGTTCATGCAACAATATAATAAAAGTGTCAGGCCTTCAGGTCTTTTTATTGATGAAGAATTTGGATGTTTAGCTGGCAGTCCGGATGGCAAGTTTGTCTTTATCAAGCTTCAATTTTATCTATGTATTTGGCAAATGTGGAAAATTATAACTATAGTTATAATCGCAATGCAATTGAGTTTCTTGTACCAAATCTCATAAAGAGCTCCATTTCACTTTTTTATATTTTGTGTAAATTTTTTACAGGTATAATTGAAAATGAAAGAGCTGTTATTGAGATCAAGTGCTTTCCATAATTGGCGAGGAAAAATCAAAGCCTAAAAAAAGTTAAACTTTTAAACGTCAACCACTTAAAGCTGCACTAGAAAAGAAATACTTTGCTCTAAAATTGGATAACAATGTTTTAGTTATGAATAAAAAGCATGATTATTACTATCAAGTAAGTTGATAATTCTATTGCATGTCAACTTTATAATTATTTCAGTATCTTGTTTTCTCTTACTATAATTAAAATCTATTTCAGGTTCATGGACAAATGCGTGTCAGCAAAATGGATAAGTGCTACTTCATATGTTTTATTTCAGTCACTGAACCTTTGACTGTGATAGAAGTTTGTCGAGATAATGAATTTATCCGGAATATGATACCGAAGCTGTTAGACTTTTTTAAAAATTGTGTTCTGCCAGAAATAATATTAAGACGTGTTCAAAAAAATGCGAAATGTATAGATTTGAATGGTATGTACCAGTATGAACACAAGGCTTTTACCTTTTATTTTATTTACTTCATAAATTGTATCACGATCTGGCCCAACATTTTGAAGTTATTGGGAAATAATTTTCGTCATAAAATAACAAATATACTAAGTAAACTTATTTTCCTTTGCAGCACCTGTGTAGCAGTGGTTTCAAGACAGAAGACTGAAGGCAGAGGAAGCAATCAACAATTAGAATAATTTGTGTTTTAATTGTATTTTTATAGTAGTTTGTTCAGAATCTACGTTATCATTGTATATTACTTTTTATCAAATAAAATAAAAGTTTAAACCTATAAATATAACTTTTATTTCCATAACACAATCGTAGATAACATAATTATGTCGTAGCAGGTGGCGTTCTGTAGTTCTGCCTACCATAATGGAAATATTGAGAATATTCCTACAGAATATTTTGGGGTGTAAGTGGTTCATCAACATCTTTGAACCAAAGCCAACTTCACCTGCACGCGGTGCACCCTGCTGACTGGCAAACGAAGCTCAGGCGAAAAGAGAGGTAGGGAGCGTAATTGTAAGCTACCCGACTTGGGAATGTACCTCCACCTCACAGAATACCGCAACGAAATAACAGATCCCTTGAGGGTTGTTCTCACAGAATACCGCAGCCAAATAACAGATCCCTTGAGGGTTGTTGTGTTCCTGCGAGTGAGTGAGGACACCAGAAATGAAGGTGATGCTGCGTCAGCAGCGGGGGTGGCAGCGCGCGAGCGATATTTTATGTTGCGAGCGTTAATATGGCTACGGTAACCGCTTCACATCAGGCGGGCCGTATGCTTGTCTGCCACCCGACATAGTATAAAAAATAAAATAATTCAGCTCATTTTGGCACGCCATCTAGTTGTCATGAAGGTAAACGTAGTGCTCGCTCACGTCTGTGTGTGTAAACTACACTATATTCAATGACAGATGTTATTATAGGATTATGTGTCGAATTGGGTGAATTTTGAGGCAAGTATATGACCAAGGTCAATAAAGTGTAACGTCCGAGTTCCGCGAAAACTATTCCTACGACTTACAAATGTTCCATTTACACGTAAATCAAAATAAACTAGAAATGTTGACTACAGCGCCATCTAGCGGGAAAACGGCAACGAGCAGACCGTATGTTCCACCTTAAATATAATATTAGTTATCTAGTGCCCATAGTACAAGCTTTGGGACTAGATGGCAGTTTGTCATTTGTCCAGGAATATTTATTTTAAGAAATATCTGTGCGTTCATGCCAAAATGTGTCCATTGTTTAACATAGTCCTTAAGCTGCAATGATTAACTTACTTCATAGTGTTATAATAAAACACTTGTATTGTTCCACTTAATTATATTTAATTCTACCGACCGGTTTCGCCGCTGAGGCATTATCAAGGTAAACAGATGGTATATGAGTTTCTACAAAACATTTTTATACCGTGCAATCAACAACAAAATTATCAAAAATAAAAACGCTAAACGTATTCTAAAATAATTTACCCACCTGTGTTGTCAGTTAATGGAGATTTACCCCTAAATCGGGGTAAATTTTAGTATGTGTTAAATTTTAGTTTTACTCATATATAATTAAATAATGCCAACCAATATCGTTATTCTTAATATTCTTAACTTACTTCATAGTTTGTGGGTCGGCGGTGAGGCTGGTCTTCTCGTTGCTGATGTACTGGATGTTCTTGGTGATGTCCTGGGTGTGCGCGCCGCGGTCCATGCTCACCATGGCGATCGGCGCGCACGACAGCAGCGGACGGAAAGGAGACTGCGACAAAACAAGGATTATATTAAAAAACTAGCTGTATTAAAAAATAATAATAATACAAGTAGCCTAAGTTACTCCTTATTACAAAAGGTATCTGCCAGTAGAAGTCCCGTCTAAATCGGTCTAGCCATTTTAAAGATTAGCGGGAACAAACAGACAGACAGACAAAAATTGTAAAAAAAATATTTTGGTATATGTACCATGTATACATCCAATACGCATTTAGTAAAAAGCGGTTATTTTAATATTACAAACAGACACTTCTGCTTAGATCTATATAGATGTATAGATTTAAAAGCACTACACAACCGCCACTGTGACAAAAAGTGCACTAAAAAGCCAAATTCTGAATTGATGAAGACTTCCTGTTTTGCTTGTCCCAAATATAAGGGTAAAAAAGTTTTTACATAAGCTAGGCCGGAGGTAGAAGCGAGTAGATTCGCTGAGTTAATGTTTTCCATTGATTTCAATGGAAAATGTATTTGATGATCATTCGTCAAGGACATGATCGATCTCAATTTTTTTCGACACAAACCTCAAGCATGTCGAGGTCTTTGATCGTTACAAGTTTCATCAAAATCTTGGCTTGGCACGAATGGAATAAAAGATATCCTACGTCAATCAAAATCAGTCCAGCCATTCTGTAGTTACGAGGGAACATAGAGTTGAACTATAGACGTCCTATTCCCGAGAGGAAAATTTTATATGTAAAATATTGTAAATTTTTGGGAATATTCGCTATATAACGTCTTCATATGACATCGTCGGATATACATACATACATACAGGTCAAGAATATATTATTCTTATTATTTTAATTTTTTTAGGGTTCCGTATCCAAAAGGGTAAAACGGACCCCATTACTGAGACTTCGCTGTCAGTCCGTCCGTCTGTCACCAGGCTGTATCTCATGAACAGTGATAGTTAGACAGTTGAAATTTTGCCCTTTATTCCCAGTCGCCCCCGCGGGACTGCCACCGGAGGCAAATGGGAATATAAATTCCCAGTCGCCACCGGTGGCGTTTGGGAATTTTTATTCCCTTTTGCCGTATTTTTTGAAGTGGGGGCAAAGACTTCCCAGTCGCCACCGGCGGCGACTGGGAGTTTTTATTCCCATTTGCCTCCGGTGGCAGTCCCCGCGGGGGCGACTGGGAATAAAGGAATTATGACATATTAATGAAGTATCACAGATGATTTATTTCTGTTGCCGCTGTTGCTGTTGCAAAAAATAGTATAAAATAAATATTTAAGGGGGCTCCTATACATCAAACGTGATTTTTTTTTGCTCGATAACGGCAACAGGTAGACGCTTGAAACATCCACAGAATATTTAGTTATATTTTCACTAAATAATAATTAAATAAAAATAAAACAAATATTTAAGGGGGACTCTACAACAAACATGATTTTTTTGCCGTTTTTATAGATAATGGTGCGGAACTCGAGTCCGACTCGTACCTGGCCGGTTTTTTATTAAATAGATTGTAGTTATGTAGGTTTTTTATATCCAATGACAATTTGTTATACATATATTTACTGCCATATAGTACGGCTACAGTTGAGCATCTTTATTCTAGAAGATGGTAGGTAAAGTCTATCCTCGTGTCGAGTGTTTACATTATGTGTATCTTTAACTTTTATTAATAAATTAATATTTATAAACTAATGTAAATATATTATGCATATAGTTTTTTGTTAATTTATTTATTTAAACTTTATTGACCATAGAATAAAGGTACAAAAGGCGGACTTAATGTTAAGAGCATTCTATTCTATACCAGTCAACCTTTAGGAAATTCAGATAAATTGAATAGATGTCAAGGTTAATAAATTTAATCTAATAAAATGCGGTTTACAACTGTCTAATATCTATTTGAACTAATATTCTAATGTATTTTTTTTGAAGATTATATGTATAGTTGTTCGACGTCTACGCTATTTCCCCACAACATATCCCTTCTTTTAGACTACGCCGCAGTCAGGTAAAAAAGCGACTTGGCTCTCAAGCCAGTAAGTAAAAGAACTGAGATGCCTAAAGAAAACCGCGTTGAGTGACTAATAGAAAAAACATAGTCGACTTTGACCGTGAACGTTCATTGACATTGAACTCGGCTTGGCCGTTCGCGATTATCTCAACATTGATGATATAACTGATTACTCAATAAACCTGCCCCCTTACCACCATGTCTTATTGCGATTCAATAATTGAATAGATTGCTTATTCATGCCAATGAATAAGCGACTCTATTCCATTTGAAATAGAGTCGCTTATTCATTGGTATGAATAAGCGACTCTATTCAGTTATTGAATCGCAATAAGAGATGGTGGTAAGGGGGCAGACGCGAGGCCCTTTACCCGCACCGCTCTCGTGCTCGGTATACCAACCAAACACTCAAGCAGATTGCAGATTCGTAGCAGGTCTTACTCCCCATTCGACTGCTCTTTCCACGCAAGTTAAGCAACGTCGATCGTAGCCTGTCCATGGATGGATTTGTTTATCTTGAGTTTCTCCGTTACATATCCTAACAGTGAGATTATTATAGGTTGATGCTGATTCCGCCAATACAGAAAACCGCAGCTAAATAACAAACATACAATTTTAGGGTGTAAGTGGCTCAGCAACATCTTTGAACCACCCTGCTGACCGACGAACGAAGCTCTAGCGAAAAGAGAGGTAGGGAGCGTAATTGTAAGCTACCCGACTGGGGAATGTACCTCCACCTCACAGAATAGCAATTCCCTTGAGGGTTGTTGTGTTCCTGCGGGTGAGTGAGGTCACCAGAAAAGAATGAGATGCTGCGTTGGCAGCAGGGGTGGCGGCACGCGAGCGTTAATATGGCTATGGTAACCGCTTCACATCAAGCGGGCCGTATGCTTGTCTGCCACCCGACGTAATATAAAAAAAAAAAAACTATTGAGGATTGTCGTGTCACTGCGAGTGAGCGAAATCTCCAGGTGCGAGATGCTACGTTAACAGCGGTAGTACCAGTGCGAACAATACTCTTTGTATTGCGTTTATAGGATACGGTAACCGCTTTTTATCGGGCGGGCCGTAGAGATGCTGCATTGAAACCGAGCATCCAGCGCGGGAACAACACTCCTTGTATTGCATCTGTCGTAGTCGTCAATCCTTATTCATCCCACTGCTGGGACATATCCCAGCAGTGGGATGAATGAATGATGAATGGATGAAAGTGGGATGAATGAGGGGAGACCCATAGGTCTCCCCTCAAATGAAATGGTTTTAGAGCATACTCCACTGCGTAACTGTACAACTGCGGGATGGCGGAGGTCAGTGTTTTTAAGATGCCCAAAGGCCACTGACTTGGCTTAACTACTGTCATCTATAATGACAACAGCCGGGACCGACGGCTTAACGTGCCCTCCGAAGCACGCATCATTAGGCTATAGTAACCGCATTACATCAGCCGGGTCATATTCTTGTCTGGCATCTGGCAAGTAAGCTATAGGCAGATTCACTTGACAATATACTTTACAAGCAATATAAATTTGACAACAGCCTTATTGGCTCTTTGGAAAGGTGCACCATGTACAAGCGAGGGTGGCTTTAGTTCTAATGATGAGCCACTTACACCCTATTTATTTTCATTTATATGCACAATGCACACAGAAGCATGTTATTTCTTGAACAAAATTTATAAACATCGCAATTCACATTTCAAAGTCCAACCATTTTTGTACGCCATCTAAAAATAAACCTTATCGACTGTAACATACAGTTTGATATAGTATACAAGTAACATAAATAATGAATGAATAGGAACATACAAGGTAATTAGAGAATTAAATGAAGTGCACTAAGGTCTAATTCAGGTTGTTTGCGTAAATCGTGGAGATAAATGCATTTGGCGAAGTATGCAATACAGCGCATTATGAGCCTGGCTAGGAATATATACATTTATCAAATAGTAGCTGATGGCGGCGACTTCGCTCGCGTGGCCTTCAGAAAATAATTAAAATTGGGGTGTAAGTGGCTCATCAATATCTTTGAATATCTTTGAACCAAAGCCAATCTCACGTGCACGTGGTGCATCCTGCTTCCTAATTTCACCACGACCTCTCGACCAAATCTCACGTAGGCGGGCTATTCTTAATAATATTATATTAGCTTTATAATATGATATTAGTAAGTAAAGATGGCCGTGTGCTTTCCGGCAGACTAGAATAGAATCACTCCGTCTCTTTCCCGTGGACGTCGTACAAGACGACTTATAAAACATCGATCAGGCCTCCCCAACCAGTCTGGCCAAAGTGGGGAGTGTAGGCCAAATCTTCCTTCTGTCTGGGACGGACGAGAGAGGGTCGTGCTCCTGTAGTGGAGACTAAAATGACCTGATGATGATGATGATGATGATAGCATACATAAATACTAATATACCGGAAATTTATAGGTGGTCTAATTTTCCGAGCTATTGTTAGGGTAGTAACTAGAGATCATACATGTATCTATACTATACATGTATTATCAGAACTAATGCTATATTTATCACACTGACGCACACAGTCACACCATTTGAATATTTACATACATTGTTGCAGTTGCAAGATAGACAACACCACTGAATAATTTATAGTCGACATATCAGTGCTTTCTAACAAACGCATACTTTATACACTATTACCACAGTATAAGTAATAGTACTAACGTACAGTATGGACACTCTCTGCCGCTCTCACTAGTCGACCTCACCTCCCCTATGGAACCGATTTGGAACCGTTCGCAAGGAATGCCACAACGTACGAATTGACGTCGCTTGTATTTTATTCTCCATTCAGTTTAAAATAATATGCGAGTATGTAAAAGATGAGAGTTATTTGTGCAGTGGATGGATGTCTCAACACATGGATGGCTGGATGGATGGGTGGATGGGTGGATGGATGGATGGGTGGGTTTTGGGTGGATGGATTGATGGATGGATGGGTGGATGGATGGATGGATGGATGGATGGATGGATGGACGGACGGACGGACGGACGGATTGATGGATGGATGGTTGCATGGATTGATTGATGGATGGATGGATGGATTGATGGATGGGTGGATGAATGGATGGATGGGTGGATGGGTGGATGGGTGGATGGGTGGATGGGTGGATGGATGGATGGATGGGTGGATGGGTGGATGGATGGGTGGATGGGTGGATGGATGGGTGGGTGGATGGGTGGATGGATGGGTGGATGGATGGATGGATGGATGGATGGATGGATGGATGGGTGGATGGATGGGTGGATCAATGGATGGATGGATGGATGGATGGATGGATGGATGGATGGATGGGTGGATGGATGGGTGGATGGGTGGATGAATGGATGGATGGATGGATGGATGGATGGATGGATGGATGGATGGATGGATGGATGAATGGATGGATGGATGGATAGATGAATGGATATGGATGGATGGATGGATGGATGGATGAACGAGCATTAGTTAAAAAATAAAAAATGCTATGCAATAGCTTTACCGCGGCAGTCCCCGAGTGTCACACGTTTTTTTTTTCTTCACTACGCCCACCTGATTTGAAGCGGTTACCGTAACCATATTAACACTCGCAACATTAAATATCGCTCGCGCACTGCCATCCCCGCTGCCAACGCAGCAACTCCATCCTCTCTGGTGACCTCACTCACTCGCAGGAACACAACAACCCTCAAGGAAATTGTTATTTGACTGCGGTATTCTGTGAGGTGGTGGTACTTCGTCAGTCTGGGCTGCTTAAAAAATACGCTATGTCCTACCTCTCTTTTCGTCAGAGCCTCGTCTGTCAGTGAGCAGGGTGTACCCCGTGCAGGTAAGATTGACTTTGGTTCAAAGATGTTGATGAACCACTTACACCCCCTTACATGTCCGACTAATAATTGAATAATGTCAGCCCTAGAGAACGTCACTCAAACATAGGCACGTGTACAGACGTCATTTGGTTACTACATGCAAAAGCGCCATTTTTGTATGGAGTGGCCGGGGTTTGCTATTACTATATTTATTATGCTACACTAATAAAATAGTATCACACCCCGGCCACTCTATATACATGTCGTGTCGTTTACTACTACATAAATAAAGTCTTCTGTGAATGAGCGTGTGTGCGTGGAGCGCCATACAAACTGTTCCATATTTGTCTCACAGGGGAGGTGAGGTCGACACGAGAGAGCGGCAGGGAGAGGCCATACTGTACCAGTATAAGAAATAGTAGGCCGACTCCTTTGACGTTTCGCAAAATACCTCCTTCGTCTAAATTAGTCTAAAGGTACTATTCCGAGACGGACGGCAACCGCAGACCGTCGCTGCGGATTGCAAGTGACACTAGGTCGAAATGAGTATTAATTTCAAGATTCAATTCAAGAACAGCAGTGCCCCTTGCAGTGTACTGCTGCAGTCTGCTGCGATTATTTACGTATGTTTTAAGAACAGTTCTACCCATCTCGGAACTGTACTTTAAACATACGTAATTAAAACCTCATTAAAAAAATAAAACATTGAAACAAAATTAAATGAAATACATAAAATGATAAAACGCATCGTGTGTGTCCCACAGATCATAGAGTAGGGTGTATGGCTATTCGGTACACGCCTGCCCCCCTAGCCAAGTGTAATTCGTAGCGTAACGAACGTTAGATAGATCACGTGACATTTGTCAAAATCGAACATTTTAGTATGAGAATTGACAAATGTCACGTGATCTAACTAACGTTCGTTACGCTACGAATTACACACACTTGGCTAGGGGGGCTGCACTCCCTCACTGCGCATGCCTCACACGATTGCTCTGTCTACAGTCACGCACGTCTCCGTTGGATGACTGGCACCGAGTGGTGACATGAGCATTAAATAGGCTGTGCTATTGATGTATACAATAATACGTGTATATTTTCACTAATGAACGGGGTGATTCCTGAACTCAAAATATTTTGTGTAAACTGGCTGCAATATGAGATGTGAAAATATCATAGCGATGGGAGCTTTACTAACGTGTAGCGGATAACTGCTTTCCATCACATTAAGTGGGCTGTACGCTTGCTTAGTGCTCCTCTTTTACGAGCTCGGTGGTCGAATGGTTAGCAATGGCCACTTGACTCCGAGGTCCGTACATTTATATACAGGTAAGTACATTTATCAGTTGTCTAGTACCCATAACACAAGCTTGGCGCTTAATTTGGGTCTAGATGGCGCTGTGAAAATTGTCCAGAAATATTTATTTATTTACTTATTTATTTATTTTAGGACGGGGATAAATAATTAATAATTTGACATGACAAAAGCGAGTGAATGAAATAATAATCCAGGCTGCGTAAATATACTAACTAAAAAGCGAAATATATTTTTTAATAATTTATCCCTTTATTTTTTACGTAGACGCCATGTTTAAATAATAAAAGACATATACATATAATACAATAATAATATATTGAAATCTTGCAAACGGTTTCAGTTAGAGCGTACCAAAGGATTATACATACATTATTATATAATCTCGAAATTACCCTCCCAACTCTCAACTACGACAGTTGGGTAAAATCATCACACATCCATCCCACTGCTGGAATATGGGTCTCTTCTCATTCGAACTAGTTCAAAACGTATTTCACCATGCTTGTCAATTGCAATTTTGCAGAAGCCAGTGTTTTCAACCTGCCCAAAGGCCCCTGACTTGACGGTCATCTACACAATACAATGTACACAACACAATACAATACATAGTACAATGACAATAGCAAAGACCGCCGCGGTACCGGCCTGCCGTCCGAAGCACGGAAGTCTTATATATATAATTTTACACTCAGACATTTATACTCAGAGCGGCAAGACTCGCCACGAAAATATAGGCTCCGTACTATTTTAATTCTATAAAATTTAAAGTAAACAGTCAATCAATAAAACATGTATTAATATAAAGTTATATGTGCAATAAGTAAGTGGAAGTGTTATCAGTGGAATTTAATCAGTGTAAATCAAAATATAAACAAATAAGTGTGGCAACAAAAATATTTACAAAAACGATAAGCTAAAGTAAAAACTATACATTTAAATATCAGTGCTAACAAAAACATTAAATAGGTTTTAATATTCAACCATAATACGTATAAATAAATATGAACAATTATTAATAATTACTACGAAAAAAAAAAATACATTTCTACCAAGTCATATTTTTAACAGTTGTTCGTTAGTTATGTTAACATTAACACGAACACGCAAACATACAGACTTTTGTGTAACAGGAACTATATTAAAAGTGAATTAGTGCTATTTATATTATAATAACTTACATAGTGTTTATAAATAACAAAGTGCGGGTGATGTGTAAATAAAATGTAACGAACTATATACTGACTTATAAATACGTCATATCAGAAACCATCAATACGCAAATTTCAACGACTCAATTAACTCCCCGGTGGCGTACCGCGTAAAGCATTGTCCTGTTACGTCGAAATCTCCGAGTTCGATTCTACACCTTATTCGGTTGTCTTTTTGGATGCCAGTTTTTCATTGACTTGCTGGAACATTTTGTAATTGTATCGAGATAATAAAATATCTATTTCAATTCTTTAAATATATACTGTTAAAAATAAATTTATATCATTTGATTATCAAAGATGAATTTTTTGGAAAACATAACGTTTAGACGTAATCGCACTAAGTCTGAACATGACAAATCGGACGTCAACGAAAATTCAAATGTGTTGAATAGCACTAGTATTAGTTTACCTGACATATCAAATGTAGATATAAGAGAACTGATGGAGCGAATAGAATCTTTAGAATCAGAACTAGAAATTGCTCACAATGAGATTGAAAAATTATCTCTAGAAAATACAAATTTAAAGCGCAATAATGATGAGTTACTAAAGAAAAATGAGCTATATAAAAAAGTCACACATAGTCCCGTGAGTAGACAGACGCCAAAGAAAAAATCTTTATTGAGAAAAAAAGAGACACCGACAAAATTACTACAAGAAACAAGTAAGGTGTATGATGAAAGTGCTACACCATTGAAAAATACACAACAAGCAACAACGGCGAAAGTAAAATCTGTGGAATCGCCGCTTATAACACAAAATGAAATAATTTCACCAGGTAAAATCTGCATATTAAGCACCAATAAATACAACAAGATTCGTCCTATCGCAGAGTCCACCTTAAAAAAATACTCAGAATTATGTCATTATCTTACACCAAACGGCAATATAAAGAATATAATGAAAGGGCTTGAAAACAAATTGACAGAATTTACAATGTCAGATTATTGTATAATTTTTATTGGAGATGAAGATTTTAAAACGACCAAAAATTACTTCAGTTTGATTTACCATATTCGAGAAGTATTGCTGAAATTAAAACATACAAACATTATAATTTGTGTACCAACATATAAATATGGTTATTTAAAGGACATGTTTAACTGGAGAGTAGAAAATTTTAATAATCTATTATATCTAGACGTAATGACACATGAACATGCATATCGACGGTTAAAAGGTTATAGGGTATAAGCGACCAAAACCAAATTGTTCAGGAAAGTAGTTCAAAGTTTGAAATTGCAGAAAAATGGATATAACTTTTTTATTTATTATCTTTTATTGATAAAACCAAAACAGCTGTAGAATAAAAATATAAAGGCATAAATGGGCACTTTTATTAATATAATTATACGTTGTTTTATGTGGTTTTATGTCGCTTAGATCAATTGATTTTATTTTCCTCGTGAGGTAATTCAGCATAAGTTACTTAAACATGTAAAAATACCAAGAGTATAGAAGACTTAACTACATTTGATATCCTCGTACCAATAAGTAATAGGGCATAAACAACATGACTATATCATAACTTAATTGGGTAGAGGAGGACAAGTTAATATTCACATAATTGCGCCAAAAGTTAATAAAGCATAAGATACAGAGCTTAGCAATAATATTGTGAGGTTATTAGACATTAACGACACTGGTAGATGAATTAAAAAAAGGTAATGTAGTACTTCCACATTATCAAGATTTATGTACCCTATGGAAATCGAGAATATCCAACAATATAAGCAGACGTATCTCTATAATATGAGCTCATTTGAAGCGATCATTAGCTAAAATGTTTTTCCTCTGATTTTAGAATCATTTTGTAATGTTTATTTAAGTACTACCGTTGATTTTTTTTTCGAGTGCTGTATGTGAAACCTTTTAAATGGCCATCAATGCCACTATAATGTTAAAATACACTTAAGCTAGCTGTAAGTTTACTGAAACTCCTTAATAATATTAATGTGAAAGTGTGTTTGTTTGTTTGCTTGTTGTTTGTCTTTCTTTCACGTCGAAAGTAACAAGCGGATTGACATGATTTTTTTGCAGATAGTTTAAGGTCTGGAGAGTGACATAGGCTACTCTTTATCCCGGAAAAACATCTTATTCCCACGGGATGAAATAAAGTTTATAATCATTTGTCCTTCTTTCACGTCAAAAGGAACCTAAGTACTAAGGACTATGGACAAAGGACATGATTTTTTTAATGGGGATAGTTTACGGTCTGGAGAGTGACAGGCTACTTTTTATCCCGGAAAAGCATCTTAATCCCATGGGAAAAAATAAACTTGTAATCATTTGTCCTTTTACGTCAAAAGAAACCTAAGTACCGACATGATTTTTTGAACGGGGATAGTTTACGGTCTGGAGAGTGATATAGGTGAATTTTTATTCCGGAAAAACATCTTAATACCATGGTAAAAAATAAACTTTGTAATCATTTGTCCTTCTCTTACGTCGAAATGAACCTAGATACCAACATGATTTTTTAACAGTGGATAGTTTTCTGTCTGGAGAGTGGCGTAGATTACTTTTTATCCATGTTATTCCTATAGGAAAAAAGTTTCATTAAAATAATGACCACGCGGGCGAGGGTGTTAACAGCTAGTAAAGAAATAGTAACGTGTCAGGTCTTAAAAATAATAGAACAACAACCAACACGATTCTGTTTTAAAACAAGAGTTAAGTAACTGGGTACATTTAAAGGGTTACCCATCACTATACTGTATTATATAAACTCATTATCTATCGAAATACAAAATTCTTTATTGCATATTAAAAATTGAGTTACAGTAACTTATTTCAAACTTAATCTAACGAACAATGGGCGGCCTTATTGCTAAAAAGCAATCTCTTCTAGACAACTTTAGAATAAATGATAGGAGAATATTACTGAAGTTTACCGACCGAAAGATTTAAGCCGACTGATTTTATTTTTATTTAAAATATCATCGTCATCAGGTCATTTTCGTCTCCACTACATGAGCACGACCCTCTCTCGTCCGTCATAGACAGGATTTGGCCTACACTCCACACGCTGGTCAGACGGGTTGGGGAGGCATGATCGATGTTTTATAATGTATTTTATGTATATTTAAAATTTATTGACCACAAAATTACATAAGGGTACAATAGGCGGACTTAACGCTAAAAGCATTCTCTACCAGTCAACCTTTTGGAATAGGAGAAATACACGTATGCGGGTCTAAAGCAGATAACAAAAATAATAAAATAGAACAGTGTCTACGAAATAGATATAATGTAATGACTATTCAACTTAGAGAAATAAATAGAATAAACGATATTACTCATTCAAATACAATAAACATACATAAGAATATATCACTATTATAAATATACATACAGATACATAGATAGATAATATAGGAAGATGATGATTCTGTTCTTTGTTAAACCGTGCAAAAGATAAGCGTGGATTTTCTTTTTAAAATTGAATTTATTTGAGATCCTTCTAAGTCATTCAGGCAGCTCGTTCCATAGACGTGAAGCTTGCAGTGTGAAGGAATCAGACTTGAAGCCAGAATGGTAAAGGGGAATGTAAAGCTGACGAGTATTGTCAGAACGAAGTGGAAGGCTGTGAGAGTCACAAATTGAAATTTACATTTCAAGTATTCCGGAGAGAGAGGACTAGTTAGAATAGTGAGAAGTATGCAGAGTAATCTCTGTTGCCTCCGTTGATGAGCAGGAAGCCATTTAAGTTAAGACCGATATGAAGAGATATGATCAAATTTGCGAAGACAGTAGATAAAACGAATAGCGTTGTTAATAAGTCGGTCCAATTTATTGAGATCTACATTTAGATCTGGAAATACATTACACTACATTTAGACCTAGGTTTTACTGTAATGAAGGTAAAGGAAGAAAATTCCTAAACCGATTAAGGAAACTCAATGCCGATATGACCGCACGACTCATCTCAGCTATTTGCGAGGTCCAGCTAAGAGTGGAATCTATATAAAGACCTAGGTTTTTGGCAGTATTATTGAACGAAATGACAGTATATTCAAACATAACAGGCGACACAGAGCTGAAATCAATCATGGCACACATTTAGCTGGTTTTACAGGTATACCAAAATCTCTAGACCAAGAGCTGACATTACATTTAATTTTTCAATTGCAGTGTTGTTCACATTCTCTGTCGTTGTCTGCACATATATTTGGAAATCATCAGCATATAAGTGGTAAGAACAACTGAGCGAAAGAGACAGGAGGATTTAAGGTATAAGCGACTTGCTGAATAGCCGCTTGAGTACAACCAAGTAATACAAAATATCGCAAGCGACGGAGTTGTATGAAAATAGCAAATGGAAGTGGAATAATAAGCGACAATAGTATTGAAATATTGTAATTGGTAGTAAGGTATAATCGACAGTTCAATATGAACTTAGACTTTAGTAATTACGTATAATCGACAACCATATTGTTAATTTGTAAATAGTAGTAAGGCATAACCGACAGTTCAATAACAAATGAATTTTAGTAATTGCGAATAAGCGACAACTGTATTGTAAACAAAAAAAAAGTAGTAAGGTATAACCGACGCCTATTAATTTTAATGAGAAAGGTAAAGGAGCATTAGTTCCAGGTTTCAAAACAGGGGCTAATAGTAAAGATCCGTAAGCGCCCGGAATGTCTACTCAAGTTAAAAGTAAAAACGCGTTAGCGACCGTCAACCAAAACTGAAACCATTTTTGCAGGGGTACAAGCACCTTAAGGGCAAAAAAGGCCTAGAATTTCGTCGGTTACTCCGAGGCATACTTCGAAAACGCTGTTTTTTGCTTTGGCATAAACGACAAAAAAGTCATCGTAGAGCCATGGGAGTAAGCGCATTAGAAAGAACGGAAAATTTTAAGTAGGATGGCATTCATAACTCATTTTCGATCAAAATGTCGCTTATGCCCTAGTACCTTTTAACCGTCGATATGTACTTGACTCCAATAAAAAATTAGAATATGACTATAGAATGTTTAGTAAAAGATCTGGCCAAGTAAATAACACTGGCATACGCATTATATTTGAAGATCTTAAGAGACTTATTATTGACATAGAATCGAATAACAAAATAAATATACAATACAATAACATAATCAACCTCCAGGAGAAAGAAGAAGAATCCGGTAACGATCCTATATTTTTTCGAGACTAAACATTTGGATATTTTGCATCAGAACATAGCGGGATTATTAAACAAGTGTGATACGCTACAAATAAGCCTACAGGAACTTCTAAAAAGAAACATTAACGTGGAAGTGCTATGTATATCGGAACATTTCATGATGACTGGACATGAAAAATTACTGAATTTTCCTAACTATGTATTAGCTGCCTGCTACAGCAGAAATAACAGTAAAAGAGGAGGAGCATGCATTCTAGTGAAGAACTATCTTAAATGGAGAGAAATTAAAAACATCAGGGAATGTTCACTAATCAATGTATTTGAATGTTGTGCTATTGAATTAATTGACTATAAAATAATAATTGTATGTCTGTACAGAATACCGAAATCAAATAATTTAAATGTATTTTTTAATAAATTAGACAAAGTGTTAAGATATATATCTAAAATTTAATAATGCGTAAAGTATTATATGGAGTCCCACAAGGCAGCGTACTAGGCCCTCTTATCTTTATAATATATATTAATGACTTGCCATGTGCTGTTAATCAACCCATGACATTATTCGCTGATGACAGCACAGTCACTATAAAATGTAATAATATAGATTCTTATACATCTGACATTAATAAATCATTGACATCTGTAATTCAATGGCTCAATAATAATAATCTTAAAATAAATTTAAATAAAACAAATATAATTCATTTCAATCAAAGACCTCAGACATCCTCTCGCATTATATTAGCCTATCAGGACAATATTATCAACGAAGTTGATACTGCCAGATTTCTTGGATTAATAATAGACAAAAGACTAAATTGGAAAAGCCACATAGATGGACTTACAAAAAAAATTAGTAGCTTGGCATATGCGCTATATAGACTCTCGTCTACGGTGAATGCAGATGCTTTACTCTCAGCATATTACGGTCTGGTTGAATCTGCGCTAAGATATGGCATTATCTTTTGGGGTAATGCAACCAATAAAGAAATGCTATTTAAAATGCAAAAGCGTTGCTTGCGTGCCATGTTTGGCCTTCAAACTACTGATAGTTGTAAACCACTATTTGTAAAGCATAAAATTCTTACACTTCCGTCGTTATATATAATGGAGGTAGCAATATTTGTGAGAAATAATTCTCATTTATTCCCACGTATGTGCGATAAAATAATTCGAAATCGAAGAAACCAAAATAGACTTTGTTTGCAGCCTGCTAGAACAACTCTGCTGCAAAAGAGTATACTGTGGATGGCTCCAAAAATTTATAATAAAATTCCAGCAACCTTTAAAGACTTAAATACAAATTTATTTAAGTCAAAGCTTAAAAAATTACTTATTGATAAATGTTATTATAATTTGAATGATTTTTTTAATGATAAGCTGTGACATTTTAAGTTATTTATATAATTAATTAATATCTTTGACTTCTATTATTGTGTGTGTATAATTAAATAAAATATCTGACATTATATTATTAAATTAAAATTTATGACATGTAATAAATCATCTAATTTAATGTAACAAATCATATTTGCATGCTGTTATACAATACAGCAAAACATGTTGACCATTAATAAATGAATTCCACCAGACATACACACTTGCAATTTATGTAAGTACGTGTACAATGTAAAACAACACATGTTCTTAGCAAATAAATGTATCTTTATCTTTATCTTTATAATAAAAACATCGGACGCGCAGCATGTGCCACCAGAGTATATTATTCTGTGACCATAGCTAATTTTTTTTTTCGAAATCCCGAATTGATGTCTGAAAACCAAGGTCACTTTACATTACTACTTTTTGATGCTCTACACGAATCCGAAGTCGGAATTTCGAAATTTTGAGTTTCATGGCAACAGACAGACAGAACGACCGGACGATTTTATAAGCTCAATGAATTTCACTGAAAATCCCTATTTCCCTTGGCCACGGCATCATGCGTGAATGGCTGGATCGATTTCGATAATTCTTTTTTTGTTGTGTTTGTTATTGTCAGGTGAAGGTTTTTATGAAAGAAAAAAATAAGAAAGTTGCGCAAACTGTCCGACTATACATATTTGCTTTTCTAATGTAACTTTATGGCGTGTGACAGAACTGTCAGTCATTTGACAGATTGCGCGAAACCAATTCGAATTCAATATTCATTGTTAAGAGCCTGCGCACACAGAGAGCGGTCAGAGTTCTGCGTTCTAATGACCGTTGACCGCCCAAGAGTTCCAACGCACACAAGCGGCGTGCAAATTCTCGCGTTCTACATAGTTTCGTTTGGGTCTTTGCAGATGCAACATGTCACTAGAAAGTTCGTCATCCGATGAAGAATTATTGCTCTTGTGGAGCTTAGCAGCTTCTAAAAAGAAAAGGAAGTATTAGGTGCACCCAAAAGGAAAGGAAAAGAAGAAAAAATTCGGGAAAGGAGTTTATTATATGATTTAAGTAATATAGTTTATAGTATATATTACTTAAATCGTATAATAAACTCCTTTCCCTAACCAATTCAATAAACTTTTCCGTGTTTGCTAACTCAGACATCGCGGCGTTCCGGCGTTCCCTGTCTCGGCGGAAAAAGAACTCTTGGAACTCGACGTTCCGCTTTGACCGCCGCGGTCAGGCTGCCCGCTGTGTGCGTTGTTGTTATAGACTCGGTACATTCCAATGAACTCGGAACTCGAAACTCCTGACCGCTGCTTGTATGCGCGGGCTCTAAGAAGACAGGACAACGTCAGTTGGGTCAACAAGTAATAAATAGAAATGGTAAACTAACTGAACTGCCCCCTTACCACCATCTCTTATTGCGATTCAATAACTGAATAGAATGCTTATTCTTTCCAATTCAATTCATACCAATGGTATAAAGTAAAGATGGTTCATGTCACTCACCATTCTGGTACTCCTCAACCCAACCTTCCCGTGATTAACGGCCAGTGACACCACTGTCTTGAACACACCCATCTTGTTATATCTAGAACAAAAATATATATAAAAACACTGTGGATGTGGATGTACAACTAGTGCAGTGGAGTAATAGGAGTGATAGGTACGTATTGACGGGTTGAGCGCCTTTGTGCTGAGTATTCCCGGCATTCGCCCGCCCTCACATCGTTAAGTTAGTTTTATCTTTCAAAGCCATTGGGCTAAATGCAAGTTGTCCAATACGAAAAAATTTAATAGGTTACTTAATTATTTTGAAATTGTTTTTCGCCAATGTCAGATGTACTACTGTATTAGGCTTGATATCAATGGAGTACGGGTTATTTTTGATTGAATTAAATAAAAAAAGACGTGTGGCACTCGGGGACTGCCGCGGTAAAGCTATTGCATAGCATTTTGTATCAACCATAATCATAATCATAATCATCATTTATTTGCAATGAGTACATTAATACATAATATAGGTCTTAAACTATGTAGTCATGTAATCAGCCTGCTTGCAGGCGCACAAATATTAATTAAATCTAAAAACAATTTGATAACACATAAAATAATAGAGTAGTACAGTCAAGGTTTAAGTCAATAGTTATTTTGTCAACGTATCACTTGTCAAAATGGTAAATTAAATTAAAATGTCAGTATTAATATATAGATGTTTACTTAGAGAATGTCCCATTCAGTATTTACTGTCCATGAATTCTTTGACGCTATAGAAACACTTATCATTTAACCATTTAGTTAATGTAGTTTTAAATTTATTTTTATTTAAACATTTTATACTATTAGGCAGTTTATTAAATATTTGTATACACATATTATAAGCATTTTTTCTGTATATATCCTTACACCCTTTTGGTTGATACAATTTATGAAGATAATTAGTTCTAACATGTCTTTGTGATACTTGTGTGAATAATTTGAAATAATGAGGATGTTGTTTTACAAAATAACACAGTTCTCTTATATACATACAGGGTACTGGTAAAATTTTTAATTGTTTGAATATTGGCTTACAACTATCTAAATACCACGCGTTAGATATTGCTCGTAAGCACTTTTTTTGCAGTCGGAAGACTCTGTCAGCATTTGTCAGAGTTACCCCATAGGATGAGTCCATAGTTGAGGACCGACGACACATACCCGTAATATGCTTGTAATGCGGCTTCTATTGAGACTGTTTGTCTTATTCTTCGCAGAGCATACACGAAACGATCTAACTTTTTACAGATTTGATTTGTATGCTCTTTCCAGTTAAGGTGTTCATCGATAATGAAACCTAAAAATTTTGTATGAGTTACTTGTTTAATTTTTTTGTTGTCAAAGCGAATGTCAAGAATTGGCGAATTTGAGTTATACGATTGAAATGTCATAAAATTGGTTTTGTCAATATTTATTTTAAGGCCATTTAGGTTTAACCAGTCAATAATTTCTTTTAAAGCGTTATTTACACTGTCTTCAAAATTTTCCTTGTCGTTAGATTTTATTATTAGTGTTGTGTCATCTGCAAATTGAATAGTTTTATGTGTTAATTTACTTGGAATGTCATTTATATATAACAAGAACAAAATAGGGGCGAGCACCCCGCCTTGAGGAACCCCAAAATTATTTGGTTTGAAATCAGACCGATACGTTTCTTTGATATATTGTCCATCTTTACATGTCATTTTTGTTATTTCTGTACATTGTTTCCTATTTGTTAGATAACTTTTCAACCATTCGTGAGCTTTTCCTCTTATGCCATATGACTCTAATTTTTTAATAAGTTTTTCATGATTAACAAAGTCAAAAGCTTTACTCATGTCTAAAAAATTTGCAACGACTGGCTTTCCACTATTAATGGTGTCTGTTATCGTCTTGATCAATTCAAAACATGCTAAGGTTGTAGAGCTTCCTTTTCGAAATCCGAATTGATCAGGATGCAAAATATCACATTCAGTTAAAAAGTTATTAAGCCTCGTACACATTGCCTTTTCCATAATTTTTGATATAATCGAAATTAAGGTTATCGGTCTAAAATTTGAAGGATCCGTTTTATCTCCTTTTTTGTATAGTGGTTTCACCACAGACAACTTTACCACAGAAAACTTATGCAATTATAATTTTATTTATTTATTTTATTCATGCAGTATTGCTTTTTCTTTGATATTAATTCAAGTTACACTTTTTGAGCGTGGTGACCGATAAGAAAACAATTTTTTCTATTATTAAATAAATAAAACGAGTTTCGTAGAGTCGTACAATACGTCTAATCGCACGCACACAACGCTGTGTCGAAGACTGCCGAACTGAAACGACGTTAGACGATGCACGGCCTTCAAGCCACACCTCCTTGCCCGTCGGAGTGGGGAGCGTGAGGTTTTTTCGTTACGGAATTTCTGGATTCGGTCCCCGCGCTCAAGGCCCGCGATAGAAGCTATGCAATAGCTTAATAAATATTTCTGGACAATTTACACAGCGTCATATAGTCCCAAATTAAACGCAAAGTTTGTGGATACTAGACAACTGATGAATGTACTTAAATACATTTTTTTTTATGCGGGAATCGAACCCGCGCCCTCGGAGTCACAGTGGCCATTGCTAACCATTCGACCAACAAGCTCGTCATCAGTCATGAATTTACAGAAATAAAAGTTAGCTTTATAATATTAGTATAGATTATTTACACAAAGTTCTCAGTTCTCTCGTATAATATCCCTGGCCTGCTTCTCTTCTTTTATCCACAGTAATATATGTACTATTGAATTGTTTTCTGTCAAAATTACCAACTAACATTTTGCTGCCTTGTCTATATGTGTCTTTGTTATTTGTTTTAGGAATGTCAACCATTTGCTGACTTTGTCCTATGATAACGGTATGTTGACTTTGCCCTCAGTTTTCCTAAACAATTTTCTATATATTAACAAGGTCACGTCATCACAGAGCGACCTACTATGCAGTCATGCAGTTATACTAACTAAGGACACTGAAGAAATGCATTGTCATTGGCAAGATCAACATGATTGCTTTAAAAATTTATTGAAAATTTACAGACGAATGCCACTTGCATCTTAACTGTTAGTGGGTATTCCCTTTACCCCAGTGACGTGGTAACGTACCAGCCCACTGGTGCCTCAGTCTTGCAGCGATCGCGCCGCATGACCATTGGATTGTGCTATCAAATATACATATGTTAACACTGATATTGAAGTCAATTTTTTTATCTCCCCTTATTAGTTCAGTTAAAAATTACTTAATTACTGTTCCTGATTTGTTATCAGAGTTATCAAACATATAATTTATGAAACATAATCTACTATAAGATTGGTAAATACATAGTAACAAAGGTTAAATTAAGGATCTCCTTGAAATATAAAATACTAAAATCACATTATAAGCAATAGTACTACATAAAGTGTGGCGCCACTCCCAGCCATCCTCTCCTATCGCCCTCACCTCCCCTCTGAGACAAATCTGGAACAGTTTCTATAGCGTCGCACACATACACGCTCATTTTCTGCTCTGTTGTTTATGTAATAGTGAATCGCGCGACATTTAAATGGTATGGCTGGGGTGCACTAAAATGTGTCTACAGCTTCGCTCTTGCAAACTTAGGAATAGTAGGCAATATCCTAACCTACTGTTTCCTATTATTTATATTATTTAAAACCAGAGTATTAGTTATTCATATTGTTAAATAATTTATACAATTTTTGAACATTGTCAAATAGCTTATTGTTGATAATTAATATTTACTCAATATTAGATGACTTTTATCTTTTTCTAACTATATTGCTTTTGTATATTGATGACATTGGTAGCATGTTTAAATTTTAAATATATTTATTAGCCATGTACATAAATTATATTTACTTAAAATGAGGTTAATTTAAATATTGATACAAATAACAGTAATATAATATCATGCTGATGAATGGTGATTTACTATTGTACACTTTTAATACCAAACAGAATGATTGAAGGTTTAGCTGCTGATGACTTATATTAGTTCACACTGTAGAATGGGTTTACTTCAAAATGCTCATATGCTAAAATGCTTAAAGTATGCTAAAACATAACAACAGCTGACTTTTCACATAATACTGTTGTCAATTTTATACATGAAAGCATAATAAAGTGAAATTAATGTTGTTAGTAACATGTGCCATGTTTTATATGGTATAATAGGCCAGATGTCCCGATTTGGCGAGACGTCCCGCTTTCGTAGGCTAAAATGTAATGTCCCGCGTGGGACACCGCATGTCACACTTTTCGCGGTGGATGCAAAAAATTATGATTTCGTCAACTTAAATTAAAGGACAGAATGTCAGAATTTAAATCTCTGGAAAATATGAGCAATTTAAATTTTTGATTATGTACTCGTGCCAAAAACACTTATGCATAATGAATTTTACTTATAGTCTTGCTTTATTCAAACACGTCACACTTTTTTACATTATTCATTATTCTATAATAAATCTGACAGTACTGGTATATATATGTATACACAACTTCGCCTGCATGCATCACGTCAATACTGTAGCCTATATCCTTGTTGAAGATATAATTCATGTCCATGCCAAATTTCATTCCAATTCGGTTCAACCATTTGACTAGCCCTGTGGTTGAATGGCTAGCATGGCCACTTTGACTCCAAGGTAGAAGGATCAATCCCCGCACATGATAGACATTTGTGTGTGTCTTGGTTTGGGTGTGATCTTTGTATTATATGTACATATTTACAAAAAAAAATATTAAACATTTTCCTAGTACTCATATTATAAGCTTCGGTGAGATTGGGACTAGATGACCTTGTGTGAAATGTCCAGTAATATTTATTTATTTATTTTGTCATTAAAAGGTAACAAACAGACACTTTCACATTCATATTATTACTATGGATGTCATAGACTTATATGCAAAATTCTGTCCTTTGAAATGATCACATACAAGAGGTAAGGTTAGTTCTTTGTTTATGCAAAGCTGAGAAAACTCTTGCAAATAGGGAAAGGAAAAAGGAGTACCTGGGTAAATTCGAGTATCAAATATTTTCCACGGTAGAAAGATTTGTAAAATTAATGTAACTAGTTACTTTGCTATGTTTTTAACTTTATGTCTACAGTAACGCACTATAAGCTAGCGACAAACTATTTTTAGAAGCCCTACATAGTTATAATTCATAATCACGTTTACAGAACGATATCGCAGAGCACCAATATGAGAATTACAACAAAAAAAAAAACAAGCAAACGCACTTACCGCAACGAATATGATCCTTTCCTTTTTCAAAGTTGATTTCACAAAATTACTTAAATACAGTAGGTATTCAATTTCAAGTGCATCACCTGTGCCGCACTCACTCACACTCGTAAATGATTTTATAACTGTTCTATTGTTTCTAGTTTAAACTAAATTGATGTTTGGTTTGAGAATTGCTTACTGTACTTAACTTACACACAGAGTTGAACAGACAGAATTGAATAAAGTTATTGCAAATCCAAAACTATTTTAGCAAAAATGGACTCGAACCGTCGAATCGAATCCATCCATCAAGAAAAAAAGTACTTTTTCTCTATAATTTAGTTGCTTTTGCCTTTTGCTTCATAACTTTTCCTAAACATGGGTGGGTAACACTGCGTTGTTGCGTTGCGTAGCGTTCTAGCGTTACGTCGAGCAATTGCGCTAACTCAGTTCACTGCGCTGATGAGTTGACACACTTTTTCAAATTGTCTTGGCGCATAGCATAATTCAACACAAACAAGTGTCAATACTACCTCCGATATCTATCGTTCTTCTTTATCCCACTCACTCGCTGAGTCAACGAGCCAACACAGTACGCATTAAGTGCGTCTGTGTGCTGTTTATCGCATGCAGGGCACACAGGCATGCCGCGCCGCGCCGACGCCGCCGCATTGCGCATTAAACACTATAAGCAGAGCGCAGTGCTAGACACCTCACTTGGCGGCTGGAAGCGTCTTCGATCTTCTTGCGCCATGGTGCAATTTTGAGTCAACTCAATGACGGCGGCGCCGCAGTGGACTTGTGCCTAAAATATGATTAAAGTACTGTGATCTGCAGTCTAAAGTTATACCAGTGACTTATATTGAAATAATAACGTTACCACAGTGACACTGTAACGTTACAAAATAACTAAGTATATTATCTAAGTTGTTACATAGTTCCGATATAGTTATCTCTGTTCCAATCACGGCGATCACGCACGTCACGACAGTCACATAGAAAATGAAGGAACGTAACATACTGGGGCTCCATTACGAAATGAAATCCCAAATTTTAGCCGATTATTCGGAATTTTTCTATTTCGTTTTACTGAGTCTACGAATAAATAAAAACGATAATATATAACATCAAAATATTTGTTGTAAGTATTATATACACAGTAAATTAGATCATGACAATAGAAAAGTCCATATTGATCGACTAAATCGAATGAAATATATATAAATATTTGAAAAATTCCGAACTTTCGACCGAAACTGCGGCTTTTAACTTTGTTGTAGGCCCACAGTGAGTAATTTAACGTAAGTCGTGATAATGTAACCATAGTGATGGAAATGACAAAATCGCATTGATTTTTACCGTAACTTGTGATCAAGCGTCAGAATGGTCTAATATGACCACAGTGATCGAAATGACAAAATCACAGTGAATATTCACTGTTTTTTTTTGGAATAGAAACGACAGTCACGGTTATTGAAAAATAACAGTATTTACTTCCCAAGTTTACGGCGGTGCAGTAAGCTGCGTTAGAGTCCGCGCGTCATGAGTTGCGCAAAAAGTTTTACAGAGTTAGAGTCATGTCTACTTTCCTCTACAAAGTTCAAAGTTTATTTTAACAAATTACGGCTCTGGAATCAATGTTCTTTTGGACCCGTCTTGTATTATTTATCTAGCTCGTTAGAAGTTTCAATTTAATTC
This sequence comes from Hypsopygia costalis, assembly GCA_937001555.2. Lineage (NCBI taxonomy): Eukaryota > Metazoa > Arthropoda > Insecta > Lepidoptera > Pyralidae > Hypsopygia > Hypsopygia costalis. Next base: position 6,017,602 of record OW443344.2, on the reverse strand, counting down.
GGGAGATCTGGCAACGCTGCTTTGGTCTATGTAATCCATACATATCAAACCACAGATTAGTTCAAAGAACTAACATTAAAACATTACTGTGTGTAACCAAACATTACTGAGTCCGTGATGTCAGCGTTCATGTGTTTTTGAACACTTCGCATTCGAATCACCTGATGAAGTTACCTGTCACAATCTTTGGATATCATAACAGATCTTTGAGTATTAGTAACAGATTCAACATTTCAGCAAATCATTTTAAGCAAGTTAAGGCAAAATAAAACTGAAAGGTTAATTAATAAATCAGCGGTTTATGGCAAGTATTGCACACCACTCATAAATTTTTCGAAACAAATAACGGAAATTTAAATATAATGTTCTATCAGGATATTAGGTGCAACAACTCGTTATAAATAATATTTAATTGAATAATGCACATATTAAACATACATTAGAAATAATATTATTAAAACTCATGTGAGACAAAATACTAGATTAATTAAATATATTAAACGGGTCACTCACGTCTTTTTGTCGGGAAAGCCGACTAGTTTCCAATGCGCCAATGCGCCAAAGTAGCCAATGCGCGCGCATTGGCGCGCAGTGTCCGGCGCGAGAGACAAAGTGTGGACGTGTCTGGACATCCCCCCTGATGAAGGTCTCCTTTTGAGATCGAAACTAGTCGGCTTTCCCGACAAAAAGACGTGAGTGACCCGTTTAATTTAATTAATTAATTTAATACATTAAAAAATTAAGAGATTGCACCACCAGTTCCTAACGTTCTAGTTGACAATACTATATGGTTGGCACCTATAGCTTGTATACATCATATAATATGATCTATAACAGTGTGAAAGAAATTTTGCATAAATGAAAATGTTTTTAAAACGATATTATTTTTCTGTATACCAAGAAAAAAATATCCTAACTTGCTCCCTTACGCATTAACCATCACGCGACGAATACGAATGAAATGAAAAAGGAATGACTAGATAGGTACGACGGTATGTATACGTACGAGTTCTCAACTTCTCACCACATATGACAGCTACGGTGACGCGTGCGACCGTTGAACTCTGTTTTTCCCTCTCTTTTTAACTTTTTTGAAGCGAGAAGCAGTGTTTTTTGAAGTTTGAAGAAGCAGTGAAGCGGTTACCGTAGCGATATTAATCGTCGCGACTTGAAATAACGCTCGCGTGCCGCCAACCCCGCTACCAACGCACCAACTCCTTCTATGGTGGATGGTAGGTAGACATGAGCACTTGATACTACCATTATTTGCCATTGCTGCTTGCTCATGATTTCATGCTTTCATGAGTGCATGCTTGTTCATGCCAGGGCATGAACTCATGAACAAGGACGGATTTATGTAAAGGTAAAAAAGAACTTTTTAACATGTTTTAATGAAAAATTTAATATTATTATACAAACAGTTTTCTTCATTAAATACTTCAATTAAAGTGATATTTTTTTCTTCATAAAATAAAAAAAAATTACTATGTAGCCATTAAATTCCAATAAGTGTGTCATGTATATTAGCAATACGCATCCTCAAATCAGTATTGTCAACCTTATATTTGCAGTGGAAAATTATGCATTTTAAAATGATTATTACTGTTTCACTTCGTAGTAGGCCCCCAGTATGTTATGTTCGTTCGTTTCATATGTGACCGCCGTGACTTGTGCGATCGCCGTGATTGGAACAGACTTAACTAATATTGGAACCATAGAACGACATAGCAATTGTTATTTTGTAAGTATCACTGTGGTAACGTTATAACTTTAGACTACAGATCACAGTGATTTTAATCTAATTAAAATTTAATCATCGATACGTTATTATATATGTAGGTATGTATATACATACCTATTATTATTTATATTAAAGGCACAAGTCTATTTTTTTCTGATCGCTCATTGGACTTCCGCTTTTTAGTACTGGTCAATAGTCTTATTGACTTAACGTCTTTAACTCAACCTCGACATTGGCAAAATCATAGTGGAATAAAAAACTTGTAAAAAAACGATGGAGCCATTACACTAAAAAAAGAAGAAGAAGAAGAGTCACTCGAGTAACATTGGACAGTCGCATCCTATTTGTCGCATCACTATAATCACTCACTATGTCAGTGTAAAGTCAATGTCATTAACACGTGTTTTTTTGCAATAATTATTACTTGGCTTGGCTATGTATCATTACATTACCCGGGTCTAATTTTATGCAAAATGCTGAAAGATATTTTGTTTTGTTCAATTTAAAATAATTTGATTGCAGACAGGTCCCCAAATTCCTCAATACCGTGTACTCAATTAGTGATTAAATTTGGTTCTATTTCTATTCTTTCTGTATACTATTGATTGTAGCACTAGCATATACGTGTAGTTTTTCTTCATTTTTGTCAATAAATCTACCGCGAATCATTTCGTAATGGATGAAAACGATGGTAAGGAATTCTCTAAACTTGGGGTGAAGCCATGGCTCATCAAACAACTCTCCGGTCTTGGTAAGTTAACTTAGCATTTTTCCAGTGTTTTAAAAGCATTGTTATTTGGTATTCTGTGGTAATTACGTAATTGTAAGCTGCCTGACTAGGGAAGTAAGGTCATAGCCCATTAGAGCCACCCGGCACCTGACACCGCCTCGTCGTTCGCCATCTCATTGTCGACAGGTGTTCGACGGAAGGACGACGCGTTGTTACTTGTGAACGTGGCGTGATTAACCAGTCATGAACCTTGTGTAGTCAACAAGTGAATGTCGAATGGTCAACGAGTGGACATTGCTTGTTCCTCGAATTTTCGAGTAGACTGTTTGCAATTGGCACTAGGTCTACATGTGTGTTCCGTTATGTCAAAACAATATGTCTAACTAGTTTGAAAGAAAGGCTGGGGATGAATGGCGCATCACTTACGCATCGTCCTGGTTTGAATCATTCGCGGCCAGCGTGCAGTCCACTCAATGAATCAGATCTGTGAGTTGGCAATGCACGCAGTCAACACAAGGCGAGCACTACTTGCAGTATTGTCACCGAGTGGTCCACTCGCCGTCTGCTCGTGAACAGCTTGCCAGTGAGGCAATCTGGTGTCGATATGGGGTTGATATAATGAGCTTACATCTATGGAAGTCCATATAAGGAATACTAACCACTCGAGGTGAGGAGGTACAGATCGGGTGCCTTGTGGCTCTAATAAGCAATGACCTGTATCTCCACGTCACAGAAGAACTAAATAATAATTCTCTTGAGGGTTGTTGTGTTCCTGCGAGGGAGTAAAGTCACCAGAAACGAACGAGCTGCTATGTTAACAGCTTAGGTGACATGTGAGTAGCCATTGCAACATTTTGATACAATTTGTGAGCGTTATGACTTCTCTGCCAACCAACATAGTACAAAATAAAATTAACTCCAATTTTTTTTTTTTACAGGCATCAGAACTCCGACACCAATCCAAAAAGGATGTATAAAACATATATTGGCTGGCCAAGACTGCATAGGTGCAGCAAAAACGGGCTCAGGCAAGACGTTTGCGTTTGCACTCCCTATACTGCAGCATTTAGCTGAAGACCCATATGGGATATTTGCCTTGGTACTGACTCCGACACATGAACTTGCTTATCAGGTAAATATAACATAGCGGCCTGGTAGTCCTTCGCTAGGTATAAAGTGAAAGACTAAAAAAATTTAATTGGAACATCAAATTCATTTATTCAAACAAAAAAATATTTTATTAATTGCTAGCTATTTTAAAACTTAATCCAAAACATTTGAATAAACATTTTTTTTTTGTTTTTCCATTTTGAGCATGAATAAACAAACGGCTGGGGGTACCGACTCTGGAACAGGCAACATAAAGTCGAAGCACATCCAAAATGAAATGACAGCATGAATGACATAACGACATGCTTGTAGTGTCAAAAGACAGTACAAGCATGTTGTTTGACTGAAAAAAGTTTCAATTTGACAGCAAAATCTCCATTAACAAAATGATCCGCCATTTATTGAATTCATTTGTTACAAAAAATGTGATAAATGAAGAACCTCTCTACCGATTTTGTGCAAACTTCACATAAACCATCTACTAAATAGTCCGAACAAAGCCTAAACATTTGGTTGTGATAGGTGAGCCCATTCTTAAATTATAAAATTACAAGGAAAAGTGGCATTGATTTTTATATATATAGCCGACACCGCAAATGTTGTGTAGCCATATAAATTTAGGAATTGATTGTAGAAGGATGAATATTTGAAGTTGTATGTATTTTTCAATGCTAAATCATAATAAAATAAAAGAAATCTCCATAATATAACCATAGATGAAAGAATTACTTCGATAGCACAAAAATCCCTCGAGATATGGTAATTTGAAAATCACAATTTTTAGACTGTAACTAAAACGCTCCATACAAGAGACTACTGAAGTATGACGTCACAGGTTTGTATTTTGTATGCATCAAATCAGAAATTTGTACGATAGCTAAGTTCATTATTACGTTTATGTGATTAGAATCATAATAAAAGATACAGCATTTTTTATTGCTTCTCCACTGGAAATAATTTTTTTTTATAATTTCATACTTTTAAAATGGACTTTCCCGCCAAACTTTGATCGACGCTAGAAAAAGTCTGACTTAAGATATTAGAATGAAAGTTTGCAGATCTTTATAGTTTTGTGTATTTTACGATATTGTTACATAATTTATCCAATTTTTAAACCTAGGAAAATAGCCTATTTATAAATTATTAGCTGTCCCGGCGAACTTCGTACCGCCTAACAGTCAATGAATGTCGTGATGTACATATATATATGAACAAAATTTATGATTTCTTGAAATTAATACAATGAATAATAGAAAATAGTAGAGAAGCACGGATGGCGTGAGGCACGTGTCGGTCTAATTGTACACGCAAGTTAAGCAACGTCAACCGTAGCCTGTTCATGGATGAGTTTATGTTATCTCGAGCTCGTCCGTGCTTCGGAAGGCACGTTAAGCCGTCGGTCCTGGTGTTTATCATTAGATGGCAGTCCTTAAGCCAAGTTAGTGGCCCAACCCGTAGTTGAGCAGCGTGTTGGAGTATGCTCTAAACATCTTCGGTTGAGGGAAGACCCGTATCCCAGCAGTGGGTAAATAATAAGTTCAGTACTTTACAAAGTCACAAAAAAAGTACCAATTGACAACAATAAATATTTCAATCCACAAAACAAATCACAGACAACATTCGCGACGTAAAAGTGAGACCAATCGATTTGACATTTACATAACAATCAATAAATATTCCAATCCTTTTTAACTGTTTTTAATTTGTATGAGAAAACGTTTTTTCTTTTATTTAATTCTTTCATCAATTTTTCAATGTTTTTAATACTTTCCCGACCAAGACACGACATTATTTTATATATTATATAGATTTATGGAGCTTGATTAAAATTTCTGAACGCACGCATAAATATTTTAGAACCAATAAATCAGCCTGGCGCAACTCAAAGTAAAAAAACGACTCTATGAATCGGAAGCGAATTTGGTACAAATTCTGATTGTTTTCGCTTCCATTTCATACATATTAGAATTACGCTATTTGTATGGCACATTCGTCTTTGCAATAAATATTTAAATCCACAAAACTGTTTTCAAAACAAATCACAGCCAACTTTCAAGACGTAAAAATGAGACCAATAGAGTTAACATTTGTTTTTAATCTATGACATTTGTTCTATAATGAGCTTAATATACATTTCTGAACGCACGCATACATTTGGCGTACGCACGTACGACAACGTCACATTTGACAGCTCGGTCCATCGGACAATCGGTCCAGCCGTTCTCGAGTTATAAGTGTTGTAACAAACACGACTTTCTTTTATATTGCCATGGTTTTTGATTTGTTGGATTTGTCTCCGTCCAGAATAGCAGAATAACTATTAAAAACATTGGAAAATTTACGAAAAAAATAAAATCAAAGAAAAATCATTTTTCCATACAAAATGTTCGTGGATGTCGGACCTGTCAAACGTGACGTTAACGTGCGTACGTCAAATGTATGCGTGCGTTCAGAAATGTGGGTATAGGATAATAAGTATTAAAACATTGACAAAATTGTCGAAAAATTAAATTTGAAAACGGATTGGGATATTTATTGATTTTCAATTAAATGTCAAATCGATTGGTCTAACTTTTACGTCGCGAAAGTTGTCCGTTGTTGTTTTGAAAATTGTTTATGAATGAATGCTTGAAAATGAATATTAATTGGTTGTCAAGTGTCATGGTACTTTATTTTGTGACATAGTAAAATACTGAACTTAATATTTTCCCACTGCTGGGTAATATTTACCCACTGCTGGGTAATATTAAATACGGGTCTTCCTTCAACTGAATATGTTTCGAGCATACTCCACCACGCTGCTCAACTGCGAGTAGGCGGACGCCAGTAATTTCAAGCCGCCTAAAGGCCACTTGGCTTAACGACTGCCATCTAATGATAACAACCAGGACCGACGGCTTAACGTGCCTTCCGAAGCACGGAGGAGCTCGAGATAATCTAATGATAACAACCGGGACCGACGGCTTACGTGCCTTCCGAAGCACAGAGGAGCTCGAGATAATCTAATGATAACAACCGGGACCGACGTCTTACGTGCCTTCCGAAGCACGGAGGAGCTCGAGATAATCTAATGATAACAACCGGGACCGACGGATTAACGTGCCCTCCGAAGCACGGAGGACCTCGAGTTAATCTAATGATTACAACCGGGACCGACGGATTAACGTACCTTCCGAAGCACGGAGGAGCTCGAGATAATATAAACTCATCCATGGACAGGCTACGGTTGACGTTGCTTAACTTGCGTGTACAATTAGACTGACACGCGCAATGACGCCATCGTGCTTCTCTATTATTTTCTATTATTCATTATATTAATTTCAAGACATCATAAATTTTGTTCAACTAATATGTATACCACGACATTCATTGACAATTAGGCGGTACGAAGTTCGCCGGGCCAGCTAGTATATATATATATATATAGATTTATCTACATATATCTATCATGTATATTTTGGGGAGTAGTGACTCAACACCAGTTTTAGAGCCAAAGCCTGCACCCGGTGCACCCTGCTGACTGACAAACGAATCTCTGGCGAAAAGAGAGGTAGAGAGCGTAAGTGTAAGCTACCCGACTGGGGAATGTACCTCCACCTCACAGAATACCGCAGCCAAATAACAATTCCCTTGAGGGTTGTTGTGATCCTGCGAATGAGTGAGGTCACCAGAAATGAAGGAGATGCTACGTTGGCAGCGAAGGTGGCGGCGCGCGAGCGATACTTTCATGTTGCGAGCGTTAATATGGCTACGGTCACCGCTTCACATCAAGCGGGCCGTATGCTAGTCTGCCACCGGACGTAGTATAAAAAAAAATATTTAGGGCAAATTTTACTAAAACGTGACTTATTGTAATTAAAAATTAAATAATAATAAATATTTCTGGACAATTTACACAGCACCATCTAGTACCAAATTAAGCGCAAAGCTTGTGTTATGGGTACTAGACAACTGATAAATGTACTTAAATACATTTTTTTTTTGTAAATACATAGTTATAATACATAGAAAACACCCAGACCAAGGCAAACAGGCATGTTCATGCACACAAATGTTTGTCTTGTGCGGGAATCGAACCCGCGACCTCGTAGTCAAAAGTGGCCAATACCATTACTAACCATTCGACCACCGAGCTCGTCGATTGTCCGCCAAGTGCCTACAACCCCCAGTAGATTCACAATTCATCATGAGTTATCATCAAACATAACAAAATCAAATCTTTTAGGTCAGTGTTTTTCAATCTGTGAGTCGCGACCCCCCTGGGGTCTGTCTTGGGGGTCGCCATTAAAAAGAAAAAGGCAAGGTGTAGGAGAAAAGGTGTGTGTACTATAAAAACACAATTTTAGCGACAAGGATGGGCTTGTTCGTTCAAGGGCTTAAGCGTCTTTACAACACTATGTGGAGATTAGGACAACATTTTGTTACCTGAATCATAGTATTTTGCTGTAGAGATGTGCCGAGTCAGACTGACTCGAGTACTGACTCGAATACCTAGCAAGTACTCACGTACTCGAGTATATAAAATACTGTATTCGGATCCACAATACTCGAATACAGGTTTCGAGTACTTACGGTATTCGAATACTAAGTCGTGTACTTTAATAGCAACCTTCTGACTTCAAACATACAGTAAATCACTTACTAAACAAAGAATTAGCTGTTTACGTTAAAAAGTAAGATTTTTGCTATTATTATATTACATTATATTTTCATGTTGACTTCTATGTGATGATTTTTACCTAAGTTTTAAGGAAGAATACTCATTATCATAACTACAGATTACGAAAGTAGTACAATCATTTAATTTTTGGTTCTTTTTTTTGTTAAGCTAAAGGACTTTTATTTGTATCTAATTGCACAGAATTAGTATTCCATACTAATAGTTATATTTTCGTTGATTAAGTACTAAGAATTTTATTGAAGATGTTTAAGTTTACGTTTTGAACATAATTGTTTTTTTTTTTCTTAAGATTTATTTTTATATAATTTCATAGTTTTTTTAGTTGCAATAACTTTAGTGATCTCACTGGCTTATATACATATAAATCGTGCTTCTAGAACTATAGAACTTTTTTGGTATACATAATTACAAAGTTAATAAATGCCATTGAAAATTATTAGTTGTTAGCTTATCATCATATATAATATAATCATGCCAATGCCGTACATAATTACCAAAGGATGATTATGTTATGATTAAATGACTGATTATACAATAATCTGTTGTTATTATTGACTTATACCAAACCCCGGCCACTCCATACAAAAATGGCACTTTTGCATGTAGTAACCAAATGACGTCTGTACACGTGCCTATGTTTGAGTGACGTTCTCTAGGGCTGACATTATTCAATTATTAGTCGGACATGTAAGGGGGTGTAAGTGGTTAGTCAACATCTTTGAACCAAAGGCAATCTTACCTGCACGGGGTACACCCTGCTGACTGACAGACGAGGCTCTGACGAAAAGAGAGGTAGGACATAGCGTATTTTTAAACAACCCAACTGACGAAGTACCACCATCTCACAGAATACCGCAGTCAAATAACAATTTCCTTGAGGTTGTTGTGTTCCTGCGAGTGAGTGAGGTCACCAGAGACGATGGAGTTGCTGCGTTGGCAGCGAGGATGGCAGCGCGCGAGCGATTTTTAATGTTGAAATGGTTACGGTAACCACTTTACATCAGGTGGGCGTAGTGAAGAAAAAAAAACATAGTAAATACACTACACTGACTTCAGCCAATATTTATAAAATGCCTTGTATAATTGCCATTGCTAACTTACCCAAAATTTTATATTTTCTAATACCACTAAATCAAACGTTCGCCTTCCGAACACCGGTTCATTGTAATGGTCAAACCATTTCATTCTTACTAATTGTAGCTTTTTACTATTCATATAAATGCATGCGCAATGATTTAATTCATTTTCATATTCACATGGAACAAACGTAATTTAAAACTAATACCACACATGAGATCACGCACAATAAACATTGAAATGTACTCGTAAATAAGAAAATTGTAAACAATAAACCACCATAACTAAAGTGACAACAAAATTGTAAACAATAAACCACCATAACTAAAGTCACTTTCGCGTCTGCGCACTCACTTGCTCTTTGAGACATACAATGCTATCCTTTTCTCATCTCGTATTAATTGTATCTTGTATCCTACTTTGACAGACATGAATTAGTTATGATGAAACTATGGCTGCCGCATGCTTTTTAGATAATCTATAAAAAAATCTGTACTTTATTTCATCCAAAAGGAATCGAATAAATTTATTTTTTTGATTTTCCATGTGTTGAGATATCCATCCACTGCACATGTAACTTCCATCTTTTAAACTGAATGGAGAATAAAATACGAGCGACGTCAATTTGTAGGACGTTGCATCCATTGCGAACGGTTCCAAATCGGTTCCATAGGGGAGGTGAGGTCGACTAGTGAGAGCGGCAGAGAGTGTCCATACTGTACGTTAGTACTATTACTTATACTGTGCTTATACTATCGTTCATATAAGATTTGTGATGAAATATTAAGATTTGTCGTCAAAGGCAAACTACAATGTTCCATTCAAAAAGTACTCGAGTCCACTGAAGCATTTGAATACTCGTGCCAGTACTCGAATACCTGTCCGAGTCTTCCGATTCGAATCCTAATTCGATTCTTTTTTTAATGAATACCAAAATATTCGAATACCAAAAATAGCCAACTCGGCACATCACTATTTTGCTGCTGACTAAGAAATATCAATTTTCGTTCCAAGAAATACAATAGTTTCTTTTTGATGCTTGGTTGTGAGATGCAAAATTACTATACATATACTATACATAAATACTCTCCAGTGATAAAACATCGCTACAAATTACACATTGATTGAACGATACACGTTTATTATTTATAACTGTAAACCCGTATTATAAGTAACTGTTATCGTAATGTCAATTTTTTTCGGTTTTGATTCATCATGTCTCTCGTAACAGTTGCTGAAGACTGCAACCTTTTGAGAAACTTATCCATTTTGCAAACGCGCGGAACTAGCAATAAATCAAAATTATCATGTCCGTACTCATCAGTGACCATGCGCAATTGAGAATTGAAACAAAAGAACATGGCGGGTGGCGTGGGGCGCTTGGTCTCTCCACAACCGTGTCAACTTACATCGTGGTTATTTCCCAAACTCTCGCGGTTTATTAAAACCATTTATGTACTTACTCTTATAAATTATTTATGTGTCTGTCTAGGGCAGGGGGGGGGGGGGGGGTCGCCAGAATTTTTCAACCCGTAAATGGGTCGCGAGTTTAGGTCAAGGACATCAACAAAATTCAGTCGTAAATTGCACATTTTCGTCATTGTACTAATCCGTTTATCTAGGTACTTATCAAAGACAACGAAAATTTTTAAACGTCGTTGTATTGCGCAGGTTGCAGGTTGTTGCGTCACATGTATTGCGCAGGTTCAATTCCGATACTGATTTCCGATATTAGATCTCGATATCGGAATTCCGATATTAATATCGGAATTTCTCAAATGCGTTATACATCCTCATAAAGATGGGTTCGATACAGTAAAAATAAAAATTTAAAACAAATTCTTTAATTTGGTACAAAACGTTAAGGTTTTATTATGAATTTGTGTTTGGTTATGAAATAGTAGTTTTTTTCGTAATCAGCGACCCGATAAACCATAAACACCCATGACGATTTTCAGACTTTTTGACGTGACAACGTCTTATAAATTGGTTAGCCGGGTGACACTTCAAGAAACTGGCTCACGTTATGCGCTTACAATGAGAGCGAGTGAAAGGCACGCGTCCCTTCTAAGAGCGAGAGAGACAGACATAAAAAGTGAAAGGCATGCGTCCCTTCCACTCGAAAACATTTTACCACTCAAAGTCGTTGTCACGTAAAACTTTCGCCCGTATACCGACTTTACAGGCAACCAATTTTTTACCCCATTTACACATTTCAACCCCATCGCACCCCAATAGGGGATGATGGTCACGTTAGCCACGTTGAATTTCAAAATCGTTGTTGTTTTAGATAGCGACCCAATAAACCATAAAAACAATACCCATGACGTTTTCAGACATTTTGGCCCTCTTTTATACCCTTTTTTGAAGGGGTTGAATTTTGAAAAATCCTGAAATACGTGTTTACTCATTTATCTATAGAAGTACTCGTGTAAAGTTTAGGATAAAATCCAACTAATCTCATTTCCCCATACAAATTTTGGACCTCCGTTTCACTCTCGTATGGGTAAAAATTTAAAAATCCTTTTAAGTAATTTCGTGTCCACTATGTTATATTTTCAAATCGAGCCATTTTCGTAATTGACGTCTCAGAAAACCATAGAATTGACACCCATATTGATATTATGATTTCAACCCCATCACCCACGGGGGTGATTATATGTCACGTCGGCTACGTTTGATTATAAAATAATTGTTTTTTTCGTAATCAGCGACCCGATAAACCATACAAATAATACCCATGACGATTTTCAGGCATTTTCACCCCATTTTAGACATTTCAACCCCATGGCACCCCAATAGAGGATGATTGTCATGTTACCTACGTTGAATTTTAAAATCAATGTTGTCTTCGTATCGTAATCAGCGACTCGATAAACTATAAAAACAATACCCATGACGATTTTCCGACTTTTTCACCCCATTTTACCCCTTTAACCATTTTGGTCCCCTTTTTACCCTTTTAGGGGGTGAATATTGAAAAATCCTGAACCACATGTTTCCTCATTTATCTATAGAGGTACTCGTGTAAAGTTTCGGATAACATAGTCCGACTAATCTTGTTTCCCCATACAAATTTTGGACCCCCATTTCACCCCCTTAGGGGATGAATTTTGAAAAATCCTTCCTTAGTGGACGTCAGAAGGAAACGTGCCAAATTTGGAATCTCTAGACAGCGGTTTGGGCTGTGCGTTGATATATCAACATTCAGTCAGTCAGGACTTTGAACTTTATATATATATATAGATAACCGGCCGACGAAAAACACGCTCACTTTCAACACTGGTAGGCAAAACTCATGTAAGGTAAGTGTAGGCCTGCGTCAGATAAACTCCTCTTTCACCTCTGTTGTTATTGTATATTACTTTTTTAGTAATTACCAATCCCAAAAGATCAAATTTGTTTGAGGAAGATACGGTTCTCTTCTTTTCTTTGCTTTTTTCCAGTTCCTTCTCAAGTTCTTGTTGCAAGCTTAACTTACTCGTTGTAGCGAGACGAGCTAAGGGTTCATCATCTTCATCAGTAGAAAATAAAGCAGCTGTCGTATATTCCATCTCTGTTTCTGTGACGGCGATAGTACTAGTAGGAGTTTCTTCATATTTAAGGCGTTTCAACATGTTTACAACAACGTCACATATTGGCTCATTTGTGGGTTTCGGAAATGTATCATCTTTCCGGCGCTGTTGCTTGTGGCACGCTTATTAACTTTATTTAAAAACAAAAAAAAACTAAATTTGTCTGACTTCGATATTACGATATTGGGTCACTCAGTATCGGAATTTATAATATTGGAAATCGGTTCCGAGATTCCGATATTACGATATTCCGAGATTCATGCCCTAGTAGTGTCTGATTATAGTTAGATACTAATTACTGTTACCCGTGGTTTTCGTCGCTACGTCATAAATTTTAATATACAGCATTTTTTTCCATAGAGAATAAGTTGTTTTTCCGGGATTAAATGAAATGAATAATGTCCAACCGAAACTGGTTTGTTCTCAGTTTCGGCCGAAACCGAAACTTTTACGAAACAATTATTTAACTGTAGGTATTTTTATTATAATTAGGTACGTTACGTTATAATTGCTACTTGGTTATAATTATTAAATTGAACGTTGAAACTCTAAATATTTAATATTATCACCACTAATGCACTATAGTAAGTACCAAGTACCTAACTATTGTTTGTTTACGTATTGCATTAGCGAATGAGTTAAATTAACCACAAAATATTTAGATAGTTATGTTAAACTTGATTCTACTATAATCTATGCATTAGTTTGTTATACTAAATTATTTTTCGATGTTTACTACCTACCTACTCTTATACAATATCACATGATAAAACTTACCGAATTCAAAACAAATCACACGAAAACTCACAAACAACAAACAACGAAACGCACTGCAAACCCAAACAAGTCAAGACATGATTGGGCACGTGGACGCGGCAAAATATCTTCGTCGCTTGGATGGAATATTTATTTATTTATGTGACAGAGCGTTGAGAGTGAAGCGTAAGCTTTCCATTTGAAAGGTTATATTGAGCCAATTTTAAGATAGACACATGCTATCACGGACTTTTTCTTAGAAATTTTTAAGATGAATAATTCCGTCGTATATAATTGTTGCGTAATTTGAACCGTTTACGCAGCGCAAGCAACGGAAACTCTCAAAAGGAATATTTTTTTTCCAATTTTTGCAACATTTTTCATTGGTGCTCCGCTCCTATTGGTGGTAGCGTGATGTTATATAGCCTATGCCTTCCTCGAAAAATAGGCTATCTAACACTAAAAGACTTTTTCAATTTGAATGAGAAATTCCTGAGATTAGTGCGTTCAACCAAACAAACAAACTCTTCAGCTTTATAATATTAGTATATATTATAAAGCTGAATAGATATGATAGTGGCGGAATTCCGCTGACCCTTATATGTTGGGTTTTGGAAGCATGTATTGTAGAGTAATAATAATGCACTTTTAGCAGAGTTTTATATTTATTTCCACACTAGTACAAATATATAAGCCGCAGCTTTTCGCCGTTACAAAACAGGAGGGAAAACGGAAGGCAGTGTTGCTAGACATTCAACATTATATGTTTATTTGTACACAGATCGCCGATCAGTTCAGTATCCTTGGTCAGCCACTGCAGTTGAGAGTGTGCATCGTGACAGGAGGCTCGGACCAACTGGAGGAGTCGCTGAAGTTGGCCAAGAGGCCACATATAGTTGTTGCTATGCCGGGACGCCTGGCCGACCACATCACAGGCTGTGACACGTTCTCGCTTAAGAAAATTAAATATTTGGTGCTGGATGAGGCAGATAGGTTAGTATACTACCGCAGTATAAATAAATATTAAATATTTCTGGATAATTTACACAGCGCCATCTAGTCCCAAATTAAGCGCAAAGCTTGTGTTATGGGTACTAGATAAATGTATTTAAATACATAGAAAACCGTGTGGCCGTGTGGTTTCCGGCAGACTAGAATAGAAGCACTCCGTTTCTTCCCTTGGATGTCGTACAAAGTGACTGAGGGAAATGCATTATAAAACATCGATCAGGCCTCCCCAACCCGTCTGGCCAACGTGGGGAGTTAGTAGGCCAAATCCTCCTTCTGTCTGGGACGGACGAGAGGCGGTCGTGCTCCTGTAGTGGAGACTAAAATGACCTGATGATGATGATGAAGTAATAGTACTACGTATAGTATGGCTTATCCCTGCCGCTCTCTCGTGTCGACCTCACTTCCCCTCTGAGACGAATTTGGAACAGTTTGTATGGCGCCGCGCACACGCTCATGCACGCGCTGCACAGACGTTTATGTAGTAGTAAACGACGCGACATTTGTATGGAGTGGTCGGGGTGTGATATTATTTCAGTACATATATTTATATTATACTACATATTATTTTATTATATACATATTAGTAGTGTATATACTTAATAGGTAGATGACGCCACACTGTGACTCACGCAGTAAAGTATAAAATGCAAAAATTCGTCACCAACACAAACCTTCCTGGTAGCTCAGTTGGAAGAGCACTCGACCGGTCATCGAGAGGTCGTAGGTTCAAATCCTACTTAGGTAGGGGAGGTGAATTTTTCATTTTGAAAAATATTTATAATATACTACATATTACCCGCGACTTCACCCGTTTGGTCATATAAAACTTTTCTTTCTGTAGAATTAAGATGTTTTTCCGGGATAAAATGGAGTATAAGTGGCTCATCACCACCTCTTAGCCAAAACCAACCTCATATGCACCCTGCTGATTGACAAACAAGCTCTGAAGGAGAGCTAGGGCGGTTCATAATATATTAATTCATAGGAGTATTCATAAACTGCCCGACTGGCGAAATTTCTTTTTTATTGTAATTTTTGACGTGTTAACGTCTTATAAATCGTTGAACGCCGGCTGCACGCACGAAAAAGCATGACTCATTGTCACGTTCCTCTTAAGCCGAACGTGCAAGCGAGAGCGCGAAACAAGTGACGCATCTATCTCTCTGCCACTCCATCGTCGGACGTTATTACGTAAAATTATCGTCCGTAAACCGACTTTATAGACAATCATTTTCAGCGAAATTTATTGAGCTTATAAAATCGTCCGGTCGTTCTGTCTGTCCGTCCGTTGCCATGAAACTCAAAATTTCGAAATTCTGACTTCGGATTCGTGTAGAGCATCAAAAAGTAGTAATGTAAAATGAACTTGGTTTTCCGATATCAATTCGGCAAAGTGGCCAAAATAAAGATTCTGTCTGTCCGTCCGCATGAAACTCAAAATTTCGAAATTCTGACTTCGGATTCGTGTCGAGAGCATCTAAAAGTAGTAAAGTGACCTTTGTTTTTCGATATCAATTCGGGATAGTGGTCAAAATAAATAAATAAATAAATAAATTTCGCTATGGTGGCGCATGCTACGCGTCCGATGTTTTTTTTTTATCTACAAGCATTTTGGTATTGACCATTGTCAAAGAAGAAATACTTGAAAGAAACTTGCCAATATAAGTCTTTTCTTTTTTAATAATCAAATCTTTTTAAATAAACAATTTTTTACAATTTAGTTTCCATATGTCCTATATCATGTCTATTTAAATTTCCAATTATCATATTTCAGACTTTTCAGTGAATCCTTTCAAGAGGACTTGGAAACGATATTTAATACACTCCCTATGAAACGACAGAATCTCCTGTTTTCAGCCACTATTACAGAGGATGTTAGAGAATCGAAAATAATGCCTTTAAATAAGGTAAGTATTTTTACCAAATATATTCGACGAGCTCGGTGGCGTAGCGGTCAATGACGCGGCTTCGACACCAACGCTCGTGGGTTCGATTCCCACACAGGACAAACATTTATGTGCATGAACATGTCTGTTTGTCTCGGTCTGGGTGTTTTCTATGTATCATAAGTATGTATTTACAAAAAAAATGTATTTACGTATGTTTATCAGTTGTCTAGTACCCATAACCACAGTATAAGTAATAGTACTAACGTACCATAACACAAGCTTCGCTTACTTTGGGGCTAGATGGCGCTGTGTAATTTGTATGACAATATTTATTTATTTATTATTTACGTATTCCTTTTGAGCGCTTCCATTGCATGCGCTGCGGAAACGGGTCGTCGTCAAACCTTATTCATCCCACTGTTGGGATACGGGTCTCCCCTCAATCGAATGGGTTTAGAGCATACTCCACGCTGCTCAACTGCGGGTTGGCGGAGCGGACGTAAACGGTTAAAGTTATGCAACAATGTTCCTCTTAAAAAGTTCTAGAAAGAAGAAAGAGATATACTATAGCATAGCATCGTAAACAGACTCACCAAATAGAGAATAACTCTCATGTTGTGAATATATAAGATGAATGTTTTGGGGTGTAAGTGGTTCCTCAACATCTATCAACCAAAGCCAACTTCACCTGCACGTGGTGCACCCTGCTGACTGACAAACGAAGCTCTGGCGAAAAGAGAGGTAGGGAACGTAATTGTAAGCTACCCGAATGGAGAATGTACCTCCACCTCACAGAATACCGCAGCCAAATAACAATTCCCTTGAGGATTGTTGTGTTCCTGCGAGTGAGTGAGGTCACCAGAAATGAAGGAGGTTCTGCGTTGGCAGCGGGGGTGGCGGCGCGCGAGCGATATTTTATGCTACGAGCGTTAATATGGCTACAGTAACCGCTTCACATCAGGCGGGCCGTATGCTTGTCTGTCACCCGACGTAGTAAAAAAAAAAAAAAAAAAACAAAATTATGCGTCTTACTTGCTCACGTTTTGAAGTGAGCAACCCGTCTGATTTGGATATGTAACACGCGTCTGGTAAATTCACAATATGAAAGTGTTTCTCAATTTGGGCGGCTTGTAAACGTGACCACCTGCGAAAGTGACCATAAAACTCTCTCTTACCCAAAGTCGCCTACCGAATCGAATACCTTTAAGGCACTTCAGTGCAATTTTCCCATGTATCACTGCTGACTGAAGCCTTATTTATCAAGCGGTTTCACCCAGTTCTTAGAATCAATGAAGTCGACGAATATTACTTTTTCAAAACCTCTCTGTAAAGTACTTTTTATTGTTATATTAAAACATCCCTCCTAATAGCAAGTAAATAGTTGTTTTTAAAAATTATTTTTATGACGAGCTCGGTGGTCGAATGGTTAGCAATGACCACTTTGACTCCGAGGTCGTGGGTTCGATTCCCGCACAAGACAAACATTTGTGTGCATGAACATGTCTGTTTGTCTTGGTCTGGGTATTTTCTATGTATTATTAATATGTATTTACAAAAAAAAAATGTATTTAAATACATTTATCAGTTGTCTAGTACCCATAACACAAGCTTTGCGCTTAATTTGGGACTTGATGGCGCTGTGTAAATTGTTCAGAAATATTTATATTTATATTAATTCTTATACTTAAATACCATTTAAAATCCTTCTGCCATATTTACTTTAACTGAGTCATGCTACAAAACAAACTACCAGCCCTCGTTTTAACCGCAAAAAAGGGGTTGATTTCTAAAGATACATTATTAGTACACCTCCACACTATCTATAGAACATATATTTTAAATTTCAAGTCTCTTACTTACAAACTTCCAACCCCCGTTTTACCTCCTTAGGGGTGGAGTTTCGTAAAATCCGTTCTTGGCGGATGTCTACACCCTATATATAACGAACCTACCTGCCAAATTTCAAGTTTATAGTTTCTGAATTTTCGTGATTAATCAGTGAGTGGTACTTCGCTTTTATATATATAAAAAAAATTATAAAGCTAAGAGTTTGTTTATTTGGTTGAACGCGATAATCTCGGGAACTACTGGTTAGAATTGTAAAATTATTGCTACGAGCAATGGAAACGAAGCACCGATGAAAAATGTTGTTTGAGGTAATCCAAGGCTAGCCTTTGTTATGCCTGGTTACGTATTATAATAACTAAACCCATTATAACTATTTTCGATATAACTACGGTCAAACGACCTACTGTTTAAAATACCTAAAGATCGTTTCACATATTTTTGTTATAACTAATGAACGAAATTCACCTACGGTTCATTCAACTACAATTAATTAACCTAAAGTTGATTGAATTAACGGACGATTCACCTACTGATGATTTATTCATAAATTTTCATTTTCGTTACTCAATAACTATGCAGTGCGCTAAGTAACTAAGTTTTTATTAATAAAACCAAAGGGGGGCGGGGCGAGAGGGGCGCATCTCCCTATTCCGGGGGGCGCCATATGAGAAAAATATTGTCAACTCCGACTTCACGTAGACTTGTCGGATCGATACTAGAGTGTTTTTTGTAAGCCCGGAGGCGCTGAGGGAGTGCAGCCCCGCCTGCCGTACGAAGGGCAGGCACCATGCGAGCCGCAGCGGCGGAGATGCGAAGGCGAGCACTACGCAAAGGCGAAGGGGCTGCACTTCCCTCAGCGCCGGAGACGTCGCAGAGCTTGCTAATTAGGTAGGTACCTACATGAAACGTAATTGTTACGACAAAGCTAAATGAATGAATAGCAAATTAAGAAAGTTAAGAAAACAATCGTTTTAGCGAACAATCCAGGGTGGCGCGCAGTATTGATAACCCGTAGGCGAGTCGTCCATTAGGTATTTCATACATAGTTGTAACATTCAATATCTTAAAAAACCATTACATTAATCGTTGGTTAGTGCGATCAACTTTAGTTTAATCAAAATTAGGTAAGTTAAAGAGTAGTTCAGTCGACCAATATGCGTTATAAACATATGTGTATCGACGGTAGTTATATCGAAAATAGTTATAATGGGATTAGTTATTATAATACCTAACCGTTATGCCTACACTGTCTGACACAAATTTAATCAAGATTACTTAATCAGTTTAGGCATTTATATATGCAAATGTGTGTGTAGATTTCTTAGGGTTGACTGTGTGACAAAGTCAATAAACACTCCAGGAAAGTAATTCTGTGTAATAACTTCTGGGGATATATTATACAGTAAGAATTGTGTAATACCGTATACCAACATGACCTGTACAATATGTACAAAACATATTGCTCACAAGTTACTCTTTCAAGCCGCATTTTCGACCTTGAGTTGTCTATAGTTACATTTTTTTTTGAAATTATTAATTTGTATCTGTCTACACGTTCGGAGACACGTTCAAAACACAAATTACTGTCAAAGATAGTACTCACGCACAATAACTTGATTGTGAATTTACTTTCTTATGTCGTACAAATACAAAGTTGCGCGCGTAAAAGTGAGTGCTCGGAAAAAACCCGGATTTTTTCATTAGGAAAAATCTCCACATTTTTCCCTATATTTATTTATATATAGAAAAAATCGCAATTGTTGGGTTTTTCATTATTTGTTATAATTGTCATGCATTTTAGGGTTACGGTTTTGGAATCACTGTCCGTCTGCAAAATTATTGGTATATTGCAGTCTTCTCATTATCATTTACTATGCTATATTTATTTGAAATTTTTATAATGTCTTATTGACTTAAGCTTCTAATGAATTTCGCGCGAATTAATACATTATTTTAAATATTTCACTACAAGAAGTAATATACAAACCGTACTATATTTTATTGTATATTTACAGGTATACTTATACCGTACATTTACTACTCTACGTAAAACGTTATACAAGTAATATTGTACTTTATAGTAATATATGTATTATAGTAAATGTCTATCATTAAAATAGTTTTTATTTTGAATGAAAATCCAGTTACGTTACCGTGCGTCACTAAATGTTTCACGCGGGTTGTAATTGGTTATTACACAATTTAATGTCGTGGTTGTCTATTGAAGATCTGGAATAAATTATTCCAAAAACAATATGTAAAATCTTCAGCTGATAATAGATTAGGTATATACTACTGACAAATTTTGGTAATACGCGGCGCCGCGCAGCAGCCCTTGTGATTGGTTCCGCATTACACTCGGGTGACCATGAACTACTATATCCTTTAATTACAACTAGTTAAAACCACTTTTGATAATTTTATGATAAATTGGCAAAACTGGTTCTATCGATACAACATAATTAATCAATAATTAGCATATATAATACGACGCATTTCAGTAAACAAACGTAGTTTATCTGGGTCCTTGGATAAAAATAAAACTTATAAAGGAACCCGAATTATATTTAAAAGTATTACAATAGGCTATTCGACCAACTGTTCTTTCGGTTTTATATGTAAGGACGTTATTACAATAACAACTACACGTGAAAGAATTACTTTGATAGCATAAAAATCTCGCGAGATATGTTAAATTGAAAATTTACAATTTTGGACTTTCCCGAAAACGTTCCATACAATAGGCTACTGGGTTATGACGTCACAGGTTTGTATTATGTATGGATTAAATCAGAAATTTGTACGACAGCTATGTTAAATATTACATTTATGTAATTAGTATCATAATAAAAGTTATAGTATTTTTTATTTTTATTTCTCCATTGGAAATATTATTTTTTAATAATTTCATACTTTTAAAATCGCCTAACTTTGATCGACTCTAAAATAAGTCGGACGGAAGATATTAGTTTGCAGAGCTATATAGTTTTGTGTATTTTACAAATAATTTATACAATTTTGGAACATTGTCAAAGAGTCTATTGAGCAAATTATGAATCAAGATGTAAAAGACATCATATACTCCCATTGTGTGAAAGACGAAAAATAGCTGACGTATCATTTCTTGCAAATATAGCCCAAAGTAGAATAGACTCTTCTCTGCTTCTTTCAAAAATATATATAAATATCCCAACAACTTACCACCCTAGAAGGCCAATTAGTCTTGCAGTAGAATATAGTAGTGTAAACTATCGTCGAAATTCATACTTTATTCGTGCACCTAATACTTTAAATAAGCTGGTCGACACATTAGATATAGATTTATTTAATACAAAAATTAATTCTTTGAAAAATATTTTGGCGAGAAATTGGTTCGACATGGTTCCCTGATATTCTTCTTGTTTACCTCTGTAGTATAAGTAAGCATGTAGATTTTTATATGCGAAAACATGTTAATAGTTTTTAGACTTTAATCGTTAATACTGTAATTAGTTTTTGTATACTGTTTGTTTTCCGAAGAAAATAAAATAAAATAAAATAAAATCGTAGGCCTGTAATGTGCACGGGGAGGTGACTTGATTGAAACACTTTGCTGGTCGGTAACTGAATATATGAATGTCTTTAAACTAGGTTACCTGACCTACATAGGAACCTGAAGTAGGTTATCCTACATATTTATACAAAGTTTAGGTACAAGGCAATTAGAAAGAGAATGATGCGTGTGTCGTCAGACTACAGGCCCAAGTCAATGAAAAAAGCAGGACATCCTTTTTATCAATGACCTCATTACTTCTTATCACGTCGATGAGGAACTTCTAAATTAAATTTTGAGGTACCATTCTTATTACGTCGTATATATATATTTTTTTATACTACGTCGGGTGGCAGACAAGCATACGGACCGCCTGATGTGAAGCGGTTACCGTAGCCATATTAACGCTCGCAACATAAAATATCGCTTGCGCGCCGCCACCCCCGCTGCTATCGCAGCATTTCCTTCCTTTCTGGTGACCTCACTCACTCGCAGGAACACAACAGCCCTCAAGGGAACCGTTATTTGACTGCGGTATTCTGTGAGGTGGAGGTACATTCTCCAGTCGGGTAGCTTACAATTACGCTCCCTACCTCTCTTTTCGCCAGTGATTCGTTTGTCAGTCAGCTGGGTGCACCGCGTGCAGGTGAAGTTGGCTTTGGTTCAAAGATGTCGATGAACCACTTACACCCCAAAAATTTTACACCTCAAATATTCAGTCAGACTCCTTGCACGGCGTCACGTGCAACCTCATTACTGAACATTGATAACAATTTGGTAGTATTTTTAATAATTTCAATCAAAGTTGTTATTTCGTTTAATAATTTAGTATCTAACTAGGTATTTCTTTATCTATTCTTCGTAATAATCCTCATTTTTAGGGTTCTGTACCCAAATGATAAAAAGGAACCCTATTACTAAGGCTTCGCTGTCCGTCCGTCTGTCACCAGGCTGTATCTTATGATTCGTGAGAGATAGACAGTTGAAATTTTCACAGATGATGTATTTCTGTTGCCGCTCTAACGATAAATACAAAAAAATAGAATAAAATAAATATTTAACGGGGCTCTCATACAACAAACGTATTTTTTTTTGCTTGTTTTTACTTGCAATTGATAACGGCAATAGGTAGACGTTTGAAATACTCACATAATATTTAGTTATATATTCACTTTAAAAATAAATTATTAAATAAAAATAAAACAAATATTTAAGAAGGGTTCCCATACAACAAATATGATTTTTTTTGCCGGTTTTTATAGGTACGGTACCCTTCGTGCGCGAGTCCGACTGGCACTTGGCCGGTTTTTTTATTAATACACGGTAGTCTAGTTATTCTTGTCATTAGTACCTATTATTAATGCCTATTTAAAAAATGTTGTCAAGTTTTAATCTTCTTGTTGGTAAGATGAGATGACAGAAAGCTGGAAATATCAGATTGTTAATATGTCGCAAATCCTTGTCTCTAATGCCATCAATTCAGAGATTTGAGAAATTTTATAATTATACTAGCAAAGTACCCGTGCTTCGCTACGGGAACACTCCTGGTTTGCGTCTATTTTTGTTAAGATTCCAGATATTTCATTTTTTTTCCATAAAGGACTGTTTTGTATTGACCATTATTACAAACATACACCATTTAGGTTAAGACGTCCCGGTAAACAATATTTTTGGAATTCGCCAAAATTGCAAGGTTTCCAGGAGAACTTACTCCTGAGCAAGCTACATACAACCTGATCATGTGAGAAGCAGTCCTGTCTCAAGTCAACCCCAGCGACCTTTAGAGACTGCCCCCTGAGCTTTGTTAATGGTCATAGCAAAACACCTTTATGGGAAATTGAAGTCTCTTAAATTGAACGGGGTGGTCTGATGGAATAATGGGAATGCGGGGTATAAAGAGAGATTCCTCAACAGCGCATCCCTTACTGTTCTCACTCAACAACTCATCGTTCCAATTGTTTAATACGTGAACAATGGTGGCACGAACCTCCTGATGATACACCTCCGTTCCATGCAACTGGTAGGAGATGGAGCGGAACAGGCCAGCTCCATCACCTTCCACAGCTATAATAGTATGGGGCATCATCACACCTTCCACAAGTATAAATTTAGTCAATCTTGACGTCATTGTTTGAAAAATATCGAAATTCTTATATTAAGTATACCTACTTACTTACCCCAGAAAGTCGGTACTTAGAATAGGTTTTTCAATTAGTTTTCTGCACCAAATGTAGCTTCATTTGAAGGACGCAGTTTTTTTTTACGCCCTACGCGTGCGATGGCCAACCTCCGGGGGTAACTACTGGGACGAGGTGAGCGATAAACCGTCATGGATAACCACATGGTTTGAAATAATCTCTCGTATATACCCTTTCCTTAATAACGAAACCATAGCGCGCTGTACAAATGCTAACAAAGTATAGCGCCATCTAGTGATGAGTTAATTAAAATATTTTTAGACATTTCTTGGCTGGGCGCTGGTCAAAAGTTAATCAGTAATCCATAAACCCTTTTTTTATGAACAACTATTCCACCAAGTCTAAAAATCGTAGGTAAATCGATTTCCAAAAAGAGGGTTATTTTTTCAACCCCCTATTTTCAACCTCTTAGGGGTGAAATTTCGGAAAATCCCGTCTTAGTGCGCGCTTACATTGTTTAAGGACATATCCAAAGTTTCAGGTTTCTATCTTCAATGGTCTGGGCTGTGTGTTGATTAGTGAGTCAGTCAGTCAGTCAGTCAATGAGGACAAAGCCATTTACTATCTAGCTTTTGCCCGCGGCTTCGCGTGAAATTCGCGCTTTTTAGATTTTCCAAGTCAAGTCTACCACGCAACGCAACCACCTTCAATTAGTACCTTTAATTGTATTAAATACGTATGCAAGAACGCCGCGCCGGCCGCCCGCGATTGTACATATATGCACTGATTGACGCCAAATACAAAATTTTAAAAACCTATTAGGATAACACTTCAGTCAACACACAAGTCTTATTCCATCAGCTTAAAAAGGATAAATCAAAATTTAAAAAAATAACATGATGATGGTCACGTTAGCCACGTTGAATTTTAAAATCGTTGTTGTTTTCGTAATCAGCGACTCGATAAAATAAAAAAACAATAATATCCTTGATGATTTTCAGACTTTTTGACCCCATTTTGCTCCTTTTTTTGGGTTGAATTTCGAAAAATTCTGAAACACGTGTTCACTCATTTATCTATAGCAGTACTCATGTAAACCTCTGTTTCACCCTCTTAGGGGTAAAATTTGAAAATTCCTTTTAAGTAATTTCGTGTCCTTTATGTTATATTTTCTAATCGATGCCATTTTCGTAATTGACGTCCCAGAAAACCATAGAATCAACACCCATATTGATATTATGACATTTCAATCCCATCGCACACCCCCATAGGGGTGATTTTATGTCACGTCGGCTATGTTGGATTATAAAATAGTTGTTGTTTTCGTAATCAGCGACCCGATAAACCATAAATTTTATTTTATTTTATTTTCTTCGGAAAACAAACAGTATACAAAAACTAATTACAGTATTAACGATTAAAGTCTAAAAACTATTAACATGTTTTCGCATATAAAAATCTACATGCTTACTTATACTACAGAGGTAAACAAGAAGAATATCAGGGAACCATGTCGAACCAATTTCTCGCCAAAATATTTTTCAAAGAATTAATTTTTGTATTAAATAAATCTATATCTAATGTGTCGACCAGCTTATTTAAAGTATTAGGTGCACGAATAAAGTATGAATTTCTACGATAGTTTACACTACTATATTCTACTGCAAGACTAATTGGCCTTCTAGGGTGGTAAGTTGTTGGGATATTTATATTTATTTTTGAAAGAAGCAGAGAAGAGTCTATTCTACTTTGGGCTATATTTGCAAGAAATGATACGTCAGCTATTTTTCGTCTTTCACACAATGGGAGTATATGATGTCTTTTACATGTCATGTTGCCTGCACCTGAACTGGACGAACCTGAGAAACCGTCTTTGTATTGATTCCAATCTATTTATGTAAATGTCATACTGCGGATTCCAAACTTGGGAACAGTATTCGAGAATACTACTCACAAAACAGCAATACAATATTTTAATTACTTTGATACTCGAGAACTGGGAGCTAGATCTTATAACAAATCCCAAAGCTCTGTTGGCTCTATTGGCAATATTATCAATATGTTGATCATAAAGTAATTTAGAATCGTGGATGACTCCGAGATCTCTAATTTTATCTACACGTTTCAGTGGCAGTCCTTTTAATACATAATTCTGTTTAAAATAGTGTGTTTTGCGGGTAAAAGTAATAATTGAACATTTTGGCACATTGAGCTCTAAATTATTCCAAATACAGTACTGCTCAAAACGGTTAAGGTCTTGCTGCAGGAGATAGCTATCATTTATATTTCTAATCTGTTTAAAAATTTTCAAATCATCGGCATATAATAGAAATTGCGAATGAAGGAAGCAAGAGCTCATATCGTTAATGAATATGACGAACAACAGGGGACCAAGAAGCGAACCCTGAGGTACTCCTGAAGGTACAATATTCCATGCAGATGTGAAACCATTAACAGCAACTGACTGGGTACGGTTTTGAATATAGGATGTAAACCACCTAAATAAATCCCCATGGATTCCTGCAAACATAAGTTTCTGAAGAAGTATTTTGCTTTTTGAAGAAGCTTTACTGAAATCAGTAAAAACCGCATCAACTTGACCACCAGTAATCATAAATGATGTAATATAATCAACAAAAGAAAGCAGATTTGTTGTAGTTGAGCGATTTTGCAAGAATCCATGCTGTTCCGGAATAAAGCTCTTCGACATGCTCTCGAAAACTTGAGTGTAGACGACCTTTTCAAAAACCTTGGCAAACAAACACGGCTTGGAGATTGGTCTGTAGTTTTTTACATCATCACCATTCTTATGGACAGGTGTAATGAATGCAGACTTCCAATACTTCGGAACAATACCCTCCTTAATGGATCTTGCAAATAAAATGCACAAAGGTTTACAAAGACTCTCAGCACATTTTACGATGAAAAGGGGTGCTATGTTGTCAGGCCCAGCGCCCTTGGTTAAGTCAAGAGATTTGAGATGTCGAAGTATGATAACAGGGTCAATTACAATGTTACCTAGACAGTCCGAGGAATCTGAATTATTTTGGCAAGCATTCGGATGATTCGCTGTAGGTATATTTGTCGATGTTAAAAATGTAGATTGAAAGTAGGATGAAAAGAGGTTGCATATACCTTCGCCGGAGTCAGCCGATTCACCATCATAAGTCATGGTTGCAGGAAGTGAGTTTGACCGTTTAGTAGCTGTTTTGATATGAGACCAGAACAATTTAGGATTTTTGATGATTGCCTGTTCAGTCTTATTAATATATAAGTTATAGCATTCTTTTTCTAGACGTTTGGCTCGCTTTCTTAGAAAAGAGAAGGTTTCGTAATCAGACATGTTACCATATGTGCGGAATTTACGAAAGAACTTATCTTTTTCTTTAAGTACTTTTTTTAGAGAGGCATTGTACCATGGTGGAAAATTAGTAGGAGAGATAAATTTATGTGGGATATACTTATCCCGGATTTTATATAAAACATCATAAAAAAGATCCACCGCAGTGTCTAAAGGAACATTATTTAATATAGCTTCCCAATTTACTTCATTGAGGGCTGAATTTATATTGTCGTAATCGCCCGACTCGTAAAAATATTTTAATCGGGCTTTTGCTTGAAGTGTGGGAGTACGTAATAAGTCAACTGTTATATTTAAAGACTTATGGTGGACATCCTCCGGTATTAAGGGATCATCGCAAATATCAACTTTGATCTCCATGTTAGATAAAACATAATCTAACACCCTATTGTTTATGTTATGATAACGATTAAATTGGTTTAAGCCACATTGCGAGACGGTGACAAAAAAGTGCGTTTGATTTTCACCAGAGATACCTAATGGCCGTAAGTGACCCTGGTCGCATTGCCAATTAATATTACTAAGATTAAAATCGCCCATCACAATAAATAAATCATTAGGGTAAGTATTTACTATAGTTTGTAATCTATTAGTGAAATTATTAAGTTGTGTATTAAAAGAATTGCCCATATTTTGGCTGCACAGGTAAAGAGAACAAAAATGAATTTTATTTGACAAATTGTTCTCACTTTGTTTTAACGTAACAGTTATCCAAACATCCTCCGCTGAGGAGCACCAATCAGGGCGTTCGACTGTTGCCAAGTCCTGCCGTACGGCTATTAAAACTCCGCCACCATAAACTTCACGAGTTAATGAATAGTTTCTATCTCGCCGAAAAACCACATATCTTTTATCGAAGAGTTCATTATCGTTTATTCCATTTAGGAGCCAAGTCTCGGTTAAAGCTATTACGTCATAAGAATTAAGAGACAAATTTCGTTTAAATAAATGAGTTTTTGTGCGTAGCCCTCTCGTATTCTGATAATACACTTTAAGTGATGAAGCCATGTCTAAATCCCGTTAAACTATAACTATATTGTATCTGTACAACATATGAATAATAATTAAATCCCTGCAAATAAATTATAGATAATATTTCGGTCATATAATTTATAAAATTAAACATTGTGCGAATAAGTATAGTATTCAAAATAACATTATATATCAAACCCATCATACGTAAACCATACGGAATAATTAGAATAATATATGCAAACAAAAAATACGGTAAGTAAAAGATGCTTCTGTTACTATTGAATGTGCAATCACCGTCCAGTTTATATAAATATTGATATAGCTTAACAAGCGAATATCTCGCGCAACTAAATATATAACAAGCGATAATAGTCATTAACTTCACACGATAAGGTGCAAGCCGCACAAGTCGTGCAATACTCACATGCGAAAACTGGTCAACTCCCTCCACAGTAAATAATATCGAACAAAAAATCCGTCCGACAAAGGTTCCCAAACTGTGCACAACAACTTTTAGACACAACAAAAATAAATGAAATAAATAATTAATCACTATTATTAGGTATTTATTCGAAACACTCAGGTGATTTTCGCCAAATCCTTCTCGGTCTTTATAAAAAATATTGGGGTTGTGTCCTGTTTTCTTGCCATGATTTTTGAATGTTTCACCCAAATGTATTTAAAATTGTGCTCATTAGCCAGAGATTTGGCCTTAGATAACAGATTTTTATTGCATGGAGTCAGGTGATCGTTTACATAATAGTTGTCTTCGGCAGAAAAACCTAAATCCTTTAGGTATAATTTTTTATTCTTGCGCGTCGATGCTATGAATTCTTCTCTCCTGTATCTATTGTTGAAGGATATGACTATCCGCTTGGAAACATTTGGTAAACGAATCGGTATACGAGCAATATAGTTAATTTCTTCCCTGTTGAGTGAGGTGTTATTCGATATCGCAATTTTATCAGCAATTTCATACAAGTTCTCATGATTTTTCTCGGGAATGCCTCTTATTTCGAGGTTATTAGCTCGAGCCCATTGATCTCTATAATTCAGCTCTTCATTGAGTCGCGCGACCTCAGCTTGCAGAGTAGGGACACTACCAGCCACTCGCTCCACTTCGGACAGTCGACCCTGCAATGCTTCAACAGTTCCAGAAAAGTTTCTAATGGCCTCATGTGCCATCTCAAGAGATTCACTGAGGCTGCAAATCTCAGTCTTGATGGATTTAACATCTTCGACCAATGAAGCCAACGGAGCCAGCTGGAGCACTATTTTGTTGAGTTGATCTTGTATTGAGTCCAATTGCCCAGGCAATGGAGAGCTCGGGGTAGACGACTCGCTTGTTCCGAGGTTCTTACATTTGAGACAGCGCCAGGTGTTTTTCCTCTCACCTAATTTACGATAGCCGACCTCAGTAACTCCAGAACACTGAAAGTCAAAGTGAAGCTTACAGGCACTGCAGACTGTGCCATCCGTGTGACGCGAATTACAACTCGCACAAACGAACATTGTGTCGAACGGTTTGAGAAGCGCTGAGAAATGATCAAGCACAAGTAAGCGGGTGTTAATAACAAAGGCCGATAGGCGACTGAAAACAATACCCATGACGATTTTCAGACTTTTTCACTCCATTTTACCCCTTTAGGGGTTGAATTAAAAAAAATCCTGAAACACGTATTTACTCATTTATTTAGAGAAGTACTCGTGTAAAGTTTCGAATAAAATAGTCCAACTAATTTTGTTTCCCCATACAAACTTTGGACCCCCGTTTCACCCCCTTAGGGGATGAATTTTGAAAAATCCTTTCTTACTGCACCCCTAGACGTCATAAGGAACGAACTTGCCAAATTTGGAATCTCCAGACCCAGCGGTTTGGGCTGTGCGTTGATTAGTGAGTCAGTCAGTCAGTCAGTGAGGACAAAGCCTTTTATTATTATAGATTACAAGAAATAATCTATAAAAAAATATATATGATACTTACATGTAATAATGTATAAAAAAAAAATTGAAAATGTATATTGCATTTTTTTTTTATTCGTCAGGTGGCAGACATGCATACGGACCGCCTGATGTGAAGCGGTTACCGTAGCCATAGGGCTACGTACTTACCTAGCTACGTAGTAGGATTGAAGGGCGGCGTTGTACTTTTAAGTCTATTGGTAACACACCTACTCGCACGGGTAGTGCCTCGGTGCTTACAGTTCTGTACGATTTACATAAAAATATCAGAGCAAGGTGTTGGATTTGAGGCAATTTACGACGTGCTACACTTTCTATAGGTGCACCTATAGTAGCCCTGTCAGCCTAGGCAGGTGAAGCGCATATAAACTAGACTTGTGTAGTTCGTGAGTGAGTAGTTCAATTGTACCAGTTCACCATACCAGCCGGTTCTTGTCACTCACTCTTTCTTGTCCCATATAGTTCACTGCGTCATTTAGTTCAATCGAGTGACAAAGAGTAAAAAGAACGGAAATACATACATATACATATACAGAACCATAAGCTGTTAGCGAAAATAGGCTCAATTTTTATATTAATTATTATTTTAACCACTAAGTAATTTCTTTTTACTCAAGGTTGACAGTCCTAAGCCTGTCAAAAGTTTGAAGGAAAATCAATATTTGTAAGGGAATTTATAAAATATTTAATTAGTTATAGGTACTTATTTAATACAAAAATACAATGTCATCAAAATGATGCAATAGAACTGAGAAGAATGTAGAAGGAATCAGTCAACAGAACTACTGAGTCGATTGAATCAAAGATACATAGAACTAAACGAACTAAGTGAGTCAAAAGAACTACAGAAGTAATTGAACTAAATGAACTAGATGAGTGATGTAGTTCATTTGCGTCAAAAGAACTGCATCTCTCTTTTCAGTTCAGTGAACTGTTTTGCGCAAGTCTAATATAAACAACCTAAATATGCTTTATTTTTAGTTTTAAATAATGCCTTATTTGCTAAATTGCTGTTTTATTTGCAAATTGCCATATTGCCAAGAAGGGAAATCAAATTTCAAAAGCTTCCTACTTTTACTAATTTCTTCTGATTAAATTCGTTGTGAGATCCAACGTAGCCGAATTTTATCCCCGGTACTGCAATGGACATCATTCTCTCAGATCTTTGATCAGTTTGGTTGCCGCTGTTACCCAGGCCTGGCAACCAGGAGAGTTTTTTTTTTTTTTATACTACGACGGGTAGCAGACAAGCATACGGCCCGCCTGATGTGAAGCGGTTACCGTAGCCATATTAACGCTCGCAACATAAAATATCGCTCGCGCGCCGTCACCCCCGCTGCCAACGCAGCATCTCCTTCCTTTCTGGTGACCTCACTCACTCGCAGGAACACAACAACCCTCGAGGGGATTGTTATTTGGCTGCGGTATTCTGTGAGGTGGAGGTACATCCCCAGTCGAGTAGCTTACAATTACGCCCCCTACCTCTCTTTTCGCCAGAGCTTCGTTTGTCAGTTAGCAGGGTGCACCGCGTGCAGGTGAAGTTGGCTTTGGTTCAAAGATGTTGATGAATCACTTACACCCCAAAGTAGTCAGAATTTGTGATGGGACCCCCATCCCGTCTCTAACAGCTGCGCTCGCTTCTTCCTGCTGGCTGACAAACGAGGCTTTGGCGAAAAGAGAGATAGGGCATAGCGTATTTTGAATGCTAGCCGGCTGGGAAGTTACCTCCATCTCTCAGAAAACCGCAGCAATTCCTTTGAGGGTTGTGTTCCTTTGAGTGAAGTCACCATGAAGGAGGGAGTTCGCGGTGGGGGTGGCAGCGAGTGAGTGGTGATTCATATTACCTTATGTTTATATAGCTACCGTAATCGCTGCAGATCAGGCGTGCCGTATGTTTATATGCTACTCTAGTGGTATAAATTCAAAACTGTATGGGTCCGTAAGTCCGATATTTAATTCGATACCTAATTATCGACATGATGTTAGGTACCTGCGCAAAGATTACCTCACTATTGTTTTTACCTATACCTCGTAACTTTTGCATGGTTGAGGTTTTGTGTTCCAACATAGGTAACTTGGGCGTGAATACGCCAGATTTTTTTTATATTTCGTCTGGCGGCTGATGTGATGCAATTGCCGTAGCCATATTAACGCTCGCAACATGAAATAAAGCTTGC
This sequence comes from Hypsopygia costalis, assembly GCA_937001555.2. Lineage (NCBI taxonomy): Eukaryota > Metazoa > Arthropoda > Insecta > Lepidoptera > Pyralidae > Hypsopygia > Hypsopygia costalis. The sequence continues at coordinate 5,985,039 of OW443344.2, read as the reverse complement.
GCGCCGCCACCCCGCTGCCAACGCAGCAACTCCTTTCTTTCTGGTGACATCACTCACTCACAGGAACATAACAACCCTCAAGAGAATTGTTATTCGGCTGCGGTATTCTGTGAGGTGGAGGTACATTCCCCAGTCAGGTAGCTTACAATTACGCTCCCTACCTCTCTTTTCGCCAGAGCTTCTTTTGTCAGTCAGTAGGGTGCACCACGTGCAGGTGAGGTTGGCTTTGACGCTAAAGATCGTGGGAAGTGACTTACACCTCAATGACAGAATATTGATATACCACGTTTTTACATTTACTATTTATTACACCAAATCATAGCACATTGAGGCATTTCTACCGCTTTTTAGGGTCCCGTAGTAAATAAGGAAGCCTTATAGTACTGTCTGTCTGTCCGTCCGTTCGCTGGTTAGCTCAGAGACTATTAGTACTAGAAAGCTCAAATTTGATATGGGTATACATTTAAATGATGCCGACAAAATAAAATAATAAATAAATAAATATTGTCACACAAATTACACAGCGCCATCTAGCCCCAAAGTAAGCGAAGCTTGTGTTATGGGTACTAGACAACTGATAAACATACGTAAATACACTTTCTTTTTTTTGTAAATACATACTTATGATACATAGAAAACACCCAGACCAAGACAAACAGACATGTTCATGCACACAAATGTTTGTCCTGAGTGGGAATCGAACCCACGAGCGTTGGTGTCGAAGCCGCGTCATTGACCGCTACGCCACCGAGCTCGTCAAAATGGTAAAATAAAATCTGGAAAAAAAATACGGTACCTCGCTCGCCTTCACGTAATGTAGAGATGATTTTTTATTGCCTACTGCCTACTGGCGAAAGAGGCTCTGACGAAAGAGAGGTGGGCTACAGCGTATTTGTAAGCTGCCCAACTGGAAAAGTACCTAGACCTCACAAAATACCGTAGCCAAATAACAATTTCTTTGAGGGATGTCATGTTCCTACGAGGGAGTGATAGATAGGAAGAAGTTGCTATAATGGCAGCGAGATTGCCACCTCGCACGACGGATATTTGATATTTTATCATGCGCGCTGTATGCTTATTTGATATATAAATACTCTCTAATCTAAGGTGAATGTACCATCAAAAATATAACTTGTAAAAAACCAAGTCTCGCAACTCATATCTTCTAGGGTAAAAAGTTATGAGGTCCATGTTGTAAGTAAAACGCCACACGTAACGACAATACTTTTATTCCTTATAAGCCTAAACACTGGCCGTTACAATATTTCAGTGGTTGTTGATCACTCTGTAGCTGAACTCGAACTCCCACTCGACTGTGCTGTCCAACCGCCCTCCTATTCATCCCCTCCTACTCTCCCTACCATTACAATTCCACTTCCTTGCGTTAAGTCAAGTTGAAGACTTTTTAGACCAACTAATTATTATTCTGTGCATACTTTTAAAGTAAAAATATCTATGGAGAAATGTAAATTTAACAATTTATTTTAATCAGTGAATTATCATGCACTGCAACCTTACATTCGTCCATCCTGACCGCGTGTGTGCCCCCACACACATAAACCTTACATTCAGATAGTCCGAGCGCAGTCACAAAGCCACCAAAACCACATAAAAAAATATAAACAAAACATTGTTAATGACTTTGTTGCTACCATGTTCCATGAATCAATACATGTGATAGAAAATTAAAGTATACATAACTTATATATTTCTATAAATAGGTATTTAATTTTACCTTCTTTCACTTTGAAAGATTCTTATAATCTAATTGTGATTGCAATAAGTATAGTTTACCGGTGCATTTTCCTCACTTTGAGGCAAATGCCCTGCTATCCCCCACTTTGGGAGATATTATATTTACCACAATCACATTATGTACCCTGGCTTATGGTCCACAGTAACCACTGCAATTTACCTCTCACTTTGAGGTGTAAATTTTCAGTATACTTATGTCCTTCGCTTTGATGGACAATGTTTACCATAAGGCAGACATTACTTCCTCACTTTGAGGAGCAGTGCTTCACGTTGAAGAACTTTACCACCATCACATTATGTACCATGGCTTATGGTCCACAGTAAATACTGGTATTTACCCTCACTTTGAGGCGTAAATATTCAGTATATCTATGTCCTTCACTTTGATGGACAATGTTTACCATAAGACATACATTATTTCCTCACTTGAGGAGCAATGCTTCACATTAAACATCATCATTTCCAAATAACAAAATCATTTCGAAGTATTATAAAATAACAAATCACTATCATTCTTAACATCATTATCTTTAACATCATCTCAAGATTCTTACTATAAGTATTTTATAATAAATAACAAAATAAAATTCCATTTGACTTCTGAATTAACGTATCAATCAAACAAAAACAGTAAGTTCATTATTCATCATTTTCACATTCACTACCATCAGTATCATCTATTTGCAACGCAGCTACGTGAATCCAAGGTAACATACGGTCAGCAGCTACCGTAGTCTTACGTTTACTTTTCGCATTACTTAGTCCTGGGACAGACGCTATTCTATACCGGTCATTACCTAATATTTCTACGACACGATAAGGACCTATATATGACGGCTGGAGTTTCTTGCTCTTGCCGTCGTTTTTAAAGGCAGTTTTAGTTATTTTAACTAATTCGCCTTCAGCATATATTCGGGCAGCCTTTCTATTTTTATCATAGCGAATTTTCTGCTTTTCTTGTTCCTGATCTATTCTATTTTTTACTTCGTGTCGGATGTCCGATACATCCTCTCGTGATTCTTGCACTACTTCATTTAACTTTGGGTCAATTTCGCTATTTATAAAGGATCCGAACATAACTTCTGCCGCAGTCTTGCCAGTTGTTTTGTGCATCGTATGATTTAACCCCCATTGGACCTTACCTATTTGACTATCCCAATCCCTTTCGTCCCCATTTAAATTTGTTGCGGTTAGAGAGCTTAAAATTGTACGATTGTACCTTTCCACTTGCCCATTTGATTTCGGGCTTGCCACGGCATTGAGAATGTGCTTTGTTCCCTTGTCTTGACAGAACCGTTTGAAAGAATAAGAGGTAAATGCGGTTCCTCGATCACTGACTAGACGATCAGGCACTCGAAATGTGTAAAATATATCTTCCAAAATTTTTATTGCGGTTTGTGATTTTGTATTTTTTACCGCTTTCATTAACACAAACTTTGTAAAAGCGTCTACAATGACTAAAAGGTAGCTATTTCCCTTCCTAGATTTGACGAATGGCCCAAGATGATCCACATGTATGGTGTGAAATGGAATATCGACTTTATTAATAGGATGTAGGAATCCTTCTCGTGACTTGTTCGTTTTCTTAGTATAAGCACATTCTATACAAGCGCCGACATACTTTTTGACGAAATAGCCCATTTTGGGGAACCAATAATTCTTCTTCATCCTCTCGAGAGTTTTCTCGACACCAAAATGGCCTATTTCATCGTGATTTAGTCTACAAAGTTGCCATCGTGCCCCTTTAGGTACTACCCATCGGATGTTTTGTCGGTCACCATCAATGCATCTATAAAGTTTATCATCCTTGATAATATAATTATCTTTTATATATTGAAGCCCGTTTTCATCTAAATCACTACTCAATATATCGCGTATCCTTCTTAACTCTGAATCTCCTAATTGCAACGTTTGCAACCAATCATCCTGACTAATTGACATTACTGTGGGATACTGATCTAGCGAACACGAATCAAGGTCTATAATGGGGTTACGGGACAAAGCATCTACGTGCGTCATTTTGGAGCCGGCTCTGTGCTCAATTGAGCAGTCAAATTCTTGAAGTAGAAGAAACCATCGAGCAACACGTGGGATCAAGTCGCGTTTAGTGAAAGTTGAACGTAGGGCACTACAGTCAGTAACAATTTTGAATGTGTGCCCCAGAAGATAAACTCGGAATTTCCTTAATGAGTTGACCACAGCCAGTGTCTCCAGCTCATACGCATGAAAATGTTTTTCTTCAGGCGAAGTTTGGCGACTATAATAAGCGACTGGGCGAAAAGAGTTATCTCCCTGAGATCGTTGCAACAAAATACCACTAATACCGATCTGACTTGCATCCGTGTGTAATTCTAATTCAGCGCTTGGATCATATATTGTCAAAACTGGTCTACTAGCCAGCTTCTCCTTGAGGACATTGAATGCCTCCTCCTGCCTCTCCGACCATTCCCATGTAATATGCTTTTTTAGTAGTCTGTTGAGAGGATGAGCAATGACAGCGAAATTTTTAATAAATTTTCTAAAATAGCTAACCAATCCGAGAAACTGCCGTACATCATGCTGATTGTTAGGTCGGGGAAAATCTACAACGCTTTGAATAGTCTTTGTGCCTGGCTTGACTCCTTCTGAACTAATCTCATAACCTAGATAATCAATTTTGTTTTTAAGAAATTTACATTTGATCAGATTTAAAGTCAATTTTGCGTCTCTTACTAACTGCAAAACACGCTCTAGCTTTTGCAGACATTCTTGGACGGTTTGTGCAAAAATTAATATATCGTCTATATATGCTGTTGCTAAATTAAAACGCGTAGGGCCAAGCACCTTATTAATCATACGCTGAAAAACAGCCGGCGCATTTGCTAGACCAAATGGCATTCTGTTAAATTCATACTGGCCATCGGGTGTAACAAATGACGTCAGATGTTTACTATGCTCATTGATAGGCACTTGATAATAACCTGATACTAAATCGAGTGTAATAAAAACAGCTTGTCCTGATAACCTAGCGATTTCGTCTTCAATGACTGGCATAGGGTAATGCTCTTTAATAGTAACCGAATTTAACTTCCGAAAATCAACGCACATCCTTTGCGTGCCGTCTTTCTTTTGTACTAGAATAATTGGACTTGCATAATCCGAAGAAGATTCTCTAATTATACCAGTTTGCAACATTTCATCAATCATACCGCGGACCTTTTCTCTTTCACTATGAGCCATACGATATGGTCGATGTACAATAGGGCGTGTATTATTCAACTCTATATTCATCTCCGTCACATTAGTACAACCTAATTCCTCTAACGAAGAAGCAAAGCAATCACTATATCTTTTTAATAACTCATAGAGCTTTGTTTTGTCTAAATCACTAACATCTTCCCCCAAGTTTATTTGACTTTCTTTGATTGTATTTACTCGGAGTACAGGTGAACTGTCATCATGTAATAGGATCCTGTTTACCACCTCTACTCTTTCCGCTCTACAGAACGTAAAATCCTTGTAGAATAAACATGGACTAAATACTGGTGTGACAGTTATATTAACGACCCCATTCCGACAATTGTAAATACCTCCATGAATTACATATTGCTGATTAGGAGGACCAGCCAGCTTGCTGGCCACTAAAATAAATCCATTATATGTTGGCTCTGTATATGCTGTTATAGTGGCAAAACCATGAATTTGACTACTATTAACAATTTTTAATTTTATTAGTTGGTCACTGTAAATTTCGCTATTTGCAAAAGGCATCTCAACATGTGCTGTCAAGAATTTTAAGTGGTGGACATCCTTGAAAACCAGAATATGTGGTTGCTCCGTAAATGACTGCCCTATGAGCATCGGATAATCTAGGAGTTTGTCACCAACTATCTGACATGATATTTTAGCACTAACCTCATCAATCATTAACTCAACAGACACCTTACCAACTGATTTTATCAAACCATTTCCAAAACCTTTTAAGGTTGAAGGAACATCATCATGTTTAAGCCCTAATTCGACAGCAGTAGTTTCGCGCATCAAAGTAACTTCACTTCCGAAATCTACGAATACTTTATAAGTGGACCCATTTACGCAAGCATTTTTGATGAATTTCGAGTTTGGGGTAGACGCGTTAATGCACATTGTTTTCTGGATGTTAGGTGGATTCCTTTCCTTATTAATTTCTCGTGGACAAGATTCCGCACTATGCCCTAACCAGTTGCAACGATTGCACTTTACTAATGGTTTGGGACAGTCTGTAGAAATGTGCCCCTTATCCTTGCAATTATAACAGGTTGCGATGGTACTGTTATTCAGTCTCGATTTTTTAAAGGTCTGATTGACATAATTGGGACTAGGCTTGTTTCTAAAGTTAACCGTATTAAACCGATCAATTTGTGTAATGGAATCTTTATTGCTAATCAAAAAATTAAGCAGCTGCTCCGGGTGTTCGCACCTAAGAGCTAAAGCACTGGATTTCATGACTCTATCCGTAATTCCATGGATAATGCAATCCACAGCGCGTTTGCCAGATATGTCACATTGATTCACAAGAGCTAGTTTTTCATAAAAATAAACGTCAATGGGCTCATTAAACCTACTCTTTCGTTTAAGCATGTCCTCCAGGCATTGGCCATAATTTTGGTCGCTAGGAAAAGCAGCAAGAAGTTTACCTTGCCACTCTGACCAATTAAAGAGAATAGAATTTAATCCCTCATACCAAACTTTGGCCAATCCCTGGAGCTTTTGCATTGCAAAATGAACAACAGTCCTTTCATCCCAGCCATAAACGGTAGCGCATTCGTTAACCTTTTTCAACCAAACATCTATACGCTGATTTTTAGCTGAAGGATCGAAATCAGGTAGAATATTTTTATGATCAAATGGTTTTCTTTCTTGATTCGCGGCGCTAGACGTTGATGGCTTGGTTTGAATTGTACTTATAATTTTAATAACGTCATCAGGAGAGAACTTGGGAGTACATGACCTGTGTGCTCGATGCGACGAGGCAGCGGTGCGATCGTTGCTCGGATGTGGCTCACCCTCAGCGTTGCGGCTCTTACTGTTGTAACTCGAATGTCGCTCACCCTGGAGGTGGCGGCTCTCGCTGCGATGTCGGTATTCGTCACTGTGTAACTCATCTTCCAGTCTTCGCAACCGCTCCCTTTCCCGCTCCAGATTCATACGGCGTCGTCTTAAGTAGTCACTACTTTGGCTTTTGTGACTTGGGCTCTTGGTACGCCTGCACCTGCTTGGTGATCGAGAGACGCATGCGCGTCTTTCGTGGCTGCTTCGACTCCGGTCACGGCTGCGTACAACGGCTTCGTCATCTCGACGTTTCGAGCGTTCTGGTGTCTCAATGCGTCGACTACATGTCCTATTGTTCTCAGGTTCCATGACCTGAAACTCGATCAAGGAAAATACATGTACAATTCTATATTTTATACATTGTAGTTAGTCCTAAAGAGAAAAACATACCAGAAAAACAATGCAAAGGTCTAAATACATTGAAAAATATCCAGCGCACGAAAATATAGCTATATATAGCTTGTATATAAGCCAAATAGCTTGTATATATAAATATATATACTACTTTTGTACTCGTATATGTACTTATGCACATATAGCATATATATACTCATGTATACACATACCCATACAGTATACATATATACCTATGGTAGATATTACACATATTATAATAGTTGTATGGTAATAATTACTATACATTTCATATTTCGAGTTCAATCACACACTAAAAGAAAATAAGTAAGGAAGGTATAAAAGAACGACATTTCCTCTACATACTTCAACAACTACCACGACTGGGAAAATCTTTAAAAACGTTTTTTTTTTTATAACATTAAGTAGCCATACTCAAAATCTCAATTGCCTAATCAGTAGTGTCTGTGTGCTACTGTATTATATACCTATTTACTCTAACAGTCTACTATAATACCCTGTAAACTATAAGAACACAACGGTACAAATTCAAAAGCGTAGAAAAGAAGAATCTTTTCGTACGTTATTTTAAATCCTATAGGTCCGTTGGCACTCAAGCATACGTTTGAAAGAAGGCTAACGAATTTTATAACAATCGCTCTTTATTATAAAAAAATATATCGATAATACGTTACCTTTCAAAATGTAAAATCCGTAAGCGTGGGTTTTTCCAACACGTTGTCACTTCTGAAGATGTAAGTAAAACGCCACACGTAACGACAATACTTTTATTCCTTATAAGCCTAAACACTGGCCGTTACAATATTTCAGTGGTTGTTGATCACTCTGTAGCTGAACTCGAACTCCCACTCGACTGTGCTGTCCAACCGCCCTCCTATTCATCCCCTCCTACTCTCCCTACCATTACAATTCCACTTCCTTGCGTTAAGTCAAGTTGAAGACTTTTTAGACCAACTAATTATTATTCTGTGCATACTTTTAAAGTAAAAATATCTATGGAGAAATGTAAATTTAACAATTTATTTTAATCAGTGAATTATCATGCACTGCAACCTTACAATGTAATACCAAGTCTGTTAATTTATTCAGTCCCTACTTAAGGGATCTTCTGTCTTTAGTTATTACGTAATTAGCTAACCTAACAAATTCTTATTGCGACCATATCAATATTAAAAACCTTTTATGTTATAAATAAACAGAATTACTTGGCCATCGCTACACAATGTATCTCACAAGTGATACGCATTATATTAAACTATATTGTTTAGTGCGATTGCCAAGCAATCTGTTTATTTAAAACATAAAAGATTTTTAATATTGATGCTATAAGATTTTGTTAGGTTAGCTAATTACGTAATAACTGAAGACAGAAGATCCCTTAAATAGGGACTGAATAAATTAACGAACTTGGTATTACATGGATCTCATAACTTTTTACGGTAGAAGATATGAGTTGTATTGCGAAACTTGGTTTTTTTACAAGTTATGTTTTTGATGGCATCTCATATCTTTTTGTACCTAGTGCTCTTTTTTTTTTATTTTCGGTACTATTTCTTGAACCTCGCCTATAGTTTCTAGCCCACTTCCAGTCTCTATGGGTTTTTTATCGAAGTCAAAGTCAAAGAGTTTATTTGCCAGAATACAAGTTAAAAGTTCTTATACTATAAAATACAGTTCGTGTATTCAGTCTGCGCGCAGACGTGCAAAATTTTAATTTATGAAACAATAACATATATTCATCAATAATAATATCATTAATTAATTATCACAATTATTAAAACTATTATTATTATACATATTTATGTCATACAATAGCAAAATTTATACAATTAATTCATTTATTGATTCATCGTTAATTTATACATGTCATGCTTATTATCTTGATTGCTGTTTAAAGTCTAAAAATTCTTTAACACTATAAAAACATTTGTCTAGGAGCCATTTCTTCAAATTACTCTTAAATGCAGTGCCTTGAAGACATTTTAATTCCTTGGGCAGTTTATTATACAGATGGTGTTTGTGTTTCTACAAAACATTTTTATCAATGTTTTTTAGAAACACAAACACCATCTGTTTACCTTGATAATGCCTTAGCGGCGAAACCGGTCGGTAATATTAAATATAATAACGTGGAATAGTACAAGTGCTTTATTATAACATTATGATAATAATGTTCCACCAAGTGCCAACAATCAACAGTATCAACTTTAAAAAAGAAAATGTTTTTTACGGGCAATCTATAGCAATTTATGCAATAAAAAAAATTGCCATTTTTGACATGTCGCTTTACACGTAGGGACCGTCGATATATCTTTAGTTGGAGATTTACATAGAAATAAAATATAGCAATAGATTATTAAAGTTTTTATATCCATACTGACTGATACAATTTGCGTAAGTTAAATAAAACGTGGTTTATGTTTGTGTATATACCTGCGATATCGCAGTAAGACCCAAAGGTTGCCTGGAAGAAAGTGGTCGCCTTTCTGTAACAGACGGAAGCGTGGAAGCCGCGGCGCGGGCAAGCCATCTCCGCCGGCCGCAGTTATGATTTATTACTGTTTTTTCTTTTGTGGAAATTTCGGACAGTCTACTTAATACTTTACGCGATTTTGGTACAACTTCATTAAATATTCCCATTCTTGCTTTTTCATTCCGTTGACCATTCTACCACAGACAAGTTACTTTTGCACTTGCTTGTTACCGCAGACATGCCCCAATGCTTGAAGACCAAAGTGTTCAATCAGTGCGTCCTCCCCGCCATGACCTACGGTGCAGACTTGGACGCTGACTGTTGAGCTGGTTCACAGACTAAAAGTCGCACAGCGAGTGACGGAGAGACCAATGCTTCGAGTTTCTCTGTGGGATCGAATGCTGAACGAAGAAATTCTACGGATAACCTAAGTGGTCGACATAACTCTCAGAGTCAGCGAGTTGAAGTGACAGTGGGCTGGCCACATCTGCTGAGTAAGCAATGGCAGATGGGGAGGAAAGTCCTAGAGTAGAGGCCACGTATTGGCCGACGAAGCGTAGGTCACCCCCTCTCCTAGATGGACCGGTTGGATGCGGAAAGCGGAGGATCGCATACGGTGGAAAGCATTTGGAAAGGCTTATAACCAGCAGTGGATAGATACAGGCTGATAATGATGATGATGAAGTTACTTTTAAACATAAATTATATCTAGGTACCCATCTACACCCATGATTCATTCACTGCAAATGTAACTTTGTAATCCTTTAAATTTATATGGGATTACAAAGTTATTTATGCAGTTAAGCAAAATATTTTAGTTTTTCCTTGATTTATACGTGTACACTAAACACTAATTGTATTCTAAATTTGAAGCTTCTATGTCTGCTAGAAGTGCCTTAGAGTTTTGATGATAGGTCATTCAGTGAGCGACAAAATTAAGAAAATTAAGAAACTTTGAGTAGTTATAATTCTTAAACTACTGAATCAAATTTGCAATATACTGTGTTTGTATAATGCCTGATTGGTTACTAAAAATTCCGGTTTCTAGTTTTATCCACAACGAAGTTATACGGGGTCGAAAATGGCCTGAAATGCTTCGAGAAAAGGACGGTACGGCCGTGTCGCTTTTTGCTCGACTTGGCGGGGATTTTTTTTTATCTCGAAATTTCTGATAAGGATTGCCTCAGCAATTAAACATAAGTTGGTTAGTTATTCGAATCAGAACGTCTTCAGAGACAGTCATATATCATAATAGATAATAGAGGAGGAGAGTCATAATAATAATTCAATATATTGCATTAATAAAATGTACTGATGGCAGATGAAATTATACCGCTCAATGCCGATATAGAAGAGTCTAATAATTCCGTTGTTTCAAAAGTTGCCGACGCCATTATAGCAATTGTTATTTGGTTTTTTTTCGTTATTTCTGGTGGTGTTTATTACTTTTGGAATAAATAACATGGTGAGGAAATTAAACGTAAGTACATTGTTATAATAATAAGCTATTGAGAATATTCAAACATCGTACACTTGAAAAAAAAACAATTTTGTATAGTCATGTAAAAAATGTATGACGAAGGAAAAGTTTTTGAAGTGTATACTGCAATTATTGTACCTATGTCTATATATATAAAAATCAATGCCACTTTTCGTTGTAATTTTATGAATCAAGCACGGGCTCACCTATCCAAACCAAATGTTTAAACTTTGTTCGGACTATTTAGTAGATTATGTGAAGTTTGCACAAATTCGGTAGAGCGGTTCTTCATTTATCACATTTTTTGTAACAAATCTATATAAATAAAAATCAATGCCATTTTTCGTTGTAATTTTATAACTCAAGAACGGGCTCACTTATGCAGTTTATTATTTGTTTAGGGTTTGTTCGGACTATTTAGTAGATGGTTTATGTGAAGTTTGCACAAATTCGGTAGAGCGGTTCTTCATTTATCACATTTTTTGTAACAAATGAATTCAATAAATGGCGGATCATTTTGTTAATGGGCATTTTGCTGTCAAATTGAAACTTTTTTCAGTGTTGACAGTACAATCATGTTGTTATGTCATTCATGCGATCATTACATTTTGGACGTGCTTCGACTTTATGTTGCCTGTTCCAGAGTCGGTACCCCAAGCCGTTTGTTTAATCATGCTCAAAATGGAAAAACAATAAATATTGTTTATCCAAATGTTTTGGATTAAATTTTAAAATAGCTAGCAATTAATAAAATATTTTTTTGTTTGAATAAATGAATTTGATGTTTCAATTATTTTTTTTAGTATTTGATTTTATACGTAGCGAAGCACGTATAAAATCAATATATAAATATATATATAATATAAAAGCATATAATATATATATATATATATGCTTTTTTATTATTAGCCAGTATTAAGCCTACTTAATAACAACAACAGCTTAGCATTAAAATGCGTTGTAATCAATGCGATATTGTTATTATCGACGTCATCTGATAACGCGGATCAGATATTTATAAATTACATTTGACACACTTCTGAGCGTCTTATTGTTGAATGAATGATTCATTATATGTACATATATGGTTTATTGTGTTGAGCGAATAGTAAACTTTTTTTTTATTGTTATTAACAATGATTGTTTTTTTAAATTATTCTTGCTTTTCTCAGGAGCTACAAATATGGACGGAGACTGACGGTGAGCTCACCGTCGCGACCCTCGACCAGCGGTACGTGGTGTGCCCGCCGTATGCCCGAGACGTGTACCTGGTTCAGACGCTGCGCCAGTATAGGGAAACAAAGCCTAGTTCGCATATTATCGTCTTCACTGATACCAAGAAGTAAGTTAATAAAATTATTGTGTATCATTCATCATTCATCGTCAGGTCATTTTAGTCTCCCCTACAGGAGCACGACCCTCTCTCGTCCGTCCCAGACAGGAGGCTTTGGCCTACACTCCCCACGCTGGCCAGACGGGTTGGGGAGGCCTGATCGATGTTTTATAATGTATTTCCCTTAGTCGCCTTGTACGACATCCACGGGAAGAGACGGAGTGATTCTATTCTAGTCTGCCGGAAACCACATAGCCAATATGTAATTGCAATGAACTAGTATGTTAACATAATGGCCGGCAAACCATAGATAAGTTTCTGCGACTGCCTGTAGGGGCGCCACCTCTGCCTACATTCGGGACTAGTGATGGGTTAACAAAAATATTTACAATTTTCAAAATACGTTTTCCAAAAAGACTTCAGCATGCATTCTACTTCTCTAGACTCAAACCTCACCTGCATGTGGTGCACTCTACCGACCAACAAACGAGCTTCTGGAGAAAGGGACATTGGGATGGAAAAGTACCACCACGTTACCCGTTAAGAATTATTGTGTTCCTGCGGCTTGAGCATAGAAGTTTTGCACTATTATGTGTATAATGGGTTTGCTTAAATTGTACATAAATTTACGCAAATTTATACCAATTTAAATTCTCGTATTTGTTAATATGAGAGTTCATATGGATGCAACGTATAAAAAAGTCACCTGCTCCATCTAGACGGGAAGGGGAAGGGAGATGGTAAATTGGCCGAACCAACTATTAAATAATGTTTAGGATACTTTTATTTCAAATCAGAAGCTAATGTATGTTTCGTTCGCAGAGAATGCCAGGTCCTATCAATGATGCTGAACGCAATAGACATGGACAACGTATGTCTGCACGGGTTCATGCGTCAGAAAGAGAGGGTTGCAGCTCTGACGCAGTTCAGGAGCAACTTGAAGTGCACGCTGGTCGCCACCAACGTCGCTGCGAGGGGGCTCGACATACCTACGGTGGATTTGGTGGTTAACCACAAATTACCTTTGGAACCGAAGGAGTATGTTCACAGGTATATTGTTTTGTACATTCAACTTGAAAGAAGACTGTTAACATTGTTAACATTTATCAATGGTAATCTGCGATCTTGATCTAGTACTAAAACATGCAATACAATACAATATAATGTTTATATATATAAATGATTATATACTTTATTTTTTCCCCGTGGGAGTAAGATGTTTTCCCGGGATAAAAAGTAGCCTATGTCACTCTCCAGGCCTTAAACTATCTCCAAAAAGAAATCATGTCAATCCGTTTGTTACTTTCGACGTGAAAGAAGACAAACAAACAAACACACTTTCACAATTATGTAGTATGGATATATATTTCAGGGTTGGTCGAACAGCACGCGCTGGTCGGAATGGGATGGCCATATCCTTAATAACTCCACGTGACATCGTGCGGCTGGGCGAGATCGAAGATCATATAAAATGTAAACTCAGTGAATACCAGATTGATGGTGAGTTACACATTTGAGCGAGCGGAACGCTTATGTACGCCGAAAAGTCATTTTTTTTTAAATGAATAGGCTCCAATACTACTTCTCCGATTTTGATGAATCTTGTCACAATTAAAGACCTCGACATGCTTGAAATTTGTGTCGAAAAAAATTGAGAGCGATCGACATGATCGATCTAAAATATATATCTAATAATCACTTTAAAGTATATATATATATATATATAATATCACTTTATCACTTTAAATAATTATCATATATCAATCATTATCATATATCTATTTCATGAGATTAGATAAAGTAGTGTAAGTGTTTACATTGGTGGAGTCTTATTATTAGCAATAAGGCTGCACATTTAATTATGTTTATCATTTTTATTAAGCTGTTAGACTCCCAAATAAAAAATAAATAAATAAATAAGTAAGAAACTGTACAAAATTAGGTCTTAAAATACTCGTGTGACGCTATTATCACATTCGCCTTGGGCTCATGTGATAAACTCACACTTGTATTTTAAGAACCCTTATTTTTTATAGTAGTTTCATAAACTACTATAAAACGTAGATTCACAAGGAAGAAACAAACAAAGACAAGTATAATTTTATCGGCATATCTCTTATACGGCTACTCGGTACGCGCCTGCCCCTCCCTCACCGCGCATGCCCCGCACGCTTTCTTTGTCTAGACGTGTCTGTTGGACGATTAGTGAAAGGAGTTCTCTAGACTGTGGTAACAAAGTTACTCTCGCATTTGTAACGGAGCTTCTACTTCCTATACCTCCGATTTTCATGTTTGGAAGACTGTGCTCCGGATAAACTAAAAATGATGCAATAAAAATTCCTACCAGTGTATGGAGTAGAAGGTTCCACATATTCCCACCGGTACCGACAATTGAGAAAATATCTCCAATTATCCCTACCAGTTGGGTTTTGTCAGTAGGGATATGGCTTTACACCGCCGGGGAATGGAATGGCGACTTTTTAATGAAATTGTACATAGCATAATCGTAACTTTATGTCAATTATATAACATATAGACTTAAATACGAGCCAGAAAAGGTCGCGCGTATTCTGGGAAATCCTCGCGCATTCTCGAGAATTCCCCTAGCTACTATCGATGCCGTCTGTGGAATCCGCGGGAAGTGGCGCGAACGGGGAGTCGATCGGGTCGGTCACAGCAGCGGAATACGTGAAAATACTCGAGCATTCTAGCGAATTCGCGCGCCTTCTCGCATCTGAGGCAAATATGACGCTTCGATTCCATTCCGCGGCGGTATTAATCGAGCCTATATTTAACGGGGTCAAAAATAGATTTCAATAAAGTCGACGCTCATATATACAACTTGTAACTCCAAGTACGCAAAACCTCAAACACCCCAACTGAGTTTTATTATTATAAATTGATATTTCTAAGTAATAATTTCGAAAAAAAAAAAATTCTCGGAGGTTTGAACACTTTTTTGTTTTCCTAATAATTCTAATAGTTTCTGAGCTCTGTGGTTTCCTTATCAAAAAGAATATCCTAGCAAAAGTTCTGAACGCTTCTTATCAAATAGACGCGCCAATGGCTACGATAGGCAAATATTAATATTAAAGAGCGAGCATCGCGTCAATGGCGCGTAAGCGCCGCTATCTGCACGGCGCTTAAGACTTTTTGGACGCGGAGGTAATACGTTTGTTTACCTACTTCATATTTTCTCGCTTGATTGTCGAGCGCTATTTAATAATAGACACGCAATTAAAAATAATTATTATTATTATTTTTCAAATCCAGTCACTTTAAAAATGGATGAAAATTATGGAATTGATTCTACTCATAATTCTGAACAAACTATTTTTAGGTTTTGCGTACTTGAAATTACACGTTGTATATTTATTATTCGTCTTATATTTATAATAATATCACGTAAGTATTTTCAAACATCCTTGTGAATCTACGTCGTAATAGGTACTTAGGGGCCATCCATAAACTACGTCACACGAATTTCATGGTTTTTTGACCCCTACCACCGTCCTTGTCACAGCTGGTCACTTGTGAGACTCCCTCTCCCTAGTGTGACGTCACATATTTTGCAATTTTACATCTAGGGTTGCAAATGTTTTAGAGTTTTCGTTAATAGGACAAAGTTCGTGTTATATAACACTAAAATCACAAAAGATTTTGAAATGTCATGTCACGAAATTTAGGAGGACTCCCACCCCCTTGTCACACAATATAACACTTCGTCGACCCTCCCCCTTAACGTGTGACGTAATTTATGGTGGCCTCTTACACGCCAAGTTCAGCTCGAGATTTTGAGGCGTTCTGAGGCGAGCTGTGTGTTCATCAATCAGCTAGGCAGTTTCCTCTTTTATGTAGATCGTACAATCTGTCGATTTTAAGTTTCGTCATACTGATGTTATTGTTTTAGAACTCGAGAAAGCCAATGTAGTGAAAATCATTTTATTCCTTTAGAGTCAGTCTTGTACAGCTAAGAACTAAGAAGTACAGCTAACAAGTCTTTTTTTATATTGAGAGGGGGTAAACGAGCATGTGGGTCACCTGATGGAAAGCAATCACCACCGCCCATGGAGATCAGCAATACCAAGGGGTCGCCGATCCGTTGCCAGCCTATACTCTTTCCTTTCTTTCTTTCTGGTGACCTCACTCACTCGCAGGAACACAGTAACCCTCAACGGAATTGTTATTTGGTTGCGGTATTCTGTGAGGTGGAGGTAATTCCCCAGTCGGGCAGCTTAAACAATACGCTATGCCCTACCTCTCTTTTAGCTAGTGCTTCGTTTGGCAGTCAGCAGGGTGCACCACGTACAGGTGAGGTTTTTGTACCGTTACCGTACATAATAAGAGTTACTTTCTGATTGTGACTGTCAAGAATGATCTGCTCACACCTGTGCATTAGAAGTGTGTAGTTTTAATTAATAAATATAATTCACAGACGAGAAAGCAGTGAAGGTATTCACGACAGTGAGTGTGACGCGGCGGGAGCAGGAGGCACAGCTGGACAACGAGGAGTTTGAACAGAGGAAGAAGAACTACCGCATCAAGAGGTGGATCCAGGCGGGAGTCGACCCTGCCATGATGGAGGAGGGGTGAGTTTTTTTTTTTTTTTTTATACTACGTCGGGTGACAGACGAGCATACGGCCTGCCTGATGTGAAGCGGTTGCCGTAGCCATATTAACGCTCGCATAAAATATCCATAAAATATCGCTCGCGCGCCGCCACCCCCGCTGCCAACGCAGCATCTCCTTCCTTTCTGGTAACCTCACTCACTCGCAGGAACACAACAACCCTCAAGGGAATTGTTATTTGGCTGCGGTATTCTGTAAGGTGGAGGTACATTTCCCAGTCGGGTAGCTTACAATTACGCTCCCTACCTCTCTTTTCGCCAGAGCTTCGTTTGTCAGTCAGCAGGGTGCACCGCGTGCAGGTGAAGTTGGCTTTAGTTCAAAGGTGTTGATGAACCACTTACACCCCAAAAGTTCTCACACACACATAGCATTATTTAGATTTATAATGACAAATAAATAAATAATATTTCTGGACAATTTACACAGCGCCATCTAGTCCCAAATTAAGCTCAAAGCATGTACTATGGGTACTAGACAACTGATAAATGTACTTAAATACATTTTTTTTTGTAAATACATACATAGGAAACATCCAGACCAAGACATACAGATATGTTCATGCACACAAATATTTGTCTTGTGCGGGAATCGAACCCACGACCCCGGATTCGAAGTGGACATGGTTAGCCATTGGGCCACCGGGGTCGTACCACCATGTAAGGCTTCACGAGTTCTTGACTGTACAGTAAATAAAACTTAGTGTTAGTACTTAGTAAAAAGTTGTGGTTAGATGTTAATATGGCTACGGTAGCTGCTTCCCATCAGGCGGGCCGTATGCTTGTCTGCCACCTGACGTGGAATAAAAAAAAAAACCGGACAAGTGCGAGTCGGACCCGCCCTCCGAGGGTTCCGTACGTAGGATAGGATTATTAAATTTGATATTTTTCATTATAAATAAGAAATAATGCGTCGAAAAAAATAAATAAAATATATTTTGCAATGTGTACATCAAGCCCTTTCATATGATACCCCATTTGAAGTAGCTTCAATTTGAAATTTCGACACCCTATAAAAAATATAGACCCCCTATTTTTTAAGATCTATTTACAAATGTATAGTTTTCAGATTTATTCCTGTACTTGTAGTCTATAACGATGTTACTTGCCAAATTTCATAGTTCTAGGTCAACGGGAAGTACCCTATAGGTTTTGATTCCCTTGAATGTGTCGAAATATGCGTTTTTTGCTGAATAAACGGCCGTAACTTTTTTTTACGTAAAGTTTGATTTTTTTACAACTTCATGGGACCGTAGACCTGAGTATACAGTTCAAATTTCAGCTGGATACCTCCACGCATTCTCGACATAGAAATTCTTGACAGGCAGACAGACAGACAGACGGACGACAAAGTGATCTTATAAGGGTTCCGTTTTTCCTTTTTAGGTACGGAACCCTAAAAAAGGTGTAACTGTAGATTTCACGGTTGATAAAGTGACCCCGAATAACAGGTAAAAGACAAGCCAAAGATCAGTGGCGTAACTATCAGAGGCCTGTGGCCAATTCATCAGGCGGGCCTTCAGAGGGTGGGGCCCTCCCAAGCAAGGCTTGATGTTGTAGTTTAATTTTAATAAATCATCTAAGTAACCAACACTAAATAAGCATTTTTGTTAATATCTATCTATAATTAATTAATAAATTATAAATAAATAATAAATATATAAATAAATCATAATGTTGTAATAAAGCACTTGTACTATTCCACGTTATTATATTTAATATTACCGACCGGTTTCACCGCTAAGGCATTATCAAGGTAAACAGATGGTGTTTGTCATCGTATCGGTAATATTAAATATAATAACGTGGAATAGTACAAGTGCTTTATTATAACATTATGATGATAATGTTCCACCAAGTGCCAACAATCAACAGTATCAACTTTAAATAAATAAATATTCCTGTACAAATTACACACGGCCATCTAGTCCCAAACTAAGCAAAGCTTGTGCTAGATAACTGATATATAATACTTAAATACATTTATTTTTGTAAATACATACATATAATACATAGAAAATGCCCAGACCAAGACAAACAGACATGTTCATGCACATAAATGTTTGTCACGTGCGGGGATCGAACCCGCGACCTCGGAGTCAAAGTGGCCGTTGCTAACGAGCTCGTCATATAATATCTATAATTTTATTTTCAAGGGATATGATAATGTACGAGTACATACCTATTTAAATTTTGTATATTATAATATATTTATAGCCTAACTTGTTTTTTTTTTTTTTTAATAAGCTATCGAGCCTGATTTTGTGTGGCATTTTGCCCGCTCTGCCACCCTATAGTTACGCCGCTGCCAATGATGATCATATTCTATATGTATGCCAAATTTCGTCCAAATCTGTTCATCCATTTACATACGTACACCTTCACAAACTTTTGCATTTATAATATTAGAAATATACTGTACTAATATGGTATTTTAATTATCAATTCATATTGTTTCTACACAGGTTAGAAGAAATGCGTCGTGAAAAGAAAGCGAAACTAAGGAAAAAAAAATGAAACGTCCTGGGACGCCTGGCAGGCTTTTTAGGGGTGTAAGCCAGTAGTAACCTGGCTGGTTACTGTTGGTGGTGGTTGATGAATGTGGGCGACACGAATATGTCGTTGTATTCCATTGTGTTTGAAGATTCTCGGGCAGTGAACGAATTGTACAAAATTTGTTGTGGTTTCGCCTTGACTAGCGAGAATGCTATATTGGTACTATGTATATATGTAAATATGTAAATTGTAATCACGTTCCCCCGTGTATATAAAGACGTATGTATTCTGTGGTAATCGAATTGTAGTTTAGATATATATCAGATTAAACATACTAGCAAGTGTATACGATATTTAAATTCTACGGATAATTCCCCGGTATTACCCATCGGCATTCGGTACGCGCAGACAACCCCAACATTGGTGACCCCGACAAACAAGTGCATAGTGGGTGATACTGGAAGAACATCTACGTGTGGCAGTGAGTTATTAAGTACATTTTTTTAAGTGTCTTACTTAAAGCCATCTTGCTTCACCGAACATTAAGGTGGCAAAGATTGACAGCATAAACGCGATTGCGTTAGCAAGTAAGCTGCCAGAATTCTGGATGGACGACCCTAGTCTTTGGTTCCTACACATTGAGACGATTTTGGCTCCTCAAAAATTAGGGGACGAAACAAAATTCCAAATGGTCGTGGCGAAATTTAGTAGAGATATCACAAAACAGATTCGTGACATTTTGAGGTCGCGTCCAGACAGCGGCAGGTATGAAGCAGTAAAGAGCAGACTCTTAGCGTGCTACGAAGAGTCGGAAAGTAAGAGGTTGGAGAGATTGCTAGACGGGCTGGAGTTAGGTGACCAAAAACCTTCTCAGCTTTTAAGTCAGATGAAAGATTTGGCAAACGACAAAATTCCCGAGGGTACGTTGAGCATACTTTGGATGCGTCAATTGCCAGTGCATGTACGAACCATTGAGAATTTTTAGTACTAGATAATATGTAATTATTGCAAATAGGTTGAAAATTTTTGTAAAAATTTGGGGGGACTGATATTGGTACTATGTATATTGAACGTGTAAATATGTAAAATGTAATCACGTTCTCCCGTGTATATAAAGAATTGTATAATCTGTAATAAGTGAATTATAGTGTAGACTTGTATCGGATTAAACATACTAGCAAGTGTATACGATATTTAATTTCTACGGATAATTCCCCGGTCATTTACCCATCGGCACTCGGTACGCACAGACGACCCCAACAAACCTATTAATTAGGCATAACGAGATATAGACCATGTAAAATTCAGATATAAAGCTAACTAATCATTATGCGAAGTAGGCAAATGGCGACTTAGGCAATCAGATGCTTAGACTAAAAGCTTATCGAAAATGAAGTTTAGTCATAACGCGAAGTGGTCGTTCTGCGTATTAGGAATACCCCGCGAAAAGGATCCATATTTCATATACTTACCTACTTACTGTCTGTTTATCTGATCAAGACTAATTAATTACATTTTACATTGTGATAAATCATAATAAATATAAAAAATATTTGTATGTTTTTGTTTAATTATGAAAAAAATTTTGTGATATGTGTGTTAATGTTAATCAGTCAGTACAGAGACAAAAATGTATTTAGTAGTTAAACTCGCATTATTATTAAGTAACAATTAGTAGTATTCAAAGATATAGGTACGTAAAGATATATCTACCTATACAATGTGTAACATAATTAACGCATTCCCTCTTCGGAGCGAGTCCGGTACACTAAAACAAACAACAATTACTATGGAAACGATTGTCAAATCGTATGTTGGTATTTATTAAAAAAGGTAAATTTTTATGACATTTTATTTTATTGACTCAGCTCCTGACATCACTTAATTATTGTGACCTTTCTCAATAATATAGATAGATCAATTAGATCATGTAGTATTAATTGGATATGGCCTAGTACCTAATTGCTGATCGATTAGTAAATCTTGTGGCAATCAATCGATCGATTTCGTGAAATCGGGTGGCAAATATTTGCAAATGCAAATATCGATATAATGCATTAGCATCCTTGCTTGTCAGAGGTATTTATTTATTGATTTAAGAGCCGGGCGCTAGGGACACGACTAATGAAGCCGGGCGGTCAAAAGGTATTGCGACATAGGTTGCAACAGTTTTTAGGACGCGAAGGAATGATCCCAACGGTGAACTTGTGATATCGCGAGCCTGCACGTGACGTTCTGTGACGGAAACGGGAGGAGGGGATAAGGGAAAATAGTTCTTCAGAGCTCTCTCTTTAGGTAGGTATGTATAAAATACTAGCGGCCCGACCACGCTTCGCTGTGGCTCAATCTTTTCGTTTCCATCCATTTCCTTAGAGATGGCGCTGTATGTGAAAAATGATTTTCCCGCTTTTCTTTTCAAATTTTTCCAGAATTTTCTTTGCTATAAACCTCACGGAGCCCGAGACCTTTCCAACGAATGCAAAACCGTGGAAATCGGTTCGTGCGTTCTGGAGTTATAGCGTCAGGAAGGAAAACCCGACTTATTTTTATATAGTAGATGTCCGACATACTTTACTGAAGAAGATCGAGTAGCTCGATGTCATTGCGCGTGTGAGTCTAATCGAACACGAAAGTTAAGCAATGTCGATGTCTATGGATGGGTTTATTTATCTCGAGCTCTTCCGTGCTTCGGAGAGCACGTTAAACCGTCAGTCCCGGCTGTTGTCATTAGATGACAGTCGTTAAACCAAGTCAGTGGCCTTAGGGCAGCTTGAAAACACTGGCCTCCGCCAACCTGGAATGTTACAGTAGGTACAGTATAATAATATGGTATATATGTCACAGCCAATGTAATAAATTGTCAATTATTAATGATTAAATTTACTTGGCACCACATCATTCATCATCTAGGTTGACTGAGCTCCTATTTCCGATACCAGGACACAAGAAAACCCTAACCTAACCAAAAATTTACTCAAATCTAACCAAAACATGTTTTATTACATTGACCAAGCATCGATCAGTATGAATAATAACTAATTTAAATTAATTAGATAAATTAAACGGGTCACTCACGTCTTTTTGTCGGGAAAGCCGACTAGTTTCGATCTCAAAAGGAGACCTTCTTCAGGGCGAATGTCCAGACACGTCCACCGGGGGTTGGTGCGTTGATTGGTGGAGCGGTATCTTCGACTACGTCACTGCCACTACGTCATCGTCGAAGATACCGCTCCACCAATCAACGCACCAACCCCCCACCACCCTTTCCAGTCGTGCGGCGCGCGCATTGGCGCGCAGTGTCCGGCGCGAGAGACAAAGGGTGGACGTGTCTGGACATTCGCCCTGAAGGTCTCCTTTTGAGATCGAAACTAGTCTGCTTTCCCGACAAAAAGACGCGAGTGACCCGTTTAATTTATCTAATTAATTTAGTATAATGTCTCACGTGAGTTTTAATAATATAGTAACTAATTTATTACATTTACCACAATATACAAGAAATCCTACCTATAAACATATGCGTAAATAAAAGACTGATTTAAGTAGATAATAATTTATTTTATACATTGTAAAATTACAAATAAATACAACAATAATATAATCGTAAGCAAAGATATCGATGGCAAATAATTTGGCACAAAATTTAGCCGAGAAGCTGTTTTGGGGTTGCTTACGTTAAAAGTTAAAATCCCTCGAATTCTGCACGTTAAATACGTAAGTAAATTCACAACTACACAATTTAACAGACTACTATTGACATCGAGCATGGGACCGGAACATACATACAGCGAAATAACAGCGGAAATTCAAGGCAACAAAACAGCTAAATATCCGAAATAATGGCCGATTGACAATAGGTTCACGAGATATCTAAGTGCCCAAAAGCTTGGAGACAACTGGGTTAGACAAGCACGTAAAATACTTAGGGACCATCCATAAATTACGTCACCCGAATTTCATGAGTTTTTGACCCCTTTCCCGTCCTTGTCACATTTGTAAGGTTTTTGAGTTTTTCGTTAATAGTTCAAAGTTCGTGTTAACACTTTATTCGTGATTATTTATATACGTGATTATAATAAATTTTGAAATGTCACGTCACGAAATTTAGAACCCCTCCCACCCCCTTGTCACACAATATCACACTTCGTCGACCCCCTCCCTACCCCTTAACGTGTGACGTAATTTATGGATGGCCACTTACGATGACAGGGGCTAACTATCGCCAGCACTAAATAAACAACCATAGTTCACAATTTATTATCAAAATGAAAATTATCGAACACCATTATTCTCACAAATAATTAAATATTTATACATCACTTATCCAACATGTAAGATTAATAAAAATTCTAAATGCCAAAAAGGCTTACAATATCGGATCCTTCAATTAAGCGTGAAGCACCTTGGGGGCCAGCGTGGTAATGTCAACCAACAGGACATTAAGGTCTCTTGTCCGTTACCGATGGGCTCCTCGTCTCGCCTAACACAGGCGAAGTGGAGCCATTAAAAAAAAACTACAACTAAAAAAAAGGTTACACAATCCCGATTATTTATTCGGCAGTTTACGGCAATGTTGCGTAGTAACTGCGCACAGTTACCGTCCCGCCGCTGCGTCTCCTGTGTAGCCAGGATTAACAACGGCCACCACCAAGAAGGCAATGAACACTGAAGTCCACTGCAGTCTCGAGGTTAAAATAAAACTACGGCTGCCTTGGAATTGTTGAAACTCGCAACGAATTTAAACAAAAAATAGTATAGGAGTAGGAATCTTTTGGAACTTGATTTCTTCTCTTGGCAATGTAGAGACAGCAATATGGCAAATAATGCATTAAAAACCTAAAGAGATTTATAGTCAAGTGAAGCTCAACTACAACGGATATATGTGATGTATAGAACATTTCATTGCATTTATGAGAATAATATTAATCTACAATTTTCGTTTTTATAATTGCTTGCCGTCCATAATTTTCCCCCATTTCCTAAGCCAAACAAGTTGGAAAGTTAACAATGTTTACTTGATGTATCGGTATTAAGTATGATACTGCTAGTTACCATCATTCGTCTTCCGTCTCCGATTCTCCTAATAAATGCTAGCGTTTTTATAAAATACTTCTAAGTCGTGTAATGACATCAGGTGATTCAAAAACAACTAAAATAGAACTTACTTATTTTGGAATTGGCTAATAAAGTGTTTCTCCACTTGTTCGTTTCTTGTATTTTTTCACGTTAAAACTGCGAGTCAAATTTTAGGATTTCATCTCGAATCGAGTCTAGAATACAGGAATAAATAGTTTATAAAATCCTCTGTGAACTAAATTAATAATATTATTAAATGCGAATATCGCATGTTGAAAATTTGCGTCTGTACCGAGCTTCGAAATAATGATCATGATTGCGTTATTCTTTTTTATATGAGGGAGGCAAGCGAGGATGTGGGTCACCTAATGGTAAGTAATCGCCACATCCTATAGAAATTAGCAACACCAAGAGGCCGATCCGTTGCCAGGCTTTTAAGGGAAAAATTGACTGTGTTCTTGAAGGCTCCCATGTCGTATTTATTTGGGAATACTGCTGAGGGAAGTTGATTCCACGATTTCATAGTGCATGGTAAAAATGTCTCAAAAACCGTACTGCGGTAGATCGCCAATTATCAAGATGATAGGGCTGGTATTTTAATTTATGGCGAGTTGTACGATAATGGAACTCAGCGGTAGGTGTCAAAGCAAATAGCTCATCCGAGCACTCCCCGTGGTATAATTATTATTATTAATTTTTTTAAAGGCGGAATAGTACAAACTCTTACGTGCAAATTTAGATTTAAAATGTGTTTTTTTTTTACTTTAGGCTTCAAAATATTATTTTTTTATATTCATTCTGTATATTAAATAAGATTCTATATTATGACCACCTAATATTTGCCTCGTATTTTTGTTAACACTGTGTATAGCATGCGACGTGACAAACATTTTTTTTGGCAAATACTTTTTTTTTAAAAAAAGCAAAGGGGAGAATTAATTGAAATTACACATAAATAAACATTGTAATCATAACAATAGGTAACTAACTTTTTGAGTATTTAGAAAAAAAAATGCTAAGAAAATATGATGTGAAGAAATTCTTAAAACGTCGAGATATAAAAATCTATACGATACCATTTGGGCTACGATTACATATAATATCACTTAATGGAATAACGAGTTTACAACTAAAATTCTTTTCTTTGCCAATGGTAAAATTAACAGTCGTTTTTGAGCAAAAAAAAAAAAAAATAAACCAAATCATTATGATTAAAAGATGGGCAACATGCAGGGCATTTACGACAAATGCCCAAAAATTACTTATAAATTCCCTATTTATGCCCAAAACTAGGCATTTATTGGGCATTTACTTACTGGGCACTTATTGTAAATATCTGGCATATTCATCACCAGCCTGTATCTATCCACTGCTGCATATAAGCCTTCCCCAATGTTTTCCACCAGATACGATCCTCCGCCTTCCGCATCCAGCCGCTCCCAACCGATCTCTTTAGGTCAACGGACCATCTAGAAGGAGGGCGTCCAA
The DNA here is from genome assembly GCA_937001555.2 of Hypsopygia costalis. Classification (NCBI taxonomy): domain Eukaryota; kingdom Metazoa; phylum Arthropoda; class Insecta; order Lepidoptera; family Pyralidae; genus Hypsopygia; species Hypsopygia costalis. Next base: position 5,958,871 of record OW443344.2, on the reverse strand, counting down.
CGCTACGTCGTCCTACGCGCGGCCTCCGCTCTAATACCTTCCTCCCACAACTGCCATCACTTACTCGGCAGATGTGACCCGCCCATTGCCACTTCAGCTTGCATACTCGAAATGCGATGTCGACAACTTTAGTTCTCCGTCGAATTTCTTCTTTCCGGATTCGATCCCTCAGAGAAACTCCGAGCATAGCCCTCTCCATCGCTCGCTGCGCGACCTTTAGCCTGTGGACCAGTCCGACGGTCAGTATCCAAGTCTCTGCACCTTAGGTCATTGCAGGGAGGACGCACTGGTTGAAGACTTTAGTCCTGGCCTAGCATATTACCCATCTCTAATTATGATACATAAAATGTACAACTAATAATTATTATTTAAATAGTTCATTTCGGCTAATTTGCCAGAATATTATAAATATTTTAACAATGGAAACATTCACTTCCACCACCTAGATGGGATTTCCTTCCTTCCTAGCTCAGTGGGAAGAGCACTCGACCGGTCATCGAGAGGTCGTGCGTTCAGATCCCATCTAAGCGGGGGAGGTGAATTTTTCCATGTACACCTAATAGTTAGTTACGATAACATAATATTGTTTGTAGCTTTTGTTCTTTACAAGTTTGTATATTGCAGTGAATATAGTATAAATCATAAAAATAAAACAATAAGGTGCGTTCAAAAAGAATAGCCAAAAATAGAGGCGTACTTCTCTTCGTAAGAACAGAGGGGCGATTCTCGTAATTAAAATGTAGTCAAAATTCAGTATCGATCTAGTCTCGACCTCACGAATGTCACATTCGGTATTCTCGTAGCACAATATGGAACGTAAAAGTTTAATTAAAGCGTAATTATATCAAAATATGACCTAAAATTTTACAAATTAGGAACAAGGTTCTGCTAGCAATAAGAATTTATCATGATTAATCAATGAAAAAGACATAATGTAATAAAGACATAATAATTATTTAGTTAATTTCAAATTCAGTCTCGATTCGGTCAACTTTTATTCTGCGATTGTAGGATAATTACGAGAATTGTTTACCATGTTCAAAGGTTAAAGGCTCAAAGGTGACAATGTAAAAAATTACCTTCAGTTTTTACATGGTAACTTTTGAGCACTTTTGTATGTAAAAAGGCAATCTTGCTTTTACAAACAAATTAAGTCCCGTTTTTACTCTCTTTTGTCGAACTATAAGTTACAGTACGATACGGAGTTATAAACAGTCAAATAATTGTTAACATAAAAGTAAACAGTTGTTTACTTGTACGTGATCTACAAACACTAGTTTTTATGTGGCAAACCTTGCAAGGAAATGTCAATGTAGCTATCAAGAATATAATTATATTCTTGATAGCAACATAAGGGTTGCAATATAAAAAATATTTTACTTAGTAACGCCCTGTTTTTGTCTACACACTTGACTACACCGTACATTATTATTTTATTTTTATTTAAAATTATTAGAAATATTACGTAGAAGAAAAATGCTGCTACTTTTATGGCTTATTCATTATCTTCTAAGTACTCGTATTAATTCATTTCCATAAAATATATTTCAATATTTTGTTTTAAATCTCACCGACACGTAGATAAAACTAGGTATCTTGTCCGCTGTCAGAGTCATGCTAAAGTGGCAACGTTAAATTTAAGTCGTATGTTATAGAAACACTCACTATCTGTAATTTATTATTTGTGATAGTTTTGAATGCTGACCCTTTTAAAATAATTTCCCAGATACTTATACAGGATTTGAATTGAAACGGGGCCCTAAAGGTTTTGTTATAGAAAAATTCGTTTCTTTTTTTTTTATAATCCGAATGACATATACTTATAGTTCTATCGCTATAGATTCTACATGAATGATTAACGTAGAGACAAAAGCGATTTTTACCCGACACTGCCGAAGAAGAGAAGAGAATGTTTTTATGTATGTCTAATTCTTTGGCATGCTCTACAGCCTAAACCATTTGACAGATTGTAACGTATGAGGAATCGTGAGATTCATCTCAGATGTGGGAGTGGAACAGGGCATATTATCTGCATATATCATTCACAAGAAAAAAAAGGAGAAAAATATACGTTTATGTTTAGTGCAGTCGAGTGCTTTGTTTCATACAATAACTGTACCAGTTATTGTATGAAATTAAAAAAAAAAAAATGAAATTAAAAGAAAAAGTTATTGTATGAATATGAAAAAAAGTCATAAACAAAGCAGTTTCATACAATAACTGGTACAGTTATTGTATGAAACAAAGCACAAAATTTATGACGTCATCAGAATTATTCTAGTATTTCTGGGGTTCCTTCCTAGTCGGACTATTCGATTCGGATAGGTTAGGTTAAGTTAGGTTAGGTGTCATAAGATTTCATATAAACAATTCATAAATTTGGTTCGTTCAGTTCGTTCGGCGCGTTCGGCTCTGATAAATGGATTCTGTTATTCAGAATAGATCTAACCGACAAACTATGCCAAATTGAGAGATTATACATATCGAGAAACTTCAAATCGAGTTTTATATATTAGCAACAGATTCTAGCAGTTTCATGACTTACGCTTCCCAAAACTTGCGTATTTTTATTCCTATTAAACTTTAAATAGCTTTAACTTAAAAGTAACAAAATGTCGGTTCGATTTATTCTGCAGGGTCCATTTTATTATTTTATATAATCTCATACTGAAATTTACACATTAAAAAACTAAAAACAGTATCTTAATGACAGTCTTTACGCACAAGCTATCAAAATAAATTTAAAAAGTTATTTTTCGATACAGCTCTTATATGGACAACTGTATCGTAAAATAACTTTTTTACCATTTCGATACAGCTTCAGCCCTGGATACAGGTATTTTAAACAGGTTGCAATGCAAATACATTGCAACTTTGCAAAATTTTTCTACATAATCTGTGAACGCGGCGCCCCGCGGCGCGTCGCGCATGCGCACTACGCATGCTCGATCTGCAAATGGATTTATAAGTAAGAATTATAGCTGTTAAATTAACTTCATGGTTGTATTTAAAATATTATTATCATATATTTCATGAGATTAGATAAAGTAGTGTATGAAACTGCACATAATTAGGTATTAAAATACTCGTGTGGTCTATTATAACATTCGCCTTCGGCTCATGTTATAAACTCACACTCGTATTTTAATAACCCTTATTATGCAACAGTTTCATAAACTACTATTAAACCATAGTTGTAATGAACAAGCCATTTTTAAAGCAGACCTGGCTGATCGTCATCTAATAATCCGATCAAATTAATACTTTACCGTAATATTTATACAAGTTATTATCGCATAACTAACCGTCGACTACTTTAAGTGTCAAATATTATAAAATAGTGGTTTTAAAGCGTCTACGCTCTATATCCAAGTGTTATAATAATAAAAAAATGTATCTTTACAATTGTAAATGGTTTTATACATTTTGGAAATTAAGCTTCTTTTACGACAAGAATAAGGCCTGTTATGTTATATACATGACATTTCAGCCGAGTTTTAGTAAGTAGGTCTTTACTGTACATAGAAAAAAGTATATATCGGTTTGCAATACTAAAGGTGAGACCGCACTAAGCGGCAGTCAACTATTACCGCGCATTGCCGTGTCGCTCTTTACACGCATATTGCGGTATACCCGCATATTGCGGTATACCCGCAATATGCGTGTAAAGAGTTCAAAGTCATTGAAGGGTACGAACAAGCAAAGAAAAGGGAATGTCACAATTTAATTTTTTTCTATTTCCTATCGGAAGCAAATCTTTATCTACTATTCGCTGCGTGCACGACATCAGCGCCACCTAGCGTCCGCAACTTTGTAGGCTCTGAGGCTTAGACGCTTTGAAATTTCATCGTGACATTCTGACAAAAATAAACCATTCACGTACCAATTTATAATATAAAATTCCTGTGATACCGTGATTTGTGTGGACGAAGGGCTGTGAATTCATTTTTAGTCATTAAAATTAAATTAGGTAAGTAAAATTTATTCAAAAAGTGTGTTTTAATTTTGGTTATATCAGGGTTTGTTTACTTTTATTCAAATTGAGATACTTCTGTTGTGTTTTTCTCAAAATCTATTCAAAAGGACATTCCCTGATGTTTCCCTGTACCCTTCATATTATACATTACACTAGGCAGCACTGCATGGTTAAATATTGTTTTCATGCCGTGTCGTACCGCGTCGTGTCTTAGTGCGGTCACAGTGTAAGTAATAGTACTTATGTACGGTATGGACACTGCCACTCTCTAGTCTTAAACTCACCTCCCCGAGTCGAACTTGGAACAGTTCATTCATACTCTGCACATACGTGTTTGTTCACGTGTTAACGACGCGGCATTTATATGTGACCTGGGGGTAGTGCGGTCTCACCTTAAAAGTCAAGTCGGTGCAGTTACGATCCAGAAACTTTATGATCATATTAATAAGGTTTAAAATAAAATGTACTGCGGTGACAAAAGAGGCGCAATGCAGTAAAAATATTTGATGAACTATTTAATTTTAAACCTTATTTACACGTCCCTCGTTATGTTCGAGACCCCAACTCGACATGATCTATAAACACTAGTTAGTGAGAAGGTAGAAAGAGAGCTGTACTGTACTTACAGTATTTTATAATATATCTCTTTCGCTCTGCAACTAATTTATGCCGCACAATCTTACGATATGATTTCGTTGTGTGATTTACACTTTCATACAGAAATAAACTGATTGCGCGTTCTTCAATTAAGGGTTGACCCATATCTTTTGCATTTTTTGGAATGCTCTAGACTTTTCTGTCAGACAGGAGCGTTATTCGTTAAAGCGAGAAACACAGTGTAGGAAAAATTGTGTTCATGCGACAGGAGTGGTAACCACAGCTATCTGTACATTTGAACATGCATCAAGCTCAGAGCACGGATCCTCCAACACTTATATATTATATGATTTATAATTATGATAGTAGACATCAATTTCACTACAATAGAACATATTTAATAAAAATAATTTAAATATGAATCTATAGTTTATGTATGATACAGAACAAATAGTAGTTAGAATGGCTATGCAGAGTGTCGAGCGCGCCCACCCAAGGAGTCGTTTAAAATAGCAGTGTAATTGCACTGATATACGAACGGTTACAAGAAATGAGGAACGAATGGTTAATTGGAAACTGAATGATTCCCGAACTCCGGCGATATTTTTTGGCATGTACTTACAACCGAGGTTGCAAGGAATGAAATAGTAAAATCGGGCCCAAACGTCCAGTATCCAGGGTCATAGCGATTCCCAGAGCGCACTCTACACATCTACACACTATGTATGTTGTGCATAGTAATATTTTGCATAACTCCATTCTATTTTGTGTTTTGAAGTTTTAGATAAGTGTTTTGCTGATAAAAAATTATCTAACACAGCATTGCGCGTTTTGCGGCAAGCGGGCATAGCGACCTAATAACATAAACCTTATGGGTCATTTTACAACTGCTGCTCTAATATTAAAATGGAAAAATTGTCCTTCGAGCCGGGTTTGGACTAAAAACATTAACTACATATGAAATTTATTCTGAATAAATAATCTGTTATATGCAGGAGTCGGAATAGGCAGTGTGATTTTGGTACTTTCAAATAAAGGTTGACCGAGCATCTATTCAAGCCGAACGCGCCGAATTTTAAGAATTCTTTATATCTTATGAAACTTTGCACGCCTACCCGCCCTTCCGGATTCGGACGATTCGGCTCGGAGTAGATTCGTTTCGTGCTGTTATTCGGCGCGTTTGGTTCGGATAAGTATGCGTTCACCTTAACACGACATTCTCCGCCAACCCATAGAGTGCCATAGTGAAAAGTGAATAGAATAGTGAGACGGTGGGTAAGGGTCATAAAAAAAAATTCAAATGGCAGATTCAAAATGGACCCCCTGAGTACTTTAAATGAGGCTGAAAGCAGAGTTGCAGCGAGTTCGCAGGGCGAGCTGTAGGGCGAGGCCACAGGCCGAACCATTCGGCCCAAGCTTTGCGCATGCGCACCCCATCCACAGAGTGTCTAAAGCGAGCCCGCAGGGCGAGATGCCTGGTGAGGCCATAGGCCTCTATGACGCTTTAGACCTTCCGCAAACGTTTTTAATTATTTCTAAAATTAAAAAAGCAACTCAAAGTAGCCACCCAGCATTTGTTAAATTTGTAGAGGTATATACTGTCGGTATTCAAGAAATATCCACGTTAATTTTTTACTCAAATCGTTGCAAGTGCCAAAAATCACACTACCTAAGAGTCATTATTGTGACAGAGCGGAGAGTGGCGGAGATGTTTCCAAACATTGTACACTTTCTATACAATACGATACAATTTATTGCACCAAAAGAAAATACATTACAGTAAGAAAAAACAGTATAAGGGCTTATCGCCGTGCAAACTCTTGCAGACTACCTTCGGATTAATAGTATACATTAGGTATGCCATTATAATTTTCATATACTAATAATAAATTTCATTTCATAACTAATAAACCTTTTTAATGGAAACAAGTGTTTTTTAAACTTTATTTTATTGTTTTTTTATTTCTCGATTTAATTAAATTAAATTCGACGGTCGAACAAATGAGAAGTAAAAATCTCAGTAGTTCGAGACTGTAGAATAAGTGAGAAAAAAAAAATCTCATCAATTCGATGATCGAACTGATGCATCGAACTAGTGAGAACAAAGGGTTTTTGAAGTGAAAACTTCTTTAGCGGCGTTGAACACTTTGGGATGGGTACAAAATGTTAAACTCGCGTCAGGACACGTGACCTGATCGAAAATTCGAGGGAGAGTAGACCGCCGGCGCGGCGTAGGAGAGGAAGTAATATCAACCTCCCTTTCTACTGCGCGGCGAAAATGTATGCCTCCTGCCGTTTATTTTTAATGTAATATAAATTGTCATGTTTGTGTACGATAGCGCAATAAATGAATATTGTATTTTAATGAACAAACCAATGATATGTATTAGGGATTTATCTTGTTGAGTGTAGTATAACAGAGAGAATCGTAGGGGCTGGAGGTTCGGGGCGGCAATTGCTACCTAAAATATGGTTGTAGTTTGGGTGCCAGTTGTCAGCGTGGGCTTCTGGCCTCCGTTATTTTCTCTGTTGTCATTTGTCGTCCTCATCATTTGTATACATGGATTATCCGTATTACCCATAGCCAACCTTAAATATTTTCCTGACCAACAGTGAATAAAAATAATGATAACAATCACATACATGAATAAAAGAATAAATATATTAGAAAAAAAAAAAATTTAGTACTAAATGGTAATACAATTCCCTTTACATCTACAATGCTTTATAATAAATACCTAAATAAATTACAAACTAAGCATAAAATTTCAATAATCTCATTGGCACAGAATGTTTAATAGGTAATATTAAATAGGTTTTATAGATAAATAGGTAGACAGGTTGGAGTGGGATTTTGTTTCTTATTGTACTATTTATGTAATGAGCTGAGAAAATGTACGCCATTATTATGTGATGATTTGCTGAGATAATGTTATGGCGTGTATCCTGTTGAGCCATGCGGTAGAAAATATAGTGTTCTTCTTTAGTCTGAAACACACTTACTTTTACGAGCATATGCGGCGTGGATTTGATTCTGAAATGCAATCTCCTCTTACAATTGGAGTTCATTGTGATTCCTTGTCGTGCATGTTCCGTCACAATTTACGCGGTGCGGTGCGGAACTGGTATAAATTATGTTCGGTTGTTTTTTGTATATAGTTGAGAAATAGCCTGCATGTATTAATCTGGTGAAAGAGGTTAGCGATTATCACATTTATGTTTAGTTCAACTTTTCCTCAAGGCGATCTTGTGTGTTCACGCCACATTTTATAGTTTAACAAGGAAAGATTTACTTGACGCATCACTTCCTTCCATTACCACATTTGCCGGGCTGTCAGACGACAGTGTCAGTGCAACGGACACTACTCGGCTTCTTTCTCTGTCTCTGTTTGTTGGCGATCACTTTCCACTTTAAAATTAATTCGCTTTTATCAATTTATTTTAACATAAAAATAGTGTTCATAAATAGCGTAAGTTTTAAAGGGAAGCAGTGAAGTAATGGGGGTGGGGATGTGTCAAGCTGTTAATTGCACAATGTCTGTCGTGTTTGTGCTAAATACTGGGCCTCCCGGTGCCGTCTGTCTGTTCGGTGTGTGTTGTGGAGAACTGTCCCCATTATACGTGCTGGATAGTCTGACGGTTAGGGATGCCAGGATTGATTTTTTGTTTTTCTTTTATATAAAAAAAGGTATACCTCGGCCGATGAGGTTCGTGTCGGCACCTGTTGGCTGTCGCAGAATACCGGCGCTGTGTGTATTACACAGCAGTAATGCCGAGCGATGGCCAATTAACATCATAATTATGTACATGTTTGTTTGAAATGTTTATTGTTATTGTGTATTGTGTGAATTTATTGTTTCATGTTGTGATGTTAATAAACGTATTTTATTATTATTATTATTATTATTTTACCACTTAAATGATAGTACTTTTATACTGGTAAATAAAGTGTACAATATCACCCCGCTCCTTTTCGCTCCGTCTCAGTGTAACGTGACCCTAATTCCAACCCCTATATGTGAATCTTTTGCTAATTTGTACTGTGAAACTCATCAAATGCTCCTGAAATGTCACGTACACGTCGCCGCACGTCGGTGGTCGGACTGCCAGGTTATTCCGACATCTGCAGCAGGGAGTTGATCGCTGCGTCCTTGTTCCCATTATTCACTTCGAGCACTGATTTTATTACTTCCTTGTCCATGCTTGGGAACATTTCTTGGATCTGTGGAAAGTTATTACAAAATTTACACGCGAAAGCCTGTAAAAGCAAAATTAAGTTTTTTTATATTACAATGTTGCGGAAAACGTGATACATGCGTTCTGTTGGTGTGCCTAGTATTGTTGTTACGGTATTTTGCGTGAGTTATTGCAGGTAATTTTGGCCGTGTGGTTTCCGGCAGACTCGAATAGAATCACTCCGTTTCCTCCTGTGGATGTCGTACAAGGCGAATAAGCAAAATACATTATAAAACATCGATCAGGCCTCCCCAACCCGTTTGGCCAGCGTGGGGAGTGTAGGCCAATTACTCCTTCCGTCGTCGGACGGACGAGAGAGGGTCGTGCTCCTGTAGTGGAGACTAAAATGGACCTGATGATGATTGTAGGCAATTGTTGCAGTTACTGCAACTGTTACGTGTTGCAGTTATTCTTTGGTAACAGTCGGCGGTTACGGCACATGTTGCGGGGTTTATGTCTGTTGCGTATAGTTGTGGTGGATTTGCGTGGATTGTTGCACGTGCTGTTGCGTATTATATTACCTGTTTGGTAATAAGTGGTTTTATGGTTCCCGAGAGCTGGACTTTGAGAGCAGCGGTAGAAGGCGGGTCGATGCGTTTGAAATGTGGTGCTGGCGAAGAATGCTTCGCATCCGGCTCGACGCACCAACCTTTCGGTCCTAAGGGAACTCAGGCTCGGCACGCAGCAGCGCCTGGCGGCTGTGTGCCCTTAATAAGATACTTCAGTACTTCGGACATATAGCGCGCCGGGATACAGATAATCTAGAGAAGCTCGCAATGTGGATGGCAAGCGACCGAGAGGACGAAGCCCTAAGAGATGGTCCGACCAGGTGTCGGAAGAACTGCAAATGCCAATGTCTCACGCTCTCCATTAGGCAGAAGACCGCAGTAATTTGAGGAAATTGCTGCAACGCTTTCGTCGTGGATCCTCATCAGTGAGGGACCGACTTAAGAAGGAGGAATAAGTGATAGCTGCGGTTGCGGCGTGTGTTGCGTGGATTATTGTACGATAGGGGCTACTTGGAGTAGCAGCGTGAGTGGCGTGGGCTGTTGTTTGTGCGTCTGTGGCGTGCATGGTTACCTGCTGCAATTGTTCCTCGGTGACGGGCGGCGGCGGCGGCGCGTGCTGCACGAGCTGCTGCGGCGGCAGCGCGGGCTGCGGGTACTGGCGCGGCGCGGGGTACACGGGCATGGCGGCGTAGCCCACGCCCGTGCTCGGGACCACCAGCACGGGCGGGAACGTCGCCACCGCTGCTGGACCCACCTGCAGTATACAAATAGGGGTGTAAGTGACTCACAGCGATCTTTAGAGCCAAAACCAACCTCATCTGCACCAAGGTGCACCCTGCCGGCTAGCGAAAGAGATTTTGACGAAAGAGAGGTAGGGTACGGACGTATTTGTAAACTGCCCGACTGGGGAAGTACCTCCAACTCACAGAATATCGCAGCGAAATAGCAATTCCCTTGAGAGCTGTTGTGTTTCTGCGAATGAGTGAGGTCACCAAGGAAGGAAAGCGTTGCTGCATTAGCAACGGGGGTAGCGGCGCGCGAGTTTATGTTCATGTTGCGAGCGTTAATATGGCTACGTGACCACTTCCCATCGGCTGAACTGTATTCTTGTCAGCCCGAAACCCGAAATGATAAAAAAAAAATACTGAGTAACCCAATTTATATTTTATTTTACAGCATTATTAATATTGTGTTCATTATTAATATTGTTTTATATAACGCCAGGTGCCAAACATGCAAATGGCCGGCCTGATGTAAAGCGGTTACCGTAGCCATAAACGTGCTATAAAAAAAATATTCATCCCACTCCTGGCACACGGTGCCAGGAGTCTGAGAGAGTCAGAGCACTGGTCCCTTCAAACATTCAAGGATTTAGAGAACCCCACCACGACGCAGCTCGATTGCGGGTTGACGAAAATTGAGTCAATGGATGGTATATGATTTTATCGAATCTCATACTGAAATAGATATTAAAAAACTAAACACAGAATCTTAATGTCAGTCTTTTACGCACAAGACATCAAAATAAATTTAAAAAGTTTCGATACAGTTCTTCTATGGACAACTGTATCGAAAAATAACTTTTTCTCCATTTACAGCTTCAGCCCTGGATACAGGTATTTTAAACAGGTTTCAATGCAAATGCATTGCAACGTTGCAATTTTTTTTTATATAATCTGTGAGCGAGGCGCCGCGCGGTCCATCTGCAAATGGATTTATAAGCAAGAAATAAAGCTGTGAAAAGCTTCATGGTTTTCTTTAAAATATTATTGTCATCTATTTCATGAGATTAGATAAAGTAGTGTATGAAACTGCACATAATTAGGTCTTAAAATACTCGTGTTGTTTAACTCGTGTTGTTACTTAAAATACGAGTGTGAGTTTATCACATTCGCCTTCGGCTCATGTGATAAACTCACCGTATTTTAAGAACCCTTATTATGCAACAGTTTCATAAACTACTATTTTGAAATACTCACCGAGTAACTAAGAACGAGGTTGATCATGCCCTCCATGCCGTCTCCTTGTTTGCCATTCAGCGGGTACCAGTCTTCGTGAGTCTCGCCCTGGAACACGTTAATACATTTGACCAACAAATATTTGTATTTTGTTAAAGAAATGCCGGTTTCTAGCCCACGGGGCTGAAATCGAGGTTGAGTGGAACGAGTAAATTCGATGAGTGTACGTTTTCCATTGATTTCAATGGAAAATGTGCCTATTGGTGGAGGCGTGACGTTACCTTTCCTCGATTAATGGGCTATGTATGAAACACAAAGTAAAAAGTTTATTTTCAATTTGGACCACTAGTTCCTGAGATTAACACGTTCAAGCAAACAAATAAACCAACTCTTCAGTTTTATTGATTTATTTCAGGCAACGCAATGTACAAAACACAACTATCGTTGTCCAAGCTATATATGTACCTTAAAGACTAATATACATATAGTTAATTGATTCAAGTATGTTTTTGCGAGAGTCAAATTTACAGGCAATTTGATATACACTACTTTACGTGCTTACGCCACCAATTAGTTCATGCAAACTACTATCGGCCGGCAACAACAGCCTACAAACCTTTTGTAGGCTGTTGTTCTAACCATCAACATCTACAGATCGCCTAATGATGCCAGGCGTAGAGACACGTGTCGCAGTGACGACCAGTCGGGACGGCAGCAGTCGCACGTTTCTTCTGTTTCAGATGTTGGACATTTATCGAGAACTGCAGCAGCTGGAGCAGAGACGACCAAACCAGCCACGACAGTCATTCATCTACTAACGGTAGTGGGTGTGTGCCAGCCGGTAGTAGTTTGCATGAACTAAGTTGTGGCGGAAGCACGCAAAGTAGTGTAGATCAAATTCACTAACATACATATGTTATATGTATAAATTTAAAATACTAGATGTCCTTACGTTGAGTACTGCCGGCGGAATGGTGATGTGCGTCCACGCGATCAGCTCGTCCATTGTGAAGGAGCATTCGTCGAAGATCTCCAGGTATATGGAGTTCACTCCGGGAGGTAGAAGGCTGTAGAAAAAACGCAATTTTCAATACAATTACTCGAATAATATCACTTTTTTATCAAAAAATATCAAAAAATCAGGCGGGCCATATTCTTGTTTGTCACCCGCGCAGTGTAAAAAATTGAGAGTGCGGCCGTTATATTTCATACATGAATAACATATAGAGATAGATACTTAAAAAACGGCAGTTGAGCTTCACTTGACTAGCCATCTCTTCAGGCTTTTAATGCCTTATTTGTCATTCACATTGATGTCTCACATTGCTAATAAAGGAAGTCAAATTCCAAAAGGTTCTTACTGCTACTATGTAATTTCTTTTTATTAAATTCGTTGTTGGAACTTGGACTCCAAGGCAACCGTAGTTTTACCCTGTAGCGAATAATTAATTCCAAAAGCAAAGTCAATATCCTGTGGTTAATAAGTAGCGCAGGCGGCGTATTTCGGAGAAGCGGACCCTTTCGGCAAGGAACAAAGTCGCCGACAATCGGCGCCGACGATAAGAGACCGTTACAAAAGCAAGCCACTCACAAGATAGAGATTTAGTAATGCAGCAAGGAAACCAACGAATGAGACCCGTGTCCACGTGGAGTCCGGGGAATATGAACCAATCTGGTCAAGTATCGGCCAGTTTGTTAACAACTTCAAGATTAAATCTGTGCTGTACAAAGTTAAGTAGGGTAAGTATTAGGGATCTGTAACAAAAAACCGGCCAAGTGCGAGTCGGACTCGGTCACGAAGGGTTCCGTACCAAAATCGACACACAATCACGTTTGTTGTATGGGAGCCCCCCTTAAATATTTATTTTATTCTGTTTTTAGTATTTGTTGTTATAGCGCCAACAGAAATACATCATTTGTGAAAATTTTAACTGTCTAGCTACCACGGTTCATGAGATACCTACAGCCCCTGGTGACAGACGGACAGACAGATGGACACCGGAGTCTTAGTAATAGGGTCCCGTTTTTACCCTTTGGGTGTGGAAATCTAAAAAGAATAAAAATAATTATTTTTGTACATACACCAGGAGTGACTGCAATTTTTTCATTACCTACATTTTTATGCTACTCAGTCACAAACGAGCAGACAGCCCACCTGATGGTGAGCGGTAACTGTCGCCCATAACATCCACGATTCACGCATTTAAGCTGTTGGCAACAAAAATGCAGAATCGCAGGTGCGTTGTCCTTCAAACCGGAACACAACAATGCAAGCATTGTTGCTTGGCGGCAGAAATAAATCCTACTTCATGTTATCTGTTTAGTGATTTGAAAAATTATGGTCTAAATAGGAATAGGATTAATTAAAACGTACCTTTGCTGAATCATAATATTTATTCAAATAATCTAAATTATTATGAAAATATATTTTTATTAAGTACCTATTATATATTATTTTTTACACTAAACTATTTTTATTACTTTTTAATTTACACACTTATCATTATTAGGAGTGTCGGTGGCCGAATGGTTAGAGTAGGGTATCCGACAAATTGTTATTGAGACATCCATGAAAACTGCAATGTTTTTTATGGCTAGTCGACTTTGTAGCCATCTTAAACGTATTTGTAGTTATATACGATGTAGGTAGATACCTAAATGTTCAAATTATTAACGAACGTCAGCGCAGGCCCGAAAATTGCGTGGGGGCGGTTTTGCGTACGGCGCAGCCCCGACTGGCGCTCCATATAAACTCCTATAAATGTTGTCAGTGTGTGCGTGCGAAGGCCCATACAAACGTTCACATACAAACCGCGCTCGGTGCGTTTGTATGAAGTTACCTTACTTCTCTATTTTTACTATGATCGCGGGCCACAAAGCAGTAAACACATAAGTCGCCGGGAATCGCCCGGCGGGTCGCGACCAAGTGAACACGTGAGTCTGCCTGGGTAGACCACAGGTCCGGAACGGATCTCCGGTCTACGGTAGACACGGTTGTCGGGCAGCGGGTCGCGAACTCGTAAACCTGCGTGGGTGTGAAGTCTGCCCCAGCGGGAGAAGCACGAGGGAGTCGGCGTGTGAGGTGGCGCGTAGAACGGTACCCGTCAGAAGTCTACGGCCAGAGCAGAGCGGCAACAGCGTCGCCCAGAGGTCGGCGAGTTCATCCCAGGTTCCTCCGGCGGTCTTCCCGCGAGAGAAGTAACATTCGGTGGCATAAACGGTATGGTCTTCGAATATATTCGTTCGGTCTATTATTATAAAGCGTAACGTTGAATCCTTGTCGGGTTATTACTGTAGTATTTACCAGTGATTATATCTAGTTATAAAGACTTTGGCATTTTCGTTGTGACCCCTCCATAAATGAACCCCACACCCTGGAGATAAAGTAGGCACCACTGCCCACGTCCATGGCTACCTATATATATCTTTAAGACAGGTGCTGTTACCCAGCTGCGAGTGAGTTGGCCAGCGAGCTAGTTATATATATATATAGGTACCTCATGCAGTGGGGCAGGGGTGCAGGTGGTATCGCGGTACAGGCGATTAACACCAGTCCGAAAGGGCATTTAGCAACACATGAGTAAGTAGAACATGTAAACGCCTTACATTACATTAAAACACCTTACAACCCCCGGGACTGCAACAGACGTCACTGTTCATTGCTTTGTTTGGTGGTCGCCGCTGTTAATCCTGGCTACACAGGAGATATAGTAGTGGGAATGTGTGGTCCCCCCCCCCCTCCTCCCGTCCCGACGTTAATCACGTTTTCAATGGATTTTAATTTATTTATTTTTGGTAATCGTGCTCGTGAGAATGACTGACATGATGACCACAGCTAAATGAACAGAAAATATAAATTTATTTACCAATGGATAACTTTGTTCCACCTGGGCGTCTTCCCTCCGCTGGGGTCGGTGTGTGTCTCGTATATGCAGTGGCCGACGCGCAGACGTACGTACGGGTCCATACGGGTGAGGCCTGGGGACATTGGCACCAATGTTTATGAACTACTAATATTTTTGCGTTAATTTATCCGAAGAGTTATAAACTATCCAATCTCTCAAGTTGGACTGTGCAAAACTTTATTAAAATCGGTCCAGTAGTTTAGGATGCCATCGCGGACAAACAACGTGACACGAAATTTTTATACATGAAGAAAAACCTATGTACTGCGTAGGCGGATCAAAGCTATATATGTTTTACATGAATTCATAAATGTACAAAAGTGAAAACTAATGAGAGACAACAACTACTACTGAGGGAACCATATTTCACATGATACGTGAGCCATGGGAGTAATCTTGGGCCTCTTGAGTTTTTACTCATGATAAACCATCTGCCGAAGAGCATGACGGAAGCAAAATGTCTGCTTTTTGCTGACGACCTAAATCTGTTTCTTCCTTAAAACGTAGGCTACAGAGGGACATAGATAGAGTCATGACGTGGAGAAAGGACAATAGTTTTTTATTTTATTGTCAATTTTTTATTTTTATTTTATTATAATTTTTCATTGAAAAATACATACAACCCCAAAATTTTCCTTTATTCCCTTTAATTATCCTGTTCTTCTCTACGATGGAGCAAGCAATGTACAGCGAAACTGAAGTGGGGGCAAAGACCTCGCAGTCGCCAACGGCGGCGACCACAGAAATAAAAAGACAGGTAGAAATCGTATGACGACCTATTAGTAAGAAAACCTTTGTCGCCAAACTCACACATGTAAAGCAAAATGTTAACGTGTTACTACATTCATGTTTGTGCTATGATTGGTCTAAAAATACTGTAAAAAATGACATATATACAAAAATATGTTAGTTTAAATTCAACCTTATGCAGTTATGACACGGTTCATAAACAATTAAATCCCGAATAAGCATCTAGTGAGCAATAGCTGTACTTCTTATTCTGTCAGATTCTAAACAGTATAGCTAATCGACGCAAGGTGGCGCTACTAATATTGATTTTAATATTATGACTTCTGTCCTTGACTAAAGGCTGATATTTGAATGACCGTACTGCACGAATGTCGATATCACTACTTTTCGAAGTGATGTAGTAATGAGGAACACCAAGTATCACCGAGTACTGCTACCGGATTAATGAATATCTACCTATTATAATTTTTGGTACCATAAAATTGAATATTTTTACAATCTTTTCTTCAACTTACAATGTATGTATGTCAGTATGTAACAATGTTTGTTCGGGTGGAATGCATTCGGGTGGTGCAACTTAATTTTGAGACAGATTTTCAACCGATTGAGCTGAAATTTTGTAGTACACGTTTGTTTGGATGACAATGCATGATAAACGTAAAAGCTGCCGTAGAAGCTTGTCCCAAAAAATATTTTTTTGAAAAAACTTATTAATTATGATGATATATGATGATGATAGGTGAAATCATACTTCACACTAATAATTATAAATGCGACAGTTTGTGAGGATGTTTAGAACTTTGTGACTCGATCAGACTAGATGAAATTTTGCACAAATATATATAGTCTGGATTAATATATAGGATACTTTATATGTGACAACGAAGTGCTACGCGAGCGAAGCCTCGCGCTACAGCTGGTTTCTTATGCCTGCCTATATTTATTTATAATTTACTAGCTGCCCGCCCCGGCTTCGCACGGGTAGAAAGTGTTGTTTTCTTTTCCTCGCAATTTTTATGTACTTAAGAACCTCCCTTATACCTTAACGAAAATATTAAAATAAAAATTAGCAGAATTGGTCGAGCCGTTCTCGAGTTTTGCGCTTAGCAACATTCATTTTAATATGGGACCACCTGGAGAGTGTACCCTCTCAAACGAATAAGAATTATTAAAATTGCTGTACAATTGACGGACAAATCATTGAATTTTAAAAAATACATACAGTTGAACATAGAACCGCCCTACAGGTACAATAAACAACAATAATAGGTAATTTCTGGGACAAAAACTATTCCCATAGTCGCCTTGTACGACATCCACGGGAAGAGACGGAGTGATTCTATTCTAGTCTGCCGGAAACCACACGGCCGTAAGAAGGAAGAGTGGTATACGCGGAATAAATGCAGTTTCATCGGCACCACTCCCAGTGAGAATCTCAGCTTCAATTATACATATTTCGCTGCTAAACATTGACTTTACTTCAGGAAGGAGATCTTCCCCAAATTTTAATAATATTTTTGAAAACTCTTGGGCACGTAAAGTTCTATCTACAGCTTCTACTGCCTTATTGTTTTTTTTTTTCGCATTCATCTGAAACGATTAGACAGCAATCCTGAAACATTTTCGCTTTGTCACAGTTTCGTGTCACAAAGCATGTCGGTGTTCCGTTCTGTATAAATCGAGTATAATATTGAACATTGTATTTGCGTCATTCCGCCTAGAAGTAATATATGGCTGCTATACCTGGTGATGCTGCTGTGAGATATTATTTTGGCGCCTGATTTCAGCGATTATTGCTATCATATCAGGTATGTTTTTCCAGTCCTTCCTGAAGCATCTAAGAAAAACAGTTTCCCCTCGTTGTTTAAAAGACTTTGCATCACAAAATCTTGCTACATAGCGTCCCACAAATGCACGCATTCTTCTGGTTTGTGCGGAGCTTTTGATTTATCTGCCAGGATTGAAAAGGGTAGTAGTATTACATATGCCGATTTCGATAGTAAATGAAATTTGTGCCCCACGTGTTATTTTTTTTCTCTTAGGAAATAAGATCGCATCATGAAAAGATTAGTTTACTTTGTATGAACCATCCCTCTGTGTCGCAGTCTAGACGGCGTGGTCAATGCGCTCGGCTATGACCCGTGCCGAAAGGCTACGTCACGAGCTGCCAAACGCTTTCCGAATACGGTGATAACCGCGGTAAAGTCAAAGTTTACTCAAACGTTGGGCCGCCCTTTGTAAACGCCGCCGCTTCGCACCGATGTCTGTCGCTTGATCTCCTGCTGCCCGCCCCCGCACGGGCGGCGCGGCAACAGCGCTCGCGCCGCGAGAAAGAAGGAAGAAAGGATCCAAGGAAACGAAAACAGTGTTAACCGTGATTCGTCCGTGTGTTGACCTAATCATGCCTATACGCCGCAGTTTTACGAAATGTACAAATTTCTCGAAATGGTATGGTAAGGTTTCTTGTCGCGAGTGTAAATGCGCACGCAGAATATCTGTACGAAATTCAGTACAGATAGACCTCGATCAGTTACAGAAAGCGGTAGTGGACTTTTTCCGCCGACATTCCATGGCAAAAAAGTGGTAAAACATGTATGTAGACGTGGATAAATTAGTGGCTAATTGTGATTTTGTGTAAATAATTTGAATGAGCTTTTAAACACGCCAAGTTATTGTAGAACATGTTATGTGACTGCGTTATTTTTGAAAACTAACATCGTAACTAAGTGTTTTTATGATGTTTCCATAAACAAACACATATTACATTATTCGACGAGCTCGGTGGCGTAGCGGTCAATGACGCGGCTCCGACACCAACGCTCGTGGGGTTGATTCCCACATAGGACAAACATTTGTGTGCATGAACATGTCTGTTTGTCTTGGTCTGGGTATTTTCTATGTATCATAAGTATGTATTTACAAAAAAAAACTGTATTTACGTATGTTTATTAGTTGTCTAGTACCCATAACACAAGCTTCGCTTACTTTGGGGCTAGATGGCGCTGTGTAATTTGTCTGACAATATTTATTATTTATTTATTATGATATTAATTTGACAGTTCAAAACCTGTGATAATAAGTGTGATGAAAAGTTCAATGACCTTGATAAGGACAATCATCTGCCCTCCTGTAAGTGTATGTTATTATTATTTATCAGTTTTACATTTGATTACATTTTTTTTACCTATCCTATTTTGATTACAACGCATTTTAAAGGAAATATGCAATTGGGACGACGCTACCTACGTACAGCTGTTATTGTTATTATCGACTTCATCTGATAGCGCGGAATGTATTAAGCACTATGAAACCAGTTCATTGACTACGATAATTATTTTTTCAAAGCTTATTAATGATATTGGGACGCCATATTTCTTCACTAACGTAACAAGTAGGCTTAATACTATCTGCCATTAAATTCCTGGCTAATACAAAAAAAGCACCTTATATACCAATCGTTCCATTTCAATTTTAGAGTACACGTCTATAATAAACTGACTAAATAGACCACGTTACATTTGTAAATAAATAAAACGATTGCGTCTAACTTGTAGCAGGTAAGCATAAAAGTAGCACTGCGCGGTAATTTTTTTACAATACAATCAATATTTTGTTAAACTATTGTTTTTTTAAGTAGCTTTTTTAGTTCTATTTGCTTATTAAAGCGTGTTTTTTAGTTATTTTTTTAAACTATAATTTATTGTATACACCATGTTGTTTATGCAAATAAATTTAGCTTTGTTCTGCATCAGGTGTTCCAAATATTGGATTTTTGTACCTCAATAAAAAATACTCATCAGGCTGAATAACTTTTGCTAAGGCGTCATTTTTATATTTCTTATAGTTTAGCTGAACCATTATGGTTCTGCATCAGGTGTTCCAAATCTAGGATTTTTATACCTCAACAAAAAATACTCATCAAGTTGAACAACTTTTGCTAAGGCGTCATTTTTATATTTTTTATAGTTTAGCTGAACCATTACGATTTTGCATCACGTGTTCCAAATCTTGGATTTTTATACCTCAACAAAAAATACTCATCAGGCTGAACAACTTTTGCTAAGGCGTCATTTTTATATTTCTTATAGTTTAGCTGAACCTTTATGGTTCTGCATCACGTGTTCCAAATCTTGGATTTTTATACCTCAACAAAAAATACTCATCAGGCTGAATAACTTTTGCTAAGGCGTCATTTTTATATTTCTTATAGTTTAGCTGAACCTTTATGGTTCTGCATCAGGGTGTTCCAAATCTTGGATTTTTATACCGAGATGGAAATTTCGTGTCAACGTTTTCAAATCGATGCCATTTTCGTAATTGACGTCTCAGAAAACCATAGAATCAACACCCATATTGATATTATGACATTTCAACCCCATCGCACCCCCACAGGAGTGCTCTTGTGTCACGTCGGTTATGTTAGATTATAAAATAGCTGTTGTTTTCGGAATCAGCGACCCGATAAACCATAAAAACAATACCCATAACGATTTTCAGACGTTTGCACCTCATTTCACCCCTTTAGGGGTTGAATTTTGAAAAATCCTGAAGCGCGTGTTTACTCATTTATATACAGAAGTGCTCATGTAAAGTTTCGTATAAAATAGTCCAACTAATCTTGGTTCCCCATACAAACTTTGGACCCCCGTTTCACCCCCTTAGGGGTTGAATTTTCCAAATTCCCGTCTTAGTGAGCACCTACGTCCTAAAAGGAACCCCCTTGAAAAATTTGACACTCCTAGCACTTGTAGTTTCTGAGATTTCGTGATGAGTGAGTGATTTACTCTTTTATATATATAGATAACATTTCTTACAATTTATTATATTATGTTCATAATTATGATATAATATTTTTTCATAATTCAAAAATTATACTGTTTCAATATCGTGATGGGAGTAAATAATCAAGTAAATAAATACTGACGATACATGAGTCACATCACTAATCGATTAACGCTAGAATGTTCTAAACAAGAGACGTGGAGTGCGTTAGAAATTTGACCTTAAAATTAAACGCATAAAGGTTACTTTAGTTTGTTCGCGTTTGTGCATTTTATTGAATATGCTTAAATTCTATTAAATAATGAAAATAATGAGAAATATTACTTACCGATGGTATGAAATGCCACCATTAGACACATTATTTTTGCTACTATTATTCTTAGACGATAATATGGCACAAGAAGGCATTTTTATATTTTTTTTCTATGATTGTTTCCGCGGCTGTGACAAATGACGACTGAGATATGCGACGATCGAGATATGCCAAATTGGAGTATATTGACCTACGCGGGTAACGCCCACTTGTTATTTCTAGTCCTTTTTTATTTCTGTGGCGGCGACAGGGAATTTTTATTCCCATTTCCCCCCGGTGGCAGCCCCCGCGGCGCGACTGCGAATAAAGGAAAATTTTCACCATTCTACCTATTCTATTTTTTGTTAGCGATTTTAGCATAATTTATATGGCAATACATCGTTTGCCGGGTCAGCTATCTTATTATATAAAAATTTCGTGTCACGTTGTTTGTCCGCAATGGAATCCTAAACTACTGAACCGATTTTAATAAAATTTTGCACAGTGTGTGCAGTTTGATCCAACTTGAGAGATAGGATAGTTTAACTCATCGGAAAAATTAACGAAAAAATATGTAAATGCGATACGAAGTTCGCCGGGCCAGCTAGTTATACATATAAATCCATTTAGAAACATATTATGTCTGCAGATCCTTTGATATCTTAAAGAAATAGGCATGTTTCATAGATTTAAATGAGTTTCGAGTAGCGTATTCCAGAGATGGCTAGACTGGATCTGGAAAGATTAGTCTACAAAACCAGAATGATGGGGAGGGCACAAAAGAGAAGATTGTCTTCAGAGCGGAGGTTCTTAGAGTGAACAGGACAGTGGGGTTGGAATTTGGGATAAATGCGTAAATTTAATAATAGCTAAATTGGACTCACCATAATTTTTGACAAGTTTAGCTTGTGCTATTGTGATGCTCAGCCTCGCAGTCAACGGCGGTCCGGCTGCTGGCAACTACACATAAACATATACAATACTAGCTGTAACTCACGACTTCAACCGCCCTTTCGTCTTCTTCCTCAAGAATTGGACTACCAAATACAAAAAGATTTATTCAAATGACAAACATACAAACATTTATATTTACTATTGGTCCCCCATAATGAATATATCGCTCATTGGCTGCAATATGGCCACTACGTACATTTATGTCTTTGTTGCAATTAGATCACTTTTGTGATAATCCAACTAAATAACATTTATTAATTGTGACAATAATAAAATAAAATAAACTCGAATCTCCAGAGAGTCGGTCAGGGCCTTCGTATCCGACGTGTCTTCATCGGTCGGAGTGTAAACACAAGAAGGCCCGCAGGACTCTCAGCTCTGGCTTACCTTCATTGGCCGTCCAGAGAGGAGCCGCTAGAGCTATATGCTCCAGGGGTGGAAGTGTTAAAGGGCATCACGCCGCGAGTAACTTCGGAGAAAGCGCAGCACACCTCTCGACATCCCTGAGTCACTCACACCGGTGTTGCCCCTGGCCGTTTTCCTGGCATTTCGGGGGCCCATCTAGTGAGTGGCAAGCCACCGCCTGCCGCGAATAACTAGCAATAAAAGCAGTTATGGCAGGCGTCCGTTCCTCTTCTGTAATAGCCCGGTATTAAGTTCACCCAGATCTCATCTCCATAGCCCATTTATTTTCCATCATACTTCGCAATAGTCTCTACGCCTGCCGAGACCTGCTCATGGGTATGTCGTTCCATTGACATATCCTGGAGCGGGTCACGGCGGGCGTACAACATTACATCAAACTTCTCAAAGGGGCCTCTACGCGTTGGATCCATATCCCCGCGCACGCCTATCAAATGACCGGGCTTGACCCGTGATTAAAAAGAGATACAAATAAAATAATAATTAGATACTTCTAAAACGTTATAATCCTATTAAGAAGAATCTGTAAGTAGAAATAGTATATCAAAATAAATACCAAAATGACGTTCGGAAAATGCATGTTGACTTTAATTATGACGTTGTTGCACCCAGTGAGCGATATATGCATGTGTGCTTTTTGTGTTGTTTTTTTTTAATGATTTAATCTATTTTTTTATGCGTATAATATAATATAAAATTATTAGCATTCTGCACTCCTTCTAATATTACATAAACTATAAGTGTGCGAAATTAATTTCATACTCCTCAATCCACTCAATTTTCGTTAAGAGCCATATTACATTTTGACTGTGATTTTTGCGTAAAATGGCCAATTTTGGCGTTCTTGATCTCGGAAACATAAATACATTAACAATGTTGACTTATTGAATAGTACAGAATAGCTATTGGCATAGTACGTAGCGGCCTCGCTTTTTGTAAATTTTGTTTAACTTTTTAAATAAACCCAAAATTGCAGAGAAAGATTTTCATAAAATGCGCGCATTCACTATTTTGAGCTCCTGGATTGTACTACTGTTCCAAACAAATGAAATAAAAAAAAATAGAATGTTATTTGTTATATAGTCGTATAGTACATAGCGGCCTTATTTATATATTATGATTTATTATAGAAAAAAACATTCTTTTAACCAAAAAAACTTCGAAAATCGCTTTAAGTAAACTGTTAATTTCTCGTAAAACGATAATATTATTGAGCAAAATTTATACGAGAATAATTGTTACTTCATGATGAATAAACTTTGTAGCATGAATTTATTATCTTATTTCAATAAAAACGATAGATATAACTCCAAAATTACTACAAAAAACGATGCACCGGCGGCATTCGCGGGTTTAGTAATGCGCGAGAGCTCGTCAGCGTGCAAATGTAATAGGGCTCTTAAAAAAGTTTTTGCTTCACGTATTTTATTATTATGTATTGTTTTATGAACAAGATTACCGTTGAGCCACAAAGTTGTTGCTGTAGAGCCAAGGCGGCCTGGTAATCTGCGTCGACGCTGTCCGCAGCACCATCGGTCCGTAAGAATCCTGCAGGTAGAGGGCCCAGCAACACCTGTACACAAATAATGTTTTCAATTTAATGAGGGCAAGGAGGAATTAGAAAACAGAGCAAGAGCATATAAAAATGGAAAAGTCAATACCAACACTCTAACAACAGCACTATGTGAGCCAATGAACTGCAGAAGGCTCAAGAGACAACACATATGGGATCTTGTTCAATAAGTTTGTAACATAATATGAGACAGTTTCCTCACTGGAGGAACAGTTCCCTCCTGTCATTTAGCGCCTAAAACAAATCTGCTAAGGGCTTGATAAGCCGATCGCAAAAATAAGACTGTCAATATCTGTGGAGATTATCTAGACAATTACATATAGGTATACTTTTCATATTATACAGTACATGATACCCCATGTATACCGCTCAATGTATCTCTCAAATCCGTTTGGGATATATGGAATGTTCTACTTCATATATCGGTACTGATTCCTCACTGGCAGGGATAGTTGGATTTTCCATTTATAAGTAAGTAAGGATAAATGTTCAAGGGTTTCTTTATAATATAAAGAATCATACACACCACACAGGTACACCAAATTAATCATATTATGATTAATTTGGTGTACCTGAAGTTGTGATAAAAAAAAAAAAAAAAATCGGTTGTCTGTAAAGTCGGTTTACTGACGATAGTTGAACGTGACAACGTCATACTGATTGGAATGTTTGCATTTTTCAAACAAAATTGTAATGGAACGCCTCAGAGCGAGGTAACGCCGCATGAGTCATGTTTTTTCGTGCGTGCAGCCGGCTCCATCGAATTATAAGACGTTGTCACGTCAAAAAGAAAATAGAGAAAACAATTTTAATAAGAAACAGCCCCATTGTAAACTACCTGCTATTAGGAACACCTAAATAATCTTTTTTTTTTTTTTTTTTCTGTGAGAGGGGGGCAAACGAGCATGTGGGTCACCTGATGGAAAGCAATCACCACCGCCCATGGAGACCAGCGACACCAAGGGGTCGCCGATCCGTTGCCAGCCTTTTAAGTAAAATGAAAACTCTGTTCTTGAAGGCACCCATGTCGTAGTTGTTCGGAAATACCGCTGAGGGAAGTTGATTCCACAGTTTCACTGTTCGTGGTATGAAATGTCTTAGGAAACGTACTGTAGTAGAACGCCAATTATCAAGATGATATGGATGGAATTTTAATTTATGGCGAGTTGTACGATAGTGGAATTCAGCGGCAGGTATCAAATCAAACAGCTCATCGGAGCACTCCCCGTGATATAATTTGTATAGAACGCAAAGAGACGCTACATCTCTGCGTGTAGAGAGAGAGTCCAATCGATCCGAGATCATTGGGTCACCGACGATTCGAGCTGCTCTTCGTTGTATGCGGTCAAATGGAGCAAGCAAGTACTGGGGCGCACCGGCCCAGAGATGCGAACAGTACTCCATGTGAGGTCGAACCTGGGCTTTGTATAGTTGAAGGCGGTGTCGGGGTGTAAAGAAACCCTTGAAAATTTATCCCTACTGATAAGGATAAACAGAAAAAAAAAATGCAAATTGCTTGCTGGCACTTAGACAACTTTTACACATTTCTTTTAATAATATTCTTATTTTTTTATCTACTAGCAATTCAGTATTGACCACAGATCTAGGTTACTTCTTATTCGTTCGTTACACTTAGGCTAAGTTCTCCCCCCCCCCCCCGGTGGTAGGTGAATTTTTCATTTTTTTTTTAATATTTATAATATTCTGGCAAGTTGGCAAAGACAACCGAAAGCTACCCACTGACCAATAATAATTCTGCAATGATCTGTTCTGATCGGGTGGTAGACAAGCAACAGCCCGCCTGATGCGAAGCGGTTACTGTAGCTATATTAACGCTCGCAACATGAAATATCGCTCGCGCACTGCCGCCCCGGCTGCCAACGCAGCATCTCTATTGTTTCGGGTTGACCTCACTCACTCGCAGGAATACAATATCCCTGAACGGAATTGTTATCTGGCTACGGTAACCTGTGAGGTGGAAGTACTTCCCCAATCGGGCAGCTTAAAATTACGCTCCTTACCTCTCTTTTCGCCCGAGCCTTGTTTGTCAGTCGGCAGGGTGCACCACGTGCGGGTGAAGTTGGCTTTGGCTCAAAAATGGTGAGGAGCTACTACACTCCTAAATACCGGTATAAAATCCATAAACAAATTGCCACCTCCACGTCCATCGTTAAGCAATGTTGATACCAGACTACCGCGCGTACATATATGCCGTCATGTGAACGCTCCAACCGCGTCATGTGCACTTAAAGACAATAGAGCCTTAAAGACAATTAAAGCCAAAAAAGAAAAAAACATTATATGCATACTTTGCCGTGTGGTTTTCGGCAGACCAGAATAGAATCACTCCGTCTCTTCCTTCTCGTGGATGTCGTACAAGGTGACTAAGGGAAATACATTATAAAACATCGATCAGGCCTCCGTAACCCGTCTGGTCAGTGTGGGGAGTGTAGGCCAAATCCTACTTCTGTTTGGGCCGGACGAGAGAGGGTTGTGCTCCTGTAGTGGAGACTAAAATGACTTGATGATGGATGATATGCATACTGTCTAAGCAAGAAGAAGATAGGCAATAATATATTGGCCTGATTCATGGCATTATCAGCTAGCGTCGTTTTCCAGTATTTGTGATTTGGAATGATAAGATGTACCTGATAACGAGGGTCATTTTGGTAAATTGTAATGCTCACCAAAATTCTGAACCAAATAGTTGAGTGTGAATGACTATCGATCTCACAACATACAGCAAGCTTTTCAATTTTCAATTCATTAAATTTTTGTTCGTAATAACTTACATTCAACTACCGAAAACTTGAATTTTGGAACACACTCTTAGCACACCCCGGCCACTCCATACAATGTCGCGTCGGTTATTACTACATAAACAATGACGTCTATGTAAAGCGTAAATGAGCGCGTGTGCGTGCGGCGCCACACAAACTGTTCCAGATTTGTCTCAGAGGGGAGGTGAGGTCGACACGAGAGAGCGGCAGGGAGTGGGCATACTGTAGGTATTACTTATACCACAGTATAAGTAATAGTACTAACGTACAGTATGGACACTCTCTGCCGCTCTCACTAGTCGACCTCACCTCCCCTATGAGACCGATTTGGAACCGTTCGCAATGGATGCAACGTCCTACAAATTGACGTCGCTCGTATTTTATTCTCCATTCAGTTTAAAAGATGGGAGTTACTTGTGCAGTGGATGGATGTCTCAACACATGGAAAATCAAAAAAAGAAATTTATTCGATCCCTTTGGATGAAATAAAGTACTGATTTTTTTTTATAAATTACCTAAAAAGCATGCGGCAGCCATAGTTTCATCATAACTAATTCATGTCTGTCAAAGTAGGATACAAGATACAATTAATACGAGATGAGAAAAGGATAGCATTATATGTCTCAAAGAGCAAGTGAGTGCGCAGACGCGGAAGTGACATTGCTGTCACTTGAGTTATGGTGGTTTATTGTTATTGTTTACAATTTTCTTATTTACATTTCAATGTTTATTGTGCGTGATCTCATGTGTGGTATTAGTTTTAAATTACGTTTGTTCCATGTGAATATGAAAATGAATCAAATCATTGCGCATGCATTTATATGAATAGTAAAAAGCTACAATTAGTAAGAATGAAATGGTTTGACCATTACAATGAACCGGTGTTCGGAAGGCGAACGTTTGATTTAGTGGTGATTAGAAAATATAAAATTTTGGGTAAATTAGCAATGGAAATTATACAAGGCGTTTTGTAAATATTGGCTGAAGTCAGTGTAGTGTATTTACTATGTTTTTTTTTTCTTCACTACGCCCACCTGATGTGAAGCGGTTACCGTAACCATATTACCGGTCACATCATTAAATATCGCTGTCATCCTCGCTGCCAACGCAGCAACTCCATCGTCTCTGGCGACCTCACTCACTCGCAGGAACACAAAAACCCTCGAGGAAATTGGTATTTGACTGCGGTATTCTGTGAGATAGTGGTACTTCGTCAGTCGGGCTGCTTAAAAAATATGCTATGTCCTACCTCTCTTTTCGTCAGAGCCTCGTCTGTCAGTCAGCGGGGTGTACCCCGTGCAGGTAAGATTGACTTTGGTTCTAAGATGTTGATGAACCACTTACACCTCCTTACATGTCCGACTAATAATTGAATAATGTCAGCCCTAGAGAACGTTACTCAAACATAGACACGTGTACAGACGTAATTTGGTTACTACATGCAAAAGCCCCATTTTTGTATGGAGTGGCCGGGGTTTGCTTATACTGTGCTCTTAGCAAAAATCTTACCATATCATCTTACTTGAATACACCTAACTAAAACTATAATGTAACAAAATATAGAATAAGTTATGCAAATGTGGAGATGAGTCTTTTAATTCATACAATACAATACATTACTCTTTATTGCACCAAATATAGGATAACAATGTAGTAACTATAATTATAAAGTACAACAGGCAGCTTTATCGCTATATGCAATCTTTTCCAGGCAATATTTGGGTAAAGAAACAAAAAGATAGTGACAAATTGAGAACCTCCTTCTTTTTTTGAAGTCGGTTAAAAATAGCAGTGCAGTAAACAAAGTAAAGGCAACATGAAAAACGAAATACATACACACATACACATTTGTACACACTGTTTCTGTGTATAGGTACAGGCATCAAAACGAGAAATAAAATGGCTATTTAAATTAAGATTTTCCGAGATTAAATATGTACTTACATAATCTTAAATATAACTGTAAATTGTTGAGACTTTTATAAACGCTGAATCTGTCTTGTGTATGCAGCGTAATAATATTCAGTTCTGTTCAATCAGCCGATCGGGCATTTGTTTATACATTATATTCTAAACGATTTTACTCGAAAATAATTGCTAATTTACTCTAGATAATTCCGCTCAATTATTAAGTATAGCATAAATTGAATAGAAACTTAATAATAATTGATCCAGCTGATTAATCGGTCAAGGAACTTTTATAATTCCGGTGATAAAGATATAAACGCAGTAAGCCTCGTATGAATCATAGCAAATTTATTCCCGAAAACATATCTATCATATCATATTAGTACTACACTTACTCTGCGTCGTCGTTCATCATTTCTATCGTCAGACATCGCAGAAGTCATTTTCTCGTAATTACTTTTACAAACACTTCACAATGGTTTTTCTTTCAGCGAAATCGAAAATAATCGAAAGACGAAAAGAAACAATTCTTTTTCAGATAGTCAGCAATGTTGTCATGCTCTGATTTGAATTTTTCCTTAACTTTTCATAACTTTAGCATCTCAATATCAATTCCTCATAAAAATAATTGCCATATTTTTTTTTTTCTATCTAATATATAAAATTGTCGTGTCACGGTGTTTTAATTAAACTCCTCCGAAATGGCTCGACCGATTTTCGTGAAATTTTGTGTGCATATCGGTCTGCGAATCGGACATCTATTTTTCATCCCCCTAAATGTTAAGGGTGCTCCACCCCTCATTTTTTTTAAAGAAATCCACCATTCAATATTTTAAACTCAAATTTCCCATCATTGATAAGTACTGAAACAGGTGTTTTATTTATTATTTGTATTAAAGAGCGTAGGTATAAAATTTCATGGTTGTTGAAAATGCAGTAATTGAAGTAGTTGAAGACTACGTCTACCTCGGATAAGTGATACAACTTGGTCGAGGTAACTTCAACAAAGGGATCGGTAGACTCATTCGACTGGGCTGGACAGCATTTAGGAAACTTCGGCACATTCTCACAGAGGAAATACCTTGAAGACCAAATTCTTCAACCAGTGCGTCCTCTCCGCTATCACCAAAGGTGCGGAGTGCAAGTACATGTTTTTATATCGCCTCTTTCGTTTCCAAAAAATATACATAAATTTATAATTTTATTTGTTATATAAGGTCCTAACTTATTAGTTGACAATACTGAATTGAGGATGCGTATTGCTTAAATACATCACATTACTAATGGAATTTCACGGCTAGCAATTATTATTTTTTTATTTTAAGAAAAAATAAATTATCATTTTAATCAAATAAATACCATATACTGAACGCTTTAGTGAAGAAAAGTGTTTGTATAACAAAATTTATTTATCATTAAAACATGTTTAAAATGTTCTTTTTTATCTTTACATAAAACCGTCCTTGTTCACGAGTTCATACCAGTGCAAATGTTGGTAGTATCAAGTACGCATGTGCAGTCTACCTACCATTCATACTTGCGCGCTGCGCGAACGGCGAAAGACAATCAGTCGCCGCAAAACTAAGTTTGTGAGCGCACGCGTGTTTTCTGCATTACCGGCCGGCGCCGCTAGCGCCCGACAACGTAGTGCTCTTGCTCGTACGTTTTAGTTTTAGTGTGATTTGTTCAAATTTGCCATGCCAAACCGACGTTACACCAACCAGGAATACCTGGCAATGGCAATTGCGTACCGTGATAGTGAAGTGATAGTGGGGAGATTGTTCTGCAAGCGTAGAATCTACTAGAGCGAAGGCTCGGAACACGTGTCAGCAGGAACACGATTCTCACAGCTGTTTACCCTTCCGAGAACATGGACGGTTCGACCAACCTGCGGTGGACGCTGGTAGGACTCGATATCCTGCTGTCTTGAGGAGGAAATATTGGACTTTTTTAGTCAGCATCCGATGGCAAGTACCTCTGACGTTTCTACATATCAGCTGCGATTGCGAGTTCTCGACATTTCAATCTACGCTATTGAATTGAGACCTCATTAGATCGAAAGAAAAAATAAATACTATACCGTTGGTCTCGATATACCCTACATCTTGCCAAAACCGCGTCTGTTTATCAGCTGGCTGCACCACGTGCACTAAAGATCAGCTTTAACCCTAGTAGGTAATTGGTAGTGCATTGATAATAATGATACTAATGGCCGTTCGCTTATGAAAGACAGCTGTGAGGGCGATGACCTTGTGCTTCCGAGAAATCAACAGACATCGACTTCCGAGAAATAAACAGATTTGACGAGCTCGGTGGCGTAGTGGTCAATAACGCGGCTTCGACACCAACGCTCGTGGGTTCGATTCCCACATAGGACAAACATTTGTGTGCATGAACATGTCTGTTTGTCTTAGTCAGGGTGTTTTCTATGTATCATAAGTATGTATTTACAAAAAAAAAATGTATTTACGTATGTTTATCAGTTGTCTAGTACCCATAACACAAGCTTCGCTTACTTTGGGGCTAGATGGTGCTGTGTAGTTTGTCTGACAATATTTATTTATTTATTTATTTATCGGCCGTTACGGCTGGCCCTCTACTTTACTTATTGGGGTATGTACGGAAGTTAGAAAGCTAGCTACATACCTATGCCGTCAACTCGTATATGGGCGATGACTTCTTTTATTTAAATACGGCGCGATTGAGTTTAGATGAAATTTTAGATACCTAACTAATTTTTTGACAAAGTTGTTATTATGATTTTAATGTTATTGAATGTTTCTTTTGAATCTTTTGCAACAATGAGTCTTGCGGCCTTATAAAAAAGTAAAGGGGTATGTTTGGCTTACCGCGATCTTTAGATCCAAAGCCTGCACGTGGTGCATCCTGCCGACTAACGAAAGAGACTCTGGCGAAAGAGAGGTAGGGTAAAACGTATTTGTAAGTTGCCTGAGTGGGGAATACCTCTACATCACAGAACATCGCAGCTAATTTACAATTCCATTGAGGGTCTTGTGTTCCAGCGAGTGAGTGAGGTCACAAAAATGAAAGGAGTTGCTGCGTTGGTAGCGCAGACCGCAGTAGCGACCGTTAATACGACTACGGTAACTACTTCACATGGAACATGTCTCAAGACAAGCAGGGGAGAGTGACTAAAGGATTAGGGAGAACACAAAAGATCCATGAGGGTCGACGTGTCACCGGTGCTGCAGCACTGGACCCACTCTAAGATAACTACTTCACATCAGGCGGACTGTATACTTGTCTGTCACGCGACGTGGTATAAAAAAGTTAAAAAGAGAGAGAAAAACAGAGTTCAACGCTCGCACGCGTCACCGTAGCTGTCATATGTGGCAGTACTTGGTCGTATACGTATCGTCGTACCTAACTAGTCATTATTACAATTTCATTCTTACGCGTGATGGTAAATGCGTAAGGGAGCAAGTTAGAATATTTTTTCTTGGTATACAGAAAAATAATATCATTTTAAAAACATTTTTATTTATGCAAAATTTCATTCACAATACGATGTATACAAGCTATAGATGCCAACCATATAGTATTGTCAATTAAAAGGTTAGGACCTTATATATTTATAACGGTGATGCTTTTGTTAGTTTTCTTTAAACAATTTTTTTCCTATTCATATCATGGAATGCGAGACTTAGACTGTGACCGTTTCAAGCCGGTTCAGAAATTAAAAGTCGTGCTGCGAGCGATGGACAGAGGTATGCTCTACATTTCTCTAATGGACGGAATAGGAACGAACGAACTAGACGAAGAACAGTATGTCGTCGGAGCTGTTCAGTAAAGAAAGAGAGAGAGTTCGTGAAAAAAAAAAAACAAAATCTGCTAGACACAAAACAATTACCCTAATATTTGGGAAAAATCTCTAACGTGATAGCACTGCCACAACTGTCACAAGTCATCGTTTTGTCTTTGTTTCAATTGGCAATCATCATATTAGTAATGATTATATTACATAATAAATAACAATACTGTGATTTATCTAACAGTCACTAACAGATTGATATCACTTTCCTAAAATAGAAACCATAAGGCAGGAAGTATGGACCGCAATGGACCCTAAAAAACCGGCCAAGTGCGAGTCGGACTCGCGCACGAAGAGTTCCGTACGTTTGTTGTATGGGCTCCCATACAACAAACGTTATTTATTTGCCGTTTTATATTTGCCCTTAAATATTTGGTTTGAGCCCCCTTTATATTTAATTTAATTTATTCTATTTTATAGTATTTGTTGTTATAGTGGCAACAGAAATTCATCTTCTGTGAAAATTTGAACTGTCTAACTATCACGGTTCATGAGGTACAGCCTGGTGACAGACGGGCGGACGGACGGACGGACAGCGGAGCCTTAGTAATAGGGTTCCTTTTTACCCATGGGTACGGAACCCTAAAAACAGTAGCTCTGGAAATGGAGAATGTATTTAATTTAATTATTTGCATAATGTGCATTAGCTTTATCCCATAAAACATGGTAGTATTTTCAAAGTAATTTTGGGGTATAATTACCTCCCCAACATCATAAGGGCCAAAGCCAACCTCACCTGTAGATGGAGTAACCTGTCGACTATCGGTCCTATTCCCGATAAGATACGTTATTGTAGCGAATTAGTAGTTGAAGCCCTTTTCGTATTCACATCAGACGATTAGATATACTTAAGTCCATGGTGTTAGGTGTTTAATCAAAATGTTAACATGTCGTCGAACTATAAAATCATATTCCCGTGTGGGTATAATCCCAAAACGTGATTCGGCCTATTCTGCTCATTGATCGCAAGCTTAACCTAACCTACATGTGCTCAGTCAAAATCACTTTTAATTGGCTTCCGCCATGGGATAACTGTACTAGATGGTATGGGACACGGCAACACACATGCCCACTCAGGTCAGTAGCCAGGCCTGGACTAACAGCGGCGTCATGTCATAAGGCAATGAACAATGAAGTCCAATAGCTGTTCCAGGGGTAAAACGATTGTCTTGGAACTCAACGAATATAATCAGGGGCCATCCATAAATTACGTCACACAAATTTCATGATTTTTTGACCCCTCCCCCCGTCCTTGTCACAGCTGGTCACATTTGTGAGACTCCCCCCTTCCTAGTGTGACGTCACATATTTTGTAAATTTACATCAAGAGTAGCAAATAATAATAATAATAGCCGCTAGAGCTATACAGAGAGGAGCCGCTAGAGCTATACAGAGAGGAGCCGCTAGAGCTATACAGAGAGGAGCCGCTAGAGCTATATGCTCCAGGGGTGGAAGTGTTAAAGGGCATCACGCCGCGAGTAACTTCGGAGAAAGCGCAGCACACCTCTCGACATCCCTGAGTCACTCACACCGGTGTTGCCCCCGGCCGTTTTCCTGGCATTTCGGGGGCCCATCTAGTGAGTGGCAAGCCACCGCCTACCGCAAATAACTAGCAATAAAAGCAGTTATGGCAGGCGTCCGTCCCTCTTCTGTAATAGCCCGGTATTAAGTTCACCCAGACCTCATCTCCATAGCCCATTTATTTTCCATCACACTTCGCAATAGTCTCAACGCCTGCCGAGACCTGCTCATGGGTATGTCGTTCCATTGACATATCCTGGAGCGGGTCACGGCGGGCGTACAACATTACATCAAACTTCTCAAAGGGGCCTCTACGCGTTGGATCCATATCCCCGCGCATGCCTATCAAATGACCGGGCTTGACCCGTGAATTAAGAGAGATACATAATAATAAAAAGTTCAAAGTTTGTGTTTTAACACTTAGAATATAATAGATTTTGAAATGTCACGTCACGAAATTTAGGACCCCTCCTACCCCCTTGTCACACAATCTCACACTTCATCGACCCCCTCCCTCCCCCTTAACGTGTGACGTAATTTATGGATGGCCCCTCAGAAGCAATTAATTTAATCAGATTTTTTTGTAAACACACTTGCATGAGTGGGAGGAGGAGGAACAGGAGGAAATCAATATGAATGAAATTATATTTATATGTGTCCAGTTTGGTAAACGAATAAAGCTATTTTATCTAAACTTAATATTTCTAAAACTTGTCTAAAGGCAACGGAAGATTTTTTGTTTGTTCACTAGAACTAGGTACCTACATACTTCATCAGCATATATGTACAAATAAATTCTGTTAATCCATTAACGTCATCGAACCCAATATGAAGGTGTCCTCGTAACGTAACCTAACTTTTAGTCATGGTCACCATATGTCGAATTTTGTAATAAAATTTTTTTTGGCAATTTCCTTTAAAACGCTTGTACTTGTGTTATTTTAATTAATTTAATTATTTGTTTAATCAACGATTTATCATTAGTAAATATTATAAGTCATAATTACTATATATTTTAAAACTTGATTTCCGATGACGAAACAATTTAGAAAATCCTTAAGATCACATACCTGACAAGATATGATACTAATTTCTCTGTCCTAATTGCATTACGAAGATTTTTAATTTATTTGTGGCTGTCACATATTCAAAGGGTTGCAATTGAAATGCTTGTTGGTACATTACGACATTATATAAAAAAAAGGCAATTTGTCATAAAACCTAACACTATTTTTGGTGGATTGACGGCCCACTTGTTTCGACCTAGCCTTTGGCCATGAATCCGGTAGTGTCCGGTACCTACATTCGACGTGAATAATAAATAAGGTTTCATTTGTCCGTCACATTAGATCCAAGTCACTGAAAGTACTACGTATAGTACGGCATTTTCCTGCCGATCTCTCGTATCGACTTCATCCTTCCACTGAGACGAATTTGGAACCATTTGTATGGCGCCGCAAGTACACAACACACGCTCATTTTCGGTCTGTAGAGACGTCATTGTTTATGTAATAGTGAATGGCGCGACATTTGTATGGCGTGGCCAGGGCGTCCAGGACGTCCAGGTAGAATAATAATAATAAATAAATTCTGTAATAGCCCGGTATTAAGTTCACCCAGATCTCATCTCCATAGCCCATTTATTTTCCATCACACTTCGCAATAGTCTCAACGCCTGCCGAGACCTGCTCATGGGTATGTCGTTCCATTGATATATCCCGGAGCGGGTCACGGCGGGCGTACAACATTACATCAAACTTCTCAAAGGGGCCTCTACGTGTTGGATCTATATCCCCGCGCATGCCTATCAAATGACCGGGCTTGACCCGTGAATTAAGAGAGATACATAATAATGAAAATAAGCCTCGGTTTAAAAAGTACCTCAAACCACACGCACACGTGTCAAATATGTCAATGTCAAAATAGTCAACACTGTCAAGTGTCAACAGAAAAAAATGCCAAATTGTAAAAAAGTTTTGCTTTTCTTTCTTGCTTCGATGATTTTATTTTGTATTTTCTCGTGTTGTTCTGGGGTGAATTTATTTATTCGCCTTTCTCCAAGTTTCTTGCTCTAGTATCCTAGTGTGATAAACTTTTAGTGTGTCTGAACTATTGGATTCGTGTAACCCTGCCACATATGCTGACTAGTGAATTGGTTATAATATTGATTTTCACCTTCTTCTGCTATGGATATCATCAAAACACCTAAGGTAAGTGTAGAAAAATTATCTGGGCGCAATTATGTTTAAAATAAAATAATTTACCTATTAGGTTTTCCCTATAAATATCACAAAAATGGTTTTATAATATTCTTGACTGCCCACTTATTTTTTAGTGCTAACTCGAAAATTACTTCTTCCAATTAGTTTTTCTTATCGTTTACAATTCGTACAGTAATTTCATTGATAGTAGCCGTTAGTTTTATTTCGAATTCTTGTAATGGCCATCTAAATTTACTTTAAAACACTAAGTGCCCCTTGTCATTGTTTTTTATGCTTAAAATATTACTATAAATATTATTTTCTAGAGTTGTATTTATTTTTAAAAATATTGTGATTTGCTGGAAAGCTTTGATTGATTTTTTTTTTTGATTTGTTTTTTTCTTCTTTTATTCTGCAATAAAATAAATATAACCCTGCATAAGGATATTTACGTACCTTTATTATAGTGCTATGCACTATATTTTTCGCCAGAGCCTTGTTTGTCAGTCGACAGAGTGCACCACATGCAGTTGGCTGTGTTCAAAGATGTTGATGAACCTAGTATACACCCCATATAGACCAAGTGGGTTCCTTGGTCAAATGAATACAACATTCCTCAGAGAATAGTTATTTTGCTGCTGTCTTTTGTGAGCTGGAGGTACCTCCCCAGTCAGACTCGACATGCCCAAGCTCTCTTTCGCCAGACACTAGTTG
This sequence comes from Hypsopygia costalis, assembly GCA_937001555.2. Lineage (NCBI taxonomy): Eukaryota > Metazoa > Arthropoda > Insecta > Lepidoptera > Pyralidae > Hypsopygia > Hypsopygia costalis. Next base: position 5,921,960 of record OW443344.2, on the reverse strand, counting down.
CAGAGTCATTATTTTCATGGCAATTTTTCACCTTTTCTAAAGGGTAATAAAAATTGAGCACCAAAATTAAAAAAATGTCGCCCAGTTTTGTAATTTTTAACTAGGCAACTAAAGTATGTACCAAACTTATCTTTCTCTAAATTATTATTATTTAAGTAGTTGTCTTGGCCAACTTGCCAGAATTTTTCTGGTTTTTCAGTCGCCAATTTAGTACTTTTTAGTCGTCAAATTTATTATTATCCTTTATTAACTAGTTTATCAATAACTATTTTGTGTGACATGCTACTTTTTAGTCAAAGGATGGCATGGTAACTTAAGGATGTGGATGTCATTATGCAATAAAAATCTAATCTACATTGGTTTTCTGATTGTGTTATGCAGAATAACCTATGTAATTATAAATAAATATTTCTGGACAGTTTACACAGCGCCCTCTAGTCCCAAATTAAGCGCAAAGCTTGTGTTATGGGTACTAGACAACTGATAAATGTACTTAAACACATTTTTTTTTTTTGTAAATATATACTTACAATACATAGTATGTACCTATGTAATTATTTGTAAGACTAACAAGGTACCTATTATGTTTGCATTACGTATTATAACATTTATGGTGAGTGAACAGTGAGTTATAATGTAACAGTTACACAATTTACATAATTTTGCTGATTTTATATAATTGTTGAGGTAATAGTAATAATGTTCTAGAATAATTTCCATCTTGCAATTCAGTAAACTGTTTTTTATTAGACTTAAGTATAAAGTATTTTTACGTATTGGGTGTTAGGTGCTCATAAATATTATTAGAGCCTAAGGGAGCTCTGCATGTGGTGCACCCTGTTGACTGGTTTGCGAAGTTCTGGGGAAAAGGAGGTAGGGCATGTCGAGCCTAACTGGAAGTTATAGAAGCTCATAGCTAAATATTAATGCCCTTGTTTAACATCAGGCGGGCCGTACACTTGTTTGGCAACTGGTGTGGTATTAAAAATTAACATTAGCCAACAACATAATAGTAACATTAGCATAGATTCTGTTTGAAATAATGTACAAAATATTAGGTAAGGGGCCATCCATAAATTACGTCACACGAATTTCATGATTTTTGACCCCTCCCCCCCTCCTTGTCACGCCTGGTCACATTTGTGACACTCCCCCCCTCCCTAGTGTGACGTCACATATTTTGCAAATTTACATCTAGAGTTGCAAATGTTTTTGAGTTTTTCGTTAATAGTTCAGAGTTCATGTTAACACTTAGATTATAATAGATTTTGAAATGTCACGTCACAAAATTTAGGACCCCTCCCACCCCCTTGTCACACAATGTCACACTTCATCGACCCCTCCCTCCCCCTTAATTTATGGATGGCCCCTAATCTGCTGGAAGGGGCCATTCTGTTAGAAAATAAATCTCTTAAACAAACTAATGTGCCAATCGAAATTCTGCCTGTAAATAATCTAAATATCTCAAGTCAAGTTGAGATAAATTTAATTACTAGTAAAGTTGTAGACATAACTCTCAAAATCAACAGCTGATGTGGCAATGGGCTAGCCAAGTTAGCTGAGTGTCCTCTCGGCCTCCGGCTTGTAAAGAAAATTCAAATTACATATTTATGTTGTCAATGACAAATTACAAGCTAATGAATATAATATAATATACAGTGTACTGCGTTCTGCCCGCAGGCGTACAAATATGCATAAACTTTATTAATATATAATATTTTTGACTTATTATTGGTACATTAGTTCTAATTTTCATAATTCAGATTGTCAATTAATTATAAAATTTAATAATAATATATACATTATTAAAAAATAATAATTTACATATTATTTACATCATCATCAGGTCATTTTAGTCTCCACTACATGAGCATGACCCTCTCTCCTCCGTCATAGACGGAAGGAGGATTTGGCTTACACATCTCACGCTGGCGAGATGGGTTGGGGAGGCCTGATCGATGTTGGATAATGTATTTCCCTTAGTCGCCTTGTATGACATCCACGGGAAGAGACGGAGAGATTCTATTCTAGTCTGCCGGAAACCACACGGCCGATAATTTAGTACTAATTGTTTTGTTGTTAAAAAATTTATTAATTTGTTGCATGGTAAACTTTGTCAAATGCCTTTAGTAACCGCGAGCGAAGCCATAGGCATAAACCAATGTTATCAATAATACTTCTCTACTAATAAATAAATAAATAATATTCTCTACTAATAAATATATCTGGACAATTTACACAGCGACATCTAGTCCCAAATTAAGCGCAAAGCTTATGTTATGGATACTAGAACTACTAGACAACTGATAAATGTACTTAAATACATTTTTTTTTGTAAATACATACTTATAATACATAGAAAACACCCAGACCAAGACAAACAGACATGTTTATGCACAGAAATGTTTGTCTTGTGCGGAAATCGAACCCGCGACCTCGGAGTCAAAGTGGCCATTGCTAACCATTCGACCACCGAGCTCGTCAAACTAATATTATACAGAGGTAAAGGCAGGACCTTGCGTTTCCGATTAGAGCGACACGCGCAGCGATACCATCGAGGTGCTCAATAATATGACGTATATTTTACGAATTGCTTAATTTTAGTCAGGATTCGCGCGCCGTCACCCCCGCTGCTAATGTAGCTCTTCACGTCAGGGTACTTCACTCATTCGGAAGAACAGAGCGTTCCTCTGATATTTAGTGTGGTAGAGCAAAGCGAATTTTTTAAGCTGCCCGACTGGGGAAGTACCTCCACCTCACAGAATACCGCAGCCAAATAACAATTCCCTTGAGGGTTGTTGTGTACCTGTGAGTGAGTGAGGTCACTGGAAGGAAGGGACAGTTTCGTCTTCTCTATGGGCGGTGGTAACTGCTTTCCATCAAGTGAAAGAAATTTTTTTTTTCTCTTGTTGAAATACGAACAACCACAGTCGGCTTTTGCGATAATGCTCTTGGCACTTATTTTAATAATTTTATGATCCCTTACCATATAACATTTTGAAACAGCCCAGTAATTGGATTTTTATTGGTACTTGTAAGTAAATAAATATAACTTAACTTCTACACTTACGTCACAAGCATGGTCGCTATAACCAACGCACGTGTGTTCACTGTTTCAAATTGACGAGGAACTTGGAAAATATTGTCATCTCTTTTTGTCTATAAGGAATCGTACATGGGTGTTTAAATTTCACGCGCATGCTCTTTGGACATAGCTCCAGCCCCTTGGTATTTCAAAATTGGAACGTAGTCGTTGACAATAAAGCACATTGGTAGCTGTGGGGGTTTCGGGTTCGAAATGTGAATATATTTGAGGGTTGAAGATTGGACGAGAAGTGTCAGTCGCTTTTACGGTACCGTACGGTGACGTGTACTGCTCCAAAGTCTACGCCGGTAATTTCATCCGTTAAGAAAATTTAATTTGAAAAGTTTTTCCGCGGTCATCTTTGCAAACGACGAAGTAGCAAAAAATTAGATACATTTTTTTAGATCGTGTTGTGAGCTTTGTTGGGAATGTTTTGATTAAGTTTTGAATTGAATTTGGAAGTTTTAAAATGGCGCTAAGTTCGCTGACACCATCCAACATGCTCGGCGAGCTCGGTCGTCTAGCTAATTGGCTAAGAGGTGACTGTCTTCAGCCTGAAGAGTATGCCGGCCTAGCTGTTACGGAGAAGGTGAGATGAGCTGACTTGTTTTGCTTATTCTTCGAAACGTCTTGTGCTAACTCGTCAAGTGACAAAGTGACAATGGTACTAAAGCCTGCAATATGGACTTTCCACTTGCATGTTGTCTCTCCGGCTCTGCTAACGTGGTTCTTCAGGAGTTACCTGATGGTTTTACTCATTGACAGAATACTCAACAAGAACACTGCAATGAACATGTCTGTTTGCCTGGGTGTTTTCTATGTATTATAAGTATGTATTTATAAAAAAATAAATGTATTTAAGTACATTTATCAGTTATCTTGTACCTATAACACAAGCTTTGCGCTTAATTTGGGACTAGATGGCACTGTGTAAATTGTTCAGAAATATTTATTTATTTATTTAATTCTCTAGCAAGGGAATTGTTGTTTGTCTATGCGGTCTTCAAGTAGAAATATTGGTCAGTGGGTAGCTTTCGGGGCAGGTGGTTTCTTTAAAGGGGCTGTTCCCTATGTGTGTATATATAGCTAACCCGGCGAACTTCGTACCGCCTAAAAGTCAATGAATGTCGCGTTACGTACAATAATTAGCTGTTCAGCTAAATATTGTACAAAATTTATGATTTTATACAATGTAAAATATTATTTGATAAATATTTCTGAACGCACGCATAAATATTTGACAACCAATAAATATCTCAATCATTTTTCAACTGACAATATTCGTATGGGAAAATGTTTTTACTTTTAATTTCTCGTTTATTTTCCAATGTTTTTAATTGTTATTCTGCTATTCGGGAGGGAGACAAATCCATCTGTCTGTTAACTTTAAACCACTTGACGGATTTTGATGCAGTTTTTACTATAAAATACTTTCGAGAATGTCTTCGCTATCAGACACCTCAGACACTGTCTTCAGGCGGGCTGATCGCTAGTCATACATATATCGCTGTGCCCTGCTTTTCCCAAATAAATACTCGTGTACAAGCTTTTCATAATGCCGCTGATTGAATTGTCAATATGAATAGAGGTATGATATTTTTTATCCGGTTCTGGTGGCCAAAAATCGACATCCCGAGTATGTTATACAGGTTTTGTAGGCATTTTTTTTCAGCACAGTATTAAATCGGTCAAAAGATCATTGGTCAAATGCTGCAAAATCGTAATGACTAAAAATTTAAACCATTTTTGATAAGTTTGTTATTTATCTATATGAAATATTAAAATCATAAACTTAACCTATCGAGTGGCATCAGATAGAAAAGGAAAAACACTACACGAAGTTGGCATTAGACATTTTGGACGGCGGCATAAAGCTCGAGAGGCTAAGCTGTCTAACGAGATTTGGGCTCTTATGCAGAAGCGAGCATTTGTTAGGGCTTCGACAGAGTATTCTGCTTTAAACAAGCAGATCAGAAGGCTGATACGGCGGGACTATCGCGTCTTCAATGCTAAACGGATTGAAGACGTGATTGCGCGTAACAAAGGGCTACAAGTCTTTTCGGTATTCTGAAAAGGCTTACCTGTTGAAGCCCAAGCTAGAGGATCATGGAATCGTGTCTTCGAAGCCAGAGATCTTCGCGGAGGTGGAGAGATTCTATGGCAAACTTTATGCTGTACATGCACCTGGGGCCTTACCACAAGCTCTAAACGCAGGAATGGAACCATCATGGTTGCGAATTTATGAATGAAATTCATTGATAAATACGCAACGACGATACGAAACGAACGATGGTGAGGCCCCTGATCCTACATTAGCTGTTCGTGTAAGTGATCGCCGAGCCCGCTAAACCGATACGAAACCGAAGACATTCCAGACATCAGTGTGGGTGAGATTAGGATAGCTCTTGAACAACTGAAAAATGGTAAGACTCCAGGTGAAGACGAAATTATAACAGAACTGTTGAAAGATGGAGCAACTCCGGTTCTAAAGGAACTACAACATCACTCAGTCATTCACAATGGGACCACGCCAGTCGCGTGGACCAGCAGTTTAGTAGTCTTGTTCGCAAGAACAAGACTTTTTGCAAAAAAAGGTGATGAAACCTTATTGAAGAATTATGAACCGATCTCACTCCTGACTCACGGTTATAAGCTACATTCAAAGGTTGTCACGAATCGTCATGTTGGAGGATCTCGGTCGTATGTTGACTAAAGTCATGTACAACGATTTTGTCATCCCTAGCCCGGTTATTGTAGAGAATGCAGCTACTGAAGTGGTTAAAGACTATGTCTTCATCGGACACTTCAAAAAAGAGATCGATAGACGCATTCGTTGTATTGAAGCTTTTGGAAAACTTCGGCACATCTTCACCGCACAGATACCCCAATGCTTGAAAACTAAAGCGCCCAAATCGGCGCACGCACACAGATAAGTAGATTTGGTGCGCGAAACAACATATTGTCAGTTCGTTCGCGCACCAAATTTACCTGAGCGGTCGTGTAAATGACGCTTGTCTGTGTGCGTGTGCCGATTTGGGCGCTAGTATGAAGTCAAACTACTGGTTGTATACTTCTTCAAATAAAAAAAGTATTTTTCAAATCGGTTTATAAATCACGGAGTAATTAAGTAACAAACATTAAAAAAAATATTGCCGAATTTGAGAACCCACTCCTTTTTTGGAGTCGGTTAAATAAATACTGCAATCTCTCCACACCTATTTTAAACAATATATTTTACAGACATGTAAGTTAGGATAAGTTCGCGGGTCGTATTAACAAACCGAGGGACTGAGAGCAGAGTTAATTGAATTTCAGTGCAAAATCCACTGTTCCAACGTCTACTATCATTGTGCAGTGCAGTCACTTGGGACTGCCCTAGTTGATTGCGTCCAATGTATTTCTAGGGCGGAATTTAAAGTTATTGGCCCTGGAGGGTAATTATACAGTAAAGTTTGATTAATACGTGTACGTTTTTTATGCTACGTCGGGTGGCAGACAAGCATACCTCCCGCCTGATGTGAAGCGGTTCCCGTAGCCATATTAACGCTCGCAACGTAAAATATCGCTTTGGTGCCGCCACCCCCTCACTCACTCGCAGGAACACAACAACCCTCAAGGGAATTATTTGGCTACGGTATTCTGTGAGGTGGATGTACTCATTCCCCAGTCGGGTAGTTTACAATTCCACTCCCTAATTCTCTTTTCCCCAGAGTTCGTTTGTTAGTCAGCAGGGTGCACCGCGTGCAGGTGGAGTTCGCTTGGGTTCAAAGCTCTTGATGAACCACTTACACCCCAAATGTGTATAGTATATTACATTATAAATTTTATTAATAAGCACTAATATTATTAACCGACTTCAAGAAAAGATTCTCAAGTTTATTGTATGTTTCTTAATGTTACGCTTACGCGATTTTTTTTTATACAATAGGGGGCAAACGAGCATGTGGGTCACCTGATGAAAAGCAATCACCACCGTCCATTTAGATCAGCAACACTAATGAGTTAATAAAAAGTAATAAAATAATGGTAATCAAAAGTAATAGGTAATTACTGTAATTATATAGGCGGTAGTCACTTTACATCAGGTGGAGCCGTATGCTTGTTTGTCTCTCGCCCTTATAAAAGAAAAGAAAGCGTTCAGAAAGGCATAGTGTGAATACGGTTGGCGCTAGGGCTGAAAACACGGCGTTCATTATGAAGTAACTCAGGGCTGTCCAAACCATATACAATACCGGGCTATTGCAAATTACTAAACAGATTAACGGGCCGCAGAAACAAATGACACTACTAATACGTAGTACTATTACTTAGACTGTGCTACTACTTGACATTTTTACTACCTACTTTGAAAGTTTAAGCTTAGTTTGTCGAGTTCGGTTCGGTGGCGTAGCGGTCAATGACGCGGCTTCGACACCAATGCTCGTGGGCTTGATTCCCACATAGGACAATCATTTGTGTGCATGAACATGTCTGTTTGTCTTAGTCTGGGTGTTTTCTATGTATAATAAGTATGTTGTACAAAAAAAAATGTATTTACGTATGTTTATCAGTTGTCTAGTACCCATAACACAAGCTTCGCTTACTTTGGGGCTAGATGGCGCTGTGTAATTTGTCTGATAATATTTATTTATTTTATTTAAGTTATAACAGGTTAGTTGTAAAACTTTAACTTTTCTAGAAATATATAATTTTCATTGCCTTTACCGTGCCTTGGACAGCCCTGAAGTAACTAATTTAAAGCCTCTGGCGACTGTGGCGACCCTACGTGGGAGCCAGAGACGTGAAATTTAGAAAATGAATGCTCAAATTTTACTGACATTAGAGATTTTATGACAGACATGGCGGGATCTCAAGGGGAGGGATTAAGAAATGTTAAGGGCACGTAAGTAGGGTGAATAAAGGTCAGATAAAAACGAATGGCGGACTAAGAAATTGTAATTAAATGTGGACGTTTGGGGACAAGTTCTCGGGAAAGTAATTAGTATTTTATACGGAATCTCTCGGTTCGTTAACAAGTTTTAGTGTTATTACATTTTTAATGGGTAGGGACTGTTGGCGTGACATTACGAAGTTTGTAAGTTGGGCTGGAAATGTCATCTGTCTATGGATTAAAAAAATATTAAAAGTGAGGTAGGGAGCGTAATTGTAAGCTACCCGATTGGGGAATGTACCTCCACCGCACAGAATACCGCAGCCAAATAACAATTCCTATGAGGGTTGTTGTGTTCCTGCGAGCGAGTGAGGTCACCAGAAAGGAACGAGATGCTGCGTTGGCAGCGGGGGTGGTGGCGCGCGAGCGTTGTTTTACGTTGCGAGAGTTAATATGGCTACGGTATCCGCTTCACTTCAGGCGGGCCGTATGCTTGTCTGTCACCCGACGTAGTATAAAAAAAAATTGTATGGAGCAGAACACTGAGGGTAAAGAGACCTTTATTGGTTTTGACTTGATTTTTTTCAAATACAGCCCCCTTACCACCATCTCTTATTGCGATTCAATAACAGAATAGAATGCTTATTCATACCAATGAAAAAGCGACTCTATTTCAAATGGAATAGAGTCGTTTATTCATTGGTATGAATAAGCAATCTATTTAATTATTGAATCGCAATAAGCGATGGTGGTAAGGGGGCTGATTCTAAATTAATCCATATTAACCATCAATAAAGCGTACATAGATAAGAAATGTCAAGGGCCCGTAATTCACGGAGTTGCATGTTCGGCATGTGCATCGGTGAATTTCTGGGTGGGTTGCATTCAACCTGTACGCTCTAAACACTACTTATTAACTGCTTACTATAATAATATATAAGCTATGGATTGTAAGGTCTGAAAATATTTTTTTTTTTTTTTTTTTTTAAACAAATATTTCACTATCGTCTGATAAAATATTTTTAGGTTTTATTATTGCTGACGTGAATACGTCTTTAAATTTAATTTTAACCGTATTAACGCTATGTTAAAATAAACAAATAATGAGGTTGGATAAAATAACAATCGATGAACTTTCCTTGATACTCGAGTTGCTGGCAGTAATTAATGTAAAATATAAATAATATATAAATATTTCTGGACAATTTACACAGCGCCATCTTTTTTTTTTTATACCACGACGGGTGGCAAAAAAGCATACAGCCCACTTGGTGTGAAGTGGTTACCGTCGCCTATAGACTCTTGCGACAATGAGTGTCGCTCGCGCGTTGCCACCCCCGCTGCTAACGCAGCAACTCCTTCTTCTGGTGACCTCACTCACGCGCAGGAACACAACAACACTCCAGGGAGTTGTTATTTGGCTGCGGTATTCTGTGAGGTGGAGGTCCTTCCCCAGTCGGACTAACGTTGTTGCCCTACCTCTCTTTCGCCAGAGCCTCGTTTGCTTATTGGCAGGGTACACCACGTGCAGGTGAGGTTGGCTTTGGCTCTTAAGGTGTTGGTGAGCCATTTACACCCCAAAATCATCTAGTCCCAAATTTAGCGCCAAGCTTGTGTTATGGGTACTAGACAACTGATAAATGTACTTAATACATTTTTTTTTGTAAATACATATTTATAATACATAGAAAACTACCAGACCAAGATAAACAGACATGTTCATGCACACAAATGTTTGTCTTGTGCGGGAATCGAACCCGCGACCTCGGAGTCAAAGTGGCCATTGCTAACCATTCGACCACTGAGCTCGTCTAATCAACTAATCAAATCAACAGAATGCTTATAATAACAGCATCGCGTCGTTTGTTTTAACTTTGTTATTACGTTTATTTTAATTAACATGATAATTTAGTTGTTAAACTTTTAACGCCCACCTCTAGTGTACATGTAGAAAGCGCTTCATTACTTAGCGACATTCAAACTTCAAAGCATTCTTGAGTCTCCCGAGCTTTTGTTAGCTTAACCACGCCCGCGGTTTGTTCACCTACGTTTACTGGGGTTGGGCTATTAGACTGCTGTATTTTTATACCTTTCGTTTGTTTAATGTTATACTTTACTTTTAACCCGATAGCGTCTCTCTTCGACAAATGTCAGATTCTGGAAATGTCAGACGAGTTTGAAACGCCAGATTCTACAAATGTCTGATTCTATAAACGCCAGATTCTAATAATGCCAGATTCTATAAATGTCTGATTCTATTAATATCAGATTTTTGTTAAAATTGCAATATAATAATTTTCTTAAGAGCGTGTACAAAAATTCACATAGGATCAATGCAGATTACTTTTCTCATCGAAGTTTTATTTAGTTTCACCGCGGTATCTGTTATGAAGAAGAAAGAAAGGGGCAAACAACACCCTCTCACAAAAAAAAAACTTGCAATATTTACAAGTTTTTTTTTTGTGAGAGGGTGTTGTTTGCCCCTTTCTTTATAAAAATATACTTGCAGGTAGTTAGAACTCAAAAAAAGCCAAAGTAGTGAAAATCATATTATTCCTTTAGAGCCAGTCTTGTACAGCTAAGTACGTGTCTTTTTTTATATGGGAGGGGGGCAAACAAGCATGTGGGTCACTTGATGGAAAGCAATCATCACCGCCCATGGACATCAGCAACACCAAACAAGTCGCAAGCAGAGTTGGATAAAAACAATGGAGCTGCGATCCTACTGCGAAGTATCTCCACCTCACAGAATACCGCAGCCAAATAACAATTCTGTTGAGGATTGTTGTAATACTACGAGTGAGTGAGGTCAGCAGAAAGGAAGGAGTTGCTGCGTTGGCAGCGGAGGTGGCGGCGCGCGAGCTATCTAAATCGGCTTTAACTTAGCCGGTTACATTAATCGATATCATACCCCGATAGCGTATCTCTTCGACAAATGTCAGATTCTGGAAATGTCAGACGAGCTTGAAACGCCAGATTCTACAAATTCCGGATTCTACAAATGTCTGATTCTATAAACGCCAGATTCTAATAATGCCAGATTCTATAAATGTCAGATTCTATTAATAACAGATTTTTGTTAAATTTTGAATTTTTTTGAAATTAGTAAAATTTTTATACACACTATTATATTCCAGTTTCAACAAATATCTGTCATTAATAGAATATGATATTTATAGAATCTGGCGTTATTATAATCTGGCGTTTATAGAATCAGTCATTTGTAGAATCTGGCATTCATAGAATCCGGCGTTTTAAACTCGTCTGACATTTCGAGAATCTGAATTTGTCGACTATACAGCCTCTTCGTTGCTAACCACTAGATCAGCGGGGTTGTCACTAAGGTCTATTATTTCAGCGTCAACTCTGTCTCAACGTCGCGGCGTCGTCCCAATTGGTAGTGACGTGTTTACTCGACTCACTAGACTAGAACATCATTTTGCATAATATACTTAAGTGCAGGTAAATCAACTTGAGGAGCAATATGGCGTCGCGTCGTTGTGCGCAAAATGAGACAAACCAACATTTTCTAACGATTAAATCAGTATATTTTTAGACTTATAAGTTTTATGTTGTACGAAGCCGGTGGTCGAATGGCTAACCATGTCGACTTTGACTCCGGGGTCGCGGGTTCGATCCCCGTACAAGACAAACATTTGTGTGTATGAACATGTCTGTTTGTCTTGGTTTGGTTGTTTCCTATTTATTATTTGTATGTTTTTTAAAATAAAAAATACATTTTATGTACTTATAATATCAGTTCTCTTGTAGCTATAGCACAAGTTTTGCTTAGTTTGGGACTAGATGGCGGTGTGTAATTCGTCCAAGAATATTTATTTATTTATATGTAGTATAAATATGCTATAAATAATTTTAATCTAGAAAATTCTCAAAATAATTTCGTACCCTTAAATCCATAGACTTGAAAAAAGTCCCTAAATTCATCGTCATATTCCTTCGATTCGTCCGTATCTGATGACGTTATCCTCGCCAAAATTTATGACGTCATCAGGATTATTCTAGTATTTCTATCTTCTTCCTTCCTAATCGGACGATTCGATTCGGATAGGTTAGGTTAAGTTAGGTTAGGTTAGGTTAGGTGTCATAAGTTTTAATATAAACAATTCTAAAATTTGGATCGTTCAGTTCGTTCGGCACGTTCGGCTCTGATAAATGGACTCTGTTATGCAGAATAGATCCAATCCGCAAACTATGCCAAATTGAGAGAAATACATAGCGAGAAACTTCAAATCGAGTTTTATATATTCGCTACAGATTCTAGCAGTTTGATGATGCTTCCCAAAACTTTTACTGCGTGATATTTTTATTCCTATTATACATTAAATAGCTAACCATTAAATAACTTTAAAGTAACCAAATGTCGGTTGGATCTCTTTTGCATAACATGGTCCGAATGTGCGTTCAGCTTTATCTGGACAAATGTATCTCATGTGCAGTGTGTTGAATTTTTTTTTTATGTGAGAGGGGGGCATACGGGCATGTGGGTTACCTGGTGGAAAGCAATCACCACCGCCCATGGAGAACAGCGACACCGGGGTCGCCGATCCGTTGCCATCCTTTTAAGGGAAATGAAAACTGTTCTTGAAGGCACCCATGTCGTAGTTGTTCGGACATACCGCTGAGGGAAGTTGATTCTACAGTTTCACTGTTCGTGGTATAAAATATCTTAGGAAACGTACTGTAGTAGATCGCCAATTATCAAGATGATATGGATGAAAATGGATGGAATTTTAATTTATGGCGAGTTGTACGAATTGAACTGAATTCGACCACACTGAGGCGGTAAAGGTCCAAGGTCGTCTTTCCTCGATCTCACGTACGCAAAGCGGCGTCCGAAAACCCTTGAGCTGTGAAGGGATCTATCTTGACATTAAAATAGTTTAGTGTCTCTGGCGTGCTGACGCGGGAGACGTGCTCACTCGGTTCATTAAGCTGGAAGATCGCATATACGGGCGGCATAAGTTTATAGCTCTGAGTTCTGACATAACCAGGCAACTCCTTACAGATCGGCATCAACTTATAATGATCTCACTGTAGGGTCTCTCCTCGATCGAAAGGGTTTAGAGCGTACTCTACCACGGTGCTCAACGGCGGCCTGTTTAGTTAATTAAATTATCATTATTTATAGGTTTTATGAATATAAAATGCGTATTTTAGTAAGGACTATAACAGGAATAACAAATATTTTGGTTGGTTGTAATCAATGGAAACCAAGAATGCAATTTTCAGTCAATTCAAAATTCAATCTTGATTTGAATTACGAGAATTGCCCTTCTGAAGGCCAATTCTATTATATATATATATGTGCGTCAACGTGACACGAAATTTTTATATATTAAGATATATAAAAATTTCGTATCACGTTGGTTGTCCGCGATGGAAGGCTAACCTACTGAGCCGATTTTAATAAACTTTTGCACAGTGTGTGTAGTTTGATCCAACTTGAGAGATGGGATAATTTATAACTCATCGGAAAAAAATACGTAATATTTAAAGGAGATACGAAGTTCGTCGGGCCAGCTAGTAATATATTAGGTTTGTACAAAGCGTGAATATGTGATGGGTGTCACTGAAGTGCCAAATCTTTTTTTTTTATAATACGTCGGGTGGCAGGCAAGCATACGGTCCGCCTGATGCGCTCGCAACATAAAATATAGCTCGCGCGCCGCCACTTCCGCTGCATCTCCTTCCTTTCTGGTGACCTCACTCACTCGCAGGAACACAACAACCCTCAAGGGAATTGTTATTTAGCTGCGTTATTCTATGAGGTGCAGGTACATTCCCCAGTCGGGTAGCTTACAATTACGCTCCCTACCTCTGTTTTCGCCAGAGCTTCGTTTGTCAGTCAGCAGGGTGCACCGCGTTCAGGTGAAGTTGGCTTTGGTTCAAAGATGTTGATGAACCACTTACACCCCCTCAAATCTCTTTGCCTACTGCTATGCGAAGAAGGCGTTATAGTACGAAGAAGTTGTTTATAATTACTAATCATAAAGCAATTTCCAATTTTTCTTTATCGTATTTATATGATCAAACTTTTCCAATTTCCCTCAATGCTGGCAACGGGCGAAGTTTAAATCCACCATCAAAAGTATTAATTAATAGAGTCGAAAACGTTCAATTTATTAATAAAGTTAAATGTAAAGTAATTTCGACATAATTGGCGCAATTTGTTAAAATTTCGTTTGGTTTGTGGAAGTAACTTCAATATCAATTACTTAGTCAAATTTTTGAATGTAAATTGACGAGCTCGGTGGTCGAATGGTTGCAATGGCCACATTGACTCCGAGGTCGTGGGTTCGATTCCCGTACAAGACAAACATTTGTGTTCATGAACATGTCTGTTTGTCTTGGTCTGGGTGTTTTCTATGTATTTAAAAAAAAAACTGTATTTAAGTACATTTATCAGTGGTGTAGTGCCTATAACACAAGTTTTGCGCTTAATTTGGGACTAGATGGCGCTGTGTAAACTGTCAAGAAATATTTATTTCTTTATTTAAATTTGGCATCAACCCATAATCATCCTCTTGTTGGGATACGGGTCTCCCCTCAATTAAAAGGGTTTAGAGCATACCTCACCACGCTGCTCAACTGCGGTTTGGCAGAGGCCAGTGTTTTCAAGCCGCCCTAACGCCACTGACTTGGCTTGACGACTGTCATCTAATGACATCAGCCGGGACCGACGGCTTAATGTTCCCTCCGAAGCACGGAACAGCTCGAAATAAATAAATTCATCCATGGACAGGCTACGGTTGACGTAGCTGTACATTGACACAAAAAAAGCATTAATATACGGTAACCACTTTGCATCAGGCGGGCCGTATGCTTGTCTGCCACCCAACCTAGTCTTTTTTTATATGAGGGGGGGGGGGGGGGGGGGGCAAACGAGCATGTGGGTCACCTAATATAAAGCAATCACCACTGCCCATGGAGATCAGCAACACCAAGAATTGCCGAACCGTTGCCAGCCTGCCCCCTTACCACCATCTCTTATTGCGATTCAATAACTGAATAGAATGCTTATTCGTACCAATGAATAAGCGACTCTATTTCAGGGCCTGTACTCCTTCCTTTCTCACTGGTGATCTCACTCAGGAACACAACAGCCGTTAAGGGAATTGTTATTAGAGTGCGGTGTTCTGTGAGTATATATATATATATTTTTCAAAGATGTTTTGTTTTGTCATTCATGTCATAATTTACTTTTCATAAAACAGCAACATCCCTATTCTTATTCCTGTTCCTATTCGTGATAATCGGCGTGGTACCCCGGTTATTACAATATTCTTCTCATACGCTTCGCAAAGCCCGGGTTTATTGGAGAATGGATTCATTTGCTCATCCTAGTTTGCTCAATATCATATACGTGAATATTATGTATCCACACAATGTTCATATTACGTTATTACTTACGAGTATTATGTATGTACTATGTACGTAGTTTCATAGATACCTATTATATCTAATAACATCGAAGTATAATTTAAGCTTAATTTTTGCGGGTTATGTGTTCAGTTTATACAGGTTGGGAACGATAAATGCCTTCCGGACCGCAATGTTGAATTTGCAGAATGTTGAATTCGCAAAATGTTGAATCTCAATCTGTTAGTTTATGTCACGTCGACTATGTTGGATTATAAAATAGTTGTTGTTTTCTTAATCAGCGACCCGATATTCCATAAAAACAATACCCATGACGATTTTCAGACATTTAGACATAGCTTTCACTTATTATTTACACATAGCTTTCACACGCGGCTTTGCCCGCGTTTACTTTTTTTAGTATCCTATGTCTTTCCTAATACCTTAAAGAATATGTGTACAAAGTTTCATGATGATGAATACACTCAGCCACCTTTATATAGTACTTTTAATTGTATTAAATACGGATGCAAGAACTTTCCCGATAACTACTACACCTCGCTCCCGCCGCACCCCCCGCGATCGCATAAGCACTGATTGACGCCAAATACAAATTTAAAATCCTATTAGGATTACACAAGTCTTAATCCATCAGCTTAAAAAGGATAAATCCAACTTATAAAAAATAACACCGAATTCAAAAATCTCAGAAGGTAGGTAGTAGTTTAGTTATTGTTGGCTTTTTCTTGTCAGGATTTTATAGTTAGTTTATTTTTTTTAAGTTTATTTCTTTTTAGTGAATATTTTTTTAACTATTTATTATAATAATGGGTAAGTAGTAGTGACATGGTGCCTTCTAGACCAAAATTCATTAATTTATTTAATTAAGAACTCTATTCAACTCAACACTCAACACTATTGCCCAACCGTTCCTCATCAGCTCAGCAGTGTCACACGATGACTTCCAAATGCAAATTATGTAACCTAATAACATCAGAAAACTCGTCAATTACTGTATCCATGTCCATGCCTTTAAAAATCAACCCTTTCTCACGAATTCCCAGGGAGTCCATCATCAGATCCTGATTTGTTTACTATGGGACCACTTGAATAGTGTGCCCTTTCAAACAAATAAGAATGATTAAAATTGCTGTTCAATTAACGGAGAAATCATTGAAACTATATTTACCCATTTCCAAGGACTCAAGGTATCTCTCAACCAAATTTCATCTAAATAGGTCCAGCGATTTAAGCGTGAAGAGGTAACAGACATTCTGTCGCATTTATAATATTAGTATGGATTGGCATTCCGTAAAAACGACACAATATATTGATATATAGACATATCAACCTCATCGCACCTCAATGGAGGATGATGGTCACGTTAGCCACGTTGAATTTTAAAATCGTTGTTGTTTTCGTAATGAGCGACCCGATAAACCATAAAAACAATACCCATGACGATTTTCAGACTTTTTGACACCACTTTACCCTTTTAGGGGTTGATATTTTCAATTCGATGCCATTTTTGTAATTGTCGTCCCAGAAATCCATAGAATTAACACCTATATTGATATTATGACATATTTACCCCACCGCACCCCCACAGGGGTGATTTTATGTCATGTCGGCTATGTTGGATTATAAAATAGTTGTTGTTTTCGTAATCAGCGACCCGATAAACCATAAAAACAATACCCATGACGATTTTCAGACTTTTTCACCCCGTTTTCAAAATTCAACCCTTAAAGCGGTAACGCTTTAAGCGTTGAATTTTGAATAATCCTGGAACATGTGTTTACTCATTTATCTATAGAAGTACTCGTGTAAAGTTTCGGATAAAATAGTCCAACTAATCTTGTTTCCCCATACAAACTCTGGACCCCGTTTCACCCCCTTAGGGGATGAATTTTAAAAAATCCTTTCTTAGTGCACCCCTAGACATCATAAGGAACTTACGTGCCAAATTTTGAATCTCTAGACCCAGCAGTTTGGGCTGTGCGTGGATATATATCAGTCAGTCACTCATTTTCCTCTTTTTTATATTTCAACCCCATCGCATCTCCACAGAGGTGATTTTATGTCACGTCGGCTATGTTAGATCATAAAATAGTTGTTGTTTTCGTAATCAGCGACCCGATGAACCATAAAAACAATACCCATGACGATTTTCAGACTTTTTCGCCCCATTTTACCGCTTTAGGGGTTGAATTTTGAAAAATTCTGAAACACGTGTTTACTCATTTATCTATAGAAGTACTCATGTGAAGTTTCGAATAAAATAGTCCAACTAATCTTCTGTCCCCATGCAAACTTTGGACCCCCGTTTCACCCCCTTAGGATTTGAATTTTGAAAAAATCTTTCTTAGTGCACCTCTAGATATCATAAAGAACTTACGTGCCAAATTTGGAATCTCTAGACCCAGCGGTTTGGGCTGTGCGTTGATATATATATCAGTCAGTCAGTCAGTTTCTTCTTTTATATATTTAGATAGATAAACGGGCTCTATCTGAAAATTCGATGCTTCCATCTCTCATATGCCATGTTTACATTCAGCCCTGTTGGGCAGGCAAGTGAGCAGGGAAGTGGGCAGCGCGAGTATGTAAACAGGTCACTCGCGCTGCTCCTGCTCATGACGCTGCCATTGCCCGGCACTCCCTCGATTGTCGGTTTATCGCGCGGAAGTCAAAGGACGGGCAGCGCGAGCGCGAGTGAGTGTTTACATTCAGCACTCTGGCTCATCATCATCATCATCATCATAAAAATCATGATAAATATCACGGCGTCTTTTCTTTCTTTTCAAAACACATAAATAAATAAATAAATATTGTCAGACAAATTACACAGCGCCATCTAGCCCCAAAGTAAGCGAAGCTTGTGTTATGGGTACTAGACAACTGATAAATATACGTAAATACATTTTTTTTTTGTAAATACATACTTATTATACATAGAAAACACCCAGACCAAGACAAACAGACATGTTCATGCACACAAATGTTTGTCCTGTGTGGGAATCGAACCCACGAGCGTTTGTGTCGATGCCACGTCATTGACCGCTACGCCACCGAGCTCGTCAAAATAATTAGATAAACTGATCAGACATAATGCTGTCGCCGCAACAAACTCGACGTCAGCCATTGTTGCGAGTCGTTCAATAAAAGAAGTATGAAGGCTGAGTGTGAACACTCATTCGCGTCGACACTGCCGCGGAAGTATTCCCGGCAGCAGCAGGACGAGTGGCAGGGGCTGAGTGTAAACGTAGCAATACATATAGTATGACGACATAGCACTCATAGCATGAGATTACAATTTGCTTGTAAATATATACACAGTATGCCACAATGTCACGGCAAGTCAAGACGGCAAGGGGCCTGAATTTTGTAATTTAATCTGATAAAAAAATATACAAATTTCAAATATACTTTGGGAAAACAAATATGAATGATTTTTCTTTCGAAATAGGCCCCCAGTTGTGCATTTTATGTGTATTCTTACTAGAGTTGAGCGCTTAAACGAAAAGCGCTTAAAAAAGTCTCCTTATCAGCATAAGCAGATAAGCACGCTTATAAAAATAAGCCTTTTTCGTTTAAAATTTTTCCAATGTTGTCTGATAATTTGACAAATTTGATATAGCGCCATCTATAATTGATACACATAATTACTGCCACGTCGCGTCGTGCTGTATTAGCTAGCCATATATGCAATAATAAACCTTACCGTCTACAAGTTTAAGTTTACTGTCGATTACCGTTCGTTTCATTTTCGTTTAAACAAATGCATTTCGTTGAAAAAAGCGTCAGTAATCCTCATTCAATATTGAACCTTATACGCAGGTTCATTGGGATTAATGTTGTTTAAGTTTCTTTCACTTTAGTTTCAAAAATGATTTTCGTTTAAATAAACAACGCTTACGCTTTTTTAAGCAGTACGCTTTTTGTTGTCAATTGGTAAGTGCGCGTGTGAATGTTTGTGCCAACGCTTTTGCTGTTGTCGTCGGTCGATTAATGCGATTTTTTTTGCTTTGCTATGTTAAGTATGTTCATGCGTATACGAAACTGTAAATAATTGTAAATACTTATAGAAAAGAAATCGGATGCAAATAGATACTGTCTGTGATCGTTAACCATTGCATTGTCTTAAAGCTGCGACTAAATGTTTAAACGTTTTCCATAAGCGTAGACGCCTCAAGTAGCATCAACGACAAAAAAAGCGTTTAAGCGCGCTTTTGATAAAAAGTACAACGTTCAGACGTTCTTACTCATGCAAGAAATCGTGCTGAGTCGGCTCTGCCCTAGCTCTCGGAATATAACCTTATTTTATTATACAGAGAGAACTTTTGCGGTAGGGCTTAATTTCACAATTAATTTTGTTTTAAATTGTTTTGTGAATAGCGTCCATTTTTTCACAGAGTAGAATTATGGCCGAATATTAATTTAAAAATAAGCTCGCGTACATACTGTTTTATACCTCTGTTGTTTGAATTTTATTACTCAGCTTTGCTGGCTTAGGCCGGTAATATTATGTAATAAATTGTTTTTTCCTTGTGTATTCAGATCCATAAAAAGGTAGATATCTCACGGTTTATATGTAACAGAAATGAAGCTAAAACACTATACTTTGTAAGCGCGTCGTCACAGGACGCGCAGCGAGAGTTTAGGCACTTTAAGTGAACACAGACGCATTTTAAAGTGCAAGTGATATAGAAAGTGCTTTCCGTTTCTCATTTGCGCAAGCTGTGGAATGAATGTCGAGGTTTTCACAGGAGACTACAGCATGAGGTTCTTCAAAAAGGGCGTGGAGAGGTTTTCACATGGTCGGCAAAGCAAGTGTGATGGTGTTAATGGCGTTTATAGGCTACGGTAACTGCTTTCCATCAGGCAGGCGGTATGCTTGTTTGCTACGATAGTGGTATAAAATATAATACAAGGCGCCTGAAATGCGTCTGTGTGAGTACTGCGTTCGTTTAAACTCTCGCTGCGCGACCTATACACTCACATATACATAGTTAAGTATTTTCTTGCGAAATGCCGTCTCGTTTCTTTAAACAAAATGAAAACTGTCTGCCGAGGATTTCCCAATAGAATACAGCATGGGGTTTTCAGAAAGGATGTGAAGAGATTTTTGCAGGATAAATAACGCGCGATTTGCCCTGCTATTGCAAGTGTTCATATAGAAAGAAAGAAAATATATTTATTAACGTCACATGAGACAATTAATTGATACAATACACAATATCATATAACATTTCATACTCGTACAACATGTACATAATAATGATGTTAATTTAGCCATCGCTCGGCATTAACACAGCATAGTAATACAAACAGTACTTTAACTTCATACTAGCGCCCAAATCGGCGCACGCACACAGCCAAGCGTCATTTACACGACCGCTCAGGAAGTTTTGGTGCGCCGCGCACCAAAAGTTCCTGATAACCGTTTTGGGCACTAGTATGAAGTCAAAGTACTGGTTGTATTACTATGCTGTGGCATTAATGCTGTGTAATACACACAGCGCCGGTATTCTGTGGCAGTCAACTAGTGCCGACACGAACTTCATCTGCCGAGGTATGTACCTTTTAAAAAATCGCTGCATCCAGGGCCGTCAGGCTATCCAGCACGTATAATGGGGACAGTTCTCCACAACACATACCGAACAGACCGACGGCACCGGATGGCACAGTGTGTGGCACCGACACGACTGTACAGACAATGTCCAATTGACAGTTTGATACACCACCTCCCCACCCCCCATCTCACTACTTCCCTGATTCATAGGCTGCAATAATAAATATTCTTGGACAAATTACACGCGGCCATCTAGTCCCAAACAAAGCAAAGAACTGAATATAATACTTAAATACATTTTTTTTTGTAAATATATACTTATAATATATATATATACATAGAAAACACCCAGTCCAAGACAAACACACACGTTCAAGCTGTGGAATGAACTGCTGCCTGTCGAGGTTTTCTCAGGACACTACAGCATGGGGTTCTTCAAAAAGGGCGTGAAGAGGTTTTTACAGAGTCGGTAAGGCGCGTGTGATGCCCCTGGTGTTACAGGCGTTCATAGGCTACGGTAACTGATTTCCATCTGGCGGGCCGTATGCTTGTTTACCACTCTAGTGGTATAAAAAAAATGTTCATGCACACAAATATTTGTCTCGTGCGGGGATCGAACCCGCGACTTCGGGAGTCAAAGAGGCCAATGCCAACCATTTCACCACCGAGGTCGTCCTACACATTCCACCACCGAGGTCGGGATAACCATCAGGCAGCTCGTGTGCCCGTCTGCCCGGGATAGGTTTGAATGTGGTATAAAAGTAAATATAGAGAACTAAAGACGTAAGCTCGCTTATCACATACCCGACCCCGAGCTTTTCAAAGGCACGTACTAATGAAATTTTATTGCGAATGAAAAGTCTAGTTCCATGTTGGAGCTTTAGGTTCCAAGGTTAACCCTTTGGTGCGAATAACTTGTTATTTACGACCCTTGCTTATTGCTTTTGATGACCCGTGCGATAGTTGGCGATCAAATGGGTTAATTAAATGGGTATCATTTCCGCATCCGGAATATAGTAAAGGCTGTATGTATTTCTGATGTACTTGTGCAATTCTAAAAATAATAAACTGTATCTATGTATCTCACTTTTTTTTTATACTACGTCGGGTGGCAGACAAGCATACGGCCCGCCTGATGTGAAGCGGTTACCGTAGCCATATTAAGAGCCCTATTACATTTGCACGCTGACGAGCTCTCGCGCAGTATTAAACCCGCGAAGGCCGCCGGTGCATCGTTTTTTGTAGTAATTTTGAAGTTATATTTATCGTTTTTATTGAAATAAGATAATAAATTCATGCTACAAAGTTTATTCATCATGAAGTAACAATTATTCTCGTATAAATTTTGCTCAATAATATTATCGTTTATTCGAGAAATTAACAGTTTACTTAAAGCGATTTTCGAAGTTTTTTTGGTTAAAAGAATGTTTTTTTTCTATATTAAAACAATTATATTTCAAAATTCCGAGGCCGCTATGTACTATACGACTATATAACAAATAACATTCTATTTTTTTTATTTCATTTGTTTGAAACAGTAGTACAATCCAGGAGCTCAAAATAGTGAATGCGCGCATTTTATGAAAATCTTTCTCTGCAATTTTGGGTTTATTTATAAAGATAAGCAAAATTTACAAAAAGCGAGGCCGCTACGTACTATGCCAATAGCTATTCTATACTATTCAATAAGTCAACATTGTTAATGTATTTTTGTTTCCGAGATCAAGAACGCCGAAATTGGCTATTTTACGCAAAAATCACAGTCAAAATGTAATATGGCTCTTAACGCTCGCAACATAAAATATCGCTCGCGCGACGCCACCCCCGCTGCTATCGCAGCATCTCCTTCCTTTCTGGTGACCTCACTCACTCGCAGGAACACAACAGCCCTCAAGTGAATTGTTATTTGGCTGCGGTATTCTGTGAGGTGGAGGTACATTCCCCAGTCGGGTAGCTTAAAAAAATACGCTATGCCCTAACTCTCTTTTCGCCAGAGCCTCTGGTGTCAGTCAGCAGAGAGCACCATACAGGTGAGGTTGGCTTTGATTCAAAGATGTCGATGAACCACTTACACTCCGTCACACTTACATCTTATAGACTAGCTTCTAAGTAAATCTCACCCTTTAGATTAGAGGGTGAAATTTGGGGGTTGAAGTTTTTTTGAATATTCTCACGGGATAACCGTATATGCCGAAGTGAAACTCGGGCGGGGCCGCTAGTGATATTACATATATAGCAATCTAAGAGGAAAGTAGCATTGGGATGAAAGTGGCTCACCACGATCCTTAGAGCCAAAGCCAACCTCATCTGCACATAGTGCACCCTGCCGACTATTCCTAAATTATAGCACTCCCCACAGTTATATTGCATCATGGTCATTTCCACGCAAGAGTAATTTGATCTGACCTCATTGGAACATTGTCAATCCAGCTAGCTGAGTTAGCCAAATATCTTTGGCCAGTAAAATAAAGTTTAAACATCTTTTTTATGATTTTGTTCACGTCACCACTGGGGAACGTTACTACATTTTTAAGAATCGCAATCTGGCAACACTTTGACTGCAAGCAAAGTTTCCAAGCGACACGGCTCCAATCTAACTAGGGTTTGATTTGACTATCGGACCATTTTTGAAATCCGGAATTCGGTTTCGATATCCAGCATTTCAGTTAGAGAATTCCCGAATGCCGGAGTACGTAGCTTTTCTTAAAATACATTTTAATATCATAATCATTTCGGTCATAAGATGCCCACTGTCAATGCAATGCTAATGTCAATGTAAGATATTTTTTCTTTGTTTCGTATGGCAATCACTCTTCAGTCGAGGATTATTTTTACCACGATCAAGTTCATTTATATAATTTCATTGTCCCGGTTTGCTTTGAGGGATATGCCGAAAAATATCGTCAGTAATCCATTAGTCACTCATCATAAAAATCACAAACAAACAATTTTTTGTGATCTTTATCAAGCTATCTGGTCAGGGGTCGTTCTACACTGTGTTTGCCGGTTCGCGGCCGCCATTCCAGAACTTTATTGCCCTATCAGTCATTTGTTCTGCGCTTTACGCGGCCTGCCCAATGCCACTTGAGTTTGCTGATCCTCAGAATTATGTCGGTAACTCTGGTTATACTACGGAATACTCGTTCTTGAGTTTATCACGTAGAGATACTCCGAGCATAGCTGTCTCCTTCACATGCTGCGCAATCTGGAGTTTCGATAAGGCCCACAGTATGTCTTTGTGTCATTATCATCACTGGCAACACACATTTGTCGTACACTTTCATCTTGAGGTATTTTGGATGATGATCTTACGAAATATCCCAAACGCTGTCCATTCGAGTTAGACTCGACGAGAGACCTCGCTCTCGAAATTGTATCTATTTAACTGAATGTCCCAGGTAATCATCATCAACTACTTCGAGAACGGTGCGGTGGGTACAACATGGACATTCGACATAATCTTCATTTGACCAGATACATCCTAAGACCCTAACGGGTGGGCCGTTAGAATGTTCCGTTGAGGTCATCGAGCAATCTACCCAGATCCTCCAGAGACTACTATTACCAGTATGTTATCGGCAAACCGAAAGTCGCCATCAACCCATAATCAACCCACTGTTGGGATATTTCATAATGCCTAGTCCACGGAACGTGTTGCCACTTAAAAAAATACCCTATTAGCGCCACCTTAGGTCGAATGCTGAGACCTCATATCATCTTCTGCTTTCTGGCTAGGGCCAGAGATCTCTCGCTACTATTCCTGGGCTTACTAACAAAATTACCCTTCAGAAGTTTAATATAATGTCTCTCTCAGACATTTGTTTTGCCATCGTAATGTTTGCCCGATTACTTCTCAATTAGTTAGAACCCTTCGTATTCAGGTTCGTAAAGAAGTGGTTTTGTCAAACAAACTTTTAGTGTACCGTCCACCCTTCGCCGAGGGGTGTGAAAGCGTAGGAAATATTCTCCCCGATTTATCAGACTTGCTGAACCTTCAAACTTTATATTTTATTACTGAAACTGGGCTGGTTTCGCGTAAATACTTCCGAGCTGAATGGTCCGGAATATTTTAGTCTGAAACTTGTTCGTCCGTAGCTGGATTATCGATAAAAGCGCAAAATTCGACCTTTCACAGGCAGCTTTTATTTTTCCTTATCCCTTAATTCGATAGTCTATTTTTAGCGTTACGTGGAGAAATTGGAGAAATATTATCGGGGCTCTATTTGTGACATAGTTAATACATTAAAAGTAATTTCATGGAATTAGTCTTAGTAATTAATGAAAATAATATATGATCCAAATCAAATCAAAATATCTTTATTCCTTGGACTTTATAAAGCACTTAGTAGCGTCATTCAAATTAAACATGTATCTAAATCATAACTACTCTAAATCCGCAGAGCTTAGATTCACTTTCATCACACTATCTTGAATGTGAAAGTGAATTTAAGTGCCAGTTCCGCCGACGGGGCTTCTTGAGAAGAACTGGCAAGAAACTCAAGGCCGACTCTTTTAATTGCCAATATCAATACATTAAATACAAATACAATCATTAACATAACATAACAAGAGCAATTCATTTCCAAATATCTAAGATCTAAGGCCTTATTATTGCAATGACAATCAATATAGAGGTATATTTTTTTTATACAAGTGGAAAATAAGCATACAGCCTGCTTGATGGTAAATAGTCATCGTACCTCGTAACCTTTGGACATTCGCAACACCAGAATCGTAACTCTTGCGTTGGCCCTGTAGAAACCCCTTCACGCCTATTTTGAAGAATCCCATTCAGAGTTGGGTTGTGTTCAGTGAGCACCATGAGGAGCTTGGTGACGTCGTTGCTTGTGTCAGGCTAATCAAATACGAAAGTTAAGCAACGTCGACCGTATATAGACCGTCCATGGATGGGTTTATTTATCTTGAGCTGCTTCGTACTTCGGAGGGTACGTTAAGCCATTGGTCTCCACTGTTGTCATTAGAAACAGTCGTTAAGCTAAGTTAGTGACCTTTAGGTGGCTTGAGAACAATGGGATCCGCCAACGCACAGTTGAGCAGAGTGCTGGAGTATACACTAAATCCCTTCGATTGAGGGGTGACCCGTATCTCAACAGTGGGATGTATAAGGGTTGATAATGCTGCAGAAGTTGATAAATTTCACTGTTGATGCTGCGCTCGCAGTGCGCAAAGTTGTTGAGCTCTCGGAGAGCAAGTATGTTGTAGCTATTTTCTTAGATATCTCAGGTGCCTTTGATAATGCTTGGTGGCCGATGTTGTTGCTGAAACTTAAGGTGAGAGGTTGCCCTAGCAACATCTACTCTCTCATTCGATCGTACTTTTTGAATGGTACAACTAAATTAAAACTTGGCCATTATGTTGCTTCAAAGGTGCTCACGCAGGGCTGCCCCCAGGGTTCAGTGTTGGGACCGTATCTCTGGAATATCGGTTTTGATGATTTTTTTAGCCTACCCTTACCGGAAGGGTGCTCGTTAACTGGTTACGCTGACGATGGTCTCTTATTAATCAATGCTAATTCAAGAGCTAGCATAGAGAAACTAGCCAACACTAGCCTAGGCTTAATTTCAGATTGGGGTTATCGTAATCGTCTCGATTTTGCGCCACATAAAACATATCAACTCTTGCTTAAGGGAAATTTACAGGTTTCACCGCGATTTCATTTTAATGGAGTATCTGTTGCTAATAGGGTTTCGGTTTGTTACTTAGGTTTGCTTTTGGATAGAAATTTTAATTATATTGAGCACATGAAGCAAGTAGGTGAAAAAGCAAAAAAGAATTTCTATGCCTTAACACGAATTTCTACCTCTACGTGGGGATTAACTTTCAAAACGTTAAAAACTATTTATACCGCCACATACTTAGGTTGTGTTACGTACGGTTCACCTGCGTGGGCAGATAGGGCTACTATAGGTGCAGCACGTCGTAAATTGCTTCAAAGCCAGCGCCTTGCTCTGATATTTTTATGTAAGTCGTATAGAACTGTAAGCACCGAGGCACTACCCGTGCTAGCAGGTGTGTTACCGGTAGACTTAGAAGTACAACGCCGCGCTTCAATGTACTATACATCTAAAAATATGGTCCCTGATTTCTTGAAAACGCGTGATCGTGAAAAAATAGTTAGACTGTTCAAACCTTTTAATGAAGTATTTGAAACATTGCTGTCTGAATGGCAGGAAAGGTGGGAAACTTCTACCAAAGGACGCCACTTGTATCTGTTCTTTCAATCGGTAAGAGATAGATTAAAGAAAAAGTGGTTAGAAGTCGACCACCCTGTTGCGCAATTTTTAACTGGACATGGCAATTTTAAAGCTAAACTCTTTTCGTTTAAATTAGTGCCGTCGCCCTTATGCGAATGTTCTACTGCTAATTCTGAATTCGATCAAACAGCACACCATGTTCTCTGGGAGTGTGATCTTTGGCAGCGGGAGCGGGATGACATGTTGAATTCATTGCAAGTTGCATCCGGGGTAGTATACTATTCAGATTTGGTAGCAACAAGGGAGAATTACCAAGCGTTCAGACGATTTTGCAATTCATATTATTGGAATCGATGTGTTAGGTAACAACTCAATGTTTTAGGTCCCTAATAGTGTTAGAAACTTAAAATCCGTGGTGCACGGCAGTTGAGCTTCACTTGACTAGCCATCTCTTTAGGCTTTTAATGCCTTATTTGCCATATTGCTGTCTCTCACATTGCTAAGAGGGGAAGTCAAATTCCAAAAGCTTCCTACTCCTACTAATTTCTTCTGATTAAATTCGTTGTGAGTTCCAAGGCAGCCGTAGTTTTACCCCTGGGACTGCAATGGACTTCATTGTTCATTGCCTTTTTTGGCGGTCGCCGCTGTTAATCCTGGCTACACAGGAGATACAGTGGTGGGAATGTGTGGTGGGCCCCCGTCCCATTTGAAAATTCTACTGGAAAACTATTAAAGTTATAATGAAAAATTGATGAAAAAAATAATAAGATTAACTGAACTCAACGCAAAATAAAAGGCCCGTTTTGACAGTTCAAGCCCATGAAGTTCTCTAGTTTTTACCGATTGAAATGTTCTGACGGTAATTACATTTTTCATTGATGGGTATCGCTCACTCGGCTAAGTGCTGTGCATAACGATTTTTCATATTGTCCACAGACTATTAATAATCGGTTAAGGAAAAAAATAAATCGATCAAGATAACTTTTTAAGGCCGACTCGCACTTGGCCGGTCTTATTTATTTACTTACTTTTATTTATTTTACTATTGTTTTATTTATTTATTTACTTTCATAACATTGTATCATTTCAAAATACCTAGAATATCAAAGTATAAGTAAAATTTTCTAATCAGAACTTTAATCCAATATACTTTATAATACATATTCAAATTGACCAAATACTCATACAAACTTGAATCGATTTATCGTAAGTATCGAGTACCGAGTCGTTTGGTTACATCACTAGTTACGTCGCGAAGACAAATGTCAAAACGGGCCTATTATTTTGTGTTGACTTTAATTTAAAGATAAGTGCACTTCAAACTTCAACACAGTTGGTGGTCTCCGTTGTTAATCCTGGCTACACAGGAGACACAGTGGTGAGAATGTGTGGTCGGCCCCCGTCCCGCTAAAAAATATCATAGATTTCTCTTGGGATAAACATGCCATTGCACAGCTTTGTTCCTATTTTTACCATGACTGTAAAAGAAGAAGAAGAAACATTTATTGGAACATAACACTATTACACAAATTACAATATAGCTGTATATGTAAGATAAAAAGAGGAACGTAATAGTGCTGCATGCCCAAATTGGACCCAACTCAGCATTATGCCGTGGACTGACTATGTGATCTGCAATGTGATCTGAGGTCAGACCCCAGTTTGTGACACCACGGACGGACAAACTGTAGTACTATTACTATCCATACTAATATTATAAATGTGAAAGTGTGATTGTTTGTTTATGCTTCTTTCACGTCGAAAGTATCAAACGGATTGACATAATTTTTTTTGGAGATAATTTAAGTCCTGGTAAGCTATATAGGCTACTCTTTATCCCGGAAAATCATCTTATTCCCACGGGAAAAAATAAAGTTAAGGAAAATATACACAAATCAATGGCAACTGCCCTGGACCACGCGGGCGAAGCCGCGGGTAACAGCTAGTACTACTACCATGTGTTATGTCTGGGGGAAATATAATATTACAAACGCAATATAAAATGAGAATCCAAGACAAGAATATTAAAATGTTAGCATGATACGAAACACGCCGTGGTCGAGTTATTGCGGCTCGACCTTGGCCCATTTTACGATATAGAAATCTACGAAAAATTCGCCGGTCGTTTCCTTTACAGCCTTAAGGGATTTGTTTTTTTCCTATTCGGACCAAGAGGGACGCTGGCTATGTGATGAATTCGGAGACTGATAGTGATGTTGACTGATAAGGGGAAAACGGCTTTTAGGCGAAACTTTTACTGTTTTTATTCTTTTAGTAGGTACTCGCCAGTAATTTCTTGTTTTTTATGCTACGTCGGATGGCAGACAAGCATTTTATTTCTATGAGATGGGGGCAAACGAGCATGTGGGTCACCTAATGGATAGCAATCACCACCGCCCATAGAGATCAGCAACACCAAGAGGTAGCCTATCTGTTGCCAGTCTATACTCCTTCCATTCTTTCTTTCTGGTGACCTCAGTCACTCGCAGGAATACAACAACCCTCAAGGAAATTGTTATTTGCCTGCGGCCCGGATGTGAAGCGACTTCCGTAGCCATATTAAGGCTCGCAACTTTTTTTCTTGTGCAAATATATTATCCTTTTTATATTAGACTAGCTTGCGACGTTGAATTTGTATGCGCGTATCCCGGCATCAGATGGGATTTTTATAATTTTCTTGGCGGATGCGATCAAATTTCAAAACGATCCGTTTTTTGGTTTGAAGCTGAGCCGTGCGTTGAACGTTGATAGATATCAGTCAGTAATGGTTGCCTTTTATAGATACAGAAGAGCTCGTTAGCCACGCTGCGCGTGTCAGTCTAATTGATCTTCTTCGTTGCTGTTTATCCCATTTCATTGGGTCAGCTGTCCTCATTCTCAAGCCAGGCCAGGTCTGTCTGTCGTGGGTTGTCTTTTCCTTCGATCGGGCTTGCTTCAAATCTTTTCACGCTTGACCACCATGTCGCTTTCGGACGTCCTACTTCTCTTAGTGTTCACACAATATTAATTAATCACACAAGTTAAAGAGCAACGACTATAGCTTGTCTGTGGATGGGTTTATTATTTCAAGATTCTCCGTGCTTCAGAGCTCACGTAAGCTGTCGGTCCCGGCTGTGTTAACAGGTGACAGTTGTTAAGCAAAGTCAGAGGCCTTTGGGCGGCCTGAAAACACTCGTCTCCACCAACATGCAATTGAGCATCGTGGTGGAAAACGATCTTAATCACTTCCGATTGAGGGGAGATCCGTGTCTTAACAGTGGAATAAACATGGAAAGATGCTATCATCTATGTTGATAATCGATCGGTAGGACAAAGTTGGCGGACCATCTGACCAGAGCCAGAGGGATTTAAAAGGCCGCCATGCGCACTGACGCCTTCGAGCTATTCAGTATATCAGCCTTTAAATGAGGCCACACATGCTTCAGTTCGTTTTCAGGAGCAACTAAATTAAATAACAATGAGCAATAAAACTTATTGTAATTCCAAGGGTAGAAGGGTCCTGCCTTGGAATCAATATAATAGGAATAAATAGCAGGCGTAGGAAGGGATTTAGGAGTGTTTTACGATATATTTGTATTAGAGACGGCAACAAATACAATAATCAATATGTATGTATAAGAATAAGGTATACTTTATACGCAGGGAATTCGTTCTCACACACTGCTTTCCCAGGAGACCATAGGGTTCTTCGAGAACGGCGTAAAGGAGTATTTAGTGTTGGTAACTCGTGAACCAACTTATGTTACAAGCATGCATAGACTACAATGACAGCTTACCATTAGGAGAGTCCTATGCTTGCTTAGCACTCTGGTGGTATGTAAGAATAAAGCATCAATAGGAGTCACTGAATTTTTGACGCATCGCAGGTTTATGGCACTGGAATCTTACCATTTGTTATAAAGTAAATTCAAGTAAATCTTGTCCGCATGTAGTTTAAGAGGGCCCACGCGATGGCAAATATGATTACATTATATATTATATGATACACATACATACATATTGAACATAATATTGACGACGACCTATATCAAAGGCTAATTGCTCAATAATACTCGAATGTGATGTACCTATTTGAATGCACATCGAATAAAAACGAAATGACTCTCATACATTCTGATTACCAGGGGACTGCGTCATCGTCAGGGTTGACAAGGCTGTTTATATTAATAAATAATTCCGGAGAAATTACACAGCGTTATCTTGTCCCAAGATAAAGAGAGCTTGTATTATGTGTACTAGATAACTCATAAATATTCCCACCATTGTGTCCCCTGTGTACCTAAGATTTGCGGAAGCGACCGCCAAAAAGGCAATGAACAGTGAAGTCCATTTAAGTCCCGGGGATAAAACTACGGTTGCCTTGGAACTCACAACGAATTTAATCAGAAGAAATTAGTCTTTTGGAATTTTAGACTTAGGTACCGAAACATCAGGTCGTAGTCCTGACCCACTGACCTTTACTGTCTAGACAAATCCACGCCCATTTTCCAATTCCTTGGAAATTGGCCAAGAGGTTCGAAAATAAAGGTCGGTTGAATATGGCATAACACAGACATGCTGGTTAAGTCTACGGTGTTCAAAAAAATCGACCAGGAGGCTATAACCCTACAATGTTCATCAATAAAAAAAAATGTGGCAGATAATTTACAATGTTTCTTTAGGAAGGAAGGAGGTCCTGTCACGGCAGCGGCCACGAGGCAGTGTTACTTTGTTACAGGCGTCTATAGGATACGTTAACAGCTTCAAATAAGGCTGGCCGTATGCTTGTCTGCAACCCAACACACGTGTCGCGATCTGTAGATGTTGGTGGTTAGAACAACAACCAACAATGAAACCAACAATGCAATGAATCGAAGCAAAGTAGTATAGATCAAATTGCCTGTCACTGTTTATGTAAATTTTATTATTAGTCTATGTAATTGCTTTTTTGGTGGTCGCCGCTATTAATCCAGCACACCTAACGTGTGTAGTGGTAGGAATGTGTGATGGATATATCTCGTAAATACTTTTCTGATATTCAAATAAAAATGGAAAAATTCACCTCCCCCGCCTAGGTGGCATTTGAAATCCCACGACCTCTCGGTGACCCGTCGAGGTGAGGTTGACTTTGGCTCTAAGGATCGTGGTGAGCCACTTTCATCCCAATGCTACCTTCCTCTTATGGCCCCTCTTCACAATGGCCCATGATGGACGATTACAGACAAGCACGATTGTGTAGAGGGCGTGATCGTGAGTGTTTGTCTGTGATCGGGCGTCATCGCCGATAATCGGTAAGTTGTCGGTACATCAAAGGAATGTTGGCCCATGATTGTGTGCGCGTCCACACATCGCCGATTAGTCAGTACGTAGTTGTCTCGGGTACAGTGTAGACGTGTAGACGTCTCGGTAAAAAATAAAGATGGACATATTCTTAGTGTTCTGTACTTATGTATCTAGTTCTTTCTGTCGATTTACAAACACAATATGGTGACGTGAACGAATGAAAAACCTTTTCGGTTCATAGAACTATATCAAAAATTTGGGGTGTAAGTGGTTCATCAAGATCTTTGAACCAAAGCCAACTTCACCTGCACGCGGTGCACCCTGCTGACTGACAAGCGAAGCCAAGGCCAAAAGAGAGGTAGGAAGCGTAATTGTAAGCTACCAGACTGGGGAATACATTCCCCGAAGTACAACCTCCACCTCACAGAATACCGCAGTCAAATAACAATTCCCTTGAGGGATGTTGTGTTCCTGCGAGTGAGTGAGGTCACCAGAAAGGAAGAAAAAGCTGCGTTGGCAGCGGGGGTGGCGGCGCGCGAGCGATATTATATGTTGCGAGCGTTAATATGGGCCGTATGCTTGTCTGCCACCCGACGTAGTATAAAAAAAAAAAAAAGAACTATATCAAAATGAGAATTGGATTTTACAATTCACAATTCTGTTTTTGCGCACATTAAGTAAATGATTATAAGAGCTAAGTAGAAATATTGCCGCAGCCGTGATAACTTCGATATCCATCATCGATAGACGTCTTATCATAACAGTAGACAGTCAGTAAATGAATAGACACGATTGTGTGGAGAGCTGCCCGATCATGGCGGCGATTATGGGCGATCATTTGATGGGCCAACACGTCCCATTGTGAAGAGGAGCCATTAGATTGCTATATATGTAATATCACTAGCGGCCCCGCCCGAGTTTCACTTCGGCATATACGGTTATCCCGTGATAATTTTCAATAAACTTAAACCCTCAATGTTACCCTATAATCTAAAGGGTGAGATTTATTTAGACGTTTGTCAGATATGAGATATATAAACATTTTTTTTGGTTACCGGTCTAGTGCTCTTCCAACTGAGCCAGGAACAGGAAGAACCAGGAAGGTTTGTTTTGGTGACGATTTTTTGCATCTTATATTTTACTGCGTGAGTCACAGTGTGGCGTCATCAACCTATTAAGTAATTACACTACTAAACAAGACATAGCAGTCCATCGTTGCAGATGAAATTGGGCTATTTTTTTGATAACACCAAACTAAATAAATTATGTATTATTATTTAAATAGTTGTCTTGGCCAATTTCCCAGAATATTATAAATATTTAAAAAAATGGAAAAATCCACCTCCCCGCGTAGGTGGATTTGATTACATGAGTTGAGATGAGATGAGACCGTAGATTTTTACCCACGACCTTTCGATGACCGGTCGAGTGCTCTTCCAACCAGGAAAGTATGTTTTGTTATTCAAATATTCCCCGTTTATATTCCCTGTTTTGCAACGAGACCCTAAAAATCTGTGATACAATAGCCTGGCTCTACCCTCTCTGTGGCTGACAAAATGAAATATGGATTTTGATCGACCCTCTCATCCGTCCACAAACATCGTTGTGATTTTGCAGCGCGTTTATTTAACGAAACAATTCGGCAAACAGAGAAAATTTTTCAGAGTCACGAGTCCTTTTGATCTTTCTGTAAAAGGTCAAAAAGATATTTGTTTAACCCTCGAGCGCGTTTCATGCTAATGCGAGTTTGATCCTATTATTCATATTAGGTTTCTATTTACACTCTGACTAAAGAAATTTGGGCGTGGCTTACCTTTAGAGCTAAAACCAACGTCACCTGCATGTAGGGGCGGATTTTGGGCGTCAAATCAGGACAATAAAGCAATAGTTTAATTATAGTTCGTACGTTTCATCCTTTGATATAAATAAATAAATATGCCTGAACGAATTGCACAACGCCATCTAGTCCCAAACTAAGCAAAGCTTGTACAATGAGTACCTACTAGATGACTAATATTATACTTAACTATACTTTTTTTTTGTAAATACATATTGGGGTGTAAGTGGTACATCAACATCTTTGAACCCAAGCCAACCTCACCTGCACGTGGTGCAGCCTGCTGACCGACAAACGAGGCTCTGGCGAAAAGAGAAGTAGGATACAGCGTATTTGTAAGTGAGTGTATCTGCGAGTGAGTGAGGTCACTAGAAAGGAAGAAGTTGTGAGCGTCGTTAAGTTTAATCGTTAGTTAACCGCTTCACATCAGGAGGACCGTATGCTTGTATGCCGCCCGACGTGGTATAAGAGAAATTTACTAGTCTTACTATCTTTGCGAGGTCATAGATCGGTCAATGTAATAGGAAGATACCAGGACCTTTATTTAACTGTGGGCAATAGTTTATTGAGGAGCCATATGACGTAGTTGCCCGTCTCAGTCTAATCCAGAGGTTCCCAACCGGTGGTCCGCGGACCCACCAGTGGTCCGTGAGAGGAAAATTACACAAAATACTCAAATCACTATTATACAAAATACTCTTGAGTTACATAATAATGGATTTGTGTGACAGTTGGAGACCATACACGCAACAAAAACCTCGTAGTGCGCGAACAAAAAAAGATTGGGAATCACTGGTCTAATCGAATATGCATGTTAAACCACGACGATCGCAGCCAGAAAGAAGAGCGGGGATGAAACCCTGTCGAACATTGATTGCATATCAATTGAATGTGAGGCGGTATTTTTCCCACCTATAAACAAATTAAGATTTTGATATAGTTTTGAATTTGGGGTATAAGTAGTTCATCAACATCTTTGAACCAAAGCCAACTTCACCTGCACGTGGTGCACCCTGCTGACTGGCAAATGAGGCTCCGGCGAAAAGAGAAGTAGGGCAGAGCATATTTTTTAAGCTGCCCGGCTGGGGAAGTACCTCCACCTCACAGAATACCGCAGCCAAATAACAATTCCTTTGAGGATTGTTGTGTTCCTGCGATTGAGTGAGGTCACCACACAGGAAGAAAGAAAGGGAGGAGTATAGGCTGACAACGGATCGGCGACCCCTTGGTGTTGCTGAACTCCATGGGCGGTGGGGATTGCTTCCCGGTCCAGTGATCCACATGTTCGTTGGATCTGTCTCATATAAAAAAAGAAGAGAAGGGATAAAACACCGTCGCACATTGCTTACACATCAAAGGAATGTGAGACGGTATTGTTCCCACCTCTTTGAACAAATTAAGACCCGCCATACGATTTTGAGGGCAGAAATCTGGATTTTTTCTCGGTAATTACAAAACATACGTTTGTATTTTTTGAGTATCTGATACTTCATAATATAGGTATTGAGTTTTATTTTAAATAATAATGATAAATAAATATTTCTGGACAATTTACACAGCGCCATCTAGTCCCAAATAAGGCGCAAAGTTATACTGGAGAACTGATTTTATTTTTTCAAATAATATTTATAATACATAGAAAACACCCAGAACAAGACAAATAAACATGTTCATGCACACAAATATTTGTCTTCAAATTTGCGGGAATCAAACCCGCGACCCCGGAGTTAAAGTGAACATTGCTAGCCTTTGACCACCACCGGGACTCGTCAGTATGGTGATATATCAATATGGGTACTAGACAACTGATAAATGTACTTAAATGCATTTTTTTCGTAAATACATACTGTATTATAATACACAGAAAACACCCAGACCAAGACAAACACACGTTTTCATGAACACAAATGTTTGTCTTGGATCAAACCCGCGACCCCGGTGTCAAAGTGGCCATTGCTAACCATTCGACCACCGAGCTCGTCTACCGTACCGTAGATCAGTGTTTCCCAAACTTTTTGTGTTGAAGGTACATCTAGGAAACGAAAATTTTTGGAGGTAGGTACACCAAAAATGAATAAAACCGGCCAAGTGCGAGTCGGACTCGCGCACAAAGGGTTCCGTGCCATTATCTATAAAAACGGCAAAAAAAAACACGTTTGTTCTATGGGAGCCCCCTTAAATATTTGTTTTATTTTTATTTAATTATTTATTTATAAAGTGACTATAAAACTAAATATTATGTGAGTATTTCAAGCGTCTACCTATTACAGTTATCAATTGCGAGCAAAAACGAGCAAAAAAAAATCACGTTTGTTGTATGGGAGCTTAAATATGTATGTAATTTTATTCTATTATTTAGTATTTGTTGTTTTAGCGGCAATAGAAACACATCATCTGAGAAAATTTCAACTGTCTAACTATAACAGTTCATGAGATACAGCCTGGTGACAGACGGACGGACGGACGGACAGCGGAGCCTTAGTAATAGGGTTCCTTTTTACCCTTTGGGTACGGAACCCTAAAAATCAGTTTTTATTTGTGTACCTAAGTATTTTTCATCTATCCGTCTATTTAGCTATATGAGATAACCTTATTTTTCTGGGGCACACCAACTAATGACCACGGTACACCAGTGTGCCGCGGCACACACTTTGCGGTACACTGACGTAGATGACCGACATGAATAAATAAAACCTTATTTATTATTACTAGCTGTTGCCCGCGACTTCGTCCGCGTGAATATCAGTTATCGTGGTAAGACCATAGGAAATTTACGCAGCGCACGCAACGTAAGCTCTCATAAGGAATATTTTTTTCCCATTTTTCATTGGTGCTCCGCTCCTATTGGTGGTAGGGTGATGTTATATAGACCATAGCCTTCCTTGAAATATAGGCTATCTAACACTAAAATATTTTTTCAATTCAAACTAGTAGTTCCTAAGAGTGCGTTCAAACAAACAAACAATCAAACTCTTCGGCTTTATAATATTCGCAGATTTATATACCATTAAATTTAAATAAAGGATGGTGTACGTACGCTCGCAATAAAAGATTAATCCACTGTCGAGTGCTATCCGTCTTGTTCGGTACGTGCAAGAAATAAAATGGTTCACTCCTGACCCCGTGACCCGGCCCCAGATTCCTTGGCAGCCTTCAGTCCATATCTCTTGGTTACTATCCGACGACACTCACTGTAATGTAGTGACATAATGGAATGACTGTCTGTAGTTTTAGATTTAATTGTATCTGAATGGTACGATATTTTATTTACAGACGGGTCTATATCCTAAGCACTACTTCGGGTGACAAACAAGCATACCGGCCGGCTTATGATGTGATGTGAAGCGGTTATCGTAACCATATCAACTAAATAAATATCAATTTGCTCACGCGCCGGCCTCTCCGCCGCTGCCTCACTCGAGTGAGGCAGCGGCGGTGAGGCCGGCGTGGCATGAACACGACACTCAAGATAATAGTGTTAAATATACTGTAACTTTATTGCATGGTATAATTGCGTAGGTATTGAGTAAGCGCGTTGTAACCAATTTTTTCAATTACAAAATGTCGTAGGTAACTAAACGCAGACAAAGTAGCTAATTTAAGAGCAAGTCCAGTCAGATCCTTATTTCTGAGAAACCATAACGTTACGGCCATATAATGCTTTTAAAATGTAAATGAGTGTAATGTTCCTTTTCATTTTGTTACAGGTACGAGGGGGCTTGAAAATGCTGAAACGACATCAGTCATGTCGAGGCGTTATGAATGTTTTATGTACCGGCAAACGACATTATCTGAGCTTTCATTTCGTCAACGATATTTTAAATTATGTAACATTGCGACTGTAATTCCTGTGGTTTTTCCTGAGATTAATGCGTATGGAACGTGCTTCGGAGGGCACGTAATGGCGTCAGTCTTGGCTGTTGTCATTAGATGATAGTCGTTAGGCCAAGTTAGGGGCCATCCATAAATTACGTCACACGAATTTCATGACTTTTTGACCCCTCCCCCCGTCCTTGTCACAGCTGCTCACATTTGTGAGACTCCCCCCTCCCTAGTGTGACGTCACATATTTTGCAATTTTACATCTAGAGTTGCAAATGTTAAGTTTTTCGTTAATAGTTCGGTAGTAATTTTGAAATGTTACGTCACAAAATTTAGGACCCCCTCCCACCCCCTTGTCACACAGTGTCACACTTCGTCGACCCCCTCCCTCCCCCTTAACGTGTGACGTAATGTATGGATGGCCCCTTAGTGGTCTTTGGGCGGCTTAAAAGCACTGGTCTCTGCCAACCCGCAGTTGAGCTGCGTGGTGGAGTATACTCTAAACCCTTTCGATTGAAGGGAGACCCGTATCCTAGTAGGGGGATGAATAAGGGTTGTCGACAATGGAACTTTTGGGGTGTAAGTTGAGCCAAAACCAACCTCACCTGCCCGTGGTGGAAACTGACAAATCCTAACAAACGAGTCTCCTAAAACAGCGGCAGGATCGTTGTCGTTAACCCATATGTCCATCTCACTGTTGGGAAACGAGTGTCCCAATCGAAGAGATTTAAAGCTTACTCACGTAACGTACGTACAGTATGGCTACTCACTGCCGCTTTCTCGTGTTGATCTTATCTCCCCTTTGAGACAAATGTGGAACAGTTTGTATGGCGCCGCACGCACACACGCTCATTCACGCTCTGCATAGACGACATTGTTTATGTAGCAATAAACGACGCGGCATTTGTATGTAGTGGCCGGGGTATGGGCACAGAATAAGAAGTTGGTATGGTCTCATTGCACAGGTGCTTCAAAAATGTTACAGTGTTTTTTTAAATCATCTTTTGATTCAATGAACGACGAGCCCGGTGGCGTAGCGGTCAATGACGCGGCTTCGACACCAACGCTCGTGGGTTCGATTCCCACACAGGACAAACATTTGTGTGCATGAACATGTCTGTTCGTCTTGGTCTGTGTGTTTTCTATGTATCATAAGTATGTATTTACAAAAAAAAAAAATGTATTTACGTATGTTTATCAGTTGTCTAGTACCCCTAACACAAGCTTCGCTTACTTTGGGGCTAGATGGCGCTGTGTAATTTGTCTGACAATATTTATTATTATTAATGATAATGCTGATTTATTTTAGAGGCATTTTAAGTTCGTTTTTAAGTAGTTTGACAAAATATGATTTTTTATTCAATTTAAACATCTCAAAACAAAAAATGGTCCATAACTTCTCGATAAATCCGGAGCTAATGTGACCATTCATAATAATTTTAATTGCTTCAGCTTGTACTCTGGAGTTAATAGTCGTGACGGCATAAAGTTGTTTTCCATTCTTACGCGTTAGGGCGAGTTTATACTGTTGTTTGTTTAGTGTAGACCAGTGGTTTCCATTAGTTTTTTCTGTATAAACCCCTTCAAGAAAGACCGCAAATTGATATACCCCTTACTGCAGTGTTCCGCGTACTTTTTGTGTTTAAAGTACATCTAGGAAAACGAAATTTTTTGAAGGTACACACCGTAAATGAAAAATCAGTTTTTGTCTGTGTAAGCGTATTTTTTTCTGACCGTCTATTTAGATTTATGAGTTAACATTATTTTTCCGAGGCAACTAATGACCTCGGTACACCAGTGTGCCGCGGCACACACTTTGCGGAACACTGCCTTAACTGTATTGTTTTTTTGCCTTCTTATTTTTTACTTACTTAGTCAAGAGATAAGCGCGCGTTCCCGCAAATGCAACTCTGCATACCCTCTGGGTTCTCGTCCCATTAATTGGAAAACACTGGTAAAGATTAGAAGTGGGTTTAAGCGTTATTTATTTTCAGCGAAATTTATTGAGCTTATATAATCGTCCGGTCGTTCTGTCTGTCCGTTCGTTGCCATGAAACTCAAAATTTCGAAATTCTGACTTCGGATTCGTGTAGAGCATCAAAAAGTAGTAATGTAAAGTGACCTTGGTTTTCCGATATTAATTCTGGAAAGTGGCCAAAATAAATAAATAAATAAAATATACAAATTTCGCTATGGTGGCGCATGCTGCGCGTCCGGTGTTTAATGAGTATATTAATACGTGAAGCAAAAACTTTGTACCCCTTTTTACGAAAATGGCGCGGATGGAAGAGTATGACATTTCGCATAGGTACTTATGCGCGGACCGAGGTAATAACACTTATAGTTTATTAATTTTTATTTATTTCAGACAATTATTACAGTCCATATTTGTTAGTACATATAGAGAAGGAGTGCTGAATGCTAGTATTTTTTTAAATTATGCATTAAAATTAGCAAAGTGACGACTCGACTTTTCAAACCGATTCAAATCGATTTGAGCATAAACCGAGTTGCGTCTACTACCGAGTTGTATACTCTCTGCGAAACTGCGAATCGTTGACAAACCGTATACCGTTGTACTACCTCCCGTCGATTCATATTACACATCGATTTCGTAAGTTTTACTCGTTCATCGTCAAACGATTCAAACCGATTCAAATCGGTTTACTGTAATTTTTTCGATTCGGTTTGGAATCGACTTGCATGAATTGTCTAACCGATTCAACTCTGTTTGACAAACTTCTAGATAGTTACATCTCTAATTAAAATACATTAAATCAATAAAAAAAATACATTACACACACTACCATGTATTTAACACACACGCATACATACTTATGGGGCAAGGGTATAGCCCCGGAGTATGGGAGCTTCTGGACAGAGCGTCCCAGATAGGTAATGTGTGTAGGAGTAGGAGAAACAAACAAATGGTAGATAGAAATAGCTTTTTATGCACACACAAGAGTAAAGAGAAACAAGAAAAACAGAAGGTGCACGAGCGAAACAATTAGTATAAAATATAGTAGAAAATTTAGGAAGTTAAATAGACAACAGAAAAGAACTGAACACAACGTAAATGCAATAAAAATTAGAATTTTAACTAGTGAAATTCGTATAACTGCAAAAGAAAAGTCAAGTCCTATTTGAAGGATGATCGTTGACAGTCGACCAAAACTCAGTACTAAAAGTATGCGCGCGCAACGCAAAGTCCGTGGTCGACTGGCAAAGACCATTGCTTTCAATGAAAGGAGTATGAGAATAAAATAGTATGAATAACAGATAATAATGTAAAAGTATATAAGATATAAATATAGTGGGAGAAGCCCACATACTCTTTTGTCATAATTTTAATTAATTATGGTATAATTTCGACCAATGGGCGACTACTAGTTTATTTTTAATGAGTATAAAGTTAAAACTAACATTAAGTTACTGTTAATTATCATAACATGTTATTTATTCAGGCACGTTTAAATTAGCTCTTAATTTTGTTGTCTTGTTGAAATTCGACAAGAGAGAGTTGAAATTGAGACGAGCTCGGTGGTCCAATGGTTAGCAATGGCCACTTTGACTTCGAGGTCGCGGGTTCGATTCCCGACAAGACAAACATTTGTGTGCATGAACATGTCTGTTTGTCTTGGCCTGGGTGTTTTCTATGTATTGTAAGTATGTATTTACAAAAAAAAATGTATTTAGTACATTTATCAGTTGTCTAGTACCCATAACACAAGCTTTGCGCTTAATTTGGGACTAGATGGCGCTGTGTAAATTGTCCAGATACATTTATTTATTTTATTTAATCTTTTAAAAGTGGAATATTTGGAAAGTGAATAGCTTTCCTTCCAAAAGATTTAATTTTATCCGTATTAAGGCTATGTTAAAATTAACAAATAATGAGGTTGGATAAAATGACAATTAATGAACTTTCCATGATACTTGAGTTGCTGGCAGTAATTAATGTAAAATTAACGGAACGTTAATAATAACAGTATCGTGTCGTATGTTCTAACAGTGTTATACTCGTAGGTACATTTAATTCAATTAACATAATAATTTCGCCAGAGCGTAGTCAGACAGTCATCAGGGCGCACCACGTGCGGTTGGGGTTGGTTTTAGGTCAAGGTACCGGAATCCGAATTTCCGAAATCCGGCAGATTTTTACTATCATTTAGACAACAACTTTCGGAAGTTTATACAATACATTTTTGTGTTTCCGTCGCTAGTTTTCTATACATTTCCGATGTTTCACATATGCCAGGCGTCCCGTCGCAGCAATTTTTTTTAATTTATATATTTTTTTCTTTTATGCGGTGTTAGCGTCACAGCAGGGAACCCCTTAATTAATAGCTCTATCCTTACTCCCTATCATAAATTTTCCCCATCGTCCTCACGGCGGGCGCCGACAAATTAGTTTTGGTTACTTTCAAGTACAATGTTTTTATGCATTACCTGCACGTGGTGCAGGTGATGCATAAAAACTTTTGGGGTGTAAGTGGTTCATCAACATCTTTGAACCAAAGCCAACTTCACCTGCACGCGGTGCACCCTGCTGACTGACAAACGAAGCTCTGGCGAAAAGAGAGGTAGGGAGTGTATTTGTAAGCTACCCGACTGGGGAGTGTGTGTGGGGAGTCCACCTCATAGAATACCGCAGCCAAATAACGATTCCCTATGTTGCGAGCGTTAATATTGCTACGGTAGCTGCTTCACATCAGGCGGACCGTATGCTTGTCTGCCACAGGACGTAGTATAAAAAAAAAGTGCACCCTGCCGACTAAGCTACCCGACTGGAGAAGTACCTTCACCTTACTGAATACCGCAGCCAAATAACAATTCCCTTGAGGGCGGTTGTGTTCCTGCGAGAGAGTAAGGTCACCAGGAAGGAAGGTGTTGTTACTGTATAGGCTTAATCCGCAGTTGAGCAGCGTGGTGGAGTATGCTCTAAACCCCTTCGATCGAGGGGAGACCCCTATCCCATCAATGGGATGAATAAGGGTTGAGAAAGATTGTGTTATTATTTAAATGTATCTTTATAATATGTAGTAAAATACGAATTACCGCATGTTTGTTGATGTTGTGCATGCATAATTTAATAAGGCCACTTATTCGAGTTCAGAGCTTTGTTACGTGCTCTGAATATTAAAAGCTCCCCGCAAAATGTACGGGGATATTCGCGTACCTGGAAGAGTACTCATCGTTTGTTAAAGAATACATGAATTTTACTCTTATGTGCAGAGTTATAGATTAGGACGATTAGGTGGTTAATTGTTTCAGGTGTTATTTTGCGGAAGTCAAATTTACAGACAATTTGATCTACACTATTTGGCTGGCAACGGATCGGCGACCCCTTGGTGTTGCTGATTTCTATGGGCGGTGGTGATTGCTTTCCATCAGGTGCTCGCTTGCCCCCCCTCTAATATATATATTTTAAAAAAGCCACTACTTTGCGTGCTTCCGCCGACCGTGGCGGAAAGCACGCAAAGTAGTGTAGATCAAATTGCATATAGAAAAAAGATCTAACCTAACCTTTTTTTTTTTTCTACGTGGGGAAATCTGTTAAGGATACTACGCTGCCCAAGCGTGGTTATGTCGGACTCAGCTGCCATGACCAGTGGCAGCCATACCGACTAAAACCCTACGATCTCCTTCTCTCCGCCATTGGCGAGGCCACGAGAACTGCGAAAGCATAACCTCCGCGACCCCGCTGACGGTTGTCCCTGAGGACCCTCCTCCTGGGGAACCCGAGTTTCTCCCCCTCCTCGATTAGTGGCGCACCGGGAGACATACGGCACGCCGACACCAAGTGTTGTTTTTTAACGAGGTTTTCTTCCTCGACTCCTTGGGGCTGGTGAAACCGGCTCTCCGGGCGCCGTTAGACGCTCCCGGCCTCGGTTTCACCTCCCCCTCTCCTCTGTAATTTTTTTTAACGAGGTTTTCTTCCTTGACTGTTTGGGGCTGCTGAATCCGGCTCTCCGGGCGACGTCAGACGCTCCCGGCCTCGGTTTCACCTTCCCCCCTCCTCTGTAATTTTTTAAACGAGGTTTTCTTCCTCGACGATTCGCAACCCAGTGTACCCCTCGCTACCTACACTGGGGAGCGCTCCTCCACTGTGCGCCTCACCGTGACCTCTGCTAGCTCAGAGGGACGGGAGGCGCCGACGTCCAAAAGCGCAGTAAATACTGCGCTTTCCTCCACTGCCAGAACATTGGCCAACGGTCAGCAAGATC
Organism: Hypsopygia costalis; assembly: GCA_937001555.2. Taxonomy (NCBI): domain Eukaryota; kingdom Metazoa; phylum Arthropoda; class Insecta; order Lepidoptera; family Pyralidae; genus Hypsopygia; species Hypsopygia costalis. The sequence continues at coordinate 5,877,690 of OW443344.2, read as the reverse complement.
TCCGCGAAGAGAAGTTACTGATAATTTAACTATCACGGACCACTGGTGGTCTGCGGACCACCGGTTGGGAACCCCTGCTCTAAACCCCTGCGGTGTATTTTATATTGCTGTTGCACTGTAAATTTTGTTAAGATTTTTTTTTTGTAAAAAAAAAATATTAATTGAGTAATACCACAAATATGTTAAAAGTACCTTGTCCATGAAACGTGTGCGTCATTTCCGAAGTAAGCCGGCCTGCGCATTTTACGGTTGGCTTTGGAAAGAAAATGAAAATAAAAATTGGTTGTGTGTAAAGTCGGTTTACGGACGATAAATTTTACGTGATAACGTCATAAGAAACATAGGCCGATCGTGCCTCTCTATGCTTATTCTGCGCTCTCGCTTGCACGCTCGGCTCAAACGGAACGTGACAATGAGTCATGCTTTTTCGTGCATGCAGCCGGCGTCCATTGATTTATAAGACGTTATCACGTCAGAATCCCATGGACCGCGCACCGAACCAAAGTTTCCATCCTGAAAGAACTCAACATCAATGAGAGATTATCGACTGTGCAATTACGAATCCTCAAGTTCTTTGGATACATAACCCGCAACGAGGACTCAATGGAACGATTGGTGGTACAGGGGAAAGTAGAGGGCAGGAGATCAAGTGGGCGTTCTCCAACACGATGGACCGATCTCATTAAATCTCTTACGCACTCCACTGTCAACGATTGCTCTAGTTCCGCTAAACATAGAACTGCATGGCGGCGAATCGCAAGAACAGCGGTTACACATCAATCGACCGAGTTGTGACCACGACCACTCTGTCAAGAGTGCACGACTAAGAAGATCACGTCAAAAACCCCTGCGATGTAATGGAGACCCGTATCCCACTAGTGGGATGAATATGGGTTGACAAGACAGATAATCAAAGCACTTAGACTAGAGATTCCTCTTAAACGGAACGGGGGCCCACCACACATTCTCACCACTGTATCTCCTGTGTAGCCAAGATTAACAGCGGCGACCGCCAAAAAAGGCAATGAACAGTGAAGTCCATTGTAGTCCCGGGGATAAAACTACGGCTGCCTTGGAACTCACAACGAATTTAATCAGAAGAAATTAGTAGGAGTAGGAAGCTTTTGGAATTTGACTTACCCTCTTAGCAATGTAAGAGACAGTAATAAGCCAAATAAGGCATTAAAGCCTAAAGAGATGGATAGTTAAGTGAAGCTCAACTGCCGGGCACCACGGCTTTTATGTATCTACCTATCACTATTGGTGATCTAAAAGATTCCTCTTAAGGCTAGGTAGTCGTGCAAAAGTAGGCATTCAGCGTTGCCGGCAGCGCGCGAACTTATTCACGCGGACGCAGCAGCGCGATGAACTCGCGTCACCCCGCCCGGTCACACAGTATAGGAATAAGCAGTAACTAGTTAATTTTAAAACTTCAGAAATGCACTTTTATATTTTTATAGTAGTGACAAGAGTTTCGTAAATAATAAGTAATGTAGGTTAGGTATAGAATATAAAAAAAAATAACAACCCGTTCGCGTTTCCTAGATTTGACTTGAGATATTAGAAAAGAAAACTAATATTACAGCAGAATCCATTGTTCATCTTTCTTGTCATATAGGAGGCATAAATGTGCGTATGGCAGGCCCGGTGTTTTTAAAAAACTATGAATGTCATGGTGATTCTTTTAAGAGTTTTTCTGTACATTTTTATTATAAATAAATAAAAGATATAGTATTAAATAAAAAATATTTATTTACTCTTAAAATTGTTTAAAATATATTTCTCGTGAGCTTGTACCCGGGTGCAAATCTGACTGTAGTTCAGAAGATGATAGAACTATAGGCTCTACAGAATTAACATTTCGCATGTGTGGCTCAAGTGATGGCAAGTCTGGGGAGTCTACATAATTTACATTTTCCTTGTCATCTTGTAAGGACAATGTGCTTAATGCTATTCCACGTGCGTGTCGACTATCAACAATTTCTGGCATTAAACATTTCATATAAAATTTGACCAACTTTTGCTCCATTTGCGTTTTCCAGAAGTTATCGTCCCTTTCGATGCGTTTTGTAAACAAGGGTTCGTCTCGATAAGGGATGTCTCCTCAGTATTTCTAAAACATAATGGTAAATAATTACATGTTTCGGAATAAAACATAATATTTTGTTTGGATGTACATTATCTAACTTTTTTTATAGTTTTTATTATGCTAAATTAATAAACTCCCAAAAAAACTATATTAAATGCAATCAAATAAAATATGATTCTTACGTAAAAGTTAGTTCGTAGTGGAGCGTCTGGATCTAATCTCATAAAAGAATTCTTGGAAATGTCAGATGTGTAGCTACACGTCGGAACATCAATGTGCCTGAAAATTTATCATATTATATTAATTATAACTGTCTATAATATATAATAAGTTATACGGGACATTTACCGAACTAAATAATGGACGCATTTGAAATAATTATTTTATCGCTTAATAATGTAAAAAATTTGATAATATAGAAATCAAATTGTACAGTATGTAAGAATACATCACAAAGCCTCTAAAAGTTCTCACAACACAGCAATGTCAAAATTTCACAATTATTTTTTTAACCGTGCAGAATGTATGTACCAAGAATATTTGTAGCAAAGATGGAAATGACAACGAAGAGCTGAAATAGATCCAGAATTCGTCTTTCTACACGATTGTTTTATACATTACAGCAAAATCACGCAGATTTTTCGGTTACGATGATACAAACACTGTTCAGTGTTATAATAGTGTCAGCGTGAAATTGATTGGTCGTACCAAAAAAAATCCTTTGAAAGGAGGTTACCAAGCAAGAGCTCAGCAGCTGTTGTTTCGTTTAACATTAAATCCGCATTTTCAGTCGTACACCTCTCTTTACATAAAAGTCCTAAAGGCAGGGTGATATTAATAGAAAGAAGGATAGCAAAAAAAAAAAAAAAGAAGAAAATTAAAAGAAGAACGAGTAGATATATGCAATCACTGACTTTTTATTAGAACTTTTTAAGATGAATAATTCTGTTATAATTATTGCGTAACTTGAACCGTTTACACAGCGCATGCAACGGAAGCTTTCAAAAGGAATATTTTTTTCCCATTTTGCAACATTTTTCATTGGTGCTCCGCTCCTATTGGTGGTAGTGTGATCTTACATAGCCTATTAGCCTTCCTCGAAAAATAGGCTATCTAACACTAAAAGAATTTTACAAATTCGAATAAGTAGTTCTTGAGATTAGCGCGTTCAACCAAACAAACTCTTCAGATTTATAATATTAGTATAGAAGTATAGATAAGTCTGTCCGTCAGAAGTCCGTAAGTATTGGGTACGTACGTTGCGCCTCCTGACTTGACATGACTAAGCAAATATGTATAAACGGGACATATTAAAACTGTTTAAAAAGCGCTGCGTACCTATCTCGATCTATGGTAATTACTTACCTATTTTCAGTTGAATCCGCAGATAACAGATTGATTATTCGCCGCTGTCCATATTAATTACTTCGGCGATGATGTCTGGTATTGGAGACTGCTCCATTGACCTACAATAAAACGCCAGGCAGATATGTACCGATAAAGACAAAACATGAATTATCAAAAATCATATCGTTCTTTAGTACTGGATATTCTTATACTGTGGCATGATGGCCGCAAGTTTAGCCATAATATATTTTTGTAAATTATCAATGAGACTTTTTTTATACTACGTCGGGTGGCTGACAAGCATATGCCCGCCTGATGTGAAGCGGTTACCGTAGCCTAATATGGCTACGCTCGCAACATAAAACACAGCTCGCGCGCCGCCACCCGCGCTGCCAACGCAGCATCTCCTTCCTTTCTGGTGACCTCACTCACTCGCAATAACACAACAACCCTCAAGGGAATTGTTATTTGGCTGCGGTATTCTGTGAGGTGGAGGTACATTTCCCAGTCGGGTAGCTTACAATTACGCTCCCTACTTTAACTAAGTTGGCTTTGGTTCAAAGATTTTGATGAAACACAAATATATAAAACAATCTAATTTTAATATATTAAAGACCACATTACATTAAAAATCAAACATCTACATAAAGGTACTTACCTCTTTGTATATCTTCGCAGTGCATTCTTTCTGTTAGTTATTTTTATTGCTTTGGACGACTTCTTTCGCTTACGTTGTTTATTGCCCATTAAGAATCACTTGAAACACACAAATTTTTCAAAAAAAATACTGATGCGCAGGCACCGAGCACAGGTCCGTCGTCTATAAGCGCCAGCACGCGACTGATGGGCCGCCGAACCCCCTCGCTCTCATATTTAGTGGATATTTGCACACAGTAAAAAAAATATATATTTTATTTAATCGTACTCTGCGAATTTGTCTGTAACTATTTGTTAGCTTTAATTGAGTACAAAAATTAAATGTATTCGTTCAGTATTATAGTCACAATATTGAAAAAACATTAACACAAAGGGGTGATTTTGGGAATTTTTTTTATCGAGTGAAGTTGATTAGGTCGTGACATTGAATGCGATTTTGACTAGACAAGATCCTTACCTAACACATATATTTTTTTCAGAATTTAAAATATTATTATCTAAGTCTCAGATGGTTTTAAAAAACTCAAATTTGAATCCCACCCAGCCTTAAGTCAAAAAATTATCAAACAACATTCTTAAATATGAAGGAAACTCGTAAAATATTTATCTTTATGAATGTAAAACACTGGACTGAACGAACAAATCAAAGGAGACGAAGTTTGCTTCATTTCAATTGGATGAAACAAATTGTCAGAAGCCTTCGCAATCTTTCCTTTGTTGGTTCACAAATGGCTGCCTCTTTCCGCGTTATTTGAATTCGAGATTTCTTTAATGTTTTGTTCTTGTCTTTGTAAAGGTTTGTAAGACGGTGGCCGGGGCGGAGGGGGGGAGACTTTTATACTTACCCTTATAATAAGGTGACACATTTAACAAACAAGGATGGTAAGAATGACTAGAATTATACAAATATCCTATCCTATAATCACTCCACTGCTGGGATACGGGCCTCCCTTCAGTCGAAGGGGTTTAGAGCGTACTCCACCACGCTGCTCAACTGCGGGTTGACGGAGGCCAGTGTTTTCAAACAGAGTGAAGGCCACTGACTTGGCTTATCGTCTGTCATCTTAACGACAACATTCGGACGGATGGCTTAACGTGTTCTCCGAAGCACGAAGGAGCCGACGTTGCTTAACTTGCGTGTTCGAATCGACTGACACGCGCAACGACGTCACAGAGCTCTTTATATGTGTGCATATCATCATCAGGTCATTTTAGTCTCGACTACAATAGCACGACCCTCTCTCGTACGTCCAAGACAGAAGGAGGACTTGGCCTACACTCCCCACGCTGGCCAGACGGGTTGGGGAGGCCTGATCGATGTTTGATAACGTATTTCCCTTAGTCGCCTTGTACGACATCCACGGGGAGAGACGGAGTGATTCTATTCTAGTCTGCCGGAATCCACACGGCATGCGTGTATATAGTCGTCTAACGAGTCCATGAAATACTTGATGTGCCAATGTGACGCCCTAGCCTGCAAACGAATGGAAATCCTAGGAAGGTCATACCCGCACCTGGAGGACTACAGACACTTCCCAATAAGCGGCATACTGAAGTACATGGAACATGTCTCCAGACAGGCAGGGGAGAGTGACTAAAGGATTAGGGAGAGCACAAAAGATCCATGAGGGTCGACGTGTCACCGGTGCTTCAGCACTGGACCCACTCTAAGATAAATATATAGTCGTATATAATAGTATACAAACAATGTAATAGTAGGTTATGAAACTGTTGCATAATAAGGGTTCTTAAAATACGAGTGTGAGTTTATCACATGAGTCGAAGGCGAATGTGATAATAGACCACACGAGTATTTGAAGATCTAATTATGTGCAGTTTCATACACTACTTTATCTAATCTCATAAAATAGATGATAATAATATTTTAAATAAAACCATGAAGTACACAAGCTTTGCGCTTAATTTGGGACTGGATGGCACTGTGTAAATTGTCCAGAACAGAAATATTTAAATTTATTTTTCATTATCATCATCATCAGATCATTTTAGTTTCGACTACAGGAGCACGACCCTCTCTCGTCCGTCCAAGACAGAAGGAGGACTTGGCCTACACTCCCCACGCTGGCCAGACGGGTTGGGGAGGCGTGATCAATGTATGATAACGTTTTTCCCTTAGTCGCCTTGTACGACATTCTATTCTAGTCTGCCGGAAACTACACGTCCAAAATTTTTTTTTTTCTTAAAAAAAGGTTACAAATATACATTTTCCTACACAAACTTTAACTGACCTTGAGCGCGAATATCGCTTTGTCGCTACTACCTATCAATAAAACGGTAACCTTATCTCCCTTAATTTACCTTCACTCAGCAAATAGCAGGGTTTAATTTGAATGTAGCGTGTTTGACTTCCATCAAAGTGCTATGAGTTTGGGTTCCGTTTCCCTTTATTGATAGGAGTTCAATGGTGTTTCATGCCTAAACGATTTGTCGAATAATTATTTCTTTATTGGTTTTATTTACTTTTTTATTATGTCATTAACGTAAATAACCCAATCTAACTTGTAATCTAGATTTGTTAAGTCAATATCCGAAATGTAGACGCTCATAGGTTTGGTTAGTTAAACTGAAAGTACCTTCATCATCAGGTCATTAGGTCTCCACTACAGGAACACGACCCTCTCTCGTCCGTCCCAGACAGAAGGAGGATTTGGCCTACACTCCGTGTGGTTTCTGGCAGACTAGAATAGAATCACTCTGTCTCTTCCCGTGGATGTCGTACAAGGTGACTAAGGGAAATACATTGTAAAACATCGATCAGGACTCTCCAACCCGTCTGTCTGGCCAGCGTGTGGAGTGTAAAGTACCTAATCTTTTCCAAAAACACAGTATAAATAATAGTACTTTGTACAGTATGGCAATTCCCTGCCGCTCTCTCGTGTCGACATCACTTCCCCTCTGAGACAAATCTGGAACAGTTTGTATGGCACCGCGCGCACACACGCACATTCACGCTCTGCACAGACGTCATTGTTTAGTAGTAGTAAACGACGCGACATGTCTATGGAGTGGCCGGGATGTGCCAAAAGCAAGTCAGTTTAGGGTCGGCACCGCGCGTGTGATGCCCTTGGTGTTACAGGCGTTCATAGGCTGCGGTAGGTGCTTTCCATCAGGCGGGCCATAAGCTTGTTTTCCACTCTAGTGGTATAAAAAAAAGACGTAAGATTAGGTTAAATTAGTGATCAACAAAATCGACTTGCTTTTAGAGAGGGATGTAAGATCAAATTAGATATAACCTAGGCGCGCCTAAATTTTGGATGTAGACTATGACATACTAATAAGATAGTAGGGGTATGGAATTTAGTGTTTTTAACGTTTTGTACGTCAAAATGAACAAGAATAAACAACTTATATTAAAGCAGATTTTATTTAAAAAAAGGTCTATAAAGTTTCTACTCTTTTCTTTCCTTTTGAAAATTTATTCGATACTCATATCATAGACAGGGATTAATGTGGAAATTATAAATTGGTATTTTGTTCCGGCTCCCATATTAAATACTTTAAAGTTGTGTTTTTGTATCATTTCGAATACGAGAACCCTTTACAAATAAAAATTTCTGGCGGCCCTTTCCTTCCTACCCTCTCCCTCTATGAAGAAACTTCAACAATTCAGCTAACTATGAAAGCTGTAAAGTTCTTAGTGTCATTTGCTACCGATTTTGTACTTCTGTGAAGAAAATTATGCCTGTATTGTGAATATGTGGTTTCCGGTTCCGGCTTTGTTGACGTGAAGACGTAATAATATTGTGCTCCGACTTTTCGATACAGAAATTGTGAACTTACGTTGAAAACCTGTGCAGGAACTCCAAAATCTCGTGTATAAAGTGCTATAGTACTCTTATAATAAATATTCTCAGTGGAAATTGCGGCATCAACAACATTAAAAGAAGATAAAATCCGAAGAATTTTTTGTTTTGAGGTTACTAGAATATTGATCAAAACTCCAACTATTGACAGTGACACTGACATCCGTGCGAAGTGTTGCCACATCTAAACAAACATCTCGAACCCAGTCGTACCAACATAACGACTTATTACGTTGCGTCTGCGTTTAAGCAACCATAGACTATACACTATTATACACGACGACGTTCCGATACTCGCGAAACATCAGCAGAATGGATAACCTCCAACAATTATTTGAACAAATGAAATCTGAAATGTCAAACCAAACGAAAGTAATTATTGCACAATTGGAAGAGAAACTTGTACCCTTTACCCAGGAAATACAAGAATTGAAGTCTGAAAATAATATATTAAAAGAAAAAATCTATTACCTCGAAAAATTTAAAAGAATAAATAATATTATTTTATACGGAATAAGCGAAAGTGAAAACACGTCCATTAGTCTTATGGAAGTCATAACAAAAAAAATTAGAGATGACTTGAACATCAATATAGAACACAGAGATATAAACACGGTGTATAGAATTGGCAAAAGTGATACAAAAAATGGCAAGGAAAGACCCGTGCACGTATCATTTATCAACAACTGGAAGAAAAATGAGATTATGAAGAAAAAGAAGGAATTTAAAAACGTCTATGTTTCTGAAGATTATCCAAAAGAAATCCTTGATAAAAGGAGGGATCTACTGCCAAAACTCAAAGAAGAAAGGGAGAAAGGCAAATATGCATTCATAGATTATGACAAACTAGTCGTCAAAGACAGAGAATCCAATAACGGGAAGCGCAAAAGAAACCCATCAGCGTCACCAAACTCAACGGAACAACCTCGTAAACAACAAATAACAGCGAAAACAAATAGACTTAATGCATTTGACATTATGAGGAACAGAAGCAACTCCCTGCCTACCGCAGACCAACTTCCTGAAAAGGAAACATAGGATACAATCATCAGCCACCGGAACAAAACAACAAGTAAGCAACAACTAAATGCCATCAAAAACAAAACATTTCCCAAGCCGACTGGTCATCGTGGGGAATTAGACCACTACCCTCCACCTAATTGTAACAAAAATAAAAACGAAACTTTGAAAGTGTGCACCTATAATGTAAAATCACTAGCATCTGTAGAACGATATCTCGAACTAAATCATGCCCTAAAAAACATTAACTTCGATATTTTGGGGCTTTCAGAAGTACGAAGATTGGGCTGTAAGATTGAAGAACACCAGGATTACATTTTCTGCTATATAGGTCAAACCAAGGGCCTACACGGAGTGGGATTCCTAATTTAAAAAAAATACAAAAATAACATAAACAATTTTATAGGGATTTCCGAAAGAGTGGCTCTTTTACAGCTGAAGTTTGAATGTTATTCTATATCAATCATCCAAGCTTATGCACCTACAGAAAAGTCATCTAAAATAGAAATCGATCAATTTTATACGGACATTGAGGCTGCTCATGCACTAGCTGATGAGAAAGTCCTAGTAATAGGCGACTTCAATGCTAAAATAGGACATTCCAAAGCAGACTACTATCCAGTCATGGGCAAATATGGATTTGGAGAACGAAGTGAAAGAGGTGACCGTCTTATAAACTATGCCTATGAGCACAAGCTGTCTATAATGAATACATTTTTCAAGAAGAAAAGAAACCGTAAATGGACTTGGATATCACCAGACCAGAAATCCAAGAATGAAATTGATTTTATAATGACAAATAAACCAAAACTAATAACAAATGTCGAAATACTAAACAACATACAATTCCCTTCTGATCATAGACCACTGCGAGCAACACTACTTCTAAAACTTCCAAAAATGAGTAGAAAAAACTATGTAACACCACTTAATATTCCAAAGACAGTAGATGAAATCAAAATATATATCGAAAACCAACAAATACACATGGAAGACAAGGAAACAGACACAAGCGACATCCAGACCTATTATAATTTCTTAGAAAAGGGCATAACTGACAGTTTAAAATCAATAAAAAGAACACAAGCAGAACGGCAGAAAATATTTAGTAAAGATACAGTCCAACTAATAAAAAGGCGATCCGAACTAACACGCACAAAGAATAAAACAAAAGACATGAAAAATGAACTTAGTAGAATATATAAAGAAACGAACAAATCAATCAAGAAAGATTACAGAAACCACAGAGAAGAAATTATTACAAGAAACATCGAAAAGTTTAGAAGTACAAAAAGAGCATATAAAGAATTAATTACACATAAAACCTGGGTACAAAAACTAGAACAAAATTCAATAGAAACTAAATCAAGAAACGACATAATACTTTTTGCAACAGACTTCTACAAGAATCTATACCAGAAAAGAAATAATAGTGAAAGTGTAATACAAACAAGAAATGGAGAAAAAGCAGAGCTAGATCATGTCAAGCCAATCGAAGACTTAGAAATCTACAAACACATAAAGCGGCTAAAGGCTGAGAAGAGCCCTGGCTCAGACGGGCTATGCAACGAAGTTCTCAAAATAGGAGCACCCGTTTTAACTCAACATCTGTCACATTTATTTAACATGGTGTTGGCCACAGAAACAGTACCCGAACAATGGTGCACATCAGACATAATTCTGCTTTACAAGAAAGGAAACCCTTTAGACATAGGGAATTATAGACCCATTAGTCTACTAGCCAGCACTTACAAATTATTCTCATCTATACTTCTGGAACGATTAGCACATGATATTGATCGTCTGCAACCAAAAGAACAAGCAGGCTTCAGGTCGGGGTTTAGCACAGTGGACCATATACAAACACTAGAACAAATTATAGAAAAATACCGAGAGTTTAACAGACCCCTATACCTGGCCTTCATTGATTACAGCAAGGCCTTCGACAGCATCAGCCATTGCTCAATATGGAATGCACTACAGTGTTCAAATGTTAACAAAAAATATATAAACATCCTAAAATATATATATGCAAACAGCACGAGTAAAGTGAAATTAGAAAGAAGAGGAGAAGATATAAGCATAGAAAGAGGAGTTAGACAAGGGGACCCTCTGTCACCAAAGCTCTTTATCGCTGTACTCGAATATGTGTTTCAGAAGCTAGACTGGTCAAACAAGGGAGTGCTAATAAACGGGTGCTATATAAACCATCTAAGGTTCGCAGACGACATAGTCATAATTGCTGAAACCTCGAAAGACCTAGAGGAAATGATGAGATCACTTGATTATGAAAGCTCTAAAATTGGCTTAGAAATGAATGCAAACAAAACAAAGTTAATGACTAACAGCCATAAAAGATCCATAGAAATAAAAGGTAACAACATAGAATATGTCAACGATTATATATATTTGGGAAAACAACTATCATTTAACAAGTTCAACAATGAAGAGGAAATAACAAGAAGAATCAACATAACTTGGAAGAAATTCTGGTCACTGAAAGAAGTCCTAAAAGGAAACTACAGCATGCATCTAAAAAAAGTCGTTTTTGATACATGTCTATTACCATGCTTACTATACGGTTGCCAAACCTGGATATACACAAATAAAGTAAGACAACAAATTAAATGCACCCAAACAGCAATGGAAAGGAGCATGTTGAAGATTAGAAAAATTCAAAAAGTGAAGAATGTGATCATCAGACAAAAAACTAAAGTTACAGACGCTCTTATCCATGCACTCACACTTAAATGGAAGTGGGCTGGACACATCTCACGATATACAGAGAAAAGATGGACCATTGAACCCGCACGATGGAAAGGTCCATCAGGTAAAAGAAATGTTGGAAGACCAATGAGACGATGGGCTGATGATTTTACTCAAGTAGTAGGAGACGACTGGATAAATTCTGGTAAAGACAGAGAGTTATGGAAGAAGTTGGAGGAGGCCTTTACCCTCACAGGGGTCCATATTTCAATCACAGATACTAACTAACACTACTCACATAATTTAAACAAACTTATTATCAAACTACTAACAACATTTGAAATGTAAAATTGAAATATGGAATAAATGGCTTTATTATTATTCCATTTATTTAATATTCTTCTCTTTTTTTTTACATTTTTAAATATAAATATTAAAAAAAAAAATACATTTAAAAATATAAAAAAACAGAGGGGTGCCTCTGTTTTTTTATATTTTTAAATGTTGTATGCCGGTAGTGGAGCGAAGACTCAAACTACCGGTGGTCAGGGCTCCAGAGTGAGGAACCTTCTCACGATGCGGGCCGTGTCTAGGAGAACCGCCTTCTGTATCTGGTTCTTGACCCAACTGCCTAGCGAGAGCCTCTCGAGGTGATGGTCGAGGCTCTTAGCTATAAGTCCGTTTACTGATACGACTATCGGAACAATAATCGTTGAGTCCACATGCCACATGTTGGTAACCTCGTGGGCCAAGTCCAAGTACTTAGAAAGTTTCTCTTTCTCGGTATTATTTATTATTATTATTATTATTATGTATCTCTTTTTAATCACGGGTCAAGCCCGGTCATTTGATAGGCATGCGCGGGGATATGGATCCAACGCGTAGAGGCCCCTTTGAGAAGTTTGATGTAATGTTGTACGCCCGCCGTGACCCGCTCCAGGATATGTCAATGGAACGACATACCCATGAGCAGGTCTCGGCAGGCGTTGAGACTATTGCGAAGTGTGATGGAAAATAAAATGGGTTATGGAGATGAGATCTGGGTGAACTAAATACCGGGCTATTACAGAAGAGGGACGGACGCCTGCCATAACTGCTTTTATTGCTAGTTACTAGCTGTCCCGGCGAACTTCGTACCGCCTAACAATCAATGAATGTCGTGGTACATATTAGCTGAACTTTATGGAATTAAAACAATGAATAGTAGAAAATAATAGAGAAGCTCGATGGCGTCATTGCGCGTGTCAGTCTAATTGAACACGCAAGTTAAGCAACGTCGACCGTAGCCTGTACACGGATGGGTTTATATTACCCCGAGCTCCTCCGTGATTCGAAAGACACGTTAAGCCGTCGGTCCCGGTTGTTATCATTAGCTCATCTTGAGCTCCTCCGTGCTTCGGAAGGCACGTTAAGCCGTCGGTCCCGGTTGTTATCATTAGCTCATCTTGAGCTCCTCCGTGCTTCGGAAGGCACGTTAAGCCGTAAATCCCGGTTGTTATCATTAGCTCATCTTGAGCTCCTCCGTGCTTCGGAAGGCACGTTAAGCCATCGGTCCCGGCTGTTATCATTAGCTCATCTTGAGCTCCTCCGTGCTTCGGAAGGCACGTTAAGCCGTCGGTCCCCGTTGTTATCATTAGCTCATCTTGAGCTCCTCCGTGCTTCGGAAGGCACGTTAAGCCGTCGGTCCCGGTTGTTATCATTAGCTCATCTTGAGCTCCTCCGTGCTTCGGAAGGCACGTTAAACCGTCGGTCCCGGTTGTTATCATTAGCTCATCTTGAGCTCCTCCGTGCTTCGGAAGGCACGTTAAGCTGTCGGTCCCGGTTGTTATCATTTAATGACAGTCGTTAAGTTAAGTCAGTGGTCTTTAGGCGGTTCGAAAACACTGGCCTCCGCCAACCCGCAGTTGAGCAGCGTGTTGGAGTACGCTCTAAACCCCTTCGGTTGAGGGAAGACCCGTATCCATAAAAACTGAAGATTTCATAAAAATAAAGATTTCCTTATTGTTAATTTTTTAAAAAAAAAACGTTTTGTTTTATTTTTTTTAGTTTTGAAATAGGTTTTATCATTTTGGTGATTTGTAATTGTCATTTCTTTTGATGTTTACTCTGATTTGATTCTTGCGCTCGAACCCCATGGGAAAAGCGTTTTCACCCCTATCGATTTGACATTTTTAAATTTTCATAACAAATCACCGACAACTTTCGCGACATAAAAGTGACACCAATCGATTTGACGTTTTGATATTTGACAACCAATAAATATCGTAATCCCTTTTTCAACTGACACTTTCATTTGTATGGGAAAATGTTTTTTCTTTTATTTTATTTTTTCGAGAATTTTCCAATGTTTTTAAGAGTTATTCTGCTATTCGGGACGGAAACAAATCCAACAAATCAAAAACCATGGCAATCGGTCCAGCCGTTCTCGAGTTATAAGTGTTGTAACAAACACGACTTTCTTTTATATATATAGATGGCCGGCATTTTGCCCATCTCTAGTACCGCGCGATGCTTGGCAAGTTTTTTACTCGCGTTAATTTCAGTTTCTCATTTTGTAATGACTGCGTAAATGTTATCTATATCAGGATAGCACTAATATTTTGTCTCTTGTCGCAAACTTATAAAACATTCACTTATACCTTACTTCCTTCATACAAACTTTCATCCCCTATTCCCTATTGTTATTTTACCCCCGTGTGGGTAAAACATTTATAAACTTTGAATGTCATATTTATTTATATCGAATCAACAGCCTAAAAAATAAGTTTCAAGCTTCTAGCTCTAAAAATAACGATACTTCCATACAACCTTTCACCCCCCCTTTTAACCCCTTACAACCCTTTTTTTGCATTAAAAAGTAGCCTATGTCCTTCCTCAGGCTCTAAACTATCTGTGTACCAAATTTCATTTAAATCGGTTCAGTAGTTTTGCCGTGAAAGCAGGACAGACAGACAGACAGACAGAGTTACTTTCGCATTTATAATATTAGTAAGGAAGTAAGGATGGCCGGCATTTTGCCCATCTCTAGTACCGCGCGATGCTTGGCAAGTTTTTTACTCGCGTTAATTTCAGTTTCTCATTTTGTAATGACTGCGTAAATGTTATCTATATCAGGATAGCACTAATATTTTGTCTCTTGTCGCAAACTTATAAAACATTCACTTATACCTTACTTCCTTCATACAAACTTTCATCCCCTATTCCCTATTGTTATTTTACCCCCGTGTGGGTAAAACATTTACAAACTTTGAATGTCATATTTATTTATATCGAATCAACAGCCTAAAAAATAAGTTTCAAGCTTCTAGCTCTAAAAATAACGATACTTCCATACAACCTTTCACCCCCCCTTTTAACCCCTTACAACCCTTTTTTGCATTAAAAAGTAGCCTATGTCCTTCCTCAGGCTCTAAACTATCTGTGTACCAAATTTCATTTAAATCGGTTCAGTAGTTTTGCCGTGAAAGCAGGACAGACAGACAGACAGACAGACAGAGTTACTTTCGCATTTATAATATTAGTAAGGAAGTAAGGATGGCCGGCATTTTGCCCATCTCTAGTACCGCGCGATGCTTGGCAAGTTTTTTACTCGCGTTAATTTCAGTTTCTCATTTTGTAATGACTGCGTAAATGTTATCTATATCAGGATAGCACTAATATTTTGTCTCTTGTCGCAAACTTATAAAACATTCACTTATACCTTACTTATTTCTATACAAACTTTCATCCCCTATTCCCTATTGTTATTTTACCCCCGTGTGGGTAAAACATTTACAAACTTTGAATGTCATATTTATTTATATCGAATCAACAGCCTAAAAAATAAGTTTCAAGCTTCTAGCTCTAAAAATAACGATACTTCCATACAACCTTTCACCCCCCCTTTTAACCCCTTACAACCCTTTTTTTGCATTAAAAAGTAGCCTATGTCCTTCCTCAGGCTCTAAACTATCTGTGTACCAAATTTCATTTAAATCGGTTCAGTAGTTTTGCCGTGAAAGCAGGACAGACAGACAGACAGACAGACAGAGTTACTTTCGCATTTATAATATTAGTAAGGAAGTAAGGATGGCCGGCATTTTGCCCATCTCTAGTACCGCGCGATGCTTGGCAAGTTTTTTACTCGCGTTAATTTCAGTTTCTCATTTTGTAATGACTGCGTAAATGTTATCTATATCAGGATAGCACTAATATTTTGTCTCTTGTCGCAAACTTATCAAACATTCACTTATACCTTACTTATTTCCATACAAACTTTCATCCCCTATTCCCTATTGTTATTTTACCCCCGTGTGGGTAAAACATTTACAAACTTTGAATGTCATATTTATTTATATCGAATCAACAGCCTAAAAAATAAGTTTCAAGCTTCTAGCTCTAAAAATAACGATACTTCCATACAACCTTTCACCCCCCCTTTTAACCCCTTACAACCCTTTTTTGCATTAAAAAGTAGCCTATGTCCTTCCTCAGGCTCTAAACTATCTGTGTACCAAATTTCATTTAAATCGGTTCAGTAGTTTTGCCGTGAAAGCAGGACAGACAGACAGACAGACAGACAGAGTTACTTTCGCATTTATAATATTAGTAAGGAAGTAAGGATGGCCGGCATTTTGCCCATCTCTAGTACCGCGCGATGCTTGGCAAGTTTTTTACTCGCGTTAATTTCAGTTTCTCATTTTGTAATGACTGCGTAAATGTTATCTATATCAGGATAGCACTAATATTTTGTCTCTTGTCGCAAACTTATAAAACATTCACTTATACCTTACTTATTTCTATACAAACTTTCATCCCCTATTCCCTATTGTTATTTTACCCCCGTGTGGGTAAAACATTTACAAACTTTGAATGTCATATTTATTTATATCGAATCAACAGCCTAAAAAATAAGTTTCAAGCTTCTAGCTCTAAAAATAACGATACTTCCATACAACCTTTCACCCCCCCTTTTAACCCCTTACAACCCTTTTTTTGCATTAAAAAGTAGCCTATGTCCTTCCTCAGGCTCTAAACTATCTGTGTACCAAATTTCATTTAAATCGGTTCAGTAGTTTTGCCGTGAAAGCAGGACAGACAGACAGACAGACAGACAGAGTTACTTTCGCATTTATAATATTAGTAAGGAAGTAAGGATGGCCGGCATTTTGCCCATCTCTAGTACCGCGCGATGCTTGGCAAGTTTTTTACTCGCGTTAATTTCAGTTTCTCATTTTGTAATGACTGCGTAAATGTTATCTATATCAGGATAGCACTAATATTTTGTCTCTTGTCGCAAACTTATCAAACATTCACTTATACCTTACTTATTTCCATACAAACTTTCATCCCCTATTCCCTATTGTTATTTTACCCCCGTGTGGGTAAAACATTTACAAACTTTGAATGTCATATTTATTTATATCGAATCAACAGCCTAAAAAATAAGTTTCAAGCTTCTAGCTCTAAAAATAACGATACTTCCATACAACCTTTCACCCCCCCTTTTAACCCCTTACAACCCTTTTTTTGCATTAAAAAGTAGCCTATGTCCTTCCTCAGGCTCTAAACTATCTGTGTACCAAATTTCATTTAAATCGGTTCAGTAGTTTTGCCGTGAAAGCAGGACAGACAGACAGACAGACAGACAGACAGACAGACAGACAGAGTTACTTTCGCATTTATAATATTAGTAAGGATTATTTGCGGCAGGCGGTGGCTTGCCACTCACTAGATGGGCCCCCGAAATGCCAGGAAAACGGCCGGGGGCAACACCGGTGTGAGTGACTCAGGGATGTCGAGAGGTGTGCTGCGCTTTCTCCGAAGTTACTCGCGGCGTGATGCCCTTTAACACTTCCACCCCTGGAGCATATAGCTCTAGCGGCTCCTCTCTGGACGGCCAATGAAGGCAAGCCAGAGCTGAGAGTCCTGCGGGCCTTCTTGTGTTTACACTCCGACCGATGAAGACACGTCGGAGACGAAGGCCCTGACCGACTCTCTGGAGCCTCGGGTCTTATTTTAGTTTATTATTATTATTATTGTGAATATGAAAATTAAGAAGAGACATAGGCTTCAATTGGAAAAAGATTTGCTTAAAGATTTGAGTTTTGGAACAATAATCAGGCCTGCTTACGTTTTTTTATTGTAGCGTATGACCTACAAACATTTGCGTATTTTCCCCCGCGACCCCCGAATGTAACTTGACGACCCCACTGGGAGCCGTGCCGTGACCCACAGTTTGAAAATCACTGCTTTTAAAATGATCATAGTCATAGTTTCATACTACGTGCAAATGATGTTTCACAATAAATAAAAGCATTAAATTAAATTATGTCGGTTTCTATGTGTAATAATACCAAAGAAAGAAATTTTAGTCTGTATTGGAGGGGGCAAACGAGTATGTGGGTCACCTGGTGGAAAACAATCATCAAAGCCCATGGAGATCAGCAACACCAAGGGGTCGCCGATCCGTTGCCAGCCTTTTAAGCGAAATATAGACTCTACATTATATAAATAATAAATATAATTTCCGTGGTATTATCGATAATGTATAATCCGTAGACGCTGCTAGTTAAAAACTAAATCTGATAAGATAGCGAACGAACTATCAGTCAACGTCAACATTGGAAAAAGTTGTGGAAAACAATAACAAGGTTTCGTGCGAGGACATCAAACCTGTGTCAAAACTCCCTCGTAAATTAGACTCGCCCGGTCTAATAATAGAAAATCAATGGCTAGGCTACGGTAGCCATATCACACATTGAAAACATAAATGGTACCTCAGTATAAATAATTGTACTACCGACAGTATGGCTAATCCCTGCCGCTCTCTCGTGTCGACCTCACCTCCCCTCTGTGATGGGTCTGGAACAGTTTGTATGGCACCGCGCGCACACACGCTTATTCACGCTCTACACCAGTGGTTCCCAACCTTTTTTTGTTCGCTACGAGGTTTTTGTTGGGGTAGTAGGGTCCCCAAGTGTCATATAAATCCATTATTGTAATACTCGACTTGTTAGTATTTTGTATGATAGTAGCTAATTTCGTGCATTATAATTTTGTATCATCATCATCATCATCACATCATTTTAGTCTCCACTACAGGAGCACGACTGTCTCTCGTCCATCCTAGACGGAAGGAGGATTTGGCCTACACTCACGCTGGCCAATCGGGTTGGGGAGGGCCTGATCGATATTTGATAATGTATTTCCCGTAGTCGCCTTGTACGACATCCACGGTAAGAAACAGAGTGATTCTATAAGTCTGCCGGAAACCTCACGGCCAACGTAGCATATTTTTACCTCTCACGGAACACCACCGGTTGGGAACCCCTGCTCTACACAGACGTCATTGTTTATGTCGTAGTTACCGGCGCGACATTTGTATGGAGTGGACGGGGTGCGATGATAATTAGAATCATTGATTTTCAGTAGTGTCGGTATCAAAAGACTTCACCTCAATAAAATCATCTGCCCCCTTACCACCTTCTCTTATTGCGATTCAATGATTGAATAGAATGCTTATTCATACCAATGAATAAGCGACTCATATTTCAAATGAAATAGAGTCGGGACCAATAAACCAATGAATAAGCGACTCTATTTCAAATGAAATGAATCGAATGAAATTAATGAATAAGCGACTCTATTTCAAATGAAATAGAGTCGGGACCAATAAACCAATGAATAAGCGACTCTATTTCAAATGAAATAGAGTCGCTTATTCATTGGTATGAATAAGCATTCTATTCAGTTATTGAATCGCATTAAGAGATGGTGGTAAGGGGGCTGGGTCGATTAAGGCCCTTGTAGCTGCGACAGTGGCGCTACTTTGAATGTAAAATCGTATCTTAGCATTTCGGATGACTATCGGAAATTCCTATGTACAGTTTATTACCAAGACAATGAAGTATTTTTACGTCATTGTACCAGCACTCGAAATGTTTCACTTTAGAAGTAATATGAAAACGCTCTCGATGGCGTCGTTGCACGTTTCAGTCTTATCGAACATGCAAGTTAAGCAACGTCGACCGCAGCCTGCCTACTGATGGGTTTTATTTATCTAGAGTTTCTCCGTGCTCCAGAGGGCACGTTAAGCCGTCGGTCCCGGTTGTTGTCATTAGATGATAGTCGTTAAGTCAGTGGCCTTAGGGCGACTTGAAAACACTGGCCTTCGCCAACCCGCAATTGAGCAGCGTTGAGGAGTATGCTCTAGACCCCTTCGATTGAGGGGAGACCCGTATTCCAACAGTGGGATGTTTATGGGTTGATGCCGAATTTTGAAATTGGGCAAAATTTTAACCCCATTAGCCGGGGTTCTTTACGTGTGGCTTAGTTTTTGGCTTTATTGTTGACAGTGTTAAATGTTTATTCCACTACAGTGGCAAATAAGCATACAAGTTGCCTCATGGCATGCAGTCACCGTATCTAATGTAATACAGGCATATACTTAATTTATTAGCTTCCCCAACCCGTTTGGCCAGCGTGGGGAGTGTAGGCCAAATCCTCCTTCCGTCTAGGACGGACGAGAGAGTCGTGCTCCTGTAGTGGAGATTAAAATGGACCTGATGATGATTACTTAATTTATACTCCTTATTTTCTGTTTTAGGATAAAAACTTTGCTAAAAACGAATATAATTGCTAAAATAAATTCAGAGGTAAATTGTTTTTGATGGTGAAATACTATACGTAAGCATTTTCGTATTTTTGTTTCTTAAATTAAATTGTTTCGTATGAATTGTAAACAAAGGCTTTTGTTTCGCACCATTTATCGTTATTAGCGCTGTATAGCAAGGAACAATGGGAACGTGGCCTGCCGGCCTTTCTGCGGTGTTTTTGTGATTAAGAAAGCTCATAACAACATGAAACGAGAGTTTACGAGAGTTGTTTATCGAGAGAGGGTACCGAAGGGTTAAGTCGGCGGTTCCTAACCTTTTCACTGTAACCTTTAATATGAATAAACGATTATTTTATTTCAACAAAACATGATGAACGAGTTCTATATAGAAAACTGATTTTTCACTTGTGCCCATAAATAAATAAATGTATAATAAATAATTCCTGGACAAATTACACACGGCCATCTAGTTCCAAGCTAAGCAAAACTTGTTCTATGGGTACTAGATAACTGATATTATATATAACTACATTTTTTTTTGTAAATACATATATATAATACATAGATAACACCCAGACCAAGACAAACAGTCATGTTCATGCACCCAAATATTTGTTTTGGGCGGGGATCGAACCCGCGACATCGGAGCCAACGGAGTCAAAGTGCCTATTGTAAGCCATTCGACCACCGAGCTCGTCAATAGTGTTCCAGAAACATGGTGACATGTTAAACAAATGATTGTTGTACAACATAGCGCAACAATCTCAAAAAATGTTAATATAACAGGTACATATATATTCAAAATCGACGACGCTACGAATTTCTTGCATTGAGTATGACTTTTCTTCTATATGCGTTTAATATATATATTTTTTTTAATTACAAAGAGGAAAAAAAAACGAGTGTACTTTAGACCACACGACTGAAGTAAAACTTCTTTAGCTCTACTAACCTAAATCTCCCTCTCAAGCCGTTTCCGTAACGTTCTCGTCACGCATTCACCAGCTCAAGTGCAGCGTGTGTAAAGAAGTTTTATTTCAATAATTTTGATTTTACACTAATGTTGAGAAAGCTATCGATATTTTTGTCGACTGTCATTGTCCATCACACAGTGAACGAATATGTATCACTCACAGGTTTCACTATTGTATGCGACCTTTATAATATGAACCGTGTGTGATATCGTTTTAGTGGATTACATATTCCACTAAAGTGTCATATTTAGATACAAACATGTCAGTTTAACCAATTATTAGTGTAGTTTTTGCCTATTAGCGCACCCCGGTCACTCCATACAAATGTCGCGTCGGTAACTACTACATAAACGTACGCACTACACAGCGTGAATGAGTATGTGTGCGTGCCGCGCCATACAAACTGTTCCAGATTCGTCTCAGAGGCGAGGTGCGGTCGACACTAGAGAGTGGCAGGGAGAGGCCATCATGCTGTACGTAGTACTATTACTTATACTGTGCAGTCTGCTATTAGTGTACGATCCTGTGTAATTTATGTCGTCTTTCAGATTCCCCGCTAACTCTGATAACAGGAATTTATGGACTTAGATCAGTCAACCGTCCAAATTGAATTCCCAATGGATATACATTTTCAGAAAAAAAAACGGCCCAGATGGTTAAAGCGAAACGAATTTTGATAACATTTACAATTCCAACAAAGTCATCTGCAATTCAAATAAATATTTTAATAAAATATCTTTCGGTCTTTATTTTATTAATCGTTCTAGAATTTCAGTTTTTAACTTATACCCGTGCACAGTCCTATTTCATCTGAGTTTATTAACTACAACTATCGATGTCAATACGAATGTCGATAGAGCTAAGACACATCTCTGACAAGTAGGGTTGTCAACTATACTGTTAAAAACAGTATTATACTGTTTTTCACTACATTATTACTTTTTACTGTTGAACAAAAATAAAGTATACAAAATACTGTTTCCTGTATCAAAATGCTTAACACTAGATAAAAAAAATGTGTGATATCTAAGTCTAACACTTAGAGTTCACATTTTTATTTAGTCATTAATAGTATAATATACTATTGGTGACTAAATAAAAAAAAAACTATTAAACTATTAATTATTAATTTAATAAAAAATTAGCTAATTTATTTGAACTTTAGTTATAATTGTGGGGAGGCGTATGAAGTTTTTAAAAAAGACTATAAATTAAGTTGTGCGAGAAACTCTAAAAATATGTATTTAAAACATTAAATAAATAAAGTGCTGTTATGTTTTCTAAAATACTGTTTAATATTCTTCTCGGACCTAAATATACTTTTGACGAGCTCGATGGTCGAATGGTTAGTAATGGCCACTTTGACTCCAAGGTCGCGGGTTCGATTCCCGCACAAGACAAACATTTGTGTCCATGAACATGTCTGTTTATCTTGGTCTGGGTGTTTTCTATGTATTATAAGT
This sequence comes from Hypsopygia costalis, assembly GCA_937001555.2. Classification (NCBI taxonomy): domain Eukaryota; kingdom Metazoa; phylum Arthropoda; class Insecta; order Lepidoptera; family Pyralidae; genus Hypsopygia; species Hypsopygia costalis. The sequence continues at coordinate 5,855,014 of OW443344.2, read as the reverse complement.
ATGTATTAACAAAAAAAAATGTATGTAAGTACATTTATCAGTTGTCTAGTACCCATAACACAAGCTTTGCGCTTAATTTGGGACTACATGGCGCTGTGTAAATTGTCCAGAAAAAAATAAACAAAAAAAAATTCTTGTTAGAATAGTTGGCAACCCTAGACACAAGCACATAAATAAATTTACACAGATAGACGTAATTCAATTTCGGTTTCATTTGACAGGTTGTGTCTATCCGCTTTATTCGTCTACCACAGTATAAGACATTATAGTACGTATAGTATGGTCATATAGTATAAGTAATAGTACTACCATAGTAAAAATAGAGAAGTAAGGTAACATACAAACGCACCGAGCGCGGTTTGTATGTGAGCGCGCCCATACGTATGGCCGTCGCATGCACACACTGACAACATTTATAGGTGTTTAATGGGACGCCAGTCGGGGCTGCGCCGTACGCAAAACCCCCCGCTCCCACGCAAGATTCGCGCCTTCTACCTACGTCCTATATAACTACAAATACGTATACTTACGAACGTTATTACGAACTTATGATGAAATACGTATGAACCATGATGGTACGGATTGTGGTATTTTTTGGTACGGAACCCTTCGTGACGGAATCCGACTCGCACTTGACCGGTTTTTTGTTACAGATTCCTAATACTTACTCTACTTAATTTTGTATTTTGTACCTTACTTAATTTTGTATATAGAGATTGACTAGGTATTTTTGACGGTTGAATAAACTATTAAGCGACAGCCCTACGTGTTTAGGATATTACCGCCCCCTCGGGCTTTGAGTCATCTTACTTCTCTTTTTTTACTATGGTACTACGTATAGTATGGTATGCCACTCCCTGCCGCTCTCACAAGGCGACATTATGAAACATCATAAAAATCGGTCCAGCTGTTCTTGAGTTATAAATGATAATGGTAATAACGACTTTGTTTTATATAAATTTATAGATTTTGCTGTAACAAACATTCTGATGTACTACCATTAGTGTGTCGTATTAATACTACTATATGTGTGACAAAGTTGTCGACATAGCTCTCAGAGTCAGCGAGTTAAAGTGGCAGAGGTCTGTCTGCTCACATCTGCCGAGTCTGCGGTGGCAGATGGGGTAGGAAAGTCCCAGAGTGGAGGCCACGTATAGGGTGATGAAGCGGAGGAGCGCATATGGTGGAAAGCATTGCGAAAGGCAGCGAAATCCAGCAGTGGGTAGATACAGCCTCCTAATGAGGATGACTATTATTACTTTGTACACCACATATTGTTACCTACAAAGAAGAAGCTGAAAACATTATGTATACGATCAATCTTGTCTGAAAAGAAAGTTCGAATCGAGAAATATCGCACGTGAGATAACTCGATTCAGTGTAGTGCTCCCTATTGAGTCAGTTCTACAATTTATATTTTTATGTCTGGTAATAGTGCTTCAAAACTAGGTTGGTAGCTCTGTGGTGATATTCTGAATTCATATTCGAGATTCAAAATATAGTTTTGAACTTACTTCTTTGTTTGTTTCTTGTGGTGGCTCTCGCAATGGTCGTGTTATGCAGGTATCATTATTTGATTGTGCCTGTGTCACGGATACGAACGCGTGTGTACAACACGCGTTCGTGAATACGTTACGTGCACCAAAATGATCCCAAAATGGCAGCGCTTGTCCTCCCCCGTACGCGATGTTCGATAGTTCTTACTTAGCGTAATAAATTCTCTGATCCTTCATCTATACAGTGGTGTGATTGAAATTTGTATTGGAGATGTTAGATTTTAGCTGTAACGCCAAACAGTATCCCCCTATTTTTTTTATTATTCGTCTTTTTGAATTGCCTCCCTATGGAAGCAATTTTAAAGACGAATTCACGTCAAAATTTTATTTGTTTATGGAGTCCTGTGTCTGCACATAGACACGACTTGCACTTTTTAAAAAAAATCATATTCTTTGTCTTGTTTATTAGCATTTGGGAAGTGTCCATTGGCGAAAAATGGGCCTTTTTTCAGATCATCAATTAGATACAAATGATTAAGATGCAGGTAGCATGTACGTAAATTCAAGCATTAACTTATCTATAAAAAACAAAGTCGGGTTTGATCGAACATTCTTCTTCTTCTTCTTTAGCCTTTCTCTACCGCTAGGGTGTAGGCCTTCATGTTATGCCATTTTCTTCGATCTTGGGCAATTTCAATCCATTTCGTTCCAGCCATTCTCTTAATATCGTCGTACCAACGCATCTGTGGTCTTCCTCGTGGGCGTTTTTCGTCCCACGGTCGCCATTCTACCACTGCCTTGCACCACGAGCCTTCCTTTCGGGCGACATGGCCTGCCCACTCCCACTTCAACTTCGCAACCCGTTTAGTTACGTCGCTCACTTTGCTCTGGTCTCTTATCCATTTATTCTGTTTACGGTCTCTCAGTGTCACTCCCACCAATTTTCTCTCAATCGCCCTTTGAGCAACCTGAAGTTTGTGGAGAATCTCCTTAGTGAACATCCAGGTTTCCGCCCCATATGTGAGCACTGGTAGTATGCACTGGTCATGAATACGAGCTTTTTGTTCGGCGCTGATGTTCATTTTGAACGCGAATTCGAGTTTGCCCACGTGAGTCTTATCCGCATGTCAATTTCGTTTGCTTGATTGTCCTTTCCCATCACTATCTCTTGGCCAAGATACACATACTTATCCACTCTTTCTATGACAGTGTTGTTGACGCTGATGTTTGCGGTACCGTCTGGAATGTTAGTCATGATCTTGACTTTATCCAGGTTCATCTCCAGGCCACACTTCTCCGATGCTGCACGTAGTTCTTCTGTATCATAGCCTGCAGGTCGCCAGGGTTGTCCGAGAATAATGGGATTGTTCGAACATATAACCACAGATATAACTAGAACGGTTGGACCGATTTTCATGGTTTATGATTTGTTGAATTTGTCTCCTTTCCGAATAACAGAATAACTATTAAAAACTTTAGAAAATTGACAAAAAAAAAAAAAAAAGGAAAACAAATGTTTTTGCTCCCATACAAATACATAGTGTCAATTGAAAAAAGAATGAGGTATTTATTGGTTGTCAAATATTTATATGCGTGCGTTGAGAAATTTATATCAAGCCTTTTTTTTTTTGTGTTAGTACCATAATAATGAACTTAATATTTATTTTATATTCATTGTATTACTTCCATAGAATCATAAATCTAGTTCAGTTAATAAGTAATACGCCATTCATTGACTGTTAGGCGATACGAAGTTTGCCGGCAAGCTAGTTTTAGATATATAATAAGTCTGCTATCCTATAATAAATAAATAAATAATAAGTAAATATTTCTGGACAATTTACACAGCGCTATCTAGTCCCAAATTAAGCGCAAAGCTTGTGTTATGGGTACTAGACAACTGATAAATGTACTTAAATACATTTTTTTTTGTAAATACATACTTATAATACATAGAAACGCCCAGACCAAGACAAACAGACATGTTCATGCACACAAATGTTTGTCTTGTGCTGGGATCGAACTCGCGAACTCGGAGTCAAAGTCGCCATTGCTAACCATTCGACCACCGAGCTCGTCAATCATAATAAAATGTCATCTTGTCATCAAAAAGACAAGCGACTTCATTATACATCGTGGTTTATCATTAAAAGCTTCAACTTTGTCAAAGAAGAAAGAAACAAAGAAAGTAAAGAAATCTGTTTCGCTTTTTATTTAAGAGTCCGTATCTGAAATTACGCCGAATTTGTAAATATTATTTAACTTTTTCTCTTCTTTCTCTAAAAGGAATACATACTATTATGTATTTGAGTAAATATTATGAAAGACCATTCCAATTCCGACAGAAAAAACGTATTATATTGTTTCCAATTTTTTTTGTCAATTTTTTCTGTCGGAATTGGAATGGTCTTTCATAATATTTACTCAAATACATAATAGTATCTATTCCTTTTAGAGAAAGAAGAGAAAAAGTTAAATAATATTTAATACATTAATTTGGATGAATCCACTTCGACTTGACAACAGTTATTTAAAGGACAGGGTTCGAACAATGGCCGCGTTTTTATAGATATTGTTAAGGAAACACTTAGAAAAAATACTAGACATTGTTTAAAAAGTCTGTAACTGAATAAACTAGTAATAACAGTTTATATTAACTGTTATACACGATTGACGAGCTCGGTGGCCGAATGGTTAGCAACGGCCACTTTGACTCCGAGGTTGCGGGTTCGATCCCCACATGAGCCAAATATGCATGAACATGTCTTTTTGTCTTGGTCTGGGTGTTATCTATGTATTATATATACAAAAAAAAATGTATTTAAGTACATTTATCAGTTGTCTAGTACCCATAACACAATAGACTACAAGCCCATGGATAAAATTTACCTGTGAAATTAACCAACGTGAATAACGCTTAGAAGGCTGTTACTATATCAGAAAATAACTCTGAGCGCTATGCCGTCATTTCTGAGCGGTACAGGCGAGTACGTGATTAAATGGGATTTCCCAGGTACAAGTGAGGAATTACGACTAATTATTAATGTACGGCTTTTTTATAGTTTATAGATGATTAAAAATAAATGTCGAAAAACCTAGTGCCGTACTAAAGTGGTGGTGACGGAAGTCAGTGCAAATTTTTAATTCGCCGATAATTGTAGAAGCAATATTCCGGTCATTTATTACTGTACGGCATTTGTGTAATTCCTTTTGTATACATATACAGATACTTTACCCATGAACGCCGTACATATTTCCAGCGCTGGGGTCGAAAGCCTAGTGTCGCAACCCTTTTTCTACACCCATATGATATAAGGTCATTGTAAAATGTACGGCATCTTGTTCAAAATATTATTTAACACAGACAATAATGTTTGATAAATATGCCGTCCAAAAATTATTGTTAATATTTGTGTAATTACATAATTATCAAAATTTTAGGATTTACCGAGTTATTACTGCTGTAAGACCATAAACTAATGTACGGCAACTTTTTTTTTTAATATAATGTTACTAAATATTATCGTTGTACCTTATAGCCGTTTAATGTAAATGGTAACGAATAAAAATATTTGGATAAAAAAAAATATGAAACTTTATAAGATTTTTCAAATTAGCGCTGTGTAAATTATATATATATATATATATATATATATATATATATATATAGTACACATAGTACAAGCTTTGCTTAGTTTGGGACTAGATGGCCGTGTGAATTTGTCCAAAAATATTTATTTAATTTATTTATGTTGTTCTGTTTCAGGTATGTTACGCGTACTTTTCAACCGAAGCATGTTTTACCGTTCTAAAGGTAACACTTGCACACTTTCTAGAGCCGCTATAGAAAAAATGACATCCGAATATCCCTACTAATATTATATATGAATGTAAGTTTGTTTGTTACGCCTAAACTACTCAACCGATCATCATGAAACTCATATTTTCAAAAGCATTAGCGATAAATATTGTATTATTTCTTGAGATTATATAGTATGTCTTCTTTTTACGGGCTATAATTTATTTAATGATGGCATATTCGGACGAATTATCTGTCAGTGTGCCCAAGTATCGACACACCCGTTATCCACCATTATCCATGTTTATATCATAGGCATTAACTTACATACGAGAGTAAGTGTATATAGGATATGTATAAGGTGTACGGAACACTTTTAGTTGATAATTGGATAAATATATGTGGACGCGAAAAATCACCACAAGGAAGAAGTTACTGTGTTGACAGCGGGGCCGGCAGCACACGACCGATATTTAATATTGCAAGCGTTTATATTTCTACATTACTGGAAATATTATACCAAACAGACATCATATTTAGATAAAAGAAAGCACATCAAAAAGTATTTCCTTTGGCCTTGTCTGTAACACGAATATGTGGTAAGATAAAATGAAACCTTTTACAATAAAAACTTGAACAAAACCTTTTTGTTTCTTTGATCAATTTCATACATAAAATCATTTGACATTTTGTTTTTGGACATCTATTTTTAAAACTCGTTTTATTTTCTCTCTGTCAATTGTGATAATGTTTACATGGTTATGGATAATTTTCTTTATAAATTATAATGAATAGTGTTGATCGGGGCGGTGCGCCAAAATGTTCCTGTCGGAAATCTACCAGGAAAGTGAATTTAGTCGCAGCAGTTGGTTGTAATGATGATCAAGCTGCAGTTGCGAATCTTCCAGATAAATGGATCCCAATGCGCGGTGGTCCGATTCTCGCCAAATATTTAAAAGAACGTCAAGAAAACCATGAAAGAGTCCTCCAAGAGCTCTTGCAGCAAGCCGCTAAAGTTAGCGAAATGATCGATGGTAAAGTTAAAGCTATAGCTGAGTCTTTGTTAGCTCATATTACGCAAAACGAATATGCCATTGACTGTATTGTAGAAAAATCGCGCACTCAGATAGAGCCGCTGACCCCAGAGCGACGAAATATTGCATTAAAACATATCTGTCAGCTGTATAACAAACGAATGGAAGATATAGCAGATTTTCGATGTGACGCTCTTGACTTGGAAACCAAACGAGCTGACGGCTTGAAAAACGTCCTCCGTGACCATTTTCAACGTTTAATAGCCGTAGGTCATCTTCCTATAAGAGATTTGTTACTCGATTTTGATGACCGCATTTATGAAATCAATCAACAATTATTAAGTAACGCTAGGGCTTATGCTGAATTAGAGGCTCAGTTGCGTTCGCAGTCAGATGAAAGTATGGTACGTTCAAGATCTTCACTTAACCAGCTTTGTCTTGGAGTAGCAATAACACGTAGGAGATATAGTGCAGAACGCTGGTCAGAAGAAAGAATAATGTTAAAGCGACCCACTACATCTTTTGGTGAAAAACCCCGTCATTCTTCCATATTGTCCATGGGTAAAGTTATTCGTGAAATAGAAGACTTTGATGTATGCGTATCTAGATTAGTGGAAGCTTATCGCGTAGCTGTCATGAAGGTATTTTGTGGATTTTTGGGCAAGTTAACCGATTTAAGAACGTGTATAGGATGTTACAATCACATTCACAATGGTCCGCGTGTAATTGAAATAAGTGACCTACAGGAAATTTTCGATAAAGTTACGCGTAAGTTATCCGACACCATTAGTACAAAAAGTTTGGCTTCTAAAGAGTTTGAAGTTGTACAAGAAACTATGGCAATGCAAAAAAGTTTGCGCTCTTTAGGTGAATGCCTACGTGATACTTATTCCATTTTATACGACGCGGGTCATCTTTGGGATGCTCACATGTTACGCACAGCTCTGGCGCAAACATTGACAATTGCGGCCGTAGAGGACATGCTAACAAACAATGATTCTATCCAATTGGCAAATGAGATGGCTTTTAACGTCGCTCTGGAACAATTACGAGGAATGCATGATCCCGAAAAATTGCAACAACATTACGATGCAGCCGTTTTGATGCTGGATCGCACTGCTGAAATATACTACCAACATCACAAGAATGAATTGTGCAAACTGGAGGAATTTTTGAATTTACTCCCAACAATGACAACTACTGTAATGTCGGAATTTGATTGTCTTTTAGAGAAATATCCTAGAAATCCTATAATTACAGATAACAGAGAGAATGGCCACAATGAGTTATCAGAACGAAGGATATCATCTGTTGCAGGCGATCTTCCTCGCGTCATGTTGCAAACGAAACTACAAGAGTCAGTGCTAAACAATTGGAAAAATGGTTTTCTTGAATCATTGAAACACAATGTATCTGAAGTGCCTGATGAATTGTTACATCAAGCGCAATTGTGGATTGATGAGAAATCTGCAGCTCTGAATGCGCGGTATTCTCTTAAAATGATTTCTCAGAGTGTTCGTTTAGAACGGCTTAGGGCTGCTCGAGATACGCGTTTGATGGAGTTACAGTACCACGAAGCCCGACTGGACTCTCACATACAAGCGATTCATATCCTTATCAATACTTTACCTAAAGAAGCGTCCGAATTTTTGGACATCGATTCTCCTTTACTCTATCCTTTTTGCCAATGGATTGACCGCATCCAAGCAGATATGAATGATTTACTCGCCCAAGATCCATTGGATCCTGAAGTAAAGAGGCTAAAGATGTGTAGCTACGCACCGCGTCTTTTGAAGCACCGGCAGTTGTTTGAAGACTCTTTGGATTTAGAGATTGAAGCGTACAAGCGTAAAGTGGAGTATCACGTGCAAGAAGCCCGTGTGTCTAACGTTCGCCTCATGGCGCAGTTAAAGATGTCCATCGACGGAGGTCGTTATGCACCTCTAGAGGCAATCAAGACTTGTAGTTCTATAACAAGAGCAGCTGAAGCTCTAGAGTTATGTGTGCCCCGAACTATAGACACGTTGAATCACCGCCGTACACAGTTACTGTCGTTAGCTGACCAGCGAATAGCGCCTATGAACAAGATACTGGATGAAGTAAGGCATAATAAGACAGGAGTACAAGATAGACGTAAACCTCCTGTGAAAAAAAAAGAAAAGTGAACTTGATTTCACAAACTTAGTATCTTTCAATAAATCGTAGTTTCGAAAGAAATAAAATAGTTCTGAAAATGTTATATTATTATTTAATTTTCGTACATTTTAATTAGGATATTGATGTGTTCGCATTGTGCCATCTAGTGTTCAAAATAAAAAAAGTAAGTGTCCATAGGCTGGATGCCTACTATCAGGTATGATAGTAAGCACTCATCCAGCCTATGGACATTTGCTTTTTTTTATTTTGAATCTATCTTTCTCGTCGTATCTTTTTTTCTACCTTAGTGGTTTAAAAATCGGCATGATGGCGAGCGTCGGTGTTATCGTTGGCTTAAGGAGAGCCTTTTGGTGATTTGTCTCCCTTAGTGACTCTCTCATTGGAGACTGGGAGGATGTTAATTTATTTTCTAGAATATTTCATCATTGGAGTGTAGTGGCTTACCACGATTTTTAGAGACAAAGCTGACCTCACCTGCGCATACGTACGTGGTGCATTCTGTCGACTAGTGAAAGAGGCTGTGGCAAAAGAGAGGTAGGCGTATTTGTAAGCTGCCCGACTGGGGAAGTACCTACGCCTGACAGAATACCTCAGCCAAATAACAATTTCCTTGAGGGTTGTTGTGTTCCTGCTGGTGACCTCACTCACTCGAATGAGGTCACAGGAAAGAAAGAAAGGAGTTTACCGAGCCCAAGAGCGGAGCAGGTAAAGGTCCTTCCGTCTGGTTGGTTTACTGGACGGTTGACTCGCAATCCCTGTGATATAACCGGAAGGTTGGTACACGAGGCGCACTAGAGGTACGCGGCGCTAGTGTCGCGAGTTAGAATCTAGTCCATATAAAAGTATCGCAAAATATATCTAATTAAAGTCTTTTGTCCTAACAGTATTACTAGTTAGTGAGTTTTATTGTGATTAACCGGCAGTAGTGTTATCTCAAGAAAATACATAATATTTTGGACGATAAACGTGAATTTCCGTAGTGAACCAGTGATTAATAAAACTGAACCTAATTTGTTCCAAACATAAAAATAATTTATTTTGATCACGTCTACACGACTAAAATGACTATTTATAAAGAAGTAAACAATTAAATATAAACAAAGTGACAATAATATAAATCTAAAATTGAGTGTCCGTTGATAATTCAAATAATTACATACAAGTGATAAAGAACAAAGAACAAATTAATCGCTATTGATATGTTTTGGATACACTGACGCCATCTATCGAGACAACTACAGTACCATACATTGTGAAACTAAAGACATGCTATGCTATTTGACAACGCCACCTATCGACAATCTATCCAGTTGCATCTACACTGCTATATCTCTTCACTTCTTTGTGGTACTTTACGAAGGAATACAAAGATAGTGTCGCTATCTGTCGGATTATTCTAACACCACATCAAGATTTTAGTAATACATATTGATTAGTGACATCTGTTGACAATTAGTAAAACTAAAATTGTACATCGATTTTTACCTTGTAAATATATTTTTTTGTGAGACCATAAATGATAATTTAATTTACTTAAGAATCATGCCGCCAAAAAATAAAAATTATGTTCCAAAAAACACATGTTGTACACTATGTAAGAAAAAAATACAGGACCAAGAATATTTAATGTGCTCGAAATGTACGTTAAAATATCATATAAGTTGTACGAATGTATCGCAAAAACGCTATTACTTAATGGAAAAAGAACAAAAAATTAATTGGAAATGTGTCAACTGCCACAAAAAGAGTATTACATCGAAATTGGAAACGACACCAAAATCGGAAACTAGTACCCCGATACGTACAAATACTCTAATCCGAAGTACTTGCCATACTAGCCAAGATCCTGAAACATGCGATGATTTTGTAACCAAGCGCACAAAACCTCGGTCACTATCAGTTGAACGTAGCGACAATGAACTCTCCAATTTGTCTGAGTTAAGCCCACCTCATAGCCTGCCAGATTTATCTATAAGAATTGATAATATAAAAATTGAAATGTTGGAAAATGAAATTACAGAATTAAAATGCAAGTTAAAAAGCGCAGATACTGAAATAGAAAACTTACTTATGGAAAATTGCAGTCTCCGAAAAAGTATATCCGAATTAGAAACAAAGAAAACAAAAAACCTGGGAATAATAATCGACGAATCACTGTCCTGGACGGCTCAGGTTAATGATATTAGTAAACGGATGCATTATACATTTCACTCACTCAAGCGACTCCAGAATTTTCTACCTATCAAAACCAAAATTATGCTAGCTCAGTCCCTCTTGCTCTCTATTCTCGACTATGCAGACGTCTGCTATCTGGATGCGACTGAGGAGTTACTAAATAAACTGGAACGCCTGCAGAACTTGGCAATTCGTTTTATTTTCAATCTGCGTAAATATGATCACGTATCTGAATTTCGTATTAAATTGAAGTGGCTCCCTATCCGCCTTCGCAGAAATGTGCACATATTATCCTTCCTTTACAAAATTCTAAAAAATCCTGATGCACCCCAATACCTTCGTTCCCGTTTTCCACATTTACCTACTCCGACCCGTTCCCAACGTCCCTGTCTCACCAAAACTTTGAATTATCCCTCATCGAACACATGTTTTTTCTTTCAGTCCTTTACTGTCCGTGCGGCGCAGCTCTGGAACAAACTGCCTGGACATATTAGAGATAGCTGTACTGTCGCTACTTTTAAAAAGAAGCTAAAGGAGCACTATCTTACTCATGACTTGTGATAAGTTTAATTTAGGTAGTATGTAACTCGTATTGTATAAAAGATACTAAAATGTTATGCATAGCTTGCTAGACTCCCAGCCATGTACAATTTCTGTATGTAACAGTCGGGTTGGCTGGAAGAAATCTCTTGAAGAGATAAGCTCACCTTTGTATACTTGTCTGTTCACAAATTTTATGTATTTGTTGTTATGCAATAAAGAATTATATATAAAGTCGGATAAATACAAAAGCATAGTAGCTACCTCCCCTTATTCGGCTAAAAAGGCAAAACGATCAAAGTCTGCTGCCCATGTGTATGAACAAAAGAAAATTAACACGGATGTTACAAGCGAGTCGTCAAGTAAAATAAATTCAGAAAATAACAAAACAGAATTAGTTTTAAATAACGATAGCGATCTTGTGGATTCAGCACTAGGAATAAGTTGTGGAAAGCTGAAGAAACCGGATTGCAAGTACACGAAGCTGAAAATAAATGTGTTTCAGAAAATAAAACACGAAATATACACATTATAGGAACTCAACAGGCGGTGGGACTGGCGTCTGCACTAAGTCATTCGCGTTGTAACACAATGTACGAAAAATACTCTGTATCAGCAATAACTAAACCGTACGCTCTATCGAATGAAATTTCAAGAGGTTGTACTGATCTTGTATTAAATGAAAATGACAAACTTATATTAAATATAGGGGAAAATGACACGAATCCCATAAAAATAATGTCTAGCTTATCCACTATACTATATAAATTTGAAAACAATCATGTGCTGTTATTGAGTGTGAAACAAAGCAATTCCCTAAACGAGAAAAAACTTAATGAGCAATTAAAGATAATGTCACGAAATTTTGTCAATTGTCATTTTATAGATATTTGTAGTAAAACAATGCAGGAAGTTTGTCAGACTATCAATATGACCATAGACTACATTGACTACAAACTTAAATATCTGACTTTCAAAGGGAAAACCATTTTTGACAAAAAACAATACAACAAAAGTAACACTCAAAAATTTAAAATTATTCGACAAAAAACCATCTTAGACTATTTCACCCCCATCAAAAATAGCAACATAAATTTTAATCAATATAATTTAATTAATAAAGATGACATTAACAAATTAACCATTGATAGTGTCTCTGCTGTTATAGACCACTCAAGTAATAATAATGAATCATTTTTTCGTGAATGATACTGATTTCATAACCATCTTGCATCAAAACATTGCTGGATTTCTTAGTAAACGAGACTTACTTCAAGTGTCATTGGGTGAACTATCTGAAATACATAAAAATGTTGATTTAATTTGTCTCACAGAAACTTTTATTAAAGCAGGGACTGAAGCAAATATCCACCTTCAAGACTTTTTGCTTGCTGATTATTTTTCAAGGACAAAAAAACGTGGTGGTGTATGCATACTCTGCAAAAACGACATAGAATATAAAAAAAATCCCTTCTTAAAAGATATTGCTAAAGAATTTATTTTCGAATGTTGTGGAATAGAGCTAACTAAGTATAATCTAATTGTTATATGTTTATACAGAATCCCAGACAGTAAGATATCTAATCCATTAACCTTTTTGACACACCTTGATACATTATTAACTAAACTACAAACTAAGACGAAAAAGAAAATTGTAATAACAGGCGACTTTAACATTAACATTTTAAAAAACAATAAAGTGACTATGGAACTAAATACCGTAATACAAACATTTAATTATAATATACATATAAAGAAGCCTACTAGACGAAACTCTTGTTTAGATTTAATTATAAGTAATGTTCCTGAAGCTATTGGGGAAATTCACCCCCTTGGACTATCAGATCATGAGACAGCCCAATCACTATCTATACCTATTAAAGAAAAAAATAAAACACCGGATTTTTGGTTTACAAGGTATCGTGATTTCAGTGCCCATAATATAGCAAAGTTTGCAGAGTGTTTAGAGAGTTTTACCTGGTCTGAGATATATGGAGAAACTGATATAAATAAGGCTTTTAGCTCGTTTCATGAAACATTGATACTGTTTTTTAATCTTTGCTTTCCCATATATACAAAAAAAGTTAGTAGAAAAAAAGGGTCTTCGAGTTGGATTACTAAGGGTATAAAAATAGCATGTAAAACTAAAAGAAATCTAAGATTTGCGCACTATAGGACAAAAACTTTAAAAACTAAAAAAATATATAGAAATTATAGTAAAATATTGAAAAGCTGTGTAACCACTGCACAGCGATTTAAAAACGAAACATACTTAAGTAAAGCTAAAAATATAGGTAAATCATCTTGGGAAGTAATAAAAACAAATCTATCATGTAATAATTTAAAGAATACAATTGAGAAAATTATGCACAATGACAATATAACTGATAACCCTTCTGACATTGCGAATATTTTTAATGAATATTTTATAAACATGACTAATGACTCTAACAAGACAAATATACCCACAAATGCAAAGAAACCAAACAAAATCAAAACAAATGACAAGAATATGTTTTTATTTCCCACTGATTGCCACGAGGTCGTTAAGATAATTAAATCCCTAAATAACACAAACTCGGTGGGATATGATAACATCCCGACTAAGGTAATTAAGGCTACATCGGAAATGCTAGCACCTGTACTGTGTCATCTAATAAATATATCGTTTATACAAGGCACTTTCCCCAAAGTTTTGCGAGTGTCAGTTGTAAAGCCGGTACATAAAAAGGGAGATAAATCATTACTGCAAAATTATCGACCAATTTCGCTTATACCGATTCTCTCCAAGGTATTTGAAAAAGCTATGTACGTTAGAATAATATCATTCTTGACTAAACACAAAATAATAAAAGACGAACAAAACGGCTTCCAAAAAGGCAAATCGACTGTGCTAGCAGCATTTAAAATAATAACTAAAATAATGGACTTTGTTGATAAAAAAGTTCCGACAACTGCAATATTTTTCGATATGTGTAAAGCCTTCGATTTTGTTTCCCATAAGATCTTATTGTCAAAATGTGAAAGTTATGGTATAAGGGGTCAGGCCTTAAATTGGTTGGCAAGTTATTTGTCGGGCCGTAAACAATATGTTGAGATTAAAAGTATTAACAAATTAAACAAGAGAGAGTTAACATTCAAATCCAAAACTAAATTAAACGAAGTAGGAGTTCCACAGGGCAGTATCCTGGGGCCATTGTTATTTAAAATCTATATTAACGACCTTCCCGACATGACTAGACACTATTGTACACTCTTTGCTGACGACATATCGATAATTATCCCAGATTTGACTAGCAATGTGAAAGAATATAATATGGACATTAATAATACTGTACATGACATAATATCTTGGCTAACATATAACAATTTGACAGTTAATATAAAGAAGACGAAATATATACAATTTCATAATAAGCGTAACAGTAACAAAAAAGATCTGAATGTAGTATATGAAGAACAAAATATTGAGGAAACACATTCCGTTGCGTTTGTTGTATTTGTTATCAGAAGGTTATAAATAAGACTCCAATTGCTTGTGTACGACTGTCGAATAATTTTAATTTTGATTTCTTATATACAATATTTTATAAGGTAAATAGATAATAAGTAGAACGAGTAAATATCCAATCAGCGCCTTGCTCATGTATCAGCTGAAGAAAGAGAGGCTGCATGTTGTTGTTATCGCTGTCTCTGTCGCACGCAGATATAGTCAGTTTCGCTCGCGTCGGTGGGTTAGTCTTGCCGTGTCTACGATGCGTGCGCGCCGTGCCGATGAATGCATATTTTGTCTCCACAGTACCCCCCTTCAAGTGAAACGTACAACACGACGAATGACTCTGCCGGCTCGCGTAGTGTATGTTCTGTCTTGCGCAGGAGCGGTCGTCGGCTGTGTTGCAGTTATAGGGTTTCGAGTTTCGTGTTTCGAGTTTTCGTCTTCGTTCGGCATGTGTGCGGGTTTGAGGCGATCTAACGACACTGTTGCAAGTCGAGTAGGCAGCTTGATCTTGAAAAATTTTTCATGGCGTTCTATGACTTCATAAGGTCCTTCGTATGGTGGTGTAAGTGGCTTTTTGACTGCGTCGACTCGCATGAAGACGTGTGTGCATGTCTTGATGTCTGTAGGGACGAAAATGGCTCGGCTTGTTTTTCTGTTCGGCTTGTTCGGTGTGATCGATGACAACGTTTCTGTGAGGCGTCGTACAAATTCGGCAGGTTCTTCTTTTGACGTTGTAGGTGTGAAGAAGTCACCTGGTAGGCGTAGTGTTGACCCGTACATGTACTGTGATGGACTTAGATTGTTGTCTCTGTTGATCGCAGCACGTAGTCCCAGTAAAATTGTAGGTAAGTTTTTAGACCAATCTGTGGTATTTCCATAAGCCATTAACGATGTTTTCAGACTGCGGTGCCATCGCTCGATCTGGCCGTTGGACATTGGATGGTAAGCAGTGGTCCTTATGCGCGTTATGCCCAGTCTCTTCATTAACGAGTTGAATAGTTCTGACTCGAATTGGCGTCCTTGGTCGGTGGTAATTCGTAGTGGGCATCCAAAGCGGCTTATCCATCCGTCATATATGGCTCGGGCAACTGTTTCAGCAGTGATGTTTCGTACAGGAATCGCTTCTGGCCACTTCGTGCATCGGTCGATCATTGTCACGATGTACTGGTTTTCTTCTGAAGGCATCATGGGTCCGACAACGTCGACATGCAGATGTTGCAGTCTTGCACTGTCTTGAAATTCGCCCAGTGGTGTCACTGTGTGCCGGTTTATTTTGCAGCGTTGACATTCAAGGCAATTTTTTGTCCAAGTTGTGATGTCCTTATTCATGCTTGGCCAAAAATATTTTTCAGTCATTTGTTTTCTTGTGCTTCGTATACCGGGATGACTCAGGCTGTGCAGCGCTTTGAATGCAGCTGCGCGGACTGCGGCAGGTAGGTATGGTCGCGGTGATGACGTAGACATCTCACAGGTGATCGGTCGTGTAAATCCGGGAAGCTGTATGTCGGCAAACTTGAGATTATTTTTCTTTTTCAGTTCTTGAAGCTCGCTGCATACTTGTTGTTCTTGTGATACTGTGTTGTAGTCGATGCTTGAAGAAAGTTCAATCTCGGAAATGCGCGATAACGCATCTGCGACTGTGTTATCTTGTCCACGTACATATCTGATTTCTTTGCAAAATTGGCTGATGAATTGCAGTTGTCTCTCTCTTCTAGGTGTGTCATTCTTGCTTGGTGCTTGAGTTAGTGCATAAGTGAGTGGCTTGTGGTCGGTGTATACAATTGCCGGAGTTCCTTCGATGTATCTTCTAAAATGTTTTATAGCGGTGTATATAGCGAGTAATTCGCGGTCATACACGCTATATCGGCGTTGTGTTTCACTCAGCGTCTTCGAAAAAAATGCAATTGGTTGCCATTGATTCTTGTTTTTTTGTTGTAGGACTCCTCCGATACTGCAGTCAGACGCGTCGCTCATGATAGACAGCTCGGCGCCTGGTATCAGGTGTGACATCAGTGTGGCGTTCTTGATGCTTTCTCGACATTGTATGAATGCTTCTTCTGTGCTCGGTGTCCATTGTATCGGTGTCTTGTCTTTTTTTTTAGTGTTGTGAAGTAGCTTGTTTAACTCGTGCTGTTTATCGGCTTGATGTGGTAGGCAATGTCGGTAAAAATTCAACATGCCAAGGAAACGACGAAGTTCTTCGATGGTTTTCGGTTTTGGATATGATGAAATAGCTTCAATTTTCTCGTCCAGTGGTCGGATGCCTTCTTCTGAAATCTCGTAACCGAGAAAATTGAGTTTCTTTCTTCCAAATTCGCATTTTTCTGTACTGATGCTTATGCCGTACTCGTCTAGTCGCTCGAAGACTTTTTGTAGGTGCTCTCGGTGTGTCTCTTCATCCGGTGAAAATATCAGTAGATCATCGACGTAGCAGAAGGTGAATTCGCTTAGTCCCTGAAGTACTTGGTGCATGAATCGCTGATAGCTTGAGCTGGAATTCCGGAGTCCGAAGGTCATGACCATGAACTCAAAAAGTCCGAATGGTGTAGTCACGGCAGTCTTCTGTATGTCTTCTTTGCTATGCATAGGTATCCAGTAGTATGCTTTTTTGATGTCTATCTTGGAGAAGATCCTTTTGTTGTGCAGTAATAAGGTGAAGTCTTGAATTCTGGGCAGCGGGTAGCGATCTGGCGTTGTAACTGCGTTGAGTCGGCGATAATCTCCACATATACGTAGCTGGCCATTTTTCTTTGAAACGACGTGTAGTGGGCTTGCCCATGGGCTGTCTGATGGTCTGCAAATTCCCATTTCAACCATTCGTTCGAATTCTTTCTTCACTTCTTGGTAGCGATTGGGTGCTAGTGGCCTTGGTCTTGCAAATAATGGCGGTCCAGTTGTCTGTAGGCGGTGAGTTACATCGTGCTTCGGTGGTTTCTTCATTGATAATGGTCGCTGAATATCCGGAAATCTCGCCAAGAGATCGTGGTATGGATGAGCTTGGTTGACGATGTGGACAGCAGGCACTTCGCTGCGGCTGATGGGAGCGTTGACGGATAGCTCCGTGACGTTGTCAATCAGCTTTTCTCTTCGCAGGTCAATCAGCAGGTTGTGATGTCGGAGAAAGTCAGCGCCGAGAATAGATTTCTTGATGTCAGCTACGACGAATGTCCAGGTGAAGGTGCGACGTAAACCAAGATTGAGCTTCAATGTCTTCTCGCCATATGTTTCTATTGTCGTCCCATTTGCTGCATATAACTTGTAGTTTGAAGCTATCTTTTTTCGCTTCGATTTGACGGCCAATACGGAAATTTCAGCGCCGGTGTCGACGAGGAATCGTTCTTGCGAATAGCGGTCGTAAACACATAGGCGGTTGCTTCTGCTGGGAACACCGACGTCCGCCACAGTCGGTGTCGCATCTAGTTTTCCGAATGATATTTTCTTCGGCAGCACGGAGATTCGCATCGTCTTGCTTTGTCTCCAAACTTGAAGTGGTAGCGGCATTCCCAATCAGTGTCTCCGGGCTTCTTTGAACTGCGACTGTTTGAGCGTGAGCGGCTTCTCGAAGGCGGTCGTCGTCGAAATGGTCGGTGGCGCGTACGTAACTCCGAAACTTCAGTACGTAGTTCCGCAATCTCGAATGTGAGTTTTTCAAAAATCTTCAGTAACGTGTTGAGATCCGTAGGATGTGCTTGTGACGGCGGTGGACATGACGATACTGCTGCAACTGTGATGGGCTCGGTGCTAAACTCCAGCATGCTGTCTGCCATGGCTGCGAGAGTGTCGAGTGATGCTTCTTTGTTGATGGACAGCGTTGCACGTACGTATGGAGGCATGTGATTTAGCCATTCAATACGTATGCCTTCGTTAGTGATCATGTTGCCACCAAGTTCTCGCATTCTTCGTAGCAGCTGTGACGGTTTTTGGTCTCCCAATTCAAGTCCGCTGATGAGTTTTTGAAAATTCTTGACTTCTGACGTTGCGTATACGGAGAGTAGACGGGCCTTTAAAGCGTCATATTTACCACTGGTTGGTGGATTAAGAAGTATGTCGCTTAAATGACCGAGATCTGTTGTCTGTAGCTGTTGTAACGCGTAGCGGTATTTTTGTTCGTCGCCGGTCTTCAGTGGGTTTACAATTGCTTCAAAATGCGCGAACCAGACGTCAGGTTGTTCCCGCCAAAATGGCAGTAATTTTGAGCCTAACGAAATCGCTGCGAGATCGAGTTGCTGTTGAACCGGAACGTCGGCTTGAACTTCAGTTTTGTCCATTTTCAAGTCGGGTGGTCACCACTGTTGTATTTGTTATCAGAAGGTTATAAATAAGACTCCAATTGCTTGTGTACGACTGTCGAATAATTTTAATTTTGATTTCTTATATACAATATTTTATAAGGTAAATAGATAATAAGTAGAACGAGTAAATATCCAATCAGCGCCTTGCTCATGTATCAGCTGAAGAAAGAGAGGCTGCATGTTGTTGTTATCGCTGTCTCTGTCGCACGCAGATATAGTCAGTTTCGCTCGCGTCGGTGGGTTAGTCTTGCCGTGTCTACGATGCGTGCGCGCCGTGCCGATGAATGCATATTTTGTCTCCACACGTTCTTGGGAATTGTTTTGGACAACAATTGTTCATGGAATTATCATGTAGATAGTGTATGTAATAAGCTCAATAGATTTTCATATGCACTTAATAGATTGTCTAAAGTAGCAGGAAAAAAAACGGCTATTCAAGCATACCATGGATATGTTGCCTCTAGGCTTAGATATGGTGTTGCTCTTTGGGGTAATTCTGTCGAAATAAATAGGGCCTTTATTTGTCAAAAAAAATGTATTCTTGCAATTTTCAATGTTAAGCCAACTACAAGCTGCAAACAATTATTCAGAGAGATTAATCTAATGACCCTACCCAGTATGTATATTTATGAAATTTGCCAAATTGTAAAGGCCTACCCTGATCTTTTTAGAGCCAGTGGTGACCTACCAACTAAAATAAGTAGAAGATGTCCAAATAGACTGTTATTCCCTGTGATGAAGACGTCACTTCTTAGCTCAAATTGTTATCCTATGGCAATAAGAATATTCAACAACTTACCAAACGAATACAAAACATTGCCTAAAAAACAATTCAAATTTCAATTAAGGAAATGGTTAATCAGCAAGTGCTTCTATAGTGTCCAAGAATATTTGCGAAATAGACAGAGACGTTGATTTTAATGTTATATTATATAGGTAATGTTAGTGTTATTCTATATTGACTCCACTATTGACATATCATAATTGGTACCTTATTGACATATTAACTTATTATTGTGAAATAATTTTGACATACGAGTACATATATAATATATTTCCTAATTTTCCTATACTTAACAGAAAGTGGTTTGTAATGGTAGTATAGTGACCGACACAATAATTTATAATAATCTTTTATTGAATAGTCAGTTTTATCTAGATAATATTGTCAACAAATTTTCATCCTATTTTTTTAGGACCAAGTGACTTAAATGAGGGGGGGGGGGGGCTCATATACAGCTGCTGCCATGCACGCATGGGGGGGCGACGTTCCCTATACCAAACAGCTATGAAATGAAATGAAATGAAATGAAATGAAATGAAATGAATTTATTACTTTAAATGTGGTCGGTTACAGGTGAAAGATATAATGTTGTCACACACATTTAGTCTCAGTAGACATGTAATAGACATTTAAGTCACTTGGTCCTAAAAAAATATGAGGGGGGGGGGGGGGCTCATATACAGCTGCTGCCATGCACGCGCTGTTTTGGTTGCCAACATATGTACTAAGCGGCTTGCGTAACTTTTATACAACAAAAATATCCTATATAATTTATTATTGCTGAATTTTATGTAACATCGGGCCCATTAAGACGAGGTAGAGCTCTAAAAATTATCCGATGATCAGCTATAGAAGATCCATAAACTGTGTACAGTCGGAGAAGTGTGGATTATAGGTATATTAAGCCGCATCCGGCCATAAAACCGGAAAGGGAAGACGCGAGCACAGCAGTAAAATGAAACACGACACGAATCTGAGATTGCACAGCCGTAAGTGCCGTAACACACTGGGAATTCTGGATACTTAACTGTATTTATATAGGTATAGATAAAATACATATATTTAACTTATCCATTTGTGGAGCCGGCTCAGTGGCGCAGCTTACACTAGACGGGCCATGTATCAAAACATGGTGGTGGGCCCTTTTGCCTAGGGATTGCAATCTCGCAGCTCATTCTATCCCGCGGGATTGATATCCGGGATTACTCAATCCCGCGTTATCCCGCATCTTTGAAATTATGTTATAAAATCAAATTGAAACCACAAATTTTTGTGTAAAAATCAACTTATATTAAACATTTCTTACATTACGCAACAGAAATTATTTCTTTTCTGTTAAGTATAATATTTATATTAAATATAAGTTTTCTCTTTAAAGGTGTGGCATAGTTTAATAGTTTTGTTTAATTTTACCCTTACTACTAAATAACAGTTTTATATTTTTAATTCAGTCTTATTCAGATAATTTCTAATAATCAAATCACGAGTTTCCGCGGATCCGCGCTTTGAAGGCGCGGGATCCAGCAGATTAATTAAAGCAGCGGGATCCCGCGGGAATGCGTGGTCCCGCTTTGCGGGATTGCAATCCCTACAAGCATATGGGGTGTAAGTGGTTCATTAACATCTTTGAACTAAAGCCAACCTCACCTGCACACGGTGCACCCTGCTGACAAACAAACGAAGCCCTGGCGAAAAGAGAGGTAGGGCATTGCGTAAATTTTATCTGCTCGACTGGGGAAGTACCTCCACCTCACAGAATACCGCAGCCAAATAACAATTCCCTTGAGGGTTGTTGTGTTCCTGCGAGTGAGTGAGGTCACCAGAAACAAAGAAAGGAAGGAGAATAGGCTGGCAACGGATCGGCGACCCCTTGGTGTTGCTGATCTCCATGGGCAGTGGTGATTGCTTTCCATCAGGTGACCCACATGCTGGTTTCTACCCTCTCACATAAAAAAATAAATAATTAAAATATTTAATGGAGGCTCCCATGAAACCATCGTGTTTTTTTTGCCGTTTTTATACACATGTACGGAACTCTTCGTGTACGAATCCGACTCACACTTAGCCGGTTTTTTTTTATATTTGATAAGGTAATAAGGTGGATCATCTATATAAAATTCAAAGTCCTGACTGACTGATATATCAACGCACAGCCCAAACCGCTGGGTCTAGAGATTTCAAATTTGGCACGTAGGTTCCTTATGACGTCTAGGGGTACACTAAGAAAGGATTTTTCAAAATTCTTCCCCTAAGGGGGTGAAACGGGGGTCCAAAGTTTGTATGGGGAAACGAGATTTGTTGGACTCTTGGACTATTTTATCCGAAACTATACACGAGTATTTCTATAGATAAATGAGTAAACACGTATTTCAGGATATTTCAAAATTCAAGCCCAAAAAGGGCCAAAATGTCTGAAAATCTTCATGGGTATTGTTTTTAGGGTGTATCAGGTCGCTGATTACGAAAACAATAACGATTTTGAAATTCAATGTGGCTAACGTGACCATCATACTCTATTGGGGTGCGATGGGATTGAAATGTCTAAAATGGGGTGAAAAGGTCTGAAAATCGTCATGGGTATTTATAGTTTATCGGGTCGCTGATTACGAAAACAAACAACCCTACATTATCCCTGAGTAACATAGGCTATATTTTTTACTAAATTGTCCACCCGTGCGAAGCCGGGACGGGCCGCTAGTTTGCTATATAGCTATCTCTCATATTGCTAAGAGGGGAAGTCAAGTTCCAAAAGCTTCCTACTTCTACTAATTTCTTTTGATTAAATTCGTTGTGAGTTCCAAGGCAGCCTTAGTGTTACCCCCGGGACTGCAGTGGCCTTAATTGTTCATTGCATTTTTTGGTAGTCGCCGCTGTTAATCCAGCTACAGAGGAGACATAGTGGTGGGTATGTGTGGTGGGCCCCCGTTCCGATAACTTTTTATTAATCGCAGTTCGGTTCTGTACGAGCTACTATTAAAATGACCGCTCAATTAATCGGTGTTCGGTAATCATAAATGAATACCGAATTAATTCCTTATCTCATGGGACGACGCATAAAATATATAGCAAAGCTTGGTTTTGCTGCAGCCTGGACGATTGTCCTGCCACCTTACCACCAACTCTTATTGCGATTCAATAACTGCCCCCCTAGCCAAGTGTAATTCGTAGCGTAACGGACGTTAGATAGATCACGTGACATTTGTCAATTTTGACAAATGTCACGTGTATTCACTCCATTTATCTAACGTTCGTTACGTTACGAATTACACTTGGCTAAGGGGGCTGAATAGAATGCTTATTCATACCAATGAATAAGCGACTCTATTCAATTTGATATAGAGTCGCTTATTCATTGGTAATTCCAATTCGCAATAAGATCGCAATTAGAGTTGGTGGTAAGGGGGCTGATTATTCTTAGTGCATTGTAATTAAATGACTCTTCGTTGTTCCAACAGCACAGCTGTGTCCGTTTGACAGTTTCGCAATACACCTATAGCTGTGCATAGGTATTACATAAACTGGAATGATCTACGAGTATGTTTGTTATGGTCTGGGTGTTTTCTATGTATTATATGTATTTACAACAAAGAAATGTATTTAAATACATTTATAAGTTGTCTAGTACCCATAGTACAAGCTTTGCGCTTAATTTGGGTCTAGATGGAGCTCTATAAATTCTCCAGAAAAAAAAACGAGGCCTTCAAGTACTTCATTTTTCGTTACCTTTCTGACATTCACATTCACAAAGAATTTATCGAAAGTTTGCTTAGTAGTCAATCAAACTAATGCAATAACCGAATTTTCTACACACAATGATTCAGCTTTTCATAAAAAAACATTCGATGGCGTGGCCCTAGAGTAACATACCAAATGTAATATAACTTAGGGCTGCATTAGTGGGAATGAAAGCGATACAACGGCGCTACCGACGTGCCTTCTGAATACCAATAGGGCTTACACGAGGGCTCATATGAAACGCCAAAATGGCCCTCTGGATGCCAATGGGACCTGAGATTATCCAACTCATTGTACCAATTTCTTAGGGTTGATTCAACTCACAATTCCGAAAAACCAACTGGAACAACTTTGTAATATATATTTTTTATTGTTAAATATTACAATCTACAGACTCCGGGGTTCATTCTGTATTTGGGAAGATATTTTTGACGAATACGTCCTTAAAATCCCTTCCATAGGGAGGCAATTCAAACAAACAAATGATAACAAAATTGGGGGATACAGTTTGGTGTTGCTACAAATCTATCATCTCCGTCCAAAATTCAATCACACCAGTCTGGATGGATTGGAATGATCAAAGAATTTATTACGCTAAGTAATGACTATGGAACAGCGCGTGCAGGGCAGGGGAAAGCGCTGCCATTTTGAGATAATTTTAACATCAAAGAGATTATGAGATTTTTTTTACCACTATCTCTATTAGTCATTTTTTCTATCACGTTTCAGTAATGAATAATAATGATCATTCGTTACTACAATATATTGTTTATCGAAGATTCGTTATGTAAAATGACTAATGGAGATAGTGGGACCATAATACATTAAAACAGTATTTCCACTGTCTCCATGGATTCTGGGGATATTGGGACGTATCCCAATAATCGTGCGTTTAAATTTATATATGAAATAAAATTGTATCTTTAAATGTGTGTACGTTCATTACGCAACTACCACTTGTTGAACTCAAAATGTAATTACACCTTAATTTAAAGTGTAATTAGATTTTGAGTTCAACAAGTGATTTCAACACCAACAACCTTAGTTTGAACATACAAGATTATATTGTAACATTTAGAGTAGAATGAATAGATAAATAATTTTCTCCACGCGATTGAAGTCGCAGGCACAACTAGTTATTTATGTTATGTTAAATGTGAAAATCTCGTAAAACCAATGGGTGCATTTAATTTCGGTTTTAATAGATTTATTTATTTCGAATCAGTGATTTTCCCAGCCCTGGAATTTCCTTGATCTCATGCTACGTAATGGTGATAGGCAGAAATTAGAGCTGCGTCGATATCATTGCAAACGAAGCACCTTTAGTTAAGGATAGTTAGACCTTCTTTATACGACGACGGATGCCAAACAAGCGTACGGCCCGCCTGTTGTAAAGCTCGACGAGCTTGGTGGTCGAATTGTTAGTCACTTTGACTCCGAGGTCGCGGTTTCGATTCCCGCATAAGACTAATAATGCACACTAAGTGCATGAACATGTCTGTTTGTCTTAATCTGGGTGTTTTAAATGTATGTGTTTATAAAAAGAAAAGTACAAGTTTTGCTTAGTTTGGGACTAGATGGCAGTGAGTAATTTGTCCAGGAATAAAAAAAACAGTAACCAAAGACCATAGACACTATAGAGGCTTACAATACAACCATAATTAGTGGCCTGCTTCGACTCCATCTACCTGACGCAGACTTGACGTGAAAACCAGAAGTTTCGAGCGACAGTTCTGAATTATTCACATAACAATTCATTAGTCGGTGAAGGAATTTCGTACTTTGTCTTTCTCATACGTACTGCCATCATAACGTGTCATTTCCAAAAAGTGTCTTTGTCAGAATGATGAACATAGCATTGTTAGAATGTGACATTTATCGACATGGTGACATTTTAAGAATGCGACAATACCCGCCGAAATATCACAATTTATTGTCTAATTAACAAAATAAATATGAACTAATGACATTTAATTTCTCAGGAGGCCTATTCTGATATGAAGATTATAAGATTCCCGAATCTTATAATCTTCATATCAGAATAGGCCTCCTGATTGCAAGGACAATTGCTTGGCAAAGAATTCAAGGCATTTCTATAAGAGAGCGAATCCGGAACGAAAAAATTCGACGGACAATCAAAGTTGACGACATAGCTCCAGAGTCAACACGCTGAAGTGGCTGTGGGCCGGCCATATCTGGCGATTCTGGCGATTCGGTGATGGTAGATGTAGAGCAAAACGCCCAGAGTGGAGGTCATATATGGCCGCTAAGAAGCGTTGGTTTAAGCGTTGGCATCACTCTAGAGTAGTCTAAATGAACTGATAACCAAGGCAAAGGCCGCAAGTATGCGGAATGCAGAGGATCTTATATGGACGTATAAGGCCTATATCCAGCAGTGGATTGAAGCAGGCTGATGATGTCAAAGCAGTACAAGGTTTTAGGTAGTGTTTTTTTAGAACTATATAATATATCGGCAAGCTGCTGTACGCTTTCAATATTGCCGTTACAAACAACTGAATGAAAGCAATTTGTTTTCAGTGTCCCCAAATTGTTTGCTGTCGATCAAGGATGTTTTACGTTCCCTTGATATTGTTTTTGTTTTGTTCATTCCTGTCTATAAGATTTAGGAAGTACAAAGAAATATTGGGAAAATTCGGGTGAAAACCTGACTACTATTATTTTTGTAGTAAATTCGTCGAAATTTCGTAGTCGAGCGATTAGCTAAAACATAATGCAGCAAGTAGCTAAAACATAATGCAGCATCGATTCAGTCGCGAGACTGAATCGATGCTGCATTATGTTTTAGCTACTTGCTGCGATCGGTCGCAGTAGCGGAATCGAGCGATTGAGCGACTACATCGATGCTGCATCGCATTTTTGTTACGCGCTGCGTCGCAGTAGCTTATTCGAGCGATTTAGCGACTTTTAGTTACGTGCTGCGTCGCAGTAGCGGAATCGAGCGATTTAGCGACTGCATCGATGTTGCATCGCATTTTAGTCACTTGCTGCGATCGATCGCAGTAGTGGAATCGATGGATTTTGCGACTGCATCGCGTTTTGGCGGCTGGCTGCGTTTGGTCAAAGTAGCAGGAACCTGCATTCAAAAGTGTTACGTAGTGTAACGTTCAGTCGCAGCTTTAAGCAAGATTGCTCGGTGTTTTTATGTGTGCTATGTTGAACGTGCTGCATCTAGCTTTCCGATCGCCGATGCTGAACAAGTTTGCTTGGACCCTTATTGACTCATTGTAGGGAGTGCATAGACGCAATAATGTAGCTCTCGAGAGCGGAGGCATGAATAGAAGACGGTTGATATATGATGACGATGAGGTACATAAATAAATATTCCTGGGACAAATTACACACGGCCGTCTAGTCCCAAACTAAGCAAAGCTTGTGCTATGGGTACTAGACAATTGATTTTACATTAAACTTACATATAATACATAGAAAACACACACAAACAGACATGTTCATGCATACAAATATTTGTCTTTTGCGGGGATCGAACCGGCGACCTCGGAGTCAAAGTGGCATTGTATAGAGACTGCATGATGTGCTACAGTTATGGAAACAAAACGCATTATCTTTGTTTTTCTGAACAAAACTTCTTAAATAAACTAAAGACAATTTTCTTCGATCGTGAAAATATACGACTTCCGCCCGTGTAAGCAGTATATCTGAGTTACGTTGCAGCCGTTCCGTGCCGTGAATATAAACGAACTTCGAGTGGGTGAAGTTGCTCGTACCTACTGCAACGGACAATGTTTTTGATATATTTTTATAAACTTTTATTCAGGTTAAGCGGGTTCTGGTAATCAAATCTTGGAAGAAAGGTTAATTTGATATAGTGCCGAAATTCTGTCTTTTTCTTTCTTTATGGGCCGAAAAGTATCATTCCTTCTTTCTTTTTTGGCCCCACTTCCTAGGGTGCGACTGAGCTGAAATTTACTGATTGACTGAGCAAGACAGAAAGAGGCCGTTGGCATCATACGAGTATTAGACAACTGTGAACAACTGTAAAGTCGGTAGAATACGCAACGAGAGGCACACTCTCTCCTCAAACTTAACGGTTCAATTGTTATTTGTAGCCGAGTAAAATTTATATTATTATATAGTGTAGCGTCACACCCTGGCCACTCCATACAAAAAATGATAAGACAAACAGACCGCGTCTATATACGTAGATAACCTTAGGGTTGACTGCCTAACAAATAGGCACCTTGCGATGTGACATAAGACGTCATACTTTAGGTAATATTGTAGGAATAAATATCTTTAAAGGTTAATTTTGAATGATTGTGATTATGAGACTGCGTCAAATCCAATACCGTGCTACACATAATATTTTACGCTTGAGGGTTGTAATTGGTTATTAAAACAATATAATGTTGTGGTTGTTTAAGGAAGATGTGAATAAATATCAATATTCAACCTGCAAAATTCCAAAAACGTCGAACTGTCGAATCAAATGTAGCAAATTAATTAGGGTAGCAGCTGCAAATACATAAAAGTAAAAATTACATAAAATAAAAATATTTCCACTCCGTATCCCCCATTCCGCGAACTAAAATAATGCACCCTCGTATATGACCCCCACACTACGATAACCCTATAATACTTAAGGCGATCCCCCTAAGGGTCGCGACCCTCAGGTTAGAAAACCATGACGTATAGTAATCATAAGTGCCGATTTGTCGCTTTTCTTGCCGATTAATCGCCGAAAAATGCGGCCGAATAGTCCGTTTTCCAGACCCACTAGCGCGTCTCCAATAGAAATTACTCTCCTAAAAATCTAGCCAAATTGTCCGTTTTCCAGACTCGCATCTTCTATAGAAATTACTCGCCTAAAAATGTGGCCAAATTGTCCGTTTTCTAGATTCGCTAGCCCATCTCCCATAGAAACTACTCGACTAAAAATATAGCCAAATTGTCCGTTTTCCGGAGTAAGAGCCCTAATCTCTAATAGAAATTACTTAACAAAAACACAGCAAGCTTTGTATTTTCAAGCAGTTGATTAAAGCTGTCGCAAAGAACCTTTTACAGGTTCAATGTTTATTCTGCTAACAAAATAAGAAATAACGGCGGAGTTGTACCAATTTAGTCTTATTTTTAGAGAGAAATTAGAATTACACGTGTAAGGCCGCGGGCAGGTTTAACGGAGCTGGAGCTGGAGTGGTATGAAATGAAATGTCTTTATTTGCAGTAACACGGTGGATCGAAATAGGTGATAAAGCATATCCAAACACGTACAGAACAAGCGTGTCACACCAATACTTGGCATGTAAATGTAATGAACAATTATTAATTTATTACTACTATAATTATGACAGCTGACTAATAAAACAAAACAATATAAAATAAAAAATATAAATTCTTCTTCTTTGTCCAACCCATAATCCCAGATCATCTGGGGTCGGGTCTCCCTGTACATTTGCGCCAGAGTCCTCTGTTCTGGGTTGTTTCAATACTTAGGTTGTCCTGGTCCATCTCTTTTTTGATCTTATTCCATCAAGTGGCGAGTGTATATAAAATAAAAAAATATAAATTAATTGTAGTAAATAGGGGGTGTAAGTGGTTCATCATCAGCTTTGAACTAAAGCCAACTTCACCTGCGCGCGGTGCACCCTGCTGACTGACAAACGAAGCTCTGGCGAAAAGAGAGGTAGGGAGCGTAATTGTAAGCTACCCGACTGGGTAATGTACCTCCACCTCACAGAATACCGCAGCCAAATAACAATTCCCTTGAGGGTTGTTGTGTTCCTGCGAGTGAGTGAGGTCACCAGAAAGGAAGGAAGGAGATGCTGCATTGGCAGCGGGGTTGGCGGCGCGCGAGCGATATTTTATATTGCGAGCGTTAATATGGCTACGGTAACCGCTTCACATCAGGCGGACCGTATGCTTGTCTGCCATCCGACGTAGTGTAAAAAATAATAATAATAATAGTAGTAAAATTAATAGTAATGATTATGGTATGTATATTATTTGATGATGTATTTATTTCCCTTAGTTGCCTTGTACGACATCCACGGGAAGAAACGGAGTGATTCTATTCTAGTCTGCCGTAAACCACACAGCCAATTTTAATTTTGTTATTTATAATTTAAATAATAGTACAAAAGTCGGACTTAATGCTAAAAGCATTTTCCTCTCAACTTTTAGAAAAACTAGAAATTGTTGAATTTCTAGTTTTTCTAGCTACTACATAATTTGAGCATAGAGAAAGGAGTTCTTTTTCTATTAACAAGATATTTAGAAGGTACACAGTGGCACAGTACAAGTAAAAAATAGTACTATGTACAATATGGTCACTCCCTACCGCTCTCTCGTATCGACTTCACCATTCTCGCTCTATACAGACGTTATTGATTATGTAATATCACAGAATAAATAATAGTACTACGTACAGTATGGCCACTCCCTGCCGCTCTCTCATCTCCTCACCTCCCCGCTGAGACGTATCTGGAACAGTTTGTATAGCCGCCGCTTCACGCACACGCGTTTATTCACGCTCTACACAGACGTCATTGTTTAAGTAGTGGTAGTAGTTACCCATGCGACATTTGTATGGAGTAGCCGGGGTTTATTACCGTACCCCGACCACTCCATACAAATATCTCGTCGTTTACTACTACATAACAATAACGTCTGCGCAGAGCGCGAATGAAGGTGCGTGCGTGCGGCGCCATACAAACAGCCCCCTTACCACCAACTCTTATTGCGATTCAATAACTGAATAGAATGCTTATTCATACCAATTAATAAGCGACTCTATTTCAACTAGAATAGAGTCGCTTATTCATCGGTATGAATAAGCGTTCTATTCAGTTATTGAGCCGCAATAAGAGTTGGTGGTAAGGGGGCTGTTCCAGATTAGTCTCAGAGGGGAGGTGAGGTCGACACGAGAGAGCGGTAGGGTGTGGCCATACGTAGTACTATTTATTACTTATACTGTGGTATTACACAAGTGATATCGCATCGCTTATGCGTTCGCTATCGCTTGTCAGCCTTGTAACTTCCCGTTTATTTATTTACAGCAAATACAAAGTAATCGAGGTAGTGAAATGGGATAGTAAAGGTGCTGTTAATTACAAATTAATGCGACGTAGAAGCCGTAGGAAAGGTAGATTAATTATCACAGAGTGTACGGAGTACGGGGTGGCTTTAGACGGGGGAGGTCAACAGTTTCAGGATATACAGGGTGTCCCGAGATAAAGTGTATCCCTGAAAGGAGGTGAAAATAGATAAAAAATTATCGACATAAAAAATCTTTTAAAAAATAATAAGAATATGGGTGTTTTCTATTTTTTTTTTCAGAATTAAGTTTTTTATTTTGCACTAAGACTTATGTATATTGACATATTCAGTGAAAAATAAAAACATTTTTATGATTAAAAGCATAGTTTAGGTAATGAATGTCACTTTTTTGGTGGCTATTTCGTATCGTATAAATAAATAAATAAATATTTCTGGACAATTTACACAGCGCCATCTTGTCCCAAATTAAGCACAAAGCTTGTGTTATGGATACTATACAACTGATAAATGTACTTAAATACATTTTTTTTGTAAATACATACTTATTATATATAGCAAACACCCAGACCAAGACAAACAGACATGTTCATGCACACAAATGTTTGTCCTGTGTGGGAATCGAACCCACGAGCGTTGGTGTCGAAGCCGCGTCACTGACCGCTAGGCCACCGAGCTCGTCCTCTTTTAAAAAAAATAAGAATATGGTATTTTTATTTACTCATATGTATGTTGAAATATTCAGTAAAAAAAAAAACAACATTTTTATGATTAAAAGCATAGTTTAGGTAAGACTGTAACTTTTTTGGTGGCTATTTCGTATCGTATTTTTATTGCTTACTAACTGACACGATTCTTTTATTTATTTCAACGAAATCGACCGATTGCTTTGAAAGAAATCGATATTTCACGTAATTCATGAAAAAAAAACTATTATCAGGGACATACTGTATAAACATTTTTTTTTAATGGAAACACTCCTCTCGCTAACCTAGGTGAGATATGAACCCACGACCTCTCGATAACCGGTCGATTGCTGTTTCCAACTGAGCTACCAAGAAGATTTGTGATGGTGACCAATTTTTCCATTTCTATTTACCGATGTGAAGCGTGTGTGTGGGAGGAGAAATTTTCCATTTTGAAAAATCGACGTCATCGACGTCAACCACTATTCTTTTTCAATCGAAGGGGTTTAGAGCGTACTCAACCACGCTGCTCAACTGTGGGTAGGTCAGTGTTTTCAAGACGCCTAAAGGCCACTTGGCTTAACGACTGACATCTATCGACAACAGCCGGGACGTGCCCTCTGAAGCACGAAGGAGCTCGAGATAAATAAACCCATCCAAAGACAGGCTACGGTCTAAATATTTTGGAAAACAGTGATTCAACAGGTAAATAAGAACTAAGTATTTTTTTATCCTGGCTGAATAATTAAAAAAATACATTAATAGTCATTGATAATAACTATTAAATAAGGCTATTAATAGTTAATGATTATAACTGTGGACAGAATCAATATTAATCAGCGCTATAGCCTTATCATCATCATCAGGTCATTTTAGTCTCCACTACAGAAGCACGACCCTCTCTCGTCCGTCCCAGACAGAAGGAGGATTTGGCCTACACTCCTCACGTTGGCCAGACGGGTTGTAGCCTTATAAATTAGCTTAATAAACCTTATAGTGCTTTCACTATAAGCTAGACTTCATCTTCTGTATTCTGAGTGGATTCACAACAATTAAATAGTTCTATGTATTATTTGTAATAGATTACAAGTTGTGATAATAGGAATACTACACTATTGCATTAGGATATTCCTACGAGCACTTATGTGCTCGTAGGAATATCCTAATTACTAGCACTTAAGTGCTCGTAGGGATATTCCTATAATAATCGATGTGCGATTTGATACAATGCAATATTTGTTTTAAATTTCGTTTTTTTGTGAATATGTTTTTCGTGATTAGTACTCCGTCCCTGTATTTGCGGTTGTGTGTGTCCCTGTATTTACGTGTGTTTGTTTTGGCGTGCATTCAAACTTCTAATGTTACGTCTGCTTACTATATTGAATGTCAGTAATGTGCATACATGATTTAATGTAAACTAGAATAAAATAAATCTAGAATATAAATACTTATTAACAATGACATTCGTAGTTGAAATGTAGTAACACTTGCGCACCACTAAACGCAGTGCGAATCATTGTCATAAATGTCAATGTCATGTGTCAAATGTGAATAGAATATAAATTGTCAAGTTGACTGACAGCTGTCGCTGTCATAGTGACTGATTAGTGATTATTAGACACTTGCCATGACATTAAACTGTTTATTTCATTAAGTAAGTAAACACACATACGGTTTTGGAAATAGTATAACTTTAATTATAGCGATTCATGCTTAATACTAAATAATATAATGTATCGCTACAATGTGCGTACTATTAATAAAGAAAGATAAAACGAAGAACTAAAAAACAATACAATTAAATGATATTTCGATAAATGTATAAAATGAGAATTAATTTCTTATTACTTTCAAAGGCATTGTGACAGGAAAATATTAATTAAATTAACATCTTCTTGTCATAATGTCTCCGAAATTAATCCCCTGGTAATCCATCGGGCTCTCATATTTGATGTTCGACGAGTAAGCGTACTCGTATCTATCTGAAAATACTTATCTTTGTAAATAGATTTGAAAGGATTCATTTTGATTGAGCGCTCGACGATAATGGTGATATTACTGAACAGTAATACGAGCAGATGAGATTTGTGTAAATCGTAGATGAGTACAGAGCTATTACGGATACCTACAAACGAAGAAGGAGATTGAAGAAAACATGGATGTAATGTGTGAAATATTTTTTATACTATATCCGATGATGAAGAAACACACTGCCCACTTTAAGTGAATGGTATATGTATATCCTAAAGACGCAAGTACTATTAGCGCCGCACACTTGCAAAATTGGCACAGAAAAAACGCGTTAAGCCCAAATGAGAATAATGATTAGCGCGAATCTCCGATTCCACGAGTAAAACAATTAAGAAGAAACTAGATAATTTCTAGTTAATCAATGTAGTACAATATATATTTTTTTGGGCAAGTGGTTCATCAAGATCTTTGAACCGTACGTAGACGTAGTATAAAAAAAAAACCATGCCGATGCCAAACAAGAAACGCACCCGTGTAATTGTAAAAGATAGCGTCTAGAAGCGACAAGGGCCGTTGCGCTACTGTAAGAAAGAGAACTGCGTGGAACAATATAAAATAACGTTGTATCTGAAAATCAACATACAATTCGACTCTTGAATACATAATTGATCAATAATTTCTTCAGTCTGACAACCCTAAGTGGGAGTGACTACTCATTCACTAAATATCCCCAGCAAACATAATGAGTAACCTGAATCGCGACCACTTAGCTAATTAGCGCACGGTCTTCTTGACAAATAAATTGCCACGTAAGTACGGTTTTACTACGCATAATGGAAAACAAAAAGGTACAAAGGCTTTTATTGGAGCTGTAATGGCGGAGCTCTAGCAAAAAGACCCTAGCCAAGGTGTTATGTTACCTTAGATCGTTACGTTACTTTAGCTAGGAAAAAGGTTCTTTGAAGATTGTTTGACTTGACGTTTTAATATAGAAATGTTAGAAAATACAAAAATGTTTCTCTCAAAAATACGTGCAGGGTCGAGTATTGTGCTTACAAAGGTTTTGGTAATACATTTCTTTTGTCTTGACGGCATAAACTAGTTTTCCTGTTCCACGACAAGGAAAATTTTCTTGCAACATGTAATATCTTAGACAAATTCTCATGTCTCGTATGTTGTGTTATGGGCCATAGAAATTGTTACTCCTTTTTCTTACTTATCTCTTTGTTCTTCAAAGCAATTTTACGAAACGGGTAAGCCGCAAGGACCATTGTCGGCCCACGCATTAGAGTATATTTCGCTAAAGCCTTTGACAAAGTGGACAATGGGTATCCCAAGGTGACACTCGCCTGTACAAAAGAATGGGTGTTTATAGTGATGTCTGAGGGACCCGTATCAAGTGTCCTGCTTACACGGCTAATACGATTATGTCGTTCTCTGTTAAGTAAAGCTGAATGCACATCTATCTGAGCCGAACGTGCCTAACGAATCGAATTTTCTTTAAATGAAATCATATGACACCTATCCGAGCCGAATCGTCCGAATCGAAAGGAACCTCAGAAATCCTAGAAAAATTCTGATCACATCATCAGATTCAGCTCGGATGACGTCATCAGATGCGGACGAAGCGACCGAGTCGACGTATACGGAAGGATAACAATATTACCTTTAGAGTATTTTTCCCTGCTTATATACATATATTTTGATGCATAGGGGAAAATGTTACAAAAAGAATTGTATTCTGTTTGTGTAGGCGATATTCATGACAAGCTAGGGTAAAAGGGACGGGGGCCCACCACACATTCCCACCACTGTATCTCCTGTGTAGCCAGGATTAACAGCGGCGACCGCCAAAAAAGGCAATGAACAATGAAGTCCATTGCAGTCCCAGGGGTAAAACTACGGCTGCCTTGGAACTCACAACGAATTTAATCAGAAGAAATTAGTAGGAGTAGGAAGCTTTTGGAATTTGACTTCCCCTCTTAGCAATGTGAGAGACAGCAATATGGCAAATAAGGCATTAAAAGCCTAAAGAGATGGCTAGTCAAGTGAAGCTCAACTGCCGTGCACCACGGATTTTAAGTTTCTAACACTATTATGGACCTAAAACATTGAGTTGTTACCTAACACATCGATTCCAATAATATGAATTGCAAAATCGTCTGAACGCTTGGTAATTCTCCCTTGTTGCTACCAAATCTGAATAGTATACTACCCCGGATGCAACTTGCAATGAATTCAACATGCTAGGGTAAATACAAATCAGAGAGTGGCAGTCCATCACAAAACACGTCGTTACAGTGCGAAGCGTGTAAAGGAAATGGAATGGAAGCAATTCTGGCGACGCAGTCGGTTCGTTGGGCTCGGTCGGTTTTTTCGGCGCGGATAGGTGTGCGGGGCGTCGTTGACTTCGATTCGTTCGGCGCGTTTCCTCGGATAAGTGTGCGTTCACTATAAGACGGGTATCGTTGAGATATTCTCCAAAATTCCTGTACCTCGAGGAATTTTGGAGAATATCTCAACGATTATTATTTATACTACAATGGGTATTTTGTGAATGTAATAGAAATGTTATGATATTTTAAACAGAATAAACAATTAGCATGAGAGCTAGGAGTGGATTAGTAAAGCACGAGACATAATTTGTTAGTAATAAAATATGTATGTAATATACATATCTATCTATCATTGATCTATCGTTTCAAAATATGAATGAATGTAACATTTATTTGTATCTCGAGCACACACATAATTAGTTTATGTTGTATTTATTATTATCAGGATAATATCTAATGAAAGAAAAAATAAGAAAATTTAAGAAAACTGAACGAACGACCATATTAACTTTTCTAATGTTACTTTATGTTGTTTGACAGAACTATCAGTCATTTGACAGATTTCAATATTCATTGTTAAAAAGTCAGGACAACGTCTGGCGGGTCAGCTAGTTACATAGAATTAAGTGAAATTTAGTGTTAAAAAAAACACAAAAAGAATCATATGTGTGCCGAAGTAACACAAAATGACCATAGCTCAAATACATATTTGGTTCTAACGTACAAAACGCAGATAATTCTGCTACAGCCAGTGATTAACCGCAACACTAGTGAATATGAGCGAGTAAAATTGGTGAATAGTGTAGGTGAAAACGAGGAAATATCTTTATTGATAATTATTACAGTCTACAGACCCGGACCTTTTATTAACAATGTTCTATTTTTATCTTACAATATTCTTACAATTTAATAATTGCACGTCGCTATTATGCTAATAATTATATTATTGTCTATTATTACTTAAGAGCCATATTACATATCGACTGAGATTTTTGCGTAAAATGTCCAATTTTGGCGTTCTTGATTTCGGAAACAAAAATACATTAACAATGTTGACTCATTGAATAGTACAGAATAGCTATTGGCTTAGTTCATAGCGGCCTCGCTTTTTGTAAAATTTGCTTAACTTTTTAATTAAACCCAAAATTGCAGAGAAAGATTTTCATAAAATGCGCATATTCACTCCTCCTGAAATGTACTACTGTTCCAAACAAATGAAATAAAAAAAATAGAATGTTATTTCTTATGTAGTCGTACATAGCGGCCTCAGAAATTTGAAATATCATTGATTTAATATAGAAAAAAAACATTCTTTTAACCAAAAAAACTTCGAAAATAGCTTTAAGTTAACTTCTCGAATAAACGATAATATTATTGAGCAAAATTTATACGTGAATAATTGTTACTTCATGATGAATAAACTTTGTAGCATGATTTTATTATCTTATTTCAATAAAAACGATAAATATAACTTCAAAATTACTACAAAAAACGATGCACCAGCGGCCTTCGCGGGTTTAGTACTGCGCGAGAGCTCGTCAGCGTGCAAATGTCATAGGGCTCTGTTTACCTTGCAACCATGACAGCCAGGGCAGGCCAGTCCCCTCTGGCAGCACCCGTTCACGAGTTGATGCATCGGGCAGCCATCACCGTATTCAACCATTTTATTGGGAATGCGGCGACCCGCCACACGACACCACCAGTCTGAACCAGGGATTGAAAGCGGTAAAGGTTTATGGGTATGGTACTGGTATAAAATTACGATATCGTTTTGATTTAAAGGTAGAGCCAAAACGGTTGAGAATTGTGGTTACGATACCGGTAAAACAAGAAGAATACCTTTATTTTTTTACGGTACCATTATACATTTATATTACCAGTACCTTAATCAAAACCATGTCGGTACTGAAAAAATGATGCGACAACGACGCGACGTAGGTAGCATTGGCGTGTAAACAAGTACTTACCTTAAATAATAATAATTTAGATACTTAAAAAAATAACGATACCGGAATATTACAATACCGAAATTATTAAGATACCTTTACTTTAAGGTATCGAAATTTAAAGGTATGACGTCATACCTTTAACCGATATATCCAAATTTTTTCGGTTATTCAATCCCTGGTCTGAACAAGAAATATCTTATAAAATACTTCTTTGCAAAGTGTGTTTGGGTGTACGAGTACACATGAAATAAACGGGTATAATCAATATATTAATACGTCAAGCAAAAACTTTGTACCCCTTTGTACGAAAATGACGCGGATGAAGAAGTATGAAATTTCGCACACTTATAGTTTATATAGAGACGGAGTGCAGAATGCTAATATTTTTTTTTAAATTATGCATAAAAATACATGAAATCAATAAAAACATTACACACACTGCCATATTAGACACACATACGCATATAATTTGGTCGAAATTCGGGTGGTGGGCGATCACTAGTCATAATAAATATTCAAATATTGTTATGTCCAAATCTATCAAAAGTATCAGTATTTAATCAGTATTGTTCTGTGCTCGATGATGATCACAGACTGATATCATTACCTAATACTATATTAGGGTTGATACTGTTGATTGTTGGCACTTGGTGGAACATTATTATCATAAAGTTAGAATAAAGCACTTTTACTGGTGTGGAACCGGTCGGTAAAAATAAATGTAATTACGTGGGTAATTACATTTATTTTTACCGACCGGTTTCGCCATAATGGCTAATGCCTTAGTGGCGAAACCGGTCCGTAAGCGTAAGTGGCGTACCGGTCGGTAAGTATAAATGTATTTACATGGAACAGTACAAGTGCTTTGTTATAACATTACTATATTAGAGTATTAATATATACGCAAGTACATTCCTAATATCAAATTCTGAAATTCGATATTTATTGACAAAGTTTTGACGAGCGAATAGTTCTGAGCAAGTCCAGAGAATTTGAAAGCTGTCCAGTTAACTGTCAAACAGTACCCTCGTTACTTGCATAGCTTTCAGCCGTGGTTGGCTCCCGTTCAAGGCTGTACGAGTCATTTATTCACCGGCGGCGGCGGCGTGCCTCTAAATTAAACTTTGGTACAAACAACAAAATTAACACAACACGAGTTTGCTTTGGTAATTTAGATTTTGAACTTAATGTCTTTTTATCGCCTTTTATTTAAATTATGAGTATATTACAATT
This sequence comes from Hypsopygia costalis, assembly GCA_937001555.2. Taxonomy (NCBI): domain Eukaryota; kingdom Metazoa; phylum Arthropoda; class Insecta; order Lepidoptera; family Pyralidae; genus Hypsopygia; species Hypsopygia costalis. The sequence goes on along the minus strand of OW443344.2, from coordinate 5,816,296 downwards.
TATAAATATTTTATAATAGTTGATTTCGGTCAATTTGCCAGAATATCTTCTATTATATAAAAGCGAAATACCACTCACTGATTAATCACTTAATCTCAGATACTATAACATCTAAAAACTTGAAATTTGGCAGGTAGGTTCCTTGTCAATACATATAATAAAACAGTAGGAACCGCGTGTCTGTACATTTGATAAAATTAACAAAAAATGGATGTGGGCGATAAAAAAAGAGTAACAGAACACAAAAAAGATTTTTTTGATTTTTTTGTCTGTCTGTCTGTCTGTCTGTCTGTCTGTCTGTATGTACTCGCTAATCTTTAAAACTACTGAACAGATTTTTACGCGGTTTTCACTAAAAGATTAAGCTCATCCCTGAGCAACATATAGGCTTTGCTTCATCGAAATCTGATGTCAGATTAAAAAGTTATCGTCATTTAAAGTTTAAAGAAAAATTTTCTATAGAGAAAATCACTGACTCACTCATCACGAAATCTCAGAAACTACAAGTGCTAGGAGTCTCAAATTTTGTATGGAACCCCTTTCAGGACGTAGATGCTCACTAAGATGGGAATTTGGAAAATTCAACCCCTAAGGGGGTGAAACGGGGGTCCAAATTTTGTATGGGGAACCAAGATTAGTTGGACTATTTTATAGGAAACTTTACACGAGCACTTCTGTAGATAAATGAGTAAACACGTGTTTCAGGTTATTGCAAAATTCAACCCCTAAAGGGGTGAAATGAGGTGCAAACGTCTGAAAATCGTCATGGGTATTGTTTTTATGGTTTATCGGGTCGGTGATTCCGAAAACAACAGCAATTTTATAATCTAACATAATCGACGTGACACAAGAGCACTCCTGTGGGGGTGCGATGGGGTTGAAATGTCATAATATGAATATGGGCGTTGATTCTATGGTTTTCTGAGACGTCAATTACGAAAATGGCATCGATTTGAAAACGTGGACACGAAATTTCCATCTCGGTATAAAAATCCAAGATTTGGAACACCTGATGCGGAACCATAATGGTTCCGGTAAACTATAGAAAATATAAAAATACCGCCTTAGCAAAAGCTGTTCAACCTGATGATCATTTTTTGTTGAGGTATAAAAATCCAAGATTTAGAATACCTGATGCAGAACCATAATGGTTCAGCTAAACTATAAGAAATATAAAAATGACGCCATAGCAAAAGTTGTTCAGCCTGATGAGCATTTTTTGTTGAAGTATAAAAATCCAAGATTTAGAACACCTGATGTAGAACCATAATGGTTCCGGTAAACTATTAGAAATATAAAAATGACGCCTTAGCAAAAGTTGTTCAGCCTGATGAGCATAAATAGTTTAACAAAATATTGATTGTATTGTAAAAAAAATAACCGCGCAGTGTTACTTTTATTCTTACGTGCTACAAGTTAGACGCAATAGTTTTATTTATTTACGAAGGTAACGTGGTCTGTTTAGTCAGTTTAATATAGACGTGTACGCTAAAATTGAAATGGAACGATTGGTATATATTCGCACAAACCAGAAGAATGCGTGCATTCGCGGGACAAAATTTTGTAGCAAGATTTTGTGATGCAAAGTCTTTTAAACAACGAGGGGAAACTGTTTTTCTTAGATGCTTCAGGAGGGACTGGAAAAACATACCTGACGAGAGCAATCCTCGCTGAAATCAGGCGCCAAAATAAAATCTCACAGCAGCATCGCCAGGTATTGCAGCCATATTACTTCTGGGCGGAAGGACGCAAATACAATGTCCAATATTCTACTCGATTTATACAGAACGGAAACACCGACATGCTTTGTGACACGAAACTGTGACAAAGCGAAGTTTCAGGATTGCTGTCTAATCGTTTCAGATGAATGCGAAATGGCCAACAATGTGGCTTTATCGAGGATTAGTAACGCTTCAGGTCTTTTCATTTTAGCTCCCGAAGGAAAGACTCCCTTCATTTATTTTATATATATTTTTTTTAACTATGGTTACTATCTTAAATAAAAATAATAATTTATTGACTTTTAACGTATAATACTGCCCCAAATATTTTCTTATGTATCTACATTAGTTCGTATTTGTATTAATACGCCAGAATCATAAAGACCACGCGAACGAAGTCGCGGGCATCAGCTAGTTATAAATATTTTAAAAATGTAAAAACTCACCTCCCCGCTGAGGTACGATTTGAACCCGCGTGATTACCGGTCGAGTGTTCTTCCAACAGATCTTGGTTAGTAGTTAATACTTAATAGGTAGATGGCGCCACACTGCGACTTCACAGCAGTAAACAATAATATGCAAAAATTCGTTGCTATCATTGGTTAATGATTGGTGATGTAAACGATAATCAGAGTTTACTTTGATCTTGTACGGTACGGTACAGGCGTCTTGAACTTAGCCTTATGATCACTCATTATTAACCCATATTACATTTCCGAGAATTTGGTAAAAGCAAAGAAACTCGAAAGTTACAAAATTTCGAAAACAAACTTTACGGTAGCTGTCTGTTAGAAATTTATAAAGTTCGCAGGTGACTTCAACGAACATGTTTTCCACATTTTCATTATATTTCAGAATAGATGTGGCTATTATTGTAATATTAACATTATTAATGGCAAGAGGCCTGACGGTATGTCTCACGTTCCCTGGAAGATGGGTAGAGCCTTGGTGTGGGGCGCCACAAGCGTAGAGACCTTGGCTCCTCATCTTGCAGGAACGAGAAATCACGCTGGCGCGGCGGCTGAGACGGCTGAGCGACTTAAGATCAACAAATACAGTGTTATCGGCCCCGAATATACATTTGTCCCATTCGCGGTCGAAACCCTTGGTCCATGGGGTCCCAGCACAAAAAGTTTTGTAAAAGAATTAGGAAAAAGATTGGTCGACGTAACTGGTGACCCAAGATCTGGCACATTCCTCGCCCAAAGGATCAGTTTAGCCATCCAGCGAGGTAATGCTGCTAGCATCTTGGGAACGATGCCACATGGGCCAAACTTTTTACATTTATTTTAGTTTTAGGTTAGTTTTTTTTTAGTATTATTTAATTTTAGGTACTTTAGTTTTATAGTTGAATTGTACGTATTGTTTATTTGAATAAAAAAGAAAGTCATTTGTTCAAAAAAAAAAAACATTATGAATATGTCTTTCTTATGGATAGTATAGCTGTGATATTAGGTAGACTATCAATATTGTAGATTGTGGTTATAGGCTGGATCAAAAACAACATTTTATTTTAATTTTGTTTTTGACAGTCTAATCGATCACGCAAGTTAAGTAACGTCGACCATAGCCTGTCTGTATGGATGGGTTTATTTATATCGAGCTCCTCCATGCTTCTTTTGCCGTTTATTCAGCAAAAAACGCATATTTCGACACATTCTTTGGGGAATCAAAACTCATAGGGTACTTCCCATTGACCTAGAACTATGAAAATTGGCAAGTGATATCGTTATAGGCTACAAGTACAGGAATAAATCTCAAAACTATACATTTGTAATTAAATTTGAAAAATAGGGGATCTATATTTTTTTATACGGGGTCGAAATTTCAAATCGAAGCTAGTAGTCAAAATGGGGTATCATAATTATGAAAGGGCTTGATGTGCTCATTGCAAAATATATTGTTTATTTTTTCTGACGCATTATTTCTTATTTATAACGAAAATATAAAATTATAATGATCCTACGTACGGAACCCTCGGTGGACGAGTCCGACACGCACTTGTCCGGTTTTTCAACATCATTTGCCGTCTCCAACCGTTTCGTTATCGTTGTTTTCCAGCTGCTCGCCGTAATGGGCTATAAATTTCTGTCAAACGCCTCTGTGTCGAGGTACGAGAGGAAATACTTGATCGTAATACTCTTTGTAATTTTTCAAAGTTGTGTGTTCATTGTTGGAAAACATGGTGTACAAATTGTGTACACTATGTTTGCGGTTTTATTTACTTACTTTTTTCTATCTCTACAAATTACAATTTATTTATTATTTACAATATTGTATATGTATAAATATTATAAAAAATATATACTAGGCCGATTAGGTTCTGTTCCCGCACAAGACAAACATTTGTGTGCATGAACATGTCTGTTTCTCTTGGTCTGGGTGTTTTCTATGTATTATAAGTATGTATTTACAAAAAAAAAATGTATTTAAGTAAATTTGTCAGTTGTCTAGTACCCATAGTACAAGCTTTGCGCTTAATTTGGGACTAGATGCCGCTGTGTAAATTGTCCAGAAATATTACCGGTTACCAGGTGGATCTCTCTTTGCTTGCTTTCCCATGTCTATGTTGATTTTTTTTTATGAGAGAAGGGGGCAAACGAGCATGTGGGTCACCTGGTGGAAAGCAATCACTACCGCCCATGGAGACCAGCGACACCAAGGGGTCGCCGATCCGTTGCCTGCCTTTTAAGGGAAATGAAAACTCTGAAAGGCAGTTCTTGAAGGCATTCATGTCGTAGTTGTTCGGAAATACCGCTGAGGGAAGTTGATTCCACAGTTTTATTCATTCCATACGTCGTTGTCAAGGTATTCATTAAATCTGTAAGCCCTTTAACTAAGAGTCGTATGCAGTAGGTAAGAGGCTTATAATATAATGAACGTTCGTGCGGTCGACATTCCAGCAGAATACCAGTGCTGCGGCTAGCCACAGCCCTCTTACCACCATCTCTTATTGCGATTCAATAATTGAATAGATTGCTTCTTCATACCAATGAATAAGCGACTCTATTCCATTTGAAATAGAGTCGCTTTTTCATTGGTATGAATAAGCATTCCATTCAGTTATTGAATCGCAATAAGAGATGGTGGTAAGGGGGCAGGTTGTGGCTATGAGCAGGGACAATATTGGCGGTACATAGAGAATTATTGTTACATGTTTGGGGTGTAAGTAGTTCATCAACATCTTTGAACCAAAGCCAACTTCACCCTGCTGACTGACAAACGAAGCTCTGGCGAAATCATTTGTGGAGATGATGCTGACAGTGGTTAGTTACTACACCCCAAAATCTGTGGCGAACTGATTTCCAGTCAATATTGTCACTTTTCAATTACTTTATTCGTCTTAAATTACACGGTTAAATATTTCAGAACATTTCATTTCATTCAAACATTTCGTTCTTTTCAATCCTTTTGCAAACTTTCTCCTCGAATTGCTTTCATAGGTAAATATTCTGAAACCTGATTACCTCCATCACGCTGAATACGAAACATGGTCTGATAACCTCCATCCAATTTGCATATGCAAGATACATATATTAAAGTCATTTGCCAGCATACCGGGGGCGATTCCATTGGAATGGAAATGACCGACTTATCGTCGACTCGGTGCCCGTTGAATCGACCTTGACTTGGAGTGTGGCCGTGTGGGTCAAGTGGAGGACGCTAGCGGGAATTAGTCTTAACTGGAGAGATTTAAGAAAGGTTTATGAAAGGGCCTGGCGTATTTTGTAAGCCGCTCAACTGGGGAAGTACCTTCACCTCACAGAATAACGCAGCTAAATAACATTTCCCTTCAGGGTTGCTGTGGTCCTGCGCGAGAGTGGGGTCAGGAAGGAAAGTGTTGTTGCGTTGGCAGCGGGAGTGGTAGCGCGCGAGCGAGCATTTATATAGCTGCGGTAACTGCTTCAAACCGTGTGCTTATTTATCACCCGACCTAGAGTAAAAAAAAATGGAGAGGAAACCGTTGTCTTTGATGTTGATGGCACCCTTGTTTGGTCCAGTAGAAACTTGTGAACAATGAAAATGAGTAACAAATGTGACCACCATAAAAGCAATGGTGCCCACTGCAGTACTTGGCGTAAAACTGCGGCTGTCTTGGAACTCACAACGAACTTGGTAGGTAGAAATTGTTATAAATAGGAGCTTTTATAATTTGACTTCCCCTCTTTGGAAAGTGAGACATAACAATTGGCAAATAAAGTATTAAAAGCCTAGAGAGATGGCTAGTGAAGTCCAACAGCCGTGATATATTGTTCAGCTTATGACTTGTACCACACGATCGTAATCCAGACATTAGTCTATGTCAGACGGAGGGCCGCCGCCGGTCGGCTTCTAGTACTCTTGCCCCCTCACGTTGTTCGATAGCATTTGTTACATAGATATCAAAGACTATAATACTTGTATCAATGCCCAAAGGTTACGAATTAAAAATTTGACATAAAATAGTAGCGTCGGCTAAATAGTCTAGGGTTTTTTTGGTCCGAGTCATTGACCAAAAAATGTCTAAGCAGTGTTTCTCAAAAGTGGGCGATAACGCTACGTTGTGACCGATGATGATATTCACCGGGGCGGTAAAATGCTTACAGAAAATTAAAGGCGTTGAGCGCGTAGTAATTTTGAATAACAGTGATAAGTCATAGTTAATTGATTCAGGTGTTATTTTGCGGAAGTCAAACTTACAGGCAATTTGATCTACACTACTTTGCGTGCTTCCGCCACCAATTAGGTCACAGCAGCTGGAGCAGAGACGACCAAAGCAGCCACGGCAGTCGCATGCAACTACAAACGGTAGTGGGTGGGTGCCGGCCGGCAGTAGTTTGCATGAACTAATTGGTGGCGGAATCACGCAAAGTAGTGTAGATCAAATTGCCAGTAGTAGGTCTGTTGAGATAGATTTTTTTATACTACGTCGGGTGGCAGACAAGCATACGGTCCACCTGATATGAAGCGGATACCGTAGCCCATTGATATATATATTAAGTTTAACTCAATGCCGTAGCAATATTAACACTCGTAACATGAAATATCACTCGCGCGCCGCCAACGTAGCAACTCCTTCTTTCCTGGTGACCTCACTCACTCGCAGGAATGCAACAACCCTCAAGGGAATCGTTATTTGGCTGCAGTATTCTATGAGGCGGAGGTACTTCCCCGGGCGGATAGCTTAAAATATACGCATATATACCTCTCTTTTCGCCATAGCCTCGTCTGTCAGTCAGCAGGGTGCACAACGTGCAGGTGAAGTTGACTTTGGTTCAAAGATGTTGATGAACTCACACGCAAATTAAAATTGGTTTGTTAAATAAGTCTTAGTTTTATTTCTAATTCGTATAAACAATTTTAATCAATACCCATAGTACAAGCTTTGCGCTTAATTTGGGACTAGATGGCGCTGTGTAAATTGTCCAGAAATATTTATTTAATGAGCATGAACTTACTGAACGAAAAGGGGGTTCCCTTTCGTTCAGTAATTCATCCTCATTCGTACAGGTGTGACAGACATATTACTTTTACCTATTTTACGTTTTACCTATTTTTGGAATCCTTACCACAAATGGAAAAACGGAACCCTTATAAGATCACTTTGTTGTCCGTCTGTCTGTCTGTCAAGACCCTCTATGTCGAATGGTGGTATCAAGCTGAAATTTGAACTGTATACTCAGGTCTACGGTCCCATGAGGTTGTAAAAAAATCAAACTGCTACGTTTACGTAAAAAAAAGTTACGGCCGTATATTGAGCAAAAAACGCATATTTCGACACATTCTCAAGGGAATCAAAACTCATAGACTTCCCGTTGACCTAGAACTATGAAATTTGACAAGCAACATCATTATAGACAACAAGTATAAGAATAAATCTCGATACTATACATCTGTAATTAAATCTTAAAAAATAGGGGGTGTATATTTTGTATAGGGGTCGAAATTTCAAATTGAAGCTACTAGTTCAAATGGGGTATCATATGAAAGGGCTTGATGTGCACATTGCAAAATATATTTATTTTTTCCGACGCATTATTTCATATTTATATTAAATTTATAATGATTTTACGTACGAAACCCTCGGTGGGCGAGTCCGACTCGCACTTGGCCGGTTTTATTTACAGATGCTACGTTAAGGGCATTTGGTAGAGTATTAGAATGTGTCAGTGGGCGTAGAAGCAATGTGTTTCAGAAACTGTCGTCTTGTCTCTTGAGAGGTCTGGTGTAACAAATGATGCGTGTGCTTGAGTTAATAAATATTAATTGACACGAATTTATTAAACAAGAGACGAAGTGTAAGTTCGGGGTGTAAGTGGTTTATCAACATCTTTGAACCAAAGCCAACTTCACCTGCACGTGGTGCACCCTGCTGACTGACAAACGAAGCTCTGGCGAAAAGAGAGGTAGGGAGCGTAATTGTAAGCTACCCGACTGGGGAATGTACCTCCACCTCACAGAATACCGCAGCCAAATAACAATTCCCTTGAGGGTTGTTGTGTTCCTGCGAGTGAGTGAGGTCACCAGAAAAGAAGGAGATGCTGCGTTGGCAGCGGGGGTGGCGGCGCGCAAGTGATATATTATGTTGCGAGCGTTAATACGGTTACGGTAACCGCTTCACATCAGGCGAGCCGTATGCTTGTCTTCCACCCGACGTAGTATAAAAAAAAAAAAAAAAAGAAGTTTTATAGCGTCGATTTAATCGAATAAGCAAGTTAGGCAATGTCAACTGTGCGGGAGTTGTTATTTGGCTGTGAGGTGGAGGTACTTCCCCAGTCGGGTATCTTATAAATACTCTAAGCCGTTCTACCTCTCTTTCACCAGAGTCAATCTATTATCAATCACTAGCGAGCACCACGTTAGGTTGGCTTTAGCTCAAAGGTGGTGGTGAGCAATTATCACAATAAAATTTTGGTATTATTTATAAATTTTTTTGGTATTGTTTTAGTTTAATATATACTTATTTTATATTACCCAAAATAAATAAATATTCCTGGACAAATTACACACTGCCATCTAGTCCCAAACTAAGCAAAGCTTGTACTATGGTTACTAAATAACTGACAATATACTTAATTTTTTTTTTTTTAAATACATACATATAATACATAATATAAAACACCCAGACCAAGACAAACAGATATGTTAATGCATACAAATGTTTGTCTTGAGCGGGGATCGAACCCGCGACCCCGGAGTACATACAAAGTCCAAATCACTCAGATAAAAGTTTATACTTTTATTTTAAATAAAGTATATTTCTCTATTTCTTTTACAATTATCTACATCTACACTACTATTATAAAGAGGAAAGATCTGTATTTTTGTGTGTGTATGTTTGTAATGAATTAACTCAAAAACTACTATGTCGATTTCAAAAATTCTTTCGCCATTACAAAGCTACATTCACCCTGAGTAACTATATAAAAAAAAACTTATGTCGACCCGTGCGAAGCCGGGACGGGCCGCTAGTGTGTGATATTTTTAATAACAGAATAATAAAGGACAAATATTCCTTCACTTGCCTGAGATAAAAGTTTTAAAACACGATCATTAAAACTTGTTACAACTTCTTCAGCAAATAGACTTTATAATTGAACAGTTTTTACTCGAGAAAAAATGTACTGTATGTCTGTCATAGATTTGTTTCAACTGTCCTGCTCCCTTACCACCATCTCTTATTGCGTTTCAATAACTGAACAGAATGCTTATTCATACCAATGAATAAGCGACTCTATTTCACCATCTCTTATTGCGTTTCAATAACTGAATAGAATGCTTATTAATACCAATGAATAAGCGACTCTATTTCATTGAAATAAGCATTCTATTCAGTTATTGAATCGCAATAAGAGATGGTGGTAAGGGGGCTGGTCCCTATTAAATGTAGAGACTCAATTGTCCTATAAATCTACTACGATGTATCTCGAGAATACTATGTTGTTCAATATTGCTCAATCTTTTGCATTATAATTCTGTACCACGGTCTTTGATTTGGTTCTCACGGACCACCGGTTGGGAAACCCTGATTTGTATGGATCCCTTATGCCTAAAAACTAAATTATACTGTTCCTTGTGGGTGTTGTTAATAGTACGTACCCTTGGTTGTGATAATATAGGTAGGTTTACTACTAACTATTATGATAACTTGTGTAGACAGCGAGTTTGTTTTCTTTCAATCTCGCTGAAATAATTGTGTTGTGTAAGATAATATTGATGTTTGTGAGGATATTGATAGTTTGACGAAGATTTAATATTAAGGTTATTGGTAGGTAAGTTACACAGGATGAAATTCATAGTGTTTACGAAGAAATAAGGTATTATTTTATCACATATGTATGTGGTTCAGCAACATCTTTGAACCAAAGCCAATTTCACCTGCACGCGGTGAAATTGGCTTTGAACCATGCTGACTGACAAACGAAGTTCTGGTGAAGTGGAGAGCTTAATTGTAAGCTACCCGACTGGGGAATGTACACCCACCTCATAGAATACCTCAGCCAAATAACAATTCCTTTGAGGGTTGTTGTGTTCCTGCGAGTGAGTGAGTTCACCAGATAGGAAGGAGATGCTGCGTTGGCAGCGGGGGTGGCTATTTTATGAATATGGATATTTTCTGTTGCGAGCGTTAATATGGCTAAGGTAACCGCTTTATATCAGACGGGTATGTTTGTCTGCCACCCAAAAATAGAGGCAGTTCTTGTAATGTGTAAATGTAGTCAAAATTCCGCAAATGTCACACTTGGTATTCTCATACCACAATACGATTATTAAAAGTTTAATTATAGTGTTTGCTGTATGTCAAGCTGTGGAATGAACTGCCTGTCGAGTTGTCGATGTTTTCTCAGGAGACTACAGCATGGGGTTCTTCAAAAACGGCGTCAAGAGTATTTTACATAGTCGGAAACTTGCGTGTGATATCCCTCGTGTTACAGGCGTTCTTTTCATCAGGCGGGTCGTATGCTTGTTTTCAACTTTGTTGGTAGTTGGTAAATACCACTGGGTAAATTATGCATCTAGAAGCGATTGTAAGATGATTTTAACGTACCTCGATATGTCGTATTAATCGAATCAAATATCCCTAATCAGTGTTAGGGAATCTACCTTTTTTATACCATTAATAATAAACAAGCACACGGCCCGTGTGATGGAAAGCAATTACAGTAGAATATGGACGCTTGCAACACCAGTGGCATCACATGCGCTGTGTCGACCCTGTAAAAACCTCTTTCAAGAACCCCATGCTGTAATCTCCTGGGAGAATCTCAGGTCGTAGTTCTTTCTACAGCTGGATAATACTTGCAAGAAAAATTCTCTGGAACCATACAGTACGTGACCACTTGGGCTATAACGTGAAAGGACGAATTCCCTGTCAGTGGCGAGCGGTGAGACTGTAGAACTGACGGACCACTAAGAGGTTTTTGTTGGGTGTAGGGTCCGCGAGTGTCATATACATATATCCATTATTCTATAAACGAGACTTTAGTATTTTGTATAATAGTGCTCAATCTATTTCATTACAAATTTGTACTACGGACCATAATCTACCTCTCACGGACCACCGGTTGGGAACCCCTGCTGTAGAAGGAGGCCGTGAACATTTTATATTGCAAGTTGTCGTTATTGATTTTGAATTAGTAGGGTCAGTAGATTGTCTATATTTCCCTTAAAATCGTGGTAATGGATCAGTGACCTTTTGGTGTTGCTGATACCCATGGGCTGTGGTGATTGCTTACCATCAGGTGACTCGCGTGCTCGTTTGTCCCCGTTTTTTTTAAAGTAAGAAATTTCACGAACTGTTATTTTTTATTCAATGCTTAGCGGACTGAATTAAAAAAATAAAAGTTCTGTGTTTCTTAGATATCGAGAAACGATGACATAAAATTATAGGAGTACTAGTAAATACAACGAAATTTTAAAGAAGTTTTACTTATTCTTACACTGCTAAGAATATGGCGCAGTTAATGACTTATAAATCTCACCACGCATTATTGATTTGAAAAGAGTTCCAGTTTTAACTGGAACAGAACAGTACGCGACCATTTTTCTGTTGTAATGAAAACTGGAACAGTACGCGACCAAATTTCTGTTCCAGTGAAAACTGAAATAAATATTTCATGAACATAAACATATTTCATGTTGGAATCACTGAAATATCAAGAATGGAACTGAATATTCTATACAGAAGTTTCAAGGGGGTGAGTATGTTTGATTTGAGGCGGTCTAACTTCTACATCTTTAGACTGCATAGAAGTAACTTCAGCAAACATTTCAGCAACTGAAAAAGGGGGTTGCGAGCCCTCTTCTGCGGATTGGTCAACCTGACCTTCAGTTACGTCAACTGGTTCAAATATCTGAGTGCCATCTTTGCTGTTCAGCAACATTAACTTCTTTTTTTTCCGATTCTTCGTCGCAGACGCCCGCAACTTCAAGCTCTTACTCCTCGAATACGAATTTTTCAATATATTCTTGAAAAACGTATGACAATCCGTCAATGTAAAAGTATTATCTGACTCATAAACTATATTAAAAAAGAAATTGATAACTTTTGTGCAACTTTTGAAGCAAATCTTCGATTCTGACGATCTAGAACCGCCTGCCCAGGAGCATTGTTTCATGAATTGCCTGTCGAAAATTGCATCAACTAATATATATGCATTGTTGACACCCCTGCCTCTGCCTTTTCCGCAAATGACGGAGTATTTTTTCTTTAATTCAGCAGCCGTTTCTGGGTTTTCTAATGATCTTTCGAATGACTGTAGAGTTTCAAGGGATGTTATTAATTCTAAATCGAACTTCTGCTTGTCGGTGCGCATGTTTTGTTTTGCTACATGTTCAAAATGTGCGGTGATCCTCGACATTTTTTGCATTAGTCTTTGTTGATTGTTGTATAATACTTTTTGGTTATTTTGAATTGATTTAATGCTATTATGTATCGCCATGTTGCTTTCAATGATCATGCTCATTTTTGTAGATAGTTCGTTCAGTATTGAAGACCCGGTATTCCCTTCTGTTTCAGAATTAACATTATTCCGGTTTGTGGTTTTTGCTCTGGGCTCTAAGTCGTTTTGAGGCTCATCTTCCATGACTTCCAATGGTTCAATTTTTGGTACAAGTTCATCTTCCTGGAAAAATAAACACGCATATACAGAAGAAACGGACGGAGAGTAAATTCGTGGCATAAGATAATCATCCGTCGACAATTGCTTCTAAAAATTATTTACTTCTACGTACCTATTTCATATTTGTTTAACTGTTTTCAAATTATATAAAAATCATATTGTTCATAGATCTATATCGAATAGGCTAACTCGGAATTAATGTTTATTCTATGACTAGGTTGGCTTTTAGGCGGCTTGAAAACACCGGCCTCCGCAGTTGAGCGGGGTGGTGGGTTATGCTCTAAATCTCTTTGATATAGAGGAAACCCTAGCAGTGGAATGTAATAGGGTTGTTGACGATGACGGCGTTAATGCGATACACAGAGAGTTCTAAAAAGCACACTTACCAATACGCGTTCCAACGCAACCTGGTCGATGTCGACAAATTTTAATGTCCGAGACTGGTATTCAGTAAGTTCCCCATCACTATCAGACTCCGAGTTAGCGCACATATTAGCTATATCTTTTTCGGCTTTCTGAAAACTCTTCAAATTGGTCTTCTGTACTATACAATTGAAGGTCAACCAATCGTCCCCGGGTTCCGTACCCCCGTCTCTCCTCAGTTTGTCTGTGTTACTTTTTGGCCAGTATAGAATACCACCGTTCTCCCATTTACTCGGTATTGCCGAAAGTACGAATTTGCCGTTTTCAATGGTTTTTACGATTTTAAATGGCATTTTTGGACATGTATCTGAAATTTCAGAAATATATAAGAATTTATGAAATAAATAAATATTCCTGGACAAATTACACACTTGACTGCCATCTAGTTTCAAACTGAGCAAGTGTAAAGTAATTTTATTTGAGAGATGTCTCTAGAAGCTGTGATATATTATCTTAGACTAGAAGGCTTGGTCGCTATCTAGAAGGGTTTTCCAAGCCACCCAGGCTTGGAAAATTGGATGCAGGTTGCACAAGGTCGAAGGAAATGGATAAATCTGAAGGAGGCATACACCAGACTGTTGGTAGAAAACGGCTGAAAAGAAAGAAAAGAAGATGGCAGCTTGGTCACATAATTAGTTAACCCGTTCAGTGGCGAGGGCGCCCATCGGCGTCTCACAAATCATTAATCACATGCCACCTATCGGCGTCTAGGTTTTGAGCTACAGGGTTAAGTTTTAAATTCGTAAGCTGACAATGAATGGGTTAGGGCCTTACTACACTAAACACTCGAGTGAAAAATTAATTATTTGCTAAATACGTAACGTATTAAAAAACCGGACAAGTGCGAGTCGGACTCGCCCCCCGAGGGTTCCGTAGGTACGTAGTATCATTATTAAATTTGATATTTTTCATTATAAATAAGAAATAATGCGTCGAAAAAAATAAATAAAATATATTTTGCAATGTGTACATCAAGCCCTTTCATATGATACCCCATTTGAACTAGTAGTTTCAATTTGAAATTTCGACACCCTATAAAAATAAAGACCCCCTATTTTTTAAGATCTATTTACAAATGTATAGTTTTGAGATTTATTCCTGTACTTGTAGTCTATAACGATGTTACTTGCCAAATTTCATAGTTCTAGGTCAACTGGAAGTACCCTATAGGTTTTGATTCCCTTGAGTGTGTCGAAATATGCGTTTTTTGCTGAATAAACGGCCGTAACTTTTTTCTACGTAAACTTAGCAGTTTGATTTTTTTTTTAACTTCATGGGACCGTAGACCTGAGTATACAGTTCAAATTTCAGCTTGATACCTCCACGCATTCTCGACATAGAAATTCTTGACAGACAGAAAGGCGCTTATGTAATTCATAAAAAAGTGTAAGTGTTATTCATAAATTTCTACTACTATGACTAGTATAACTATTTCGTTTGTTAATTTTAATACCAACAACTTTGACAACAGTCTACATAGTATTAAACTTTTCCAATATAATATGTAAGTAAGGCACCTTGGTAACTAGCCAAAATTATTATTGTTTGTAAACTTTTCACCCACGATATTATTATTCTAAGTAAAACAATGCTCTACTTTCGTTTTCGCCGTCGTCAGGCAAACACTTTTATATAACCATTTGTAAACTAATAGTAAAATCGACGGCTTGTATTCAGCTTTTTATACGATAAATTATTATTCTACTAATTGTATAGTATTTAGTCGTAAAAGTATCAATCAATAATTACGAGTATGTATTTATTTGCATAAAATGTAGGTACATAATTATAAACATGGCGTGAACACACTTAAAAATACTGAAATAAACCAATATGTCGCGCAAATAAAGTTTATTTTACTATGGTTATTGAACACAAATATTTATTTATTTATATATGCCGACTGGAACACTCACAAATCATGATAGGTACATTATTATTATTTAAATAGTTGTCTTGGCGTTGGCCAACTTACCAGAATATTATAAATATTTTGAAAAATAATTTAATTAGTTTGGTGTTATCAAAAAATAGCTGAATTTCATCTGCAACGATGGACTGCTATGCCTACTTTTAGTAGTGTAATTAATTAATAAGTTAATGACGCCACACTGTGACTCACACAGTAGAAATATAAGATGCAAAAATTTGTCAGCAACACAAACCTTCCTGGTAGCTCAGTTGGAAGAGCACTCGACCGGTCATCGAGAGGTCTTGGGTTCAAATCCCACCTGGGGGGGGGGGGGGGGGGGAATTTTTCCATTTTTCAAAATATTTATAACATGATATATGATTGTATAAGATTATATTACATGCGTGTCACCTAGGGTTGCCATCTCTAAACGCTAGCAAACAGGACAAGATGCGTGAAAACTCTGGATTTTGAATCTTAAATCCCGGACATGTCATCAGTGTTTTTAGTACTAGCATAGTACTATTTTTTATTCTGTGACAAGACGGTTATTACCAGCATGGAGCGGGCGGTAGTGATTTAAAACATTTAATACTGGACTACAAATGAAATCCCACCCGGACGCACCCCTGACGCCGTTCACACATTTGATGTAAAGCGGTTACCGTAGCCATATTGCAGGTGCAGGTGAAGTTGGCTTTGGTTCAAAGATGTTGATGAGCCACTTACACCCCAAATCCGGTGAAGCACTATGACAAATCCGGGGAAATCAAGAACGGATCGCAACCCTAGTGTCACCACAAAATACAGAGAGTATGTCCATACTCTATGAATTCTGTTACATACATTTATATCTACTGATGAATCACACATTATGTACATAGACAAACTAAACAACTTAAAATAACAACAAAATACGTACAGCACTAATGTAATTTCCATTGCAGCATATAACCTCCAAATGTGTGAACTATTTTGTTTACACTTTAAACATTCTTCACAGTAATATTTACACGATTAAATAATTATAATTATCACATGTAAAACACTGAAATAGAAGTAGAAAGTGTTAAAATAACACAAAATAGCAGAAGCGGCACTAACAGTGTTCTTGACAACAGACGACGGCCATTATGAAAGCGAGAAGAGTACGTCGCATATAGCGCGCCTTGTCGCACTTGTAGACTTGCCGAGCATGCGCAGTGTTATAGCCGTGTTTACGTCATCGCTAAAGTTATTGCTCCTGTAACCGGTATGGATTTTACAACTCTGAGTGCAATGCATTTTAAATGGTTTCTACGTAACTTTTATAAGGGGAATTTAATTGGTAGTTCATATCTTATCGCACGTGTTATCTACGGCTATTTGTATGTTGTGTTGTGTAATGTATGGACACGTAATAATATAAATTCACTAGCTGACCGGACAAACGTTGTTTTGCCATAGAAATTATACTAATTTCTATGGCAAAACTATTATTAAAATTAAGTGTTGATGATAGAAGTGTGAAAATTTAGGGTTTGTATATCTATAAAAGGAAAATAAAACAATTGTCAATAAAATAAAATAAAATAAATTGACAATAGAATAAAAATAAATATTTAGAGGTGTGTCACCCCACCCTTAAATATCGTTTATGGGTGATGAAAAATAGATTTTGACCGATTCTCAGACCTACCCGTTATGCACACAAATGAAATCGGTCCAGCCGTATAAGACCTATTTTTCGACAGAAAATATTCGATGGTAATCGGCTTCAGTTTCGGCGGTAGGGCCCCGGGTCTCCCCTCAATAGAAGAGGTTTAGAGCGTACTCCAGCACGCACCTGCGGGTTTGAACATAATAATTTCATTAAATAGCAAAAGCCAACACTAAAGAGGAGCTTGTTGGCGTCATTGAGCGCATTCTAATCGAACACGCAAGTAAAGCAACGTCGGTTTGGCTACGGTAACAGCTTTACAATTTTTACATTAAATCAAATCAAATCAAATCAAAATATCTTTATTCCTTGGCCTTTATAAAGCACTTAGAAACGTCATACAAATTAAATAAAAGAACATGAATTAAATCATTACTACTCTAAATCCGCAGAGCTTAGATTCACTTTCATCACACTATCTTGAATGTGAAAGTGAATTTAAGTGCCAGTTCCGGTGACGGGGCTTCTTGAGAAGAACTGGCAAGAAACTCAAGGCCGACTCTATAATTGCCAATATCGTTACATTAAATACAAATACAATCATTAACATAACACAACAAGAGCAATTCATTACCAAATACTTTTATCATTTATGTAATCTGAGATACAATAGTAAGCCTTTTGACATAGTCTAATTTTGATATATTTCTTAAATTAACCTGGGAACGAGTTAGAGATTTTAATGGAGCCTAGTAATATGCACAGCGAGTTTGTTTTTATTTCTTAAATTTAATTGATGTAGATCATCAGGTGGATCGTATGCTTGTCTGCCATCCGACGTGGTATTAAAAACGTCGAACGTAGTCTGACAATCGATGGGTTTTATTTATCTCGTATTGTTAGTCTTTAGTCGTGTGGTTTCAACAATATCATCATCAATGTATTTCCCTTAGTCGCCTTGTACGACATCCACGGGAAGAGACGGAGTGGTTCTATTCTAGTCTGCCGGAAACCACACGGACTCAATATGTAACTTCAAAATTAAATTTAAGCGGGATTGTATCGAAATATGAGTGAAAATTAAACAAACTTCGAATGTTACTTTGCCAACAACAAGAATTGATAGTAATTAATTAATTAATAATTTTATTCAATTCACAATTCCATCTTGATTCGGTCAACTTTCAATCTGCGTTCGTAGAAAAAATACGAGAATTGGCCTTCTGTCATCTAATGACAAACAGCCGAGACCTACGTGCCTTCCGAAGCAACCGCTACCATAGACAGTCGACGTGGCTTAACTTGCGTCTCCGATGAGACTAAAACGCGCAACGACGCCATCGAGTTCCACAATAGTTAATCATCATCATCATCATCATCAGGTCATTTTAGTCTCCACTACAGGAGCACGACCCTCTCTCGTCCGTCACAGACAGGAGGATTTGGCCTACACTCCCCACGCTGCCGCTGGCCAGATCGATTTTTATAATGTCCCTTAGTCGCCTTGTAAGACATCCACGGGAAGAGACGGAGTGATTCTATTCGTGTGTGGTTACTTTGGAAGTGTCTCTCGCGCAAACTATTCAGTTTAGAAGATAATTATATTAGAAACCTCAATATCATTTTTGGAGACCTATCCATCATCATCAGTTTCAGTTCTAAGATAGGGAACCCGCAAAATTTATTGTGTTTTTTTTTTCTATTTTTGTGTGAAAATCTTAATGCGGTTCACAGAATACATCTACTTACCAAGTTTCAACAATATAGTTCTTATAGTTTCCTAAAAAAAGAAAAAAAAACAGGGGTCCAATGGCGGGTCTGTTATAGGTTTATTACAGGGTTTATTGTTATAACTCGTGTAACTCTCTGAGCGGCCATGTCGTCCTCGGGCCGTCGGGTATTGGATAATGTTGTAAAGTTTAATGCGGGCCTGTGCTCAGATTGTCCTTTCTCGTTAAAATGGAGTAACAGATTGTGCATGTTATTGTACCACCACACCCTGGCCACTCCATACAAATGTCGCGTCGTTAACTACTACATAAACAATGACGTCTGTGCAGAGCATGAATGAGCGTGTGTGCGTGCGGCGCAATACAAACTGTTCCAGATGTGTCTCAGAGGGGAGGTGAGGTCGACACGAGAGAGCGGCAGGGAGCGGGCATACTGTACATAGTACTATTATTTATACTGTGATTTTTTTTTACTACAACGAGTAGCAGACAAGCAGCCTGATGTGTAGCGGTTACCGTAGCCATATTACCGATCGCAACATAAAAAATCGCTAACGCGCCGCCGCCCCCGCTGCCAACGCAGCATCTCCTTCCTTTCTGGTGCCCTCCATCACTCGCAGGAACACAACAACCCTCAAGGGAATTATCATTTGGCTGCGGTATTCTGTGAGGTGGAGGTACATTTCCCAGTCGGGTATCTTACAATTACGCTCCCTACCTCTCTTTTCGCCAGAGCTTCGTTTGTCAATTAGCAGGGTGCACCGCGTGCAGGTGAAGCTGGCTTTGGTTCAAAGATGTTGATGAACCACTTACACCCCACACACCCCCCACAAGTCCATTTAAAAAGGATGAAATTATTTAAAATATAATTACCTTTGGAAACACAATAAAATATTCTACTTTTGTTACGGCACAGAAATGAAATTTTAATGTAGTTATACTTATACTTTTTATCTAAATTAAACTCTCAAGTATAAAGAGGGTTTAAATCTTTTCGATGAGCTTACAAGTTATCTTTATTTTACAGACAGACAGTCCGATTTAATTTATATAGATTCATCTATTTCATTTCAACAAGCCAGTGAAAGGACACCGAGCGAGCGACGTAATCTTAATTGCATTTCTTTTTAAGTTTCAAAAACCTTATTATTAAGCGAAAAGATTCTTTCTTTACAGTACTAATATTCCCACAAAAAAATTTATAGCATGAGGGAGAACCTCTGTGCACAGTAGAGGCATAGAGCAGTAGCTGGACTCGCAACGAATTCGAATACGACACACAAACCCTGCTGGCTACGCAACATGATTTTAAGCGCTGTCATATGGGCTCGTCCAATAATCACGTGATGATTTTAACCATTTTTTTTTTATTCTCTTACCCTTGTGAGGTTTTAGATTAACCTCCCCAGCCGAGTCTCAAGTAATTAAAGAACGAGTCCTATTATTTGCATCTCTCTCTGATGTCATCGCATGGACGTTCATGTAGGATCGCGTTAGAACAGGAGACGCTAGTTTTAGAAAGCTAATTTTCGTAATTATTTTACGATTACGATGAAAAAAATTTAACGAAAATTAAAGTTCACGTAATCGAAATTGAATTGTGAGCTAAATAAAATTATATAATTGATTTCATTCATTGATTATTGTCAATTCTTATTGTCTGCAAAATACCATTGTTTGTTTGTTTAAATTTTGATCATATTCTCTTCAATTCAACTTTGAAGTTTCAGATTGTGTAACGAGAATACCAAATTGAACATTTGTGAGATCGAGACTCGATCAAAACTTAATTTTTGACCATATTTTAAATACGAAAATAGCCCCTCATTTTAGGTGTAAAACAAATTAGTACTTAAATCATTTTAAACAGGTTTTTAAAAGAGTTTTTAAGTGTTTCCGACTTGGATTAGTAGTAGTTACTATTAGAAATTAAAGTACGTCGTTTGTATGAGTTGGTGTACTTGCTTTATTTATTTACTGTGCCTTCGGGTCACGGAGGGATCTTTATTGGAAATGAACAAGCCTGGTAAGGGTTAGTTTTGCATGTTGTTACCCTGGGAATTTTGTATCCCTCGTTATAAGGTTACATTTTATTACACAAAGTCCTTTAATTATAGAATACAAGCTTTTGCAAGTGTCTTCGTTCGCTTGCAATTAGAAAAATATTGTTCTTTGTTTTCTATATTACCCTAATTACGTGTGTACGATATATTGAATTGAGGAGCACAATGGCGTCGTGTCAGTCTAATCGAATACGCAAGTTAAGCAACTGTGACCCTAGCTTGTCCATGGATGGGTTTATTTATTTAGAGTTCCTCCGTGCTTCGGAGGGCATGTTAAGCCGTTGGTCCCGGCTGTTGTCATTAGATGATAGTTGTTAAGCCAAGTCAGTGGTCTTTAGGCGGTTTAAAAACACTGGCATCCGCCAACCCGCAGTTGAGCAGCGTGGTGCAATATGCTCTAAACCCCTTTGATTGAGGGGAGACCCGTATATCGGCAATGGTATGAGTAAGGGTTGTCGACGAACGAAATATTGAAAAATTGGTACTAAAAATAAATATGAATAACTTTTACAACATGAAAATACACTCGTAGAAAAAATATATTTGGCTTCCCCAAACCTGATAAGCTAATTGAGCTGTTTGTATTGAGTTATTTCAAATTATGGGTTTTGAAGTTGGTTACTTAGCTAATAAAAGTAATTCATGTTGATGAGTATACACAGCTTCACTAGTATCACAATATAAGTAATAGTACTACATACAATATGGCCACTCCCTGCCGCTCTCAAAACGCGACCTCAGCTCCGCTCCGAGTCGAATGGGGAACCGATCATAAAGGTTGCCACCCGGCGTCGCGTACTATAAAAAGTTCGTTCGTAGCATAAAATCTATTCTCAACTGAATTTTTAAATTGTAAAATGATTTGTTTCTTATTATTTAACCATTACCATTATACTATTTCTTTTTTCATTACAAAATCATTATTATTTTCAATTTTAACAATGAAGTTTAAAATCGCTAAGCGATAAGGCCGCCTTTTGCACTTAATAAGTCATTATTGTCATTATTTTTACTGTTTTGGTGCAATAAAGAGTATTGTATTGTAAGTTTAGCTCTCGTCTCATGTGGTCAAACGGTTAGCAAAGGCCACTTTGACCCCGAGGTCGCGGGCTCGATCCCCGCACAAGACAAATATTTGTGTGTATGAACATGTCCGTTTGTCTTGGTTGGGTGTTTTGTATATTTTATTACATATTATATGTATGTATTTACAAAAAAAATGTATTTAAGTATTATTCGTGGGGCGCACTAAAAGTTTCCGGAATGAAAGACAAAAAAATACTAATAAATAATAGGTTATATAAAATATTGTTTATGTAAGTGGCCAGTTCCGGAAACTTTTAGTGTGACCTATGTATCAGTTAGCTAAGTTTGGGACTAAGCAAAGACAACGTGTGTTGGCCGTGTGGTTTCCGGCAGACTAGAATAGAATCACTCCGTCTCCTCCCGTGGATGTCGTACAAGGCGACTAAGGGAAATACATTATCAAAGATCGATCAGGCCTCCCAACCCGTCTGGCCAGCGTGGGTAGTTTAGGCCAAATCCTCCTTCTGTCTGGGACGGATGAGAGAGCTTCGTGCTCCTGTAGTGGAGACTAAAATGACCTGATGATGATGAAAGACAACGTAAGGCCGTGTGTAATTTGTCCAGCAATATTTATTTATGGTCATAACTATCCATACTATAGTATATCGCCGCTACCCTACTAGTGTTACCAAGATTCCGACCAACTTCGCCAGACATTGTTGCTTTGTTACGAGAGAATTTGTAATAAACTCAAAACGTTTGAGAATGAGAACGATGCAAGTGTGCGAAATTTATAATATGTTTATGTAGGGGGAATAATTTGAAGGTTTCAAATCAAATGTATGTGTAGTGACGTTAGATAGAAATTATAAAATAATAAATCCATAAACACACTCATTAAAGGCGTACAGAACAGTTGAATAGAGTATGACGAGCTCGGTGGTCGAATGGTTAGCAATGGCCACTTTGACTCCGAGGTCGCGGGTTCGATTCCCGCACAAGACAAATATTTGTGTGCATGAATATGTCTGTTTGTCTTAGTCTGGGTATTTTTGTATTATAAGTGTTGATGGTCCAATGAGCCGATGAGGTTCCGCCAAAGAAAAATGGTAAAATTCGAATATTTAATTTTATTTCGAAACGCGCGGGTAACAGTACAGAACAATAGCGGGGAGCAGCGTGCGGTGTCCGCGGCTCACAAAGTTAGACTGTTCGAGAATTCAAGAACGGTTATTAATAATTTTGATAATTCATCTACCCTCCAAATGTTCACCCGGCGCACCGCGCGCTACCTTACATTTTATAAATAATAAAAATATACAATATACACGCATCGGTAACAATTCCCACCCCTAGTGCTGCTCTAGCAGCACTCAGTACCAACTGGAATGCGTACGATGCGTGTGACCGATCTGGTTAATGTGCCTGATTGCGTCCTAACTTTAACCATGCGCACTCGTCCATCTCTCCCAGGTAGGACTTCCTCAACTAAACCTCGAGGCCAAGCATTTCTAAGGCTGTTCGGGTCTGCAATCAATACAAAATCACCTACTTGTAACGACCTATTGTCCGTAACCCATTTCTTTCTCGGCAACAACTCTGGCAGAACTTCCCGTACCCATCTGTGCCAAAACATATCGGCGAGACGCTGTGATATGCGCCACTGTTTACGAAGGTACATATCTGAGATATCGAATACTCCAAGACGTGGCAGGTTTGATGAAGATCCTATGAGAAAATGGTTAGGCGTTAGCGATTCGGTGCTGTTGGGTTCTACTGAGACGTGCACCAAAGGTCTGCTGTTCACCATATTCTCGACCTCGGCCAGTAGCGTGATGAGTGTCTCCTCTTGAGGCGCACGCTCCTTCAAAATGACTTTAAGTGATGTATTCACACTGCGAATTAGTCTTTCCCAGGCTCCTCCCCAATGAGGGCTTGCTGGCGGTATGAAAGTCCATTTTATTCCTCTATTTAGGGCTTCAGTTTTGAGGACTTCCTCATCCAGCTCCGCCACGGATTTTCTCAGCTCTGTGTCCGCTCCCCTCAGATTAGTCCCATTATCTGAGAAAAGTTGCTGAGGCCATCCACGCCGTGCTGCCATACGTCGTAGTGCCATTATGAATGAGTCAGTAGAGAGCGACGAAACTAACTCCACGTGAACAGCTCTCACCGTCAAACAAGTGAACAAGACCCCATATCGTTTTTCACGACGTCTGCCTATTGTTATGTCCATGGGTCCAAATAAATCTACTCCACAGAAACTGAACGCGCGCTGATGATGTGCCATTCTTGCTTCAGGTAGGTCTGCCATCCTCGGAATTTCCGGTTTACACCTTTTCAGTCGACAGATCATACATTTGGAGATTCACAGCACGAACGGTAGGTCTCAATTTAATAATCCAATAAATTTGTTTCAGCTCGTTCACCACCATTTCTTGACTTCCATGAGCAGCTCTGATATGGTAAGTTCGTACAATCAATCTAGCAACATAATCAGATCCGTCTAATATTACAGGATTTTTTGTTTCAGATGCGACGTAAGCGGCGGCGTCAATGCGTCCACCGACACGCAGGAGCCCATGGCAGTCCAAGAACGGTGACAAGGTGAGTAATCTACTAGATTTAGGTAAGCGTTCTCCCTTTTTTATTTTATATATTTCTTCTCCGAATGTTTTAGCTTGAGAATAACGTAATAAAACGTGCTCAGCCTTCTGCATCAGTATAACATCGTCGGTGAGTGACTTTTGTATTTTATCTATGAATCTTAAAACAGTAAACATCGTGCGTACTAATTTAAGCCATGAAGAAAATCTCGTAGGTTCAGGTACGCTGAAATTTTCTTCTTCGAAATATGTCAACAGAGAAATGCATTCCAATTGTTCTGTTGATACATTCAATTGCGTAACATCAGTAGGCCACCCCTGCTCGGAGCTAGAAAGAAACATACAACCACTCGTGCGGCAACGTAGATACGTCATAATTTTCTCGTGTAGCAATGTCAGCGATATTTAATTTCGTAGGAACATATCTCCACTCAGATGGTTTTGTTAACTCGTCGATTTCGCCCAATCTATGTGCTACGTACGTCTTGTAGTTTCTGGAATTATTTTTTATCCAGTGCAGAACAGTAGTAGAATCGCACCAAAAATATTTTTGTTGTGGTTTTATTCTATGTTCGCGTACTACAGTGTCAGCTAAACGGGCAGCCATCACAGCGGCTTGCAACTCTAAACGAGGCTCTGTCGTAGCCTTAACCGGCGCCACGCGGCATTTACTAGCTATGAACGCTACACACACTTTGTTATTCGTATCAATCCACCGCCAATAACATACAGCGCTCATTGCTTTAGTCGAGCTATCACAGAATGTATGCAGTTGTAGATGCATGTAAACAGCTGACGGCCGCGGCGGCGGCAGCGCGACACAGCTTGGGCCCGCTTCCATAGGGCTCGGACAGCGAGTCGATGCTCGTTCTATCTCGCTCACGCCTTCGCAGGCGGCCATATAGTATCTCGGTATGCTGGCATTCCGTAACGTATTAAGTAAACAAATCCATTTGTGCCATTTATTTTGCAATTCTGTAGGTATAAATTCATCCCAACTTATATTTGTTTGCCAACATTCCTGCAATATGATTTTACCGGCTATGGTAATAGGTGCGAGTATCCCGTAGACATCAAATATAGACATTATAATTTTTAATATCTGCCTCTTTGTGGGAGTTTGTGTTCCATTCATTAAACCCTCGGGGATGCGTATTAATGATATATCTAATTTTAATAAATCCAATTGTGGGTCCCATATTAATCCAAGCGTTCGTTCACCTTCATACTCTTTCGATTGCCCGAATTTGAACTTTACCGCCACTTCACCTAAGGTTTCTTTTGGAATGCTGTTTAGTACAATTGCATTATTTGTAGTCCAGTTTCTTATATGAAAATTTCCTTGACTATGGATATGAGTGACGTCACGTACGAGCTGTGTAGCGGTCTCTTCGTCGGGTAAGCTGTCGATGTAATCATCCATATAATGCGAATTAATTATGGCATCACAGGCGCGCGGCATTGTTTCTCTAAAACGTTCAGTATTTTTGTTCTTCACATACTGAGCGATGAATGGTGAACAATTAGCTCCAAATATCAACGATGACATAACATATGTTTTTATATCTCCATTGTCATCACGAAAAAGAAAACGGAAAGCATGTTGGTCTTCAGGGTTAATTTTCACTCGCAGAAACATGTCCTGAATATCAGCAGTCAGCGCCACTCTGTTTTCTCTGAATCTCAGCATGATACCAAACAATGACTGAAGAAGGTCGGGTCCCTTCAATAGATAGTCGTTGAGCGATACACCATCAGTCTCAGCGGCGGCATCGAAGACTAGGCGGAGTTTCTTTTTATTGATATTGTCTACGCCGAAGTGGGGTAAGTACCATATCTTTTTATTTTCAGGTATACTAGTGGATCCCTCTTTCAGCTGTTTGGCGTAACCATTGTTTAATAAATGTTGTATGCGTTCCTTGTAACGTTCAGCGTATTCTTGATTACGCTTCATTTTTTGTTGAATTCCTTTCAATCTTGAAATGGCAGTAGGGAAAGAGTCGAGCATTTCACAGTTATCATTCTTCCAAGGTAAGCCAACGTGCCATTTACCGTCTTTCAATGTAGACGTTCGTTCCAGGATACCTAGGGCTTTTATATCATCAGAGTTCTGCCGAGGTGAAGCAGGGATTCCCATGGATTCCAAAGAAAAAAAATAACGGACTTCATTGTGAAGTTCGCATAGGTCACGTTCGCTATTGCTATTTGTTAAAAATAATGAAGAATGAACTTGCGGTTTGCGAGTGATACTCGCACAGCCATGCACACACCAACCTAGGGGAGTACGAGTAGCGCACGGTTCTTTATGAGAACCGGTTATGGATTCTAAAGGTAAGAGCAAGTGATAGTTATCCTGACCAATAAGTACTTCGGGTTTTAAATTCCCGAAACAAAGTTGAGATTTAATAGTTTTTAAATGATTATATTTATTACAATTAATTACAGTTAAATCTTGTTTTGGTAAATTCAAATTATCAACGCTACGAGCTGTAATATTAAAAGACATACCTTGTTTGTTTTCAATAGGCACACTAACCAGCTGACTGTCGCACACGAGCTCGGTGTTGTCCCAAGCGCCACGCACACGCAGGCATTCCCGTCGGCCGCGCAGCCCAGCTCGAGCGGCGAGCTGCGAGCTTATCAGTGACACTGTGGAGCCGTCGTCCAGCAGAGCGGTCGTACTGATTATACCGTTAACACCACGAATGTATATAGGCACGACTTTTAAAATAACCGCACAACTATCCGTGTTTATGTAGTTCACAATTTCGCTATGACTTTCAGGTTTCAGTTCCGGCAGTACACTTTCGATATTCTGACGTGGTACATAATGTAATAAACGGTGATGATTTTTACTACAGCCTTCTGCGTTGCACACGGGCGCGGGACACGTTAACCTATCGCGATGGGGTAACAAACACTTAAAACATAAACCGTTACGCTTTACATGTTCCCAACGTTCCTTACGCAGCGCCTTTTTGAATTTCGTACAAGCCGTCAGTTCGTGAAACGATTTTTTACAAAACCGGCACATATGTTCACTTTGTTTACTTTGCACTAAAACAGTATCGCTATAGTTCGACTGTCTTTTATCCGGTCGTAGGTATAATAAGTTAGCACCAGATTGCGACAATTTCACTGCTTCTTCATGTAGAAAATCCGATAACAAAGATAATTTGCATTTATTTTCTTTCTTCATTCGGTCGTGACTGTAATCCGTCCATTTTGATATTAATATGGTAGGCAGCTTACTAAGTACAATTGTGACTACATTCACACCTTGTAAATAATCGTCTCGTCCCATCGAACGAACTGCAGTTACGTAATTCGTTATTTTAATCGAAAATCTGGTGATCTCCTTGTGATAGTCTGGCGGTAGCGGCGTTAGCTTCTTGATATCACTCAATATCTTGCATAAAATAATATCTGGATTTCCAAACTGTAATTTCAATGTTTCCATAATTTTATCCGGTGTAGTAGGTGTAATTAGCAGCGAAGCGACGGCCTCTCGGGCCGGACCGCGCAGACATTTTCGTAATCGCCACAGATTTTCTTTATCGTTGAATTTACACAATTCTGTAGATTCTTCGTAGGCTTGTTGGAATTGTAGCCATTCCATTGAGTCCCCGAAGTATAACGGGAGGTCTCTCGACGTGCTTATACGGCTAAGCAAGTTGTTGTTTTGGTTGTTAGTGACGGAGGAGGTAACCAATTGTTCAATCGCAACCGCCAATTGCTGAACTGAGCCATCGGGGCCAGAGCGTTCTTTCTCCGGCGGATACAGCGCATCCTGCTTGATTCCAGGTTCGTGGATACGCTGATCTCTCAGGTCTATTTGGCTGCGATCGATCCACCTCTCGATGTCACTCCTGCTAGGGCACTGTTTCGAGTGAACAGACTTCGATAGTGAACTGTATTTATCCTCATCCTCAAGTGCAGCTACATCTGCTGCTAATTTCTTGTCTATAAGTTCCATTTGTATGCGAGCCTTTTCTTGTGCTGCTTCCAATTCTAGCTGTTTTCTCCGCGCCTTGGTTGATGAAGAACAGGATTGGCTTTTAGAAGTCGGTTTCGACTTGATTGTTCCAGGAATGCTTGATGATCGTCTACTTTCCGCAGGTTCTTCGGAAGTAGATGGCTGCAGTGGTACTCCTGGAGGCAGGTGGGATCCGACGGTTTCATCAACGGGCTCTCGCTTGGCAAGTATCTCCTTCCGAAGACTTCCTCGAGTCTTGACCATTTTTGAAGGGGGCGGAGTGCGTGTTGTCATCTGGTTACGAAGATCCGGATCGATGGACCACTTTGTTGATGGTCCAATGAGCCGATGAGGTTCCGCCAAAGAAAAATGGTAAAAATTCGAATATTTAATTTTATTTCGAAACGCGCGGGTAACAGTACAGAACAATAGCGGGGAGCAGCGTGCGGTGTCCGCGGCTCACAAAGTTAGACTGTTCGAGAATTCAAGAACGGTTATTAATAATTTTGATAATTCATCTACCCTCCAAATGTTCACCCGGCGCACCGCGCGCTACCTTACATTTTATAAATAATAAAAATATACAATATACACGCATCGGTAACAATAAGTATGTATTTACAAAAAAAAAATGTATTTAAGTACATTTATCAATTGTCTAGTACCCATAACACAAGCTTTGTGCTTAATTTGGGACTAGATGGCGCTGTGTAAAATTGTCCAGAAATATTTATTTATTTTATATAAAAATCTATGACAGACATACACTACTACGTAGTACTATTACTTATAGGTACTGTGCTACTAATGTCTAAGGCCGTTGGTAGCTCCAAGGAGTTCTGCAATTAAACACAGATAGTAAACTATCCCTTAAAAAAAACATTACAATCCATTGGTTGGAAGTGTTAGCACTTTGCTAGGCCAATGCTAGTATCGGTGGGAACTACGCTCGTGGCGGATGCAAGGAATGCAGCTATGTATGGCGTGTTCATCTTGAAGTCAGTATATCGATAAATCGATAGTAGATTAATGTTTTAAAGCATGATTTTAAAAATATGAACAATACAAGAAGGTCGAATATTTTGTATAACAAATATCGTAAAAGATAGCGGGAAAATTCAGGCACCTTGTGTTGCGCACCACATATCCCCGACCGCCGCGAACGTAATCCCCAACTGAACATTACCCTCTCGTCGGCAGTCGGTTAAAAACATACCACGCTCAGTTTACATTCTAATAAATCCTAGCCGGATTTATGTAATCTGTGGTTTCCACTCAGGTTGTTAAATGATGAATGCGGGGATAAAACAGGCTTTAGGATATAAAGGCATTTGTCACTTTGGAGATGGATGGGCTTCATTCACCGCCGGCCGAGAAAGAGGCCAATGAGTACCCGCCGCCCACATTTGTTATTGAGGGGGATGAATTGTTAATGCTGCCGAAGTAATTGTAGGGATTTTCGGTTAAATTCGACCTTTGCTAATTGGACGGCCACTCGAACTTCTCGGATAAATCATTAGTTGCGACTTAAAATACTTTTAGGTGGGTGGACTGTTTCCTTGTTTACAAGTATGTAATCTATATTATAATAGCAAGTCTTATAAATAAATATCCCTGGACAAATTACACAGCGCCATCTGTCCCAAACTAAGCAAAGCTAGTACCATAAATCTATATATATAAAAGAAAGTCGTGTTTGTTACAACACTTATAACTCGAGAACGGCTGGACCGATTACCATGATTTTTGATTTGTTGGATTTGTCTCCGTCCAGAATAGCAGAATAACTATTAAAAACATTGGAAAATTTACGAAAAAAATAAAATAAAAGAAAAATCATTTTTCCATACAAAATGTTCGTGGATGTCGGACCTGTCAAACGTGACGTTAACGTGCGTACGTCAAATGTATGCGTGCGTTCAGAAATGGGGGTATAGGATAATAAGTAATTGTCGAAAAATTAAATTTGAAAACGGATTGGGATATTTATTGATTTTCAATTAAATGTCAAATCGATTGGTCTAACTTTTACGTCGCGAAAGTTGTCCGTTGTTGTTTTGAAAATTGTTTATGAATGAATGCTTGAAAATGAATATTAATTGGTTGTCAAGTGTCATGGTACTTTATTTTGTGACATAGTAAAATACTGAACTTAATATTTACCCACTGCTGGGTAATATTAAATACGGGTCTTCCTTCAACTGAATATGTTTCGAGCATACTCCACCACGCTGCTCAACTGCGAGTTGGCGGACGCCAGTAATTTCAAGCCGTCTAAAGGCCACTTGGCTTAACGACTGACATCTAATGATAACAACCAGGACCGACGGCTTAACGTGCCTTCCGAAGCACGGAGGAGCTCGAGATAATCTAATGATAACAACCGGGACCGACGGCTTACGTGCCTTCCGAAGCACAGAGGAGCTCGAGATAATCTAATGATAACAACCGGGACCGACGTCTTACGTGCCTTCCGAAGCACGGAGGAGCTCGAGATAATCTAATGATAACAACCGGGACCGACGGATTAACGTGCCCTCCGAAGCACGGAGGACCTCGAGTTAATCTAATGATTACTACCGGGACCGACGGATTAACGTACCTTCCGAAGCACGGAGGAGCTCGAGATAATATAAACTCATCCATGGACAGGCTACGGTTGACGTTGCTTAACTTGCGTGTACAATTAGACTGACACGCGCAATGACGCCATCGTGCTTCTCTATTATTTTCTATTATTCATTATATTAATTTCAAGACATCATAAATTTTGTTCAACTAATATGTATACCACGACATTCATTGACAATTAGGCGGTACGAAGTTCGCCGGGTCAGCTAGTAAATAAATAAATAATAAATATTGTCCGACAAATTACACAGCGCCATCCAGCCCCAAAGTAAGCGAAGCTTGTGTATGGGTACTAGACAACTGATAAACATATGTAAATACATTTTTTTTTTGTAAATACATACTTATGATACATAGAAAACACCCAGACTAAGACAAACAGACATGTTCATGCACACAAATGTTTGTCCTATGTGGGAATCTACTATAGGTACTAGATAATTGATATAATACTTTTTTTTTTGTAAATACACTTGGATACGGGTCCCCCCACAATGGAAGGGGTTTAGAGCATACTCCACGCTTCTCAACTACGGGTTGGCAGAGACCAGTGTTTTCAAGCCGTCTGGCCACTGACTTGGCTTAACGATTGTCATCTAACGACAGCAGCCGCTCGGCTTCAGCTTCGGCGGTATCGGCCATAGATAAATGGTGATCAGGGAACCTACAACTATACTACTACAAAGGAAAAGGCGATTTCAATCGGGTTTTTAGCTTGCAAAAATCGGACATCAGTTTTGGCCGTGTGGTTTCCGGCAGACTAGAATAGAATCACTCCGTTTCTTCCCGTGGATGTCGTACAAGGCGACTAAGGGAAATACATTATCAAATTACGATCAGGCCTCCCCAACCCGTTTGGCCAGCGTGGGGAGTGTAGGCCAAATCCTCCTTCCGTCTAGGACGGACGAGAGAGGGTCGTACTCCTGTAGTGGAGACTTAAATGGACCTGATGATGATGATGACGATGATACTCAGTTTAATCGGTCCTCGCGCCTACCGGCTAAGCTTATTATGATTAGCACTCATTTAAGGTAAAGTTAGATTGTCGCAAGTAAAATTCCGATGGTAAGCGGCTCTGATAATAAAGCGTAATAAGAGTTATAACCGTTTTTCTCGCCGTTTCGTTAGTTTCTTTGGTCTGGAGTATTTGATAGTATTTGTTTTTCTATATTGTATTCCTGAAATAAATAAATGTACCTGGACAAATCACACACTGATATCTAGTCCCAAACTAAGCAAAGCTTGTTCTATGGGTACTAGATAACTGAGATTATACTTGAATACATTTTCTTTGTAAATCATCATCATCAGGTCATTTTAGTCTCCACTACAGGAGCACAACCCTCTCTCTTCCAGAAGGAGGATTTGGCCTACACTCCCCACGCTGGCCAGACGGGTTGGGGAGGCCTGATCGATGTTTTATAATGTATTTCCCTTAGTCGCCTTGTACGACAACCACGGGAAGAGACGGAGTGATTCTATTCTAGTCTGCCGGAAACCACACGGCTTATTCTAGTCTGCCGTAGTTTTCGTAAATATATACATATACAGACGCTCTGCTGTTGAAGAGTTCATTGCTGAAATGCATCTTCATATTCACAATACCCCTGAAGCACCACCTACTTTTAGTAGCCCAATGGGCGAGTCTTTTATTGACGTCACACTTTCTAGTGCAGACGTCCGAATACAAAACTGGCGCGTTCTTCCTGAAGCTTCTTGTAGTAATCACCGTCTGATTGTGTGTGAGTTCTCCCCAGTTGTTGATAACTTAAATCCGCAACAGTTAATAGGTTTTCAATATAAAACTAGGAACGCCGACTGGGCAAGCTTTGCTTCACTTTTCGCTTCCCGCGCCAAAGATTTTACTCGTAGTGAACTTACAGTCACGGAAAGTGTTAAAATTATGTCTGACACATTCGTATATTGCGCTGACGTTGCATTAGGTCGAAAACCTATAGTTAATAACAGACGATGCGACTGGTGGAATGATACCCTTATTAGGTTGCGTAGGCATTTTCGTGCCGCTAGACGTAAAATCTCAAAGTTAAAGAAACGTAACATCGAAGGAGAAATTTATCAAACCGCTCTAAGTGACTTGCGTATTGCTAGATCTCACTATCGCGCTGCTGTTGAAAAATCCAAAGGTAATTTACTAAAACGTATTGTAGAAAGATTAAATAGTGAGGGCCCGTGGTCTCCTTTTTATAACGAATTTAAAGCAAATAGGCGGATTGATCAGGCATACGTATCCAATATAAAATTTAATAATTCACATACCCTTGGTGTAGAAGAGACCGCTGAGACAATTCTGCATGCGTTAATTCCTGACGATTGCGCCGATAGTGACAGTGACTACCATCGTGAGGTTAGGAGCGCGGCGGATATGTGCCCTTCCACTCCAATATCAAATGTACCGTCGATGGATGAGTTTATGTCTATTGTTAAAGCTTTGCCTACAAATAAAGCCTCCGGTGATGATAAGATTTCGAATAGAATGATTAAAGAAGCTTGTAAAGTAGCCGCTGAACCTATCTTAACAATACTTACTCGGTGTATTGTAGAAGGTCATTTCCCTGGCATTTTGCGAAGTGGTGTTATAAAAATAATACCAAAAGGCGGTGATAAACCACCAGACGATCCGAAGTCCCTACCGTCCTATTACTCTGCTACCGTCGTTGGGTAAGCTGCTTGAGCGCTTGGTTGTGCCACGGTTGCTGCCCGGTGGCCCACAATTTCATAAAAATCAGTACGGCTTCACCATTGGCAAGTTCACTGTTGATGCTGCGCTCGCAGTGCGCAAAGTTGTTGAGCTCTCGGAGAGCAAGTATGTTGTAGCTATTTTCTTAGATATCTCAGGTGCCTTTGATAATGCTTGGTGGCCAATGTTGTTGCTGAAACTTAAGGTGAGAGGTTGCCCTAGCAACATCTACTCTCTCATTCGATCGTACTTTTGAATGGTACAACTAAATTAAAACTTGGCCATTATGTTGCTTCAAAGGTGCTCACGCAGGGCTGCCCCCAGGGTTCAGTGTTGGGACCGTATCTCTGGAATATCGGTTTTGATGATTTTTTTAGCCTACCCTTACCGGAAGGGTGCTCGTTAACTGGTTACGCTGACGATGGTCTCTTATTAATCAATGCTAATTCAAGATCTAGCATAGAGAAACTAGCCAACGCTAGCCTAGGCTTAATTTCAGATTGGTGTTATCGTAATCGTCTCGATTTTGCGCCACATAAAACATATCAACTCTTGCTTAAGGGAAATTTACAGGTTTCACCGCGATTTCATTTTAATGGAGTATCTGTTGCTAATAGAAGTTCGGTTTGTTACTTAGGTTTGCTTTTGGATAGTATAATTTTAATTACATTGAGCACATGAAGCAAGTAGGTGAAAAAGCAAAAAAGAATTTCTATGCCTTAACACGAATTTCTACCTCTACGTGGGGATTAACTTTCAAAACGTTAAAAACTATTTATACCGCCACATACTTAGGTTGTGTTACGTACGGTTCACCTGCGTGGGCAGATAGGGCTACTATAGGTGCAGCACGTCGTAAATTGCTTCAAAGCCAGCGCCTTGCTCTGATATTTTTATGTAAGTCGTATAGAACTGTAAGCACCGAGGCACTACCCGTGCTAGCAGGTGTGTTACCGGTAGACTTAGAAGTACAACGCCGCGCTTCAATGTACTATACATCTAAAAATATGGTCCCTGATTTCTTGAAAACGCGTGATCGTGAAAAAATAGTTAGACTGTTCAAACCTTTTAATGAAGTATTTGAAACATTGCTGTCTGAATGGCAGGAAAGGTGGGAAACTTCTACCAAAGGACGCCACTTGTATCTGTTCTTTCAATCGGTAAGAGATAGATTAAAGAAAAAGTGGTTAGAAGTCGACCACCCTGTTGCGCAATTTTTAACTGGACAATTTTCGTTTAAATTAGTGCCGTCGCCCTTATGCGAATGTTCTACTGCTAATTCTGAATTCGATCAAACAGCACACCATGTTCTCTGGGAGTGTGATCTTTGGCAGCGGGAGCGGGATGACATGTTGAATTCATTGCAAGTTGCATCCGGGGTAGTATACTATTCAGATTTGGTAGCAACAAGGGAGAATTACCAAGCGTTCAGACGATTTTGCAATTCATATTATTGGAATCGATGTGTTAGGTAACAACTCAATGTTTTAGGTCCCTAATAGTGTTAGAAACTTATAATCCGTGGTGCACGGCAGTTGAGCTTCACTTGAATAGCCATCTCTTTAGGCTTTTAATGCCTTATTTGCCATATTGCTGTCTCTCACATTGCTAAGAGGGGAAGTCAAATTCCAAAAGCTTCCTACTCCTACTAATTTCTTCTGATTAAATTCGTTGTGAGTTCCAAGGCAGCCGTAGTTTTACCCCTGGGACTGCAATGGACTTCATTGTTCATTGCCTTTTTTGGCGGTCGCCGCTGTTAATCCTGGCTACACAGGAGATACAGTGGTGGGAATGTGTGGTGGGCCCCCGTCCCTAGAAAAAAAAAAAAATACGTGTATGCACACAAATATTTGTCTTGTGCGGGGATCGAACCCCCAACCTCGGAGTCATAGTGTCCATTGCTAAGGGTTAGCACTTAGCAATGGACACTATGACTCCGAGGTTGTATTCGACCACTGAGCTCGTCTCATGTATACTCATATTAGGTTGGGGAAAAAGTCTTTTCGTATTTTATATGAAAATTCAAAACATTTTTTAATAAAGTTTATTTACATTTAACTAAAGTATGTAGGTGCCATTATGTTCGATAACTTTTTGTCATCTTGTAGGTAGAGACATGATCCCATTACTATAGAAATTTTGGGACTTCTGTTCAAAAAACCGCGACAAGTGGTTTTGGCAGTCTTCTCGTGATGTTAACCTGACATTGCCTAAAGAATTCTTAAGAGACCGAAACAGGTGAAAATCAGAAGGTGCAAGGTCAGGACTATACGGCGGATGCATTAACACCTCCCAGTCAAACTCTCTTAATTTTTGCTGAGTGGCTAAAGATGTGTGAGGTTTAGCGTTATTATGATGAAAAATCACACCCCTTCTATTAATTAATTCCGGCCGCTTTCTCTCAACTTTTTGCTTTAATCTCATCAGTTGTTCACAGTAGAGTTCAGAATCGATAGTCCTGCCTGGCGGTAACAGCTCATAATGAATATCTTCCCTTCCAATCCCACCATACACACAGCATCACCTTGTTGCGGGTTAACCCGGGTTTCGCCAGAGTCTCTGAAGCCTGGCCGGTCTTTGACCACGACCTTTTTATGCGCCAAAACTGTTATGTGGTCAATTCCTAGTTCTTTAGCTACGTCGTAACTACTGATATGCCGATCTTGCTCCACTTTTTCAGAAATGGCATCCATTTTATCCGTAACAGGGCGACCAGAGCGACGTGCATCTTTGACATCAAAATTTCCGGATTGAAAACGCTTAAACCAAATTTGTGCTACTCTCACAGACACTGCACTAGGTCCATAATAATCACAAATTTTTTTCGCAGCTTGCGTTGAATTTTTACTTTTTTTGTAGTAAAATTTTAAAATGTATCGAATTTCTTCATTAGATTCACTCATCTTGACCATAATATAAATAGAGAAGTAGGAGAACTCAAGCCCCGAGCGGGAGATAATAGCCTAAACACGTAGGGCTGTCGCTTAATAGTTTATTCAACCGTCAAAAATACTTAGTCAATCTCTATTATACAAAATTTGTAAGGTACAAAATACAAAATTAAGTAGGGTAAGTGTTAGGGATCTGTAACAAAAAGCCGGCCAAGTGCGAGTCGGACTCGGTCACGAAGGGTTCCGTACCAAAAACGACACACAATCACGTTTGTTGTATGGGAGCCCCCCTTAAATATTTATTTTATTCTGTTTTTATTATTTGTTGTTATAGCGCCAACAGAAATACATCATTTGTGAAAATTTTAACTGTCTAGCTACCACGGTTCATGAGATACCTACAGCCCTTGGTGACAGACGGACAGACAGACGGACACCGGAGTCTTAGTAATAGGGTCCCGTTTTTACCCTTTGGGTGTGGAAATCTAAAAAGAATAAAAATAATTATTCTTGTACATACACCAGGAGTGACTGCAATTTTTTCATTACCTACATTTTAATGCATGCTTACTCAGTGACAAACGAGCAGACAGCCCACCTGATGGCGAGCGGTAACTGTCGCCCATAACATCCACGATTCACGCATTCAAGCTGTTGGCAACAAAAATGCAGAATCGCAGGTGCGTTGTCCTTCAAACCGGAACACAAAACACAACAATGCAAGCATTGTTGCTTGGCGGCAGAAATAGATAAGGCAGTGGTCCTCACCCAGGCGGACTCCTACCATTTGATAAAACCTACTTCATGTTATCTGTTTAGCGATTTGAAAAATTACGGTCTAAATAGGAATAGGATTAATTAAAACGTAGCTTTATTATTATGAAAATATATTTTTATTAAGTACCTATTATATATTATTTTTTACACTAAACTATTTTTAATACTTTTTAATTTACACACATAACATGTGATTATTAGGAGTGTCGGTGGCCGAATGGTTAGGGTATCCGACAAATTGTTATTGAGACATCCATGAACACTGCAATGTTTTTTATGGCTAGTCGACTTTGTAGCCATCTTTAACGAATTTGTAGTTATATACGACGTAGGTAGGTACCTAAATGTTCAAAATATTAACGAACGTCAGCGCAGGCGCGAATCTTGCGCGGTTTTGCGTATGGCGCAGCTCCGACCCCGACTGGAGCTCCATATAACCTCATATAAATGTTGTCAGTGTGTGCGTGCGACGGCCATACGTACGGGCGCGCTCACATACAAACCGCGCTCGGTGCGTTTGTATGAAGTTATCTTACTTCTCTATTTATACTATGTCTTGACAGCAAAAAAAAACAAATGAAAATCACACATTTACCTAATTTGAATTTGGAATTATCTTTTTTAAAATTTAAACTTTTTATAGATATCAAAACCTGCTAGATACAAATGGTATAACCAAAGAGATTTTATTACAAGTTCATACATACTATAATGCGAAAAGACTTTTTCCCCTACCTATTATATATTTGTTTTATTTTATTATATTTGTTTAATCTAATTGAGAATTATTTTTGTTACAGCTGGAGAATGTTCAACTGCTCGACAAGTACAACCTCCGGAACCCCTCGAAAGGCACGCTTTACTTCGCCACCACTCACCTCATCTTCGTCGACCATGAGATGAGGAAGGAGACATGGGTATGTATATTTGACTTTTGGCAATCAATAGATACAGACAGTAGAAGCAGTTTATCATCATCAATTATAATTTTGGGGTGTAAGTGGTTCATCAACATCTTTGAACCAAAGCCAACTTCACCTGCACGCGGTGCACGCTGCTCAATGACAAACGAAGCTCTGGCGAAAAGAGAGGTAGGGAGTGTAATTATAAGCTACCTGACTGGGGAATGTACCTCCACCTCACAGAATACCGCAGCCAAATAACAATTCCCTTGAGGGTTGTTGTGTTCTTGCGAGTGAGTGAGGTCACCAGAAAGGAAGGAGATGCTGCGTAGGCAGCGGGGGTGGCGGGGCGCGAGCAATATGTTGCGAGCATCAATATGGCTACGGTAACGGTTGGTAAAAGTAAAAAAAAAAAATAATAATCTCAGAAAGTTTAGTGCGAGGTTTCTGTCACATTCGAACATGTTAACGTTTACAAGACGACCAAACTGAGAAAAAGATTCATATTGTGAATTTACCAGATGCGTGTTACATATCCAAATTAGCCGGGTTGCTCACTTCAAAATGACGCTCGTGGGTTCGAATTCCACATAGGACAAACATTTGTGTGCATGAACATGTCTGTTTGTCTTAGTCTGGGTGTTTTCTATGTATATAATTATATATATTTACGTATGTTTATCAGTTGTCTAGTACTCATAACACAAGCTTCGCTTACTTTGAGGCTAGATGGCGCTGTGTAATTTGTCTGACAATATTTATTTATTTCATTAAATTCTATAAAATATCAGATATTGATTTTAAAATCACTTAATGAAAGTGAACCGCTTACATCTCCAATATATGTAATCTCACTATACATCTTATATATGCACTATATATATACGCATATTTACGAAAATTGCGCAGATGGATGAGTATGAAATTTCGAAATTATAGCTTATATAGGGAAGGAGTGCAGAATGCTAATATATATTTTTTAATTATGCATAAAAAGTGGATTAAAAACATTACACCCACTACCATATATTTGACACAAACACGCATATATACTTTTTGTCTTCATTAACGTCGAATTTCGACCAATGGGCAACCTTTAGTACATATAGATCAGGGCTGTCCAAACCATATACAATACCGGGCCATTACAAATTACTAAATAGATTAGCTGGCCGCAGAAACAAGAAAACAAGATAAATAACTACTTGACATTTTTACTACTTGCTTTGAAAGTTTAACCTTAGCTTTTACTAGCTAGTTATAAAACTTTAACTTTTCTATAATAAATATATGATTTTCAGTCAGAATCATTGTACAAAACCTGTACCGGTAAAAAACACGTCACGGGCCGCTCAAATATAAGCTGAGGGCCGCATGCGGCACGCGGGACAGCCCTGATATAGATAGCTGAAACCGTGACCTTTGTTATTTCCCACGAATATTTTTTGTTTGAACATATAAATCACCCTGTTGAACGAAACACGATGAAACGGTAAAATTAAATTGTGCCGTAAAACAGGCTTCCAAATAAGTTATTGGCTCGTCGGCAGGATTCGCCTAACAATCTTTATGATAACGGCACGTCTGTATTTAACGCGGCAAATATTGGAAAACGGTAAAAATGATCACGATCTCCGATAAAGATCCTTTGGGATGAGTTGAAGATTTCATCCTACTTTAGACAAAGTGGAATCTAACGAATTTTATCTGGGAGGTGGGGTTACACGTTACGATCACTATACATATATATAGTTTGTTTGTTTATTTTTATTTTTTTGTTGTATGGGAGCCCCCCTTAAATATTTGTTTTTTTTTGTTCAAAATTTAATTATTGATTTTTAAAGTTAAATTTAAAATAAAATTAATACAACTACATTAAAAACTAAAATTATAATAAAATACACAGAAAAAATAAAAAATATCGTTACCTATATTAATTAGTTTATTTGTAAATACTTTATTGTACTATAAAAGTAATACACACAGTGTTTATAATATTTTTTGTACAATGGTGGAATTATCCCATCAGGGACCTCTTCCTCAACCTTATAATACCCATACTTAAAGTTTAGCTAGGCCGATAAAATTAAGTTCGAGTTGGAATTTGATGACGTTATGATATGATATGAACCTTTCAGGCTTGACATATTCTACTTCTATTTCGTTGGAGCCTCGTATGCTAGGGCGGAAGGAGGCGCTGAGGTGCAGCCCCCTTACCACCATCTCTTATTGCGATTCAATAACTGAATAAAATGCTTATTCATACCAATGAATAAGCGACTATATTTCAAATGGAATACAGTCGCTTATTCATTGGTGTGAATTAGCAATGTATTCAATTATTGAATCGCGATAAGATATGGTGGTAAGGGGGCAGATGGGGTTTAAACATAATAGCCAACAAAACATCAGAGGGGCAATTCTCGTAATAAATAATAAATAAATAAATATTTCTGAACACACACACAATCATTATTACACACTGCCATCTAGTCCCAAACTAAGTAAAGCTTGTACTATGGGTACTAGATAACTGTTTTTTTTTTGTATATACATAGGTACATACATACATAGAAAACACCCTCACCAAGACAAATAGACATGTTCATGTTCATCTAGTCCCAAATTAAGCGCAAAGCTTTACATTTTTTTTGTAAATACATACTTATAGTACATAGAAAACACCCAGACCAAGAGAAACAGACATGTTCATGCACACAAATATTTGTCTTGTGCGGGGATCGAACCCGCTACCTCGGAGTCAAAGTGGTCATTGCTAGCCATTCCACCACCGAGGTAGTCAAGTAATGAAAATGTGGTCAAAATTCAGTTCCGATCCAGTTTCTATACCACAAATATCAAATTTGATATTCTCGTATCACAATATGAAAAAAAGTGTAATTAATGTGGGATTATATCGAAGTATGACCGAAAACTAAACAAACTAAGAATTTTATTTTGCTATAAATAAGATTTGATAGTAAATAATTAATTAATTCAAGTAGGTACATAATTTTTAGTCAATTCACATCCATTATTCTGCGATGGTGAAATAACTAGAAGAATTTTGCCTTCTGCTCTTATGGCCTAATTCGCATATGTACAGTCACTTATCCGGTATGGATTTCCTGGGTGTTCCTCGCGCAAAAGAGATGCATTAGGGCCATCTGTAATATTACACCGCGTACTTCACGTAGGCCCTATTTCAGAACGCTTTCATTACTATACTAAATTTCTTTTTACATGTGGTTCATTTATTTTCATATAATTATATTTCCAGTAAGTACTTTTAACTATTGTATTGACGAGTGTTGTACTACTGGTAGTCGCTATACTGTGGCGTCTCGGCAGCGAACGCGCGCTTGCAAGCGGCTACCCCGCGCCGGCGCCTCTCAAGACCCGCACCTCACCCCCTCGAAAAAGGCCAAATCATTACCCTGCCTCTACACGCTGTAGATGGGCAAATTTGTGAGGCAAAACAAAGAGAAGAAAAGTCAAGGATCGTACCCATAAAAGAAGATGCGGCAAAAAACTTGATTTGAAAATAAATTCCCAGAGTTATCAAAAAAATATGACATGATGTGTAATAAAAAGTATATAACTATATAAAAATGAATGTCTACTTCCTTGTGTCATCGCATCACGCGTGAGAGGCTAAACCGATTTCGCTAATTCCTTTTTTGTTGTATTTTGTATTGTCATGGGAAGGTTCTTATGAAAAAAAAATAAGAAAAAAAGAATTCAATATAATGAATATATGTAATGAATATATGTTGTTGGCCGTGTGGTTTCCGGCGACTAGAATAGAATCACTTCGTCTCTTCCCGTGGATGTCGTACAAGGCGACTAAGGGAAATACATTATCAAATATCGATCAGGCCTCCCCAACCCGTCTGGCCAGCGTGGGGAGTGTAGGCCAAATCCTCCTTCCGTCTAGGACGGACGAGAGAGGGTCGTGCTTCTGTAGTGGAGACTAAAATGGACCTGATGATGATGATGATGTTAAGAAGAGAGGACAACGTCTGTCGGGTCAGCTAGTTTATAATAAAATTCGTACGTATTCGGACGTTCGTACGTATCGGTTGTTCGTACGAATGTGTATTGTGTACATCCCTATAGCACTAAATTTAGCCTTACATACGTATTTCAGATACTCCTAATGCACATATCGACTGTGGAGCGGCTGCCGATCACCACGACAGGGTCGCCACTCCTCGTGCGGACCAAGACGTTCCAGTCGGTGTTTTTCGTCATCCCCCGGGAGAGGGACTGTCACGAGATGCACCAGACACTGTTGAGGCTCAGCCAGCCTGGTGAGATATTCACATTTTAATTTATTCTTTTGGGATTCCGTACCTCAATAAGAAAAAGGGAAACTTTATACTATCACTTCGTTATCCCGTCTGTCTGTCCGTATGTCAACATTTTTTCTTCTGAACGCGTGGACGTTTAAGTTGAAGTTAAAATTAAATATTCATTGCACTGCAAATCTTTGAAGTGGACTCTTGGCGGTTTTAAGTACTGGCCTCCGCCAACCCGCAGTTGAGCAGCTTGATAGAATAAGCTCTAAACATCTTCGAGCGAGGGGCCTGTATCCCAGCAGTAGGATAAATATGAGTTGAGGCCGAATTCCTTGGAAGCCAGGATTAACAGCGGGGACCACCAAAGAAGTTAATGAAAAATGAAGTCCATTGTAGTCCCGAGGATAAGACTACGGCGGCCTTTTACCATCAGACAACTCAAAGTTTTAGGCGCCCAATAGTGTTAGATACTTAAAATCTGTGGTGCACAGCAGTTGAGCTTCACTTGAATACGCATCTCTTTAGGCTTAAATAAGGCTTTAATTGCCTTAAGAGCTTACTCTTAAGGCAATTAAAGCCTTATTTGCCATATTGCTGTCTGTCATATTGCTAAGAGGGAAAGTCAAATTCCAAAATTACTTCTAATTTCCTCTGATTAAATTCGTTGCGAGTTCCAAGGTAGCCTTACCCCCGGGACTGCAATAGTCTTCACTGTTTTTTGACTTTTTTGGTAGTCGCCGCTGTTAATCCTGGTTGCACAGGAGACACAGTGGTGGGAATGTATAGTCCCCCCTCCCCTTCGTTCCGTTACCATCAGACTAAATTGACCTTATATATACTACTAGCTGCCCGCCCCGGCTTCGCACGGGTAGAAAATGTTGTTTTCTTTTCCTCGCAATTTTTATGTACATAAGAACCTTCCTTATACCTTAACGAAAATATTAAAATAAAAATTAGCAGAATTGGTCGAGCCGTTCTCGAGTTTTGCGCTTAGCAACATTCATTTTAATATGGGGCCACCTGGAGAGTGTACCCTCTCAAACGAATAAGAATTATTAAAATTGCTGTACAATTGACGGAGAAATGATTGAATTTAAAAAAATACACACAGTCGAAAATAGAACCGCCCTACAGGTACAATAAACAACAATAATTGGTAGTTTCTGGGACAAAAACTATTCTCATAGTCGCCTTGTACAACATCCACGGGAAGAGACGGAGTGATTCTATTCTAGTCTGCCGGAAACCACACGGCCGTAAGAAGGAAGAGTGGTATACGCGGAATAAATACAGTTTCATCGGCACCACTCCCAGTGAGAATCTCAGCTTCAATTATACAAATTTCGCTGCTAAACATTGACTTTACTTCAGGAAGGAGATCTTCCTCAAATTTTAATAATATTTTTGAAAACTCTTGGGCACGTAAAGTTCTATCTACAGCTTCTACTGCCTTATTGTTTTTTTTTTCGCATTCATCTGAAACGATTAGACAGCAATCCTGAAACATTTTCGCTTTGTCACAGTTTCGTGTCACAAAGCATGTCGGTGTTTCCGTTCTGTATAAATCGAGTATAATATTGAACATTGTATTTGCGTCATTCCGCCTAGAAGTAATATATGGCTGCAATACCTGGCAATGCTGCTGTG
The DNA here is from genome assembly GCA_937001555.2 of Hypsopygia costalis. Lineage (NCBI taxonomy): Eukaryota > Metazoa > Arthropoda > Insecta > Lepidoptera > Pyralidae > Hypsopygia > Hypsopygia costalis. Next base: position 5,772,254 of record OW443344.2, on the reverse strand, counting down.
AGATATTATTTTGGCGCCTGATTTCAGCGATGACTGCTCTCGTCAAGTATGTTTTTCCAGTCCCTCCTGAAGCATCTAAGAAAAACAGTTTCTCTTCGTTGTGTAAAAGACTTTGCATCACAAAATCTTGCTACATAGCGTCCCACAAATGCACGCATTCTTCTGGTTTGTGCGAATATATACCAATCGTTCCATTTCAATTTTAGCGTACACGTCTATAATAAACTGACTAAATAGACCACGTTACCTTTGTTAATAAATAAAACGATTGCGTCTAACTTGTAGCAGGTAAGCATAAAAGTAGCACTGCGCGGTTATTTTTTTACAATACAATCAATATTTTGTTAAACTATTTATTGTGTTGTATTAACTATTATAGCGTGTTTTTTAGTTATTTTTTTAAACTATAATTTTATGCGAATAAATTTAGCTTTGTTCTGCATCAGGTGTTCCAAATATTGGATTTTTGTACCTCAATTAAAAAATACTCATCAGGCTGACCAACTTTTGCTAAGGCGTCATTTTTATATTTCTTATAGTTTAGCTGAACCATTATGGTTCTGCATCAGGTGTTCCAAATCTAGAATTTTTATACCTCAACAAAAAATACTCATCAAGTTGAACAACTTTTGCAAAGGCGTCAATTTTATATTTCTTATAGTTTACCGTAACCATTATGGTTCTGCATCAGGTGTTCCAAATCTTGGATTTATATACCTCAACAAAAAATGCTGATCAAGTTGAACAACTTTTGCTAAGGCGTCATTTTTATATTTCTTATAGTTTAGCTGAACCATTATGATTCTGCATAACGTGTTTCAAATCTTGGATTTTTATACCTCAACAAAAAATACTTATCAGGCTGAACAACTTTTGCTAAGGCGTCATTTTTATATTTCTTATAGTTTAGCTGAACCTTTATGGTTCTGCATCAGGTGTTCCAAATCTTGGATTTTTATACCTCAACAAAAAATGCTGATCAAGTTGAACAACTTTTGCTAAGGCGTCAATTTTATATTTCTTATAGTTTACCGGAACCATTATGGATCTGCATCTTGGATTTTTATACCTCAACAAAAAATACTCATCAGGCTGAACAACTTTTGCTAAGGCGTCATTTTTATATTTCTTATAGTTTAGCTGAACCATTATGATTCTGCATCACGTGTTCCAAATCTTGGATTTTTATACCTCGACAAAAAATACTCATCAGGCTGAATAACTTTTGCTAAGGCGTCATTTTTGTATTTCTTATAGTTTAGATGAACCATTATGGATCTGCATCAGGTGTTCTAAATCTTGGATTTTTATACCTCAACAAAAAATACTCATCAGGCTGAATAACTTTGCTAAGGCGTCATTTTTATATTTCTTATAGTTTAGCTGAACCATTATGGATCTGCATCAGGTGTTCCAAATATTGGATTTTTATACCTCAATAAAAAATACTCATCAGGCTGAACAACTTTTGCTAAGGCGTCATTTTTACATTTCTTATAGTTTAGCTGAACCTTTATGGTTCTGCATCAGGGTGTTCCAAATCTTGGATTTTTATACCGAGATGGAAATTTCGTGTCAACGTTTTCAAATCGATGCCATTTTCGTAATTGACGTCTCAGAAAACCATAGAATCAACACCCATATTGATATTATGACATTTCAACCCCATCGCACCCCCACAGGAGTGCTCTTGTGTCACGTCGGTTATGTTAGATTATAAAATAGCTGTTGTTTTCGGAATCAGCGACCCGATAAACCATAAAAACAACACCCATAACGATTTTCAGACGTTTGCACCTCATTTCACCCCTTTAGGGGTTGAATTTTGAAAAATCCTGAAACACGTGTTTACTCATTTATCTACAGAAGTGCTCAAGTTAAGTTTCGTATAAAATAGTCCAACAAATCTTGGTTCCCCATACAAACTTTGGGCCCCCGTTTCACCCCCTTAGGGGTTGAATTTTCCAAATTCCCGTCTTAGTGAGCACCTACGTCCTAAAAGGAACCCCCTTGAAAAATTTGACACTCCTAGCACTTGTAGTTTCTGAGATTTCGTGATGAGTGAGTGATTTACTCTTTTATATATATAGATGGCGAATAAATATAAAAAAATAAAGGAAAATATCTATGTAATGTTGTTATTTTTTTTTCAGGATAATAATGTAAAACATTATATTTTCCAGTTCACATAGACGAGTTGTACTGTTTCCACTACAAGTCGACCCCCGATGACCTGCCGAAGACAGCCGGCTGGAACTTCTTCGACATCCAGACTGAGTTCCAGAGGATGAACGTCCCAAACGAGCACTGGGTGCTTTGCAACGCCAACAAAGACTACGAGGTAACTGTTTCATACGCTTTGAACATTTTCAAAATCGAATAATAAAAAGAAAATACGGTTCCAGAGGAGTTTTCTTTCTCGAGGTCTCTGATTGTGGAAAGAACACCCTGCCAAGGTTTTTCCTGGAGACTACAGTATAGGGTTCTTCAAGAAATGTGTGAAGGGGTTATTACAGAGTCAACAACGACTGAGTTGGTGTCACAAGCGTCCATAGGCTGATATGACTGCTTACCATCAGATAGGTGAACCAAGTAGTATGCATATTTTCCACTCTATTAGTCTTTCATTGGCTTGTTCCTTTCCCATTATTTGGGGTCATACCATACTGCGTTTGCCAGTCAAGTAGTATAAAAAAGATAATGTCTAAATCTGTGACCGAGACAGACAAGCATACGGCCCGCCTGTTGTGAAGCGAATAACTTGCAGTATAGTGTCGCTCGCGCGCGCTCTCTTCTGGTAACCTCATTCACTCATAGGTCACAACAATCCTCTAGCTAGGAATAGGCAAGCCTATTCCATTTTTTTTTTCGATTTGTTATTTAAAGACGTCACAATAATATAAATATAGCTGAAATAATTACTTCGATTGCATAAAAACTTCTCGAGATATGATAACTTGAAGATCACAATTTTGGACTATCCCGAAAACGCTCCATACAAAAGGCCACCACATTATGACGTCACACCGTGCTATTTTATATGCATTAAATCAGAAATTTGTACGACAGCTATGTTAAATATTGCGTTTATGTAGCCAGTGCCGTAACAAAAGTTATTTTTTATAGTTTCTGCAATGGTAATATTTATTTTTTATAATTTCATACCTTTAAAATGGACTTTCCCACCAAACTTTGACCGAACATAAAACACGTCGTACATAAGTTATTAAAATTTTAAGATCGCAGATCGTTCTAGTTTTATGTATTTTACGTTACTGATAGAGAGTTTTTATAATTTTGTAACATGGGCAACAAGCCTATTGTGTCTGTGTATTTTATCAGGCAGAGGCACTTGTCCAGCCGGACGGTTTATAATCGTGACCTACCTCTCTTGCCAGCGCTAAAACCATAAAGGTAGCATACCATGCCTATGGTAAGTGTCCCTGGTGAAAAATAAAAATATTAATTCATGAAAATAAAACATATATTAATAAAACATATAGAAAACATATATTTCTTTTTGTCGATAATTTTAGATCTATTTTCACCCCATTTCCAGAGATACACTGTATATACACACTGTATATCCCGGGAAATACACTATATATTTCTATAGTAATTTGTATATACTTTCAGCTATGTGACACGTATCCAAGTGAGGTGTATGTGCCAGCGAAAGCTTCAACAGCAGTACTTCTGGGCAGCGCCAGCTTCAGGTCGCGGGGCCGACTGCCGGCGCTTGCGTACCTACACCACAACAAAGCGGCCATTGCTCGCTGTAGCCAGCCGCTGAGTGGGTTTTCTGCAAGGTACCTACTTGGAATCATGTAATCTTATGCATGTTGGAATGTCGCATCCAGGGTAGTATACTATTCTGATTTTTTTTTATGGAGGGGCAATCGAGCAGTTGGAGGGTTGTTGGTTGCGTGTTCTTGGGTCTTCGTAAATAAGATACTTGTTTCACTAACACTGACTTTATTCACTGAATACATACAGGGATCAATATATAAACTATAGTGTTAACTAGGCGGGTGCTGTGCGGTGACTGGCGTCTCGAATGCCACGCGTCGCCATGCACGGAAAAGCTGACTCGACAAGACGACCGACACTAGCCTGTTGCTAGGGTCGCCACAGAGCATTTGGGTCACATGAGGGTTTAATGCGAGGTGTTAGTTCGCGTTCGATCATGTCGACGTAAACAAACCGACTAAATAGAGAAGAACTCTCATGTTTTTGTGAATTTATAAGACGTGTGTTACATATCAAAATTATGTGAGCAAGTACACATGTTGAAGTAAGAAACCCGGCTAATTTGGATAAGTAACACGCGTGTGATAAATTCACAATGTGAAACTTTTTCTCATTTGGTCGGCTTGTAAACGTTGACACGTTCGAATGTGAGCAAAAAAAACACCAAAAAACACTTTCATGGAAAGTAATATCAACACTGCCCATAGAAATCAGCGCCATTAGAAATGGGGTCGCCGACCCGTTGCCAGCTTTTGCATGGAAAAATTTACTCTGTTCTTTAATGCTCCCATGTCGTATTTATTTGAGAATACTGCTGATGGAAGTTGATTCTATAATTTCACAGTTCGTAGTAGAAAATTTCTTAAGCGCATGGTGGTAGATCGCCAATTATCAAGATGATATGGATGGAATTTTAATTTGTGGCGAGTTGTACGATATAGAACTCATCGGCAGGTATCAAATTAAATATCTCATTTGAGCACTTTTGTGGTATAATTTATGCTGATTATATAGAAGGAATTTAGTAGAAACAAGGCAGAATTATCAGGTCTTAAACGACTTTGCCATTTACATTATTGAAGTATTATTAAAGGCAACAATACTAACAAGTCGTGCTTCGGAGGGCACATTAAGCCGTAGGTCTCGGCTGTTGCCATTATATGCAACAGCAGTTGACTTTAACGCCACTAATCATCGTTATAACCTTTTAATGACAAGATTGGAGGTCAAATTCCAAAACCTTCCTGCCCCCTTACCACCATCTCTTATTGCGATTCAATAACTGAATACAATGCTTATTCGTACCAATGAATAAGCGGCTCTATTTCAAATGGAATAGAGTCGCTTATTCATTGGTATGAATAAGCAATCTATTCAATTATTGAATCGCAATAAGAGATGGTGGTAAGGGTCTGTATCTATTAATTTCTTGTGATTAAATTCGCTGTGAGTTCCAAGACAGCTGTAGTTTACAGTTAGTTAGGAGGAGCTCGATGCTGTCGTTGCGCGTTACGGTCCAATCGAACACGCAAGTTAAGCAGCGTCGACCGCAGCCTGTCTATGGATGGGTTTATATATTTCAAGCTTCTCCGTGCTTCGGCATGTTAAACCGTCGGTCCCGTCTGTTGTCCTTAGATGACAGTCGTTAAGCCAAGCCAATGGCTTCTGGGCGGTTTGAAAACACTGATCTAAGCCAACCCGCAGTTGAGCAGCGTGGTGGCGTATGCTCTAAACCCCTTTTTATTGAGGGGAGACCCGTATCCCAAGAATGGGATGATTATGGGTTGATGACGTATGTAGTTTTACCCCCGGGGCTGCAGTGGACTTTACTGTTTTGGTAGACGGTGCTGTTAATCCTGGCTACACAGGAGACATAGTGGGAATTTGTGCTAGCCCTGTCCCTTGTACAGAGTCCTCTATGGATTCCTCAGTTTTCCTTTGCATTAGAGCGCCGCACTGGGCGATTTAGCCTCGGATTCCCATTCAGACGGTGGCCTACCAAGCATTCTCATCACTGTGTCTCCTGTGTAGCCAGGATTAACAGCGGCTACCACCAAAAAAAAGGCAATGAAGAGTGAAGTCCATTGGCGCAGTCCCGGGGGTAAAATTACGGCTGCCTTGGAATTTACAAAGAATTTAATCAGCAGAAATTAGGAGGAGTAGAAATTTGACTACGCCTTTTGGAATGGGACCCCTAGAATAAATAATTTTCTGTTTTTCTCCAGGTGTATGGAAGACGAACAAATGCTTGACCTGATCCGACGAGCGAACCCGAACTGTGGTTATATGTATGTTGTCGACACCAGGCCGAGGGTAAGTGTTTTTTTTAACATCGCTGGGTGCCAAATAAGCGTACAGCTCAAATCAATTCAAAATATATTTATTCCTTGGACTTTATAAAGCACTTAGAAACGTCATACAAATTAAATATAAGAACATGTATAAATCATTACTACTCTAAATCCGCAGAGCTTAGATTCACTTTCATCACACTATCTTGAATGTGAAAGTGAATTTAAGTGTCAGTTCCGGCGACGGGGCTTCTTGAGAAGAACTGGCAAGACACTCAAGGCCGACTCTTAAAATTGCCAATATCGTTACATTAAATACAAATACAATCATTAACATAACATAACAAGAGCAATTAATTTCCAAATACTTTTATCATTTATGCAATCTCAGATACAATAGCCTTTTGACATAGTCTAGTTTTGATATATTTCTTAAATTTACCCATGGATAATTTTAACGCGTCGTTTGGAAGTTTATTGTAGAAGCGTATACATTGACCTGGGAACGAGTTAGAGATTTTATGGACCCTAGTAATATGCACAGCGAGTTTGTTTTTATTTCTTAAATTTAATTTTAATTGATAAGCTCGTTTATGTAAAGCGGTTACCGTTATCATATTGTTACGAGCTATGGTTCTGGATTTGGATGTAAAACGCCAATGACAACTTGCAAGGATTTATTCACGCAGGGTCTGGTCTGCAGGTCTTCACAACACGAAGTTCACACTAAGATCCAAATCGCAGGTCAAATCGAAGTCCAATAGTATCGCTGAGGTCGTAGGTTATCGCTTGTCTCGCAGGTAGATTCGCTCGAAGTTTACTCTTCCGAAGTCCAAACTGAACTGCCTATGCGCCGCGGCGGTCGCCATTTATATTCGTCGGCAAGGGTTCTCGAATATTCTCGTATGAACATCCCTTCGGTAAGTCATCGTAATGTCTCGAGACACATCTCGAACATTTTCATGTCATAGTGTTATGAACCTTATGTTAGTAGACATACGGGTCATTACTGCTTGCAGCGAAGTATGCGGCGACTATTCTAGAAGGTTCCATTCTAGATCGTTCGAGACAGGACCGCGACAATATATACGTTTGTAGTACGAGGAATATTGTATGCACAATATCGAGCATTTGGCTCACCTGATGGAAATCCCTTCGGTAAGTCATCGTAATGTCTCGAGACACATCTCGAACATTTTCATGTCATAGTGTTATGAACCTTATGTTAGTAGACATACGGGTCATTACTGCTTGCAGCGAAGTATGCTGCGACTATTCTAGAAGGTTCCATTCTAGATCGTTCGAGACAGGACCGCGACAATATATACGTTTGTAGTACGAGGAATATTGTATGCACAATATCGAGCATTTGGCTCACCTGATGGAAAATAATCACCACCTGATGGAAAGCAATTACCAACGCCCATGGAGATCAGCAACACCAAGAGGTCGCAAATCCGTTGCCAGCCTATACTCCTTCCTTTCTTTCTGATGATCTCACTCACTCGCAGGGACACAACAATCCTCCAGAGAATTGTTGTTTGGCTGTGGTATTGCGTGAGGTGGAGGTACTTCCCCAGACGGGCAGTTTAAAAAATACGCTATCCTATCACCATCATCATCAGGTAATTTTAGTCTCCACTACAGGAGCACGACCCACTCTCGACCGTCCCAGACAGAAGGAGGATTTGGCCTACACTCCCCACGCTGGCAACACACACGGGTTGGGGAGGCCTGATCGATCTTTTATAATGTATTTCCCTTAGTCGCCTTGTAGGACATCCACGGGAAGAGACGGAAGGATTCTATTCTAGTCTGCCAGAAACCACACGGCTTACGCTGTGCCATACCTCTTTTAAACTGAAGTTTAAATAATAAACTGTTCGTTTCAGATCAACGCGATGGTGAACCGTGCTGCGGGCAAGGGGTACGAGAACGAGGCTTTCTATGAGAATATCAAGTTCCAATTCATGGGCATCGGGAACATTCACGTGATGAGGAAGAGTCTCCAGAAGATTGTTGAAAGTACGTAGAAACATATAGAACAGCACGAGGTTATACATGGTGTGTTTTAAAAGGCTGGTCAAATTCAAGGAGACCATTATGTTAGTATTAATCACGAATCAATAAAAAAAAACTTAAAAAATAATATACCATAAACGCGTTATGGCTATCGAAAGATTTCTTGTTTATCTCCGACATTTGGGGTGTAAGTGGTTCAGCAACATCTTTGAACCAAAGCCAACTTCAGCTGCACGCGGTACACCCTGCCGACTGACAAACGAAGCTCTGGTGAAAAGAGAGGAGAGCGTAATTATAAGCAACCGACTGGGAATGTTCCTCCACCTCACAGAATACCGCAGCCAAATAACAATTCCCGTGAGGGTTGTTGTGTTCCTGCACGTGAGTGAGGTCACCAGAAAGAAAGGAGATGCTGCGTTGGCAGTGGCGGTGGCGGCGCGCGAGCGATATTTTATGTTGCGAGCGTTAATATGGCTACGGTAACCGCTTTACATCAGGCGGGCTGTATGCTTGTCTGCCACCCGACGTAGTATTAAAAAATAGACATTCATATTTACTATGTAGGTAGAAACGCTATGTCGTCGTTGTAAGCAATGTTGCCAGATGGAAGCACAAGAAAATCTGTATTTACTGCTCTGGAAATCCGTATAAATTCCGTATGCTGATATTACGAAAACTCCGTACGAATTCCGTATATCAGTGTCAAAATCCGTACAAATTTCGTATACGCAAAAAAAAAACAAACAATAAAGAAAAATAAAAAAAACTTATTTATTGGTAGGTATATATACTTATTGGTAAGTACATATTTTTATTCATTTTTGCTGACCTATTTTGGTCTATTTTTAATTCAAAACAAGGAGATTCACCCAATAACTGTATAAAAAACAATATTCCAGTCAAAGTATCTGTATTTAGTTTATTTCTCTGCTTGGTTTTATTTAAATTGATGGCGGAAAAAATCCTTTCGACCGCCGCACTGGAATGTGGCAAACATAGTACACCAGAAACGAAGCGTATTAAATTTGGAAAAAGAACATCTCCATCATTTGGGTTTTTAGCCGCAATTATGTTTTTCCAGAATTGTTCTAAATCATCGCCATCATTAGAAAGCAGCTCTGTATTATTCCTTTACACAACGCAAATGTTGATAACATTTTACCTTCTTCTCCTAAAGCACAGAATCATTGAATGAAAATAATGGTTATTTTATCTTACCTACTAAACACGGCTAAATACAGCCATCTCTGTTTTCACTTATAAAAAGGAACGAGACATACTTACTAAGACAAAAGAAAGAACAGAATGTACACAATAATATATGCTACGGGGAGTTCCCACACAATGTAAATATTGTACATTCAGTGCTGCCATGAAAAAATCACAAGTTCCCGTTTTAGATGAGCACTATGGAAAGAATATTTAAATGTAATGCGAGAGTGAGTTCCTTATTATGATAGATCCGTACAAAATAATCTATCATTATTAGAAATCCGTATAAAAATCCGTAGTCAACAGTTATCCGTATTACAACTTGAAAATCCGTAGAAATACGGACAAATCCGTATATATGGCAACACTGGTTGTAAGCTCCTTTTTTCGCTTACCATGTTTTCATTATGCAAAAATCAACCTTCCACCTACCCGCGGTTGGGCAGCGTGGTGAACTACGCTTTAAACGCTACCGATTGAGGGGAGGTCCGTACGCCAGCAATAGCTTGACGACAGTATGTACTTTGTATTATAAACCAGTTTTATTGTACTTCCAGCATGTGAACAGAACACTCCAACAATGTCGTCTTTCCTGAACGGATTGGAGTCCTCCGGCTGGCTGAAACATATCAAGTGAGTACCTCTCGACATTTGGTGAATTGTAATTGCGTGGAGTGAGTGGAACGCGTATATACGCCGAGAAATCACTCTTGGAAGTGAATAGCCTCCAATACCACTGAACCGATTTTGATGAAATAGCCCCCTTACCACCATCTTTTATTACGAGTCGCTTAGTCATTGGTATGAATAAGCAATCTATTCAATTATTGAATCGCAATAAGAGATGGTGGTAAGGGGGCTGGTCACCATTAAAGACCTCGACATGCTTGGGGTTTGTGTTGAAAAAAATTGAGATCGATCTTGTCCTTGAGGAATAAATAAATAAATATTTCTTGATTATATACACAGCTTGTGTTATGGGTACTAGACAACTGATAAATGTACTTAAATACATATTTTTTGTAAATACATACTTATAATACATAGAAAACGCCTAGACCGAGACAAACAGACATGTTCATGCACACAAATGTTTGTCTTTTGCGGGAATCGAACCCGCGACCTCGGAGTCAAAGTGGCCATTGCTAACTATTCAACCACCGGGCTCGCCAACAGTGTGGCCCGACCATTCGATATACACGATTCGATATATACGTGTACAAATGTTTGTCTAATGCGGGTATCGAACCGGCATCGTACTCGTCAACATTGTAGCCGACCATTCTACGTGTACAAATGTTTCAGATCCATCCTGGACACGTCCTGGTGGATCGCGAGCGCCATCGAGAGCGGCGTGAGCGTGTGCGTGCACTGCAGCGACGGCTGGGACCGCACGGCGCAGGTGTGCTCGCTGGCCGCGCTCTGCCTCGAGCCGCACTACCGCACGATCAATGGATACCAGGTACGGATCACAGCGATGTCGGTATTTATTGACGCGAATAAATACAGACTTTGTATGAAATGCGGTGTAAGTGGTTCATCAACACCTTTGAACCAAAGCCAACTTCTCCTGCACGCGGTGCACCCCGCTGACTGACAAACGAAGCTCTGGCGAAAAGAGAGGTAGGGAGCGTAATTGTAAGCTACCCGACTGGGGAATGTATCTCCACCTTATAGAATACAGCAGCCAAATAACAATTGCCTTGAGGGTTGTTGTGTTCCTGCGAGTGAGTGAGGTCACCAGTAAGGAAGGAGATGCTGCGTTGGCAGTGGGGGTGACGGCGCGCGAGCGATATTTTATGTTGCTTGCGTTAATATGGCTACGGCAACCGCTTTACATCAGGCGGGCCGTATGCTTGTCTGCCACCCGACGTAGTATAAAAAAAAAAAAGTCTAATATTGCTTCCATAAGGAGGCTATTCAAAAAAATATGATAACATAATCAGGGGATACATTGGTGTTGCAGTTACATATCTATCATCTTGTTGGTGGTTGTTCAAAGTAATGAAACTCTTGACGTTGTTTGCTATTCATTTTATTCCTAGGAGTAGCTTAACTGTAATACTGACAGTTGAGATCGTTTATTTCACACACGTGTTGTCTGTACGAGCGCTCGATATCGAATGCCTGATGCTTGCTTCGCTTGGAATGAAGTTGACGCCCTCCTCTCCACTTCCAACACTTTTGAAGAGTGCCGTGCTTCATCGTGATTGGTCGAAATGCTAGCGCAACGAATAACAAGCTTGGAGTCAAATCAAATCTTTTATACAATGTGAAATCATGACTGTGGCGAGGTGAGGAAATAAGCCTCCTGGAACCATCGGTCCACTTTCTCCATCGTTCCACTGGTCCTATCGGTCTATATTCCGCATCATACGCATAAATACACACTAAACAATTATATGTTATGATTTTAAATTTAATGATAGCTAACAATCTTCATCCAAAATTATATCACACTAATAGATAGATGAAGGATCAAAGAATTTATACGCTAAGTAAGGACTATGGAATCTCGCGTGTGGCGGAGGGGGAAGTGCTGCCATTTTGAGATAATTTTAATGCATATAATGTATTCACGTACAACACGCGGTCATGTCCATGATACACACCCCATTTTTTTTAGTAATACCGTATACCTAACTATAATTATGTAAGCTGTGGTTTTCTAAATGAATAAAACTAAAAATAAAATAAAAAAAATCTGAAACGAGGAAAAAGTATGGAAATCGTTTACCGGCTGGGTTTTTACTTTTTAATTTTGCTACTCGCGATGCAGGATTGAGGAACAGTGGATAGCGCCACCTATTGAACAAATAGGGAAGCAATTTTTCTTTCTTATTGAAATGATGTTCTGATAGATGGCGCTTATTTCTGTTTTTTTATGAGGCTGTTAGTTTAGTCACGTTGGTTCTTCAACTAAAACCAGCGCTAGGGCTATGTTTTAGCTGTGCTGTGTTGGTGTCATTTTGCCGTCACACGTACTTCGAATATTATTGTTTTTGTAATTGTATGAGATATTAAATAAAATTAGTTACTTTCTTTCACTTGCCTCAACCTATGGACGCCTGTAACAGCATCTAACTAACCTTTTTTTCCGCAGGCTTTAATCGAAAAGGATTGGTTATCATTTGGGCACAAGTTCACAGCCCGCTGCGGCCACATCGCGTGCGACGGCCGCGAGAGGTCGCCCGTGTTCACACAGCTGCTCGACTGTACCTGGCAATTGCTGCGACAAGCTCCCGAGGTGAGGAAATAAGCCTCCTGGAACCATCGGTCCACTTTCTCCATCGGTTCACTGGTATAATCGGTCTACATTCCGCATCGGTCCACTTTCTCCATCGGTCCACTGGTTCAATCGGTCTACATTCCGCATCGGTCCACTGGTCCGAATGTTCGAATATATTACTACGCTTTTTTTTCATATAGTTTCGTAGTTTCTGGTTTCAGCGGGATAATAATATGCTTGAGGGATAAACAATGATGTGAATACGCGTCGACTTCCAAGAAGTTGGTTTCTTTTTTTATTAAAAACAAAAACATTTTTACTTAAATATTTGATTACGGCCGGCTTGACTGAATATTATAAATATTTATAAAATTGAGAACCTCCCTCCTAGGTGGGGTTCGAGCCCACAATCTCTCGATTAAAATTATTGAATAAGTTTGGTGTTATCAAAAAATAGCTGAATTTTCATCTGCAATGATTGAGTGCTGTGCGTTGATTAGTAGTGTATTATTTAATAGGAGATGGCGCCACACTGCTTTATGACAGCGATTAACATAAAAATATGCAAACATTCGCTACCATCACAAACCTTCCTGGTTGGAAAGAGCACTCGATCGGTAATTAAGAGGTCGTAGGTTCGAATCTCGCCTATGCGGGGAAAGGCAACTTTTCCATTTTTAACATATTTATAAAAAGAATCATAATTTTTAGTTTACAAATGAATTGCCTCTTTTGGGGGAAAAAAAATTGAAAATTTGTTCATTAACATCGGCTATATTTATTGTCAAATTTCAAGATAATTATTTTTCGTTATATTTAATTGATATTTGACCACGATAAATAACTAAGATTATAGTTTTGTTTTCCTCGAAGAAACATTTTTAATCTGCAGTTTTGTTCTTTTGAAAGGAGGAGTTACTGGACCAATAGACGTTTTTAGGAACCAATTTAAAAAAATATCTTTGTATCCAAAACACGTGATCCTGCAAAAATCCATATTGTTTTTTATTAAAATCGGATCATATAAACAGGAAATATTTCAATTGTAAATTTAAAATTAAGATTTTTGTTTATAATTTTACATTTATTATAGTACTAGCTGATGCCTGCGACTTCGTTCGCGTGGACTTAATGATTCCGGCGTATTAATAAAAATACGAACTAATCTAGATACATAAGAAAATATTTTTTTATTTAACGTTGTAACCATAGTTTAAAAATATATATAAAATAAATTAAGGGAGTCTTTCCTTCGAGAGCTAATATAAAAAGATCTGAAGCGTTACAACTCTCGAGAAAGCCACGTAAAGTTGGCCATGCGAAAAACGACCAGTCCTAAGCTTGACCAGCGAATTTTAGTGATTTCTTTATAGTCATAGCAAAGCAAGTGGTCACAGAGAACTGTGTACGTTTAAAATTAAAATGGATTTTTTTTAGAAGAGTGGTATACGCGGAATTAATACAGTTTCACCGGCACCACTCCCAGTGAGAATCTCAACTTCAATTATATTTCGCTGCCAAGCATTGACTTTACTTCAGGAAGGAGATCTTCCCCAAATTTTTTAATATTCTTGGAAACTCTTGGGCACGTAAAATTATATCTACAGCTTCTAGTGCCTTACTGTTGGCCATTTCGCATTCATCTCAAACGATTAGACAGAAATCCTGATACACCTTCGCTTTGTCACAGTTTCGTTTCACAGAGCATGTCGGTGTTTCAATTCTGTTTAAATCGAGTATGATATTGAACACTGTATTTGCGTCCTTCCGCCTAGTAATAATGTGGCTGCAATGCCTGGCGATGCTGCTGCGAGATCTTATTTTGGCGCCTGATTTCAGCGTGGATTGCTCTCGTCAGGTATGTTTTCCAGTCCCTCCTGGAGCATCTAAGAAAAACAGTTTCCCCTCGTTACTTAAAACACTTTCCACCACCAAATCAAATAAACTCTGATCTTGCTACATAGCGTCCCGCAAATGCACATATTCTTCTGGTTTGTGCGAATATATACCAATCGTTCCATTTCAATTTTAGCGTACACGTCTATAATAAACTGACTAAATAGACCACGTTACCTTTGTAAATAAAATAAAATGATTGCGTCTAACTTGTAGCAGGTAAGAATAAAAGTAGCAGCTCGCGGTTTTTTTTTACGATACATTCAATATTTTGTTAATCTATTTATTGTTATTTTAAGTAACTTTTTTAGTTCTATTTGCTATTATAGCGTGTTTTTTTTTACTTTTTTTTTAAACTATAATTTATTGTAAACACGTGTTGTTTATGCAAATAAATTTAACTTTGTTCTGCATCATGTGTTCCAAATTTTGGATTTTTATACCTCAACAAAAAATCCTCATCAGGCTGAACAACTTTTGCTAAGGAGTCATTTTTAATTTTTTTATAGTTTACCTGAACCATTATGGTTCTGCATCAGGTGTTCCAAATCTTGGATTTTTATACCTCAATAAAAAATGGTCATCAGATTGAACAACTTTTGCTAAGGCGTCATTTTTATATTTCTTATAGTTTACCTGAACCATTAAGGTTCTGCATCATTTGTTCCAAATCTTGGATTTTTATACCTCAACAGAAAATGCTCATCAGGCTGAACAACTTTTGCTAAGGCGTCATTTTTATATTTCTTATAGTTTACCTGAACCATTAAGGTTCTGCATCAGGTGTTCCAAATCTTTGATTTTTATACCTCAACAGAAAATACTCATCAGGCTGAACAACTTTTGCTAAGGCGTCATTTTTATATCTGTTATAGTTTACCTGAACCATTATGGTGCTGCATCAGGTGTTCCAATTTCCAGAATCAATTATACCCTATATTTTGCCCAGGCTTAACAGCTATATAACAAAAAAAGTTTCATTCGAATCCGTCCAGTACTTCCAGAGATTAGCGTGTACAAACAGACAAACAGACATACAGACATACAGACATACAGACATACAGACATACAGACAAACAGACAAACAGACAGACATTTTTTTTTAAATTCTTACTCTATTACTATATCTCCATCGCCTCCAATTGTTTTTTTGTAAATATCTTCAATGTACAGACACATTATTTTTACTGTTTTATTATATGTATAGATCTGATTCAAAACTGTACGATCAGTAATTGTTCCAGGCGTTCCAGTTCAACGAGAGGTTTTTGCTGACGCTCCACGACCACGCGCACGCCTGTCAGTACGGCACGTTTGTCGGGAACTGCCAGAAAGACAGACGGGATCTCAGGTACGTACAGTCCAGAACCTACGGGATGTTCTTCCCGTGACAGGTATATGGTCAAGACTACGTCACTAGTTTCGCTGTCAAATTCCACACAACATACAGATGATGACGTAGGCAGGTTAAAATCACGTGATACATATTTACATCCAGTCAATCTCGCCTGCTCATGGTCAAACAAATCCGCTTGCGTGCTCAGTTGGTTTACTGAGCGCAAGAGCGGTGCGGGTAAAGGTCCTCTCGTCTGGTCGGTTTACTAGAGAGACTCGCAAACCTGTGATATAACCGAAAAGTTGGTGCACAGGGATTCATTAGCTTTAGGTATAGGGTACGTTGCTCGTGGTGCATCCTGATAACTAGAAAAAGTGGAGAAAAACATCAAGTATGGTCTTTACTGACAGATGTGGATCTGTCAATAAAGACCATACTTGATGTTTTTGCCTTTTTTCTAGTTGTCAGGATGCACCACGAGCAGATGAGATGGCTTTGGCTGTAAAGATGTGATTTAGATACTCACAATTGAAAGCAATGGAGACCACGTATTTATAAAATAAGTGTGGGCGATAAAAAGTAACAAAAAATATATTTTTTATTTTTTTGTCTGTCTGTCTGTCTGTCTGTATGTTTACGCTAATCTCTAAAACTGTTGAATTGATTTTAATGCAGTTTTTACAATAGATTAAGCTCATCTTTGAACAATATTAATACTTGTTTCATTGAAATCTGACCTCAGCAAAAATTTTATAGTCATTTAAAATAATTTAAATTCGCCTGATAAAAAATAATTAAAAAAGGACGGGAGCCCACCACACTTTCCCACCACTGTGTCTCCTGTGTAGCCAGGACTGACAGCTTCGACCACCAAAAAAGGCAATGAACAGTGAAGTCCATTGCAGTCCCGGGGGTAAGACTACGGCTGCCTTGGAACTCACAAAGAATTTAATCAGAAGAAATTAGTAGGAGTAAGAAGCTTTTGGAATTTGACTTCCCCTCTTAGCAATGTACCAGGCAGTTTATAAATTATTTTCTCCAGGTTATCTGAGCGGACGTTTTCGCTGTGGGGCTACATGGCGAATCATCTGAACGAGTACAAGAACCCACTGTACAATCCTAAAGCACATCCCGACGTACTGAAACCAGATTTGAGCGCGCAAAGTATACGGTAAGATCATAGCATATGTCTCTCTCCAAGGTTCCCCGTTCATGTCTTTGTTTATACATATTTTCTGTGTTTGTTCGACATCGAAATTGTTTTAATAGTTCTTGTGATAGTTATTTGACGAGCTCGGTGGCGTAGCGGTCAATGACGCGGCTTCGACACCAACGCTCGTGGGTTCGATTCCCACATAGGACAAACATTTGTGTGCATGAACATGTCTGTTTGTCTTAGTCTGGGTGCTTTCTATGTATCATAAGTATGTATTTACAAAAAAAAAATGTATTTACGTATGTTTATCAGTTGTCTAGTACCCATAACACAAGCTTCGCTTACTTTTGGGCTAGATGGCGCTGTGTAATTTGTCTGACAAATATTTATTTATATTTATTAACGGATAAAAAAAAAAATAACAATCAATTTTTTATCATCAGGAGGGCAGTATGCTTCTTGCCACCCGACGTATAAACCTCCCACTAGACCACTAGATGGATGCATGCACACGGCACAAATTGTATACTTTGAAACGTAAACTGTGTAAACTTTGAAACGTTAACGTACTCGTTACGTGTAACCTCGTTGTTGTGTTATTGTAATTGTATGCACGCCAATTTGTATGAACATGCTCTCGAGCGTTGCGGCCTCTCCGAGAAAGTCCGAGGGGGCGTTTCTCGCACGCGCACACTACGGATGCAAACAAAGCGCAGGGCTTACTGTAATTCTTTGCATAGAATTTCATACAAGCCATACAGTATGCGACACTTAAGCGACAATCGTTATTTCGAGACTTCTCGTAATATTTATTAACTCTCGATGAATAGACTTAGATGTATTTTGGCAGATAAAATAGTTGGATACTGTTCAGGTTCTGGCGCGGCATGTATTGTCGCCACGAGAGCGGGGTGCACCCGCGCGAGCCGCTCGGAGACCTGCTGCCGGCCGCCGTCGAGCACTGCTCCGCGCTCTCGCACCACATCAACTACCTCGCCAAGGTAACACTCGCACACATCAACTACCTCGCCAAGGTAACACTCGCACACATCAACTACCTCTCCAAGGTAACACTCGCACACATCAACTACCTCTCCAAGGTAACACTCGCACACATCAACTACCTCTCCAAGGTAACACTCGCACACATCAACTACCTCTCCAAGGTAACACTCGCACACATCAACTACCTCTCCAAGGTAACACTCGCACACATCAACTACCTCTCCAAGGTAACACTCGCACACATCAACTACCTCGCCAAGGTAACACTCGCACACATCAACTACCTCTCCAAGGTAACACTCGCACACATCAACTACCTCTCCAAGGTAATACTCGCACACATCAACTACCTCTCCAAGGTAACACTCGCACACATCAACTACCTCGCCAAGGTAACACTCGCACACATCAACTACCTCTCCAAGGTAACACTCGCACACATCAACTACCTCTCCAAGGTAACACTCGCACACATCAACTACCTCTCCAAGGTAACACTCGCACACATCAACTACCTCTCCAAGGTAACACTCGCACACATCAACTACCTCTCCAAGGTAACACTCGCACACATCAACTACCTCGCCAAGGTAACACTCGCACACATCAACTACCTCTCCAAGGTAACACTCGCACACATCAACTACCTCTCAAAGGTAACACTCGCACACATCAACTACCTCTCCAAGGTAACACTCGCACACATCAACTACCTCTCCAAGGTAATACTCGCACACATTAACTACCTCTCCAAGGCAACAATCGTCTCAGTCAGCAGGGTGCACCACGTGCAGGTGAGGTTGGCTTTGGTTCAAAGATGTTGATGATCCACTACACCCCATATGTGCCGGACGAAGGTTGCCCAATTGTATGTGTTTTAAAAATTAAATGATTTGCCTTACGTTATTACATTAACTTTCTCATGGCTTGCAGAGAATATCAACGTTCAAGAGTCTACTATCGGGAAAGAAAGCGGAGAAGAACAAGGAGACGACAGTGGTCAACTACCAGAACGGGAACGTCAACTCGGTGGAGATTGAAACTAAGACTGAAGCGCTGCAGATTGATAACAAGTATGATATTAAGACGGCTTGTTTTGGGGCTTGTTGAGGCTTGTGACGGCTTGTTTGACACCCGGCGTCGTATAAAAAAAAACCGACCAAGTTCGAGTAGTAGTCGCGCACGAAGGGTTCCGTACATTATCTATAAAAACGGCAAAAAAATAATGTCTGTTGTATGGGAGCCCCCCTTGAGTATTTTTTTTTTTCTGATTTTTAGTATTTGTTGTCATAGCGGCAATAGAAATACATGTTCTGTGAAAATTTCAACTATCTAACTATCACGGTTCATGAGATCTGTCACCAGGCTGTAGCCTGGTGTTATGTGGCCGACTATTATACTGACTTGACGACTAAAGTTGATATAAAACATACCAAATGTAACCTAATCTAGTATTTCTGTGGCTCATTTATTATTTTTTGTGGCTCTTGTTATTTTTTTTATACCACTAGAGTGGCAAACAAGCTTACGGCCCGCCTGATGGAAAGCACCTACCGCAGCCTATGAACGCCTGTAAGAACAGGGGCATCACACGCGCGTTGCCGAACCTGTAAAAACCTCTTCACGCCCTTTTTGAAGATCCCCATGCTGTAGTCTTCTGAGAAAATCTCGACAGGCAGTTCATTCCACAGTTTGACAGTACGCGGGAGAAAACTTCTCTGGAACCGCACAGTACGCGACCACTTAGGCTCCAATGTGTGAGGAAAAAGCATTTTGGAAATGTAAATTGTATTTTCCAAAAAACAATTTACATTTCCAAAATGCGTTATGCATTACAGAGTCTTATTAGACATTACTGTCACCACTTCAGAGATGTTTTTTTATACCACTAGGGTGGTAAACAAGTAGTTTTTTTTATAAGAGAGGGTGGAAAACGAGCATGTGGGCCGCCTGATGGAAAGCAATCACCACCGCCCATGGAGATCAGCAACACAAAGGGGTCGCCGATCCGTTGCCAGCCTATACACCTTCCTTTCTTTCTGGTGATCTCAATCACTCGCAGGAACACAACAACTCTCAAGGGAATCGTTATTTCTGTGTTTGTGAAATGAATATAGGCTCCAAATCCATTGAACCGATTTTGATGACACTTATCACAATTAAAGACCTCGACATGCTTAAGGTTTGTGTCGAAAAAAATTGAGAGATCAAATACATTTTCCATTGAAATGAATGGAAAACATACACTCAACGAATCTCCTCGCTCCACTCAATCTCGATTTCGGCCCCGTGGGCTAGAATCCGAGCTAATTATTAACTTATTTCTGTCGTAGACTCCTGTACGAGTCTGGCGGCACTCTCTCCGAGCTGGAGTGCGCGACCCACGACCACCCCCTCAAGGAGGACGCGCAGCGCAGCCCGAGGAAACCGAACAAGATACCGCTCATCACAGAGGTATCGTTGCTTGATACGACACCCCGGCCGCTCCATACAAATGATGCGTCGTTTACTACTACCACAGTATAAGTAATAGTACTAACGTACAGTATGGACACTCTCTGCCGCTCTCAATAGTCGACCTCACCTCCCCTCTGAGACCGATTTGGAACCGTTCGCAATGGATGCAACGTCCTACAAATTGACGTCGCTCGTATTTTATTCTCCATTCAGTTTAAAAAAAGATGGGAGTTACTTGTGCATTGGATGAATATCTCAACACATGGAAAGTCAAAAAAAGAAATTAATTCGATCCCTTTGGATGAAATAAAGTACTGATTTTTTTATAAATTACCTAAAAAGCATGCGGCAGCCATAGTTTCATCATAACTAATTCATGTCTCTCAAAGTAGGATACAAGATACAATTAATACGAGATGAGAAAAGGATAGCAGATTTATACGTCTCAAAGAGCAAGTGAGTGCGCAGACGCGGATATGACATTGCTGTCACTTGATTTATGGTGGTTTATTGTTAATGTTTACAATTTTCTTATTTACATTTCAATGTTTATTGTGCGTGATGTCATGTGCGGTATTAGTTTTAAATTACGTTTGTTTAATGTGAATATGAAAATGAATCAAATCATTACGCATGCATTTATATGAATAGTGAAACGCTACAATTAGTGAGAATGAAATGGTTTGACCATTACAATGAACCGGTGTTCGGAAGGCGAACAATCGATTTAGTAGTGATTAGAAAATATAAAATTTCGGGTAAGTTAGCAATGGCAATTATACAAGACGTTTTGTAAATATTGGCTGAAGTCAGTGTAGTGTATTTACTATGTTTTTTTTTTTCTTCACTACGCCCACCTGATGTGAAGCGGTTACCGTAAGCATATTAACGCTCGCAACATTAAATATCGCTCGCGCGCTGCCATCCCCGCTGCCAACGCAGCAACTCCATCCTCTCTGGTGACCTCACTCACTCGCAGGAACACAACAACCCTCAAGGAAATTGTTATTTGACTGCGGTATTCTGTGAGGTGGTGGTACTTCGTCAGTCGGGCTGCTTAAAAATACGCTATGTCCTACCTCTGTTTTCGTCAGAGCCTCGTCTATCAGTCTGCAGGGTGTACCCCGTGCAGGTGAGATTGACTTTGGTTCAAAGATGTTGATGAACCCCCTACACCCCCTTACATGTCCGACTAATAATTGAATAATGTCAGCCCTAGAGAACGTCACTCAAACATAGGCACGTGTACAGACGTCATTTGGTTACTACATGCAAAAGCGCCATTTTTGTATGGAGTGGCCGGGGTTTGATACTACATAAACAGTCACGTCTGTGCAGAACATGAACGAACGTGTGTGCATACTCCGCCATACATAAGTGTTCCAGATTCGTCTCAGAGCGGACATGAGGTCGTTATTAGAGAGCGGACAGTACCACCGCCGCTGCCAACGGAGCAACTCCCTTCTTCCTGGTGACCTCACTCACTCGCAGGAACACAACAATCCTCAAGGATATTATTAATTGGGTATTCTGTGAGATGGAGGTACTTCCCCGGTCGGGCTGCTTATAATCACGCTGTGCCCTAACTCTCTTTTGCCAGAACTTAACAGTTGAGTATCAGAGTGCACCACGTGCAGGTGAGGTTGGCTTTGACTCAAAGATGAAAGTAAGCCACTTACATTCTAAAATTTCTATTCAATACTAGCGGCCCGACCACGCTTCGCTGTGGCTCAATCTTTTCGTTTCCATCCATTTCCTTAGTGATGTCGCTGTATGTGAAAAAAGATTTTCCCGCTTTTCTTTTCAAATTTTTCCAGAATTTTCTTTGCTATAAACCTCACGGAGCCCGAGACCTTTCCAACGAATGCAAAACCGTGGAAATCGGTTCGTGCGTTCTGGAGTTATAGCGTCAGGAAGGAAAACCCGACTTATTTTTATATAGTAGATAAAAAAAAAACATGTGTTCTTTATACGACGCCGGATGCCAAAGAGACGTACGGCCCGCCTGATGCAAAGCGGTTACCATATAGACACTCACAATAGGAGCATTGCTCACGCATTTGCAGTACAATAATTCTCAACGTCATTGTTATTCGGCTGCGGTATTTTGTGAGGTGAAGGTACTTCTCCAGTCGGAGTCGACATGGCCTTTTACCCTCATTTGAGCACCTGGTGCACATCATCATCATCATCATCATCAGGCCATTTTAGTCTCCACTACAGGAGCACGACCGTCTCTCGTCCGTCCGACGACGGAAGGAGGATTTGGCCTACACTCCCCACGCTGGCCAGACAGGTTGGGGAGGCCTGATCGATATTTGATAATGTATTTCCCTTAGTCGCCTTGTACGACATCCACGGGAAGAGACGGAGTGATTCTATTCTAGTCTGCCGGAACCCATACGGCCAACCTGGTGCACGTCGTGTTTCTCAGTCGTGTGAATTCATCAGCGTTGCCATGCGTTCCGATTTTGCCAGAACGTTCCGTTTTTTAGGCTAAAATGTAATATCCTGTAAGTGGTTCATCAACATGCCAACTTCACCTGCACGCGGTGCACCCTGCTGAGTAACAAACGAAGCTCTGGCGAAAAGAGAGGTAGGGAGCGTTATTGTAAGCTACCCGACTGGGGAATGTACCTCCACCTCACAGAATACCGCAGCCCAATAACAATTCCCTTGAGGGTTGTTGTGTTCCTGCGAGTGAGTGAGGTCACCAGAAATGAAGGAGATGCTGCGTTGGCAGCGGGGGTGGCGGGGCGAGGCGAGAGCAATATTTTATGTTGCGAGCGTTAATATGGCTACGGTAACCGCTTCACATAGGCGGGCCGTATGCTTGTCTGCCACCCGACGTAGTATAAAAAAAATACGAATTCAAGGCGCAACAATCTGGCAACGCTGGAGTTCATGCAGTTGTTTCTAGAACCATTTTGTAATGTCCCAGAAGGTGGACGACAGCATCCCCGCGAACCTGACGCAGCTGCAGAAGGAGGTGATGACCGTAGCCCTCGACTGGAAGAGCATCAAGAACGTCACAGAGTGCAGCTGCTCCACGCCGCTGGACCATTTTAGTAGAAAGGTCAGTCACGATGTTACCACTTGATGTTAGGCATCAACTCATAATCGTTCCTCTATTGAAATGCGGGTCTCTTCTCAATCGAAGGGGTTTAGAGTGAAATATGTTGAAATTGAATAAAAGAATAGGCTCCCAAAATGATGTTTATTCATCATTGTTATCTCTATATCTTGACGAGCTCGGTGGTCGAATGGTTATCAATGGCCACTTTGACTCCGAGGTCGCGGGTTCGATTCCCGCACAAGACAAATATTTGTGTGCATGAACATGTCTGTTTGTCTTGGTCTGGGTATTTTCTATGTATTATATGTATGTATTTAAAAAAAAATGTATTTAAGTATAATATCAGTTATCTAGTACCCATAGTACAAGCTTTGCTTAGTTTGGGACTAAATGGCGCTGTGTAAATTGTCCAGAAATATTTATTTATATATCTATAGCCACCACAAGTAGAATCATCCATCGATATATCTATAGGTGGAGACTTGTTATTGGCATATTAATATTTATTGTAACTATTGAGCTGTAAGAATCCCAAATACAAATAAATAAATAAATAGATATTAAAATTACGTACAAAGTAAGTAGCGGTGACGAAACTCCTTCCAATCTGCAGACGTTGCAGTTTCATGTTGTAGGAAAACATGTAATTGTTATGTTACCGTACAACTACAAATAACGTGTATATTACAAGAGCATACTCTACCATATTGCTCAACTGGGGGTTAGCGGAGCCCGTTGGAACAGTAATATGTTTTTTTAAATAATTTCAGCATTTTTAAATGGTCATTCCCACCAAACTTTGATCGACATTAAAACAAGTTATCAGCTGTAAGTCTTCCTTAAAGATTTAAATAAATAAAGTAGTAAGTAGTAGTAAGTTATTAAAATTTTAAGATCGCAGATCGTTCTAGTGTTGTGTATTTTACAATACTGATAAATAGTTCGTATAATTCTAGAATATAGGCAACTAGCACGGCACAACCAGTTGAACATAGTAGTTGTGCCGTCTGGAAGGGCGCTGTAAGTGAGGTGTGTGGTTGTCGGTGCAGCACCACTGCTGGGGCTGCGGCGCTGCGTGTGTGTATGGGCGGTGTAAGTGAGGTGTGTGGTTGTCGGTGCAGCACCACTGCTGGGGCTGCGGCGCTGCGTGTGTGTATGGGCGGTGTAAGTGAGGTGTGTGGTTGTCGGTGCAGCACCACTGCTGGGGCTGCGGCGCTGCGTGTGTGTATGGGCGGTGTAAGTGAGGTGTGTGGTTGTCGGTGCAGCACCACTGCTGGGGCTGCGGCGCTGCGTGTGTGTATGGGCGGTGTAAGTGAGGTGTGTGGTTGTCGGTGCAGCACCACTGCTGGGGCTGCGGCGCTGCGTGTGTGTATGGGCGGTGTAAGTGACGTGTGTGGTTGTCGGTGCAGCACCACTGCTGGGGCTGCGGGCGGTGCGTGTGTGTATGGGCGGTGTAAGTGACGTGTGTGGTTGTCGGTGCAGCACCACTGCTGGGGCTGCGGGCGCTGCGTGTGCACGCGCTGCGTGTGCCGGCGCGCGCCGCTGCCCGCGCTGGCCTCGCCGCGCGCCGCGCCGCTCTGCGCCGGCTGCGGGCCCGGCTCGCCCACCACGCCCGGCACGCCCGCCACGCCCGCTGGTACGACTACTTTCTTCTTTGTTTCCTTTTGGCAATCACTCTTCAGTCGAACATTATTTTTGCCATTAATTCATTTATCATTCTGTCCCGGCTGGACTTAAGACCTGCTACTGCTACGCTTGCGTGCTCGGTTGGTTTACTGAGCGCAAGAGCGGTGCGGGTAAAGGTCCTCTCGTCTGGTCGGTTTACTGGACGAGAGACTCGCAATCCTGTGATATAACCGAAAGGTTGGCACACAGGGACGCATTAGCTGTTAGGTATAGGCTACGTGTCCCGACTTCATGGATATGCCGAAAAATATCGTCAGGAATCCACTATTCCCCAATAACTCAACAGCAAAACCTACAGTGCTAGTTTTACTGCTTTTTGCACGACTATTTGGCAGATCTCGACAGCGGCAGTTTAAATCAAAGATTCTACAAATTTTATGCACTCTAATTATCTCTTCCACCATAATTCACTATATTATGTTACCAGTATACATTAAATTATGAAAGAGTACATTGTTCACCCAGGGGAGAAAGTGACCGATTACCAACGAGGGTGCAAGTATGAGTAATACACCCGAATTGGGAATCGGACTTTTTCCTGAGTGATACATAGTGCATTATACTTTACCTGCACCTCCCGAGAAATAATGTATAAAACTGTCATAAGATGGCACATTTTTCTTGAACTTTCATTGTATAAAAAGTTGTTGGTGCCTTACTATACTTATTTTTAGATTATTCGTGCAAGATATATTTAATGACTGCTTGGGCAGATTCTGTTAATTCTGGCTGCCTTATAAAGTCGACGAGTGATCGACAATAACTACATTAAAATTATAAATTCAAAAGTAACTTGATATAAGAATAATCGTTCAGAAAAACAGTTTTATAATATATAACTAGGTCGGATGGTAGACAAGCATGGAGCTCGATATGATGCATTTGCCGCCGCTTGCAACATGAAGTATCACTTGAGCGCCACCACCCCCGCTGCCAACGCAGGAGCTCCTTTCCGATGACCTCACTTACTCTCACCGCTTGTCAACATGTGAGCGCCACTACCCCCCGCTGCCAACGCATAAACTCCTTCCTTTCTGGTGATCTCATTCACTCTCAGGAACACATCAACCTTCAAGGGAATTGTTATTTGGCTGCGCTAGTCTGTGAGTTGGATGTACTTTCCCAGCCGGTTACAAATACGCTTTCGCAGCAGCTTACAAATACCCTACCTCTCTTTCACTAGTCGGCAGGATACACCACGTGCAGATGAGATTGGCTTTGGCTCTAAAGATTGTGGTGAATCACTTACACCCTAAAATATAATATTTCTTTTTAGTAATTCGTCGAGGTCATCAGAAAGGAAGGAGTTAGTGCGTTGGCAGCGGGGGTCGTGGCGCGCTAGCAATATTTCATGTTGCGGTCGTTAATATGGCTACAGTAACCGCTCCACTTCATGTCTGTTTGTCTCGGTCTGGGTGTTTTCTATGTAGTATATCATCAGGTCATTTTAGTCTCCACTACAGGAGCACGACCCTCTCTCGTCCGTCACAGACAGGAGGATTTGGCCTACACTCCCCACGCTGGCCAGACGGGTTGTGGAGGCCTGATCGATGTTTGATAATGTATTTCCCTTAGTCGCCTTGTACGACATCCACGGGAAGAGACGGAGTGATTCTATTCTAGTCTGCCGGAAACCACACGGCCATTATATGTATATATTTACAAAAAAAAATGTATTTAAGTATAATATCAGTTATCTAGTACTCATAGTACAAGCTTTGCTTAGTTTGGGACTAGATGGCAGTGTGTAATTTGTCCAGGAATATTTAATTTAATTTAGTTTATTTTGTTTGACTTGGCTGCCACCCGCCGTAGCATATAAAAAAAATATATTAATCTATATTCTGTTTCAGATATCGTCGCGCCGGCCAACTGAATCACTTCCCCCGAGACCACAACTGTTTCAAGCCCTCGCTGTATTAAACTAAGTGTAAAATGTACAGAACTGAATATATATAAATAGGCGATAAGAATAGTTTCCAATAAGTGTAAGTGCCGTTAGAAAAAGCAATGCTTAGGATAGGTTTGTATAAGAAATGTGCAATACTTGAGACCGTACCACCCATTGCCGACAACCCTCATTCAATTACTATTATTTAAATAGTAATGGCCAACTTGCCGGACAAATATTTTTTGAAAAATTGAAAAATTCACCTGCCCCCCTAGGTGGGATTTGAACCCACGACTATTTAAATAATAATATTTAATTAGTTTTGTGTTATCAAAAAAAAAAAATACCTGAATTTCATCTGCAACGATGGACTGCTATGCCTTGTTTAGTAAGTGTAATTACTTAATAGGTTGATGACGCCACACTGTGACTCACGCAGTACAATATAAGATGCAAAAATTCGTCAGCAACACAAACCTTCCTGGTAGCTCAGTTGGAAGAGCACTCGACCCGTCATCGAGAGGTCGTGGGTTCAAATCTCACCTAGGGGGGGCAGGTGAATTTTTCCAAACCTTATTCACCCCACTGCTGCAGTGGCGAACAAAGGTTAATTACGCCCCAAATAATTACGGGATTTAGGCACGTGCCTAGGTTGTTTAGGCGTTAGTCCGCCCCTGCACTGCTGGGATACGGGTCTCCCTTCAATCGAAGGGGTTTAGAGCGTACTCCACCACGCTGTTCAACTGCGGGTTGGTGGAGGCCAGTGTTTTCAAGCCGCGCAAATGCCACTGACTTGGCTTAATGACTGTCATTAATTGACGACAGCCGAGACCGACAGCTTAACGTGCTCTTCGAAGCACGAAGAAGCTCGATAGAAATAAACCCATCCATGGACAGGCTACAGTCGACATTGCTTAACTTGTAACACTCGTTTGAAGGAGCCCGTATTCTCAGTATAAATAATAGTCCTACGTACAGTAAGGCCACTCCCTGCCTCACCTCCACTCTGAGATAAATCTCGAACAGTTTTTATGGCATCTCACATACACATGCTTATTCGCGCTCCGAAAAGACATCATTGTTTATGTAGTAGTAAGCAACGCTACATGTGTATGGAGTGGCCGTGGTGTGCCGTATCCCATCAGTGGGATGAATAAGGGTTGCAGTTGATGTGTGACTGATTTCACATAGTTGATGACGTAGACAAGTTCTTTTCACGTGACCACATTCCAGTCAGTAAGGAACATACCTGGTGTTTTTCTACCATAATTTGCAATGAGCACTTCATTAAGACTTCCTTCGGGTACGTCACTAATATTTAATTTACAAACTGTTCAGTAAAAAGTTCTAATCAAAACAACAGACAGCAAAGTGAAAGAATGAAAAAGGCAATGTTGCCAGTTTATAAGTTACATGTTGCCATTTAGTGTTGCCAACATTTTTATTAACTAATATTGAAGTTGAAACTATAATTTCAAGTAACCACTTCACAACTAAATACACAAAAAAAATGGGTCTATGCTACGTATCAAGCTCTCTAATCTTCTATAATATAAAAATGAATCACTAAATGTGTTGCTAAGAGCAAATATCGACAACAGCTGAACCGATTTCGCTAATTATTTTTTTTGAATATTCCTTGAAGTACATAGATGGTTTCTGACGCAGAGAAAAAACCCGTATAGCTGAATATTTTTTTTAAAACTTATTCAGCTATACGGGGCGGAAACAAATCCAACAAATCAAAGATCAATTCATATCAAATCTTTATGATTACACCAGCATAGGCTCGTTATGTCCTATTTCTCTTTCACCAAAGCCCCTTTTGCTAGCCGGTGGGATGCACCATGTGCAAGGGAGGTTGGTTTTGGCTCTAAAGATACTACTGAGCCACACTCAATCCAAAATAACTTTATGTTGATGACAATTATAAGTGCTTATGTTTCATAATTGAGTTAAAAACTATGCTATATCTCAAGTTGGATCAAACTGCACGCGTGTGCAAAATTTGGTTTAAATCGGTTCAGTAGTTTCGGATTCCATCGCGGACAAACAACGTGACACGAAATTTTTATATATTAAGATGATATCTAAATAAAATATCCTATATTATAAAAAAAAAAAATTTTCTGTGATTTAAAAATCATCTATTTAATTTTAAAAAGTAGTTAAGTAGAATAAATAATGTTAAAATGATGTAAATACGAGTATTTTGACGTTATGCCAAAAAAATAAAAAAAACTGAAAAATGACCGGAATCGATCTCATGATTCGTTAGGGTGTTTAGTTTGTATCGATTAACAGTTCCACGTACAGGTGAGTGGTGATTAGTGACTAACTTTTATTATTTTATATGAGAGGGGGGGGGGGGGGACGTGCTAGTCAAAGGGCACCCAGTGGTAAGCAATCATCACTGCCCATGGAGACCAGCTCGTCGATCCGTTGCCAGCCCTTAAACATACAATAAAACAGCTTCACATATTGCTTGCCAGACAGGCCCACCACACATTAAAAAGGCAATGAATAGTGGTGCACTTAAGTCCCGGGGGTAAAACTACCATTGCCTTCAAACTGAACAGAATGAATTTAATCTGAAGAAATTATTAGCACTAAGTAATAAATCCTGCTAATATTTAGTTTGTGAGTAAGTTTGTGAGTCTCATATTACTCACAAACTTTCACATCTTATATTTTAATAATAACTTTTATGTGACAATTGTATAAAACTAAATTATAAAAGTGATTCATTAAATATAATTGACGAGCTCGGTGGTCGAATGGCTAGCAATGGCCACTTTGACTCCGAGGTCGCGGGTTCGATTCCCGCACAAGACAAATATTTGTGTGCTTGAACATGGCTATGTTGGTCTGGGCGTTTTCTATGTATTACATGTATGTATTTACAAAAAAAAGTATATAGGTACATATATCAGTTATCTAGTTTCCATAGTACAAGCTTTGCTTAGTTTGGGACTAGAGGGCGCTGTGTAATTTTTCCAGGGATATTTATTTATTTATTATGTAATAGCCTTCGTGGGACGCATGGAAGATGTGAAACATCGAAAATATTTTGTATAGAAAAAATGCCGAGTAAGAAAAATAGTAAAATAACTAGCACGTGGCAACGCGTCGCCATGCTATTAAATAGCTGGCGACAAATTTGTTATATAACAGTCAATCGATCACTAACTACCATTCACCTATATTTTTAATTCCATATTGTAGAGGCATATATTGAATAGTTCAAATTATTATTACTCTCTCAGTGTAAATAGTTGTTATTTTGAGAAATTGTAAAATAAATTCTTGTGTATATCTGACAAATGTCTTTTATTTGTTTTAAAATTCTACAATAAATAGATTGCAGGTTAAGTTTTTCTCATTGAGAGCCCCCGAGCACTAAACGGCTTGGCTGCGCGCATCCAGTGGGCTGCAGTAAAACTAACCTAGCCCACGGGGCCGAAATCGAGATTGAGTGGAGCGAGTAGATTCGCTGAGTGTATGTTTTCCATTGATTTCAATGGAAAATGTATTCGATGATCATTATGACATGATCGATCTAAATTTTTTTTCGACACAAACCACAAGCATGTCTTTAATTGTGACAAGTTTCATTAGTTCCATCAGTGGTTTAGGAGCCTATTCATTTACAAAAATGATTTTTAGGCGTATATAAGCGTTTCGTTTGTTCCACACAAACAGGATCATTCATGCCGTAAAATCAGGTAGTAATGGCGCCGCAGCCAGGAATTCGTGCCGGCTATTGTGGGGCTCCCGTACGAAGTCATGTGTTGGAAGCCGCCAGCATGGCTGCCGTGGCTTCGAAAGGAGCAGACATATGGTTCTTCGATCTCAAACAGAGTTATATATGTGACCCAATAAAGGTATCTATATACATCCAGATAGGCTTTCTTGGCAGTGTGGTCAACTCCCATTCTTACCTTAAGTCAGCGGAATCTTTGAGTATTTGTCTCCTATGTCACGTAGTTAGAACTCTCAAAATTCACTTTACCATTTCATGATTTCTTCTTTTTTTGCCTTCGTTTTTGTCACAAGAATTAAGTAGAACCTTACACAAGCGGAGCAATGAGCGTAAGTTAGTGTTATATAACTTGCTTGTTATTCCATTAACGAATAACGAAATAAACCTAATTGGCTTGATAGTTAACGGGCATAGGTATTTTTAAATCAATTAAAAAATATTTACAATTTTGTTTGCAAAATGTGGCGTGCGTTGGTGATATTTTCTCTGATTTATACAACAATATGTGTCGTACCGAAGAAAGACCTCGCTGAAGTGATGGAGAAACTGGAGAAGAATCGTATGATGGGCGTGGACACCGTGCACGATGTGAAAATAGATAAAGATACAATCATAACACGGAACATGAAACTGGGGCAAAAAGGCCGCGGGAAAAATGGTAATTAAGATTTATTTTATACCACGGCAGGTGGCAGAGTACGGACATACGGACCGCTCACCGCCTAATTTGTACCGCCGCGGAATGGAATGGAAGCGACTTTTTGCAACGAAATTGTACATAGCATAATGAACTTTATATCAATTGCATGACATATAAACTTAAATACGAGCTAAAAATAGGGGACTTCTCGAGAATGAAGAAAAGTGGTTAATGGCTAAAAACTTTAGCCAAAACCACTTTTGACTATAAAAATTCATCATAACTGTTAAACTAAGGTAAGGTACGTTGATCAAAACCGTTTTTGCCTGATTTTTTCTATCAAAATTCGTTTTGACCAGTTATGAGTTTTGGTTAGTACTATTACTTATACTGTGCTGTAACATCACTACATAGTATAAAACAAAGTCGCTTTCTCTGTCCCTATGTCCCTATGTATGCTTAAATCTTTGAAACTACGCAACGGATTATGATGCGGTTTTTTTTAATAGATAGAGTGATTCAACTGGAAAGTTTATATGTATAATATATGCATAACATTAGTAGAAAAACACTGATAATTTAGAGGTTTCTAATGTGATGTCGTAAATAAACACATTTTTTTGCTCTTTCATTGCAAACGCTGGCTGAACCCAACGAGATAGATCAAAATAATGTAGTACAGTATTGTTCACCTTAAAATGGTCTAAAAAAAAATTCGCGATGGTATATGTCTATCTCTTAGTGGTAACACACAATAACCGTTATTTTATCCTTTGCTTTTTACAAGAAATAATGCCTTATTTACGAAGCGATTTTAAGCAATACAGAATTAATCCTTATCCAATTAAGTACCTTAAATACATTGCGCATTTAATATAGATCAATATGGCCCTAATAATAATATAGATCACATCATGTAATTTAAATGAATAGTTTAGAAGATATTACACATTTAAAATGCAGGGACATAACGGCTGTGGCGGTACCGGCCGCGGAGCCGGCGGCCTGTGCCTATAACTGGGGAAGGACTGGATAGGACATAGGACAAAGCGCAAAGACCTTCTGTAGTACATTTAGTATCAGCATTGCACCCGTGCGAAGCCGGGGCGGGTCGCTAGTATACAATGAAAGTCAAAGTCTAAAAGCCGCTTACTCCTACTAATTTGCTTAAATTCGCTGTGAATTCCAAGGCAGCCGTAGTTTTAACTCAGGGACTGCAATGTACTTCACTGTTCATTGCCTTTTTTGATGGTCGCCGGCTGTTAATCCTGGCTACACAGGAGACACAGTGGTGGGAATGAGTAGTGCCCCCCCCCCCCCCCCCCCCCCAAGTCCCGTTGTAACACATTCACTGACATATCACCAGGTAACAATAAGGAAGATGACCGCGCGCCAGACTGGTCGTACAGCGCCATACCGAAAGAAGTCAACTCCCACGTGCAGCAGTTCAAACGGAACATGACTGAATGCCTGAAGGAAGTTCAGGCTAAAGACAAAAGACCAGTGAAACGTTTGTCACCGAAAACAGAGTCGCCTGTACACGGGGAATGTCTTATAGCATGTGTGCTGAAACGAAACAGCGTGATTGAAAAAGGAGGAAAGATTAATAAAGGCAAGTCGAAATAGGTCCAGTGCTGCCGGCTCCGGTGGCACGTCGGCCTACCTGGTTTTTTTATGCACCCTTACTATCTAGTCTAGATACATATTTCAGGTACGGGGTCAACGTTGCTTCATCAGTGGCAAGTCGAACCTCTTTAATCTTACAGGCATTTATTGATACATTAATAATTCTTCCCTTGCTGTTGAAAGACATGTTCTATGTACTCGTACATTGCATTATCGATGGCCAAGGGAGAATCCAAGAGGGGGGGGGGGGATATGGACGTCATAACACCCCCTCCTCTTGCTGTTTAAAGACACGTTCTATGGTTCTATTGTATAGATACAGTGCTGCTGATGGCGCGTCGACTTGGATCTTTCCGTCTTGGTGCACTACCTGATATTTTTGGTCCTTGTTGTCTACCTGGACACACGTTTCATAAACGAGTCCAGTATTACTTCAACACTGGTACATCGATTCACTTGGATCTTTCATGCACTGCCTACAATTAGTTACTCTGCTCTTGCTGTCTAAAGACACGTTCTATTGCATGGATACAGTGCTGCTGATGGCGCGTCGACTCTCTTGGATCTTTCCATCTTGGTGCACTCCCTGATATTTTTGGTCCTTGTTGTCTGGCTGGACACATGTTTCATATCCTAGTCCAGTATTACTTCATCACTGGTACATCGATCCACTTGGATCTTTCGTGCACTGTATACGAAGTCACTCTCCCCTTCCTGCCTGGAGACACATTCCATGTATGGGTTCAGTGCTTGCGGTGGCAACTCAACCTTTTTGAATCTTATGTGCACTCGCTGACGCATCTTATGATCTTTTTGTCCTTGCTTTGAATACATTTTTTTTTAATAGGTACGTCGATCTATTGTCATATCGCGATGCTGTTTAATGCATTGAATACCTACTTAGGTACATTTAGGTGCATTAACCCATAATCATCCCATTGTTGGGATACAGGTTTCCCGTCATTCGCCACAGCCGGGAGCGACGGCTTAACATGCCCTCCGAAGCACGTAGGAGCTCGAGATAAATAAACCCATCCATAGACAGGCTACGTTCTACGTTGCTTAACTTGCGTGATTGATTAGACTGACACGCGCAACGACACCATCGAGCTCCTCATTTATTTATTTAGGTACATTACTCATAAATAATAAAAAAACTGTTCTTTCATATTTCATTTAATTACATTTACCTACAATGACGAAATGGCTATAATAGCATTGTCCACTTTGACTCCGGGGTCGCGGGTTCGATCCCCGCACAAAACAAATATTTGTGTTCATGAACATGTCTGTTTGTCTTGGTCTGGGTGTTTTCCGTGTATTGTATCTATGCATTTACAAAAAAAATATTTAAGTATAATATCAATTATCTATCTAGTACCCATAGTACAAGCTTTGCTTAGTTTGGGACTAGATGGCCGTGTGTAATTTGTCCAGGAACATTTATTCATTTTTATATTTCAGGCAATCTTATCGCACTAGTGAGTAAATTTTACGCTAAAGATACCAAAATGATGAAGAAGCTGGAGAAGAACTTGGATCGCTGCATTGAGCACAGCGTGCGTTATTCGGACGATTGTGTCGCCGCGTCAAAGCTGAACGACTGCACCAATCAACTTATGGCCAGTAACAAACATGATGTGGTCGTTGTCAATTATTAAACTGTGGCATTATTTTATTTCTATAATAAGGGTGTAGTAAACGAAATATACCATTATTAAGTGTCTCATTGGTGATAAGTTCCGAACTCCAAGTACCGAAATTTCTGGGATAATATTTGATATTACCAGATATTACGGATATTACTCAATCGGAAGTTTTAAAAATGAATTGAAAAGTACTCGTTACGTGCTCGTTACCTAACAATATCGATGCTTTTGTTTCGATACTTTCGATACTTTTCTCGGTATATCTAAATCTGATACGATACTGGTATCAAGTAAAGTATCGATACTTTTGAAATTTTGTAGAACACTAAGAAGAAATACCTAAATAGGAAATAAGGAACCAACTAGACTAGAACTTAGAAACTAGAATACAAAAAAAATATCCGAATTTTCTGCCGATTTTACATTGTTGAACTGGCAACCCTTTCAGTCTATTTATGTTTGATGGGTATTTCCCTCAAACTTTCGGAAGAATACCTTAGAACTACATTCCTTATCGCGACATTTTAGGAGAATCCCTTAAATATCATATAAGTATAACATGTATGTAACTTCAAGTACGCAAAACCTATAAATATGTAGTTTGTTCAAAATCATGAGTAGAATGAATTCCATAATTTTCATCCATTTTTAAATGCCGTGTCTATTATTAAATTGCGCTCGACAGTCAAGCGAGAAGATGTGAACTAAGTAAACAAACGTAATATGGCGCGGTGTCCAAAAAGTCTTAAGCGCCGTGCAGAGAGCGACGCTTACCCGTCTCGATTAATATTAATATTTGCCTATCGTAGCCATTGGCGCGTCTTTTTAATAAGAAAGCGCCACAGAGCTCAGAAACTATGAGAATTATTAGGAAAACAAAAAAGTGTTCATATCTCCGAGAATTGTTTTTTTTCGAAATTATTACTTATTTAGATCAATATACATATAATAATAAAACTCAGTTGGGGTGTTTGAGGTTTTGCATAAGTACTTGGAGTTACACGTTGTATATTTATGCAGAAGATTGTATGTAGGTACTATTTTTTAGTAACTATGTCCATAAAAAAATATATCAATCCAATCAGTAGTTTCTGTCTGTCAAATTCAATAAAAGACATATTCATACATCGTATATTTATTATCATAAAAACACTCATCGACTTTCGTATACGTAGGTACTTCTTCGGATCACGTATTTTATGTAGGTACATACTTGTATAGGTACATAACATCCCCCAACATAACCATCTCATGACATATATGATTTTGTGTATATAAAGGGCGGCGAAAATTATCTTTGTACGGAGTTACGGAGCGGCTAAATAGCTAGATCGGGCCCTGACTGTAAGTACCTACTATTTATCTACAGTATGGAGACTCCCTGTCTCGAATGTATGAGTCTGAAATTTGAGCTTAAGTTACATTTTACTATGTAGGTATAAATTTCATTCGAATGAAAAAAAAATATCCGTATTTATTGTTACAATCGAAAGTTCGGTTAGGATACTAGGCGAATTCGAATGATTATTCCGAAGAATAATCATTCGAATTCGCCTATATCTATCGTGCCGTGCTTCTCTCTGTCTTAGGGATGTCGAAAGTGTCAAAAAGTATCGATATATCATATAGATATTTTAAAAATGTATTGATATCGATATCGACATCAAGCCATGACCATCCGACTGTTTGGATACCGATCGCCTCAGTCGAGGGGGTTTAGAGCATACTCAATCACGCGCTCAACTACGGGTTGGCGGATATCGATATATCGGCGACCTTTGGTAATAAATAAATATCTATTATTTCTTATAAAACTCTAATATTTTTTGTACTAAGTTTGATGTGGTATACTAAATAAATACTTCTCATAAACTACCGTACTGTGCGACCGAAAAGAGTAGAAATTAAATGAGGGCGACACTATCGCTTAGCGGGCAACATCGATTACTAAGACAATATCTTGGACCATTGTTTATATAACACGGCATTTGTTACGATTCCTTTTGTTTAACTTTACGTTGCGATTGTCTCTATCTTTGACCCTAGCAACATACAGAGCAAATTTATAGTTACAGTTTTAAAAGTATTACTTTTTCATTATTATTTTATTATTAACTAGCGGCCCGCCCATGCTTTGCTGTGGAGTAATCTTCCCGTTCCCATTACTGCAGCGCCATCTGCCGGGCCTATTTGTGAATCTAAACCATCCAGGGCAACAACCCTCCACCCAAACGCATATAAAAAAATCATTCAAATCTGTCCAATCATATACTCTCCACGGAGTACCTTACTCTCCACGGAGTACCCGACTGTGGAGAGTTCGCAGGGGGAACTACGGGTCCCCTTGTTTGGATCAGGGTACCTCGGGGACTGGCGTCAGCCCAATTTGCCAGTCATGGGTTCGGATTCGAGGTGGCTTTATGTGCGTGTAAACACTCACGCGCATGTGGTTTAGCTACAGAGGTCGGGCATGTTCGTCTGCCTGGCCATATTGTCGGCCGGGCGCTCGGCCTCGCGCGTAGCGAGTTGGTTATCACTGGCCTAAGGCGAAGGGCCGCCACAGTGGTTCTCAACGGGGCTTGGAGCGGCCCTTATAGCGGTCGTCGGCTTCCCAGCTGACGCCGCGGCTCGGGTACTTGCCTGCTGAGCAAGGAGGTTGACGGGCGATCGCTTCCGTCACCCCGGTCACCCTACCGTAGGCTCGGGGTAGGCGTTTCTTCTTTGAAGGACGTCGGGAAGTGAGCGCGCCTTATACAGCTCCGGTACCTGTCAAGGAAATCAGGGAGCCGGCTATCCGGCGCCCCAGTGTGGGTACAGAAACACTAGGCGCGCTTGTACTTGTACTTGTGCGCCGGGATGTGAGCGTGCCATACAGCTCCGGCTACCCATCATGGAGAATGGGGAGTGGTAGTAGGGCCCCGATGCTTGGGTTCTCCGAGCGTCGGTCGCCACGAGCTACTCGACTTAAGAGTACGTAAGTAGCCTGCATGCAGGTGAAAGCGGAGTAAGACCTGCTACTGCTACGCTTGCGTGCTCGGTTGGTTTACCGAGCGCAAAAAGCGGTGCAGGAAAAGGTCCTCTCGTCTGGTTGATTTACTGGACGAGAGACTCGCATCCCCCGTGATATAACCGGAAGGTTGGCACACGGGGCGCATTAGCTGTTAGGTATAGGGTGCGTGTCCAATCATTTAGGAGGATGAACTCCTCCTAAACGGCTGGACAGATTTGACATACCTATACACGTACAGTAGAATTATATATATTAAAGAAATATATAAAGCAAGAGCTTTAAATTTTTAATTATGTAATAAAAAAACATGAATTTGTTCATCCATACCGATACAAGTACTTAATAATAGCAATCATTAAAGGAATATTAAAATGCAATGAAAGAATAAATAATAACAAATAATTTATTAGAACATAAAATATATTCTTTATTTTAATGTTTTTTTAAAGTTTAAATTAGGTTAAAGATATTTTATATCGATATAGCGCAATAATACTAGCGATAACACACACAGCTTTAAAATATCGATAACTCGATTCGTCGAAATCGTCGATATTTTATCGTGTGCGGCCGTGTGGTCCGTGTCTCCTCCGTGAGTTGAGTTGCGTGTGCGAGACTGTGAGGTTGGTTGGTTGGTTTACTTGTTTAGTTTACTTGTTTTGGTGCCGTTGGTGGTTGTGGGTGGTGTCCATTGTAGAATTGTGTTGTTGGGTTTTTTGTCTGTTATTTCTTAATCCTTGCTTGATTTTTGTTATCTTTTGTATTTTGAGTTTGTTAATGCGAATTGTCGTCTCATATTTGATGTTTCGTTCATGTAAAATCGTCAGATTCATAGAACAGCTATCTATAGTTCAGTAATTCAAGAGTCCGTGTTGTTACGACAAATCCAAATTTATGTTTTATAATATTTTCAACAATTCGTTTACCGGCCAGTTTTACCACAGTGACAATAGTTGGGTTGGTTGATCTCTTCAATAAATATGGTACAAAATCACATGGTGCAAATAATGTGTTTTTGTTATGGTAAATCAAGGTCATATTTATTTATAACATAGAATTGGTAGTAAAAATTTGTTACTAATTCAAAATGACTAGTGAAACAATATATGTACAGACATTTTGGGGCATGTGTTACAAACGGTTCACCCCACAGGCGTCAGTATGAAGCAGACCAGCAGAAATATTATGGAATGCACCATTAAAGTTGGATAATTCCCTGCAGCAATTCAGTATCGGTGATCCTTGCACTT
This sequence comes from Hypsopygia costalis, assembly GCA_937001555.2. Classification (NCBI taxonomy): domain Eukaryota; kingdom Metazoa; phylum Arthropoda; class Insecta; order Lepidoptera; family Pyralidae; genus Hypsopygia; species Hypsopygia costalis. The sequence goes on along the minus strand of OW443344.2, from coordinate 5,733,309 downwards.
GTACCCAGCCACACAAACAAACGTCCCTCCACAAAGAATGACAGCCTAAATACTATGGTTCATATGATCATATGATATGATTATCTTTGATTTAAATCATTAATATTTTTTTAATAAAAGTCAAAGGTTTGAGAGATGAAATCAAGTGTATTTTTAACTTCGGGTCATCCAAGTGCTAACAGTTTGAATAATATAATGAAATATACTCATGTCGCTCTGTTGTATCAAAATCAAAGTTATAATCATAATATTCGAACAAAAATATAACTTCCTACGTTTTTGTACTCCCAGTCAGCTGGTGTAAGGTGTCCACAATTCTAAATGTGGAAAATAGTTGGTTAACAAAAGCTGAACAGCCAGTCACCCTAAATATGTGCATCAATATGATTTCTCTTCCTTGACACATTTTTTGTTCTATTCATAACTTACTTTATTGATTTTGACTGCACAACATCATAGATTTGAATGCTTTGAATTTTGATTTGAGTTTTAGTGGCAATAACACTGAAGTATTAGGAGTATACCTGTGCTTCATCTAATGTACTTTTCTTCTGATAGTGTAAATTCTGCAGTGGTATTTTGGATACTTTGTTTTCTTTTTGGGTGACTTGGACAACATGACTGGCAGGGTCGGTGCTCCATATGCCTACCCTTTTAAAAAAATAGAATGAAAAAGATATATTTACATAATAAATTGTTACTTAAAATAAGTCCACAAGGGACCAGTGGCAAATAAATATAGTTGAATCTGTTTGACTTGGGTCGAATAACAATGGCAAAAAGTAACTTGGATGTCTTTTATTTTATTTATTTATTTATTAGATTTAATTCTTGCAAATGTTTATATTTGCTTATTTTTAATTGGCTCCGAATACAATTGTTCTGTAGAAAGTACAGTTTCACAGCTGCTGCAAAAAGATATCGACCGGTGAAGCTGGGGAAGTGTCGTCCATGTATCGGGATGTCTTAGTTTATTTAAAATGTATCCATAAGGCAAATGTTTGAGACCTCTTATGTCAATAATAATTGGATCACCCTTTTTCTTGCCAGGTCTAATAGATTTTAGGCTGGTGTTAAGGTTTTCATAATTGAAAAATAAGTCGTAGTTTAGCGATTTAATTGTATACAGATTTTGTGGTCTTGCCTGGTGCACTCTTGCAATGTTGTCACTTGGTGTCATAATGGCTTTCTGTATTTTTCGATGGAAGAATTCACACTGTCCATCTCTATCATGGTGTGTACCATGATGTAGGTGGACAGTAAATTCTACCATCATGTCTAAATCTAAATGTGTAAATGATGAAATGAGAAAGAATGATGAAATGTGGAAAATGATGTAGGTGGGTTTCTAGGTACAATTGTACAATAATAATATTATTTTGCTGTGTCAAATCACTTAAAGCACTGGATAAGTTTTGTTCCTGTTCTGGTTTGTACATACATCAGATTTTACAATAATCTTTTCTGTAACTAATAAAGCCTTCATGTAGTCAACTAAACAACTGGTCAATTTATATTAATTATAGGTTATTTTACCCGTGGTCCCTGAATTTAGTATAAGCAAACTAATTTAAAAAGGTATAATAACTTAACTGTATATTATTAAAGACAACAACAAATTAAGTACCTACATATACTCTATGCGTTTGTGCAGCAGAATTATCAGCGTTTTGTTCATTAGAACAAAACATGTAGCTGAGCTATAGCCATTTTGTGTTACTGCGGCGGCACACATATGATTCTTTTTGTACTTTTTCTTAAATATAAATAAATAAATATTGTCAGACAAATTACACAGCGCCGTCCAGCCCCAAAGTAAGCGAAGCTTGTGTTATGGGTACTAGACAACTGATAAACATACGTAAATACATTTTTCTTGTAAATACATACTTATGATACATAGAAAATACCCAGACCAAAACAAACAGACGTGTTCATGCACACAAATGTTTGTCCTGTGTGGGAATTGAACCCACGAGCGTTGGTGTCGAATCCGCGTCATTGACCGCTACGCCACCAAGCTCGTTCAGTTGGCAATACCGTATCGAGTGTATACGGCATCGAGTAATGTGTTTATATATTTCGGTCTTAATCAATTTTTTTTAACATAATTCAGGAATTTCTGCATACCGAAAATTACCACGGCGGGTTCTGAATTTATGAACTCCCATCCCTTCAAAATCATATCTTTGGGTAAAAGTAGTAACACTATATTGTTTTTTAAGTTTCTAAGTAATTTTTATAAGACTGGAAAAAAAATATTATGTGTGTGCTGGAGATACAAATAAATCTTTCATTCATTCATACTCTATTATAATAACAAAATTAACAACATAAACATACTCCTTTAATTCATTCCAAATGTAATTCTTCTTTTGGTTTACTGCAGTTTATCAAGAGCATGGCCAATGTCTATGTCGCCATTAATGAGCTCTAAAATAACATGGCGAATAACATCGTCATTCATTATTAGTTTTTTATTTCGTCGGGCTTTGCTTTTTTAGTAAATTTTAGATTATTTACGGTGTCCATGTCTTTGGAGGAAGGTGGCGCATGCATCTAGGGTGTACAGGATTTCATTACTCATATAAGCTTTGTTACTGACCGGTGTAATGGGCACATCCAACTGATTCTGTTGCTGCGATTGCTCCTGCTGCTGCTGGGGTGGAATAGCGCTCTCCATTGCTGTTCCGCTTCCAGTTCCAGTCGAGTGACGATCAGAGCTGAAGGAGCCAGGCGCGATTGGTTTGGTGTTCTTGTAATTGTCATTGTGGCCACTTTGGTTGCACTATCACTATGAATTCCACACGGGTGTGAGTGTAGTGAATCACGTAATACACTATTTTACAGCACTATATTTATTGTTTGGCACTGTAGTTATTTGTTCCGTGTTTGATTTATGTCACTGTCATTCACAAACACAGTCACTTATACCTATATCATTATTGTTAACAGCTTGGTGCACTTTGCATTGCATTCGCGATTGCAGTTGCAACTGTACGGCCCCCGGGGGGGTCGGGGGGAGCCGCCGCGGGCGGCGACGCTCGTGTCACCTGGCCCGCGATTCACTGAACACGTCTCGTAATACATTTAAAAGACGCATCAGGTTAACTGTGTTTTTGTTAACTCTTTTGTTAATTTTGGCGTTTAGTCCTTCGGCGACATTATTTGTTCGTTGTCTTTCGGCAAAAACACTTGTAAAGTTTATGTATTTCGGTCTTAACCAATTTGTAAAGTTTATGTATTTCGGTCTTAACTAATTTTTTTTAACATAATTCAGGAATTTCTGCATACCGAAAATTTCCACGGCGGGTTCTGAATTTATGAACTCCCATCCCTTCAAAATCATATCTTTGGGTAAAAGTGGTAATGCTGCACATAGGCCACTATTCTTTTTTCCTGTTTGTATCTATCCATTTTCAAGAGTTTCGCATTTCTTCCTCTTCGTTTCTTTGTGAGACGTTTTAACTCTAAACGATTCGTTTATTACTTGGGTCGCTTTTCAGTAGTTTTTCCGCGGCGCGGGGAGTGATATATGATATCCAACTTCCCGTATCAATGAGTACTCTCTGTTCAGATTTCGGCAACACTATGTGGGGTAGGCTATCGCGAGCTTCGTAATTTATTAGGTGTTGTTCGCGTCCAGAGCGGCAATTGGAAAATTTGATGACTCTACGTAATAGTCGTAGTTTTCGTACTCATCGGTGTATTCGTCAGGTTCCGGCGTGGCGGAAGGAGCACAAATTTCATATTGGTTGGGATACACGTCGTTGAGTGGCGGTGGTCTTGCGACATGCGCATATACATCGGTCAGTGGAGGTGTTATCGAGCTACGTGTCGGTACATCGTCTGTCGTGTACAGGCTTAGGTTGCGGATACGACTTATTACGCGGCGATATAATGAATTTAGGATTGTTAACGAATCCAAATTGACGGACGGTTTAGAACTTTTGAGTCTGAGAAGAGATTTTGCTTCCCTTTGCGTGTTCTACCGATTGTACAATGGGGTGTGTTCAGAGGAGTTGTTTGACATGATGCCCACGGCCTCCTTCTACAGTCGCACCGCTCGCCATCGAAAGGGAATTCATCCTCACACATTGGAACCGAAGTGGTCACGTACTGTGCGATTCCAGCGGAGTTTTCTTCCACGTACTACTAAGCTGTGGAATGAACTGCCTGTTGAGGTTTTCCCAGGAGACTACAGCATGGGGTTCTTCAAAAAGGACGTAAAGAGGTTTTTACAGGGTCGGCAACGCGCACGTGATGCCTCTGGTGTTACGGGCGTCCATAGGCTACGGTAACTGCTTTCCATCAGGCGGGCCGTATGCTTGTTTGCCACCTTAGTGGTATAAAAAAAAATAAAAAAATGTGGTAGCCGTAGGTTTCTAAGTATCAAACACGGTTACATACCTCATCGAAGGGTAACGTATGAAACTGTATCTGTGTGTTACTATCTCTAAATGCTTAAATATAGTTTACTTAAGTTCTTGTGCGAGTATATTAAAGGTCTCTAGCTATTCGTCGATAGTTCTCGTCCTTCTATGAGTAGATTTAATTTTCTAATTAAAACTGTGTACGTCTCGCCGGATTTTAGACTTGTCGTCCGTATGTCGTCGAGTAACGTATTGATGGTTTTTTTAGGGTTCCGTACCCAATGGGTAAAAAGGAACCCTATTACTAAGGCTCCGCTGTCCGTCCGTCCGTCCGTCCGTCTGTCACCAGTCTCATGAACCACGATAGTTAGACAGTTGAAATTTTCACGGATGATGTATTTCTGTTGCCGCTATAACAACAAATACTAAAAAATAGAATAAATTAATTATTTAAGGGGGCTCCTATACAACAAAAGTGATTTTTTTGCTCGTTTTTGCTCGCAATTGATAACGGCAATAGGTAGACGCTAGAAATACTCGCATAATATTTAGTTATATATTCACTTTAAATAGAAATAATTAAATAAGAATAAAACAAATATTGAAGGTGGCTCCCATGCAGCATATCCCATACAACACAAACGTGATTTATTTGCCGTTTTTATAGATAATGGTACGGAACCATTCGTGTGCGAGTCCGACTCGCACTTGGTCGGTTTTTAAACACCGTGGTATTATTGTAAAATGCCCTTTATGAACTCCTTAGGAGCAGCAGTCTAGACTTGAAGTCTTCGTAGCGGTCTCGTCGTTTAGCGATTTGCACTTCCGCTAAACTTTTACTTAACGCCCAACGTGGCTGCCCCACGTTGGGCGCCAGACAATATAATGGAACTTCGTTGATTTAAAAAATATATTTATTATAGAGATGCTTACTCTACGAGTACAATATTTGAAGTGACGCTAATACTTTGGATAAGCTTATATGTGTCAGTGTGTTGTATTTGCTGCCCTTCCATGATTATTTTTGTCTTCTTGGCTTTCTTTATGAATATTTGTGTGGTACTAATTTCGTTTTCTGAGGGCCGAATATGAGTTTAGCTTCTTTTCCCCATACTGCAATTATTTCTAGCGTCTTGTTGGTAATATTTTGTAGTTCCTCGATGTTTTTTGCATGTGCTATTAGTAAATACGTCATCCGCAAAAGCTTGAAGTTGGCACCCAGCGGGGAGCTCTATTTTCAGAAGCTCGTCCAATATAATGTTCCAAAACGCTACACCACACACTGATCCCTGTATGCAGGCTTTTGTCATTTTCTTTGTCACTGTGGCATCTCCGTATGTGATTGTGACAGTCCTTTCTTCAAGGTAGCTCTGTATTACTTTTAGTATGTTTCTTGGGCAGCTCATTTCTCCCAGTCGACTCAGAAGTTTTGGCCACCAGGCATTATCGAATGCAGACGCTATGTCTAGTGAGACAGCCAGTACGTGGTCGGAGTTTGTTTTTGCTTCTTTTATCTGTGTTACTGCCGAATGAAGAGCGTCCATCGTTTAGGTCTGTGCTCTAAAGCCGTATTGCCTTTGACTTAGTTTCTTCCGCGTTTCTAGGTAGTATGTAAGTCTGTTTATTATTAGTTTTTCGTATGTTTTGCCGAAGACGTTGAGTAGGCCTATTGGACTATAGGCGGAGATGTCATATGGGTCCTCTTTGTTTGGTTTTTGTACTATACAAACATTAGCGTTTTTCCAATTTTTTGGGAAATATCCCAATTCATTGCATCTGTTTAGTAATTTTGTGAATTCATCTGGGTATGCCTCAACAAATGCTAAGCAGATGTCTGAGGTGAAGCCGTCCTCACCAGGTGCTTTGGATGGGTTCATTGTTTTTAGAGCTTGTATTATTTCTTCTTTTGTGAAGTTTGGTTCGTCTAATTCGCTAGTTATTATATTCTTGGCTGCTATTCTTGTGTTTTTCTGCTTTTGTGTTGTGTCTGGTGTGTCATCTGGGTAAAAACGTTTCATTAGTTCCTCCGCCGTGTGTTGTATATTTTGTGTGTATGTGTTGTCTTTAATTTTCAGTGTTGCTGGCGGGTTTCTTCTTGGAGTGTTTTTAATTATATTGTTTGTTATTGCCCATACATCTTCCGGTGACTGATTACAAAATTCTCTAAAGTGTGTTGAGGATGCTTTGCGGATTTCTTCCGCGTATTGTTTTCTTGTTATGTTTCTGTTTTCTATTAGTTCTTCTATTGGTAATCCTTTTTTGATATTATTCCTTATCTTGTGGTGTAATTTTATCACTTCTTTTTTGAGGTTTGTTAATTCGTCTGTCCACTAGCTGTTATAGCGTTTGTTTTCTTTTTTCTTGGAATTTTCTTGTTGCCGCATTTTTGTAGTTTCTCAGTGATTTGTTGTATTAGTTTTTCTATTTCATTTTTATTCAGTGTCTCTATTTCTGTTTCTATTATATTTGAGTTTTCGAAGACATATAGTATGTGCTCTTTGAACTTGCTCCAATTGGTTGTTTTTGTGTTATATCTGATTGTTCTTTTGGTTTTGTTGTGCTGAAATTTGAAATGTTATTGCATTGTGTTCGGTTGAGGGGCATATAGTGGTGTACACCTGCCATTTTCTGATGTTTTCTGCTAAGTCTTGCGTTGTTAGTGTTCGATCAATTATTGATTTGCGTTGTGTGTTGTGTGTGATTGTTTCGAATGTTGGATGTGTTCCTGTGTTGGTTATTGTTAGGTCACTCAGAGTAATTAGTTCAGATACCTCACGTCCCCTTGCATTGGAGGAAGCAGATCCCCATATAGTATGCCATCCGTTAAAGTCCCCACTTATGAGGTGGTGTTGTCTCTGGTTTGCATCTATCATTATTTTCAATTTAGTTAAAGTATCATCTGTGTCTATTCTAGGTTCAACATATACTGGTGATATTATTATATTACCTAAGTCTGTTTTTATACATATTACACATAGATTTCCAGTTGAATACTGAGTGAGTCCGAGCGCTTCATAGGTATCTTTTTTACTGTATATACACGCTTTTACTTTTTGAGTACTCTTGTTGAACTGGTATAGGTTATAACCATTTAGAGGTTTAGTTGTATTTGCAGATCCTGTGTAGGGTTCGGATATAATTGCTATGTCAATTGAATTTGCAGTCATATACTGGTAGAGTTCGTGTTGTGCATTATAACTTCTGCCTATATTGCACTGTATTACTTTGAGAGGTTTACCCTCTACTGTGTTTACGCTGCAATTGTTAGCATTATCACTATCACTTTCACTAGAATGAATATTTGACCAACCTGCTATCATAGGGCTCACGGGCTCAGGGTGACAGGCTGTTGAAGTGTCCGGAGACGGTGGGGGTGCTCGGGGGGGCTGCGCTGCCGACGACGATTCGTGCGCTGCTACCTGGCTATGCACCAGCGGGGGCGGGTGCATTGTTGATGATGTTGCTTCTGCTTCTACTATAACAGGGCTCATGGACTGAGAGTGGCAAGTTATTGAAGTGCCCAGAGACGGTGGGAGTGCTCGGGGGGGGCTGCGCTGCCAATGATTCGTACGCTGCTGCCAGGTGATGCTTCTAAATAAATCGTACTATTGTGGTTATTTATTTTGTTTGTGTTATCCATTATACTGCGTGAGCGTGTTCCTCTTTATTGTTTCTTTCGCTGCCTGGTAGCACGGGCATGCCGGCGATGTTGCAGTATGTTGCACGTCACTTGTGCCTTTTGCATTACGATTCCTGAGTTGCCTCTGTTTACAGTTGTAGCATTTTGGAGTGTATTCGTCAGACTTCTTTTTGCAATTCGCATATGTATGATCCGTTGTGGCACATATTGAGCATGCTTTTGTCTCTGTTTTACAATTTATTTTCATGTGCCCAAATTGGAGGCACTCGTAGCATTGCACTATCGGGATATAGTCTTCTACGTGGATCATCTGATGTTCTATGTTGATTCTGCCCATATTTATCATTACATCACGCATACTGGGGGTAACTGTTAGTATTATGTTATATAGTTGCATATTTTTGTTGTTCTTCTGAAAGTTATTCTTATATCTTGTTCGTTTGTTAGATTGTTCTTTATTATTTCATTCTGTTCAATTATTATTTCTTTTATTTCTTCAGTGCTTGTTGAATTGTGCACTCCTTTTAGGATTACCATGGGTTGCCTTTTTTTTGGCTATTTGGGCGCTTAGTCCCCCGCATTTATTAACTGCTTCCTCCATGTCTTTACATTGTTCGTCTTTGTCAAACTCTTTCAATATTCTATTTCCTGATATAGGTTTGATTTTGGATGGCGCGTATTTTCTATTCTTGAAGTTTATATTTTTTCTGAAAGTATTAACTGTATGACCGTGCGTTGGGGCGTTCTCGACTGCTACTATTATTGCGGGCTTGGGTGGGGGCGGGGCTGCTGGGGGTTTGGTTGCTACCGTGTGCGTTACGACTGCATTGGTGCACGTCGCTGCCGCTTCGTTCGCGTAGGTACGATGGACGTTTTGTGTTGTTGTCTTGCGCATTGCTTTCTCAATCTCTTGTTGCACTGTTCGGACTTCAGCAATTCCGCATTATTGTATTGGGTTCTCGTGTTGTCTTCAGGCGCTTCATTCGACATGTTATGAGTCCCGGGGGTTTTGGGGGCTCTGGGGGTATTGGGGGGAATGGTTGTTGTTTTCGCCTTAGTTTGTGCAATTATCTTAAATATGCTTTGTGCCTCTACATGTATTTCCTTCACTTGATCTTTAATTATTTCCTTATTGTTTCTACTCAGGGATTTCCCTTCTTGTACTTTTACATTAAGTAGAATGCAGGCCTAAATTATCACCTGTAAGCCCGCCCAAACGGAATTTGATTGTACCTTGAAATTCGTTTGTATTGATTACTATGCCTGTTTCAGACAAGTAATTAATTTCATCAATAATTCTTCTGAATACTATACCGTTACCGAATTGTACTCTGTCTGATGAATGAAATAGTCCTAAAACGCATATGTATGACAACTTAGATGAATAACGCGGGCCGAGACATGGAAGAGAAACGTAAACTACACCAAGTTTATGTATGCCAGCATGGCTGCCAAGAGGATTACCGATTTCGAAATCGTCATAATAAATTATAAGTGGCAATATAACATCATCGCTAGAGCTTTTGTTATTTTCAAAGTTTTGCCAAACCGATCCTTGAACAAAATTAGTAATAGGACCTGAATTACAGTCTGTTTTTAAAAGTGACAAATTATCCAAAGTATTCTGTTCATTAATAGTCAATTTTTCATTATTAAAAGCCGCATCTAAATTACTTGTGGAATATTTATCTTTATGACATAAACTGATATGTTTTGATAATGATTTTATGCAATGAAAATGCCGAAAACATCTTCTTCTCCGCAATGAAACACGGTATTGTCTAAGGCTAGAAAGCACATCGAACGCAAATAGTGACAAAGAGATCTAGTATTAAAAAAATGTGCCTTACAAGCAAAACATGTCAACATTTTAATTTATGTTTAAATCACCTATTAAGTTTTGGCTATTTAAAAAAAAAGACCTATATTGACAGAGTTTCTTTCGGCATTTCTTCTCGTCAATGGTCATTCCGAAATGCTGGTAGATAAAAAATATACCTAATTGTAAAAGACGTGTCTAAGTGCCCGCGAGGGCCCACAGAATAAAGAATTTTGACTTTGACTTTGACTTTGAAATAATACCGAGTGATTTATCAAATTTAGTATGTATGTTATACAATGCTTTTTGTATAAATAGCCAAATTAGATATGATTCATCAGAGTATTCAGCTCCTGTCGCTTGTATAATCTTAAAGACCACATCCACTCCCTGAAGTAATGAATTTACTTTGTAAACAGTCTGACAAACAACGACGTAAATATTTGATATATCAGAAACTGTACCACCCGTATAAATTACTAATGGCTGGAATGTTCGTCCAAGTGAAGCCAACTTTGTTCTTCTACTTGATATTGCTATTTGCAGGTCAGCCGCATCAGCTATTTGCATTACATATCCATCCCGGATCTCACTGCGTGATGGCTTCCAAGGTTATTTTCCTTTTTTCTTTGATGGAATTGAAGGTACCAAATAGGGTAGCAGCAACAATGCAGCGTTCGTTTCCGACTCAGGCTTGCTATCTGAAATAGAAAGGAACAAATAAGTTAAGCATCCTATTTCTGGAATTTCTGAGAAATTTCGGATATTAAACTCGTTATGTAAACAAAGACTATACATATAAGTGGAAACATAAGTACGATAGATACTGTACGGAAATATTAAAAACTAGATGCACTAAATTCTGTATTGCACATTAAAATATAATTTAACAGTATACTGGAAATATACATTGTATGGTGATAACTTTAGGTCTCTGGTTACCTGCTTGACCTACTGTAAGGAAACTGAAACTAAATTGGTTAAAACTAATGAAGAGACTTACCACTATGGAATCAATACAATTCTGTATTGCTTGTTTGACGTCCGTATCTTTTAATTGCGTCAACTTGTATTTAGCCGCTTTGATAATGCTCTTTTGGTACAGAATAATATTCGAATAAAAAGTCTTTGTTATCCTTGTACATGTGATCAAAATCTTGTAACAGCTGAAATTAAAGACATTAATTAATTACAAATCATGAGCTTTTGGAGATTCCTGGAGGAGTAGAGGACTTTTTAATGTTAAAAAATATATTCTAGGTTACAAAAACACATTATCTTTTATCCTAATTTCATAAAGAAAAAACCAGCCAAGGCTAATACAAAAATTCACCACTTTAAAACTGAATATTTCACAAACGGAACCCTGAATCGAAAAATGTTCAAGACACTAACCAGTTGATAACCATCGGGTTGCTTGAGAGCTGGATACAAGTTAAAATATTCTTCTACTGTCCCAGGTTTAGATTGTAATGCGGCCAATCTTACTTTGGTGGTAGATTTCCAATTACTTTCTACTAAGTGCCATGGGTCAATAGAGTTTCTTAACCAATTCAGTTTATCTTCAATCTCAGAATCATCTGTAATGATAATATAAACATTAACATACAATTATAGCAATGAACTTAAAATGCCAACAACAATATTAACATTTATGTACCTGTACAGGGCAAAACATGTTGTCGAAAGAAGGAACAAAATGGTCACAAGACGCTATGAAAAGCAATGATAATTATTTACCTTCACCGTGGTCTAGTAAATGGAGTGATAGCGCAGCCTCCTCTATTACAGAACCAGCTTCTGATGTGGAACTCTTTGAACTACGTGATGACCCTGATATTACGCATCTTTTACGCAGATCTCTCCTTCTATTTATCACTGCATCGTATAACTTTCCAGATGTATTTCTTTTTATCTGTCGAGATGTAGCGCTCATATATGGAATATAAATAAATATTAGGAGATTCCTTTGGAAAAATATTTGCTATTTCATGCGCACATTTCATAAGCCTACATCCCGGGACTACTCCAGTAGGATTATCAGTCAATTCTTTTGTGGCGATCAGTCTGGCTAAACGAGTTCTCAGTGTCTGATCAAGTAAGCCTTGATTTATTTCGCCACTATACAAAATGGCTCTACCATCAATGGAACTTTCAAGTAACGTCAGCACCTGTAACATATTTTTTTATTAATTTCTTAGTAAGACATATTAACAAAAAAAAAAGACAAAATAAAACATTTTATACACACATCATTGTACGAGACTTCCCGAGTGTATCGAATGTTTTTCATTATTAATGTATGTGCCACTTACAGAATTGGAGTCAGCAGTTTCTTGTTCATTTAAGCCTGACGAAAAAGTGAATGTCTCTGTTAAATCTTCTTCAATATTAGTAGTTTTATTTTGTGTGATTTCTCCTACATCGGTAACCACAGATGTTTTCTGAAAAGAATTATTATTTGTACATGTCGTAAAAAAATAGGTAGCACTAAACTAAACTAAGCGAAGCTATATTTTACTTTTCTGTTATTTTTACGTTCTAAAACAAATTTAAGTTATTTTATGAAAAATATTTTCAGGAATTGTAAATGTCTGTAGTTGGAACGTGGCCGCGCCGTTTTGATTGCTATCGGAACTGTTATACGTGAGTTTAGTCTGGCGGGGACGTTTTCTCCATCCAAATATAGGAAACTAGCATTTGCCCGCGACTTCGTCCGCGTGGACCACAATATTTAGAACATTTTAAAAGCGCTCGTTCATCTTTTTTCCAAAGACCGTTTTAAAATGACCTCACTAATGTATGAAAGCCAGTACTACAGAGAGGTCAAGCTGTATCTCTGGTTCTACCCAACCGATTTAGATGAAACATGGCTTAGATTTTAAGTTGGACCCCAAGCTGCCAAACTGTGAAAATCTCATCAAAATCCGTCCAGCGGATATTGCGTGATGCGCGAACAGACAAACAGACAGACAAAAAGTCCAAAAAAATATGTTTTGGGCATAGTTACGTCCTAGAATCCTATCCCGACTATTTTTTCTGAAATATCTTTAATGTACAGACACAGCTTTTTTACAGTTTTATAATATTATAGATGTACATCCATATTCACAGTTTACATTTCCTATATGGGGCATTTCACGTGAAGCGGACAGGTAAAAAAATTTGATGTTTCCGATTTTAGTAATATTTGATTATGTTATACCTGTATATGTCCTCGACCCGGATACATAATATTTTTACAGTATAAATTACAATAGTATAAATTAGTATAAATTACAATTAAACATAATATTTTAACTCATGAACCAGACGGTTCATGAGTTAAAGGACTTTAAAGTTTTGACTAACCGGCAGGCATGCGCTACTTAGAAGCCCATTACCTAGTTGTAAAAAATTACAATAAAACAAATAAAGTAGTAGAATTTATTCTTCAATTAATGAGCTTTTCAATTGCATTTTTGAATATAAAAAAAAATATTTTTTTTTTGGAAAAAAAATAGAATTTAATTTTTGAAACTTGAATTTCACCAAGTTCGACCATTTTTATTTTTTTTTATTTTTTTTCTATAAAATGCTAATAGTGTATAGATAATCCTTGCCAAGTTTCATAATGGGCGTGGAAGTCGTTTAGGAGCTAGACCGGTTAGAGTGTCGAAGTGCAGTGGCCGGTGCCGGGTCGCGCTTGCTGCCGGCTAGCGCGAGCTTACAGGAATTGATTAATCATTTTTTTTTTCATAATTTTATCATACTTTGATGTAACTAAAATTACAATAAGACATTATGTTACTATAACTCATAGATTTATTTACACATTTTTACAATTTTATAAGCTTCACTGTTGCACGTGCGTTTTACTATGATACCTTCAGCAGTCAGAATGGACGCATGGTATTTCTTTGTGCCTGGTATATCACTTTTCCATGAGGGTTGTTGTGTTCCTGAGCGTGAGTGAGGTCACCAGAGAGGATGGAGTTGCTGCGTTGGCAGCGAGGATGGCAGCGCGCGAGCGATATTTAATGTTGCGACCGTTAATATGGGTACGGTAACCGCTTCACATCAGGCGGGCGCAGTGAAAAAAAAAAACATATACACTACACTGACTTCAGCCAATATTTACATAACGTCTTGTATAATTGCCATTGCTAACTTACCCAAAATTTTATATTTTCTAATCACCACTAAATAAAACATTCGCCTTCCGAACACCGGTTCACTGTAATGGTCAAACCATTTCATTCTTACTAATTGTAGCTTTTTACTATTCATATAAATGCATGCGCAATGATTTGATTCATTTTCATATTCACATGGAACAAACGTAATTTAAAACTATTACCACACATGACATCACGCACAATAAACATTGAAATGTAAATAAGAAAATTGTAAACATTAACAATAAACCACCATAACTCAAGTGACAGCAATGTCAATTCCGCGTCTGCGCACTCACTTGCTCTTTGAGACATATAAATCTGCTATCCTTTCCTCATCTCGTATTAAATGTATCTTGTATCCTACTTTGACAGACGTGAATTAGTTATAATGAAACTATGGCTGCCGCATGCTTTTTAGGTAATTTATAAAAAAATCAGTACTTTATTTCATCCAAAGGGATCGAATAAATTTCTTTTTTTGACTTTCCATGTGTTGAGACATCCATCCACTGCACAAATAACTCCCATCTTTTCTTCGTTGCATCCATTGCGAACGGTTCCAAATCGGTCTCATAGGGGAGGTGAGGTCGACTAGTGACTCTACTCTACTATCGACTTTCTACCAGTCTTCGGCAGTGACTTCATTACACCCCTTTTTCAATAAGTCCATCATTTTCTTTGCTGTAAAAGGTGGAGCTGTGTTGTTACGTGCTGCATATCCTAACAAAAGAGAATAACAATATATTAATGAAAAAGAAATTAATGAATATACATAATATAATTTTAAAACAGGATAAGCAATCAGACTATAGGAACATAAATTACCTTTAACTTGAGCCCAAATTAGTTAAATGGCATTGTACTGACAATGGTACCGTGGAAGTCTTAGGACTTCGTGACCACATTCTCTTGCCAGTTCATCAAGTTTATATGTAGGCTTTTGTGGTTTGTGCATTTTTACTAGCTCCACCTTAAAATTTGATTCGTCGGCTTCCACATTATTGGCTTGGAGCCATTCAATCAATCGCTCTTTTTATTCGATGCCGTGGGTGGTTTGTTCAATTGCACGGAGTGGTATGGCGCATTGTCCATAATAATTGTGCTGGGTCCTTCTAAACTATTCAGCATATTTTGAAACCACTCCGTAAACACTTCTGCATTCATGTCTTCGTGGTACTCTCCAGTCTTTTTCGAAGGAAATGCCAACAAACCATCTTCGACGAACCGCGTGACAAATTATTAGCCTCTCTCCTTTACCTTCTGGAACTTTGGTCAAAGCTTGAGCTGTATCGTCGGTCCACATTTTTCCGACCGTATGATTGGCATTTAACCATGTTCCGTCTAAGAAGACGACATTGTCCCAATCGGTAATAGCTTTAGCAGCTTTCAAAAATCTAACCCGAGAAAGTGCTATATCACCCCTTTCCATTATAAATTTTCTTTTGTTTACCTTTTTAAACTGGAATCCAATGTCCATATGTATATATGTGTCCTATATGAAAATATGCGCCACAAAGTTGTAGGGCTGCAAGTAAACAGATCTGCATCTTTTAAAGATTTCACAAGTTTCAGTAATGTTGGCAATTGCTTGTTAGCATAATATTGATAAATATGGTTCCTTATGACATCGGCAGTAAAACTGTCAATATCAGTTACAGATGCTTTCTTTTCTCGTTTTTTATTTGGAGTCGACAACTTATTGTCTTCGGAAGTTGAAGCACCGTATTTTTCTCGAGTGATCCGAGATACTGTGTTCCGCCAAATATCTAACGCGTTCGCCACTCGATCCAAGACGTTGCCAACGGGCAACAGCGGTCCACCATTCTCTCGTTCTCGCTCAAAATAAAATAGATTAACAATTTATCGATTATACCGATTTCACTTTGTCAATCTCTAACTCAAGTCGTTCCGATTTTGCATCAAGAAGTAGTTCTTGAACGCTTCATATCTAAATTTTAAAATTATTTACAGGGAATTACAAATAAATGTACCATTAATAATGCAAATTTTAATTTACTAGTCGCTTATTCTTCACTCTTTTTCTATTTCTTTTTGTACTTCGCGGTTTTTGGTTTCGAATAAAACATGCGTGAAATGGAACAACTCAGACGTCACCGTACCCATGCTATCTAAAAACACTGTAGTGGCTTCTAGTATTTCTTCTCTTATTTTCATCTTCGCAGTAAATTCTTCTAAATTTGAAACTCTTTTTTTCTTGTAAGTTTATAATAGCTTTTTGATAGGTTTTATACTTATTTTGTACTACATCTTCTAGGCGTTGTTTGGCATTCAGTTCATTCATTCTCGTGTCTCTTTTTTTCCTTCTGATTCTTTTTTTGTTCTCTTCACATATTTCTTTTGGCTTCTTTTTCACTTTGGGACATTTCGGCCACTGTTTTGGCCTTCAGTTTAATTCACAAGTCAAAATGAATCTATGTGTTTCAAATAATCCTATACAATCACAATATAGCGTACGATATGGTTCCGCATAGAGTGAAGGATACCCAAAACCTTTTTTATTATTGTTGTGAAGTGCATCATAACATTAACTCCTAGCGCACAGTTAGAGGTTATAAAACCTGTATTAATAGGTAGGTAATAAAAATCAAAATATAAATCAAACAAATTCCAATTGATACCAATGTGTCGCAGTTTTATCTAAAGTCGGAATTTTAATTCGATTCCAGATTTGACAATTTCGATGTTGCAACGTTATGACAAGTACTAAATAGTGACGTTGCGAAATTATTCGATATGGAAATGGAATATTTCCAGATCGATTCTTCTCGTTTATAATTTTATTCTCGTAAACTAAGTATATCAGGAAATTAAATATTTCTGAACCGATAATTTAGTTTTGACGATTAATTAACGATCTGAGAGTTTTCTTTAATAATTGTGTGTGAAATAAATAAAAAATGTGATCATGAAGGAATATGAGAAATAAAACAGATAGATGTATTATGGTAAAAGTAATTTAGTATAAAATTATATTCTAAAATGTATATTAAACTAAAACTAATCTAAAAGCCTATCTAATTTATCTATAACAAAGAAAAAGTTGTGGGATAAAAAATAAATATATAAACAAATACAAATTTACTTACAAATAAAAAATATCCCCAAGATCATTGTCTTTCGGCAGTGTCCCCAGAACACTGGCAGCATTACCTCGCTGAATAGCTACTTATTCTCTGAGCAAGGTAATGGCCAGCCTTCTGGTTATAGGACGTGTCGACCAATTTTTGAGAAATATCTCTAAATATTTTGTGGGCTGACGGGCCCCATGGCCCCAAGGTCTCTACCCCCAAACGGCTCAAATATGTAACTATTGTTTAAGTTACTATATTTGCGGCGTTTGAGGCATTCTGCAGAAGCCGCTGCGGCACCGGCCATAGACCCTGTTGCCGTGAGGTGAGACGGGGCCAGGGTATCGACGCATGTAACGTCCCAGCCTCCAGGGCAACAGAGTCATTCCATCAGGTCTCTTGCCATCGTCTGGAACCAAACCATTAGGTTCTAAAATGGCTGGAACGCAGACGCTGACAAGAGCCCGTCGAATTATGTCATTAAGGCCGGCGTGACGAGACATACGTCCGGCGCTTCTTCTGCATGAGAGGCCGTGATGCCCCAGCTGGTCGACGACGGTACCACAAGGACAACGATGTGGGATATTACAGGGTGCCCCTATACGAAGGCAGGTGGCTAAACGAAATGAGGTGTCATCCAGTAAGGTCCCGACGTTCGCCGAAGGTATGGCCTGCAACCAAAGTCCGGACTCCCACTCTGAAACGGCTAAGAGACAAGCCCGCTCAGTAGAATCAACGGATGTTTGGATTAGGTTATCCCGTAATATTCTACAAAGCGGCTCGTCCCATTGTCTTTGGGAGTAAGAAACAACAGGAAAATTTGAATTTGGACTTAAGCTTGAAAAATTGATTTTGTTAAATTTTCGACACTATGAACGGAAGACAAAAAAGCTGGCAAAGCAACACTGGAAATATTGCGTATCGTCGGGCATCTACCTATGTAGGAATCATCCTATCAAACGGTTAAGGTAAGCCGCATAGTCAGCGGAAATCTGGTAGCTTATAACAGCAGAATTGAGCCACTGGTTGTCTGTTGTTGGAAAGACTTCACTGGCATCTTCCCTCACATAGAGTCCTAGCACTCCGAGGCGCGTGCATTCATCAGTGAGCTTGTGGTCACTCCAGAAACTTTCTACTGTTCCAGTCACTGGACTGGTATTCCTGTAGGCGTTGGTGGAATACGTATCTCCTGTTCGTTGGAAAACAAAGTACTCTTCAGGAGTATCGCTGGGTTACCTTCCCCCATTTGTCCGAGACGTCCGGTAAAAATTGTAACATCGCGCAACTTTGCTGCGGTATAATTCATTAATTATGGTAATATTTTATTTTATAAAATGTCGCCGTCATCGCTATCGCTTTCGCTGTCACTTTCTGTAACATTTATTATAAATGTGTCTGTGATATTGTCAATTAACATATCTAGCCTACTCGTTTTTTCCTCTTCTTTGACAACATGGGATACGCATTTAGACCATTCGGTAGCCGTAATTTTTTGAATGCCTTCCTGAAATAAATTTCTCGTCTGTCAATTTGTAGGTTTTATTATTTTAAGCTACATGCCCCTTTACCTGCGCCCATATCAATTCGATAGGGTTTAGCTCGCAATGGTAAGGGGGCAGTCTTAAAACCGTGATCCCATGTTGTGCTGCCATTTCGTCTACAGCGTACTTATTAAAAGACTCGTTATGTGGAATCAGTTCTAAAAGCGTAGCTTTAACGATATCTGGTTCGTAATGAATATTTTTATTTAAAAGCCAATCTTGAATGGCAGCTTTTTTCCAGCTCATTTTTGGTGCCGTTTCCAATTTTCGGGAGTGGTAAGGTGCATTATCCATCACCACAATTGAGTTTGGTCTTAATTTTGGTAAGACTCCAGCGAACCACTCCTCAAAACAAACTGCATTCATCTCATCATGGTAATCTTCACAATTTTTCTTTGCTTCAAAAATCATGAGCCCCTCTTCCAGGAAGCCTTCTTCACTACCTATATGGCTAATTATGAGACGTTTGCCTTTTCCAGTTGGATTTTTTAATCCAGTGGTCAGTCCCTCCAAAAACGCTTGTCGAGATGATGTGACTTTCTTGTGCACCCAAGTTTTTTTTACAGTATGACCTTAAAATAAATATTGTACATGAACATTCAATATTACTATTAAATTTAATGTAAAATGTATATAAATTCATTTTGTGTACGAGGGGAGGTCAATAAGTTCGCGGAATGAGAGAGAAGGAGGTTGAAATTAAACACCAAATTATTTTTCCTTTTCAATATATTCTCCTTTAACCCTAATACATTTTTCGGATCTCTCAAATAGCTTGTTTATACCATCGAAAAAAAATGATTTGTCTTTGGTGTCAAAATAGGCCGAAATTGCCGACTTGACTTCATCATCGTCGTCAAATTTCTTTCCACGCAGCTCTTTCTTCATTTTTGGAAATAAATAATAGTCACTGGGGGCCAAGTCTGGACTGTATGGTGGGTGGTTTAATTGTTCAAAGCCGCATCGGTGAATGGCAGCCGTCGCAACATGGCACGTGTGGACGGGTGCATTGTCGTGCAAAAGGAGCACACCTTTTGACAGTTTTCCTCTTCTTTTTTTCTTAATGGCTTCTTTCAATCTTTCCAGTAAAGAAGCGTAGTACTGTCCCGTTATAGTCGCACCACGTTCTTTATAATCGATCAGTAAAATACCTTCTGTATCCCAAAAGATAGTCGCCATGATCTTTCCGGCCGATTGTGACACTTTGAACTTCTTTGGAGGAGGTGTGCCTTTTTTATGCCACTGCATCGACTCTTGCTTCGACTCAGGTTCATAGTGGTGAACCCAGGTTTCATCTCCAGTAACAATCCGGGCCATAACTTCTTCCTTTCTCTCTCCACAGAGCTCCAGAAACTGGTGAGAGCACTCGACACGCTCGCGTTTTTGAAGTGGCGTGAGCATTCTCGGAACCCATCTTGCACTGACTTTAGTCATCCCAAGATGATGATGTAGGATATTTAAAATACTTGATTCGGATACTCCAACCATTGCTGCAAGTTGCTTCTTCTTCAGTCGGGCATCTTCCAATACAAGTTTTTCTACTTTTTCGACGATTTCCGGTGTGGTGGCCTCAATTGGCCGTCCGGAGCGGGGGTCGTCTTCAATGGACTCCCTTCCTTGTTTGAAAATACCATGCCACTTGTAAACCATGGTTTTACCAGGGGCAGAGTCCGCGTAAACCGCTAACAGCTCTTGAAAAATCGTCTGAGCGGATTTTCCTTGCTTGGTAAGAAACTTAATAACGGCACGGTGTTCAATTTTCTCCATACTGGCTGACTTCTTCCCGATTTAGTTGTTTGCAGGTCGATAACTCAAAAGTTAATGACACGATTAGGTTCAAACTTGGTATATATACTCTTAATGAGGTGCTTAACTAGTGCCTACCTGGACGGGTAAATTTATCCCCATCAACCCCTCCATTCCGCGAACTTATTGGCCTCCCCTCGTATAAATGTTAGCCTTACCTGCGTTAACCCAAGTTTCATCTTGATAATATATATGTCTCCCTTCTCGTCGAAACTGACATATAGATCGCAAGTAACGCTGGCGCCATGTTATTATATCATTTCGATCAATAAGTGTGCTCTTGCGTGACCGTGCAACAAATTTAAAATTAAGATGCTTCAAAATTTTTCTGAGGGTGTCTTTGGAAATCTTGGGCATTTCTGGATCATCGTTCATCACTTGTAAAATCTAAAATAGTAAATTTTATAATAGCTTGGAATCATTACTTATATATAAAAGATGTAGGTATAAAATAATACTGTCTGACTGATTGACTAACCTTTGCAATGGTTGGAGGATCATTTCGGTAAAAGAACTGATGAACAATTCTTCGTATTGCAGAGAATGTAAATTCATCAATTTTATCTTTGAAACTTCGCTTTGGTCCAGTTTTTTTAGGAGGAGTTGGCGGCGCACCTTTATTTACTTCCTTCAAAACGTTACAAACAGAGCGTGAGGTTATTTCCAATATGTCAGCAACTTTGCTCATACATTCATTTTCTTCCACAACTTCAAAGGCCTCCAATTGCTCAGAAATTTCATTTTTCACGTATTTGTAGGCGTTGCGGATCATTACTTTTTCAGTAACAGTGAAAGCTTTTCGTGGACGTTTTTTTCTTGGGGACAAGAAAACATTCACGTCTTTTTGTGATGTACTTGGCTGAGGATCCATTTTGATGGAAAACCAAAACAAATAGATTCACTCAAAGTTCACAAAAAACTATAAACGTAACAACAAACACAACGTAACAACACTAACAAAAACCCAACAAAATAACAAAATATCGATTCGCAATGAAATAAGATATTCGTGCAGTCAGACTGGGAGAATGAAGCCGAATGACAAGATAAACGAAATGGCGATAGCTGCACGAGCGCGCACGGGTTGCCAATACAGAAAACTATCTAGGCTCTTTTAAGTTTTGTTTTTAATATAAAAACAAAAATATTATCTTTTTATAAAATAGAGCAGCGATTACTAATTAATAAATAATTATTATGAATAATTATGTATTTATTTAAATAAAAATCAATAATTTAGTCTTTAATTGGCACACCAATATTAAGATTACATAAACATAAATCGCGATTGTTTATCGATTTTTGTGTTCATCACGACACTATTATATGTGGTATCATTGTTTTACAAAATGACAGTAGCTAATGTCAAATGTGGAATCGAATCAAAATTCTGACTTTATTCCTTTCCATTACTTTTGCTTTCCACATGATACGTTACTACAATCGTAGTTTCGGAATGGAAGTAACCGATTCTCTAACAGAAGCATTACAATCTATTTTGCTTGCTTTTGTCAAATTGTACGACAACAACAAACTATAAACATAGATTTTGAAAGAATATTCAACTTTAAAATTAAATAATAAAAATATTGTGTTATTTGTTAAAATTGTTTTTATTGCATTATAAAATACAGCAATGC
Source organism: Hypsopygia costalis (assembly GCA_937001555.2). Lineage (NCBI taxonomy): Eukaryota > Metazoa > Arthropoda > Insecta > Lepidoptera > Pyralidae > Hypsopygia > Hypsopygia costalis. Next base: position 5,711,241 of record OW443344.2, on the reverse strand, counting down.
GGATTTATTTAAAAAAAAAAATAGACGTTAAATGTTTACCGCGGAGAACGAGCACACTCATTTAAACGAAATACTATGTTTCTGAACACTTTTTTGCATGTGTCTTGAGAAATTCTTGACACTTCGTTGCGGATATTTCTCTTCAGTTGCAATAAATTTCTGGGTTTGTTGACATTATGACTTTTGATTTGAGGAATCCCCATAAAAAGAAGTCCGCAGGTGTAAGGTCTGGTGACCTGGGGGGCCAGGGGATGTCATCAAACCGACTAACTTTTTCTGGGAAAATACGCCTCACAATGTTCATTCGTATGTCAATGAACATTGTGAGGCGTATTTTCCCAGAAGTGTGTTGTGTAGCACCATCTTGCTGAAACCACGTGGATTCGTTTACCCACTCATTGTGCTCTAACTGTGGTTCCAAAAAATTCTCCAGCATAGACGAATAAGTTTAGAAATTTACTGTTATTGTTTGGCGATTCTCGTTCTGAAAAAAATAAGGTCCAATAATTCCTTTTTCACTTATTCCACACCAAACAGTAACTTTTTTAGAGTGCAATGTCTTTTCATGCAGTTCTTCTGGATTTTTATGAGCCCAATTACGACAGTTTTGTTTATTTACTGATCCATCTAATAAAAAATGTGGTCCATCAGAACAGATTATGTTCTCATAAGCTCCTGGACGAGGAAATCTCTCGAGCTTGGTTCTGGCGTACGATAACCTCAATCTGTAGTCACTTGGTTTAATTTTTTGAGTAATCTGAATTTTGTAGGGTTGAAACTCCAAATCTTTTTGATAATTTTGTGTACAGTCGTTTTTCTTAAGTTTAATGATGCAGAACGCTTTCTAAGCGAAAGACGAGGATTTGCAATCACATCACGCCGAACTGCTTCAATTGTTTCATCATTTCTTACTGTTCGCGTTGCGCCTGGCCCATGCCTTATTACTGGCACTTGTTCACGAAAACTTCGCACCCAACTGCCAATAAGTTGGGTACTGGGACAATCCCGTATTCGTCGAATATTGAATTGTCTTGCAAACGCCCTACGCGCCACAATAGGAGAATCGTTATTTAAAAAAGTGCTTCTACAGCAAACGCGCGATGCTCCGCCGACCAACGATCCATGGCTACTAAAATCCGCACGACGCTAGTAATGATGTGGGTGTGGGCAAATGGCTTTTTAAAATCAACTATTTTTTATGGTGATGTATTACTTGCTTGAGGAGCTGAGTATGACTGAAGTTTTTTATTTCGTTATCAGTTTATATAATACAGCCTTATCGCTAGGTAGTACATATACAAACAATGGCATATTACATTAAGTAAAGGCATGAGCACATTAAGTCTAAATGGGCTTTTAACACAAGGGAATAACTGTCTTCGTATCCTGTTGTTGCAATCTACTCCGATGACACGTGAGTGAAATCGAGGTTATACCGACATAACTCGCTCACGTTGAACGAATATACCCGCACCTCCGACGCCGCGCACGCCGTTAATTCTATTTTAAAGTTGAAAATTCTCGGACTCCCTTTATAACTATTTTTTTTTAAATTACATAATGAATGTTTGGTCACGGCTGCAGGAACACAAAGTGGAGCACAAGGATGACAACTTACCGCGCACAATATCTGGAGCCAACTGTCAGATAGAACTCAAAATGGCGGCCAATTTGACGTAAAAGTGTTCCTAGAGCAAATAAATATGGTTTTGAATGGTAGAATTTTATTTTTAACTAGCGATCCGCGTCGGCTTCTATCTATCTAAATATACTACAGAAGGTCTTTGCACATTGACCTATGCAGTGCTTCCACAGTTATAGGCACGCGGCGCCGCCCCCCCCGGCCGGTACCGCCTCAACCAATATGTCCCTGCATTGAACTACCTGTCGAGGTTTTCTCAGCATGGGGTTCTTCAAAAAGGGCGTGAAGAGGTTTCTACAGGGTCGGCAACGCGCGTGTGATGCCCCTGGTGTTACAGGCGTTCATAGGCTTCGGTAACTGCTTTCCATCAGGCGGGCTGTATGCTTGTTTGCCACTCTAGTGGTATAAAAAAAAATACATGCAGTAAGGGGCCATATTGTTCTATATTAAATGGACAATGTTTTTAAGGTACTTAATTGGAAAAATTTAAAAGAAAAGTTATGTCATTCACGTTTCAACCTTCCGAAAATCAGGATAACATATTCTTTCGGGATGATGCTTAGCGGGATATAAAGCACCCACAACTGACCATAGAAAACAATACTCATCTTTATTGTGAATATTAATACAAGCTTTTTTCGATTTGATCGCAGGTGGCAAATAATAAAACCAAAAAAATAATAAGACCCTCTCAGACGGTGATATTTATTAATATTGATTTCTAAACTACTTAAAAACATCCAACCACTGTCACGACCTTGAAATTCGTCTACCTTTTTTGTTAAAGTGTTTTCGGCATCCGATGCTAACGAATCATAAAAATAATTCTGATGAAGCTCTTAGTGCTAAATGATTTCATGTCTTGGGTGTCATTTTTGAACATTGCAAATAAAGCAAAATATTCGAAATTAATTTTTACACAAGTATGATCCTTAAGAGAATAATTATGTCTATTAACATCCAAATTTTTTTCTCGAATACTGTTAAAAAAAGAGCCTAATGTATAGTTATCATTCGGATCAATCATTCTGTAGGAAGCTTTGCGATTCCGAAATGCAGAATTTATTGTTTCAATCCCTTCGCAAAAATGAGAAATATTTTTGTTTTTATAATTAGTAGGTAGTACGTAGGTGTCCTATCCAGTAACTGCGCTCAACAGATATATTACAAATCGTACAAAAAGGCATTTATAAGTTTGAGTACCACAAAGTATTTAAACTTAAAAAACCTAAAGTCAGACTGCAAAATCATAAAATATGATTCGATATTTAAACAAGGAAATAAAGTAATAATATTTATGCAAACGTAAAATATATATCGCACCTATCTTAATCTTTTCCATTTTATTAACATTAACAATCTTATCTGTTAATGTAAAACTGTTAATAAACTTATCTATTTTTTTTTTATACTACGTCGGGTGGAAGACAAGCATACGGCCCGCCTGATGTGAAGCGGTTACCGTAGCCACGCTCGCAACATAAAATATCGCTCGCGCGTAGCCACCCCCCCGCTGGCGCTAACAGCTAAGAGACGGGCACGATTTGCCGAGTTCAAATACGTATTGAAAAGTTGATTCCGTATTTGCTCACAGATAGGTCCGTCCCAAAGCCGCTGCGAAGATGGTGTTTTTGGGAAATCGGTGTCTGGGCACGCTGTAAAATTAAAAAATAATGTTGCAATATTTAAACAAGGAAATCGAGTAATAATATTTATTAATTTTTAAATTTAGTCTAAACTTAAAAAATGTTTTAAAATTTAAACAAGAAATTCAAGATAACGTATCTATATTATATTAATTTTATCGCTGTCATAAACGGGCTCTGAATCGTCGTAAAATTCATGAACCTGTTTCATGAAAGTTTGAACAGCATCCCATTCAGATGTGTCCCTATTTAATTGAACTTTTAATGTCACTGAGGCTTTCTTCCACCGTTCCTCCGGAGATGTGGATATTGCGTCGACCTTATGGTGGACTTTCACCTCCACATAAAAGTCTCCATTCAAGTCTGCAGTGCGTTTCACTTTGCCGTCCGCGACGCAGCTCACTAGATACGAGACTCCCTCCGCTCGTTGTCGATCTTACGATGTCCTCTTCCAATTCAATGAGATCCCGCTCGCGAGTTTTTTTACTGTAATATAATTAAACGTTCTATTAACTATCAATATCAGTTGACTAGCATAGGCTTTCCTAAGAGCCTACGCCAACTTCACCTGCATATGTAACCAAGGTATAAAGTCCTTGTATGTAACCCTGTTAATACAATAAAATTAAACAAACAAACGAGCGTCTGACGAAATATAGCCCAACTGGAAAGTACCTCTACATTACAGAATACCGCAGCTAAATAACATGGGAATTATGATATGTTGAATAAATAATTAAAATTAGTTTGTAGGCGGCCTAATGTATCAAGAAAAAGTCTGCGGAGCAGCCTAAATTTATAAATTGCATTGGTCTTTTTGGACTTTTTGCAAGCAAGGGATTGGTCAAAAGTCATTGGACAAATATGACAAATTCAGCCTCTCTCATTGGTTCTGGAAATAGCGTCTATTGTTAGTGAGAAGACAATGAAATAAGCGTTGCTAGGAATGAAATAAGGTTTTGGCGGGAAAAGTTTGGTGTATTGAGAGTAAACCGATTGTACTATTAATTGTACTATTAAATAATATTGGATACAATATTTAAGGGATTTTAAATGTAATAAACATTGTTTATTATTAATAGCATTTATAATTAATTTAAAGACTATAGAATACAAGAATACTTACATAAAAATGCGTGTAGATATTCAATATTGTAGAACTGTTAGCAATCTATAGTCATAACGGATGGATCCAAGTCATGGGATATTGCGTCAGAATTGGTGAAGCCCTATTCTTAGCACCCATCCAGTGCTGAGTCTGGCTAAAGGCTCTGGGGGAGAGCGCAACAGTCGTGTTGATCCCCAGGGCAAGGCTAGAGCGTTCCCTTCACGCGGTTGCTGCCTGTTATTGGTCTGATTCCTTAAGAAACAGATATAACAAAAACCTCTAGCCGAAAATTCTATTCCCCCCCTCCCCACCCCATCCTCAAGCTTGGTACCTGTGCGCCGCTCACGAGTGAGGCACAGGTACAAGGCGCTCCTCCCTCCCCTCCCTCACCCATGTCCAATTCTATCCGGCAACCCCGGAACCGTCATAAAAAAAATGAGCGCAAGTGAAAGTGTAAATATACCCCAGGAGGGTACCGGCCAAGCCGGAGAATCCCTCCCTGGACCACCTAGCGGTCCAGGCTGCTCCTCGTACTCTGGGGGGGGGGGGGCACATTGGCGCCAAACAACAAAAAAGAAAGCACCGAAAGAACGGATAAGAAACTATGCGAAAGGACACGTCCCGTAAGATCCATCTCGGAGACTCTCGGGGACGACCTAACGCACATGAGCATTGGCGAGGCCCAAACTCAACCAAGCTCAAGTTCTCAGCAGGGAGAAGGCGGATGGATCACCAAATCCAAACGCAGGAGGCTGAGAACTCGAAGGAAGTTAGAGCAAACCGCACCCGGTACGTTGACCTATACTGCGACGACGATACCGAGGAGCGAGGCGGGTCCTAGGGCAACTAAAATAAAGAGACAGGGCACAGACCCGGAAGAGCGTACACAGCAGCGTCCACCGAAACGCCCGAAGCAACAACAGACCCCAAAAAACGCGAGCGAGGGACCGCGGAGAGCTACCACAGGTCAAAGCGATCTCTCCGTAATAATACAAAGGGGGGACGGGGGCGAAGTGGACGATGCTATGGCCGCTGTAATTAGAGAACGGCTGGTGGACCACATCGAAGAAGCCGCACTTAACGGCGCGAGTGGCCCTACCTTGTCATTCGCGGCCTCGGGGCTTGTAGCCGAGGGATATTTCCTCGTGAGTCCAAGCACCGAGGAGGCGATGACATGGTTGCTTAGCTGCGACTTCGGCGAGTGGAACGGCATTCCGTTAAGACCAAGAAAGCTCGACATCCACAAGATGTCCATCTGGCTCCCGGACAACTGCGGAGGTAGGCGCATCGACCCCCTGGAACTAATCCGGATTCAGAACAGTCACAGGGTAGAGTTTAAAATATCCGAGTGGACTCTCATCCGCAAGGAGGTCCTGCCAGCGGGAACACGACTTGTGGTGGGAGTCCCCGAGGAAGCAGCGAAAGATCATGTGTGGCTCAACTACCAAGCCACACAGGTATACGCCAAGGTCATGGGGAAAGTAAACCCAGCAATAGAAAACACAGAAAAGTGCACATGCCCAATCCACCCACACAAAAGGACGGAAGTGAGCCTGCAGAAAGCGGTAGTAACGCGACCGTTGCCCCAAAGAAGGGCACAACTGACGACGGCAGGCCGTACCTACAGAGCTCCACCCCAAGCAGCACACAACAAGCGCCCGACACAAAAACCTCTGGGCCTGAAGGTGGAGCCACCGGTCACCGGACGGAAACCCCGCAGGGGGGGACGACCGCAAGCCAAACGCCCCACCGACAGGCACGCCCAGAACAACAAGGCACAACACACCCTCTCTCTACGACACGGAGCGACCTGACTCCCCCACCAAGCGTTGCATTGCTGCAACCGCCTTGGATGGGAAAGAGTCCAGAGCAACGCGACGAGTAGATAGGGAGAGAGCATAAACACTCACAAACACACAAGCACACTCACACCAACACATGAACACAAACAGAAACACACCACAAACACACACACAAAAAATAAGAATAGTTCAAGTTAACCTTCATCACTGCCGCGATGCCATGATTGAGTTCTGCAGACACGTGGTAGATGAAAAAATAGATATCGCACTACTGCAAGAGCCATACGTCGTAAAAGGACGAATCTCAGGGCTTAGCTCCCTAGGAGGAGAGATCATCTACCACGAAACGGGTGAGTCAACTCCTAGGGCATGCATATATGCCAGCAGTAGGGTAAGATCGTTAGGAATAATTAAAGCAGATTGTTACAGTGACCTTGCCAGCGCCACAGCAACAATACAGCTCAACACAGGCAAAAAAGAGAGGGTGATTCTGGTCTCCGCGTACCTACAAAGTGAAAAAGACTACAGACCACCATCGCCAGAAATGGAAGAAATAATAAGAAAATACCAAGGTAAGAACATTCCTATTATTCTAGGATGTGATGCCAACGCCCACCACGTGGTGTGGGGCAGCACGGACTGCAATAAAAAAGGTGACTTACTTCTAGATTTTATCAGCGCAACAGGCTTAGACATACTGAATGTAGGAAATACACCTACATTCGTAACCGAAGCCAGAAGAGAAGTGCTGGATATCACTATTGCAACGGACTATATAAGCCGGCACATCACAGACTGGAAAGTAGACGAAAGAGACTCCAAGTAGGATCACAGACGAATAACCTTCAGTCTGGGAGCCAAAATCGAGAAAACCCTATTTAGAAACGCGAGGAAAACCGACTGGACGATATATGAACAACACATTAAAAAGTGGAGTCAACACATTCAAGAAGAAACACATTCAAGAAAGAATGCAGAAGGGAGAACAACAAAAGCTGGAAAGCATTCTGCGAAGGAGTAGAAAAATATCCTGACGCAGCACGGCTAGTGAAAATGTTCTCCAAAACGAACACCTGCAAACTAGGAAGTATTAAGAACGGAGACGAATTAATAACGGACCCGGGAAAGATACTGGAAGTGATGCTGGATACACACTTTCCAGAATGCGAAGCATACAAAGGTAACGAAACGCCAATCGATACGAATCCCACAGCGGACACGGAGGAGAAGGCACTAATTACAAAAGAGCATCTACTATGGAGCGTCAGGTCATTCCAGCCATACAAGGCAGCAGGACCGGACGAGATCTTCCCGAAAATGCTACAAATAGCCATCAAGTACATAAGCGATGATCTTCTGATCCTGTACAACAGCAGCATCAGGAAGAAATACATTCCAAAGAAGTGGAGAAAAATAAGAGCTGTCTTCATACCGAAACCAGGCAAGGCGACATACCAAGAGGCTAAAAGCTTCCGATGCATCAGCCTGTCTTCGTTTCTACTCAAGACCCTAGAGAAAATCTTAGATCGAATAATAAGAGAACAAATAGCCAGCAGCGGATCTCCACTCCACAATAACCAACATGCATACATGGACGGCAAGTCGACTGAGACAGCACTCCATAACTTGGTTAACAGAGTGCAGAGATCAATAAGTAGCACAGAATACGCACTGGGTTGTTTCTTTGACGTCGAGGGCGCTTTCGACAAAGCAACCCCGGCCTCGATAGAGGAAACCCTAAATCGTGAAGGCATAGACAAAGACATATCAGAATGGGTGAAATGTATGCTAAAACACCGGCTGATACAGGCAGAGATAGCAGGGACAAAACACACTGTGATAGCAAGAAGAGGCTTCCCACAAGGAGGATGCCTATCTCCACTACTATGGTGCCTGCTAATAGAGGAACTAGTGAACAAGATCAACAGAATGCACATATACACACAGGTATACTCTGACGATGGGGTGCTTCTGATCACAGGTAAAGTCCTCAGTGTCATGTGTAACATCATGAACAGGGGTCTGAAAGTAGCACTAGAATGGTGCAGGAACAAAGGCCTTAACCTGAATCCTGAAAAAACCAAACTAGTTCTTTTTACTAAGAAAAGGAAAATAGGACGAACTGAACCGGTACGACTAGATAACCATGACCTGGAAGTAGTAAAGGAAGTCAAATATCTGGGTGTTACACTGGACAGCAAATTGACCTTCAAAACTCATATAAGTAATACATGCTCAAAAGCAAAAATAGCCATGATGCAATGCAAAAGAGCAATAGGAAGAAGCTGGGGTATGAAACCAGCCACAGCACTATGGATCTACAAGGCAATCATTATGCCGAGAATCCTACATGGTGCCCTGGTATGGTGGCATAAAGCCTGCGACATACAGAGGAACAAACAAGAACTAGATAAAGTTCAAAGACTTGCGGCCCTGATAACCACCGGCGCGAGGACTACACCCACGGCCGCGCTGGAGACCATACTGGGTCTGAACCCCTTGGACTTAGAAGCAAAAAAGAGAGCCACTGAACAGTGGTTCAAACTAAGAAGCACGGGTCTCTGGACTGGCAACACCATGGATGAGGGCCATGCTAAGATCAGTCAAGATTACGAAGGAAAGCTCTCAATGATCTTTTCAAACAACGATTTGATAAGAAAGGAAAGGATCTTTGACAAGAAATATAGAATACACATAGGACCGAGAGACGACTGGAAGATGGACACCAGTGGCACCATCTGCTACACAGACGGCTCCAGAAAGGAAACAACCAAGCTCTCTGGCTCCGGAATACACATAAAATGTGAAGACGGAACAGAAACAAACAGATCAATACCTCTAGGAAAGTATGCAAGTGTCTTCCAAGCAGAAATCTTTGCTATAAAGGAATGCGCAGAAATGGTAGGCTCCCTAAACAATACGGGAAAAGTCACCATCTACAGCGACAGCCAGGCAGCGCTGAAGGCACTTGCTAAAACAGAAACAACATCAGCAATTGTCAAAGAATGCAAAAATGCATTAGAAAGGCTGTCCAGAACAGCTGATGTGACGATTGCCTGGGTACCCGGACATGAGGCTAATACGGGCAACGAAATAGCTGATGAACTGGCTAGGAAAGGGGCTGACGAAAACCAGGTGGGCCCGGAGCCAAGGCTACCAATCGCCCACAAAATAACAAAGGGAGTAATCAGCCGAAGAACAGTAGTAGAGACCAACCAAAGATGGGAGTCCTCGACAGACATGAGACAGTCGAAGATCTTCATCAAAGGCCTAGACAAAAGAAGGACCAGCCAACTGATGAAACTCTCCAGAGGCAACATGAGGCTCGTCATAGAAGTGTTAACAGGACACTGCCGATTGAACAGGCACCTGACACTAATAGGCGTGAATACCAACCCCAAATGCTCAGAGTGCATGGATGACGACGAAACAAGCTTCCACCTGCTTGCCGAGTGCCCCATGTACTCACGGATAAGATGGGAGACCATGGGGGTGGACACGTTAGACAAAGAAGACCTAGAAGACCTGAAGGTGGAACAGATCGTAAGGTTTTGCAAGGAAACAGGTAGGTTCGACGGAACGCCGTGATTGCCGGATAAACCCACATCCTCCCCCAAAAGGGAGGACCAGGGGAAATGGGTGAAATGGCCTCAGGTAAGGCTGATCACCCGCCCGACAGCCGGCGTCCCCGTTGGAAATAATAATAGTCATAACGGATTGTTGAAAGTTAACCAAGAAATTAACATATAATCAATAGAATACTCTAATGATTATATGTTAATGAAAATATATATAATAAAATGTTAATATAAAAATCATTGGTTAATTAACATTGACCTATTAACATACAAACAATTGTAGTAATTATAATTGTATATGAAATAATAATTTATATAGGTAAAATGAATAATATCATGGTATTAAATAACTAAATAAATATTTCTGAGTAAATGATGTGAACATTGGGTGATAGATACAATATTCTTATGATCGTAGATTAGTATTAAAAGATGCGGGAGATTTCCGGACGAAAACGGCAGGGAGGCGGTTGTTAGCCGTGCGGTTAGTGAATTTGTCATTCTGATAATTGGAATTTATTAAACCTTGAAATCTTGAAAAACCCTCATGTAGTAAGTTTCAATGAAGTGGCACTGCTATGGCCTGGCGGAAAAGGAATTTCACTTACAAAATGATGTATTAACCTTTAAGTATGAACTAACATGATTATTTAACTTAGTAATACTTATTCTGTGTAAAATTATTGTTGATTATAAAAGTTTAATTGGACAGAATAACAAGCAGTAAGAGAAAAGGAATTAGTTTAGGTTTCTGGTCACAGATGGCGCGTGTATACAAATTTTACTGAGAATTGATAAAATAATTTAATTCAATTTATGTAAGTTAAGATTATAGTTATATTAAAGGGAATACAGTTATTTTCTGTATTCGGAAGGTTCTTTAATTTTATGTACAGGAAGGTGGTTAAGTATTTAATTAATTAAGTTTTTCGTGTTGACGTAATGGTATGATAATATAAGTAAATTAATGTTATGTTGTAGTGGGTGCGAATAAAGTTGTTAGTATCAATTATTATTTAACAAAAAGATAATGACGTAAAGTGGTAAGAAATAAATTATGTTGGGCAAAATCGTGGTACTGCAAAATACATACGCGTATTTTGTTACTTGCATAACGCAGTTGATGTCGCAGAGGATAGATCTGGTATCGATTGAATCTACTGTTCTCGGGTTCAAATCTCAATCAAAGCGATTATATTTGTTTTTGTAATTTTATTTGTTGATAGAATTTGATTATAGACTTTTTCTGAATGACATTCAATTTTGGCTTTAATAATTTCTATTTACCTTTCGTCCAGTTTAAAAGATATAACGAATATATATTATACTAGCAAAGTACCCGTGCTTCGCTACGGGAACACTCTTTATTTCCGTCATTTTTATTAACATTCTTGATATTTAATTTTTCCCCTTAAAGGTCTGTTTCGCTTTGACCATTATTATAAATATACACCATTTAGGTTAAGACCTCCCGGTAAACAATATTTTTGGTTTTCGCACCAGGAGCCAAAATTGCAAGGCTTCCAGGAGAACTTACACGTGAGCAGGCTACATACAACTGACCATGAGAGAAGCAGTCCTGTCTCAAGTCAACCCCTGCGACCTTGAGAGATTGCCCCTGAGCTTTGTTGATGGTCATAGCGAAGCATACCTTTATGGGAAATTGAAGTCTCTTAAATTGAACGGGGTGGTCTGATGGAATCATGGGAATGCGGGGTATAAAGACAGATTCCCCCAGAGCACACCCGGTAAACACAGTGGCCTCAATCACATTTTTATTAAGGGCCTTCACCTGTAATCGCGTACCGTTACAGAGTTTGGGGGGTTTAAATTTCTGAGAAGCATGATGGGTGCTCCAATTTTAAGGAGTATTTTATGTGCTGGTAGTCCGGCGGGATTGATGGTGTTCAGAAACTCCACAGGATAGTGTACTGCGTCATCTGTTTCGATTACCGTGTCTACAGAGCGATACTCCACATCTGTCCTCTCAAACTCCGTTAATAAGGAGTTATTGATTTGCGCTGCGCTATCATTCCTTGGGGTCAGTATAGCTCTCTCCTTCAGCCAGTCTACTGATTTCTCTCTCAGATTGGCGATGTCGGGGTAGATAATGGCTGTCAGTTCGCCGACAGTTCCCACAACTCTGGCCAGGCTTGTAGAGATAGATATGTATCCGTCTGACTCTGGGAACTGGCCATCACCTATACTGAGGAGGAGACTTGCAAAAGCTCCTGCTAAAGAATCTCCTTTGAGGTGAACTCTCATATTTTTCTTTAGCTTCAGAGTTTTGAGGTAAGGCCACAGGAAGGAACATTTGACGCAGGCTTTCACTTCGTCTGCTCTTGTTCCCCTTGGAACTACAGGCAGGGTTTGTCGGAAGTCCCCAGCTAGTAGCACCGTTACACCTCCCATTACTTGCCTATTGTCCCTTATGTCTTGAAGAGTCCTGCTCAGGGCTTCGAAGTTCTCTTTGTGAGACATAGTGCTTTCGTCCCAAACGATGAGCTTACAATCCCGTAACACCTGAGCCATGTTGCTCTGTTTAGTAATGTGGCAGAGGGGGGTTTCCGCTTTACGGTCGAGGGGCAACAACTTGAAGGCAGAATGGGCTGTTTTACCGCCTTCTAGCAACGTAGCAGCAATACCCGAAGAAGCGACTGCCAGGGCGATGCTATCTTTACTTCTCACTTTTGCCAACAACAGGTTGATCACAAATGTCTTCCCAGTTCCTCCGGGAGCATCAAGAAAAAAAACTGCACCAGCACCACTCTCGACACTTGCAATTACTTGACTGTAAACAGTACGCTGGTCGTAAGTGAGCGAACTCTCGTCCTTTTCTACCATCTCTATCAACGTGTCTTTGTTATAATTTGTTTCTCTAATGTAGTCTCTGTTCCCTAAACTATCAAGAGCCTTTGTGGGCTGAGGCAAACCGAACTGTTGTAAATTTTTACCTCCCAAAGATACCACTGAATTTTCCAACCGAATCAAGCACTGGTTATAGATTTGTTGATCAAGATGTTGCGTACTGCTATCGAAATTTCTTTGTACCTGTCTTCTGATATCTTCGGACAAACTGTCTTTATGTTTATTCCAAAGAGCCAGAGGGTCTGAGAGTTGGCAAAACATCAACATAATCGTAAAGAGGTCCCTCAATTTGAAGGGAGAGTCACACAAAGCAGCTTCCTCCAGTGTGCGATCCCAGTGCTGGTCGTCTTCCAGCAAACCCAGGGCCAAGCAAGCAGATTGGAAAGTCGGAAATACTACACCATTAACGGTTTTCAGGTCCTCAAATGATCTAGGGCCCCGAACAACATGAAGCAGGAGACGCAGATGATAGCAATCTTTGTTGTTTGGGTGAACGGTATAAACCCTGCCGAGCGCCTTATCTTTCTTTACACCAGGCCAACCTTCTACCTCTTTCCCTCTTTTCCTTCTCTCGAACTTCTTTCCCGTCCATACAAAGTAAGAAGGAACTTCACAATACAATAGCGTCCTGGCAAAACTATCCTTTACGCACAACTCAAAGAAAGCTAGCAGTGTAGTTTTAGGGGAGTTGCTGAGTTTGTCTACCAAGTTGTCAGAGGTAAAATAAACTCGCTGGCAGTTCTCGAGATGGACAGCTAGATGGACTACAGTAGGAGATCTCTCATGTATGGGAAAAGCCAGGATTCTCCACACCGCCTCTGAAGAGCTAATGTACCGCCCGCTCTCGTACATGGCAACCTCATCTTTTTCGTTCTCTAGTGCAAAGGCGGCCTGATCACTGCCTTTATTCACGTATTTGCATATGTATTTGATTGATTTAACTGAGTTACAGTATTCCACATTAATGTGAGCGCTGAAAATACGTGACAGGATAGGATTGTAAGGAACAACCCAGCGATTATCTATCTCTAATCCGCCGACATGAGCAGTGAAACCACCGTCAGCTGGTGATCGTCTCCTATATTGGGGGTACCCGTCATCACCCGTTTGTGTGGCTTGTATTAACTGCCGTCCTTAAGGTTGGTACATCTCCCTTCTGACATGCAAGGGGACTTCTTGTTTAAAGTGCCGCAAGGACCGTGAATCATATTTCCTTTGACGATGTCATAGAGGAGAGGATCATGGGAGAAATTCGCTGTTCCAACCACAGCAAGATGTGAATATGGGGCAGACCTCGTTTCTGCCATTCTACTGAATACATGAAGCAGTTGACTTCTCCAAACAGGTTGCCCTTAGTAAGGATTCCCATCATCTTCTTAACTTTCAAGTGGAATACTCGGCCTATGATATCATGCCGGTCGTGGCTCTTCTGATTGGATAGCAATGACTCTGTAATCTCGTGCCAACGCGGATTGCATGTGAACGTAATAAACAAATCAGGACGACCATAGTGCCGTACGTATGTCATGGCGTCCTGAGTTCGTTCATGCATATAACGCGGTCCCCCAGTGAAGGTTGATGGGAGCACCACCAACTGACCCAAAGCTCCAACATCAGCATCTTGCCTACCGATGGCGTCCTTAAGGTTGATATAGTTATCGGCTCTGAGCTGCTGCTGGTTTCTTCTTATGAAGTTCAGTCTCTCTGTCTCGATTTTGGCGTACATGTCGACCAAAAATTGACTGAAGAGAGAACGAAAATATTGGAGGTAGTTGATCTGTCCTTGCCTGGCCATGATGAGGTATGAATAAAAGCTGGCAGCAGAGACAGTTTTGTTAATAGGCAACCTTGTTTTGGGATCAATTTGTGGTATATTAATTGCATATCCATCCTCACCACGACAAAACATTAAAGGATACTGCAGGGCGTCATATGCTCGATGGATCTCACTAATGCGCTGCAATCTGCTATCATATCCCTGCAATATGATGTCTCGGCTCTCGAACTGTTGTCCTACCATCACGAGAGCTACTTCATTAGCAGAGGGACTGTTGAACCGTCCTCGATGGGCGCCTGAGGGTTTCTTATCAGCGTGAATCACGACTTGGAACTCCTTGCAGGATGGAGGAACGTCATTCAAAACAGTTTTGAAGTCCTTTATGTACGGATTGACTTTGTGAAGCATGTCTTGAAGCTGCCTGACCAGAGCAGGCTTTACATCTGGGAAGTTTCCACACCTTAAAGTTACTTCTCTCTCGTCTTCGCCAACAAATTAGATCTGAAGGAATTGGGCATTTTCTTGAGGTGCCGGTATAATACTTCCTATCATATGGTAGACCTGGCCTTGGACTTTGAAGGTGGGCATGAAGTTTCCTTCCATGACTTTTTTTGCACCAAAAGAAGTCATCTGGAAGCAGCCGTTGTACTTTCTTATCCTATCAACGAAGTGGCGGTGGTCTGGGTGAGCGTCCATTAACAGGCTACAGAGAGGCTCAGGCGGCGTTTGAAAAGGGGGTAGTAGCACCTTTCCAGAACTGCAGCACATGCCTATGGACTCGTCTTTCCATTTTAAAGCATTGCACCATTTGCATGTAATATCCATCGTTCCTAACACAACTAAACTGTCTGAGGCATAATCCACTTCAAAGTTGTATGTGAAACCAGAACGGCTTTTCTTTTTCCAAGGTACAGTACGTCTTGCAGCTCGCCGTTCTCCGTTTGGGTCGTACCTCAATGCAGCAATCCGATTCACCTCAGGATGCTCCTGGGTGTAGCGCGCAACCGCTGCTCGATGCACCTCAGGATGCTCCTGCGTGTAGCGCGCAACCGCTTCTCGATGCACCTCAGGATGCTCCTGCGTGTAGCGCGCAACCGCTTCTCGATGCACCTCAGGATGCTCCTCGGTGTAGCGCGCAACCGCTGCTCGATGCACCTCAGGATGCTCCTGCGTGTAGCGCGCAACCGCTTCTCGATGCACCTCAGGATGCTCCTGCGTGTAGCGCGCAACCGCTTTTCGATGCATCTCAGGATGCTCCTGGGTGTAGCGCGCAACCGCTTCTCGATGCACCTCAGGATGCTCCTGCGTGTAGCGCGCAACCGCTTCTCGATGCACCTCAGGATGCTCCTGGGTGTAGCGCGCTACTGCTTCACGGTGACTCCTTTTCACTTGGTCTCTATTTTCCTTACTCTGTAGGTACTTATCAGCCGCCTTTTTCAACTGCTTCTTCCTTGTAGCGTTCGTAAACCTGACTCTACGTTTGCCACGAGTCTTCTGGGAAGCGTTGGAGACAGATGAAAGTGCCTCGGCGTTGAGAAGTGTATTAGTGACCTCTACCAAAGGCTCAAAATGTCCAGAAGATAAATTCCCCGTTATGCGGAGCCTAGCTACAATGCCCTCAGTACCGAATCTCAAATAACGGTGACCGTTCAGGAATACCTCGAATATGTAAGGAAATATCTGCCCAGCCGCATTGAGTTCAGACTGTCCGCCATAGGTGGTCAGAAGCGACATATCGGCATAGTAGGAGGCTGCATTCGGGTAATTATCGCCCTTACTGTCCTCACTCAACAACTGAAACTCATCGTTCCAGTTGTTGAAGACGTGGTTAACTATGGTGGCACGAACCTCTTGATGAAACAGCTCCGTTCCATGCAAGTGGTAGGAGATGGAGCGGAACAGGCATGCTCCATCACCTTCCACAGCTATAATTGTATGCGGCGTCATCACACCTTCAACGAGTATAAATTCCGTCAGTTTTGACGTCATTATTTGTAAAATACAGAATTTCTGAAATTCGGTATAAAACAAAAAGTCAGTATTTAGAATATGTTTTCAATTATTTTATGGCACCAGATGTCGCTTCATGCAGTTTATAATTTCTTGTATATAGCCTTTCCTTAATAACGAAACCATAGCGCGTTGTACAAATGCCTATAGCGCCATCTAGTGATGAGTTAAATAAATTGTAACAGACGTTGTAAATCTCGGGCATATAGTCTTTCCTTAACAACGAAACCATAGCGCGATGTACAAATACTATAGCGCCATCTAGTGATGAGTTAAGTAAAATATAAATATAACATTTTTAAACATTACTTGGCTGTGCGCGATGAACAAAAGTTCATCAGTTAGCCCTAAACATCCCCATTTTTATTAACATCCATTCCACCAACTCTCAAAATCGTACGTCAAAGGGGCTTCCAAAGAGGGTATTTTTTCAACCCCTATTTTAAACTTTTTAGGGGTGGAATTATATCCAAAGGAACATATATCCAAAATTTCAGGTTTCTAGCTTCAGCGGTCTGGGTTGTGCTGGTTAGTTAGTCAGTTAGATTATATATGACATTTCAACCCTATCGCACCCCCTAGATGTGATTTTATGTCAAGTCGGCTATGTTAGAATATAAAATAGGTTAGAATATAAAATAGTTGTTGTTTTCGGAATCAGCGACCCGATAAACCATAAAAACAATACCCATGACGATTTTCAGACTTTTTAATCCAATTTTAGCCCTTTTAGGGGTGGAATTTTGAAAAATTCTGAAACACGTGTTTACTCATTTATCTATAGAAGTACTCGTGCAAAGTTTCGGATAAAATAGTCCAACTAATATTGTTTACCCATACAAAACTTTGGACCCCCTTTTCACCCCCTTAGGGGATGAATTTTGAAAAATCCTTCCTTAGTGTACCTCTAGATGTCATAAGGAACCTACTTGCCAAATTTGAAATCTCTAGACCCAGCGGTTTAGGCTGTGCGTTGATTAGTCAGTCAGTCAGTCAGTCAGTCAGTCAGCCAGTCAGTCAGTCAGTCAGTCAGTGAGGACAAAGCCTTTTATTATTATAGATTAGAAGAGTTGCAATAGATAGGGATTTTGAATTTCTTATTAGTTCCTATTAAAAGGAAAGATAAAAATAGTTACGTATCAGGCTATTTGTAGAGTATACATAGCAAATTTTAACTGAGATTATAAAGTTATTTTATGAGAAGTTAGGTCATTAATAGTTTAATATAAATAATATGTTTATTATTCTAAGTCCCACTTATGTGTATTTTTTTTAAACATTTCACTGGTTTGGTAAATAGACAAATTCCATATTTACTCACATAATTCCATTTTAATTTTTTAGACAACCCATTTTCAATATATTTATTGACATATTTAATTGAATATAAAATACTTTTCATCCATTAACCCGGTGAAGGTCATCATAAGGTGGGATCTTAGACTAATACAAGATACGCGCGAAAAACATAACCCTTCCTTGGCAGTCGGGTAAAAATACTATTGTGTGTCTTGAAACATTTACAAATAGTACTTTATTTTTTCTAGAAAAACTATTTGATTGCGTATCTATTCAGAGAACAGCGAAGAATTTTTATTCTGTGTCAAATATAAACGTCAAAACAGGTAAGTACCCAATCCAGGGGTGAAATAGTTTCAACTAGTAGGAGCTGATCACCCGTCTGTACAACTCGCAGGCGTCGCCACTACATACATACATACATACAAGTACCCAACCCAAACAAAAACCCTATAAATAAACGATTTATATGTGTCTATCTATCAATCTGCTAACTTTATCAATTCATTTCGATCTTACTGAGTTACTTAGTCAAAATATAAACATCCTGTATAAGATCATTAAAAATGGTATTAAAGTACTTACCCTTCAATGTCGGCAGGTTCCCAAGTATTTGTTCCCTTGTAATATGTTCGGGACATATTAATAGAATATTATTAACTGTGGTTTGACTTGTTATTTAATCTTTTTATTGTTTAAAATGTGTTTTTATTTAGCAAACGAACTGCTTTCCAACAGAACCCAAGCCAGACTGAATCGAAAACAAAATGGCGTGCGCCTACGTCACGCATATGACCAACTGTGATTGGCTACCTAGGTGGAGGTTGAGCAAATAAGCACGGAACAAGAATTATAACGTGGGACTTAGAATAAGTCGTGGAAGTTGGATAATAAAGCACGGAATTTATATTTTTTCCCAGTGTACAATAAAATTTTAAACAGAAATATCTACCATTATTTCAAAAAATAAGCCTTAAAAGTCAGTGCAATAGAGTCCACATTTCAGCGTTTATAATTCTGCATTCAAAACAAATTTTTGGTCAAAATGGTCGGTTGGACAATCTAGCACGCAGACGACGATAGGTATTGCTGTTTTGCGATACTATCGATGATGCACTGCGTAGCTGGTTTCTTCTTGCATATGTTGTTTCGATTGCAGTCGCTGGCTTCGTAGATGGTGTCCGCTGCTTGTAGGTAATTTCGAGAGATTGCTTTAGGGTAGGGACATAGGTTGTTCTCTGTGATTCGTAGGATAGGAGTGAGGGTTATTCGTTTGTACATAGTTGTTTCGGGCGAGGGAATTGGCAGGAGGAATAAGAGGAGGCCGTTTACGTTCTTTACGATAGGCTTTACTTCTCGTAGCATTGCGTCTACAGAGGAAGGTTTGTTAAATTTTGCAGGTATCACCTCGAGAGATTTACGCAATTGTTCAAAGGGAATCATACTGGGCTGTAGTATGCTATTCATATCAAAGGTGTATGCTTCGGATGCTTCTATCTATCTATATATATTCTAATCATGGAGATTTTCGGCGTTATTCGACAGTATTTGGAACGCGTTAAACTTGTTGACTTGTTCAGTCATCATGCGACTGAGTTTATTTTGATCGTCAGCAAGTTTAGTTATACGGGAATTTAGACTTGTAATACGTCTTTTGTTTTACTCAGTTGATTTTGAATGTCTACGTAGTGTTGGTGATCCATGTTACCCTCTATAACTCAAGAACATGGATTTTTTATTTTTTGTTGTTTCCCAATTAAAACAAAATAAAAATATACGTGTTTTATAGTTTTTCATTTATTTAATTATTTTCCAAAAAAAAGAAAAGAAGACAAACAGGGTGCGTTGCCTGGAAGCAACACTGGGTTTATAAGCTTAAAAACTATAGATATAAGAAGAAGTTATGAGAGGTGGAAGTTCCTGAAACAATTCTTGGTTTTGGTATAGCATAGAGCAACCCCGCATTTTTCGCATGTATTGTGAGTAAATCCAGTACACTTTGGGAACTTGCACCTGATTTTTTTGTCAGACCATTGGGGCCAGTGCCCAATCTGGTCTTGCCGTACTGCCATAGGAGGTGCATGCTGTGCAGGTCCTTTATGTTTTTTTTTTGCTTGTATCTCGTTCTCTAGCGAACGACGACTAGACATACTATATGGCTTTACACCCAATTTACAAAGAGTTACTGCAACATCTAGACGAAAATCAGCTGAAGATAAACGACATGAGAGGCCTTTGTCTTTACAGACTCTTTTATAAAGCAACCATGCGTTGCTATTGTGAGATCCAAGTAATGATAGAATATACAAATGATAGAAAATACGTATTTGCCATCGTTTGCTACGGTGTTATCTAAGGTGTTATCTAAGGTGGAGTCAATACCAAACGGTCCTCAACCTTCATCAGCTCAAAGCAATCAATCAAAACGAACTACAACGAAACCTACCAAATTGAATTTACGCTGGAAGAAGAAGAGCCAATAGTTAAATACCGAGCAGCTTAGATTCAAGGGTAACAAGAACTTGGGAACTGAACTTCTAGAGCTAGAAACCCCTATCCAGTTTTTCTTTTACCTCTTTCCACAAGAACTTATCAAGATGATTTCAGAGGAGACCAATCTTTATCAAGTTCAGAATGATCCTAATAGCACTTTTCGTGAGACAGAAATGGATATCAGGCAATTTATGGGTATGGTATATCTAGTGTCTCTTATTCGATTACCTAGAGTTACGAACCACTGGACTCCGATACTTGCTACCCCAATAATACAGGATACTATGCCTTTGAATAAATTTGAAAAAATGCGCCAAACTTTAGACTTCAATGACAATAGTAAAAATCTACCTAGGAACGATCCTGGACATGATAGAATTTTCAAAATAAGACATGTGGTCGAGTCTCTCAATGCAGCATACAAAAAGGTCCCTTTGGAAGAACACCTCTGTGTTGATGGGCAAATGTGTTCCACTAAAGCACGGAATGTGTTGAAGCGATACAACCCTCAAAAGCCACATAAACGGGGATATAAAATCTACGTGTTAAGTAGCGTTTCTGGTTACGCCTATAAAACAGAAATTGAAACTGGCAAAATACATACCTTTAAAGAATAGCCATTACAAAATTTGCATGTGGTCAGTAGATGTGTCTAGCAGTGATAACATCTTAGTAGTTGGGGCTGGTGTCGATTCTGGTGCGTTGTAGGAAGTCATCGAGCAATTGATGTTTTATTCAGAATTACGGAACTGAAAACGAGTAAACAAATTATTAGTATAAAGAAAATTAGGAGTAAATTCTGGGGATTGTAACATATTTTAATAAAGATTATTAATTGAGAAATTTAGGCGAGTAAAATTCATAGTTTAGAAATGAAGGTTGTGAGGAGTGAATTTCGCATATGGATGAACCAATTTCGTTAATTAATTTTAGAATATTCTTTGAAGAGAGAGTTTGATTTTATGCTACGGGAAATTTAAGAATTTCTTAACTCTGATATACTCTATACAAATCACTTAGCATGAAATGGCCGCGCCCGGCTCGCCGCCCGCTACTAGAGACGGCATGCTTGCCACTTTCTATACAAAGCAAGGGTGTCAGTGGGCGTCGCCGTTTACTCACACCAATACACTGACGCCTACATAGATTACGTATCCGTATTGTCTTAGAATTTATTGCAAGTGCTGCGGAACGGAGTCGATACTTTTTATCGATATTTTTATTTTATTGAGCAGAACAATGTTGGTAGTTAGCCAATCAGTTTCTAAAATATTATTTAATGATCATAATAATATATTATGCGATCATAATAATGCATATTAGGCTAGATGACAAAATAAAAGGAATCAATATTGTGGTCAAACATTTTTATTTTAAAATAACACGTCATTGCCCCAAAAATAATATATTTTTATTAAAATGATTTCGAATTGATATATCCGAGTTCCGTTTATTTGTAAGGTAGTGGAGTCCACGTACTTTTCCATGATTGCCTTTATTAAGTGAATGGAATGGTTATTCATGGGCTCTTGGTCAAATTGGTGTGTCACAAAATTTTCAAATAAATTAATTCCTTGATAAAAATGCAACGTATGAGTGGTTATATATTGTTTTGTGTGTTTCGATTTAATGTACCCACTTCTGAGAATATTTTTAATAACTGTTTCAACTTTCTGACAAATGATTATCACATCTTTAGCCGGGTATGTCAATCCTCCTTTGTTTTTCATTTTTATTATTTTGTGAGATGTGGTGATTTCATCGGCATGCAATTCTGCAATGCTCTCGTCACATTTCAGTTTTCTTGATAAAAAAAAGCAATACGTGGCCAGCAATGTATGCTGTAATTTGAGCGCTGAATTCAGATAAATTGTCGTCAGTTAGTATATCGTCTATTAAATATTCGTCCAAATTGATTTCATTTTCATCTGAAAGTTTATTTTTATCTGTTGTGTTGTTAATGACGTCCACGGCTGACGTGCAATTAAGGATTGAAATTTGTTCCAGTGGTACACAGTTTCCCTTCTGACTGTCTCTGAGTTCAATATGCACAAGAATTTTCTTGTAAATAGACCTGAATTGTCGAGCTCTTATTATTTGCTCCACCATGAGAACGCATATTGCAAAACAATAGCTCTTAAGTGGTCTTGGCTCACTTTGTACATAGGAATGTACGATAAAGCTTTCGTTTCTTCCACCAACTGATAATACAATTGTTGTGCGCTTTCTATACAAGCCAAGAAGCCGACAAATCCCGTTTTGCGACTTGATTGTACGACTTTGGTTCCATCTTGAAGACGAAGCGAGCTTAAATACTCCTTTGTATTTTCGAGGAATTGCAATGTCTCAATATGATTATGTGGGTTAAGTGGCTTCTTGTATTCTTTTTGATGATTGCTTTTAGAGTTGAGAACATCAAATAGATTGTTTAATGTTTTAATAAAATGCGTTGTGCCAGCCACGTTTGTGAAATAGTTTAGATTGAGCTCAGTTTCACAATATGTCAAAGCATCGGCCACACTGTTGCTAAATAATTGACTAGCTAATTTTACTTTCATTTTGTTTTTTTCGAAGTTGATGTGTTCTTTTCCTAATTTATTCGCCAGATGTAATTGCTCTTTTTCTTGCGTTTCGTGTAGATTTTTCAAATGTTGCCATTTCACTTTTCTATTTTCTCTGTCCACAACAGGGATCAAGGAAAGCGTATACATTTAATTTTGTTTCCGGATGCTCAAAATGGGTCTTCATATTTTCCGGATTGAAGTTACATCCTAACTGTCTCAACATGCTAGACATGTAAGAGAAAGTACTTCAACGCCCGTATCATGGAGCAGTTTCAGGCACTGCAAAACTAAATTCGCTCTTTGATCTCCATTCACTCCATCGACAAAGAAAAATCCGACGGGAACTTTCCAATTTGCATTTATTGCATTTACTAGGAATACTAGTGCCTCTTTCGCTTCTTTTAAGTCATCACTATATATATTGCTACCAATATGTCAACGTAAGCGTGAAAATTGTTTCCCATCCCACTCAACTCGTTTTCTGATAGCCATCTCGTCTAACATTAAACTACACACAATCTTGTGTTCGGATTGTTTCTGTTTCAAATTAATTGCCTTTAATGATTCTGTGGTAAAACCAGCAATCGCATCGACGCTTTCGTACCATTTTTGAATGGTTCTTGGGTGTGGTAGGCAGATATTAAAATTTTCACGTACATAATTATACGCTTTTGGCGAATAATAATTCAAAATTAAGGCAAAAGATTTGACTTCCCTTGAGTAAACACCTTTTCGATTGAAGCTTAAATGATTATTTTTGACGTTATTACTTTGTAATGTCGTTATATCCTCATCACTAATAGCAGATTGTTCTCGTAGATATTTTATAATATTTTCCATTTTAGCAATTTTTTTGAATAACCTCCTATGCTCTGAGTCGTTTTACTTGAAGTGTAACGTAAAAGGCAACTTTTAATGGCCTGCTGAGCCCTCAACATAGATACTTTCAATTTACGTCTTCGTGGTGTGTCCTGGATATTTGGTGTAGTCTCTTCTTCTTTGTTTGATATATCGCCTTGAATAGTTTCTGTGGTGGTTCTACGTGTAAATCTCCTCCATTCATCTGAAAATAGTACAGACCAATAAAGTTACTGATAACTAAAATTAAGTAATAAGATTATAAAATTTTCAAAACATATTTGTCTACATAAAACTACCTTTCTACGTTTTGCTGGTGCAGTAGTGTCGTGAATTTCATCTTCCAGCTCATGATAAGGTTGGTTAATGATCTTCCAGGTCATGTTAAGGTTAGATTAGGTGAACCTATTTACCGATTAAGCATACGGGTAGGTAGATTGTGCATAAATGCCTAGGGTTTTTTCTAAAAATCGCATTGTGTATTTAATATCACTAGTGCCTTATAAGTTAAGGAGTGTCGACCTATTATTATAAAATTAAATAACATTAGATGAAATATACTTACTGAAGTTGGAAAGGGTTAGGAAACTTTCCCACCTGAAGGTAACACAGAAGTTTGAGCGAGGGCAAATAGGTTGTGTAAGATAGGTAATATTGGTTGTAAGTTAGCGGCTGGGAGTGAGTTGAAGTCGGGAGCAGAGACAAATGGTATGCTTACCTTGGCATGCCGTCGGATACGGCGGTCACGTACTAGGAGCTTCTTCTTTAATGTGGAACTATCTATGGGTAAATGAGAGAGTGAATTATATTGAGATAGAATTTGTGAGAGAACGCTATTATTGTAAGAAGAGATGGATAAGAGGGAAGGAAATTGAGATAGAATAGACTCAAGTATCTTGTCAGGCATAATAGGCTATTTGACTAATATTTTTTTCTGTTTGATATGTAGGGACGTCTCCATAATATAACCATAGGTGAAAGAATGACTTCGATAGCACAAAAATCTCTCGAGATATGGTAATTTGAAAATCACAATTTTTAGACAGCCCCAAAACGCTCCATACAAAAGGCTACTGAATTATGACGTCACAGGTCTGTATTTTGTATGCATCAAATCAGAAATTTGTACGACAGTTATGTTAAATATTACGTTTATGTGATTAGTAACATAATAAAAGTTATAGCATCTTTTATTGCTTCTCCAATGGAAATATTATTTTTTAATAATTTCATACTTTTAAAATGGACTTTCCCGCCAAACTTTGATCGACGCTAAAAAATGTCTGACTGAAGATATTAGAATGAAAGTTTGCAGATCTTTATAGTTTTGTGTGTTTTACGATATTGTTAAATAATTTATACAAATTTTAAACATTGGAAAATAGCCTATTGTAATTTTTAAATAATTGGAAATGTTTAAAAGAATAGCAAAAGGGGGAAGATCAAGACTAAAGCGAAACAAAACAAAAAAATGGTTATAAAGGGTCGTTATGATGATATATAATTTAAAACTGTGCCGTAATGCCAACTTTTAAATCATTTTTTTTAACGTGACATAATGACGTATTATTAATATTAAATGTATGAATTTTGAGGTTATGAGATTTACATAGCGTGGTTGCACTATAATAAATGATTAGTATAAGTAAAGCATTGTTTGTTTAAGTAAATTCACATTAGATATTTAAGTTAAATACATGTTGAAATGGGTATAGGCCAAGAAATATGCGTATAATATGGTCACTTTTATTTAAATAATGACGAAAAATTTTTTCGTATATTTGCAAATATATTTCGTATATTTATAAATATGTACGACATCACTTGACGCCTTTGTCAGGCCACCTCTGTCTTTAACTCGTATCAAATAACTTATATTTGTATTATCAGTAAGAACTTTGTTACAATGTTCGCACAATATGTTTATCTTTAATTTTTTTGCTACACAACCGGCTAAGTATGAAATTACATTTTCGCTGTATTCTTTAAGGAGGTTTGGGTCTGGAATATAAACAGTGATTGCTTCTTCAATGAAATTGACAGCGTCAATTGTCATCATTCATTGCTTCTTCAATGAAATTCGTCTTCAGTCCAATCATCCAGCATTTTAATTCTTTCCGTTGTTTGGTTTAACTCTTGAATGTACTATTTTTTATTTGTATGGAAAATACGAATATCGTCTAGAGGTAAATAATTACCATTTTTACTAATTTTAAATTCAGCATGTACTAACAATTTTTTGTACGCTGTCATGAAATAATTATTAAAGCCACCTAATGATCGGATGGCTCCAAAAAAAAAACCTCAATGTGTAATAACTTTTAAACTTTCGCGTTGCATGATTAAAATTATAATAAACACGGGAATTAACGCGATCATGTATGTAAGGTAGTTTTACATACCTTTATTATTGCCTGACGTTTCGACCAGGTTGGAGCAGGAGTTAGACAATGTTCAGGAGGTACTTAGAAAAAACGGATACACAGTGACTCGACGTTTAAAGCAACCGACACGGCGACTCAAGCATCCGGAGGTGAATAGATACCCAGCCTACATGCCCTACGTCAAAGGAGTAACGGATAAGGTGGGCTCGGTGTTAAAGAGGTTTTCTATCCCAACCATTTACACACCGGGTAACAAAGTCAACAATTTAGTGGGCACACCGAAAGATGTCTTACCATTACATACTCCGGGTGTTTACAAAATAGACTGCAGTTGCGGTAGTTCCTACATAGGCCAAACGAAGCGTACCATCGCTGAACGCGTTAAAGAACATATCGCCGCTGTAAAGAACCGCCAGACTAGCAAATCAGCGATTGCAGAACACATACTTGAATCAGGCACTAATCACTGGATCGAATTCCATCGCACGCAAGTTCTCTCTACCGATCGCCATTTCTTTTCAAGAGTTGTGCGTGAAGCGATTGAAATGAAGAAGTACACTAATTCCAACCGAGAGGATGGTTACAAATTATCAACAGCATGGACTCCAGTGATTAATATCACTCGACCTCGTTTTGGTTTGCAGTCGGGTGGTTTGCAGAATAGGGATCCGTCGATAGTTGCGCAGAATAGGGACGTCGTTAGTGTGGTGTGTCGCGGTACGTAGATATTCAACAACACGGGGGTAGATGAAGATTCATCGACCTCGATAACGGAGACAGAGTGACAACGCTGAGACAGTCAGCCTGTGACCACGGCCGGTGCAACCTGGTCGAAACGTCAGGCAATAATAAAGGTATGTAAAACTACCTTACATGCATGATCGCGTTAATTCCCGTGTTTATTATAATTTAAACCTCAATGTGGTCCTGCGATAATTTATATACTGGTAAAAAATTAAGATGTGGATTTGTACGAGAAATATATTTGTCAAAAAGAAATAAAACGGATCGCAAGCAAATTTTACAACCCAAAAATCCTGTCTTTTTCCTGGATTTAATAATTAAAGTGTCATCCTCCAATTTCAATCCGTCAATGTATTCGTCGATTTTTTGAAATTTTTCTTTTACTTTGTCAATATTATTTACAATTACAGGCTTTTTTGTAGCTTTTTGCAACCAAGTTCCGGGAATTTAAGATGTCAAACAAATCATAAAATATTCGATGAATTTTATGGTCGCATTACAGTTTTCGAAGCCAGGTATTTGAATTTCGCAGCAAAATGTCAAGGTCTGCCACTGATTTACTCAAGAGTTGAGTGGCAAGTTTAACTTTCATTTTCTGCTTTTCGTATTAAATATGTGCAGCTGACAATTTATTTCCAGTATGAAGACCCTGTTCGTATTGTAAATTATGAAGCAATTCTAAATAGTGCCATGATATAACTTGGCTATATCTATCTAGTAAATTTTTCTTTTCGCCTAAATTGTTTCCTACCAACTTTGTGTTATGACGGGGGTCATGTACTCGTAGTAATACAACTTCATTCTGATCCACTGTGACTGTAGTTTTTAAATTATCTGGGTTTAAATCGCAGCCTAAATGATATCCACGCAATAGAAGATATCTTTGTAGTCATCGCACAGGCTACGTACTATCTCCTGTTTCTTCATGTGTTCCTCTTTATTCATGTGGTCTAGTTTCAACTTTGACAGAATATTTGTGAGGATTTCATCTAAGTTAATATTATGATGGTCGGTAGAATTTATGTTAATATTTTCCCCATCATAATATTGTTCTACAGGAAAAGGACTAGTGTCGGTGCGTCATCTGTACTTGATTATAGTTCTGTATAACAGTATATGCGTATCCTTGGTTGCGTGAAGTCAACGCATCAGGCATACGAACTCCGCTTATAAACTTTTTATATCCTAACAGCGCTTCCCTGTTTAGTAAGTTAACCGGAACCTTCCCCCTTAACTCACTTCGTGGAGGTAAAATATACGTGTCTTTGATTGAGGATGTATAATTATAGGGATGCTGGTGGGTCTGGTATGAAGTGTCATAGACTTCATATCGATATTGGCATCCAATGGTAGTAGATCGCTACCGATTAGTACATCGTAGCCACTATCCACATTGTATATATAAAATTTATGTAACTCTGGACTTCGGAAAATTGACGGTATATGTACATACTAATTCGTCATGCATACTTGAGGCAAGAGTGCTAACAACCTCGGATGTTGTTTAAACATGATACAGTATTCGTTTGCTTTTTGAGGACGAATACAAGGATCTGGTGCTACTAGCATCGATCATAAAAATTGCATCTGACTCTGGTATTTAAATATGTGGTAGTGATAACTTATACTTTATTATAATTTATTCTTATCTGTTCGGTGTGTTCGAGGCCGATATGTGAAAATTTTCGAGAGTATTGTCTACTTTCATAGGAACCATAGGAACGGAATAATTGTTATTATTTTGTTCTTCCTTCAGCAGCCTCTTGAACATCTTTATATACCACTTTCGCCCGCGGCTTCGCTCGCGTGACATTCGGTGCAAACACGTGTTTACTTATTAATCAATAGAAGTACTCGTGTAAAATTTAGGATAAAATAGTCCAACTAATCTTTTCCCATACAAACCAACTAATCTCGTTTTCCCATACAAACTTTGGACCTCCGTTTCATCCTCTTAGAGGTAAAATTTGAAAAATCTTTTTAAGTAATTCGTGTCCACTACGTTATATTTTCAAATCGATGCCATTGTCGTAATTAACGTCCCAGAAAACCATAGAGTCAACAACCATATTAATATTATGACATTTCAACCCCATTGCACCCCTACAGAGTTATCACGTCGGCTATGTTGGGTTATTAAATAGTTGTTTTTTTCATAATCAGCGACCCGATATACCATAAAAACAATACCTATGACGATTTTCAGACTTTTTCACCACATTTTATTTTCAGACTTTTTCACCCCGTTTTACCGCTTTAGGGGTTGAATTTGGAAAATCCTGAAACACGTGTTTACTCATTTATCTATAGAAGTACTCGTGTAAAGTTTCGGATAAAATAGCCCAAATAATCTTGTTTCCCCATACAAACTTTGGACCCCCGTTTCACCTCCTTAGGGGATGAATTTTCAAAAATTCTTTCTTAGTGCACCCCGAGACATCATAAGAAACCTACGTGCCAAATTTGGAATCTCTAGACCCAGCAGTTTGGGCTGTGCGTTGATAAATATCAGTCAGTCACTCAGTTTCTTATTTTATATAATTCAACCCCATCGCATCCTCACAGGGGTGATTTTATGTTACCGTCGGCTATGTTAGATCATAAAATAGTTGTTGTTTTCGTAATCAGCGACCCGATAAACCATAAAAACCACGCCCATGACGATTTTCAGACTTTTTCACCCCATTTTACCCTTTTAGGGGTTGAATTTTGAAAAATCCTGAAACACGTGTTTATTCATTTATCTATAGAAGTACTCGTGTAAAGTTTCAGATAAAAAAGTCCAACTAATCTTGTTTCCCCATACAAACTTTGGACCCCCGTTTCACCCCCTTAGGGGATGAATTTTGAAAAATCCTTTCTTAGTGCACCCCTAGACGTCATAAGGAACCTATGTGCCAAATTTGGAATCTATAGACCCAGCGGTTTGGGCTGTGCGTTGATATGTCAGTCAGTCAGTTTCTTCTTTTATATATTTAGATTTTACACAACGCTTTCGCTTCAACAAGTACATGGAAAGCTTTTGATTCTTAAGATCAACGCCTCCCATGGTATTGTTGTAATCTCTCACACGGACAGGCTTCACCAACTCTTTCCCAGCCTTCCTAAAAACATAGGTCTAAACTTAAAATATGTTTTAAGTTTAGACCTATGTTTTTAGACCTATGGGTCTCGTCGCCGTGATAGGTAGATATCATACTCACCAGCTTGGAGTCTTTCCATGCAATGATGGAAAGATCACCACATTGGCGAAATACGGTAGTACCCCTCGCCACGTTCTTCGGGATCTTTGCGAAGTCACTAGGCACGTTTTTACGATTGATACGCAATGTTCCAAAACAAACAATCAAAGAGACTTGAGATGCAGTGCTAATGCTGGACAATTATAAAAATTGTACATCGTAACACAGTGTCCCCTACATTCCGGGTCTTTAAATAAATCGAGTAATATTTCAGTATTTTTGCCACCCAAATCAGCACTACATTGGTCGCCTCCGTCTTTCCCGTGTAAATTATCATTTTATACAAATAGCCAGAACGTGACTCACAGAGCTTGTAGGATTTTAAACCAAAACGTGCGGCCTTGGACCTTATTGCATGGACCCAGGACAAGCGGCCCTTAAATAAGGTCAAAGACTCGTCAATAGAAACATCGCGATCTAGATTGTAAAGGGAGGTACATTTTTTTATTGAGATGTGAGATCACTGGCGCTAATTTCGCCAACTCCTGTGACAGCCCCGGTTCTCTATTCCGCTGAGAATTCTGACTCACATCAGTGTTGTCAGCGAAATGTAGAAATATGGCTAACAAATGGAAGCTATTGTAGGATATGAGTTCCTTGAATCTGTGCATTTCAAGATAATCATGCCCTTTCCAATATTCATCTTGAGATGACCGATCAATTGCTCGTTTACATTTGTGGGTGTCCACCTATGTCAGGGATGGCGAACCATTGGCACGCGTGCCATTAATGGCACGCAACAGAATATTTTAGGCACGCCGCTGATCATGCTTCATGCACTACGTAAAAAGTTGTGTATAGTGATTGAAACATTGCAAAATGTTGCCATTTATTGGTAGTAAATAAAGAGTTTTGAGTTGATAATATTTATAATTATTATTTTGGTACGTAAAGGTTCGCCATCCCTGACCTATGTAAACGAGATGACGCTCGCAGTGTGCCATCAGCTATCCCATTGTCGAAGAATTGCTTCGCGTACCGGTTTGTTTCTCGGATGATAAGCTCCATGATGTCTTTATCCCAGATATCAATGAAGGCATCATAAGGCGTAGTGCCGAATCGGTTTCTAGTCACAATTAGCCGAGGATGGTGTTGGGTAGTGATCATTGTCACATTTCTTTTTATCTTTCCAGGCCGAAACGTACACCTTGCCTTTTCTCCTGCAAACATGTTCATCTTTGCTTAGTGCTTTATTCACAACATCTTTGGATTATCTTTCCTATCCCTTCTTAACGTACCTGTCGTATACACTTTGGAATTTAAAAGTTTATTGGATAAGACGACGCTATTATAAAAATTATCCATGTACAGTTCATGACCCTTATAGAGGTAAAGTTGCATCAGATTCATAACAAGCTTTTCTGTCTTCGATTTTAATAATACGTCGGTATCGATGTCATTCGCGTTATTGTTTATCCCCTGGTGAATTTTGAAATTTAAAATGTAGCCATCACTAGTAGTAATATAGAATTTAACTTTCTTAAATGTAATATATTGTCTAACAGATAACCGTCCGCGAAAGGCTTATAAAGCAGCTCCGTGCCGTCGTATATGCCCGGCGTCACGTTCGGTGTTTTTATCAGATGTGCGAAGAAAATGCACCCGCGGCTTGCGCGGATAGGATGCACGTCTTCGGGCATGAAATCCATCTCGAACGAAGGGTCTTGCATTCGGGTTGTGCCTTAATCGGCTTTTCAGAGCCTTGAAGTGGACCGTCCAATTTGGCAGTGTTTCCACTTTCAGCGGGGGCTGACCTCGGTTTGGCCTTCGGTGGCTGTATTGGCGCGCCACTAGTCGTAGCTTGCTTAAGGCTTCAACACTAACAACTGGATAAGCATCTTGCAAGTCAGTTATTGGCACTGTGCTTTGTTGAAAATCAACGTCGATTTCATCAAGCCACTCGGCGTCATCATTTTCGCGCACTACGCCGAAACTATCTCGATCTACCGATCGATCGGGCGTGAGGATGCTTGAAGGACGAACATTGTGCATCTCTAGACTATTATTTCTCGGATTAGGTTGTTTGTGACATGAATCTACATGTTCCTTAACTTTTTTCTTTGTATAATCCACACTGCTGGCACGGTAAAGGGATTGTTTCCTTTATGTTGATAAATTTTTGATGTGTTTGTAATAATCTCCTGCCACTTGTACTGTACAGGTATTTATCTGTTGTAATATAAATGTCGTTGCCGCAATTGGTCTTTACTACTTCCTCTTGTTTCATAACTATTAACCGGCTATTGTCTTCTATTTGTTGAACGATGTGGTTCTTGAAGTCAGCCTGTGCATAGGTGCAATTGTGAGGTTGCTGGTGGTGTATGAGTTGCGCTATGCAATCGCTCGCCTGTTGAAGGTTGTGCCACTTCAGGTGTTTGCAGATGACATCATTGTCTGTTATCCTCAAGCATGGCTCGTTGGGATACGCAAAGTCATCATTTCCCAAAATAATGTAGTGATTTTTGGGTACTAGGATAGTGTGATCTGATCTTTAGGTATGGAATATAGGTGAAGTAGATTGTAGGGATGGTTAGTTACTAATGGTATTTCTAATATAAAATTTAACGTTTGTTTTGTACCATAAGCTTTCACTGTAATAGATTATTCTAATAAGTGACATTTCCTAATAACATTGCCATACCGTTTCTTTCTTCGGTCTTCCCATTGCAAATCTAAAACAGAAAATAATAAATTAACTAGTAGTGTTATCTTTTGTTCGGTAGCACCGAACAATAAAAAGGAAATTACAGAGCTAGTAGTTGGGAGCTAGTAGTGGTATATGTGTTTCTAGTGCTGTAGCCCAAAGTACCTGGGGCTAATATGATGGATGAATGGAGATTTTGATCTGGAGGGGTTTGTCTCGCTTTGAAAATATGGCAAAACTTTTAAATTTTGATCTGAGAGGGGATTTTCCAAATTACCATTCGGAAGACTTTTTTTTTGTCTTTGGTTGCCTTGCCTGTTCATTTTGTAGTGACTAGTTGACTAGTATCGGGCATTTCAAAAAATATTTCAAAATACTTTGTTAATCTGCGCTTTAGTGAATGTTTTATCTGATTCGTGGACGATATTAAAGAAAAAAATTATAGTCTTTGTAAATCCTTTAAATCTGTACAGATTTTGTCTAGAATCAGGTTGGTCAAGTTTTCTTTCAAATTCTTCCGAATTCTTCTCATTATAAATTATTAGGGTGTCAGATTCGCCAGCGCTTGTTTTTTTGTGCTAAGGAATAGCTTGATAAATTCTTCAAATTTAATCGAAAGTTCCGAGACTTGTGCATAATAGTATTTTGATTGGTAGACTATATACTTTGATTTTCAGTAACCGTTTGTATGTCATTTTCAATCATTTGTATATCACTTTTTATAATTTTAACTCCTCCAGAATTGATTTTGATTTAGTTTCTATTACTGTTCTAACATTTTCATTTTCTTTTAACTCTTCCTGCAATAAAACTGGTTGATCGATCATATCATTTTCATTTATATGTATAACGAGCTTTTGCCCGCAGCTTCGCTCGCGTGAAAGTCGGACATTTTAATTACCCAACCCAAGTCTAACACGCAATGCAACCTTCATGTAGCACCTTAATTGTTCTAAATACGGATGCAAGAACTTTCCCGATAACTACTACACCCGTCCCGCTCCCGCCGCGCCGCCTGCGATCGCATAAGCAATGATTGACATTATCATTATCATATATATCATTGAGCAGTAGCCATGAAGTTGATGCAATTCTGTTAAAATTTGAAGAACTCGACTTTGAAAGGCTAGTATTATTTTATTGTCATCTAATCTTTCAAGTGATGGTAGAATGCCCTTAAAAACATATGCGTCTATTATTTGTGTAAATTTTTCTTAAGAAATTGTAATTGTTTGTACAGATGGTTATCCTTTAATATTTTTTGATCCAGACCCTGACCAGCTTGCATCTTTTAATTTCTTTTCATACTTATTAAAGGTATCCTTAATCCTCCTCCATATTTGTATTAATGAAAAATAATAAAAAATAATTCACAAATAGTAAAGATGTTTGGATGTATGTGTGGTTTCTTTGATATATGATTGATTGGCTTGATAGCGTAGATAGTAGTGATCCTGCCTGATATGCTGAAGTATATTATTATAATATATGTATGTTTTATGGAATCAGTGTTTAAATGCAAACATATCAAAAATAACGCAACAGCTGCTTGAAGAAATTGCTGCAGACTTGGCAAGAAAGCCAACTTCCCTAACTTTATTGTAGCCGTTGATGGCAAACATATTCGTATTTGTAGTCCTCCAAACAATGGATCACTTTTTTTTTATTAAAAGGGCTACGATTCGATAGTTTTGTTGGCTATTGTTGACTCGAAATACAGTGTAGTGGTAATGTAACATATAGTGAGTAAGTTTATGTAATAAAGACAGTATTCGACGAGCAGTCAGTGTTTCAATACGTCTCAAAAACACAAACCCTACATAGCGACCAGGCCAGTGCAAGAATAAGCCGCGGCTAGCGGCGCCTCTCGACGCAAATATCATATCGTGTTACATTTTGGACAATAATGTTTTTACTGTGAAGAACTTATTTTCAATTAACTTTATGAAGTGAAGTGTTGTCAAAGAAAAATAAAAAAAAATATTTAATATTATTAACGGGAAATTAATAAAAATAAAATGCTGTCAATACTGGATATGACAGAAGTAGAGATTTGTTGCAGTGAGACTACATACATCTTTCATCTGCTTTTATCCCAGCTGCAGTAAGGATGAAAGCAACGGATGATGATGATGATGCAAAGGACGAGAACACGAAAGAAGTACGAAACCAGTGAAAAAAAAAAAAGTTTATTAATTAAAATGAAAAGTGCAAATAATAAAATTAAAATAAAAAGCGCTATAGTGGAGATATTTAACAAAAAAAAGTAAAAAAAAAGTGCGTGTGTGGACCTTTTAAAACGTTTACCTAAAAACCAAAATAAATAGACAAAATTGGATTAAGCGGACTATAAATTACTAATTATGTCTTACAAAATTATGTTGTTATTACGAGTGCCTAATTCATTTGCGACATCTATAAATAACTCATACAGATATCAAGTGCAGTGCGGTATGCGGCGCATCACCATATATAGACAGACGTTAAATAAACAATAGTTAACAGTAAGTTATGTGAAAGAGAAATTATTCACGAGTTATATTTTAATTTATGGTCAAACATTCGGGATTTAGATCACCCATGAATCGAAGGAGTTTATATGAGTTTATTTGATAAAATTAGAGTTATGTAGCTAAAATGGCGAAAGACAAATTGTATATGTTATAAAAAGACAGTTTTATAATAATTATTCAAAAACTTAGGCAAGTTACAATGGTAATAGGTAGTAATTGGAATCCGGAGCATCGAGTGCCCTGCGCGCCACCAGCAACATGCGGTGCCTACGCAGCACTTTGCCTTACATGGCGCACTGTCACGCGGCCAGCATTCTCTCGTTCTCGAGTTCGTCATTGTCATCAATATTTCGTCATATATTTTATCATCAAATATTTTATGAAATAATTTAATTTTTTTATGAATGAATCTTATATTTTTTTTAAGGATACGTTATAAAGGTATAAAAAAAATATATATAACAGCGTAACATTAGTGAATAAAATAAATAAATTTCCACTCCAAGAACTAGTAGGAATCTTTTGTTTTATAAACAACATTTGATGACGTATGTAGGTTGTTCTGATTTAGAAATAACTCAGGAGATAACAATTGTGTCTGATTTTGACAAATGAGGTTTTTCAGATAGTTTAATGACGCTTGACTACCAGAGTCTAAGAGCGCTCTCACAACAAGCTCAGAACCTTGAGAGTCAAATAATATCAACTTAATTGTAGGTAAAAGAACACTTGTTGAACAATTAGTTGAGTGTAATGAAACAGGGTTAGTAGTAATAACAGTATCATCCTTGTGCAGAAGTGTATTGTGTCCTGCCTTACATGTATTACAAGTATAGAAAACTTACACTTACCTTATTTTATTATTTTATTATGTGTGATTTTAAGCACAAAGTGCATAAATTTTTCAAAGTTACAAATTTTGTACGCTCCATTATTGAAGCCATTTTAAATTATGGACATAAATGGAGGGGATGGAAGGTCCCTTCACAATAAGTACAATTGTTTTTATTTTTAGTGACAACATTGCTCACTTTATTTTGAGTACACTTCATATAGTCAGTGGTACTATCTTCAAGTGATAGAGCGCGCTTTTCTAAAAATGAAATAAATTCTCCCATCGTTGGAAGAATATCTGAATCCCTATCAAGCTGATATGCCCGGTTAGTAAAGGTATCCAGTTTTTTAGTTAATATTGAAATTAGCAACATATCCCA
The DNA here is from genome assembly GCA_937001555.2 of Hypsopygia costalis. Lineage (NCBI taxonomy): Eukaryota > Metazoa > Arthropoda > Insecta > Lepidoptera > Pyralidae > Hypsopygia > Hypsopygia costalis. Next base: position 5,674,855 of record OW443344.2, on the reverse strand, counting down.
TGTATCGACGGGTTGCTGTAAATTTTTTAGTGCATACAATTGTTGCTGCACTTGTGAAATAAATGCTCTCAAGGCTGGTGCCGTACCTTTCTGTATGGGAGATAACTGTAATAAAATATTTATATGGTTATTGATGATTCTAAGCTTACTGTCATAGCGCTTCTTTAGTAATTCAAGCGCTTTGTTTTAGGATTCATTTACAAGAGGTAAATTTACAATTACTGATAATGCCTCATCGGTAAGATACTTTCTAAGATAAAATAACTTTTGTACGTCGGAGAGTGATTGATTTTTATGAATTACTGCTGTAAATAAATCCATGAAAGGGGTGTACCTGGTGTAATCCTTACCACTGAAGAATCCGATGTCAATATTTGGAAGTTTTGAATTAGTGACACTAGAACACTGTTGCACTTCAGTTTTTGTTAAGGTATTTAATGCAGCATTTAGTTTGGAGATGATTAAAAAATATTTATCCTCCAAAACAGCAACCTTTTCATCATCCTTTTCATAGATAGCCAAAATATCCAATTGGATTTTTTCATATTCTTTGAAGGTTATGTTCAACTTTTCAATTCGAGCTTGTATCATCTCAATACTTGCCGATGTAAGACTAATTGGATCATTTGTGAAATTTTCTATTCTAGTAATAGTGCCTTTTAACTGTCCACGGGCTAATCTTAGCTTTTTTAAAGTTTTCTCGGACGACGACATTATAAAATCTTACCCTCAGAAAAAAATATTCAGCTTTATATATTTCAATGTAATGTTATCGAAACTGGGCTAAGCCACATCACTAGCATGTACTCACATTAAACAATGCCGTGGCGTTTAAATTTTGATTGTACCTTTAGAAATTTTATAGATTTCTTTGATTTTTTTTTTGCAAATTATAATTTTTTCTTCCAAATTTGTAGTTTAATACAAACCACATCAGTTGGCTCACATGTAATCAAATTCGACAATGCCGTGGCGTAGGTAATTTCAATCTTTTCTTTGGTACGACTTATAGAATTCGTAAAAAAATTTCACACGGGCGCCGGTGACGCGGCTCACTATGGCGTGGCGGCGCGGTACAACCAACGTCGTTTTGAAGAAAATACGCAAATAAGACACTGTACCCTTGTTGAAATGTTCGAAGGACCACTCTATTATGTAGAAAAATAATAACAATATAGAGTATTTTATGAACTGTATTTCCAAAAGTTAAATTAATTGCCCATACATTAGGCCGACACCATGATTGAATTTAGAGAGCGTTTTCCAATCAGAAAATGTTGCCAGTTAATGGATCATTTTAAGTGTTGTCCGTTCATGGATATTTTAATGTTTAATATTTCTTAAACAATGGACAACTCCTTTGTCTAAGTCGTTGCCGCAGAAAGTACTTTCAGTTAGATTAGACTGTTCCACAGCAGTTTGTCCTATTGTCGTGTAAATATTGAAATAGAATCGGACTGGTGTACCAGTTAATCGTTCTAAGGTGCGAGCATGGTGACAATAAGTTGTACCTTTCGTTTAAATAATCTTTGTGTTAGAGCATACAGACTCTTCAATGAGGTGTTCCAGAAACAACAGCCTCTTTGTTTTCAATAACTTTACCAGTGTATGAAATATAATATAAATCCCGTCTCTACATCTGAAATCACATAAAATTTAACTTCGAGGCGACTTCTTTTGTGTGGTATGTACTGATTGAAATATAGTCTACCTTTAAACCAATATTCGATGTGGCGTACTCTGCTGCACGCCCGTGACGCCGGTCGGCGAACTAGGATTTCCAATTTTTCTTTGCCACCAACTCTAACGCGACGACTGACGAACGGGTACGGTTCAGCAACGCGATAACGTTGCTTTAAGTTAGGTTAACTCTGAATTAAGAAATTTCTTTGACGTCTTAGTACGTCCATAGTGACTTTTGATGCACGGAAAAATGGATATGTGCCCTAATAAATAAATATATTTTTCTAAAAGTTGCAGGCAATCGGAGCAGACATCCTGCCTTGGTGCCTCAAATCCTATATTGAAAGAGGTAATTAATATTTTTCTAAAATAAGATTTCGTTACCGAAAATCCAGGTGTGGTTTGGTCTTCGTACATTTTGTACATCTTAGTAATATTGAGACTTGGATGGAGATAAATTCTTTGTTTAATCTTGCCCCTGCAATAATGTGAATCCAAGGGTTTGAATTTCATGATAAATTTCTGAACGGCTTCTAATTTAGACCTAACGCGCGTGTGATGCCTCTGGTGTTACAGGCGTTCATAGGCTACTGTAACTGCTTCCCATCAGGCGGGCCGTATGCTTGTTTGCCACACTGGTGGTATAAAAAAGTCTCAACCGTCTCTGAATTTTGGGTTTCATTGTTATCATTTCATTGTTATTGGAATAAAAAACTTGTTGAGGCTTCCATGTACCTTGATTAGGGCCGATAATTAAGTTTCCGAAAACAGGGTTGATGAGGGCGGGATCGAGTGTTACAGATCATTTAGTTTTATTTCCGGGTTTGTAGGTACTTCGACTATGCTTCAGTATCTCTGCTCTTTTGCCACATGTATATAGGAGTGTATCCGATGTTTTGCGGAAATGACAGTCGGGTGTTGGCAAGTTCTTACTGATATGGGATTTGAATTCCCAAGAAGTATTTTTAAATGTATCCTTGAAACTTTGTATTTGTTAAGGAGCCCGTGGGTTATTGCAGCTAACCATTGGTCCATATTCTCTAACATATAAATCATTTGCCAAGACGGCGCGGCGTCGCGTTTGCAAGGATGCTGTTAACTTTTAATGAGGTGAAGATCATCGGATATTCTTCCACTTCTCGCTGTTCAATCTTTGAATTTGCATACCTTGTTTTACGAGAGACTCGTCTGCATTACCAGTTTTTGTCTCTACTTCTTTAGTCTAAGGTTTGAAGTCGTAAAACGATGAATTCTCCTCTACTCTGTGAGAGGTGCCTGCTTCCAATATTAGTGATGATGCAGCCCAACTACCGTCTTCGCTGCCATAGCATTCGCATAGCTCACCAGCCAAAGATACAGACGTGAACCAATTGTCCATTGTTTTGTTAGGTATGGTGCCGTTTATGAAGAACTAGCTTTCGCCCGCGGCTTCGCTCGCTTGAAATTCGAGGCAAACACATGTTCACTCATTTATCTATAGAAGTACTCGTATAAAGTTTAGTATAAAATAGTCCAACTAATCTCGTTTCCCCATACAAACTTTGGACCTCCTTTTCACCCTCTTAAAGGTAAAATTTTAAATTTTTTTTTAAGTAATTTCGTGTCCACTATGTTATATTTCCAAATCGATACCATTTTCGTAATTGACTTCCCAGAAAAACATAGAATCAACACCCATGTTGATATTATGATATTTCAACCCCATCGCACCCCCACAGGGGTGATTTTTTGTCATGTCGGCTACGTTTGATTAAAATATAGTTGTTTTTTCGTAATCAGCGACCGGATAAAGTTTTCCATCGCATTTTAGACATTTTAAGCCCATAGCACCACAATAGGGGATGATTGTCACGTTGCCCACGTTGAATTTTAAAATAGTTGTTGCTTTCGTAATCAACGAATTGCGACGAATGCAACGAAAAGCGGAATTTTCGGAATTTTTCACCCCATTTTACCCCTTTAGGGGTTGAATATTGAAAATTCCTGAAACACGTGTTGTTTACTCATTTACCTATAGAAGTACTCGTGTAAAGTTTCGGATAAAATAGTCTATCTTGTTTCCCCGTACAAACTTTCGACCCCCGTTTCACCCTCTTAGGGGATGAATTTTGAAAAATCCTTTCTTAGTGCACCCCTAGACGTCATAAGGAACCTACTTGCCAAATCTGGAATCTTTAGACCCAGCTGTTAGGGCTGTGCGTTGATATATAAGTCAGTCAGTCAGTCAGTTTCTTCTTTTATATATTTAGATTATTATGTTTACTATCTACCCTTAATACAATATCTCATGATAAAACTTACCGAGTAGGCTATTTTCCATTGTTTAAAACTTGTACAAATAAATTAACAATATCGTAAAATACACAAAACTATAAAGATCTGCAAACTTTCATTCTATCTTCAGTCAGACTTTTTTTAGCGTCGATCAAAGTTTGGCGGGACAGTCCATTTTAAAAGTATGAAATTATTAAAAAATAATATTTCCATTGGAGAAGCACCCCTAGACATCATAAGGAACCTACGTGCCAAATTGGAATCTCTAGATCCAGCGGTTTGGGCTGTGCGTTGATATATCAGTCAGTCAGTCAGGACTGTGAATTTTATATATATAGATGTAGCCAATAATTGTTTTTGTGTGTCTTTTATTTATATTTGCTATAGCATTTATATTTATATTTACTGTTGACATCTGCGGCCATAACAAGTTTTATCACGTATTTGTTTCGTTTATTAGGAATATATATTTTAAATGGCCATCGACGACGAGATCAAACCAGATGTTCATCTATATAGTAATATAGGATCCTGGCATATACAATATTTGAAAGTTTATCTATCATATTTTGCCACAGTTCATGTATGTATTATTTTTGTGTGTATTATTTTTAACATTTTGGCTTCAAATTCTGAACAAGCAGACTTCCTTGGATTGCATATATTTTCTTGAGATCTACGAGTACTATCAGAATAGATGAAATATACCGTAATAGCGATATAGTCATCATTGACTTTCAACCATCTGTGGTTAAAGATGGCAGTTGCCTTACTTATTTTTAACTGTTTCGAGCACTTTGCAATATACTTTGAGCAGCAGACTTTCTGACAGTGTCTTACGTGTCGGTAATGTATACCTGGGATTCAGCATTTCCACCAACTTCTGAAACTCTTTCTCTTCTACCATTCTTAAGGCATGATAGCATTTTGCAATCATTTTAAGATGCTCGTCCAGCTGCTGCATTCTGTTTAGAGTTTTATGAGTATCAATTACTTCAAGTAGAGGTTCCTGTAGTGAAACACGCTCGGGTTGGTTAACACTGATTTTATTAATCTCCTCTTACCGTCACAAAGTAAATATGCACTGCATACCGCACAATATAGTACATCTCTTCTCTTATATAACAAAAAGTAGTTTTACAAAATAAAGTAAGTACAAAATAAAGTTTCAGTAAATAGAAATTTTTAAATAGCAAAAGAAAAAAGAAAAAAGAAAAAACCTTCCTTAGTTTAAATACGTAAACAAAAGGAACATGCAACATTCAGCATCAAAAGTAAATTATTAATTTATGACACAAAGTTAAATTTAAATCTAATATTTCTTAATTGTTATCGGGCGTTCCAAAAAGTAAGTTTGACAGCATTCGTGCAGCTCGTTCCCTAGACCTTTCTATAGGGATCTTTGGGGAGGGAGGCGACGGCGACGGTGTCGGTTCGCCTGTGGCACTACTTGCATTCAGGCTACTATCCGGACTCGATTCACCACTATGTCGCGGTGTGTCCTTCGATGACGACGTTAACAACCGCTCGTTAATTGGGGAATCTGTTTTATTTTTACGACGACGACGAATACATGCACCTGATTGTTTAAAACCGCCATAGGCTTGTGGAATGCGCAATTTTCCATAGAAGAAGCCTGCCGATGGTTCTGGCGGTACCACGGTATGGTTATTAGATGTCGTACGAACCACGAGTTGACTACGCGTACGACGTAATTGATTTCCGTATTCGTCCTCGACTATAAACGAACGCGGTTCCCGTGCACTTGCTACGATAGTGACGGGTTTTCTACGACCGTCGTCGCCTAGTAACGTCGCCTTATCACCTACCGATGCCGGACCTAGTGGCCGCGCAGATCTATCATATATTTTTTTCTCGTAACTCCGTTTAGCCATCAGAGCCTGATAATTACGTTTGTTATCAACCGGTTGGTTCAATAATTTGTCAGAAATGGGTAATCGAGTTTTGAGCCGTCTACCCATTAGCATTTGCGCCGGGGAGTCCAAGCCGTTTCGCGGTGTAGATCTAAAATTTAATAAGCTCAGATTGAAATCGTGACCTGAATCTATACATTTTTTTAATAGATTTTTTATGGTTTGAACGGTCTTCTCGCTCTTACCATTCGATTGAGGATAGCGGGGCGATGATGTAATATGTTGTATTTCCCATTCACGCATAAATATCTTAAATTCCATCGAACTAAAGGCGGGACCGTTATCTGTTATCAGCACGGCCGGTATCCCGTGCCGCGCGTATTGTGATTTCATAAAATTAATAACTTGTTTGCTACCTATGCCAGTTAGCTCCCCGACCTCAACGTAATTAGAAAAATAGTCTACAAGAATTATATATCTTTTCTTTTTATACTCAAATATATCAGAACCCAGTTTATGCCAGGGTAAGGAGGGCACATGGTGTTGCATGAGTGGCTGGCGGCGCGGTCGCGGGGCGTGTAGTGCGCACGCCTCACAGCCGCGCACCGCACGTTCAACGTCATCACTCAATCCCGGCCAAAACATAACCTCGCGTGCACGCCGCTTATTTATGGTTGTCTATCGATCGCCTTAGACCATTTACGAAACGAGATTGCATGATGATGGCATAGTTTATGAGGCTGTTACCTAGGCTGGTGTCAACATCCCCAGACATGCGCGTTCCTTTTACTTTATACTTGTCTCCCTCCCTCGTGCGACACCGGTTCGTCAAGGTCCGCTTGGACAGATTCCGCAGGTTCTTGTCATGTTGGTAGCAAGACTGGTACAACATGTGTGTGAGCTTGAGATGCTCCACGGTTACGTACGCATCAAATGTCTTATGGTCGGCCTCAGTTGCATACCTGTATTTTGATTTGAGCTGCTGTATCTTGTCTCCGATCTGATCATAACTGCCCTTGCCGAACTGGGGACGCTTGCCCAGCCTCTCCTCCAACGGTTTGATGTATCGGCCGTATTCGATGTTGAAAGTTATGTCCCTGGCCTGTATCATGCGCGGTGCTTTGTATTTCAACGCCGAAACTTTCTCTACCTTGGTGAAAGGAGTGACGCTATCCAGAACTTCACCCCCGTTATCAAGCCTTGCTGCTGCCTCCGCATAAGCTCTTCGGCGAGCCGGGTCGTCGATAGTGCCAACGTATTCGTCTCTTGTATACTTTCTTGGATGGCACACAAACTTTCTGATATGGCGGTAGAGACGGCTGATGCCATCTGGTGCGTAGCTGTCTGTACGCTGTGGTCGATGGCGTTTGTAATATGCTGCTGCTGTGGTGTTGGCATGTTTCGGGTAATACATGAGGTCATGCCTGGCATTGATTGAGGGGAAGTGCACCATCTCCATACCGCCCTTGCGGTCAGCCCAGCGGCTACCACTGACAAAGCTATCGCTCCCACTGCTGCCACGGGAGCTATCAAATGCGATGGTTTGAACGATCGTTCGTCGTCCCAGGGGCGATCGGAGTTTAAATTACTGGCTATGGTTGTGCGATCCCACTGCCAGTAAAAATAGGGGTTGCGAGTTAAGATGTCCCCACTCACTCCCTGGTTAAAGACGTTGACCCTCTCAATCGATGCTTTGTTCCACCGCGGCTCCTCTCGCAGCCTACGCGTGATGTGGGCCTCGACCGCCCTCGGTATCAACCTAGCACGCCTGGTGTGGTTTCTAACATTCTGCCTATCTAACTCCTGTCCGAGCGCGGTGGCACACTGCGCCCTGTACCGCTCTGTGATGGGCTGGCCATAGAATTTGGCATCCAGAAAGTCCGTTGCTGCCTGTTGGTCGAACTCAGCCACCTCCTCTATGAATTCGTTTGTGAGCCTTATGGCCTCCAATCCCTGTATCAGAATATCGTGTGGCCTGTCTGGGACAAACGCTCGTGCGTTGGCCTCCACCGGCTCGGGCCTTCCTGCAAAGTACCTGTGCCAGAACTCCCGCCACCCCTGCGCCTGCTGCGCGCCTTGTTGGGGCTGTTCCGCCATTTTCCCCTAACAACACAATAGGGACCCTCTCACCGCCCTGATCCCCACGGGGCCCACCTCCTCCAACGCGTGCTGTGCACGCAAGACTGCCTGTCCGATCAGTCGCTCTCTAATCTGCTCTCCTTGCACTGCGACGTACAATATAGCTGCTCCAAGCCCAACCCCTAGGGATAGGACGAGCGCTGTCTTCCACATTTGACTATACCCCCGCCGATAATTATAAATAATCCTGCCGGGACCGCTAGTTTACACTAGAAGGGGACACACTGTATAGTCTCTCGCTTTGGGACGTGTCCGTGTGATTTAGGGTTGTCTATCGATCGCCTTAGACCATTTACGAAACGAGTCCATTCCTTCACGGGAAACCAGCTCCCTATTATTGGCATTGACGATATTACTATTGTCTATAATAATAAAAATTATGTCTTACCATTTGTGGTCGCCGATTTGAACTGTCAAAACGTATTAGGATTAAAAGGTTGTATGGCTATGGAACTAATAAACCACATAGATATAATTAATCTTGATAAATACTCTAATTTATTTGAAGGATTGGGAAAGTTACCGGGCCAATATAGTATTAAAGTTGATAAAAATGTGCAACCGGTGATATGTCCCACTAGAAAAATTCCGTTAGGTCTTAAAAATAAATTATTATTGGAATTAAAAAGAATGGAAGGGCTCGGCGTCGTAAGAAAGGTCTCGCACCCCACTGATTGGGTTAATGCGATCGTGCTAGTAGCTAAAAAGGATGGTAGCATTCGAGTATGTTTGGATCCTAGACCTTTGAACCGAGCGGTGCGGCGCGCGCATTTCACACTGCCCACCGTGACGGAGCTGGCGGTGAGGCTGCGTGACGCCAGCGTGTTCAGCGTGCTCGATGCTCGCTGTGGGTACTGGATGATAACCCTCGATGATGCTAGCGCCGACCTGTGTACCTTTAGTACACCGTTCGGTAGGTACCAGTTTTTGCGATTACCATACGGTCTCTGTTGCTCTGGGGAAGTCTTTCACGGTAAACTTAGACAGCTATTAGAAGACTTGGATGGCGTAGAGTCCTTCATCGATGACATCGTTGTATGGGGGCGATCGAAAGAAGAGCATGACAAAAGGTTACAGTGTCTATTACAACGAGCACAAAAGATAGGAATCAAGTTCAATCGCGACAAATGTAAGTTCGGTGTGTCCTTCGATGACGACGTTAACAACCGCTCGTTAATTGGGGAATCTGTTTTATATGTAGTGAAACACGCTCGGGTTGGTTAACACTGATTTTATTAATCTCCTCTTACCGTCACAAAGTAAATATGCACTGCATACCGCACAATATAGTACATCTCTTCTCTTATATAACAAAAAGTAGTTTTACAAAATAAAGTAAGTACAAAATAAAGTTTCAGTAAATAGAAATTTTTAAATAGCAAAAGAAAAAAGAAAAAAGAAAAAACCTTCCTTAGTTTAAATACGTAAACAAAAGGAACATGCAACATTCAGCATCAAAAGTAAATTATTAATTTATGACACAAAGTTAAATTTAAATCTAATATTTCTTAATTGCTATCGGGCGTACCAAAAAGTAAGTTTGACAGCATTCGTGCAGCTCGTTCCCTAGACCTTTCTATAGGGATCTTTGGGGAGGGAGGCGACGGCGACGGTGTCGGTTCGCCTGTGGCACTACTTGCATTCAGGCTACTATCCGGACTCGATTCACCACTATGTCGCGGTGTGTCCTTCGATGACGACGTTAACAACCGCTCGTTAATTGGGGAATCTGTTTTATTTTTACGACGACGACGAATACATGCACCTGATTGTTTAAAACCGCCATAGGCTTGTGGAATGCGCAATTTTCCATAGAAGAAGCCTGCCGATGGTTCTGGCGGTACCACGGTATGGTTATTAGATGTCGTACGAACCACGAGTTGACTACGCGTACGACGTAATTGATTTCCGTATTCGTCCTCGACTATAAACGAACGCGGTTCCCGTGCACTTGCTACGATAGTGACGGGTTTTCTACGACCGTCGTCGCCTAGTAACGTCGCCTTATCACCTACCGATGCCGGACCTAGTGGCCGCGCAGATCTATCATATATTTTTTTCTCGTAACTCCGTTTAGCCATCAGAGCCTGATAATTACGTTTGTTATCAACCGGTTGGTTCAATAATTTGTCAGAAATGGGTAATCGAGTTTTGAGCCGTCTACCCATTAGCATTTGCGCCGGGGAGTCCAAGCCGTTTCGCGGTGTAGATCTAAAATTTAATAAGCTCAGATTGAAATCGTGACCTGAATCTATACATTTTTTTAATAGATTTTTTATGGTTTGAACGGTCTTCTCGCTCTTACCATTCGATTGAGGATAGCGGGGCGATGATGTAATATGTTGTATTTCCCATTCACGCATAAATATCTTAAATTCCATCGAACTAAAGGCGGGACCGTTATCTGTTATCAGCACGGCCGGTATCCAGTGCCGCGCGTATTGTGATTTCATAAAATTAATAACTTGTTTGCTACCTATGCCAGTTAGCTCCCCGACCTCAACGTAATTAGAAAAATAGTCTACAAGAATTATATATCTTTTCTTTTTATACTCAAATATATCAGAACCCAGTTTATGCCAGGGTAAGGAGGGCACATGGTGTTGCATGAGTGGCTGGCGGCGCGGTCGCGGGGCGTGTAGTGCGCACGCCTCACAGCCGCGCACCGCACGTTCAACGTCATCACTCAATCCCGGCCAAAACATAACCTCGCGTGCACGCCGCTTACACCTCTCTATGCCTAAATGGCCTTCGTGTACTCTCTTTAACATATCCTCCCGTACTCCACGCGGAATGAAAATACAATCTCCTTTAAAAATCATACCATCTATATATTGAAGCTGTTCATGATACGGCCAAAATACGCGGATGCTGTCATTTACGTCGCGTCTGTTTTTTGGCCAACCGACCTGTATATACTGTATCAATTTCTTACATTCCCCATCAACCATAGTCTCTTTTCTAATTAACTCTCTTTTGACCTCACTGAAGGGCACATGCTCTAACAAAAAACAAGTCTGCACATCAACTTCATCTGACACACGCTCATGCATCAATTAATTTAAGGGAGCCCGCGACAATGTATCTGCAATGTACATGTACTTTCCTGGAACGTACTTCACCTTAATATCAAATCCCTGCACTCTCATCATCATACGCTGTAGGCGAGCTGGCACTGCAGACAATGGCTTATTAAATAGAGCCTCGAGCGGTTTATGATCGCTATGCACTATGACATCAGATCTGCCATAAATGTATTGCCTAAATCGCTCCGCAGCAAAAACTATAGCAAGCATCTCCTTCTCTATCTGAGCATACCTGGTTTGTGTATCAGTGAGAGTGAGAGATGCAAACTCCACTGGCCGATCATTTTGCACAGCACCTAGGGCTACGCTACTGGCATCTACAGAAAGCACTACCGGAGCTTCCGGTGAATAAATCGCTAACACAGGTGAACTTGCTACTTTACGTTTTAGCGCCTCGACTGCTTTAGAATGATGTGTGTCCCATAACCACCCGACATCTTTCCTTAGAAGCGACCTAAGTACATTGATGTATTCGGAGCAATTTTGAATAAATTTTGATAAATAATTGATCATTCCTAAGAACCTTTCTAAGGACTTCCTATCGGTTGGATCGGGCATATCTAAAAAAGCCTTAATTTTATTATCGTCAGCTCTCATCCCATTCGCGTCAAATTTGTGACCTAAATATGTTATTTCCGACACACCGAACTTACATTTGTCGCGATTGAACTTGATTCCTATCTTTTGTGCTCGTTGTAATAGACACTGTAACCTTTTGTCATGCTCTTCTTTCGATCGCCCCCATACAACGATGTCATCGATGAAGGACTCTACGCCATCCAAGTCTTCTAATAGCTGTCTAAGTTTACCGTGAAAGACTTCCCCAGAGCAACAGAGACCGTATGGTAATCGCAAAAACTGGTACCTACCGAACGGTGTACTAAAGGTACACAGGTCGGCGCTAGCATCATCGAGGGTTATCATCCAGTACCCACAGCGAGCATCGAGCACGCTGAACACGCTGGCGTCACGCAGCCTCACCGCCAGCTCCGTCACGGTGGGCAGTGTGAAATGCGCGCGCCGCACCGCTCGGTTCAAAGGTCTAGGATCCAAACATACTCGAATGCTACCATCCTTTTTAGCTACTAGCACGATCGCATTAACCCAATCAGTGGGGTGCGAGACCTTTCTTACGACGCCGAGCCCTTCCATTCTTTTTAATTCCAATAATAATTTATTTTTAAGACCTAACGGAATTTTTCTAGTGGGACATATCACCGGTTGCACATTTTTATCAACTTTAATACTATATTGGCCCGGTAACTTTCCCAATCCTTCAAATAAATTAGAGTATTTATCAAGATTAATTATATCTATGTGGTTTATTAGTTCCATAGCCATACAACCTTTTAATCCTAATACGTTTTGACAGTTCAAATCGGCGACCACAAATGGTAAGACATAATTTTTATTATTATAGACAATAGTAATATCGTCAATGCCAATAATAGGGAGCTGGTTTCCCGTGAAGGAATGGACTCGTTTCGTAAATGGTCTAAGGCGATCGATAGACAACCCTAAATTTAAAAACTCATTTTTTGAAATCACATTTAACATTGAACCTGTATCTATTTTAATCAAAAGGAAGGTTTTTTCTTTTGATATTTCTGCCGCTTGACAGATTTGGATCGCCTTCGGTAATGTTAGCTCGTCAGTACGCAGTAACCGATCCCTGACTGTATTATTTACGATTCCACATACGATCTTATCTCGCAGTAAACTTTCTTGCAAATGACCGAATTCGCACTGCTGACTCAATAGACGTAAACTAGTGACATATTCGTCTATCGTCTCACGTTCGTCTTGATTACGTGTGAAAAACTTGAAACGCCTCACTGTAATATTTGGTTTAGTACCAAAATGGTTCTCAAACTTCTGCAGAATACAAGCGATGTCGTCCTCACTTTCATTCTTCTCAAATGTAAAAGTGGTATAAACTTCGTATCCCGCCGGCCCTATGAGGTTAACCAACAAGCTAGCCTGGACATCCTTAGGCTCTTTACTCACACCAGATGCCTTTAAAAACACTTCAAATAGCTTACGCCATTTACGCCATCATTCTGAACGCGTGGCCGGACCGCCTTCGAGTGTCAATTCTGCTGGAGGACGCGCGTGTTCCATATTATTACTTATTGCAGTTGAAGATACCGGTTATAAGTACACACCTTAACACAATTTTATTGCAAATTAATATTAAATCAATATTAAATTGACGCACCGCTGCCACCATGTAGTGAAACACGCTCGGGTTGGTTAACACTGATTTTATTAATCTCCTCTTACCGTCACAAAGTAAATATGCACTGCATACCGCACAATATAGTACAGTTCCCAAATTAAAAATCCCCTTCACTCATTGGTTGAATGAAAAGTATTTTATAACAAATTTAGTGTAAAACAATATATCGTGAGAAAAACAAATCAAAATTCAAAGTTGTATTTTTTAAAATACTTTTCTTCTTTTATGTTTTCTTGGACACACTTCCGCGAGTTCTTTATTTATTGCATCAAGGGATTTTTGCGCCCTTGGAGTTTTTAACTTTAACTGTACTTGTGATTGTGAATAAGGTAAATCAAGTCCTTTTTTCTGATATCGTCTATAGGCTGCTGGGTCATATTTGTCTGCTGGAATAACGTGAGCATCAAACGGATAAAACCCAGCTTTTTTGAAATCACTTTTAAAGACGTCCGCATTAGTTTTTTTGTCAAATCTCTGCAAAAGTTTCAGCAAAGACGTTTTTAGGCATCTTTGCACCAAACATTGTGACGTTGCCATTCTACTAACTTGGCGTCCCATTTGGTGGTGAACGATTTAAAAACTGCCACATCTAGGGGTTGCAGTAAATGGGACGTGTGTGGAGCAGTTCCAGAATAGTCAGATTATTTCGCATAGCCAACTCTACAACTTTCGTGTCGACGTGGGTGGAATGGCCCTCATAAATAATTAGAACTGGACGTTGTTCGCCAAAAACTGGGATAAGCACTTTTTTCATATAATTGTGGAAAATTTCAGTCTCCATACATCCTTTGCGAATTGCATATGACAACTCAAAGTCGTAATTTTCCGTTGTAGCCATCCACGTTTTCCACACATTCTATCCCTTAAATACAATCAGTGATGATAACTTAACGACAGATGCGCTTACAGCCGTCAGTACTGTTATGGTTTCTTTTCCGGTGCCACAAGGTTTATTTATAGCACCAATTACTTTGGTTCTCGTTGGATCAAGAGACAAAGAAATCTCACTTAAATTATAAATTGTCTTGTAGATTCAATGCTGACAACGTGTCATCAAGTAGTTTAAAATAATCTGAGATTATAAATGTGTCTGTAATTTTTTTTTCGGACAAACTCAAATGACTCTGCTTTTTTAATGGAGAGACAGTGCCTTTTTCTGAAATCTATAAACCAATCTTTGCCGGGTTGGTTATTTCTAAATGGAGTGTGTAATTTATTTCTTGTTAAGTAATTTGCTAGCTTTTCTCACGAAAGGACATGCCCCCATTTTTCCATAGTTCGAATCGCGATGGCCAATGTGTTTTCTTCATCCTACGAAATAGCTGTTCGTCTACGTACAACATTTGTTTTACAATTTTCTTGGACTCTGTCATAAAGGCTTGTTTGTGGGGATTTTATGTTATTTCGCAGCGGCGTACATAAACATCTCTTTATTTTTAACTTCTTGAAGCGCCTTATTCATTACACAAAACAAATCTGTTAATCGCTCGAGTTTGAAATTAATTCAGACGCACAAGTACTTCAGTACATGACCTCTCTCAACATAGTTCACACGTCTAATGAACCTTAGGTAAACAACTGAAAGAAAGTGGTGAAGCTATCTGTGACATGGCAATCGTAACACAAATATTGGGAACTTTGTCTTCCACGTATATAGCATTGCGACAAGACACAGAAACTGTTAACATTAAATTAAAAACACAGTGACAATTAGAGGAATGTAAAAAATAATGAATCATAATTGACTAAGTAATGGACAATACTTCCGACACAAATTTTACACTTTGCACATTCATAATTTATTATCACAAAATAATTTCAAATTAGACTAACGTAAATGCAATCAATACCACCAGATTAAGACATTTGAAATACAAAAATCAGATAAGGATGATGCAAGTAATTGTATGGGATCTGGTACCCGCTCCAATAACAATGAATGATACATCATTAGAAAGGTATTATCTTCTAGAACAAGAGTTGGTATGGCTCCTGTTCGTTGCACGATCCTCTGATCGGAACATATACGTTGAGATTTTATTAGATTGGTATTCTTACCAATGTAATAAAATCTCAACGTATATGGATTTTCTTTATTCAAAACAAATGAAACACGTTAATGTTATTCTTTATTTATTATTATTTATTGAAATGTACAATAAAATAAAACTTACAAGATGCTTTAGTTTATGCAGCATTTTTCAATGATCTTTCAAGTCATCAAACATCATCATCTACTTAAACATCGTTTAGAAATAATGCACGGGCTATAAATCCCTCATGCCTGGCGTATCCTAGGTACCATACGATATGAGCACAGGTACCTACGATACGTCGTCCAGTCAAGCAGGACAATAATGTTGAGAAAGAGTATTATGATTGTTATCAATTAAATGTAACAATAATATATTCTTGCTCTAATTTGTCGAGATTGGATACGACCGCGCATAAGCCAAGAATCTTCATTCATCCCATAATCAGGCAAGTCTTCTAGTGCATTTTGTCGGTATACCTCTATCGTATATATTCCGTTTCGTAGATGCTCACTGCAGTAAGATTTTGCAAGCTTCATTTGGTATGTTCCTAAAGACAATAAAATAACTTGATCTTCTGTTTTGAAACTTGTGCAAGTTATATGACTGTCGCTTAAAATGAAAGTTGGCACTTTTATGAATTTAAACGTAAGTGCCATCACATATTACAATGGCTTTCGAGTTTTCATCATCTCCATATGTAGCTCTTGGTATAGCCAGATTCCGTTCTTGGATAATATTCCTGGTTACGCGGTCCATTCCTAAATGAAGGACAACATAGTCTTCGTTCAAGCACTCACGTGCTCGGGTCATCAGTCGCTCTATATTTTGCCTTTTCATATTAAATAAAGTTTTAACGAACCGGTGATTCTAACGAGTCTCTCGTTAGAATCACCGGTTCGTAGTTTTGTCAGAAATATGCCTAAGGCAGTTCTAGGATTTCTACATCTGTAGATTAGAGAGGAAGTTTGCTCTAATATAGTATCGAATTGTCCATTAACTACGCTTAGTCCAAAAATGCATCTCTTCATCAATTAAGTTGTATTTTAATGCTAACTTTAAATCCAACCTAGAACCGCGTTTAAAAGCATTTCTCAACAAGTCACTAATGTCACTGAACTGCGCTGTACTAAAGTCAAGCGACGTTGCAATTCTGAGGTAGTTCAGCCCAGTCATTGTTTTGGAGGTGTTCTCTTGCACCATTGGGAATGTAAAGCTTGTATTCACAAAACATGTGTATGAGAATAGGGGCGCGGGAGGCATTATTAATATCTATATATATGCAATACGTATAGCCTTTAGAACTTATTTTTCCTCCTATATCATTTATGATGATGTCGTCATAATAGAATGATATGACAAGGTGAATTCTTTTTGAAATCGCTGTTAAAGAAGCTCCTGTGGCGAGTAAAAATGAATAACATTTATTATTGATACCAAAAAATACATATTTAACATTATTGTTATAATTCAAAACTGAGTATTTATTCACGAAAACACTGATTCACACTATACTCCTAATCGTCTAACTTCATATCCCGAGTGGATTGCTGAGTTGTAAAGAAAACTCGTTTGTCACCCCTACTATTTTTTTCTCTCGAAATGAAGTCGATCGAAAATCGCGTGAATTTGAACCATACATAATTACCTCTATTATTTGAAGATGTACTCGGGTACTGATATTGATTATTGTAATTAATTACGCCCGTAACTATAATTTCCTCGGTTGTTAAAATTCCCTCTTTTGATAAAAGTTTGCCTGTTATTATCACTGTCACGGGTCTGAAAATTACCGTAATTCGAATTTTCTCGCAATTTTGTATGCCAGTAATGGCTAGATGTAGGGGTTGCTATAGTAAATACTGTAACATCTACATTGTACCACATCTATAGCAAATAAAGTTCATTAATTCATTCATTAACTCTGATTAGAAATATTTCTGTGCGTGTATCTATTTCCACGGAAACCTCTATAAGGTGGTTTAGAGTACTTACCTCGCGACACAGTATAAGTAATAGTCTCGCATGTTGAACACGGTATTTGAACTAGAAGGTTGCATGCGGTGCACCCTGCAGACTGACAAACGAAGCTCTGGCCAAAAGAGAGGTAGGGAGCGTAATTTGTAAGCTACCCGACTGAGGAAGTACCTACACCTTACAGAATGCAGCAGCCAAATAACAATTCCCTTGCGGGTTGTTGTGTTCCTGCGAGTGAGTGAGGTTACCAGAAAGGTAGGAAGGCACGCGAGCAATATTTTATGTTGCGAGCGTTGATATGCCTAAGGTAACCGCTTCACATCAGGTGGGCCGTATGCTACCCGACGTAGTATATAAAAAAAAAAATTACATCGGGGCTACCCTTTGCTGTGTTTAAAATTTGTGTCCTTAAACTGTTTCTTTATTGTCTTCATTGATGGAGGTGCTCTATAGATCATCTTTGCCACTGTCGCTCTCGTCGTCACTAATGCTGTTCAAAGATTCAAATAAAAATTGAGACCTAATGGTGATGAGATCCTCTGCCTCCAAAAAATGTTGCTTATATCTCGGATCCAACAATGTAGCCAAGGTGATAACGTTATTGTGGTCCTCGTCAAACCTACTCTTTAAATCATTTTCCAGCAGAACTTTCATTTCCATGATTTCTTTATTTGCATCATTGTAAATTTCTAGATATTTTAGTAAGGTTTTCAGATGAGGTAATTACTTCAGATACCGAAGAGCAACTTGAACTAATAATCTTGGTAATCTCTTCAAATAGCTTTAGCAATTCAAAGATGTTTCAATAAAGAAACAGCTCGTTTATTTAGTTCTTCTGATAATGTATCAATTATTACCAAAAAAGTAGTGATTCTGAAAATTTTGCGACCATTCTTTTCTTACATCTCTTCACCTGTATTAGTATCGCCAAGAAAGGGTTACGCTTTCGATTACGTCGAAAATCTTTTTTCATATTCATATACGAAGGACAGTTCTTTGGCTTTATTTTCGAAATAATTGAAGTTATCTCGTGTTTTGCCAAAAAAATGTATGGTCAGGAAGGCAACAGTGACTCACTTTTTTTCCGAAGCTTAAAAAAAATAGATATCACTTTAATATTGGCCTAAAATCTGCTCACATTTTAGATACACTATTGAATTGTGACTGAGCACTCATAATTCTCCATTATTTATAACTTATGTCAAATTAGGAACATAAAACAAAAAAATATAACTGAGCCACTGTGGACAACTAGGTGTACACACTGACTCACTGTTGTGGTACACAGTGGCTCTAGTGGTACACGGTGTCTCGGCGGTATTTATAAGAAAAGATAATGCCCATTCCACGTAGTTCTTTTTATTAGAAATGATAACAAAACTGTTACAAGCTATTTTTATTATAATCAACACGACTCTTAGGACTTTTATTGCTAAATAATAAGATCTTAAGTAATTTCAGTCTCTTCGTTAACAATTTTAGTCTTTTTATCAATTAACAACCTATGTAACTAACATATTAAAATCAAAATTACTCAAAATAATATCATATACAATGATATATTAACATCTGTTACACTTAGTAAATACTATGTTTTAAGCAATCAACAATAACAATGACCATTAGGGTAACATTATGGTTTATGAAAAACAACATAACATTATTAAAACAACAATCATTTGTACTATCGTTAGAACAATAATAAGGTAGCAACTAATTTCTAATAAATGATAAGACGAGTAAAATCAATCGAGAAATTGTAGAATGGTCTAGAAGACGTACCAACTAATGTAGGCTTTGGAAGAATATATTTTAAATCATTCTCCTTCACAAGGGAAAGATCAGGTTTAGCAGGCATATGGAACTTATAAGTACCAGACTTGCGTTTCAAAAATGATACGTAGTATTCAAGCTCATTGTTTCTTTCTTCTATTACCTTCCCAATATATAACGACCTCTGCTTTTTAGTTGTCAATTCAACTATAACATATTCTCCTTCCTTGGGTGGATGAGGTAATGGATTCTTTAGGTCTTTTTCTGTTAGAATATTCACATTATCATCTTGATCCTCTACTGGTGATTCAAGCCATCCATCGTCATCATCGGATTCTGCAAATTGAACTTCATCAAGGCTTTCTTTTTCGTCGTCGCTATCTAATATCGTGCGTATAATTTTACTTTTCTTTGCCTCGGTATTTCTTTTAACCGCATTTTTTTCTTGCTCTATCAAAGTTTTCTCTGGCGTGTCGGTAAGTATTAGACTACGTCCAGGCTTCCTTCGTTTCCTGTTAGTATTTCTTGAACCAGCTTTTATAGGATTTCGAAAATCAAAAGGCGATTTGAAAGACAGTTCTTTGGCTGACTTTGGTGGTTTGTTTCTATTAGTAGAATCTGGAGAATTGACCGATTGATTCTGAGATGTGGATTGTCCAGAAAAGTGAGCAGACTGATCAAAAATTGGTTCAGATATTTCTTTTGCATCATCAGCTATGTTTAAACCGACTTTTTCAGGACTTTTAATGGGAGGTGACATATTTAAATCAGGTTGCGTAATAACATTTGATTCAGGTGCTTCTACAAGAGCTTCGAGACCACACTCTTCGAGAATACTTATAGAGTCTGGTGTTGAATTACCTTTACCCTGTAGATCTTCTGGACAAGGACGATCAGTTACCGAACTAGGAAGAAAGTCTTCTTCTGTGAAAATGTGTCGGTCGAATGGATAAATACCACATTTTGCAAAGGCGTTTGTTACATTTCTTGGCGTCATTACCTTTTGAAAGGCAGATCCGATTATTTCGCCTAAATCATAAATTGTAACGGGTTTACCCGGATTTCGCAACAGCCAGGAGTCAATGGCAGCGTTGTAATATGTTTTGAATGGACCATAGATACCAATGTCTAGGGTCTGCAACTTTGCAGATGTGTGAGGATGAAGAGTCAAAATATGCACTCCCGCATTTTTGACGCAATCGAGAGCTTCTAGACTTAAATGTGATTCATGGTTATCCATGATTAAAATGCATGGATTTTCTTTCGAAGCATTATTATGTTTAACGAAATGTTTCATAACCTCTGGAAATATCGACGAATTCATCCATCCGGTAGGTGTAGCCAATCCGAGAGTTCCCGGTGGTGTATTTTTAATCATGTGATCTTTAAAATTCTTTCTAGGAAAGACCATGACCGGTGGCAAGAAATTTCCACTGGCACTCACGATACAGCAAGTCATAACTAATGTCCCTCTTTCTCCGCTAGTCACCTTACCAATGACTTTTCGACCTATTGGGGCTAGCACTTTTTGTGGTTTTTGTACCGTCGTCGTAGATGTTTCGTCCAGATTAAATATTCTGGTTCCATCAGAGAAAGCACTGTTTCGTGAAATAAGATCTTCTAAATTGTCGTAAAATTTCCCGACATTGCTTTGATTGAAAGCTGTTGCCCTACTGAGGCTGCATGGTTCAGGCTTTTTTAATGTGATATTATGTCTGCGTCTAAATGAAATTAACCAATCCTTGCCAGCCATTTGCTTCGTCTCCCAAGAGGCAGGCATTTTTAAATTATTAATTTTAGCACACTGATATGCTACTTTTCGACTGTCTTTGGCGGTCAATCCATAAAACAAAAGAGCACAATGCGAGTAATAGTTTTTAAGTGCAATCTCTTGGCTATCGGTGAATCTTTTATTGACCGAATAGTTAGGTTCTAACTCCGAGGGTAACAATTCATCAAGTGACTCACAGTTCTTAGTCTTCCAATAATACCTTTTAAGTGTAACAAACGGTACATTAACTCTTGTTGATGCTTTTCTTATAGATTCTCCGTCCTTATAAACTGCAAGCCTTCTTTATTTTTTTCATGCGAAGTGTTCCCTATTTTTCTGCCGGTCTTTTTCCGTGGCATTCTATAAATAAAATAACAAAATTTGATTTAAAAGTTACAAAAATATTGAATTTGTATAAGCTACAAAAGTATTGAAATTGAGAAGGTACACAGTGGCTCATGAGCCACTGTGTACCTGTAAAAATTGAGTCACTGTTTACTTTTACGCCATTTTGAAAATATTTGATCACAACAACCGAGATTTAAAACAAATAAGTCAAAATACGGGTTAAAGACAATTGATACAAGACCTACTATCCGATAAATATAATGGCTATTACCTATAGCAACAAACAAAGATATGAAAACAATCGAAACTCACCTTAGAAAGTAATTTAGTGGGCGCGAAAACAAAAAACACTCCCCCACACTTCCGCGCGGCGCTCGAACGGCGAGCAAACTGGTTTAAACGTGCACGAGTACCAAGGCCTTCGAATCGGTAAAAGAGACAAATATATATTCCTATCCCTTCAGGTCGAAACATGACTGAGCCACTGTAGCCGACCGAGTCACTGTTGCCTCCATGACCTATTAGTACGTCATAGAGTTCTATGACAATGGTAATGACTATTTCCACACTCTGAAGTTTTTTACTTGTGGCGTTAATGCGATCCAGTAAACATCCCCAAAAGACAGCCATGACGGCTGTTTTAAAACGTTCCAGTTTCAAACGAATACCGTGTTTTTTTTTCACAATTGGCCGCTCCCTGTGTCTGGCCACCCTAAGCCTGGACCTACTGGGCCTTAGGGCAAATCCGTCACTGATAATAGTCATAATCATGAGGATTTTGTATAATATTGAGAAGAGTGAGATGGTGTCACAAGGCGAAGGGACAAGGTGCTGCGCATAGTACGCTCATGGACATCGCTGTGAAAGAAGAATCGCTCATTTAAATAACCAGGAGTGGCAGGATTGAAAAGAGTAGAGTATAGAAGAAAAAGGATATGTTGATTACGGCGAAGTCGAATAGGAAGCCACTTGAGCCGAGAACGAAATTCAGAGACATGGTCATATTTACGCAATCCGAACATGAACCGAATACAAAAGTTTTAATATAACAAGAATCAGCGTAATCAAGGATAGGGAGGAGCAACGATTGTGCAAGCGCAATTTTGGTATCGATTGGTAAAAAATTTTGCAGTCTTCTAAGGGAGGCAACGGAAGCAAAAAGTTTCCTACTGATTGTTCCAATTTGAGCTGCCCAAGATAACGTTTTATCAAAGAGCACTCCAAGATTCTTCACGGTGTCGGAGTACGGAATATTAATACCATTAAAGATAACTGGTTGTAACTTTTGGCAATCGATTTTAGAAATAAAGTAAGAGCTACCTATAATGATCGCCTGCGTCTTAGATGGGTTTACTATCAGGCCGTGAGACTCACTCCACTGTGATATACGAGTAAGGTCAGCATTAATAATAGATATAGCGTCCGTAATTTGCGAAAATGAACCATGCGTGTAGATTTGTAAATCGTCTGCATACAGATGGTAGGAGGAGCGAATATTTTCAGTGATAGAATTAATAAATAAAGCAAATAAAAGAGGAGATAAAACGCCACCTTGCGCAACGCCCGCAGCGATTGCACACCAGGAAGAATATGAATCCTCAATGCGCACACGCTGTCTACGCCCGTGTAAATATGAATGAAACCAATCAATTACAGTTGGAGATATGTTGAGAGAACGTAATTGCTCTAACAGGATGTCAAAATCAAGAGTACAAAAAGCATTGCTAAAATCTAACAAAGTCAAGACAGTCAGGTGTGACTGATCCATGGCAAAACGAATATCATCAGAGACTTTTACAAGGGCAGTAGTCGTGCTATGACCAGGGCGGAAACCAGATTGGAATGGATTAAGGATGTTGTTTTTGTAGAGGAAATCAGTCAACTGCTGTTGAACAATTTATCCCAACCCCAACCCACTGAGCATTCGTCTCTGAGTCCAAGTATAAGTTGCTCAATTTCTTTTTCGCTGGTGTTAAGGAGGACTAGAGAGTTCGATAATGACTTCTGATTACTGGTGGGAGCATAGTTGAGATCACTCGTAATATTACTAGCAAGAGATTTGCCAATATTCGTGAAATATTCGTTAACGAAATCAACAGAGCTCTGCGGCTCTGCAGTCAGTGTAAGAAGTTCTTTGGGGTAAGTTCTGTTTGTGTTACTAGTGTTGGTAATGTTTTTGATCGCCTCCCAAATTTTTTTGTTATTTTTACCTGCTTTGTCAATCAGATCCTTATCGTATGCTCTTTTAGCTTTTTTAATGAGGTTGTTACAGAAGTTTCTGTATCTTCTGTAAGTAGTTGTGATGGTCTCGTTTTCCGGATTCTGTTTCATTTTTAAGTGCAACTTATCCCTATTTCTCATACATCTAAGAAGGCCCTGAGTTATCCAGGGTTTAAGTATCTTTTTCCTTTTTGATGTTATAAGTGTCTTTGTGTTATTCTTTATCGCTTGTGTTAATTTCTGGATTAAGTAGTTCATGGAAAATTCGGGATCATTGGATTCGTATATTGGACCAAGGTGAATATTATGTATTTCTACTTTCAGTCCTTCTTGATTTACTTTAGTATATGTAAACTCACTCTGTTTTTGTTTACAGCCGTCTAGCAAGAATGTAATGACTGCTTTATGGTCTGTAATTGTGGACTGTGGCACTATCGTAAATGAAGGCATGTTTGAGCGCATCAAGACATGATCAATACAGCTTTTACCTAAGTCTCTCGTTATAAGATCATGGGTGGGTAGGAGACCATGAAAAGCCGCTAAATTGAGGTAACTTTCGGAGTCGTGGTTTACTTTCTCAGGGTTTATGGGTATGTTAATATCCCCAATTATGAATACGTTCTGGTAGGCAGTTAAGTCCATAAGTATTTCATTTAACGAATTTAAAAAAGGATTTATATTTTTATAGGAAGGAGAGCGATAAATGCAAATAATTACAGTATTAGGGTCATATTTTATAAGTATACAGTTTGCTTCTTTTATAGGAGGTTCATTAATAATTACATTGTGGTTAGTTGTTATGTACTTTAACTTTGTACTGGCATCGTATTGTATTAAGAGTAATTGTATTCGACAAAAAGTTTATGTTTGAAATATGTTTATAAATGAAATCAAGGCCTAGTATACCATGAAAACCATTTGGTAGTTCCGTTACTACTTGGAATGTATGAACAATGTATGTTTTTGTATTAGGTATATACAGATTTATATGTTGTTCGCCTAGCGTGTTTATAATTCCTCCTATTCCGGACACCTTTGTTGAATTTTTGTTTATATTTTTAAATCTGATTTCATCCTATTTTATTAAGAAATATTTGCTCCTGTATCTACTAAAAAGGTTTTTATTTTATTGTGTACAAATAATTTAATCGTAAATTTTGAATTTTTTTTTAACTGTCAAATTTTATATTAGGATACAAATTTACACTATAAACTAAATTAACTAGGTAACGAAAAATAGACTAATCTTAAAATACAAACTTAAGTAATTAAAAATTAATAACTGCAAAAGTGGCTATATTGAGGATTGTGTCAAAGAGTGCAGTCCAACGCCAGCCTGAAGGAACGCCATTTTCCCAAGTTGATGTTTTGTCGCCCATCACGATGCGGGGCGTCTGAACGGTGAGGGTAGTCCACATGGCATCCCAGACTGCGGCATATTCGGTGTTAGATATTTGGGGGATGATGTGGTCTCTAATGGCGAGGAGGATGGCTAAGATAGTTGATTTTGACTGATTATTGTCGAAAGCGGACTGATCAAGTGGAACCTTAAGAGTTTGTCGATTTCTAATCTCTCGTACTCAGGAGATATCGATGTCTTCATTACCGGCGGAGCCAGCAAATAGTGTACTGCTGCGTGAACCCCGAAGACCATTCTCAACAGCACATGAGAGGAAATCCATTTTCCGGTATAATTGGTTGCCTCCAACGACAACGGGGCGCACTTTGGCGCCTTCACTCTTTTGCATTATTTTCATTGTTTCTGTAATTGGTTGTAATAGTTCCTGCTCTATCATTGTATTGCTACGTAGGGCAGCATCGACTCCCTTGTATCTTCTAGTACGCCGTGTCTTTCCCTCGATATTTATGGTAGTTGGTTGTCCTGTGCCCGTACGTCCACGCATCCAAACACCCGAGGCAACCCAGTCGGTAATAGTGGGCAGGTCAGGCGGTAAGGCCCACTCATCGGAGAGGAAAGAACGTGTTGCTTGGTAGAGATGTTGGAGATACTTATGTTCGTCGATGTTCGCACCATTATGTTTAGTTACGGTGAGCCAGTCATCCACCGCCTCGGTAAGGTCTTCAAGCTGTTTTGGGGGTGTATACCCGGTGAATGTTTCCCAATAGGTAAGTAAACGCCAATGTGTCGTTATATAACGTCCTCCCATCTTTAACCACCCTGTCGATTCCTTGAGAAAGCTGATGAATGCAGAGGGTCGGAGCTATGGATTGAATGTAGAAATATTCACGAATTACTGTTAGAGCCCCTCTTCCAGGGTGCATGCGTGCAAGAATGTGGAGCCCATCCTCTATTGTTCCACGGGGAAAAACGCAGCCGGGACATTCCTGATGGGAACGCAAACGATACCTTTGGAGGTTTGAATTGAATTTAGTTAAAGGCATCTGCCAGGGTGAAATATTACAACAGGGCGCCTGAAGGGCTTGGATGTGTTCTAACTGTTTCGCGCGGTAAATAGAGGGTGACCATTCCCAATCAGGAAGCATAGGTTCGGGTTTGGTTAGGTTTAAGCATGGTCGGTTGGTGCTACATGATCCAGATTGTGTGTTGCTAATTCCGCCGAAGCCCCGGGTTTGGTGGTAGGGGGCGCCGGCGGTGCGGCGACAGTGACGCGCGCCGTACTCGCAGTCGGGGCAGCGGGCTGTGGTGTGGGGCCACCTTGAAAATCCGTCTCTTCCTTGCTCCCCCTGCCATCCAGGTTGGAGTTGCTCGCGCCGACCTTGCTCCAAGCCGTTGGTGTACCTGTCAACAGAAGTGGTCTGTAAATGTAATTGGTAGTTGAACCAGTTGCTATAACCGTGCGAGCAGGCGCATGCCAGGCTTTTAGTTGGGTTATATCCCCACTCTCGACTTCTCCGCGAAGCGCTGTAGCTAGCGTTATTAGGCTGTACTCCTCGAGCATGAAATTTCTTACCTGAGCTGCGACCCCCCAGCCAAAGGCTGGTGCTGTGTGCTGCGGATCAGGGACAGGCCGGATTGGTCCGCGCCATCCGGATGCATGTGCTAGGATCGAGAAAATGGCAGTGTCCAATCTACATGGATAGCCCGGCTGTTCGGCATTATTGGGTTTCGTTGCGTATACGATGTCGTTTGGATCAACATCAAGAATGTTAATTCGGCTCAGCCCAAGCTCCACCCCCTGTCCATCAGCCGGTTGCATACCTGCGAATGCGTACCGATTGTTGATCCAGCCTGCTCCCACCCCCGTAATCAGTTGAAACCCGTCCTGAACCGGCAACTCATACTTCCCCCGCTGCTGGCAATCAAACAAGTTCAACGCGAGTGATGTCCTAACTCCAGTCATTGTTGGTACGAGGTCAGGGACCAGGTGATTGCACTCCCACTCTAGTATAGCCGCACCCTCCACTCCCAGGAGATAACTCCCTATCTTCTCCATGCAGTCGAACGGCTTCCCTGCCCTATACGTGACAGTCTCCCAAAAGTTTTGCGCTGCCCCAAAGAGTGCCGGCTGAACCACCTGATCGGTCAGGCCGTTGCTGCGCTTAAACTCCTCGAAAGCGCGCCGACGGCAGAGACTTCGCTCAACTTCGTCCAAGGCAGAACCCCTTCCCGCCTCCACATCCGATGCCGGTCCAACCCGATTATGAGTATAGAGCGCTACTCCCAATCCCACCGCTAACTCAACCGCATTTGACCAAGTACCGACATAAAGTGAGGGAAACGCATCAGCCGATTCCTTGTCCACGAAGATCTGGTCTATCGATGTCACCGCGTGGTCATGGTAGAAGGTTCCGGCCCCGTTATCAACAATAGGATTGGCATTGATATTTGTGCCGTAATCATCAGCAATAAACTGTTCGGGCAGCCACACCACCTGACGTTGCTCCCCATCGGTCAGCACAAACTCTGGTGGCAGGAAGCGCATCGCCGCCCAAGATATGATGTCATCGATGGTGTCATAGCAGAAGGTGGTATTCGCAGATATCTTCGAGACGTAGTGGGCGAAGACATCCATCAAAGGTCCAGAGTAGGCCAGGACTTGCCCTATGCATGCCTCAAGTAACGGGCGGATCGGCTGGGAGACTATTGGGTCTATAGCGCGGTCTGCACCCGGAACGGTCACGGGTAAGTTGATACCACATACACTAATGGTAGGCCATTCCCGGGTCGTAACGATTAACAGCCGACGCACGTTGTTCTCAATGGTTATGGACGATTCATTTCTCCGCATAGCGCACAGTCGTTGGAGTTGCAGATGTAGATCTCGTCCTGATTTAGCAACGGGTATGGTAGCGCCGCTAGCACTTGCATTCCCCAGAGCGTGCTGTTGGTTGGTGCTATGATCTCCAGCACGACGACGCCGACTGTCGGGTCGCTCAACGCCCAGGGTTCACCATCGACCTGTATAATGCCGTTAGTAGTGTAGAGGCTTTCGTCTAATACACGCGGACTTACTACTGCGACGCGCCATCCCTCATCAACTGCCGGGATAACCTCACGCATAACGGGGACGTCGCCAGCTTCCGGAACTGACCAGGGAACACCGGTTGGGAAACCACATGATGAGGTCCGCAGATGATCGTAACAGCGTATCTTAATGAGCTTTTGAGTGATGTCCGCCCTGGTAGTAGCTGTAGCGTTTAGTAGTGTTGACTCAAGCATCGGTCCCTGCTGTATGTAGCGCCATAAACGTGTTGCCAGGCGGGCGTTGACACGTCCGTCTTTGGTGTCAGTACTATCGAGATTCGCCTGTAATGTGGCAGCAAGTGCGGTAACCGTTAGACTGCCTTTGTTCAGCGTTTCTTTTGTGCTAATCCCTATAAACGTCGGTTGACGACGCACGATACCCTCTTCTCCGTCGAGCTGCAATTGAGGTGGGTCCCCCACTCTCCCACGAGCGAACATTCCCGCCAATCTGGTGAGGGTGGTTCTATTCTCCCTGCGTGTGTTTACTCCCGCCTGCGACCATCTTCGAAGAAGTTGCATTCCCACCGATTGTGCTGTTGTTACAATAGCACTTGAGCTAGTTCCTGTTCCAGTGATGGTAATTGATTCGGTGTCATCTGTACTCGCGGACTTGCTGGTTGAAGCTACCGGTACAACGCACGCTTGCGGCTGCTGTACAAGTGCGTCCACATACCATACTAGCTGGTGTCTGGTGGGTGGGCAGTCTGCTAGACCAACACCAACTGAATTTGTGTTTGTGGTTATCAGTGTTGGCACTTCATCGTTTATGAGGTGTCGTGTGTCTGCTGGCACCTGGCGATATGATTGTGGTATGCGCACTGATCGGGCAGCTTTTTGAGCAGCATTTGTTATGATAGCCACCCTGTCGTTCGTGGTCGGTTGGTTAAAGTGAATATTGCCATTAAGTGCATGTTGCTCTTGGTTGTGACGCCTTGCCAGCTCGTGTATGACTCCTACGTTTGCTACTTTAAACCTACTGTTCAGCACTTCATCGTTGTATGTCTTCGGAACTGAAGTCAACTCGGCATCATCTATATCGTACTGGCGGTACATGAGTGATTGAACGTAGCATATCGGACAAACCTTCTCCTGAGACAGGAGGGAAGCTATGGCCTGTATCTTTAAAAGGGCCTCGCATCCCAGGAGAGTTGGCTCAACCTGCCGCTCATCTGCATTTCGCGTTTTGTTCACTTCTGTCAGTAACTCCAGACTTAACTTCTTCCTCGTTTGCCTACTAATGTGTTCCTCCCCCATACCTTCTTCAAAACGCTGGTCTATATCTTCAACGACCCGCGTATTCCCTTCAATTCCCATGAGCATCAGCGTCATTGATGATAGGAGACACTCTGCTTCGTCGGAGGTAGCCCCCGACCGCATCAATTTTGCCTTGTCAATCTTACCCTGAATACAAGAGATCACGGCTCTGCAGAACTCTGTGTTACGCGGCGCACCTGCCATGAAACCGCGTAAACGCGCATAAATGTTGGTATCGCCGCATATTTTTCTTCCGAGAGCTGCTGCCGCCGAGCTGAGTGGTTTATGACGGCGCTGTGCACTAGCGGTGGAGTCCGAGCGCGATCTGGCTCCATCACTCGTGGTTTGTTGTGATTTTGCCGTCCTCTCAGTCTGTGTCCCTTCTCCCTCTCTCCTTTTCTGCGGTGAAGTGGTCGCTACCCACACCCTACCCTTATGCCGCTTCTCTTCTTCATCGTCGGCCGAGGGGTAGTCTATGTCAGTCCCAGCTATTTGACCCCCCCCCTGTCAGGTTGATAGTGTGATGACCTGTGCTGATGGCTGAGAACAGACCATAGGCGTGTTCGGCATCAGAGGAAGGCAGCAAACCGTAACGGATGTCACGCAACACACGCATATGCGTACCCTCAACATCTCCATTCCAGTAAATTTCTGGTGTGTCTTCTGACCCGTCCGACGGGTCCTCCCTGGCATCCCGAAACAACGCTGGTTCATCGGGTAGGTTCCCCTCCTTAACGACGCCCGGGAACGTGCCACTGGGCAGCTCCTCAGACTGTGGCTGCTCGCGCAATACCGTCCGTTCAACCCCAACGATTGGGGAATCCGGATCGCCAGAACTACCACCAGCACTTTGTGTGGCACCCGAGCGCTCACTATTCCTTTCACTTTCCCCCTTTTGTCCGCTTTCATGGGCTGCGCGGCCTCGGCCCTTTAATAGTCTTTCCTTCTTGGCCTCTTCACGCAGCTTGATTTTTTGTGCGGTAGTCCAACCTGCGGCGCGGGTCATGTGATCGCGCACCAGCTGTGAGTCCGTCTTGCCCGCACCACTAAGTGACAATACTAAATCGTCTTCCAAGCCCGATGGCTGCGTGACAGCTGCCCGGGACCGTAAATTGTAAGTGTTCGTGGCCCCGAGATTTAACTTCGCGATCTCACTTTTCGCACTTTCTATGTTCACTCCCCCCGGACCGAACAAATCTATACTGGGCAGCCCCCCTGAAAAAAAGTCCTGGGCTGCCCCTGCTCCCTCCCCCCCTTCCCACTTCACTTTCTGCATCTCACTGTGCGTATGCACTGTTTTTCCCCCCTGAGGCGGTTGTGCCCCAGGTGGTGCCCTTTCCATCGTTGCGGGAAGCGCTAGGTTAGGGTCTTGCGTACGTTCCTTGCGTTTTACTAACTGAGAGTGTTCAAACGATGGAAAACTGTGTACGTAAAAAAAGTAGTCCTTGAGTGTATTCGCTATATTGAGACAATATCGCAGCAATTTTGAATTCGTGTTACATATATAGTCATTTTTCCCTTTAGGCGTTTGGTAATTTCCTCGCGAATTTATCCCTTGGCCTCTATAAAATTGACCTTGGCCTCTATTATTATTTTGTCCCCTTTGATAAAATTGACCTCTGTTGTTATTTTGTCCTCTTTGGTAGAATTGACCTCTCTTATTATTTTGGTCATTATTTCTACCATTACCGTAATTATTTCTGTTGTTATAGTTTTGGTAGCGAATTGCGTTATTATGTTGATAATAATTTTCAAAATTTTGACCGCGCGACTGTCCGTAACCTCTGTAAGTACCTTGTGGTCTCCTATACCCATGTGATCTATGGAATCTATTTCCTCTGTAATTACCCCTGAAATACATTGCTGATGTACTTGCGTCAATATTTCGTCTAGCATTATCTTCTACGTCTTCTTCAATCGCGGCGCGAACAGCGTCCTTTAAATTGTCATAATTACGAGCCGATATTATCGTTGCTATGTGACGGTTTCGTAAGCCGTTAATAAATTGCCTTATTGCAAACTTTTCATTTATAGGTATAAGAATCGTTTCTGATGATTCGTCTGATTTTGTTTGAGATATTGTCAATTCAGAGAATAGTGTTTCTAGACGTGAACCTAGCTGAACTATAGTACCATCTCGTTGATAAGTATTTTGCATTTGTGTCATAATCTTTTTTTTTTGGCGGGTAGCCATAGAATAAGTAACATACAATTATTGCTCAGTCTATTATATTTTATTTGTAAAAATAATATTATTTAACTTACTGCATTAATCACTGCATTTAATGTGTTAATATCACTACTCGCATCTATTGACATATTAATTTTCAACACCACCATCACTATGGATTCGGCATCACAGTTGCACAAGAACATTGAAGATTTAACAACTCTGTTCACAACACGGATGGATGATTTTGAGAGGGGCCTCCAACAGCAGTCGGCATCTTCCAATTCTTCCCAGCCCACTATCAAAGCTCTCTCCGCAGACTACACACAATTCAAGACATTCATCTGGAAGGCTGTTTCGATGATGAAGACTCAATTGGAGCTTGTTACTGCGGCTCTGGATCGTCTTGAGAGTCACTCTCGAAGGAAGGTTCTCCTCTTTCATGGAATACCCGAGGAACAGGATGAGATACTGTCAGACAGGCTCCACAAAATTTTTACTGAGCATTTGAATATGACATCGGCGGTTACTTCCTCCTCCATAGAGGCGTGTCATCGTTTGGGTATTGAGAAGGACACTCCACGTCCCGTTTTAGTACGATTTACCACTCTTGCTCTGCGTTCTGCAATTTGGAGTGCGAAGAAATTGCTGAAAGGTACAAAAATTTCTGTTTGCGAATTTCTTACGAAGGCGCGTCAAGAAATATTCATTGCAGCCAGAAAGCATTTCAGCATGAAAAACTGTTGGACGACCGATGGGAACATAATCGTATTATTGCCAGATAAAGTACGCCAAAAAATTGCCTCTATGGCTGAGCTTCGTCAGCTGCAATCCATGCACCCCAGTAATGTTTCGCAGTCTGCGGAGAAGCCTCGTCGTGCTGCTACGAGCAACAAGCCGTAAACATCGGGCACGAAGTAATAACTCGACGACAAGCCCATATTGTGTTGTAAGTTGTTATTTGTACGTTGTCCAGTTGCCACACATATATAATTTTTTATTTTCGTAAAATGAGTTTTCAGGTAGATCATATTATATTTAATCAAACAATTACTTGTAACACAATTACCCGACTTGTTTCACTTGTTTACATTTATTGTTGAATTGATTCGACTCATTCATTCGACTCACTTGACAGATTGACAGCTGACATCTCATTGACAAAAAAAGAAATCTTCTTCTTCACTTACTGTGTTGTTGGCAATCAGTCCTCACGTGAGGTTGATTAAAATGTTGGCGTATAGACAAGTTCTCATTGTGAAGTTTTCTTTTGTGTTAAATCTTGATTTTTTTTTTTAACTTGTGTACTTGCAATGTGTGGCAATACTTTTAATGTGTCAGTCAGTGTGATTTAATCTTACATATTTGTTTTTTTTTTTTTTTTCTTTTAACTTTCATTTCATGTCAGTAATGCGTGTATTGTTTTTGAATTTAAATTGGTAAATTGTAATTATACTTTTATTCGTAGTGTATGTATTTATCTTATTTAATTATTTTTAATACGTATTTTCTAATATAATTTTAGAGTATATTTTAATATTATTTATTTTATTATTATATAATATTTTATTCCGTAAATGTCATTTGATTTTAACTTAAATGATGACATTTTCCAGTCGTGCTCTTCAGATGAGTATGATAGTGCTCTTAGTGATATCTCAACGACATCAGACTCCACAAGTCTTGAATCCAATTTGCTAACTGCATTCGGCAGTAATTCTCAGTACCTTAATCTTGTGCACATTAATGCTCAGAGCATAATTGCTCATTATCCTGACTTTCTCGCATCCTTTAGCAGCGGCGTAGTCGATGGCATTTTAGTTTCTGAATCTTGGCTAAAGCCTTCACTTCCGTCTACACTTTGTTCTCTTCCTGGCTTCCGGCTTTATCGTAATGATAGAACTGGCGCTGGAGCTGGTGGAGTGTGTGTTTATCTTCGTGCAAATATTCCTTGTACTGTAATTTCTCTCTCGCCTGGTGAATATTCATCTTCTATTGAACATTTGTTTTTAGAAATTACCCTCCACCACACTAAAGTTCTCTTGGGTGTTGTCTATAGCCCTAATGATAAAATCGACTATTTCCAGTCTTTGGAGTCAACATTGGAAAGTCTGCGTCCGTTATACAGTCATATTATAATTATGGGTGACTTCAACACCTGCTTACTTAAAAATGATACCCGAGCTGATAAGCTAAACAATTTGGTTTCTGCAATGGACTTAAAATTTCTCCCTTTAACTGCAACACATCATTTGCCTAACTGCAGACCGTCACTCTTAGACTTGATGCTTGTCTCCAATGTTGACTCTGTTATTTCGCACGGACAACTTTCAGCGCCTTTTTCTCATCATGATCTAATTTTTCTTTCTTACAAGGTGCGTCCTCCCAAGCGCAAAAGCAAGACTATTTTTCAGCGTAACTTGAGAAACCTCGATGTGAGTCGTTTGAGGGATGATGCGCGTACTATTGACTGGGACAGACTTATTTCTGCAACGTCAATTGATGAGAAAGTGGATATTTTTAACTGTTGCTTAAGGTCGTTATTTGACAAACATGCTCCCATTAGACCGGTTAGAGTGAAGCACGTACCTGCTCCCTGGCTGACGTGTAAAATTAAACAGATTATGCGTAAGCGGGATAAGGCCAAGTGTAAATTTAAACAAACCCCTTCTGAAGAGAATCTTGTTGCTTATAAAAAATTACGTAACTTCTGTAATAGGTTATGTAGGGATGCGAAGCGTCACTACATCCACACGTCGATTGAGAGCTTACCTCCCTCTCGTATATGGAAATTTCTGCGAACACTGGGTGTGGGTAAACAACCTGATTCTACCAACGATTCTCTTGATCTTGATTCTCTTAACAAATTTTTTTGCACGCCCCCAATTTCTTTGGACCTTCCTACTAAAAATTCTACCCTGGCGTCTCTTTCCCAACAGGCTGCTCCCAGATGTGATTCTTTTTCTTTCCGCAATGTCACAGAGGAGGAAGTGAAAAAGAACATATTATCTATTTCTACAAATGCTGTTGGTAGTGATGAGGTGAGTCGTGACATGTTGCTCCCAATACTTGACTGTGTCATTTCAGTGATTACTCATATGCTAAACATCTCACTCATGACTAACGTGTTTCCATCAGCATGGAAGTTGGCTCACGTCATCCCCTTTCCTAAAATTTCGAATCCGGTATCTTTTTCCCAGTATCGCCCAATTTCTATTCTTCCTGTACTTTCTAAAGTATTGGAAAGTCTGGTATATAATCAGCTTCTTGAGTATTTATCTAGAAATAATCTTCTCTGCCCTTTTCAGTCTGGCTTTCGTCCCAACCACAGTACAGTGAGCGCATTGCTGAATGTCACTGATGACATACGTCATGCTATGGATAACAAAAAACTCACTTTGATGGTCTTATTAGATTTCAGTAATGCATTTAACTCTATCGATTTTGACATACTCCTAGGAATCCTTCGTACAATTAACTTTTCTCCACCTGTAATTGCATGGTTCGACTCGTATCTTCGTGGCCGCCGACAATGTATCAAAACCGACTCGTTATCTTCAGATTGGACTGATTTAGTAGCTGGCGTGCCTCAGGGTGGTGTCTTATCTCCACTACTTTTTTCGATTTTTATTAACGAGCTGTCCAAAATTCTTACTTCTTCGTACCACCTATACGCTGACGACCTGCAAATTTAGAGCCATTTCACCTGCTCTGAGGCATCTGAAGTTTTCTGCGCCATAAATCGGGATATGGCTGCCATCAAGATGTGGGCCGATAGACACGGGTTATTAGTAAATCCAACCAAATCCCAGGCTATAGTGGTTGGCAGCGCCCAGATGAAAAATAGGTTTAGGTTTTACGATTTACCGGATATTTCATACAATGGTATCAAAATTGCTTTTACAAATAAAACAAAAAATCTAGGTCTCATCATTGATGAAACACTGTCATGGTCTTCTCATATTAACGAGGTTAGTAAGCGCATGCATTACGCGTTTCATTCACTCAAGCGACTCCAAAACTTTTTGCCATTTAAAACTAAAGTTACGCTTGCTCAGACTCTTTTACTTCCGATTCTCGATTACGCCGACATCTGCTATTTGGATGCGACAGAGGAGCTTTTGAATAAGTTGGAGCGCCTGCAAAACCTTGCTATCCGATTTGTTTTTGGTCTCAGAAAATTTGACCACGTGTCTGAATTTCGAACTCAACTGAAGTGGCTCCCTATTCGACTTCGCAGAAATGTGCACTTGCTATCGTTTTTATACAAATTATTTAAAAACCCTAACTCTCCACAGTACCTCCTGTCCCGTTTCCCATTATTACCACCGCCAACCCGATCACAACGACCGTGTCATATAAAAACATTGGATTTTCCGTCTTCTAACACTAAATTCTTCTTTAACTCTTTCACTGTTCGTGCAGCGCAAATGTGGAATAAACTGCCACCGGAGATTAGAGATAGCCTGTCCGTCACATCCTTTAAAAATAGATTAAAAGAGTACTATTTAACTCAGACACTGGAATAATATTATGTATATTTATCTGGTTTATTTATGTATGCATATTGTGTATTTATATATATTGTGTTTTAATAAGTTTATGTAAGTTTATGATGTGTATATGTGTGTGTATGCGTATGTATGTATGTATGTGTATATGTATATATATATATATATGTATATATTAGGTTTAGTAGAGAGTATCTTTTATAATTATTAAAGTACTATGTTTTGTTTTATGTAACCATTTTATATTCGTTGCACTAGTTTGTTTAGTCTCCCGTCCAATAACTTACTATTGTTACTATCTCTAGGTTAGCTGGAAGAGATCTCTTGTAGAGATAAGCTCACCTTTGTATATGTCCTATATCACTATGTTGTAAACTTGTATGTGCAATAAAGAATTAATAATAATCGAGGTTGCGTTTTTACTTGTTAGTATGTATTTTTTTTATATCATCTAGAAGTGATTTTAATGATTCGTATTTCTGATTTAATTTTATTTTGGAATTCCTATCCAATCTAGTTTTCAATATGAAATTCACTAATTTATCCTCATTATTTGGATCTATACAACTCAAATATAATTCCGATGTATTTATTAATTTATGTACTGTGTCTTGTTTACCGTTTAATTCAGGTATCTATAGGTATATATAGGGATAATGCCGTTTTTAAGTCGAATGTTTTATCGTTTATATTTTTATTCATCATATATTTTTATAAATTTTTATCTGCCTATAATGTTCTTTTATTAATTTAATATACTCAATAAAATCTGTTTTAATTTCCTTGTCTTTAATTAACTCGTTAAACTTTTCAATTAAATTTTCCGCTAGCTCTATCTTTTTCAAAACAATCTTTTTTTTTGTTTTCTTTTAGAACCTAATTTCGTTAAATCCGTTTTAATTTTACCTAATTCTAATTCTATTTCCACAACTGTAGACTCCAATTCTTCCATAATCTAAAGTAACCATTATTAATATTAACACAGTATTACACTAGTAATAAAATGTATCATATAACATAACACAATCATCATAACAATATGTTTTTAACATACCTCATCATAAGTAGTATAAGTAATGCAACGCATGCTCTTGGCAAGGTCGAGTTTAGGTAAATAGATATTTTTATATATATATATATTGACA
Source organism: Hypsopygia costalis (assembly GCA_937001555.2). Classification (NCBI taxonomy): domain Eukaryota; kingdom Metazoa; phylum Arthropoda; class Insecta; order Lepidoptera; family Pyralidae; genus Hypsopygia; species Hypsopygia costalis. The sequence continues at coordinate 5,637,911 of OW443344.2, read as the reverse complement.
CGTTTACAATCGGCCGGTAACCCCATCTAGAAGACATGAGGCATATAATTGTGCCTTGGCCACCTTCGATCCTTGTTTTAATATTTCAACTTATTTCATATTTTTAATTGTATAGTCTCTGTTCGTTAATCTTACACAACGTAATTAAATTTCTCTGCTCTGAAAGTCAATAATAATTAATATTTAAATACATACTGAACTGTAGATTCGTTCTGCACATCACTATCACTTTGTTTTATCAATAATCGATACTCCTACTCCCGGCAGCTCTACGAGTCTCCAGCAACACCCGGCTGCTTTCCTTATAGTTTTCCAACAGCTCTACAAGTCTCCAACATCTCCCGGCTGCTCTACTCTCTAATTATTTTATCTTTATTCTATTACTCTTGAATCGTTTCCTTTCTTCCTTATTTCTGCTCTTAGGGTTCTTAATTCCACCATTTTCTCAATATGTTTATTATAAAATAACTTGAATAAGAAGATTGCGCCACAGATGATAATCATAATTAATACTAATAAAATTGTTATCAATATGTACTCATTATTAGTACTTGTATTTATTTCATTTTTCAAATCATTTTGTATCTCTGCATTTATTTTATCTATGTCCGCATTTACTTCAAGTACACCCATTTTTCGAAATTCCGATGTAGAATATTTTCAAAGATCAATTTATCACTAACACAATGTCTATATTCATAGTTTATATTTGTTCATATTCGCACTTTTGTTTTTATTCACAATGTCTGTACACTAAACACTATTGTTCGTTTATATTCTACGCGGTAAGCGCGCGGCGCACGGCGCGCAGAGCGCAGCCGTGCGCACGCCGTTCGGATTCTATGCTGTTTGCCTGCCCAGGGTCGCCATTTTCGGTCATCAAACTTCTTTTGTTTTATCTTTCCACATAATCTAGCCTTGTGACCCACCTTACCACAAGTAAAACACTTTATAACTTTGTTTTGGGTATTATTCTGAACGTTGTTCAACACGCCTTAGGGCTTGACTTCAGCACAGTCAGATGAAGTTTTCATGCTTCCCTGATACTTTAACAAAGAATTAGTATCATGACAACCAGCTGCCAAGGCTCTGACTTCTAACAATTTATCTCCAAGTGTTCCTACAATCGCTTGCGCTATCACTTCATCACTCATATTGCATGACATGCCAATATCAAGTTTATCATAATAAAACTTGATTGGGTCTTCATCCTTTGACTTGGTGCGATTAACAAGTTCCCTGATCTGCGATAACTTATTTTTAGTAAATGGAAATGCTCTAATTAATTTTGTTTTCCACTCGTTCCAGCTGATATCATAGCAAGCTTGGCGTTCATACCAACTTTTAGCATAGCTACCTAACTTAGACGTGCAGTTGCATATGAGTGTGCGTTCATCCCAACCATGCATGCTACCCACACCTTCTAAATTACGGATCCAATGTTCAACTGAGACAGAGGATGTTTGTGGATCGAACTCAGGTATAAAATCATTACGTCCCACATAGCGAACCACTGACTGCACCCTGGAGGTAGTATCACTGCTATAGTTAGTTTTCTTTCTCAATTCACGAACCAGCCCTTCCAATGCTTCAATTCGATTCTCCATCCTCTTTAGTTCCTTCTTGTGTTTTTTACTCTTCGAATGTTTGTCACTGCTACTTGAACCCGAGGAAGATGAACTATTAGACCTAAGTCTCTTCTTATGCCGACCCATGTATTTGAAACAAACTTACAAACAATAAATTTATACACCTAATCACAACTATAGTGTTGTGATTAGGTGTATTAATTTATTGTATACACAACTATAGTGTTGTGATTAGGTGTATAAATTTATTGTTTGTAATACTGTTTAAAATACTATTTATTGTGTATTTATAGTGTACACATATCACTAAAGTAAATTACTTCAACAAGTGTTTGTCAAATATTTCATTAATTTTACTATCAAAACAAAAATCACAACACTATCTATTATATCCGGTTTCAAATTGTTCACTTGTATTGTTAACCGGTTGTCGAGTCTTTTAGATGGTAATAGCGTACAAAACAAGTATCTGTCCAATATGTACAAAAATTAAGGAACAATCTCACCAAGTAGCCGGGAACTTATTCACTCACATTCACACAGGCAGCTCATATACACAAGCACCAAGCAAGGTACATGTTGCCAAAACACCGCATACCACATTAATAAGAGACGAACTTCTTAGCTTCCATGGATTCACCGTGCGGGTGCCGGGTCCATCGTGTGGCAGAGAGAGAAACCCCAAGCAGATCCCGAGACTTGTGACACGGGTGTAGGTTTAAGGGGCCCCTTTCCGACGTACGTCAACATTCACCTTCACTACTTGTGTTTCTCTCCCTGCCCATCCAAATCTAGTATGAACCTGCTAATGCAGCTTTAGATACTTGTTCTAGTATAGAACTTACTGCACTTCTGGACAAGCCAAGGTCTTTCAGCAGGTTATAGAGAGATTTTGCTGGTATACCTCTCGCTCCTACTTCTACAGCGTATAGATTAACTACATAGCCGCTTTTTGTTAATTCGTTTAGGACATAATATTGGTTTTGTTTTATCGCGTGGTCTTTGGGTATGTAAGTTTCCCATGGTACGGTAAGCTCTACAAGTACTATGCGCTTTGTAGCTCTGGAAAAAAGGAAAATATCCGGTCTTGATGTCGAAACATCCTCTGGGATTTTATAGTGCTTTTCATACGTGTCCATTAAAATGGTTCAGTCAGGTGCTGTACTCAGGATTGAGTAAGACTTGTTCTTGGAGTTTGAAGTTGAGCCTTCTTTTATAAAGTTGATTTGTCTTTTGTTTGTCGTCAATCCTTTTTGGGCTCTAGCTATAGAAAGGCTTAAATAAAAAAAATAACATTATTAAACTACATCTTTTATATTTAATAAAGTTGATTGCCTCTGACACCTTAATTGAGTAGTAGATTGAATTATATCCTGTAATAGTTAACATAATTCGCTACCTCAACCGAATAAAGCTGTATTCGAAGAAATTCAATTTTTGGGGAAAAATTAAAAACTGTAAATTAGCGCTTACTGGTTATACCATAAAAGTGATAAAGATAATTTTGGTATCAGCGGATGCGGAAAAAAATAATCAAGCTTTTGATGTGCATTGCAATATTAGAATACTATTGTACAGACACTTATTTCCAAAAAACCCTATTATGTGTTTATTCCTTTTTATATTGTTCTGTACTTCAAAAACTAACTGCATCTTACGCCTTTATTCGTCAAAATTGTATTGATTTCTCTGCGCGTAATTTCAGATTACGGCTGTTTTTAACCAGATGGCATTTTATGCATTCTATTATTACTATACGTTTTGCCTTTTAAGAAGCAATTATTATTTTTTGCTATCGATAATACTGTTTTACAGTTATAAATCTATTGGTGCATAAGATAGAAATAAATGATTTTTTCAGGAAAGCAATAAAAACGATATAATATTAGTATTATATATTTATTAACAATTTCTTATGAAGATAATTATGTATCCTCTATTAACAAAATTATAGTATTTAGTATGTATGAGATCAAAGTAACTTAAATGTACTCATTCTGATACCAATCAACTACCAATGCATAAATTGAAAATATTTTGAAAAAAAAAAAAAATCTTTACCACAAAAATATTATTCTGTTGTAGTTATTACTAAACATTCAGGTTTCTACTACAAAATAAGTATGCATCAGCATTTTGAATTAAAAATAAATTGAAAAAATAATTTTGGCCAATGCTCTTTAATCCATATGATCTTCTTCATCAGTGGTATCTTCATCTGAGGTACTTTCTGTTTCAATTTCTTTATGACTGTAATCACAGTCATAATGAAAATGAAACACAAAATACCAAATAAAGTACTTACTTTAGTACTTAAGTTATGTGCTTTGAGAATTTTGTAGAATGGATGGTATCTCTTTGGTATCACTCCTGAATTACATAAACTCGTCAAATCTTTACGAAGCAGCGGGGGTATATATAGGCAGTGGGCGCAAATAAGCTGGTTGCAATAATAATTCTTCATCAGCAACAGTCCCTTCTTTCGCCTGGAACTTACGATTCTGTTAATTTTAAGCTATTACTCTTAAAGTCTAGTCTAATCTTTTCACTCTATTATTATAATTTTCATTTTCTTTTCTAAATCTTTTATTTTTCTTACTTCATCTTTTTCTTTTATACGATTTTATATTTTTCGTGCAATTGCAATTTTCTTTCTTCATTTGCATTTTTATATATGCTCAGACTAAGTCTTTTTTGGGCTTAAAAATGTCAAGTTAAGGGGTGTATTAAATATTAATTCGTACTGACTTTTAGTGCCCAATTTACAGTATTTATATTAATTTTTAGAAGAAACGAAGATGTATATAGTCTATACATCTTAGAAATATATAAACTTTCGTTCCAATATAATTAAGAAGATCTTTTTCTGGTATAATGTGACTGAAAGGATTTAATGTGTTCTATTAGCGGTGATTTCACCAATTTCATGTGGTCTATTTCCATGTTTTCCTCTATAATCGGCATTCTTCTTTTAAGTTTTTTTATACTACGTCGGGTGGCAGACAAGCATACGGCCCGCCTGGTGTAAAGCGGCTATCGTAACCATATTAACGCTCGCAACGTAAAATATTCGCCGTCGCCACCCCCGCTGCCAATTCATCTCCTTTCTGGTGACCTCACTAACTCGCAGGAACACAACAACCCTCATGGGAATTGTTATTTGGCTGCGGTATTCTGTGAGGTGGAGGTACATTCCCCAGTCGGGTAGCTTACAATTACACTCCCTACTATAATAAATGCCTACTATAGTAAATAACTTTTTCAGTGATTCTTAAAGTACACATTTTCTTGCATACAAGTTCTTCAATATCTCCTTTGGGCAATTTAAAAATAAGAGTTTGTTTTCAGCTGTTCTTACGTTCCAGTTGCATTTTTAAAATTTTATTAGATGTGACATCTTAAAATGCACTCCCACTTTTCATGATCCCCGATTTCCCAATATGACTTGAAAATTATTATTTGTCTCGTGTTTTCATCTATTTCCTCAAAGCACTTCCTCTTACAAGGAGCACCTAATAGTTTTGCTAGTTTGATTTTATTTTGTCCTAATACTTATGTAAGACTGACTAAAGTTCTTCAACTTTTTATGGGCACCATCTTTCTACTTGTCTTTACATAATTTTGGTTTTCTTGTAGCCTGCAAAGGCGAATTTAGTTCTTCTGAAGATACACGCCCACAACAATTATGTGGACCATTTGAATCTTTCCCATATGCTCATTCCTCTATTTCCCGTTCCTGTGACCTATAAATAACTTGCACGGCTTCATTTTCTCTTGCATTATCTTCGGTTTTATGTTTTATTTTATATTATCTAAATCAGATCGTTCGTTAATGTTCGTTTCTAAAATAACAATTTGGTTACCTAGACCCACCGGTGAATTATTACTCAGAGATATTACTATTTGTTCTTCTAGTGGAATCAGCTCGGTATATTTTAAATTAATATTTTGATTTTGCAAATCATAAAAAATATTGTCGAAACTTTGAATCTCCAGTACTATTTCGTTATCTTCTATCTGATTGACTGTTTTAATGTTTTTGTCTTCATAAGTGGAATTTGATGGTATAGTTTGTACATGTATTACATTATGACTAAGTTGATGGGGTGAAAAATCTTGACTTCCGTGGTGCAAATTTTCAAAAAAATGTTCATGTTAGATATTTCTTTTTTACAAGTCTTGTAAACAAAGAAAGTCACTACGTTCACGCTTGAACCTAATGAGTGAGATAAATATACGGGCCTATGTCGATAAGAAAATTCTTTGTGTTGGGCCGAAACCATTTATGGAAATGAAGTTTATTATTGTATACACATGTTGTCTCTTTTGTTAATTATGAATGTATGAGTGTAGTTATTTTACCAAGTCTTAATGTGGAACAATTTGTTGTATTTGTAAGTTAAGAATATTGCGAAAATATGAAATAATTGTAACATGCTTGGCTCTTAGAATTATCAGTTTAGTTTGACGAATAAAGCGGTAATATTGTATTGCAAGTGTAAAAAGTTTGAAATAGTTGGCATTATAAAATGTGACGCCATTGTTCGTCTTATTTTCAAAATCAACTTTTGTAGTAACTATTACGTCTTTTTTCATTATTTCTTTTTCTATATGGAATAGAATATTTTAAAAAATAGGGGCGTCGTATTGGATGTTCCTGATTATAAAAATGCAAAAAAAATGATTTTCTTGTAACTGCACTTTACTGCTTTATTCGTTTGGGGTAGCGAATTACAAAAAATCAAGTCTTTTGTTAACTATTACAGGATCATTAAAAAAGTTCAAGTCATCTTTATAATACAACCTGATACATAAATAAAGTTTTCTAGATAATCAACTTAATTAAATATAATATAATGTTATTTAATCATACAAAACCTTAAATTTAATCACAACACAAATTAACACAAAAATTTTAGTAACATACTAATCAAAATTATTTAATAATGTCTAAAATGACATTATAACTATAAAATTATCGTTTTCCATCTATTGTTAATTATGTAATTATACTAGCACTAATTATTAATAAAGAACAGGCAGGTGAGACCATGAGAAAATATTGAAATTGTTAATCAAACCAAAATATTAGCAATAATTAATTGGGATAATGTCAATATTTTGTCATCAAACCTGTCTGGCATAGACTTTACAAGGATTTCGCAGAGATCCTCGGCGCGAAATCCGTCCCAAACCTCGTCAACATGTGAGATTAGTGACGCTACAGTCCTCTTATTTCTATTATCCTATCTCTGGACCATATTTGCCCACAGATTTTCTATGGGATTAAGGTCCGGAGAACGGGAAAGCCATGACACCGTTCGCACATCGGACTGTTGCTGGATCCATTGTGTGACTACACGAGACGTGTGTATCGGGCAATTATCCTGAATAAAAAGAGATTCAGGGAAATCTTCTGCCGGATACACAGTTCTCACTGTAGGCAACATTGTGTCCCGCAACAGCTCCACGTAGCTTTGAACGTTGGCCCTCCCGGGGATATAGACGAGTTCCCCAGGACCTGCAGCGCTCATCCAAGCCCACATATTAACGACAATTCTGCCTGAATTGTTGTTTGGTGTCACATTGCGCGGCTCGTATCGTTATTATTCACACGCCATAAATGCCGTCGCCCCTCCTGACTAGACATAAAAGTTTTTTCGTCGCAAAATATGACGTGTGAAAAATCGACATCCCTGTAATCTCTAGCGAAACGAAGCCTGGCAGCTTTGTGGGCGGACCTCTGTCAGCACAATTTTCCGCGCTGGTTTTCTATGTCGGATCCCGACCCGCCGCAGCGCACATCGGACCGCTTGCAGGGAACAATCATACTCCTCCGCAAATATCCTCGTCGGAGTAAATGGATGTTGCTCATACACTGAGATCTCACTGAGAGCTCATACTCTGCAAACGGTCCTCTGTCCAAATCCGCGGCTGGGTCCGGCGCGGAACGTTCAACAGATGGCCCTCGTCGTCGAACCGCCTTACCCATTTTCGCACTGTATTTCGCTGAAACAAAAATACAACCTAACATGAGATAAGTTATTCTAATACTACTAATACCTGCTTAATAAATTTCTAATTCTCCCGTCCAAATCGAACCTAAATTATGTTTTCGAAGTTATACGGCTTACGTTAAGGTTAAGTTGATGTATTTATTACTATTTCCATACTTCTTTAACAATTTTACATTCTTTTTTTTATTTCTCTATCCTCCTTTAAAATTTATATTTCTTTTAAAACATTGCCAATGGGAACATATAAAAAGTAAGATATTACAAATAATAATTTTACTTACCGACATGTGCAACTCTTCCGAAATCTGTCGTATATTTCTGCCCATGTCGCGAAGAAAAACAATGCGACCTCTTTCCTCGGCGGTCAAATTCCGGTGGCTCATTTTTTATTTAATTTTAACGTTTGTGTCTGTGTATAGTAATTGTTGCTGTCGCAAGCAACGTTAAGATGTGAATGTCACTGCACAATGAAATGCAATTGACAACAGATGGTCAGTTTTTTGTTGTAACGAAAGATTTAAGTCATAAAACTTAGACGAAAAGGTCTTTCCTAATTGTTTAAGAAAAAAGAGGGTTGGGCTAACTAGTGAACATGGTGCAAAGGAGAAATTTTGCTAAAGGGTCAACAGTGAACTTTGTCGACTGTACTGGCAAAATCGTAGGTAATTACTAGAGGTACACCGGCAGATGAAATAAATGCCCGTCTAAAAGCGTCCACATTATGGATGCACGTCAAAAAAATGCTCTTACTACAAATATGCGAGTAAAACTGCACGGTGAGATAGAATCGGGGCAATATGCGGCTGCTCTTCTGAAACTCGGTGAAGATCGTATGGAAGCAGATAGTAATGGTATGATTACATTAAACCGCGAATTCTGTAACATTATGTCTAATACAGATGATCTGAAAAATAGCGTCTACACCAATCTACAAAATAATATAAAGAGCAGAGAATAGTTGTGTGAAAGGGCAATTTTAGCACCCACCAATGAAGTTGTGGGGCAGATCAATGAAGACATCATGTCACACGTGGAAGGTGATGTTGTTGAATATCTGTCGGTAGACAATGTCATGGCCATTTATCAGATAACATCGTACCCTGTAGAGTTTCTCAACTCTTTAAAACTGTCAGGAGTTCCTTTCCACAAGTTGCGGCTGAAAGTTAGTGTACCAGCTCTTCTAATGCGAAATCTCGGTGCACCAAGACTCTGTAATGGCACTCGGTTGCAAATAATCACTTGGTCGCAATATTGTCAAAGCAATCATTATGACTGGTACAGCAAAAGGGGAAGAAGTATTAATTGCACGTATACCTATAATCCCAACCGAGTTGCCATTCCAATTTAAGAGAGTTCAGTTTCCCCTTAAAGCCGCTTTCGCTATAACAATAAATAAATCACAGGGGCAAACGCTAAAAGTAGCGGATGTACATTTGCAAAGACACTGCTTTTCCCATGGGTAGCTCTATGTGGGATGCTCAAGAGTTTCGCACACAAAAAATCTTAATAATTTGGCAACGGATGGACGAACGAAAAACGTCGTATACAAAAATGTACTTAGTCCCGCCGGACTGTGTCCCAGCGTGCTCGCGCTTCCTGCTTTGGCGTCGTGCGTGGTGCGTTGCCACGCCTCTCTCGAACCCGATTTCTATTGGTCCGTTTATTGTGCAGTTTCAACTCAAGGTCCGCAACAACTAGGGGAGATTTGGATTGTCATTCGTCCGATACTCAATCAGTCCACGTGTACCTACTATTGGTAGTTTGCATTGCTCAGTCCACGTGGACTCTTTTTGTATTCGTAATCTGCATTACTTGATTACCCAGCGTCTCTTACGCTATTGGCTTTTAATTGTAGCCAACATTTCAACGGACTTCAACCGTTTTGTTTTTCTGTGAATTTGTCGCTCGTTCCCGGAACAACTCCTTCTCGGCGGCTTTGTTTGCCGTTTTTTTGGTATTTCGCCGAAAGGCGCCGAGCGTTACTTATTAACTACGAAAATACCGCGGGTTTGTTTTTAGAATTAATTACAATTATGCTACATTACCGGGACAGAGATATGGGGTGGTGCACCATCATGTTGGTACCAAGTTTGTTGCAATTCAGCTAATGGGATATTGTCAATGTATCTACTCAGTGGACCATTCAGCAAAGCCAGATACTTTTGACCATTCGATGTCCCGTTTATAAAAATGGAACCAACGATATTATTGCCTCTTATACCAGCCCAGACATTGATGATCCATCTTGTTTGGTGCGACAACTGACGCGTAATACGAGGGTTATGCGCTTTGGGTGCCTAATGGTGACAGACTCTTCGGTTCCACATAGCATTCCTGGTAAACAAACTTTCATCTGACCAAATTATGTTGCTTATCCTACTAGGATCATTAAGGAGCCACTGTGAGTATGCAGCGCAACGTGCGTAATCTTGCGACTACAACGCCTGGGTTTTTTTTATAGCAGATGGCTTTTGTCTATCCTTTTTTTAAATTTTATGTACTGAAGAATGACTTATAGCCATTTGCATAAACCGGGGACAACGTCGCGTACTTGAATGTGGCTGTCGCCTGAAGTGCTCCAACACACTCTCCTCTAGTGTCGCTGGTATGGGTCGAGGACCACCACCTGCATGAACGGGAACGATTGGGCTATTTTCTCTAATTCTTATCATGGCCCCCGTAATTTTTTCTCCCCTTCTTGGATGTCGACGGTTTGGATACCGCCTGGCGTACTCCCTGAGGGTTTACCCCATGTCGTAATCACATTGAGCATACACCAAAATCATTATTCACTGGCACTATACAAAGCCATTATGTAAAACTACACAATTGATCTAGATCATTCATTACGTATTTAGGTACTAGTACCTAAATACGTAATGAAAGTAACAGATGTGCGGCGGATCACGCACACGCAACCACTGTAGTATTTCCGGGAATACTAACTTTGCTCTACCACAGTCCCACGAATTTTACTATGACTATGACCTCCCTCCACTCCCTAATCTTTGGTGTCAATTTCACAGAAAAAATATCCACAGAACAACAGAGTGACCAGACAAGAGCGAGCGAGAACCACGTCAGAGAAATACGCGTGATAGGACCATTTGCAATTATACAAAATTAAACCTTCTAATTAACGGAGTAAAGTAAAAATTTAATTGTCGGATATCTATTAGTCAATGTACACAATATCATCATCAATAATTTAAGGTGTAAGCAGTATAAACACAAAAAAAAATACAATTTTTTATACAAACAAGCGCACGGCCTGCCTGTTATAAGCGGTTGTCGTAGCATAGTGATATTGAGCTGCCTACGGTCCGAAACATAGAACTTTTTAATTCTCGGGATAGATTATCTGCTGTATGTCTAAAAATAATGGAAATAATGATACTGTTACGAGCTAGGGTTCTAGATTTGGATGTAAAACGCCAATGACAACTTGCAAGGATTTATTCACGCAGGGTCTGGTCTGCAGGTCTTCACAACACGAAGTCCACACGAAGATTCCAAATCGCAGGTCAAATCGAAGTCCAATAGTATCGCTGAGGTCGTAGGTTATCACTTGTCTCGCAGGTAGATTCGCACGAAGTTTACTCTCCCGAAGTCCAAACTGAACTCAACTGTGCGCCGCGGCGGTCGCTATTTATATCCGTCGGCAACGATTCCCGAATGTTCTCGAATATACATGTGTGTACTTCACATCGTAACGTTTCTCGAACATTTTCATGTCATAGTGTTATGAACCTTATGGCAGTAGACATATGGGTCATTATTGCTTGCAGCGAAGTATGCGGCGACTATTCTAGAAGGTTCCATTCTAGATCGTTCGAGACAGGACCGCGACACTGCTCCCCTCTTAGAGATGCTCGTCCCGAGCATCTTCATTACTGCCGTTGTTGGAGATTAATGAAAGTGTTGTTGCAATTTATATGTTTATTTAAGGCACTGCACTTACAGTTTATGTTTTACGATACCTTATCACTAATTTATACTGTATTTCAATTTTTAAATTATATAAGGTGCGGCGAGTATGTTTATGCGTCTTGGTCCAAATGGAAGAGAGCGAGAAGCGTGATAACAATGAAAGAGATAGAAAAATATTTAGTATTGTAAGAATACTAAACATTCTCGCGCCCCATATAAAATGCAAGGGTTACAAATGTAATTAAATAGTAAATTGACACTGTATTTAAGTTATTGATTTTAAGTACAAATTCTGTAGCAAATGTAGAAAATAAATAGGTATGTCATAATAAATATCTTAAGCAAACAAGTTGTTTCATTTAAGCAGTTAAATTGACAAATAAGTTATACAACTATATAAATAGACTTGAGGCTAACCTTACATATAACTTACATCTATATTTGCATATGTAAGTACAGTTTGGTAATTAGGAGTAATAATACATTGTAAGTAGATAACTCTTTGTAGTTTCTACATTATACAGCTTTACAAATGGTTTAATCAAGGTGATGAGGGTAAGTATATGCTAACTTACATTATGTGTTTGATATACATATATACGCAAGAATGAATTTAAGTGTATTAAAGAATATTTAGCAAAATTACAATGCTCAGACAAACAATAATTTAAGCAAGTGCAAGTACATAAGTAGTAATGTTTCACTGACATAAGTCTAGATTATATTTAAAACAAGTATAATGGTTACAAGTTACAAGCGATAGCATAATGGTTACATTCATCTGTTATCGTTATTAGACACAATTTTCAAACAGAGTTTACTTACATAAATGGTAAACTTTATCTTAAACATAATTCATTATTATATGCAAGATACTTTATACGGTGCATATAACTATGTTACTTAACAAACAGGACTACATAGTATATTAGTTACTTTAAGCAAAATTGCATACAAGTTTATACAACTATGTTACATAACAATTTGAATGAATGAATATTATTGTGTTTTCACAGGCAATAATATTAACTTGTGTATAGGTCTAGTATATTCACCTTTATTAGTTCTTATAATTACAGATCTAACTAAGTTGTCTGACTTATTTTTATTTATAGAAATAACTCTACCTAAGGGCCAAAAGGTGGGTGGGCAATTTTCGTCTTTAATTAAAACGAGATCTCCAATATTCAAATTATTTTGAATATGCAGCCATTTGTTTCTAGATTGTAATTCTGATAGGTAGCTAGAATAAAACTGTTTCCAAAACTTCTGTTTTATCTGCATTATTTTCTGATAGATATTGAGTCTGGATTCATTTAGACTTAATGTATTAGGTTCAGGTAAATCGGTTAATACAGTACCCGTGATAAAATGAGACGGAGTCAAACAAGTTATATCATATGGCAAATCTGTTAATGGATATAACGGTCTCGAGTTAAGTATACTTTCAATTTGAACTAAAACGGTATATAAAAATTCATATGTTAACTTAGTGCTAAACAAATGTTTTTTGAGTAAGGATTTTACTGACTTAATTCCAGCTTCGTAAATTCCGCCCATGTGGCTAGCTAGGGGGACAGTAAACTTATGTTCTATACAGTTCGAAGTATAAAAATCCATTATTTCAGTATAACAGGTTTCATTTTTAAACATTCTGTACAGATCATGTAGTTCAGATTGTGAACCTTTAAAATTTGTTGCATTGTCTGTATACAAACAAGTAGGTATGCCTCTTCTAGATATGAACCTTTTCAAAGCACAAATGAATGACTGAGATGTCACATCTGTTACTAACTCAAGGTGAATGGCACGGGTAGATAAACATACAAATAAGCATATGTACCCTTTGGAGTACTTACAATTCCTGCTCATAGAGCTTCTAATGGCTATTGCTCCACTGAAATCAATACCTACATGATTATAGACACGGACGAATGTGACTCTGGGTGGTGGAAGTGAAGACATTTGTTGACCACAGACCTTACCACGATACCTGGTACACCGGACACAAGAATAAATACACCTTTTTACCTCCTGTCTACCGTTTACACACCAATATTTCAGCCTGATATTATATAAAGTATTTTGTAGGCCTGAGTGTAGCAACTTTGTATGATATTGATGTACTATAAGGAAAGTTATATGATTTTTGGCAGGTAGTACGATTGGGTGAGCTTGACTGTATGGTATGTCTGAATGATGTATCCGACCTCCAACCCTTAATAAATTAGACTCATCCAAAAAGGGGTTCAATTTTCTTAGTGGACTAGACGTAAATGTGTACGACTTTTGTTTTTTATTATGTTCAAATGTATTCTGTATGTCAGATTGACCCATTTGAGAGATCTGAGTGTTCTGTGTGACACAGTTTGATGGAGTGTTCGATTTAGTGTATGATTGAGTGTTTGATTGAGTGTTTGATTGAGTGTTTGATTGAGTGTTTGATTGAGTGTTTGATTGAGTGGACTGTAATTCAATTATTTCTTTAAAAAATGAGTGATATTGACATACTTTTATAATGAAATCATGTGCTTGTTTCAGCTCTGAAACAGATAAATATGAATTATACCTATTAGTTTTATTTTTGACATTATGTATGAATCTAAGAAGGTATGCAACTGACCTTACCAGTTTTGTGAAATTAGAAAATTTACAAAAAATCTCATAGAAAAATTCCCAATTGATTGGTGTCTTTCTACAGATATTAACTGTTTTTGTTTGTGCTGGCAAAGGATCTGTTGACCGACTTTGAGTGGGCTCAAGTGGGCCAGTAGTATGAATAGGCCACTGTGACTGATCAGAAGTTAACCAGGTTGGACCTAGCCACCAAAGTGTACAATGTTGTAAATTGTTTGGCATAACTCCCCGGGTGATTAAGTCTGCTGGGTTTTGTTTAGTGTTAATATGGTGCCAGTAATCACCTTTAGTAATGTCGACAATTTGCACAAGACGATGAGCAACATATGCATCAAGTTTATTTTTGTATGGAGCTTTAATCCAACTAAGCACAATCGATGAATCTGTGAAAAGATACATTTCATTAATGCTTATTTTATCCTTAGTTGCAGCAATAAATCTGTTAGCTAACTGACTCAGTAAAAGCGCACTGCAAAGTTCTAAGCGCGGTATAGATTGTGGTTTTTTAATGGGGGTTACTTTTGACTTGGCTGTAACCAAAGAACTAGTCGGGAGCTTATTAGGGTAAGTAGCTCTTAAGTATAGACATGCTCCATATGATTTTAATGAGCTATCACAAAAACCAATTAAAATTATGTGATTTGGTACATCGGAAAAATAGAATCTTGGTATTTGAATATTTTTCAGTTGGTGTAGCTGAGTGACAAATGTGTGCCAAATTATTTGTAAATCTTGTGAAATAGGAGAATCCCAGTCAGCTTTCTGTTTCCAAATATCTTGCATTAACAATTTGGCTAGGATTGTAGTAGGTGCTAGAAGACCTATCGGATCAAAAATTTCTGCTATCTGAGACAAAATATTTCTTTTAGTGTATGAAATTGGCTTTAAGTCAGGAACTGAAACTTGAAGTGAGTCCTTGCTAGGCAACCACTTCAGTCCTAACACTTTTACTGAATTGGGTGGTGTGAAATCGTATGGGCTATTTTTAGAATTTACACAAACGTGAGAATCTTTAGAATGTTTTACATTACTCTCCGATACTGAATTTAAATGTGTTATTTGTTTGTATAAGTCAGGATTGTTGAATGTCCATTTGTGTAATTTCAATCCTGCTTTACTTAGTAAATCTATGAGTTCCGAACACAATTGAATACACTTTTCTTTTGTATCATGACCACTTAAAAAATCATCCATGTAGCTACTATTTTTTATACAATCAGAAGCTAATTTATGTGTACTATAATATTTATCTGCTAAATCTATCATAGTACGACAAGCTAGATAAGGAGCCGATTTGGTTCCGTAGGTTATTGTAAGCATTTCAATACATTTGAGTGGTTCATACTTTGAATCTCTCCATAAAATTCTTTGAAGTGATGTTTGCTGTGGATTTATATATATACCTCTAAACATTTTGACGATGTCACATGAAAATGCACTCTTATGAAGTCTGAATCTAAGAATGATGTCAAAAAGATCATTATATATATTTGGACCTTCATACAGTATATCATTCAGTGACAACCCTGATGAAGATTTGGCACTGGCGTTAAAAACTGTACGCAGCTGAGTTGACTGACTGTCAGGTCTAATAACTTCAAAGTGTGGCATATAGTAGGTGTTCTCGTCTGATGATGAGAAGTTGTCGATGTAACGAGCGTGACCTAGTTCAATGAACTCATGTATGAATGCTTTGTATTGTGTGTGTAATTCAGGATTTTTAATAAATCTAGATTCAAGCTGTAATAGAGACTTATAAGCTAAGTTGAATGAATTACCGAGCTCTGAAATTTTGTTTAATTGTAGTGGTAAATCAACTGTGTAACGACCTGATTGATCTCGTGTAGTGGTAGTTTGAAATAATTCTTCACAATGTTTGTCCTCGGGTGAGCACAATAGTTTCTTAGGAAAAACTTCTTCCTGTTCCCAAAAGGATTGCAATAACTGATCTGTAGAAGCAGATATAGCGTGCATGCTGACATGCTTAGCAGTTTGTATAGTGTGTACACTGTCTGTATGTATTGGACCAGATATGACCCAACCAAATGTAGTATCAATAAGATATGGCAAGTGTGAAGCAAGTTTTATACGTTCAGTTTTCATAATAGAATAAAACAATTCAGCACCAATGAGTAAGTCAATAGTACTAGGAATATAGAATGTAGGATCAGCAAGCGTTCGTGCTTGTTGAGCAGGTATAGGCCATGTATGTGTAGGTATATGTGTATGAGGTAAAGGCACTGTTATGTTATCTAAGACCATGAATGAAATACTGGCTTGATAATTGTTGTAGCGAGAAGCTATATTTGTGTTAAAACTTACTTGAGTTGCTTTTTGGCTGTGGCCGACACCTTGTATGAGGCAAGCATTATTTGTTAACTTAAGCTTTAGTAAGGTAGCAAGTCTGTGGGTGACTATGTTGACTTCACTTCCAGCATCCAGCAAAGCACGTGCATTCAACCACTTTCCTGAGGCATCTTGTATTTTGACGACAGCTGTGGAAAGCAATATTTGGTTTTGGTTATTATTGGATACTAGCACAGTGGAAGGATTTATGTGGTGATGTGATTGTGTGCAATCTTGTACAAACATTGTAGGCTGTGTGCCAGTGGGTTTAGTAATTGTAGGTTGTGTGTGTTGTGTGGTAGATTGCACTGTAGGCTCTGTGACTGTAGAGTTTATGGTAAGTGCGGAAGGCTGATTGAAGCATTGGAGGGACGGTTGATTGGAAGTAGGCACTTGAGGAATTCGTTCATTCTCGGTGTACGCGTGACTAACCTGTTGTTTATCCATATGAATACTTGTATGATGTCTGCCGTGACAAGTCTGACACTTAAATTTGGAACATTTATGTTTAAATTGATAGGGCTGTAAACAATTGAAGCATAATGATTTACTTTTAATTAATTGTATGCGATTGGCTATAGACAATTCTAGATAATTAGGACACTTGTGCAATGAATGTTTATTTTGACATAAGATGCAAGACATATTTTGCTGTGCAGAAGCGAGATAAGCTGATTTTACATTTTGTTTGTCATTAATTAGCTCAAATGCAGTTCTACGTAAATTCAAAAACTCAAGCAGTTCACACATTGTGGCGATTGTATTTTCTTTTCTATTGATTTCCCATGCGGCACGCAATGAAATATCTAATTTTTGACATATTAGGAATACTAATAATGCATCCCAACTGTCAACTGGCAAGTTAATTGCTTTCAATGAGTCTAAACTTTGCTGCAAAACCACTAAAAAATCTTTAAGGTTATGTTTCGTTATGACACTGAAATTAACTATGGCTTTGAGATGAAAATTTACAATTATTGTTTTATTTTCATACCTTTTTGAAAGAATGTCCAACGCCTTTTGGTAGTTTTCATCCGTAATAAGCAATGATGAGACTAGACTCGCGGCTTCTCCCGTTAACGCAGACTTGAGGTATTGCAGTTTATTCACTGGTGGTAAATCAGCACTGTCGACTGATGCATAAAATATGTTTTTGAAGGCTGGCCAAGCTCTTACGTCCCCATTATACTTCGGAAGGTCAAGTTGAGGCAGCCGAACACGTGGTTGCTTTGTGTGACACTCATGCGCCAGTAGCGTGTGATCCAATGATAAATTTGCCGATCGGGGGATAGCACCCATTGTTTCCATTTTAGATCTGCAGAGATAGTATCTCTCCTCGAAACTTTCGCGTTCTTGTTCATGCGTATCCGGTTCTTGTAGTTCTATCTTGAATTGAACATCTTCGAAGCGTTGTAATATTTTACCCAATTCTGATTGACGTGCGTTTATATCGTGAACGTTATGCGTTTCTTCGTTATAATTATTTAGAAAATTATAAATTCTTGTGAGTTTTCCCTTTAAAGAACTCCTTTGTAATTTCAATTTTGATAGCGTGTTCTCCTCCATTTTATTTTTTGCTTCCTTCCTTTCTTGAGTCATAAATGTAACAAGAGACTCACTTCGCAGTGTAGCAGCGAAGCAGAGGTGCTCTATTGGCGGACAAAATCTATTGGTCGATTGCCCGTCTTGGCCTATGATTGGTGTATGCACCGCGTTTTTTATTTTGTATCTATAGATGTCGCTAGGCGTTGTGCTCTGTTTGGACCGTTTTCAAGACGTGTCGATAAAATAGTACCTTGTCTGTTTCCCTTGTTTGCCGCTGATGTCGCTGGGTTGCCTTGCTGTGGAGCGATCGCTGCTAACTTCACGCAGTTGCGGTTCCAGCCGGGGCACGGCAAATTAAATGCTGCGAACAATATGGCGGCAAGATGGCGTCCTTTCTTCTATGACGGCTCGAACTGACCAAACTTATGTTGGAGATTAATGAAAGTGTTGTTGCAATTTATATGTTTATTTAAGGCACTGCACTTACAGTTTATGTTTTACGATACCTTATCACTAATTTATACTGTATTTCAATTTTTAAATTATATAAGGTGCGGCGAGTATGTTTATGCGTCTTGGTCCAAATGGAAGAGAGCGAGAAGCGTGATAACAATGAAAGAGATAGAAAAATATTTAGTATTGTAAGAATACTAAACAGCCGTGATAAGAAGCTAAGCGGTCAATGTGAAGCACTTTTTGTCCACCTCTCGGCTGCCGTTGAATTCGATATGTCACGTTATTCAACCAAGCTACCACTTTGCACGGCCCTTCCCAGCCTGTCTGCAATTTCGGAGATTTTCCTTTTCGTCGAGCCACGTAGCGAAGCCAGACCAGTGCTCCCTCTTCGAAGCCGTCTGCACTCGCTCGACGGTCGCACCCAGCTTTCATCCTTTCACTTGACTGCAACCCATTTTCCCGAACTATGGCATCAACTTCTCGTAACTCGGAAATGCAACCGTGCAGAGCACGTGGGTCGTCAGGAGATCCACTGGCACTCCCAGCTCTCGCCCAAAGCTGACACGTGCTGGGGCTGCCCCCTCCGCCACGCTCCGCCGCTCGGCAGGCCAGGAGAAACGGCGGCATGCACCCGTCCCAGTCCCTCCGGTGGCCGCTAACGAGTCCCGCCAAATGTCCCTCGAGTGCCTGACCAAATCTCCCCACCATGCCGTCAGACTGAGGATGATATGGGGCGGTCCCAGTCCCATGCACACTCAATATTTTGCAGAGCTCCTGAAATATCTGCGACTCAAAGCTCTCACCCTGGTCAGAGTGCACCTCCGAAGGCACACCGAATCAACAAACCACTTTCCCGAACAACCCGAACACAACAGTTGCGGCCTCTTGACCAGGCATCGCGAATACCTCTGGCCGCTCAGAGAAGCAATCCACAACCACCATGAATCACCCATCCTCCGACTCCGCCACAGGGAATGGCCCAGCCACATCAACCGCAACGCGTTCCCATGGTGCACCAACGTTACAAAGTTGCAGGTTTCCTTGGCTTCTAAATGATGGACCCCCTACCGCAGCGCAAGCAGCGCACCTGCGGCACCAATCCTTCACGACAATGAAGCCAGTAAAACCATTCTCGAATCTTTGCCAACGTCCGTCCCACGCCCAAGCGTCCACCCCACACGCCATCATGAACTTCACGAAGGACATCCTGTACCCCATCTCTTGGGACAACTATCTGAAGATAGAACTCTCTGCCGTTAGGCTTCTCCCATTCACGGTAAAGTATTCCGTTCTGCAGAATAAAACCGTCCCATTGAGCCCAGTATGCCTCGGTGACAACACTAGTAGGGGCGACCTCGCACCATCTTGGCTTGTCCTCGCCTCGGAGTCAGTGGCATCTCCAAATCCCCAATTCTGACACCAAATGTTACGAGCTAGGGTTCTAGATTTGGATGTAAAACGCCAATGACAACTTGCAAGGATTTATTCACGCAGGGTCTGGTCTGCAGGTCTTCACAACACGAAGTCCACACGAAGATTCCAAATCGCAGGTCAAATCGAAGTCCAATAGTATCGCTGAGGTCGTAGGTTATCACTTGTCTCGCAGGTAGATTCGCACGAAGTTTACTCTCCCGAAGTCCAAACTGAACTCAACTGTGCGCCGCGGCGGTCGCTATTTATATCCGTCGGCAACGATTCCCGAATGTTCTCGAATATACATGTGTGTACTTCACATCGTAACGTTTCTCGAACATTTTCATGTCATAGTGTTATGAACCTTATGGCAGTAGACATATGGGTCATTATTGCTTGCAGCGAAGTATGCGGCGACTATTCTAGAAGGTTCCATTCTAGATCGTTCGAGACAGGACCGCGACAATACATTCTAACAAAAAAGATTTCAATTGCGCCTGCCGATTAAAGAAATAAACTGTCACGGCTGAATAATTATCATTAGGGGCGGAGATCCATCCATCAATTGTAATGCAAATATTTTTTGTTTTTGTTTGATTATAAAGATTTGTCAACATTCTTACAGGCTCGGCTTACAAATATACTGTGTTAAACTTTGTTTGGTTTTATTGAGTGGAGTTTTAATTTTAAATAGACCGGTGCTTGGAGTGGTAGCTGGTAAAGAGGCAGATGTTTCAGGCATACGAGCAATTGAAGCAGTAGATGTGGAAATAGAAGGTATCTCAAGGTCTCGTGCACCGAATCGGTGGAAGGTGATGGACGATGGATTTTAGTGGCATAAGAAGCTGTGTTTCCAAGCGGACGTTCACGTATAGCAACAAATACTTAGGGATGCTTGATTTTTGTGTGTCTGATTAAATTGTAAGCACCTTTATACGAAAATTATTTTAAATTATGAAATTAATATTATAAATAAATATTAATCAAATCAAGTCTTATATTTTTCATCATCATCATCATCTCAGCCATTGAAAGTCCACTGCTGGACATAGGCCTCCCCTCTAGATCTCCAATAAGACCGGTTGGAAGCGGTTCTTATATTTTTACAACACAATAATGCAATGAGTAAAATTATGCAAATATTTATTTATATCAAATGAGCTAACTTACTTTTAATATTTTTAAAAATTCATAAGTATCTAACATTACAAAAACCCTGATTAAGAGATCATGTTACCTTAAATCAGTACAACAATACAGTAGCATATCTAAATGAAAAAAAAAAACGAACGAGGTTCTGTTGTGCCTATATAGAATTGCTATTATAATATATTGCTAATATAAGTTCTCTATAAATACTCTAATAAAACAATTTAGAAAATAATAAAAAATCTGTCATCACTTTTTTTATGATCACACAATTATCTCTCTAATTTAGTAATCAAATCAGCCTTTTTATATGACTATAAATATGTACATATAGTGATATTTATCTAGATATGTACCAACGAAACGACTCTTTTTTTTAATATCGCTATAATTTAGTTCTCAGTGTTCCTTAATAAATTAACTTACTACCTACTACGAACATAATTAATTGCAGCTAAGCCGAAATCAATAAAATTGATGATTCGATTCATACTTTTTGTTTTGCACGCACGCGTATAAATGTCTATGTACGAATAACTCAGTTGCGATAAGTTAAATAATACTGTGTGAAATTAGCGTACTTGCATTTAAGTGGGAGAAAAAAATGAACATGATGGAGTACTAAGTTCAATGAAGTTCCTATATTTTTCAAGCAGTATTTTGGGATTTACATCCTGGGCATATTCTTTACAGACAATTGATGTTACTCGTATCTTTACTACAACATATGCTGCTTCAACGTCGGATATTGTGTTTTCTTTGATAATGCGATTTCTCTTCGAAGATTTAATGTTGGTGGAGTGAACCCAGAAAGGTTTTAGTCTTGAAAAGGCTGAATTGCATATTGGTGGTACGCCTAATTCTAAATATTTTAAGTGTAAATTCATGTTTTTTCACTGCTCGCGGAGGTACTAAATAATTTAATTTAGGTATCAAAAAGGTATTGAATCTTGGTAGTCTCCAAATATAAAATATCGCACTTGGTCCAGGGGTTCTGATGCTTACAATGTTTAAGTGTGTCTGTTAATAGTCTCGTTTGTTTTTTAAGCCATACGGTGTCATTTTCCAAATTCACAACCCTCGCGAGATTTTGATTTTTCTAATCAGATCTTACGACTACTACTGCTCTTTTTTCTACATTTTGGGTACTTTTTATTAATAAAAAAAATATTAAAAAAAAAATAAAAAACCCGACCGCGGAATACGTTACAGCAACAACTAAAAAGCACAAAACAAGCATTAAGACTCACTTCATTCCCCAATTTTGAGCGTAAACAAAAGTATATATGTACAATAACGTCGTTATTGAAGTTCTTAAAAATTATTATGTAGTGTCAGCTTTAAATTAAATTACATATAAATGCAGGCGGAACCCACTAAATTTAATGCATTTAAATGTAATTTAATTTAAAGCTGACACATACACAATATGAAATTTTGTTATTTTGAGGCCGAAAGCTTTACACGTCATCCGCACTGTTATCTTCAGTAGGAAAATCGAGGATTCCCCTATCAATGTCATCTATCATATTTTCACTTCTGCTATTTAGCATTTTAATGACATTTATGTAATCATCTACAGTATAGAGTCTGTCGTAATATTTGATTTTAGTTTCAATTATGCTAAAATCCGTATCATTTGGCAGAAATGTATGGCCAGATTCTAAATATTTTAAAGTTATGGAAATCCGCGGCAGTTTAGCCGTAATACCTTACTTGGTTTTATTTTGGTCAATGGACCATGATACTAGGGTGGATTGCACCAAGTATTACGATAACAAAAGCCAAACCACCTGTCAAATCTACGATTAAGCAAATTACGGGTTGCACCATTTTAACAGCGGCTATAATGACGTCATTAATAACACGGTTACATCATCAATAACACAAAATTACGGTTAGTGTTATTGGGGCCGTGGGTGTAAGAGGTTCATCAAGATCTTTGAACCAAAGCCAACTTCACCTGCACGTGGTGCACCCTGTTGAATGACATATGAAGCTCTGGCGAAAAGAGAGGTAGGGAGCGTAAGTGTATCCAAGATTCAATACCTTTTTGATACTATTTGATACCTAAATTAAATTATTTAGTACCTCCGCGAGCAGTGAAAATCATGAATTTACACTTAAAATATTTAGAATTAGGCGTATCAATATGCAATTCAACCTTTTCAAGACTTAAACCTTTCTGGGTCACTCAACTAAAATTGAATCTTCGAAGAGAAACCGCATTATCAAAGAAAACATAATATCCAACGTTGAAGCAGCATATGTTGTAGTAAAGATACGAGCTATCCGACTGGGGAATGTACCTCCACCTCACAGAATACCGCAGCCAAATAACAATTCCCTTGAGGGTTGTTGTGTTCCTGCAAGTGAGTGAGGTTACCAGAAAGAAAGGAAGGAGATGCTGCGTTGGCAGCGGGGGTGGCGGTGCGAGCGATATTTTATATCGCGAGCGTTAATATGGCTGCGGTAACCGCTTCACATCAGGCGGGTCGTATACTTGTCTGCTACCAGATCGGTCTAGCTAGTAGAACATATTAGCCGTTGGTCTGAGAGACTGATAGTCATATACTATCGTTTTTTCATTCTGACATAAGTCTAACAATAACTTACTGTTAAGTGGTGCTGCCATTGACTTAATTAAGGAAGAAAATGGTGTACGTTAATCAAACGCTTAGTTTTCCATTATATTATTTTCTGTTATTTCACCTGGATTCATCTCTGTATGTAACAAAATTTAAAAAACCAGTTTTTTTTTATCTCTGTGCTGTTATTATTCTTGGTGAATAGATATGTAACAATTTAAACCAAATTTTTGTATGATACTCATTTGCTTAAAATCATCAATTATTATTGAAACATTTTTGTCTTTGTAATTAAATAGAATGTTTTCTTTAAGATTTGGAGTCTGAAAAATATAATGATTATAATATGATGTAGGTAATTGTAATACTAAAATAATAAGCTTTACTAAATAACTTACAGAAATTGTATTTGAATTGTTACATCATCATCATATACAGCTTCATTGCCGTCTATAGAGCCTGACATAATTGATCTTAGCCAGTTGGCAGCCACTGATTCAGGGGGAAGGGACGGCGGTTTTCCTCCCCCAGTACTTCTCATTTCTTGACGCTCCCTGCTAGCCTCCTGTAAGCAATTGTTATTTATTGTTCACTTGAATTACAAATATATCAATTGTAAATGGTAGTATATACTATACATATAGGAACACCTTTTTTGCACATTTTTCCATATTGATAAATTTATATTTTTGTTGCTTGGCACTTATTGTCTGACCGACTGCATTTAATTCCTTTCAATGCACCGCCACGCATGTTCATATTCATATTCATGGTCTTTTTGCTTTGTACTACTACCATCCATTTGCATAACAAAATGTTCTTAAATACTTATCAACCAAAAAATATTCACTTCTTCCTTGCTAAAATTAACAATTCTTTCTCTGAAAAAAGTAAATGGCAGTGGAAATTGTCATCAAAAATTAGTACATTATTAGATCACAAATGAATCTAAGTTAATGTATGTTTCAGCTAGATATCTCTATGCTGCGACATGCGTAAGTATTATTTGATAAATAATATCAACTAAGTACATAAATGCATAATAATCCCGAGAGAACTTACTTTGTATGGTAATCTTCAAATATATTTGTTGTGTTAATTCCTCCGGCACTTTCCATAGTTATATTTTTTTTATACTATGTCGGGTGGCAAACAAGCATACGGCCCGCCTGATGTGGAGCGATTGCCGTAGCCATATTAACGCTCGCAACATAAAATATCGCTCGCGCGCCGCCACCCCCGCTGCCAACGCAGCATCTCCTTCCTTTCTGGTGACCTCATTCACTCGCAGGAACACAACAACCCTCAAGGGAATTGTTATTTGGCTGCGGTATTCTGTGAGGTGGAGGTACATTCCCCAGTCGGGTAGCTTACAATTACGCTCCCTACCTCTCTTTTCGCCAGAGCTTCGTTTGTCAGTCAGCAGGGTGCGCCGCGTGCAGGTGAAGTTGGCTTTGGTTCAAAGACGTTGATGAACCACTTACACCCCAAAATATCATCATCATCATCATCTCAGCCATAGAAAGTCCACTGCTGGACATAGGCCTCCCCTCTAGATCTCCAATAAGACCGGTTGGAAGCGGCTTGCATCCAGCGCGATCCTACGGTCTTAATGAGGTCGTCTGTCCACCTTGTGGGTGGACGTCCTACGCTGCGCTTGCCGGTACGTGGTCTCCACTCGAGAACCTTTCGACCCCATCGGTCATCCGTCCTCCGTGCTATGTGCCCTGCCCACTGCCACTTCAACTTGCTAATCCGCTAATCCCCAAAATATACTATTATAATTTATTAATTAGAGGGTCTTCGCCCTTATCAGGGTGGCTTTCCATGTGTTGGTGTTAACAATAACTATTGAAACTAAGCGGCGCAGGTTATCGGGCGAGGAGACTCCATTTCAATAAAATTACGATTGTAGGGTAATTACACTGTTCTATATTCGTAGATGTACGATATTAATTCACAAAATTACAAATGATTAATCAGATATTTTCTGATTGAAACTATGACGTCCACCGAACACGTTGATGCGTGCGTGCTCTTCTCTGACCCAAGCAAAAGTGAAGTCCACTCAGTATGCCATATTGAGCGTCACTTAAAGTCAACTGTCATATCTGTCATCGCAGATATGACAGTTGACTTTAAATTTCAAAATTTATAAAACAGCCCTTTATAAAACACCTTTAAATTTCAAAGTCTTGTCTGGGGTTAATTTATAAAACAGCCCGGTCTCATCCGCATTAAAAATTTCATCATCTCTAAATTGCGCCCGTAGAGTAAGCCAAACCTTTTCTAACCAATCGACTACATCACCTTGTTGAACTGATAAAGACTCGCCAGCAATCTTAGCACTGACGATGTTGTCCCTTACTTCAAAATAAGGGACAACATCGTCAGTGGATAAGGAGACCTTCATCAGGGCGAATGTCCAGACACATCCACCCTTTGTCTCTCGCGCCGATGAAGGTCTCCTTTTGAGACCGAAACTAGTCGGCTTTCCCGACAAAAAGACGTGAGTGACCCGTTTAATTTATTTAATTAATTTAGTATAATGTCTCACGTGAGTTTTAATAATATTAGAGTACTTACTTGTTCTGTATTGTTTATTTATTTCTTCATCGTGTGATGTACAACCGTTTCTTACTTTTTTGCAATCATAATACAATGACATCTGATTATAATTTGCATTCTTAACACTTTTTGCCTGTTTACGCTCCAAATCCAAAATCATTGCAGTCCTCGAAATAGTACTGGTAGTGGAACAAGATGAAGTACTGGTATCTTCTTCCACTGACTTCATATCGGTTACTACTATACTGTATAAATCAGTTGTGTCAACGGATGACCCGTTCATCAGACATTGCGAGTCAACGAGGATCAGAATTATCGTTTTGATTGTCTGTGTTGTTGGGTACAATTTCGTCATAACGAATCATATTGAATGGTCTATCTGTGACGGCATAAAATCGAACTCTTGAAATATGTTCGAACTATTAAATAGACAACTTCCGCAGACCCTGAAATAATTATGGATAGTATTGCTGCTAATGGAACAGACTGTGCAATTATTCCTAGTATTTCGTATATCTTCATTTTTTGTCCTGTATGATTTACAATCCACTGATCCACTGCGTTGTTAATGTATCTTTTCAAAGGTCCATAAACCGACCTGTCCACAGGATGCAGGCGGTGAGTACAATGTGGTAGATAAGATAACATCACCACGCAAAGGTTAATCCATAAATTGACAGGTGAGGGCTGTGATTGTCAAGCAGCAAAAGATATGGTTTTCCCTTAGTTGACCACTCTACAAAAAGACACATTTTCCGTTTGGTTGTACATATGAACTTGGCCTTGCACTTGATAATACCAAGAATAAATTTTGATTATGACTATTTTGTTACCTTTTATGTGCCAAAATTTTATTTTATTTCTTTTAATTGCTTCTTCGATAGGCATTTTTAACGCAGATGTGTAGATAGCTGACATTTTATCTCCACAGTAGTATCATTTCCAGCTAGGCCATCTGGAGTAGCTGCAAAAAATAGTATTTCATTATCTATGAACAGCCCACATGGGTTTATTTGCACTTCTTCTTGTGCTGCGAGCTTATTGAGAGCAATGGCTTCGTTGTCTATATCATGTTTTATAGAAACAACATTTGATATATCGTTCTTGTACAGTAATGTTTTGACGATACTTGTACTGGTGGTCGGACGACGTTTTATGATCGTCCCAAAGTTGGATGCTCTCAATAAATTTCTGTGAAGTTCTAGCCATTCTCTTCTCTTTGCAAAATAGTGCTCGAGTAGAGAGAGTAGCTCTTTCGATCTGTGATCGTTCAATGTCAGACTTTAGACAGAGATATAAAAAAAGCTATGTTTTTCTTCCATATTAGGTTGTTGACAGATGTCTGCTCCATAATTTTTATCTTGCCATGCAGGCATTCCCGGTTTTTTGTGAAAATGTAGTTTCTTAAAACTTGATTTTTAAATGTTTGTCTCTACTTATTTTTACAAATCCTATTATCTTCAAAAGCTTTTGATTTTGATTTAGGGCTCTTGACTAAAAGCGATTTTTATATATTACATAGCGGTCTCTTAGTATTCTATGTCACAACAGCAGCCGCAGATGGTTGACTTAGCCTCCAAAATGATGATGAACCACTTAAAACCTTAAAACCCTTAACAGTAATATTTCCACATTAAGAATAATAGTTGACTTCATTGATCTGGAAGAATGTCTGTGGATGGTAAGTAAGGTCTTTGTTGAGACAATATCTCGAGTAACCTTTGGCCGGTAACTGCTAATTGTTGCAGCAGCCGGTTGTGCCCGCGATTACCCTCGATTCTGAGCCTCTAGTCGCAGTCGCTACATTTCTCGCTCTTAGAGGTACCTTTCTCGTGTTTCCTCTAGTTCTCTATTTGGAGGCGTCGCTGCTCAATGGCTACAAATTCACTAGCCGCTCGGGCAAACGGGGGTTGTCCGCGATTCCTGAGAGCCCTCAACTGCAATCATCGGCGTGGGGTGGTACCGGCAGAACGCGGAGAAGCCATGCCTGTTGGTCAGTAGCTCGCGGTGGGGTACGCAGTAACAGGGGTAGCGGAGCGGCACGGGGTAGCGGGGCTGGCGAAGGCGTATGCGGGAGCCGTGGCGACGAAGGGGTACGCGGCGGCAGGGGTACGCGGCGGCAGGGGTGGCAGCGGCAGGGATGCGCGTGGCGGCTGCAAGCGCTATGACTGCGACTGTGTGGCTAGAGCTAGTTGTTGTGGTGGATGTGTTGATGTTGATACGTATGGTCCCGGTGGTTACGGTGTTCGTAGAGCAACAGAACTGTAAAGCAATAATAAAAATATGTTGTGCACACACATGTAAATAAAGACATAATTATGTGTTTGATCTTAGATATGAAAGGCAGTCTCAACAGGCAATGTCTGCATATCTATTCCTAATTTAATATAAATAATCACCTTTATTCCGTGCACGATCACAAATAAAGCAGTATTTGTTTTTCACGCCTAAGAATAAACCTTCTCCGAACTTTTTTTCAGACTGAGTTTGCTTTTGTAGGATCGTTTATACCAGTAAGCATCAGTATCAATAACATCGGTTACCGCTATGCCATCTTTGATTTTGCCTTTTTCTGCTGCAGTACAAAAGTAAGTTCTTTTTCTACAGCCGCGGCTAGTTTGATGAGCAGTTTTTCCCATCCTTCACAAATATTAATATGTTTTTGTCAAACATTGTCGGGACATTATAGGAAGATTCATTGCCGCACATAATCCTTGAAATTGTTCTAAATCAATACCATCATATGTGATACCAGAATCTGCTGCTGTATGTATCTAAATTGCGGTTGGCTGTGGATCTGACGTATTTATAAAAGAAAATAGTTTTGCAGTAGTAGTGTTGAAAATAATTACAATTGAAACAAAATACACAAGTGTACTTGTAAGTACACTTGTGTATTTTGTTTCAATTGTAATACACAAGTGTACTTGTAAGTACACTTGTGTATTTTTTCTCAATTGTGCTACCAGCACCTTGTTAACATTCTTTTTACCCAGTATAGATACACACTTATAAATGAAACTTATGAGAAAAATAAAGACTAAATAATAATAATATGAACTCTACTATTACTCTTAACTCATGATAATGAACGAAGCACAAGGTAAGTAACAAAATAAAGTAAACATGAGTCATAAATCATCTTTCATTCTTCATCAGATTCATACTTACCCATTATGAACTTAGTTCATCTTCCGCAGGCCATCGTTTCATGTGGTCTGCGGAGCTTGACGTTGTCTTAGGCCCCTCAGAAGCAATATCATTTTTTTCCAGGTCATAGCGGTCGTTCCTCTTAACCTTTACAACCTTATAGGGACCTAAATATTTTGCCGGCCTGATCCGAATTTTGTTCTCTTTATAGCCACAGTGTCTCCAAGTTTGTATCTCAATATCAACTTTTCCTATTAAAGCGTTTAGTGTTCTCTTCTTGAATTTTAAAATTTGTTATTTCGCCCGTCTCCTAAGAGCTCCCCTACCTTCACCAAAAGCCTGTACATACTCTTTTTGCAGTAATTCCTGTATTTTTATGTTTTCTTTCATTTTCATTTTTATGCCCACCGTAGTTCAAAGGGCGTACAGTTTATACTCCTCTGAAAAGTGCTATTTACAGCCATCTGTACTCTGCTAATATCGACGGTCCCTACGTATAAAGCGACATGTCAAAAATGGCAATTTTTTTTATTGCATAAATTGCTATAGATTGCCCGTAAAAAACATTGTCTTTTTTATTTTATTGATTGTATATAATTAAAAGGTAAGAAATTAACTCATTTGTCCAATAATAATATTATTTAATTACTATATCGTAGTATAAGCAAACATGTCATTTCAGACATGTCTGCTTATACGTAGGGACCGTCGATATGCTTGTACCAAAGGCCGGACTTCTCTATACATAGCTTCGTAGGCAATGGTATTATAATGTTATGGATTCGCTCGACCTGTCCATTGGCTCGTGGAACTCCCGTTGTAATGGTGACATGTAGATGTCGCTTTCCATATTTATAGCAAGTTATATGAAAACTACTCATCTAGTCAGTACTATTTACATCTTTTAGTTTTAGTTCTGCATCCAGTAGGAGAGATTTCACAAAATCCAAATCCAGTTCCTTATCCATAGTTTCCAACTTTATTCGAAACTGTAATTACAGTTTCGAATTCGTTATTCATAGTTACGAGTAAGTGACAGACTTTATATTTACATTCATCTATTTTAGATTCTATAACCTCCAATTTTGCAATCAGACTGTCGAATTTTAGAAAATGATCTTGCAGCTTCTTCTCACTCCTTTTCACATTTCATGCCTAGCCCCGTTGTATGTGTATGATAAGGATCCTTTCGTCTATGGAAGGGCTACGAAAACGGCAACCCGTTGTCTGTGGCGGTTT
Source organism: Hypsopygia costalis (assembly GCA_937001555.2). NCBI lineage: Eukaryota > Metazoa > Arthropoda > Insecta > Lepidoptera > Pyralidae > Hypsopygia > Hypsopygia costalis. The sequence goes on along the minus strand of OW443344.2, from coordinate 5,607,284 downwards.
ACGCAAATTTATATTTTTTGTATAGAACACACAAATTTAGCGGATATTATCGATATTCGGATAAATTTCCTTCTAAAAGAAGCAAAGAAAGTGCAATTTTGGTAAGCTTGGTTTCATAACCATTTTTTGCAGTGAATGAACGACTAAAAGCAAATGACAGAATATGACCATAAACTAGAAAAACACTTTTTATCGAATGATAATAGGAAAAATATATATAAAAATGCGATATTCTGAATGACGATAACTTCAAGCAACGAATTCTGTGCATTTCCTAAACGTTCATCTGTGCATGATAAGGATCCTAACTTGTTGTTGATCGGCTCCGCGTGTATGATACGGATTATGACATTTGCATAGGGTGTTTTATTTTTGTTCAAACAAGGTATGAAAATGAAATATATATAACACTTTATAGGCTATTTATTTATTATCCTTACAAAATATAATTGTATATTTATAATTACAGCAAAACAGGTAGGTACACAATAATATTTATTGGCTAGCGCCCAAGTCTCAATGCTATCAAAAGAATAGTTTTTAACGTTGAAAAAGTATTTAACCTACTCTAAAAATGTTTGTTACTCCGTGATTTATAAACCGATTTGAAAAAAACTATTTTATTTGAAAGAGTATACTTCTAGATTTGACCCATATTTTTTAATCATCATCATCATCAGTTTGTACCTACCCACTGTTAGGATTGTTATTTCATTACTCCGTCATTTATAAACATATTTGAAAAAACTTTTTTTATTTGAAAGAGTATACTTCCAGATTGGTTCCATATTATTTTCATCATCATCTGATGATAATGATAATTCATTTGCCTGTATTTACATACATAAATGTAGACTAATGTTTGGAGTCGGTTCTTTTTTGTTAAAATTATGGAAAGCTACTGTATTCCGTCCCGCTCACCATGGAACTAAACCCCGGCCACTCCATACAAAAATGGCACGTTTACATGTAGTAAACCAACTGACGTCTATACAGGGTCATTCAATTATTAGTCGGACATAGTAAATACACTACACTGACTTCAGCCAATATTCACAAAACGCCTTGTTTAATTGCCATTGCTAACTTACCCAAAATTTTATATTTTCTAATCACCACTAAATAGAATGCCCGCCTTCTGAACATCGGTTCATTGTAAATGGGAAAACCATTTGATTTCCTAGACCCATGATCATTGGTTTATAATTATCCGGTAAGCATGCCAGCATGAGTGTTCCCAGCTATTTATCATTAACTTCGAAACCAATGTTTCGCAATTTATGCGCTGTACTCATGATTTTATTCACATATTCTTCGATACTACCACAGTTATCCAATGAAGTATTGATCAAATCCTTAATTAAGCAGACTTTTCTCGGAAGCCCAGAGTCTTCGAACGCATTTTGTAGGGTTTTCCAAACTTCTTTCGCATATTTGCATTTTCGATATGCACGTAGTTCATAGGTTCAACCAACAAAATTATCTTCGACTTTGCTTTGATATCTTTTTTAGGTCGACATTGGTACCAGGGTCAATACATTCTCACAATTCTTCCAATTGTAAATATTGTAAACGAATAATTAAATGTTTTTCTGTCTTTCTTTCTTTCTAAACATTACTGCAAACTTCCAAGTAGAATAATTCTCCCGAAATTAAAAATTTGTAGGAATTACTCCATATTTGATGAAAATTTTCTGGCTGAATCCCATTTTGTATTAATGGTAGTTTTATGTTATTATAAAAGATGTATTTGGTAGAAAAATGTTGGTTTAGTTTGGAGTGCAGCGCCACTGGCTATTCGAGGCTGCCCATAATTAAATAAAAATGATACCCAACGATTATTAATTTTCTCGATTTAATAATTAAACGATTTAATAATCTCGATCATCTAACCTCAAAAAACTAAGTAAACAATATATTGTGATAGGTAATTAATACTAAATACTGCTTTAAATAATAGGCTTGGTCAGTAGGTAGCTCTTACTTACGTCGAAGTGATCCTCACAGAAGAAAATAACAGTTTTATCCTTTATTTCTCTTGGATCTCGGCGTGCGAGTTGTAACCACTTCCTGCGAACTTTAACATACTTAGAAACACTAATAAACAGTTTTTCCGGTGTCTTAATTGTTGTATTTCTACACTCTGGCACTGCGCACCATTTATAGCTCATTTTATTAATAAGAAATTCACATAAACACAAAAACAAAAATAAAAAACGCTCGATTCGACTTTCTTTTATTCCAATGTTTACAAACCAGTGACGTCACTCGACTGACTCGACGCCATATTGCCAAAGTAGGCGTTTAGACAGCTCAAAAAATCAGTGTATTTTTAAATATTTCTTTTAAATAAAATACTTAAAATAATAAATAAAATGAAATGTTAATCCTAGAGTCCATAAACACATTAAATAATGTGTGTTGTTTTCAGAAACTAGTCAAATAGTCTATTATACGAGATGCTTAGTCAGAGATCTTTTAATTAACTTTGTAGTTCCACAATCTTGCATTGTGCGTGCCGCGATTATTTAGAGAAAACTAAAGCAGGTTACTGGCAACACTATATCTGTCCATACCATCTTTTAAGAGCTGTTGTATATTGCTTGATAGTGTTTTGTGATGACGTCTATTGCTTCAGTAGGGGTTAGTTTTCTCTGGAACGCTTTCCTGATAATATACAGGCTCCAGGGAAAGACTGTTGTGCAGGGGATGTAGTTTTCTGAAAGGCGATATTAACAAATCTTTTGAGGGTTCAAACTGTAAGATTTTTGAAATTGCTAATTCCTTAATGTAACCAGGGTTGCGAGGGCCATAAAGGGAAAACTATAATACCTATTGCCTTATCACAAATTACTTCTTGTTGGTATAATACATACAATGTAATACCTTTATGTTGGCAACACACAAGTTGCCTTTGTCTATGTGTGAAAAGAAAGCGTGTAACTTTTCATTGAGCTCACATATTGAAATAAAACTGCAGTTCAGATATTATAAAACCTCTTGTCTTACTTATATTCCATCAGGTTACGTGCCCAGGCACATAATCCTGCAGTTTCAGTAAAACAAAAGGGTCAGATAGCGATTCGTCGTGTTAAATACTGTCGACACTGGCGCTGCTGCACGTGCATCGTTTTTTTGAGGTTGGGCCGACGACGGGATGTAAAATACTTGTTTCTACAAGGACTGGACGAGCAGGCAGGAAATAAAAACAATGGAGGCGAACAAAACCCCTGGTTCTCACATCAAACTAGAGGGAGCATCAAATTGCAATGTTTGGAAGTTCCAATCAATCATTTTGCTACGAAGTCAAGATCTTCTGGACGTGGTTCAAGGAGGCAAAGTGAAGCCGGAGGTGGCGGCTGAAAAGGCTAAATGGGACAAGTTAGATGCAAAAGCTCAAACATGGCTTGTGACAAGAATGTCGGAAGACGCAATGACGCATATTCTAACGTAACATATTCCACATTTCTGCAGACGTAGTACAGGTTAGAATCTAACCTGTACTACGTCTGCAGAAATGTGGAAGAAACTTTCTAGTGTTTACGAGCAAAAATCAGAAACTAGCATCCACATCGTTCAACAACGCCTATTTCAATATAAATTTGAGGAAGGAATGAAAATGTCCACATTTTGGGGTGCAAGTGGTTCATCAACATCTTTGAACCAAAGTCAACTTCACCTGCACGCGGTGCACCCTGCTGACTGACAAACAAAGCTCTGGAGAAAAGAGAGGTAGGGAGCGTAATTGTAAGCTACCCGACTGGTGAATGTACCTCCACCTCACAGAATACCGCAGCCAAATAACAATTCCCTTTAGGGTTGTTGTGTTCCTGCGAGTGAGTGAGGTCACCAGAAAGGAAGGAGATGCAGCGTTGGCAGCGGGGGTGGCGGCGCGCGAGCGATATTTTATGTTGCGAGCGTTAATATGGCTACGGTAACCGCTTCACATCAGGCGGGCCGTATGCTTGTCTGCCACCCGACGTAGTATAAAAAAATAAAAATAAAAAAACTTTTTTATCTAAAATTGAGGAATTAAAAAATCTGCTAAAGCAGATGGGAGAAAACATTTCAGAGAAATTCGTTATAACCAAAGTATTGAAGGCCAATTCTCGTAACAAAAATATAGTCAAAATTCAGTCTCAGTCTAATCTCGATCTCACAAATGTCACAAAAGGTATTCTACTAACGCAAAATACAACATGAATTGACACTGAATGTGGTTTGAAATTGGAATGTGATCGAAAGTTGAACAAACTAAAACGGCATTCCCCTAGCACTTTGCGTGATATTGATATTTGAACGAAACTATCATCGGTATTCTACTGTCTAATTATACGTCATTTTTGACATTTCAATGAGATTGAAAGTTGATCGAAATGTGACTGATACAAAGCTGTAAATTGTTAGTTCCAACGAACATACCGCACTGTGTTAGATTAAATAAACCATTAAAATGAATTGTCTTCATTGCTGGCGGTATTTAATAATTACTCAACGAGCTGCAAGAACAAGATGACGTCGCTCTGTGCAACACCGACTCGATAAGTACGCCTTTGAAATGAGTGACCGGGAGTTTAGAAAAACTTATCGGTTAACGAAAATAAACAATAGAGGAATAATAATATATAGGAGGAATAAGGATAAATTTTAATAAAGGAATTATAGTCCTACATCCGTAATGAGAAGCGACGAGGCGGGCTAAATGCGGTACCACCAAAGTAAGTTTCAACTTATAAATTTATCATTTATGTTCCTACAATACTCCCCAGAATAATTATACTCTGCAACGTAGTAATAAAGTCAACACAGTCCTAACTATTGTGTAATATAATTATATTCTTGATTTTTTTAGGTTTTCACAAGTGCATTTTTTTGCAAGTGGATCATACCAAACTTTGGTTGGTCAAACTCATATAATACCAGTCATGCTGTATCTGATGTATCTCAACCAAGTTAGTGGTGCACTGAACATGGCAGGGATATTTATAAAATACATTCAGCTCACATTAACAACGGACACTCGGGAAATAAATAAGAGACAGTAAGTAAAGTGGCATTTAATAGAATAAATATGTAGTGTATGTATTTTCATTTATTTATTGTTAAATTATTTATCAGTAAAAAGTTGCACATCTTTGTCTATACATAATAATGATTCTTACAAATTTATAATTTTCATTTATTTCATTTGACTTGTGAATCCTGTACACTCCATGCTCAGTTCGTTGCCCTAAGGTTGCCTTGAAAAGATATCTCAACAATAAGGCCACCTTATTGCTTATACAAGTCTGTCATAATTTTATTGATTCACTGTTCTCAAAGCATGATCGGTCTGTCCATGAAATTGTATTAGGAAACAATCACCTATTTTTTAATGTTTTTAGGTATAACAATGTGCCTTAATTTAAGGTTTTATTCAAAAGTCGGAATGCTTGGTGTCATTGGCTACATAGATGGTATACATGTTTGTATCATGAAGTTCTAGAATGCAAAGAGGCATATTATTGTACGAAGGGATACCATTCTCTTAATGTGATGATAGTAAATGTAAAGAAATAATAGTAACTAATTTGTTTTAATATGTACATAGTAATTTAAGATAAATATAATTTATTTTCCAGATTTGCGATGCAGGCCTACACAATTTATGTGTGGACCCCTCTAGTCCAGGGAACACCACGACTCCACAATGTGTAGAGACTAGAGACCATCTTCTCAATAATTATTTATAAATTTTAAGTAAGAATAGAGAAGCCAATTTTCTTTTAGGTAGGTATGAGATGTTTCACAACTTGTATAATTGTGTACAAACTATACTCATCGTTAAATAAACGTTACACCACGATTTTTAGAGCCAAAGCCTACCTCACCTGCATGTGGTACACTTAACGACTAGCGAAAGAGGTTCTGGCGAAAGCTAGTTCGGGTACAGTGTATCAGCTGCCCGACTGAGGATGTACCTTCACCTCACAGAATAATGTAACCAATTAACAATTCCCTTGTGGGTTGTTGTGTTTGTGCGAGTGAGTGAGGTCACCAGAAAGGAAGGAGTTGCTGCGTTAGCAGCGGGGGTGTGAGCGATATTTCATGTTGTGAGCGTTAATATGGCTACGGTAACTGCTTCACATCAGGCGAGCACTGGCATATGCATCATTACTGTCATCTCTCAAGTTTATAATACCTACATGAAATTATGACAGTCTAAATTTATAAAAACATTTGTTGTTACAGGTGATAGTGGATATCCTTTAAGGAAAAAATTATTAACACTAATTTTAAACATGGCAGAGGGTAGCCTGGATGCTCATTATTACAACATTCGAGTCAAAGGCCAGAATGTTGTGGAAAGGATCATAGAAGTTTTGATTTAGCCAGATTCAGGTAATGAATTCAAATATTCAGGTATTGTAAAAGAATCAACTAAGTACTTAATAAATTATATATTTATAATACAAACAACATGGTATATAAATCTATATTAAAAAGGCAATGTCTTAAAATCACTATAAATCACTTTTATTAGGCATCACATATTTATGATCACATGGATTGCAAAAAAATATATATATTTGTAGCATTCAACAAACAATATATCAAGAATCACAATTAGAATAATTAACAATAGATAATATAATTAAGTTTTAATTGTTGCAGATGTCTGTTTAGTAGTCCGGCAGCTACATTACAAACCAGAAATGGCAGCAAAAATTATGAATGCTTGCTGTGTGTTTCACAACATCCCAAATCGCTTCCATCTGAGAGTCTAAGATTTGTCGCAGTGTCAACAGGAGGAATAGCGAAGGTTGCAACTACAGCAGCATCTCATCGCAGCAATCCTGCTGGTCGCTTCCCCTGCTGCCGCTATAGCTGCAGGGCAGAGCTGTGCTACATGCTCTTGTCTGAACTCTGTGGGCCAATAAAGTTTGAATATTAATAAATACTGCTACCATACAAATCTAAAGTATTTTTCTTTTAATCCTATGTGTTTTCTTTAAAACAACAAATGTTTAAGAAAGATTTTAACCTTACCTGTTTGCAGTATTATAATCAATACAAGAGTAGAGTAACTTAATGTAGACATTATTGACCATGAATATGATAATGGCCTTTCTTTTGATAGACAGCAATGTTAACATCATCTGTGCCGGGGCATAGTTAGGGATTACCTAATAAAATCACTTAAATTCATGGTTAATAATGTTCACATAATGGTACTCTGCGCTTGTATTGGTTATAATACTGCAAACAAGGTTGTATTAACTAATTTAGCACTGAGATTTAAAATACATAACTACTACAAGTTAATCACAATATATAGGTACTTACTTTCGTCCGTTCCTTTGCAGTTTTATGGGCACCATTAAATTCTGAATTTAAGATTTGTGTGCATTCTTGCTATTGGCGTTTTGAGAGTGCGTTTCCCTCTTTTGCCCGCACTCTGCCAACAACCGATGTGCGATGCTGTTCCATAAAAACAAGCAGTAGCTCTAATTGACGCAGGGAAACTTGTTGGTTATATATAATGATATATTTTCGACTTTATAAATAACTAGATGAATGCGACAAAATTAACTTTCTGTCAAAGGTTTTAAATGGACAAGGCAAGTTTGACAATTCTTTAATTTTCGCGGGTATAGTTTTGACAGTTCTTTTTTTTAATCTCTATGATTATTTAACGAGCTGTATATTTTATTCTGTGTCTGTTGAAATGTGGCACGCGATCGAAAGTGCATTTTGAATTGATCGTCATGAGACTGAATCGAGACCGAATCGAAACTGAACCGAAATGATATTGAAATTAGATCGTTAAAATTAAGAGCAGAATACCATATTTCTGTCAATTCATAATTCAGTCTCGATTCAGTCAAGTTTCAATATGTGTTGTAAGATAATTAGGAGAATTGGCCCTTTGATGTCGCTTCCAGTAAGTTACAAACATTTTGTCTCCGCGTGGGAATCGGCACCGGACGACAAACAAACTTATGATAACCTCGTTGCTAGATTACTAATAGAAGAGGAGCGATTGAAAGACAAAGAAGACGTGCCTCAGCCATCGTCTGCATTCGTCGGGAAGAAAAACGCAAAGTGTTATAAGTGCAATAAAGTGGGACATTTTCAAAGCGAGTGTGGAAGTAATCGGAACAATAATAGCTTTAGGAATTCGAACAGTGGTGACAAATCGTTCAAAAAGTGTTTTTACTGTAAGAAACCGGGACATCTGAAAAGTGAGTGTTGGTTTAAGAAAAATAAGGACAAAAACAATAACGCTGGTAATAACGCATTTGTAATAGTAAATTCAAGTGAACATTATCAACGCTCTTAGTGGCTAGTGGACACTGGTGCAAGCCAACATTTGTTGGCTTGCAGACCGCAATTTGTTTACAACATATTTCCCATTGTCAAATAAGTCTGTGATTGTCGGGAACGGCAATACAATTACTGCACATGGCTGTGGACAGGTGGCGCTGCAAGTCTACGATGGAAGGCAGTGGATAGACACAACCCTAAGCAATGTTTTATTTGTGCCGGAACTTAAAACCAACTTGTTTTCTGTCAATTGTGTGACAGATAGAGGTTATGTTATGACTACAAACAATAACCTGTGTAAATTTTACAAACATAATAAAATATGTGCAGTGGCCAATCGTGATGGTGATATGTACTTTATGGACGTACGTTACAAGTGTGTAGCAAATATAACTCATGTACAATCGAGTCTCAAGGAGTGGCACGAAAGATTAGCTCACCAAAACCTACAATAAGTGAAAACCGTGCTTAAAAACAATAATATTTCTGTTGAAGACAATATGGATGAACAGTGTGAGAGCTGCTTGGAAGGCAAAATGCATCGCTTGCCGTACAGTGCTAGTCAAACAAAGACGACTGGGGTATGTGAACTTATACATGCTGACACATGCGGGCCTATGGAGGTGCCGTCTGTGGGAGGTTCCAGATATTTCATTGTCTTGAAAGATGACTATTCTAACTTCAGATTTGTGTATTTTGTCAAAGGGAAGGATGAAGTGAAGAAATGTATAGAGAATTTCATAAGAAAAGCTGGAAATACTACTAACAAGAAGATAAAATATTTTCGCAGTGATAATGGTTTGGAGTTTGTGAATAAGGAAGTTAGAGACCTATTTGCTACACATGGTATAATACACCAAACCACAGTCCCGTACACATCAGAACAGAATGGTAACGCGGAGCAAGAGAATCGAACATTAGTTGAAGCAGCAAGAACAATGTTGTGTGCCAAAGGCTTGCCGAAGAAGCTATGGGCAGAGGCTGTTCAGACACCGGACAGGTAAAAGCAATGAGCCTGGAAAAACACCATTTGAGACATAGTCAAATAAAGATTTTAATATAAATGAACTAAAAACATTTGGGACTCCTGTCTTTGTCCACATCCCAAAGGAAAAGAGGCGAAAGTGGGACTTTAAAGGACAAAAAGGGGTTATGATGGGGTATAGAGAAGACGTGAAGGGCTACAGAATATTTTTCCCGCAGAAAAACAAGGTAGATATAAAAAGGGACATTGTGTTCGTTTTGCTGGATTATGATTCAATTACACTGGACATGGCTGGTCAGGATCAAGCATCTAGTGAGGAGAAGGTTGAAAAAAGTAATGAGCAGTCCAACAGTGTAGATCAGAGGGACTACGATGAAAGCGGACAGCAGTCCCTATAGTTTGAGGAGAACTCAGAGGTAGAGAGTGACAGCACCTAGTATAAACCATGTTTCAGTGATGAGGGTGCTAGCAATGAAGAAGACGGAAACTTACCACAATGTCAAAGAAGTACTCGTGTTAGGAAACAGAACTCATTCTACACCTGTCACTATGTTTCTACTGAGGAAAATGAACGTAAAACGTATCGAGAAGCTATGGCAAGATGGAAAATGGTAAGAAGCCATAAAGAGAGAACTGGAGACTGAAAGAAAACAATACCTGAGACTACGTCTGTGAAAAACCTGTGGATGTGATGAGTAGTAAGTGGGTTTTCAAAACTAAAAACTTTAATGGTAGCATTCAATATAAATCTAGGCTAGTCGCTAGAGGCTTTGAACAAAGTGACATGTTGGATTCATATGAAATTTATGCTCCTGTGGCAAATTTGTCTACCTTTAGGTTATTTGTGTCCATCGCTACTAAGTTAAATTTACCCATTTACCAAATGGATGTTACAGGAGCCTTTTTATATGGGAATATTGATGAAGTAGTCTATTTAGAATTACCAGAAGGTGCCTATAGTGGGGATAAAAGTGTTGTAAAGTTAAATAAATCATTGTATGGTTTAAAAAAGTCTCCAAAATACTGGAATGATAAATTTTATTCAGTGATAGCAACACAAGGTTTTATAAGATCCCACAGTGATACTTGTTTGTATACCAAGCACAGCATTGATACGAAAACATATGTTCTATTCTATTGTACGTCGATGATATATTAATTTATGGCAATAATGAAATTGAAATATGTGACCTTAAGTCACTTTTAAACAGAGAATTTAAAATGAAAGATTTGGGATTGGTGACAAACTTTTTAGGCATACGGGTTGTACAGGATTTACAAAATAGAGTCACCGAGTTAAACCAAAAATAATATTTTGGAAGGTACTCCCCTTAGTGTTAGTCCTAGCATTACCATCTTGGGTGTCGACATATCGAGCGATGTTCAGTTTCGCGGGCTTCTAGGAAGATTGGTGTCATTAATAAAGCCAGGCGGTATTTTACACTCCGACACCGCCTTCAACTTTACAAAGCCCAGGTTCGACCTCACATGGAGTACTGTTCGCATCTCTGGGCCGGTGCGCCCCAGTACTTGCTTGCTCCATTTGACCGCATACAACGAAGAGCAGCTCGAATCGTCGGTGACCCAATGATCTCGGATCGATTAGACACTCTCTCTACACGCAGAGATGTAGCGCCTCTTTGCGTTCTATATAAATTATATCACGGGGAGTGCTCGGATGAGCTGTTTGATTTGATACCTGCCGCTGAATTCCACTGTCGTACAACTCGCCATAAATTAAAATTCCATCCATATCATCTTGATAATTGGCGATCTACTACAGTACGTTTCCTAAGACATTTTATACCGCGAACAGTGAAACTGTGGAATCAACTTCCCTCAGCGGTATTTCCGAACAACTACGACATGGGGGCCTTCAAGAACAGAGTTTTCATTTTCCTTAAAAGTCTGGCAACGGATCGGCGACCCCTTGGTGTAGCTGGTCTCCATGGGCGGTGGTGATTGCTTTCCACCAGGTGACCCACATGTTCGTTTGCCCCCCTCTCAAATAAAAAAAAAGAAAAAAAAAATCTTTACAAAAATTTGAATTGCAAAGTTGTAAAGAAATGTCTACCCCTATGGACCTTAACTTTAATGTTAAAATATTAGAAGAATAGTGATTTTGTAATTAATAAAAATATTGAAAAGAAATGTAGAAAAATTATAGGTTGTTTATCCTATGCAGCATTAGGAACAAGACCAGATATCTGTGTAGCTATTTCAATTTTAAGTAGGTATCAGAACAAAGCAAACAACTTGTTACAGCTCTAAAAAGAGTTCTTAGATATATTCAAAGGTACTATTAATTAACACTTAGTATATAAGTGCAATAACGATATGTTAATGGGATATTGTGATGCTAACTGGGGGGGAGACTTGAAAGACAGAAAATCAACAACTGGCTACTGTTTCATGTTTGCAAATTGTATAATTTCATGGGGCTCAAAGAAACAAGCTAGTGTTAGTCTGTCCTCCACAGAGTCCGAGTATGTGGCAATCAGCATGGCTGACATTACACATTCTATGTTATATAAAAATAAGTAACGATTTTGTGCATTGCAAGGTAAACTTTAATAAAACGTAATTAGAGCAGGAGCCATGTAAATAACAAAATATTTCGAGTTCTTATGGAGACCAAAATGTGACGAAGTAGCAGAAATTGTGACATAGGGCTAATAAAGCGTCATCTTACTTTAAAACAAGAAACTTAGGAACATAAACTTTTTCATTATAAAATATAGAAATTATAGGTAACTTTTATATTAAAAATAGTCAACATTTTCTTAAAACAAAAAGCAGAATCACTTTAAAAAGGATCAGTCTTATGACTCTTATGATGATTACATCTCGAATATCTCCAGTGGCTCAGCATATTCATAAATTATCCGTCTGCCTTTACGTACGGTCTTTGGTTTAGTTACAATTTTTAATAGATTTTCATAAGGTACATATGACATATTTGTTTCCACAAGTTTAAATCGTTTACCGCTATCATCTATAGACTTGAGAAACATCACTTTTATCACCTTCTTCAGACGAAGACAGTGCTTTTGGCCAAGCCTAAATATATATACTCCATTCGCTTCTCACTTAATACTTTTGTTAGAACATAAATGCCATCGGATATCTTTGAAGGGTGCAGATTCTCTTTGTCAATTAACTCTTTATTCAAATTCGACGTACCAGCACCAGTTTCGTAATGTGGAAAGACCGTTTACAGCTAATGGTACATCTTCTTCCGATGAACACGGTGAGTATACAGAATCGTAGAAACCTTCTCTAGGAGCAGAAATAGTAGTAGTAAGATCTTTTAGTACGTCATGAATGTGGTCGCATACATAGTGAAGATATTTGAGCTCTATTGGATAGACTAGAAATCGGAATGGAATTGTAAATACGGGGACTTAAGCATGAACAGAAGCCTTCCTCACAGAAACAACTAAGTACACTATGATTTAGCACCTCTTGTTGTTTGCTAAAGATCTGATGAACTTGCATCGTTCCTTGTAGTGGCACAATATCTTTTGGTATTGTTTGTTCAATTTGCGCGATGTCATCATCTGTTACATAAAATAGATTTATTTTGCTGCGCTCTCTCAAAGACAAAAAAAACTGTGCTGCATCGGGAATACGGGTGATAATAGTGAGTTGGTGGACGAAAAAAGTGCTTTCTGATTGCATTTCGATCAAAAGCTACGTGATTTTTATGAGAGTCACGTAAATTCCACGCATAAAGTGAAAAAACCTTGGACCTCTGTCCGGATTTCACAGATAAGTTTTTGTTAATAATCAAATTATTACACGTAACCTTACAAACACAAACGTAAAAAAAAATGTCTTGTGCTAATATATCTTTTTGTTATATTGGAGGTCAGCAATTCATATCAAAATCTTTTTTTTTTTTTTAATTATCGACCTTATAAAGAAAAGTAGGGTGTCCATGCAACGGGATTCCTCAGACTATTATTGGAGCTCCAAATATGATATATTGGAAATTTCAGGGGAAGAATTTTTGATATTCAAAAAGAAATCTGTTGATGATCCCACGGTTCGTATAATCGCAGTAGATGACTAATTCAGTATTTTAACAAAAGTGCACAAGGGACTTGAACATGGCGGTAGAGAAAAAATTATAAATAATATTAAAAATAAAATAATATTAAAAATAAAATGTACATTCCTAAGAAGGCAATTGATATATATGTCGGAGCGGTGGGCTCTAGGACGGCATCAGGAGGGTTTATTGTCTACTTGGGCGTGAATTAAACACGACCGAATACAGTCTAATACCCGTATAATTAATAAGAAATGTCACTAGGAAAACAGTTCACACTTTTGCTCTAGTATAATTGTTCATACAAACTAATTATTACTAGCGTCCACACTAAACTTAAACAAAATCTAATTACACGAAGTAAAAATACAAGTGGGAGCGAATGACGAATTCGTGAGCCGCGCTCGGTCACCACCGCGTCCGGAATTCAACTGCCGAGATCTCGGTTCCTTTAAATATTGTAACAAAAACAATTTCTCACTGAGCAGGCCCACGACACCGTCCGGCGACATGTGTTGATGTCACCGTCGTTCCCATGATACGCGTTTCATTAAACAATGAGAGCTTTGTAGCGTCTAAACTTTCCATAGCGATAAGCTCGATAACATAAATAAACTGTACGGAGAACTATGATAATTAAATACAAGGCAAGGTAACTCGGCCGCGGAAGAGATCGTTGCCAAAAAAAAGGTATTATAACAAAACTTATAATATCACCAGATTTTAATTCACTAGTCGATTTTATTGGCTTGCAATCAGCTCCGGAATGCTGAATGTTGATGAGCGGAATGATGAATCAGCTTAAAGAATTTTCAAGACCACTCTACAAAATTTTTACATCTTAGGCCATTGACATCGAAGAAGGCTGCAGAAGTGGCATTTGAGCTTTTGAAAATATTTTTGGAATTCGGCGCGCTATTTATTTTACAAACTGATAATGGTAAGGAGTTCACAGCTCGTGTCATTGAAGAACTTGTGCAGTTATGGCCAGAGTGCAAAATCATTCATGGAGGGCCATGTCGACCCCAGACGCAACGAAGCGTCGAGCGTAGCAACCAGGATGTAAAGAATATGCTAAGATGCTGGATGAAAGACAATCATTCTGCAAACTGGTCTGTGGGTTGCTATTTTGTTCAATATTATAAAAACTCGTCATTCCATCGATTAATAGGGAGATCACCCTATGTGTGGCGCTGATCCAAAAACAATTTTAAAAGGTACTATACATTCCTGATAGTGTTATTTCATCCATTCAAACTCAGTTTGAAAATGTGGAGATAAACTCTGTGGTAACAAAAAGTCGTGAAGATGTTAATGTAGAATTTTCAGAGAAGGAAAGTGATTTCCTTTCACGACGTTTTTCTTAATACTGATCCAAAAACATCTACCAATGAAGTATTGGTAAATGCTGACATGACCACTGCAATAGACAGTTCGAAAATAGCTTCTATTTTTGGAGTTCATTATTTAGCAATGAATGCAATATCTTCAAACAATTTGCCTTTTCCCGTTCCGATGCAAAATGGTGTACTGTCGGTAGTATCGTTGACGACCGATAATTTAAATATAACAAATAGTGAAGAAACAGCCGCATCTTCACTAGACAAGCTGACTTGCCTGGTTTGTGCCAGGAGCTCACTCTTGTATATTGTGCTCTAAACCAGTACATGTAATATGTGGTCTCCCTGATAAAAAAGATGGTTATGGATCTCAAGTTTTGTGATTTTTGTGCAAAAAAGAAGAAGATATTTTAATCGAAAGACAACAACTTGATGCCTTTATGAGTATAAAGGCATCAAGCGTGCTGCGGAAAAAATGATCGACCAAACTGTAAAAAAATGCCGTTATTAGAATAGCGTTTATTTGAATGTTCCTAAAATAGATCAAATGGCTGCATATTCAAAATAATTTGAATATTGGAGATCTCGTTTTAATTAAAGACGAAAATTGCCCACCCACCTTTTGGTCCTTAGGTAGAGTTATTTCTATAAATAAAAATAAGTCAGACAACTTAGTTAGATCTGTAATTATAAGAACTAATAAAGGTGAATATACTAGACCTATACACAAGTTAATATTATTGCCTGTGAAAACACAATAATATTCATTCATTCAAATTGTTATGTAACATAGTTGTATAAACTTGTTGCATACAAGTTTAAACAACTATATATTTTGCTTAAAGTAACTAATATACTATGTAGTCCTGTTTGTTAAGTAACATAGTTATATGCACCGTATAAAGTATCTTGCATATAATAATGAATTATGTTTAAGATAAAGTTTACCATTTATGTAAGTAAACTCTGTTTGAAAATTGTGTCTAATAACGATAACAGATGAATGTAACCATTATGCTATCGCTTGTAACTTGTAACCATTATACTTGTTTTAAATATAATCTAGACTTATGTCAGTGAAACATTACTACTTATGTACTTGCACTTGCTTAAATTATTGTTTGTCTGAGCATTGTAATTTTGCTAAATATTCTTTAATACACTTAAATTCATTCTTGCGTATATATGTATATCAAACACATAATGTAAGTTAGCATATACTTACCCTCATCACCTTGATTAAACCATTTGTAAAGCTGTATAATGTAGAAACTACAAAGAGTTATCTACTTACAATGTATTATTACTCCTAATTACCAAACTGTACTTACATATGCAAATATAGATGTAAGTTATATGTAAGGTTAGCCTCAAGTCTATTTATATAGTTGTATAACTTATTTGTCAATTTAACTGCTTAAATGAAACAACTTGTTTGCTTAAGATATTTATTATGACATACCTATTTATTTTCTACATTTGCTACAGAATTTGTACTTAAAATCAATAACTTAAATACAGTGTCAATTTACTATTTAATTACATTTGTAACCCTTGCATTTTATATGGGGCGCGAGAATGTTTAGTATTCTTACAATACTAAATATTTTTCTATCTCTTTCATTGTTATCACGCTTCTCGCTCTCTTCCATTTGGACCAAGACGCATAAACATACTCGCCGCACCTTATATAATTTAAAAATTGAAATACAGTATAAATTAGTGATAAGGTATCGTAAAACATAAACTGTAAGTGCAGTGCCTTAAATAAACATATAAATTGCAACAACACTTTCATTAATCTCCAACAATATCTAAATTGCCACATTGGGACAACAATTCATCATACAAGTGTTAAAATAATTTGCATCTGATCCAAAAACTTTTGCTATTGAAAGATCCTTCTAAACATAATGTATGGAGAATATACGTGCATCTTTCTCCTTAAGGGGATAGAGGCACTCCTCACGTATATACAGTCGAATTGAGATCCTCCTCCGTTTTTAGAAGTCGGCTAAAATTGTTTTCGGTGGACGCGCGATTTAAAAACTGTGTAATAAATCTAATTTCACGCGGGTGAAACCACGGGCACAGCTAGTCGTAAATAAAAGCACGAAGCAATTTTTTTTTCTTTTTACAATAACAATCCAACGCGTTTACGTAAGACCCACATTTTGAAAAATCTCACGTGAGATTGGGGGATGGGGGAGGGGGTTGAATAAAATCTCACGACATCTCACCAGGGGGGGAGGGAGGGACAGAAAATTAAAAAAAACACCTCACGTAATTTATGGACGCCCCTACGCTGGACGCTTCCTACCTCTCTTTTCGCCAGAGCTTCGTTTGTCAGCACAGAACATAAAAAACAGCAAATAAAGTAGAAATAGTAACTGGGCGTTACCCGCGTAGGTCAACATACTCCACTTTGGCATATCTCGATCGTCGCTTAACTCAGTCGTCATTTATCACAGCCGCGTCAACAATATAGCAAAAAAAAAAACAAAAAATATATATATATAAAAATGCCTTCTTGTGCCATATTGATTAAATAGTAAAGTGATCAATTAATGATATGATGTATGTTGTTAGTTTTCCGAACGAACCAAACCTAAAAGAAATGTGGATGAATGCCACTGGAAGGCAAAATTGGTTTCCAACAAAAACTTCTACTTTATGCTCGGAGCATTTTCAAGATAAACAATCCAAACCAAACAAGACCAAAACGTTTTGCATTTTCAGGTACAGAACTACTTAATTCTTGTCTTTTTTTGAATGTATGAAATATAAGTAAACTTAAAAAAAGTTTGTCCGTATATATTAATACTAGCTGTTACCCGCGGCTTCGCCCGCGTGGTCCACGGGAGCTGCAATTGATTTATGTATATTTTTTTCTTGTATTTTTTACTTCGTGGGATAAAAAGTAGTACCAATATGTACAAATTTTAATTATGATCGGCTGCATAGTAAAGGCGTGAAGAAATAACACACGCAGACAAGCACCGTCTGTCGCCGAAGGATCGAAAACGAAACACAAAACATACATGCCCTTCTAATAAGTGCCGTCGTCTATATATATCAAACATATCATGGGAGAAGCCAAAAATGAATAAAAAAAAACCGGACAAGTGCGAGTCGGACTCGCCCACCGAGGGTTCCGTAGGTACGTAGTATCATTATTAAATTTGATATTTTTCATTATAAATAAGAAATAATGCGTCGAAAAAATTAAATAAAATATATTTTGCAATGTATACATCAAGCCCTTTCATATGATACCCCATTTGAACTAGTAGTTTAAATTTGAAATTTTGACACCCTATAAAAAATATAGACCCCCTATTTTTTAAGATCTATTTACAAATGTATAGTTTTGAGATTTATTCCTGTACTTGTAGTCTATAACGATGTTACTTGCCAAATTTCATAGTTCTAGGTCAACGGGAAGTACCCTATAGGTTTTGATTCCCTTGAGTGTGTCGAAATATGCGTTTTTTGCTAAATAAACGACCGTAGCTTTTTTCTGTGTAAACTTAGCAGTTTGATTTTTTTACAACTTCATGGGACACCTAAGTATACAGTTCAAATTTCAGCATGATACCTCCACGCACTCTCGACATAGAAATTCTTGACAGACAGACAGACGGACAACAAAGTGATCTTATAAGGGTTCCGTTTCTCCTTTTGAGGTACGGAACCCTAAAAAGGACAAATGATTATAAACTTTATTTTTTCCCGTGATGATAAAATGTTTTTCTGGATAAAAAGTAGCTTATGTCTCTCTCCAGACCGTAAACTATACCCGTTAATAAAAATCATGTCGGTACTTAGGTTCCTTTAGAAGTAAAAAAAAAAGGACAAATTATTACAAAGTTTATTTTTTTCCATGGGATTAAGATGTTTTACCGGGATAAAAAGTAGCCTATGTCACTCTCCAGACCGTAAACTATCCCCATTAAAAAAATCTTGTCGGTATAGGTTACTTTCGACGTGATAGAAGAACAAATGATTACAATGTTTATTTTTTATCCCATGGGATTAAGATGTTTTTCCAGGATAAAAAGTAGCTTATGTCACTCTCCAGGCCTTACATTATCTCCAAAAAAAAAAACATGTCAATCCGTTCGTTACTTTCGACGTGAAATAAGGACAAACAAACAAACACACTTTCACATTTATAATATTAGTATGGAGGTATGGATATGCTTGATCAAATTAGTCCTGTAGTTTTCAAGATATTGACGTTTAATTTTATTAAAAATTTCATACATTTTGTATTACAGCCATCAGCCCCCTTACCACCATCTCTTATTGCGATTCAATAACTGAATAGAATGCTTATTCATATTAGGAATTATTTACATATTATTTATATTAGGGTCAGGCTGCTCTGCCAATAGCTGGACCAAGCTCTCCAAAAAGAAGGAAAAGAAATTAAGAAAAAATATTATATTAAAAATATTATATATATTATATTAAAATTATGTCGTATAATGCATTGAAATGAAAGCACGATTAGGAAAACGGATTTAAAAATTAAGAAATTAGAAGCACGTAACCGACGGTTAAAGAAAAAAAAACGCAAAATAAGAAGAAATCCTAAGAACTTTAGAAGAAAAGTTCTCGATGGACTCTGAAAATTTGACCAATTTAAAAAACACCAATGTCATCTACGCTTCGAGACAATTCCAATGTAGTTGTTATCAGGTCTCTCAACAAGGCTACCCTCCTGTATAACCCGCTGTCATCAAAAGCCTGTTCCAAACTCTCCCAGACTTCTTTACAAGTAGTTGCATTCTGAACATGTACGTAACTGATAGGGTCCAGTAACAAAATAAACTTGGTTTACTTATTTTGGTCTTTATTGGTACCGGTGACACAACTCCATAAATCGTCGAGTTCGAAATATGCTGATGAAAGTACCGGTGTAGATTACTTTTACAGGATATTCCTCGCCGTCGAACCAATGAAACTCATCTATATATATAAAAATCAACGCCACTTTTCATTGTAATTTTATAACTTAAGAACGGGCTCACCTATCCAAACCAAATGTTCAGGCTTTGTTCGGACTATTTAGTAGATGGTTTATGTGAAGTTTGCACAAAATCGGTAGAGCGGTTCTTCATTTATCACATTTTTTGTAACATATGAATTCAATAAATGGCGGATCATTTTGTTAATGGGGATTTTGCTGTCAAATTTAAACTTTTTTCAGACGGGGATTGTGCTGTCAAATTGAAACTTTTTTCAGTGTTGCCACTACAAATTATTTCACTTTATACGTAGCGAAGCACGTACCGGGCCGTTAGTATTTCATATTAATTAATTTCCATCCGTGATTGATTGGAGTTAAAGTAGACGGATGGAAGTTTGTAGTCTACATAAGACTACAAACTTCCAACTGGCATAGTTGTCTCTTCCAACTAGTCTGTCGATATGAAATGGATTGTAACCTGAATTCGACATCTTCTAAGCGTATTTAAGATTTTTACGTGATTTCTGACCGAGCACGCCGCCCCGGTTAACCTCAAAATGTATGACAGACAAAACACGCCGGCCGGTTTTCTTACTTTTCACTGCGTTTACTTTATTTTTATTTCCACAAGTAGCAATCAACCACGCTCTGCTACCATGTTGATATTTAGGTGGAAATAAATAAACGATTAGTATGAAAATGGACGTATATTGTTCACACCTAACACGGTTACAAGAAGCCTCTACACGTAGACAGAATTTTTGAATAAACAATGTTGCCAACTTATGACAAACATTGGTAAGGTTGCGTTCTTATTTACCAACACTGTGAAATTAACCAACGTGAATAACGCAAGGCTGTTACTATATCAGAAAATAACTCTGAGCACTGAACCCGTCATTTCTGAGCGGTACAGGTGAGTACTTGAGTAAATGGAATTTCCCAGGTACAAGTGATTACGACTAATTATTAATGTACGGCTTTTTTTATAGTTTATAGATGATTAAAAATAAATGTCGAAAAACCTAGTGCCGTACTAAAGCGGTGGTGACGGAAGTCAGTGCAAATTTTTAATTCGCCGATAATTGTAGAAGCAATATTCCGGTCATTTATTACTGTACGGCATTTGTGTAATTCCTTTTGTATACATATACAGATACTTTACCCATGAACGCCGTACATATTTTCAGCGCTGGGGCGAAAGCCAAGGGTCGCAACCCTTTCCCTACACCCATATGATATAAGGTCATTGTAAAATGTACGGCATCTTGTTCAAAATATTATTTAACACAGACAGAATGTTTAATAATTATGCCGTCCAAGAATTATTTTGTACTAACAAATATGGACTGTAATAATTGTCTGAAATAAATAAATAATTATTATTATGACCAATTATTTATTTACTATTATTTTTTAACAACATTTGTATTCACAATATAAATATAAAAATAAAACATTATAAATACAAATATTTATAAAAAGTTACCGCCGGCGCGGGACATATGCCAGTGGCGCCGGTGGTTAGGGCGACAGACTGAGGAACCTCCTCACAATACGTGCAGTGCCCAAAATTGCTGCCTTCTGAATCCGGCCCTTGACCCAGTGACCTAGCGAAAGTCTCCTGAGGTATGAGTCGAGACTTTTCGCTATGAGACCGTTTACCGACACAACTATTGGGACAATTATTGTTGAATCAACGTCCCACATGGCGCTAACCTCGTGAGCTAAGTCCAAGTATTGCGACAACTTGTCATTCTCAGCTTTCACGAGGTTCTCGTCGCATGGCACGGTGATATCAACAAGAAATGCCCTTCGCTCTAACCGGTCTACCAACACGATATCAGGCTTATTAGCTATAATAGTCCTGTCCGTGATGATAGACCGGTCCCAGTAGAGCTTGGCACGACTGTTTTCGAGAACAGACACAGGTACATACTTGTAATATGGCACTTCGAAACTCACAAGACCATATCGAAGAGCAAGTTGCTGATGGATTATCCTAGCTACCTGGTTGTGTCTGTACAAATACTCACCATTGGCAAGATAAGAACAACCGGAAATAACATGCCTGATAGATTCACCAGGACGGTGACAAGCCCGACAAATGTCCACCGTCCCGTCCTTCATGATGTATTTCCGGTAGTTATTAGTCTTGACAACTTCATCAGTAATTGCACAGACAGAACCTTCGGTTTCCCCGAAAAGGTCACCGAACCGTAGCCAGGTCACGGACGCCAAAAGATCAACATCGGGTCCATAAAGGGCCCGATGGAATCGTCCGTGTAGCTCCTTACCCTTCCATATGTTCAAGCGATCTTCAGTGCTTAATACAAGTGGTTTGTGCCAGTTCTCTTTTGCCAAGGAGAGCGGCGTCAGTCCTTTGTCAACTGCTACAATGTCCCGATGCATCCCACTCTCAACATGACGGAAATAATCCCTGAGACTACTGTGTAGGTTTTTGGCATTAAGGAAGCCTCGACCTACACACATCTATGATGGGATGTATAATCTCATCATAGATGAGCGTGGATGATGCATACGATACGCGGTAAGCAGTTTACGGACTTTGCGATCCAGTGCGTCGAGCTCGGTTTGAGTCCACCTTAGTATTCCGAAGGTGTATACAAGCAAAGGCATAACCCAACCATTGAAGGCACGCACCTTATTACCACGTGACAAAAGACTTTTCAGTACTTTTGAAAGACGGCAAAAGAATTATTATTATTATTATTAATATTTGTGTAAATAATTATCTAAATTTTAGGATTTACCGAGTTATTACTGCTGTAAGATTATAAACTAATGTACGGCAACTTTTTTTTTATATATAATGTTACTAAATATTATCGTTGTACCATATAGCCGTTCATTATAAATGGTAACAAATAAAAATATTTGGATAAAAAAAATATGAAATTTCTGCGATTTTTCAAATTTCCCTGGAGTAATATGAGGAGTAATATTTTCAAAGATTATTGCTATTTTACATATAACAAATATAAATAAATGAAAAAAAAACCAGATGCCGTACATTTTACTTCAGATTATTCTTTACAGCTGATAAAAACTTCGATACCGTTTGAGATGTCTCTTAAGGTCATAAATAACTGTACGGCATTCGAAAAATTTTGTTTATAATATGAAATAATATTAAAAAATTATAATGCCGTACATTTTAAATGACACATTACGTATAATATACCTAGCAAGTGAAAATTAACATTTTTCAACATTCAGGCTTTTTAAAGATTTATCAATAAAATAAATAAATTTCAATTATGATTGTGATTTATTTATATGAGATGCTTATACACTAGTTCATCTTCAAAAAAGAGATCTTATAACAATAGTCTTTCATTCGGGGTTCGGTTAATAACAAAGGAAAAATTTTATTCAGAATCTTCATCTGATTCGTTATCAGTCTCATATTCCGTTGATTCCGCATCAGAAGTTAGTTCTCCCTCATTGTCGCGCTCGGCGTCTGAAATACAAATATGTTTGTAATTTAACTATAGTAAGAAAATTACAAGTGCAAGGAAAAATGTATTCTTTACCTGTACTTTCATCAGCATCTTTATCCGTTTCTGCACCCTCCTACAATATCAATTACTTTTACAGGATATTCCTCGCCGTCGAACCAATGAAACTCATATTTCATATTAATTAATTTCCATTCGTGATTGATTGGAGTTAAAGTAGACGGATTATGTACATTCGCGTTACACCAAATTTGTGCAATGTATGTTGCTCTTCTCATCTGTTGCTGTAACTCGCGGCATGAAGGAGGAAAAGCTGTAGCTTCCAATTTGCTCGTTTTCTTCCTAAATGCTTCGTTCTCATTTTTTGGTGTGTATATTCTGTCGAAAATTATACATCTCGCTTCATTGACAGTTGACACTGCTTTGACATTATGCATCATACAAACAAAATCTTGAATAACGTCAAATGTAGTATTCATCTGGATCAGTTACAATTATGCAACAACATCAAAAATACTCTCCCATTATAATGAATGCTTCTTGGAACTTCGGCGATTTCAGTAAAAGTTTGTAATAAAATTGTTTTCGAAAGTATTATATTTTTTTAATTATCGACATTAAGTAGTTAAAACAATTGGTGTACATTATTAAATGAATTAAATTAAATATAGATTATATATTGTAAAGTAAATTAAATGGACGTGAAGCATGCTTTGATCCCGTGCTGCCTGATGGTAAGCGCTTTCCTTTTTACTGCTAAATTACATATTTTAACTTTTACATTATTATTACACAAAGACGTCTAAATGTTCCTAAAAAGTATAGTGATAATAGCCACGTCCAGAGTTCCATACGCACAGATTTTTGGTTTTATATGTGTACAGGTGCTATAGTTACTGACCAGTAAAGTGTAAATATTTATTGAGGACTTGACGTTTGGATAGTTTTTGGACAGTAGCGGACTATCGAAAGTGTACGGCATTCATCATTTATTGAAGATTGTCTTAAGTATTAATAAACCTATGTTATTGCCGTACAGAAAAAAAGTCACCCGAAAGTCGCTCTTTTCGGAGGGAAGTAATTTACCCCATACACCTATGTGTTCCACAAAAAATGTACGGCATGCTGGAAAATGTTTTCGTGTTCGTGAAGTACTCTCAAGATCATTTAATTTTATGTTGTTCGATATCATCATCACCTATATGCTAATCGGACATAAGGGATGCGACCCTTGGCTTTCGACCACAGCGCTGGAAATATGTACGGCAAAGTATCTGTATATGTATACAAAAGGAATTACACAAATGCCGTACAGTAATAAATGACCGGAATATTGTTTCTACTATTATCGGCGAATTAAAAATTTGCACTGACTTCCGTCACCACCGCTTTAGTACGGCACTAGGTTTTTCGACATTTATTTTTAATCTTCTTTATACTATAAAAAAGCCGTACATTAATAATTAGTAGTAATTCCTCACTTGTACCTGGGAAATTCCAATTACTCACGTACTCACCTGTACCGCTAAGAAATTACGGCATAGTGCTCAGAGTTATTTTCTGATATAGTAACAGCCTACTAAGCGTTATTCGCGTTGGTTCATTTCACAGGTTAATTTTTTTCCATGGGCTTGTAGTCTATAACTTGAATGCGTAAAATAGAACTCAAAATTTTTCGAATAATATTTATGTTCATTGAGTACCTATAGTTTGAATTTTTGGAGCATCCTGCATGGCCGTCTCAGTAAGTCGTGTGAATACAGAAAAAATGGCGGTCCTCCTGTTTATGCGTGCGTGCAATCCAATGCTTCTTTGATGAATAATATCGATTTTCGTCAATTTTCTGTATTGTTAAAAAAACTAGCAAAAATTGTAATCATAATAAAATTATTTATCAAAATGACAATAAATATCTAGAACGCGATGTACGAGTAAAACACTAAGAACTTATTGTACCATTATAACTCATACGGATCAGTCAATATTTTTACTTAATTTATATCAATATTATATAAGTATCTTAGACCAGTACCTAATTAATTATAAAAAGTAACATTTACTTACCTTAGTAATAAATTTCCTTCTAAAATCACTTCTATTCGCACGGGGCATTGAACCGCTATAACCGCAACGACTATTCAATTTGAAAAGAGCCGTTTGGCCGAATGCTGGTGTCAGTTAGGATGTTATTTATTTAGGAATCTGAAACGAGGAATAAAACACGTAATCTCTTTGGAATAAGTATAACATTTGCATATCAGTAACAACAGTAACTTTGGATCAGATCAGGGGGCCTACTACCACCTCTTATAGCAGTATTATTTTAACCTAACTCCGAAATTTCGTACCATAACGTCCATAAGTAAGCTTACTTTAATATTGTTTTTTCAAGAAGTTTTGTTACGTCATCGGGCAAATTATTAATTTTAAGCGTACCATGACGCGTTTTTTGACACAGCAATTGTTTTTATGTCAAACTTAGCAGGCTTAAAAAAGTTCCAACACGGCGGAAACAACATTGTTTTTCATTTTTTGTACAAATCAATTGTTATTTACGTGTAATTATTTATTTTAGTAAATCTTTGTAAAATGTGTGGTGTACTTGCATAGACATCCATGATTGCAATAAAATGTGATGTGATTCTAGATGGCCAATGAATATGAAATTTTTGAGTTTCTGGAAGCAGATAACGCTGAAACAAACTTAACGAAGAAGCTACGTCGAAGGTTACGTGAAGAATGTGACCCCTTCAATGTAGACTACGCGGAATTTTTAAAACGTTATAGGCTGACGAAGGAACTCGCTCATAATCTATGTGATGAATTGCCTATGATGACGAGGCCTACAAAATCTACATATTTGTCTGTAGAAACGAAGGTACTTTATTGATGCTGTTATAAACCATGTGATACATATAACTAACAAGTACATAAGCATATACATTTCTTGCATATTTTTAGGTATTGACTGCTCTGTCCTTTTGTGCAAGTGGCTCATACCAACGGCCTATAGGTAATATAGAGGGACATTTTATGGCTCAGCAGACTGTCTCATCAGTGATTGCTCAGGTTACTGCTTGCCTAAATTCACTGGAGATGAGGCAAAAGTATATTCACTTCCCCGCCAATGATCAAGAACGGAATAAAATAAAAGCAGAGTGAGCATATTAATATTAGTAACATTAAACTAATTTATTGTTCAGAGGTGAAAGAAATCATTGAAAATGAGGTATAACAATTTAATGTGAATATGAAATTATATGTTTGGGGTGCATAGATGGACTCATGTAGCTATAGTACTGCCTACACTCCATGAAGAGAGAATTTACTGCCGCAAGCATTATCATTCGTTGAATGATTAATGAAAAACACAAAAGGGCTAAAATATTAGTATCAAATACACTTAAAATCGGAGCGTAGAACATGCACATTACATTAGTTTTTACTTTACTTCAATACATGCAGTATTTCCGAAGTTATAACGACGAGAAGTTTGTCTTTTTTTGAATTTCCGAGATTAAGCCGCGTTTTGACGATAAGAGTTGACTCTGACGTATACTCTGACTGCCACTGTGATGGTACTTGTATCATGGGAACCGGGCATCCGAGTGCACTCTGGCAGCCGTTCGCGAACATAGTAAAGCCGCGTTGACACGATCAAAGTATCCTCGGACCGAGTACATTTGGATACCTACTCGGACGTTACTCGTATTGTGGCAACCCATAATCCGAGCGCACACGGACTACGACGTCCGATCTGTGTTGACTCGGACCGCGTTCTATTGTTCCGAGCTAGCTCTGACCGCAATTGCAAAACAAAATGGCGGCGAATAACAATTCACAAGCGTCTCGTGCTAATAAAAAATGGTCTGAACGTGATACTACTAGATTTGTTGAACTTTACGAAGCAGAAGAAGTTCTTTGGAACCTTAAATTACGCGAATATAAAAATAAAGACGCAAGGAATGCGGCAATCCAGCGAGTGATACAAAATTTTAATTTCGACATCACTGTTGAGGATGTAAACAAAAAATCAACAACATCAGAAGTACCTACAGCCAAGAGAAGGCGAAAATTAAGAAGTCTTTGAGTACGGGATCAGGTGCAGATGATGTTTATATACCTACACTACCATGGTTTGAAATAGCTGACCGATTTTTGGCTAATGTAGTGAAATGCAGAAAAACATTTACAAATGTAGTAAGTACCCTTTATTTTATAACATTACATTGTAGCTATAGGTAATAAAATGTGTTTTAATTAAAACGCTAGATATACATAATTAAGAATGTTTATTAAGATATTTTAAGTGGGTTAAGTAATATTAACAAAGTGATGTATTCCTTATTCTAAAATATGCGACTGTTTTGCCAAGGGACTGTGCCTTCTCTAACAAAATATTTTTTATATTTTTGCCATCGTTGCTCTGCCCTCTGAGAATAATGATTGCTGCCTTGATTTCCAAGATCAGTAATATAATTGGATCTGGGTTCTAGTCTCCATGAACCATCTATATTGTCGGAATCCATTACTCCCGTAGGAGCGTAATAACGTAATGATGTATTTATTAACCAGTTGTGTAGAGCACAGGTTGCACACTTTAACGGGACAAACATATATTGGTGTACGATAAATACGAAACTTCATTACCATTACACCAAAGGCATTCTCAACAATTCTCCTGGCACGGGACAGACGATAGTTAAAAATCTTTTCTTCTGTAGTTAAAGGCAACCGACGGGAATAAGGTTTCATTAGATAATTTTTTAAAGGAAAAGCTTCATCACCTAATATAACACCCCAAGTAGGAAAATTTAGTGTTCCGTTCTCTAGTTTTCTTTTTAATATTGAGTTATTATATATTGTGCTATCATTAACTCCTCCTTGGCTGCCTACGTCAATAAATGTAAAGCAGTATTTACTGTCAACGAGGGCTAGAAGAAAAGTACTAAAGTAACCTTTATAATTATAGAAATCCCTTCCAGTGTGTTCTGGTTGTTGTATATTAATGTGTTTTCCATCCAACGCACCGCAACAACCAGGAAAGTTCCAGCGATTGTTATATCCCCTTTCAATTGAAATCCACTCTTCAGTTGTTTTTGGGATCTGACAATGAAAAATAGAATCATTTTTCCCCCGAAGGGTAAAAAATGTATATTTAGGTTTCAGCCGAAAGGCTTGACCCACTTGAGATTACCCTCCTGAACATCAGCGCCATCTAGTAGTTTCTAAGGGCAATACGTCACAGAGTGGTGTGAAGGTGGGGGTAGACCGTGGCGTCGTGCCAAAGTTGGCTGCGCTTAGTCAGTATGATTTGAATTGAGGCGAGGAGGCGGAAGCCGGCAAGAATTTATATTGTGGGTCAAGCCTTTCGGCTGAAACCTAAATATACATTTTTTACCCTTCGGGGGAAAAATGATTCTATTTAGGTGTTCGAGCCTCCGGCTTGACCCACTTGAGGTGTTTACTATCTGCCGGCGCTGATTAGCGTACTGTGATATGGGTCTCTAAGTGTAGAGATAAGTTTTCCAATAAGATCTTAAAGGAAAGAAGGTGGTTTTTTAATGATCCTTTTATTCATTAATTAGGTATCACTAATCAACATTATGAACTAAATAAATCTGTATAATTTATAATGTAGTGAAATTTTGTGACAGTGAGGTATGCTCAGATGTGTTTGAACGCTCCGGTGGTACTTCTTTAAAATAATGCTTAAAGAAAGTGTTCGCACTACGCCAATTTCCTTTACGCATTACCTCGTCGATGTCGAGGTTTCTTATGGACCAATTATTACTGGCCACAGCGGATCTAAAACTCCCGGGGGTATCATTAATGCTAGCATCTCGTAACATTAATCTAATCCAGCCAGCGATGTTGGTTCTTGATGCCGCTTTAACTCTGCCTCTTGTTGTTATAAAGAGGTTAGTAAGACAAGCGTCTGCGCTGCGTCGTTGATTGGATACCTCGATCAGTGTAGGTATCCAATGACAGAGGTTGAATATCCTGTTTTCATTCTTTAGGAAGCACCAGCCGGGTTGTCGATAGTTTGCATTATCGGTCTTAGAGCCAAAAACTGGCCAGAGTAATATTTTATCAGGTGTGATATAGCAGCTATCTGAACCTATATGTAACAATGTTAAGTCGTGGATGCGTCTTCCTGATGCTAAAAGTAGAAGTGTAGCTACGTGTTGAGAAATCTGGAAGAGATTTGATCGGTCGACACTCCTTCGGGATAGCCACCCCAGAAAATCGGAAACATCCCAGGTTACGTTTTTGTGACAAGGTGGATTGCTTAGCATAACAGCTTTCAATGTTTTCTTTATTATTGGGTGGTTTGCAAGACTGTCGCTATTTGAAGGTCTGGGACGGGGGGCCCACCACACATTCCCACCACTGTATCTCCTGTGTAGCCAGGATTAACAGCGGCGACCGCCAAAAAAGGCAATGAACAATGAAGTCCATTGCAGTCCCAGGGGTAAAACTACGGCTGCCTTGGAACTCACAACGAATTTAATCAGAAGAAATTAGAAGGAGTAGGAAGCTTTTGGAATTTGACTTCCCCTCTTAGCAATGTGAGAGACAGCAATATGGCAAATAAGGCATTAAAAGCCTAAAGAGATGGCTAGTCAAGTGAAGCTCAACTGCCGTGCACCACGGATTTTAAGTTTCTAACACTATTAGGGACCTAAAACACTGAGTTGTTACCTAACACATCGATTCCAATAATATGAATTGCAAAATCGTCTGAACGCTTGGTAATTCTCCCTTGTTGCTACCAAATCTGAATAGTATACTACCCCGGATGCAACTTGCAATGAATTCAACATGTCATCCCGCTCCCGCTGCCAAAGATCACACTCCCAGAGAACATGGTGTGCTGTTTGATCGAATTCAGAATTAGCAGTAGAACATTCGCATAAGGGCGACGGCACTAATTTAAACGAAAAGAGTTTAGCTTTAAAATTGCCATGTCCAGTTAAAAATTGCGCAACGGGGTGGTCTACTTCTAACCACTTTTTTTTTTTAATCTATCTCTTACCGATTGAAAGAACAGATACAAGTGGCGTCCTTTGGTAGAAGTTTCCCACCTTTCCTGCCATTCAGACAGCAATGTTTCAAATACTTCATTAATAGGTTTGAACAGTCTAACTATTTTTTCACGATCACGCGTTTTCAAGAAATCAGGGACCATATTTTTAGATGTATAGTACATTGAAGCGCGGCGTTGTACTTCTAAGTCTACCGGTATTTGAAGGTCTGACAAATGTGGTTATTACCGACTTATGTACTAGAATAGTTCTAGCCGCAAGCTTCCTGGTATCATGCAGATATATCAGGTGTCTGGCCACGTGAGTTGGTTTGGGCTCTGAGGGAATCGTATTATTTACCTCACACCACTGCAACCAGCATTCCCAGGCAGGTTTATAGGTTTTTAGCGTCGATGGTCTCCACGCTGACTGAAGTAAGCTTTGTTCCCTGTCGTTCCATGTGCTTATCTCAGTGGCCCAGCCCGTATTTTCCAAGCCTCCAATGACAAGTTTTGGACTCCTCGAGGTGGAAGATTCGTCTGTAAGTCGATTAGGTGGTTCCTCAGGTTCCTGATTTGAAACGGGGGTCGAACTGCTCTCTTTTTCACTTCCGGCCTCCAATAAGCTTTCTCCCATTTCGGTACTATTGTTATGAATAGTCCGTGAGAGCTCTGCAGGTGTTGGAGTACTCGAGGAATAAGTGCCGGTGGTGCAAAAATCCATGCAAGGTTGTATACCCACGGTTTGCTGAAAGCGTCGGTGAATTCGCTGTGTTGATCTCTGTGGTCTTCTGTTACGTACCTCGGGACTACTGCCGACGCTGCTGATGCAAAGAGGTCTATTTCGGGGACTCCCATAACTCGAAAGATTTTTGTTTGCATGTATGTACTGAGATGCCACTCGTGGTGAGTTTTCGACCTGGATAGGCTGTCGGCTATCCCGTTGTACTTCCCAGGTAGATATTTCGGTATTATGTGTATGCTGAGATCTTGTGCGAGATTCAAAATCTTTTCTGTAATATTCAGTAGTTTCATGGATTTTGTACCTCCTTGCTTCCTGATGTAAGCCGTTGTTGTGCGGTTGTCCGACTGAAAAATTATTGTTTTCCCGCGAAGTGCTTGACCTTCTATTTGCAACACTTCTAATAAGGTCCATAACTCCTCCCAAAAATTTTAATGTTGTACACATTAATGCTCAAAGTGTTGCTGCACATTATGCGGATTTGCTTGCTACTTTTACGTCGAACAATATCCATGCTATCCTTATTTCCGAAACTTTCCTTAAACCCTCTCTTCCCTCTACGCTTTATCCTTTACCAGGCTATAAATTGATAAGGAATGATCGCACATGCGTAAGAGCCGAAGATAGTACTGCTAGGATGGTAGGCTATGGTGGGGTTGCTATATACCTGCGTGGCGATATTCCTTATCAAATTATATCTCAATCTTCTCCTCAATTCCAATCACCTGAACACCCACATTAATTTTTTTTGACTCTCTGGAGGAACTTTTAAGTGATTTTTGTGGTCAATTTGATCACACAATTGTAATGGGAGACTTTAACACCTGCCTGATAAAGGACGATATTCGCGCAAAAAAGTTACTTGCTCTTTTGAATGCCACCAATTTACATCGCCTTCCTCTTAATCCAACACACTTCCCACACAATGGTCCTCCGTCCCTACTAGACCTGATAATCACTTCGTCACCTGAACTGGTTTCTGTACATGGGCAATTCAACGCTCCTGCTTTTTCTGCCCACGATTTGATTTATGCATCGTTCAGGATTCGACCACCTAAGCGCAAGAACAAAACACTATTAATGCGTAATTTTGCTGCTGTGAATAGGGACAAACTATTAAAGGACGTTCATGACGCCGACTGGGAATCCGTCCTTTCAGCCACAGATGTTGATGCTAAACTCAGTGCCTTTAATAATATCATTTTAGGGTTATATGACAAGCACGCGCCTCTTCGCCCTGTCCGCGTTAGGCATCTTCCAGCACCGTGGCTCACGACAGAAATCAAAAAACTTATGGCCCGACGGGATAGAGCCAAAATTAAATTGCGCCATGATTGTTCCCTGGAAAATCGTAATAGGTACGTCGAATTACGTAATCGGTGCAATAAAGTATGTAGAGAAGCTAGGCGTGCGTATATGCACTCTTCAATAGAAGACTGTCCTCCTAACAAACTCTGGAAATTTCTGAAGTCTAATGGTGTTGGCAGGGATCATTCTTCAGTGTCATCCAATGTTGATCTCAATGCCTTAAATAATCATTTCTGCTCCTCTCCCACCGGTCTTAATCCTGTTATGAAGCTGTCCACATTAGCCCAATTAAATTCTGTGAGTCCCAATTTCGCCCAATTCGAGCTCGGTGAAATATCAGCAGCCGAGGTGGTAAAACTGTTGGGTTCCATCAAATCTAAGGCTATTGGTAATGATAACATTGGCATTAATATGTTAGAACCCATAAAAGACCAAATTGCTCCCTTCCTTGCTGACATCTTAAATTGCTCTCTCACTTCTGGTGTTTTTCCTTCACTGTGGAAGGATGCCCATGTAATTCCTCTTCCAAAGAAATCAAACCCCTCTTCCTTTTCAGACTATCGTCCCATTTCTATTCTTCCTGTTCTTTCAAAGGTTTTGGAGCACTTTGTGCACCAACGCTTATCCAGTCATCTCCGTCAGCACAATCTTCTGAGTGAGCACCAGTCGGGATTTCGCGCAGGACACAGTACTGTCTCTGCACTTGTTAAGGTTACCGATGATATTAGACTTCATATTGATAGCAAAAAGTTAACTGTCTTAGTTCTTTTAGATTTCACAAATGCGTTTAACACGGTAGACTTTGACATATTGCTTGGCATGCTGCGTGCTGTTAATCCATCCCCATCAGCTTTGTCGTGGTTTAATTCGTATCTCCTCAATCGTCGCCAATTGGTGAAGATTGACGAAACCAGATCTGACTGGTGCCAGCTCATCTCGGGTGTTCCCCAAGGTGGAGTACTTTCTCCTATTCTGTTCTCTATTTTTATTAATAGTATAACTTCCTCACTATCTTCTTCACATCACCTTTACGCTGATGATCTCCAAATCTATGCGGCTGCTACGCTTGATAATCTTGTTGATGCCATTGACATAATTAATAAAGATCTTTCCGCCATTGCTAAATGGTCTAATGACTTTGGTTTGAAGGTCAATCCCTTCAAATCTCAGTCAATTATTATTGGTAGCCCTTACTACATATCAAGATTGCAAAATTTTAATGTTGTTTGCCCGGATATTGTTTTTAATAATAGAGTCATTCCTTACTCCTCAACTGTTAAAAACTTGGGCATTGTTCTTGATCAAACCTTATCTTGGGCTCCTCAAATAAACGAAGTAAGCCGCAAGGTTTTTGCCTCTCTCCACTCCCTGAAGCGACTTCAAGCTTTTCTCCCTGTCAATACCAAGGCTTTATTGGCACGTAGTCTTCTCCTTCCACTTATAGATTATGCGGATGTGGCTTATTTGGATCCAACGGAGGAGTTACTTAATAAGTTGGAACGCATTCAAAACATGTGCATAAGGTTCGTTTTTAGTTTGTGTAAATCTGTTCATATTTCTGAATATCGTGCGCGTTTAGACATTTTACCAGTAAGGGAACGAAGAATCCTCCACATCCTTTCCTTTCTCTTTCATGTGCTTTTCAATCCTTCGGCACCCTGTTATCTACGTGACTGTTTCCAGTTTCGCACTATAGATGATCGTCTTCGATCTAGCAGCATTCCGTTACTAAATATTCCTGTCCCAAACTCCTTTTCCTATACTAAATCTTTTACTGTGCAAGCAGCACGTCTTTGGAATTCACTTCCAATTGATGTGATGATGTCGCAAACTATAACATCATTCAAGCTGCACCTGAGGAAGCATTTGGGTGGTGCTACAAATGTCCTTAGACTTAATTAGAACTGCAGCTAAAGTGTATAACATATGTATTACAGCTATAACGGTATATATATATTTAGTGTTAGTGTAATATGTCCAAACTTTACTTTCACTGTTTCACTGTCATAATTTCTGTTATTATATAATTATTTTTATTTTGTTACCAAGTATTTAGATAATCAGATTGTACCTTAGTTCTCGCCAAAATGTTATTTTTTTAACTATTCATTGAATGGTTGACTGGAAGAGATCCCTTATGGGATAAGTCCGCCATTGTACGTGTATCTCTTTTATCATCATGTTTATGTAATTCTATTGTACAATAAAGACTTTACAACAACAACAACAACAACTCCTTTTGATTGCAATGCCAGTGCGTCTGTGAGCTTTTCCAAGGTCCTGAGAGTTTCCTGCTGTTGACTATCGCTCCCCAGCCGAGATCTGACGCATCGGTAGTTATGAACGCACTTGGTTGTGGGAGGCTCAGTATTGATGACTTTGTTAGATTTTGGAGCCACCATAGGAGTTCTTCCCTTATTTGTTTTGGTAGGGGGTAGGACTTGTGTTTTTCCCTGACCGGGAGTTGCTTTGCTTCGATTTGTAAACGTCTGCAATGGAGGAAACCCAATGGTATTGCGTTAGCTGCGAAGTTTAGTTTGCCTAATAAGTGTTTAGCCTCTATCCAATTCCATTTATTCCTGTTAAGGGTACGAGTTATGATTGCATTGATATTTTGGATTTTGAATAGAGGTAAACTTATCAAGTTTTTCTCTGAGTTCCACACGAGTCCCAAATACTCTATGAGTTTCTTGGGTTGCAATTCGGATTTATTGGTGTTTATCCACCATCCCAGTTTCTTAAGGAATTGAATCGTCCATTGAGCTTGTTGGTTCAGAACTACGGGGTTTTTATTCAGAAGTAAGTAGTCATCTAAATAGACTATAGTTCGGATTCCTTCTTTTCGAAGTAATGAGGCTACCCAGTTTGAAATTTTACTGAAAATAGATGGGGCGCTCGTTAGACCAAAAGGGAGGCAATTCATATGAAAGATTTTCCCATCATATGCAAATGAAAGATATCTTTTATGTGAATCGTCGATTGGGACGTGATAGTAGGCGTTTGAAATGTCAATTTTAACAGCATAGTTATCTTTTTGTATGATTTGGGATATCTTTCTCAAGTTGACTAACCTGAACCTTGAGTAGTGGACGTATTTATTTAGGTTTTTTAAGTTCACTATCAATCTGTGAGAACCATTAGATTTTTCCCTGAGGAAGATCGGTGATAGAAAGCCGTTTCTAAATTGATTTGGTGAAATAGCTCCGACCTCTAGGAGGTTATTAATTTATTTTGTCATTGTATCGGATTTTTTAGGCTCGAGTGATTTACATGTTTTTCGGCAAAACTCAGCTGTCGGAGGCTGTTGTACGAAAGGAATTCTGTATCCTCTTATTACATTTAATAGTGTTTTGGGGGCATCCAATGATTCCCACAGACTAATTTTGAACTGCAGTTGGCCCGCTGTAAATACCTCTAGTTTAGTTTTTCCCTGTTGTTGCGGGCTTCATTTTATTACTGTTACGGTCCTGCGTTCTTTCTGTGTTCCGAAAGTTTCGAAAGGGTTGTTTTTTGTTTGAAGTCCTATGTGAGTATGAGTCACGATCACGTGGGTTTTTGGCAGGTCCCTTGTTGGTAACAAAATTTTTCTTTCCCGATTTTTGCGAACTATTTGTATAGTTTTTCCTGGGAAAGAACTTATGTGCCCCCCCCTGATTTTTTATGGTGTCGGTGAGTTTGTCCTCCGAGAACAAATGTGTATCTGAAGGAGGTATGTCGTGCAATATGTCATTTAGCACCTTATTGGGGGGTTTATAGGTTTCTCTGCGTGATTGGATAACCTCGGCTCTTCTTCCGCAAGTGTACTGTACAAGGCTGTCCGATATTTTTTTAAACTCACAATCAGGTGCAAGGAAGTTTTTCTGTACTTCTTTTTGGGCTGACGGCTCTAATTTTTTCCATGCATCTTCAAAGGCTTTGCGCTGAAGGAAAAGGCCGTATGTTATGGCCCCTAACGTGAGGTCTGTTTTCTTCAAGTTCCCTACGGAAGTTGAGCGTGGTGTGGATGCCGCAAGCAAACTATTTACTTTGAGGGCGCCAAATACTGGGGTGGCGTGGAACATCTTCTGGACTTCCGAGTATCTGATGTTTTTCCATCCATCTTCGCCCAGACGTTGGCACTTCCTACCTTGCTCTGCCAATTGAGGGTTTGCCCTGGCGAGCTTGGATTCAGCCTCTGTTGTTGAGGGCGTAAAATTGCAGTCCGGCTCCTCGTTTTTTTGGCTACGTAGTGTAGCTAGTTTGTTTTCCATGTCAGCAATCTGTTGATCCAGAGCCGACTTTTTGGATTTATTGGTAGAAGTAGTGACTTCCGACGGAAGGTCTTGGATATGAGTCCCAATGAACGGAGGTGCTTCGAACTCATCGTCGGATGAGACACATTCCCCCGTGGAACCAGCGAGGTCGGATTCTTCTGAATTATCTCTTATTTCTTGGTTTCTGGATGCCGTTAGGCTAGCTACCTGTGAGGCTACATTCTCGATGGCCTTAGTTTGATGTGAGAGTGCGGTCATCATATTCTCAAAGAATTTAATCTGAAAGTTGTTTTCCACGCCTGTCTCATGGCGTGGTGTTTTGGATGAGCATGCTGATCCTGGTGAGGAACTTCTCCTCTTATGTGTGCTGCTGCACGGGGTCGAGCTTCTAGAAGTTAGTTTCGGTTTCATGAATTTAACAGCAGTCATGAAAACTTCGTATGACCTTGGGTGAATAATCTCCACGGTTCTATGGGGGCTATACAATAGGGCCCGTCCTAATGGCCATTGTAGAAGTTTCCTTTTTATAGTTCTAAACCTCTTCTCCGAGAGACTCGGATCCTCTGGGCAGTAGGCTCGGGCGAGGTCTTCAGTAGGAATCGCAAACCGTAATTTGGCCTCTACTCTTGGAGATATTGATTCACCAAAAAGTTCTTCCCTCGTGTAATTTTCTACTTCCCACGTTTTCCATCCATCCGGGTAGTACTTTTCGATGATTCCGACCACTCGGTCAAAAAAAGGTTTCTCGTCGGGTGGTGGAGGTAGGTTACATAGGTCTCCCAAGGAGGTCGGTGCCATCTGTGGGACAGGAAAAGTGAATCTCACGTTAGGTAGATTCATAGTGTGATACGACGGGACGCAGAAAATGATGCGACTCGACGCTTCAGTTGGTACGACAGTAGTACCGAGTAATACGATTCGACGTATTAAAGGATGCATCTCGACGCATCAGTTAGTACGACCGGTCGTATCAGATGATACGACTCGATGCATTAGATAATGCTGCGACGCATCAAAGGACAATATAGTGTCCTGTTGTCTTAGCAAGCTAAGACGGTGCGAGTTTAAGTCGTTCTTGCGAGACGACGAATATTGTAATATAACAACTTGAGAGTTGTTATTGCACACGTGCAGGGCAGCATGTGAAAACAAGCACCAGTAGGTATGTGAATGATTTCCCTAACAAACTAAGGACATTCACATAAGTAAAATAAATTAAATTTTAGGTGAAAATGTACTCACCTGTGATATATAATATGATTTCTTTTGATTAAACTCTGTGTGTATATAATTAAACGTGAATCGTCCGTAAACGATTGAGTCTACTGACGACGCTGAAATTCAAAAGCGTACTGACTAAGCGCAGCCAACTTTGGCACGACGCCACGGTCTACCCCCACCTTCACACCACTCTGTGACGTATTGCCCTTAGAAACTACTAGATGGCGCTGATGTTCAGGAGGGTAATCTCAAGTGGGTCAAGCCGGAGGCTCGAACACCTAAATAAATTATAATTTTTTTCACAGTCGGACTCGGATGCTGCTTCGCCTAATGAAACTAGTTCTCGAGATGTACCAGAGTATCCTTCTCCAGACATACCATCATGTTTGTCTCCAGACACACCACTACAGCCTTCTTTAGATATACCATTACATCCTTCTCCAGATATAACAAGACAGCTATCGCCAGAATCAGATATTCAAGCAGTGTCGAATCCGAATAATGAAACATTTGCTAAACCTCAACCTCAACGTAAAAGATTTAAACGAACATCGCTACCTCAACACATTGAAAAATCTATCGAAACACTGCAGTCTGTAAAAAACCAAGCACTAAATAGTAGAGAGATAGAAGACGAGTTTTCACACTTTGCTAAAAATGTGGCCAGTCAGCTAAGGCAACTGCCACTCTCAGATGCTCTTGATGTTCAAGTAGATATATTACAGATAATAAAACAAAAAAGAATTAATCGTATGCACATGGAAAATAATTCCTCTTCATCAAACAGTGTTTCCAGAATATACTATTGGAATACCAGAACATATATTCATTAATCTCGGTTCTCAGGTTCAGGTACATGGTTCAGAAACCCAAGAAATTTCTACGTCATTCAATGAGGTACAACATTCTGCATTAGAAGCATCGGAGGGATCAATAATAACGAGACAGCTGAAGAATGATTTTTTAAATCTTTTAAGTTTGAGAATTGTAATTTTAGATTGACTTTCAATAAAAAAAATCGATAAATACTAGTTATTGTTACTAAAAAATAAATAAAATTTTAGATTGCATTTTAATACTTCTGGCAGAAACTTGGAAATGGAGCTCTTTGGAACCCGATAACTGCTTTCTAAAGAACTAAAAGAATCACCAGTTGCTAAAAATCGCAGTTATTTGTAGCTTGGTTCGTGCAGGTATAGCAGGTCTCATAAGAGTGTCCTCTTTCTGTATTTTTGGTGTTACTTTTTGTAATAGATAGTCAAATTGTTCACTGCTGAGCCTCAAATGGTTTTTATATGTATTCTTATCTTCTTTTTCAACTTCACGTAGAAAATTATCAGATGTACCTTGCTCTTTGCGCCTTAAAATCCATTTGCGTGTCCAAATTTTTCTCTTGCGTGACTTTTGCTGTTTCTTGTAATGATTATAGGCACATATTCCCAAGAAAAGGCAAAAGAAAAAAATCTATAGGAACGGGATCTGGAGTAGAAGAAGTTTATGTGTCCACGCTACCGTGGTATGATATAGCAGAGCATTTCTTGTCTGGACTGGTTAAGAGTAGAAAAACAATAGAAGTCAGTAGTTTTAATATTATTTATTTGATACATGTTGAGAAAATTTACAGTATATCATTCTGCCACGGTACCGCGTAAAATAAAATGTTATACGAACGAACGAATAAAGTAATGTAAATACTTCTGCTTTCGCCGTTCAGCAATAAATGAATAATGATTGCTTCACCTGTTTCTCAAGATTCCGAATGTATGGCGATGGATTTTCCAATCGCCATGAACCACTTGTATCTCCATCATCAAAAGTTCCACGAGGTGCATAGTGACGCCTGGCTGTCTTAAGAAGCCAATTATGAATTGCACATGTGGCGACAACAATTTTGTCAACCTTTTCCGGGCAGAGATAAATTGGTGTACGATAGATGCGAAATCTCGATACCATTATTCCGAAGGCAGTTTATTCGACGTGAAAATGGCTATGGCATGAGGTAATTTTTCAAAGGGAATGCTTCATCGCCGAGTATTCCTCCCCAAGAAGGAAAATGTGACGAAGGATCTTCCAAATCCTGTTTTAGAGCCGAGTTAGCAGAAATAGTACTTTTACACTAATTCTTCCTTAACTGCACACGTTAATGTAGGTGAAAATATAATTAGCATCTACTAGTGCCAAGAGTACTGTGTTGAAATATCCTTTGTAATTGAAAAAGTCACTTCCATTATGTTCTGGTTGTTCGTCGCCTGAGTGCTAGATTGTCCAACCGACCATTGACCAAATTTTTCACCAGGAACGTTTTTATGTTTATTTTGGTAATGCGTGCGTAAGATGACTAATTATTTACTATTATATGTTTATGAGAATCTATGGAATTAAAAACTATTCTGTTAAAATTATAAGGTGAAGAAGTTTCGTGTATTTTTAAGTTTGAACATGGAGGTTGAACAAAATAGCACAAACGAAATTACGAATGTGGACGTTGAACATAAATGCATTGCACTTTGGACAAATTGCAAATTTATCCGTTCAGTGCTTATTTGTTCAAACTACCACTTTCAAAGTACAGGGTGCTTAAAAAAATTGTCTCATATCAATAAAATTTAAAACTTTACTAAGAAAGTAAGTAGGTATAAAATTTAAAAAAATAAAAATCACCAAATGCATGTTCGTTTGTGTACGTGAGTGTAGTGTGCTTTTGTGTGGTAGTATTGAAGTGTGCTAGGGTGTTTTGAATGACTGGTGTGTACAATGTAAGCAAACGTTTGTGTGCGTATGTGTGATAGAGAGAGAGAGTGATGGTTGGGACACGTGTAGTGAAAAAAAATTAAAAAAAAATCTTGCTCTTTGTTCTGCCCTTTTCGTTTTTGTTTCCTGATTTATTATTTGCTCTTTTTTTGTATTTTTCTTTTCCTGTCCAGTTTTTTTCTTCCCTTGTTCAGCTTTTTCTGTTTTTGTAGACGTGCTTGCTGTGCTTGGATTATCATTTTCTTTTATTTTTAGCTTTATATCATTTATCAACCTTACGTTCTTTCTACCTTCTTTATAATCGCCTCCATACACGCCTTGTCTTCGCGTGGCATGAATTTATATGCGCTTCTGATATCATCGATTTTTTTTTCGTTAATGTTGCGTTTGATTTTTTGATAACTACTTCATTTATTATGGCGATTGATGTTTTTTTAATGTTGACTTTTTTGGAGTACCGCTGAACGAGGTTTGATAATAGATCTCCAATAAATTAGATTTGGAATAAGCCAACGATTTGACCTGCTTGTACGGAATTTGGTGGAACCCGTACTTAATTGCTTCAGTATGGTATGAGCTCGCAACTCGCAGGCGTCGCCACTACATACATACATACAAGTACCCAACCCAAACAAAAACCCTATAAGTAAACGATTTATATGTGTCTATCTATCAATCTGCTAACTTTATCAATTCATTTCGATCTTACTGAGTTACTTAGTCAAAATATAAACATCCTGTATAAGATCATTAAAAATGGTATTAAAGTACTTATCGTTTAATGTCGGCAGGTTCCCGAGTATTTGTTCCCTTGTAATATGTTCGGGACATATTAATAGAATATTATTAACTGTGGTTTGACTTGTTATTTAATCTTTTTATTGTTTAAAATGTGTTTTTATTTAGCAAACGAACTGCTTTCCAACAGTACCCAAGCCAGACTGAATCGCAAAACAAAATGGCGTGCGCCTACGTCACGCATATGACCAACTGTGATTGGCTACCTAGGTGGAGGTTGAGCAAACAGGCACGGAACAAGAATTAAAACGTGGGACTTAGAATAAGTCGTGGAAGTTGGATAATAAAGCACGGAATTTATATTTTTTCCCAGTGTACAATAAAATTTTAAACAGAAATATCTACCATTATTTGGACAAATAAGCCTTAAAAGTCAGTGCAATAGAGTCCACGTTTCAGCGTTTATAATTCTGCATTCAAAACTAATTTTTGGTCAAAATGGTCGGTTGGACAATCTAGCACGCAGACGACGTGTTGTATATTGATATTCTTCCCATCTATCGCACCACAGCGACCAGGAAAATTCTAGCGGTTATGGAAGTCTGTTGCAATCGAAGTCCACTCTGCAGTAGTTTTGGGGACCTGAAAAAGAAAATAAATGTTTATAATTGTATTTTAGTACAGTACCTATCATTATATTATTGTTTACAGGTATTGGAACTACATTCAAGTTCAACAAAGCCAAGGATTTTGCTCAAAATAACAAGGTCACATAAATACCTAATCACGACGACTTTATTGACAAAACTGTGCAAAAAATAAATGATTTTGGGCTTGATTGTCAGCTTTCAGCCTACTTTAAAGATAAATCAGAGGTACTAAAATTATCTGTGCATAAACTTATATGTACTTTTATAGAAGGCAATGACAATTTAAGTTTTGAATCTTTTGTAAATTATTGCACAACTGAAATGACAGCTGAAAGATGCCAACTCGTCGAATCAGCAACCAAGGCGCAATCCAGTTCGTACTTTTGGTTTGAAATACGGTATGGGCGAGTAAAAGCGCATGAAGCTGCTCAATGCCGCACACAAAATAGAACGTTTGTTGAGGAAATATTTGGGGCTAAGCTTTTGACTGAAACTGATGCGATGAAAAGAGGGAAAGTCTTGGAAGAAGTTGTGGGAAAAGAAGTGAAAATAAAATTGAAAAATTCGATTAAACCCCCTGGACTTTATCTCAGTGCAAGCTATCCATTTTTGGAACATCGCCAGACGGAGTAACTGAGACTCACGTTATAGAAATAAAGTGTCCATCAAAAGCTGCAACGGTTAATAAATATTACGAAGTTGGATCATTAGGAAAGCAATATTTAGCACAAGTACAGACCCAGATACTAGATAATGGTACGGAACCCTTCGTGCGTGAG
The DNA here is from genome assembly GCA_937001555.2 of Hypsopygia costalis. Lineage (NCBI taxonomy): Eukaryota > Metazoa > Arthropoda > Insecta > Lepidoptera > Pyralidae > Hypsopygia > Hypsopygia costalis. The sequence continues at coordinate 5,564,672 of OW443344.2, read as the reverse complement.
TCCGACTCGCACTTGGCCGGTTTTTACTGTGCACCGGCGTGCGAACGAGAGCGCGATTGTCGAATGACCGGGGGTGTGACGTCATCGCATAGTGAGCGCCCGCCCGCGTTTTGAAAACCTTCGGCCGGAAATACGCACTTTGATCGTAAATATCCCAGCCATTTTTTAAGATATAAAAAAGTAAAATCACAGTTTTTCTCGTAATTTTTGTAGATTTATTTGGCATGTAAATTAAAAAAACGTTTGTCAGACCCATTGGTTCGTAATTGCAATAATTATGAATTTATTTATTCCCACTTCAAATATCAACAATATAAAAATATAATAAATATTCTCAATTATGCATAGACAATGTTATAGGGCAGTATTATTTACGTATGAAATAACTATACGAGTAAGATCCCAACTCATTTTTTTTATTTATAAAATTATTTTGGATTTCCAGGTTTAAGAAGAAGAAGAAACATTTATTTGTAACATAACACAAACCTTATTATATATTTTAAAAGATAGATAAAGATAGATAGATAATTAACATAGATACAAGAAAGGACATAGTACTGCGTAATGCCACAAATTGGACCCAACTCAGCATCCCTCCGTATCAGAAGGTCAAAAAATAAAAATATCAAACTATGTCAGACCCCAGCGCTGATTTTCAGTTAGGACCATTTTTTGTGACACCACGGACGGACAAACAGACGCAGTACATATTGAGTTTAAATCTATATATATATATATATATATATATATATATATATATATATATATTTAGGAATGTCAGACGAAAATTATTAAAAAAAAAAACGACCGTACCAATCAATACATGTAATTCGTTTACATTATTACAACTATAGAGAAAACAAAACACCAAATATTGTTTAAACAAAATATAACGAACCCAATCGCAGCAAAACACGTCACACACACCGAGTGCACTGTTCGAAGTCTGCCAAGCAAATGCCTTGTCGGGTGGACAGGCCGCCATTTTATAAGCGCGGCCGACGTACCACCCCTCCTAGCTCGTTGAAGGGCTAACACGGCCTACCCTGACTGGAGGCGTCCCCGACTCCTGTATCTTCGTCGGAGTCGTCCGAAGATAAGCGAAGATCATCTGCAATGGTGCCTTGAGGAGTCCGGGCACCTGTCTGCAATCCTGATGGTCCAGCACCAGTATCACCACTGTCAATATTTTCGTCATCTGGAAACATTTTATACGTCACGCAAATGGTTTATTTCATAACTCATCCATCCTTCAAGCTTTCACACTAAATAAAGACTTGGCCATAGAATATTACTTTAAGCACACATCTACCATTCAGAAAATTCTAACACGTTACATATGTGTAATGTTGTAAAAGCGTGTACAGAGCTCTATCATTGTTACCACATGATGACGGAGACTTCCAGTCTTCCCCAGACGTGCGGCCGGTGGAGCTCCAGTACCTGTGAACAGATTCAGGCAGAGGGCGTCCCCAAAGCCTGCCGGCAGAGGCATCACTGAATCGCTTACCGATAAGGACATTACACGCCATTGTAAAGCCTTATTCCACCAGTAAGACGGAGGCATCGCTGAATCGCACGCTCTTACTGACTCTAGATGTCACACCTCCTTATAGACCTGGACGTCTCATAATTATCATCTGTCCAGCCGGTTGCCTTTACAAACTACCTAGCACTATGCTTATAATTTAGCCGGCCACCTACACCTAACATCATAGACTTTGGATTAATTAAGAGAAAATAGTCGCGTTAGATGAGTCAGTATGTCAGTTACCAAGGGAATGCTATTTTATGAGTTATGAGAAATTTTGGCCAGCTAAAACACAAACATGTACCTGGTAAACGAAAGAAGGAGAAAGTAAGCAACCGTCAACTTACTCTCGAAAAATGATGCACACGTCTCTGGACACCATTCTCCGTGCCATGGAACCATATACTCGGCAGCCGCTTGTGTAGTTTTCCCATACGAGCCACTTAACAGTCTCAACTCATAGCGGTCGCTTGGTAGTAATTTTATAACTTTGTATGGTCCCCTCATTCCTGGGTCGAGTTTGCCAGTAGATTGTGAATATTTGACGACGAATACCAATTCGTCAATCTTAAAAACACGAGGTGCACGTCGCCCTCGGTTAACGTAGTCATCTTGCTTCTCCTGGTTTCTTTTTAGTAACTCACTGGCTCTTGTTCTACACATCTCCCGCCATGCTTCGCGGTTAGGCTGTGAATTTTCTACAGCTACATCTCGTACGAGTGAGCGAATAACAGGTGTAGTACCTTCAGTTCCGACCAGTAAGTTTAGAGCTGAAGTTTGTGTTGTCTTTTGCTTGGTGATATTTAAGACAAGTTGAAGCTTCCACAATTGATCGGACCAGGACGCTCCTTTATGATTCACTTCGATTCTAATCATATTTAGTACGGTTCTCACGTATCTTTCTATCTGCCCATTAGAGTGATGCATCTCGGGTGTTATGTAGTGGATTGTGCAACCGAGTTCCGAAATGAATTTAACAAAGTTAGAGGACTCAAACATCCGTCCTCGATCAGTTATCAGTAATTTTGGTACCCCAAATAACGATACTGCATTGGTTAGTGTGCGTATAAGTTCACCTGCGTCTTGCCGGTGTATTGCATATAACATGCAAAATTTAGTAAAAGCATCTACCATTAACAGTACGAATTTGTAGCCATTGGACTCGGGCAAGGGCCCAAGGGCGTCTATGTGCAATGTATCAAAAGGAACGTTCGGCTTTTCCCATGACGTAATGGGCTGGTGAGTTGCTCTTGGTACGCGTTTCTTAGATATGCACACTAAACAATGAGCAACATATTTTGCAACGAATTGCCTAAGGCCGGGAAACCAAAAATGCTTAAGTATTAAGTCTAAAGTCTTATCCCCGCCTATATGTTCATGTTCGTCATGAAAGATTCGCAATAAGCTTAGACGATGCCCCTTAGGGATATAACATAGTAGTCTCGGTTCATGACCCACCTGTGTGTAACGGTAATAAAGCAGACCGTTTTGATGGACATAACGACTAGAGTCTAGTTCCCCCTCTTGTAGCTTTTGAATGAGACCCTGCGTCTCTTCATCAGCTGATTGCGCAATTTCAGCCCAATTACGAGGTTTAGAAATCAGATTTACCTCTACAACTGATGGGTTTCTGCTGAGGTAATCAGCATGTGGCATCATTTCCCCCTTTCTATATTCGATATCAAAGTTAAAATCTTGGAGGTAAACCCACCATCTGGCAACGCGAGGAAGCAGGTCCTTTTTCTTCTCAGTGGCCTTGAGAGCATTGCAGTCGGTGACAACTTTAAACTTTATTCCAATTAGGTAATGACGATAGTGCTGCAATGCCTTCACGACCGCCAAGGTTTCCAACTCGTATGAGTGGTACCTGCTTTCTGCGTCCAGAGTCTTTTTGCTGTAATACGATACCACACCACATGCCTTTTACCATCGGGCCCTGTTTGCAATAGTATCGCACCGTATCCCATGCTACTAGCATCGGTATGAATTTCCGTGCCAAGCGCGGGGTCAAATATAGCTAGTAAATTTGAGTCACGAACGATACCCTTCTCTTTAAGGTCACGTATTATTTCACGCACTTTGAGTTTCTCTTGGTGAGATAACTTGTATGGTCGGTAAACAACAGGAGTGTCATCCTTAACGGTGATACTCATTTTACCTGTAGTTACAGTCGTCGACGCTGTTCCCGATATTAAATAATTTGAAAACTCGTCAATAACCGACGTTAACAATTCTTGCTGTTCACCTTGAAGAGGTGTATTAACTTGATCTTTTATATTAGGTACAACTGTATTCACGAGAGCTTGACCCAAAGGAGCACGAGTTAAGTATTGACTATTTTTTGACCGGACATAAACGACGCCATCTCGGTTGAGTATGTCCGTACCCACTATTACTGGAAATGCAATACAGGGTTTTGGGACAACGATTAAATCAGCCTCGAGAGTAATTTCATTAAATTCAATAGTCAGTGTTACGTAATAATCGGCTTGAATAATATTTTGACTTATTCCCCTCAATGCACAACTGATTGGTTTCAGTTCATGTGTAAAATATTTTAAAACACCTTCAGAAATGAGCGAAACATTTAAAGCACCACTATCAATTAAAACATCAACGGGGATACCTTGTATTACCGCGGTCGTCACATCATTGGACCGAAACGGATCGCGCAGTGACAGCTCAGTACATAGATTTATGTTTCGTTTATTTCGAGGATTTGATCTATCTTTTGCAAAACAATTACTCTCTTGATGTCCTGTCTTTTTGCAAAAGCCACAGATGGGTACTTTATTTTCTAAGGTCGAGGAGGATGTAGCGGTGGACTGTTCTTTCGATTTCTTAGGGCATGAATGCTTTTTATGTCCGACTTGACCACAATTAAAACATTTACTGTTAGTATGCAGTGAGGGTAGAAATCGCTTCTTATTTGGAAAATGTTTAAGATCTCTTTTAACGGAACTACTGTTACTAGCTTTGCTGTAGATAGCCAAGAAGGAGACGATATTGTCGCAAGTCAGATCAGCATTTGCAGCTGTGGCTCGGATTTGAGGGTCGGTAATACCGCGTATAATGATTAGCACCATAAGTTCTTCGCTCAGCCCTTTAACTACACGCAAACGCAATAGGGATCGACGAGCATATTCAGCATAAGTACTAAACTTATCGGAGGTACTGTTCATAACCTCAAACAATATATTTGCATAATCAAGTTTACGCGGGCAAAGAGGTGTAAATTCCCGTATGAAATTTGCCCATGTCCTATCACTAGTTACCCATTCGTCGAGCCAAGTACGCGCGTCACCCCTAAGGCACTTTGATACTCGCGATAAACATTCTGAATCGCTCCATCCATTTGTCATTTTAGCTCGTTCGACCTCTGAACACCATGTGTTTATGTCATGCAGTGATGGATCAAAACAAGATACAAAATACGAATGTGATTGTTGAACACTAATTGATCTAATGGCATCTGCGATAATTCGGGCGGTACCCGCTATTCCCTCCCCATTAGAGGTAGAAAAAACGTCATTGGCTACGGCCCGTGGTTTGTTTGAGGCAGCAATCGAGGGTTCCGTTTCTACGCATATACTGGGTGTTGTTAATGGAATAACACGATCGAGGTCAACGTGAATAGGAACAGTGGGTACTTTGTCGCGATGTACCTCGCTTTCTAATGATATGACGTTCGTAGTTGACAATAAATTCGATCGAACCGGGCTATTATTATCACGCGCGGTCGCATTGGAAATTGCAGCAGGTAGATCACGATTTTCCGCGGTAGTTATGGAACGATAAGTTTCTAACGTATTCAAACGTTTTAAGATAGAATTCAACGTATGCTGCATCGAATTATCATATTCGCGAGGCATATAAGGTGGCGTACGTGACCGTCTGTTACGCGATCTATCACGAGACCTATCACGCGACCTATGATAATCGTGTCGACGTGTCCTGCTACGTGAATCACGAGGTTTATCAGACATGGTAACAAACGAAGGTAATCACATCAAAATTATAAGTGCACCCGAAAAATGATAAACCACAACACAAAATTACGAAATAAATCAACAAATATGTTGGTGTCTTGTTCTTATAAAATAATGAACGCTATTTAGCAATTTGAAAGTAGTGGGCGAAGATTTTTAATCCCACGCCTGATTTTAGGAATGTCAGACGAAAATTATTAAAAAAAAAAACGACCGTACCAATCAATACATGTAATTCGTTTACATTATTACAACTATAGAGAAAACAAAACACCAAATATTGTTTAAACTAAATATAACGAACCCAATCGCAGCAAAACACGTCACACACACCGAGTGCACTGTTCGAAGTCTGCCAAGCAAATGCCTTGTCGGGTGGACAGGCCGCCATTTTATAAGCGCGGCCGACGTACCACCCCTCCTAGCTCGTTGAAGGGCTAACAATATATATATATATATATACATATATACCCATTTAATACATACATATTCATGTGCACATATACAAATGTCGTACACATGCATAAACACACTACACACATACTTATCAATAGCCAATATTATGGCAAAACAGAATAACTTATTTAAAAAAAAAAAAAAAAGTATATTGCCACTATTGGGTTGCTCCAAGAAAGTTCTGGAGAACGGCAGCAAATGTAACTAGGGAAAAGAACATAAAAACAATACAGAAAGTCGGGCTCCAAGAGACTCGTATCCAGGACCCTAAACCATTGACAACCTGTTTTAAAAATTAAAAAACAAGCAAAAGAATAAGAATGACTGGCTGAAGTTTGCAGTCATTCGTTCACTCGCTCATTGGAACATATTTGTTTGTTTGTTGTTACTCAATCGTCGCTGTTGTAAGAAAAAAGTTTAAATCACTCAAAACAACGTGCCAAATATCTAGAAATGAAGAAAGAATCAAATCAATAAATCTCTAATGTGTGTCTATACAGGAATAAAACGTTAGCTTACATCTATTACATCTAGATATAAAGTGAAGTACAAATCAGATCAGACATTAAATCTAACAGCAAAACGGTATAGTGAGACATTAATATCGCGTAAACACAACAAATGCTGAGGCTTGTAAACATTGTGGATAAGTACTTTCGGTAACGACTCGACAGGCATAGTGCTCCATGTCACTGCAATTTTATATTCCTGGAATCTCCACGTCCAAATTGAAATGGTAAGTACCAGAAAAGTCAGACATAACCTCCAAAAATAATTAAAATTAAAATTAGGACATATAATCTAGCAAACCGTTGTCGCTTGCATATATTGCTATACAATTACAATGCCCAACCTGTATATCAGCTTTATAGAACGTGATAACATGATGATATTGACATCGCCTTCAGAGTACCAAGCAAATTATTTTCTTTTTATGTTTTATTTTATTGCTTTGTTAAATTTACTTTATTAAGCAGAAATCGTTTGACTCACACAAACGCACAACCGAAACTGCAGGGTCAAATGCAAACGGTCAATTTTTTTTTTTTTTTTTTTAATATTTCCACGGCTTACCGTGATGTGTAAGCAAATTAATTAAGCAATTAATTAATAGTATAATAATTTTAATTATAGTGTTGTAATATCGCTATGTGTACCCATCTTTAATTCAAATTCTTTTGTGTATTAATTAGATGTGCCTTAAGGGCTGCATTAAATGTGCTTATCTTTTTTAGGGTCTGTATCGGCGGAGGAATGATGTTCCAGCATTTTGTTGCCGCGAATTTAAAACTACCACGAAAGGCAGCTGACCTGTGGCAGGGCACAGATAAACGAGTTAATAAGGATCGAGTGGAATAGCCACAGTCATTCTGCATTCAGGCCAGCTTAAGATAGAGGTATTCTGGTTGCTTGTAATTAATCACAGCGAACATGAGACTTGCAAGATGAAGATAGCGGCGCGATGCCATTTTTAAGATATTCGATCTATTTAGATATGGTGTCACGTGATTACAAGGTGGAATGTTAAAACAAAACCGAGCACAGGCGTTTTGGACACGCTGTAGTAGCTTTTCAGTTTTTGCCAGTAGCCATAGGCCATAAACTACATCAGCATAGTTTAGTTTTGAGAGGATGAGTGTATCGCAAAGCCTAATTCTCAGGTCTACGCTAAGATACGGACGGACCCTATATAGCAGTTTCAACCTGTAAAAACAATTCTGAACCCCTTTTTCAACATGGTTTTCAAAATGTAGATGAGCATCCATGATAAGGCCAAGATTACACGCCTCTGCTACTTGTTCAATCGAATGACTAGATAGCATCACGTTAGGGTCCCGTCTCTTTATTTCCGCTACTTGTGTCTTAGTGCCAATTATATTTCACAGCTTCATTCTTAGCGATTAGTTTACATGTTGTAGCTGAGCTCCCACGTTCCAGCCTTGCACGGATGTTTATAGAAAGTAGGAATTTTTCAAATCCCTACTGGCAACACTCAAATAACACCCTCCTACCCACACCGGCACTGTCACCTCATTCTTTGTTTCCGTGCTCAAGCCTTCGCACGTTCAATGAAAGGTCTACTGCATTATTTGTTAATTATTTTTTCACTTTGTTCAAAAACGAGATAATAGTCGTGAAAGATTTGAAATAAAATTATAAACTTAGAATCTCAATTAAATCAAAGCAGTATAATCGATTGATAATTTATTCGGATAGTGAAAATGCGTCAGATTTCGAAAATGAAGGTTGATATTCATTTCATTTATTAATGTGTCAGCAAGCAGAAACAAACAGGTTATAAAAATTGCAACAAGCAATTATGTTGAAACTACCCACCATTTTTATTTTTTATTTTTAATTGCTGTGATGAGATGCGAGACACTAACCGGGCTATGCTATCTCAATCATAAAGTACCCATGTAACATATTAGACATATATAAGTAATGTAACTCATTACTAGTTCGATCTATAATAAAATTAAGTGATGCGAGACGCCATCTGGGCTATCTCTGTCACGATTTAGGGGTATAAATTTGTATACTCAAATTAATCATGTACCTACATAGGTATTTATGTATATTAACATATGTATTTATGTATATAATGCAACCGATACATAAGTGATTAAATTCTTTCTACAATAAAATGATGCGAGACGCCATCTGGGCTATCTCTGTCACGATTTAGGAGTATAAATTTGTATACTCAAATTAATCATGTACCTACTTAACATAGGTATTTATGTATATTATGCAAGCGATACATAAGTGATTAAATTGTTTCTACAATAAAATGATGCGAGACGCCATCTGGGCTATCTCTGTCATGTCTTTTGAGTATTAATTACTATACTCAAGTAGTTATGTGTAGTGATGCGAGACACCATCTGGGTTATCTCTGTCATACTTAAATACATAACACCTCAAGTAGTTATGTGTAGTGATGATGGCATATTGCTTTGGGGTAAAGCAGCTGACATTGATAAAATTTTTGTATTACAAAAGAGAGCCATTAGATCAATTTACAATTTGGGTTCTAGGGATTCACTCCGTGAGTTATTTAAGGAGATAAACATCCTCACTGTCGCTTCTCAATATATTTATGTAAATATTATGTACGTCCGTAAAAATATTTCGAATTTTACAAAAGTATGTGATATAACTAATGTCAACTTGCGGAACAAAAACAAATTGGTTATTCCAAAACATAGACTGGGGAAGGTCAATAATTCGTTTGTCGTAAACTGCATCCGCTACTACAATAAGTTGCCGGAGTCGGTCCTGATTTTACCCGACACTAAATTCAAACAGCTTATTAAGACCACCTTATGTAAAAAGGCTTACTACAGGACCGACGATTACCTTAATGATAAAAATGTATGGCAAATTCTCGGCACAGGATGTGAAGCACAGGCGTCTTATCTTTACAAGTAGTATTGTGGATATACATATTTAGACTTTATACAATATGTATATACACTCTATACTATGATTTTTTATATTTTTTTTTTTTTTACTATTTTATTTTACTTGTTTTTTTATTTTTTATTATCTCTCTTATTTTGGTTGACATACCATTTTTTTTATTGTACATTGACATTATTTTTATTGTATTATGATAATATTGTATGGCTATTTAAAAAAAAAGACCTATATTGACAGAGTTTCTTTCGGCATTTCTTCTCGTCAATGGTCATTCCGAAATGCTGGTAGATAAAAAATATACCTAATTGTAAAAGACGTGTCTAAGTGCCCGCGAGGGCCCACAGAATAAAGAATTTTGACTTTGACTTTGACTTTGATGCGAGACACCATCTGGGTTATCTCTGTCATACTTAAATACATAACACAGTTGTACTACAAAGCAGCCTCCGTCTTTCAGACAGGCCGTTAAGTTCAAATAATGAATTTAACGTTTTATTTTTTGGAATCGAGTTTGTTCACCATGACAATATTCCCATGCCCTTAATACACTAGAACATATTGTTACACAAAATTCGTCGCCAGTTTCTTGGACTTCGACCTCGCTAGTGCCTGAGCCGACTATGGTTTTACAAATAGATCTAGACAGCGACATACTCGCTTTACTTGGTGATGCACCCAAGGTGGATACCAAGTTCGGGAAGCCCACATACATAGATTTATCGTCTATTTGATTTCCGAAAACTGCGACATGCTTGTCGCGCCATCACTAAATCCAGAAGTGAAGGTCGCATTAGGCGAAAATATTATTAAAAGAGATACTTCTCTTTTAGCGAAACAGAAGCAGTTATCAATAGCGATAGCGGCTATTAATCAAGGAATTGAGATGATCATTTCTAAGGAAATCCATAATACAATTTTGAAACCTATTAGCACCGCTTGCAGACTTCTATGCGATAGTCACTTCATTGATACTAGAACGCGTCCCGGATTTGTAATATGGTCTATCAACCCTGATATGAAGGAAACTCTAGCAGAAACTCAATGAGATAAACTGTTATTTGGAGAAATTTAAATCAGCAAAATCAATAAAAAGGTCTGCGTTGATCTCAAACAGACAAACAAGTCACTGATATTCAATTAAAATATTTTTTTAAAACCCAACACAAACTCGACTGTTTTAAACTGGAAGAATATGCCTTGGAGGCTACCTCCAAGAAGAAATCTGGGCAAAACTCGTCCGATGCCCAGCGGCTCTCAACATTGGGGGCAACATCAACATCGGAGCGGCCGACAGCGGCAAACAGCAGCAGGAGACGATAAATATAGAGGTACCTTATTCTGGCAGACTTATACAATTTATTTCTAAGTGGGTACAAATCACACGTGATTCCACCATTTTATCGTGGTTAATGGGATACAAAATTCCATTTGAATTGAAACCTTTTGGTACAGTTACTCCTTATGTGCATCCGAAATCACAAGTAGAACATAATTCTATTAATTCATTATTAAGAAAAAATGCCATCTCAAAATATACACATGTTAAAAATATTTTTGGTACCTAAACCAAATGTCGAGTCGTTTTATTTTAAATTTAAAGTGCTTAAATAAAATTTAAAATTAAAAAATAAATAAATAAAATAATTTATAAAAACCCGCCATTTTAAAATAGCGGATTATAGGATGTCAAAGCTTACATATGACAAAAAATTGTTTTATGGCATCTATAGATGAAAGATGCATACTTTTTAGTACCTGTGCATAACGATTATAAAATGTTTCTCAGATTTAAATATAATAATTCTCTATATAAATTTAATTGTCTGACATTTGTCTTATGTCCTACGCCATACGTGTTTACAAAAGTACTAAAACCTGTTATGGAATTCCTGAGATCAAAAGGTTTTATATCTGTAATATACCTCGATGATATATTTTGCATGGCACATAGGCACATGGCACATATACAAAAAATAAAAATAATAATACTCGAAAGCCTGTGTTTCGTTATTAATTTCGAAAAAAGCTGCTCGACGCCAAAATAGCAATGTACATTTCTAGGCTTTGTGTTCGACTCTCATGATATGGTCTTAAGACCAGTTACCTGTTATTAGTATCAGTTACCTGAACAAAACATAATAAAAACCAAAAATCTACTAGTTAAATTCCAATCGATGACTAAATGCAAGTTGCGTGATTTTGCCAAGTTCCTCGGTCTATTAACATCAGTATGTCCAGCTATCCAATACGGATGGCTTTATATAAAACAATTCGAACGACACAAGTAGGTACCTTAGTCTTTTAAACGATCCTAGTTATAATCCTAGTAATTTGTTTACCTAAAAGATTTTGCAGTGATATTAATTGGTGAATGAATAATTTATTAATATAGAAAATTATAGCCCATTTCGAATCAATAATTATAAATTAGAAATTTTTAGTGACGCGTCCATCAGTGGTTGGGGCTGTTATTATGTGACAGTAAAAAGTTTATAGATTTTGGAAAAAATATGAAACATAATTGCATCATTATATAAATACACCTGACAATTGCCAAGCAGACCAGTTGTCGCGCAAAAAGCTTATGGATGCGTAATGGAACTTATGTGACGAAGCTTACGAGAAAATTGTACAATATTTTGGTATACCTACCGTAGATTTATTCGTTAGTAGGTGTAATGCTAAATGTCCTAGGTATGTGTCATGGAAAAGTGAGTCCGATGCATGAAATTTTGATGCCTATACCATTTCTTGGGCAAAACTATTTTTTTTACACATTTCCTCAATTTGCTCTTATTCAGAGAATTTTGCAAAAGATAATTTCAGAAAAAGCGATCGGTATAATTGTAGTACCATATTGGCCAACCCAGGCATGGTTCCCTGTTTTACAAAGTATAGCAATATCTGATGCAGTTCAGTCCAAACAGTAATTTAATAAAATCTCCTTTCAGATCGACCCACAACTTGTACGAAACACTTACGTTTGTTGCCGTGAAATTATCAGGAGATCATTATTACAAAAATCCGTAAATGCTAAATCTATTAATATTATAATATCGTCCCGTTCATGAAATACATAAGAACAATACGACAGCTGTTTTAAAAATTGGCTAAATTATTTCAAATCTAATAACTCTAATTATTTAGAACCAACTACTTCCAACGTAATAAATATATTTTTTTCTTTTGTCGTCAATATTTGAAAGTAGTACACAGGATGGTACAATTTATTCTCACAAATCGGCAATATCTCTTATCACATCTTAGAGATGAGAGCTTGAAACGATTTATTAAAGGAGTCTTCCATCTTAGGTCATCGCCGAAATATAACCCCACATTCCCATGTGGGGTTATATTTCGGCGAGTATTGTGTTAAACTATATATCTAAAAATGGCCCAATTATTCCTTAGATCTAGAAGACTAGAAAAAAGTTATCTGTTTTATTAGCACTCGTGATGTCACACCGAGTACAAACATTGGCCTTAATTAAATAATCCAATAGCAATGTGACAGAAAATATTGAAGTCATTATAAAAATTACGGATCGTATAAAAAAAAAAAAAAACAAGTTTAAAAGCTAATTGACCCAAGATTTTTCCACGATAATCCCAGTATTTTCCCAGCTAGATGTTTAATTTCGTATATACAAAAAACAAGCAACGTTCGGTCAGCAGATCAAGATAATTTATTTATTAGCTACTGAAAGCTCCATTTAAAAATATCATCACAAAGGCTTAGCCATTGGATTAAATGTGTGTTAAAAAATAGTGGCTTAGACACTTCGATGTTTACTGCACACAGTACTCGGCATGCCGCTACGTCCAAAGCTAATGCATTAGGTAAGTAGAGACGTAATACAAAAAAAAAAACACTGGGTGGAGTGAATCGTCCTCTGTTTTAGCGAAATTTTCTAACCGACAACTAATAAGCGATGGTAGATCATTCTGTCGGGCCATTCTCTCCAACGAACAAAGTTGATAATATGTATAATATGGTACATATATGTGAGTAAAAATCATGTCTAGAAAATATTTGAATTCATTTTCGTTAATTATACTATGCTATAATTATAACTAATAAGTAGATAGTAAAAATATTGGACTGTTTATTTTTCACAATTTGTTTTATTCTCTGAACATCCTACAACATGTAAACTAATCGCTAAGAATGAAGCTGTGAAATATAATTAATGATCAAACGAACTTACCTGTACGTGAAGTTCGATCATAATTATATGAACAGCTTCATTCGACGCGATTATTAATAACCCTCCCGAATTGATAAACTATGTATATAGGTATTTAGAAAGTCCCTCCCAAAATTGTGAAAAATTATTGCTTCAAACAAAATGAGGTGACAGTGCCGGTGTGGGTAGGAGGGTATTATTTGAGTGTTGCCAGTAGGGATTTGAAAAATTCCTACTTTCTATAAACATCCGTGCAAGGCTGGAACGTGGGAGCTCAGCTACGACATGTAAACTAATCGCGTCGAATGAAGCTGTTCATATAATTATGATCGAACTTCACGTACAGGTAAGTTCGATTGATCATTAATTATAACGCACTTAGTTTTTGTAGGATTTAGTAGCAAACTATTTTTTTGTGACCATGTATTAATATGACTAAGATCTTCATTTAATTTTTTTACAGAAGCATCAGTATCACAGGAGCGAGTATGAATAAAAATCTGAAGATCATCAGCATAGAGGTGGAATTTACAGTTCTGAATAACATTTACAACATCTGCACTGTACAGAATATAAAGCAACGTACCGAGAACGGAACCCTGCGGGACACCCCGGTGTACCGGACTACGCCCTGATCTTTTAGATGTACCGTCATTTTTTTTTATCTCCACTAACTGCGCCCTACATCTCAGATAGCTACGGAACCATTGAATAGAAGCTGCATCCAAACCATAGTATGCTAACTTTGCCAGAAGAAGGGAATGATTAATTGAGTCAAAAGCCCGCGAATAATCAAGCAGCACAAGCAGGGTTCCCATACCACTATCCTGAGCAGTCAAGAATTCATCAGTAACGTCCAGGAGGGCAGTTGCAGTACTGCGGCCCCTACGAAAACCAGACTGAGTACTTGGCAAGAGATCGTTGTTCTCAAGGTACTTAGATAATTGGGCATAGATCACCTTCTCCAACACTTACTTAATACTTTTCTTAGAAACCACAGGCAAGATGCTAATCGGTCTAAGGTCTCCAACATGTGTCGGATTGGGATTTTTTCGGAGAGGGCCACACCAGACCAGTTCCCCATGTATCTGGGAAACTAGAAGTGACAATTGATGTGTTGACGATATCTGTGATTACATCAAGTGTATGTTCCAGTGTTAACTTTATCATTTTTAAAGATATTCCATCTATGCCCTCTGTTTTTGATCGCAATGATTTGATTATTTGAGCCACCATTTCCCTGCCCACCGGCTGCAATGTGAAAACAGTTGAACCATGCTTTTGCGACTCATAGTGTGAAAGATAAGATGGCTCAATCCGATCATCACCAGAAACACCAAGAAAATGTGCGTTTATTCTGTCAGGTTCATTCAGAAATTGGGATAGTTCTTTATTAGTTTTAGGGAGTACAGTGGACTTAAGGTTTTGCCATAACCTTTTAGGATCACTCAAGTTCTTATTTATATGATGTTCAAAATAAGCTTTCTTTTCCTGATGTATAGCCTCAACCACCACAGCCCTCATGTCCTTATAAAATTTTTTGTGAGTATCCAGTCCTGAATTTTTGTATCTTTTGTAGCTCCTATCTCTAATTCGCATCATGTCTTTCACAGTGTCAGTTAGCCAGGGATGTCCACGGTCTCGTATACATAGGTTTGTGATGCAAACATGCATCCCAACTCATTTTTTTTATTTATAATAATAATAATAATCATTTATTCTCAGACATTTTCGTCCATAAAATGTTAGTAACAAAATTATCTTAAAAATTAATGTTAGTATTATATAATATTTTGGCTATTTCAAAGTGAATTACATACAAAAGTAACATGCCCCTGAACCGAGTAGCACCGAACAAAGCTAGCTACTTGACTGCGTGCAGTCGAATCCAACGAGCCAGCATCGGTGAGTCCCACCGGTCCGCGAACGCGCGTATGTTGCTGTTGGGACTACCACGTACCCGCCGGAGTAGCGAGGCGCAACGCTTGCGCATGATCGCTGCGAAGCCGTCTGTGTGTGCCTCCGCGAACATGGAGGAGGCACTGCAGTAACGCGGCAGTCCCATCAGCACCCGGAACGTGTTATTATACTGCACGCGCAAGTCGCTGTATGCCCTCTGCGTATAATCAACCCACAAACTGCATGTGTAGAAGGATTGGCAAAATGCTTTGAAAAGCGTGACCTTAACTTGTTTAGTACATCTTGCAAATCTGCGGGCCAACATATTACAGCGATCAGACAGTGACCTCCGCTCCCTTTCAATATCTAAATTATCTTTTAGATCCTCTGTGACCCAGTGGCCTAAATACTTAAAGAGTATGGCCGCCAAAAATTGTATATTTAGCAAAAAATAACTGTCCTCTCATTATATTAGCACTGAATTCCATTATGATATTTTACTTAATGATGAGTTGTAAATGAATTTTGGTACGGAGTAACATGTTATTATTGATAAAAATAGTTTAAATTCATTTTAGTCGCAATTAATGAGCGCGTTTATTTTTTTTTTGTTCCAAAGTTATTTCGTATCCATATAAAAATCGTGTGTCCACTAAGACATCTGATACTTTGAAGTCATATAAAATTCACAACTAATTCGCAAACTGTATTTTTTCTAGAATTTCTGAATAATTGTGCTAAGTTTATATATCGTATATAAATAAATATTATTATTTATTGTAAAAAATAAATACAAAACATAAAATATTATGTCTTACTTTTTCTTCCCGAATGATACCTCACGTAAGTTACCATAAATAACAACGAAACTTTCTTAATTCCCGGTTAGTAAACACATTTCTTTAGTCATGGCAACACCAGCTCCATGTCAGCCAACCTAAGAAAAGAAAACGCCATTTCGTTTTCCGAGAAAGTGCCCTTCAAGATAGTCGTCTCATTTGTCTCAGGAGTTTTTGTGATTTCCTAGCGAGAATATGCAAGGTAAGATTGCAAATTTAATATATCACATAAATTGTGTGTGTAGATAGACTACTTCTTTACATAATCAAACTGTTCGCCGTTCTAATACTTCAAAACTTACAACGATAAAATATTGTTTAGGTTATGTCTGCAGCCATTTTGATTCACGAATGATACGTGTGTTGTGTACTATATGTGTTACGTAACATTCGTGATCGGTCGTAAAGAGTAGTGTTCACTGTAAAATTTAAAAGACTGCACTACTTGTCTTCTTCGTGTTTTTCTTACTAAATATTTAATAACGAAGATTAAAAACGGCCAAACTATTTAAACCGCATGAAAATTCGTGCAGTAGTTTTTGAGTTTATCGCGAACAGGCAGACAGACAGACGCAGCGGAGGACTTTATTTTATACTACTATGTAGTGAACCTACATCAAAAATGAAATTTACAAAAAGAACTTATTTTATGAATCAAATACCTACATGATCAAATAGACGTAAATCATTTGA
This sequence comes from Hypsopygia costalis, assembly GCA_937001555.2. Lineage (NCBI taxonomy): Eukaryota > Metazoa > Arthropoda > Insecta > Lepidoptera > Pyralidae > Hypsopygia > Hypsopygia costalis. The sequence goes on along the minus strand of OW443344.2, from coordinate 5,547,649 downwards.
TAATAAAGTAATATTACAAGAATTAGGCCCTGGCGACTGAAAACAATTTAATTGATTTTACTTTTTTAGATGGTATTATCGGCGGCGGTAAAACAGAAGCTGTATCCAGAGCGAATGCGTGCGAACAACCCAGAAAAGTTTGAAGAAGCCAAACTTAAAAATTCTGCGCGGAATAAACAAAGAAAAAATAATTATGAATAAGTACGGAAAATGAAAAAAAAATCATTAGAGAACAGTGGCGAAATAGAAAAAATAGACAAAAAAAATAAACATAATGAAAGTTTTGCAGAAAACAGTAACAGTAATGATCACATAGATGATAAAGCACGATTAGCAGAAAGGAAAAAGTATCTAAGAAATTTGAGTATTGTAAAAAACAAGTATGAGTCAAAAATCAGCAATATGTCAAAAAATATGAAAGCACTTAAAAAGAAATGTTACCGTTTAAAAATAAAACAACGATCATTAATTGCACGTATTGAAGAACTTGAAGCAAGAAACGCAGAATTGCAAATAAATAATATTCCTATAAGTACAGTTCAAGATGACAATAAAATGACACCACTTTCTAAAACCGAAAGCTTTATAGATAAAAATATACCCAATATATCCACACCACAAAAACAAAAAGTGAAAAAACAGCTCCTAAATTATAACGTTTTAGCTACTGCTCTACAGAAAACCTACGAAAATTCAAAAAATAATAAAGAACGCAATGTACTTAAGGACGTAGTTGAGAACGAAATAGTGTACAAATACAAGGCCAAAAGCATTACTTCAGCTGCATTAGGACTTAAAGGAAGAGCTCGTCGCAGAAACATCATTATGAAAAAAAAAATAAGATAATTATAAAGGGAATTAAAAAATTCTATGAAAAAGACGACGTTAGTCGGGCAACAGTTGGAAAAAATGAAGTCAAAACTTTTAAGAAAAACAAGCAACAGCGACGCTATTTATTAAAAAGTCTGAAGGATCTTTACAAAAAGTATAGATTGGAAGGTGGCAAAGCAAAATATACTTTATTTAAAAAGTACCGGCCTTTCTACGTTTTGCGGCCTAAATTCTCAAACAGAGAAACGTGCGGATGCATTAAACATGAGAACATCATGTTAAAACTTGAAAAATTAAAAATTTTGGGAATGATCGATACCAAGGATATAGATGCAATCTTGAGTAAAATACAATGCGACTTGAATTCGAAAGAATGTTCATATGGAGAATGCTCTGATTGCAAAAACAAGATTTTTAACTGTTGGAATTTTATGTTAAATTCATGGCAACATCAAATAAACTAGATGTATTGTCTTTGATATATATTGTCTGTGGTACTTTCTTTCTACCTGCCTATTGTGATAATGTGTGTAACTGCAATAAACCGCTCTTGCTTGTTAAGCCTTCAAATAAAACTTCGTTTTATTTAATAACTAGCTGTCCCGGCGAACTTCGTACCGCCTAACAATCAATGAATGTCGTGGCACATATTAGCTGAACTAAATTTATGATTTTATGGAATTAAAACAATGAATAGTAGAAAATAATAGAGAAGCTCGATGGCGTCATTGCGCGTGTCAGTCTAATTGAACACGCAAGTTAAGCAACGTCGACCGTAGCCTGTACACGGATGGGTTTATATTACCTCGAGCTCCTCCGTGACTCGAAAGACACGTTAAGCCGTCGGTCCCGGTTGTTATCATTAGCTCATCTTGAGCTCCTCCGTGCTTCGGAAGGCACGTTAAGCCGTCGGTCCCAGTTGTTATCATTAGCTCATCTTGAGCTCCTCCGTGCTTCGGAAGGCACGTTAAGCTGTCGGTCCCGGTTGTTATCATTAGCTCATCTTGAGCTCCTCCGTGCTTCGGAAGGCACGTTAAGCCGTCGGTCCCGGTTGTTATCATTAGCTCATCTTGAGCTCCTCCGTGCTTCGGAAGGCACGTTAAGCCGTCGGTCCCGGTTGTTATCATTAGCTCATCTTGAGCTCCTCCGTGCTTCGGAAGGCACGTTAAGCCGTCGGTCCCGGTTGTTATCATTAGCTCATCTTGAGCTCCTCCGTGCTTCGGAAGGCACGTTAAGCCGTCGGTCCCGGTTGTTATCATTAGCTCATCTTGAGCTCCTCCGTGCTTCGGAAGGCACGTTAAGCCGTCGGTCCCGGTTGTTATCATTAGCTCATCTTGAGCTCCTCCGTGCTTCGGAAGGCACGTTAAGCTGTCGGTCCCGGTTGTTATCATTTAATGACAGTCGTTAAGTTAAGTCAGTGGCCTTTAGGCGGTTCGAAAACACTGGCCTCCGCCAACCCGCAGTTGAGCAGCGTGTTGGAGTACGCTCTAAACCCCTTCGGTTGAGGGAGGGAGGGAGGAATTATTGTTAATTTAAAAAAAAAAAACGTTTTGTTTTATTTTTTTTAGTTTTGAAATGGTTTTATCATTTTGGTGATTTGTAATTGTCATTTCTTTTGATGTTTACTCTGATTTGATTCTTGCGCTCGAACCCCATGGGAAAAGCGTTTTCACCCCTATCGATTTGACATTTTTAAATTTTCATAACAAATCACAGACAACTTTCGCGACATAAAAGTGACACCAATCGATTTGACGTTTTGATATTTGACAACCAATAAATATCGTAATCCCTTTTTCAACTGACACTTTCATTTGTATGGGAAATTGTTTTTTCTTTTATATTATTTTTTCGAGAATTTTCCAATGTTTTTAAGAGTTATTCTGCTATTCGGGACGGAAACAAATCCAACAAATCAAAAACCATGGCAATCGGTCCAGCCGTTCTCGAGTTATAAGTGTTGTAACAAACACGACTTTCTTTTATATATATAGATAGGTTATGGGCCCAGCTATGCCCGTTAGATTGTAATTTTGTTGAAAGTACGTTATAGGTAGCTAGTATCGCATCAAGAAAAACAGAAGCAACGGATTTTTTATCGTGATAACTTCAGTGAATTCAAAATGGCTTCGAACTCGTTCCTCACTAACGTACCGAAGTTGAAGGGACGTGAGAATTATCACGATTGGGCTTTTGCAGTGGAGAATTTGCTTGTCTTAGAAGGTATGGTGAATTGCATAAAAGAGGAACCTGCCGCGACGCCAGTAGCAGCCACAGAAGATGCAAAAGCAAAAGCAAAATTGATCCTAACCATCGACCCATCATTGTACGTCCACATAAAAGAAGCTACATCGTTGAAAAGTTTGTGGATGAACCTACAAGCTATGTTTGATGATTCTGGATTCTCCCGCAGAATAACCTTGTTACGCAATTTAATCTCCATTCGACTCGACAATTGCGAATCGATGACAAGTTATGTTACACAAATCATTGAGACGGGACAGAAATTATCAGGAACTGGTTTTAAAGTGAATGACGAGTGGGTTGGCTGTTTGATGCTGGCAGGATTACCTGAAAAATACATACCAATGATAATGGCGATAGAACATTCCGGGATCGCCATTACCGCTGACGTCATAAAATCAAAACTTCTCGACATAGCAAGCGATGATTACGAAGCAGGAAATGCATTCTTGAGTAGGAGGCAGCACCGTCGACAAAATTTGAAAGTTGGCAGCTCTGACAAGAATGACGGCAAAAGTCATCATGGCGGCGGATTCTCGACTAGTAAACAAAACAAACCTGACAGCAAGTCGAATATTAGATGTTATCGTTATAAGCAGCATGGTCACTATAAAAATCAATGTACTCAGTCTAATAACCAACAGATTGAAAAAACAAAGAAGACACATGCTTTTTCGGCAGTTTTTCTGAATGGAAATTACGAAAAACAAGATTGGTATTTGGATAGTAGAGCGAGCGTTCATATGACGCAAAATCAAAACATGATACAGAATACATCGTTTACACCCAGCATTCCGGAGATTACAGCGGCTAATCAGAGTGTTATGCGAGTATTGTGCTCGGGCGATGTGGAAATTGTGACAGTGACTCCAAGATGTAATTATGAGGTTACATTGAAAGATGTGTTGTGTATACCTGATCTTACTACAAATCTGATATCAGTTAGCCAGCTGATTAAAAACGGTAACAAAGTTGAGTTCAAAGAGAAAAAATGCAATGTTTATAATAGAAACAATGAGTTAGTTGCAGTGGCAGAACTAACCAATGGAGTTTATAGACTAATTGTGCAGTGTAAACAAAGTTTGTTTACATCGTCGGCAACGGCAAGCAATGAGGTTTGGCACAGAAGAATGGGCCATCTGAATTTAAAGGACTTGAATGTGATGAAGGAAGGAGCAGTGAAGGGAGTATCGTTCACTGAGACGTCTGTTATCAACAAGAGTACATGTGTTGTATGTTGTGAAGGAAAGCAGACTCGGAAACACGGAGTAGCAAGGTCTTGGATTTAGTACATGCTGATGTTTGTGGACATATGGAGACGACTTCAATAGGCGGAGCAAGGTATTTTCTTGTTTTTATTGATAATTATTCCCGTATGGCTTTTGTTTACTTCCTCAGAGCAAAAAGTGAAGTTTTCAAGTATTTTAAAGAATTCAGAGCAATGGTTGAAAATCAAAAGAGAAGCAAAATTAAAATATTTAGGACAGATAATGGCTTAGAGTTTTGTAGCAAGGAATTTGAAAATCATTTGAAGGAAGCTGGTATTGTTCATCATAAGACCAATGCCTATACTCCAGAACAAAATGGTATGAGTGAGAGGATTAATAGAACTATAGTAGAGCGAGCTCGTTGTTTGTTATTTGATGCAAATTTAGACAAGAGGTTTTGGGCAGAGGCAACAAATACTGCTGTTTATCTGAGGAATAGATCTGTTGCATCAGGATTAAATAACAAAACACCGTTTGAGGTCTGGACTAATACAAAGCCAGATTTAAGTCATGTCCGAATTTTTGGTAGCGAGGTGATGGTACACATACCAAAAGAGAAACGACTCAAGTGGGATACAAAGTCGATGAAACATATTCTAGTTGGTTTTTCTGAAAATGTTAAAGGATATAGAGTGTATGATCCTATAAAGAGATTTGTCAACATAAGTAGAGATGTAATTATTCATGAAAACACAAAGAAATGTTTAAATGACAGTGTATCAGTTTCAGTTGGGGATACTAGTCAAGAAATAATATCAGACCATGACAAAAAGGAAGAGAATATAGATATTAAGAGTGAACCTAGCCATTCAGATACGAACATTTCCTTTGAATCTGATTATGAAAATGCTGTCTGATTTGGATTCTACATTAAAGCAACCTGAAGAGGCAGAGGAAACAGACATTCCAGAAGTAATGAGTAAACGTGTCAGAAAGCAGCCGGAGCGTTACGGGTTCAGTAACATGACATCTTCAAGCTGTGAATACTCTAACGATCCTGTTGCCGTCAGACAAAACTTTAGTACAGTGCAAGTGGGTGTATAAAAGAATTGAAATGCATACTTTTATCACTATGCACTTCATAGTGATAAAAGTATGCATTTCAGAGCGCGTTTAGTGGCTAAAGGCTTCACGCAGAGGCCAGGTATTGACTATGAGGACACCTTCTCACCTATGGTTAGGCACTCAACGCTAAGACTGTTATTTGCTTTATCTGTGCATTAAAATTTTGATATTACTCATTTGGATGTTAAGACTGCTACCTCAAAGAGGACATTTATATGACTCAACCTGTAATTTTTTGTGATACAAAAAGGAAGGTCACTGTAAAACTTAATAAAGCCATTTATGGCTTAAAACAATCATCCAGGTCTTGGTATGAAAGAGTAGAGAAATGTTTATGTGAATTAGGGTTCAAGAAGTGTAAGTTAGAGCCTTGTGTGTTTACTAAAATGAATAATGATGTTAAAATTATCATAGCTTTATATGTCGATGATTTTTTTATTTATTCTAATTGTAAAGAAGAGACAGATAGATTGGTCTCAGTGTTATGTTCTAATTTTAAGATAAAAAATTTAGGGCAAGTTCAACAATGCCTTGGTATGAGTGTTAAAATTGATAAAAAGTCAAATGTTATTACTTTAGATGAGGACGAATATATATTACAATTATTAGATAAATTTAACATGGTTAAGTTGTAAAATCGCATCTACTCCAATGGAATGTAAACTAAATATTGACAAATGTAATAATTGTGATAGCGAGATTCCATACCAACAGCTGATAGGAAGCCTCATGTACCTGTCTGTGTTAACTAGGCCTGACATATCATTCAGTGTTAGTTTTCTAAGTCAATTTAATAACTGTCATGGGCAGGATCATTGGAATTATTTGAAAAGAATTCTTAGATATTTAAAGAAAACAAAAAGCTTATGTTTGAAATATGTAAAGGAAAGAGCTGATCTTGTGGGATATGTCGATGCCGATTGGGCAAGTAATGTTGTAGACCATAAATCTTACACAGGTTTTTGTTTCCTTATGTCAGGCTCAGCGATTTCCTGGGAAAGTAGAAAACAGCGAACAGTAGCCTTGTCCAGCATGGAGGCTGAGTATATGGCAATATCCGAGGCATGTAAGGAAGCCATATATTTAAGAGCTTTAGTACATGAAATTACAGGCGTTTTGAAAACTGTATTAGTGTTTAATGACAGTCAGAGTGCACAAAAGTTGATGGCAAATTATGTTCATCATACGAAAAGTAAACATATAGATATACGGTATCATTTTGCTAAAGATGCAGTTAACGATAATATTATTTGTTTGGAGTATTTGCCAACAACCGATATGCTTGCTGACATATTAACAAAAGCTCTCCCAGCTACCAAGCATTATAAATGTATAGAAGGTATAGGGTTAGACAGTTAGAAAATCAATAAAATTAAAATATGTTGTTGTATGGGTTACTGTTTATTTGCTGTAGTTGGGGTGTTGGAATTTTATGTTAAAGTCATGGCAACATCAAATAAACTAGATGTATTGTCTTTGATATATATTGTCTGTCGTACTTTCTTTCTACCTGCCTATTGTGATAATGTGTGTAACTGCAATAAACTTATGTATTTAGTGATGTCACATACGGCCACTCCCTTTGCAACATTATAAATATATACGGGAATTTTAGTTTCCGCCGCTCTGAAATTATATCCAGGCTCTATAACAGCTTTACCTCTATTTCCCGCAAAACGATTACGTATTCTTTTTTTCTGCACACGAATCCATTCTTCACTCTCCTTCTCTAACGACTTCTGCCATAGATTTCGATTTTAAAGTGACAGAATCGACACCGACCGGGGCGACCGTGTGTCCCGCATTTTTATCCGACCGGTTTACAGTAGACGTCGCTAGTGATAGAGGCGGTTCGATCAGCTGAGCCGGGTGAGTCATCGTAGCCGCCTCCGTTTCTTGTCGTGTAAGGTTGTCGAGTTGCGGTGAGGAATGACTACCCTCCGATGAAAAAAGTTTGTGCCCCATATCTCGATATGTTTTTCTCTTAAAGATATATCTTGTTGTTCACTCTCTTTAGTTATGTGGGGCAATCCCATAGGTCCGCTATGGCACTCAAAACTGTCAATCAAACACGCTCCGCGTCTTTGGTTGACGCTTCTCTCGTAATTATTTACCACCGACGTATGTTTCAATGTTTCAACCTCAGTTTTCAATATATCTAGATGTACCAGCGTCGCGTACTCCTTCTTGATTGTACAGATGTCCTGCTGCATGTTAACGATATCTTATAATATTCTAGTGGTATCGACGTGGTCCCACAATACGGGAGGTAATTTTTCTAGATCGCGAGCGACAAATATTGGTAAATCCTCAGAATCGGCATCTCGAAGAAGGCATACGATGTCATCTATGTCACGGAGTGATTTGCCGTCTTTTTTACGTATTATCGTACGTTTCTTTGTCGGCAACGAATCAAATAATAAATTCTTCGCTTTACGATATCACTTTCTGAGAAAGCACTAATACATATTCTAATAATACTTTCATCGTCCATTACCGAGATCTTATTATTCACATAAGCAAGTAGCTCGTTAATAACTACGTTACAGTTTACGCATTTTACCACGTTAGAGGACATTGTTTATTTCCTCTATACACACGCACAACACGACCTTACGCAACGCATGCGCAGCGCGACGTTATAAAATTATTTTGGATTTCCAGGTTTGTGATGCAAATATGCAGATAACAAGTGTAGATGCAAGTCATGGTGGTGCTACTCACGATTCTTTCATTTGGACTAATCATCCACTGAAAAGTCATTTGGAAGAACTTAGCAATACAGAGAACATCTGGTTTCTTGGTATGTTTTTTGATCATAAAAGATGAATAACATCAAATGATAACAGTAATTTTAATGTAGTTACGCGATCAGCCCCTATTACATATCGCCGACGTAGCACGACACTGCACACGGCACTATTACCCTAGCAACAACATGGCCGATTTGCGCAACTGACGGACACTGCTCAAGCTCCTCATGCATCCAGCGAGGCTACGTGACGACGACCGCGCCGCACTTAGCTCCTACACATCGGGCCGGTCACAAAAAGCGAGGGTAGCAAAGGTGGCTGATAAGAAAAACCTTGACAGGTTGACGGCAGCGCAAAAGGCCACCCTCGTTGATATGAGGGAAAAGAAACAAGTAGCTTGGTACTTGTTGCCTGATGCGCCGACACCGAAAAAAAATAAAAGGTTCGAAGGTTTTCATTTATAGTGGATTCTGCTTAAATCTTGTTGCTTCTCCATTATCTTTATTCAGCACTATGTTCAATTCTTTTAGGAAATCATCTCCAAATAGAGTGGTATGTCCGCTCCTTCCTGGGGTGCCCGCTATTCCGCCTCCCAGAATACGACAGGCCTGGGAAAAGGAGAGCCTACCTGGTATGAAACAATTGCTTAATTGTGTATTTTTTTATTAAGTTTCGTTCTTTAACGATCTTGTTTTTCTCCTGCTCCACCCCCTCTCCTGCTTCCACCAGTGAGAAAGAGGCAGGAGACAAGCGGCCCATGGAGACCACACTGATGTGTCGGACATCAGCTCGTCTTCCGTGGAAGTTTCTGTGGCTGTTCCTGTTCCTGGTACGAACCAATCGATTTATTTTCATTTTTTTTTTCATTTTAGTAACTTCTTTATTAATCTCAGATAATGTCATTTATCGATAGTTATCGATAATATGTTTAAATGCCGTTTGTACCAACGTTACATTTCACTTCGCTATTGTAATAAAGGCCATTTAATATTACAATTACAGACTTAGGTCCATGTCCATACATATTCTCCCCATCAACTGGCATTTTACGTAAGAAATCCTTACATCCCGGTGTCCAGATTGTTGAGGGAGACATAGAATTGATCGGATTTACACCTAGTGAGTACATTTAAAATTATACATATCATCATCCTGACCAAGTGTTCCATGTGATTTTATAGTAAGAATAAATGAGGGGTGTAAGTGGTTCCTCAACATCTATGAACCAAAGCCAACTTCACCTGCACGCGGTGCACCCTGCTGACTGACAAACGAAGCTCTGGCGAAAAGAGAGGTAGGGAGCGTAATTGTAAGCTACCCGACTGGGGAATGTACCTCCACCTCACAGAATACCGCAGCCAAATAACAATTCTCTTGAGGCTTGTTGTGTTTCTGCGAGTGAGTGAGGTCACCAGAAATGAAGGAGATGCTGCATTGACAGCGGGGGTGGCGGCGCGCGAGCGATATTTTATGTTGCGAGCGTTAATATGGCTACGGTAACCGCTTCACATCAGGCGGGCCGTATGCTTGTCTGCCACACGACGTAGTATAAAAAAAAGAAAAAAAAATGAATTGAATCATATAATGTTTTTATCCACTGTTGACCATAGGCTTCCTCCATCTGATGCCATGAATAGCTTTCCTGAGCCACCGGGAAACACAGGGAAAGGTAGTAAACCACAACCGGCTGACGAAACGACGACAGCCGCTTCCGATGAGCCTGAGGGAGCCACTTCCCAAATTGTCTATAACCTAGTAGTTAATTGTCCAATGACTGTTGTGAGTTCTGTGTTCGTATTATACGTGAATTACTGTGTTTTAAGAACTTGTTAAAACGTGGTTATCGGGAGACTTACACGTTGTGCATACTGTGCATAGCTTCTCGCTCTTAACAATTAGTGCCCTATCTGTGCATCCCGTTCTGTCAACTGACTGCCGCCGCCGCGCTGTCTGTGTCATCAAATCTACAACTATTTGTATTGATATATTTTATCTACCATCGCCACATATATTAAAAAAAAGCACCTACTGAGTTAACCTGCGCTAAGTGCCAAAAAGTAATTGCTTCAAATAAAGAATATCTGCGTTGTGATCTGTGCCATGATACTTATGATCGCAAGTGCACTTCGATATCTGAGAGCAAATTTAATACTATGGCTAAGGATAAGATCTACTGGAAGTGTGATTTTTGTAGAACCAAGCAGTCGAAAGTGGAAAACATTAGTGGCGATGAAAATGTATCGAAGCGTCGTGCTGCATCTAGGTTAGACCCACCGACCAGAGAGGATGGCATCGACTCCCCCTTGGTTTTGGAAATACGTGCATTTTCGGAGCAAATCATAGCGTTACGCAAGCAGATGGAGGAGCTCACTTCGACTGTTTCAGCGGCTATTGCAAGGATTGAGACATGCGATAAACGGATTGACGATCTTGATATTCGTATTGAGGTCCTCGAAAAGCGGATGGATGAGAGATTGGAGGATCAGCCTTCCCATACACCATTCATCGAAACAATAGCCCAACTCAAAAATGAGCTTAATGAGCGCGATCAAGATCTCCTAATGAATGACCTTGAGATATCCTGTGTACCTGAGGAGAAAGGTGAAGTAGTGCCTCACGTAGTGATGACACTCGCCAGTAAGCTTGGTGTTGTACTGGTCGACCAGGACATTGTTAGTGCTACTCGCATTGGAAGGTATCAGGAACGCGAAGAGAGCGGGGCCGTCCCTCGTCCTCGTCTTATAGCTGTGCGGTTAGCGCGGCGTACGCTGCGCGATGAGATGCTGCAGGCGGCGAGAGTTCGTCGTGGAGCTACCACTGAGGGTACTGGTCTACCGGGTGCACCGTGCCGATTCTATGTCAATGAAAGATTAACTCGAGTCAACCGTCAGCTATTTAGGAGGGCCCGCGAAGCTGCAAATATTCACAATTGGCGTTATTGTTGGACCAAAAATGGAAGGATATATGTACGCAAGAATCCGGGAAGTGATTCTCCCAGGCACCGAGTTTTCTCAGAAAATAACTTTGATAGTGTTTTTGGATCGGTTTCGGTTTGTTCTTCCAATTGAATACTTTTTCATATATTATTTTTTCGTAATCACTTTCATTGGTAATCCTATAATTGGTATCCTTAAGTATAAACGATATACTGTTATAGTTGTAGGTTATCGAGTAGAACATGCTGTATTTAGATGCCTATTTAAGCTCATATCATACGAATATATAGCAAAGTGTATCTATAGATATGATTTTTTTACAAAGAACTGTAATATTGTATTCTGTGTGTTTGTTTTAGCTGTTATATCTGCCGCAGTAACACTTTTTGACAATTCCAAGTCCAGTCAATTATATAACAAAATAATAACGTATTTATTTCATAACTACAGAGTCACAATTTCTTGCCAGAAAAATTCGGCGATCCCGATGTAGTTAATGCTTTCTTTTTAGATGTTCCTGGCTCTTCCTCAGTGCCAATTTCTGAACTTACTTTTTTTCAATACCATAGATTTAATAATTGTAGTTTGGAATTTAAAACAGTTAGTGAAGACGAGATAGCCAAGCTTCTGCTTTCTATTAAGTCTAACGCTTGTGGGGTTGATGGCATCGGGAGAGACATGATCCTGTTCACATATCGCGCACATTGCCCATTATAACAGCTATCATTAACAAATCAATTATCACTGGGCATGTGCCAGAATTGTGGCAGTCTGCTGTAGTCACCCCTATACCCAAAGTTGATAACCCTACAGAGCTCAAACACTTACGTCCTATAAGTATCCTTCCGTATTTGTCTAAAATTTTAGAAAAAGTCGTATATTCTCAATTGTCTAAGTATGCAGAAGACAACGGTATTTTACCATTAAACCAATCAGGTTTTCGCAAAGGTAGGGGCACAGTTTCCGCGATGCTAGATGTTGTGGACAATATTCTCACAGCTCAAGATGCCGTAGCGGGTACGATTCTGTCCTTATTGGACTTTTCTCGCGCTTTCGACAGTATTAGTGTTCCACTGCTTCTGGCAAAGCTAGCATATTACGGTTTGGATGACAAAGCCGTCGCTTGGTTTGGCAGTTATCTGGGAAAACGGAGACAGGCTGTCAAACTTGTTAAAGAAGACGGGTCTTCTTTGTTGTCTGGCCTTTCAAATATTAGCCGTGGGGTGCCTCAAGGCACGACACTAGGTCCCTTACTCTTTATTATATATGCCGCTGACTTTAGTAAACAGATTCAATATTGTAATTATCACCTATACGCTGATGATGCTCAAATTTATGCATCAGTTCCACGTCAGGGTACGCTGGAGGTGTTGTCGCAAATCAATGAAGATTTAGATCGAATTGCTTCGTGGTCCGCTAGAAATGCATTGGTTCTTAATCCTGATAAATCAAAATTTATCATATTTGGTTCGAAGAATCAAATTTCATTTATCTTGCGACAAAACCCTAAAATTGCCATCGCTGGACAATTGATCAGACGAGTTGATGAGACTTGTGATCTCGGCATAATAATTGATAGTGAATTACGTTTCGAGACCCATGTTGCTAATTTGGTACGGAGTTGCTTTTTTCGTCTCAAAGTTTTTTACAAAATCAGACATTTTCTAAAAGAGGATGTTCGCATAATACTCTGTGAATCATTGGTTTTGTCAAAATTCAATTATGGAGATTTAGTTTATGGTTCTCGACTGTATTCTAGAACTAAGCGCTTAATCCAGAGAGTGCAAAATGCTTGTTTTAGATTTTGTTATAAGATTCCTCCCCGCGGTCATATTACACCATATCTTAATAACACATTTACGCTTAATATGGCATCCAGGAGAAATTTGCATCTTGCTTGTCTATTATTCGATGTTTTGAAATATCACAAGCCGGAATATCTATACTCTAAGCTTCGTTTCAGTCCATTTCATGACAAATATTGCACGAGACCGACGCGTTTTTTGCTGGCGAACTATTCTCATAAAACGATGGCATTCGAGGGTAGTTTTCGTTATCAAGCCACTAAGTGTTGGAACAACATTCCGCCACCTCTGCGAATGCTGAACAGTAAATTTACTTTCAAAAAAGAATATAGAAAATTTTTATTGAGTAAACAGAATTTAGGTATACCCGATATTTATAGGCATGATCTATTTATTTCATAACTTTTTATTTTTTATCTTTAAAAAAATTTAAATATTTATTAAAAAATATTAAATATTTATTAAAAAAAATTAAATAGTTATTAAAAAAAAAATATTTATTATATTATAGGTACCCATTTGTTTCATATGTTTTTGTTATGTGCACCCGCAAACACACTTTGCAACTTATTCACCTACATAATTCATATTCACCAATTTTACTCGCTCATATTTAATAGTGTTGCGGCTAATCACTGGCTGTAGCAGAATTATCAGCGTTTTGTTCATTTTTGAACAAAACATGTAGCTGAGCTATGGCCTTTTTGTGTTACTGCGGCACACATATGATTCTTTTTGTCACTATATTGCACTTAAGTTTATATGTAATTATTATAAAACTGGAAAGAACTTATTATGTGTGTGCTGGAGATACAAATAAATGTTTCATTCATTCATTCATTCATAGTACGGCTTTTGCTCAACAAAGGCCATACTTTGATTATGGACAATTTTTATAACTCTCCATTGCTTTCAAGGACATTGAAAGCCAAAAAAACTGACACAATGGGAACCATGCGCCTAAAAAGGGAATTTGTGCCGGAATCGTTGCGTCATGTAACAAAATCAAATACGCGGCAGGGTGAAGTTGTATATAGCCAAACTGAAGACATGACGATATCAGTTTGGCATGACGCCAATATAGTGTCAATGATATCGACATATCACAGCTCAGTAGTCGGCGGAAAGGAAAAATATGGTACCTATAAGTACAAACCCCAGGTTGTGCTAGATTATAATATGACTATGGGGGGCATCGACAAGAAGGACCAGATGCTACAGGCTTTCCCCTTAGAAAGAGTGCGCCCAGGTTGCGCACTCTTTCTAATGGAAAGCCTGTATAAAATCTGGTATAAAAAATTGTTCCGCCGGCTACTGAATGTGTCTATATATAACTCCTTCGTTATCTATAGTCATAATAAACACGGAATCCAGAGGAATTTTAGGATGACTCTGGCGAAAGAGATTTTAAAGATGGTACAGGGTCAAATACCAGATCCCCGAATGCACATAAGACGGATGGACCACTTCCCGGCCAAAGCAGACTCAAATCGGTCCATATGTAAGATGTGTTCCTTAAAAAAGGTGCAGACACGTACCGCCTACAAGTGTGACACTTGTAACGTCAACTTGTGCATTATTACGGATTCTTTAGAGAGCACCATTTAATGGAGTAAGAATTAAACATTTGGAAAGACTGTGAAACGTGTCCAGCTATAACTAAAGATTAAAAAATAAACTAAAAGTAAATAAATCTTAAACTCTTACTTTAATACTTTTACTGTCAACTTATGTCATTTAACATTTGACACATTTGACATAGTTTACATAATATTGTTGGAAGTGACAGCCAGAAAAGTATAAAAACCGGCGCGAACACGTGCCGATTCTCATTCCGTTGCGAGTCGTCGAAGCGTCAACATCAGGGCATATTTTCCATTTCGAGTATTTTGTAGAAACTCTTGCCGTTTGTTTAAATTTTGTTGTAATTTGGATTAAATCAGTGGCTTGGAAGCTGTCGTTATTTTCATTTTAAAATATTTTCATAACGAAATGCTAAAAATATAAAAGCTTCTCGCGAGATTCAAGCACTTGTATTTACGTAAACACATTTTCACATCAAGCTATTTCATTTACTTTTTTATCTACTGACATAAGTGAATCTCGCGACAAGCTTTTAAATCACATAAATTACGTCAAATGTGTCAAATTTGAAATGACATAAGTTGACAGTAAAAGTTTTGAAGTAAAAGTTATTTTTCTTCTTAGCGCATTTAAATAAAAGCTTGTTTTTTAAAAAGATTTTTTTACTTTTAATTTATTTTTTACTTTTTAGTTATTGCTGGACACGTTTCTCAGTCTGTTCATCTCAAATCTCGTCGGGTGGCAAACACGCATACGGCCCGCCTGATGTGAAGCGGTTACCGTAGTCAGATTAACGCTCGCAACATAAAATATCGCTCGCGCGCCGCCACCCCCGTTGCCAACGCAGCATCTTCTTCCTTTCTGGTGACCTCACTCACTCGCAGGAACACAACAACCCTCAAAGGAATTGTTATTTGGCTGCCGTATTCTGTGAGGTGGAGGTACATTCCCCAGTCGGGTAGCTTACAATTACGCTCCCTACCTCTCTTTTCGCCAGAGCTTCGTTTGTCAGTCGGGTGCACCGCGTGCAGGTGAAATTGGCTTTGGTTCAAAGATCATGATGAACCACTTACACCCCAAAAGTCAGTTAATTATCATTTGTTATAATGGTTCATGTATTTTACCTATAATATTATCAATGATAAGTACATACCACATTGGACCTATTCACATTGCATTGTATATTAACATTGAGAACGGATCTGTTTTCATGTTCTGTGTGTGAATTCACAAAAGCGACATTTTATATTATTTGTTATGTAACTAATGGTGTGAATTAATAATTTTTAATTACCTACTATATGTGAGAACCTTATTTGGCTTACTGTTTATATTTTAACTACTATTGTTATCATGATAGCTGTTGATTTTCCTAACAAATAAATAAAATAAAATATATACGTATTGATGTATTACAAATATTGCATTGCGTAAAACTGTAATAGCTTAGTACTTTTTTCAATTTCGATTAAAATTACTTTGTCTGGTATCATCGGAAACCTGTTTTTATGTAGATTAATTAATACGAAATATAAATTTAGTCAAACAATTTTTTTAGAACAAAATATCAAATCAAAATCTTTATTTGCGAGAATACAGTACATTATGTTCTTAAGGTGTCGCAATCACTTTGTGAGTGTATTCAACCTGCCTAAATGCAGGCATGCAAATGTTAATGAGATCGTTTATTAATCAAATTTTCTACTAGTCACAATAATAATTTAAAATGTCACAATTGTCAATTTTCATTAAAACAATAATAATATTAAAATGTCCTATTTGTAAATTTTTGCATTATGTCTCATTAGTAAATGATTCTTACAGATATTTATTCCATTGGCTCTAGCATTATAAATTACAATATGTCAATAATAATAATAAATCATAAATACAGTGTCACAATTCTCTATGGTCCATATATTCTTTCACACTATAGAAGCAATGTGCTAAAAACCATTTTGTCAAATTTGTCTTGAAACGATTGTTTTGAAACATTCTTAATTCACTAGGAAGTTTGTTGTACAAAATTATACACATGTTGTAAACATTTTTTTCATAGATATTCAATTTACAGGCAGGCTGGTACAGCAACGATTCAAATTTCCCTCTTTTTTGCCGTGGGTGAACATCAACATATTTAGTAAATAAATCTAAATGTTCGTTTATCTCAGGAACCGTAAAGTAAACTGCGAAGCATTAGATGCCTTGATGTTTCCTTTCCCATATTTTAATGTATTCCTTTGTTTTAAGTTATTCACTGTTATATCAATTTTTCGGGGCTGAAATAAGCTTTCAGAAAGTACTAATATTTTAAATATCCATATTACATTTGTATAAAAAAAATAATTATGCGTCAGCGGAAAAAAATCCGCGATACAAACAAATATTGTATTGGTTTTAAAAGCTTGTAAATAAATATTTTTGTACGATGGAATGTTTTGTTTTATTTTTTTATGCTTCAGATTCTATCTATTTACATTTTTAAATCACTTAAAACATACTTTACTCCTCCATATTTAAATTAAAAATTATGGAAAAAAATAATTCCATTTGGTATACTAAGTTCTAAGTTCGGAACCATTTTCTTTCGTAATATAACTTCACACTCATACAAAAAATGACGTTATTCAAAGCACCAACTCAGTCTTAACAAAAAACATAAACACAAGTAGGGTCTAAGTTTAATGAGTTGAGTCGTAAATAGCTTCAAAGTGCCAGATGTCGAATCGCGCGCCGGCCGCGAAAAAAAAATTAGTTTTTTTTCGGCCTCCATTTTGCCGAAATTATAAGTGGCACAGTCGGTAGGATACTTGACCGATAGGGTAGCTAGGAACCAGGGTACATCTTGTGATTTCGCTACCGCGCGCGAGCGATTAACGCGGCGTATCCGCTATTTCCTCCGAACGACGCGTACCCGTCACTCCATCAGCAAGTAGAAAAGAACCAGAAGTCGGCAAGAAAAGGAGGAGCGTTTCCAGCCATCGAAACTACGAAGGAAGCCAGAATATGAAACTGTGTGTGCATTGAATATATCTTATTCGTGTTGCTATATTAATTCCTAAGTTCCATACCCTTGCCAAAATTTTCCTAAGGGATAAAAGGGGTCCTAGCGAGACGTCAATTAGGCAGGCTCGTAGGCAATTAGCGTTAGATTCCAATAGGGTAAATAGATAGTGATTTAGATTTAGGTACCTTATTTGACGATCCGTTCGAACCGGATTTAAAAATGGTGCATGACCCGGACACAATTTTTCCCTCTGAACACGTGGTCCGACTACTTTGTCCGACTAATCGGACCACGTGTTCAGAGGGCAATTTTTAAGGCGCTTCGCCCGGTTCCCGAATTTGATGGGAACCCAAATGTTTTAACACGTTTCATTAGCATATGTGATAAGATTATCACGGATTATATATCCTTAGAAGCAGGTGGGGCACTTGGCAACTTGTGCCTAATTAATGGGATCTTGAATAAAATCACCGGGCCGGCGGCAACCATAATTAATTCTAGTGGCATTCCGGATAATTGGCAGCGTATCCGTGACGCTTTAATTAACAATTTTTCTGACCAACGGGACGAGACCGCTCTTTACCATGATCTATCAATTGCCAACCAAGGTCAGAAATCACCGCAAGAATTCTATGATCATTGTCAGACCTTGTTTAGCACTTTAATGACTTATGTGACCTTACACGAGACTGTCGGTACTACCATCGAAGCTAAGCGACAGCTTTACAAAAAGCTTACTATGCAAGCATACGTTAGAGGTCTTAAAGAGCCTCTTGGGTCAAGAATTCGCTGCATGCGGCCGCCTACGATAGAAAAGGCGCTTGAGTTTGTACAGTAGGAACTAAATATAATGTATTTGCAACAGCGTAACGATATGTTACCTAAAGTGCCACCCCCAAAAGTACCTCCCATGGCTAATAATAATTTTGTACCGATCAACTACTAAAGGATTTACTATGCCTATGTCTCAGCTATTTATGCCACCAGTACAGACACTTCCACCCATGCAAGCTCAAGGGTTTAGGCCTAATCAGCCTCCACTACAACCATTTAAATTTAATCCGTCCCACCAAGGCCTTTCACGCACTCAACAAATGTTCCGGGCACCGCCGCCCAATTACCGCGCTAGTAGAAATGTATTCCGCTTGCCGCCTAGGAATCAACCGCCGTCCGTCCGCCACACCTATGAGCGACATACAATCTTTCACGCCTAGAGCATTACCTCCTGGCGGGCACGATTGGAGGAAGCACGGGAACCCCCCTCCGTCTAACTACTACAAATCTCGTGAAATTAATTTTAATGAGTGCGTAAATGACAATGGTGACTACTACAATAATTATTACTACCCTGATTATTATTCTTCCGATGATTATAATTACCAGACTTATCAGGCAGCTTATTCCGCTTACTCAGACGACCGTGACGGACCACATTACTTGACTCCTTAGAACGAATACTATGACCACTACGACCCTCAAAACGAGAGCGGTTGCGAAGTGATTCAACCGCCAATTGAATACTGTACGCCCGAGCTGAGAGCCGAGAAAATGACGAGCCACAACCTTCTACAAGTCAATTTTTTCCCAAAATCACCAAATCAAAAAGGTTAAAATAGAGGTTAATTTACATACGCAGCGTCAATTACCATATATTCAAACTTCAAATCCCCGTTTTAAATTTCGAATCGATACTGGCGCTAACCAATCATTCATAAGACCCAGCGCGGTAAAAAGACATTATTCAGACATTCAATTAAACTACGATCCATTCGAGGTCACGAATGTGCATACGTCCACGCGCGATAACTACTCTATCACGTTACCGTGTTTCTCGGAACTGAATGATAGTAATAATATAAAATTATACATATATAACTTTCATAACTTTGATGGGTTAATAGGTCTTGACTTGCTCCGGAATTGGAAAGCAAAGATTGAAATCCCAAACTCTCTCTACAAAAAAATGCAAATAATCCAATCTTATTTTATAACTCGCAAAATGTAAACCTATATGAAGATATTATACCAGCACGAAGCTCCAAGTTAGTGAAAGTCCCTATCTATACATCAGAAGGAGATGCATACATTCATAGACAAGTTTTGTCCAACTGTCTTATACATGAGTGTTTGACACGAGTGAGTAATAACCGCGGTATTGTAGAGGTAGAAAATATGACGCCGAATGACGTAATCTTTTCACGGACCGGCCGGCGCGAGCGAAATTGTACACTACCGAGTGCATGCGTACTAACTGCAACGAGCGAAACGACCGCGCAAAGCGTGTCTCTTTAACCCTCCACTCGTTTACGTACCGAGCACTTAAACGCGGAAGAAAAGGCGAATTTAACATCTCTATGTTCTCAATATGCAGATGTATTTTATTTAGATGGCGAACCACTCACATTTACGAACCAAATTAAACATATCATAAAAACCACTGATGAAACCCCCATTTATACAAAGAATTATAGGTGCCCCTATATCGTCGTATCCAACGAATAAGGGCGCAATTGCAAATAACGTACTTTACAGGAGGCGGTTTTTTTATATTTTATTCGAAGATAATTAATATTATTGAGAATGTTAAATCTAGTGACGTTTACTAAAACGTTAGACTTAGTTTAAAAGTTGTTTTCATTAATCTAATCAAATATTTACATTGATTTTGTCCCTTAAATCTTTATTCGTCGGAGTATTTGTGTTGACTTTAGCAGTAAGCGACATCACGCCTTTTTTCTTTGGAAAATACTAGGCCACAAATGCTTTTAAGTCTCTTTTATATTATGCTTATTTAAAGTTAAATGAAGCAATTCTCGATTTAAGACAAATTGGGTATTTTTGTAAGTGGTAGTGAAAGTAAAATATTAAAAAGAAATTCCAAAATTTTATTAAAACGCAAAAATTATAAAAACTAAATCAGAAGGTAACGGTCAATCACAATCAAATCTTTTATGATCACAAAAAATCCTAATTCCAAGTTAAAATCCAATGGTAAGTAAAACTTTTAAAAACAAATAGGTATGTACTTAAAATTTGTTATTGAAAATAATATTTTTCAGAAACGTTGCAATGTTTTAAAATTAAAAGGAACAATAGAAAACAACAAGGTCCTCAATGACCAAAATAATCTAAAATCCTAAAATTTATCAAATTGAGCTTCAAGATAAAATTGCACTAGCATCGTTGTCGTCAATAAAAGTTATATAAAACAAATAAAAAAAAATACTTAAAAACAAAAATAAGTCTTTCGAACATTTTGAAACATAAAAGTTGCTAAAACAACTACAACAACAAAAGAAATTCTTAAAAAACAAAACAATCTGTCTAAAACTAATCAGGAACTTATTATTGAGTATCAAGATAAAATCAATAGAATCAATCTAAAACATTATTACCCTCTACTCTTCTGCTTCGTTCTCATCGCTACTATCAGCATGTCCAGTTTCATAATGAGGCAACGATTTGAAATATGCATGAAATTCTTCTCGAATAATTCTCGTTTCACATAAAGACATTAGGTCTTTAAATTTGTCATGATTAATTTTAATGGGTCCCATGTTGGCCTTTTCAATAACAGTGACCACCTTCTTTCCCCTTGTTTTCTTTTTCAGTGTCGTTATAGTTTTGTGATCTTCGTCTAATTCATATTTGTATTTTATTAAATTTGTATTCTCTTTACTTATATGCACTTCTTTTACTTTACTCCAGGCCACTTTTTCACCGTTGTCATTTTTTATCCAATTTTTTCCATCCAGCAGAGTACGGTAATCATTTATATCATCCAACGTCATCTCTTTCACTCTATACGCTTCCCCTGTAGTTTTTGAATCTGTAAGTTATACTTTGGATGTCATAGTTTTCTACAATGTACTGATAAAAAGCAAGGACAATGCGATTCCGGTTTTGTCTTTGTTGTTGAGTTTTCTTTACAGTTAAGAACACTCTCAAATTCTTTTATTGTCTGCGAAGACTTGGCACTGCATGGCGGCAAATCGGAGATACCATTATTGTCATTCCCATCAGGTAAGTTCGGCAAAATTGACAGATTGTAATTTATGGCTCCATCAGGTAAGTTTATATTATATTAAGGAGGAGAGACGTCAGATGTTTCTTCCACATTTCCAGAAGACGACGAGTTTGAATTATTTACAAAAGGAGCGGTAGGTAAGTTTGCATTGATGCATATAATTTCATTGGAAGAAAGAGTTATTCGGCGCAAGGAACAGCTTTTATTTGGGTAAAAAATGTCAGCACCAGTTGAACCTTTTTCAGATTTTTTTGACATGGATAGACCGTCGTTTTCTGGCAACAAAATGACAGGAGCTTCGAGAATTTGTTCTTTAGTCATCATTGGTTGTAAGTTTTGTATCTCTGTCAATGGTGTAGGTTCATATACTTCATTCTCTTTTGTCAGTTCAGGAGCGTTCTTTTCTTCAATATTCTGAAATATTAATAAAAATATTTAATGGAGGTCTCCTAAAGAATTACCATTTACTAGCTGCTGCCCGCGACTTCGTCTGTGCGGCCTAAGATTATCATTCGATGGTGTGGTAAGATATACTGACATAAAAAGTATCCTAAATATCCATCATCATGGTTCAAAATATCTAGGTATATTATCCATACCAAATTTCGTTAAAGTCAGTTCAGTAGTTTAGCCTTGCAAATGGACAGACCAATCGATAGACCTATTTTTGCATTTATGATACTAGTGTGAATAGGTAATCTTGCTAATATTGCCGGAGTCTTTTATAGATAGAGCATATTCTGGAAGGTATTACCTTGGGTAAATGAAGACGAGGTCGCGAGCGGAAGCTAGTTAGTATAGTAATAAATAAACAGCAACTTACAGACACAACATCTTGTTCGATGTTCTAATTAAAAATGCAATTTCTTTTTCGTTTCCAGGTGGGACGGGTGACTCAACGAGTTTCCTTTTAGCTAAAAATAGAGTTTACATGAAAAAAATCAGCCGTATAACGCCCTAACCGCCAAAAGAGTCTTTACTTAAATTGTAGAGAAATATCTATTTTAAAATAATTAGAAGTATAGTAAAATAAGTGAAATAAAATTATTTGGTTAAATTTTTATGAAAAATAATAAAATAAATTTTGAAATAGGGTTCAAATACAAAAAAATATAATAAATAAATATTAGTACGTGGAATAACGACACAAACGTCATAGGACTTCATATTTTCCTCACAAACGCTAATTATTCAATTCCGTGGAAAACGGCCACAATCGCTTTTGCTGCCTTTTTCGGCGGAATACTTTTGTAAATATTAAAATTAGTGAATTTTACCTAGTACTATTACCTATTTTGTGATTTTACATGGAAATATGTCTCACACAGCGCGTGAATGTTGTAATAGTAATACATAAGGTGGCAAATCTAAACATAGTATAGTTTCATGCTTTAAATTCAGCTATTTTTGAAAAGCGCTTGTTAAAACATAGTAACTAAAGATTTTACTTACTTGACATTTTCTCCCTCCGTTTTTTTATAGTTTGTTGTTGATATTGTCCTTTTTCGTAACCATGTCGACGAACTCACGTCCTCGTCGTTTCAATTTATAAGACAAGCAGTACTTAATAAAAAGAAATAAAAACTAAACAATAAATTAAACGCAGGCAACCACCACCAGACCACCGTCCGACATCTAGAACGACCCGCCACCAAATAATGGCATTATGGCGGCTGCGCCTCCACTTCACCTCCGCGCTCACCCGCTTCCCGCCTAGAATAAGCTCCTTATGGCGCATGTCGCCGTATTCGCCGTTACCAGCAGGATGTCACAAATGTGGCTTTTTTTAATCTTTAATTATTAGAGTATTTAATAAGCATTATTTAATGAAATTGAACTTAAACCATTAGAAAATGGGGTGGAGAATTCAATTACGTAATAAAAATAAAAGGCCACTGTGGCGTTTGTGGCCATATTCGTTGGATACGTCGATATAGGCAGGAAATTAATGATTAAATTACTAAAATGCTAAAACAGGGTATTATTAGGGCGTCTAAATCAGTATGGAGCTCTCCCATCTGGATAGTTCCCAAAAAGGCCGATCGTCATCATCATCATAATAATATAAATAAAATAAATAAATAAAATCATCATCATCAGCCTGTATCTATCCACTGCTGGATATAAGCCTTCCCCAATGCTTTCCACCAGATACGATCCTCCGCCTTCCGCATCCAGCCGCTTTCTTAAGGTCATCGGAACATCTAGAAGGAGGGCGTCCAACGCTTAGATTGTTCGCACCCCTCGCCCTGCCAGAACCGATACCGCCACCATGGCACGGGATAGCAGGGCTGCTGGGTACTGGGGGCCATAGATTTTGGTTTCTATCCATTGGTGAGTTATGCCCTTAAGTCGCCACGCTGGGCAGGCGGGTTGGCGACTGTCGCCAGAGCCTCGTCTGCTTATCGGCAGGGTGCACTACGTGCAGGTGAGGTTGGCTTTGGCTCTGAGATGGTAGTGAGCCACTTACACCCCGAAAAGGCCGATGCCTCCGGTAAACCAAAATGGCGACTTGTAATCGACTTCCGGAAAGTTAACGAAAAAACCATTGGTGACAGGTATCCCATTCCTAATATTACCGACGTTTTAGACAAACTGGGTAAGTGCCAGTACTTCTCTACCCTCGATCTTACTACCTATTCTGAGACTAATTAACGGTCACCAAATTCTGTCTAACTCAAAGCTTATTATTACTACCAAAAATCTTACTCCAAAATAGTTTGACGTCATCCAAAATACATTATTTGATCCTAGACTACTTTAATGTAAGACTAAAATTACAATTGCTTCCCATTACTTCTTAACCCCGCACTCCGCACCCCGCACCCTGCAGAACCGCCACCGTTGCGTGAGTCACAGGCCGCGCGCTCCTCTCTCAGTCTAGGCTCGTAGCGCACGCGCTGTTGTTTATGATGTCCAACGAAGCTTTGGCGGTGCCAAGTGCTGTTGAAGCTCCGCTATTTAATAATTCTGAGACTAATTCAGACCAAGAAAATAATCAGTTACAAATGAAACGAAGACGCAAAGAAGGAAGATCTTGGGTTATAGTGCAAAAAAATTCAAATATTCGTGATGCCGAAGTGCTGATTAAGAACGAAAGAGTGTGGTCTGTTCAAAAAGGACCAAACACTGAAGAAGGTGTTAAGAGATATTATCGTTGCAATAAAGTAAAACGACGCGGGTTGCAGTGTTCGGCGGCAATTTACTTGGTGTTTGATTCTACGTCAGATGAAGTGATATTATATCGGACAGAAGAGAATCACGACCATGATTCGTTAGGATCACTTTCGGCACGCGGTATCTCTGCGGAAACCTGCAGTGAAATAGATAAACTATTTGAACTCAAACTGAAACCACACACAACTGAAAAATTACCTGGCTCAAATTCGCCAGCAAATGTATAAGGCAACCAAACCAAAGGTAAAATCAAAATATAAGGCAAAAAATGGGATAAAAAGTCTGTTGAACACATTTTAGTTGGCTATCCAGAAAATGTCAAAGGGTATAGAGTCTACAATCCTGTCACTAAAACTGTGACAACTAGTAGAGACGTTATAATTATGGAGCATGAGAAGAATGAAGTTACTATTCCTGTGAATGAAAGAAAGTCTGTATCAGACTCTGAAGATCTATGTGACACCGAAGTAGATGAAACATTCACCACAAATGAGTGTTTTGATGAAACTTATGTGCCGAATGATAGTGACTATGAAGATACTGAAGAGATATCTTTTTCATCTAGCCCCAAACCTGTAAGGGACAAAAAGAAACCAGAGAGATATGGAGTCTCTAACATTTGTGTCAGTGAAGAAGCTCTTGATGATGTAAATGGCATAACCCTAGAAGAAACATTAAAAGGACCTGAAAGAGAATAATGGTTGAAGGCTGTAGATGAAGAAATTCAGTGCTTTGAAGATAACAGTGCATGGGAATTGGTTGATGCTCCGGCTGAGTGCAATATAGTGAAGTGTAAGTGGGTACTAAAAAAGAAATATGACAGTGAGAACAATGTTCGTTTCCGTGCTAGACTAATGGCCAAAGGATTTATGCAAAAGGCAGGTGTAGACTACACAGAGACATTCTCACCTGTGGTAAGACACACAACACTTAGATATTTATTTGCATTGGCTGTTCAATTGAATCTAGATATAACACATTTAGATGTAACAACGGCTTTTCTGAACGGAGACCTTGAAGATAATATATAGAAAGTTCTTAAATTAAAAAATGCCATATAAGGGTTAAAACAATCTTCAAGGGCCTGGTACAGAAAAGTTGATAATTGTCTTGTTGATATGGGTTACAAGGCATCTGAAATTGAACCTTGTTTGTATATTTTAATAATTGTAAAACAGTTGTAACCTGATATGTTGACGATTTTTTTTATCTTTTCGGATGATGTCACTGAAACAAATAATTTAAAAGGTGTGTTGGCTTCACACTTTAAACTCAAAGACCTAGGGGAAATTAAGCAGTGTTTAGGAATGAGTGTAAATGTGGACAAAGCTAATAGAGTCATCAAATTGAGTCAGGAAAACTATGTAAATCAATTATTAAAGAGATTTAATATGACAGAAAGTAAAACAGGATACTCCGATAGTAGCTAAGTTATATTTAAATAAAAGCCAAACATGTACTTCACAGCTTCCTTATCATCAAATTGTTGGTAGTCTTATGTATATAGCAGTACTAAGTAGGCCAGACATAGCTTTTTCTGTTGGTTTCCTAAGCCAGTTTAACAATTGTTATAATTTAGAACATTGGGTATACGCGAAAAGGATATTAAAATATTTGAAGAAGACAAAACATTATGGTTTTATATTGTTGCGGAACCACAACGTGTTGAGGGGTTTTTTTCCTGCAGGGTTGATTCACTATCACCTGTTATCGACCTTTTGGGAACACACTATCTATAATGTTATAAAAACTTCATCTTCTCATACTATAATATATTTCACTCACACAACTATTTTATTATTACATATATAGGTATCTATTAAAACTTCATTATATCAAAATAAAACTCAAAACGATAAAACCCCAATCTACCACATCTTTTTCTAATACATCTTGACAACTTCTAAACAACTAAATTTTCTCAAAACCAAACAAAATACATTCTCATATTTGAATTCAAATTCCTACAATCTGTCACTATGTTTTTCAGCCATCAATAAAACCATAAACAATAAAACTAATTCCCCAACATCCCCTCTTAAATTAATACTATAATACAATAGCCGACTGATTATCAACAAATAGTTCCGTTTTTAGTATTTTACCAGTTATTTCATGAATTAATCTTTGAACGTATAATAGATCTTTAATGCATTCGGCAGCTGAGATTATCATTATTAGTATTCTGCCTCTGTACTGGACAGAGCAGTCACGGACTGTTTACGCGAACACCAATGAATAGGTCCACCACTGTACAGGATGACAAAGCCAGTCGTACTTTTTCTAGTATCAGGATCACCGGCAAAATCTGCATCACAATACGCTCTCAAAGTTAAATCATTCCCTCTCAAATAAGTAATCCCATTCGAAACAGAGCTTTTTAAATACCTAAACAAATTTTTGATATTTAGAAAATCATTTAAGTTAGGATTCTCTTGAAATCGACTACAATACCCAACATGAAAAGCAAGATCTAAACGAGTTTTATTCACTAAATATAATAAAGAACCTATAAATGTCCTATAACGATGCACATCATCAATACTCCCTTTCCCCTCTTGATGTGTATCGATCAAAATATCCGGATAAACACTTGGTTTCAAATTCTCATAATTATATTTATTAATTAATAATTCTACATATGTCTTTTGATATATTTTTACAAAATTATCTCTAACGTCTATATCAATACCAAGAAACTTTTCAACTATATCAAACTTTCTCATTTCAAATTCTTTTTCTAATTTTGTTATTATATTATTTAATTCTAAAATATTATTTCCGATTAAAACTCCGTCATCAACATAAATTGCTAAATATATTTCTTTCTCTTTACAGAAAAACAAACAAGGATCTAATTTTAATTGTATAAAACCTAATTTTTTTAAATATTCGGTTATCCTCTTGTTCCACATAAGTGGTGCTTGTTTCAGTCCATACAAACTTTTCTTTAATTTACAAATTTTATTCTTACTATTTTCAATATTATAGCCTGTTGGTATTTCCATAAAAATTTCTTCTTCCAAATCTCCATATAAAAATCTTCACATCAAATTGCTTCATCTTGTATCCTCTTTGAGCCGCAATTGCCAACAGTAAACGTATACTTGTAGTATTAACCACTGGACTATATGTTTCTTTATAATCAATATTATATTTCTGTAAGAAACCTCTTGCTACTAATCTAGCTTTATATTTTCCACCTGGTTTAATTGTAAAAATCCATTTACTTGTAATTATTTTTCTATTTTCTGCTTCTGACTTATTTACAATAACCCATGTCTTATTCTTTTCCAAAGAATCTTTTTTTTCATCTATGGCCTTTTGCCATAACAACTTCTCATCACCTTTAATTGCTTCACCATAAGTTAAAAACGAACTTTCTAAATCATAATCTTTCAATCTCTCTGGTAATCTTCTCTCTCTTATAGGCAAAATTCTTCTAGGAATTTGTTCATTAATTATTTCATTTGCATCTTCAAATAATTCATCATCTTCATCTTCATTTTCTTGAACATTTTCATTTAAAATCTCTGGCTCCACTATTTCATTTACACAAACACCATTATCTTCTTCAATATTATTATTATTCAAAACCGCATCATTATTCTTTAAACTTTCTTCATTATTATTTAAAAATTCTTCATCATTATTAACCGCACTAATTCCATCACTATTTTCTAAATTATAATCATCGACAATATCTATCACTTGTGTATTCCCATCACTATTCGACCCTGCATGACTATATATATAATTTCCCCTCTCAAAGTGAGAATCACTATCCACCGAACACTCATTAACATTTTCATCACAAAAAATTATATATAAATCCATCATGTTATAACTCGAATTATATTCTTTTAAAAATTCATTCAACTTTTGTTTTATTATTATCAAATTTCACATCTCTAGAATAATGTATTTTTAAATTAATTGGATCCCAAATCTTATAACCGTTATTCGTATAACCAATTAATAAACCCTTATTGCACCTTGAATCTAATTTACTAACATTAGGTTTATTATTTTTAAAATAAGCCAAAGAACCGAAAATATTTAAATGTTCTAAATTTGGAATTCTGTTGACCCACATTTCAGCCGGCGTTCTACTATTAATTCTATTCGAGTACCTATTAGTTAAATATGCTGCAGTAAGTACCGCTTCACCCCATAATTGTTTTGGTAAACTCATATCAAATAGTAACGCTCTAGTCTTTTCCATAATTGTTCTATTTAATCGCTCAGATTTCCCATTAAGTTGGGGTGTATATGGTATATTATTATCTATTTGAATTCCCCTTTCTTCAAAAAAATTCTTTAATCTATTACTAGAGTATTCCCCCCCATTATCGCATCTAAAAGTTTTAATTTTAGTATTAAAATGATTTTCTGCCACATTAATACAATTAATTATTTTAGAATATGTTTCATCTTTTCTTTTAAGGAGAAAAACTTTCATAAAGTGTGTGTAATCATCTAAAAATGTGATAAAATATTTATATCCGTCAAAAGTTGGAACCCCTATTGGGCCAATAGGGGTTCAGCAGTTTAACAGATGCAGCAGTTTAACAGATGTCGCTATGAACAATTTCTAATGGCTTTGTAGCCCTATGACGTTCTGTTTTGAAAGGTTTTCTACATAACTTGGATTGCGTGCAGACTTCGCAGATGTCCAAACTATCTTTAATATCAAGATTAATACCACTTACTAAGCCTTTAGTATTATTAATCGAGGAATGTCCTAATGCTCTATGCCAAAATTCCTCTTTTGATATTATAGAAAAGTTGACTGACCTTGATTTTCCTATGTGGTTAACATATTCAATAGGAATCCTTACGTAGTACAGGTCGTCACTGCCCCTGGTCGCAGTAAGAAAGCAGACGCCATCATCGTAGACCTTACATTGGTTTCTGAAAAATTTAATTTCATAATTAAAATCCGTCAGCTTCGGTATTGAAATAATATTTTTTATCATTTTTGGAACATATAGAACATCACTGAAGGTCCAATTGTTATTTCTACTGTACAGTTTTCCTACTTTATTAACAGTATGTATGTTACCATCAGCTGTTGCTATTCTATATTGTTTATTGCTTAAATTTTGTAAATATTTATCATTATTAATTATATGGTTTGCTCCAGAATCCATTATAAATTCAACTATTTCATGTGAACTGAATCTTAAAGATTTGACATTACTTACAGTACTTGATCCTCTATCTAAGCAGTATTTTGTATAATGTGAGTCATTCTTACAAACAAATACTACAATTATTTTGTTCTTTGCAAGCTGTATGTTTATGTCCAATTTTTAAACATTTAAAACATTGTAGTGCATTTCCCTTGTATTCCATCCTGTTATGTGTATTTCTGTTTCTGCAAAATTTAGCAACATGTCCTTTCTTGCCACAGTTGTAACAGTCTTTAATATAAAAGGTGTTGGCAGTTGTTTCACTTTCATCATTCTCCTTTCTGTCTTGATGATTCACCTCCACTAATATTCTTGAAATCAAATTATCTAAATTCCTATCTTGTTTTCCAATTGATTGCCACGCCGTTCGAAAGTAGTCAAATTTTGTAGGTAAACAGCTTAATATTTTTGATATGACTTGCTGGTCTTCCATTTGAAAATCAAGGCTCCTAATTTTTGTTACTTTATTTTGCAGTTTACTAATGTCATTCATGATGTTTTCTGTAATTTTGAAATTATAAAATTCCTCCAATAAAGTGCAAATCTGTGTTTCTTTATTTCCCAAAAATAAATTATCTAATTTTGTAATCATATCCTTAGCGGTATTTCATTCTATAATGTGATTAATATATTTGTCGTGCAAACTATTGATAATTAGGTATTTTGCTTTATTGTCTTTCTTTGTACATACCTTTTCTTTTGATTCGGCAGTCAAAACATCATGCAAATCTTTAGCGTGTAAAAGAATAAGCATCTTTTTCTTCCATATGGTATAACCACAGTCACTGTTTAGTTTAGGATAAAAATCAGTTTTAAATTTCTCACCCATATTTTCGGAATCCATGTTAATTTATTAATATAAACTTATTCTCAAAGAAAACTAAAAAAAAAATTTTTTTTTTTTGCAAGTCCCATGACCTGTTGCGGAACCACAACGTGTTGAGGGGTTTTTTCCTGCAGGGTTGATTCACTATCACCTGTTATCGACCTTTTGGGAACACACTATCTATAATGTTATAAAAACTTCATCTTCTCATACTATAATATATTTCACTCACATAACTATTTTATTATTACATATATAGGTATCTATTAAAACTTCATTATATCAAAATGTTGGGATTTGTAAAGAAAAACTATTTAATTTAACAAATATAACTTTATTACTTTGAGCAACTTTTACAACGTACCACCACGCCATTACAGTTCACACACAGACCGACAGAGAGAGAGAGAAACAAAAAGACTATACCTCTCTTTGTCTTGCAGGAAATAACACCAACATAATAAAAATAAACTTTTGCATTGCCAACTACAACACCCCTCCTCAATGCAAAAGTTTCAAGCTTCCTTGAACAAGCAGAACCTTACAAAAATAATTAAACAAAAATATTTTTACCTTATCATTAAACATACCCTAAGCAAGACCACATTTTACAGAAAACTTTAACAACATCTGTTTGTTCAAAGCCTTAGTAAACATATCAGCTATCTGATCTTCTGTCTTTAAGTATTCTACAGAAATTTTCTTAATATGGATCAGATCTTTTACAAAATGAAATCTTATTTCAACATGTTTTAAACCTTTAATACAATTAGTACTTGCCACCTTAATTGCAGCCTGATTATCACAAAAAATTTTAGTAGCGCTTGTGTGATATACATTAAAATCTTTTAACAGGTTAATCAACCAACATGCCTCGCTAGCAGCCATACTAAGTGCTGTGTATTTTGACTCGGCTGATGACAAACTTACTGAATTCTGTTTCTTAGAGGACCAACAAATTAAACAGCTTGAATACATAAAACAATACCCTGTAGTAGACTTCCTATCTTTAGAATCGCCTGCCCAGTCGGCATCACAATAACCAAGTAAACTATCATTGTTACACTTATAAATTAACTTATAATCAATAGTATGTTTTACAAATCTTAAAACTCTCTTCAATGAAGTTAATAACATATCATTTGCTTGATTTTGGTATCTACTCAATATTGAGACGGCCACACATAAATCAGGTCTCGTCCCCGAGACTGCATACATTAGGCAACCTATAATTTGTCTACACAAATTCTCTGTTTCTTTACTTTTAATATCGCTCTCCAAAATTTTTACATTAAAGTTAGTATCTATAGGGGTTAACATAAGTTTACAATCAACCATATTAAATCTTTTAAGTACAGACTCGAGAAATCTTTTTTGACTCAATTCAGTTATACCTGTCTTTAAATCTTGTTATTTATTCCTAAAAATTCAGAAACAGGCCCTAAATCCTTGGTTTTAAATACCTCATTTAACTTTGATTTTACAAACAATATGTCTTTTTCATTAGATCCAAACAACAGTAAATCATCGACAGGGATTGAAAACCGGTACAAATTTGGGTTCCGGTTCCTCATTTCGGTTTGTAAAAAGGTTCCTCTTTTCGGTACGGTTCCGGTTTCGGTTCCGGTTGGGTTCCGGTTCCACCGGAACCGGTTCTGAATAAAGGTTCTAATATACCGGTACCGAATTAAAGGTTCCTTAAGAAGGAGGGATACGTTCGACCGTGTCTGGCATATTTCTTCGTTCTTACAGCTGACAGTTAGCCTTCGATCAGGGATCAGGGCTACCCGACTGAGGAATAAATAAATATATATATCTGGACAATTTACACAGCGCCATCTAGTCCCAAATTAAGCGCAAAGCTTGTGTACTAGACAACTGAAAATGTACTTGAATACATACTTACAATACATAGAAAACACCCAGACCAAGACAAACAGACATGTTCATGCACACAAATGTTTGTCTTGTGCGGGAATCGAAACCGCGACCTCGGAGTCAAAGTGGCCATTGCTAACCATTCGACCACCGAACTCGTCGAATATACCTCCACCTCACAGAATACCGCAGCCAAATAACAATTCCCCTGAGGGTTGTTATTTTCCTGCGAGTGAGTGAGGTAACCAGAAAGGAAGGAGATGATGCGATGGTAGCGGGTGTGGCCGCGCCAGCGATGTTTTTCTCTAACCTACACTCTTTCACATCATTATTCATTCATTCACACTCATGAGTCGAGTAGTTGTAAAGTTTATAACTATAATTTGTAACTAATTACTATACCTACCTGAATTGAATAGGTACGGCATTTTTTTAATTAAAATATTTAATAAAAATAAAAATATTTATTAAATATTTTAATTAAAAAATGTTGACGCAACGCGTGTGTGGTCGGCAATGTGCCCAAATGATTACGTCGTGACGGCGTAACGCGCCGCGTGTACGTGATCTATGTTTAATTCAAGTTCGGACAGGATTTAAAGAGAAACCTGTAAAATAAGGGTTTCGGTCCAGGTTCTACATTTAGGTTTCGGTTCCGGTTCGGGTTCTGGTATCAGAACCCCTAAGTACCGGTTCTTTACCGGTATTTTACAAACCTTTTCGATCCCTGATCATCGACATATAATAACAAATACATTTTATCATTTTTGTTACATCTTGAATACAAACATGAGTCACTTTGTGATCTTACAAAACCAGCGCTGCTAATTACAGAGTGAAACTTGTTATTCCAATATTTAGGAGATTTTTTAAGACCATATAAACTTTTATTTAACTTTACAATATTTTTACCATCTGGCAAACAAAGAAATACCACCTCTTCCAAGTCCCCATAAAGAAAAGCTCCCGTTACATCTAATTGATAAATAGGTAAGTTTAGTTTAGTTGCTACAGCGACGAACAATCTTACAGTAATTAATTTTGCAACTGGGACATACAACTCATTCAAATTAAACTGATCATTTTGCTCAAAACCTCTAGCAACCAATCTAGCCTTATACTGAATAATATTGTTACAATGTTTTACCTTAAAAACCCATTTACTACTAACTACCTTTTGTTTCTCTATTTGGCCATTAAAAGTAGTCCAAGTGTTATTTTCCTTTAAAGTATTTAATTCTCTTTCTATTGCCTCTTGATATGTTATTGGATCATCGTCTAGAGTATATACACTATTACACTGATAAAATGATGTCTGTTTTCTGATACGCTTCTTGTCTGGTAAGTCCGACTGTGTCGTTCCCTCAGTTGTGTGATGTACATCCTCATTACTACCAGACTCTTCATCTTCACATGACTCATATTGAACATTCAACTCCTGTTCGTTAACATTAGTTTTATTTTCTTCATTTTTTATGGTTTTCTTGTCAGGTGTACTTTCTTTTGAGGTAATCGATTCTGTCTTAGGAACTTCTAAAAGAATCTCCACCTCAGTATTATTTTCTTCTAGAAACACAACATCTCTCCGAATGTCAACAACATTTTTAAGCGGAAAATACACTCTGAATTCTTTTACATCATTACCATAGCCAACCATGATTCCCTTTTCACCTTTTGGGTCCCATTTCAACCTTTTCTCTTTTAGAATATGAGCAAAAACAGGTGAGCCGAAGACTCTCAAATTATGTATGTCAAAACTCTTGTTTGTCCATAATTCATAAGGCGTTTTACCTGGTAATGAACTTTTACCAGTTCGATTCAGGACATAAACTGCAGTGTTGACAGCTTCTGCCCACAGCTTCTTAGGCAAATGCTTTGTACACAATAATGTTCGAGCCGCTTCGATCAGTGTACGGTTTTCACGTTCAGCTTTTCCGTTCTGCTCTGGTGTGTATGGCACTGTCCTCTGATGTGTAATACCTCTCTTTTTGAACAAATCTTCCACGTCTCTATTGATATACTCCAACCCATTGTCACTTCTGAACATCTTGACTTTATTACCAGTCTGAGTCTCTGACTTGACTAAAAAATCCTCTATACACTTCTTGACTTCATATTTTCCTTTAATGAAGTACACTGTTCGATAGTTTGAAAAGTCATCTTTGAACAATAAAAGGTACTTTGCACCTGCAACGGATTGAACCTCCATAGGCCCACAAACATCGGAATGGATCAATTGACATATCTGTGTAGTTTTACTATGACTGCTATTGAACGGTAAGCGATGTATTTTATCTTTCAAGCAACCCTCGCAGCTTTCATTACTATTCTGTACCTCGATGTTGTTGTTTTTCAGTACATCTTTAACGTAAGCCATATTTTGATGCACTTGTCTCTCATGCCACTCATTTAATTTCACTGCACTTGCAACATTGCAAGTATTTACAACACCTTTGTAGCAAAAATTCAAGTAATATAACTTTCCACATCGTTTTCCAATAGCCATAACTTTGTTTTGTTTGGTAAATATACATGAAGTGTCATTGACAGACATGATATAACCCTTCGCGGTAGCACTTGTTACAGAGAATAAATTTATTTTTAAATCTGGAACAAAAAGCACTTTGTCTATGGTCGACACTATCCATTCTGTACCATTGAAGATCTGTCCTACCATCTGTCCTTTTCCTAACACACTTATCTCGGTTCCGTCTCCGATAACAACGGATTTTTGCGACTCCTTTGAAAACTTTGTAAACAACGACCGATCACAACACATATGCTCGCTAGCCCCTGTGTCTA
The DNA here is from genome assembly GCA_937001555.2 of Hypsopygia costalis. NCBI lineage: Eukaryota > Metazoa > Arthropoda > Insecta > Lepidoptera > Pyralidae > Hypsopygia > Hypsopygia costalis. The sequence continues at coordinate 5,512,251 of OW443344.2, read as the reverse complement.
CCAACCACCGATACTGTTTGTATCGCTCACTTAAACAGTCTGATGCCACAAATGCATTATTTTTGTTGTTTTCTTTAGATTTCTTGAAACGACACTGATTCTTGAAATGTCCTGGTTTCTTATATTGTCCGACCCCGTATTCACAGAACCAATTCGCATAATGTCCCAACTTGTTGCACGTGAAACACTTAACATTTCGAATATTCCTAGCAGCAAACGCCGATGAAGTAGAATTATTCTGAGGCGTTCCCTCCCGTTCTCGTATCCTCTCCTCTTCTACTAATAACCTTGCGACCAGATTATCGTAGGTTTGCTTATCGTCTGGCGCTGATTCCCATGCAGACACGAAGTGCTTATAGTCTTCGGGTAGTGACATAAGTACTTTAGTTATCACGAACTTGTCTGAAATAATCTCACCCATCTGTTTCAACGTATTTTGCATCTCCTGTATTTTTGACAAGAATACAGCCATTGCAGTTCCCTCTTCATACTTAAATTGAAAAAATCTTTGTTGTACAATATGAATACTTGTCTCTGTCTTTTGTTCAAACACACTGTGGAGTTTCTGCCACATCTCCGCTGAAGTAGTACAAGTGATGATGTGCAGCATCACATCTTCGGCCATGCGCGTAACTAGTAAAGATTGAGCCTTAGAGTCATTTGTCTCCCAAGCTCTCTTCGCAGCCGGATCTTCACTTTTTGTGTTCCGCCCTTCAGCTATTTCAAAAAGACCTTGGCCTCGCAGTAGCACCGAAGTCTGAAATTTCCAAATGTTCCAATTCGTATCTCCAACCAACTTAACAGTCGAACTATGCATTTGCATATCTTTTATTGTTTCCATGTTGCTCTCGTCCTCCTTCCTGCAGAACTTCCTTCCTTGCTCAGTCCTTTGAGCAAGTTTTCCTTCCTTTTCGGCGTTTTATAACCAATGACGCCACGCGGTGCGGTGAACGAAATCACGTTTTACTTTAGATATTATGTTCGCAGTTATAGACAACGTACTTTACAAATCCCTGTTCGAATTATGTGTCTGGGCCCATAACCTGTTGGGATTTGTAAAGAAAAACTATTTAATTTAACAAATATAACTTTATTACTTTGAGCAACTTTTACAACGTACCACCACGCCATTACAGTTCACGACAGAGAGAGAGAGAAACAAAAAGACTATACCTCTCTTTGTCTTGCAGGAAATAACACCAACATAATAAAAATAAACTTTTGCATTGCCAACTACAACACAAAATAAAACTCAAAACGATAAAACCCCAATCTACTACATCTTTTTCTAATACATCTTGACAACTTCTAAACAACTAAATTTTCTCAAAACCAAACAAAATACATTCTCATTAATTCAAATTCCTACAATCTGTCACTATGTTTTTCAGCCATCAATAAAACCATAAACAAAAAAACTAATTCCCCAACAGATATACACTAAAAATGGAAATTCTAAATTAGAAGGTTTTGTAGATGCTGACTGGGGAAACAATGTTATAGATAGGAAATCATACACTGCATATTGTTTTACCCTATCAGGTAGTGTAATATCTTGGGAAATAAAAAAACAGGTAAATATGGCATTGGTATTTTGTTGGACATGACCAAAGCCTATGATAGAGTACAACATAAAATACTACTTGATAAATTGTATGGGTTCGGAATTAGAGGATCTATTCATAAATGGTTTGCTTCATACCTTAGAGATAGGGAGCAGTTAGTAGAAATGGAATACTTTGACCACGAAAACCATATGATAAAAAGAATTCGCTCAAGTAGTAGGACGATAAATTCATCTATCCCACAGGGTAGTGTTCTCAGATGTCTTCTATTTCTACTTTATATAAATAACCTGCCTAAGGTAATAGAGGAGCACTGTGTCCTGTTTGCAGACGATATCTCTATTCTTACGTCGTGCCATAATAATAACAATAACAATTCTAATAAACACATCAACGAAATCCTTACAGCAACAGCGAACTGGATGGCTGATCATAACTTAGAAATAAACTTTTCAAAAACTAAACTAATGGTATTCCATCCCTACCAAAGATCCGCATTAGATGTCAAGCTGAATTTTAATGGCATGAACTTGGAGGTAGTGAGTGAGTATGATCTGTTACGCGTAATCATCGACAAAAATATAAATTGGAAGCCTCATGTCCAAAAGATTTGTGCTAAATTATCAAAGTTTGCGTATGCACTTAGAGAGGTTAAAAAAAACACGGATATCGAAACGGCACTCGTCACATACTATGCATACGCTTACTCATGGCTTAGTTATGGCACAGTTTTATGGGGAAATGGAACTGATTGGAGTAACGTCTTTACCTTGCAAAAAAAACTGATCCGCATAATAGTGAACATAGAAAAAACAGACAGTTGTAAACCTTATTTTGAAAAGCTTCGAATCCTAACTCTACCGAGCATCTACATATTTGAAACATGTAAATTCGTACACAAATACCCAGACTTCTTCATGAAAAGGAAAGACAAAACTGCAAACTATACCATGAGACATCAAAATCGACTACGCCTACCAGCTTCTCGCCTTGAGCTGCATTCATCTAGCCCTCTGGCTATGTCGATAAGAATATATAATAAGCTACCGGAAACTATAAAAACCATTGAGAACAAGAAACTATTTCTATCACAGATAAAAGAGCTATTGTTTAAAAAAGCTTATTATACTACCTCTGAATATCTTAGCGATAAATCAATTAAATAATAAAACAATAATAATAAATATCAATTATATTAATAATAATAACAAATAATAATTTTATCAATCAGAAATAACAATACAATTGAACACAATACAATACGGTACAATACAATTCAAAATAATATAATAAAATATAAGATAAAATATGACGTCACGACACAAAACTCAAGGAAACTTTCTCATAGAATTGTGAACAATGGGTAGGTTATTAACAATTATAAATATAAGTACAAAATAACAATTTTGACTAAATATAGTAATATAATACAAAAATAAATGACTAAATAAAATATGATTGACATCAAAATTTATATAAAATTATTCTGCAGGTGCCAAAACAGTAAAAAATATACAGGATGTTGTAATAAAATAGATACATATAGAATTATCAAGCTCCTCTCCCATTGCAGCGCCCCCCAGAGTCCTTGATTGTTACTTTAACATTAAATTAAAAGACCTATGTATACATTAAGGATGCAATAAATAATTGAGTATTGAGTATTGAACAGAAAACTGTTGCTTTATCAAGTAGTGAAGCCGAGTATATGGCAATTACCGAAGCTTGCAAAGAAGCAATATATTTGAGAAATTTACAGTATGAAATAACACAAAAAATGTACACTATTGATCTTTTTAATGACAATCAGAGTGCGCAGAAGTTAACTGTAAATCCAGTTTTTCACAAAAGAACGAAACACATTGACATTAAATATATTTTTTGTAGAAAATGTGTAGCAGATAAAATTGTGAAGGTTAGGTATTTGCCGACTGCTGAAATGCCTGCTGATTTGTTCACCAAAAGTTTAGGTTCCATAAAACATTATAAACTTTTAGATAAACTAGGTTTGCAAATTGTTTAATATTTAAGTATATTTATATTGTTAGATATAGGTGTTGTAATAATATCAACAATATAAGACTAGTGCTGCCATCTGTGGCGCTCATGTGTAAAATTATAAGGTTTAAATAAACCAGTCATTGTACTGTCTTTGAACGTGACGTTGTATTATTTTATAATTAATAAAGAAATGCATTCTAATTTTCATTTCAATTCCTAAATAAAATTGTATCTCATATATATATATATATATTTCTTGTGTGCATGTGACTGTGTGTCACTGAACTCCTAATCGGCTGGACCGATTTCGATGAATTTTTTTTGTGTGTTCAAGGTGATTCGAGAATGGTTTAGATTCACATTTTGGTCCAATGGAAAATGATCTTTTAATTAATTACAGTATGAAAACACCACACACACAAATTATATTAAAGTGAAAGCGTTAGGTTATGCAGAAAGACCTTCATGTACTAATCAACAGCCAAAAAATATTCACAACAATGTTCCTATTGGCAATTGCGACAATATTCAGCATATTGAATCTGAAATAGATACCGTAAGCAATTCTCGACTAGATTTTCAAGCGATTTCCACCAAGCCACTGACAAGAAGACGCTCCGAAAACGATTTACAAACAGGTAAGAAGGAAAAGGTAAGAAGAAGGATTTCATTATCAGGTGCTGTATTTTCACAGCAAAAACCGAAGTCTGTATCACCGAAAAAAAAAACAGGTATCTGACCCTACTAAATGGAAGAGACGTATTGAAAGAGGTAAATGTTTAAAAGGCGAATCTTATAAAACAGTCAAAGGTTAATCTGTTTCAGCTTTTCACTTTGAAGGAACCTACGCGTTTAGCAAAACAAAAACATAAATGCAACGCTAATGTACGCACAGAAGTACGAAAAAGTATTTACGAATTGTTTCGAAGTTTGGGAACACTAGAAACACAGCGTCAATTCATAATCCAACATGTAAGAAACAAAAGTGATCAAAGACAAGTGAGTTGTATAGAATCAAAGGCGGCTCTTTGTTATTTTTAGTAAATTTGAACTATCAATGTAGCAACACTGGAAATTTTGAATAAAATAAAATAGTTTAATTTCTTAGTTTCTATTATGGGCTACCTTGCCTTATATTTTCATATAATAAATGTTGACACTGTGCGAGTGAGAGATATGATGCTTTGACAGGCGAATGAAAGGGACTAAGAAGGTAGGAATAAATAGATATGGCGGATAGTAAAAGACGACGGACGGATGTGTTTTAAAAGTAAAAAGGCGAAATAAATTAGAAAAAGTGTAACAAGTGTTTGATTTCGAACCCCAACGCTCCACAAAATTGAGGACTCGTACGGGATCTAATAAAAATCAACTTTCGTGGACGTTGGCTGGTTTCAAATCACACAGCGACGGCACGACACGTGGTTGGTGAATTTGGTAATGAACAAACAATTTCGGTGTAATTGAATCTGACGACGCGAGGACGACTACGAATAAAGGCAACGGAGATTCATATAAAACCGGGCAGTAGCAGCAGTTGGTGCATGTTTCACAGCCGAACCTAGTTAGTATACGTGGAAGAAGCTATATCGAAGTACTCAGGTACGGATGCCACTTATACAGTTACAAAATGGGCGCAAGAGGTGGAAGACAATGCTGAATTATTCGGTCTAACACCGCTACAGACACTACTTGTAGCTAGGCGATCCCTAACCTCTACAGCGGCGGCGTGGCTGCGCACAGAAAAGTCTTTAAAACCTATGAGGAGCTCAAAAGCGATAGCGCGCCTATCTAAAGAGTTTCCCGACACGATTAACGCAAAACAGATTCGATAGGAACCTATTTGGAAATATCTTTGAAAACCTAAATTCTATGTGACTTTGTCAGTTTTGTATTGTTCTTTTGGTAGTGCGTAAGATCGTTCCCCAATATTGCATATTACTATTAAAATAACCATTTTCTCTCGATTATACCAGTTTTTCTCTTACAGTCCTATTCAGTCAGTAATATAGTGGTCCTTCTACCGTTTAGTGTGAAAATCGGGAGAGATGGGCTATGAGACTCGTTCAAAAAGTAAATCGCAAATGGAACCCGAAAAGCCTACTGCGACCGGTCCCAGTGATGTTTTGAGTGTTTCAGCACAGTTGGTACAAAGGCCAGTGACCCATTTATCGGAAGCACATCATGCGCCACCGTCCGCAAATAACGGAGACGCGCCTCCGATAGTCGCCGACCTATCATCGCAGATCACTACATCCCACGACCAATCTAACATGTCGACAATATCAGTAGGAAGATCATCGCATTCAACGAAGACGAAGCTCGACAAAGCTCGGAAACTTGCTGCTGAAGCGCAACACGCTCGCCAGCTTGCAGATATTGAGTCACGTCAGCTCGAACTCGACCGTAAAGTTGAGTCACGTCAGCTCGAACTCGAACGTAAAGCTGTCGAACTTCAACTCCAGGCTGAGCTCGATGCTATCGAAGCCCTAAGTCGCAGAGCTAGTGCACGTGGCAGCCCAAAAAATAGCACCCATAACGAAAGTCATTCAAATGTCGTTCAATGGATGGATAATCTACAGGTCGATGCGGGCCCATCGGCAGCAATGCCCTATTCTAAACAATTTAGATCCTCGGGCCCATTAAAAGCTGCGCCCCGTCAAGATTGTACATTACCACACGATAACGTACCAAACATTTCTACTACTAAAATCTTTCATAATTTTCAGATTTCAAGACCGCATGAAATTTGTACCGGTGTCGAAAGAGAACATAACAAGTTGGTTAAGGCTCTTGAAACTCTAGTTAACAGAAATCGCACACCCGATATCCAACTGCCAATTTTTGACGGAAAATCACCTTCAGACTGGTTATATTTTAAACGTATTTTTTTAGATACACAGGTATGTTACTCTATAGTAGAAAATTTAGCTCGTATCAGTGCCTCTCTACGCGGTGCCGCGCGCGAAGCAGTGTATGTCTTACTCGTGTCAGCTACAAATCCTATGGAGGTAATAGACGCTCTTGAGATGAGCTTCGCACGGCCAGAGATGATTGTGTTACAAGAAATCCGTGCTATCCGCACCCTACCTGTAGTTAGTACTGAAGGGCAGGACTTGGCAGTTTTCGCCTGTCGTATTAAGAATTGTATAGGAATAATGAAACTCTTAGATCAGACTGACTATATACATTCCCCGGAAATGTTCGATTCTCTTATCCGTAAGTTATCCCCAATAATTCGTGCGAAATGGTACGATTATGCAGGAAACCAAATAGACAAACATACCAGCCGCCTAGAAATGTTATCTAATTTCTTATCACATGAAGTTCAACTTCAGGCTAAATTTGGTATCATACATGATTTCCCCCCAAGTTCATCGTCGTTGCAGCAATCTGTGGAGAACAGATTTCGCAACGATTGTAAAACCACGGAAAAACAATCTGTAAATAAATGCATATTTTGTTCTAAATTTCATAATGTAAATATATGTGACAAGTTTCTGACATTGTCAATTGGCGACAGATGGCAATGGGTAAAGAAGAATAAAGTGTGTCATAGATGTTTAGAAAATAGACCACATAGGTTTAATCTTTGTAGAGTTAAACTTCCTTGTGCTGTTGGAGGTTATACATTTAAACATCACGCTCTACTACATAATCCAAATTCAGAGCAAAATATATTGGCGCAAGCAGATTTTGTACATCATTCTAACATAGTAGATGTTTACAATAACGAATTCTGTACAGAATCCAAAATAAAAAAATACTATGAGTTGGATTCTAAGATTCAAAAAAAGGATCACCGCGGTATTTCCGATACTCAAGCGTCAGTAACTTTGCAGGGAACTGTACCCCAATTCTCTTATCCCGAAGTTACATTCAAATTTAACAATTTTAAATCGTTTCTCGGTTTATGTTTTGAACGCGAGACTGAATCTCAAGTAATCGCTGCTTTTTTATTAAGTTCTTCAGATCTCATTGTACAAAATCTGAATATTGTAAATTTAGGTACAAGTGGCTATACATCAAGAGTCTTGGTTTAATTTGGCCACCGTCTCGTGGCACCATTAGTTTTAGTCGTAGTTCAAAAGGATACACGTATCCGAATCGACTAAGTAAACGTGATGCGTTCTCCTATTTTAAGCGCATTTGTAGTCCTATAGTTTCGAGAGGACGCATTACGTTTCAAAAAATGTTCAATCGTCTCAAACCTACAATACGTATCTTCTGGTATAGTTCACTCAACATTTTGAATTGGCCATTTATTGATGCACATTCATTTAAATCATCCATAGCACATCGAATTAGCGAGATTCTTGAATCGTTCAACATCCAAGATGTTATTAAATGGAAGCGGATATCTACTGCGCGTAACGTAACAAAACGCGTTTTGTGCTTTCAAGAATGTCGCTGGATGAGTAGTTCTCGTTTTTTGCACATGATAGAGCATTAGTAACCATTTTCACCACACATGATCGCAGTACTGGGCTAGAAAAGAAACTATTTGCACAAAATATTTAGCACTTCATTTCACCAAATTCATTACCCATATCAATTATCAGTCAATCTCAAACGACTAAGTTTCTGTGTAAGTTTTTGTAGCGCTACGGCGAGAGCCTGTGAATTCTTGAGTTTTTAAAAGACAAAGAGTGTCAAAAAGAAATTACTGCAGATTTTACCTTGTCGAATTTGATACATTCCGTGATAGTAAGCTCGATTGTTTTTTCCAATGATACTATCTGTCTCTTGAACCAAAAATACCAAAAACCGTTGTTTTGAAGAAGCCGTATAAACAACCTATCCCGAATTATGGATGAATAAAACTACGATAGCCGAGAATACAGTTTTTAGTATGAAAAGTCCCGTCATTTTATAGACCCCCTGCTGTATAGCTGTTCATCTCCAGTCATGAAGAAGTTTGTTTCCGCCCACTAGAGACTTAATCTTCGGACAGCTCACTACGGAATATCATTCAGGTTTGTGAGATGAATTACTTTGGACTATTTAAGTCTATTTATATTTTTTAAGTCTATTATATTAACTACGTCCGGAAGCTCCACTCACCTCTTATTTAGAAGGAGGAAATCTATTAGAGAGTTATTTCACGACCCGCCATCGATTCAACTCAACTGGCGTCCACTACTGATGAAATTCATATTACTGGAAGCAGAAAAAGAAGCTAACAGTCGACGTCATTCTTACGTGTCAGCTGACCTCAACAGTGAAGAAATACCGGCTGCTTTTCATTTTATTCTTGGAATTTCTTCGGGTCGACCTATTCCTACTTCTCTGTCTGATAGAGATACTCATCCGAAACAGACGAAGGATCACAGTGAGATTGAATGACCACTTTTGAATACCCTGAATGAAGGAAGATTTGCCTGCCTTAGTATCTCGATAGGACGGGGGAACAGCTCCGACTGTAAAGGAAGGGGACTTAGTCTTGATAGTACACAACCAGCACCTTCGAGGGTCCTGACTGAGAGGCGAGTGATTCGAGTTTACATTCACCAAGATGATGTCATTAGAGTGGCAGATAGATAGACTCGAGCTAGTTCTCTGAAGAGGCATTTGTAGAAGCTAGTCCTCATTTAAAAGGTGGAGCATGATAGGAACCTATTTGGAAATATCTTTGAAAACCTAAATTCTATGTGACTTTGTCAGTTTTGTATTGTTCTTTTGTTAGTGCGTAAGATCATTCCCCAATATTGCATATTACTATTAAAATAACCATTTTCTCTCGATTATACCAGTTTTTCTCTTACAGTCCTATTCAGTCAGTAATAAGATTCATGAAATACTCAGTAGCAGGAAGAAACGTAGGCACGAGATTTGTTATATGCTCGAGATGAAGGCTTTAGCGAAGCGAAGTAAATTACCTGACTATGTGGCAATTACCTGACTATGTGGTAATATAATTGAGGGAATAATGGACGACGAAAGTAACAAATTATTGTTATACGGAGTGACGACGTACGACGACCTAAAAGAAAAGTTTAAACTTTACGAAGCCTACAAGTCAAAATCAAAATGCTATGCAAATAGCAGTGCTAGCAATAACAATAACGTGAGAAAGCAAGGCATGCGTTGTTATAATTGTGGAAAGCCGAACCACCGTTCTATAGAATGTCCGAATAAAGCAGATGGCCTGAAATGTTTTAAGTGTAATGAGTTCGGGTATATTTCATTGAGTTGCAAGCAATATGGCGGCTACGTATGGAGAAATAGCTACGCGAACGCATCAGGACATGTGAACGATGATAGTTGAAACCGAATGCAATCCGAAGAGCGACGAGCGACGCAGAGTTATCAACATCGCAGCGATGCACAGACTGCGAAATGCGCGATGTTCGGACAGCCGAACTTCACTCCGAATTCGATACGAGATAGTCATTCACTCGGTGACTTGCAGCAAGACTGTGACGTTGGCAGCATTGACAACGAATGGCGACAGCGAACGACTGAACGTATGAATGGATTGAATGAAGCTGTCAAATGTGACATTTCCGGACCGACTGTGCAAGTAAACAATCAATTACGAAGTTATGAATATGGAAAACCGTTGATTTCGATACGTTATAGACGATATTTCTACAAAAGCATTATTAAACACAGGAAGCCACATCAATTTAATCTACGAGGACTGTTACATTGAGTTAAAAACATATAAAAAGTGCAATGAAAACATGACATTAACGGGACTTGATGTATGTCAAGTGAAATCTTTAGGAAAATGTGTTATACCAGTTACGATCGACGGGAAAATTAGTAATGTAACATTCCATGTTATTTCGAACGACACTATGCCTTAGTACTTATTGCCTCTTGTACACGCTAAGAAATTTCACCGTGTCTACTGCAGACAGTCAAAGTCAAAGTCAAGTCAAAGTCAAAATATCTTTATTCCTTGGACTTTATAAAGCACTTAGAAACGTCATACAAACTAAATATAAGAAACATGTGTAAATCATTACTACTCTAAATCCGCAGAGCTTAGATTCACTTTCATCACACTATCTTGAATGTGAAAGTGAATTTAAGAGCCAGTTCCGGCGACGGGGCTTCTTGAGAAGAACTGGCAAGAAACTCAAGGCCGACTCTTTTAATTGCCAATATCGTTACATTAAATACAAATACAATCATTAATATAACATAACAAGAGCAATTCATTTCCAAATACTTTTATCATTTATGTAATCTGAGATACAATAGTAAGCTTTTTGACATAGTCTAGTTTTGATAAATCTTTTAAATTTACCCATGGATAATTTAAACGCGTCATTTGGAAGTTTATTGTAGAAGCGTATACATTGACCTGGGAACGAGTTAGAGATTTTATGGAGCCTAGTAATATGCACAGCGAGTTTGTTTTTATTTCTTAAATTTAATTGATGGAGATCACTGTTTTTCCTAAATTTAGTTTGATTTTTATGAACGAAATAAGTTAGTAAAATATATTGAGAATGTAATGTCATAATATTTATCTCTTTAAATTTATTTCTCAGTGTCTCCCTGGGACTCATCATATAAATAGCACGGATAGCTCGCTTCTGGAGCACAAAAATTGAGTCTACATCCGCAGCACGCAAAGCAATAAACCATATGACATAATGCTGTGAAAATAGCTAAAATAAACTAAACGCGCAGTGTCAACATCAGTCAGTTGACGTATTTTCCTTACGGCGTAAGCTGCTGAGCTGAGTCTACCTGATAACGTTTCTATATGTGGACAGTGTGTACAGGTCCAATTCATCATGTACACAACAAGAATTTTGTCGGATCTAGGCACTAAAACCACCGCACCGCAATAAACGTCGCGCGTCATGTCTAGCGCAGACAAGATATTTTTCTTGGTCAGCGCGGAAGCAAGTGTACACAGTTCGTGTGTAGAAACGACACGAATTCTTGCATAGGCCCGGCGACTTTTCTTAGCGTGTACAAGAGGCCTTACCATGTTATTCTGGGACAAGAGTTATTGTAAGGTTATACAGTTATTTTCAAAGGAGGGTCAGTTCAACTCATAGACAAAGATGATGAATGGTTGAAGAGGTTGGATTGTGTGGCATGTTTTAATTTTGTTTTATGATTATGTCTATTTTATCCAATTATCAGTAGGTGTGCTGATAATTAGAAATTTTCAAATTTCTGTATCCAGATATTGGCCCGATATATATCTATTGTAAGTAAAAAAAAAAAAACCTTAAAATTATTTCAATAAAGAATGTGAAGAACGTTAAGAGTGTGTTTAAATACTAAAATAAATTGTGCTTTAATCGTATTACTAAATGACTAATAAACGTAAACAAAATCTCACCCTTGATGTGTCAGAATGGCCGAAAATCACTTATATTCACACAACGTTCACTTCTCAAGATTACGGCGCCATGATAAATGTCAAACTATAATCAGTGTTGCTAGTACAATAATCTAAAACTTACAGAACGCGTTATTTTTCGTGGTGCTGATAAACTGGTACAGTGCTAGTATTTGGGTGATTTACCCTATCATATAATTGGTTTAAAATACTTACTTAAATCGATACTTAGACAATTTGTAGCATGTTGTAGACACCGTGATAAAACAGTTAATCAGTTGATGGCTACGCTTCCTAAAGAAAGAGTGAGACCGCAGAGACCATTTTCTGTGAGTGGTATTGACAGGGCTGGTATAACTTTTAAGCTAAGTACTCGCTCAAATAGAACTGAAAAGGCGTACATAGTTTTGTTCGTGTGCACCACAACAAAGGCTGTACACATAGAACTTGTGACAAGTCTTAGCACTGAATATTTTCTAGCTGCTTTTCGTCGTTTCACTGGACGAAGAGGCTATTGTAAAAAACTCCTGAGTGATTGTGGTACGAATTTTGTCGGGGCCACTAAAGAGCTTCAGATGATGGTTGGTAAAAGTGTTTGTAATTTACCAATGGAAATAGCGAAATGTTAGCGTTAGATGGAACTGAGTGGCAGTTTATTCCACCAGGAGCTCCGCATATGGGAGGACTGTGGGAATCTGCTATTAAGGCCATGAAGAAACATATTAATCCTGTCTTAGGAGATAGTATACTTACGTATGAGGAGTACTCTACGTTGTTATGTCAAATAGAGAGCTGCTTGAATTCTCGTCCACTAACTTGCACAGATAATGATGATGGCACTATGGTTGCTTTAACACCAGGCCATTTCCTAATTGGAGAAAATCCTATAGTAGTACCCGAAGAAAACAGAAAATATTAATATACCTTACAATAAACGTTGGATCTATTTACAGCAAAAATTACAATCTTTTTGGCGAACATGGAGTCAAGAGTATTTAGTGAATTTACAACAACGAACAAAGTGGACTAGGATTCAAGACAACATTAATATTGACAATATAGTTTTAGTTAAGGATGAACGGTTACCACACTTACCACCAACCAAATGGTTGATGGGTAGAATAGTCGCAGTACACCCTGGTTCTGATAGTCTGAACAGAGTAGTAAGTATTAAGTGTAGAACACCACAAGCAACATAAACTTTGTTTATTACAAACAGAATACAATAAAACAAGAATAGTAAGTTTCTTTATATATTTTCTTCCAACTATGCTTTAATTTCATCACAATCACACTAAAAACTCAGTACAAAACGAGTCTTTAATGCTCTAGAGCAATAAAAATGTATGAAATTTCATTATTGCACAGTTTTTTTTAATCGCACCAAAAGGTGCCAATCTCAATGGATTAGCTCTATTCAGCCAGCCGATATCAATACTTTTTTTTTCGTACGTATTATTCTTTTCTATCCTACTTGTTCCAAATTTAAAAAATGATTGCTGCTAACTCTGAGTTAAAAATGAAAGAAATTTAAAAATGTGATTTGGCGGGAACTTTGTTAATTTAGCTTGACAATATTTTTGGAAACGATAAAAGTGTGATACTATCTGATTTCGAGTGCTTCGGCTTCGAATTAAAATGGAATCATCTAGCGACACATTAACTCCGGAAAACATTCTAAATGAAGCCGACAGTGTTATAGAAAAACTTTTAACTGTTTGATATGAGTTTCTTTTATCTACTATTCCTATAGGTATTAGTTGAAAGAAAAGCAGATTATGCACCTCGCCTTAAGTAATTTATATTGCCCTCGTGCCTGTTAGATTAGAGCCCTCGCTGACGCTCGGGCTCTAAATCAGGCACTCGGTGCAATAATAAATTACTTTGTGCTCGATGCAATAATCTACTATTTTCCTTTGGTTTTTTTTTTTCATTTGTTTTTATACTTAAATAGAGTCCACAGATTAGTTATAAAAAAGTATTAATGTACTTTGGGGAGTGGAAATGTCTAATAAGTTAGTTATATATATAGTCCAAATCGCAACCAATAGATGGCGTCAAACAACTGAATCACGCTATCATGTATTTTCTATATTAGTATAAGACCTCAGATCCGTCTCTAAATAAACCGAAGCTTCCACAGGGCCGTATAGTTTTATTAATACACCTACTATTGCTATTTCCTATACAGTTACAGTTATTTGTGATAAATTATCATTGATAATCAAGTAAGATTTAAAAAATGTCCTGTTGACCAAAACACAGTGTGCTTTCAAGCTAACCAGATTTTTCAGAGACTAAAAGAAGCTGGGGAAGCGGCCAATCCGAAAGGCAACGGCACCACTCCTATCAGCTACATCATCGCATTAGTACGAACACGCAGTACCTGTACAGTGTATAGTACAAGTTGCAGGGAGACTATTACAAACACATCAAAAATTTCCTTCCGGACCGCAGTGTTGAATTTGCAGAATGTTGAATTACCGCAATGTTGACTTTGCAATATGTTGAATTACCGCAATGTTGAATTTGCAATATGTTGTATTACCGCAATGTTGAATTTGCAAAATGTTCCACTAGACCCTACCGAAGAATCGCCCCTGGTAGGTAAGAGTAGAATTTTATTCCATCTTTTTCCACTGGTAGGGATTATTGGAAATTAATATCCATTTGTCCCTAAATAAGTACCTATCCTTGTGGGTTGCATTCCGAATCCAATCGAAATCTGGAAGTGGACACTGACTAAAGATGGTAAGACGAACAATAATGGTACGACACGCTGGAAGTGTACGCAACGAGACATATGTACAGCGCAGCTACTGTATCTTTAAGCACGGATAAAAGTAAAATAATTCGTCAAACTAGCCATAAGTGCTTGACCGATCAGAATAAAATTAAAGTTATGGAGTTTTTAAATGCAATCAAGCAAGAAGTAATGCACAAATTTAAATCCAATTCAGCAAATTTTTGAAGACATGCTAACTTAAGTTTGTTGAGCGAAACTCTAATGTACCTGCACACCAGCTACCAACATTTTCTTCGGCGAAAACTTCTCTATATAGAGTACGAAAAAATTTTTTAGGATCTGGTAGTCATTTAAAAAAAAAAAACATATCAAAATTCCAAAAGGTGTGTCCAAAACTATTAAGGTGATTGAAGATGGAGACAAGGAAAAAAATATTGTATTATGTTCTAGGAAGATTCTGAAATTACTGAAATCTGAGAAGAGTGTTTCTTATTACGGAGATAGTACTTTTAGATCATGCCCCCAGCCGTTTTATCAGTTATACACTATTCATCTTGATGTTTATTCTGATGACAAGACCATAAATATTTATCCCGTAATTTACGCTTTTTTACCCAACAAAACAGAGAAAACATAAACACGGTTATTTAAATTAATTAAGGATCAGTTTGGAGAGTAGTTCGTATTGCTAAATTTAAATGCGATTACGAAACAGCTCAAATAAATGCAGTAAGGAAGGTTTACTCTGAAGTGAAACTGACCGGATGCTTTCAGCATTTCAACAAGGCTGTTTGAAAATGGCAAAGCAATGCAATTTGGTAAAAAAGAAATACACCAACAGTCTTGCCCACAAATATGGTAGAAATGTCATACGAATGTGCTCTTATTTTGTTTTACTTCCTGTGTATTATTGTGGCTGCTGCCCCCCGTGACCCTGAAAATTTGCAAAGTTTTCTTCAGTATTTTAAAGAACAGTGGTTCAGTATGGACCACAAGTTGATTAGCTGTGCAAACGATACTCACAGAACAACTAATTCCTGTGAGGGGTATCACCGAAGAATTAATTCAATACTGCCAAACACTCAGAATATATTTTTGGTTTTTAAAACATTACTAAATGAAGCTTCATTTATGATGCTCTATAGATGGTGCGGAGGTATACTAATAATGTTTCTTTAGAAATTAACCCCTTTTTGGGGTTAAAACGGGGGTTGGAAGTTTGTATGAAAGTACTATGTTTTTAAAGTAAGAGACTAGAAATTTAAAATGTATACTCTATATATAGTGTGGAGGTATAGTAATAATGTATCTTTAGAAATAAACCCCTGTTTGGGGTTAAAACGGGGGTTGGAAGTTTGTATGAAAGTCCAATGTTATTGAAGTTAAGTAATTATGGCAGAAGGATTTTAAATGATATTTAAGTATAAGACTTATTGAAAACAACTACATACTATTATAAGGAGGAATGTTTTATTTTAACAAAAAAAAAAGTATTATATTAGGTTGGGGAAAAAGTCTTTTCGTATTTTATATGAAAATTCAAAACATTTTTTAATAAAGTTTATTTACATTTAACTAAAGTATGTAGGTGCCATTATGTTCGATAACTTTTTGTCATCTTGTAGGTAGAGACATGATCCCATTACTATAGAAATTTTGGGACTTCTGTTCAAAAAACCGCGACAAGTGGTTTTGGCAGTCTTCTCGTGATGTTAACCTGACATTGCCTAAAGAATTCTTAAGAGACCGAAACAGGTGGAAATCAGAAGGTGCAAGGTCAGGACTATACGGCGGATGCATTAACACCTCCCAGTCAAACTGTCTTAATTTTTGCTGAGTGGCTAAAGATGTGTGAGGTTTAGCGTTATCATGATGAAAAATCACACCCCTTCTATTAATTAATTCCGGCCGCTTTCTCTCAACTTTTTGCTTTAATCTCATCAGTTGTTCACAGTAGAATTCAGAATCGATAGTCCTGCCTGGCGGTAACAGCTCATAATGAATATCTTCCCTTCCAATCCCACCATACACACAGCATCACCTTGTTGCGGGTTAACCCGGGTTTCGCCAGAGTCTCTGAAGCCTGGCCGGTCTTTGACCACGACCTTTTTATGCGCCAAAACTGGTATGTGGTCAATTCCTAGTTCTTCAGCTACGTCGTAACTACTGATATGCCGATCTTGCTCCACTTTTTCAGAAATGGCATCCATTTTATCCGTAACAGGGCGACCAGAGCGACGTGCATCTTTGACATCAAAATTTCCGGATTGAAAACGCTTAAACCAAATTTGTGCTACTCTCACAGACACTGCACTAGGTCCATAATAATCACAAATTTTTTTCGCAGCTTGCGTTGAATTTTTAACTTTTTTGTAGTAAAATTTTAAAATGTATCGAATTTCTTCATTAGATTCACTCATCTTGACAGTAAAAAAAACAAATGAAAATCACACATTTACCTAATTTGAATTTGGAATTATCTTTTTTAAAATTTAAACTTTTTATAGATATCAAAACCTGCTAGATACAAATGGTATAACCAAAGAGATTTTATTACAAGTTCATACATACTATAATGCGAAAAGACTTTTTCCCCCACCTATTATATACATAGTTTTACAGAGAGGTTTTGAAAAAATAATATTCGTCGACTTCATTGATTCTAGAAATTCGTCTAGGTATTGATTGTTTTTTATCTTTCTTTTATTTTTTCCTTTTATTAGCTATTTAGCTTTTTCGAATGTAATTAAAAAATATGTGCAAATAACTAACTCCACGCGTACGAAGTCGCGAGCGGCCGCTAGTATATAATACACAAATACGTGTTCTAGTATGATAACTTAAGTAAACTGGTCTACATACATAATTTTGTTCTTGGTGAAATAGACAAAAACTTACTTTTATTAGTAAATTACGGTCTAAGATTTATATATCCTATTTATAATATAAAAAAAAATGAAAAAAAAAAATCATAATCCCCTTCTGTGGACTGTTCACATGTTATGCCATAATGTTTGAAGGGTCATTACTTGGTTGAAAAAGGTGGAACTGTTAAGAAGATTAATTTATATATTGTATTTTATAACAATGTTAGACTATTTTAATGGCTAATCTCAAAAGCTCGAAGCAGATGGCGCTAGTGTAGTTGGGGGTCATGCTATCTGTCAAATTGTTGAACTACATACAATATTATTGAGGTTATTGTGCTTTCGTGCATAAAAGGACTAATTGAATAGAAATAAAATGCATCAGTGTTGTGTTGTGCCTTTGTGCTCATCCAGAGTATCAGGTCATAGGTTTCCAAGAGATGAACAGTTGAGGAAAAAATGGATTATATCTATAAGAAGAGATAAATACATGCCGACAATAAACTCCCGTGTTTGCAATCAACATTTTATTCAGTCGGACTATGTGATGCCTCTGGACTCTGTTGTTAAAAACCGTAAGTGTTGTGAGCACAATTCAATAAAAAGTAATCCAAATACTTAACAATATCATTCCTATTTTATAACCTCAATTTTATAATATTCTGTTTATTTTATAGCTAAACCTAGACTCAAGAAGGATGCTGTGCCTAGCCAGTTTAAATGGACTAAAAAGCCACGAGTAGCAGCACTGCAGAGACAACAACGTGTGACAAAGCGATCAGTCTTAAAGGAATCTTTGGATTTGTCTTCTGAATTCAATCCAATAAACCCAATCACACCAGAACCTTGCAATGAAATTGAAATACCTATGGATCCAATGGCAGCTTATCAGTTTGAAGAGATGCAGAAATGTGATGCATCAACTAAGACAAGCACGTTGCTTACTTCATTTTGTATTGAAAATTTGCAATCTGAGTTCAAAATGGACGAACTAAAATTTTATACCGGATTTGATAGTTATGAACACTTCTGGCTCGTATTTAATATTTTAGGGCTTGCGGTAAATCATCACTTATATTATCCATCAGGATGCAAGATGAGTGTTCGTGTTCTGAATCCAGCCAATGAATTTTTACTTATCATTGAGGCGTAATATGATAAATAAAGAACTGGCATTTAAATTTGATATCAGTTAGGCATTAGTTAGCCGTATATTTATAACTAGGATCAATTTTCTGTGCTGTCAGTTTAAAGAACTTAACATTTGGGTACCTCTTAAAGTTGCTAGACAAAATGCTAAGTTCAAAGGCCGTAAATGCACTAGCACGGTCATTATCGATTGTACTGAGATCAAAATAGATCAACCCAAAAACCCAGTAGCTCAGCAACTTACTTATTCAACATACAAGTCTTGTAATACATTAAAAGTATTGGTCGGTATGTCAAGTACTGGTAACATAACTTTTGTTTCTGATAGTTATGGAGGGTCCATCAGTGACAGATGTTTGTTTGAAAAATGTGGTTTGTCTAACATGCTTGAGAAAAATGACATTGTACTGGCAGATAGAGGTTTTCAGATTCAAGATATTCTAGCCTCTAGATATGTAACTGTAAATATTCCAGAGTTTCTAAAAAAGAAGTCTGGCCAACTTGAGCCTGAGCAGTTATGCCGTTCAAAAATATTGTCATCAAACAGAATACATGTTGAAAGGATTATTGGTTTAGGCAAAACATATAAGATTCTTAAGTATTTATCTAGTAATTTAGTACCTGTAGGAAGTAGAATAATATTTGTCTGCTTTATGCTAGCTAACTTTCGTAGTAACATAATGGATGGTGGTAATAAAAAATAAAATACTATTCAGTCATTTCAATTTGTCTTTTATTATAATTTAAAAGTATGCATGCATCCGACATGGCCAAAGATGGCCTCATAGTCTCTCAGTCTAAGTAGTCACAAGTAAAAGTAATCAGCAATAAAATCATGTGCTATAAAATTTATTAACTAATGCCGGACACATATATTTTTCAAAAAATTCTTTAGCTTTTGGAAGTATTACATTATTGATTACATCATAATTTTTAACGACAGAAATACATTTATAATCTTTAGTAGTCCAAATTACAAAATCACAGAACTCACGTCCAGTGACATACATTTGAGTTTGCACTTGGAAGTAATAATTAGAATTACTTTTCAAACTAAGTTCATTGTTTTGCATTTCCAAATATGGTAAGGTATCAGGACCTATTATTGAATCCTTTATTGAAAAGGGACACTTTACTTCTAAAACAGTTAATGACTGCACAAGGCCATCAGGAGATGCAGCTACGTAAGGGTGGTTCAATGAGATGAAAAGTCCACATCTTACAACAAGATTAATTGTTGCCTCCTCATATGCACGAATAGCCTTTTCCTCGTTTTGTTTTCCCCAGTTTGTTGCAGTAGAGTGGAAAGGTTTAGGATGAATAATAGAATTCACAAATGATTCCATGTTCTTCCTGTCCGTCATGTGAACCAGTTTTTTTTTTTTTTTTTATACTACTTCGGATGGCAGACAAGCATACGGCCCGCCTGATGTGAAGCGGTTACCGTAGCCATATTAACGCTTGCAACATAAAATATTGCTCGCGCGCCGCCACCCCCGCTGCCAACGCAGCATCTCCTTCCTTTCCTTCTGGTGACTCCACTCACTCGCAGGAACACAACAACCCTCAGGGGAATTGTTATTTGGCTGCGGTATTCTGTGAGGTGGAGGTACATTCCCCAGTCGGGTTGCTTACAATTACGCTCCCTACCTCTTTTTTCGCCAGAGCTTCGTTTGTCAGTCAGCAGGGCGCACCGAGTGCAGGTGAAGTTGGCTTTGGTTCAAAGATCTTGATGAACCACTTACACCCCAAAACCACACCACAGTGCCAACATTGGATGCTGTTAATCGCATAGACCGTTCTTGAAACCAGGTGATACTATTACTCTGAGCTCGTGTTGTTTCTTCTATTCTCTTGATATCATTTGCATTAACCTAAGAAATAATAAAATAAAACTAAAATAAATTATTGACAAACGAAGCTCTGGCGGAAAGAGAGGTAGGGAGCGTAATTGTAAGCTACCCGACTGGGGAATGTACTTCCACCTCACAGAATACCGCAGCCAAATAACAATTCCCTTGAGGGTTGTTGGGTTCCTGCGAGTGAGTGAGGTCACCAGAAAGGATGGCGGCGCTCGAGCGATATTTTATGTTGCGAGCGTTAATATGGCTACGGTTCAATGGCGTTAATATGGTACCGCTTCACATCAGGCGGGCCGTATGCTTGTCTGCCACCCCACATAGTATAAAAAAAATACACAAAAAATATTTACCTGAATGCGATTGTACACCATTTGTTGCAAGATACTAACTGATAAGTAGTTGTGATCATGTGAAATATCCACAACAGAAGCTACATTAAAAACTCCATTGATACACAAACTTCTCTTCTTACTCGAAGTGTAGTTTATAACATGGTTT
The DNA here is from genome assembly GCA_937001555.2 of Hypsopygia costalis. NCBI lineage: Eukaryota > Metazoa > Arthropoda > Insecta > Lepidoptera > Pyralidae > Hypsopygia > Hypsopygia costalis. Next base: position 5,491,249 of record OW443344.2, on the reverse strand, counting down.
CGCACATTGTCGTTAAAGGCAGGCATATTTCTAAATTCCAATGGTCTTGGATCATAGCAAACATTTCCTCTTTGTTTCTTCTGCACATTGCACTGAGGAATATTGAAGCTTATCTGGTCTGCCTTTTTCGGAGAAATATCAAACCTCCTTTTATTAGGCATATGCCAAACTTGCGCACGATCAGTGCATGTATCTTTAATGGACAATTTCCCCTGCTCTTTCAGGTTTAATAATGCGTAGCAAACAACGGCAACATGCTTACACACTGCTCTATTGCCCTTGCCAGCAATGCATTCGCACGAACCTTCGACAATGCTTCCATCCATTGCGACAACAAGTTTTACATAATATGTCAATGATTTTGTCATTTCACTCTTGACTTGGGCGCGGTAAAAATTATAGTATTCATTTTTCGATTCAAGCACAGCTAGCAAAAAAAAGTTTTTCATCATACTATAGCCTTTTCTATGTACAGCTGCGCACATACTCATACCTTCATTGACCTTGTATACACTAAGAAAATAATTATTTATATGAACAATGTCAACTGGAGGCACTGTTGATGCTGATTCTTGAAGAGTGGTAAAGTCCTCATTTTGGGGCCACAGAATGTTTGATGGTAATTCTGTTATTATAGGACTCTCCGGGATATTAAATTGAAAATTATTATTTCGGTCGCAGGCAGCCAGTCTGAAATAAAAAAATCCAGTTGTTCATTTAGTCTTGGTTAGAGAAAAAACCAACAAAAAAAACCTTTCGATGAGGTCTTCCTTTTTGCCAACTATTCTTGCATTTCTTCTCCTTAATTCGTTTTTTAATTCAACTACACTCAAAGTGCCGTATCTTTCTGCCATTTTTCGCTAATTGCATATTAATGTATAAAACACCATACACGCAGTATAGAGCTGTCAAACCGACATGACCTCCAACAACACTAGCACCCCCAAGCGGGAGTAACGGCGGGCATACCCGCCATTACTTGAAATTAATAGCCTCAATAAAAATTCAGGATTGAAAATAAACATTCGGTTATACGAGTTCGCGACTTTTCTGTGGACCTAAAATTGACTTTTCTGTGGACCTAAAATTTTACCTAATTTATTTTGTACAAAACTGTCACGCGACGAATATTTTTATAATAGCAACACTGAACAGAGCTGTCATTTACCGGCGTCGATCTGACGGAGTCACGCGTAGGAAACAACTTTCGTTGAACTTTTTATTCGGTTTGGAAGAATATTGTCATAGGTCAGTTCTACTTTCCTGTTCCAGGTATTTTATAGTAACTATTCATTACATATTTGCAAAAACTTTCTGCCTTAGCCTTGCGGGGAGTATTTTTCATATCCACTTCAGCTTGTTTTATAACCTCAAAAACAAACAGAACTTTGTTCATTTTATACTCGGCGCTCCCTTCTGTGGACATCTTTGCTGTGAACTTAAGTGACCACAGGAAATATTAATGTCCACAGAATATATTTTTTTCGTTCTGATTACCCGGCGGTCTAGGTGATAGAATATTTTAAGGTTATTTTATTCAAAAGCCTGGGTTTCTTTGTGTTTTTTAGCATGTCTCATAACTTAAGCGTTAAATTATAAGGCATGCATATATGTGGCATGTGGTGATTGCTTATTTTGTTTCAGGTATAATGCCTCGTCCAAGTAGTAGTAGTATCTAGGTTAAGATTAAGCGAAGAAGAGAAGAAAATACGCCGACGGGAGCAAAAAAAAATTAGTATGTGTAGAGCTCGAGCAAAGTTAGATGCTGCTGCTCTGGAAGAAAGACGTAGAAAGGACAGAGAGAGAGATATGAACGTAAAAAACGAGAAGGATTAATTAAAACTATCAAAGATGTTACACCAAGTTATTTGCAAAAACTTTCTGCCTTAGCCTTGCGGGGAGTATTTTTCATATCCACTTCAGCTTGTTTTATAACCTCAAAAACAAACAGAACTTTGTTCATTTTATACTCGGCGCTCCCTTCTGTGGACATCTTTGCTGTGAACTTAAGTGACCACAGGAAATATTAATGTCCACAGAATATATTTTTTTCGTTCTGATTACCCGGCGGTCTAGGTGATAGAATATTTTAAGGTTATTTTATTCAAAATCCTGGGTTTCTTTGTGTTTTTTAGCATGTCTCATAACTTAAGCGTTAAATTATAAGGCATGCATATATGTGGCATGTGGTGATTGCTTATTTTGTTTCAGGTATAATGCCTCGTCCAAGTAGTAGTAGTATCTAGGTTAAGATTAAGCGAAGAAGAGAAGAAAATACGCCGACGGGAGCAAAAAAAAATTAGTATGCGTAGAGCTCGAGCAAAGTTAGATGCTGCTGCTCTGGAAGAAAGACGTAGAAAAGACAGAGAGAGATATGAACGTAAAAAACGAGAAGGATTAATTAAAACTATCAAAGATGTCACACCAAGAGAGCAACGGCAAATAAGAAAAATTTGGCGTGAAAAATCAAAAGCTTCGACGAGAGAGAAAAAATCAAGAAGCGAACCGAAGAAATTTATTTATTTTTATTTGGGAGTCTAACAGCTTAATAAAAATGATAAACATAATTAATTGAAATACTCAGAAATACACCACCTTGTAGTCCAGTTTCAAGTTTTTCAAGAGTTGGAGCAGGAAGAGTAGTAGTACTAAAGGCAAAAAACGAGTTTTTGTCTAATAGATTGAAGCTTTTGGAAAAAAAGTTATATAAATATAGAATGAGAATTTTAAGACTAAAAAGATAAAAAGAGCAAAGCAATAGTGTGATTTAAAGCAAACAGTACACAAAATTTTACTTTGACGATGAAAACAGTAGACTGACTGCTGGTAAAAAAGAAACGATCACGCGTCGAAATGAAAAGAAACAAATAAGACTTTTAAATGATAGTTTACTTAATCTGTTTAAGGTATTTTTAAATAAGATTGATTGGCTTGAAAATTTCTTATGAGACTTTTCGACGTTATCGTCCTTTTTGGGTGATTTTTCCCAAAGCAGAATCAAGGAACACCTGCTTATGTTCTTTACATACCAACAACGATTACATTGTACAAGCTCTTTACCACGCAAAGATTTTACCTTATTCTACCGCTACCGATTTTGCCAAGTCACTTTGTTGCAATAATGTGCTTAATGTTTCTTGTTTAGAACGCAGATGTGCACAATGCTCTGACAAAAATGATAATTTCAATGTAATAAACGGCAATGATACAATTATTTACCAAAGATGGATCACTAAAAATGTTACAGTGGTTGTTAAAGGCCAGGAAAAACAATGTAAAAAAACGCTTAAAGAGAAGGTGAAAACATCTCAACAGTTGCTTGTTAACTTTTTAAATCCCACGTACCTACATTTATGCAACATCTTGCAAATATAATTAACCAGTTCAGAGTTACCAGATCAATAAAAGAAAATCTTACTCCCTCAGATGCTTTACTATACATAGATTTTTCTGAAAACTATGGGTATAAATATGGAACAGAAATTCAATCAGCTCATTTCGGTGGGTCTGTGGGGCAAGGGTAGCCCCGGAGTTTGGGAGCTCCTGGACAGACCGTCCCAGATAGGTAATGTGTGTAGGAGTTGGAGAAACAAACAAATGGAAGATAGAAATAGTTTTTTATGCACACACAAGAGTAAAGAGAAACAAGAAAAACAGAAGGTGCACGAGCGAATCAATTAGGTACTTAAATAGACAAGAGAAAAGAACTGAACACAACTTAAATGTAATAAAAATTAGAATTTTTATCTAGTGAAATTCGTATAACAGCAAAGCAGGAGTCAGGAAGAAGGATGATCGTTGACAGTCGACCAAAACTCAGTACTAAAAGTATGCGCGCGCAACGCAAAGTCCGTGGTCGACTCAAAATTACTTAGGTGTACTTAAATTAGTTTAAGAACTTAGTTATTAAGGTCAATAAAAACAAAGTTTATTATTTTTTGCTTTTCATTTTTTTCGGCGGTTTAATTTTTTTGTTAAAAAGTTTTTATTTTATAATTTTTTGTGGCTGTAATGTACTAATTACTACATTAATTTTTGATTACTTTTAAAATAGCTGGTGTGAAGCTCATTCTTGGTGACGTTTTTTTACTACTACGTCGGGTGGCAGACAAGCATACGGCCCGCCTGATGTGAATCAGTTACCGTAGCCATATTAACGCTCGCAACAAAACATATTGCTCGTGCGCCGCCACCCTCGCTGCCACCGCAGCAACTCCTTCCTTTCTGGTGACCTCACTCACTCGCAGGAACACAACAACCCTCAAGCGAATTGTTATTTGGCTGCGGTATTCTGTGAGGTGGAGGTACATATCCCAGTTCGGTAGCTTAGCAATAAAAAAAGAATTATCAAAATCGGACTACTCTGTGAAAAGTTATGCGTCATACATCACAATCAGTGAGTGATCATCCCCTGATTTCCTACCCTTTGGGTTGAAATTTTTTTTCGAAATTTGTATGAGATCAACCTGTATACCCTTTCCAATATTTTTTTTTTATCAAAATCGGACTACTCTGTGAAAAGTTATGCGTGGTTTTACATTACAATCTGTGAGTGAACAATCAATCATTCTCTGTTTTTCTAGGGTTGAATTTTTTTTTTGCAAATTTATATGGGACCAACTTTGGGGTATACCCTTTCCAATAAAAAAGAATTATCAAAATCGGACTACTCTATAAAAAGTTGCGCATGATCATACATAAAAAAAAAAATACGCGTCGAATTGAGAACCTCCTCCGTTTTTTCGTCGGTTAAAAATAAAAAAATTGTTCATGATTTTCTTGACCAACATCTTGAAATGGGGGTTTGTTTACATAGACTAAGCAAAGTTCGGTTTTTTTAATGAGGTTAAGTATAACACTCTTAGAGTATTAAACCAACGGGAGCTGCCTTTAAGCGCGTTCCCCTCTGTAAAAGTACGAACCCGCTGGGTATACCCGTTATATAAAACTGTTTCGCTCGCCTCTCCGCCATTTCGGAACGGCATTTGTCAGCGAAACGAGCTCCGACAAAAATGACTGGTTGCAGTGTATTCGGCTGTAAAAAAAGGTCCGACACGTCAAATCTACAAAATGACAACGTTACTTTTCATCTGTAAGTATTTTTTAAAGTTATTATTATAAATATTGTCGTGTTTGCAGTGTATTCGGCTGTAAAAAAAGGTCCGACACGTCAAATCTACAAAATGACAACGTTACTTTTCATCTGTAAGTATTTTTTAAAGTTATTATTATAAATATTGTCGTGTTATTAGTAAAAACAAGTGAAATTTATAAAATTATTCGTTGAAGGTCAGTGTGGCCAACTTTTTGTACACATACACAATTCGCCGTTTTCTGGCAAGTTTCAAGATTTTAAAGTAAATATCTAAGTAATATAAATCAATATGTTTTCTGATTGAACTTACACATTCATCACATTTTTGATGCCTGGAATTAATTGGCTTTATTATTTAATAATAACTGTACCCGCGGCTTCATCCGCATGGATGACTACTACTTTGAGTTCCCGACATATCGATTTTTTTAATTTTCTACTCATTTATTAGTATAGATTGTCGTACTTTTAGCAAAACATAAAAATTTTACATGACTAATGACTATTTTTTTCTAACTCCATAGTTGGCCACACCGATACGATTCTAGAGAGGGGACACAAAAATTTCAACTGTCGATAAAGTCGATTGAATGAATTGATTATTTATTTAATCATGGTTTTTCATTTAAAAAGGTTAGAATAAAATAGAACTGTATTATTGGTCTAATTGTTTATTACAGGTTTCCAAAAGACCCTATCCAACGACAAAAATGGATAAAAGCATGTCAAAATCACAAAACATGGTTACCCAAACGTACAAGTAAAATTTGCTCCGATCATTTCGACGCATCATGTTTTCGGTTGCTATCTAATAATAAAAGAAGGTTAAATGAAACTGTTATACCCACCTTGAAACTACCAGATGTAAGTAATTTAAAAAAAATCCATATAGTTTCATTTCAAGTTTTAGACCTAAAAGGGCAAATATTTGCAGAGTGGCCTAATTTTAGCATATTCACAAGAGGCGAACCGTCGAACTTTTTTATGCCTATGAATTGTTACGAATCTACTTTACATATCTTATTTACTATCATGTAAATAATTAGCGAAATATTGACTTTTTTTTGTCAGCAGAAAAATGTAAAATGTCGTCAAATGGTTGGCATGTTACTATGATCAGCAAAAAAATAATTATATCCCTTTATTTTATAGGTAAACTTCCACGAATCATCCGACTGTCATACATTATCATCGCTCCGAAAAAAAGAAAGATAGAAACTGGAACGACACCTGATGTACTATGTCAAACATCAACTTCTGAAGTACATTCCACTAATTGCGTTTCGTTATCTCCCACAGCAAGTACTTCAAATTTATTACAAGACTCGCCAAGGAAACGCAAGCTACGGAAAATTATATGTTTGAAAAATAAACAAATCAAAAGACTCCAATCTAGGACAAGATATTAAAAAAAAAAAGTTGCGAACTAACTAAAAAATCATTGATAGATAAAGAAAATCATCAAATTCTAGAATTAATAGCAGTAGAAGAGAGTGAATTAATAAAAAGACAAATTCTTAAAAATAAAACTGGAAAATTGTCGAGAACTAAGTATTCTCCCGAACTTAGGTGTTTTGCCCTCACGTTAAACTATTATTCGCCGAAAGCTTATCGTTATGTAAGAAAAACTTTTGGAAATTGCTTACCAGCTCCGCGTACATTGTCCAAATGGTATAGCACTATTAGCGGCCGTCCAGGCTTCACAAAAGAGGCATTGTGCTTTGAAACTAAGAGTAGAGAGTAATCCTAACAAAAAAAATTATTGCGCATTGATAATCGATGAAATGAAAATAAAAGAATTTACTGAATACAATGCCAGTACTGAAAGGCATTACGGATACGTGGATTACGGATTCGACTTTATATCAGACAACTCAGATAAAGCTACCGACGCTTTGGTCTTTTTGTTGGTGGGCATCAATACCACGTGGAAAGTACCAATTGGTTACTTTTTGATTAAAGGTGTAACTGCTAAACTAAAAGCTCGACTTGTCTCGATAGCATTTCAGCTCGTTTATGAATCTGGTGTTGAAATAAAAGCACTGACATGTGATGGCACAAAAAGTAACCTTGTTATGGCTGAAGAGTTGGGCTGTTGTCTCGATCCACAAAATTTACAAACTAAGATATTAGATCACCAAACAGGACAGCAAATTTTCTTTTTCTTGGACCCGTGTCACATGCTTAAACTAATACGAAATGCATTCGAGTTTTACGGAAATTTTATTCAGAACGAATCTGGTCTTACAACAGAAAATACGACACTCCATCCTTTTTAAGCGTAGATCTGCTGTTATTTGAACAGTTTTTTACCGAACATTATATTTATATTATAATAACTTACATAGTGTTTATAAATAACAAAGTGCGGGTGATGTGTAAATAAAATGTAACGAACTATATACTGACTTATAAATACGTCATATCAGAAACCATCAATACGCAAATTTCAACGACTCAATTAACTCCCCGGTGGCGTACCGCGTAAAGCATTGTCTTGTTACGTCGAAATCTCCGAGTTCGATTCTACACCTTATTCGGTTGTCTTTTTGGATGCCACTTTTTCATTGACTTGCTGGAACATTTTGTAATTGTATCGAGATAATAAAATATATATTTCAATTCTTTAAATATATACTGTTAAAAATAAATTTATATCATTTGATTATCAAAGATGAATTTTTTGGAAAACATAACGTTTAGACGTAATCGCACTAAGTCTGAACATGACAAATCGGACGTCAACGAAAATTCAAATGTGTTGAATAGCACTAGTATTAGTTTACCTGACATATCAAATGTAGATATAAGAGAACTGATGGAGCGAATAGAATCTTTAGAATCAGAACTAGAAATTGCTCACAATGAGATTGAAAAATTATCTCTAGAAAATACAAATTTAAAGCGCAATAATGATGAGTTACTAAAGAAAAATGAGCTATATAAAAAAGTCACACATAGTCCCGTGAGTAGACAGACGCCAAAGAAAAAATCTTTATTGAGAAAAAAAGAGACACCGACAAAATTACTACAAGAAACAAGTAACGTGTATGATGAAAGTGCTACACCATTGAAAAATACACAACAAGCAACAACGGCGAAAGTAAAATCTGTGGAATCGCCGCTTATAACACAAAATGAAATAATTTCACCAGGTAAAATCTGCATATTAAGCACCAATAAATACAACAAGATTCGTCCTATCGCAGAGTCCACCTTAAAAAAATACTCAGAATTATGTCATTATCTTACACCAAACGGCAATATAAAGAATATAATGAAAGGGCTTGAAAACAAATTGACAGAATTTACAATGTCAAATTGTATAATTTTTATTGGAGATGAAGATTTTAAAACGACCAAAAATTACTTCAGTTTGATTTACCATATTCGAGAAGTATTGCTGAAATTAAAACATACAAACATTATAATTTGTGTACCAACATATAAATATGGTTATTTAAAGGACATGTTTAACTGGAGAGTAGAAAATTTTAATAATCTATTATATCTAGACGTGATGACACATGAACATGCATATGTACTTGACTCCAATAAAAAATTAGAATATGACTATAGAATGTTTAGTAAAAGATCTGGCCAAGTAAATAACACTGGCATACGCATTATATTTGAAGATCTTAAGAGACTTATTATTGACATAGAATCGAATAACAAAATAAATATACAATACAATAACATAATCAACCTCCAGGAGAAAGAAGAAGAATCCGGTAACGATCCTATATTTTTTCGAGACTAAACATTTGGATATTTTGCATCAGAACATAGCGGGATTATTAAACAAGTGTGATACGCTACAAATAAGCCTACAGGAACTTCTAGAAAGAAACATTAACGTGGAAGTGCTATGTATATCGGAACATTTCATGATGACTGGACATGAAAAATTACTGAATTTTCCTAACTATGTATTAGCTGCCTGCTACAGCAGAAATAACAGTAAAAGAGGAGGAGCATGCATTCTAGTGAAGAACTATCTTAAATGGAGAGAAATTAAAAACATCAGGGAATGTTCACTAATCAATGTATTTGAATGTTGTGCTATTGAATTAATTGACTATAAAATAATAATTGTATGTCTGTACAGAATACCGAAATCAAATAATTTAAATGTATTTTTTAATAAATTAGACAAAGTGTTAAGATATATATCTAAAATTAAGTGTAATAATATTTTACTAGCAGGCGACTTTAACATTGATATGTTAAAAAATAATAATGTGACCTTGGAGCTAGAGTGTTTATTATTAAATTATAATTTAAAAATAGCGTTAAAACAACCTACAAGACTAACTAGTAAAACATGTATTGACAACTTTGCACATGACTGTAAACAACAATGTAAGACGGAAGTGTTTGAATTGGGCTTATCAGATCACACAGCGCAATTAATAAAGCTCCCTGTTAAAAAAAATTTGAAAATTAAGTCTTGGCGTAAAAATGTACGAGATTACAGCAAAGAAAATATAAGAAAATTCAAAACATGTATATGCAGTTTATCGTTCTCTGAAATGTACACTGTTACTAATCCGACCACTGCATATCGTAGTTTTATTGAATATTTCAAACTTTTTTACGACTTATGTTTTCCGCAAAAACAAATCACGATAACTATAATTAGAAAACCAAAGTGGATATCCCGTGGTATAAAACTATGTAGCAAAAAGAAACGAGATTTGCTTTGGAAATCAAGGATAAACCCCACAAACCATAATAAATCTGTATACAAAAAATATTCTCGACTATTTAAAAAAATTATAAGTTTGACTAAGCGTGCTCAAAACAACCACAAAATAAAAACATCCACTAATAAATCCAAAACTATGTGGCAACTGATTAATAATTCAAGATTAAATGTACCGAAGGAATCTATATCGACAATAATGACAAGTGACAATAAATATATCTCTAATCCAAATAAAATAGCTAATGCATTTAATAATCATTTTATTGACAAAATAATACCAATTGACAATTATTCTAAAACTAGAACTACATGCCTTAACCATCGACAACAAAGATCAATGTTCATGGCACCAAGTCTACCACAAGACATTAACAGAATCATAAAAAATCTGAAAAATACTAATAGTGTCGGCTATGATGGATTTTCAACAAAAGTAATCAAGGCAGTAAATGATCACATATGTCATCACTTGAGTTATATTCTTAATTTAAGCATAGAAGTGGGCGACTTTCCTTCTGATCTTAAAGTGACTATTGTGAAACCAGTGCTCAAAAAAGACAATAAAGAAATAATGGAATCCTATAGACCAATTGCACTTGTCTCAATATTCTCTAAAATATTTGAAAAATATATACATAAAGAGTTAAGTAACTATTTCGAGAAATATGACATTTTATGTTATGAGCAGAAAGGATTCCGACAAAATAAAACAATAAATATGGCTATTTTTGATTTTATGAAGGAGGTGATGACTCATGTTGATAAAACATCACCTGTGTGCGCTGTGTTCTGCGATATGACACAAGCATTTGATTACGTCAAACATAGTATTTTAAGTGATAAACTTGAACACTACGGAATAAGAGGTAATGTTCTCAGTTTGATCCAGTCTTATTTAAGTGAACGTATGCAAATAACTGAAATTAAGAGAATAAATTGTAAAACCAACAATGAACAAACATATAAATCAAACATGCGTAAAGTATTATATGGAGTCCCACAAGGCAGCGTACTAGGCCCTCTTCTCTTTATAATATATATTAATGACTTGCCATGTGCTGTTAATCAACCCATGACATTATTCGCTGATGACAGCACAGTCACTATAAAATGTAATAATATAGATTCTTATACATCTGACATTAATAAATCATTGACATCTGTAATTCAATGGCTCAATAATAATAATCTTAAAATAAATTTAAATAAAACAAATATAATTCATTTCAATCAAAGACCTCAGACATCCTCTCGCATTATATTAGCCTATCAGGACAATATTATCAACGAAGTTGATACTGCCAGATTTCTTGGATTAATAATAGACAAAAGACTAAATTGGAAAAGCCACATAGATGGACTTACAAAAAAAATTAGTAGCTTGGCATATGCGCTATATAGACTCTCGTCTACGGTGAATGCAGATGCTTTACTCTCAGCATATTACGGTCTGGTTGAATCTGCGCTAAGATATGGCATTATCTTTTGGGGTAATGCAACCAATAAAGAAATGCTATTTAAAATGCAAAAGCGTTGCTTGCGTGCCATGTTTGGCCTTCAAACTACTGATAGTTGTAAACCACCATTTGTAAAGCATAAAATTCTTACACTTCCGTCGTTATATATAATGGAGGTAGCAATATTTGTGAGAAATAATTCTCATTTATTCCCACGTATGTGCGATAAAATAATTCGAAATCGAAGAAACCAAAATAGACTTTGTTTGCAGCCTGCTAGAACAACTCTGCTGCAAAAGAGTATACTGTGGATGGCTCCAAAAATTTATAATAAAATTCCAGCAACCTATAAAGACTTAAATACAAATTTATTTAAGTCAAAGCTTAAAAAATTACTTATTGATAAATGTTATTATAATTTGAATGATTTTTTTAATGATATGCTGTGACATTTTAAGTTATTTATATAATTAATTAATATCTTTGACTTCTATTATTGTGTGTGTATAATTAAATAAAATATCTGACATTATATTATTAAATTAAAATTTATGACATGTAATAAATCATCTAATTTAATGTAACAAATCATATTTGCATGCTGTTATACAATACAGCAAAACATGTTGACCATTAATAAATGAATTCCACCAGACATACACACTTGCAATTTATGTAAGTACGTGTACAATGTAAAACAACACATGTTCTTAGCAAATAAATGTATCTTTATCTTTATCTTTATCTTTTAACACTTCGTCATTCCGTGACGTTGTAATCAGAGCGCGGTCGAAACAAAACTGAACGAAAACTCTGCACAATTAGACGCGTGTGCAGAGTTTTGTTTCCGACAATTTTCGAGCGTGATTGGGAGTCTAGTTAAACATAATAAAAAAAGTCTATAGTATATAGTCAATAGTATATTCAATTAATATGTTTTTATTATGTCTGGTATATTCAATTTCTTTTCCAGTAACCTTTTGTAAAAAGTACTTTCTTCGAAAATAGTCGAATCTGCATGCTTTCCATACGAACCTACATCAACGAAAGTAAACATGTAATTACTGTAACACACGGCTAAAAGTATTACAGAAAAATATTTTTTGTAATTATAATATGCCGATCCACTTTGTGAGGGTTTTATTATTCTTATATGTTTGCCGTCCACTGCACCAAGGCAGTTCGGAAACTGTGCAGTTTTCATAAACCCATTTATTATTTCTTTCCATCGATCTTCAGTTAATGCTGCTATGCACATATCTTTCATATACATCCATATATTTTTACATACGTCTCTCACTATACCACCAATTGTAGTCGCTGCAATTCTGAAACTGTATTGCAAATCCATAAATGTTTGTCCGGTGGCTAAGTACCTGTAAAGAAAAATAGCATTAGTAGTTTTTTTATTATTAACTAATGTATGTATATTTCATTGTTACAGCTACGTCATTACAGAAGAAATGGAAAGTATTAAGAGATGGGTATACCAGGTATACGAAAAAAAGTAAATAAAAGAGTGGTTCAGCAGCCACTAAGATACGACCCTACCCATATTATGAGCAGTTATCATTTTTGAAGGTCATTGAGGCTAGACCGGATAAATCAGACAGTTTGAAAGAAACATCTGAAGACAGCGATCATAATAAAGAATCGGCAAAAAAAAGTGTTAGCGCTTTAAAAAGAAAATTTAATAAAACAGAGGAAGACCTAATTGAAAAATTATCTAAACGCATTGATGAAAATCCAGTTCGAATCTATATATATCACTTATCTATATATAGCACTTCCGCTCAAATAGTGTCACATTTAAAAAAAAATGAAAATCTCTTTTATTGTACTATTGGTGTCAGAAAACATAAAAATCTTATCTAAAATAATGTCATGTAAATAGTTTAATTATTTATCCCTAGATGGCGCTTGTGACATTATATTGTAAACTAAAAGAATTGTCTTACCAAACATGAACAGTGTCACGTCTCTGCTTGTGCGAGTTGGTCGTCTGTCTGTATATTGTGTAGAGTGATGTTTATCGATTTATGTCGGTACATGTATTGAGGCAAGTAGAAATAATTTCTGGGTTTATGCAATAAAAGTGAAGTATGTAGACATATGACAGTTTATTTGTTTAAGGTAAGTCAAAAGTCACTATATTTTTCGCAAGAAAGTGATCCGTATCAAGTTATGACATTATATGTGATAAAGTTTATTTTACAATCTTTTATTTTTATTTGATAAAGTGTACAGTTTCGACATATGCCATTGTATGTGATAAGGACAAGGCGAAAACTATTTTTATTTTGGAAATAACAGTGTTGTGTATCTAGTTATGATAGTATACTTGATTAAGGTCATTTATTTTTTTTATTTTAAACTGATCTGTGTCAAAATGTGCCATTGTTTTAGGTATTGTTATCACGAATTTTAGAAGAAATTTTGAATTAAGTTATTATAATATACTTTTTTACACTAAAATTATTGTTCTTATTGTCCTTAGGTGGCTGTATCTACAAATATATACTACGTCTAGATCAAGCAAAATTTTGTCTTGATTTTGATAGCGTAAACAAAGAAAATATTTATAATTTGCTATCTAAGCAGATTTTATTTAGAGCTAGAAGGTAATCCTAATGAATATGAAGAACGTATGAGAGACAAGATAACTTATATGGAGAGGAAGAAACAGATTATTCAGTTAAAGATCCAAATTACGACACGGTTCGTAATTTGGATCTTTAACTGAATAGAGTAAGAAAATCATGGTCGTTCCTCAACGTCGATCATCATCATCATCATCGAGTACTTCAAGTGCTTCATCATCCAACTCAAGTACCTACATCCTCTTCCAGTTCAAATGCATCCTCATCCAGGTCGTCAATTTTGCCTTAGCAAAACAAAGTGAAGACATTTACGAAGACCGCCCATCAACTTCAGAAATCATATTTAGATAGGAATCACCTCCAGGAACAACATGAGGTGTCGGAAGAAATGCTAACTGCACCTAAAAAACGTCGCGTTGAACGACAATGGAAGCAAAATGTGACTAAAGTTCTAAAGAACTCAGGATTACCTTATCAAACAAATCAGGACGAAATATTCCTAAAAAAGGATTAAAGAAGGTTGTGGCGAACGTTGTAGACTGAAATGCAGTTCATTTCTTACCAACGAAATAAGGCTTCAATTGTTCGATTCTTACTGGGCTTTGCAAAATTTAGAGTAACAGAGGCAATTTATACTAGGGATGTTTTGGAGCTCCGTAACCGAAACCGAAACTATCGGATATCCGAAATAAAAATCTATCCGAAACCGTCACCAAAACCGATATAAAAAATTCTGATAGAGGCGGAATCTAAATGAGACACATTTTGATAGATTTTCGCGGACCAAGACGACATACTAACTGCGTCGCTCGACGCTTGCATCGTTTATCTACATAATAATTACATACTTCTTTATATCTGTCATCCATTCTTGTGAGATTAAAATTACCTAAAAAAAGGCCCATTCTATTATGACAGATAATTTCCACCAATTGACATTGCAGGGGTTATAGATGATATGATTTTTTATTAGTCCAAAATTTGCTTCTCGTGATTTGTTTATTTCGCATTTACTTGAACCAGGTTTCTATTTTGTGAAAGTTTACCTTGTATTAAAATTTCTAAAAATATCCGTATCTTAAACTATCCGTAACTATCGGATAATCCGAAATAATTTAAAATCCGTAAGCGTAACCGAAACCGATATAATACATATTATTTACATATCCGTAACCGTATCCTAATCCGAAATAATAATACATACATACACATATCCATAACATCCCCGATTTATATTTATATAAAATGTTTGTATTTAAGACCTATAGAAGTGAAGTACCGGTATGTTAAAGCACAAAAACAAGTAAAATAGAGATTAAAGCGAGTAAAAAAACTAATCTATTGACTTTGGTACATAATAATCATATTCCAAGTTTTTATGCTTACTTTTTCAACAATTTGTGAAGTAGATAGTTGAGATTATAAATAATAATATTTAACAACTTTCCTGATTTATTTTTGTATGTTGATTATTTCTAACAATATTATTATTTTTGTTGATTATGTTTTAAGTAACAAAGTCAAGTATTACGTTGGAGTTCTAAATTACCTATGATTAAAAAAGTATGTTTATTTTATGTATAAGACATGCTGAATTAATGAGAGTCACAAGATTATATTTTCACTGTTTTTCTTGATAAGTTTTCTTTTTTGATACGCTTTAAATAAACAATATTTTGTAAATTATTAGTTTTTTTTATCCTCAAAGTGTCACAACTCAAAATTTTTAATATTTTTAATATACCTTCTACACCATTTTGTTAAGCGACAAAAATCATTTTAACTTGTTCAAAATCATATTGCGGTAACTTTGTCAGTTCTTGAGTTATGAGCCGAAAAGTGAAAAATAAAGTTACCATTAATTTCAAACGCTTTTTACTCGATAGTTTGTTTTTTTGACTTATGACACTATTTGAGCGGAGGTGCGATATATATGCAGTAGAAGATGATGATAAATTGTTCTTACTATCACCAGCTGGAGGGTTCAAAAAAATTAAAGATCAATATAAATTAGATGCAAGATCAGAAATCATCAACGTAATTAAATACTTTAAAGGGATATCCCAGCATACACAGTCAAGCTATTATGGTGAAAGTAGGGGATATTCAGCTAGTGAGCAACGTGGACTTAATTACGACTATTCAAGTTACAACAAGGGATATCAGTCTGTACCCTCAACATCAACAAGTGTTCTGCCTTCTGCACGTGTCGCAGCTAGTGATCAGCTTTCTCAGTCATCATACGAATATGACCTTCCACCTTCGTCTGTTCTATCTGATGATATTATTACTAATATATTCGATGAATAAACAATAATAAAAAAATTAACACATTTGTTTTACTGACCTTAGTGTTACAGCTAGCCTTTCTTCTAGTGGAATACTTTTCCTCATAATAGTATCTTCACGTTTAATTTTTTCCTTGAGTATATTAAACAATTCGTCAAAAGATGAGATTGACATTCTAAAGTAATTAAAAAACTTTTCTTCGTCATGTCTTAGTTCCAAAAACAAGTGATTAAATTCTCCATTATTAATTCGTGTTTCCAATATTGGATGAACCCACAGTTTTCTATTTTTATGCCGCCGTCGTCGTCGTATGAGCAAAAGCAGCAGAAGTGCTTCTTCCTCAAAATCCATGATGCTACTGACTTGAATTAAAATTGAAGTTGCTAACTGCTCGAGCAGTTAAGCTCGAGTTATCAATGGCAGCTTCAAGCTGTTGACTCTGACTGCAAGAGCGGTCTGTGTATGTTGATAACGGGGTAACTGCACGAGCAGCCCGTGTATGGCCGGCCTTATTCAACATTCACTAGAATTTCCCAATCACAAAACTATTTTAATGAAAACAATAGTTCAACGTTACGTTAACATACGTTTTCATTATATTGCAAAATAAAAATAAAGGTCACAATTTTTTTACATATACAATTTTTTTTATTAATGACCACTCCACTACTGTCTTTAGGCGGTTACTAGCAACGTGACGTAGTGTCACTACTTCTAACGATCGCATACAATTGACATTAAACATTATTCCCATCACATAACGTGTTAATTGGAACAAACGCGTTAATGTTACAGATATAAGTTGATGTATATGTATACACAACGCCAGTCGAACGTTTTTAATGAACTTTTGTTAAGCGATTGGGAGTCTAGTTGTTTATTGTACGTCAATGGTTTATACATTAAAAAAAACGTGATGGCAATATACACCCCACCATCGGTCTGAACTTAAAGAATTGGGATAGGAGCTTAGCTCACTAAGTCAGGTAACGGAATGTTTGGATCCACATCTCTATAAATTCTATTGCTGGTGGTAATTTTTAAAGAACTGCTGCACAGGCGACACCTTCTGTATGAAGGTAATTCTTCAGGCCAATGTTGTCCCAGCTCTGTATACCTTATTTCATAAGGTACACCAAATTTTTGCCTTGCTTGACTCTCTGTCGTCTTGCTTTTCTTGGAAGCAAACATTGGCATCACAGTAAACGATCGTTTCCGATTACTTGCATTTGCCACTAGTTCTCGTGGCAAGGCCAGTAGCAATTATTTGTGCGTCATTGGCATATGGTTTCGGCTATTCGAAATATATAATATGAATGCGTTTGTAAAATGCACAAGAAAATAAAAGATCCGTTTCCACCATTTGGAACTTTTTCTCGAGACTGCGTATGGAGTTCTTAGTTGATCGAAAACTATCAACTGTTCCCGTACATTTTGTATATTCAGTGATAGACAGAGGACAAGCATATGTTTTCCTGGATCCAACTTGTAGAGTTCTTTCACAAGATGCTTTTTGTTTAGGATGTTATGCTGTGCTCAATACACTTATTAATTTAGTATCTTTCCACAAGACAAATCCAACAGTCTTCTTTACCCTCCATTTATATTCTCCTCTCTTCAGCTGTTTAGTTTTTTTGTTAGCATCTTTTACTGCTCTTTCAATCCTTTCGTCTATTTCTCTATTACCTGTAGGTTTGGGCTTTTTTACAAGCAATGGCATCTCTTGACGGTCACACCTGACAGTTCCAGTGGCATATAAACCATTGTCAAATGAGTACTGCAATAACACAGGGCTTGAAAAAAAATTGTCAAAGGCTACATGACCCATATAGTCCCCATTCATAAGTGACTGACATAATGTTTTGACAACATTACTACCTAAGCCTGTCTCAACATTATCAGTTCCGGTATACAGTTGGAACTGATACAAGTAACTTGATGTACTATCGCATCTAGCCCACACTTTGAAGCCGCGTTTCACCGGCTTCTTTGGCATATATTGTTTGAGACTTGATTTCCCCTTAAATTTTATTATACATTCATCTACTGATTGAGAATGTGTAACTTTAGCATTTTGAATTTATGTGTTCCATTAGTGGTCTAATAAAATAATCGAAGTCCAGTACTACGCGGATCATCAGATCTAAACGAAAACAAACTTCTGCTGTAGTATAAGCTGTAAATAAGACTAAGCTAGCACTGAACTACAAGTGGGCGAAGGCGTCTTTGCGCTACAAAGCATGTATAGATGAGGATATGGACAAACTCCACAAATCTCAAAAAGATAATAATAAAATAAATAAATATTTCTGGACAATTTACACAGCGTCATCTAGTTCCAAATTAAGCGCAAAGCTTGTATTATGGGTACTAGACAACCGATAAATGTACTTAAATACATTTTTTTGTAAATATTAGGTTGGGGAAAAAGTCTTTTCGTATTTTATATGAAAATTCAAAACATTTTTTAATAAAGTTTATTTACATTTAACTAAAGTATGTAGGTGCCATTACGTTCGATAACCTTTTGCCATCTTGTAGGTAGAGACATGATCCCATTACTATAGAAATTTTGGGACTTCTGTTCAAAAAACCGCGCCAAGTGGTTTTGGCAGTCTTCTCGTGATGTTAACCTGACATTGCCTAAAGAATTCTTAAGAGACCGAAACAGGTGGAAATCAGAAGGTGCAAGGTCAGGACTATACGGCGGATGCATTAACACCTCCCAGTCAAACTCTCTTAATTCTTGCTGAGTGGCTAAAGATGTGTGAGGTCTAGCGTTATCATGATGAAAAATCACACCCCTTCTATTAATTAATTCCGGCCGCTTTCTTTCAACTTTTTGCTTTAATCTCATCAGTTGTTCACAGTAGAGTTCAGAATCGATAGTCCTGCCTGGCGGTAACAGCTCATAATGAATATCTTCCCTTCCAATCCCACCATACACACAGCATCACCTTGTTGCGGGTTAACCCGGGTTTCGCCAGAGTCTGTGAAGCCTGGCCGGCCTTTGACCACGACCTTTTTATGCTCCAAAACAGTTTTGTGGTCAATTCCTAGTTCTTCAGCTACGTCGTAACTACTGATATGCCGATCTTGCTCCACTTTTTCAGAAATGGCATCCATTTTATCCGTAACAGGGCGACCAGAGCGACGTGCATCTTTGACATCAAAATTTCCGGATTGAAAACGCTTAAACCAAATTTGTGCTACTCTCACAGACACTGCACTAGGTCCATAAACGTCACAAATTTTTTTCGCAGCTTGCGTTGAATTTTTACCTTTTTTGTAGTAAAATTTTAAAATGTATCGAATTTCTTCATTAGATTCACTCATCAGACAGTAAAAAAAAACAAATGAAAATCACACATTTACCTAATTTGAATTTGGAATTATCTTTTTTAAAATTTAAACTTTTTAAAGTTATCAAAACCTGCTAGATACAAATGGTATAACCAAAGAGATTTTATTACAAGTTCATACATACTATAATGCGAAAAGACTTTTTCCCCGACCTATTACATATTTTAATACATAGAAAACACCCAGACCAAAACAAACAGACATGTTCATGCACACAAATGTTTGTCTTGTGCGGGAATCGAACCCGCGACCTCGGAGTCAGAGTGGCCATTGCTAACCATTCGACCACCGAGCTCGTCAGAATATAAGATACATCTTTATATTACTTTTACTGGATTTTTTCGCCGGACATCATTGAAGACATCGTTCTCAATACTAATTTGTACTCGGTTCAACAACGTGGTAAATATATACTGTTAACTAATGACGAACTAAAGAGTTTCCTTGCAATTGAAATCCTGATGGGTGTGATTCGGATGCCAGCATATAGAGATTATTGGGCCAGAAATACGCGGTACGACCTAATAACGGATGCGATGTCGCTAAAACGCTATCTAACAAATTCGACGGAATATTCACTTTGCTGACAACAATTTAGAGACCTTGGATCGATATTTTAAAATTCGTCCAGTCATGGAAAAACCCGTCAATTATTTTTTTCTAATTGAAGAGGAAGGTCAATATTCTATAGATATATCCATTATAAAGGGACGAAAGCTGGTAAAAGAAGACAGCACATCAAGAATAAACCTAAGAAATGGGGTTCTCATCGAAAAGAAAGAAGAAAAGGCTCAAGTTAATGTCGATTGCCCTCAACTGGTTCGCGCTTATAACAAGCATATGGGCGGCGTCGACTTACGCGATATGCTGATCTCTTTATATCGGACCGCCTTCAAAAGCAGACGGTGGTACTTAGGTATGTTTGTACAATTACTGGATATGTGCATAAACAACGCGTGTCTTCTGTACAGGCTAGATGGTAAAGAAAAGAAGGCTCGGAAAATATTTTTGCTGGAGTTGATTGATGTTTATTTTCATATCTTCCTGGTCTATTGAGACTGTAGTAGTAACAATAATCCTAGCTTTTCAGTTTTTGCGAAAACCTATGTACTTAACATAGTACGTTGCCAGCTACTGTAATTTTTACATATACGAATGGATGTACTACGGGGAGTACGTCGCCAATATTATATAAATGATAAACTTCTTTCTTTTATTATTGAGATAAAAAAATCATACATGCACAAGGTATAATTTTTGTTTAGAGTGAAACTGACGGAAACAATCCCTTTTGTTGTTTTTTCCAACTGCGAAACATATGCATCTCATAGTGCATTTTAGGCAAAAAAAAACTTTTGCTGTCTTTACAGAACCTCCATCGTGATTGCTTATCGGCGGCCTTAGGAAAATATCCAACAGTATCGTATCTGACACAATCAGGACAGGACACAGCAGGACGTTCAACAGTTGGTTTCTGTATTTTTCTGCCACTGTCCTTTTAAATATCCAGTACGAGTCAAACACGCATTCCCAGTTTGTTCAGTTAGTGTAGCATTTTTAACATTGTCCGCACTCATGGTGTCCTTGCTTGTCCAGGCACTATGGTTTTGGTCAATGCTTATCTGATCTGAACGAATTTCTAGAGGGAAGAGTCTCTGGAAGGGACCTTATAGCCCGACGAAGTACGAACTTTGGCCGCTCATTAGTTCCACGACAAGACCAAGTGGCCCATTCACGCGCTTGCCTTCGGTTTCCATAAGAGGATAAGAGTGCTGAGGTATTCATTGCGGAAACGATTTTGAGTGCAATTATCCCCCTAGTTCCAGCAAATGAAATACCAGCTGCGTGGCATTATATTCTGGAAACCAGCCCAAATTTGCACGAAGTGAATAATTTTTGTAGGTATTTCGAGTCAACGTGGTATCCTAAATATTCGCCATGTTTGTTAGGCTACGCTCGGCAGCGTCATAGAACCACAAATGCCCTGGAAGGATGGCACAGATGACTAAATAGTCGGATACCCAAGAACCCAAATTTATATTTCTTTCTGTACAAGATATTCTGAGGTGAAACGATGAACACGGTTCCTATATGCGGGCTCTATAGCATGTTTAAACAGATATCTCCCGCACCCAGCATTGGGGCCCTAACAACTAATAATAACGTTTCCTGCATACGGGCCCTATGGCATGCTTAAACAGAAATATCCCGCACACCGAATGCGGGCCCTAACGACCAATGAAAATGAGCCTTGAGGTGAAAAGACGCCGGTCGAGAGTTGGTCAGCAACAGCCAACGCAAAATGTAACAAAATTATTGTTCGAAGGAAAAATTCAGTGAAGTTAATACGAATTTGCCAAAAGACTTTCATAACAATTTCAGGGATTACTGAGCACAGGATAAGAGAAGTATCTCAAACATTTGCCAGCAGACGATCCGTATTTCAAGAAAAAAGGACGAGAATACATTGGCTAAAAATATGCATAAACCGAGAGAAGTCAAAAGACTCGCAGATCTAAGTGCTTAGAGTCATATTATTGCAGATCTGCTACTTTGAGAAAATATTTATTATCTACACTAAATATTCGGAAAAAGTGGAAAATGTATAATCAGAGGAATAAAGTCCAAGTACGTGAATGTTAC
The DNA here is from genome assembly GCA_937001555.2 of Hypsopygia costalis. Lineage (NCBI taxonomy): Eukaryota > Metazoa > Arthropoda > Insecta > Lepidoptera > Pyralidae > Hypsopygia > Hypsopygia costalis. The sequence continues at coordinate 5,469,091 of OW443344.2, read as the reverse complement.
TTTACATATGTTTTACGGTACCCATTTACACATGGCACAATATAGGATTTGGTTGCCCTCGCACAGACACTTGTTCCAAGTGTAATGATCTATTTGAACGCATAAAAAATCAACAGATTCAATTGAAAAAGGAATTTTAATGACGGAAAAAACGATACACGTGAAGACCAGGACATTTTATCGGCTGCTAAAGGAAAAAAGGGACGATTTAGTTGGTGTTTTCTTTTGATTGTCAGAAAAATATCTGATCAGGCGGCATATTACAGTCGCCAATAATAAAAAAATACATATATAATTTTCGGAGTCTTAAAGGTTGTTGACATAGCTCTCAGAATCATCAAGCTTGAGTGGCACTGAAAAGGCCAGTGGAGTTAAGAATATTTTCTATAACGCGCAAAGGGATCGCAATACTGCAACGCAGATCGATTCCAACAATCATTCAGTACGCCATCAGACAGATTCAGCAAATAGGTGTCATTAACGAAACCGCCATTTTCAAGGCAGAGGAGATAAGAACCTACGCGGACGTCGGGATGAACTCTTGACAGCCCACAGTAGAAATCAATAAATGCTGTCCCCTGTATCCCACCGGGATCAGACCGTTCATTAAAAATAGAGAAAATACTGACTATACCATACCATTCCGCGCGAGGTGCCTGCAATTCAACATCAATCAATGGCAACGCTAGGTTGCGCATATAATAAAAATCATAAAGGGATGTCGCATTCCGTTATTAGAGAAACCTCCACTTTACATGCCGACATTTCGCGAATATGTAACCCAGCCTTCTGCAGAAAGTACCAGCGGACACTGGACAGGTCAGTTGCCGCCCAAAATAACAGATCTGACTCTAGAAATCTGGAAAATTGGGGGTCGACAGAAATTCTAAGTAATTGGACACCAGAATGTCCCCGTCTAGTAAAGTCTAGCTGGCGTCAATCTACTATGAACACTTATGGAGATAATATAGTGTAGGGATTTATAAACCCAGTGGCTCAGATATGGCAAGATACTTATCGGATCTACACCTCAAGGAGAAATTATCATACAGTTCACAAAACCGTCATATCAACTTTCTGTGACCCAAACAATAAGTATAAACTGAGTTCGCACCTACTTATGTAGCGCTGGCTGAACCAACTAGGTGAGTACACTAACATTTCGTAAGTCTTTTCCCGTAAACATGGGCAAGGACCCCCTGGAAGGGGGAGGTTCTGCTGTCCTCCTCCTAGACATAGAGATGCAGAATGGACTTTCCCATACGAGACCACCTAAACGGTCAGCGGATGTGGCTCTTGAAATTGACTCCAAGAAAGTTAACTCCCCTTCAGACTCTATGCATTCGGTATACGTTAGACCGGGTTATGAACATGATGTGGCCTACAAATATTTCGAAAGGGACCCAGGACCATTCGTCGTACATATATCTCGAGAAGACCCTGATCTCTCCACCGGCCCTACCATCAGAGTTTATCCACAGGAGCAATTTCAAAGATATTATTGATGGAGGTATAAAAACTTACAGTAGAAGCAAAATGGCTATCCTATTTAAAACCGCATCTGATGCTAATGATTTCTTTGAAAACCCTATATTCGCTGAAAAAAAACTTAAAACTTCAATCCCGAAATATCAGGTTTCACGTATGGGCGTAGTGCGTGCTATACCAACGGAATGGACACTAGAGGATCTAGTAGAAGTAATATCCACACCCCACGGGTCCGGAAAACCCTAGACACCTAACCTTCGTAGATACGACGAGCGCGCCACATTAATATCGCTGTCTCTTTTCGGCGCGCACGTCGATCACCGAGTTTTCACTTGTCAATTCAGTGTTCGTCGAGCTCTTTTGAATAGCGGCCGCGCCCGGCGGGTAAGTCCTTCCCATTTCGAAATATTACGAAAATAGTCGTCGTTTTGACGAATGGTTAGGGTTTATGTGCAATAAATTTATAGCGTTTGATGTTGTTTTTGATGACGATGAAACATTCCGTATTCGAAACCCAAATATTTTCCACCACTGCCTGATGGAGAAAACATTCACATCCAATGAGCAACCAAATTTCCCTCCATCACGAAATTACTCGTTAAGTGATGATGGAAGTGGAGGGGAAGATGTGCGATATACGACGGAGCGGGAATGCACGATGTCTACATCAACGGAAACGGAAAGAGCATATTCAAAAACAAAAGATGATGACTAATGGGATTCGCATGATAAACTTGCATCATCAGCATCATCTGTCGCGATCTCAACAGAAAATGAATTGGATTTGGAACTTCGTTATTACCCTTTTGAAGAGCATTTAACATGTTCTTTAAAAGAACTTTGCTTCTGAGGAATGCGGAATTTATGATTATTGGTCATCTATTCTACTCTATGGCCAATTGCAATTAAATATTTATCTGCTCCTCCCAGTAGTGTCACTTGTGAACAATTGTTCAGTGCTGCGGAACAAATTTATGCAGATAAGCGATCTAATTTGATTGATGAAAATGTAGATAAGTTATTAATTTTATCATACAACATTAGACTGTTTAACTTTGCCTACTAATATTTTTAGTTATATTGAATTTATTTAACTTTAATATTTTTAGTTAATAGATAAAAAACACTAATGAGAGAAGACTTTTGATTCAAAAGTTATTCAATATTACTATGTAATCGTTCTCATTAAGAGCATCTTGAATGAACAGATAAATTATTAGATAAATTATTAAATAATGTGAATTTATAGTATGGTATACGAGTATATCTGAAAATATAAAACTACACTTTTTTCTTACATACTCAAAAAACATGAGCCGATGAATCTTCTCAGCACTTTGCATCACAGCTCAGAAGTGAGTGATCGCGCAGACAAAAAGCATGTGATAATTTTGGACTACAACAAATATAAGAGCGCTTGTGGACGTCCGTTTTTTTTTCACCGGAAAACGGACCGTTATTTTTGCCGGATTCGCGGTGGTGTATGGTTTATAATGAACAGCCGTGTACTGACTGAGCGAGCAGCCTCGGATGTTTGCCGCGCAACATTTGCCGCGCGAGGCAGCCTCGGTCTGTATGTGTTCTTGCATAAGACTGCCGCGCGCAGCAAGGCCGAGCCACGCTGAGGCTGAGCCAGCATCGAGCGCTCAGTTTACCGTGAATTTGAATAGAGACCGAACGTGCGTAAGTTACGCACGTCCGGTTGTTATAAGCCACCTTACTAATGTGGCTTATAGCAACTTTTTCTATAGACCGTCATGAGGGCTTACGTTCGAAAAGCTGTTGCCATTACTGCCTTTATACTAATTCTGCGACTTATACAAAAAAAGAAACGAAAACCTAAACGTTTTTGGATGAAAAAGATATACGAAAATAGATCACAAGCTGGGAACAAATTATTTGAAGAGTTGTGCTTTGATGATGCAGAATGCAATTTTACTAGAATGAGTAAAAGTTAATTTGAACATTTGTACTCTCTTTTAAACGGCAAAATAAGCAAGAAGGACACCAATTTTCGGCAAGAGAAAGATTATTGGTTACGTTGAGATTCTTATACCAGTTTGCAGTATATGTTTCGTATATCAAAGCAAAGAATATCGGTAATTGTTCCTGAAGTCCTGAAGTTTCATATTCGACGTGTGATTACCGTTCAAAGTGGTGGTGCTACATAATTTTATAATTCTATTTATAATTAATTCAACCAAAAATCAGTCTTACTCAGTACAATTAGTAATCATATTTGTATGTGGAGTGATGAAACTTGTTCCGTTTTGGATTGTCAAGTACCGCTGAGGCAAGTCTTTCCATCTTTGTTTTGCCTCGCATGATCTCTTTCTGGCATCGCTTGGACGAGACGTAATCGAGGGACGCCCGCACATTCCCCGCTTAATCGTCAATTATTATCACCCGCAGATTGGCATGTAATATATAAAAAATAAAATAAAAATGGAACTGCAACGAACGTCACCAAACAGATTTTCTACGGATTCTGATGCAAATCAAACCGATATGTCTATAGACAACAAGGAGACCTTCATTAATCTTGCACGAAGGCGCATACAGATCGCGCAGTGGTTTAAGATCGCTCGGTAAAAATAGTGGGGGCAATTGGCGCATGTGTAAATCGCACACAAAATTACTAAGAAAAAATGTTTTTTTTTTTCTTATTTTCTTTTTTTGCTCCTTAGTAACTTAACATAATTATAATAACACTAGTTTTTGCTTGTGATTTATTGCTAGTATATTAAGAAAAATAAAAACAAAAGTAAGTTTTAGTTAATAATATACGTAGGTCACACTAAAAGTTTTGCGTAACTTAAAAAAACAACATGTTATAAACAAAATATTATGTTTATTGCTTTTCAAAATACTCTCCTTTACATTTTAAACATTTTTCATGCGATCGAACCATTTTTTAAAACAGGAGGACCACAGATCTGAAGGCATGTTTTCGTTTCCTTTTTAATATAACAATTCACGTCGTAAACCATTTTCCTGGCTTGCCGTGTTAAAACTTTATTTTTAGGTATTTTTTTCACTACGATGTACTAAATACGGAAAACAATTTGTACACAACAGTACCCAAGAGACACGAGACGCGCGGACGCAGGGCGGGGAGGTAAAGTACGACTGATCAACCAATTACGTGTCGGTATTGTCGCGCCGGCCCCCCTCTCTCCTCCGCTCCGCCAAATAGACCTAGGAACTGAACACTGCGCATACCCCTTCTACTTTTGCCGAGCGATCTTAAACCCCCGCGGGACCTGTACAAACGGAACCTTCTCATAATGATGTGCTTTCATTTTTGGAACAAAGATTTGAACAACAAATATTATTAACTAGCAAAGTACCCGTGCTTCGCTACGGGAACGTCGTCGCTTTATTTGATTGAAGGACGCGGTTTTTTTACGTCCTACCCGTGCGACATACAATCTTCCGGGGGTGACTACTGAAACGCCTATATGACTACGGGAAGGTGGGCGGGAGTACGGGAATACGGGAATTCTCATGGATACCTATGTAACGTGTGCCTTATTTCGGCACTGCCCAGGTCTCAGATCTTGATTTTAACTAGACAAAAAATTAGTCGTTAATTTGTCGAAATTTGTCGCCCAAAGCAAAAAATTTGTCGGTCTCCCGTTAAAGAGTTATAAGGTTTTATTTGTGGCAGTGCCGAAATAAGCTTATTTCGGCACTGCCCACTCGGGATTAAACTACAAAACATAGCGAAGATATGATTTTCTCCAGAATTAGTCGTCAATTTGTCGAATTCAGACACCAAGTATCAGAATTAGTCGACGTTCCGTTAAAAAGTTATAAGTACTTCTTTGTGGCAGTGCCGAAATAATCCTTATTTCGGCACTGCCCAAAAAAACTACACCACCTAGCGAAAATCTGATTTCACCCAGATGTTGCCTTGAATTTGTCGAAATTTGTCGGATATAAAACACAACTGGTCGATGCGTAATTAAAAAGTTACACGCATTTTAATAATTCTCATAATAAGTATAGTCCGAGATCTTGCATCAAAATTATATCATGCACAAAATGCAACAGTAAACGTTTTATTTCCTTCCTTTTTCAGAGTCTGGCAAAGCTTGTCAATGCATGATACTGTTTTCTGATCTACGAATGCTTTAAGTGTTCTTTAGCACTACATTAGTTGCTTTTTACGATAGCCATATGTGAATGGGGTGGTGTTATTCTACTCTGCCTACGTTAGGCTCTCTGACTACAACGTGAATTATTAAAATGCGTGTAACTTTTTAATTACGCATCGACTAGTTGTGTTTTATATCCGACAAATTTCCACAAATTCAAGGCAACATCTGGGTGAAATCAGATTTTCGCTAGGTGGTGTAGTTTTTTTGGGCAGTGCCGAAATAAGGCTTATTTCGGCACTGCCACAAAGAAGTACTTATAACTTTTTAACGGGACGTCGACTAATTCTGATACTTGGTGTCTGAATTCGACAAATTGACGACTAATTCTGAAGAAAATCATATTTTCGCTATGTTTTGTAGTTTAATAGATCCCGAGTGGGCAGTGCCGAAATAAGCTTATTTCGGCACTGCCACAAATAAAACCTTATAACTCTTTAACGGGAGACCGACAAATTTTTTGCTTTGGGCGACAAAATTCGACAAATTAACGACTAATTTTTTGTCTAGTTAAAATCAAGATCTGAGACCTGGGCAGTGCCGAAATAAGGCACACCTATGTAGCTTCAAAAAAATTATCGTATATAGCCTTTCCTTAACAATGAAACCACAGCGCGATGTTCAAATACTATAGCGCCATCTAGTAATGAGTTAATTAAAATATAAATAATAGCTGATCAAAAGCTAATCAGTTAGCCCTAAACATCACTTTTTTTCTGAACAACCACTCCACCAAGTCTCAAAATCGTAGATCAATCGGTTTCTAAAAACGGATTTTTTTTTTTCAACCTTCCACCAACTTGAAACTTTGGCTAAGTGTTCCTTATGCAATGTAAGAACTTTGCATAAGGAACCTTATGCAACGTAAGAACTTTCGACCACTGAAGCTAGAAACTTTCAAGTTTCTAGCTTCAGTGGTCTGGGCTGTGCGTTGATTAGTGAGTTAGCTTTTGCCCGCGGATTCGCTCGCGTGAAATTCGGGCATTTTAGATTATCCAAGTCAAGTCTAACACGCAACGCAACCACCTTCATGTAGCACCTTTAACTGTACTAAATATGGATGCAAGAACTTTCCAGATAACTACTACACCAGTCCCGTTCTCACCGCGCCTCCCGCGATCGCATAAGCACTGATTGACGACAAACACAAATTTAAAATCCTATTAGGATAACACTTCAGTCAACACACAAGTCTTGTTCAGCTTAAAAAGGATACATCAAAGTTTAAAAAAATTACGCGATGATGGTCACGTTAGCCACGTTGAATTTTAAAAACGTTGTTGTTTTCGTAATCGATAACATATAAAAACAAAACCCTTGACGTGAAAAATCCTGAAACACGTGTTTACTCATTTATCTATAGAAGTACTCGTGTAAAGTTGAGGATAAAATAGTCCAACTAATCACGTTTTCTACACGATTTTAAAAATTCAACGTGGCTAACGTGACCATCATCATGTAATTTTTTTTAAACTTTGATTTATCCTTTAGATCCTTTGATATTTGATTTCCTTTTACAATAGAAGAAAATATTGACTGAAGAAGTGTTATCCTAATAGGTTTTTAAATTTGTATTTGGCGTTAATCAGTGCTTATATGTACAATCGCGGGCGGCTGGCGCGGCGTTCTTGCATCCGTATTTAGTACAATTAAAGGTACTACTTGAAGGTGGTCGCGTTGCGTGTTAGACTTGACTTAGATAATTTAAAATGCGCAAATTTCACGCGAGCGAAGCCGTGGTCAAAAGCTAGATAGTAAAAGGATTTGTCCTCACTGACTGACTGACTGACTGACTAACTCACTAATCAACGCACAGCCCAGACCACTGACTTTAGATATGTGTTCCCTATACAATGTAAGCGCGCACTAAGACGGAATTTTTAGAAATTTAATACTTTCTAAATCTACCTTATTTTTAAATTTAATATCTTTCTAAATCTTTTCTAAATCCACTTCTGTCTTCTATTCTTAAATCATTTAATATAGAACGGTAGGCTCCTTCTTGTTCTTTTTTCCTCAAAAACGATCGCGACCAGTACTTGCGTATGTTGCTTCAGTTTGCATGTACAAATATACTGCACACATGAAGTAAAGTTCTTCAGCATCTTCACTTTCCATTGTCACAGCAGTAAATGTTTTGAGTAGATAATATTAAAACTTCGGAATTCAATTCACTTTGTGTCGTAAATACATATACTACAAGTATTCACTTTGTGTCGTATTCTACAAGTTTAGCTACAACTAGCGTACATGTAGATAACTAGAAGCAGACTGCCCTAAAATCATTCATAAGTTTCATATAAGTTTTGTATACAACAAGTTCTATTCATGTATATGAGTGAAAACAAAAAACGAAAACATTGCATAAAATTTGTAAAATACATGTATTATACCTTGGTGAGGTGTGTGTAAGGTGTATTATACCTTGGAGGGGTAAGGGTGGCGTGGATACACTGGATAAAGTTGTCTCCTCTTACAGTTGCAAAAGAAAATCAAAACGATGGCCTCAGTGGTTTTTAGTCATGGAAGTAATAAGTACTACGTACAACAGGAATGAGCTCTATCTGTGCATCTTGCAGCTAAAATCTAACTATTAAAAGTATTAAAAGGCTTTGTCCTCACTGACTGACTGACTCACTAATCAACGCACAGCCCAAACCGCTGGGTCTAGAGATTCCAAATTTGGCAAGTAGGTTCCTTATAAGCTCTAGGGTCACACTAAGAAAGGATTTTTCAAAATTCATCTCCTAAGGGGTGAAACGGGGGTCCAAAGTTTGTATGGGGAAATAAGGGACTATTTTATCCGAAACTTTACACGAGTGCTTCTATAGATAAATGAGTAAAGACGTGTTTCAGGATTTTTCAAAATTCAACCCCTAAAGGGGTAAAATGGGGTGAAAAGTCTGTAAATGGTCATGGGTAATGTTTTTATGGTTTATCGGGTCGCTGATTACGAAAACTACAACTATTATATAATCCAACATAGCCGATGTGACATAAAATCACCCCTATGGGGGTGCGATGGGGTTGAAATGTCATAATATCAATATTGGTGTTGATTCTATGGTTTTCTGGGACGTCAATTACGAAAATGTCATCGATTTAAAAATATAACATAGTGAACACGAAATTACTTAAAAGGATTTCTCAAATTTTACCCCTAAGAGGTGGTGGTGAACCGGAGGCCCAAAGTTTGTGTAGGGAAACGAGATTAGTTGGACTATTTTATCCTCAACTTTACACGAGTACTAATAATAATAATTTATAATCTATAATAATAAAAGGCTTTGTCCTTACTGACTGACTGACTCACTAATCAACGCACACCCCAGACCATTGAAGCTAGAAATCTGAAACTTTGGAGATATGTTCCCTATACAACGTATGCCTTTTCCTTTCCTTTTTTCAATCCCTATTTTCAACCTCTTATGCGCATAAGAGGTTGAAAGTATGGGTTGAAAAAAGAACCCTCTTTTTTCATTTGGAAATCGACGTTCTACCCAGATGACTCTGTATCGACGGACAATCCAACCCACACGCAAGTCAGGAAACTTGTGGAGAGCATAAACCCAGAAGAGATGCTACCGCCGGACGATCCACCCTTCACCGAAGACGAGGTGGAGGCAGTGCTGAAATCACAAAATCCGTAAAAAGCACCTGGATCGGACGGCTTCACAGCCGACATCTGCGCCCGAGCCATCCGCAGCGAAAAGGAGGTATTCATGGCAATCGCCAACAAATGCCTGTCTCTAGCGTGCTTCCCCAAGCTGTGGAAACTGGCCCATGTAGTCATCCTTCGAAAACCTGGTAAGGATGACTACACCCACCCCAAATCGTATAGACCGATCGGCCTAATAATCAGTGATGGGCAAGGTCTTGGAGAAACTCCTGGTGGGACGGATGCAGTGGCATCTTCTCCCAACCCTCAGTCCAAAACAGTACGGCTTCATGCCACAGCGAGGAACCGAGGACGCCCTCTATGACCTAGTGAGACACATAAGAACTGAACTGGACGCGAAGAACTCAGTTATCGTAGTCTCACTGGACATAGAGGGAGCCTTCGACAACGCATGGTGGCCGGCTCTTAAACACCAACTTGTGACCAGGAAATGTCCACGTAACCTGTACAAGGCGGTGAACTCATACCTCACAGGAAGGCAAATAACAGTAAACTATGCAGGGGCTACAAGCAGTATAGAAACCACGAAGGGGTGCGTCCAAGGATCCATCGGAGGACCGACCTTCTGGAATGTCATACTGGATCCCCTGCTACAGTTACTGTCGAGTGAGGAAGTTTACTGCCATTCAGTATTTGTTCGCCTATAGTGGATTTGGCAAATATTCCGCTATCACTTACTTTTCCATAGGAACCAATGTCCACGCAAAATTTGCAGTCTGGGTCTGTAACTGCCAGCAGAACAATAGAGAAATAATTCTTGTAGTTGTAGTATAAAGATCCGGAGTTGGGAATATTTCTAATTCGGACATGTTTACCATCAATTGCCGCACAGCATGGAAAATTCCATTTCGAAAGAAATCCTTCCGCTGATTGCTTTAAAATATTTGTTGTAATATTTGGCAAATATATAGGAACAAGACTTTTGCACATTGCTTTAAGAGTTGTTTTGATGATTAATAACATATAATTATGCGATATACGGAACTGGAAAGTTAGTGATCGCATGGCCTCTCCAGTGGCGAGGAATCTGAAAAATAAATTAAAATATATTATGAGTATTCCTCTGAGTTTCAGAATGTAAAAAGAGGTGGAAAAGTCTTCGGGACCTAATAAGTATAATAAAAAGACGAAAGAAGGCAGCGGCACAGGTTCAGCGAGATTAAATAGTACTTGGGAATATATGAATCTAATGTCGTTTTTATCAGATGCTCCTGAGAGACGGCCTAGTACAGCTACAGGTATTACTGTAAATGATTCACAGACAAGTATCCCTAATTGAATACCGATATTGATTCTGAATGCGAACTCAGAAAATTGTGCCTAATACAGAGTTTAGTACTGGCTTGGATTTTGAATGCGAGGTAAATGGCGAAAACAGACATACTGCACATGGGAACATCGATGACACTGATACTTCACCTCTCATCTAAGAAACGGAAGCCAAGTAAATTACAAGAAACACTAGATAAACGGGAAAGTCAAAGACTAAATTTACTGGAGGCACTAGTAAACAATACACAGAAACAATCGCAAGTTCAACCTCAGTCGGTAATCAAAAAGTTTTTTTAGTCAATGGCCGAAGTGGTGGAAAATTTCCCACCGCGTGAACAAGCTTTAATCAGAGCAAAAGTTTGTCAGTAAATAACGGATACAGAGGTAAAACTGTCTTCCGCAGTAACTCCTATGCCTGAACATTCTTGGGATAGTGATTATTATAACTTGTGATGGACAAGAAAATATTTTTTTATTGATTTTGATTTAAATATTTGATTTTTAATTTGACTATATGGTATTACCAACGAACTATAAACGAGTATATTACTATAAAGTGATTATCTTACCTCAGTGTGACAGCAATTTTTTTTTCAGGTGAAATGGTCTTAGATGCCTTTTTGATGGCAGTTTTATTATATATCGCCGCACAAGTTCTACAATATGTATGAATTGTTCTTGATTGACACGAAAATATTCAATAAATTTAGTATTGTTATCTTTTAAGTGTTTCATTATCAAAATCTGGAAACATCCTTCTTACTATCTCTTCATAAATAATCGGTGCCTTGCTGCCCTGATTTTTCTGCGTATGCGGTCGTCTTGTGCCTCCTCGCCAGGTAACACAAGCGCCATCAATAGTGTCGAATTTATATCCATTTCATACCACACGACTACACGCGAGCACTGATAGTCGACTACTGTTGTGAACGAGACGTCTTTCGCGTGAGATGTATTGACCGCTGACGCTGTGTCTGGCGTTCAGACGTCGATCGGAACGTTTACGCTGAAGTCGGACGCCGCACATATAATTTAATAGGAGACCGAGGCCTAAGAGTGAACATTAATCTATTATTGCAACTATCAGTTGAATTTGAAAAAACGTACATAGTACCTAAACTCAAATTAGTTTTATTTTTGCCTTACGTGGTACCCTTACAGTAGTGCAGTAGTTACATAGACTGTGCCACGGTGCCGTTACGGAGTATTTTGTTAAGCATAAAACTGCTTCGTTTGAACTGAGTATCTACTATCTTCAGTATCCTACATTTTTTTATATTTTGTGTAGGTACTGTACTAACTTAAGTAAGTACAGTACAGAATAATTACAAATAAACATAATTAAATCAGTAAACTAAATAAAAATAATACAGTGTTAGCTATAAATATTCATATTTACATAATTAAATAAGTACAAATATTTTTTTTCAGTGGTCAATTGAGGGCATTGTGTGTCATGAATCATGATTGTTACATGTTCCTGAAAAATGCCTCTGCATCCCAAGAACTGTTCGAACCTGCAGTAGGACATCAAAGTGTCTGCTATGGCTGTGGGGTTTCTATTTTGAGATCGAGGACTCATCGAGTACCATTGGACTGCCCACAAAAAAACATTATACTACGATGGGAAAAAAAACATAAGTTATCATTTACCTGAATGTAGTGGAACTACATCAGGTAAATGATAACTTACGTTTTTTTTACAGTTAAATGTATACATTTACTAGTCAGTAATATTACTATTTATTCCATCTAATAATGATGATTTAATAATGACATAAATAATTAGTTTATTCCATATATTATAAGAATATGTTACTTCCATGTCTTACCATAGGTGTTGCAACTTGTAAGAAGCGACTAAAGGATAAAATCTTTCTGTAATCAAATTACACTTCGCTAGGCATATGTAGCCAACAACCAAATTCATCAACTAAGCATGACATCTACAGCAAAGCCCCTCTTATATGAAGGCCATAGTACGATAGTGGACTTATATTTTCAGAGATTATAACAGATACATATAAACTTGTATGTTGATTTTATTGCAGGTTACACGTCTAGAGACAATATGTCGTGCATGCTGGATGGCTGCATGTAGAACTTTACAAAGGGAACAAGCTCATTATGTAAACCGGTTTGAAGAACTTCCGGAGCAAAATGAACCAAATATGAACATTCCAGTACCACCACCGCTGTCTCGGTGCAACCCAAACTATGCACAACTAGTACGAGCAGTAAATAAAGTTAATTCTAGATCATATAAACGTGTTGCTGCTACACCAAATCACTGCTTATGTAGTGATTGTAATAACATTGAGAGGCATTTGGTGCCATCACTAGTGAAGGAATTATTAATACAGCAATAAAACATATATGCCATTGAGTGCTAGAATCTGTAATTTCCAATTTTGTAATAACTTGTGGGATAAATTAGTAGCTCCTTACAATGATTTTACTGGTCATCAAATGGATGATATGATAGCATTGATGCAAAGAGCAGGTGAAAGGAAAAATGACTTTACAGATATTGATGCTTTAGATAGCGAGTCCAAGAAGTCAAGAACTACTATCAATGTTACCATCACTCCATGAACTAGTGCCCTCAGCTAGTTTAGCACTTAGTATTTATTTAGCTAAAATCAGAACTGGAGACAGCAATGAACGCCTGTCTAAGTTTTTCAATGTACCTCATACTACTTTGGAGAGATATATGACCAAAGCACGAAATTGTATTTTATTAGACTTTGTGCGTGTATTTAGGCTTTGGTTGTATAACAGTTGTTGATGTGGCAGCCCGAAATAACATAATACCCGAAGGGCTTTTTGGTAATCCTGATTTACCAGCAGTTATCAAATCTGCTATAGTCATATGTGACGGAACATATGTTTATGTTCAGAGTAGCAGCAATTATAAGTTTACTGATAAAACCCTTTATGATTGTTTGTTGCGATGGTACAATTTTAGAATGTTTGGGACCTTATAAGGCATTAAAAAATTACTCCACTATCCTGAACGAAGAATTAGCAAATGAACTAAGTGAATTCAGAACGTTTTTCAGGAATAATGATGTATTCATTTTAGATAGAGGGTTCAGGTATCCTGTGCCAAATCTACAAGCTGCAGGATATAAAGTGTATTTGCCCGAGTCATTCATAGAGGGTGAACACCAATTAACTACTGAACAGAGTAATAAAACCAGATGTGTGACCATGTGTCGATGGGTCGTGGAAGTGGTTAATATTTTAATCGTGCTATGCCACACTAATCGAAGATCGTCCTGAAGATAGAGAATTTTTGGAAATAACTCAAAACAGAACGAAACTACGGAATTACCTAGGTGATTTCATTGTAACACAAAACCTAAATAGAAGACGAGCTATGTTTACAGGTATAGATGCTAATATATCTCAACTAAGGGAGTTCCCTAAGCTTGAATCAGTTGAGCTAAAAAGGTTTGCTTTAGGCTCATATTAGTTAAAGCAAGCTTACTATGGTGAGCATGTGCGACAAAATGGTACTTACAAAATTGAAGTGTCTGAAGAATTAGAAGAAGATTTACCGTTAATACTAGGCAGGCACTGATAATTATTTAGTAAGAGGTAGAATAAAATCAAGACATGTATCCAGTAGAACATATTATACTTATCTATATCTATATCTTCTATACTTATAATAAAACAGTAAAAATAATGTGTCTGTACATTGAATATATTTACAAAAAAACAATTGGAGGCGATGGAGATATAGTAATAGAGAAAGAATTAAAAAAAAAATGTCTGTCTGTTTGTCTGTTTGTCTGTTTGTCTGTATGTCTGTTTGTCTGTTTGTCTGTTTGTACACGCTAATCTCTGGAAGTACTGGACGGATTCGAATGAAACTTTTTTTGTTATATAGCTGTTAAGCCTGGGCAACATATAGGGTATAATTGATTTTGGAAAGTGGAACACCTGATGCAGAACCATAATGGTTCAGGTAAACTATAAGAAATATAAAAATGACGCCTTAGCAAAAGTTATTCAACCTGATGAGCATTTTCTGTTGAGGTATAAAAATCCAAGATTTGGAACACCTGATGCAGAACCATAATGGTTCAGGTAAACTATAAGAAATATAAAAATAACGCCTTAGCAAATGTTATTCAACCTGATGAGCATTTTCTGTTGAGGTATAAAAATCCAAGATTTGGAACACCTGATGCAGAACCATAATGGTTCGGGTAAACTATAAGAAATATAAAAATGACGGCTTAGCAAAAGTTATTCAACCTGATGAGCATTTTCTATTGAGGTATAAAAATCCAAGATTTGGAACACCTGATGCAGAACCATAATGGTTCAGGTAAACTATAAGAAATATAAAAATGACGCCTTAGCAAAAGTTGTTCAATCTGATGAGTATTTTTTGTTGAGGTATAAAAATCTAAGATTTGGAACACCTGATTCAGAACCATAATGGTTCAGGTAAATTATAAGAAATATAAAAATGACGCCTTAGCAAAAGTTATTCAACGTGATGAGCATTTTCTGTTGAGGTATAAAAATCCAAGATTTGGAACACCTGATGCAGAACAAAGCTAAATTTATTTGCATAAACAACATGTGTTTACAATAAATTATAGTTTAAAAAAAGTAAAAATAACACGCTATAATAGCAAATAGAACTAAAAAAGTTACTTAAAATAACATTACCAAAATATCGAATGTATTATAAAAAAAAACCGCGAGGTGCTACTTTTATTCTTACCTGCTACAAGTTAGACGCAATCGTTTTATTTTATTTACAAAGGTAACGTGGTATATTTAGTCAGTTTATTATAGACGTGTACGCTAAAATTGAAATGGAACGATTGGTATATATTCGCACAAATCAGAAAGAATACGTGCATTTGCGGGACGCTATGTAGAAGGTGTTTTAAGAAACGAGTGGAAACTGTTTTTCTTAGATGCTCACATTACTTCTAGGCGGAAGGACGCAAATACAATGTTCAATATCCTGCTCGATTTAAACAGAACTGAAACACGGACATGCTCTGTGACACGAAACTGTGACAAACCGAAGGTGTTTCAGGACTGCTGCCTATTCGTTTGAGATGAATGCGAAATGGCCAACAGTAAGGCACTAGAAGCTGTATATAGAACTTTACGTGCCCAACAGTTTTCAAGAATATTACTAAAATTTGGGGAAGATGTCCTTCCTGAAGTAAAATCAATGTCTGGCAGCGAAATATAATTGAAGCTGAGATTCTCACTGGGAGTGGTGCCGGTGAAACTGTATTTATTCCGCGTATACCATTCTTCTCCAAAAAATACATTTTAATTTTAAACGTACACAGTTCTCTGTGACCAGTTGCTTGGCTATGAATTGCTATAAAGAAATCACTAAAATTCGCTGGTCAAGCTTAGGACTGGTTGTTTTTCGCATGGCCAATTCGACGTGGCTTTCTCGAGAGTTAGTAATGCTTCAGGTCATTTCATATTAGCTCCCGAAGGAAAGACTTAAGGTAGACTGGAAGAGATCCCCGTGTGGGATAAGTCCGCCTTTGTATCCCTTTATTTTACATGTACTCATTCGTTGTAATCTGAACAATAAAGATAATACAAACAAACAAAGACTCCCTTAATTTATATTTTTTTTTTTTAAACTATGGTTACAATGTTAAATAAAAAATAAAATTTTTTTTTTGACTTTTAACGTATAACAAGTATTTTCTTATATATCTACATTAGTTTGTATTTGTATTGATACGCCGGAATCATAAAGTCCACGCGAACGAAGTCGCGGGCATCAGCTAGTATTGTAATAAATAAAGCCGAAAATGTTAGAGATAAATTAGTTGCAGTAGTAGGATACTATTGTTCATGCCTTGTAGGAAGAAGAACCGTAGGATGTTGCGCGCATGTCATGTGTATATTGTGGTATTTGAGCTGGTCACGTTATAATATTGTATGTGCTCCAGCTATATTTTTAGATACAGTATTTTTTTATGAATAAAAGATCTATTATATCTAAACTATTGTATTCTATTTCCTTTTTCCAATATAATCCCACTCTACTCGTATAAAGTACTTGGTCTGCATCAACCCATTGCTAGGATATGGTCTCCCCTCAATCGAAGGGGTTTAGAGCATACTTCAGTAGTATTATTAGTACAGTGGGTACTCAACTACGGATTGGCTGAAGTCAGTGTTTTCAAGCCGAAAAAACGAAAACTGACTTTGCTTAAGAACTGTCACCTAATGACAACAGCCAGAAGGGGCGAAGTGAAGGGCACGTTAAAAGTAGCTGCGGCTTAACGTGCCCTTCAAAGCACGGAAGAGCTCAAGATAAAACCATCCATGGACAGGGAGCGGTAGACGTTGCTTAACTTGCGTATTCGATTAGATTGACAAGCGCAACATCGCCATCGAGCTCCTCTTGTACTTGTTAATATTCGTAGGTATGTGAGATAGCTTAATATTGCCTCGATAAGTAATCACTAATCATGATATATTTAAGTAATTCGTCACTTATTTTTCAATATTCCAGTTACAAACCTAAACTAAAAAGGGCTCACTCTTTAATTGAACAACGTACCCTATACCTAACGGCTAAAGCGCCCCGTGTGCCAACCTTCCGGTTATATCACGGGTTGCGAGTCTCGTCCAGTAAATCAACCAGACGAGAGGACCGTTACCTGCACCGCTTTTGCGCTCAGTAAACCAACCGAGCACGCAAGCGTAGCAGTAGCAGGTCTTACTCCGCTTTCACCTGCATGCAGGCTACTTACGTACTCTTAAGTCGAGTAGCTCGTGGCGACCGACGCTCGGAGAACTCAAGCATCGGGGCCCTACTACCACTCCCCAATCTCCATGATGAGTACCGGAGCTGTATGGCACGCTCTCATCCCGGCGCACAGGTACAAATACAAGCGCGCCTAGTGTTTCTGTACCCACACTGGGGCGCCGGATAGCCGGCTCCCTGATTTCCTTGACAGGTACCGGAGCTGTATAAGGCGCGCTCACTTCCCGACGTCCTTCAAAGAAGAAACGCCTACCCCGGGCCTACGGTAGGGTGACCGGGGTAACGGAAACGATCGCCCGTCATCCTCCTTGCTCAGCAGGCAAGTAACCCAGCCGCGACGTCAGCTGGAAAGCCGACGGCCGCTGTAAGGGCCGCTCCAAGCCCCGTTGAGAACCACTGTGGCGGCCCTTCGCCTTAGGCCAGTGATAACCAACTCGCTACGCGCGAGGTCGAACACCCGGCCGACAATTTGGCAAGGCAGACGAACATGCCCGACCTCTGTAGCTACACCACATGCACGTGAGTGATTACACGCACATATAGCCACCTCGAATCCGAACCCATGACTGGCAAATTGGGCTGCCGCCAGTCCCCGAGGTACCCTCCTGATCCAAACAGGGGGACCCGTAGTTCCCCCTGCGAACTCCCCTCAGTCGGGTGCTCCGTGGGAGTATCTTTAATTGAACAGAACATTAAGCGCTCGTGTACACGACGCCGCCGCCGCGCCGCCACTGCACCTCTACGCTGTGTATACGAGACGCGCCAAGCCCGCCATCGCGCCGCGGCCGCGCCGCCGCCGCTTGTTTTCACCATGCCACTACTATACAGTTGTTAGTAATACATTGCTTGCCATGAAGATCACACGTGTCGCATTGACATGCCCAGTTTAACGAAAAAAATAAGTTAGTGTTAGCTTACTATATGTTTAGAAAATTATAGTTTAAAGCCAACCTCACCTGCACGTGGTGTACCCTGCTGACTGACAAACGAGGCTCTGGCGTAAAGAGAGGTAGGGAGCGTAATTGTAAGCTACCCGACTGGGGAAGGTACCTCCACCTCACAGAATACCGCAGCCAAATAACAATTCCCTTGTGAGTTGTTGTGTTCCTGCGAGTGAGTGAGGTCACTAGAAAGGTAACCTAAAATCAAACGCATTTTATTTCTTTAATATTACTGAACTCCGGAAACTAATATCCTCCAAACTTTACGACTTTTACTAAACGCTTTTAGGAAAACAGGTATTTGGCTTTATGATCGCAATATCTGCAAAGAACATGAATTTGTTCAATACGAAAGTGAAGAAACAATAACAGCTGAAGCTCCTGTGGTTGGAAATCTTTTTGTGAATATAGGCGAACATCCAGAAGTTTCTGTGATTGTCAATGATGATATTCAACGACAAACTACAAGAAATGCAGAATCATCCACAAGACATGGTAAAGCTAAAAGAGGAAATGAATCTGCAGTTGTAGCAACTGCAGATTTACCTCCTTCCATGCTAGGACCAGATCTTCATCATTTGGTATCATTCCTGCAGACATCAGTCTACTTTTCTATGCCAAATATGAAAATTATGCAGCGAATAGAACTGTGTTGAGATTTTGATGTTGTCTTAGAAAACTATATTAATTATGTAAAGAACAACGGTCCATGCATAGACTACGATGCGTCCTTAATCATTAGCAACACAAATGTTTGCTAATGAATGATTAAGTGCGCTTCCAGCTATTCCGATGAATTGAGATCAAGTAACTTATATTTGCGCGAACGAGTCTACTTAATACCAGCCGTGATACGTTTGTACGCGGACTATAGGTCCCTCCAGCTGATTACGTCAACTATTGCAATGAACTGGAAGTGAATTTAATGCAACATTTTAAATCGTTTGTTGGGAACGATATTCAAATAAAATTGCACAATGTTTTGAAAAATGTTGAGTATAAAACACGATCCTGTACTTGTTTTCCGTTAGAGTTTCTACTGAAATTGTATATTCGTATGAGAATTACACCCACCTATGTAATGCGTCACCATGTTTGCTTACTTTAAAGAATGCTTATCCCAATGAATGTTTTGTTTCAAGATCAGCCAACGTCGCATTGCTCGTACACTTGGTGAACCTCGAACCACTGTTCGAGACGCTATCAGACGCTTTCGGGAAACTGGATCGTACACGCGGAGGTCAGGACAAGACCGACATCGATGCACATCAGTTCAGGACGATCGCTTTATTGTAAAGAGCTTATTACACCATCCTAAATAACGGATCCGATATTTAGTCGTTCCTGAATTCAGAGAAGTTAAATCGCATTTAGGAAGAATCCGATTTAGAATCCGCTTTAGGACAAGAATGGTTTTCGACGTTCTAAATCGAGTTACAGAATAATGGATTTATAAGACACTTGGGAACCCTACTCCTAACAAAAACGCGTCGTATTGGTCCGCGAACAAAAAAGGTTGGGAACCACTGATCTAAAGGGAAAAATATAGAGTATATACTGATTGTTGATTATTAATCAATCTATTGATTAACCACTGATTAATCAATAGAGATCGAATTATATGCAATTTTTTTTTAATAAATAATAAATGCAATAGCTTCTTAGAATTCTATTATTACAAATAATGTTAAGTGAGTTTGTTTTTACACGTGCTAGTAGTAGTAGCCAGCATGTGTTTATTTATATGTGTTCATAATAATATATGCTTACATAATATGCACATACCTATTTGTCAAATTATTAAGTTTACCAGTAATATTAAACTTTTTTTCAACGCCAAAACGTCCAGACAGTCTGGCGCCGGGACAGACGATGCATGTTGTCCAGTCCGGGACTCTTTGGAGAATGATGAGGTATGAATATAAATCTTACATATAAATAAAATGAATTGTACCCTAGAAAACATTAACATATAAAAATGGAAATTATCGACTTCTTACTCAAATCCAAATTTGACGAGCTCGGTGGCGTAGCGGTCAATGACGCGGCTTCGACACCAACGCTCGTGGGTTCGATTCCCACATAGGACAAACATTTGTGTGCATGAACATGTCTGTTTGTCTTAGTCTGGGTATTTTCTATGTATCATAAGTATGTATTTACAAAAAAAAATGTATTTACGTATGTTTATCAGTTGTCTAGTACCCATAACACAAGCTTCGCTTACTTTGGGGCTAGATGGCTCTGTGTATTTGTCTGACAATATTTATTTATTTATTTAAATCAGTCGCCTTTATAACTTCCGTTTCGAAATTCAGAAATTCAGTTCCGAAATTTTTCTAAAAAGATAAAAAGATAAAAAAAATTATGTTTAAAAACTTACAACTAAAAACAGGTTTTGTAAAACTATTCAACAATTCAATTATAAATAACTCTAAATGAGTTGTGAATTTGCGATTTTGATGAGTCATTTATATGATGTGAGAATTGACTTCACTGTGTACCAAACTATCAACAACATCTTTGACATAAAAATACTTATCGTTTCGTATTATTTCTAAACGAAACGGCGTCTGCACTCGTCTGTTTGTCTCGTGTGTCTGTGTTATTGAAATTTAGATATTCTAACTAGTGACAGACACAGTATTGAAAGGACTACCGTCTTACAGAGGGATTGCAGTGAGTGGATGGAGATAAGAAAAGACTTAGTAACGGCGTCAAACTTTGGCAGTATTTGTAGAAGACAGATGTCAAGAAACAGTGCACCATTAGTCAAAAATATACTGTATGAACAAAATAAAGCACATATTTCATCCGTGGCATATGGTGTTGAGAATGAAAAGCAAGCTTTACAACAAATAGAGCAGCAAGAATTAGTAATTGAGCCCTGTGGTCTATTTATAGACAAAAAGTATCCATTCATTGGAGCTACACCTAACGGTTTAGTCGGTGATGACACCATTGTAGAAGTGAAGTGTCCAATAACGGCGCTTAAGAAAGAGGCATTGATAATGCAATCAAAGAAAATAAAATACAAATTTATAAGTTTCATAAAAAAACCAACACTAAAATAATTAACAAAAAAAGCAATTGGTACTACCAAGTACAAGGTCAGCTCCATGTGACAGAAAGAAAAAAATGCATTTTTGGAATATGGTCCGGAGAAAAAACAACCACTAATTATAGAATATATTGCTCGAGATGACGAGTTTTAGAAAACCCAAATGTAGGAAAAAAATGTGGACTTCTATTTGAAATGTCTATTACCAGAGATTGTTGACCCTCGACAGATCCGTGGCTTGCCCATACGAGATATCACTTTACAAAAAAATAAAGAAAACATACATTCATTCAACTATGTGCCTCCAGACAAAACAAGAGACTGCGAACATCCATCTCATAAACATGATGAACATGGTTTAGAGAATACACCCCTAAAAACAAATGACAATTTACTGTATCATCATGACTATGATGAGCCTATATACTTAGAGCCTGGTCCATGTAAACGTAGACAACTAGATTTTAGCGAATTTTAATAAATAAATGTTTTACCATTACTATTTGTAACTGCAATTTCAAATCCTTTAGCATGTAGTATGATAAAGTATCATCGCTGCACTATCCATACTAAAAATAACTGTCTGTTTATCCGTCCGTATGTTACTTTTTACGCCAAAACCGCTGAACCGATTTTGATGAAATTTGGTACAGACATTGGAGAAGGACATATGCTACTATTTTACGCGATATAACCGAAATCCACACGATGCCCAAACTTCACGCGGACAAAGTTGCGGGCAACAACTACATAGTATATTAAATTACTAGCTGTGGCTCACGGATTCATCCACGTAGACTTCGGTTATCGAGTGAAGAAAAGTATGTCCTTCTGCAAGGTCCAATCTATCTTATTACCCTTAATTCTTATAACCCAAATTCATCAAAATCGGTTCAGCGTTTTTTCGCTTTTCATTCGCATTTATATAAGTATGGATTAAGCTAGTAATATACATGCAAAAGTAACTCTGTCTGTCTGTTACGTTTTCATCCCAAAACTGATAAACCAAATTTGATTAATTTTAGTATAGAGATTAATTGGACGTTGGAGAATGATACATGGTACTTTTTTACGCAATATAATCGAGACCCATGCTATAACTGACATTCAAGCGGACGAAGTCGAGGGCAACAGCTTGTTTACTATAAATATATTCTAGAATCGTTCATTTCGCTTGAGATTCATTCATAATAGCACCCTCACCGTAACAATATTATAATACAATATTACTGTGCTACTTTGTACTACAATTACCTATTTCCTTATTTAAAAATGTACTCGAGTGGTTCTACTGAATATCGGTCACTACATACTACACTGTGGCACGATAGCGGCCGTCCGGCCGGGCCGCGCAAGTATACTGAGACGCGAGGGGGGTTCCCCCGATGGGCGGAGCTTATGCGATTTTCTTCACCCCCTCAAATTGTTTCTGCGCTCGAGAATCCTAGCCTTAAGGCTAGGATTCTCGAGCGCAGATCTTTGTCAGCAGTACATTCAGTGCTTAAGCACTGAATGTACTGCTGACAAAGATCAAGCTCGACACTTCGGCCATAATGAGGGAGCTACGCAGCATGCAATATAAGGATCCAACTAGAAGACTCGTCAAGGTGATAATACGCTTTTCTCTCCAGTATTTAAAAAAATAATAGATACCTGTAGATTTTATTGTTAATATATGTAGTAACAAAATTATACCCTAGATGTGACTACTAGCGCCATCAGCTAGTTCTATGTGTAAATTTCTATACAATATATCCTTGTCTATTGAAACGTGTCTCTGCGTCTTATTTATCCCTTCGGAGCATAACGTACAAAACGCAAAATAAGCGCCATACTCAAAATGTACAAATCGCAAAATGAACAATAGGCAGAATGTTCAAAACGCAAAATGGGCATAACACGCAAACTGAGCATAACATGCGAAATGTACAAGGAGAGCCACGTTCACACATAAAAGGTTTTGAGCAATCTTTTCTAATTATGCCTCTATAAAAATGTTCTTAAATGAAATAAAAATTAGAGATAATTATTCTTATTTATTTAGCAGAATTTATGACCAAGATACTATCGTAAATAAAGTGTGAAAAACGAAATCCACAAAAAAAAACTATAATCCTCTAATACAATCAAACATGCTATAGGCAGATATATAGGGCCGGCATTCACGGGCTGCTGAACCAGCCAGTATAGACTGCTTCAAGCTGCGACTGCATAATGAACTTCAGATTTCTACTTACGTACATACACGAACCGCTCGATCAGTTGCAATTGCTTCGAGCGGTTGGCAGCACGGCGAAATTACATCGTGCGGTCAAGCAGTCGCCAGGCATACACTGACTGCTCGAGCCGTCGACTGCTCTCGCGCTCTTCATTCCACGTCGCGCACGCACTCCGCCAGCACGCTTCGAGTTTATTCAGATTAATGGACGACAACATCGATTGTGACGCACTTATAAGTGCAATAAAATCACACAACAAACCCGCCTCGAAAGCTACCCACTGACCCTTATATGGAACTATAAGCTTGACGACCACAGTGACAAGGTAAAGAAAAATAATGGATGGGCAGCTATTTGTGAACAATTAATAGAACACTTTAAAGAAAAACGGATGGCGGATAAAAATAAAATCGGTGAGTTATCAATATGAATTTACTTTTTATTTTCGAAGACATGATAGTAAATAGATATAGATACAATAGATATACAGCTATTTTATATCATATTCCATTGCCAATCTAGATTTCCTTCTTCACTCACAAAGTAATTTGCAAATTCTTCTCTGATTGTCGTTAACATGGGTCCGCCTCGACGAACATTCTGAGTTGATTCTATTATAGAGTTTGGAAGACCCTCAAATGTGTCTTCGAATTTATGTCCGTCTCGTTGCTTATAATATGGGTAGTTAGTATCTACATAGTCATGCAAAACACATGCGGCTTTTACTATATCTGCTGCAAATTCGACATCTACGTTGAGTGGTCGATGGAATATGCGCCATTTGTTAGCAAATATACCAAATGTGCATTCAATAAATCGTCTAGCACGCGATAATCGATAGTTGAAGACTCTCTTTTGCTGTGGTAAATTGTTTCCTCCATAAGGACGCAACAAATTTTCTTGCAAGCTAAACGCCTCATCTCCTACAAATACATTCGGTAAAACAGGTCCATTTCTCGATATTGAAAAAGGTGCAGGTATATTCAATTTCTTTTCCAGTAACCTTTTGTAAAAAGTACTTTCTTCGAAAATAGTCGAATCTGCATGCCATATGAACATACATCCACGAAAGTAAACATGTAATTACTGTCACACACGGCTAAAAGTATTACAGAAAAATATTTTTTGTAATTATAATATGTCGATCCACTTTGTGAGGGTTTTATTATTCTTATATGTTTGCCGTCCACTGCACCAAGGCAGTTCGGAAACTGTGCAGTTTTCATAAACCCATTTATTATTTCTTTCCATGTATCTTCAGTTAATGCTGCTATGCACATATCTTTCATACACATCCATATATTTTTACATACGTCTCTCACTATACCACCAATTGTAGTCGCTGCAATTCTGAAACTGTATTGCAAATCCATAAATGTTTGTCCGGTGGCTAAGTACCTGTAAAGAAAAATAGCATTAGTAGTTTTTTTTATTATTAACTACCGTATGTATATTTCATTGTTACAGCTACGTCATTACAGAAGAAATTGAAAGTATTAAGAGATGGGTATACCAGCTATACGAAAAAAAGTAAACAAAAGAGTGGTTCAGCAGCCACTAAGATACGACCCTACCCATATTATGAGCAGTTATCATTTTTGAAGGTCATTGAGGCTAGACCGGATAAATCAGACAGTTTGAAAGAAACATCTGAAGACAGCGATCATAATAAAGAATAGGTAAAAAAAGTGTTAGCGCTTTAAAAAGAAAATTTAATAAAACAGAGGAAGACCTAATTGAAAAATTATCTAAACGCATTGATGAAAATCCCAGTTCGAATCTATATATATATGCAGTAGAAGATGATGATAAATTGTTCTTACTATCACTAGCTGGAGAGTTGAAAAAAATTAAAGATCAATATAAATTAGATGCAAGATCAGAAATCATCAACGTAATTAAATACTTTAAAGGGATATCCCAGCATACACAGTCAAGCTATTATGGTGAAAGTAGGGGATATTCAGCTAGTGAGCAACGTGGACTTAATTACGACTATTCAAGTTACAACAAGGGATATCAGTCTGTACCCTCAACATCAACAAGTGTTCTGCCTTCTGCACGTGTCGCAGCTAGTGATCAGCTTTCTCAGTCATCATACGAATATGACCTTCCACCTTCGTCTGTTCTATCTGATGATATTATTACTAATATATTCGATGAATAAACAATAATAAAAAAATTAACACATTTGTTTTACTGACCTTAGTGTTACAGCTAGCCTTTCTTCTGGTGGAATACTTTTCCTCATAATAGTATCTTCACGTTTAATTTTTTCCACAAAACAACAATTTCGAACAAAACTGCTCCAAGCAGTCGTAGTCGACTGCATTATGCGGTCGTGTTGCAGTCGTGTAGGTTAAGTATTCTCACCCCAACGAAATAAGATTCGTCGGCAATAATTAATATAAACCTTTCATACAATACGATTATTGCCGACATCGCATAAATTTAGTATATAAGTAGCAAGTAAGTCTAGATATACGAACATTCTTGTACTAATACCGGAATAAAACTCTGCCGGTTTCCATTAAAGTTTGTTTTTTTTTAAAACAAACCCCTCGGCCACCACGTGACTGGCGAAGCCGGCTTCACCCTTACGTTGGGTACCGTGTCACTAGCGAATCAAATCTTCGTAATTGATCACAGAACCAACCTTCGTTTCCACGATCCGTCGGGGTGGACGAACCTTAAAAATTTTGTCAAGTGGTTAGCTACGGCGCGGAGTAATTACACAAGTACAAGTGTCCCAGTGTGTCACAGAAGGATCGCGGAGTGCTGCGGGAATGTGAGTAGACTTTTTCACTATCCTTGTTGTATTCCTTATATCCTGGTGATATTTTATGTGTGTGTTTCATTAATAAGGATTAGAAAACGCCTTAGGATTTCGAAATATACCTAGTCATATAACTTTCACGAAATTAGCTTATTTTTGATATAATTTTCATAACAATTTAATTAATACGAGTAAAATGGCACAATTACAACATCAGCCTACCAATACTTTCACCCCATTGCCTTCGGAGGCCTTGAAAATTATACCTTTATTTGGAGGTGATTCCAGGCTCTTGCCCCTATTTATAAAAAAATCAGAGTTCATAATTCGTAAATATCAAGGCGATGAAACTCAGAACGAATATCTATTTCACGCAATCATTAGCCGATTAACAGGGGAGGCAGCTACCCTTATCGGTGAAAGAGACCAGATCATAAGCTGGGTCGAACTAAAGCGCTTACTTCAGGAACATTTTGGGGACCCGAGGACAGAGGACTGTCTGGTCCTCGAATTAGAGTCCATGAAAATCTTAAGGGGAGAAAGTTATTGTGATTTCTGTCATAGGGTTCAACAAACACGTAGTATTCTAATTGCGAAAGTTAATGAAACCATCGAAGATATTGACCTCAGGAGATTGAAGCAGGAGGTTTATATTCATACGGCATTGAAGGTTTTCTTGTATAATCTTCCGCTGTATTTAGTTAGATTAATTAGAATGAGAAACATAGCGACCCTGGAAGCGGCTCTCAAAATAGTTCTGGAAGAACAAAACTTTCAGGAAGGATATAATCATTCGAAACCAAACAGCAACTTCCAGCGGCGGTATGGTTTTCAAAATTCAAGTGCACAGGTACCGAATAACGACCGGACACAGGTTCAGAGTCAGATGTCCCATTCCAACAATTCTACTAATAACGTACCAGTTCGCTATTTTAACAATCAAAACCAATTTAATAATAATAATAACAACCCTCCAACGCGTAATTTTTATGAACCCAGACCCTCGAATTTCTTGCAACCAAGGTATAGGAATAATCAAAGTTTTAATTCACCTAACAATTCATTTCAGAAGAGACAAAGGCAAAATTCGCCTAATCGACAATACGGCAATCAAGTGCAAAGCGTGCCGTCTGATGCGCAGATACCTAGCGGATCGGGTTGCAATACCGATGTCACAATGCGGACCGCGAGCACAAGGCGTGTCAATTACACGGAAAATAATAATTTAAACGAATCTTATAACAATAACATAGAGCCAATATATGATGATTCAAACATTGTAGAAAATTTTTACATAAGGGGGCTTACACACGGGAACGTATAGTATTAAATTGTAATAAATTAAATTTGCCTCATATAAGAATTTCAGAATTACAATCAGTTTTATGTTAGATACTGGTAGTACTCGTTCATTCATTAGCCCGGAACTAGCGAATCAATATTTTTGCAAGTTTAAAAAACCGGAAAAGTTCGAAGTTGTAAGTACTCATGCTAGCAGCCAACATGGGGAAGTTGTGAACATACCCTTACCCGGTATATTTAGATGTTCGGAAAAGCATAAGTTCTACGTATATAGTGTTGACGAAAGATATGACGGATTAATAGGTAGCGATTTGCTAAAACAGCTAGATGCGAAAATTGATATGAAAAATCAGATGTTATATACAAGAGACGCATGTATACCTATAATATATACACCCCCAATGAGGGAGTCCTATGAGCTACCCCCTCGTAGCGAATTAAGGGTGAAACTTCCCGTAAATTTGCTACAAGGTGATGCTATATTAGAATTTAAACAATTCATTGACGGCGTTAGAATGCCTACCGCCTTAGTTAAATGTGAGAACGGATTCGCTACTACGGTTATACAGAATATTAGGTCGGAATAGATGGACTTAACAGTAACAGGGCCATTCAAAGTCACGCCATATGCTGAAAGTTCAATAGAAGTTAATTATACGAATGATAGGAATAGCGAAATGATAGATAAACTCTTAAATAACAATTTGTCTAAATTAAACTTAGAACACATGAATGAGGAAGAAAAAAAATTATAGGAAACATTTGTAGAGAGTATAAAGATATATTTTACTGTGAAGAGATACCACTCTCTTTCACAAATGAAGTGAAACATAAAATAAGAACAAAGAATGAAGATCCAATTCATATTAAAGCATATAGGGCACCTCCTGCACAGACGGCAGAAATAAGAAATCAAGTAGAAAGGATGCAAAAAGACGACGCAATAAAAAAATCATTTTCCCCTGGAGTGCACCAGTGCACTTAGTCCCAAAAAAAAATAGATAGTTCAGGAAAACAGAAATGGCGGATGGTTATTGATTACAGATGTTTAAATGATGATAAATACCCATTGATGATAAATACCCATTGCCCAACATCAATGACCTTTTTGATATGTTAGGGAACAGCATGTATTTTACGACCCTTGATTTAGCAAGTGGTTACCATCAATTAGAAGTAGATGAAAAAGATAGGGCTAAAATGGCATTCAGTACACCGTTTGGTCATTACGAATTTAATAGGTTACCATTTAGGCTCAAGACGGCACCAGCAACATTCCAAAGAACCATGGATAATGTCCTAAGGGGTCTCCAAGGAATACATTGCCTTGTCTATTTAGATGACGTCATTATATTTTCAAAAAGTCTTCAAGAACACGCGGATAAACTTAGAGCAGTATTTGACAGGTTTCGTCTCATTTTCTTAGAAAGGAAGTATTATATTTAGGTCATACTATCACTAGTGAAGGGTTGAAACCTAATAATGATAAAATAGACGCTATTTTAAATTACCCTATACCCAAAAATACAACTGAAATTAAAAGCTTTTTAGGATTAATAGGATATTACAGAAAATTTATTAAAGATTTCGCCAAAATAATGAGACCATTAACATCCTGTTTGAAGAAAGGAAGAAAAATTATCTTAAATGAGGAATATATTCAAAGTTTTGAAAGCTGTAAAAAGATTTTAACAAACGCACCACTACTCCAGTTTCCAGACTTTAAGAAGCCATTTATTTTAACTACTGATTCTTCCAATTATGCTGTAGGTGCAGTACTGTTTCAAGGAACTATTGGGTCAGATAAACCAATAGCATATGCTAGCCGCACTTTAAGCGATACAGAAACCAGATACAGCACTATAGAAAAAGAACTTTTAGCAATAATCTGGGCAGTAAAACATTTTAGACCTTATCTATGGGGAAACAAATTTTGCATATACACAGACCACAGACCTCTTGCTTGGCTATACTCACTTAAGGAGCCAAATAGTAAATTGACAAGATGGAGACTTAGATTAGAAGAATACGATTTTGAAATTTATTATAAAAAGGGAGCCCAAAACACAAACGCCGATGCACTATCGCGAATAAAGATTAACTGTATAGATGAACATAGTGACTCAATTTTGGTAAAATCAAATAGTAAAGTAACTAAGAAAATCAAGATTAATGCATTAGATACTGATAATTTTTTTTTTTTTTTTTTAATATTACGTCGGGTGGCAGACAAGCATACCTGGTGACCTCACTCACTCGCAGGAACACAACAGCCCTCAAGGGAACCGTTATTTGGCTGCGGTATTCTGTGAGGTGGAGGTACATTCCCCAGTCGGGTAGCTTACAATTACGCTCCCTACCTCTCTTTTCGCCAGAGCTTCGTTTGTCAGTCAGCAGGGTGCACCGCGTGCAGGTGAAGTTGGCTTTGGTTCAAAGATGTTGATGAACCACTTACACCCCAAAATAATGATAATGATTCATTGTTAGTTAATGTAGACAAAGATAGGGAACAAGAGCTAGATGAATTCGTTAGGAACCTCGCAGCCGAAATGATAGGTAATAATAATGATGTAGAGGAAGAAGCAGAAGTCATTACTATAGCAGATTCCGACTTATCTAATGACACCATTAGGCTGAGCCAAGAACAACCTCAGGCAGAACTGGTAGAAATTTCAGATTCAGAAGATGGAGCTACGGCTCATTCTATATCAAATAGAGAACACGAAGGTATCCCAATCTTATACGAGGCTGTGGACACAAGACCAAAACAAATACTTGTCCACACCTGGTTCAAAAATGACATTGCTGTCAAAGATACATCTAATAAAAAACAGAGAATATTAGAAGTACACATCCCAGCAGTAAATAATGAACATTTAGTCAAACAATTGTTAAAATTATTATCAAAATAATGTTTTTAAAATACTACCATCTGTTGATGGCTTTACTACCTGGGTCATTGTCTATACTCAATGTATATTGTCTATGAATTTAAAAAATAAATTTCAGTCTTTGAACAACCTCCCGGTGTGTTTTATTAGGTTATGGGCCCAGTCCCATATTTTCATAAATAATTCGCGAAATAATACTTAAATTGTGTCAGAAAAGTAAAAAATGTCGACGTCGGGCTATCTAGTAAATGTGCCGAAACTCAAAGGTCGCGAAAACTACGACGATTGGGCGTTCGCGACAAGTAATTTTTTGCTACTCGAAGGAATCGATTTGGAAAACCTACCCGACAAATTAAGTGAAGCTGAGATGAAGAAAGCCAAAGCCAAACTTGTGATGACCATTGACTCTTCATTATACGCGCATATCAAGAGTGAGACTACATTGAGTGGTGTATGGAATAAATTGAAAAAACTGTTCGATGACACGGGGTATCAACGAAAAATCAGTTTGCTTCGAACATTAATTTCAATTCGCCTTGAAAACTGTGATTCCATGACAACCTACGTATCTCAAGTGGTAGAAACGGCGCAGAAATTGAAGGGGACAGGCTTTGAAATCACAGATGAGTGGATCGGATCGTTACTTTTGGCGGGACTGCCAGATAAGTTTTCACCCATGATAATGGCGATCGAGCATTCCGGCATCGCCATTAGCGCTGACGTCATTAAGACAAAGTTACTCGACATGTGTGAGGAGGTTGGCACTACTGGAACGGACTCTGCATTTTGGTCAAAACAGCAGCGATGGAAAAGTGTCAACACTAACCGCGCTGTCAAATCACAAACGTCAAAAAGTGATAGTTATAACAGCAATAAACAAATAAAATGCTACAATTGCAAGAAAATAGGCCACTATCGGACTAAATGCCCCGAATTAAAAGCAAAGAAAACTTTAAATGCTTTTAGTGCTGCGTTTTTCAACGGGAGTTTTAGCACAGAAGACTGGTACGTCGATTCGGGCGCAAGCGCACATATGACTGCAAATAGAGAATGTTTACTACAAACAAGACCCGTTCAAGAAAACAAAGAAATAGTAGTTGCGAATCAAATGACTGTGCCCGTTGTAAGTGTTGGCGAAACACAGATTACAACAAATGTAAACGGTTCTCAGTGTGAAGTGATTGTGAAGAATGTTTTGTACATACCTAAGCTGACGACAAACTTACTATCAGTTAGCCAATTATTAGCAAATGGCAACAGAATAACTTTTAAAAAGGAAGTCTGTTTAATATATAATCAAGAAAATGAGCTCATTGGTGTTGCAAATTTAATAAACGGTGTGTACAAGTTACAAATACATAAATCAGAGAACTTGTTATCAGCTATGACAATATGGCATAGAAGACTAGGACATATAAACAATAAGTCCTTAGTGGAAATGAAAGAAGGTGCTGTGGAGGGGGTTTCTTTTGACAAGAAAGCTGACATACGGATCCAGAACTGTGAGGTGTGCTGCGAGGGAAAACAGGCACGTTTTCCTTTCCCATCTGCTAATCATAGAAGTGATATACTACTGGAAGTTATACACTCAGATTTATGCGGGCCGATGGAGATCAAATCAATTGGTCAAGCAAAGTACTTTCTTCTGTTTGTGGATGATGCCAGTAGAATGACTTACGTCTACTTCTTGAAGGAGAAGAACCAGGTATTCCAGCATTTTAAAGAATTTCGAATGTTGGTTGAGAATCAAACAGGAAACAAGATAAAAATATTGAGAACCGATAACGGAGGTGAGTTTTGTTCACGAGAGATGGAAAATTTCTTAAAACAAACTGGAATTGTCCATCAGAAGACTAATCCTCATACTCCGGAACAGAATGGTCTCTCGGAAAGGTTCAACAGAACTGTAGTTGAACGAGCCAGATGTTTGCTGTTTGAAGCGGATCTCGACAAAAGCTTTTGGGCTGAAGCAGTAAATACTGCAGTATATCTCATGAACAGAACGCCAGCCGCCAGTTTAGGCATGATGACACCATTTGAGAAGTGGACAGGCAGGAAGCCAGACTTGAGCCATGTCAGAATATTCGGGAGTAAAGTAATGGTGCATGTTCCCAAAGTACAAAGACAAAAATGGGATAAGAAGGCTGAGAAATTAGTTTTAGTTGGGTATCCAGATAACGTAAAAGGTTACAGATTATATAACCCAAAAACTAGAAAGATTACTACGAGCAGGGATGTTATTATCATAGAGAAAGAAAACTCAAACACAGCTCAGGTAGTAGTAATAAACGAAGAAGAAAATGTAGAAGAAAGCTTATCAAAAAATTCAGTTTTAGATCCAAATGATTCAACATACATCTGTGAACCGTCGAGTTCCCAAGACGATTCATATCAATCGGTGCATGAGAGTGATGACGAGTCAATCTTAGAAGATCAAATCATGGAGCTCGGTAAACGTAATAGAAAGCCAGTAGAAAGATACGGTTATACGAATCTCTGTGTTGTGGACGAGCTCGAATCATGCGGTGAAGAACTCAGCTATGAAGCAGCAATGAGTGGACCAGAGAAGGAACAGTGGGAACAGGCGATGACAGAGGAACTGAAAGCTTTTGAAGACAATCAAGCATGGGAATTCGTTGATAGGAAAGAAGCTGATAGAGTAGTGCAGTGTAAGTGGATTTTTAAAAAGAAATTTGAAAGTGATAGTAAAGTACGTTATAGGGCTAGGCTGGTTGCAAAAGGCTTCACTCAAAAAGAAGGTGTGGACTACACTGAAACATACTCACCAGTGCTACGTTACTCTACTTTAAGACTCTTATTTGCTTTAAGTGTAAAACTTAACTTTAAAATTACTCATTTAGATGTCACTACGGCTTTCCTGAATGGTGACCTGAATGAAAATGTATACATGCAAGCTCCTCCTAACTTAAATTCTAAAGAAAATTGTGTTCTTAAGTTAAAACGAGCAATTTATGGCTTAAAACAATCAGCCAGAGCTTGGAATGACAGAGTGAATGATTGTTTATTGGAGTCTAAATTTGTTAAGTCAAAATTAGAACCATGTTTATATATTAAAAGGTGTAAAAAGGAGCTAATTATAATAGCGATATTTGTGGATGATTTTTTCATTTTTTCTAACTGTAATGATATGGTAAACGAGATTAAAATTGAACTAATGCAAAAATTTAAGATTAAAGACTTGGGACAGTTAAAACAATGTTTAGGCATTAGAATAAAAATGTATGAGAATGGTTGTATCTCATTAGATCAAGAACATTTTGTGGATCATATTTTAAATAAATTTAACATGACAAATTGCAATGGTGTCGATACTCCCATTGAGAGCAATTTAAAGCTAGAAAAAGGTGTTGAAGTTTGTAAACAATACCCATATCAACAATTGATAGGCAGTTTGATGTACTTAAGTGTTTTAACTCGTCCAGACATTTCTTATAGTGTAAGTTTTTTGAGTCAATTTAATAATTGCTATTCGCTCATGCATTGGAAGCATGCAAAACGAATTTTAAGATATTTAAGTAAAACTAAATCTTATGGGCTAATGTTTAGTAAAGATGATTGTAACTTAGAAGGTTTTGTTGATGCAGACTGGGCCTCAAATACTTTAGATAGGAAATCTTATACAGGTTTTTACTTTAAGTTCTCAGGATCTGTTATATCATATGAATGTAAGAAACAACAGACTACAGCCTTGTCCAGTACAGAGGCAGAATATATGGCGATAACTGAGGCTTGTAAAGAGGCTATATATTTAAAAAACCTGTTGAATGAGATTGTTGATTGTTGTAATTATACAATTACCTTGTTTAATGATAATCAGGGGGCTCAGAAATTGTCGGAAAATCCATTGTTCCATAAACGAACAAAGCACATTGATGTGCGTCATCATTTTGTTAGAGAAGCAGTTGCTAGCAAACTTGTAAAAATAGTTTATCTGCCAACATCTGAAATGCCGGCAGACCTGCTTACAAAAGGATTGAGTGGTGAAAAACATAATTATTTTATAAAAAAGTTAGGCATACAAAATATTGTTTAATGGCTATTTTTTTTGTTTAGTTATACTTGTTAGTTTGTTCAGTTGTACTTAGTTTCCTGGAAGTTTAGATTATTTTGATAAGTGGAGGTGTTAAAATTATTATCAAAATAATGTTTTTAAAATACTACCATCTGTTGATGGCTTTACTACCTGGGTCATTGTCTATACTCAATGTATATTGTCTATGAATTTAAAAAATAAATTTCAGTCTTTGAACAACCTCCCGGTGTGTTTTATTAACAATTTCTAAAAGAATATGTTGACTTCAAACACAAATATTTCATTTATTTTGAAAATCCCTCTTTCAGACAGTCATTTAGTAAGGTAGTTACGAGCATTTACAAAAAGGGAAAACAGAATTTAATCGAATGTACAGAAAGAGTAGTTAATCTTACAGGTCATGAGGAGGACCAAAGGGAAATAGTAGTAAAGTACCACGAAGGGAGAACATGCCATAGGGGTATTAGGGAAACACTAATAAAGCTTAGGAGAAATTACTGGTGGTCAAATATGAACGATACGGTTTCAGCTATTATTAAACGAAGTGCAGAAAAATGAAATATGATAGAAAGCCAATCAAGCCAGGCATTCAGCTAACACAAACTCAATTTATGCCATTCGAAGAACTATTTATGGATGTGTTTTATATAGAAAATAATTATTATTTAACTATTGTAGATGCCTTCAGCAAGTTGGGTCAAGCCTTTCATATACCAAATAGAAATACACCTGAAGTAGTCCAAGGGCTAATGAAGTATTTCAGCATGTACGGAGTACCCAGAAAAATTAACAGTGACCCTGGAACAGAATTTAATAACAAACTCATAACAGAACTTTTAACCTTATATAAAATCGAAATGCACGTAGGTACACCAAATAATCCAAGTTCTATGGCCATAGTAGAGAGATTTCATTCCACTATAATATAACAGAAATCTATAGATTAGCAAAATATGATAAAAATAACTTGGACTCGCATCGGTAATGACATACGCCATAATGGCATATAATAATACTATACATAGTGCAACAAATTTTACTCCCTTTGGGATAGCATTTGGTCACACGGACTCCGGAAATATCTTCGACATAGACAGAGATAAAAATGTATTACAAAAACTAATACAAGATCATAGGAAAAGGTTAAAGGTCTTATATGAATATATAAGTGATAAGTTACGAGAGGATAAGAGTAAGATTAAAGAAAAGATAGGAGGCGAGGCACCTCCAGAACTTAAAGAAGGAGATGTAGTATATATGAAAACGACTAGAACTAGGAAAGCTAAGGAATTACCACGTTATGAAAAAGCTAAAGTTAGCGGTGATATCGTTAGGAACATAGTGCCAGTAGACCTAAATAAAAGAAAAACTAAGGTAGCTATTAAGAATGTAAAACGACCTCCACAGGTGGTGGTTAGCAGTAGGAACGATCCTGGGCCTAGCGGGACAAGCATGCAGCGTAAACCTGCAGGACCTCAGTCAGAATCCAGGGATCGCACCGATACGTATGGGATCAGCAGTGATTCAGAATAGTCACTGGACTATTATTAAGACGATAGAATTAGATAGTATAGCTATACATTTAAATAATAATTTTAACGAGTATTTTACTCTTAGGAACATAACTAATGTAAATGACACTTTGCGTAGCGAATTCTCAGGATTAGAAATACAAATAGAGTTTATAATGGAATTAACTAGAGATAGGTTAGAACAAATTTTACCAAATCAAAGAGTAAAACGAGGTATACTAAACCCTTTAGGTTCAATAATCAAAACAATCTCAGGAAATTTAGATAACGAAGATGCTATTAGGTATAACGCGGAGATAAGTAACCTTAAAAATAGAGAACATTCAATGGAAAGAAAAGTGTCACTAATGCAAGAAGCTTTCGATAAATTAGTCAATATTTCCGATGACATGAAATATAACTTGAGTGTGGAACCTCAGACAGAAACACCCTTGTACGATATAACTACAGGCAGAAAGCACAGTTGACTGAAACCACTATTCGCAGACAGCACGTTTTGCCTACAACTTTGTTGGTAGAAAACACTGTTGGTAGATATCTCGGTTCGTAAGAAGCAATATTGACTGAAGCCATTATTCGTAGACTGCACGTTTTGCCTACAACTTTGTTGGTAGAAAACACTGTTCGTAGATATCTCAGTCTCTAGAAAATACTGTGGATAGAAATCATCAATCATCAAATAAATGTTGGTAAATATCTCGGTTCCTCGGAAACACTTAAGATAGAAATCCTATTCGTAGATATCACTTATAAATAAATATAAATATAAGTATACGGATAAATCACACAGATTGAGTTAGCCCCAAAGTAAGTTCGAGACTTGTGTAATGGGATATTAACTCAACGATTCGATATTTGATAATAAATACATACATAGATACACATCCAAGACCCAGACCAATCAGAAAAAATCATTTTTCATTATGGCCTGACCCGGGACCTCCGCGTCGCAGGCAGGCGTGTTGACCACTGCGCCACAGAGCTCATCAATAATGTATATATCGAAATTAGTGAAATCTATAGTAATCACAATTAAACTAAGTTAGAAGCTGATACACTTTTTTACTTACCTCTAAGATCAAATGTAATATAACGAAGCAAATTTGTCACACATATTTTTAATTGGTCATTGGTACAGGCGTTTTGTTAACCATCCGTAATTATGTACCTAACTAGAAACGTGTCAATAAATTGTTATCAATATACGGAAGTCAACTAGATAATTATTTTTATAATGTGATGGATGAGCGTGATGTATTATGCACTTTACGTGGTGTCGTTTTATACTAGAAGTTTAAAAAGTG
Source organism: Hypsopygia costalis (assembly GCA_937001555.2). Classification (NCBI taxonomy): domain Eukaryota; kingdom Metazoa; phylum Arthropoda; class Insecta; order Lepidoptera; family Pyralidae; genus Hypsopygia; species Hypsopygia costalis. The sequence continues at coordinate 5,431,628 of OW443344.2, read as the reverse complement.
AACAGAAAAATGATAAAAACGTAGGGTAGATACAAAATATTTTGCATTCTTACAAATTGACAAATGTTTCTTGCGCATTGAGTTTTGTTGTAGTTATTATCGTCACGCTAACGATCTTTATTAAAATGAGTGCCTGCAAGTTAGTAGAATCGAAACGTGGATCAAATGTTCTTATAGTGAATGGTTATTCATATCACGTAAATAAAAAAGTGAATGATACATTTTACTGGAGATGTGCGCGGAGGCGTTGTGGTGCTACTATCAAAACTTTGATTATAGGTAATGTACATTCAATTATCAGTCAAAACAATTTACATGGGCATCTACCCGAGCCAGAAAAGCGAATACAAATGGAATATAAATCAAAAATAAGGGATATAGCAAAAAATTCTATAGATTCTCCGGCACAGATTATAAACCGCTGCCTCCAGGATATTCCAAGTACGAGTGCTGCCCAATTGCCTAATAAAGCAGCAGCGCGAATGATTGTGCACCGCATGAGGAATAAAGGACAACCAAAAATTCCTCATACATTTAATTTTGACATACCGGAAAATCTTTCAAAAATTGGAGAAGATCAATTTTTAATCGGCCAGTATAACCAAAATGAGAGTGTAGTCGTATTTTGCACAAAAAACAATTTCAAACGACTTTATAGTACAAAATGTTGGGGGATGGATGGCACGTTTGCTACTTGTCCAGCGCCATACACTCAGATATATACAATACATGCTTCGATAGGTACAGAAAGCGGCACAAACAAATTTTTACCTTTAGTATTTGCATTACTATCACATAAGACAGAAAGATGTTATGCAATTTTACTGTACTTAAGCCATAATACTTCGCAGCTAGAATACCTACAAGAAGTAGAATCAGAAACACGCATCATTATCAGTTACATGAATGCTTTGTACCAAATTCTTAATAACTTTCGAACCATCTATAATGTAATCCTAGAGTTAGAAACAGCAATAGCTTTTAGTAAATTATACACATTACAGCAGTCAATAATAAACTCTACAGAGTTATATAATCTTCTAGAAATAGAAAAACACCATCATCTTCTATTCCAAGTTAATAGAGATAATATCATTAAGTTAGAAAGAAATATAGTGTTAAAATCATATATGGATAATAATAGGATAGTATTTATTTTAGAAGTTCCCTTAATAAACGACAACACATACATATACTATAAAATAAATAATAATAATAATAAATAAATATTCTCAGACAAAGTACACAGCGCCATCTAGCCCCAAAGTAAGCGAAGCTTGTGTTATGGGTGCTAGACAACTGATAAACATACGTAAATACATTTTTTTTTTTTTGTAAATACATACTTATGATACATAGAAAACACCCAGACTAAGACAAACAGACATGTTCATGCACACAAATGTTTGTCCTATGTGGGAATCGAACCCACGAGCGTTGGTGTCGAAGTCGCGTCATTGACCGCTACGTCACCGAGCTCGTCAATACCCATTCAGAATCCCGATACCTTAAAAACCTATGCCATTATTCCAAAATACCAGTACCTCTTGGTGAATAAGTTGAAATATATACTCGTAACTGAACCCTGCGTAGATATACTCGACGACAAATTTCTGTGCACAGAAGATGACACAACACTTTCACCAATTACAACTTGTGTAGAGCAAATAATGTTGATAAAAGGTAATTACTCCGAATGCTCACAGACCCCTATACTGGTAGAAGATTTAAAAGTACAGAAGATAGCAGATAACACTTGGCTCCTGTTCACCAAAAATAAGATCCTGTTGTCAGAAACCTGTGATGGAGAAAAGAAAAGATACACTTTAAAAGGAACGTACTTCATAGTTCCTGATCTTCATTGTACGACACAGTTAGGAGATGAAATAATCAAACAGTACACAACTAATACCATTCCAGTTACTAGTTTACAGATTAGACCCGTCGAGATGCCTAAAACCCAAGAAGACATCAAGAAATTAGACAACCAAGTCGACCTACGGAACATAGACTTAAGTGATGTGAAAAGCCTATTGGCTAGTGCAAAATACAACAGTTATAGTGATAGTGATAGTATAGTAATAACAAACGATATTAGTGTATGGACAATAAGTATAATAGTTATAACGTTAGCAATAGGGACAGTTTTTATTGTGATCAAAATTAAAGCTAGATATTAACGAATAATCGACGACAATCAACGATCATCTGGAAACGACGAAGTTTCCTCCAGCTGATTTCTCTCTTGGGGAGGGAGAGGTTAAGTATTCTCACCCCAACGTAATACGATTCGTCGGCAATAATTAATATAAACTTTTCATACTATACGATTATTGCCGACATCGCATAAATTTAGTATATAAGTAGCAAGTAAGTCTAGATATACGAACATTCTTGTACTAATACCGGAATAAAACTCTGCCGGTTTCCATTAAAGTTTTTTTTTTTTTAAAACAAACCCCTCGGCCACCACGTGACTTGTACGACTTCAACGCGACCGCTCTAGAGCAGTCGGTCTCGACTGCAACATGCGGTCCGTCTATGGCCAGCAAGCTACGGAGAATGGTGTTCCGCAATGCAAAATGTGTTAGTATTGGAAAACATGGCGTCCGCCATTATTGCGAGGTTACTGGCTTCACCTATGACAAGTCAGGTAAATGACGATGTAAAAGCTAAGGCGAAGCTATTGTTTACAATTAATCCGTCACTCTACGTACACATAAAACATGCAGCAACCACCTATGATTTGTGGAACAAGTTGATAAATATGTTTGATGACACTGGCTATACAAGAAAGATCGGTTTGGTACAGAAGCTCATCAATATTCGACTTGAAAATTGTGACTCGATGACCCAGTATGTAACTCAAATCGTAGAAACGAGCCAGCGACTTCAAGGTACAGGTTTCAAGATACTCGATGAGTGGATTGTTGCATTAATGTAGCAGGATTACCTGAAAATATGGGCCTATGCTAATGGCCATTGAACATTCGGGCATAGATATTAGCGCTGACATCATAAAAACGAAGTTGATGGATATGTGTAGCGAAGTTGGCAACGGTTTGGAGAGTGAATTTGCTGTGAGAAATACGCAAAATACGAGATATGAAAACAATAAAAACGAACCCAGACAGTTGACAGAATAAACGTCAAAAGCTGACAACAAAGTTATAAAGTGTTCCAAATGTAAACAAACGGGTCACTACAAAAATTTGTGTCCCAATCTCGAAATAAGCAAAACGAAAACAATCCGACGCCTTTAGTGCTATTTTCTTTAGTAGCAAATTCAATTGCAACAATTGGTACATTGATAGCGGGGCCAGCAAACACATGACAGCAAAACAAGAATATATTGTAAATCCATCATACGAACATGAAACCAAAGAAATCATTGTTGAAAACAAAACATGTGTCCCGGTGCTGTACACATTATTACAATTGTAATAAGTGTTATAACCTCAAAATGTTTATGTGTAAGTAAGTGCAAATCAGTTACTTTCATATTTTAATTTCTCGGCTCCTAGGGTACCGAATGGAATAATTCCCTTTTTAATAGAAAGTGTAGCGTTAAATAAACGCTACTAGTTGTCGACTTTCGGCGCCGCCTATAATTATCTTTCAATTGTGTGTGATCCGACCTTGAAATCTCCATGTTTACTTGCTGGCAGTTTTTCTTGTGTCACTTTAGATTTTTTTGAAAATGAGTTTTTTTCTGTTTGCGTTGTCAAGGCGATCTGTTTGGATTTTTTCGTGAGATATTGGCCGCTTTTATAATTTGCCGGAGCACGGCACGGCGCGGTTTTGCCGTGGACGTCTCCGGTAATTCGTCGCCGTCGACGGCAAGCCGTGCCGTAGAGCTCTTTTATAATTCGCCGTAAAATCATTTACGCTTCACGTCTTCAAAGTGCGGACATCATGTTCTCGAAGAGACAGCGACTACTTATACTTTATTTGTTATATTTAAGACGCAGAAAAAGACATATTACTAGAAAGTATTGGCAACATCCGCTTTTAAAAGTAAAATATTTAGAAGGATCCTACTACAAGCTATTTGATAAGTTCAAAGAAGATCCAAATAAGTTTTTCAATTATTTTCGGATGTCAATAAAAACGTTTTATTACATCCTTTCTCATCTGAGTAATGATTTAAAATAACGTCATTCTGCTTGTACAACTTACGCAAAACAGACGCTGCCGCCGCGCGCGCCGTCCGACTACGCACGCACGCACACAGTTACAAATTCCTTGTACGTACGCACTACACTCTCAACACCGCCGCGACGATTTGATGAGGAGCGCAGTGTGCTACGGCAACGGCACGGTCGACCGTTGACGTTCACGGCATGCCGTTACCGTGAGCGGTAAATTAAAAGCGTCTGCATACAATTCCATACATTTTGCTCTCCTATTTCGCCGTGACGGCAAAACCGTGGCGTGCCGTGCCGTGCTCCGGCAAATTATAAAAGCGGCCATTTTCTTGAATTCGTCGTGGCGTGTTATTTTTGTCGAAGTTGTGGTGTTCTTTGTGAAAGAATTGGCTAATAATGGCCATTGCTGTCCTGTTTTTTTAAGGTGGCTGTGAAATCCAGCCGCTATAACCGTTTAACTTAATTTGGAAGCCAGGTTTACTGGGTAAGTCGAGGGCATTTCCGATGCATTAGGGGTGGGTTTTGAGTTTGCTAGTTACTTTCGTGTGGATGTAGTATTGATGTGTTTGTTTTTTTAACTAAACCGTACGGGGTAACAGTGGACCTCGTTGCCCGCTGTCTCCCGTCGTTCACGTGGTGGAGGGTCGTCTCGCCGGTGCCCGGGTTGCCCGTGCTTGTGGCCGGACCGATATCAGAAGAGGAAGGTACACGGGACTACACTGCGGTCATTGTCCCGTTTTATTTTTATAGTTCCGATATTATTGGTGTTTTTATTTTTTTATTTAGTTAATGTTTTTCCTTTTTTTTTAAAGAAGTCTCTTCCTCCCATTTAATTCCGATTCCACTGGTGATCGATTGAATCACCAGTGAAATTTTTCTCCAAATTCCAATAACCCCACAGTCGGGCTACCAAGTTTTAGTTGCATTTTTACAAACCGTCGGCTCTCATCCCATCACACCCATGTCCATCAACACCACCTGACCTGTCTTTTATAATTATGCAATTTTCCTTTTTTTTTAAAGTTGAATAATTTTTTTTTTGGGGTTAATTCGAATATTTTTTTCCCCTTAAATATTTTTTTTATTATTTCCAACGTTTTGCGTTATTAATTTTACTTTCTTTAAGTGTATTAGTGTATCTTTTTCGGCAAATTTTAATTAAATAAATTATACGGGTATAAATGAAGTGAAGTTTTTTTTTAATATTCTTCAATTTTCATGACAAAAGGTAGTAAATTAGGCAACATAACTTCGTTTTTTTTATCAATATACAAAAATCATGATTTGGTCCCCAACGTTCATACAAGCAAAAACATTCTTCTTTACTTGTTTACATTTAGGGAAAGATACGTTGGTATACTTTAGCCATGTTTTTGGGTAGTACGTACTTCCAATTCTGAAAAAGAAAAATGGCCGTAGAGTCATAATCGGAGACTATTTTTCATCCCATATTAACAACCTAAAAGTCTTAGCAGAATGTGAGATGAATAATACTCGCTTTTTATGCTTACCACCCAATACAACGAACATCTTACAGCCTCTAAATATTGCTTATTTTAGACCATTAAAATGTAAATGAATCAGACCAATCAGGTCTAATGGTCTGACTCTAGTTCTGAGGTGTATGGATTGGAATGTGGGATTAGACAAGGAAAGGAGGATTAACCTCGCCTACACTTTTCAACATATACATGAATGAGGCTGCTCGTCGAGCTCAATAACTCCAAAGTCGGATACTCAATTGACGGTAATATGATCAATAATATTAGCTATGCAGACGACAAGGTATTGCTGAGCCCGTCGATTAATGCATTAAGAAAGCTGTTGCGGCGTGCGAGGAATATGCTAAGTCTAAAACACCAGCACTTCACTTTTTCGTATTATAAACAAGACCTTAGTCTTGTTTATAATACGAAAAAGTGAAGTGCTGGTGTTTCAGGTGGGTCGTAAATAGAGATGGGATTCTACCCGGTATTTTTTTTTTTTTTTTTATGTGAGAGGGGGGCAAACGAGCATGTGGGTCACCTGGTGGAAAGCAATCACCACCGCCCATGGAGACCAGCGACACCAAGGGGTCGCCGATCCGTTGCCGGCCTTTTAAGGAAAATGAAAACTCTATTCTTGAAGGCACCCATGTCGTAGTTGTTCGGAAATACCGCTGAGGGAAGTTGATTCCACAGTTTCACTATTCGTGGTATTAAATGTCTTAGGAAAAGTACTGTAGTAGATCGCCAATTATCAAGATGATATGGATGGAATTTTAATTTATGGCGAGTTGTACGATAGTGGAATTCAGCGGCAGGTATGAAATCAAACAGCTCATCGGAGCACTCCCCGTGATATAATTTGTATAGAACGCAAAGAGACGCTACATCTCTGCATGTAGAGAGAGAGTCCAATCGATCCGAGATCATTGGGTCACCGACGATTCGAGCTGCTCTTCGTTGTATGCGGTCAAATGGAGCAAGCAAGTACTGGGGCGCACCGGCCCAGAGATGCGAACAGTACTCCATGTGAGGTCGAACCTGGGCTTTGTATAGTTGAAGGCGGTGTCGGGGTGTAAAATACCGCCTGGCTTTACTAATCACACCAATCTTCCTGGAAGCCAGTTTGGCCTTGCATTCCAAGTGACCGCGAAACTGAACATCACTCGATATGTCGATGATGATGACACCCAAGATGGATTTTCCCGGAAATATTCAATTATGGGTAAAAATCGGGTATTTACCGGGGTAAATTCCCAGAAGGTGGGTATTTATTATTATTATATCGAAGTTATTTAAATTTATTTGTTATAACTTCCTAGGATCTTGAAAGTTATTACTAGCACCACGAATACGGTTCTTTGTCAACTATAGCAATTGGGCGATCATATAAATTATAGCCCGTGTATTTTTTTACTTAAATCAAGAATAACTCGTACTGTACCTACCTTTACATTAGTAATGTCGTAAAGTAAGAGGCTATTATGTTAAATAATAGGCTCATAGGTTGTATGGTAAATATTAAAAACAAAGAGAATAAGTGATCGCTGCATGTACATCATGTTTTGTCTCTTTCACTCAATGTGCATGATAAAATCCGGCTTCTGTTTCTATGGTCATTCTGTCTGCATCAAGGAATATAGTCTGCATTCTGGCTCATCAGTTCGATGAGCGCGCACGCAACTCGTGTAATTTTGCGTTTTATTTGACTCAGTTAATTCTATAGACTTTACGTTTTAATTGTGACAAACTGTGATTATTCCGGAGATTTAAGCAACGGTAAGTTTGTTAATTTTTTCTAACAACATTTTATAAAATCACTACATTCATTATAGTTACTTTTCTCTTGTGACTTATTATTTTGCTAATTAAACACCTGTCTACATTCTCCTATTTTTTTTTACTAAGAATATTGTTTAGTTAGAGATTTTTCATGATTTTACTTATAACTCGGTAAAAGTGTCTGTGTGCACTTTGTGTTGAACATGTCCGCCATTTTGATGTTCTGTTCATGACCTTCAGAGCGTTTACACCTTAAGCTGGCAACGTCGCAATCTAGTGTCACATTATGTTGTGTTTTTATTATTTTTAGATGAATTGTAATAGATTTATTAAATTTTCTCTGATAACTATTTAGAATGACGTTATTTTACTATGTAAATAATGTATTAGAAACTTGTAATACGTCATTCTAAATAGTTATCAGAGAAAATTTAAGAAATCTATTACAATTCGTCTAAAAGTAATAAAAACGCAACATAATTTCGCACTAGATTGCGAGTGCGACGTTGCCAGCTTAAGGTGTAAACGCTCTTAACCAGCGCTTATTGAATTGGAATTGCATTCCAGAGTCAGATGAAATTAATTAGACTCTATTACTTCGTCCATTACTTTTATTTTTCATTTCGTTTTGATTTAATGTTTGCCTGTTACTTCACAGTGCTACATATATTTCATTTATATCGCGGACGACGCCGCAGCCACAAGATATGTTTTACATAAAAAATAAAGTTAATTTTGCAATGAATTAAGTAAGCCTTTTTTTTCGCAGTACATTATGCCGCGCAGGAATAAAGAAGAGATATGGAAGCATTTTTTCACTATGAATAATAAATCTGAAAAATGTAAATATTGCGAGACATTATACAAAGTGGCCAATGTTAATAAATTGGAAAAACATCTTCAAAGATGTTTTAAGTGTCCTCTTGTTATTAAAAGTCAATTGAAAATAAGTAATAATTTAACTAGGATCGTACAAAATCGTTGCCCTGAAGAATCCGTAGGTATTTCAAGCTCACAGTCAGAAGTTACAGAAAGTACATCATCATCTGCTCAAATTACACAGTCTTTTGAAATCTCGGAAGAAAAGAAAAAAAATCTTGATCAATTAATATCTAAAGCTATATTTGTTGCAGGTGCTCCCATGTCTATGGTTGAGCACCCACTGTGGATAAAATTCTTTGAAGAATTGCAACCACTCTATAAGCTACCATCAAAAAAAGCTGTTGCAACAACATATTTGGATACAATTTATAATCAAATGGAATCAGAAATAACAGAGAAGGTAAGATCTGCAACTAACCTGCACCTACAATGTGACGGCTGGAGCAATCAGCGCATGGAAGGCATTTTTAAATAATAAATCCAGTAAAAAATACTACAATGTTTGAATCCACTATATCTGGACAGCCTCATTTCACAAATGCTAAAACTGTACGTCCACATATTTCACCGACCACCTCGACTGTCACATCTGGATTGTCTCATTACACAAATACAGAGACTGTACATCCAAGTATTTCACTGACCACTTCGACTGTGACATCTGAAGAGTCTCATATTACGAACGCGGAATTGTCAGAGTAATATTTGAATGCAGAGTGCATTCAAATATTACTCTGACAATTCCGCGTCAAGTAATGAGACCAATACTTCCTACACATCAAATAACGATATTAAACGACGAGGTTCTCAATGCATCCTATGATCATGATAGCTCTGAGGTGGATGAAGAACTAAAGAAATACGTAGTATTTAAATAAGTTTTAAAATTACTAATTGTTGATTCGTGTTCTTTTCTAAATTATACCTGATTACTAACTTCTCAACAAAACTTATCAATAAATAATACCTCAAACCCAAACAAGCCTTTCCTCTTATCCGATTGCCCTTCTAAACCTTGAATTTTGTATAGAAAGATGTGGTTTTAGAATATGCAGCAATTCTTGAAATTTCTTGTATGTCAAATGCAAATATCTGAAAAGTCGTCATCATCTACTAAGTCTGGAAATAACGTATGATATTTTCCATATAAGTGCCTTTTAAAATTAATGTTGTGAATCCAGAATCTTCTTTTTCTTCGAGTTTCATTTTTTTCTTCCTCTGCCAATAAGCAGGCTATTACAACAATTTCTTCCATAGATCAATGTCACAATACCACTCACTGTACGGTTTCACACCAGAGGTAAGAAAAAACTGCAAAAATTGTTGTCAATACTAAAAATTTGCTTACGGCGCGTACGACGCATACGGCGCGAATGTGCGAGGCTATCAGGAAATGCGGCGCGTTCGGTGCGTGCGGCGCGTACGTTGCTGATAAATGTGCGATCCTTTAACCGTGTGAAACAATTTAAATACTTAGAACATATGGTTACTGAAGACCTGCGTGATGACTTAGACGTGGAAAGGGAGTGCAGGGCGTTGGCGGTCCGGTGTAACATGTTGGCACGCAGGTTTGCTCGGTGTACAGCCGTTAGTTGTAGAGGTGTTAAAGTGACACTGTTCCGGGCATATTGCCAAAGTTTCTACACCTGCAGCCTGTGGGTCAACTGTACAACACCATCAATAACACCAGAGTACAAGACCATCCATCGACATCCATGCCATGCCAAGTTGTCTTTAATTTACTAAAAAATTGAGTGGCATATCGTTTTTATGAAGCCGTATATTATTTTGCGAAGCTGTAAACAGTACTGGAAAAGGTGTGAACACCAGAAAAATGACGATAAGACGATTTTTATGAGTGGCAAGACTATACGATACAATACAAACTTTCGAAAGTCTGAAGGTGGATGTTAAAAATGCTTTCAATTCCGTATATAGAATGCAACCTTTAAACTACTGTATCTACGGGCCTTTGAAAGTATACTTCGAAAAGGCAGTTGCTTCATTCTAGAAAGCTCATGCTGGCCAAATTATTAACCAGAATGATATCGCAAATCTGTTCTCAGTTGCTTACATGAAAGCTGCTACCGCTCAAAATGAAATTCAAGGTTTGAAAACCACAGGACTCACTCCCAGGAACACAACAACCCTCAAGGGAATTGCTATTTGGCTGCGGTATTCTGTGAGGTGGAGGTACATTCCCCAATCGGGTAGCTTACAATTACGCTCCCTACCTCTCTTTTCGCCAGAGCTTCGTTTGTCAGTCAGCAGGGTGTACCGCGTGCAGGTGAAGTTGGCTTTGGTTCAAGGATGTTGATGAACCACTTACACCCCATATCAGTTCTCAGACCACTACCAAAAATGGGTCCGAATAAAAGTAATAGGCGAAGCGAGAAAAACACAAAAATCAGAAATTTTAACGAGCACACCAATTAAAGACGAACAGAGAAGTAAACAACTAAAGAAAATTAAACCTAAAACTGAAAAGTGTAAATGTGCGTAAAAGTGCGACTGCGAAGAATCTTAAAAAAGGACCTGAAAAATGAGAAAAAATTAAAGAAAGGGAAAAACCAAAAAAGAGATCACTTTTACAGAAGGAAAATAGTCCATACCCATGTCTTATATGCAGCGAGCTATATATGTATAGATCCTCCCACCGAGGAGTGGATCCAATGCGACGATTGCAAAATGTGGGCACATGATGCATGTACATCATATTCCGGGATTGGGGCATTTATTGTGATAATTGTCAAGAGATTTAAATGCTTTGGCTGTGTGAGATTACAGTAGTTTCTAATGATGATTATTACGGGTCTGTGAGGAGTACGCCGGTAGGCACGGTTTGAAATATAATGTGACGAAAAGCCAATACATGGTCTTTGAGACCGCTGCTGCCAGGTGCCCTCAAAATATACCACCTGTATACCTTAATGGTGTGCCTTTACACAAGGTAACTCAGTTTAAATACCTGGGGCATGTGGTGACAGCGGATCTCAAAGATAATAACGATATTGAGCGGGAACGCAGGGCGCTGTCTAAAAGGGCAAACATGTTGGCCCGTAGGTTTGCTAGATGCTCGCGTGGAGTGAAAATCACGCTCTTTCAAACATACTGCACCTCATTGTACACCTGCAGCCTATGGGCGAAATACTCGCAGAGGGCCTACAGCGCCCTGCGTGTCCAGTTCAATAACGCATTCAGGGCGATGTTGGGTCTGCCCCGCTTCTGTAGCGCTTCCGGTATGTTCGCTGAGGCGCGTGTCGATTGTTTCCATGCGACGATGCGCAAGAGATGCGCGTCGCTGGTGCGCAGGGTGTGGGGCAGCTCCAATGTCGTCCTGAGAATGATAGCAAGCAGGTGGGACTGCCCATATATTCGGCACTGCTGCGACAGACATGTCCCCAGTGGTATAGGATAGTGTGACATGTGAATTGTTTAATATTTATTTAATGTATTATGTCAAATGTATTATTATTATTATTCTATTTTATGTTATTATTATTGTGCTCTATTGTCAATTATTGGTCTATTTAGTTACCTGAAATAAATGCAATTTAATTAATTTAAAATTAAAGATAAAACTTTGCTAAGAGGTGTAACGAGTGATTCTTCATTGTTGCACATATTTTAGGTCTTAAACACATCTTATAGTATTTTGAAACTAGAGAACATTCATTAGGTAGTTATGCACGGCGCACTTCCCGCTGGTACCGTACTTATCAACGCTAGTGCATGATTCTTCGTACAGCCCACGCATTATCATACGATGCATTTTGTTGGCTCAGCATTTATGCGCAAGTCTTTGTTTAATTCTTAATGATAGAATGTAAGTTTCTGTATCGAACTCTCGTAGAGTAGAAGTACTTTCAAAATTTTAATTGTATTTCTTAAAAACGCTCCTCGACCTCGTCGGAACTTAAGTGGCGAAGCGTTAGCTCGGCAGCAGAATACCACGGGTATCCCATGGTATTCTGCTGCCGAGCTAACGCTTGTAAAATACAAAAATCGATTTTTACGTGTAACAGAACATGTTACATGGCTTAATTAAAGGAAAATTATATAGATCTTCATTAGTCATCAACACACTAGTATGAAGTAAGCAACATTTTAGCCTCCAGAGTCCCGTTCCATAGTTCGCAGCGCTGGCGCACAGTTTACTTCGCCACCGCCGGCAGTGCCTTTTTTACGTCCGAGGCAAGCGCACGTCACTTTATTGAACGGTCTTTGCTACGCGATAACACGCTTTGCGCGTAACCGTTTAAAGTTATAAGACGTCCCTAATCGTTTCCCCGGCGATTGTTTCTTTTATATACTTAATATATCTGAATTCTGGGAGTGAATTTAACCCCAGATTTGGGTAAGTGTTGCACAATTTTAAATAGAAAGTAGCATAGTAATATTGTAACGGTCTCATTTGCTTTGCTTGGGTTTTAGTTTTCTGCCTTCGACAATCACTGCATAATTGCCCCTTAGAACTTAGTAGTGTGGAATAGCTATCACTAATCATTCTAAGCTGCGACTTATGAAGCTATTCCACCAAGAATTCTACCCTCGCAATTTTGTATCATATTCTGTACTTAATTTAAATTCTCGTCAGTTATTTATTAATTCTTATCAAAATTATTATCTCCGTGTCTGATAGTGAACATCCACGGCAACACATCTACGTAATTAGCGCTTTCCTGTTACTGTTGCCGTGGGTGGTCACAGCCTGTGGCCAGTGTGTAATGCTTTCGCTTGTTGCGCATTACAGGGTCGAAGGTTCACCCTTACTTCGACCTCAGCCAACTTCGCCCAGCGGCCCAGGTTCCGGCATCGCCGAGCGGCCGTGCCACCCTCTTCAGCGGCTTGTGACGTCAGGGGAGTGCTAGGCCAGTAAGGCAAAGAGAAAAAGCTGTATAGGCTCGAACCTATTGTGTAACCCTGCCGGTGAACTACCTACCTATATATATTTTACGGGATAATACTTATGTTTATACTGTACCCCTTTAGTTTTTTTTATCTCCCTCGTAATGCAGCTCATGGTAGATAAAAAAAGACGGGACATACGTCAAGATCAGCGCGATTCGGGTATCCTCGAACAAAAAAAAATAACTGGTACGCGTGTGTCGAAGGAGAGCAATTGAGCAGACTCATTACTAATCAGCCTTTTTATAGTGAGCCAACATCCTTAGTTGTTGAATACTATCCTGAAAGTTATGAGTGTAACTATGAAAACCCCGTATGAAAACCCCGAAATTGCAATTGATGATAAATTTGTAACCTCGGAAAATTTTCAAACAATAGCCTCCGACGATCGGGTAAAATAATACATCTTAATTATTGCGACAGTATCCTTAATATACCGCACATTGACATCCCGGAAATTAATTCAAAATTTCTTATAGATACCGGAAGTAGTAGGTCATTTATAAGTCCAGCTAAAGCAAACGAATTCTTTAGCAGTTTTAAACAGTATGAGCCTTTTACTGTCGTTAGCACTCATGCACAAAGTACCCACGATGAAGTAATTTGTATTCCATTATTGAAGACATTTAGGAGTACACTTACTCACAAATTTCACGTATATGATATGGACGGTAGGTATGATGGCCTCGTAGGCTCCGATCTCTCCGAACTTATAACACACGGGGTGTTATAAGTTTTTGCGTCGGGGGATAAAAACAGAATAATATGAATATTTAAGTGGGAATCCTACACAACTGTTATTTTGCTTAATATTATAACGGCAACAAGAAAACGCTTGAAATTTTCACAGAATATTTAGTTGTATTTTTTATTTTTTGTGTAATAAAGATTAATATGAAGCAAATGCCTTTATTTTCTATTTCAGACGGCACGGAGTGTCTCAAAGGATTCAAAGTATGACAGATTTAGTAAATTATGTAAACATTAACGAGCAGTCGAGCCCATCAAAGACGCGTCGCAAATCTTTTGTAAATTGCCCGCCAGAAGATATTTTATCATATCAAAATCTGATTCAAACCGTACAGAAAAATTGCAATGAACATGACTTTGTTGACAGTCTACAGTACAACCCGGGAGCTTTCCATGGCCGAAGTTTTTCAAAATTTCTGCCATGGTATTTACCGGGACCAAAAGAACAATCAGATACAACACAAAAACAACCAATTGGAGCAAGTTCAAAGAGCACATATTGTATGTCTTCGAAAACTCAAATATATGGGAAACAGAAATAGAGACACTGAATAAAAATGAAATAGAAAAACTAATACAACAAATCACTGAGAAACTACAAAAATGCTGCAACAAGAAAATTCCAAGAAAAAAGAAAACAAACAAATATAACAGCTGGTGGACAGACGAATTAACAAACCTCAAAAAAGAAGTGATAAAATTACACCACAAGATAAGGAATAATATCAAAAAAGGATTACCAATAGAAGAACTAATAGAAAACAGAAACATAACAAGAAAACAATACGCGGAAGAAATCCGCAAAGCATCCTCAACACACTTTAGAGAATTTTGTAATCAGTCACCGGAAGATGTATGGACAATAACAAACAATATCATTAAAAACACTCCAAGAAGAAACCCGCCAGCAACACTGAAAATTAAAGACAACACATACACACAAAATATACAACACACGGCGGAGGAACTAATGAAACGTTTTTACCCAGATGACACACCAGACACAACACAAAAGCAGAAAAACACAAGAATAGCAGCCAAAAATATAATAACTAGCGAATTAGACGAACCAAACTTCACAAAAGAAGAAATAATACAAGCTCTAAAAACAATGAACCCATCCAAAGCACCTGGTGAGGACGGCTTCACCTCAGACATCTGCTTAGCATTTGTTGAGGCATACCCAGATGAATTCACAAAAATACTAAACAGATGCAATGAATTGGGATATTTCCCAAAAAATTGGAAAAACGCTAATGTTTGTAAAACAAAGAGGACCCATATGACATCTCCGCCTATAGACCAATAGGCCTACTCAACGTCTTCGGCAAAACATACGAAAAACTAATAATAAACAGACTTACATACTACCTAGAAACGCGGAAGAAACTAAGTCAAAGGCAATACGGCTTTAGAGCACAGACCTCAACGATGGACGCTCTTCATTCGGCAGTAACACAGATAAAAGAAGCAAAAACAAACTCCGAGCACGTACTGGCTGTCTCACTAGACATAGCGTCCGCATTCGATAATACCTGGTGGCCAAAACTTCTGAGTCGACTGGGAGAAATGAGCTGCCCAAGAAACATATTAAAAGTAATACAGAGCTACCTTGAAGAAAGGACTGTCACACTCACATAAGGAGATGCCACAGTGACTAAGAAAATGACAAAAGGCTGCATACAGGGATCAGTCTGTGGCCCGACGTTTTGGAACATTATATTGGACGAGCTTCTGAAAATAGAGCTCCCCGCTGGGTGCCAACTTCAAGCATTTGCGGATGATGTATTATTAATAGCACATGCAAAAAACATCGAGGAACTACAAAATATTACCAACAAGACGCTAGAAATAATTGCAGAATGGGGAAAAGAAGCTAAACTCACATTCGGCCCTCAGAAAACGAAATTAGTACCATTCACAAATAAAGCCAAGAAGACAAAAATAATCATGGAAGGGCAGCAAATACAACACACTGACACATTCAAACTGTTAGGAATAATGATTAATAACAAACTTAAGTTCAAAAAACACATAGAATATGTCACAGCCAAAGGACATAAAATATATATGAAATTGAGTAAATTTGTCAGGCCAACATGGGGACTACATCAGGAAAATGTTCGAATTATATACCAAATGGTTATAGAACCTATCGTTACCTATGCTGCTGAAATATGGTCCGATGTCATTCAGTATGAATATGCAAAAAACATGCTCCGCTCTATGCAAAGAGCCTTCGCAATAAGAGCTATAAGAGGATTTCGAACCCTATCTGCAGCGGCAGCAATAGCCCTAGCCAACTTCACCCCCCTACATCTAAAAATCTCAGAAATATCACAAATACAAACAACTAAAAGAACTGGAACATACCCTAATCTACCGGATGATATCAAAATCGAAAGAAAAGTACCAAGGCACACACTACCACACCCCTCACTGCGTGCACCATTACAAATCAAGATAGCCAATAATACCAATGACATTAACAAAATAAGTACAACACTCGACTGCAACATATATACAGACGGAAGCAAACACGATAATAGAGTAGGGGCGGCTTTCGTCGCATATAACCAACACAACAAACCCCACATCCAAAAATATAAACTACACAGTGTCTGTACAGTATTCCAAGCTGAAATGCTAACAATAGAAAAAGCACTATGGTGGACCATAAACAATAAAATTGCGGGAAAAAACAAACATATTTACAGATTCGAAGTCAGCTGCCTGTGAAATAAGCAGAAACGATAGTTGCCACCCGTTAGCCGCAAGCATACAACAGGCGATACAAATTTTAATCAACAATAACGAAACAAGAATAATGCTTATATGGGTCAAAGCACATATAGGGATCGACGGCAATGAACAGGCAGATCACGCCGCCAAAGCGGCAGCAAATATGCACCAAACGCCGGAGTACAACTACTTCCCCATTAGCTACGCCAAAAGAGAAATAAAAACAAAAATAGCAGCAACAGCAGATGAGGAATATCAGGCAGGCACAAAAGGGGGTCACACAAGACAAATCTTGCCCACTCTAGCGCACGTCACAGCCCTACGCGCAGCAATGACTATCACATTTGCAATAACACAAGTACTGACTGGACACGCATATAATCTGCAATACCTGCAAAAGTATAGAATTAGCGAAACCGACAAGTGCCCATGTGATAGCACAACTACACAAACATTACAACACCTGATCCAAGAATGCCCCAAATATATGATAAAAAGACAGAGACACGAAATGATATGTGACAACCACAGAATTCAACCATATAATGTAAATGAAATAATACGCAAAGTGGACACAATAAATTCATACGTACATTCCTAGAACAGATAATATCAACACTGAAGAAATTCAACAACACATAACAATAAACATTTTTTATATATATATTATATTAAATATATAACACCGGTTTTGGCGGTGTTCTATACATTCAGGACATTGTTAATGTTAATGACATGTACAAGGACTTTTGTTCAAAGCATTCCGACATAAAAATTTTATATAAGCTGTACAGAACACATTTGAAAAGCATGAATATATCGTTTGCTAAACTTAGTAATGAGGAATGTGAGCTGTGCGAGACTTATAAGTTACATACTCGTGATACACGGCATGATGCTCGCAAAGAATTACTAACTGATTGTGACAAATGTGCATGGGATACACATCACAGGAAATATAAAGACGCCAGACAATTATATGATTCCCATAAATCTGTGAAACAAAATACAGATGAAATATACTTTAGCAGTGACTTGGAGAAGGTAATAATGCTACCAAGGTTCGACTCTTTCAAATTCGTTATATTTCGTTCAAGATTAACAGCATTGAATCAAACTTTCGCTCCAGTTGGAAAAATCACTAAAGAGTCAAAGCCATTTGCAGCTATTTGGCATGACGCTATCGCCGGGAAAAAGCAAGAGGATATTATGAGTGCCTATTACCACTTTTTTGTACGTTTTCGTGATATCGAACAAATAAATATTTGGGTGTATACTTGCACGGCTCAAAACAAAAACTGGCATTTTTTTCTATGTTAGCTGATCTTGTTAACAGTGATCTGATTGCTACCGAACAAATTACGTTATACTATTTTGAACCGGGCATACATTTATGAGCTGTGACCAATTCCATCATCAAGTGGAGCTTGTAACGTCGTATGTGACATACATCGTTGCATGGAATGTACTTCCAATAATTGTCTTCGTACTTCCAACTGATTGCCAAAGCCATAAATTTTCACTTTACTTTTTTTGATCGATGGATTGACGTGACTTGTCAGTTTTGACAGTTTCACTTGTCGATGTCTTTCCGGCGCCGGGCGGACGTCACTTGTCGACCGACCTTGGAGCCAAGATGGACTGATTATATAGTAATGACTTAAAAGTCTGAAATTATCTTGTAAATCAGCCTATATTTGGTTGATATTTATAATTATGTAGCTGTATTGTTTATTGATTCACGCTAATCAAACTTATATGTTATTGGTTTCCTTCTGATGTGACGGATTGTTAGTATAATGGAAAAAAACGCCTGATGTGGCGTTTTTTTTCCGAAGTTTTTTTCCGGAGTTTTTTTTCTTCCGAAGTTGTTTTTTTGGATGTTTTGTTCGAGGATTCTCTCCGAAGCGTTTTTGGCTGGTGTTATGGGTGGAAGGCTCGTTGCTACAAGATACCGGAGTGGAGGGATACCGGAGTGGCGTGCTTACAGCGGCTTTAACCTCCAAAACCCTGTTCTGAAGACCTAAGGTCGAATCTTTTATATTTATTATTTTACTCATTAATAGAAGCGTGCAAAGAGTCATCGAAAGTTATAAAGAATCATATTATTTCCTAGATTGTCTAATGCGGTCATATGATAACTATAGGGTGATGGCCTAAGTGCCATTGTAACACCTTATGCTACCTTAGATTATTAGTTTTACATTCTATGCAGAGGAATAAAGCAAAGTGAACTTCCTAAGGCTTTATTTCATTTTTTCTGTCCCTCCCTAAAGATTAGAAGTTCAGTCTCCCCGCTTAATAGCTATCCGCATATTTAGGGTTGGTGGTTAGCCTTAAACCTCCTGGCGCCCGAAGTAAGTATTATCTTTATTTGTTTCTCATTTATACCGTACAACAAAATTTCTTTCTTTTTTTTCTATAATATATTACAATTGTCGCCACTCACATAAAATATTACAAGCTCTCTATGAAAAAAAGGGCAAGATTTATGATTTTGCTGACTTCGAAGAACCTAGAAGTAGGGTCAGCTAATAATGGGAAAGTTATCCTAAAATCTTTACAACCTCAAAACTTTATTGATTATACAAATAATATATCGGACAGACGTATTCAGAATGCCAATGCTAGGGTTTATCTTAAAAATATCTCTGAAGTTCGTTTTCTTAGATCAAGCTTTGATTTAGACTACAAAAATGATTTTGATGAAAACTACAAAGCGTTGAAGTTTTTAAGAAATCCGCAGTTAGGAATAACATTTCGTTAATTATCCAAAGGATTAGAGTAAGAGCGGAAACAAAATATATTTGATAAACTATCAGCTATCACTCCGAAGCATAAAATATTTTTTTGGAAAAATTTACCAACCTGTAGTGATAAAGCAATACTTGAGACCCAACAAAAGAAAACAAGAGTAATTCATTAATAACGTATATATAAATAAAAAAGCTATTTATAATAATCGAGACTGATTATACTTAAAACAGGTTCTAGTAGTTGTCATATAAAATATATATTCTTAACAGGTTTTAATAATAAGTAAATAGGTGATAAAATTGATTTTAATCCATTGTTTTTGAATTTTATATTGATTTAAAGATTTAGACTTTTGAACCTATAATAAAACTTGTACGAAACACATTTGAAAGCAAAAAACTACTGTATGATGAACATGACCAACCTATAAAATGGCAACTTCTTATTAATTTACTTTTTTAGCTTTGCCAATAAGCAAAGCAGTCTTCCCGGCATATTCACTTTCGCAATCAAGTGATGAAAGTAAAGCTAGCAACACATTTACTGAGCCAGACTGAAAAAAAACATCCAACTTATACCCATTTTCCTATAAATGACGAAACGGCAATGACACAGAATATTGAAGAACGGGTAGGTGGAAAAACACCTTTTGGAGTATGTTCCCAATATTACAGTGATGAAGTTTGGGGACAGATTGTAGGTTATTCAACGAAATATGCTTGAGACAATAACCGTGATCTATTTACCGAACCGTCACGGTAACAGAACTCAAAAGACTTTTTTGTATATTATTACTGACTGAATATCATTCTATGCCTGCTGCGCGAAATTATACTGGCCAAAAGATATCAATTGTAAGAAATTGTGTGAGTCGTAACAAATTAGACTCTACAAAGGAAAATATTCATTTATGTGATAATGCTAACCTGGATCAAAATGATAAATTCTCTAAATTGCGTCCTATTTACGAGGGTCAAGTAAAAAAAAAGGTTCCCAACGCTGTACACTCGCCGCGCGACATGCTATGAGAAATCTGGCAACACCGCCGTGTTCCTTGGTTCCCGCGCTTTATTCTCCCACCCGGACGAAGTCAGTACGACGCTCAGTGCCGGCCTGACAGCCATCCGAGATGGAGCCCCCAATCGCTGTCACCGCCAGGTGTGAGATTCGATCAGTTATCCGTTTTTTACACGCAAAAAAGGTAAAACCTATTGAAATTCATAGGCAGTTGCAAGAAGTGTATGGCGAAGCTTGCATCAGCGTTCAACACGTCCGCAAATGGTGTAGGGAGTTCTCCGAAGGACGCACAGACGTCCACGACGAGGAAAGGAGCGGGAGGCCATCGGTATCCGACGAAGTCGTGGCGAAGATCAAGCGCATTCTCCTCGAGGATCGGCGAGTAACGCTTCGGGAGCTGGCTGGCCAATTTCCTGAAGTCTGTGAAAAAACAATTGACAACGTTTTGACGGAAAAACTTCAACGCTTCAGATCGGACGAAGAGGTACAGGAAGCGGTCACAAACTTCCTCAACAACCTGGCGGCGGAGTTCTTCGAAGAGGGTTTTCAAAAGTGGATAACTCGTCAGCAAAAATGTATAGAAAAATCTGGCGACTATGTAGAAAAATAGTTTAAAGTACAAGCTTTCAGATGGTGTACTCCTCGATTATAATAAAAAATGCGTTACACCAGAAAAAATGTGGGAACCTTATGTTTTACTTGACCCTCGTACAATGAGAATAATTAACAACACAGAAATTATAATTATTTATATAAGGGAATTTTCGACGTAAGTCGAAATACGGCAGGACGAAAGGAAACGAGAAGAAAGAATAAAGTTAAAAAACAAATTCGGTACTTATTAGATAGCATTGTCAACCTTTATAAAAAGTACAGGAGTGAGGGTGGTCGATATGAGTTCACAACCTTCTGTAAAAAACAAACCTTTTTTTATGTGATGTAACCCCACCTGCATTTCAGAAACACATATTTGTGTATTAAACATGCTAATCTTGAATTTCATTAAGAAGTGTGGAGTATTAAAGATAGGAATAAAAGAGGTATTGCAACGAATAGTTTGCGATATAAATAATTACAAATGTATATAAGGTAAATGTCAAGTACGTAACAACCGGACATTAATGTATGAAGAGTGTTCAAGAAAAGATAACCGAATGAATGATTTCAATGATATATCGTGGTATTGGTGAGAACAACAGGACAAAAAAAGATATAAATGGAAGCCGTCAGGTTAAAACAAAAAAAAAACAGCAAAGGTCTTAAAATAGGTGTGGTGAGAGATTTGAAGGACTGCTGCGAAAAAGACGTAATTAAATTTAGAGTACACAATTTAAATATGAAACGTCAAATATTGCAATACCAATCGGCTGTGTCGCAACTGAATAAAAACGAAGTTGTAATAGTATGCAACTTTTCGGAAAACTATGAAGCCAAGTTGGCTACGGAAATACAGTCAATTCATTTTGGATCTCGATCTTGAACCGCGAGTCACCGCGCGGAACAAGTTCTACGAATCTGTAACGACCTGTTCAGTTGATCCGCGCGAGTTGAGACGTACTGATGCATAGATGCGAGAAAAATGAGTAGCAAAGACGACATCGTATCTATCGATTTGCTTATCGACGAAATTGAAAAGAGAGATGCCATTTAGATTCTGTAGTAAATAGAAGAACTTGGGTAAGTTTATTTATAAAAAATTAAAGGATACAACCAACACCCTGAAATAGTTAAAAAAAAATCTCCATAAATTGACACTTAAAATAGGATGCGCCTAGTATCGTCTTTGTCTTCTTCTGCTACGTCTCATAGTCAAAGATTTGTAATTGATGTCGACCTACACCGATCAAGTAACCGAATGAAATGTGTTTTTTATAAAAGAAAATATGCTAAGGAATGTAACTCAGATGAGTTGCCTAATAATAAAATATGTTCAAGATTATGTTTAATTAAAAATTAAATATATTTTTTTTCCATATCTTCACTGATCGAGTAACCAATTAAATCATACATCAAAATAAAGCTTATTTTTTTCCCAATACAATGGTATAAGGTTGCTTACCAAAAACATTCGAGTCAGGGTTCTAAGGCTATCTACTATATAAAAATAAGTCGGGTTTTCCTTCCTGACGCTATAACTCCAGAACGCACGAACCGATTTCCACGGTTTTGCATTCGTTGGAAAGGTCTCGGGCTCCGTGAGGTTTATAGCAAAGAAAATTCTGGAAAAATTTGAAAAGAAAAGCGGGAAAATCTTTTTTCACATACAGCGCCATCTCTAAGGAAATGGATGGAAACGAAAAGATTGAGCCACAGCGAAGCGTGGTCGGGCAGCGGCCCGACCACGCTTCGCTGTGCCCCACACTTTCATACGCTTTAATTTTTAAACTTAACTAGCGAGTTAAGTTTAAAAATTAAAGCGTATGAAAGTGTGCGAGAGAGAGAGAGAGTGTGTATCCATTCCATTCAATGCGATAGAGGAAGAAGAAAATGATGAAGAATTTGCCGAATTCGATAATAGTTTTACTCTAAGGCTTCCTGTAGACGACGTCGGAGCCGCCACGGAGCCGCACCGGCGTCGCACCGCAAGTCTGTGTAAACAATAAAAATCGCATATGCGCCGCATCGGAGCCGCACCGGAGCCGCGTCGTTGCCACCCCGCCGCTCTGCACGGTCTTACGCCGCCATCTTGTGTATACTAGACGCCAGTCGATTCGCGGCGTTAGCGCAGAGTTCACACGCGCGTGTGCATTTTGGAAACAAGTACGAAAATAGGTACCTACATAGGTACATATTAATAATTATGGAAGAAATAGATTGTGAATTACTAATTAATTTAGTTCAAGAGAGGGAGGTATTGTGGGATAAAACGACAGAAATTTATAAAGATAAAAGGCAAAATGCAAAAGCGTGGCAGGAAATATGTCTGATTTTAAATGAAACATTCGAAACTATGAGCGAGAAGGAAAAAAATGAGTATGGTAAGTTGCATTTATTTTATCTTAACAATTATTATGAATAATTATTTTGCCAAGACACTCGTCCTTGTTCAGACATAAAGTATTCAGCAAACTTGTCTCGAATAACGTTTGCCGTTTCATTGACATTTACTTGTCGAGTATCGGCTGGAACAAACTCGAAGTTGTAGTTAGTTGTGTCTTTAACAGGTTCGTATTTATGAATAAAGTTTTGTAATACACAACATGTTTTTACGATATCTACGGCCAAATCCAGTGATACATCTAAGGGGCGACATAGAATTCGCCATTTTTTTGACAGTATTCCAAACGCACATTCCACATACCTTCGGGCCCTGGTTAAACGATAGTTAAATACTGATTTCGTTGCGTCAAGTCGTTGACCACTATAAGGGCGAAGTAAATTGCAGTGCAAAGCGAATGCTTCGTCGTCAACAAATATGTATGGGAAATCAAAATTAGTATTCGGCAAAATCTACGGGCCTGGTAGGTCAAGCCTGTTATTCATTAGACCTTGCCAAAATTCAGTTTCCTTTAAAATTCTCGAATCACAATCTTTGCCGTAAGCCCCGACGTCAATGAATATGAAATTATAATTGGTGTCAACTACAGCCATAAGCACAACAGAAAAATAGTGTTTATAGTTTAAAAACATTGATCCACTTTTGCTTGGTTTATTAAGTCGAATATGTTTCCCGTCTACGGCTCCTAGACAGTGAGGGAAATTGGCGATAGTTTCAAAATTTTTGGCTTTTTGAAGCCACTCTACTTGAAGGCATTTTCATGTAGATGGGTACAAGCTCTGACCATATAAGATCGCATACTTCGCGTATAATCAAACTAATCGTTTTCTTTCCGATCTTGAATCTGTATTCTAAATCTGCCATTGAGTTCCCTGTTGAAAGGTATCTGTAATAAAAAAAAAATATGTACTTACAATTTTTTTTTTCAGGTAAATTATTACTTCATAAATGGCGAAACTTGAAGGACTCGTGGATAAAATATGAGAAAAAACTTTGTGAAAATACGTCGGGATCGGATGCAAAAGTACTTCACAAATATGTGTACTATGATAACATGCAGTTTTTAAAGAAAATTGTCACTACAAGAGTAACTGGATCAAATATGCCACAACAGTTTAGTAATAATAATAATGTTGACTCTAGAATTGGCCCTAAAAGATCTCGCAGTTCCACTACAACTACACCAATTCAAGATAAAGTGCTAAAATTTATTGATTCGGTGGAAAATGAAGATGAGAGTCGCTCGATGTCTTTTTTTAAAAGCATTTCAGCTACCGTTGACACTTTTAGTGACACCGATATGGTAGAATTCCAGTATCAAGTTATGTGTGTCATTAGAAATATAAAAAACAGAAATTCAAATACTCAACATTACACATATAACACTCCTAACAACGTGATGTCAACTCGTCGTATAAATACACAACACAGTTCATATGAATATAACGCTGGTGCCTCCCCTTGTTACGGATATCGTACCGCTGCTGCTGCAACGACTGAGTTACCAGGGAACAGTTCTATTTCAGATATTGCAAGGAGCCCGGATGAATCTACAATTGATGATTTAGATTTTTCAATATTAAATTAAACTCGGTAAAATGATTTATTAATGGTTATTTTATTAAGCACAATAAATAAATAAATATATCCTTGTTTTATTTACTTTTATCAAAATGTTGTTTTCTATAGCCAGGCCCTCGTTTGCTCACCGGCAGGGTGCATGCCATGCAGGTGAGTTTTGAGTGCGCCACTTACTCGCCTTAATAAAAAAATGATTTTTTTACATTATGCCGGATGGCAAATCAGCGTACGGTCCGTTGCATTGCTATGCTAATGCAGCACCTTCTTATCTTCTAGTGACCTCACTTACTCACAGGAACACAACAGTCCTCAAAGGAACTGTTATTTGGCTGCGGTCTTCTGTGAGGTGGAGGTACCTTGCTAGTCGGGCTCTCATCGCGCTCTACCTCACTTTTCGTCTCGTTTGTCAATTAGCATCACGTGCAGGTAAGGTTGACTTTCGCTCTAAGAATATTGAGCCACTAAACCCCCATGTATCTTCACGCCACATTCCTAGCGGGGTAAGCAGAGAGAACCGAGCGCAACATGACTCAGTTTAGACACACCTTACTCGCTTCCTTTACATTTATAATCCTTTTCAAACACGCTCGCTGGTTTTTGTGGTTTCAGTTACCAAGAAACTTTCCCAGTGCTTCATTCACACTATTCGCTACATACACTCTTTATTCGACATCAGCGGTGTTGTTTCCATCTATGCTAAAAGCGCATTCAGTTGTTCCCATACACACACGCAGCACGCTTCTGGCACTAAACCCCCACTAATAAAAAAAAATATACGTAATGAGTATCTAATAAATAGTTGGGATTAACACACTGTCTAATTTCACTTACCTTAAAGTGACAGTTAGTCTTTCTGCAGGAGATATGCTACGACGCATATTGGTATCTTGATGTTGTAGTTGATTCCGCAAAATATTCAGTAATATATCAAAAGTTTTTATAGTCATTCGAAGATACTCAAAAAAAATATCTTCGTACTTCCTTAGCTCTTCAAATAGAACATGAAATTCACCATGATTTTCTCTGCTCGCTAAAAGTGGATGTACCCACAAACGTCGTTTGAGGTTATTATTTTGTTCTTCCCACTATTTGTAAAGTAAGTAAGCAAGTAACACTTTCTTCTTTTTGCTCAACGTAGACATTGCAGAAGAATATTGTTCGTGTTTAATAAAATAGTACCTAATCGTTGATGATACCCTCGGTTACGTTGCGGCAGTGTCAAGGCTCCGGTGCGGCTCCGATGCGGCGTTTATGCGATTTTTATTTGTCTACAATAATTTGCGGTCCGGCGCTGGTGCGGCTCCGGCGTCGTCTACATGAAGCCTTAAGGAACTACAACGTCTGTTTAATTCTGTCTTTCACCACCGCCGGACCGCACCAGCTGCGTGGACCAGGAATAAACTTTATTAGGCCACTCATCTGATTTACATTCCTTAGCATATTTTCTTTTATAAAAAAACACATTTCATTCGGTCACTTGATCGGTGCAGGTCGACATCTATTACGTATCCTGTACTATCAGTCTTCGGTATAAAATCTATAAAGAAATTGGCTCCTCCGCGTCTATCGTTAAGCAATGTTGATCCCAGACATGTCATGTGAACGCTCCAACCACGCGGCGACACGCAGTACCGCGCGGTCATGTGAACTTAGCCTAAACAGAACAAAAACCTGCCTACCTTAGAAGTAGGTGACACGCAAACTCACTGCACTTTTAACAAAAAGCTCGGACAACCTGCTGTCACTACTTCCACCGCAACATACAACGTATCTATTGAGCTTCAACATACAAATTGATGAAACGTCTGCAAAATTTGTATTTGTGTACTTTATCTGTAACAGCTGTCGGCGAATGCCGTATAAAAAAAAAAAGTTTTGTTTATTTTGTTTTGGGGTTTGTTTACATATTACTATTTGTTTGTAGTTATATAAATTCGTTAATAGGCAATTATACTATACATTTATTGTAAAAGAAATGTCGGATGTTTTCAGTTACAGCTCTGAGTCTGAATATTATTCTTTGTCGTCGTCTCTTGATAGTCTTAGTAGCTCGAGTAATGATTCTGATGCACTTTCCTTGGGTGCAGCTCTGGATGTAACCTTTGCGTCACTGCCTAAAAATTTTAATGTCATACATATCAACGCTCAAAGCGTTGCTGCACATTATGCTGATCTGCTTGCCACGTTTACGTCTAACAATATTCATGCTATCCTGATTTCCGAAACCTTCCTTAAACCCTCTCTACCTTCTACACTTTATCCTTTACCAGGTTTTAAATTGATAAGGAATGATCGTACATGCTTTAGAACTTTTAGAAGCCATGATAGTACTGCTAGGATGGTGGGTTATGGTGGCGTTGCTATATATCTGCGTGGTGATATTCCCTATCAAATTATATCCCAATCCTCTCCTCAGTTCCAATCACCTGAACACCTATTCCTTCAAGTTACCCTTCATCACACTAAAGTCCTTTTAGGCGTATATTATAGTCCATCCCTCCATATTAACTATTTTGACTCTCTGGAGGACCTTCTGACTGACTTTGGTGGTCAATTCGATCACAAAATTGTTATGGGCGACTTTAACGATTCTCGCGCAAAGAAGTTTCTTGCTCTTCTGAATACCACCAACTTACATCACCTTGCTCTTAATCCTACCCACTTTCCTCACAATGGTCCTCCGTCCCTATTAGACCTAATTATCACTTCGTCACCTGAACTAGTTTCTGCTCATGGGCAATTTAACGCCCCGGCGTATTCCGCCCATGATCTTATATATGCTTCGTTCAGGGTTCGTCCACCTAAGCGCAAGAACAAAACATTATTTATGCGTAATTTCAATGCAATGGATAGGAACAAACTACTGAGGGACGTTTATGATGCAGACTGGGAATGCGTCCTTTCAGCATTAGAGGTTGATGCGAAGCTCACGGCTTTTAATAATATTATTTTAGGTTTGTATGATAAGCATGCGCCTCTTCGCCCTGTCCGTGTTAAACATTTACCAGCGCCGTGGCTCACAATAGAAATCAAAAAACTTATGGCTCGACGGGATAGAGCGAAAATCAAACTACGCCATGATTCCTCCCTGGAAAATCGAAATAACTATGTCGAATTGCGCAATCGCTGTAATAAAACATGTAGAGAAGCTAAACGTGCGTATATGCATTCCTCAATAGAAGATTGTCCTCCAAATAAACTATGGAAGTTCCTGAAGTCTAATGGTGTTGGCAAGGATCACCCATCAATATCATCCAATGTCGATATTAACGCGTTGAATAAACATTTCTGCTCCTCTTCAAGTGCTATTAACCCTAATAAGAAGCTGTCAACATTAGCACATTTAAACTCAGTAGCACCTGATTTCGCGCAGTTTGAGTTGGGTGAGATATCGGCAGCCGAGGTTGCAAAACTGTTAGGTTCCATCAAGTCTAAAGCTACAGGTAATGATGACATTGGCATTAGTACTATAAAAGAACAGATCGCACCCTTTCTTGCTGACATTTTGAACTGTTCTCTCTCTTCTGGTGTTTTTCCTTCATTGTGGAAGGATGCCCATGTGATTCCTCTTCCAATGAAATCAAACCCCTCTTCCTTCTCAGACTTCCGACCTATTTCTATATTACCCGTTCTTTCAAAGGTTCTGGAGCACTTTGTGCACGAACGCTTATCCAACCATCTTCGCAAGCATAAACTTCTAAGTGAACACCAGTCGGGGTTTCGCGCTGGGCACAGCACTGTCTCTGCACTTGTTAAGGTTACCGAAGATATTAGACTCCATATGGAAAACAAACAGCTAACGGTTTTGGTTCTTTTAGATTTTACTAATGCATTTAACACGGTAGACTTTGACATATTGCTTGGCATGCTGCGTGCAGTTAATCCGTCACCATCAGCCTTGTCATGGTTTAATTCATATCGCCACAATCGTCGCCAATTGGTGAAGATTGATGAAACCAGATCTGACTGGTGTCACCTCAACTCAGGCGTTCCTCAGGGAGGAGTACTTTCCCCAATTCTCTTCTCTATTTTTATTAATAGTATAACATCCTCACTGACTTCTTTACATCACCTTTATGCTGACGATCTCCAAATATATGCAGCTGCTTCGCTTGAAAACCTTGAGGATGTTATTAGAGTTCTCAATAAAGATCTTTCCGTCATTGCTAAATGGTCTCATGACTTTGGATTGAAGGTCAACCCTTCAAAATCTCAATCAATTATTATTGGTAGCTCTTACCTTATATCAAAAGTCCAAAATTTTAATGTTGTTTGCCCGGATATTGTTTTTAATAATAGCATCATCCCTTTCTCCCCAACAGTTAAAAACCTGGGCATCATTATTGACCAAACCATGTCTTGGGCCCCTCAAATAAGCGAAGTAAGCCGCAAGGTTTTTGCCTCTCTCCATTCTTTGAAACGACTTCAGGCTTTTCTTCCTGTAAAAACCAAAGCGTTATTGGCACGTAGCCTCCTACTTCCGCTAATTGATTATAGGGATGTGGTTTATTTGGATCCAACAGAGGAGTTACTAAATAAACTGGAACGCATTCAGAATTTGTGCATTAGGTTTGTTTTTGGTTTGCGTAAATCAGACCATATTTCGGAATACCGTTCGCGCTTAGACATATTACCAATAAGGCAACGAAGAATTCTTCATATCCTGTCCTTTCTATTTCATGTGCTTTTTAATTCCTCAGCTCCTTATTATCTACGTGAACGGTTCCAGTTTCGTACTATGGATGATCGTCTTCGATCTAGCAACCTTCCATTATTAAATATTCCTGTTCCCAACTCCTGTTCCTACACTAAATCGTTTACTGTGCGAGCAGCACGTCTTTGGAATTCGCTCCCAATTGATGTGATGATGTCACAAAGTATGGATTCATTCAAGCTGCACCTGAGAAGGCATTTGGGCGGTGTGACTGATAATGTTCTTACACTAAATTAGTCCTATTAACTTTAACTCTCTCTCTTATTCTGAAATAGGTATATGTTATACAGTCTGTCTAAACTTATGTCTAAACGTTACTTTTACTTTTGTCTTGATTCTTCTTATATTTATCCTGATTTTGTCACCATCTATTCATTATTGTACCTATGTTTCTGCCAAACTATATTTACATTCAAGTCTGTAATGGTTGACTGGAAGAGATCCCATTTGGGATAAGTCCGCCATTGTATGATTTCTGTATTTGTTTTTTTTTTTTTTTAACGGAATTAGAGTCATTTGACGCTTCAGATATGGAATTCTTAAGAAATGTTGTTGGTATGGACAATTCCGAACAGTCACGTAATGCCAATAATTATTTTAGAACCAGACAAAGAACCTACTTGTACCGCGAGACGAGAAGTAAAACGAAAGAATGATAGTTTTTCCAAGAAAGAGAAGTCAACAATATTCCGTAAATGTCATAAATATATATTGTGAAGAACGTGTAGATGGTCCCATACATTTTGATTATATTTGTGAGAAATGCTTTGAAGGTACATAATGTTTTGTTAATCGTCAAGTTGGGTTTACTCGATGTGGTTAATTTTCATATTACTGATCGTTGTTTTTTTTATCAGATTAACTTTCTTGAAAAGGAATGGATTACAATTTAATCATCATGGTCATTGACGACAGCACTAACGTGGACAAGTTGTCGACCTATGATGATTTCATGGAATTTTACTATTATAACTTGAAATGGCTTATCACAATTTTGTTATTTCTGAAAAATGTTTTGGTTGCGGTTAAACCATTATTTTTATTTTGACCAACGACCCAAACATTTTACATTAATAGTCATGAATAGCCAAACTTATAAGCAAATACTACAAAGTGATTTCTTTTGGCGTGACAATTGTAATTTTAGCATTTATGACCATTATATACCTGAAGAGTATGTTATTTGTGTGCCTTATTTTTTATTATTATTTACCTGATTATTTTGTAGTAATGATAGTGAAGTTTTAAAAATTGTAGGCCATATGTTCATTACATAAACGACTTAAGATGATTTTTTACCAAAGATAAAGAAATAATTAGACTTAAAATTATTTAAATTGAATTTATTGTTTCAGTACCTACTCAAGATCCTACCTACCCAAAACCTATCACTAAATTAAACTATGTTGCAAGCGTTAATATGGCTACGGTAACCGCTTCACATCAGGCGGGACGTATGCTTGTCTGCCACCCGAAGTAGTATATATATATAAAAAAAACTGTTCAATATAGTTACTTACTCTGAATTTTTTAATCTGTATTCAGTGGAAGTCTGTTTGTACTGCTATTGCTACTTAAAATAATATCTAAATGTAATAAGACAAGAAAGATATTGTGTCAACATTTAATATTTAGTATATTTATTTTGAAATGTCGAAAACTTATCTCAATGTCTAAGAAATGATCTGTCTGATATTACTGACGTTGCAATGTTCGATCTCATATTATTTTCATTAATTTTAATTATTAATAAATATAAAATATCGAGGGTATTCTGCGAGAACCGAATAAGTGCAATATTTATTAAAAAACCGGACAAGTGCGAGTCGGACTCGCCCACCGAGGGTTCCGTAGGTACGTAGTATCATTATTAAATTTGATATTTTTCATCTATACATATAATAAAACAGTAAAAATAATGTGTCTGTACATTGAATATATTTACAAAATAACAATTGGAGGCGATGGAGATACAGTAATAGAGTATGAATGTAAAAAAAAAGAGTATGTTTGTCTGTTTGTCTGTTTGTCTGTATGTCTGTATGTCTGTTTGTCTGTTTGTACACGCTAATCTCTGGAAGTACTGGACGGATTCTAATGAAACTTTTTTGTTATATAGCTGTTAAGCCTGGGCAAAATATAGGGTATAATTGATTTTGGAAAGTGGAACACCTGATGCAGCACCATAATGGTTCAGGTAAACTATAAGAAATATAAAAATGACGCCTTAGCAAAAGTTGTTCAGCCTGATGAGCATTTTCTGTTGAGGTATAAACATCCAAGATTTGGAACACCTGATGCAGAACCTTAATGGTTCAGGTAAACTATAAGAAATATAAAAATGATGCCTTAGCAAAAGTTGTTCAATCTGATGAGCATTTTTTGTTAAGGTATAAAAATCCAAGATTTGGAACACCTGATGCAGAACCATAATGGTTCAGGTAAACTATAAGAAATATAAAAATGACGAATTAGCAAAAGTTGTTCAGCCTGATGAGCATTTTCTGTTGAGATATAAAAATCCAAGATTTGGAACACCTGATGCAGATCAATAATGGTTCAGGTAAACTATAAGAAATATAAAAATGACGAATTAGCAAAAGTTGTTCAGCCTGATGAGCATTTTCTGTTGAGATATAAAAATCCAAGATTTGGAACACATGATGCAGAACCTTAATGGTTCAGGTAAACTATAAGAAATAAAAAAAATGACGCCTTAGCAAAAGTTGTTCAACCTGAATGGCATTTTTTGTTGAAATTTGGAAAATCCAAGATTTGGAACACCTGATGCAGAACCATAATGGTTCAGGTAAACTATAAGAAATATAAAAATGACGCCTTAGCAAAGTTGTTCAATCTGAAGACCATTTTTTGTTGAGGTATAAAAATCCAAGATTTGGAACACCTGATGCAGAACCATAATGGTTCAGGTAAACTATAAGAAATTTAAAAATGACTCCTTAGCAAAAGTTGTTCAGCCAGATGAGCATTTTTTGTTGAGGTATAAAAATCCAAGATTTGGAACACCTGATGCAGAACAAAGTAAAATTTATTTGCATAAACAACACGTGTTTACAATAAATTATAGTTTTCAAAAAAGGAAAAAAAAACACGTTATAATAGCCAATAGAACTAAAAAAAAATTTAAGTAACTTTTTTAGTTCTATTTGCTATTATAGCGTGTTTTTTTTTAATCTATTTATTATAACAATAAATAGATTAACAAAATATTGAATGTATTGTAAAAATAAAACCGCGTGGTGCTACTTTTATTCTTACCTGCTACAAGTTAGACGCAATCGTTTTATTTTATTTACAAAGGTAACGTGGTCTATTAGTCAGTTTATTATAGACGTGTACGCTAAAATTGAAATGGAACGATTGGTATATATTCGCACAAACCAGAAGAATACGTGCATTTGCGGGACGCTATGTAGCAAGATCAGAGTTTATTTGATTTGGTGGTGGAAAGTGTTTTAAGCGACGAGAGGAAACTGTTTTTCTTAGATGCTCCAGGAGGGACTGGAAAAACATACCTGACGAGATCTTATTTTGGCGCCTGATTTCAGCGTGGATTACGCTGAAATCAGGCGCCAAAATAAGATCTCGCAGCAGCATCGCCAGGTATTGCAGCCACATTACTACTAGGCGGAAGGACGCAAATACAATGTTCAATATCCTACTCGATTTAAACAGAATTGAAACACCGACATGCTCTGTGACACGAAACTGTGACAAAGCAAAGGTGCTTCAGGATTGCTGTCTAATCGTTTGAGATGAATGCGAAATGGCCAACAGTAAGGCACTAGAAGCTGTAGATAGAACTTTACGTGCCCAAGAGTTTTCAAGAATATTATTAAAATTTGGGGAAGATCTCCTTCCTGAAGTAAAGTCAATGGCAGCGCAATATAATTGAAGCTGAGATTCTCACTGGGAGTGGTGCCGGTGAAACTGTATTTATTCCGCGTATACCACTCTTCTCCAAAAAAAAAATCCATTTTAATTTTAAACGTACGCAGTTGTCTGTGACCACTTGCTTTGCCATGACAATAAAAAAATCACTAAAATTCGCTGGTGTCAAGCTTAGGACTGGTCTTTTCATATTAGCTCCCGAAGGAAAGACTCCCTTAATTTTTTTTAAACTATGGTTACAATGTTAAACAAAAAAATAATAATTTTGACTTTTAACGTATAACAAATATTTTCTTATGTAACAACATTAGTTCGTATTTGTATTAATACGGCGGAATCATAAAGTCCACGCGAACGAAGTCGCGGGCATCAGCTAGTTATAAATAAGAAATAATGCGTCGAAAAAAACAAATAAAATATATTTTGCAATGTGTATATCAAGCCCTTTCATATGATACCCCATTTGAACAAGTTTCAATTTGAAATTTCGACACCCTATAAAAAATATAGACCCCCTATTTTTTAAGATTTATTTACAAATGTGTAGTTTTGAGATTTATTCCTGTACTTGTAGTCTATAACGATGTTACTTGCCAAATTTCATAGTTCTAGGTCAACGGGAAGTACCCTATAGGTTTTGATTCCCTTGAGTGTTTTTTGCTGAATAAACGGCCGTAACTTTTTTCTACGTAAACTTAGCAGTTTGATTTTTTTTTAACTTCATGGGACCGTAGACCTGAGTATACAGTTCAAATTTCAGCTTGATACCTCCACGCATTCTCGACATAGAAATTCTTGACAGACAGACAGACAGACAGACAGACAGACAGACAGACAGACAGAGAGACAGACAGACAGACAGACGGACAACAAAGTGATCTTATAAGAGTTCCGTTTTTCCTTTTGAGGTTCGGAACCCTAAAAATGAGTTACCTATCTACTTAGGCATACTTATTTTTTTTTTCCTTTTTATCTAGCAAAACCGTATAGCTGCAGAAGCTTTTATTACGATTATTTTCTCGGTGTAAAGCAGTTATCTACCATTTTTTTCTATAAATTTAAAAGCAAAAAGTGATATGGACATTATGGACTCTTAACAAACAAAATAAAAAGTTTAATACAGTGACAACGGAATAAAACAATTTAATTTTTGGGGGTGTAAGTGTTTCATCAACATCTTTGAAGCAAAGCCAACTTCACTTGCACGCGGTGCACCCTGCTGACTGACAAACGAAGCTCTGCCGAAAAGAGAGTTAGGGAGCGTAATTCTAAGCTACCCGACTGGGGATTGTACCTCCACCTCACAGAATACCCCAGCCAAATAAAAAATCCCTTGAGGATTGTTGTGTTACTGCGAGTGAGTGAGGTCACCTGAAAGGACCGGAGATGCTGCGTTGGCAGCAGGGGTGGCTGCGCGCGAGCGATATTTTGTTGCGAGCGTTAATATGGCTACGGTTACCGCTTCACATCAGGCGGGCCGTATGCTTGTCTCCCACATGTCGTAGTATAAAATAAAAAAAAACTTTGTTTAACAATAAAATTGTATTTGATATAAACAGGTAAAACAAAATATCGGATCTTATTAGTTTCTCATTGGTAAAACAAACTCAGTTCTTAAGTGAGATTGTTTTGTTTTGCATGCTATTCGTACAAATAATGCAATGTGATCCTCATCTACAGAGATAAGGCTTACTTGGTCTGTTTTGCTTGCTAACGTTTTTGTTTATTAGTCTCAGTTAAAAGTCGTCGCACGTGTTTATTTCATTGAGATCTTTTTTCGAATAATTAGTGTGTTATATTATGTGAATCTATATAAAATGTTTTCCAGAGAAAAGAAGATTGTATAGTTGATAACCAATGACAGTGCAACAAGGTAATTTTAATCTACATACGTAATTAAATTGTGAAGTTATCATTTTGTTTCATCCAAAATAAAAATTGCAATGTTCTTTAAACGCAAAGTAATGCTTAGTTTATGTTTCTAGGACAACATTCTTCTTCTGAGAGTGATAGCAAACCAGTTCAACATCATACTGTTGTAGCAGATGTTCACAAAACGAACAACGGTGGACTTTCGACAGACGTCGATCGGGTATATATTTCGGCATAAGTTTATCGCGTAACAACTAGGAATGTCTCTGCGTGAGCAGATGAATGCATGCCCTTATTATTACAATATAATGACAAACATTCGGCCAAAAGCATTCACTGAAACTTATTTTTGAATGGACAAAAAGAAAGTTTCAACATGCAGCTGAAATATATGAATCTGTGTTGAAAGAAATTATTCCATCTAATTGGTCTACTTTAGATTATTTTTACCGATTCTTCCCTGAAGATCACATTAATGACATTGCAAACAATATAAATTTGTACAGCATTCAAGAAACCGGTAAATCTATAAATGTCACCAAGGAGGAAGTAACAGATTTTTTTGGCTATTAATATATTAATGGGAGAAGTTGTTATGC
This sequence comes from Hypsopygia costalis, assembly GCA_937001555.2. Classification (NCBI taxonomy): domain Eukaryota; kingdom Metazoa; phylum Arthropoda; class Insecta; order Lepidoptera; family Pyralidae; genus Hypsopygia; species Hypsopygia costalis. The sequence goes on along the minus strand of OW443344.2, from coordinate 5,395,482 downwards.
CATCGTACAAGGATTACTGGAAGGCTAGTTACCGCTACGCCAAAATAGCAGACGTAATGTCTATAAAAAGATTTCAATAAATAAGGCGGTACTTGCATTTTACAGACAACACAAACAGACGAGTCGGACCGCTATTACAAATTACGCCCACTACTGGAACGGGTAAGAACCCAGTGCCTGTCCGTTGAAGAAGATAACGCTTTCAGCGTTCACGAAATGATGTATAAATCATTAATAAAAAAAGTGAAACAGAGCAAACATTCCTTACTGTTATATTGCACCATTACGGAAGTTTGCTCTGACATATACTACACTATTATTACAGTATAAGTAATTGCTATTATTCTCCAGCTGTCTACGAATACATTAGAGAGACTTATAATAAAGCTCTTCCACACCCCAGAACAATCTGTAGGTGGTACTCAACGGTGGATGCTGAACCTGGCATCACCGAAGAAGCTTTTAAAGTCTTAAAAAAAAAGTATATTGAACGAAAAGCCTGTACTATGTTCTTTTGTATCCGATGAGATGGCAATTCGTAGTCAAAAGTTAAAGAACGCAAACTTGTCACAGTCAACTTTAACGCAGGTCCTATAGTAGGTGAAAACGAGGACATAAAATCAACTCAAGCTTTAGTATTCATGCTGGTTTTTATCAATGAAAATTGGAAATTGCCAGTTGAGTATTTTTTGATAGCGGGTACTGACGCAAAGAGAAAAGCAAATTTAATTAAAATTTGTTTAGAAAAGTGTCATGAAGTTGACGTGACTGTTGCAAATCTCACATTCGATGGTTGTGCTACAAATTTAAAGGCAGCTGAAATTTTAGGAAGACAATTGACCGATTTGTATAATACAAAGACTCATTTTCCTCATCCTTCCACATCAGAAATAATGTGCATTTTCTTGGATCCTTGCCATACTATAGAATTAATCCGTAACACATTTGAACGGAAACGGTTGATATTTGATGGAAACAATGGACAAATTAGGTGGCAACTGCTAATCAATTTGAACAAACTCCAACAAATTGACATCGCGTCATATATCTTTCCGCAGCCAGATAATGAAAGTGAAGCTCGCTACGCAGTTGCTTAGTACGAATGTTACAAAAGCTCTTTGTGATGAAATTTTAAAATCAAGCAAATTCAAAGATTCTTCTGCTACTGTGTTAATTTCAAATCCATTATGAATATCTTTTTCGATGTTTTGAATTCGAGAAAATTCCATTTCTATGGGTTACGTCCGATAGATAAAAAAAAAACAAATCTGACATTTTCGCCTTCTTAGATGAAGTCAAGTCATATATACTTAAGCTGCAATTCCAAGTGAAAACCAGAAAAAATATCAAAAGATCATCAGCAGTAGATACTAAAAATTGTAATAATAATAATAAATAAATATTGTCAGACAAATTACACAGCGCCATCTAGCCCCAAAGTAAGCGAAACTTGTGTTATGGGTACTAGACTAACTGATAAACAAACGTAAATAAAATACTTTTTTTTTGTAAATACATACTTATGATACATAGAAAACACCCAGACCAAGACAAACAGACATGTTCATGCACACAAATGTTTGTCCTGTGTGGGAATCGAACCCACGAGCGTTGGTGTCGAAGCCGCGTCATTGACCGCTACGCCACCGAGCTCGTCGATAAATATCACAATAAAGTTGATTTAAAAAAAAAATTTAAACCCGAGTTCAGTTGGCGAGCGCAGCTTATTGGTGGAATACCCCGGCAGACGCTGCTACCCGTCTTCCGGGAGAAAAGTTACCGCGTGACACAAGATTCCTTAGTCGCCGTGTACGACATCCAGCGCAGAACAATGGAGTGGCGCAATTTTATTCTGCCGGCTACCATAGGGCAAGTTTAAGGGTTTCCCTTGATTTTTCTGGGATCCCATCATCAGACCCTGACTTGGTGAATATGGAACCAACTCGTAATTGCGAGTTGGTTTTTCAAATAAAAAAAATGAATTTGACCATACGTGCTTATAAAATTTAAGGGTTTCCCTTGATTTCCCTGACATCCCATCATCAGATCCTGACTTGGTGAATATGGGACCACCTTGCAATCATACCCTTTCAAATAAACAAAGAATTACGCAACATTATGATAATAATGTTCCACAAAGTGCTAACAATCAACAGTATCAACTTATATCTTTCCTTATACCCATGGTATAACATGCCAGCTACTCTTCATAAGATATTGGTTCATGGAGCAGAAATAATAAGGCACTGCACTCGCTCCTTCCAATAGGCTTCTGAGGCCAAAAATAATGAAATGTACGGGTTAGATGACACAAAGTAGTTGCATGTGTCATCTAACCCGTACATTTCATTATTGAGAAAATTACCAAAAGAAAAAAAGTAACATTTCGTTCCCATATTTTGTCTTGTACATTATTAGAGTATTCTGGACGGTTATAATCATATAGGGATGGATTTTTACGACTATTTCGTAAAATTTTGTATTAAAATCAGCATAGTCACGTAATTGACGCATTTTTATATTAATTTCAACGTCCGGTTTCATGACTTACTCACAGCAGACTGCAGCGCGCATGGTACAAATACAACCGGCGCAAAGTATACGATTTGACCTATCCAGCGAGACAAAATTCGATAGCAGATTTAAAAGATTACAAACGACCTAAACTGATAATTAAGACTTTATGTGATGAAGTAATAGTAAATAAAATACATTTCTGTTACTTAAATAACATTAACTTAGATTTTTTTTTTTTTAAAGTGAACAGAAAAAGGGTAACAAAAATGATCCTAAAACACAAAAGCACGGAGAAAACACAGTTAGAGAATTAAAAACTATAAGAGATAAGAAGGTTGCTATTTGAAAATTTTTTGAGAGTGATGAGAATAATAAATAATAAATAAATCTTTATTTCACTAATACAACAATAATGGAATACTCGGCTAATGGCTGGCAAAAAGATGCAATTACCCGGAATAAAGTAAAAATCAGAAGAGATTGTTCAATGATTCACTTGGAATTGAGTCTTAGCTCACTTGACAGGGGGGTTCAGCTAAAAAATTCTTGTGAAGATTCACAAAAAATTTTTAGCTAAAAAATTCTTGTGAAGATTCACAAGAAATTTTTAGCTGAACCCCCCCGTCAAGTGAGCTACAACTCAAACCAATTTGGGCTTTCAAGCTAATGTTGTAAAACGTGAATCTTGTCTGTGTGTTCATCATGAAAATTTGAAATTCATTGTCGATAAATTGATTTTTTTGCGTATATTACAGAATTGCACGATAGATGAAGTTGTCAAGAAAGTCGTTTGTGATATAAGATCGAACAATTGTGTATTAAAACAGTGTAATGTATGTAAAAACAGAGTTCCTACGATAAATAATTTTGTTGATTCTCCAACATACTACAGAAAATGGGCCTTAAAAAAAGAACCACTTTTAACGCAAATAAATTCTATTCTATTCTATTCTAACCAAGAAAAAATAGTTACGAGAACATTTAAGAATCGAAGCAAATTACTGAAGTAGATTTGGTATACCTTTTGATAAAGCAAATAGCTAAATTTTTGGTTCATAAACAAATTATTACTAATCAAAATAAATACAATAACGATTTGAAGAAAAAAATGGATGTAGGAGAGATGTTACTGCACATGGACTTCTCCGAAAATTATCAAACAAAATATTCACAAGAAATACAGTCCATACATTTCGGAGCTTCACGCCGGCAGCTGTCATTACATACTGTAGTTGCATATTACCGAGATTTGGTTATTGACCAAGTAAGACGCGCTCCTTTTGTACATTGTTGGAAAATCTGCGGCACGATGCTGGTGCTGTGTATGCACACATCTTACCTGTTCTACATGAAATTAACAAAAGATCACCAATACACAGGCTACATTTCCTCAGCGATGCTCCATCTACACAATACCACAACAGATGCATGTTTTACGTTTTTGCAACCTCTTACCAAAAGTTTTCAATTTTTAAAACGGTGAATGGTCATATTCGGCTCCTGGTCATGGCAAAGGGGCACCAGATGGTATAGGCGGTTATACTACAAGAACTGCAGATAGAATTTTATCACAAGGAAACGATATTACGGATGTACATACTTTATTCCAGATGCTATGCTCACAACAATCGAACATTACTTACATGTTGGTACAAGATAGTGATATCGTACAAACTGACTCTACAGTTCCTAAAGATTTAAAAACCAATTCGAGGAACAATGTGTACCTTTTATCGAATTTAAAGACATAGCTCCATTATTCGACTGTTCTCGACCGCATGAAATGTTAAATGGATCAATCGATCTGAGAGTCGAAATCGAATCCGATCAAGACATGATTACCTGATAATACGGATGCATACTGTCTTATTCTAAACGATTGCGTATTTGAGTACAAACCTTTGAGCAATATTGTAAAGAAGATATCATGAATTCTAACACCATAATCGCGGACTTAAAGGGGTTTTAAGGATTTGAAAAATCAATTTATTATCAAAGAATTATCAATTGCAACAAAAGACTACACACAAACCTTTTTGATTAAAGCACCATATTCTTTTAAAATTCTATCTAATGAAGAAAAAAAAATCAAATACGATAGTTATAAAACAATAGGGAGCTTAATCGGCAGGTAGGTTTTATGGATTATCAAGAATTTCGAAGAGTTATAATTCCACACTTATATGGCGAAAATATCTTGACAAAGGGATTGGAGAAGGTTGTATGGATTCAAGAATTTTATATGACAATTACTGTAAACAGAATGATAAAGTGCTTAATTGTATTTATCATAAAAAATGTGTGCTTTGAAAAATATGCTTTGTTTAAAAAAAGCGGTGTCAAAATAAGATTAGTTTTTTTTTTTTTTTTTTTTTATACCACCAGTGTGGCAAACAAGCATACGGCCCGCCTGATGGAAAGCAGTTACCGTAGCCTATGAACGCCTGTAACACCAGAGGCATCACACGCGCGTTGCCGACCCTGTAAAAACCTCTTCACGCCCTTTTTGAAGAACCCCATGCTGTAGTCCCCTGAGAAAACCTCGGCAGGCAGTTCATTCCACAGCTTGACAGTACGCGGGAGAAAACTTCTCTGGAACCGCACAGTACGTGACCACTTAGGCTCCAATGTGTGAGGATGAATTCCCTGTCGATGGCGAGCGGTGCGACTGTAGAAGGAGGCCGTTGGCATCATATCAAACAACTCCTCTGAACACACCCCATTGTACAGACGGTAGAACACACAAAGGGACGCAAAATCTCTTCTCAGACTTAAAGGCTCCAAACCGTCTGTTAGTTTGGGATCGTCGACAATCCTCACAGCGCGCCTTTGAATCGAGTCACAAGGTGCAAGCTGGTATCTAGGCGCTCCCGCCCATAGATGGCAACAGTACTCCATATGCGGCCGTACTTGAGCTTTGTAAAGCATAAGTCTCTGCCGCGGAGTGAAGTACTGTTTCGCCCTGTTGAGCACACCTAGTTTCTTCGACGCCAGCTTGATCTTCCCCTCCAGGTGACAACGAAACTGGACGTCGCTGGAGATTTCAACTCCAAGAATCCCAATGTTTTTGGCGATGGTAAGGGGTGTGTTTAGGAATTGAGGAGCCACAGCAAAAGGGGTTTTCTTAGCGGTGAACGCGCAGACTTGTGTCTTAGTGGGATTGAAATGAACCAGGTTCTTTCGCCCCCAATCGGACACACTATTCAGTGTGCTCTCGATCTTCGACACAAGCTGTTCGCGGCTCTCCTCCACCAGAGAGCGGGGAATATTAGCGCGGCCCGTATAATAAGCATCCCCGGTGCTGTCGTCAGCATAGCAATGAATGCTGTCAATGGACAACATATCATTGATATGCAGCAAAAACAGCGTCGGGGACAATACCGAGCCTTGCGGGACGCCAGCATTAATGTCCATGCTGTCGGAGCAACTGCCATCCACAACGGCTCTAATGCTTCTGCAGGACAAGTAGCTAGCGACCCATTCGCATAAACCCTCTGGTAGACCGTATGCAGGCAACTTCGAAAGAAGACCACGGTGCCAGACCCGATCGAACGCCTTCGCCATATCAAGACTGACAGCTAATGCCTCACCTTGACTCTCCACGGCTGAAGCCCAGCGATGTGTAAGATACACTAGAAGATCACCAGTCGAGCGACCATGGCGAAAGCCGTATTGATGGTCGCTCATTAAGTCGTGCTCTTCTAGGTATTTCAGGAGTCGGTTGTTAATGACGCGCTCCATTACCTTGGAGAGAAGGGAGGTAACAGCGATAGGCCTGTAATTCGATGGGTCTGATCTGTCACCCTTTTTGGGCACAGGGTGCACGTTCGCAGTCTTCCACGACGATAGTGTAAGATTTTTAAAATAAAAATATTAATTATGTACTTATTAAACATGCTGTGGTTTTATTTGTTACTTAAATGATATATATACCAGCTGGTATATTCAATGTTTTTATTTCCTCCCCGACCATGACCCCTGAACAATCAATGTTGGCAAGATTATTCTTTCCAAGTAGACAGGGATATTAACTTGTACTTATTCCCGTCACGACGCATAGTGTTCAACACGTAAGACAGTGACTAGTGCAGTGCCACAATGTGTGTGTTTGTGTGTGTGTGTGAGTGTGGAGCTTCTGAACGGATGTTCTGAGTCGAGTTGAAGAATAATTATTGGTAAGTGTTTCATTATTTTTTCCAAACAGACACGGAGCTCTCAACTTCGAAAAAAATTATGTTGATCCTCCATCCAAATCTAGTATTGCCCAAGTAACACAGTCTAGCCGTATAATGGCCGACTTCTGATTTTAATGTATCGTTTTTAAAACCCAAAATCTATATTAGTTTTATATACGTTTATAATGCTCATTTGGGCACAAATTACACAGCTTTAGGTTCTTAATAGGTTCACAATAGGTTTATTATTCGCATTATAAAAGCATTATACCAGCATTACTATGGTCAAAAAAAGTTGTAATCGCATTACAGAAGCATTATACTAGCATTACAATTTAAGCAAAAGAATTAGGAGTCCTTCAAGTGTTCACATACAGAACTCAAATATATTGTAATATAATATAATATTGTCAGACAAATTACACATCGCCATCTAGCCCCAAAGTAAGCGAAGCTTGTGTTATGGGTACTAGACAACTGATAAACATACGTAAATACATTTTTTTTTAAATACATACTTATGATACATAGAAAACACCCAGACTAAGACAAACAGACATGTTCATGCACACAAATGTTTGTCCTATGTGGGAATCGAACCCATGAGCGTTGGTGTCGAAGGCGCGTCATTGACCGCTACGCCACCGAGCTCGTCAAATAAGTCCAAATAAGTCCTATATTTTTGAAAAAACATCCCTAATGCCGCGGTACAAATGCTTTAATAGAATAAACGCTGTAATTTAATTATCGTCTAGCGATATGACTGATGGTGACGAAATTGAGTGAGTTTGTTGTTTGACATTATATTCTGGGTAAGTTTTTTACTCTTGTCCTATTTCTTGCCTCCAAATATTACTGCGAAATGTAGTTTACTGTCAATGTCTATATAGGTTTGAAAATTTTCACGCGCCTTCAGTTTATAGAGCCTTTGTTAAAAATGTTATAAAAAGATATGGGTGTAATAAAAATACAATTACATATTTTTGTATAGAACGAAATTTTTGCTCGATTAACTTAATAGTTATGAAATAACTTAACCTATCACATTATTATATGTCTATTAGTTTCTTACATAAGTCTAAATAATAATATTTTTTGGTTATGGAATATTTACAAAATGGTGTCGTTCTGAACAGCTTGGTGAACCATAAAAAGGGCTTATTAATATCATCAGCTGCATAAATACTTACTTACATGTGAATATTTATTAAGCCAGAGAAAAGACTTTTGATAAACCACCGTAGTGTCATCGTCTGCAAAGTGCACTTATATACCAGTAGACTTCATGTGAACTGAATTAGTTCCGTTACAAAATGCTATTTTAGCGATCCTTGAACGACAAAACCAATTTTCTTTTATTTAACCTGATTTTGGTACAGCTTAAGTATGTACGCCAAGAGTTGATAAAAAGGTCTTCTGAACGGATTAATTACTACCTATGTGCGATATACAAAATTAATTTTATGTGTTGTCAACAAATAAATAAATCAAAATAATTAGGTATTTAACAATAAACTCGCGAACAGAAAATGAAAATACTCAAATATATAATAAATCGTTTAATTGTGCCTACTACTTTCACAAATAACAAAAAATAAAATTGTATTATATTGTGGAGCATGATCGATCAAATTGTCTTTGCAAATTTATTCTAACCGGGATAGGATAAGGACGTTATGTGATTGTGAGTTGTAAAATGCGCAAACAGATTTATGTTTGCGCTTTGCGCCATCCGACCCGAAGCACACCCGAGGCGCCTCCCACCACATTCCTCCCTCGCCGCGCAGCTACTAGGAACCGAACCGACCGAACCGGCTCACTCACTCACTGACTCAGTCAGTTGTGTTGTGAAAGACTCACGGTGTGGTCGAGCGCATCGTCCGTCATTCGTGATTAAGATATTATTTCTTGCGTAGTTAGTTAGTTTATACAAATTACCGTTTTGTTACTTTTTTCTCGTAGTCAAGTTGTTTTATTATTGCACGTATTCAATGCGTTTTATTTGAAATATTATGGGTGTTGCTTTTTAATAACGGTGTTTTTTTATTTTCAGAAATTCAGGTACCGAAAAAACAGAAATGCCATACAAAATAGTGCGGACGATAGAGAGAGGTAAAAAATGTCTGGTTATTTGCCTTCTTTCTGAGAGGACAAAGGAAATTTATGGTGGCCTCCTAAAAAGGCTTTATATAAGTTAATTAATGAACGATGAGCAATCCAAGCCCAGTAAAGAGTGGAAATTAATGAAGTGCATTTTAAGGCGGGTGCAGACGAGTGTAACGTATCGTAACACGATTTACATCAGACGAGCGAATGCTTCGCTTCTTGCAACATACCGCCGAGAAAGGCAAAAAACAATGATTACGAAATCAGGCAGCGGTGCAGACTGCACTTATAATTCAAAATGGTTTGCATTGAAAAGTATGCATTTCTTAACCGACAAATATAAACCGAGGAAAACATTCACAAAATAAAAACTTGGTGAGTAGGTACTTAATTACTTGTTTATTTATTACAATTATTAATGGTAGGTACATTTATAATCATTTCGGAAAATGTGTTCATAGATAATTTCTATACAATTTATTATGCAATAGGTATTGTTTTGCCATGGCAAAATATCAGTGAAATTAAAATAGTCTGAAAATTCTGGCCGTATATTTTCACACTGTAAAGTATGTCTTCGTCCAATGTTGGATAATGGGAGAAATGATCATAAACGGTCCACATTTCTGCACTGGCCAGGAGTAACGACGCCATCTTTAATTCTCTCCATCATGCCCGGCGAATTATATAGCTTCCTTGAAGCTTTTCTTTTCATCAAATAATTATGTATAATAATAATTATGTCATAATGATGAGAGATGCTTTATCTGGTTGTAGTAACATAGGTTTTCGCAATACACGAAAAACCGCTGAAAGTATGCCAAACGCATTTTCTACTATTCGTCTTGCTCTTGACAAACGATAGTTGTAAATTCGTTTTTGGGAACCCTTGGAATGAGTACCAGGATACGGCTTCATGATGTGTCTTTGTAATGGGAATGCGTCATCTGCAACAAATACGAATGGCACATGCTATGTGTGTCTTCCTGGAAGGCTTTGATCATTAGGCAAATTTAATTCATTGTTTTGTAGTTTCTGATAGAAAGTAGTATTTCTGAAAACTCCGCCATCTGATATTCTTCCCTGACAACCAACGGCGAATATGAAATTATAGTTAGCGTCTACAATGGCCATTAATACCACACTAAATGTAGATTTATAAATAAAAAAGTCGCTTCCGCTATTTATTAATATTTCTAATTCATTAATAGGTGTAAATGTAAATTATGCAATTCGAAATTTTATATCAACAGTGATTTAGGAAGTGAAATTAATGTGAATAACTGCGCTGTGGCAGGAACAATCACAATTTGATTGCGGAAATTCACAATTGCAAGAATTGTCAGCTGCATTGGAATTGCCTATAATGACAAAAAACGTACATTTCTAAAATGTGCGATGTGATTTCAGTCGAAACGATCAATGAGGCTGCAAAAAAGACAGGGACTTGGCGATATCAGCAGGCCGTGCTGATATAAAGGGGATACCTATGATTGATGTCATAATTGATGGTTGTTGGAGTAAACTTACCTACAAAAATAATGATTCGGCACTATCTGGGGTAGCTGCAATAATAGGAAAACGAACAGGAGAAGATATTTATATGGGTGTGAAAAATAAATTTTGTTGCAATTGTGCTCGAGCACAACGTAAGGGTGAGACACGTTCAGAACACATCTGCTATAGAATCCAGCATTCTGGCCGAAGGTTTTATATTTTTTTGACGAGCTCGGTGGCGTAGCGGTCATTGACGCGGCTTCGACACCAACGCTCGTGGGTTCGATTCCCACACAGGACAAACATTTGTGTGCATGAACATGTCTGTTTGTCTTGGTCTGGGTGTTTTCTATGTATAATAAGTATGTATTTACAAAAAAAAATGTATTTACGTATATTTATCAGTTGTCTAGTACCCATAACACAAGCTTCGCTTATTTTGGTGCTAGATGGCGCTGTGTAATTTGTCTGACAATATTTATTATTATATTTATATGCTCGGTAGAAATGCCCGGTGTTACGGACTAGCCGTAAGAATGTTATATTTCTTTTTTATTATCTATGTTTTTTTATATAAAAATTGTGACTTGTGTTCTCATGTAGACTTTACTATAAACGTATCTAATCTCATTTTCCAAAGATAAACCAGTTTTTTTAATACAAATACAGTTCAATACACACGGTCTCATACATGGAAGAATGGTGTCCGATGGAGATTCTGCCACGTACTCTAAAATACTACAAGCTCGACCCTATCAACACATCACCGTTGAAAAAATAGAATGCCGGAATCACGTTCTAAGAAACATGTGCAATAAATAGGCACAACTAAAATCTGACACATAGTACCCTGTGCGTTTAAGGAAAATTATTACAGACCAGAAGATTTTAAAAATTCGTAAAGCTAATCGCAAAGCAACAAATAAGTATAAAACGGACGTTGAAACATAGAGAGCAATTGTGGGAAAAAGAAATTAAAACAAAACTGTATAATAAAAATGGCTATTATTAGTGGGTATTAGAGATCCTTCTCATATCCAAACAAATGTCGCCTAAAAAGAAAATAAAACAAAATATAATAGCCAACAAAAAGAATTAAAGAGAAAACGTAATGATCATGGTGTAATAGAACAGGTTATGATTGAAAATAAAGACCACAGGGAGATAGAAGGCAAAAAGAAAAATTAGTTTTGACCCCATCATCGGTCAAGCGCGAGGCGCCTGCCTATATGGCTTAAAAGCTATGTATTCGATTTTGCCGGCTCAGTTCGGAACCATTCTCCACTGAGTCAACTGCTCGACAAAATGGGTTATTGCAGCGTAACGAACTGTGGAAACCCTTCAGGAAAGAGTGATTGTGCTTCTAAAAGGATTACATTTCACTGGTAATTACTGTAATTTAGTAAAATCTAAATACATTGTTAGTTTAATCTAAAAGCAATAAATGCGGAAACATACTATTAACACGTGACGCCATCTGACGCGTGTCAGTACTAATCAATCGCATATATTTACTATGGTCAGAAACAGAAAGACAACACGCCACGTGATCAATCGCGCTCCCACGCAGTAAGGCGCTGGTTTCTCTGGCCCGCCGCACGTAACGGAGGACGTGTGGAGACGCATCGGCTGCACGCTGCACGCCGTCGGCCGCGGGCGTACGGATTCTCTGGTAGTCGCGATTGTGAACGCTGCTTGAACAGTCGTGTTGGTATTCGGAGCAAAATGAACGAAACAATTTTAACATTGTTACTTTTAGAAGAAGAAGAGGAAGATGAACTTGTGATTTTATCAAAGAAAACTGGAATTTTCATTGTTTCACTGATATTCTCCCATACTTTTTGCTTTGAAACATTGTTTTTATAATTTTTATGTGATGAATCGAACAATATAGTGTTACATCATATTAAATTAATTAACAATTCATCATTTTCCTTATTAAAATTGCTCATTTAAACCAGGACACCTCGGCGTGTGCACGTCGCTATTCTACAAAACAATACCGACCGACCCGTGCGGCGTGCGCCCGTCACCCGCTAGCATTACCCGCCGCGGACAACGTTTCTGAGAACCCGGCGCCGAGCATTTCCGAACATAGGATTCGGACGCTGTCGGCCGCGGACACGCGTCGGCCGTCCGTCGTCGGTGGCGGGCGGTCAGAGAAACCAGCGCCTAACACCCAGGCGGTCCAGATCGGCGTGTTGCCGTGAGAGTGTGGGGTACACACGCCACCCGACGCTTCGCGAGCAGTGTGTTTCTAGTTAACACCCGACGCCACACGTCAGTGAGTCGAGAACAATCCTGGTACAAAGATATTTTTTGTTATATTTTATTTAAAATGTCGGATGAACAATTGATAGAATTAGTGAGACGGTATTCAGTATTATACGATACTAGCGACCCGCCCCGGCTTCGCACGGGTGCAATGCTGATACTAAATATGCTACAGAAGGTCTTTGCGCATTGTCCTATCCAGTCGACAGTAATTATAGGCACGCGCCTATAATTACTGTCGACTGGATCTATACTCGAAAATATTAATTTAAATTACATGCTGTAAAGGGCCATATTGATCTATATTAAATGCACAATGTATTTAAGGTACTTAATTGGATAAGGATTAATGCTATATTGCTTAAAATCGCATCGTAAATAAGCCATTATTTCTCGTAAAAAGTAAAGGATAAAAAACGGTTATTATGGGTTATCCCTAAGAGATAGACATATATCATCGCTAACTTTTTTGTAGACCATTTTAAGGTGAACAGTACTGTACTACATTATTTTGATCTATCTCGTAGGGTTTAGCCAGCGCTTGCAATATAAACGCAAACAAATGTTTATTTACGATATCACGTTGAAAACTTCAAAAATTTTCAGTGTTTCTCTACTATGTTATGCATGTATTATACATATAAACCTTCCATAATAAACACTCTATCTATTAAAAAAAACCGCATCAAAATCCGTTTAGTAGTTTTAAAGAACTATGCATACATAGGGACGGACAGACAGGGGAAGCGACTTTGTTTTATAATATGCCCAAGTAACACAAAACAACATTATAAGAAGCGTACAACAGCACGGACTTACGTGCAAAGCAGTATATGAGCAGCATATGTAGCACTATATCAGCCGTATAAAAGTTTATAAGTGTCTTATAAGCTCAATTTGGGCCCCAAATAATACGGCTTTGAGCATTATTAAATATTATTAGTGCTGCTAACCAGCGCTTATAATGTTATTGAAGACAGATATTAGTAAAGTTGTTAGACAGCATATTCTAATGTAAAAAGCATTTTTTAGACGTTAGTACAGTTTTTAAACAGCGTTTTGAATTACAATGCCAAAGTTACGTTTTATTCTAAGGCTGAACGTTTTATTTTCTTTGTATAAAAGTATTTGAAAAAACTTATCGAAACTTATGTCCGATTTGAATTATATTAGTGTATTGCAGTGCATGGTGTTGTGCGGAGATGTTTTAATGTGTCTTCATTGAAAATAATTTATCTTATAGGTAAGTCAATCATCAATTTTATTTTGTTTTGAATGCATATGAGCTGGGGCTATTAGTCTTATGTGAATATATATTAATATATATGTTTGTAGCTTATAATTCACGCGTCCTCACAGAAATGCTTTTTTAATAAAAATAGGGACAAATTTAGAATCGACATCTGGCAGCTTTTGACATTTTTTAAACTATTTGATTAATTTTAACTTATAAAATTGCTTCTATCGATACTTCGCTTATAAGAAAAACATAATAAGTAAGTAGTATTTCATTCATAATAATATGTGTGTTATAATTTAATTTTTATGTTAGAGAAAACAGAAAGCAAATAGCGTCATATAATATTAATGTTTTAAACTTTCAACTAGTGTATTAATGTTGTCAGTCTTATTATAGTATAAAAAAATATCTTAAGTTATTCAAAATACACATAAAATATCTAAATGATATCTTTAGCATTAGGTACCTATTGTAACACTTTTTAGGCATGTTATAATGTTCATTACCCTTAAACGTCATAAAAATGGATTGCTAGAGTGTTAATCAGGGTACCGAAATAATAATTTAGAATCCCTTAATCACATGAAACCCTACTCCGCGTCTTTCATATTTTATCTGTCATGTTAGGTAATTTGACAAGTGTAAGTATAAAATCATTATTACAATAAATGAAATGGGGACTTCCCTGAATCATGTGCACGAATAGAACGAACGGGACGTTTGACAGTTCATTTATGCAAAGAAAAATATACCTTACGCTAAAAGAATAATACTCAAGAAAACAACATCAGTTTTTTTAATACAATTATTTATTTAGAAAATTAGACTACTCCTGATGTACATAAGTAGCACTTTGCTTTGCATAAATGAACTGTCAAATGTTACCTATTAAAATGACTCCACTTTAGACGTCATGATAGGTGGGTGGGAGTGAGAAGGATAGTATTAGCAAATTCAGCGGTTGCGCTGCGCAGTCTTGATTTCATTCATTCATTAGTATTAGTACTTGATTCCCTGTCCCTGTGACGACGCGCGCTCATTTGCTAAATATTGTGTATTTTATTTTTGAATTAATTTAAACACCGGAGTGATCACGATACCTTACAGGTACCTATTTAGTTGTAGTGTGTATAGGAAAGGAATAATAAGGTGATTATATAGTATACACCTATGCTAAGCGTGCCACTAGATAAAAGTACCTATTGAATTGAAACACGATATAATCTTATTTTTCGCACATTGTAATTAAATGAACTTTTTGTAAATTCGTTTTTTAAGGGCACGCGTTATACTGGTACTTATTAAGTTTTCAGGTGAAGTACCTTCTCTATTAAGTCCTAAATAAGCTCAATATCAGGATTACCAGATTTCAATAACATGGCCGACCAACTAGTAAGTAGTAGCAATTTTTATTTAGTTCTGGACGACCTGAAAATGATTATTTCAAACTTTATTCTTTGCACTTTGTACTTAGTTTTATTCCTGTAACCGATTGCTCTAAAAGAAGAAAAATATTTACATGGATATAAGTACTTAAGTACATAATTAATTTCTTGTAACTTACATACACAGAGTGCATGGAAAATCAGTTCGGAAACTTCAGGGAGTGGTTGTACCCATAAGTATGAACAACTTTCACTATGGGGTTAATTCTGTGTTTTTTTTTTCATGATACGATATTGGCCCTATAATTAAGTTCTTATTTATGAGTACAGTGAGCATCATATAGATGTAAGCATCATAAGTACAAAAAATTATCTAATGAACGAAATATCATATTTATATTGGCAGTTACAGTATGCATAATGTTGTATGCGTTCAGAGTAGTCAATATATCTAAGCATTTACCCTGACAGATTACATGTAATGATAAAAAGATAATTTTGAACACAATTTACAACAATATAATTGGAACTGCGTATATGAATTGATTTAGTGTTTTTCATACCATTGACTGCATTAGCTAACATGAATTTGACACTGACTGTACAATAACCTCCTAAATATTTGGTACTGATTTTTTACAGTCCGTATGAGGTATCGAATGAGGTATATTACTCATACAAAAAACTATAAATAAAATTAAAAATTAAGTTTTACGACAAATCAGTTCTTTTTTTGCACTTAGGGTATTTATTTCAAACCACTTGAACTTATTATTCCTGAAATACTTATCTACTATATAAAAATAAGTCGGGTTTTCCTTCCTGACGCTATAACTCCAGAACGCACGAACCGATTTCCACGGTTTTGCATTCGTTGGAAAGGTCTCGGGCTCCGTGAGGTTTATAGCAAAGAAAATTCTGGAAAAATTTGAAAAGAAAAGCGGGAAAATCTTTTTTCACATACAGCGCCATCTCTGATAGATAGCATGTACTACAAACCAATATTTTAAGCAGATGGCGCCGATACATTGTTTGACAGCTACTCATTGTTCTCTGCTCAGTTAATTTCATGTGACAAACCGGTATTGTGTTCACTGTGAAATTGTCAAAAAAAAGTAAAAAAAATAAGTTATTCTTTTCCTAACATTTCAATTGGAAACCATCAATTGAATAAAAATTTGCACAATACACGTGATTGATTCACGTGTATTGTGCAAATTTTTATTCAATTTCAACAGCAGGGATTTGTCTTTAAGGTGGTAAGTTGAACTGTGTAAATTATGTGGATCGTGCATTTGAGGTTAAATTCACCACTCTCTCCATAGTCCAAAATGCCTAGAGGACGACGTGCGAACATCGGCCGCCGCACAAGACATGCAAGCCAGCAACAAGTGTATTCACAGAACTTAAGCGAAGAAAGACAAAATATAATAAGAGAAAATGCCCGATTGAGACAACGCGTGAGCACACGAAGATCATTGGCATCATACAATCGCTTGGCATTCCAATATGATCCCACTGCGAACTACAGTGATAATGAAAATTTAGATATTGGACCAATGACGACTATATGCCGATATTGCAATGCGTTAAAGTTCAAAAGAGAAACGGCTGGATTGTGAAAGAGAAAAGTCAAACTGGATCCATTACTTACACCACCACAGCCACTGAAACCATTGTTCGATGGAAGTGATCCCGATTCCAGCCATTTTCTTCAACACATCCTTGAATACAATAACTGCTTTCGCATGACTTCGTTTGGAGCTAATATCATTCGAGAAGGCGGCTTCATGCCGACTTGCAAGGTAAAAGATACAACACACATAACCAATCACTCACTCACTCACACCAACACAATGAATTGCAACACATAACAACTACATATACACCACACACTACACCATCACACGATCGGAAGTTACACCGTATTCTTCAACAAATGATTGTTTGCAATTACAGATACAAGGACAAATATATCATTTGCATGGTTCAATGGTGCCAACACCAGATGAACCGCATCAATTTCTGCAAATATATTTCATTTCGTCGATGGTGGATCAGCTGAATGTGCGGTGCAATATACAGGGAACACAACAGTTAAAGAGACGAATTATTGAACAGTTGCAAGCATTTTTTCACGCTAATAATGCTGTGGTTAATATGTTCAAAACAGCATTGGAACGAATGCCATCAGATACGCACAAATTTGTCATAAGAGCGGATTGTACCCCAACAGGTGAACATGTGCGAAGATTCAATGCACCCACCGTTAATGATGTTGCTGCTATTATTGTTGGCGATCCAACTAAATCGCGAGACATTGTCGTTCAGCGAAGAAGCAATATCATGCATCGTGTAAACGAGACACATCGTTTGTACGATGCATTACAATATCCAATCATTTATTGGCAAGGGCAAGACGGATACGACATCACGTTGAAGATGGTCGATCCAATTACAGGTACAATATTCATACACTAATTATTGCTATTATTGATATTATTGGTTTCCATTAACAATTCATTTAATTTTGCATTTTCAGGCGTATCAACGAATAAAAATCTAAGCGCAATGAATTACTATGCGCATCGTATGATGATTCGTACACATGAGCAGAATGTCATTCTGAAGTGCCGTCGGCTATTCCAGCAATTCGCTGTCGACATGTATGTCAAAGTCGAGACCGAATGTTTAGCGTTCATCCGATTCAATCAGGCAAAGCTACGATCTGAGGACTATATACACTTGCGTGATGCTATTCATTCAGATGGTGATGTTCAGAATATTGGACGTCTGACGATTCTCCCATCATCTTATATCGGAAGCCCACGCCACATGCACGAATACGCTCAAGACGCTATGACGTACGTGCGAAATTATGGAACTCCGGATTTATTTATTACGTTCACATGCAATCCGAAGTGGACGGAAATTGAACGTGAGTTGGAACCGGGCCAAAAACCGCAAGATCGCCATGACATAATCGC
Organism: Hypsopygia costalis; assembly: GCA_937001555.2. Classification (NCBI taxonomy): domain Eukaryota; kingdom Metazoa; phylum Arthropoda; class Insecta; order Lepidoptera; family Pyralidae; genus Hypsopygia; species Hypsopygia costalis. The sequence continues at coordinate 5,377,301 of OW443344.2, read as the reverse complement.
CAGAGTATTTCAGCAAAAACTCAAGGTTATGATGGATGTGCTTACTAAGTATCGAGTTTTTGGTGACACACGTTGTTATATGTACTCGGTGGAATGGCAGAAGCGTGGACTACCGCATGCTCATATCCTAATTTGGTTGCTGAACAAATTACATTCAAATGAAGTGGATGACATCATATCAGCTGAAATTCCTGATCCAGTCACTGATCCCCATCTACACGACATTGTGACGACACAGATGGTGCATGGACCGTGCGGTGCATTAAATCCATTATCGCCTTGCATGGCTGATGGAAAGTGCAAAAAACGATATCCGCGACCGTTAGTTGCTGAAACAGTCACAGGGAACGATGGATATCCAGTTTATCGTCGGCGTTCAAAAGAAGATAATGGTCGAACTATCAAAGTTAAAGTTCAAAATCAAGAGATTGAGATCGGAAATGAATTCATTGTACCATATTGCCCGCTGCTATCACGAATTTTCGAAACACATGCAAACGTTGAGAGTTGTCATTCGGCCAAATCAATTAAATATTTGTGCAAGTACGTCACAAAAGGCAGCGACATGGCTGTGTTTGGTATTGCGTCGGAAAAAGCGAATGACGAAATCAGCAACTTCCAAATGGGCAGATACGTCAGTACTAATGAAGCACTGTGGCGATTATTGTCATTTCAAATTCATGAAAGATATCCCACAGTTGTACATTTAGCAGTGCATTTGGAAAATGGCCAAAGAGTTTACTTCACTGAGGCTAATGCGGCACAACGAGCTGAGAGACCACCATCGACAACATTGACTAGCTTCTTTGCAATGTGTGAAGCAGATCCATTCGCAGCGACGCTGATGTACGTTGAAATGCCCAAGTATTACACTTGGAATCAATCAACAAAGAAATTCCAACATCGCAAACAAGGAACCCCAGTTCCAGATTGGCCACAGGTGTTTTCCACTGATGCACTAGGTCGCATGTATACTGTTCATCCAAGAAATGATGAATGTTTTTATTTGCGACTGCTGTTGGTACATGTACGTGGACCAAAATCATTTGCGCATTTGAAAACTGTGAATGGCCACCAATGCCAAACATATCGAGAAGCATGTCAACTATTGGGTTTGCTGGAGAACGATTCTCATTGGGATTTAACAATTGCGGATTCAGTTGTTTCATCAAATGCGTACCAAATACGAACGCTGTTCGCAATTATCATCACCACATGTTTTCCTTCACAACCAATTCAGTTATGGAACAAATACAAAGACGACATATATTCCTGACATCCAAATAACCGATGAAATCTACAATGAAGGATTGATTCTGATTGAGGATCAATGCTTGACTATTGCAAACAAGCTACTGATTGAAGTAGGAATGATTGCGCCAAATCGATCGATGCACGATGCATTCAACCAAGAATTAAATCGAGAGCTGCAATACAATGTTGACACATTGCAGGAATTCGTTCGAAATAATGTGCCGTTGCTAAATGAACAGCAAAAACAAATATACGAAACATTAATGCAAGCGGTGGACAATAATACTGGTGGTCTATTCTTCCTGGACGCACCTGGAGGAACAGGGAAAACATTTGTCATTTCATTGATTTTGGCCACTATTCGATCAAGAAGAGGAATTGCGGCGACTCTTCTAGATGGCGGTCGTACTGCACATTCTGCGCTTAAGTTGCCACTCAATTTAAACACAATTGATACTCCAACATGCAATATTTCCCGATCCAGTGCAATGGGAAAATTGTTGATGCAATGCAAGCTCATTGTTTGGGATGAGTGCACAATGGCACATAAGAAATCACTTGAAGCACTTAACTTCACACTGAAGGATCTTCGGCGAAATAACAACATCTTTGGCGGCTTGATGATATTTTTGGCAGGCGATTTCAGGCAGACGTTGCCAGTAATTCCCCGCGGAACGCCTGCAGATGAATTGAATGCTTGCCTGAAGGCATCACCTTTATGGAATAACGTAAAAACATTATCGCTAACCACTAATATGAGAGTTCAACTTCAAAATGATCAAAGTGCTGCACAATTTTCCAAACAATTGTTAGCTGTTGGAAATGGAAAAGTCCCAGTTGATGCGACATCTGGATTAATTACTCTTACCAACGACTTTTGCCGATTTGTAGACTCTCAATTAGCTCTTATTGAAAATGTTTTCCCAAACATTAGTGAGAATTATCAGAATTATGCTTGGTTAAGTCAACGAGCAATTCTTGCCGCAAAGAATAATGATGTACACGCACTGAATTTCACCATTCAATCAAAAATTGCTGGCGATTTGGTGACATACAAATCCGTTGATTCCATAACAAATCCCGATGATGTAGTAAATTATCCAACGGAGTTTTTGAACTCTCTGGAGTTACCAGGATTTCCACCACATAACTTGCAACTCAAAGTAGGTACAGTTATTATGATATTGCGTAATTTGAATCCACCGCGACTTTGCAACGGTACTCGACTTTCGGTAAAAAGACTTATGCCGAATTTGATTGAGGCAACCATTATTAACGGAAAGTACGCAGGTGAAAATGTATGTATTCCTCGAATACCAATGATTCCGACTGATCTTCCGTTTGACTTCAAACGATTACAATTTCCAGTTCGCCTTGTGTTCGCAATGACAATTAACAAGTCGCAAGGCCAATCGCTTAGTGTTTGCGGGATAAATTTAGAAAATCATTGTTTTTCACATGGGCAGTTATACGTTGCGTGTTCACGAGTTGGAAAACCATCCGCTTTGTTTGTGTTAACGTCAGACCAAAAAACAAAAAATGTGGTTTACCAAAGAGCACTTCAATGAAACGGATAATTTGCGGACACGTATAACGCTTCGATTCAGTATTTACTTTGGATTCACTTTCATTTACTTAGAGAAGTTCAACTAAATAACACTTCATTTTTGTAATCGAAATGAATTCATTACTATTGTGAAATGAAATAAAAAAAAATCTTTTCAAATACAGTAGAATCTTGATAACTCGAACCTTGTTAAGTCGTAATCCTCAGTAAATCGAAAAGATATGCTATTCCCTTCCGCCGAACCCCGAACGACGCAGTAACTCGAATTTTTTAGACTCAGTAACTCGAACAATAAGTTATTTCCCTGTGAGGTACTCGTACATTTTAATACTCAGTAACTCGAACTGCAAATACCTACCTCAGTAAGTCGAAGTTCATAAAATATAATGATTTCTTACTCGGGATTCCCGGAGCTCAAAACTCGTGGCAATAAAATCAAAAAGGAATGTTCGGGGCTCGGGGCCTCTTATCTATTGTTTTTGTTTTGCACACCTGCAAGGAATGAATACATTCAATAAACTTTCTAATTTCTAAGAAACACAGATGTTATGTTTCTTCATTTTTGGAATGTTCGGGGCTCGGGGCCTCTTATCTATTGTTTTTGTTTTGCACACGTGCAAGGAATGAATACATTCAATAAACTTTCTAATTTCTAAGAAACACAGATGTTATGTTTCTTCATTTTTGGTCACTTTTGGTTACTTGGCTCAGTCAGTATTTGTTTGGCTGTTAACAAGCAACAACATGAGTACTAAAAGAAAACTAACGACCTTAACTTTACGTGAAAAGATTGCCGTTATCAATGCGGTTAAAAGTGGCATGAAGAAAAAAGACGTGGCAGCTCAGTGTGGACTACCAGCAAGCACTTTATCTACAATCACTAAGAATGAAGCCGACATATTGCTAAGATACGAATCAACCAGCAATTTATCAAGCAAAAGACGACGTCTAGCCGAGTTTCCCGACATAGAGGAATGCTTAATCACCTGGTTTAAACAGTGTCGTGATAAAAACATAAGTGTATCTGGGCCTTTATTACGCGAAAAGGCCGACGAATTTTCAAAATCATTGGGACACAATTCTTTTCGCGCCAGCAATGGCTGGTTGATGAATTTTAAAAAGCGTCACGAACTTGTGTTTAAAAAAGTTTGCGGCGAAAGTGCAAGTGTCAATAATGAGATATGTGATGAGTGGAATATTGAGTTGCAGAGTTTATTGAAAGATTATGAACCAAAAGACGTATTTAATGCCGATGAGACTGGCCTTTTTTTCAAGTGTTTACCTGACAAAACGTTAATTTTTAAAAACGAGAAATGCCATGGTGGGAAGCACAGTAAAGAGCGATTAACAATATTGCTAGCAACAAATATGACAGGCACTGAAAAACTTAAACCGTTGGTTATAGGAAAGGCTAAAAAGCCTCGTTGTTTTTCTGGTCTTCAAACTCTTCCATTGGAGTATGATGCAAACAAGAAAGCTTGGATGACAGCCGAAATATTTAAAGGATGGCTCATTAAAGTCGATAAGAAAATGACGAAAGAGAAACGAAAAATATTGCTTTTCATTAACAACTGTACTGCTCACAACATAATCCCGCCATTGAAAGCAATAAAAGTTAAATTTCTTCCACCCAACACAACATCTAAGTTACAGCCTTTAGATCAAGGGATAATAAAGAACTTTAAATCTTTTTACCGAAAGGAAGTGGCCAGAAAACTGATAATTGACATGGAACAACACTCCGCTTCACCTTCTCGTATTAACGTATTGGATGCAATAAGGATGGCAGACAAAGCTTGGAGAAGTGTGTCTGCGACAACAATATCGAACTGTTTCAGAAGTTGTGGATTTTCGATGACACAAGAAGAACCTTCGGAAGAACCTCTTGAGCCAGAATCGAGCTTAGAAGTTGACTGGAATAGACTTCAGAACATAGAAGGTCAATTTGAAGATCATGTGGAATGCGATGAAGGGCTAGCTACTACTGGTACATTAATTGATGCTGAAATCATTGATTTCGTTAATCAGAATGGAGACGCCGATAACGATAATCAAAATGACGATGATCAAACTGATCCAGCAGATTTAAAACCATCGGTGTCAAATAAAGAAGCAAGAGCAGCAATTGATACACTACGAACTTACATTGAAAGATGTAATGATATCGAGGATCATATATTCGGTTCACTATATGAACTAGAAAAAATAATTGATAAAAAATCTGTAAATGGCTTGAAACGAAGATAACAGATTTTTTATCAATTATTTAAAACATAAAGTGTAAGCTCATTCATTATAATTATGTACTTGACTCTCATTTTATGTTACCTAATGTAATTTGTCGTAATAAATGTTCTATGAAATTGTGCCTTTTTATGTCGAAATTTGATGAGTTAACTCTTCATATCTCGAAATTCTTGTTAAGTCGAAAACTTGCTATCTCGAATTTTTTTTGGTTTCCCTTGACATTCGAGTTATCAAGATTCTACTAAAACAAAAAAAAATTTTTCTTCATCTTTTAATCACCAAACGAAATGTTACATAAAACGAAGCCATCTGGTGGCGAAACGGAGTTCGCCGGGTTTGCTAGTATTCTTTGAATAAAGACATGAGGACAGACATTCGCTTTTAAAATCAACTTAAATTAAAAAAATAAATGTATTAAATCGCTCTTTCTTTGTTTTCAGATAATCCATTCACAACCAAATTCATCCGCTGTAACACAACTTCAGCAGCAGCCAATGGCAGAAGATACTATTTGGCTTATAGGAGACCCAACTGAAATAGCAGCAAATTCGGAGCCAGTCTTTCCACCTCAAGCTGACACACACAAACTGAATACAATTATAGAAAACCAAAATAAAATCATGGATATGCAAAATAAATTTTCCTACAGATTGAGCAATTTCATAATTGAAATAGAAACAATTGAAAAAGCCATTACAAAGACAATAAGCCGTCATCTTGATCAATCTGTTGTAAATTTAGGAGATGCCAGAAATGCAGCTGAAAATTCTTCTTTCAAGCTAAAACCAATCGACAGCGTTAATGATTTAGAGAACTTAGAATTACTTTTATTGGATCCAGTAGAAAGAAACAAACTGATGAAAATGTACTCCGTCGTGTGCACAACTGCAGAGAGACATGGGATAACCTGTGTATATAAATTGAATATCTATTATTCACAAGAGAATTCTTATGCAAATGTACGTGGCCTGGAGGCAGCAGGGGAAGCAGAATCAAACTACATTTGAAAAAAAAAAAAATATGTTAAATTTCTGTTTCAAATTGATATATTCCTGGGACAAATCCTATACCCTTAAAGACAATGATTTTTTTTTTAAATTAGTTTTACGAAATGCTGAGCAAAGGAAAAAATTTAAAAACTTGCGAAAACCGTCCAAGAGGAATCGCTCAATCAAGAAACAAACCGGAAAAGTTAAACAGGCCAAGAGAGTAGAAACTAATGCAACAGTATCAGAAAACGCAAGCAGTAAAACGGAAGATGGAACGAGTATGGGAGCAGAAGTGGAAGAAGAAATAGACATGGATGAAGAAATAGACATGGAAGAAGACGTAGAAGAAGAAACAGTGAATGAGAACGGTATAGAAGAAGAAACGGAAGAAGAATCAACAAATAAGACCGATAAGGAAGAAGAAATAACAAATGAGAAAAATATGGAAGAAGAAACAACAAATGAGACAGATATGGAAGAAGAAATAATAAAAGAGATAGATATGGAAGAAGTGGAAGATGATAATGTAATGCATGAAAACCTAGTTAAAGAGGTAAAAGTGATTGAAGAAGTTGAGAAAGATGAAGTGATAGCGAAAGATACCGAGACACAGGCTGACAAAGAAGCGAAGAAAGATATAGATGTTAAAGAAGACATGGAAAAAGAAATGAAGATGCTATCGTGTATTGAAAAAGAAATGGAAAAAAAGAAAGTCAAGGAAATGGATACAAAAAAAGTTGAGAAAGAGATATATACTGAAGTAAAAATTGAACAAAAGGCGACGAGAGAAAACAATAGAAATGAAATAGAGAACACAAAAGGGGAGTTAAAACATAAAAAAAATGCAGGGATCATAAAGAAAATAAATATCATCCCAAGTAGCACTCGGGGCTCTCTAAAGGATGTATAATGGTTCACATCTACTCTATAAACTGTATAAGTCAGCTGCATATTCTACACAACTATACTTGCCCTTATACGACCAATTTGGGCACAAATTTGACAGCCTTAAGTTCACAATAGCTGTACAGTAGCAGAATAACAGCATTAAAATAGCAGTACAAGGGGTAACATTGGACTTAAAGCTGAGTACTTTTTTACCAATGTGGAAACTTTTTTACCAATGTTCCCATTGATACGACTGCCTCTCTCAATTCATCAGCCTCAGAATCCATAAGATTACTTGAGGATAATGTACAGCCCTGTGAGCATGCATTTAAATTTTGTCACATTACCCCCGATGACATTATTCGAACATTCAAACGTTTAAATATTAAGAAATCTGAGGATCTCTGGGGAATGTCCACTCAAATTGTTCTTCCTATTTTGGATACTGTTGCTGCTCACCTGGCTATAGTTTTTAATGAAAGTATAGAGAGTGGTATTTTCCCAGACTTAATGAAACTTGGCAAACTTATACCTTTATTTAAATCAGGAGATAATCGTGAGCCTGGGAATTACAGACCAATCTCTATTCTGCCAGTATTGAGTAAAGTGTTTGAAAAGATCATGTCAAATCAGCTGCTCGCACATCTTAATAAGTTCCACATTCTACATAAGAAGCAATACGGGTTCACCGCCGGAATGTCCACTACAGACGCAGGAATCGCGTTCGTGAAATACATATTTGAGGCTTGGGAGACGTCTCAGGACGCTATCGGTGTGTTTTGCGACCTCTCCAAAGCATTTGATTGTGTTGATCATCAGACACTGCTGCTCAAATTAAATCATTATGGTATTAAAGAGAAGGCTCTGCAAATGGTAGAATCATACCTTAGTAATAGAACTCAAACGGTGGATGTAAATGGCACAAAATCAAATGCATTTGATGTAAAAATGGGCGTGCCCCAGGGTTCAATTTTGGGTCCTCTCTTATTCTTGGTATACATCAATGATTTGCCTGATTTGGTAGAAAAATTTGCCAACGTAGTACTGTTTGCCGACGATACCTCACTTATTTTTAAAGTTGCTAGGTATAAAGACAAAATTGATGATGTTAATAATGCTCTCTCTGCAATTTTGAACTGGTTTACTACAAATAATCTCCTTCTTAACTCATACAAAACTAAATGTATTAAATTCACGTTACCCAATGTCAGGCAAGTCCATGCTGATGTAGTCATAAAGGATAACACCCTAGTTTATGACAATGATACTGTTTTTCTTGGTATTACCATTGATTCAAAGTTGCAATGGGGCCCTCATATAACGAAACTAGCTCGCAGACTCAGTTCCGCAGCTTATGCGGTTAGGAGAATAAGACAGATAGCGGACGAGACAACTGCTAGGCTCGTTTATTTTAGTTATTTCCATAGCATTATGTCATATGGCATATTGCTTTGGGGTAAAGCAGCTGACATTGATAAAATTTTTGTATTACAAAAGAGAGCCATTAGATCAATTTACAATTTGGGTTCTAGGGATTCACTCCGTGAGTTATTTAAGGAGATAAACATCCTCACTGTCGCTTCTCAATATATTTATGTAAATATTATGTACGTCCGTAAAAATATTTCGAATTTTACAAAAGTATGTGATATAACTAATGTCAACTTGCGGAACAAAAACAAATTGGTTATTCCAAAACATAGACTGGGGAAGGTCAATAATTCGTTTGTCGTAAACTGCATCCGCTACTACAATAAGTTGCCGGAATCGGTCCTGATTTTACCCGACACTAAATTCAAACAGCTTATTAAGACCACCTTATGTAAAAAGGCTTACTACAGGACCGACGATTACCTTAATGATAAAAATGTATGGCAAATTCTCGGCACAGGATGTGAAGCACAGGCGTCTTATCTTTACAAGTAGTATTGTGGATATACATATTTAGACTTTATACAATATGTATATACACTCTATACTATGATTTTTTATATTTTTATTTTTTTTACTATTTTATTTTACTTTAATTTTTTTTTCTCTTATTTTGGTTGAATACCATTTTTTTTTATTGTATTATGTATAATGATAATATTGTATGGCTATTTAAAAAAGACCTATATTGACAGAGTTTCTTTCGGCATTTCTTCTCGTCAATGGTCATTCCGAAATGCTGGTAGATAAAAAAAAATACCTAATTGTAAAAGACGTGTCTAAGTGCCCGCGAGGGCCCACAGAATAAAGAATTTTGACTTTGACTTTGCGAAGCAGTTTATTAACGACTAGCTTTCGCCCGCGGCTTCGCTCGCGTGAAATTAGGGGAAAACACGTGTTTACTCATTTATCTATACTCGTGTAAAGTTTAGGATAAAATAGTCCAACTAATCTCGTTTCCCTATACAAACTTTGGACCTAAGTTTCACCCTCTTAGAGGTAAAATTTGAAAAATCCTTTTAAGTAATTTTAGTCCACAATGTTATATTTTCATATCGATGCCATTTTCGTAATTGACGTCCCAGAAAACCATAGAATCAACACCCATATTGGTATTATTACATAGTACATTTCAACTCTATCGGACCCTCACAGGGGCGATATGTCACGTCGGCTATGTTGCATTATTAAATAGTTGATTTTTCGTAATCAGCGACCCGATAAACCATTAAAACAATACCCATGACGATTTTCAGTCATTTTCACCTCATTTTAAATATTTCAACCCATCGCTCCCCAATAGGGAATGATTGTCACGTTACCCACCTTGAATTTTAACATCGTCCTTGTTTTCGTAATCAGCGACCCGGTAAACCATAAAAATAATATCCATGACGATTTTCAGACTTTTTGACACCATTTATTCTTTTTAACTAATTTCGTGTCCACTACCTATGTTATATTTTTGTAATTGACGTCAACGTCACAGAAAACCATAGTATCAACACCCATATTTGGTATTATGACATTCCAACTCCATCTCACCCCCACATTATGTCACGTCACGTCAATTATGTCACGTCGGCAATGTTGGATTATAAAATAAATGTTTTTTCGTAATCAGCGATCCCATAAACTATGAAAACAATACCCATGACGATTTTCAGACCTTTTCACCCCAATTTAGACATTTCAACCCCATCGCACTCCAATAGGGGATTATGGTCACGTTAGCCACGTTGAATTTTAAAATCGTTGTTTTCGTAATCAGCGACCCGATAAACCATGAATATTCATGACGATTTTCAGACTTTTTGACCCCAATTTACCCATTTAAATTTTGAAAAATCTTGAAACATGTTCTTACTCATTTATCTATAGAAGTACTCGTGTAAACTTTAGGATAAAATAGTCCAACTAATCTCCTTTCCCCATAAATACTTTGGACCTCCGTGTCATCCTCTTAAGGGCAAAATTTGAAAAATCCTGTTAAGTAATTTCATGTCCACAATGTTATATTTTCAAATCGATGCCATTTTCATACTTGACGTCCCAGAAAACCATAGAATTAACACCCATATTGATATTAGGACATTTCAACCCCACCGCCCCCCACAGGGGTAATTTTATGTCACGTCGGCTATCTTGGATTATAAAATAGTTGTTGTTTTCGTAATCAGCGACCCGATAAACCCTAAAAACAATACCCATGACGATTTTCAGATGTTTTTACCCCATTTTACCCCTTTAGGGGGTGAATTTTGAAAAATCCTGAAACACGTATTTACTCATTTATCTATAGAAGTACTCGTGTAAAGTTTCGTATAAAATAGTCTAACTAATCTCGTTTCCCCATACAAACTTTGGACCCCCTTTTCACCCCCTTAGGGGATGAATTTTGAAAAATCCTTTCTTAGTGTACCCTTAGACGTCATAAGGAACCTACGTGCCAAATTTGGAATCTCTAGACCCAGCGGTTTGGGCTGTGCGTTGATATATCAGTCAGTCAGTCAGTCAGTCAGGACTTTGAATTTTATATTTATAGATAACCATGCGGTTAAATGTGTATTTTTCGTTTTTAACGGTTAATTAACCGCAGTTTATGCTTATTACGGTTAAATACCACCGCTAGATGACGCTAACTCCTTAAAAAGTGTATTGCGAGTTGCGCGTTGATGCCAGCTTCAACTTCCGGGAAGGGGGGAAGGGGGGCGTAGGGGGACGGTACTCCGTCCCCCTACGCCCCCCTTCCCCCCTATCTGCTGGGCACGTCCTACTGGACGTGCCCAGCCGACACACGGTGGGCGATATAGCGGCCAGTATAGCGAAACGGAGCGAGTAAAGGAGCCGACGCGACGTACTTCGTTGAATTATTTGAGTAAAAATTGTAGAACTTGACCATCGTGATGTCCACTGGTAAGTATTTGAGTTGTCATTCCATAATTGTATAGCAAACGAATATTTAACTTAAATCTAGTGCGTAATACATATATATCGATGTATACGTCATTTATTTACGTCTACGTTAAATTACCCATACATAATTAAAGAATTGGGTTACGTCCAGTGAAGTAGGTATATAACTTTATTTATTTTTAATTCGATGTGGAATCGTCCCGTGCATCGACTGTGGCTGCACTTCGCCCGTGTGCGGCTCGTTCTCCGGTGATGTATGTTCACTGTTAGCTGTGTTTAGCAAATGGTCAAGGATTCATACTATGATTACGATTATACTCATGATGATGTTTACTTTGCAGCGGAAGAGCCCAGTCGCCACTTGCGCGACCAAGTAATACTTGGTCGCGCAAGTGGCGCCAACCTAACCTAACCTACTTATATGAACTTCCAGATCACTTGCAAGTTCTGTATAAACAGACAAAGAATTATGTAAGTAAGCTGCTTAAAACTACACTATATAAATAATATAAAAGATACGTAATGTAAGGAAATGTAAAGTTAGGAAATAATTGCATAATATAGCACTCTTTTGGTGTATTTATGTGATATTTGCCGCGCTCGAAGAGCGAATTCTTGCCTAGTTAAATCTAAAACGGTTTTTACGGTAAGTCACAAAATATTATGAAACATGTAATTTTTGTATATTAAACAATAAAAAAAAAAGTGGTCATTTTGAGGCAGGCCCTTCATCGTCAAGAGCACCACAGCTCCTGCCCTTGCGCATTACTGGTGATTTGGAGCATAGGACAAGTGCACCTCCATCGCCAGAGGTGTACGTATATAGGGGAAACTGTACAATGATTGGCACTCTAAGAAAAATCTACCCTAAATTTGTTAATTATAATTTATGTAACATATTTAGACGTAATTTACGACATAAAAGGTATTCTTTAATGTATTGTTATTAAAATAAAAACACATTTAGTACGAAAAGGAAACCTTTTTATTAAAATAAAATAGAAAACATTTAAAAATATCCAAAAGTACAGTCATTGGCACTTACAGCACAATTATTGGCACTAACTTACTAGTAGTTGGCACTCATCTTAGTATGTAATTATGGCACATTTTTATTAATTAAAACTGTAAAAATTATTTAAAATATAATACTGGTAGATACGTTCTAAACATACTCCTTTCCTGACTTGTCATTTAAAAATTTGAACCATTCTAGTTCACTTCGAAAAGTGTCCCACCTATCGGCTACTTTCGTTAAAGGCTTAGGGAGAATAAACTGTTTGGTTTGGTTTGATGGGTATGGCTTGAGTAAATTGAACATTTTGATTCAATAAATTTTCCTAATTATTCTTACATTCTCGTGAATATGTGTGTATTGCCAGTATAGCATGACAATAATTATACTAGTTTCAATATTTTATAAAATACGCCAGTGATTGGCATTGGAAATAATATAATAATTAGCACTGCTGCTAACCGTTGCAATGATTGGCACACACGAAAATGTAGTGAATAGCACCACCTAAAGTACAATGATTGGCAGTGCTAACAATTGTGAAGAAGGAAACGAAAAACATTTTTGAACTGTAATATTAATATATTCTAAAATCTAATTTCATTGGCTATAAAAAACATACGAAAAAAAAAAAAAGTAAAATGTAGTGATTGGCACAGGTGCCAAATTATTGCACTTCCATATAAGCTACTTGACCAATAGTTGGCACACTAATAAATTGAGGTATGTTACCAAAAATAAGGAAAATATAAATGAAAACGGTAACATTACTTAGAATTAATATAATTCAAATATTTCCCATCTTTTACTAAGTCAAAATCGTAAAAAAACAATGGTTTTTACATACCTCTTCTTTGTCGAATCCGTTAAAATTTGCGGGAAAAAACAACATGCCTTACGAGCGTTCTTTTTTTTTAATGCTGTGTTGCCATAATAATCTGTTAAAAAGGTCTATTATAAAATTGTTAAAGTGTTGCAATGCTAGATTTTAAAAATAACAGAGTACGTATTGTAGTGCCATGACAATTCTTAATATCTCCGTTTAAAGATTAAAGTGCCAATGACTGTGGGGATGCCAAAGTTAGTACAAGTTACCCTATTTACGTTTTTTATTTAGATTCAGCTTTTTATTCGTGGCCCGTAATTCATATGATTAATATCATAGTTATTGTGTTGTTTTCTTTGCAGTAGTAGAAATGTGCCACATTCGGCGAATCGTGCACGTCCTGCTCGTCGTTTGAGGGACGAAGAAATTGACAATATTATTAACTATGGTGTGTAAACTGTCGTATGCCATTCGCTCATATAACAATTCTTTTGTTAACACTTCTTTTCTTATCTTTTGTTATATGTCTCTTTCTAGTAATAAAATAATACAACAATAAATATTTCGTCAAAGTATACCTAGTCCGTTTTTTTAAATATTATTTTGCTATTTCATGCAGGTAGCGAGGAGGATTCCGATGACAATTTAGATGAGGAAGACAATCCACTGATAGTAGTTCCGAAAACGGAAAATAAATATTTTTTCTAGGAGGAAGTCGCGATCACCGTGAACACTGTGCCGTGCCATCAGTGGCCATTGCCTCCGACTTTGACGTCATCATCCTCGTCACCACCAGTTCGGTCCTCAGCGACGCAGCCAATTGCCACTGACGCCCCTCTGCCTGCTATGCCATCATCAGAATCAGGTTCACCACCACTCTCTGATCTCCCGAGCTACGGTCCACAGGATAAATGGCACTTTGAATGGCAGCAGATTCCACAGCCGCCCGTGGCGCCAACTGCACACCGCGAATCTTTTAATGCGACTAACTGTGGCCCGCAATCTTCATTCCAAAGTGAACAAAAAGCGTACAAGTCTATATGGACTTTGGATATAATGGAGCATATAGCTCGGGAGACCAATAGGTATGCTGAGGAACTGACGACGATCATGCTTGATGCCGGCAGCCTGCAACCAGCTAGCCGCATAACCAATTGGCGTGATACCACCGCGCATGAGCTGTACCTCTATTTTGCACTAATCCTAGCCACCGGGATTGTGGTAAAATCACGTTTGGAGGAGTACTGGAATAAGGACCGAGACATATTCTCTACTCCCGTTTTCTCATGCGTAATGGGGTATGATCGTTTCTTGTTACTGAGCAAATGCCTACATTTTCAGGACAACGCTGGCTTAGATCATCAGTTAATGACCCGATCTCGGGCCAAATTGTTTAAGCTGCAACCCATTTTGGATCACTTGAACAATAAATTTTCTAATTTATATAAAATGCGACAAAATGTAGCACTTGATGAAAGTCTGACGTAGTGGAAAGGTTGGTTGGATATCAACCAATTTATCCGAAATAAAGCAGCTTCAGTCGGTATAAAAACCTTTGAAGTTTGAATCCCACACCGGTTACATGTGGCGCTTTGAAGTCCACGCAGGTCACGACCCTGCATCTGCATCACAAGAAGAAACGCCTGTGTCTGGGATAATTCCAGATTTAGTTCTTAGACTTTTACATGGTCTTGAGGGTCAGGGGTACACAATATGGATGGACAACTACTACAATTCTCCTGCTCTTGCACGAGAATTGAAATCTAGGGGGTTCGATTGCGTGGGAACACTCGAACTAACCGGCAGTTTGTTCCCGCTCAATTGGCCAACTTAACTAAGAGTGACATGATGGTCGGTCAGATCGTCGGTTGTACTTCTGGGGATGTAGACGTAATGTAAAACCAGATGCTGGCCATGTATCCGATTGAACGAAAACGGACTCACATCTGGTACAAGAAGCTCTTTAGGAGGCTTTTAGCTAGTGTGCTGAATAGCTACATATTGTACAAGCATACTACACTGTTACACATCGTAACTTCCGAAAAGAGTTGTGGTGACAGCTCCTTTCAACACACTCAACACCACCGCCACCACCCACACCAAATCCACAAGACCACATTTCCCGGCTGAGTATCCCCATCACAATGCGCCTTCCGGGAAAAAAACAGAGCCTTTGCGCCGAGTTTGCAAGGTTTGCAAGAAGCGCACAACCACGTATTGTGAAGGATACGACAATGCATTGTGCCTATTCCAATGTTTTAAAAAATTCCACACTACACCTAGTTAACACCACGCTTAACAAAAAACACGAGACATACACACAATACATGTTTATTCGCTCGCTCTAGCATGCAGGGGTCTTCTGCTGCAAGTTTTCAGTAGGTAGGCGCCGCAAAAGCTATGAAAAAATAAGTAGGTAGGTACATACATCCATATTGGTTATGATTTTAGGAATCTATCATCATCATCATCATTTCAGCCTGCAGAGGTTCACTGCTGGACAAAGGCCTCCCCCAAAGATCTCCACAATGACCGAAGTGTGTTCCACTGTAGCGTCTAAACTGCTGAGACGATTTTTAGTATTTTTTCTTAATCATTTGGCGCATTTTTAATAAAAACGAAAGCCTAAGGTCTTGGCCATTTCGCTAGTGATCGCAGCGGGAAGAGGGTGGCATCTTTTGTCCTGAAGGGGGGTGAAGATGATGAGGTGACCAAAGATAGAGGATTTATTTGAACAGTCATTGGAAGTTTGGAACATTAATTTTATTAATTAAAATTGACCAACTTCACTTGATACATTGAAATTATCTTTATATGAAACAGATTGGTCAGCATCTTTTACTAAAATAGTGATAGTGCCTAAATTGTTTTAATAAAGAAGACCTTAATGGTTCTTAAGACAATTTCGCTGTACCTTTATCGGTTTCGGATATCCCCATACTGTCCCATTTAAAAAAAAAACACTGTAAATGATGGAATGCCTGATTATTGCTTCTCAGACGTCATGACGTTCAAAATGTAATTTATTTTGTTTCAAAATATTTGTCAGATTAGAAGGGGGAGGGTGGGGGAGAATATTATATAAAATTATGACTTCATATGCACACTACGCAAAAATTATTTTTAACAATGCTATAGATAGAAATTAATGTATGCATTTCAAAACTTTCCATATTAACCTCACCAACATGGGCCGTTTTTATGGCCCATTGAGACTGTTTTTGTTGCTCTGAATAGTTATTTTTTGTTCAACATATGGTCATGCTATGCTTTAATATGATTGGCAATATATCGTAGTTTTTGAATTGTTACTTGTTTGAAAACACTGACGAATTAGTTCCAAGAAATTTTGTTGTTTGCAACTTAGTCACTTGTACACTTGATTTTAATGCCCATTTTGTATAGCGGATAAAATCCGTGTTTGGTTGAGCAATGTTATGATTTGTATAGTGTACGATCCTAAGTTATTGAAATATAAACATACCACGCACTTGAGCTCAGTATCGCTTTAAAATATTTAAACTACGCGATACCAACTTCAGATAGAAATCAAGTGGAGCTGTTATTATAGAACTTTCAACGTGTTTTAGAAAATAAAATGTATGTAAGGTATATGAAATTTTTTTGCTACTTTACTGTAAATCTTAGTAGTAAATAGATGTGACCCTATTTTAACCAGAGGAATGCTTCTTCCTTTTATAAAATAATGAAAAACTAGATGTTCTGTTAATAGTATAAATTGATTATCAACATTAGTTTATTTTTCTAGCACTTTTATATACGATGAATATACAATATAGCAACAAATTTAATAAGGTTTAATTTTCTCTACTCCATATAGTGCATTACATACATAAATTCAGAAAAATCGCGATTATAAGACAAAGAGGTACTGCCCCGATCCTAGTCTGAGGGGCGACCACCGACCACACAGCCCAATAGACGCCTAATAACAGGCGAATAGCTCCTGACAACACATCTGACTTATAGTTCTGATATAAACGTCCGCGCGGAAATACTCAACCAGTGTCGACCTACTGTGACCTGTCAACACGCTCGGAGTGCTTAAACCAAGTGCTAAAAAAACTCAAAATGCCTCAGTGTAGCATTAAATGGTGCGGTAAAAAAAGCAATACATCTAATATGGAGAAAATTGGGATAACATTTCACTTGTAAGTAACTATTATCTTTATATATTTTGGAGAAACAAGGAAATCAAGAAAAAAATTTGCAAGTACGGAGTTCCCGATTGGATGGTCGTGGTTTTAAAACAAAGTACTAAAGGTGCTATTCCGAAGCAAGCTGCCGACTGCAACTGCCGACAGCACGTGCAGCGACTGCATGCAGCCGACCGCAGCTGCACTACTGATTTGTATGTATTTCTATGATACGTGTTTCGAGCGTCGCGGCAGCGGCATGTCCAGTCACCTAAATGCTGCACGTGCAGTCGCCGCCGCTCGGTGCCACCGACGGCGAACCAGTAGTACAGCGACCGCAGAACGTACGGACGTGTAATTACAAAAAAAAAAATGAGTTTCTCGGAAATTCACGAGGATCAATTAATAAATCTCGTCATCAAATACCCTGCTCTTTACGATGCAAGTCACGAAAAATATCTGAATACTGTAGCTAAAGACCATATCTGGAAGATAATAGGAGAAGAATTGAATAAAACCGGTAAGCATGTTTTTAAGCTAATATTTATTTTGAAATAGTAATTGTAGTTTATCATTGCACTAATATTATTATAAATGCGAAAATTTATATAAATTTTGGAATTAAAATACCTAGCTTGTGTTATTTGTTAAACAAGTTTATAACCTCAAAATAAAATTATGTTTCACCTCTTCAGCAAAATAAACTTTGCTCACTTGTTGAACAAAGAACTATTGTTTCAAACTAATATTTACTTACTCGATGGAATTATTGTGTACCATATTTTGAGCATCAATATTGTTTAAAAAAAATTATCTTTTTCAAAATATTTCACAACACAACTGTTCCAGGTGTATTTTGAGGTTACAAGCTTGTTTATAAAATAAAACAAATTACTGACAACTTTCTTAATCCTAAAAAAATATAACTATAGGTTATGTTCCATTGATAGCCGATTCTTGCCATGATACTGCACCGTATTCGCTACAGAAAAAATCTTTAAGTGCGTCCCTAATTTGAAATCCATCGGTATTCGCAAATCCACCGAAACGGGCAAATGTCTATGGAAAACATGATAAATCAAATTTATCATGTTTTCCATAGGGTTGTCTTCTTCATTGTATCTATGAAATGGCAAACTATTTTTTTCGAGATAACCATCACGAAGAAGGTTGTGTAGACAACAAGCTGTGAGTATTAAATCATCAACTGTGTTTGGTGAAATAGCAATCGGAGTATAAAATACTCTAAAAATCTGGCACAATAATCCAAATGCATTTTCTGTTACTCGGCGACCTCGGCATAATCTGTAGTTATAAATTTCTTTTTCTCTGTCTTGTGTTGCTACTCTTCTAGAATAGGGTTTCATCATATAGCTACTTAGAGCAAATGCTTCATCTCCAATCAAAAAATAGGGTAACAATACTTCGGTTCCTGGCAAAAGTTTCGATGGTGGGACATTAAATCTATTAGCTGTAATTTTTTTACCCATCGATGATTTTTGAAAAATTCCATTATCAGACTCTTTGCCGTAAGCGCCCACATCAACTGCCACAAACTTATTATTTGCATCAACAATTGCTAATAACACAACTGAAAAATAATCTTTATAGTTAAAGAAAAGTGAACCACTTTTCTTAGGAGCTCTGAGCCGTACATGTTTACCGTCAATTCCTCCAATGCAGTTGGGTATATTCCATTTAAGCCAAAAATCTTGTTCAATACATTTAAAATCATTTTCTGTCGGATTTTTCATTAAAATTGGTATTAATTTCTGTTTCATAATATTAAGTGTACATTTTATAATGCGAGATATGTAACATTCTGATATTCGGTACGCTTTTGACAAAGAACTGTACGAGGGGAGGTCAATAAGTTCGCGGAATGAGAGAGAAGGAGGTTGAAATTAAACACCAAATTATTTTTCCTTTTCAATATATTCTCCTTTAACCCTAATACATTTTTCGGATCTCTCAAATAGCTTGTTTATACCATCGAAAAAAAATGATTTGTCTTTGGTGTCAAAATAGGCCGAAATTGCCGACTTGACTTCATCATCGTCGTCAAATTTCTTTCCACGCAGCTCTTTCTTCATTTTTGGAAATAAATAATAGTCACTGGGGGCCAAGTCTGGACTGTATGGTGGGTGGTTTAATTGTTCAAAGCCGCATCGGTGAATGGCAGCCGTCGCAACATGGCACGTGTGGACGGGTGCATTGTCGTGCAAAAGGAGCACACCTTTTGACAGTTTTCCTCTTCTTTTTTTCTTAATGGCTTCTTTCAATCTTTCCAGTAAAGAAGCGTAGTACTGTCCCGTTATAGTCGCACCACGTTCTTTATAATCGATCAGTAAAATACCTTCTGTATCCCAAAAGATAGTCGCCATGATCTTTCCGGCCGATTGTGACACTTTGAACTTCTTTGGAGGAGGTGTGCCTTTTTTATGCCACTGCATCGACTCTTGCTTCGACTCAGGTTCATAGTGGTGAACCCAGGTTTCATCTCCAGTAACAATCCGGGCCATAACTTCTTCCTTTCTCTCTCCACAGAGCTCCAGAAACTGGTGAGAGCACTCGACACGCTCGCGTTTTTGAAGTGGCGTGAGCATTCTCGGAACCCATCTTGCACTGACTTTAGTCATCCCAAGATGATGATGTAGGATATTTAAAATACTTGATTCGGATACTCCAACCATTGCTGCAAGTTGCTTCTTCTTCAGTCGGGCATCTTCCAATACAAGTTTTTCTACTTTTTCGACGATTTCCGGTGTGGTGGCCTCAATTGGCCGTCCGGAGCGGGGGTCGTCTTCAATGGACTCCCTTCCTTGTTTGAAAAGACCATGCCACTTGTAAACCATGGTTTTACCAGGGGCAGAGTCCGCGTAAACCGCTAACAGCTCTTGAAAAATCGTCTGAGCGGATTTTCCTTGCTTGGTAAGAAACTTAATAACGGCACGGTGTTCAATTTTCTCCATACTGGCTGACTTCTTCCCGATTTAGTTGTTTGCAGGTCGATAACTCAAAAGTTAATGACACGATTAGGTTCAAACTTGGTATATATACTCTTAATGAGGTGCTTAACTAGTGCCTACCTGGACGGGTAAATTTATCCCCATCAACCCCTCCATTCCGCGAACTTATTGGCCTCCCCTCGTAGCATTCGCCTGTGCCCAAAAATCTCAAATCAAAATAGTTAATATTTATTTATTTAACAGTTTATTGTACACATAAAAGAAACAACATAACAATATTTGTTTAATTTTTTATAGGTGGGGATTGTAAAAAACAATGGAAATTGATCCGTGACAGCTACTCTAGATATAAAAAGAAGAACAAATTAGGAACTGGCTCGGCTGCGCAAAAGAAATCAAAACATAAGAGGCATGCACAGTTAGCGTTTCTAGAAAGCGTCCCACAGCACAGAGCTGGAGGTTCCAGCGTTTCTCCCCTGTCGCCTGAACACAGGACTGGAGCTTCCAGTGTTTCTCCGCAGCCACCAGAAGAATCTGGGGCCAATAAAGAATGTGTCAGAATTGATAATCAATTAATTTTGAAGGAAAACGAAGTGATGGAAGTCACTGATAAAAATCTTGATACTGAAACTATAGTTTCAAATGGAATTAAAAACACACACAAGGACAAAAAGAAAACAAAAAGAGATGACCCACTAATCAAACTCTGGCGACAAAAAGACGCAAATAGGCAGAATTTAATAATAACAATTATAAAAAGAAAGATGACGACATCGATTTATTTACCCGTCACATTGCTGAAGTACTTCGAAATTTACCACCTCTCGACAAAGCTAAAGCTAAAAAACATTTGTCTGACGTACTATCTGAATATGAGATTTTAGCAGCGAGTCACTCATCTCACAGCAACACTTCATGCACTTCATCTATTTACAACTCTTCATCATCTCTTTCAAATTATTCAATGTCACCTTCACCGAACGCCCTTGGAACACCTAACAATGCACCAGAAGCAACGTATTCGATGACACCCTCACCGAACACTGTAGAAATACCTAATGATGAGCCAGAAACAAACTATATGCCAGGATCAGTTCATTATGCTACAAATGTTTATTCTCCCATTAGTGCCGTGGCACCAACACCAGAACCCACCGATTTGTCACTCCAGGCCTTTCAAACTAATGAAGAGGGAGAAGACAATGTAGATTATTTTAATTTATAAACTTACCTTAATGTTAAAAACAACTTTTGTTCAGCATTTATTGACTTTAATTTTTTTGGTTAAAGTTCCTCACGAATAAGACTGAGTACAAAATTAAACTGTTTTTTATTTAATCGACAATAATTTCTAAACTCATCTTCATCATCCATCAAATGTTTCTTAATTAGTATTGAATATGTTCCTTCATTGGTCTGCATTTTAATAAAGGACGCGTGGCTTGTCTTCTCTGCATAATGTGTAATAACATCAGGTCATCGTCATCTTCTTCCTCTTCTAATAACAGATATAACAGCAAGTTATCTTCACTAATATTCCACAAGTCCGACATCCTGAAACTATTCTAAATGACTGGTCGCCGCTTAGTGTTGGTTGTGCAGGCGCTGCTTGTGCCGCCGCTTTCAGAATTATTCCGACTGCATGCTGCAACTGCAAGTGCTGCGACTGCATGCAGTCGCTGCACGTGCTGTCGGCAGTTGCAGTCGGCAGCTTGCTTCGGAATAGCACCTTAAAACTATCGTGCCGTCTCATTCTTTCCCGTTGCGTAAATTAATCTATTTCTTTTCAACGTTTCGTGGCACGTGTAACTAGTGTTGTAGCAACTTCGTTATCGATAAGTATATTCATAACGCGTTTGTTTTTTGTTTGTTTATTTAAGAAAATTGTATTAATACGCTGTAACGTAGTAAATAATTGTAATGTAGTAAATCTTTAGAATCTCTTTTCCGAAAGAAATGGATCTCTATTATTCCTGCAAAATATTTATCGCGAATGAAAAAATTTAGACCTGCAATAAATTCGTATTATACTTATTTTATTTATTTATTTAACCAAAAAAAGTACATTTTACACATATTGAATTCTCGCCAAACTGTATAATCAGTTTAATACAATCAAGTTTTGTATGAAACATCAATTATTTTTTTATATTTCCAAACAAAATCGTAAAGTTACTCAGAATCTAATTATGGTTTCTTTTGTAACTGTATAATAATTCGCTGAACAAATCTAGATAAAATGTTCTGCACCTTTTGCATTCATACAATTTCTCAGCAAAAGTGTATGTGGCTGAACTCTGTTGAACAGAATCAAAATCAAAGTTCCCATAGGATACTTCTTAACCAATGGCACTAATGCTGAACAAAAAAAGAATTTGGTTCTTCAAGCAACTGATTTGTGTTATGAAAATAATGTAACAATAAAAGCGGTTACCTTTGATGGATGCCCTACTAACATAGCTATGGCTAAATCACTGGGTTGTGTTTTTTCGGAATCTAATATAAAAAGTTCATTTAAACATAAAAACACAAACAATGAAATTTTTATATTCTTAGATATGTTAAAACTTGTTCGTAACGCCTTTGAATATTATAAAGAGTTTAAATCCGTTAACGGGGGGCAAATAAAATGGGAATACATTGCTATGCTTCATGATTTACAGGAAAAAGAACAGTTCCACTTGGCAAATAAATTGCACATGTCCCACATCCAATTTAAACAGAATGTAATGAAAGTCAAATAAGCGGCGTAACTGTTTAGTCGCAGTGTAGCAACGGCTTTGCAATTTTGTAATGTTGAATTGAAACTTTCTGATTTTCAAAACGCTGATGAAACTACTTCTATGCCACTTTTAATTAATTATCTTTTTGACATTTTAGACTCGAGAGTCCATGGTTACGGGTTTAAAAGGGCTATGAATAAAGAAAATGCACCAGGTATTTTAAAAAGATTAAATGAATGCAAACAATTTCTTTTAAATGTGTCTGTCGAGGTAAAAAAATAATAATAAGTTTATAAAATAAAATTTATTAAAGCGCATGTGGAATGTATAACGATTTAGTCGACAGAAACAATGCATTTATAAAATATATTCCTTTTAATAAGATTTCGCAAGATCGTTTAGAATTATTTTTCTCAAACATTCGGTCGCATGGGGCATGATAATCCCACCCAAGGCAATTTGAATTGATTTTATGATAGATTGTAACACTAGATAGCATTCCACAATTGATATGGCTCAATCTTTAATATCTTTAAGAGAAATATGTACAACTCATGAACGTTTACACTTGCCATCCGCTACATGGAGCGATTTAGAAGATTTTGTCGAATCTATGACACCTTCTAAAGTATTTTTTTTTTAATACTACGTCGAATGGAAGACAAACATACAGCCCGCCTGATGTGAAGCGGTTACCGTAGCCATATTAACGCTTGCAACATAAAATATTGCTCGCGCGCCGCCACCACCGCTGCCAACGCAGCATCTACTTCCTTTCTTTCTGGTGACCTCACTCACTCGCAGGAACACAACAACCCTCAAAGGAATTGTTATTTGGCTGCGGTATTCTGTGAGTTGGAGGTACATTCTCCAGTCGAGTAGCTTACAATTACGCTCCCCTCTCTTTTCGCCAGAGCTTCGTTTGTCGATCAGCAGGGTGCACCACGTGCAAGTGAAGTTGGCTTTGGTTATAAGATCTTGATGAACCACTTACACCCCAAAATATTAACAAAGAAACTGTAAGAAGAGCAACTGTTGGTGGTTTTTATCTGGAGTGGATGTTGTGTCAATTTCGGCTTGCTAAAATTAACACCGAAATTGCTACTTACATACTTACTAAAATGAAAGAGCGAGAAATTGTATTATTTGAAAGCGACTCCTTTATAAACGCTATTTTTTTGGATCCGCGGGTTAATCATATCTTGACGGTAGATCAACAAAGCCGAGCAAAAAATAATTTGATAAAACTATTTTTTCGACATTTTAAATTATAAATTATAACAGATAGGATGAACGAAAGATCTGAAGCTAGAGCTGAACTTGACGATTTTCTCAATGCAAGCTACATTAACAAATTGAGTGATTTAAGCCGTTTACTAAGAAGAGATGATCCATGTGGTGAAGTGATTAATAATTTACAGCAGAGTTTTGATATATTTCTTAAAGAACCATTGCTAAAATCAACGGACCATTTTTTGTCATACTGGGAAAAGTCAAAACTAAAATTTCCTTTTCTGAATACATTATCTACAATAGTTCTTGCAACACCAATGACTGAAGTGAGCGTGGAAAGATTATTTTTGTCTTTAAGATTTATAGATTCTCTATGAAAAACCAAATAATTGATGATATTTTGTTCTTGCGCAGCAACTCTATTTTTAGCAAATAAAATTTAGGCGTACTTCATAGTAATTAAAAACATTGTTTTGTTCTAATCACAAAGTGTATTGATCGGAATTATTGATGCGTTTGTGCGTGAGGTGCTATAAATGAGCAACACAACACTCAATTAACAAAAAAATAATTTATTTAAAAAAAAATTATAGCTCAGGGGTGAGTTTAGAGGCCCTACTATGCCGGTAGTTCTGGTTTCCCAGTCAAGAGGTACTGTCCTGGGGTCCAGTGCTGGGGAGTGGAGTTGCCGGTGGCTTGATCTTGCGGCTGTCCAGGACTCAAGTAGGCAGGTACTTATGTGCCAAGGTAGTATGTGCCCGTACGGGTATCTCTTATTTTGTAGTCCGTAACTGGAACCCGAATTTCGGGTTTGAATAGCACTTAGGTCTTAACACTTTAGTTAGTTGTTAGGTACTCGTATACTGATATAAGTTTAGTATAAAACTTTGATTTCTTCCACAATTAAAATCACGACGCAAGGACGTTCCCAGAACGTATATCGTGTGTCTCGTAGCAAGGAAACGATGCCAATGATGACCGGTTAGCGGTGCATCGAGATATAAGAAATAAACTACCTACATAAAAAACGCGGCATGTTGCAGACACTAATGCAGAATCAGCCGTTCTTGAGTTGACCAATTTCTATCGTAAGTAGTGTTGATAAGTTAGTTGTTTTTATGTGAATATATGTTTATTATTATTTTAATTGTAAATAAGTTTAGGTATTATATATTTTCTTTTATTTAATTTTAGTTTTAGTTTAGTTTTAAGTAAATTTGTTTAATATTTTAAATAATAGACATTGTGATGATTTTATATTAACTAGTACCGTGTACTACGTTACATTATTCAATAATTATAATAATTTTAACAATTTTTAAAGTTTGTCATTTCAAGACTTAAGTACCTACGTATCATAAATCTTTTAATCACAATAAATTATTTTTAATACTTCCTTTTCAAAACTTCTAAAAATTTTTGCGTCAAATCAAATCTTTCATTGCCTTCGCATTTATCAAGTTCGTGTGCTATAAACTTGTAAATCATTAGGTTGCTTATTCTTGTATTTTCATCGATTTCCATAGAATATGACGGACGCATCTGTGAACTGTATTTGCAACGTAGGGATTTTAAACTTGATGTCATCTTCGGTGTCAGACCACGTCTGAGCATTCTGCTCATGTAACTCGAACTTACGTTACATGTCAAAATTTTTGCCGCTTGATTCCAAACAACAAGCAACAACGACTTGACGAGACGTCAACCAACCAGCAACCAACGCATGTGTGGTGGACAAATGTATAACATGTATTGTATGAGTGATTATTGGACAGTAATAAACGAACACTGGAGGAATTCAGTCGTATTAATCATTCCCCCTACACAACAATACGATATGGCGACCCTGCCAGACGAGCCAGTGCAGTCCAGGAAGCCAAAGAATAAGTACGCGCACACGGGGCGCGCAGCCGCGCTGCCGCCGCCTGCGGGCACTGTGCCGCGCCGAGCTGGCGCCGCAAACGGCACTGCGCCGACGCAGCTAACAATTATTATGAACTTTTAAATATATTTTTACGATGCGAGTGCTGGAAGTGAACCCAAATACAAACTATCTCAGTGCGGACTTAGAAAACAATCTGAAAAATGAAATAAACATTGTGACTACCAACGAGTACTTGATAATAACGATTGTAGTATTATTGGTGATTATTATATTAGCGGGGACAATTTACGCGTGTAGAATTATCTACCGGAAACATATTGAAAATATAAGAATACAATTAAGACAACAAAATACAAATGAAATTTAAAAATAAGAAGAATAATTAAGAAGATTAAAATATGAAGAATAAATAAGAAGATTGCAAATATGAAGATAACTAAGAAGATTGAAATATGAAGAGTAATTAAGAAGATTAAAATATATAAGAAGGAAAAAAAATATAAGAAGATAGAAGAAAGAAGAAAATTATTGGAAGATAGAAAATATATATGACGTGGGAAAAAGAAGATAGAAAATCATATGCTGTGTAAGCTGGCTGCCGGGAGGTTGCACGAGCTCAATGGAATTATGTTGATAAAATTCAAGGAGTGTAGCAGGCTGCCGGGAGGTTGTTCGTGACCAGGTAATACGCAGCTGGGAGTTGTTACGAGCCAGGACCACGTGTCTCTGAATTATAAAGTGCTCCATAAGTGCCGATAAGTACAGCATTTACCAAGTATGTATTTACGTCATAAATTTTAACTATTGCGTAATACAAAGGAACATTAAAATTTATTTAAAAGATCTTGTTTCGGACATTTTAGTGGGAGTAATTTGTGTTTACATAGATTGATTAACGACGAGGAAGTAATGATTGTAATGATATATTAAAGTTGGAGGGAATTTCCAAGAAGGCCGCGACACATTTTTTTTTTTTATTGCCTCACCTCTTCTAGGTGACACGCAACAGGCCGGTAAACGTGTCTATATTTATATAAGAAAGTATATATATGTAAATCAAGACGGTCAAGCCACGAGCTTGTGTCGCATACGCGTTATATAATAATATAGTTGTATAACTACATTTTGTTTACATACTATATCATTATATAAGGTTTTATTATATGTCATAAAAATTGTGTATAACTATGAAGTTTATTTCAGATTATGGAACAATTAGAGTTACAAATAGCATTGATAGAGACAGAATTATCGGGAATTACGAGTCGAATTAAGGAAATTAGGAAGTAAAAGAGAAGAAAGACAAGAATACGTGTTAGGAAAATTAGATCAAGCAAAATTACTTATAAAGAGTTTGGACGAAAAATTAAAATCAGTGGAAACTAAAAATTTGAGTTCTACAATATTGGAATATACTAAAGCAATTTCAGATCATTTCGAAAAAATTCAAAGATATTGTGAATTAAATAAAGAGGAAATTAATATCAATTCTAAATCAAATACAGAATTAAAAATGGATAAATTTGACTTCATAAATTAATAAATTCATCGGAGTTATTACTTAGTTGGATAGATTCATCCCAAGAAAGTAATTTGATAAATTTTATTATAAAAACACGCTTAGACAGAAACGCAAAATTAAATAAAAAATACGATTCACTAAATTCCTTAATAAATACCCCTGGGACAGTCCGAGAGGGGGGAAGATCTGGCCACCGGTCGATAATAATGACGACCCTGGCGCGAATACGGATTTGAGATGCCCTACGTGCGGGAACACATACAAGAGACGAGCCTGGTACAACAAGAACTTAAAGACACATGATGGTGTTGAAGCACGACAGCTGTCGGTAAGTACTTCGACAAACACTACGGATAGAGTTGACCTGGCGATCCTGTTAGAACATCCTGAATCAAAACAAGATCTAAACAGCCAAGTAGAAACTCTACAGGACACTATTATATATACATACTTCTCTGAGCATTACCCACCACAAACTTATTGCGCTCAAAATAAAGAAAATACATTTAAAATGAAATTGCGGAGGAAGAAAAGAGAGTTAGTAAAGAAACTTCGTGTAGCTAAAACCATGGGCGATAACCATCTAAGTCACCAACTGTCCAGGGCTCTAAGATCAATAGACTACAGGCCCGTGTACAAAAAATTGTGGGTCATTTGAACCACCAGGTGACCTATCTAGAACGATATAAGAGCATAAAATAATAAGTTTCAGTACTATGCCGTCACTTGTAAGCTGTCCAACTGAGTGCAGGTGAGAATTCAAAAGTACAGGTAGAGTGAGTACATTTTGGTCATATGTTTTTGTACGGCATTCTTACCATCGATAGATCCATGAAAAATAATAAGAAAACGCGCAGTGCCGTAAAAAAATGGAGCGCCACAAAGTCGGATTTTTTTTTGATTTTCCGACAATTTCCAGGGTTAATTTGGTCATTTGATTTTGTACAGCATCAGTTTAATACTGTTTCAATACAGCTTCTAATCCATTATTCCGCAACGCCGTACAAAAATCATGCGACAAGGAGTAAAAATCGAGGGTTGCAACCCCCTCTCTTTCCGTGGTCCAGGGGGTGATTTGACACAACATAAAATTAATTTATTTTGAAAGTATTTTATGCATAGATAATATTTTTTCACATGCCGTACATTTTCGTTGGTCCAAAGGTCTGTAGGAAAAAAAACTCAAGAAAAAATCCATATAACGAAATGTAAGGTGAAATTCATCACGATATTTTTTTATACGGCATTTAGATAGTTTATTTGTACTTAATAAAAGTTCATATTGATAAAAAAGTAATAAAAATATTGAATAAATATAATTTACATATCAGTTCCCGGCAAACTTCTTGAGCAAGTGACTTGACTGCGCAGTAGCGAATATTAGATCTCATTGGTAGTAGGTGCGGGGCGCGACGGCGGGAAGTATCGTATCAAACGCATGATTGATAGATCAGTAGACCCTTGCCTCCCGCACTGCGTCTACGTCCGGCTGAGTTCCAAATACACTTGCGGTCAGTGAAAAGTTTCTTGTTGACGTTTTTTGTTATAATTTTTTTGTTGACGTTTTTTGTTATAATATATTCATGTTTCAGAAAATGATAGAGAAGATAATTCGAACGTCGATGAAGACGATGATTCCGACAACAACTCAGCGGCTGATTCCGATACTGAATAATTTAAATAAAAAAACTTATGTTTTATTATCATCAATCAATATATTTTTTTCTAAAAAATAGTTGTTTTATTTATTCACATCATTACAATGAAACAAATCAATTATATATATGTATCAATAATGTTTGAAGTATATATTAAACCAAAAATTATACAAAACTGTTGATACTGGGATTGACAGTTTCAATTCTTGGATATAATATACACGCCGTTTCACTTCAGTTAGACGTCATAATGATTTTATCATATTATCAATTGTTCTCTTCAAAAATATGTTAATGCCGTACAGTATCAGATGGCCATAAAGTACCCTTAAAATGGTAGCGTCATTTTCATCAGCCTAAAAGAGATGGTCTGCATTAAAATGTACGGCATCATCTTTTCCTAATTTATTTATCTTAATACTATTTAAAACAAGGGATAAAATGTAGAAAATTGCTAGATTTCATTAATCTATGAGTATTTAAACTTTTGCAATAACTTGAAAAATTACGGTTTTTGTATTTCTCTATATTTTTTTCTAGAACAGTTTCTTTTGAACGGCAATACTATATAACAATTGTATTTTATAATATCATGTTAAAAAAAAGTTCCCGTACAGGATCAAATGACTTTACAGCTTTATAAATCAAGTGTACGATGAAATTAAGATAATTATTGACATACATTCAAATGAACAATAATTTTTTGACGGCATTATTTTTAATAGTACTTTTGAGTGCTTGATAATCTGTTGGAACCGATGCCGTACTTTTTCAAATCACCCCCTGGACCACGGAAAGAGAGGGGGTTGCAACCCTCGATTTTTTCCCCTTGTCTCATGATTTTTGTACGGCGTTGCGGAATAATGGATTAGTAGCTGTATTGAAACAGTATTAAACTGATGCCGTACAAAATCAAATGACCAAATTTACCCTGGAAATTGTCGGAAAATCACTCAGTTGGACAGCTTACAAGTGACGGCATAGTGCTGAATCTTATTATTTTATGCTCTTATATCGTTCTAGATAGGTCACCTGGTGGTTCAAATGATCCACAATTTTTTGTACACGGGCCTGTAGTCTACAATCCTCAAATTAATACAAGGTATATCACTTCAAATCGCGATAATTTTAACAGAGCTAAACACGAAGTAGACTTCGATAAAAACCCTTTTCAATACTCGAAAAACATTATCAAGGATCAAAAGGGAAAGCTTCTCTTGACCAACGCGCAAATTTACGATCACTGTAAAGACACATACGAAGTGCCTAAACGCAGGAACTCATAGGTAGATCCAAACATCCAAAGACCTAATGATCCTCTATTTAATTTTCAAAGTGACCCACCCAATGAAGAGGAAATAAACTACCATATTAAAAAGAAAACTTCTAAATCTGCTCCAGGCCCCGATGGCATTCCTTACATAGTGTATAAAAAGTGTCCATCAGTTCGTAAACACATTTTAAACATATTTAGTAAGATCTGGTCAAGAAAGAAGTCCCAGTAACATTTGGAAAAGCAGTTTTTGTCCTCATTCCTAAAAAGGAAGAAGTAACTCATCCAAAAGCTGGTGTCTTTTGGATGAGTTACTTCTTCCTTTTTAGGTACCGATAGCCAATTGGTTAGTCAATACAATTTCAAAAATCTTTTTTAGCGTACTACAATCAAAAATGACAAAATTCATGATCAGCAATAGGTATTTCAGGCCCAATAACCAGAAAGGCTTCTTGCCTGGTATTTCTGGATGCCTGGAACACAATACATTACTAGCGGAAAGTCTGAAAGATGCCAGAACACATGAGAGGCAAATAACAGTCTGCTGGATAGACCTAGAAAACGCATTTGGTTCTGTGCAGCATGAACTTATATTTGCACTAAAATCGTATAACTTTCCCGATTTAATTGTTAACATAATCAACTCTTATTACTCACATTTAAAATTTGTCATAGCAGTAAACAAGGAATACACAAAACCACTACAATATAGCGTGGGACTATTCCAAGGGTGCTGCTTATCACCGATAATATTTAACATAGTTATTAATATTGTAATAGACAAATTGATATCATATGAAAGGAAATGGGGCTACCGTTTTAAAATCAACAACAAGTACACTGAGTCAATCTTAGCCTTTGCTGACTACCTTGCAATACTTACACGTAATCCCAAACAGTGTCAGGAGTTGTTAAATGCAGTCTATGAGTTCTGTACATGGACGGAGGAATTGAGGGCGAAACCAAGTAAATGTCATTGTTTATGTCTGGGTAGACGAAATACCAAATACACTTCTTACGACCCGGAACTCTCCATAAGCGGCCAAAAAGTTGCTACGATTGCAGAAACAGTGCCTTTCAAATTTCTTGGTAGAAAGATAGATTATAAAGGACGCACACCATCATTGGGGGAGGTTGTCGAAAATTTCATTAACGACCTCAATAAGGTAGACCAACAACTTTTGGGCTGAAATTAAAGAAACCTTCTGAACTCTATAAACACCTGAGAGTTACAAAAACGCATGTTTTGCAAAAGTCGCAAGACAAATTAGTTAAATCTCTCCCAAAAAACAAAAATGCCACAGACCTTGAATCTAGACTTCAATTCCACAAACAATTTATGGTACGTGCACAGGCAAATAGAGCTGGGTTGGGCGCGAGAAAGAAAAGGGAAGACCAAGACATAGTAAAAACCTTTCTACAACAAGACGAAAATGACTGTTACAAAGTGCACGCTATGAATTTAGAAATGAATATATAATGATTGGATTGATTCAGGCACGAAAGGTATTACGATGACGAAATCTTATACAGATATGAGAAAATCTTTTGGGTTTGATTGCTATTTACCAAACTTTAATGGTGTATAAGACTCGTGTTTGTAAGGAATTGTTTCTAGCGACGTTTGATTTAAAAAAGATATGTTTCAGCTTTGGATTAGATCTAATATAAACATTTCAGAAAGTGGTTAAGAAACTCCTGTTCGAAGAATAGATAAGGTTCCTAAGACATTGGGAACTACAACTAGGGCGCTCAAATCTGAATCTGTTCATAAGTGGCTTGAATATGTACCTAAAGTTCCAAGCCACTACTGCCGAGCAAACAGTTCCAGAATATATGTTGAAGAATCTTTCGAATCTTTTTGCCACATGCATTCTGTGTATACTTACTGGTGCCAGACTAATAATATAAATGCAGTGAAGAGAAAAAAGTTTCAGGAAATTTTAAAAGAGAAGAAAATTTCCATTTTTAAGCCGCGCTAAGATCAATGCGACGTTTGTGTTGGCCACAAACAAAGGAACATTCCTGATGACGTATATCAGCTTCATATTATAAAAAAAGACGAAGCTCGTGCAGCTAAAACAGAAGCTATTAACCAAATCTCGGACGACGTGATTATAGTTAGTGTCAATGGATATGCAAAGTGTTGTATTATGTCCTAAGCTACTTGTTTCAGAGCAGTATTATAAAATGAAACTAGGGCTACCTAATTTTACTTTTCATATTAAAAACAATAAAAACGTATACTTATATGTGTGGCATGAAGGCGACGGAGGAGTAACCGCAAACAATGTTACTAGTTGTATAATTGATTTTATAGAAAAATATTGTTGTCAATACAAAAAAGTGATTTTGATCTCTGACGGGTGTGCCTATCAAAATAAAAATAAAACACTAGAAAAAGGACAGACGATGATGGAGGTGGACAGCGTACATTCAACTTTAGAAAAAAAGTTTAAAGGCCCCATCTACTCTCCATCTGACTATATATCGCGGATGAGAGATGCTAGACCATCACAACCTTACATTGTCCATCACCTAGACTACACATTTTTTAAAAATTATGAGGATATGCCCGGTGGTTTTTCAAATATAAGACCTGGAAGAAAAACCGGCGACCCAACGGTAACAGACATTAGAAGACTTCTTTATTTCAATGGTGATGTCCAGTACAAACTACGCCACACAGATGAGTGTAATTATTTGCCGCAGAGGAGAACAAACACGGCACCCACAAGTGAACCTACAAGTCTTTACGATAGCCCACTAAAAATTGATTCTACCAAATGTACTCATTTACAAAGCCTAAAAGCAATACATGCACCGCGATAACCACCTATTCTATGATAATTTGAACTATTAATAAAGTAAAAATATCACTTGGATATAAAATTTATTGGGTTTTATTTACTTCCTTATTATTTATTATTGCTTTCTAAAAAGTAGCTATGTGTCATTGTACGGCCAGTTTCTATAAATTCCATATAAATTTAAAGTAGCTAGGTGCTCTAAATGCCCATAGCTTGTTTTTACGACTCAAATAAATAACTCTATGTGTCATATTTGTCTAGTATGATCAATTTTAGCATTATTAATAATGTAATCTATCCAAAAGTAATCTTAAATTGTTTGAATATTTTAGATATTTTTCTAGAAAATCAGTTTTTTGCGTCTCCTGTAAAATGGGTAAAAAACACATTGCGACATTTGCACGCGTAGCGACGATATATTTGTGTACTTCGTTTATGAAAATTCATAGGCCTATTAATTTTTTTTTAATTATAATACTGAGAATGTTGGCTGTGCTTTAATTTTGACTAATTTTGGGTTCGAAAGTGCTGTATTTTAAGGAGATTCTTCGGAGATTTTTGAAAACCGGGGAGAAATCCCCGGAGACTAAAATCATCTCCGGTGCAAAGCCCTACCACCTAACTCACAATATCTTTTTATAGGCTAGGGCTACACCAATGTTGCCATAACCAAGAATTCCATCGCATTTTTTCCTATTTTTATAGATGTAAACATTTCCATTAATATTTTATCCCAACTTGAGAAAGGTTTTTTTTAATTCCTGTAAAGTTGACTTTTTTGAGATAGACATTATTCATTCTTAACCATATAATATAATATAAATATATAAGTTTATAATTTTACACTTATGTAATCAAAAATAATAGATAGCTAATTAAAATAAATGTTTTATCTTCATTGTTTTTCTTTTACTCCACCATAATGAGAAAACATTACTTTCCTTTTTTTTGACAAAACTCAAAGTAGCCGTAGGGTGGCATAATCGGTATGCACGCAGGCGATGAAACGGCTAATGGCGGGCCTGGGCCTAAGCCACAAAAAAAAACATAATGTGAATTTATTTCAAAATATACAACTTCATCCCAAGGAATATAGCATAGTTATTGAATAAAACAGTACCTGGACTAATCGAACTAGTTGAACTCTTTGTGCGCGGACAAGGCCAAGGTTATAATATAATCGCCTCATGCATATAAGTGCAGTTGCAATAAATATTTTCCCTCATACATTGAAACAATCATGTTAAGTGGAGGGGCGTTCTGAAATGAAAGTGTAAATGAAAATAGGTACTTTGTTTTGAAAATTTTCATCAATTCTGATGTCACACTATCACATGTAAAATAGGTAAGAAAGGGGTAACTGTAAATATGACAGATAGGAACGAATGGAAGAAAAAGACATACCAATGATGATGTTGATTACAGATGTAAAATCTCTTTAAAATACTAGTTAAGACAGTATATTTGATACATTAAAAACTCTTCAAAAACTAAGTTTCACTGAATCCCATTCCCGCCAATACACAAACAACATACCTAACACATCTCCAAATCAATCAAGTAGGCACCTATGAAAGTAGTTCTGTATTTCGATATGCAAATGAGGTCTAAACAATAATTACTTCATTTAACCTCGTGACCGCCTGCGTACTACACATAGAACGTAAAAGAAAAAAAAAATCTGCACGTTTTATAGGAGTTTTTGATTAAAAAAGTAACATGTAGCAACATCTATTGGTTTGTCAGGAAAGTAAACATAAGTCTTCTGACACGTTGACAGGTGACTTTTTTTGCAAAATGGTGTCCAGTAACAGAGGTGACAACGTGCGCTCGGGCAGTGGTAAGTTTAATCAAGTTTAATTTATGTATTTTTTATCAATTTTATCAAAATTTTTGCACTGATTGCTAGATAAACTAAGTAAAATACGAATTGCAGTTTTATTTTTTGAAATAGAGAAAATCGTGCATGTCGTGACATATGTTTATTCTATGTCCTCTGGGTAGAACATATTCAGGCTATGGAGATAAGGTCAGGCAATTTAACGTCCCATATGTAGAACATTGTCAGATATCAATGGTATAATATTTTTTTATTTTTTCTGAATTAAATTAAAATATATTGGACGCCCTGCAAAACTCTGACATTGACTATGATTCTGATGTATCTGATAATGACCCAAATTATCAGCCTCAGGTTGACAATCGCAATAGAACACTTCACAGAGAAAGTAGTTCAGACGGCTCATCCGATGACGATCCTCCTTAGTCTTCGAAAGATAAAATTTAGAAGTTTCGTCCACTTTTTGAATGCATTTTACAAGGTTGCTTAGAACAAGATCGTCTTCAAGATATGTGCATAGATGAAATGTTTATTCTATTTTCTGGACAATGTCATATGCAGCAGTACTGCCCTAATAAACCGAAATTTTATTACTATAATACTAATTTCATTACTATAAAGTATTATTTTAAATAGTTGTCTTGGCCAACTTGCCAGATAAATATTTTTTGAAAAATGGAAAAATTCACCTGCCCCCCCTAGGTGGGATTTGAACCCACGACCTCTCGATGACCGGTCGAGTGCTCTTCCAACTGAGCTACCAGGAAGGTTTGTGTTACTGACGAATTTTTGCATCTTATATTTCTATACTGTGTGAGTCACAGTGTGACGTCATCAACCTATTAAGTAATTACACTACTAAAGTAGGCATAGCAGTCCATCATTGCAGATGAAATTCAGCTATTTTTTGATAACACCAAAATAATTAAATTATTATTATTTTAAATAGTTGTCTTGGCCAACTTGCCAGATAAATCAGTTGGAAGAGCACTCGACCGGTCATCGAGAGGTCGTGGGTTCAAATCCCACCTAGGGGAGGCAGGTGAATTTTTCCATTTTTCAAAAAATATTTATCCAACATTACCTATTTCCAATATTACCTATGATAATTGTACACACTAAGATACAGTGCATGCATACTACGATGCAACAAAACTAATTTTTTTTCTTTTTCCAGGGTTATTGTAAGTCATGCCTGCTTTTATGGATATTGATCGTTTTTTAACAAGAACCGATTTCAAGAGTTTATATCAACAAAAGTGGCCTTGGCATAAAACCCATTTTATACTCGCAAAAACTTGTATTAATTGTAGCTACGAAACAGATTGCCACTTCATTTCACAGTCCTCGATTTTAATATAATACGTTTATTGGAATATGAGTTTTTCTGGTGTCCAGGCTGTGTTCAGTTTACTATTTATGACCATTACCCCGTCGACGAGTGCCAATATTGCTAATTTATTACATACTAGCGACCCGCTCCGGCTTCGCACGGGTGCATTGCTGATACTAAATGTACTACAGAAGGTCTTTGCGCTTTGTCCTATCCAGTCCTTCCCCAGTTATAGGCACACGCCGCCGACTCCGCGGCCGGTACCGCCACAGCCGTTATGTCCCTGCATTTTAAATGTGTAATATCTTCTAAACTATTCATTTAAATTACATGCTGTGAAGGGCCATATTGATCTATATTAAATGCGCAATGTATTTAAGGTACTTAATTGGATAAGGATTAATTCTGTATTGCTTAAAATCGCTTCGTAAATAAGGCATTATTTCTTGTAAAAAGCAAAGGATAAAATAACGGTTATTGTGTGTTACCACTAAGAGATAGACATATACCATCGCGAACTTTTTTGTAGACGATTTTAAGGTGAACAATACTGTACTACATTATTTTGATCTATCTCGTTGGGTTCAGCCAGCGTTTGCAATGAAAGAGCAAAAAAATGTGTTTATTTACGACATCACATTAGAAACCTCTAAATTATCAGTGTTTTTCTACTATGTTATGCATATATTATACATATAAACTTTCCAGTTGAATCACTCTATCTATTAAAAAAAACCGCATCATAATCCGTTGCGTAGTTTCAAAGATTTAAGCATACAAAGGGACATAGGGACAGAGAAAGCGACTTTGTTTTATACTATGTAGTGATAAACAAGGTCACATCATGGTTAGCAACTATAAAAGAAAGACGACTAAAGCATCTTATTTAAGAGAAAAACTAGAAGAAGCAGTAAAAGCCGTTAAAAATGGGGACTTAAGTGGCTATAAAGCTGCACAAATATACCAGATACCTAGAACGACAATTATGGATCATGTCAACAACAAGAGGTACAAATCAAATTCTCTAGGAAGAAACACGGCATTGTCATTAGAAGTAGAGAAGAAATTGTCTTTCTGTCTCCACATAATGGAAAATAAGGGCTTTGGTTTAAGCAAAACAAAAGTCATAGAAATGGTTTCCCAATATGTATAGCAGAACAAATTATCGACACTATTTAAAAATGGTAAGCCAGGTAATGCGTGGTTCACTGCATTCAAACAACGACACCATTTATCTGTTAAGAAACCCCAAGCGGTTGAATACGCAAGAAAGAAGGCTGTGAATCCTTTTATCATTTACCCATATTTTGAATTACTAAAGAAGACATAGATTTAAATCTATGTGACAAACCGGAACAGATATGGAACGTAGACGAGACAAGTTTCTCGAAAGACCCGGAAAAAACTAAAATCGTTGGGTTTAAAGGACACGCGGCGATTAGAGTAATTGCTTCGCCAGGAAAAGACAACACAACTATTTTATTAGGAGGCAACGCGACTGGAAAAAAAATGCCTCCGCTAATAATCTTTAAAGGAAAAAATATGTGGGATGAGTGGACCTCCCCAGAAGCTTATCCAGGTACTACCTATGCAGCTACCACGAATGGTTGGATGGAAACAGAGATATTTGAAAGGTTTTTTAATAAGACTTTTTTGCCTACTGTTGGAGATACACGCCCTATTCTGCTCATTTATGATGGCCATGCAAATGGGTTGTAGGTTTAAATATAATTGAGCAAGCTCGTAAAGCCAATATAACAATATTGAAATTGCCAGCACACACTAGTCACGTTTTACAGCCGCTTGATATAGCTGTAATGAAATCGTTCAAAGATCGCTGGGATCCATTACTGGCAAAATGGCAGCGTTTGAATATTGGTGTTACATTACCAAAGAAAGAATTTGCTAGGCTTATTGGAGTAGTTTGGTCGCAAATAGACAACCAGGTTTTAAGAAATGGTTTCCGCAAGGCAGGAATTTATCCATTTAATCATAAAGCCATTGAAGAAAAACATTTTCGTACCAAGCATATGCATAGTGAAAAAAATATGTTTGAATCGTGATCCGAACCATCCCAAAGAGCTAATATTGTCTAACAATGATGATGATGTTTATTTTTTATAATTATATTTTTATCTTAGAAGAGGTCTTCTATAGACTATAATAAATAATTAAGTAAGAAACATGTGCCTTAGTTGATTTAATTTTGTACGGTTATTGGAAGTAATGAATCTCATAAAAAATCAAGACAATTCTTAAGTTTGATTTTGAATTCGTTTTATGTTAAACAAAAAATAATAATTAACTGTTAACTTATTATAATGGAGAGTGGAAATTGTAAGATAGCAATTCATTGATAATATTGTTTTAAATTAAAATTACTGCAGTTGACGACTTATATAATGAGTGTATTACCATATGTTTTTGATGTAGAGAAATACCATTGTTTTTCATTATATTGTGAAAAGATAAAAATTTACGCTATATGTGCATGATTGTTATGAGGCTCTAACTAGAACAAATAAGACTGATTAAGCTGATCTCTTTTCATGTAATTATTGTTGTAGTTTAAGTATCTCTTTTGTTGCTTAGGTATTTACATAAGTTTAAAACATTTTTTTATATTCTGAAATTCCTGGAATCTGAGGCCTACCATTACATCCCAGTATGGATATGGTTCCATCATGGGATGTAGATTTTAGTGACTTCTATGCAGATGGCGTAAGGTTCAAAATAGTTTGTAGCAAATGTCAAATTGACATGAAGCCATCCAGAGAAACATCAGTATCGTATACAGTATCGCCCCGGGCGCCATGTATAAAATATGATATGTGATGGAAATCACCTGTTGTTAATAAATATTATTGCAACTTTGATTTGTTAATCATTGAAAAGATAAATTATAGTTAGAAGTAGATATATTTTTTCTGGTGATTTATGTATGGTTCTATGGACATTCATTCGAAATAAATATCTTTAAGTTATCATTTGTTTTCATTCGTTTAATTTTATTATTTAAAAAGTATTTTCGTATGCTTTGAAAAAATGTTTACGACCTCTTACGGTAATGATATGCCCTTACGGTGATGAGTTACCCTCGAATGTAAAAACATGTGTTATTTCTGAAATGTTGTCTTATTGATAACTGCATAAGGCACATATTTAAACGCCTTTTCTTGCACCATAACTTGAAACTATTTTCACTATTAATATAAAGCTGTAGAGTTTGTTTGTTTGAATTTATTTTAGAATTATAAAATAAACTAATGTTTCAATGTCCAAGTACGTACAGCCAACGCGCATCGGGCACAGCTACTCTTTAATAATATTTATTTATTTGTTTCTTGCAGGTATGAAGCTACCATATGCAAGAGAATTGAAAAACGGTACAGAGGGAGAATATTACAGTATTTTGGTCCCAGACAATCTTTTCGAGACTATTGCAAACGAAACAAATTTATTTGCACAGCAATCCCTTTCAAAAACCTTAAAACCCAAGTCTCGCGCGAACAAGTGGAAACCGACATCAAAAAATGAGATAAAACATTTTTTTGGGTTAGTACTGTATAGGGGACTGGTGAAACTTCCTCAAATTAATTTATACTGGAGTAAAGACAGGGTATTCGGGCAAAGCTTTCCAGCTACTTTTATGAGTAGGAATCGATTTGAACTGCTTTTGAGAATGATTCACTTCACTAATAATGAGACAGCGGACAAATCCGACAGAATTTTTAAAATACGACCCCTCATCAATGCTTTGAATGACAACTTCAAAAAATATTATGCTCCAAAAGAAACTGTATGCGTTGATGAAAGTCAAGTGCCATTTAGAGGGCGCATCATTTTCCGGCAGTATAACAAGAGTAAGCGCCACAAATATGGCATGAAACTGTTTAAGCTATGTACCATACCTGGATACACCTGCAAATTACAACTATATGCTGGTAAAAATAATGAAACGGTTAACACAACACCTACTAATGTCGTAATGTCTCTTTGTGAAGACATATTAAACTTGGGTCATACAATAGCTACCGATAATTAATACACCAATTTGGACTTGGCAAATCAACTACTGAACCAAGACACCCACCTGATTGTAACAATTAGAAAAAATAGAAGGGGTTTGCCGATAGCAGTAGTCGACGCCAAACTGGAAAAAGGCGAATCCATAGCTATGGAGAATGAACGGGGTATTTGTGTTCTCAAATGGAAGGATAAGCGCGATGTGTTAGTGCTTTCGACGAAACACTCAAGTGGTAAACGAACGGTTTTAAAGAAAGGTAGAACTGTTACAAAACCAAAAATCATTTTTGCCTATAACGAAGCAAAAAGTTCAGTCGATATGAGTGAACAAATGACCTCATATACATCACCACTAAGAAAAACTGTTAAGTGGTATAAAAAGCTAGGCGTTGAGCTTCTTTTGAACACGGCGCTTGTAAATGCCTGGATTATGTTTAAAGAGAACAAAAATACTAATCCAAGTATAGTGCAATTCAGGCGTCAATTGGTGGAGTATCTTGTGAATTCAGGAGTCGACAAAGAGAATTTGGAACCGCAGGAGAGACCTAAAAGGATAAAACATGAAATGCTGAAAAAAAAGGGACCAGTTGCTAAATTAAGACGTTTCTATAAAGAAAATGTGAAAAATTATGGATCAAAAGGAGCTCAAAACAAAACTAAGAAAGTCGTTACATACTGTAAGAACTGTATTGGTGAAATATATTATTGCTTGCAATGCTTCAATAAATCTCATCGTTATTTGTAGAAGTTTTTATAACAATTTAGTAGCCAACTGATACTTTTTTTATTGATACTTATGTATGAATAAACACGATTAGTAATGAATGCCTTTTTATTTTTTCATTTCTTTGCAATTTCATCCACATTTTCAATAAATTTATTACCACCCATAAACCACACTGAAGGATTGGTCTACAGCGCCGCTCCGGTCACCTTATATAGAGAAATGTTCGGTAAAGACGGCCTACGGCTCACAAAGTAGTTTCAAATTCAGGTCTACCTTGAGGTCACTGATGACCTACGCGGCGTCTCGATCCAGTACAGGTGAGGTCACCGATGACCTACGCGGCAGAGAACGTGTTAAGCTGATCTCTTTTCATGTAATTATTGTTGTAGTTTAAGTATCTCTTTTATTGCTTAGGTATTTACATAAGTTTAAAACATTTTTTTATATTCTGAAATTCCTGGAATCTGAGGCCTAACATTACATCCCTCTTGATGGAACCATACCCATATGGATATGGTTCCATCAAGAGGGATATCCATATGGATATGGTTCCATAATGGGATGTAGATTTTAGTGACTTCTATGCAGATGGCGTAAGGTTCAAAATAGTTTGTAGCAAATGTCAAATTGACATGAAGCCATCCAGAGAAGCATCAGTATCGTATACAGTATCGCCCCGGGCGCCATGTATAAAATGTGATATGTGATGGAAATCACCTGTTGTTAATAAATATTATTGCAACTTTGATTTGTTAATCATTGATAAGATAAATAATAGTTAGAAGTAGATATATTTTTTCTGGTGATTTATGTATGGTTCTATGGGCATTCATTCGAAATAAATATCTTTAAGTTATCATTTGTTTTCATTCGTTTAATTTTATTGTTTAAAACCCTTACGGTGTACTCGTATGCCCTTATGGTGATGAGTTACCCTCGAATGTAAAAACATGTGTTATTTCTGAAATGTTGTCTTATTGATAACTGCATAAGGCACATATTTAAACGCCTTTTCTTGCACCATAACTTGAAACTATTTTCACATATATTGTTTTACGAATTTAGATTTTATGGCTACCAGATGGTCTTACCTCAAACTGCACGGAAAGTCCGTCTACTCGCCAAGTTTTTAAAAACTTCTTTTTTTCATAATTTATGGCTCCTTATCAAATTTGTGTACCTTTATAGCGTCAATGAGTATATTTTCTATAATTTAACACTACACTAGTTCCGCTCGAATAGATATTTCGCTTCATGAAATTCGATTGAATGTAAAATTTAGGAAAATATGCCTTCCCCACATTGACCTTACATAAATAAATTAAAATTCTTTTAAGTTCTATGTGTAGTACAACCCAATTTACTGCATTTGTCCTATGCAAAATAAAAATCCAAATTTTCAGGAAAAAAAAATTTTTCTCCAATTTTCCATGTAATTTTGGACCCTAAGTAGCAAACATTAAAAAAATTATATAGAAATTCCATAAATCCAACTTTCTGTAGTTATGAGGTTAATATTATAAATTTTTACAACAACAAACCAAGCAGAAACAGACAACGGACACAAGGTAACAAAACAAACGAACGAACTGCTGCTGCTGCAAAAACACACAGAAACAATCAATTTGAACAGAAAATTCCCTATTTGCGAATGAAATTAATATTTTTTTCTTGTCGTAAAGTAAAAGTTTATTACGACAAAAATTGAGTTAAAGTAAAAAAGCAAACAAAATAGAACAAATATAACAGAAACAGACAAGTTCTAGAGTCGGACATAATTATACAAACATCGATATATCAAAAACATCGATGTTTAGTATTCAATCATAGAGTAATTTTATTTAGCTATTTTATTTTATAATTTTTAATAATATACAAATAACTTATAAATAAAATACCTACTTAAATATAACTTAGAAATAAATAACTATAAATAATGAAGACCCGCCAAATCGTTACCCACTTGAAAAGTGCCCAAAAGGCTGGCAGCATTGCCACGTTGAATGGCAATGCTAATCCTCTGGCCGAGATATTGGTCAGCCCTTTGGTCATGTGATACTTCGATCAATCTTTTTGACAACTGTTGAAACAGTTTATGTGCTGATGGTCCCCACGGACCTAGCGTCTCTACCCCAAACGGCTCAAATTTGTAGCTCTGATCCAAGCAACTATATTTTCGCCGTTTGAGGTTTTCAGCAAACGCTGCAGCCGCACCAACCCTAACTTCAGTGACCCGAAGATGAGACGGCGCAGGGGTGTCGACGCAGGTAGCGTCCCACACTAAAGGTCTCCCCAACCTCCAGGCCACAAGTGTCATTCCATCCGGTCTCTTCCCATCATCACGTGCAAGCTCGTTCGGTTCTAAAACCG
Organism: Hypsopygia costalis; assembly: GCA_937001555.2. Taxonomy (NCBI): domain Eukaryota; kingdom Metazoa; phylum Arthropoda; class Insecta; order Lepidoptera; family Pyralidae; genus Hypsopygia; species Hypsopygia costalis. The sequence goes on along the minus strand of OW443344.2, from coordinate 5,333,642 downwards.
CGGGTGTACGGATGCTGGCAAGAGCCCGGTGGATGATATTATTAAGGCTAGCGTGGCGTGGTATGCGGCCTGCACTTTTGAGACACGAAAGTCCGTGGTGACCAAGTTGATCGACAGTATCACCACAGGGGCAACGATGCGGGGCGTTTATATAAGTGCCCAAACGCAGACACACCGCTATACGGAAGGTATCGCGATCCAACAGAGTTCCTAAATTAGGAGATGGTAATGCTTGTAGCCATAATCCAGACTCCCATTCCACTACAGCCAGGAGACGGGCACGCTCTGCAGAATTGCTACATGTTTGTAAAAGGTTATTTCGTATCAGTCTGCCAAGCGGCTCGTCCCACTGTCTCTGTGATGATGGAAAATCTGGAAATTTTGAATTTGGATCTTGACTCGTCCAAGCATGTTTGGCATCCGTTATATAATCATAGAGTTATGCCGGTGCGTGCATCGAATACTTTAGATTTTAAATGATCCATCGCACTTTCTACTTATATTATAAAAGTTACTCTGCTTCGCACGCAATGTAAAGTTAGTCTCCTGCACGTATTTTTTCGAAACATTCTGTAATACCTAAATATATCGAAACAAAGAAGCGTGGCCACAACTTAATAAAACTACTAAATTTTTTAGGTATAGCCATAGATTAGTTAGCAGTGCAAATAGTGCATTATATTACTTTTAAAGTAAAACTGATTTAAGAAATTCTATCAATACCTTACCTATATATTGTTTTCAACGTATGCAGGGTTACAAGTTAAGGTGAATTAGATTCTAAGGCATGATCTGTTATGTTTCTCCATTGTCGACTGATTTGATTAGAAACACAACGGCATACCCCAAACTTAACCGTTTTCGTGATATTTGAATTTAAAGTGTTTGTTATATTTCTCATCTGCATAACCGTAAACAATTAAATAATATAATGTCTGTACGATGTATTGAAGTTTATCTAATCCAAATTTAAATTATTTATTTTGCTAAATACATAGGTCCAGAAAATAGGTGTTGGTAATGAATAGAAGCTCCATTATGTTCTGCTTTTTCAACAATTTAGGCATGAAGAATGTCAAAATTATAACAAGTTTAATTAAAAGAGGAAGATAGTACTAACTTAATTATGTCAGGTTAAGTAATTCTGATAGTCAGAGGATATTTCTTGATATAATTAATAATTTATAACAAATTGTAGAAATTCATTAGTCAGTAGAAATGGCCATTTCTCAATTAGCCATTTACGCAATTTCTTTTTGAATTGTATAACGGGGAGGTCCGTAATATGAAAAATACTTTTGGCTTCAGTCGTCAAGGTGGTGACGGTCTCCGTGAGATTACCGAAATCTTAATTTTAATAAATCAAATTTTTCAGCTTTATTGACTTAAATCAAAAAAAAAGCTTTATTGATACATATCAATATTTAAAATAACAAAACACATATCGACGGTTAAAAGGTTATAGGGTATAAGCGACCAAAACCAAATTGTTCAGGAAAGTAGTTCAAAGTTTGAAATTCCAGAAAAATGGATATAACTTTTTTATTTATTATCTTTTATTGATAAAACCAAAACAGCTGTAGAATAAAAATATAAACGCATAAATGGGCACTTTTATTGATATAATTATACGTTGTTTTATGTGGTTTTATGTCGCTTAGATCAATTGATTTTATTTTCCTCGTGAGGTAATTGAGCATAAGTTACTTAAACATGTAAAAATACCAAGAGTATAGAAGACTTAACTACATTTGATATCCTCGTACCAAAAAGTAATAGGGCATAAACAACATGAATATGTCATAACTTGATTGGGTAGAGGAGGACAAGTTAATATTCACATAATTGCGCCAAAAGTTAATAAAGCATAAGATACAGAGCTTAGCAATAATATTGTGAGGTTATTAGACATTAAGGACACTGGTAGATGAATTAAAGAAAGGTAATGTAGTACTTCCACCTTATCAAGATTTATATACCTTAAGGAAATCGAGAACATCCAACAATATAAGTAGACGTGGATCTCTATCATATGAGCTCATTTGAAGCGATCATTAGCTAAAATGTTTTTACTCTGATATCAGAATCATTTTGTAATGTTTATTTAAGTACTTGGTACTACCGTTGATTTTTTTCAGAGTGCAATATGTAAACCTTTTAATTGGCTATCAATACCACTGTAATGTTAAAATACACATAAGCTAGCTGTAAGTTTTCTGAAAATCTATACTAATATTAATGTGAAAGTGTGTTTGTTTGTTTGCTTGTTGTTTGTCCTTCTTTCACGTCGAAAGTAACAAACGGATTGACATGATTTTTTTTTAGATTGTTTAAGGTCTGGAGAGTGACATAGGCATTCCGGGATAATGAGTATCCCGGAAAAACATCTTATTCCCACGGGAAGAAATAAAGTTTATAATCATTTGTCCTTCTTTCACGACAAAAGGAAACTAAGTACATGATTTTTTTAATGGGGATAGTTTACGGTCTGGAGAGTGACAAAGGCTACTTTTTATCCCGGAAAAGCATCTTAATCACATGGGAAAAATAAACTTTGTAATCATTTGTCCTTGTTTTACGTAGAAAAGAACCTAAGAACTGACATAATTTTTTTTATGTGGATAGTTTACGGTTTGCAGATTGACATAAGCTACTTTTTATCCTGGAAAAACATCTTAATCCCATGGGAAAAAATAAACTGTAATCATTTGTCCTTCTCTTACGTCGAAATGAACCTAAATACCGACATGATTTTTTAACAGGGGATAGTTTTCTATCTGGAAAGACTACTTTTTATCCATGTTATTCCTATAGGAAAAAAGTTTCATTAAAATAATGACGCGGGCGAAGCCGCTGTTAACAGCTAGTAAATAAATAAATAAATAGTAACGTGGATTAAATGTCAGGTCTTAAAAATAATAGAATGTCAACCAACACGATTCTCTTTTAAAACAAGAGTTAAGTAACTGGGTACATTTAAAGGGTTACCCATCACTATACTGTATTATATAAACTCATTATCTATCGAAATACAAAATTATTTATTGAATATTAAAAATTGACTTACAGTAACTTATTTCAAACTTAATCTAACGAACAATGGGCGGCCTTATTGTTAAAAAGCAATCTCTTCCAAACAACCTTTAACCTTTAGGATAAATGATAGGAGAATATTACTGAAATATGTGTTTACCGACCGAAAGATTTAAGGCGACTGATTTTATTTTTATTTAAAATTTATTGACCACAAAATTACATAAGGGTACAAAAGGCGGACTTAACGCTGAACGCATTCTCTACCAGTCAACCTTTGGGATTAGCAGAAATACACGAATGCGGTTCTAAAGCAGATAAAAAAAAATAGAACAGTATCGACGAAATAGATATAATGTAATGACGATTCAACTTAGAGAAAGAAATAGAATAAACGATATTACTCGTTCAAATAAAATAAACATACATAAGAATATATCACTATCATAAATATACATACCTACAGATATATAATATAGGAAGATGATGATTCAGTCCTTCGTTAAACCGTCCAAAAGATGAGCGTTGATTTTCTTTTTAAAATTGAATTTATTTGAGATCCTTCTAAGTCATTCAGGCAGCTCGTTCCATGGACGTGAAGCTTGCAGTGTGAAGGAATCAGACTTGAAGCCAGAATGGTAAAGGGGAATGTAAAGCTGACGTGAAAATGTGAGAGTCACAAATTGAAATTTGCATTTCAAGTATTCCGGAGAGAGAGGACTAGTTATAATAGTGTGAAGTATGCAGAGTAATCTCTGTTGCCTCCGTTGATGAACAGGAAGCCATTTAAATTGAGACCGATACGAAGAGATATGATCAAATTTGCGAAGACAGTAGATAAAACGGATAGCGTTTTTGATAAGTCGGTCCCATTTGTTTGTTTGTTTGTAAAACTTTATTGTATATAAAACATAAGTACATAAAATACAAAAATCATTATACGGTATACAATGGCGGACTTATCCCAATAGGGATCTCTTCCAGTCAACCATAGAAAATTGAAAGAGAGTTTCCATTTTTGGGCTTTGGAGCAATACATTCAAACCTACAATTTAAAATTTATTGAGGAGATCTACATTTAGATCTGGAAACACTACATTTAGACCTAGGTTTTATAATAAAGGTAAAGGAAGAAAATTCCTAAACCGATATAAGGGAACTCAATGCCGATTTGACCGCACGACTCACCTCAGCTATTTGCGAGGTCCAACTAAGAGTGAAATCTACTCGTTTATAAAGATCTAGGTTTTTGACAGTATTATTGTACGAAATGACAGTTTATTCAAATATAACAGGCGACACAGAGCTGAAATCAATCGTGGTAACCTGCCTAGAGCTACCAAGCACAATAGCCTTTTTTTTTCTTTTTTTTTTATACCACTAGAGTGACAAACAAGCATACGGCCCGCCTGATGGAAAGCAGTTACCGTAGCCTATGAACGCCTGTAACACTAGGGGCATCACACGCGCGTTGCCGACCCTGTAAAAACCTTTTCACGCCCTTTTTGAAGAACCCCATGCTTTAGTCTCCCGCGAAAACCTCGACAGGCAGTTCATTCCACAGCATGACCGTACGCGTGAGAAAACTTCTCTAGAACCGCACGGTACGCGACCACTTAGGCTCCAATGTGTGAGGATGAATTCCCTGTCGATGGCGAGCGGTGCGACTGTAGAAGGAGGCCGTGGGCATCATGTCAAACAACTCCTCTGAACACACCCCATTGTACAATCGGTAGAACACACAAAGGGACGCAAAATCTCTCCTCAGACTTACCGTCTGTCAGTTTGGGATCATCAACAATCCTCACAGCACGCATCTGAATCGAGTCACAAGGTGCAAGCTGGTATCTAGGCGCTCCCGCCCATAGATGACAACAGTACTCCATATGCGGCCGAACTTGAGCTTTGTAAAGCAGAAGCCTTTGCCGCGGATTGATGTACTGCTTCGCCCTGTTGAGCACACCTAGTTTCTTCGACGCAAGCTTGACCTTCCCCTCCAGGTGACAACGAAACTGGACGTCGTTGGAGATTTCAACTCCTAGAATCCCAATACTTTTGGCGATGGTAAGGGGTGTATTCAGGAAGTGTGGAGCCACAGCAAATGGGGTTTTCTTAGCGGTGAACGCGCAGACTTGTGTCTTAGAGGGGTTAAATCGCACTAAGTTCTGTCGTCCCCAGTCGGACACTCTACATAGTGTGCCTTCGATTTCCGACACAAGTTGTTCGCGGCTCTCCTCCACCAGAGAGCAGGGAATATTAGCGCGGCCCGTGTAATAAGTGTCCCCGGTGCTGTCGTCGGCATAGCAATGAATACTGTCAATAGACAACATATCATTGATATGCAGCAAAAACAGCGTCGGGGATAATGCAGAGCCTTGCGGGACGGAAGGTCCATGCTATCGGAGCAACTACCATCAACAACGGCTCTAATGCTTCTGTTGGACAAAAAACTAGCGACCCATGCGCATAAACCCTCTGGTAGACCGTATGCAGGCAACTTCGAAAGAAGACTACGGTGCCAAATCCGATTGAACGCCTTCGCCATATCCAGACTGACAGCCAATGCCTCACCTTGACTCTCCACAGCTGAAGCCCAGCGATGTGTAAGATACACTAGAAGATCACCAGTCGAGCGACCATGACAAACGCCGTATTGATGGTCGCTGATTAAATCGTGATCTTATAGGTATTTTAGGAGCCGGTTGTTTATGACGCGCTCCATTACATTGGAGAGAAGGGAGGTAACAGCGATAGGCCTGTAATTCGATGGGTCTGATCTGTCACCCTTTTTGGGCACAGGGTGCACGTTTAGATTGTGTGTGCTGTGCATTTACCTGTAGATCCAGCTAAATGCACAGCCTGGCATTTAGCTGGATTTACAGGTATAGCAAAATCTCTAGACCAAGAGCTGACATTACAGGGGTTATCATTTAATTTTGCAATTGCAGTGTTGTTCACATTCTCTGTCGTTGTCTGCACAAATGTTTGGAGATCATCAGCATATAAATGGTAAGAACAACTGAGCGAAACAGACAGGAGGATTTAAGGTACAAGCGACTTGCTGAATAGCCGATTGAGTACAACCAAGTAATACAAAATATCGTAAGCGACGTAGTTGTATGAAAATAGCAAATGGAAGTGGAATATTAAGCGACAATAGTATTGAAATATTGTAATTGGTAGTAAAGTATAATCGACAGTTCAGTATGAACTTAGACTTTAGTAATTACGTATAAGCGACAACCATATTGTTAATTTGTAAATAGTAGTAAGGCATAACCGACAGTTCAATAACAAATGAATTTTAGTAATTGCGAATAAGCGACAACTGTATTGTAAACAAAAAAAAAGTAGTAAGGTATAACCGACGTCTATTAATTTTAATGAGAAAGGTAAAGGAGCATTAGTTCCAGGTTTCAAAACAGGGGCTAATAGTAAAGAGCCGTAAGCGCCCGGAATGTCTATGCAAGTTAAAAGTAAAAACGCGTTACCGACTATCAACCAAAAATGAAACCATTTTTACAGGGGTACAAGCACCTTAAGGGCATAAATGGCCTAGATTTTCGTCGGTTACTCCGAGGCATACTTCGAAAACGCTGTTTTTTGCTTTGGCATAAACGACAAAAAAGTCATCGTAGAGCCATGGGAGTAAGCGCATTAGAAAGAATGGAAAATTTTAAATAGGATGGCATTCATAACTCATTTTCGATCAAAATGTCGCTTATGCCCTAGTACCTTTTAACCGTCGATATGTTTATTTCATGCAACGAAAACCATCGATGCATCGTAGCGATGTATCAAATCGAAAAACTGATGTATTTTCTACACGCATCCCTAAACTGCGTTTGACGAGCATTGTCAGCGCTTGTCATTTTTTTTTATTTAATTTTACTGCCCTGGATACGAGTCTTTTAAAGCCCGACATTGCAATAAATTATTACAATACATAGTCTTATTCATAACCTTTTTTTATACCGTATCGGATGGTAGCATAGAAATGAAATCAAATGGAAATAGTATGCAATTAGATTTGTTTGGCATCAAGCGAGCCAAATTTATTATATTCTATATTGCATATAAATTTGCATAACATAGTTAAAACTTAAGTGTACAAAGATGAGCTTATCTGTACAAGAGATCTCTTCCAGCCGATCCTATAGGCAGTGAGAGAAAGAGTCACTTGACGGATATTACAATATGTGCGTACTATTAATAAAGAAAGATAAAAAGAAGAAGTACTAAAAAACAATACAATTAAATGATATTTCGACTCGTTAAAGAAAGAGTTATTACTCTTATAAATATAGCTATTGCAATAGACATAACATAAATTTATGGAAAAAAATCTACAAATTAACAGAAAAAAAAACACAAATACATATTGATACACAATTCTACCATACATGCATACATATTCACAACTGGGACAAATAGTGTTTCTGCAATCTTTTTTTGAAACTATTGACAGATGGGCAATCTCTTATATATACGACAGGCAAGCAATTTTCTAAGTATACTACTACAAATCTCCTCAACCCGTTTGGCCAACGTGGGGAGTGTAGGCCAAATCCTCCTTCCGTCTAGGACGGACGAGAGAGGGTCGTGCTCCTGTAGTGGAGACTAAAATGAACCTGATGATGATGATGATGACTACTACAAATAACTTCGTGTTGTTGGTTGAATTTGGTTGTATAGTATTGTGTCATAAAAGTATAAAGCAGACCAAAGCATATAGGATTTACCACGATTTATTACGTATGTGACTGATAGAAATCCATAGTTACTATTCGGGCACTTACTGTTGACGCTCACTACGTATACATACCATGTCTTGTGAATGACAGGCAAGTTTAAAGTCTGCATTGGTTTTCTCCCACATAGTATCAAGTTGTGGAATGAACTGCCTGTCGAGGTTTTCACAAGACAGACACTAAAGCATGGGGTTGTTCAATTAGGCCGTGAAGCTGTTTTTATGGAGTGATGCTCCCTGGTGTTGCCTGTTGTTGTCTATGCTGCTTATGCTTGTTTGTCATTTTAATGATATAAAAAAAATACACTGCATCACGTCGGATGTCTAACATGCCCAGTATCTGCCTGACATAAAGCGGTCACCATAGCCATATAGACATAGATATATAGTTCTGGCATCCAATGATACAATGCAGCCCCCGTAATCTAATCTAATAACTAAATAGTTTTAATGATATTATAGCAATACTCCTTGGGGCTCTTCCCATCTGATCACTTTGCTTATTAGCAGGGACACAACAATACTTAAGCTAAGTAAGTAAGGAAAGGTAACTAAGTAAGGTAGATAAAAACATCACGTCCGGAGAAAAGAGATTGGACTTACCCAGGTAGCTTTGACGTGCCCTACCTTTCTTTCGCCAGAGCCTGTTAGCGAGTTGGCAGGGAGCACCGCGTGCAGGTGAGGTTGGTTTTGGTTTAAAATTGTTGGGGAGCCACATTTTTTTTCATACACACAACACATTTTTTTTATTAGATACACGTATCTAGGTTTGTAGAAAAAAATGTAAAATAATAAATATTTAAGTAATCAGCCCCTCCCCGGCTGTTGAGCGGGTTGTCCTTTATAAGGCTGGATCCGCCTTTGAAAGCGTCCGCCCCTGTATAATTAAATTGTCTACATGGACATAATATCCAAATAAATTAGACATTATTTGAAAAATATAACGAGTAGGTAAATCTTAGCGGCTGGCTGGTTAGCATGAAATTAACCCTTCTTGTAGTGTACATAAAAAGTAAATTGTCCATTGACGTCTGTCCTAAAATAGTATTATTTCGTCACGTATTAATTAATAGGCGCAAGGATTTTTTTTATTCTCTGCTTTGGTAGTTAATTTAACTGAACTTAATCAAAGTTTAATTTAATATTCTTCTTAAGCATTTGTAAGTCTACTGTTTTCCATGCAATATTCATTATGTATAGTAGGAAAAAGAAAATACAACAACGCGATATCGTTTACGATAATACTACCAGGGATTCAATACCCAAGCGAGGATACTATTCAGAATTAGTATCAGATCTGAGCAAAGATGATACAACTAAGGAATTTTGCGCTAAAAAGAGGATGAAATTAATTTTACAGGTAAATTTTATCGATCCTAGACCTATCTCTGACTCATAGAAGACTGCAGAAATAAAAATGTCTTCCAGGATTGCTGCCTCCTCACAAGTCTGGTAAGCTAACGTGAACTTAATAATATTAGGGGTATTAGGACGCCAACAATACTACTTTTGTAGTTTTGTTCCAGGTGTTGCAACAGTTGTTGTACAGGTTATGGCGCTTTTCATCATGCGGATGCATATTTACTTGTCTGGTAGTAGGCATATGTATGTAGACATATACATGATACATAAAAAATACTAATTTGTGTGCTTTCACCATCACTTAGTACTATTCTTGGCTGGTACTATTCACCCAATACTAATATTAGTGGACGCATGCAGCTAGCACCATATCTGACGCAGTCGTCTCTGACGGAAACTGAGTTAAATTTATTAGTAATAGAAACATTGACATTTTCCCTAAAAACGTGCTCAAGGGTGCCATGTCAAATGTATTTTCTTACTAACGAAGAGACTGCACCAATATTTTTCAACTTTTTTTGATGGCACCATATTGACGGTAAAGGGTGATAATGCCAGCTAACAGTAGTACAGATTTGTAAAATAGTAATTGAGATAGAAGTAGCTCATCACCTTCATTAGTGTTTCAAAGCCAAAACCCACTTTGTCACTGATGCACCATCACCATCTTTTACATAATATGTATTTGAGGTGTTTTGCTATAAATATATAATTATTTTCGCCGTAACTGTATTGATTAACGGCTTCCCGCCAATGATTATGAAACATTTAATAAACTAGGGCTTAGTTGCCATAACTTTAAAAAGAAGAAAAATTTGGCAGATTGGTACTCGGTAGTGATGTACCAAGTCGCCCTTTTTTTGTTTCAAGTAATTTGATAATAATGGTAAAAAAACAATCGATACCGAACTCCACTCGAATGTCTCGGAAATGTATTCGAATACCAAACGTCCACGACTTTTGACGGGAATACGTCTATAAAATTGATTCAATTGGGAAGCAATTAAAAAAACGAATGATAACATAATTGGGAGATACCTTTTGTTGTTGCATCTACAAATTTATCATCTCCATTCAAAATTCAATCACACCACTGGATAGATGAAGGATCAAAGAATTTATTACGATAAGTAAGGTCTATGGAACATTGCGTGCGGGGGAAGGGGAAGCGCTGCCATTTTAAGACATCACACGGCCGTGTCCTTAATACAGTCACACCCCATTTTTTTACTATTCTTGGAATATTATTGACAAAATTTATTAGTTACATAATCATAATTAAGATACTATCGATCCGCTGCGCCTTTACCTGAGTGGCTCAACATAAAATGTACTATACACATGACCTTCAGAAGGAAATTTTATTTAATAATTTTATTCAAAAATAAGTAACTACATCAAAATTCATTGCATATTTCAAAATGATTTTAAGAAGTCTAAAAGAAAGTCATTACTCGACAAAGATTGTATTAAATAATATGAAAGTACTCGATTCGTCTGCCTAGACTGCTTGACTCGTTCGGGTCGGTTTGGAAACATCTCTAGTTGATGGCGAAATAGGCGGGAAATTTTGAAGTTTTCAATTTCATTCAATTCAATTTGTTCGGCCGGCCGGCGGACTTCGGCGGTCGGCGACGGCGAATGATACTGATAATTTCGATGTTATTGTTTTACTTTTTTCAAAATAACCTCAGATAATGGTTTTATAATAGGCAAAGACGGATAAATTGGCGCCTACTGTGGTTTCTCTTCCAAAACCGAATCGGCCCAAGATTCTTCTGCCGCCAGGACGCTGGACCACGTACAGAGAAGATGACAGCATTGTGAGTTTCTTTATTTTCCAAAACAGTTAATCAGGACACATAATTCTTCTTCATTTATTCAAATTGCCCAGTGCCCATTGTATGTGAAATGGCCTATGAAACTCATGAGACATTGTAATTGACGTCACTGTATAGAAAAGTTAATTTGTTATTGTTTCAATGCGCTAATCGTCGAAACTACCAGTCGTAATTGAAAAAGATTTTTTGTATGTCGTTTTAATTATAAGCCAAAACCTCTAAGTAAGAGTTGAATTTGCATCTGAAATTCTGAGACTTGGTAAGATACCATGACTTAGGTACATATTGTTTGCTTCATAAAACAAAAGTCGAGTGTGAATATTTGTAACATTTTCAGCAATTCCCCTTTGAGACATTCGTGCCAAAGCTGCAGTTTCTCAGTGTCGTGCTGCCAAAGGAGTTACCACGGCTGGTCAAAATCGAGAGACTTCGGAGGAAATTCCTAGCAGCAAATATTAAGGTACTTTTTTACACAATATTCAGGATATTTATGTGTTGTAAAATACTTAAAGGACGTTAGTGTCTGTTCAGTCTTTGGAGCCAAAGTCAACCTCAGCTTGTGGTGCACCTTGCTGACTAACATAAGAGGTTCTAGCAAAACCTTGACCACTTCACTTCAGGCGAGCTGTGTGCTTGTTTGCCACAAGACATGTTTTTTCCTCGTGACCTAACTCGCAGAAAGAGAACAACCTACAAGTGAAATGTTATTTATCTGTGGTATTCCATAGAATACTCTCATAAGAGGGAGGCACTTTCCTTGTCTGATGGCCTATAAGTACACTTTAATTTTTCTTTTAATTTGATTGTAAGTCTGGCCTTACACAGCTGGAATCCATCACGGAGTTCAGAAGCTGAATTAAGGATCTTAATTCTGGGTGCATGCAATTCCATACAAACCATTTATTCAATGCAAACATGATAATATTTTCAGATCTATCAGACAGAAAATACTGACGGGTATACAGAATTTAAGAAGCAGAATTCCGGATGTACATCTTTACATTGAGTGGAGCGAGCAGAATGCTTATATATGCCGAAAAGTCACTCTTGGAAATAAATAGGCTCCATACCTATTGAACCTATTTTGATGAAACATCTTACAATTACAGACCTGGACATGCTTGAGGTTTATGTTGCAAAAAAATTAAGATCGATGACGTCTTCGGGAAATTATCATCATATATGTTTTCCCTTGATATCAATGGAAAACATACACTCAGAGAGTCTACTCGTTCCATACAACCTCGATTTCGGCCCTGTGGGCTAGAATCTGGCCTAGGACATTTCTACGCTCACACATTCTGGAATTCAGATTCTTAAATTCAGTATCTGAATTTGGTGACCAGTTGTGGAAGGCTGGCCTAATAGGTACGTGTTTTTTTCAGAAAATGCTCCGTGAGTTAGGAGTGCAGCCTTACTGGCTGCTGCCTACTTCAGAGTTCAAAGTGACCGATCAGGAGTACTATGGGTTGTACAGTCCCTTTCCCAAGCTGGACTTGGAAATATTTGACAACACTGATTTTGATTGCCGGTAAGACCAAGTTGAGATGTAGGTCCAGGCTGTTGTTAATGACAGTAGTTGGTATAAAAGTGACAGTGCTCTTTGGGTTGTTTGAAAACACTGGCCTGTAATGACCTGCAATTGAGCAGTGTGCGGAGGTCGATGGGGTGGCTACGCCTGTCAGTCTAATCGAATACGCAACTATACACTATATACGCGAATAGTTAAGCAACGCGACCGTAGCCTGTACATGGATGGGTTTATTTATCTCACTGTCTGTTGTTGTTAGTCGACTGTTGTTAAGCCAAGTTAGCAGTTAAAAACACCATTAGACTGCACCATCAAGTTTCACGTGCTATTTTCGTAGAGTGTTATATATATCTAATATATAAAATTCTCCTGTCGCAGTGTTTGTTACCAAACTCCACCGATACGGCTGGACCGATTTTTATGAAATTTTCTGTGCATATCGGGTAGGTCTGAGAATCTGCCAACATCTATTTTTCATACCCCTAAATGATAAGGGTGACCTACCTCTTTTTTTATTTTATATACATGTAAAATTTAGTGATAATTGACGAGCTTGGTGGTCGAATGGCTAGCAATGGCTACTTTGACTCCGAGGTCGCGGGTTCGATCCCCGTACAAGACAGACATTTGTGTGCATGAACATGTCTGTTTGAGTTTGAGTGACTCAGGGATGTCGAGAGGTGTGCTGCGCTTTCTCCGAAGTTACTAGCGGCGTGATGCCCTTTAACACTTCCACCCCTGTAGCATATAGCTCTAGAGGCTTCTCCCTTGGTGCATATAGCTCTAGCGGCTTCTCCCTGGAGCATATAGCTCTAGCGGCTCCTCTCTGGGCGGCCAATGAAGGCAAGCCAGAGCTGAGAGTCCTGCGGGCCTTCTTGTGTTTACACTGCGACCGATGAAGACACGTCGGAGACGAAGGCCCTGACCGACTCTCTGGAGACTCGGGTCCGTGGTGTCGCTACTCACACAACAGCTCGCCACAAGCTGCCCTGCGGACATTATTATAATACACACTTCTCCCTTGTTACCAGCGTGCCTGATGAATGGATGTCACTGGGGCTGATTGAAGGTGAACAGTATCCTTGTCCTGGGTTGGCTTTCATCCCCAAGGAGGACAGCAAGGCGGCAAAGGCCGAAGGAGACTATATACAGATATATAATAACTTGTATGAGGTTTGTTTATTTGTAACATTTTAATGCATTAGCTTGTATTTTTTTTTTCTTTATACTACGTCGGGTAGCAGACAAGCATACAGCCCGCCTGATGTGAAGCGGTCACCGCAGCCATATTAACGCTAGCAACCTAAAATATCGCTCGCGCGCCGCCACCTCCGCTGCCAACGCAGCATCTTCTTCATTTTCATTTCAGCTTTTGTCTTATATTGGCTGGCAACGTAGAGAACGGCGACCCCTTGGTGTCGCTGGTCTCCATTGGCAGTGGTTATTGCTTTACACCAGGTGACCCACCCACATGCTCGTTTGCCCCCCTGTCACATAAGAAAATATAAAAATAAATAGCGTATGAAAATGTAACATAGTACACAAGGGCCATTCCTATATTTCATGAGCTCGGTGGTTAAATGGTTAGCAATGGCCACTGTGACTCTGAGGTCGCGGGTTTGATTTTCGCATAAGATATATCTAGTGTGCCTGAACATGTCTGTTTGTCATTGTCTGGGTGTTTTCTATGTACGTATTTACAAAAAAAAAACTAAGTATAATATCAGTTATCAATGGGTTCTAACCCATAGTACAAGCATTGCTTAGTTTAGGCTATGTGTAATTGTCCAGGAATATTTACTTATCTAATTATATTTTGGCCGTGTGGTTTTCGGCAGATTAGAATAGAATCTCTCCGTTCCTTCCCGTGGATGTCGTCGACAAGGCGACTAAGGGAAATACATTATCAAATATCGATCAGGAATCCCCAACTCGTTTGGCCAGCGTGGGGGGTGTACTGTTCCCTGTTCCCCGCTCGCCCGCTCGCTCGTGCAGATGCACCGAACGAGCACGGTGAGCCCTTCCCCCCCCGTTCACCGCTGCTGAGGGGCACATAGACGTTGATTGCTTAGTGATCCGGCACTCGCAACTCTTTCTTCTATATATTAATAGTTAGATTTTTTTTCCAGTGGACAAATGTTGCTGCGTTCAGCTTCGACAAACAAACAGAGAAGTGGGAGGTGATGGCTTTGGATGGCACCAAGAGACGATATAAGTAACGATTTTTTATATAATACATTAATCTGATCACTTGCGTATATTTGCCGGGAATGCCGACTAGTTTCGATGTGAAGATCTACTTCACCAAGGTGATTATCCAGACGTGGTGCACCCTGCTGTCTGACAAACTCTGGCGAAAAGAGAGGTAGGGCATAGCGTATAACGTAAGCTGCCTGACTAGGGAAGTACCTCCACCTCACAGAAAATTCCCTTGAGGATTTGTTGCGTCCTGCGAGTGAGTGAGGTCACCAGAAAGAAAGGAAGAAGTATATGCTGGCAACGGATCGGCGACCCTTTAGTGTTGCTGATCTCCATGGGCGGTGGTAATTGCTTTCTATCAGGTGACCCACATGCTCGTTTCCCCCCCTATCATGTATAAAAAAAGCACCAACTCAGCAATGGAGCGAACTCACTCACACCAGAATTTAGATTCTTAAATTTAGTTTCTGAATTCCGCGACGGATTCTGGATGTGAAGGGCCGGCCTCACAGAAATGTTCGAAATATTATATTTTTGTACTGTGTTCTTTGATAACTTTATTGTTATGTTGGCAGTATCCCTCGCATCCGGTTGATGTTCAAGGCGGATGACCCGGAGACGTTTGCACAGCGAGTCAAATTCGCTGTGGATTTGCGGAATGAAATAGAAAATAATTTACGGTAATCATCATCACTATATATACTCGTATGTTGCAAAAAAAGTACCCCTCACCACGTTTATATTTATAAACGTGGTGAGGGGTACTTTTTTTGCAACAAATAAAATAAATAAATATTTCTGGACAATTTACACAGCGCCATCTAGTCCCAAATTAAGCGCAAAGCTTGTGTTATGGGTACTAGACAACTGTTAAATGTACATAAATACATTTTTTTGTAAATACATACTTATAATACATAGAAACGCCCAGACCAAGACAAACAGACATGTTCATGCACACAAATGTTTGTCTTATGCAGGAATCGAACCCGCGACCTCGGAGTCAAAGTGGCCATTGGTAACCATTCGACTACCGAGCTCGTCAAATAGTTTATAGGTGTGTCTGTAATGCAATAAAGTAAAAAAAAGAAACTACCTACTTAGTGGGTATTCATACGGTTTTGCGCTCTCACTCTTAAGGTGGCAATGATCCAGTTAATTCCACATGTAATTATAGTAGCTTAAAACAAAGAGAAATGATTTGTCGGTAATGCGTAAGTGATATTGGTCTTGTCAATTATTATTAAATGGTTTTACGGCTCTGAAAACAAAGTCTTTTAGAGCCCATTTTTATTATTTCTTCAGTTTATTCCCGGCTTCAGGGATTAATTCTAGTTAGTTCCTCGATAACTCAACATGGAACAGGAACATTTCGACAGCGGTGATTTAAACACTTTTTTTTAAAATTCCGCTAATTTTGTGCACTGTAAATAATTACAGTGCATTTTTTTTTTCAATATGACATGTTCATGCACACAAATGTTTGCCTTGTGCGGGGATCGAATCCGCGATCTCGGAGTCGAAGTTGTCATTGCTAGCCATTCGACCATTGGGCTCGACAATGTTATTACAATGTAAATCATTACAGTTCATTACATCAGTGAAGAAGTTTCTGCTAAAACATTCAAAATCAATGTTGGCTGTTGGCGTAATGATATTTGACACTACCGGCGTCTGTAGGTTGCCATGACTGAATCCGGCAACATCACCATCAGGCGGGTCGTATGCCCGTTTCCACCTTAGTGGTATAGAAGAGTTGAGGCGGGCCGTATGTTTGTCTGCCACCCGACGTAGTATAAAAAAAAACCATACCACCCTACGTAGTATAAGTCGTAGTATAAGAGCCAAGTGCCATAGGATTTTCATGTTCTATACCTATTTAGGTTTTACCTTTACCTGGACTGCTTGGTCCTGGAGGGTCTACCGATGATGCCGCGTCAGTACATGCCCGGCATACTGGCCATGGTGAAGACTCACAGACAGGCCAAGGAAATAGACGAGGCACATCTGAACGCTCTCAAACAAGAGGTAAGGAATGCTTAGGCTGGAACATGGACTTATAAATTGACAAAGCTAGCGAAAGTTCTTCAAATCGATTTCGTATATATATATATATATATATATATATATATATATATATATATATTTATATACGAACCACCATGGATATAGCGAGTGAGTGAGGTCACCAGGAGTATAGGCTGGCAATGGATTGGCGACCCCCTGGTGATGCTGATCTCCATGGGTGGTGGTGATTGCTTTCCTTCAGGTGACACTATGCTCGTTCGCCCCCCGCCAGTCCCCCCCCCCCCCCCACTTTCACATAAAAAAAAGAATACGCGCGTAAGACTTCTTACGCCAGCTAGATGGAGCATAATCAAGGTCGTACAAACCGAAAATGACCGGGATGTGACATTGCAGGCTGAGCTCCTGCACATGAAGGCTGAAGGCAAGATGAAGATAATATACACCATACAGAAGTACCCGGAGCTGTACAACTTCATCAGGGTGCCTTCCAAGGAATACACGCCGCCGGTGCCTGGCTTTGGTAAATTATGACTCCATTCAATAAGTCCTTAGACTTAGCGGAATACATTCTTTGATCCTTCATCTATCCAGTGGTGTGATTGAATTTTTGATGGAGATGATAGATTTGTAGCTGCAACACCAAACTGTATCCCTCGATTTTGTTATCAATCGTTTTTTTTAATTGCCTCCCTATGGAAGCAATTTTAAAGACGTATTACGAGGGCCGCATGCTTCTCTGTCCAGATTTGAACTGCTCCTGTTTTATGTCAAAATTTCTTGCAGGCCGGCTTCCCTGCGTGATGGTAGACTTTCTAGGACAGTTGAAGCACAATCAGTGGTACTCACTGTACGTACTCATAGAGTCTGTGGCCTGCATACATCTGGTCGTCGACGAATGCTTGAAGGTAATAAAGTCCAATGTATTAATGACAAACCCTCGGGTGGCCGACAAATATACGGCCCGCCTGATGTCAAGCGGTTACCATAGTCATAATAAAACTCGCAACATGAAATATCGCTCGCGCAACGCAAGCCCCGCTGCTAACGCAGGAATTCTTTCTTTTCTGGTGAGCACAACAACTCTCAAGGGAATTGTTATTTGGCTGCGGTATTTTGTGATGTGGAGGTACTGCCCCAGTCGGGCAGCTTACAAATATGCTATACCATTCATCTCTTTGGCCAGAGCTTTTTTCGCTAGTCGACAGGACAGTAGGCAGCCACGTGCAGGTGAGGTTGGCTTGGGTCTAAAGATTGTAGTGAGCCACTTATTACTAAACAGGTTCCATCCCTACACAATACAATCATTTGCGTGCAGGAAATCTGCGCTCGTTCTTCTTTTCCAGTGTGTATTAGGTATACACACTGGATAAGAGGATACATAGATTGCATTATAATCTATGGTTATTATGAGCGTGTTATATTATTATATTAGATTAACTTGAGACGCTTGTTTTTGGTGATTAGGTGGAGTCGATGTTGTTCTTCACGTCTAACTACGGCAGGAACGTGAGCCTCGAGGAGTTTGACGCCGCTCAGCAACACTGCACCTCCATGGTAATGAAGTATTCAATAGTTTTACCTCATCAACTCATAATCATCCCACGGTTGGGATACGGGTCTCCCCTCAATCGAAGGTGTTTAGAGCGTACTCCACCACGCTGCTCAATTACAGAGTGGCGGATGCAATTGTTTTCAAGCCGCCCTAAGGCCACTGACTTGGCTTAACTGCCGTCTAATGACAACAACCGGGACCGATGGCTTAACGTGCCACGGAGGAGCCCGAGATAAATAAACCCATCCATAGACAGGTTGCGGTCGATGTTGCTTAACTTGCGTGTTCGTATAGACTGACACGCGCAACGATACCGTCGAGCTCCTCTAATAGTTTTACCATGGATATGAAATCAAATGGTAATGATAAGTATGTATGCACTTGGAATTGTATAGCATCAAGCGTGCTAAACTCACTAAAAAATTTTAATAATTGCGAGGAAAATAAAACACCGCTTTTTACCCGTGCGAAGCCCGGGCAGCTAGTTATTAATAACTTAGTGTTGTGATTGGTTGAATTTGGTTGTATAGTATTGTATCATTAAAGCATACGAAATCAATTTACTACGTATGCGACTGATAGAAATCCATACTAAGTTAAACGTTCTGTTGACAAGCGCGACACGTGAACATCTATATCTACTATTCAGGGTGTATTTTTTTTTTTTTTTTTATACTACTTTGGGTGGCAGACAAGCATACGGCCCGCCTGATGTGAAGCGGTTACCGTAGCCATATTAACGCTTGCAACATACAATATTGCTCGCGCGCCGCCACCCCCGCTGCCAACGCAGCATCTCCTTCCTTTCCTTCTGGTGACCCCACTCACTCGCAGGAACACAACAACCCTCAGGGGAATTGTTATTTGGCTGCGGTATTCTGTGAGGTGGAGGTACATTCCCCAGTCGTGTAGCTTACAATTACGCTCCCTACCTCTCGCCAGAGCTTCGTTTGTCAGTCAGCAGGGTGCACCGCGTGCAGGTGAAGTTGGCTTTGGTTCAAAGATCTTGTTGAACCACTTACACCCCATTTATATGTATTTTTACAGGCTGGTCAAATTCAAGGAGACGATTATGTTGTTAGTAGGTATTAATCACGAACTAAAAATTAATCAACCATAAACGCGGTATGGCTATCGAAAGATTTCTTGTTTATCTCCGAGATTCAAGTTTACTATGTAGGTAGGAGACACGTGGGATTGTCGCGCATACGCCATCTGCGAGCTCGCCGTTGTCGCTTCAATGTAAATTTTGCATACAGGACGTGTCGTCCCACTCGCACGCGCGTCAACAAGGCAGCGCGGCGGTGGCTTTGATCAACGCAACAACGGAAACGTTGTGAACGCTTTTCGTTGTGACCGCTTTCAGCGGTTATCATCATTACAGTAAACGCAAAAATGATAGATACTGCAAAAACTAAACTGATTTTGATGTTTTTTAAGGTACGATCAGTAACAGCTACACAATCGTCTCTACCAATTTGATCAGTCTTTACAATTACACCATGTATACTAGATCTGACAGTTTTAACCCGCAGTGTTTGTAATTAACCTTTTAAATTCGTGTCCAATTGAGTTGAAATTTGGCTCTCTCGTTTGTTTTACGTGCACAACATTACATATATGGCGCCATTTAAAATCTAATATGGCGGTTGCCACAAAATTACGATTTAATTATTTTCCACATTGACCCATTAAATGAAAGAGCAGTAAGTAAACTTAATTTTTTTTATTGAGTGGAGCAAACGAAGCGAGCGGTACGCTTATATACGCTGAAAAGTCACTCATGGAAATGAATAGGCTCCAAAACCTCTGAACTGATTTTCATGAAACTTGTCACAATTATAGACCTCGACAAAACCTTTTGTCGAGAAAAAATTGAGATCGATCATGTCCTTGCGGAATGAGAATCTTACATTGAAATCAATTGAAAACATACACTCAGTGAATCTACTCGCTCCACTCAAGCTCGATTTTGGCCCCGTGGGCTAGAATCCTGCCTAGTTTTATATAGATTTAATATTGTTTTTCAGGTGTTGAAGTATTTAAACATAACTTGGCTAAATAACACGGCGCACGCTATCAGGATGTCTTTTAGAGATGTCGGAAAAGGGTACTGTTTGTTGATATAATAAATAAAATAAAGAAATATTTCTGGACAATTTACAGCGTCATCTAGTCCCAAATTAGGCACAAAGCTTGTGTTATGGGTACTAGGCGACTGATATATGTCCTTATTTTTTTTTTGTAAATACATACTTATATTACATATAAAACACCCAGACCAAGACAAACAGACATGTTCATGCACACAAATGTTTGCCTTGTGCGGGGATCGAACTCGCGAGCTCGGAGTCAAAGTGACCATTGCTAACCATTCGACCACCGACCTCGTCAGTTACATATACATTGTAGTTACTGTATTTAAAATAATTATACAATAAAATTCTTAGGTTTAATAAAAATGAAGTAAATTTTCGTACGCATTATATAATTTAAGTAGGATAGTAAATGAATCAACCTTATTAACGGCCTACCATCGGTACTTTATTTCTACGTTACGATACGGGCTGATATTCTGGGACATTTCTACTGATAAAAACCTTGCTTTTAGTGACCAAACGCAGTGTTTCAGAGCCATGTATGGCCTAAAACAGACTGATGCAGCCATGGTTTAGAAATACATCAGCTGTTGACATTGCCTAGTATAGCTCATATATATCTTTTATAAAAACTAACAATGAATTAATTTTTGAGAGACGTCACGGACTCAAAAATATTTTTTCTGCTATCCCAGTTTAGACAGCGCTATTAACCAAAAGTGTTTTGTTTATTTTGCCTCGTATAAAGGATAATTACACAATAGGGTAAAATGTCAGTATAAGTTCAGGCAAACAAGCATATGGCTCATGCTTGTTTTCCACATTAGTAGTATAAAAAAAGGTTTGCTTCCACTACATCTTTCCATCGACACAATTGGGTCATGATATATATCATCATCATCATCAGGTCCATTTTAGTCTCCACTACAGGAGCACGACCCTCTCTCGTTCGTCAGACGGAAGGAGGATTTGGCCTACACTCCCCACGCTGGCCAGACGGGTTGGGGAGGCCTGATCGATATTTGATAATGTATTTTCCTTAGTCGCCTTGTACGACATCCACGGGAAGAAACGGAGTGATTCTATTCTAGTCTGCCGAAAACCACACGACATTGATATATATGGTTGTCGTAAATTGCAGATGGTTCAATATTTACGAGAAGAAATGGGAGTTCTACGGTGTGAGCAAGCTGGCTCGGTTCATGCAGCTCGTGAGGTTCCGTATGCAGGTGTGTACAGTTTTATACTACCCTTTTTTTAAAAAAAAATATTCTACATCGGGTTATAGACAAGTGTACGGCGCATCTGATGTGAAGCGGTTTGCCGCAGCCATATTAACGCTCGCAACATAAAATATCGCTGCCGTGCTGCCGCCCCCGCTCCTATCTGGTGACCTCACTCACTCGCAGGAACACAACAACCCTCAAGGGAATTGTTATTTGGCTGCGGTATTCTGTGAGGTGGAGGTACATTCCCCAGTCGAGTAGCTTACAATTACGCTCCCTACCTCTCTTTAACTCTACTCGGACATCGAGCCCATTAACTAGTAGAGTGACAATGTAAAATAGTTTCAAGAAAGTGGTTGCCTGTAAAGTCAGTTTATGGACGATAATTTTACGTGATAACGTCATAAAAAAACATCGGCAGATAGATACATGAGAGACGAGGAGAGATAGATGCGTAGCAAGCCGAACGCTTAGGCCAATCGTGCCTCTCTAACGCATGTTCCGCGCTTTCGCTTGCACACTCGGCTTAGGCGGAACGTGACAATGAGTCATGATTTTTCGTGCGTGCAGCCGGCGTTCAACGATTTCACGTTATCACGTCAAAAATAATACCAATCGTCAGCTCTTCAGATGTTGGAGATTCGCCGAGACGACCACAGCAGCTGGAGCAGAGACGACCAAAACAGCCACGGCAGTCGCATGCAACTACTAACGGTAGTGGGTGGGTGCCGGACGGCAGTAGTTTGCATGAACTAATTGGTGGCGGAAGCACGCAAAGTAGTGTAGATCAAATTGCCTGTAAATTTGACTTCCGCAAAATAACACCTGAATCAATTAACTAAATAATACTACTGTTTGGAAATATCGTCATAATTTCAACCGAAGGATAGGTTGTACACTTTTAGGATCTAAACCACTACTCTACTAACCCACCACCTCCCATGGCTCCACCGACCTTGCGGTCATATGAGCCGAATCGCGAGAGATGCATTAATAATAGATCGATTAATAAAAGATCCTTAGAGCAACGGTGCTGCCGCAGCACCTGTCCTCTAAGGCTCTTTTGTGCCGCGGGCAATTCTTGACTCTCTACAAATTATTTAATCTATTTCCTTAGTCCCATTTGTGCCCTCTCCACCTTCTGGGGCGGCGACGAATACGTTTACGGCTCCGCTGCCGTCCGTTGGCGCACCACCTCCACTCTTCTCCATCCTTTCTTCGGCACGCCTTCGCGTGTGGCTCTACTAAGTTATATCTCCCTTTCAACTTCCTTTCGCCTCGCCCAGTCATACTTTTCGTAACGCTAACGTCACGCATTCACCAGCTTACTCCCCAAGTCAAGCATGGGTAAAGAAGTTTGACTTCAAAAATAGAAAAAGAATTATATGTTGGGGTGTAAGTGATTCATCAACATCTTTGAACCAAAGCCAACTTCACCTGCACGCGGTGCACCCTGCTGACTAACAAACGAAGCTCTGGCGAAAAGAGAGGTAGGGAGCGTAATTGTAAGCTACCCGACTGGGGAATGTACCTCCACCTCACAGAATACCGCAGCCAAATAACAATTTCCTTGAGGGTTGTTGTGTTCCTGCGATTGAGTGAGGTCACCAGAAAGGAAGGAGATGCTGCGGTTGCAGCGGGGGTGGCGGCGCGCGAGTTAATATGGCTACGGTAACCGCTTCACATCAGGCGGACCGTATGCTTGTCTGCCACCCGACGTAGTATAAAAAAAAAAGATGTGTGCCGCACAAAATGGCTTTTATATATATATTTTTTTTCCAGTACGCATTACGATATTGCTTAGAGCAGTCAATGGCGATGTTTGTTAGTCTGTGCGAGACGCCCTGCCTCTGTACGTACGGGTGCGAGGACGGCTGGGAGTGGGATCCTAGCGACCTGATCAACACACCGTTCAGATCGCCCACCGTCACGCTGTTCTACTTCCACCTGATGATGTCCAATGACGGCCCGTATTATACCACTAACCCGTGTCAGTTTGAGGTGAGTTTTAAGGAGGAAACTCAAGAGTTTTATGTACCTACTTTAAATAACAAAAGTGAAGACGACTGTAGTCGGGCTGTCTCTTTCTAAACTCCCATATCGCCGAAGTCTTTAAAATTGACAGATTTAGATGTTGCCAGAATTTTGTGATATAATAAATAAGTTGTAGTAATAAATAAATATTACTGGACAAATTACACACGGCTATCTAGTCCCAAACTAAGCAAAGCTTGTACTATGGGTACTAGATAACTGATATAATACTTAAATACATTTTTTTTTGTAAATACATACATATAATACATAGAAAATATCCAGACCAAGACAAACAGACATGTTCATGCGCACAAATTTTAGTCTTGTGCGGGTATCGAACTCGCGATCTTGAAGTCAAAGGAGCCATTGCTAATCAATCGACCACCGAGGTCGGCAATACCTAATGTACATAGCCTCCGCCTTAGAAGCGCTCTTCTCCGCTAATCTATAGTTGAGTAGCGGGAACCTTTCAATTGACCCATTTCCCAGCAGTGGGATGAATTAGGGTTGACGACGACCCAATTTCGGGTTCGATCCCCGCGAAATACATATTTGTGAGCATGAACATGTCTGTATGACTGGATCTGGGTGTTTTCTAGGTATTATATGAATGTATTTACAAAAAAAATGAATTTAAGTATAATATTGGCCGTGTGGTTTCCGGCAGACTAGAATAGAATCACTCCGTCTCTTCCCGTGGATCCCTTGCACGACACAAGGCGACTAAGGGAAATACATTATAAAATATCAGTCATGCCTCCCCAACCCGTCTGGCCAGCGTGGGGAGTGTAGGCCAAATCTTCAGTCTGTGACGGACGAGAGAGGGTCGTGCTCCTGTAGTGGAGACTAAAATGACCTGATGATGATGATGAAGTATAATATCAGTTGCCTAGTACTCACAGTACAAGCTTTGCTTAGTTTGGGACTAGATGGCTATGTGTAATTCGTCAAAGAATATTGATTTATTAATGAAAATAGGCTTCCATGATATTGATACATGATCACGTAGGTGGTGATCCAGCGTCTGT
Source organism: Hypsopygia costalis (assembly GCA_937001555.2). Taxonomy (NCBI): domain Eukaryota; kingdom Metazoa; phylum Arthropoda; class Insecta; order Lepidoptera; family Pyralidae; genus Hypsopygia; species Hypsopygia costalis. The sequence continues at coordinate 5,308,956 of OW443344.2, read as the reverse complement.
TCCGCGAGATGCTGTACCGGTGCCATTTCATTCCTCAAGTGCACCCAATGATCATGACGGGCCTCGTATTCGACAAGGAGCTGTTCCTCACATCTATCGGTAAGAGTCATTTGTACTTATTACTTATTATAATAACTTTTAAACATTCGCGTTGCATTATTTATGAAAAACCAGCTGACCTGACAGATGTTGCCCTGTCTAAAAAAACTATGAATATTTTTGTGACGAGCTCGGTGGTCGAATGGTTAGCAATGGCCACTTTGACTCCGAGGTCGCGGGTTCGATTCCCGCACAAGACAAACATTTGTGTGCATGAAGATGTCTGTTTGTCTTGGTCTGGGTGTTTTCTATGTATTATAAGTATGCATTTACAAAAAAAAATGTATTTAAGTACATTTATCAGTTGTCTAGTACCCATAACACAAGCTTTGCGCTTAATTTGGGACTAGATGGCGATGTGTAAATTGTCCAGAAATATTTATTTATTATTTATCTATCTCCGTGTTGTTCCATATCCATGTACCGCGACTTACTACACTCACGACATCCCTATTCTGCGAAATAACCGACGCGTCCGTATTCTGTACCATACCCTATGTTCAATAATAAAGGTATGTAAATACCCTTATGCATGATCGCGTTAATTCGCCTTCTTATTTTTGTAAAGTTATAAGAAAGTACTTCTAATAACTTTACAATCTTTCTTTGGTATTTTGTGGCATACCTGATTTACTATGTTTTATGTACTTTAGTCCTAAAAGAGAGATAGGGTACAGCGTTTTTATTAACTATAAGACTGGGAAAGTGCCTCCACCTCACAGAATATTGCAGCCAAATAACAATTTCCTTCAGGGTTTTTGTGTTCCTGCCAGTGAGTGAGGTCATCAAAAAGGTTTTGATATTTAATGCGATCATTTATATGTGCTAACGGTAACCGCTTCATTTCAGGCGGGCCGTAAGCCTCAAGGGAATTGTTATTTGTTTTCGGTATGCCCAGTCGGGTAGCTTTTAAATAAATAAATAAATATTTCTGGTCAATCTACACAGCGCCATCTAGACCTAAATTAAGCGCCAAACTTCTGTTATGGGTACTAACTGATAAAATGTACTTAAATACTTTTTTTTTTTGTAAATACATACTTATAATACATAGAAAACTCTCAGACCAAGGGAAACAGATATGTTCATGCACACAAATGTTTTTCTTGTGCGGGAATCGAACCCGCGACCTCGGAGTCAAAGTGGCTATTGCTAACCATTCGACCACCGAGCTCGTCGAAATACCCTGTGCCCTACTTCACTTTTGCCAGAGTCTCGTTTGTCCTCAGGGTGCACCACGTGCAGGAGAACTTGGCTTTGTTTCAAAAATGATGATGCACCACTTACAATCCAATATTTATAACTATTTATAGGTCTAATGGAACCGAACGTGGTAGAATACCGCGAGCGACTGCTGAAGGCCTACCGCAAGGCCATAATACCTCTGATCGCTTACATGAGGCAGTACGAGTGCTACAGGGAAATATACATACTTGACATCGAGGAGTATGTCGAGTGAGTATGTTTTTATACCACGACGGGTGCCAAACAAGCATGCTGACCGCCTGATGTAAAGCGGTTTATTTATAATTCTTTTTTTTTATACTACGTCGGGTGGTAGACAAGCATACGGCCCGTCTGATGTGAAGCGATGACCGTAGCCATATTACCGCTCGTAACATGAAATATTACTCGTCACCCTCGCTGCCAACGCAGCATCTCCTTCCTTTCTGGTAACCTCTCTCATTCGCAGGAACACAACAACCCTCAAGGGAATTGTTATTTGGCTGCGGTATTCTGTGAGGTGGAGGTACATTCCCCAGTCGGGTAGCTTACATGAGCTTCGTATGTCAGTCAGCTGGGTGCACCGCGTGCAGGTGAAGTTGGTTTTTGTTTCAAAGATGTTGATGAAACACTTACCCCAACACTTACACTCTTTATTCATGATAATTTCTTATAAACCTATAAAATTACATGCGTACCAACCGACGCAAACCGCAACACGTATCCGCAGTTTGGTGAGTCGTTCGTAACAGTTAAGTAGTGTTTCTTTAACATTGATTTAACTAATAGATTATTGCACCAGAACAAAAAATGAAGCTGATCATAATAACGTTTACTTTTAACATCGATTATGAATACACCATGATTGTTACCAAACCTGGGGGTAATTACACCCACTGGGGTAAAACAGTTACTTGTTGAAATTCATCAAACGGCTGTAAAGCGAATTATGTTTATTTATTACTAGCTCATCCGACAGTCATTGTCCTGTCTTCTTAACAATGAATATAGAATTGAAATTGGTTTCGCGCAATTTATCAAATGACTGACAGTTCTGTCAAACGACAGTTACATTAGAAAAGTTAATATAGTCGTTCAGCTTTCTTAAATTTTCTAATTTTCCGCGCAACTTTCTTATTTTTTTCTTTTATAAGAATCTTCTCCTGACAATATTAAAGACAACAAAAAAAGAGATTCGTGTTTATATATAAGTCACCCAACTTACAGATGTAAAGTAAATAATACTTATGGGTTATGAAAGAGTAATAGTACAATATTATGGTACAAGTGTGTAATGTTGGTGATTACCGCTGAGGCGCCATTGAGACCCGAGCCATTAGGCGAGGGTCTTAAGAGAGCCGAGGACGGTAATTTTATATACAGGGAACTTTCGAGTTATCTGCCAGGATTGAAGAGGGGAGTAATATTACATATGCTGATTTCGATGGTAAATTAATTTTGTGCCCCACGTATTATTTTTTTTCTCTTCTAAAGTAAAATCATACCATGAAAAAAATTGTTTACTTTGTATGAGACCATCCCTTTGATAATAACACTAAGTTTTGCAGTCTGGACGGCCCGGTCAATGCGCTCAGGCGCATGACCCACGCCGAATGGTTACGATGCCTACAGCTAGAAATGCTTTCCGCACACCACGATAAGCGCGGTAAAGTCAAAGGTTTTTCATTCGCTGGCGCCGCCGCTCTTTGCAAACGCCGCTTCGCACCGTCTCTGTCGCCCGGTGCCTTGCCGCCCGCCCCCGCACTTTCCCCGCGGCGCTCGCGTCGCGAGAATGAAAGAAGGAACTAGGAAGAAATTAAGGAAACAATCTTATCCGTGATTCGTGCGTGTGTTGACGTAATCATACCTAGACGCCGCAGTTTTACGAAATGTACAAATGGTAATTAAATTACGTTGTCGAAATGGTACTTTCTTGTCGCGAGTATGTAGTGTGAACTGAAGTGCACGCAGAATATCTGTACGAAATTCGTACAGATAGACCTCGATCAGTTCCAGAAAGCGGTAGTGGACTTTTTCCGCAGACATTCATGGCAAAAAAGTGGTAATACATGTACCTACGTAGACGTGGATAAATTAGTGGCTAATTGTGATTTTGTGTAAATAATTTGAATGAGATAATAAATAAAAGACACGCCAAGTTATTGTAGAACATGTTATGTGACTGCGTTATTTTTGAAAAAAAAACATCGTAACTAGGTATTATTATGATGTTTCCATAAACAAAAACATACATTATTACATTAATTTGACAGTCCAAAACCTTGAAAAGTTAAATGACCTTGATAAGGACAATCATCTGCCCTCCTGTAAGTGTATGTTATTTATTACCTATCAGTTTTACATTTGACTACATTTTTTTAGCTATCCTATTTTGATTACAACGCATTTTAAAGAAAATATGTAATTGGTAGGACGCTACCTACGTACAGCTGTTATTGTTATTATCAACTTCATCTGATAGCGCGGAATGTGTTATGCGCTATTAAACCAGTTCATTGACTTCGTTATTTATTTTTTCAAACTTTATTAATGACTAGCTGATGCCCGCGACTTCGTTCGCGTGGACTCTATGATTCCGCCGTATTATTACAAATACGAACTAATGTTGTTACATAAGAAAATATTTGTTATACGTTAAAAGTCAAAAAACTTTTTTTTGTTTACCATTGTAACCATAGTTTAAAAAAAATTAAGGGAGTCTTTCCTTCGGGAGCTAATATGAAAAGACTAAAATTCGCTAGTTGTTTGTAAAACCGGCGAGTTTTAGTGATTTTTTTATTGTCATAGCAAAGCAAGTGGTCACAGACAACTGCGTACGTATAAAATAAAAATGGTTTTTTTTTTGGAGAAGAGTGGTATATGCGGAATAAATACAGTTTCACGGGCACCACTCTCAGTGAGAATCTCAGCTTCAATTATATTGCGCTGCCATTGACTTTACTTCAGGAAGGAGATCTTCCCCGAATTTTAATAATATTCTTGAAAACTCTTGGGCACGGAAAGTTCTACCTACAGCTTCTAGTGCCTTATTGTTGGCCATTTCGCATTCATCTCAAACAATTAGACTGCAATCCTGAAACACCTTTGCTTTGTCACAGTTTCGTGTCACAGAGCATGTCGGTGTTTCAATTCTGTTTAAATCGAGTAGGATATTTAACATTGTATTTGCGTCCTTCCGCCTAGTAGTAATGTGGCTGCAATACCTGGCGATGCTGCTGCGAGATCTTATTTTGGCGCTTGATTTCAGCGTGGATTGCTCTCGTCAGGTATGTTTTTCCAGTCCCTCCTGGAGCATCTAAGAAAAACAGTTTCCCGTCGTCGCTCAAAACACTTTCCACCACCAAATTAAATAAACTCTCATCTTGGTACATAGCGTCCCGCAAATGCACGTATTCTTCTGGTTTGTAAACACGTGTTGTTTATGCAAATAAATTTAACTTTGTTCTGCATCAGGTTTTCCAAATCTTGGATTTTCCAAATCTCAACAAAAAATGCCATTCAGGTTGAACAACTTTTGCTAAGGCGTCATTTTTATATTTCTTATAGTTTACCTGAACCATTAAGGTTCTGCATCAGGTGTTCCAAATCTTGGATTTTTATATCTCAACAGAAAATGCTCATCAGGCTGAACAACTTTTGCTAATTCGTCATTTTTAAATTTCTTATAGTTTACCTGAACCATTATTGTTCAGCATCAGGTGTTCCATATCTTGCATTTTTATACCTCAACAGAAAATGCTCATCAAGCTGAACAACTTTTGCTAAGGTGTCATTTTTATATTTCTTATAGTTTACCTGAACCATTATGGTTCTGCATCAGGTGTTCCAAATCTTGGATTTTTATACCTTAACAAAAAATGCTCATCACGTTGAACAACTTTTGCTAAGACATCATTTTTATATTTCTTATAGTTTACCTGAACCATTAAGGTTCTGCATCAGGTGGTCCAAATCTTGGATGTTTATACCTCAACAGAAAATGCTCATCAGGCTGAACAACTTTTGCTAAGGCGTCATTTTTATATTTCTTATAGTTTACCTGAACCATTATGGTGCTGCATCAGGTGTTCCACTTTCCAAAATCAATTATACCCTATATTTTGCCCAGGCTTAACAGCTATAACAAAAAAAGTTTCATTCGAATCCGTCCAGTACTTCCAGAGATTAGCGTGTACAAACAGACAAACAGACAAACAGACATACAGACAAACAGACAAACAGACAGACTTTTTTTTTTAAATTCATACTTTATTACTATATCTCCATCGCCTCCAATTGTTTTTTTGTAAATATATTCAATGTACAGACACATTATTTTAACTGTTTTATTATATGTATAGATATTGGGACACCATATTTCTTCACTAACGTAACAAGTAGGCTTAATACTTTCTGCCATTAAATTCCTGGCTAATACGAAAAAAGCACCTTATATATTAATTAATAACGTTTTTCAACACACTTGTGAAGAAAATAATACAAAAAAACTATAAAACGAGTTATGAAATTTTTTTCGCAATGGCGGGAAAAATGAGGTTTCTTTTTTTGGCTCTTCACGGATAGCGTTTTAGCCAAGTACAAAATGGGGAATTTAAAGTTTTCTTTATTACAGAGAAAACAAAAGTTATATTTGAGAGAAAGTTTTATTTATTAAACACGTTCAAGTTGAATTTTTCAGGTATTTTGCATAAAATGAGCAAGCAATAGGTACATTAATTTATTTGTAACTATTGAACTATTCAACACGATCTTTTTTGTATCGAAACTTTTTTAAGAACAAAGCAACTCAACCAATAAAAAAAAGTCTATAACTCACTTGTGAATAATAGCAATGAAAAAGTCACAGTTTGATTACAGGTGTCATTCTGTGCCTATTTGCGGTGAAATTAGAGCCACTTTATGAGCAAGTGTATTGAAAAGTATATAACGTAATGATTTTACGTCCTTTCGTAAAGCATTATCCTCCCTTCGGCTGTCAGGTAAAAATACTACCTTTTCAGAGCTTTCCGGCTAGAGAAACATTCAGCGTCTGAAACGAAGGAGGAGGTACAAATGCACTATGACGCCAAACAGGATCTGATATGGCGTCTGCCGCAATACATTAATATCGGACCGTTCGCGATCAATGTGGACTCGCTCAAGGTATACTTATAGGCCCTCAGTTGCAATTAATATACTTCTTGTTTAACTAAATGAATATTTTGTTTATTGTTAGTACTATGTCGGTTGGTATCGGGACAGGCCCACCACACATTCCCACCACTGTGTCTCCTGTGTAGCCAGGATTAACAGCGGCAGCCGCCAAATAAGGCAATGAACAGTGAAGTCCATTGCAGTCCCGGGGGTACAACTACGGCTGCCTTGGAACTCACAACGAATTTAATCAGAAGAAATTAGTAGGAGTAGGAAGCTTTTGGAATTTGACTTCCCCTCTTAGCAATGTGAGAGACAGCAATATGGCAAATAAGGCATTAAAAGCCTAAAGAGATGGCTAATCAAGTGAAGCTCAACTGCCGTGCACCACGGATTTTATGTATCTACCTAACACTATTGGGGACCTAAAACATTGAGTTGTTACCCAACACATCGATTCCAATAATAAGAATTGCAAAATCGTCTGAACGCTTGGTAATTCTCCCTTGTTGCTACCAAATCAGAATAGTATACTACCCCGGATGCGACCTGTAATGAATTCAACATGTCATCCCGTTTCCGCCGCCAAAGATCACACTCCCAGAGAACATGATGTGCTGTTTGATCGTATTCATAATTTGCAGTAGAACATTCACATAATATCTAACCACTTTTTCTTTAGTCTATCTCTTACCGATTGAAAAAACAGATACAAGTGGCGTCCTTTGGTAGAAGTATCCCACCTTTCTTGCCATTCAGACATCAATGTTTCAAGTACCTCATTAATAGGTTTGAACAGTCTAAGTATTTTCTCACGATCACGCATTTTCAGAAAATCAGGGACCATATTTTTAGATGTATAGTACATTGAAGCGCGGCGTTGTACTTCTAAGTCTACTGGTAATACACCTGCTAGCACGGGTAGTGCCTCGGTGCTTACAGTTCTATACGATTTACATAAAAATATCAGAGCAAGACGCTGGCTTTGAAGCAATTTACGACGTGCTGCACCTATAGTAGCCCTATCAGCCCATGCAGGTGAACCGTACGTAACACAACCTAAGTATGTGTCGGTTGGTAGACAACCATACGGCCCGCCTGATGTGAAGCGGTTTCCGTATTTATATTTACGCTCACAATATAAAATATCACTCGCGCGCCGCCATCCACGCTGTCAATGCAGCATCTCCTTTTTTAGGGTTCCGAACCTCAAAAGGAAAAACGGAACCCTTATAAGATCACTTTGTTGTCCGTCTGTCTGTCTGTCTGTCTGTCTGTCTGTTTGTCTGTCTGTCTGTCTGTCTGTCTGTCTGTCTGTCTGTCTGTCTGTCTGTCTGTCTGTCTGTCTGTCTGTCTGTCTGTCTGTCTGTCTGTCTGTCTGTCTGTCTGTCTGTCTGTCTGTCTGTCTGTCTGTCTGTCTGTCAAGAATTTCTATGTCGAGAATGCGTGGAGGTATCAAGCTGAAATTTGAACTGTATACTCAGGTCTACGGTCCCATGAAGTTAAAAAAAAATCAAACTGCTAAGTTTACGTAGAAAAAAGTTACGGCCGTTTATTCAGCAAAAAACGCATATTTCGACACACTCAAGGGAATCAAAACCTATAGGGTACTTCCCGTTGACCTAGAACTATGAAATTTGGCAAGTAACATCGTTATAGACTACAAGTAGGTACAGGAATAAATCTCAAAACTATACATTTGTAAATAGATCTTAAAAAATAGGGGGTCTATATTTTTTATAGGGTGTCGAAATTTCAAATTGAAACTACTAGCTCAAATGGGGTATCATATGAAAGGGCTTGATGGGCTTTTGACACATTGCAAAATATATTTTATTTATTTTTTTCGATGCATTATTTCTTATTTATAATGAAAAATATCAAATTTAATAACGATATTACGTACCTACGGAACCCTCGGTGGGCGAGTCCGACTCGCACTTGTCCGGTTTTTCTGGTGACCTCACTCACTTGCAGGAACACAACAACCCTTGAAGGGAATTGTTATTTAGCTGCGGTATTCTGTGAGTGTTTCCCTAGTCGTTCTACAAATAAATACGCTGAGGCCTACCTCTATTAATTATTATATTTAATTACTTTCAGCAATTGCTAGTGAACAAGCGTTCAGAAATAATAAAGGCTCTCCTCACGATGTGGGCGGAGGAGGTGCGCCTCGTGGTGGAGGACGTGGTGCAGGCGTACAAGAGCATCATGAGGAAGCTGGGAGAGAAGCCCAACACCATAGAACACGTGTTCGAGATACGGGAGTGGATGGAGTCTGTGCCGTTCGCTTTGAAAACTCAGGAGGATATCATGAAGAAAGTTAGTACGGTGAGTATGAAAAGATGGTCACATATATATTTTTTTTTATATAACTAATGTTCCCGGTTATCTCGGTGGATACTAGCATAGTTTTACTCATAAGTTCTAAATATTTACACCTATTTCGCTGTAAGTCGCCCGAACAATAATAAATAAATAAATAAAAATAAATTATCTATTTTCCACCAACTATTGATAACTTCTCGCAACTTGTCTATTTTAGACCCGCTCTGCGTTGGACCCTGCGTTGCGTGGGACTACCTGCTTCTGACCCTTGACATGCACCTCATAATCATTGGCAACTTTACTGTTAAACGTTACTCGTTCAACACTGCAAATATCTTAATTTGCAATATGTTGAACGAGTTTCATTAAATTTAATTAAATTACATTACATAACGTTCTCTAAGACTTGAAAAAATAGTCAAGTCAGCAAATTTATCTGTATAATATATATACGAGTATAGTCACTGATGCAATAAATACAGGTATTGACCTAGTTTTGGCATCAACGTTCAAATTGATATGGTTATTGCGTCGCTCTAACTAACGATTCTCCTTAAAAACTAAGAATAATATTGTTATTTAGTTGTCAAATATTTTCAACATTTAAGTGCACACACACTGTATTCTTGATTTTGTAATGCATTATATTTATGTATTATATAAAGATTATTATTATTAAAAAAAAAAACTATTTTTTCTTTGGAGCCGACGCACCATAACTCCACCCCCAGTGACACGTGGCTTGACTTAATAATGACTTCGGATCATGTCACAAACTATGGTAAATTACTTGCCCCAGGCGTCTAGAAACATGACCTTATTTTCCTATTATATAAATTGAGTCCTCCCAAATCATAACTTACTGTAATTTGAATGCATAATTTTGTACGTGTTGACCAAACTAAATTAAAGACTAATGTTGCATACATTATATATATAGATTTTTTTCCGTATTAGTAGCGTCAACAGTTGATGAGAAAGTATTTCACTTTAATCAGTTATTGCTCGAACTGTTCGATGCTCATGCACCGTTAAAAGCTGTAAAAGTAAAGCGGCCACCTGCTCCTTGGATCGGCAGGGATGTTCGAACAGCATCCCTGCCAACATGTGACGCGATAGAGACTATCGCTATCGCGTTCTTTTCTTAAGGTCTCAACCTACGTAACGGGAACACGGACGGGGTGGGCGCGTCAAGCAGATTACGACTTAATGTGATGGCAATAGAGTATTTTTTCCAAATAACATTACGTCCCTGATTCGTCCGGGATGGGGCGTGTTGTAACATATTGATTGCAAAAAATCCTTATCACCGTTGCTTTAGGTCGTTATCAATTTCACATGTCTAGCCCGTCTCTCCCGACATTCCGTTACGTATGCGGAGACCTTTACTTTCAAACGGAAATTTCTTTTTCCAGGACTACGAAGTACTAGATGCTTTTTTCACTCCCCTAGAAAACGACGACTTCAAGTTGCTATGGGAGGCCATCGGATGGCCTCTGGAAATAACAAAGCAGGTATTGCCATACTTTGTTTGTTTGTTTGTTTGTAATATATTTATTGTTCAAAATTACATAATAAATAAGTACATGAACAATAAAGCGATACAAAGCCGGACTTATCCCACGTGGGATCTCTTCCAGTCAACCTTAGAGTAACTGCATGGACTGGACATTAGTAATTGGCAAGTAGAACATAGAGTAATAAATAAATATTCCTTGACAAATTACACACGGTCATCTAGTCCCAAACTAAGCAAAGCTTGTAATATTGGTACTAGATAACTGATATAATACTTAAATACATTTTTTTATAAATAAAAATAATAATAAAAATAAATATTGTCAGACAAATTACACAGCGCCATCTAGCCCCAAAGTAAGCGAAGCTTGTGTTATGGGTACTAGACAACTGATAAACATACGTAAATACATTTTTTTTTTGTAAATACATAGGGGCCGTCCATAAATTACGTCATCGATTTTTTCAGATTTTAGACCCCCCCCCCCCCCTATAATCATCCTATCGTCATTTCTTAATGACCCCCCCCCCCCCCCCTTCTCCCAAAATTGACGTCATTACTAGTTTGACAATATAAAACATTGCAGATTTGAGAAAAATAGGGTATTATATGATTAAAACACTTGGTTATAGAATCACCTTTCGAAACACCCCCCCCCCCCCCATCTATCATTTACCGTCATCCGCAGACCAACCCCCCCCCCCCCCCCCCCTAATTTAGAATGACGTAATATATGGACGGCCCCATACTTATGATACATAGAAAACACTCAGACTAAGACAAACAGACATGTTCATGCACACAAATGTTTGTCCTATGTGGGAATCGAACCCACGAGCGTTAGTGTCGAAGCCGCGTCATTGACCGCTACGCCACCGAGCTCGTCATCGTATCGTCGTAAATACATACATATAATACATAGAAAACGGCCAGGGGCCTTACCACAAGCTCTAAACGCAGGAATGGAACCATCATGGTTGCGAATTTATGAATGAAATTCATTAATAAATACGCAACCATCATAGTTCCATTCCTGCGTTTAGAGCTTGTAGTAAGGCCCCAGACCAAGACAAACAGACGTGTTCATGGACACAAATGTTTGTCTTGTGCGGGGATCGAAACCGCGACCTCGGAGTCAAAGTGGCTATTGCTAACCATTTGACCACCGAGCTCGTCTAATTGAAAGAAGGGAATTTGCAACCAAATAGATAAATAAAATATACAAATAATATATTATAAAATTAGTACACAAGTGGTGAAAATAGTAACTTCAAATATCATCAGTGAAGAATCATTTTAATCCTGATTTGAAGGAAAATAACGTAGGAGCCATCCGAACGTCAACAGACAAGGCGGTCCACATTTTTATTGACTTTACTTTACTTGCTTGTTTATTGAGTGAAGCGAGCTGATTGCTTATGTACGCCGAAAAGTCACTCTTGGAAATGAATAGGCTCCAAAACCACTGAACCGATTTTGATGAAACTTGTCACAATTAAAGACCTCGACATGCTTGAGGTTTGTGTCAAAAAAAAAATTGAGATCGATCATGTCCTTGAGGAATGAGCATCAAATACATTTTACATTGAAATCAATGGAAAACATACACTCATCCATTCAACTTTGATTTCGGCCCCGTGGGCTAGAATCCGGCCTAGATATTTATTTCTATTTTCTTTTATCCTTCGTCCACAGAAGATACAATACTTATTATAACAATACTTAACAATGTATCAGAAGATTGTGTTCTTGATTTAGTTCACATTTTATTTTAGAGAGGTTAATTTTGTTGCGAATTACTTACGCTCTAAACGCTGTCTTTGGTAGATGGTAGCGACGACGGATTTCCTGGAGGAGGAGCAGGAGAAGTTCTGGAAGCTTCACCAACAAGACGAGCAGACGTTATATGACAAGATAGACATGTTCACAGCGCAGTGCATGCAACTCACGCTACAGAACGACTTCGGAAAGGTAATTTTTAGACGTGGCAACGTCTTATAAATCGTTGAACACACGTTGCACGCATGAAAAAGCATGACACATTGTCACGTTCCGTCTGAATCGAGCGTGCAAGCGAGAGCGCGGAACAAGCGATAGAGAGTCACGACCGGCCTAAGCGAAACGACGATCCGTAAACGTGCCATCTAGTCCCAAACTAAGCAAAGTTTGTACTATGGTTACTAGATAACTGATATAATATTTAAATACAGTTTTTTTTCTAAATACATACATATAATACGTAGAAAACACCCAGACCAAGACATACAGACATGTTCATGCACTCGGAGTCAAACTGGCCATTGCTAGACATTCGACCACCGAGCTCGAGCATGTAAAATAGTAAAACTAGGCGACTATTATTCTAATTTGGCGACTAAAGATTATGTAAAACATACCAAACCTAACTTAGCATTCCAGTCGCTTATTTAGTAGCCTCGGTGCATTGATTATTTTCCTTTTATTTTGAACTAGTTGACCCGACAGACGGTGTCCTGTATTCTTAACAATGAATCGTCATCAACCGATAATTATCCTACTATTCGGATACGGGTCTCCCCTCAATCGAAGGGGCATCTCATGGAAGGGAACACACGACACATGTTGGACTCTTTAGCGGAAACTGTTGAGTGAAGTTGTGTTTCTAATAAAATGTTTATAATTTCATTTTGCTGTAGACTTCCTATAAGTAATAAAGTAACGAGAAGATATTTTTAATATATTTCGCCATGATCCTGAAGCCAGGACTAAGATGAAGAAATATTACAAAGTCGGGCTCTAAGGAACTTGCATCCAGGGCCATAAAATCATTAATTATAAAAATATGTAATGTGACTGAGAAAAAAGTTGTGGTACCACTACGGATGCCATCTCTTGAGATAGTCCCTTGTTACTCCGATGTTTATCACATATCTTCCCCTGGAACAGGTACACGAGATTGCAAACGACATCAAGAAGGCGTGGAAGGGTATGAAGGATTCCCAAGACTGGGGCCGTATCCTCAACCAGAGGCAGAAGCTGTTCGGGATGCCAGTGATCCCTTTCGCTGACCTCAACCGACTCGTGAAGGAGTTTGAACCTTATAGAAACCTCTGGGTCACTGCTTCTGGTAAGCATTTGTGGAATTTTGTGATATATTGGGGTGTAATCTTTGAGCCAAAACTTACCTCACCTGCACGTGGTGCTCCTGGCTGATTATCTTTCGAAGGTCTGGTAAAAGAGAATTAGTGCTTGTTTGCCACCTTAGTGGTATAAAAAAACTGGGGTCTGGCTGTGTTATGGACACGTCCGTGTGTTATACTTTAATTATCTCATACTGCGCTTCCCCGTCCCCCGCACGCGATATTCCATAGTCCTTACTTAGTGTAGTAAATTCTTTGATCCTTCATCTATCCAGTGGTGTGATTGAATTTTGGCTGGAGATGATAGATTTGTAGCTGCACACCAAACTGTATCCCCCGATTTTGTTAACATTCGTTTTTTTGAATTGCCTCCCTATTAAAGCAAATTTGAAGATTTATTCACGTGAAAATACTTCCCCAGTCGGTCTCGACAGGCACTATCTCACATCCTCATTAGTTCATCGACAGGTTGCACCACATGCAGGATTGGCTTAAGCTGATAATAAGCCACTTACATCCCATAACTCGATTTTGAAAAAGCATCAGTTTTATTTGTTGCCACATGCCCTCTGTCGGCTACGATAAACTTTAATACAGCGCCCTCTAGGCATGTCTAGTTAGTTGAACTTTCTCCCACCAGAGCGGTGGCGCTTAAGCTGCGGTGAGGACGAGACGACCCTTTCTACCGTGTTGCGATCGCAATAAAAAATCTAATATATTCTTTTTTTTCTTCCATTGCCGCCCTCTGCTTCAGTGCTAACATTATTTATATCCTGATCATCTGGCAGACTTCCTGAAGGCCCGCGAGGTGTGGTTCGACAACCCGCTCATGTACGTGGACGCGGACTCCATCGAGCCCCTCGTCAACGAGTACTACAAGACCATAGTAAAGTGTGTGAGGACCTTCGCAGACTTGCCCAAGGTCCAGTCCGTCGCGCTGACCATACGGGTGAGTATATGAAGATTATTTAAATAGTTGTCTTGGCCAACTTGCCACAATATTAATAATTTAATTAGTTTGGTGTTATCAAAAAATAGTCGAATTTCATCTGCAACGATGGACTGCTATGCCTTGTTTAGTAGTGTAATTACTTAATAGGTTGATGACGCCACACTGTGACTCACGCAGTAAAAATATAAGATGCAAAAATTCGTCACCAACACAGACCTTCCTGGTAGCTCAGTTGGAAAAGCACTCGACCGGTCATCGAGAGGTCATGGGGTCAAATTCCACCTAGAAGGGAGGTGAATTTTTCCATTTTTTAACCGACTTCAAAAAAGGAGGAGGTTCTCAATTCGACAGATTTTTTTTTGTATGTATGTTATTTGATATCTTCGCGATTTGTGAACCGATTTTCAAAATTCTTTTTTATTTGAAAGGGTATGATTGCAAGGTGGTCCCATATTCACCAAGTCAGGATCTGATGATGGGATCCCAGGGAAATCAAGGGAAACTCTTAAATTTTATAAGCACGTATGGTCAAATTCTTTTTTTTTATTTGAAAGGGTATGATTGCGAGGTGGTCCCATATTCACCAAGTCAGGGTCTGGTGAGGGGATCCCAGAAAAATCGATGGAAACCCTTAAATTTGCCCTGTTGCCAGCTGAAGTCGGTTTTTATTTTTTCTTAAAAATCATTTTTATTAAAATATATGAAGATAGCATTTTTCTTGTTTGGGTCTTCATTATCAGCTTCCACTGATGAATATGGGCTTCTAATGTTTTCCACTAAGTGAGACCCTCCGCTTTCTAGATCCAGCTACATTCAGCCTCATTCTTATGGTCATCAGTACACGTAGATCAATAGAAAGAAATAAAGAAAATATATTTATTAACATCACAACATGACACAATAGATTTATACAATACACAATAACATTATTACATTTTGAACAACATGTACATCATTATGATGTTAATTGGCCATCGCTCGGCATTAATGCTGTGTAATACACACGATAGGGAACAATAGGGAAGCAATAATAAATAATAAATATTTTTGAACAAATTACACACGGCCATCTAGTCCCAAAATAAGCAAAGCTTGTACTATGGGTACTAGGTAACTGATATTACACTTAAATACATATTTTTTTGTAAGTACATACATATGATACATAGAAAATACCCAAACCGAGACAAACAGACATTTACATGTACACAAATATTTGTCTTGTGCGGGGTTCGAACCCGCGATCGTCAAAGTGGCCATTGCTAAATATTCGACCTCCGAGCTCGTCGATTTTGGGTGCTGATGGGAAATTACACAAAATCGAATATGGTAAGCCTATTAATTCGTAAAATGGCAAACAAGCATATGGTCTTGGGGTATAAGTGGTTCATCAACATCTTTGAACCAAAGCCAATTTCACCTGCACGCGGTGCACCCTGCTGACTGACAAACGAAGCTCTGGCGAAAAGAGAGGTAGGGAGCGTAATTGTAAGCTACCCGACTGGGGAATGTACCTCCACTTCACAGAATACCGCGGCCAAATAACATTTCCCTTGAGGGTTGTTGTGTTCCTGCGAGTGAGTGAGGTCACCAGAAAAGAAGGAGATGCTGATTTGGCAGCGGAGGTGGCGGCGCGCGAGTTATATTATATGTTGCCAGCGTTAATAGGGTTACGGTAACCGCTTCACATCAGGCGTGCCGTATGCTTGTCTGCCACCCGACGTAGTAAAAACAAATAGTATAAAAAAAAAATATGGTAAGCCTATTAATTTGTAAGATGGCAAACAAGCATACTCGTAGATGCATACTAATTTTTGTTATTTTCCAGGATGACATCGATGAGTTCAGACCACTGATACCTATCATACAAGCGGTCAGAAATCCTGGCATGAAGGAACGGCACTGGAACGAATTTATGGAAAGAGCTGGTAAGGGTAATCTTTTAATAAATATTATATTACTAGAAATATTATATCTATTACGAAATATTAAAAAAAGAATGTATTCTTCGTCTAATTATTCCTAATACCTTTGACAATATGTGTACAAAGTTTCATGATGATCGGTTGAGTAGTTTCGGCGTCAAAGCGTAACAATCAAACTCACATTCTCATTTATAATTGACAACAAAATATTTGTGTGCATGAACGTGTCTGTTTGTCTGCTGTTTTTTATGTATTATATGTATGGGTTTACAAATAAAAATGTATTCAAATATAATATCAGTTATGTCGGCCGTGTGGTTTCCGGCAGACTAGAATAGAATCACTCCGTCTCTTCCCGTGGGTATCGTACAAGGCGACTAAGGGAATTACATTACCAAACATCGATCAGGCCTCCCCAACCCGTCTGGCCAGCGTGGGGAGTGTAGGCCAAATCTTCCTTCTGTCTGGGACGGACGAGAGAGGGTCGTGCTCCTGTAATGAAGACTAAAATGACCTGATGATGATGAATTACAATCTATAGACCCTGGCGTCCGCACCTTTTATTTTTATGTTACAGTTTTCTTACTATTTCTTAATGCACGTCGCTATTATTATAATACTGCCAAGCTGCAGTTGAGCAGCATGATGGAGTATGCTCTAAACCCCTTCGATTAAGGGGACACCTGTATCCCAGCAAGGTGGGAAGATTAAGGGATGTCAATGACAAGCGTTTATTAGCTAAGATAACTACCTACCGTTAGGCAAGTCGTATACTTATTATTTAATACTTGATTCTGGCCACCTTCCTGGAATTTTGTCAAAATATTTTTAAAATGGAAATATTCATCTTTGGCGCCGTGGGGGGGATTTGAACCCATCTTTTTCTCGATAACTCGAGTCGAGTATTCTTGTGATTGAGCTATCGGAACCATGTGATGGTGACTAATTCTTCAATTTCTATTTACTACTGTCCGCAGTGTGGGGCCAATTTTTTTTTTATATGAGTGGGGGGTAAATGAGCATGTGGGTCACCTGGTGGAAAAAAATCACCACCGCCCATGGAGATCAGCAATTCCAAGGGCTCGCCGATACGTTGCCAGCCTTTTAAGAGAAATAAAGACTTGTAAATATTTATGGATCATATGATTGTTTCCAGGTATAACCGTGACCATGAACGACAAACAGACGTTCCAGATGTGCCTGAAGCAGGGCATGGCGGCGCACGGCGAGCTGATCGCGGAGATCGGCGAGCTGGCCAGCAAGGAGTACGTCATCGAGCAGGCGCTGGACACCATGCAGGCCGACTGGGCCGCCAGGGCCATGGAGATGACGCCCTACAAGACCACAGGTGGGGGGGGGGGGGGATACTGCTGCCTTAGCAGTGTGGTCTTGAAGTCTCACTACTCTCTCCCGTCTCCTTCAGACATGTTTTATTAGAGACGAGCTTGGTGGTCGACTGGCTAGCAATGGCCACTTTGACTCCGAGGTCGCGGGTTCGATCCCCGCACGTTTGTGTGCATTAACATGTCTATTTGTCTTGATCTGGGTGTTATCTATGTATTATATGTATCCAGGAATATTTTTTTATATTATTTATTTTTAGACGTGAATACGTATTTAAATTTGCTACCATACGGGGGCAATCCAAAAACTCTAATGATAACAAAAGTTGATATGGAGAATGAGAAAAGTATGAATTGTAGGTAAGCTTCCCTACCTACCTACCTAAGAGATAGGCTGAATGTAGCTGGATATACAAAGCGGAGGGTCTCACTTAGTGGAAAGCATTAGAAGCCCATATTCATCAGTGGAAGCCGATAATGATGAACCAAACAAGAAAAATGCTATCTTCATATTTAAAAAAATTGAAATATTCACCCCTCCCTCTAGGTATGATTTGAACCCACGACCTCTCAATGACCGGTTGAGTGCTCTTCCAACTGAGCTACCAGGACGGTTTGTGTTGTTGACGAATTTTTGCATCTTATATTTTACACCACTAAACAAGGCATAGCAGTCCATCGTTGCAGATGAAATTCGGCTATTTTTTGATAACATTTAGTGCGAGCCTTACATCTACAGCGATTGTAATAATAACGGTACAGAGCCCAACGAGATTCTTTACAATAAATAAATAGAATCGGGGGGGGGGGGGGGGGGGGGCATACCCCTTGGCGACGCTCTTGCAACAAAGACATAAATGTATGCTGTGACATATTGCAGCAAATGAGCGATTTTTACAAAATATTTTCAATCTTTCACATCTGCAAAAAGACTAATATTGATAAGTTTCTTCCAAGCTTCCATTTCATTATGACGAGCCCGGTAGTCGAATGGCTATCAAGGGCTACTTTGACGCCGAGATCGCGGGTTCGATTCCCGCACAAGACAAACATTTGTGTGCATGAACATGTCTGTTGGTCTTGGTCTGGGTGTTTTTATTTACTATATATATATTTACAAAACAAATAATCTAGTACCCATAGTACAAGCTTTGCTTAGTTTGTTTCTAGATGGTACAGTGTGTAATTTGGCCTGGTATTTTAATTAATTAATTAATTTTCTATTCTCTTTTCTTTATGAATTTTCTATACTGAATAACATCTTCAAAAAGATCCAGTTTATTTATTAGCATAATATAATAAAAAAAATTAGAATTTAATTTTGATAAAATGAAATATAAAACCAGGTACAGACTTACGAAACGTAACATACAATGTAACATGAGAGGAGCATTTGTGCTAAGCTTCCCGCGAGAGGTTAATTTTATTTTATAGTAAAACGTAATGTCTCTGTCCTCAGGCACGTTCATAATGAAGATAGCGGACGAGACGCTGCAGCTCCTGGACGAGCACCTGATGGCGACACAGCAGCTGGGCTTCAGTCCTTTCAAGGCCGCCTTCGAGCTCAGGATCCAGGAGTGGGACGACAAGCTGCGACTGGTGCAGAGGGTCACGGACGAGTGGATCGAGTGCCAGAAGTAAGGTTGCTGGTAGAAGGGTTCCTTTCAAGAGTTCCTTCAAAGAACCTTGGAGCTCAGTATATCGCGTGGCAGAAGTAAGGTCACTGATAGGAAGCTAGCATATGAGCGGCCCTGTGGTATGTCAAAATGTAGCATAATGTTGGTCTGGCGTAAATGAACCTGAGGCGTCACGTTAAGGCGCAGGCGCTGAAGGCTGAGCGCATATAGATTTTCCTAATAAATGTATGGGAGTGCGCTCATCTAAAAGAGACGAGACGGAAGGGGGGGGGGGGGGCGGGGGGCATGGAGACTCGCCGTTTGTTTACATGCAGAGATTCATTTAGACTTATTAGCTCATAAGGAGAGATGGTTTTTAAAACAAAATATAATGACATTATATAATTATAAAAACCTAAACTCGACCGCCCCGCGACTTTTCCGCGATGCCCCTTGACTTGCCGGTGAGCGACGCGCCTTAAGACATACATCATCATCATCAGGTCATTTTTAGTCTCCACTACAGGAGCACGACCCTCTCTCGTCTGTCACAGACAGGAGGATTTCGCCTACACTCCCCACGCTAGCCAGACGGGATGGGGAGACCTGATCGATGTTTTGTAATGTATTTCCCTTAGTCGCCTTGTACAACATCCACGGGATGAGATAGAGTGATTCTATTCTAGTCTGCCGGAAACCACACGGCCATTAATAAGACACACAAATAAGAGTAATTCTCTCACACGCATACTATTTTTGTTACTCAGGATTAACGTAAGAGCGAGAAAGAACGATTTTCTCGATTGACAATTGTGGATATGTTGTTTCAGAGAGTGGATGTATTTGGAGCCAATCTTCACGTCCGAGGACATATCGCGGCAGCTGCCTCTCGAGGCCAAGAAATACGGCACTATGGAGAGGATATGGAGGAGGATCATGGGCGCCGCTGCTGCTTGTCCCAAGGTCGAATAAACAAAGTACAGTCATTAATACAATGGGCGCAAAACATTCATACCACTCGCCTGACGTTAAGCGGTTACTGTAGCCATATATTTGGTTGCAATACAAGGAGTTCGATGGCGTCGTTGTGAGTGTCAGTCTAATCGAACACGCAAGATAAGCAACGTCGGCCGTAGCCTGTCCATGGATGGGTTTATTTATCCTGAATTTCTCCGTGCTTCGGAGGGCACGTTAAGCCATCGGTACCGGCTGTTGTCGTTAAGCACAGTCTACTCCTTTAGGCGTCTTGAAAACACTGGCCTCCGCCAACCCGCAGTTGAGCAGTGTTTGAAATTCTCACGCCTTCACTTATTCGCGAGTGAACTCGTCTGATTGGAATTGAATGAGTGAGTTGACGCACGGAGTTCGTTCGGTCTCGGCGGTATTTCGGCCGCCTGGTCGAGGGCGAGAGCGAGAAACCCAAACAAGCAGCGTGGTGGAGTATACTCTAAACCCCTTCGATTGAGGGGAGGCCTGTATTAGCAGTGGGACGACGACAAGGTGTATTTGCTCGTGCGTTGGGATGGGAAAATTATAAGCCATTTTTTTTTTATACCACCTTTGGTAGACAAGCATACGGCCCGCCTGAGGTGAAGCGGTTACCGTAACCGTATTAACGCTCGCAACATAATAATATCACTTGCGCGCAACCACCCCCGCTGCCAACGCAGCATCTCCTTCTTTTCTGGTGACCTCACTCACTCGCAGGAACATAACAACACTCAAGGGAATTGTTATTTGGCTGCGGTATTCTGTGAGGTGGAAGTACAGTCCCCAGTCGGGTAGCTTACAATTACGCTCCCTACCCCTCTTTTCGCCAGAGCTTCGTTTGTCAGTCAGCAGGGTGCACCACGAGCAGGTGAAGTTGGCTTTGGTACAAAGATGTTGATAAACCACTTACACTCCAAAATGATGATGATTTAATTGATGAGTGCATGTGGTGCAGATGATGGTGACGTGTCCCGACAGCCGGCTGCTGGACAGCCTGGTGGAGGCGCGGCACCTGCTGGCCGTGGTGGCGCGCGGCCTCAGCGACTACATGGAGCTCAAGAGGCTGCGCTTCCCGCGCTTCTTCTTCCTCAGCGACGACGAGCTGCTCGAGATCCTGTCGCAGTCGCGCAACCCTCGCGCCGTGCAGCCGCACCTGCGGAAGTGCTTCGAGAACATCGCCAAGGTATGCCGGTACTACCACCAGGGTCGGCAGCGTGTCAGTGATGCATCTGATGTCACAAGCGGCCATAGGCTACGATGACAGCTCTCCATCGAGCCGGTCGTACCTTAGTGGTCTAAAACAATATCTCCGACCTCAATGAATAAAATATATATTATTAGCTTCGACCCGCGGCTTCGCCCGCGGTAACTTTTTTTTTTAATGAAAAGTGTCCTATGTCCTTTCTAATACCTTTCAGAATATGTGTACAAAGTTTCATGATGATCGGTTGACTAGTTTCGACGTTAAAGCTAACGAACAAACTCACGTTCACATTTTATAATACTAGTAGGGTTGATTACAAATAATATAATAGTTCTTTAGGTATCTATTGCATTGAACAATATTAGAACTCAAGTGTGAGTTTATGGAATAACTCGAGCAAAGCGAAGGCGATTTTCGAAATGAAATGAAATTCTTTATTCGGCCATTGTGCTTTTGTGGGCACTTATTTGACGAGCTCAGTAGTCGAATGGTTAGCAATGTCACTTTGACTCCGAGATCGCGGGTTCGATCCCCGCACAAGACAAATATTTTGCGAATTCAACATTGCGGTCCGGAAGGAAATATTTGTGTGCGAACATGTCTGTCTTGGTCTGGGTGTTTTCTTTGTATTATATGTATGTAGGTATTTACAACAAAAAATGTATGGTCGTTTGCCCTCCTCTCATATAAAAAAACCGGCCAAGTGCGAGTCAGACTCGCGCACGAAGGGTTCCGTACCATTATCTATAAAAACGGCAAAAAAATCCCTCCGGCCGTTGTCGCAACTGCGATTCGCAACCAGTTGCGAATTAAGAATTTTCATTCTTTGTTCGCAACCAGTTGCGAATCGAGAGAACATTTTTCTTAATCGCAACTTGGTTGCCAATAAAGAATAAAAACTTCCCAAACTTACATAGTTGCGATGGGAGAATAGCATTTCTTAATTCGCAACTAGTAATTAAGATAATGAATAAAAAAATATACATTTAAAACACAAAATTGCAATGTTAAGCTACCGTATTTTACTTAACAAAAACATACTCAACAAACTGAAATTAATTAAACAAATTATTCCTATCGAAATAATTTCTATGCAGTGCCCCACGCAATTTTTTCCGGATTTCAGTTCACTTATTGCCGAATTGATTTCCTCGTCTATTTCTTCGTATTCTTTCTAAATCAAAGCACGTAGACTCTGTGTTTAAAACATCTAGTAAATGAGTTAGATTTGGATTTTTGCGACCTATGTATTTATTTATTTTTGTACTTGAAAAGTTTGTATGCAAAACAAGAAGGGAAAATAGAGTGTAAAAGATAACGAAGCTGGCGAATAAGGAAAAAAAAATCTTTTGTTGCAACTGTATGCGTAGTTGCGGTTCAGGAAAAAGTTCTCTTGATTCGCAACTGGTTGCGAAACTTAATCATCAAAATGTCTAGTTGCGGTTAAGGAAAAAGTTCTCTTGATTCGCAACTGGTTGCGAATCAAGAATGAAAATTCTTAATTCGCAACTGATTTCGAGTCGCAGTTGCGAAAACGGCCGGTGAGAAAAAAATCACATTTGTTGTATGGGAGTCCCTTTTAAATATTTGTTTTATTTTTATTTTATTACTTATTTTTAAAGTGAATACATAACTAAATATTATGTGAGTATTTCAAGTGTCTACCTATTGCCGTTATTAATTGCAAGTAAACACGAGCATAAAGATCACGTTTGTTGTATGGGAGCGCCCTTAAATATTTATTTTATTCTATTTTTTAGTATTTGTTGTTATAGCGGCAACAGAAGTACATCATCTCTTGAAATTTCAACTCTAACTATGACGGTTCATGAGATACAGCCTGGTGACAGACGGACGGACGGACGGACAGCGGAGCCTTAGTAATAGGGTTCCTTTTCACCCTTTGGGTTAGGAACCCTAAAAAATGAAATGAAATTCTTAACTTTTGTAGGCACTTAGACGAGACGAAGCGAGTCGAATTAAAAAAAAAAGACCAGCTTTGCTTAGTTTGGGACTAGATGGCCGACATGGCCGTGTGTAATTTGTCCAGGAATATTTATTTATTTATTGGTACATTGGGTGTTTACCTGTAACAATAGCTGTTCTGATGAACAAAATAAATTAATAAAAAATATAAAAGACCTCATATAATTTAATGAACGCCCCTTATAATATTTCCAGGTGACCTTCCAACCGGACCTCAAGATCACTCACATGCACTCTAGTGAAGGCGAAATAGTGGAGCTCAAGTATCAGTTCTACCCGAGCACCAACGTGGAACAGTGGCTACTGCTGCTCGAAGATACTATGAGACACACCAGTAAGTTTTCGACATGAATATGTATTTAAATTTGCTACCATTCCATACACACATTATATATGTCGTGGGCTGATCATTTAATTGGGCCGATCGCGATAAGCCTGGGCAGATCGACATGTGCCGCCATATTTTGATTTGGCTGCCTAATCACCGCCATATCGTTCAAAGCATAACGTTTGACGATTTGGCCGTCCATACTTGGCCAAATCGAGTTTGTAGGGTGTCCATCATACTTACAAGCAAATAAAATCAAGTTTAAGTATTTCACTCGATAAAAAGACGTTTAAAAAGTTAATAAAGATTTACTCAGCTATGTTCGGTTAGAGTAGATAGGATGACTAACAATTTGGAAATGAAAAGAGTTTTATTATTTTTAATGACTTTTATTTAAAAATAATTACATAGCAATGTTTCATTTTACCAAGTATTATGTAGTCAAATGTGATTCGGCATAACATGCTCTTCCCAAAATAGTGCAAATACACTGCATTAAAAATTGAACTGCATAATTACATAATTTACAGGTAAGACCTTCTATAATAATTAAATTGATATTAAACAAATCAATTCCGGCGCTTCGCCGGCCGCTGCCGCGGCACGCTCGCTTCGCTCGCTCGGCTCGCGCTCTGTTGTGGTCACAGTTCTAACCTAACCTAACCCACTTTTCTTGCAGTTCTAATCAAGCCTAAATTATTTTATTTATAATGAATTATTAATGACACATTTTGTTTTAGGCAAGTTTTTGCACAACCCTGTTGTGCAAAAAAGTACGCAACAGATACAACACAAGCAATGAAATGTTTGTTAGCACTAGGCTGTTTGCACGAACTTATTTTTGGAATATATTTTTTTACAAAATAAAGTATTTGCTTAATGTATATTTGACTTAATAAAACTTGAGCAAGTAAAAAGTTGCCAAATGAATATTTGACCAAGTGATTAAAATGCGAAATATAAGTTTGCTAAAGATTCTTTTGGGAAATGAAATAGCGCGATAAGTTTTTTGGGGAGTAAAATTTGACGAAAAATATTTTGCCAAACGGAAGGACCCCCATATTTGGAGCTCCAGTAATAGTCTGAGGAATCCCGTTGCATGGACACCCTACTTTTCTTTATAAGCTCGATAACCTAAAAAAAATAAAAGATTTTGATATGAATTGCTGACCTCCGATATAACAAAAAGATATATTAGCACAAGACATTTAGGTTACGTGTAATAATTTGATTATTAACAAAAACTAACCTGTAAAATCCGAGCAGAGGTCCAAGGTTTTTTCACATTATGCGAGGAATTTGCGTGACTCTCATAAAAATCAAGCAGCTTTTGATCGAAATGCAATCGGAAAGCACTTTTTTCGTCCACCAACTCACTATTATCACCCTATATATATGCAATATTTTCAGTGTATTAGCAATATTTTCAGTTTCTTGTAGCGCCGCCATTTTTTCTAGACGTAAACAAATACACAGCTGACACAGTCACATGAACGAAGGAGCGCAACAGCGCCAAAGCGTCAGAAAGTGGAACTACATCACGATGCGCCCAGGCATATCATGATATGCCCAGCCTTGTCTCGATGCGGCCAAGTAACTGAATGGGAAAATCGACAAATAGTCTGCTCTCGTCGATCTGCCCAACTTTACATTGGGCACATCATGAAATAATTGGTCAAATCAAAATATGG
The DNA here is from genome assembly GCA_937001555.2 of Hypsopygia costalis. Lineage (NCBI taxonomy): Eukaryota > Metazoa > Arthropoda > Insecta > Lepidoptera > Pyralidae > Hypsopygia > Hypsopygia costalis. The sequence continues at coordinate 5,283,478 of OW443344.2, read as the reverse complement.
CGGCTCACGTCGATCTGGCCAGGCTTATCGCGATCGGCCCAATTAAACGATCGGACCACGACATATACACCCCATTGACATGACAGGGACATTCGGCTGCAAATGAGTGAATGGCAAATCACTCTAATATATTTATTTAATCTCATACTGAAATTTAGAAATTAAAAACATCAATCACACAATTAATGTCAGTCTTTTACGCACAAGCCATCAAAATAAATTTTAAAAGTTACTTTTCGATACAGCTCTTTATGGACAACTGTATCGAAAAATAACTTTATTTCCATTTCGAAACAGCAGCAAGCAGGTTGCAATGTAAATAGGTAAGTGGCATAGGTAGCAACTTTGCAAAAAATTTCTACGTATTCTGTGAACTCGGCGCCGCGCAACGCGTCGCGCATGTGCACCACGCATGGTCGATCTGCAAATGTATTTTTATGTAAGAAATGAAGCTGTTAAATTAACTTCTTGGTTTTGTTTAAAATATTATTATGATCTATTTCATGAGATTAGATAAAGTAGTGTATGAAACTGCACATAATTAGAATCGTAAAATACTCGTGTGAAGCTATTATCACATTCGCCGATCGTATTTTAAGAACCCTTATTATGCAACAGTTTCATAATTACTATTATAGTGTTGCAAATTGTAACGTACAATCTGTGTAATCGATAAGCTGTACGCCCGAAAATGCATGACTCATTGTCGCGTTCCGCTTAATGCGTGCAAGCAAGAGCGTGGAACAAGCGATAGAGAGGCACTATCGGCTTAAGCGTTCGGCTTGTGACGCATCTATCTCTCTTCCATTGCATCGGCCGATGTTTTCTTATGACGTTATCGACGAAAAGTGTGCGAAGAGAACGTATAGTAATGAATGTGCCGTCGGCCAGTCCGGCTGACGCTGGCGGCGGGCATGGCGGAGCTGTGGGAGCTGCCGCGCGAGCAGTGGGTGCTGCGCTGGCCGGGACAGGTCGTCATCGCGGGCTCGCAGACCGCCTGGACGGCCGGCGCGGAGGCCGCCATCGAGGACTACCGCATGGACCTCTACTACGAGCAGATGTTACACCAGGTCAGTCACCAGGCAGGGGAGGGGCAGGCTCGCAGACCGCCTGGACGGCCGGCGCGGAGGCCGCCATCGAGGACTACCGCATGGACCTCTACTACGAGCAGATGTTACACCAGGTCAGTCACCAGGCAGGGGAGGGGCAGGCTCGCAGACCGCCTGGACGGCCGGCGCGGAGGCCGCCATCGAGGACTACCGCATGGACCTCTACTACGAGCAGATGTTACACCAGGTCAGTCACCAGGCAGGGGAGGGGCAGGCTCGCAGACCGCCTGGACGGCCGGCGCGGAGGCCGCCATCGAGGACTACCGCATGGACCTCTACTACGAGCAGATGTTACACCAGGTCAGTCACCAGGCAGGGGAGGGGCAGGCTCGCAGACCGCCTGGACGGCCGGCGCGGAGGCCGCCATCGAGGACTACCGCATGGACCTCTACTACGAGCAGATGTTACACCAGGTCAGTCACCAGGCAGGGGAGGGGCAGGCTCGCAGACCGCCTGGACGGCCGGCGCGGAGGCCGCCATCGAGGACTACCGCATGGACCTCTACTACGAGCAGATGTTACACCAGGTCAGTCACCAGGCAGGGGAGGGGCAGGCTCGCAGACCGCCTGGACGGCCGGCGCGGAGGCCGCCATCGAGGACTACCGCATGGACCTCTACTACGAGCAGATGTTACACCAGGTCAGTCACCAGGCAGGGGAGGGGCAGGCTCGCAGACCGCCTGGACGGCCGGCGCGGAGGCCGCCATCGAGGACTACCGCATGGACCTCTACTACGAGCAGATGTTACACCAGGTCAGTCACCAGGCAGGGGAGGGGCAGGCTCGCAGACCGCCTGGACGGCCGGCGCGGAGGCCGCCATCGAGGACTACCGCATGGACCTCTACTACGAGCAGATGTTACACCAGGTCAGTCACCAGGCAGGGGAGGGGCAGGCTCGCAGACCGCCTGGACGGCCGGCGCGGAGGCCGCCATCGAGGACTACCGCATGGACCTCTACTACGAGCAGATGTTACACCAGGTCAGTCACCAGGCAGGGGAGGGGCAGGCTCGCAGACCGCCTGGACGGCCGGCGCGGAGGCCGCCATCGAGGACTACCGCATGGACCTCTACTACGAGCAGATGTTACACCAGGTCAGTCACCAGGCAGGGGAGGGGCAGGCTCGCAGACCGCCTGGACGGCCGGCGCGGAGGCCGCCATCGAGGACTACCGCATGGACCTCTACTACGAGCAGATGTTACACCAGGTCAGTCACCAGGCAGGGGAGGGGCTCGCAGACCACCTGGACAGGTTATATCAGGCTCGTAAATGTGTTTTTGTTTTTGGAATTGGCAGAAATATATCATTTGAACCTCCTTTTTTTTTCTGTTACGCAAACTAGTAATGTTTGTAACAGAAAAAAATACTTAAGCAACACAGCTTGATTTCTTTTTTTGAAGGAAACGTTCAAAATTTCGGGGTCGAATTCACAAGCAAATAACTTAACGAATTAAAAATTTTGAGTTTTTTACAAGCCTATCTAACAATTGGTTACTATATTTCGAGAATTTCACTTAGATTTAGGTTAACAATACTCGGGTTCTAGAAGTCTCCCAAAAGGCATCGTTACCTTGTTCTCATTAAAATGCACCGTTCTAGCTGGACAGCCTCCGCGCGCTGGTGAAGGGCGAGCTGACGTTCTTCCAGCGCGAGGTGGTGTGCGCGCTGATCGTGATCGAGGTCCACGCCAGGGACGTCACCAAGTCTCTGCTCGACGAGAACGTCAAGAACGTCACCGACTTCCAGTGGATGTGCCAGCTCAGGTACACACACCTTGGAAGTACATTTATAAACAAGAATACCTGATCAGGTACAGTTTATAGCTTGTGATCCAAGCGGACGCTCCAAACATGATTTTAAAGGCCCGCAACGGATCAGCGACCCCTTGGTGTTGCTGATCTCCATGGGTGGTGGTGATTGCTTTCCACCAGGTGACATGCCTGCTCCCCTGCCTGCATATACCCACTTGTAGATACAGGCGTTTCCCCGTGTGTGAGACAATCAAATGATAGTGATGCACAATATATCCACGATCCAGGGCCATAAAACTATAAGAGAGAACACGACTACAGATTTAGACTAGCTTCAGTCCACAGCTACGCTCCTATATAAATAAATAAATAAAATAAATTAAAATAAAATAAATTCCTGGACACATTACACACGGCTATCTAGTCTCAGAAAAGCTTGTACTATGGGGTACCAGATAACGATATAATCATCATCATCAGGTCATTTTAGTCTCCACTACAGAAGTACGACCCTCTCTCGTCCGTCGCAGACAGAAAGAGGATTTGGCCTACTCTCCCCACGCTGGCCAGACGGGTTGGGGAGGTCTGATAAATGTTTGATAATGTAATTAGTTCCCTTAAGGCCCTTAGTCGCCTTGTACGACATACACGGGAAGAGACGGAGTGATTCTATTCTAATCTGCCGGAAACCACACGGCATAAATAACGATATAATACTTATTTTTTTTTCATTAACATACATATTACATAGAAAATACACATACCAAGACAAACAGACATGTTCATGCACACTATTTGTCTTGTGCGGGGATCAAACTCGCGATTAAGGAGTCAAAGTCATCATCATCATCATCAGGTCATTTTAGTCTCCATTACAGGAGCACGACCCTCTCTCGTCCGTCCCAGACAGAAGGAGGATTTGGCCTACACTCCCCTCGCTGGCCAGACGGGCTGGGGAGGCCTGATCGATGTTTTATAATGTCCCTTAGTCGCCTTGTACGACATCCACGGGAAGAGACGGAGTGATTCTATTTTAGTCTGCCGGAAACCACATGGCCAGGAGTCAAAGTGGTTATTGCTAACCATTCGACCACCCAGCTCGTCTATCTTCTTCTACACCTATAAAAGAGAAAGTATGTGTGTATGTTCCGTGTAGACTTCGAAACGGCTGGACTTTCTACCCGTGCGAAGCCGGGGCGGGCAGCTAGTATATATATAAACTACACATAACGTACAAAATTTCAGATACTACCAGATAGTGAAAGAGATGTATCCTCTGGAGGAGGGCGAGGCGCCGGAGATATACCAGGACGAGGAGCGGCTGGACACGTCCGCGTACTACCGCCAGTTCAGCCAGAACAGGTGCGACGTGCGCGCGCTCAACTCGGTCTTCACTTACCAGAACGAGTACCTGGGGAACAGGTGAGTCACCAGGCACTACACATTGCTTTTTAATAGTAGTTTATGAAACTGTTGCATAATAAGGGTTATTAAAATACGAGTGTGAGTTTAAAACATGAGCCGAAGGCGAGTGTTTTAATAGACCACACGAGTATTTTAATACCTAATTATGTGCAGTTTCATACACTACTTTATCTAATCTCAAGAAATATATGATAATAATATTTTAAATACAACCATGAAGTTAATTTAACAGCTATAATTCTTACCTATAAATCCATTTGCAGATCGAGCATGCGTAGTGTGCATGCGCGACGCGCCGCACGGCGCCGCGTTCACAGATTATGTAGAAAAAATTTGCATAGTTGCAATGTATTCTCATTGCAACCTGTTTAAAATACCTGTATCCAGGGCTGAAGCTGTATCGAAATGGTAAAAAAGTTATTTTACGATACAGTTGTCCATAGAAGAGCTGTATCGAAAAATAACTTTTTAAATTTATTTTGACAGCTTGTGCGTAAAGACTGTCATTACGATACTGTGTTTAGTTTTTTAATGTGTAAATTTCAGTATGAGATTAGATAAACGGTTTTATTTAACGTGAATACGTCTTTAAAATTAATTCCATAGGGAGGCAATTCAAAAAAACGAATGATAACAAAATCGGGGGATACAGAACAGGGGAGGAGGAAGCGCTGCCGTTTTGACATAATTTTATTGCATATAACGTATTTACGTACAACAACGGCCGTGTCCATGACGCAGCCACGCCCCATTTTTTTACTACGTTGGATTGGCAGCAGGGATTGAAAGCGGTAAAGGTATAAGGGTTCTACTGATATAAAATTACGGTATCGTTTTGATTTAAAGGTAGAGCCAAAACGGTTGAGAATTGTGGTTACGATACCGGTAAAACAAGAAGAATACCTTTATTTTTTTACGGTACCATTATACCTTTATATTACCAGTACCTTAACCAAAACCATTTCGGTACCGAAAAAATGATGCGACAACGACGCGACGTAGATATCGATCAAGTACTTACCTACCAATGCGGCCGACATTGTGGAAAGAAAACCTTTATTTTATAATTTAGATACCTAAAAAAATAACGATACCGGAATATTACAATACCGAAATTATTAAGATACCTTTACTTTAAGGTATCGAAATTTAAAACCTTTATTTTATAATTTAGATATCTAAAAAAATAACGATACCGGAATATTACAATACCGAAATTATTAAGATTCCTTTACTTTAAGGTATCGAAATTTAAAGGTATGACGTCATACCTTTAACCGATATATCCAAATTTTTTCGGTTATTCAATCCCTGATTGGCAGATAAGCATATGGCCCGCTTGACGTGAAGCGGTTACCGTAGTCATATTCAACTCCTTCCTTTCTAGTGTCCTCACTTATTAACAACCCTCAAGGGAATAGGCTATTTGACTAACATTTTTTTCGGTTTGATATGTAGGGACATCTCCATAATATAACCATAGGTGAAAGAATTACTTCGATAGCACAAATATCTCTCGAGATATGGTAATTTGAAAATCTCAATTTTTAGACTGCCGCCAAACGCTCCATACAAATGACTACCGAATTATGACGTCACACGTTTGTATTTTGTATGCATCAAATCAGAAATTTGTACGACAGCTATGTTAAATATTACGTTTATGTGATTAGTATCATAATAAAAGTTATAGCATTTTTTATTGCTTCTCCAATGGAAATATTATTTTTTAATAATTTCATACTTTTAAAATGGACTTTCCCGCCAAACTTTGATCGACGTTAACAAAAGTCTGACTGAAGATATTACAATGAAAGTTTGCGGATCTTTATAGTTTTGTGTATTTTACGATATTGTTAAATAATTTATACAATTTTTAAACATTGGAAAATAGCCTATTGTTATTTGGCTGCGATCGCAGAATACAGAAGTAAAAGTTACATACTAAACCTCTTCAAGAATGTACACATAGACAACGCTCACGGACACAAAATGCCGGACTAACTCTGACTAGTACACCCGCGAGTGTCACGTGTCGCAGAGAGTGTCTAAATACAATTTTAAACAGTGAAAACATATACTTCCGACCGCCAAGTTAGCTGCGTTGCTCGAATTCCTCTGAGTGCCTCTTAGCGCACAGCACGCGAACTGTGTTTGGCTTATCTTGGCTTGTTGTGTGAGTGCTACAATGAATAAAATTAGAGTGTTCAAGGGTATTAAGCGCAAGTAGCGCTGCAGTAGCGCTGTGCGCCTGTACAGTGTGAAAAGTGAGTCAACTTATTGACGCAGTGAAGTGAGTTTGCTTTTTTACGCGGCCTGGTGCAAGTTACCTATGTCTAATGGCGTGTTTCTCCACTGCACTAAAAGCCTAATTAGTGGTAGTAGTTTGTCTATCAGCACAGTATAAGTAATAGTACTGTACAGTACAGTATGGCTACTCCCTGCCGCTCTGTCGTGTCGACCTCACCTCCCCTCTGAGAATCTGGGACAGTTCGTATGGCGGCGCACGCACACAGGCTCATTGGCGCACTGCACAGACGTGGTTGTTTATGTAGTAGTTACGGACGTGACATTTGTAGGGAGTGGCCGGGGTGCGCTATCAGTAACAACTTGTTTGTTCGCAGCGGGCGGCTGGTGATCACTCCGCTGACGGACCGCTGCTACCTGACGCTCATGTGCGCCATGCACCTCAAGTTCGGAGGGGCGCCCGCGGGGCCCGCCGGCACCGGCAAGACTGAGACCACCAAGGTAGGGATACACGTGGGGGACACTCACCGCTGCTACCTGACGCTCATGTGCGCCATGCACCTCAAGTTCGGAGGGGCGCCCGCGGGGCCCGCCGGCACCGGCAAGACTGAGACCACCAAGGTAGGGATACACGTGGGGGACACTCACCGCTGCTACCTGACGCTCATGTGCGCCATGCACCTCAAGTTCGGAGGGGCGCCCGCGGGGCCCGCCGGCACCGGCAAGACTGAGACCACCAAAGTAGGGATACACGTGGGGGACACCCACCGCTGCTACCTGACGCTCATGTGCGCCATGCACCTCAAGTTCGGAGGGGCGCCCGCGGGGCCCGCCGGCACCGGCAAGACTGAGACCACCAAGGTAGGGATACACGTGGGGGACACTCACCGCTGCTACCTGATGCTCATGTGCGTCATGCACCTCAAGTTCGGAGGGGCGCCCGCGGGGCCCGCCGGCACCGGCAAGACTGAGACCACCAAGGTAGGGATACACGTGGGGGACACTCACCGCTGCTACCTGACGCTCATGTGCGCCATGCACCTCAAGTTCGGAGGGGCGCCCGCGGGGCCCGCCGGCACCGGCAAGACTGAGACCACCAAAGTAGGGATACACGTGGGGGACACCCACCGCTGCTACCTGACGCTCATGTGCGCCATGCACCTCAAGTTCGGAGGGGCGCCCGCGGGGCCCGCCGGCACCGGCAAGACTGAGACCACCAAGGTAGGGATACACGTGGGGGACACTCACCGCTGCTACCTGACGCTCATGTGCGCCATGCACCTCAAGTTCGGAGGGGCGCCCGCGGGGCCCGCCGGCACCGGCAAGACTGAGACCACCAAGGTAGGGATACACGTGGGGGACACTCACCGCTGCTACCTGACGCTCATGTGCGCCATGCACCTCAAGTTCGGAGGGGCGCCCGCGGGGCCCGCCGGCACCGGCAAGACTGAGACCACCAAGGTAGGGATACACGTGGGGGACACTCACCGCTGCTACCTGACGCTCATGTGCGCCATGCACCTCAAGTTCGGAGGGGCGCCCGCGGGGCCCGCCGGCACCGGCAAGACTGAGACCCCCTACCTTGGAGACATACACGTTGGGGACACCGACCTGACGCTCGTGCGATACACGTGGGGGACACCGACCTGACGCTCGAGTGATACAGATGGGGGCAATCACCACTACTACACGAACTATGTATCTTGAAAGCAAGCAATAAATACTTGAATACTTACTGCCTGACGCTCATGTGCAATCACACAAATAAGGCATCTCCAGTATCGTCACATAAAATAATGACGTATTTTGTTTGGTAACCTTAGTATTTTTTGTGATATTATGTGATATGATATATACAAAGTAGATATCATTATCTGAATTGAGTTTAGCACCAAAAAGCCATATTATTTGTGCAGGATTTGGCCAAAGCGTTGGCGGTGCAGTGCGTCGTGTTCAACTGCTCCGATCAGCTCGACTACATGGCCATGGGCAAGTTCTTCAAAGGACTCGCTGCGTTAGTACCGTTATATTGTTAATTAGGAGGTTTCAGGTTTACGGTTTGAGCCCTGTGGTCGAATGGCTAACATTGGCATTGACTCCGAGGTCGCGGGTTCGATCCCCGCACAAGACAAACATTTGTGTGCATGAACATGTCTGTTTGTATTGATCCGGTTGTTTTTTAAGAATAAAAATGTATGAAGTACATTTATCAGTTGTCTAGTACCCATAGTACAAGCTTTGTGCTTGATTTGGAACTAGATGGCGCTGTGTAAATTGACCAGAAAAAAATATTTATTATCTTCCTTTGCAGGGCCAAAGATGGTCTTATTTTCACGTGGTGCACCCTGCTGATTACTGACAAAAAGTACGGCATAGCATTCTCTCGCGTACCGTTAAGTAGTGAAATGAGCTGCATGTCGTGTTTTTTCAGAAAGCTACAATCGGCAATGCATTGTGTGTTGACCGTGGTATTACTTTTTGGCTTTTAATCAGGCGGAACGTATGCTTATTTATGGTATATAATTGGGGCTTAAATGATCGAATCTGGAACGAAGAAATTCGCCGAAGTAGCTGGCTACATGGCAGACGGGGGAGAAAAGACAACCTCAAAATCGAGGATAGAATTTAGTAGCCATATTAACGCTTGCAACATGAATTGTTATTTGGGTGCGGTATTCTGTGAAATTGGCCGTGTGGTTTCCGGCATAGAATAGAATCACTCCGTCTCTTCCCGTGGATGTCGTACAAGGCGACTAAGGGAAATACATTATAAAACATCTATCAGGCCTCCCCAACCCGTCTGGCCGGCGTGGGGAGTGTAGGCCAAATCCTCCTGTCTGGGACGGATGAGAGAGGGTCGTGCTCCTGTAGTGGAAACTAAAATGACTTGATGATGATGATGATTTTGTGAAATGGAGATACTTCTCCAGTCAGGCAGCTTAAAATTTCGCTATACCATGGACACGTTCGTGTTTTGTACGTGAATACATTATATGCACTAAAATAATATCAAAATGGCAACGCTTCCCCCTCCCCCGAACGCGATGGTCCATAGTCCTTACTTAGCGTAATAAATTCTTTGATCCTTCATCTATCCGTTCAGATTTGTAGCTGCAACACGTAGCCCCCGATTTTGTTATCATTCGTTTTTTTAATTGCCTCCCTATTGACGCAATTTTGAAGACGTATACACGGCAAAGTATTATTTTTCCAGCTCCGGTGCCTGGGCTTGCTTCGACGAGTTCAACAGGATAGACATCGAAGTGTTGTCGGTGGTGGCCCAGCAGGTGGTCACCATCCAGAAGGCGCAGGTGCTGCGGCTCGACAAGTTCATGTTTGAAGGCTGCGAGCTGCCGCTAAAGGCTTCTTGCTCGGTCTTCATCACCATGAACCCTGGATATGCAGGTGTGTATCATTTGAGTAATGGATTTTGGAGGTGCTATACCCCTTAGAAATAAAAGTATGATTTAATGAATACTTTCACTTCATCATCATCAGGTCCATTTTAGTCTCCACTACAGGAGCACGACCCTCTCTCGTCTGTCCTAGACGGAAGCTGGATTTGGCCTACACTCCCCACGCTGGCCAGACGGGTTGGGGAGGCCTGATCGATATTTGATAATGTATTTCCCTTAGTCGCCTTGTACGATATCCACGGGAAGAAACGGAGTGATTCTATTCTAGTCTGTCGGAAACCACACGGTCAGTACTTTCACTTACTTCTTAATAATTTTTAATAGTTCACAATAATAGACCGCAGCAGCTGGAACAGAGACGACCAAAGCAGTCACGGCAGTCGCATGCATCTACTAACGGTAGTGAGTGGGTGCCGGCTGGTAGTAGTTGTATGAACTAATTGGTGGCGGAAGCACGCAAAGTTGTGTAGATCAAAGTGCCTTTAAATCTCAATATTAAAGGAATATAATATATATTGAAGGAATCATTTTTAGTTACTTCCTACATCACCTACATTTTTTTATATGAGGGGGCACATGAGCATGTGGGTCACCTGATGTAAAGCAATCACCACCGCCCATGGAGATCAGCAACACCAAGGGGTCGCCGATCCGTTGCCAGCCAATACTCCTTCCTTTCTTTCCTTCCCACCCACAATTCATATAGTTGAATATTAGGGGTATATAAAATCTCCAAAAATAGATAAAACACTCATTGTCCGCAGGTCGTACTGAGTTGCCGGACAATCTGAAGGCACTGTTCCGGCCGATAGCCATGATGGTGCCCGACTATGCCTTGATCGCGGAGATATCCTTGTTCTCGTACGGGTTCTTCGAGGCCAAGATCTTGGCCGGCAAGATCACCACTACCTTCCGCTTGAGCTCGGAACAATTGTCTTCACAGGTGATTTGAAATGTATACTAGGCCGGATTCTAGCCCACGGGGCCGAAATCGAGTGGAGCGAGTAGATTCGCTGAGTGTATGTTTTCTATTGATTTCTATGGAAAATGTATTTGATGATCACTCCTCAAGGACATGATAGATCTCAGTTTTTTTCGACACAAACCTCAAGTATGTCGAGGTCTTTAATTGTGACAAGTTCATCAAAATCGATTCAGTGGTTTTGGAGATTCTATTTCTATATTATTAATCTTTTTCATCCAAGAGTGTTTTTTCTCCGCTCGCTCTACTCAATAAGCACCTGGTGTATAGGATCATTACGACTTCGGCATGCGAGCGGTGAAGACAGTGATTTTGGTAGCTGGCAACCTCATCAGACAGATGCCTGACAGCGACGAGCGACAGATCGTGCTTCGGGCGCTCAGGGACGTGAACGTGCCCAAGTTCTTGGCGGACGACCTGCTGCTGTTCAACGGTGAGTTGGCACCTGGCACCTACCATAAGCATCCTACTGTTGGGATACGGATCCCCCCTCAATCAAAGGGGTTTAGAGCATACTCCACCACGCTGCTCAATTGCGGGTTGGCGGAGGCCAGTGTTTTCAAGCCGCCCAAAGGACACTGACTTGACTTAACGATTGTCATTAAATGACAACAGCCGAGAGCGATGGCTTAACGTGCCCTCCGAAGCACGGAGGAGCTCCATATAAATAAACCCATCCATAAACAGGCTACGGTTTACGTTGCTGGACTTGCGTGTTCGATTAGACTAATACTTGCAATCCACGCCATCGAGCTAATTTCGAGTTCAACGGTGAGTGATAATGGTTAAACGTGACCACGTGGCGTTGAACGCTGACCAATTGGTTGATGCAGATTGTAGGTTAAAAGTCCAGATTGCAGGTAAAAAGAAAAGAATGCGATGATGATGATGGAGGATATAATGGAGAGATTATTCCTATCTATCAATATAATGATGATCTCGGTGGTCGAATGGTTAGCAATGGCCACTTTGATTCCGAGGTCGCGGGTTCGATTCCCGCACAAGACAAACATTTGTGTGCATGAACATGTCTGTTTGTCTTGGTTTGGGCGTTTTCTATGTAATAAAAGTATGTATTTACAAAAAAAATATTTATTTAAGTAAATTTATCAGTTGTCTAGTACCCATAACACAAGCTTTGCGCTTAATTTGGGACTAGATGGCGCTGTGTAAATTATCCAGAAATATTTATTTTTTAATTATTTTATTTATCTCACCGCTGTATAACCAATCCTGTCTTAATTTTGTTCCAGTTCCCACAGTTCATTAATTCCGATGTTCATTCATAAAATTCCAATTCCATGTTATAAACACAGTTCATTGTGTATGATCTGGCAGGTATCATCTCGGACCTGTTCCCTCGCGTGGAGATCCCGGTGGTGGACTATGGCATCATGGAGCAGTCCATCAGGAATATGCTTGTCAAACGGGGATACGACGACCTTTATAGTATGTCACATTCATTATTACTTAGCACTAATTGCCCGGATAGACTTCGTTCTTTCAAAACTTAAGTTATTTTTTGTACTAATCCAAGCAATTCTTATATTTTCTCTTTAGTAATACCACAGTATAAGTAATAGTACTAACGTACAGTATGGACACTCTCTGCCGCTCTCACTAGTCGACCTCACCTCCCCTTTGGAACCGATTTGGAACCGTTCGCAATGGATGCAACGTCCTACAAATTGACGTCGCTCGTATTTTATTCTCCATTCAGTTTAAAAGATGGAAGTTACTTGTGCAGTGGATGGATATCTCAACACATGGAAAATCAAAAAAATAAATTTATTCGATCCCTTTGGATGAAATAAAGTACAGATTTTTTTATAAATTACCTAAAAAGCATGTGGCAGCCATAGTTTCATCATAACTAATTCATGTCTGTCAAAGTAGGATACAAGATACAATTAATACGAGATGAGAAAAGGATAGCATTATATGTCTCAAAGAGCAAGTGAGTGCACAGACGCGAAAGTGACATTGCTGTCACTTGAGTTATGGTGGTTTATTGTTTACAATTTTCTTATTTACGAGTTCATGTCTTGGTCTGGGTGTTTTCTATGTATTATAAGTATGTATTTACAAAAAAATAAAATATATTTAAGTACATTTATCAGTTGTTTAGTAACCATAATTACTTATAAAATAATTACTTATAAAATATAGAAAATAAGTAAAAACCGTCACAGACAGAAAGAAGTAAAGTGTTTTTATCAGAACGTCCGCGGTCTACGTTCTAAAACGTCCTTATTTCGTAAAAATGTGACAGAATGTGACCATGACATTATTGCCTTGACCGAGACATTTTTGACAAGTTCTGTGTCCGATGGTGAGCTGTTTTCTCCTCAGTATACTGTTGTTCGGAAAGGCCGGTCTGGGGATACAGGCTGGGGCGGAGTTCTGCTAGCTGTACGTGAATGCTATAATCTACGTTTAATTACAGATATTGACGGTCTCACATCGGACATGGAATTATTATTTGTGAACATAAATAGAAATAGTTTAAGTTTTTTGTGTTGTGTAGTCTATTTACCTCCTAACTATAATGATAATCAATATATAAATGTTTTAACGTGTATAGAAAACGCTATATGTTCTTACCCTGACTTGGATATATTAATACTAGGTGATTTTAATTTAAATTCATGTAGCACTAATGTTAAGATGCATTTTGACCACTTTCAGGAATTCTGTGGACTTAGTCAACATAATATTGTTTTAAATAGTCGTAATGGCATGTTGGACCTCGTGCTGAGTAATCTTGTCCCCGAACAAATAGTGCTTACAATTGGCGACCCTTTGGTTCCTATCGACGAATATCACCCTCCGCTCGAGTTAAATGTGAAACTATCGTGCAACGTTCCGCCACTGCCCTCGTCTCCGCAGATGCCTCAATCTATTGATATTATGGATTGGAACTGGCGCAAAGCTAACTTCGAAGCACTATATGCAGCTCTGGTTGAAATGGATTGGTCTGACTTGTTCAAATGTGTTGACATAGATTTAGCTGTTGATATTTTTTATTCTAAATTATATGACATTATCAATTTATTTGTACCACCTAAGAAACACTCCCCGCCTAAAACTAAGTATGTATACCCAAAATGGTATACTGGTGAAATAATATATAACGAAAACATATTCATCTGAAAAAATATAAGGCTGAGGGTAAAGAATATGACAAAGAAATGTATAAATACTATAGATGGCATACTAAAAAAATGATTAACAGTGCATACTTACAGCACATTAAAAATATACAAGCTAGTATAATTGACGAACCTCAAAAATTTTGGGATTATGTGAAGGATAAGAAAAAAAATAGGCGGCATATAGATGCATATAAATATGGTGACGAAGAAGTTTCAGGTCAGAGCGCCGCCGATGCATTCGCCCAATATTTCAGCTCTGTCTTCCAACATGACGAACCGCGTTTGGACATAGACGAGGCCATGCGAAATGCCTACTCTCATGCTAACACTAATACTGTTAGTATCACAGCTGTGAATGAAGTTGACCTCAAGGCAGCCGTGCGGCGCCTTAAATCACGATCCGCTGCTGGGCCCGATGGCATACCAGTATTTTTTGTTAAAGATTGTTTACCGGTTCTGAGTAGCCCACTATTGTACATTTTTAACCTCTGTCTAGCTCACTCTAAATATCCGGACTGCTGGAAGCTCTCCAGAGTAACGCCAGTTCCTAAGGGTGAACCCGGTGTGAATGTCGCGTCTTATAGACCAATCGCTGTACTCTCTGTCTTCGCAAAGATTTTTGAGGCTATCCTTAACTTTCATATTCGCCAGCAAATTGATAGTTCATTCCACAATAGTCAGCATGGTTTTCGTAAGGCTCGCTCGACCGCTACTAATCTAGTGACCCTAGTAGATTACGTATCTAGCGAAATGGATGCCGGAAGACAGGTCGATGCGGCGTACTTTGATTTTAGGAAGGCGTTTGATCTTGTGGACAACGACATCTTATTGCGGAAAATGGCTGTAATGGGATTTATGCCTGACTTGCTTAAATTTTTCGCAAGTTATCTCGACAATCGTCGTCAGTTTGTGAAGGTGAACGGGTTTGTCTCCCAGCACTATCATACAAGATCCGGTGTAAGTCAGGGTAGTACCTTGGGGCCTACGCTCTTCTTAATCATGATTAACGATCTACCGGCAACTGTTAGTGCTGCAGAGTGTCTTTTATTTGCTGATGATCTTAAGCTATTTCTAGGAGTGAGTAACGATGCCGATGCCAGAGCTTTGCAAAATGACATTGATTCTGTATCAGACTGGAGCTTGACGAACTGCCTGCCTTTCAATATTGACAAGTGCAAATGCATCACCTTCTCGCGCAAACGTTATCCAAAACTGACTACGTATAGATTATTTGACGCTTCAATAGAAATAGTTAGTGACATTTGTGACCTTGGTATAATGCTAGACAGTAAGATTGACTTTCACAAACATGTGATTGATACATGTAAAAATGTAAGTAGAACTTTATGGTTTATTATAAGAACTGCTTCCGAGTTTGACAATATAGCAGTGGCGAAGGTGCTATACAACGCTTATGTCCGCAGCAAGCTCGAATATGCAGTTATAGTCTGGTCTCCCTATGAGACCAAATATGACATTATTATTGAGAGAGTCCAGCGTAAATTTACTCGCTGGTTATATAAGAAGTGCTATGGCTATTACCCTTTTATGTACCCTTCTTTGATTGTCTCCGGCATGGTTGAGATGGAAACGCTTGCGCTTAGAAGGCAAATGCTCCTTATTAAGCACTATCTTTCTGTGCTACTTGACAAGGTTGATAGCCCTCATGTAATAGAGAAATTATCGCTTTTGGTTCCTTCCCGTATACCCCAGGATAGTTCGGGGGCAGTAGCGCCACGCCGACGACCTCGCTTACTGCAGCGGCCCATTGCGCGTACCAAGCATGCTTTCGAAGCTCCCACAGCACGAGCAATACGGCTGATCGGGGACATTCTTGCTCAGTATGAGGATTTAGATCTTTTCGCCGACAACCAACAAACAATGTCTGCTTGACGGTGCCTATAAATTTTTTAACCATGCGATATTTAATTTGGACATGTGACCATATACAAGTAGCATAAGACATGTAATTTTTTATTTTTATTCTTTTATTTTTTGACTATGTGACATTGGATATTCTTAATTATGTATTAATTGTATTGTATTTTTTTTGTATTTTTTTTTTTAATTTAATCTTGTAATGTAATTTAATTTTATATTTGATTTTAATGTGAACTTGACATTATTTTTTGTTACATTGTTGCATTGGGTGAATTTACCTGTAATGACAATGTAGTTCTGAATGAATAAATAAATAAATAAATAACACAAGCTTTGCGCTTAATTTTGGACGAGGCGCTGTGTAAATTGTCCAGAAATATTTATTTATTTAAGTACTATCTAAAATAGTATTACTATTTTGCCTACCAATGAAAGGGTTTATGGTAAATAGGAAAAATAAATAGCCGAATTGGTCGAGCCGTTCTCAAATTTTGCGCTTACCATTCATTTTTATTTATATAGATAATTATGTAGTTGATTTTAGGGCTTAAGCTCATTATAACCTTTAGAGCCAAAGCCAACCTCGTCTCGACGTGGTGAAATCTGCTGACTAGCGAAAGAGGCTCTGGGAAGTATGCTGTCCGACTAGGGAAGTACCTCCATCTCACAGAATACCGTAGCCAAATAACAATTCCCTTGAGGATTGTTGTTTCTGCCAGTGAGTGAGGTCACGAGAAAAGGAGTTGCTGCGTTGGCAGCGGGGGTTATCGCAGGCAAATAATAATTCTCTTAAGGGTTGTTGTGTTCCTTTGAGTGAGTGAAGTCACCAGAAAGGAATGGCTTGGTGCGTTGGCAGCGGGGGTGGCGGCGGGCGACCGATATTTCATTACGAGCGTTGATATGGCTACGGTAACCGCATCACATCACGCGAGCCGTATAATTGTATGCCACCCGACATAGTATAAAAAAATAAGTTTCAGGTATAAGGTATGTTGCGAATTTGAAATCGAATTCTGATTTCGATTCTGAAATTCAATTACGATCTGGTTCCGGTCCTGTTTCGGTACAGGTTTTGCTTCCAGTTCCGGATCTATTCCCGATTGCTCAAGAAGAAAAAACATATCCAGGCGATTTTCGACCTTTTCGACATTATTAAAAATTTATATTTGTAAACGGGGAGACGTTAAATAAACAAAAATTCAATAAAACATCAACCAAATCTCAAGTGTCAATAATACAGTGCGTTGTGTCCAGAGAAGTTGTTTGATGTAATGCTAACAGCCTTCTACGCTCGCAACATAAAATATCGCTCGCGCGCCGCCACCCCTACTGCCAACGCAGCATTTTCTTCCTTTCTGGTGACCTCACTCACGCGCAGGAA
This sequence comes from Hypsopygia costalis, assembly GCA_937001555.2. Lineage (NCBI taxonomy): Eukaryota > Metazoa > Arthropoda > Insecta > Lepidoptera > Pyralidae > Hypsopygia > Hypsopygia costalis. The sequence goes on along the minus strand of OW443344.2, from coordinate 5,266,134 downwards.
CACAACAATTCTCAAGGGAATTGTTATTTGGCTGCGGTATTCTGTGAGGTACATTTCCCAGTCGGGTAGCTTACAATTACGCTCCCTACCTCTCTTAAAATTTATTTTGTTTATTTTGTTCTGTGATGGTATTTATTTTGTGTTTCAGCGTTCATATTCAAAGTGATACAATTGTACGAGACCACGGTAGTGAGGCACGGTCTGATGTTGGTTGGACCAGCCGGCGCTGGGAAAACTAAGGTACAACCTTGTATTTATTATTTGCCGACATTATGGTGGCTGTGTTATTGGAGTTAACAACTTAGATATCTTCAATCGAATGTCATTACCGAGCATTTTGACCGATGAGGTTCGTGTCGGCACCTGTTGGCTGTCGCAGAGTACCGGCGCTGTATGTATTATTGCCAATTAACATCATGATTATGTACATCTTGTTTCAAATGTTTAATGTTATTGTGTGAATTTATTGTTTCATGTTGTGATGTTAATAAACGTATTTTCTTTCTTTCTTTCTCTTCTTTCATTTTTGTTAATTTGTCAAAGTTTATTGTACAAAGGCATAAAATTACTGAATATTATAAACAGTGGCGGACTTATCCCAGGAGGGATTTCTTTCAGTTAACCATAGAATGCTTGAAAGTGAATAGTAGGAAAAACAGTGATCTCCATCCAATTCCAGGTCAATGTATACGCTTCTACAATAAACTTCCAAACGACACGTTTAAATTATCCATGGGTAAATTTAAGAAATATATCAAAACCACACTATGTCAAAAGGCTTACTATTGTATCTCAGATTACATAAATGTATTTGGAAATCTCTTGGAAAGCTCTTGTTATGTTATGATTGTATTTGTATTTAATGTAACGATATCGGCAATTAAAAGAGTCGGCCTTGAGTTTCAGCGGCCAGTTCTTCTCAAGAAGCCCCGTCGCCGGAACTGACACTTAAATTCACTTTCACATTCAAGATAGTGTGATGAAAGTGAATCTAAGCTCTGCGGATTTAGAGTAGTAATGATTTAGATACCTGTTCTTATATTTAATTTGTATGACGTTTCTAAGTGCTTTATAAAGTCCATGGAATAAAGATATTTTGATTTGATTTGATTTGTGAATTAGTTAATGGGTGGAGATTTCTTTTGATACCTCTACCTTGGGAAGTATAATAGAGGCAACATGTATGAATAAGCTGTTCTATTTTTTTGTCAGGCAATAAAAAAGATATGCACCCTTATGCATGATCGCGTTTATTTCCCGTTGTTGTTTTCATAAAGCTGTGACAAGCTGTTAGATGCATAAAATTCTTCTTTCATCGTGGACCTAACTGGAAGTGAATGTTCCCCCAGTGTTACGAGGTTCTCCGCGACGCCCTGACGGCGATCAAGGGCAAGCTCGCGCCCGACGGGTTCCCCTTCACTCCCGTCCACACGTTCGTGGTGAACCCCAAGTCTATCACCATGGGACAACTGTACGGAGAGTTCGACTTGCAGACGCACGAGTGGTGAGTGGTTTAAATGTAGTTTTATACATACCATTACGAACACAAAAATATTATCATAATGTTATAATAAAGGACGTACTGTTCAACGTAATTATATTTATTTTTATTGACTGGTTTCGCCGCTAAGGTATTTATATCAAGTTAAACAGATGGTGATTGTATTTCTACAAAACATTTTAAAAATTGACAAAATTATTGTCACTGAATAGAATGGAATGAAATGGAATAGCTTTATTTGATTCCACAGACGCACTCATACAAGTAGGGCTTCTTAAAATACTAATAATGTCAGAAAAAATATCAAACATCCCCATTGAAGGTTGTTCCTCCAGGACGGACGGTATCCTGTCGAGTCTGGTCCGCGGCGGGATCGCGGTGGAGGACCTGGACAAACGGTGGTACGTGTTCGACGGACCCGTCGACGCCGTCTGGATAGAAAACATGAACACTGTGGGTATTATTAGTCGTTAAATATCCTGGACAAATTATACCTTGTCATCTAGTTCTAAACTAATCAATGCCTGTGCTATGGGTCCTAGATAACTGATAAATAAATATGTAAGGTTGGGAGATGATGCAAACACTGAGTCTTTTTTTTTTTTTTTTTTTTTTATACTACGTCGGGTGGCAAACAAGCATACGGCCCGCCTGATGTGAAGCGGTTACCGTAGCCATATTAACGCTTGCAACATAAAATATTGCTCGCGCGCCGCCACCCCCGCTGCCAACGCAGCATCTCCTTCCTTTCTTTCTTTCGAGTCTCGAGTATAAGTGATTTTATTAAGATAATATTCGATTAATATATGTAGTAATGAACTAATGATACATAAAGGGGTATTCACACTACAAATATGATAAAAAAAAACCTAAATTTTTTTGTAAATACAATACATACATATAACATATAGAAAACACCCAGCCACGACAAACAGACACGTTTGTACGTATGTTGAACTTGAACTTTTTGCAGTAAATAGCTTGGCGTTATCTTTATCGGCAAAGCCTATTTCACTTAAGCGATTCATCAACATCTTTGAACCAAAGCCAACTTCACCTGCACGCGGTGCACCGTGCTGACTGACAAACGAAGCTCTGGCGAAAAGGCCTCCACCTCACAGAATACCGCAGCTAAATAACAATTCTCTTGAGGGTTATTGTGGTCCTGCGAGTGAGTGAGGTCAGTTATGTTGCAAGCGTTAATATGGCTACGGTAACCGTTTCACATCGGGCGGGCCGTATGCTTATCTGTCACCCGACGTAGTATAAAAACCCACAGTATGTAGCAACGTTTATACCAGATTTATGACTCGCGTGTTGTCTCGTTTGTTAACCTGCTGGGTGCACCGTGTGCAATGGAGAATGTTAACTAATTTTGATTATTCCATATTCTCTGTCAAAAATAAAAAATACTAGTGAAAGAATTACTTCGATATGTCAATTAGTTTCCGATTTAGAAGTAAAACAAGTTGTAACCGTACGACTCGGGCTGTGTGACGTCATCGTACAACACGCTTAGTCTGGCTCACTCAGTCCGCTCGCGGTCGCGCGCCCGTGCCTTTGAAATTATACCTAAATACTATAATTACAATTAAATAATTTATTAAATACTATATAATAATAATTAATTAAATATTATAAATTTATTTTAATTTTTAATTACTATAATAATTAATTAAATACTATAATTAGAATGTCACATCCCTAATACTAAGCGAGCCGTGGCCGTGGCCCGTGCGATGCGTTGTGAAATGACGTCACAAGACTGTTAGCGGGACTCGATATTTTTCGAAACTTTGAATGCCTATAAAAACAAAACTACTAGGTATTTTTGACTACAACAAAAACTAGTGTGTTTGTATACATACAGGCTTCACTGAGACAACATTTCAAGCTATTTGGCATACCTAGTAACATTCTTCAATGTCAGTCAATTACACCCCAAATTATTATTCCATCCAGGTCTTAGATGACAACAAGAAGCTATGTCTGTCAAGCGGCGAGATCATGAAGCTGACCGAGCGCCAGCGGATGATATTCGAGGTGGCGGACCTGGCGGTGGCCTCGCCTGCCACGGTGTCCCGCTGCGGGATGGTGTACCTCGACACCAAGGTGGTGGGGCTACCGCCGCTCGTCAGCGCTTGGCTCAAGAGTAACTTACCGCCCGTAAGACAACTATTTTTGAAAACCGTCAATTTTTTTGATTTTTATTCTTCCATCATTAATACTAGAATTAGAACCACAATGACGTACAAAAACTAAGCAAAATAATGTCCGCTGTAGACGGAAGATGACTAAATCAACTTAATTAATAACTTTTTAAACTTTCGCGTTGCAACTTAACGCGATGATGCATGTAAGGTAAAGTTTTACATATCTTTATTGCCTGACGTTTCGACCAGGTTGCACCGGCCGTGGTCTCGTCGAAACGTTAGGCAATAATAAAGGTATGTAAAACTACCTTACATGCATGTTATTATAATTATAAATCAACTTTATGACCAATATTAAAATAAACTATAACTCCATAATATGCATTGTAAATTCGCCCTTAGGCTTTCGGTTTAAGATTTACAATTTAGACTAGTTCTAATATCATTTATATAATAACAAGGTTAATAGAAAGACTCATTTATTTGAAAATAATGTCAAATACGGAAGCGTTCGAATATCATTCATTCATTTGGATGCAGTTTCGGTGAGGACGTTTTTTGGGTGTTGATTGTGAATCTGGTTCTAGTATCAATGATCGAAGTATTTATTAAATTGAGAATTAGTGAACGGATTTTTATCAAGTACTGGTTGTGCCTGCGGTTTCGCCCGTATACCTACAGCTCTCTGAAATTCTATCCTAATTCTAATATAAATGGATCCAGAGTGGCTTTTTTCCGCAAACTTTCAAGTTGTAGAATGAATTCTCTGCTGAGGATGTCAATGTAGACTACTGCATGGGGTTCAAGGAACGGGTAAAGCGGTTTTCTCAGAGTCGGTAATAAGGGAGTGGTGACTCTGGAACCGCAATCTTCCATAGGCTGTGAAAACAGCTTACTGTCAGGCGGGTCGTATGCTTGTTTGGCACATTAGTGCTATAAAAATAACTTTAGATGGCGGAAAACATCAGAAAGCTGCTGCCAAATCTGATCACCACATTCCTGTACCCTGCGCTGGGTATTCTTCGCTCGAAACTGACCGAAATCGTCGCCTCCATCGACTCGTCGCTCACCCTCAAGTTCTTGGAGCTGCTGGACTTCAGACTGAGACCACTCACCGGCAAGGACGACCGCCCGCCGCCTGGACCCAACTTCATTGCACTCATGCGTAAGATTAGAGTTAGTTCATATATTAGTTCTATGTTATTACTTATTTGTCTATATGTTAGTAATCACAACAAAAATTTTACAGTGACGGCAACGCGCGTGCGATCCCCCTGGTGTTACAGGCGTTCATAGGCTACAGTAACTGCTTTCCATCAGGCGGGTCGTATGCTTGTTACCCACTCTAGTGGTATATAAAAAATCGAAATTAAAAACATCCAAAAAAGGTTACGCAATCTTTCCTCACCCTTCTTGCAGGTGATACCTGATTTTTTGATTTCTGCGCAAATTCATCATTCGTGGCGAGTATTGTAACAAACTTTGATAGCTGTACTTCATTCTTGATAGTTTATACGGCAGCCATAATTATATTAAATATAAATTAAATATTATGCTTTATTAATATTTAAATAATTAATAAAGGCAGGCTTTATATTAATAAAGCAGTGTTTTTCAATATTTTTGAATACGGGACCCGTATTATAAACTTATGAACACTATATATATACTTCAGAAGTTAAAAAATTCTGGCGACCCCCTCCTCCCTCCCCCTTCCTCCTTCCTCCTTCCTCCTCCTCCAAACTTCAATAATTCAGCTTGCTATTAAAGCTTTAAAATTGTTAATGCAATTTGCTTTCGATTTTGTTGACATAGAAATTAAGAAGAGAAATAATCTTTCATTGGAAAAAGATTTGCTGAAAGATTTGAGTTGATGGATGATTAAATAATTAAATAAATAAATATTTCTGTACAATTTACACAGCGCCATCTAGTCCCAAATTAAGCGGAAAGCTTGTGTTATGGGTACCTACTACAAAAGTGATATATATATATATATATACTTAAATACATTTTTTTTTGTAAATACATACTTATAATACATATAAAACACTCAGACCAAGACAAACAGACATGTTCATGCACACAAATGTTTGTCTTGTGCGAGAATCGAAACCATGACCTCGGAGTCAAAGAGGCCATTGCTAACCATTCGACCACCGAGCTCGTCATTGAAAACTAATCAGGCCAGCTTACGATATTTTATTGTAGCATATGACCTTATAACATTTGCGTTTTTCCCCCCACGACCCCCCGAATGTAACTTGGCGATCCCCTGGGGGTCTCGACCGCAGGGATTGAAAACCGGTACAAATTTGGGTTCCGGTTCCTCATTTCGGTTTGTAAAAAGGTCCCTCTTCGGTACGGTTCCGGTTTCGGTTCCGGTTGGGTTACGGTTCCACCGGAACCGGTTTTGAATAAAGGTTCTAATATACCGGTACCGAATTAAAGGTTCCTTAAGAAGGAGGGATACGTTCGACCGTGTCTGGCATATTTCTTCGTTCTTACAGCTGACAGTTAGCCTTCGATCAGGGATCGAATCAGGGATCAGGGCTACCCGACTGAGGAATAAATAAATATATATATCTGGACAATTTACACAGCGCCATCTAGTCCCAAATTAAGCGCAAAGCTTGTGTACTAGACAACTGAAAATGTACTTGAACACATACTTACAATACATAGAAAACACCCAGACCAAGACAAACAGACATGTTCATGCACACAAATGTTTGTCTTGTGCGGGAATCGAACCCGCGACCTCGGAGTCAAAGTGGCCATTGCTAACCATTCGACCACCGAACTCGTCGAATATACCTCCACCTCACAGAATACCGCAGCCAAATAACAATTCCCCTGAGGGTTGTTATTTTCCTGCGAGTGAGTGAGGTAACCAGAAAGGAAGGAGATGATGCGATGGTAGCGGGTGTGGCCGCGCCAGCGATGTTTTTCTCTAACCTACACTCTTTCACATCATTATTCATTCATTCACACTCATGAGTCGAGTAGTTGTAAAGTTTATATCTATAATTTGTAACTAATTACTATACCTACCTGAATTGAATAGGTACGGCATTTTTTTTATTAAAATATTTAAAAAAAATAAAAATATTTATTAAATATTTTAATTTTGGGGTGTAAGTGGTTCATCAATATCTTTGAACCAAAGCCAACTTCACCTGCACGCGGTGCACCCTGCTGACTGACAAACGAAGCACTGGCGAAAAGAGAGGTAGGGAGCATAATTGTAAGCTACCCGACTGGGGAATGTACCTCCACCTCACAGAATACCGCAGCCAAATAACAATTCCCTTGAGGGTCGTTGTGTTCCTGCGAGTGAGTGAGGTCACCAGAAAGAAAGGAAGACGATGCTGCGTTGGCAGCGGGGGTGGCGGCGCGCGAGCAATATTTTATGTTGCTAGCGTTAATATGGCTACGGTAACCGATTTACATCAGGCGGGCCGTATGCTTGTCTGCCACCCGAAGTAGTATAAAAAAAAAAATAACAAATGTTGACGCAACGCGTGTGTGGTCGGCAATGTGCCAAAATGATTACGTCGTGACGGCGTAACGCGCCGCGTGTACGTGATCTATGTTTAATTCAAGTTCGGACAGGATTTAAAGAGGAACCTGTAAAATAAAGGTTTCGGTTCAGGTTCTACATTTAGGTTTCGGTTCCGGTTCGGGTTCTGGTATCAGAACCCCTAAGTACCGGTTCTTTACCGGTATTTTACAAACCTTTTCGATCCCTGCTCGACCGACAGTTTGAAAATCACAGATATTAAGTATCCAATCTTAATATATAAAAATTTCGTGTCACATTGTTTGTCCGCAATGGAACCCTAAATTACTGAACCGATTATAATAAAATTTTGCACAGTGAGTGCAGTTTGATCCAACTTGAGAGAGGTATAACTCATCGGACAAATTAACGTAAAAATATTTAAAGGCGATACGTAGTTCGCCGGGCCAGCTAGTTCATAATATATTCTGTCGTGTAGCCCGCCTAGCGCCATGCTGGGTGGTTTGGTCGGTGATATGGTCGGTAGGCGCGACTTGCGACCACAACGGCCGCGCCATCTTCTCTGACTTCATGAGGAAACTCTGCGACGAGGCTGGACTGAAGCCACCGTTCCCCAAGGAGGGGAGAGTCTATGACTATACGTTAGTATACATTATACGGTTTTCCATTTATTCAAAATGCTTTAGCTTGCCCCCCTGTCACATAAAAAAAAAGATACCCAGATTTGTATTTTTTTTATGTGACAGGGGGCAAGCTAGCATGTGGGGTTGGGTCACCTGATCGAAAGCAATCACCACCGCACATGGAGATCAGCATCACCAAGGGATTGCCGATCCGTTGCCAGCCTATACTCTTTCCTTTCTTTTTTTCTGGTGACCTCACTCACTCGCAGGAACACAACAACCCTCATAGGAATTGTTATTTGGCTGCGGTATTCATTGAGAAGGAGGTACTTCTTCAGTCGGGCAGTTTAAAAAATACGCTATGCCCTATCTCTCTTTTCGCCAGAGCCCTTGTCAGTCAGCAGGGTGCACCACGTGCAGGTTAGGTTGGCTTTGGTTCAAAGATGGTGATGAACTACTTACACCCCGATATGTTTATATGTGGCTCTGCATTATGTTTAAAAGTCCTGGTGCGTCTTGCCGCCTAGTCAACAAGGTTCTGGCGATTTAAGAGAAGTAGGACATGTGGAGTCCGGCTAGAGAAGTACCTCCACCTCATGCATGGAAGATCGTTGCAAAACAAAAATATTCTCAACGTTTGTTGCATTACTGTCAGTGACTGAGGTCACCAGTTGTAAGGAGATGCTGCGTTAGCAGTAGGCGTGCGCGAGGTATATTATATGCTGCAAATAATGCATGTCCGTAATGTAATGTAAGTACATACGCTCCTTTTATTGGGACATGAATTATTTATATTTATTAATGATTATCTTTTTTATACTACGTTGGATGGCAGATAAGCATACGGCCCGCTTGATGTGAAGGGACTACAGTAACCATATTAACGCTCGTAACATAAAACGATAGAATTTTTCGCTAAAGTATGTTGTTATATACCGTAAAAGTATTATAATTCGTTTTTACCCAGGTTTCGGACATATACACGCTTCTAGAATTTATCGGGTATTTACCGGTACTCACTCGCAGGAACACTCGAGAGCTTTTTTATTTGGCTGCGGTATTCTGTGAGGTGGAGGTACTTCCCCAGTCGGGCAACTTAAAAATACGCTGTACCCTACCTCTCTTTTGGTAGAGCTTCTTTCGCTAGGCGGCAGAATCCACCACGTGCAGGTGAGGTTGACTTTGGCTCTAAAGACCATGGTGAGCCACTTGTACCTCAAAATCTGTAATTTCAGGCTCCACGACGGCGGGTTCACCGACCCGACAGAAGACGGCGAGCCAGCTAGTCCGTTCTGGTACAACTGGATGGCCAACATGGAGGAGTACGAGGTGGACCCCGAGTGGCAGTACGCTGGTACTACACTTCACACATTTACATACACACCACGTCCAATCTTAAAAAAAAGAACGATTCCGAAGATATATAATTCATCATCATCATCTGTCTCTACCCACAGCTGGATATAAGCCTTCCCCAATGCTTTCCACCAGATACGACCCTCCGCCTTCCGCATCCAACCGCTTCCAGCCGCTAAGGTCATCGGACCATCTAGTAGGAGGGCGCCCAACACTTCGTCGTCCTACGCGCACTCCATACGCAGCCTCCATTCTAATATCTTCCTCCCCCATCTGCCATATAATTATCATAATAGCAGCGTTTTACCTGAAAATAAAACGCTTATTAAATACTTACCTTATTTGAAGCTTAATTGGTTTGAGAAAGGCCCTTCCGGTTTTTCGCCTATTTGCCTCCTTTGCTACCCGTATACAGCTGTCTCTTTCGCACATCCGGTTCACCCCCTGCTACCAACCAGTGGGCAGACGAGAGGAAGTGGGGACTTGCTCGACCGTCTTAGCTCATTGAGTCGAAAACGCCAGGCAGAAATTAAAGTTAAGCTTCAAATAAGGTAAGTATTTAATAAGCGTTTTATTTTCAGGTAAAACGCTGCTATTAAATAATTGACCGTTATTTGAAGCTTAATTGGTTTGAGACATGTTTGTTATCGCCTGGCTGGTTGGTACGCCAATGTGAAGCGGTTGTAAAAGATAATATGCTCACAGAGGTATAAAAGCTTAGGTATCGAACTTGGTTCCAATTCGATTATTCGATAATATATGCATCTAGTACATACATCAGGATACGATCTAGTCGTAAATGCACAATTATGATTAGTAATAACTATCACTGCTAAATTGCTGTGAATTAATTTATAAATCAGAGACAGCATTACTTCCAGTATATAATGATGTTTTGTCAACTCTCCAGACTGCACTAGCTAATAAGTAATATATGGTCCCCAGGAACATTGTTAGCCCAGCTCTTAGAGGGCACGGTGGTTCTAATGCTGCCCAGGAATACCAACCATTGTTTCGGCTACGGACAATAAGGTTTTTAACCAATTAGCAACAGTCACGCTTGCACGAAAGCTTGCACGAGCCCCTCATATTAATAAATAAATATTGAAAAGCCTTTCACAAGTTTCATAACTGACAATAACAAATACCAAATTGCAAGCTCTTCATCCATAATTCCCTTGTAATGCTTCGTCGATATGAATCCAAAATGATGGAAGCCTCAAATCGTAAAAAGGTCTCCCGTCATAGGAGGAGAGTGTTTGTATGCATAAACAAAGCATTGGTTTCATCGTCAATGTATCTTTGTAAATAAACTAATCAGTCAATATAATAATCGCGTTTATGTGTTATCCCTGTATTAAATAAATAGATTTAAAAAAAAAACTTAAGCGCTCTATTAATAAAGCATAGGAACGTAAAAAAAAAAAATAAACCAAACCTCTTGTGTTTTTCTATGTAGCTCTGAAGTAGACACTACCATTTTATATAACATTTTAGTGAGGCATGCGAGCATCTCGACCAGACAAGTCTGCTAGGTTACAAGGCAAAAAATGAACCATTGGGACGTAATAAGGCAATTTTGTTCATTTTATATTAACCTAACCGTTAATTTATAATAAGTAAGATAAGTCGTACCCTCACCTAGATTATACCAGATGATAGGGAATGCATAGTGCATGTAATCCCGATTGCATACTTAACAAGGCATAGGAGTTTCTCAATGTAACAAATCTACGTTAAGATTATGATGATATGATTTACTGTGTACTTATAAGTAATTATAAATTTACACCATTCGGATTATTTCGAACATTATGTTACTTTGAAGCGTCTATTTCATTTCCATCTCATATCAAATATAAGCAATATCTTAATTAATCGTACGACTTCACAACACTAATAATATTAGAAGTAGAAGAATTCGTCACTAGTACAACCTTTCCTCGTAGCACAGTAGGAAAAAGCACTCGATCGCTCATCGAGAGGTCGCAGGTTCAAGCCCCACCTAACTGAGACAGGTGATTTTTTTTTTTTTTTTTCATTAAAAAAATGAGGAATAGCTATCACATTGTCGTTCTGGCTAGTACCCTAGATTGTGTTAGAAACTGACATACTTTTAGTAGTATAATCAATTTAATGTTTCTAATGGTAATGTCACTGTTGTTCCTGCGGTTTCCAGGCCCCAAAGTTTGATGCCTTGATATGTAATTACGAGACCTGCATGAGGTGGCAGAGGAATCTGATGATGATTTTGTAATTACCAACTGAGCTTCTCTCAAATTGTCTCACTGAGAAAACATCTGGTATGTGGCATCTTTAATAAGATGTTTATAAACGCAAAGCAGCATTTCTGAGACAGTCTGACTGTTCTGAGTCTTGGTACAACTGAGGTTGCAAGTCCAACAATTCCACAATGCTATGGGGGTCTTGTTTAGTGCCTAAGGCCACAAAGTGTGAATGTAGTATTAATGCAGGCTTTGTTGGATTGACCTGCCTGTCAAGCTACTGCATCTATACAGGATATTGTTCTGACTATATTACTTGGGGATTTTAGTGATCCACCAAAATTAGTCTAAATTTTAAGAAACACTTGCTGATAGTATTTTAAGATATAAAAACCTGGATGAAGCAGCTTGACATTGCGGTACAAAAGTACCTACCGCTATGTGGAATAACATGGTGCCCTTTATTTTCTAGTGGCTTACAAGCATAGCTATATTACCGATAGCATTGTATATCTTTATTGTAACCCTTGTCATCGAACCACTAGTCATTTGAGATCGTATCACATACGTCATCGTAGCGCATTATGTTTATATTCAAGTACAAGCCTTCTATTTTGAGTGACTGCTTTGCTACCCAGTTAGTTACCGAGGCAAAGACTGTCTATATTTTGACGGGCAAAGGGCAGACACCTATTTATAGTAGTTAACCTTTGTAAACGAATCTTATAAACCGTTAGTGAATTAATGAAATTAGCAGCGGGTTGTAGAATCTTTAGGATATATATGTATGTATAATAACAATCGGAACCGGATTTTATAATATTCGTACTGAAATTGATGCTGAAAATTTTTAAATTGGACGATGTGATCCGTTGCTTTATAAAGATCACAAAAATTGTTCAAATGAATCTCGGTACACATAATCACATCTAAATGAATGACTGATTTTACATTTAAGATAACCATCGTCATTGCCTTTGAGGCAACAGTGCCAGCGTGCAAATTATTTGCCCTTAATTGTATTTATCTCAAGGCAATTCAATACCATTTTATTATTAACAGGAGAAAACCAGGAGCACTTATTTTGTTAGCATGGTACTGTTAAAACTTACTGTTTTATTACCGGAGTTAAACTTGGAAGATGTTTCAGTGTGCATCCTTTCATTTGTACTGACCACTTTAGTTCTGTTAGCTTCTAGCTTTTTATCAAACTAAAGGATTCTGTTAGATTGCTTCCAACAGAAGAACGATTCGCTGTACTTTAAGTCAGCTATTGTGAATAAAGATTTCTATAACAACCCTTCGAGGATTGATGTATGGGAAGTGTGCGATGGCGATGGGGCACAACATCCACGTAACATACCCTGCGAGGGTATTTATGATAATGATGTGTCCTTGCGGGGACGACTACTATACCAAACCTGCGGGGGTTAATTATAAGCATAGGGATTGTGTGACGGGGCACAGCATTCACCACAGAATTAATAATAAAAAGAATTATTAGTTCTATGACATTCCTCTTATTATTATGTCAGTGACATTTACGTAACATACCCTGCGAGGGTATATTAGATAATGATGCGTCCTTGCAGGGGACGCCTATTATAACAATCCTGCGAGGTTTAATTATAAGCATAGGTAATGTGCTACGGGGCACAATATTCACGTAACATACCCTGCGAAGGTATTCATCTTGCACGGAGCTACTACTATAACAACACTGCGGGGTTAATTATATGTATAAGAAATAAGCGTCGGGGCACAACGTTCACGTAACATACCTACCCTGCGAGGGTATTTAAGATAGTGATGCGTCCTTGCGGGGGACGACTATTAATACAACCCTGCGAGGGTTGTTTATTAGCAAATGTATAACAGAGCTCAATATTCACGTAACATACCCTGCGAGGGTATTTAAGATAGTGATGCGTCCTTGCGGGGGACGACTATTAATACAACCCTGCGAGGGTTGTTTATTAGCATGTTAATGTACAACTGAGCACAATATTCAAGTAACATACCCTGCGAGGGTATTTAAGATACTGACGCGTCCTTACGGGGGACGACTATTAATCCAACCCTGCGGGGGTTGTTTATTATCATGTGAGATGCGCAACTGAGCACAATTTTCACGTAACATACCCTGCGAGGTTATTTTAAAACAATGATGAGTCTACCCCTGTGAGGGATGACACACTGGCTTATTTAATTCTGCTTGCGAAGCAGATTTATTAATGACAGGGTATATTGCACCAATCCCAGAGAGGTAACCAATGTTACTGCATTGTGAATCTCCAACATATAAATCTCCAACGTGTGTGTCATATGAATTGTGAATCTCCAACGAAAAGCAAGCAAAGCCGTCATTTTTATTTGAATATATATATGTATGCTTCCATTAATTGCAAAAGGTCTGATGAAATCCTGTAATCAAATCTCATAAGACACAAAGATAATTACTGACGGTATGTCTAAGCTGAAGCTACGTTCAGTACGATCTGCAACAACAGCTGAAAAGGTAAAGGTTAGAGTACTTGCATCCTCATAAGTTTCCGTTGGCCGCCCCCTCCCCCTTTTTTGGATCGTTTACACTGCTTAATCATTTAAAAGAACTTCTAGACAAACATGCTATTACTAGAACGCGGCGTTTTTTATTTTCACTGTCATTATTATAGTCAATTATGGTGGAATGCGATTTCGGTGAAAAGCCATTGTTGTGATCCATAATCACCATTTTATTTATCTATGTGTGTAGGATGTCTATACTCTTAGTAAATATAAATCCTATTGAGAAATATGAAACTTTCTACATAAATACAAGAACTCACTGATCAAATGTCTTATAACTATATCTTAATTCAAACGATAACACAGTTATTAAAATAAAAGCGTAATTGCGTAATAAAATTCTGCTACTTCCGTAATGTATGTGTAGCAAATTTATAACATCTAGCGGTAAAACCAACTAAATTCAAACGGGTGTAGCAATAATTTATACACTTCTGGACACATCTATTGGCCCACCTTGCATTTTTAGTTTCGTTTGGTCCCAGCTAAAATTTTATATTAGGTCGAGCAAAAAGTTTTTATGCAGTTTTGAACCTGGCACATTCATAATTTCATTCAATAGTCTTTTTTTGAATTTCGAACCCAGAATTTAAAGATACAAAAGACAATTTGGAGCCTGTTCGTTGATATCCAACAATCGAATACTAAGAAAACTTGATTTTATTGGTTTACTTGGATTTAATTCTTGAAAGTGTCATTTTTCTCTTTGGTTTTGCAACAAACATTACTTATTCTTAACATTAAAGTGAGGTTCTATCAATAATCTATGGATACTTCGCCTGAAGTCGCCGCCCAAGCTGTGGCACTTATCCAGGCCGGACACAGCCAAAGAAATGTGAGTGTTCAACTAAATTTAAGTCGATCTGCGGTCCGAAATGTTTATCGGAGGTACCTAGAGACTGGCGGCTTTGTTCGTCGCCAAGGAAGGCCACGATTTCGGGTCACAACTGAAAGGCAGGATCGATTCATCGTGACGACCAGCTTGAGAAATCGTCACCTTACCTCCATTGAGATACAAAACCAATTTCGTGACTTCCACGGAGTATCTGTGAGCGCTCGAACTGTTCGGAGAAGGTTAAAAGAACGCGATATGGTACCACACAAGCCAGCTAATGGCCCCAAACTAACGCGAGCCCACCGAACAGCGCGCCTTCATTTCGCGCGCACTCATTTAAATTGGACTCAGCAGCATTGGAGCCGTGTACTCTTTTCTGATGAGTCTAAAATTGTGTTACATGGCAATGATGGAAGGAAGAAGGTCTACCGACGTAAGGGAGAGCGTTTCGCACAATGCTGCTTTGAAGAGAGGGTTGCTTATGGCGGTGGCTCATGCACTGTTTGGGGCGGTATATCCGCGAGCGGCAAAACTCAACTTGAGGTTGTTACGGGACCGCGGCTGCCAACATTAAATGCTGAAAGGTACATTCGTGAGTGCTTAGAACCTCACGTGATGCCATACGCGGACTATGTGGGCCCAAATTTCCTTTTTATGCATGATAATGCAAGAGCCCATACGGCCGGCATCGTCAGGAAATATCTTCGGGATGTGAACATCACAGTTATGGACTGGCCAGCAAGAAGCCCAGACATGAACCCCATTGAGCACATGTGGGACGAGCTAAAAAGACGTGTTAGGGCTCGTCAGCCAGTTGCCCAGACGATGCAGGAGTTGAAAACTGCCATAGAAGAGGAATGGGGGAGGATCCCTCAAAATTTCATAGAGCGGTTGATAAACTCTATGCCTAATTGTATGAGAGCTGTGGTAGATGCCCATGGAGGCAACACGCGTTATTAAATTAAACTTTTATTTGATAAAAAATGTTTTTTATTCAAAAATCAACTGCCTTAATCAAGGCGCATACCCGACTTGTTAGGCGTAGCTCCATGTCGTGTGGTATTCTGAATTCAGATTTAAAACCATATGATCGAAAAAGATGGTAAAATGTATCAGGTTTAAAACTGCATCAATAGTTTTTGTTCAATCTAGCAATCATATTTCGGTAGGGGCCATCGAAACCTAAACTCTAAGGTGGGCCAATAGATGTGTCCAGAAGTGTATTTCAATAACCAAATAACAAAAAATATTAAATTCGAACGGTAACACCGTTAACGTAATCCAAATTAAAACGTAACTATAACAAGCACCCGTACTGAAACGTGTGTGTACTAAACAGATTAATAAATTGAGACGATTTTGGTAAAACCGTCGACATTATTTAAATGGAGGCAAACTGCAGTTGTAATAATAATGAAAATTGCTACTTACAAGACCGGACATTTTGTAGCAAACACTATTAAAAAATTACTTGCGTCCTTAGACGACTGCACTCGGCGAAAAACAGGACGCCAATGAGCTAAGACGGTCGAGCAAGTCCCCACTTCCTCTCGTCTGCCCACTGGTTGGTAGCAGGGGGTGAACCGGATGTGCGAAAGAGACAGCTGTATACGGGTAGCAAAGGAGGCAAATAGGCGAAAAACCGGAAGGGCCTTTCTCAAACCAATTAAGCTTCAAATAACGGTCAATTATTTAATGTTATAATAAAACACTTGTACTATATTTAATTTTACCCTCCGGTGTCGTCGCTAAGGCATTATCAACGTAAACGGATGGTATTTGTGTTTCGAAACACAAATACCATCTGTTTACCTTGATAATGCCTTAAATATAATTACGTGGAACAGTACAAGTATTTTATTATAACATTATGATAATAATGTTGCACCAAGTGCCATCAATCAACAGTATAAACTTTATATACACAGGGTGGCGATTTAGTCAGATGCAGAGGAATAAATCGCCAACCCTGTATAATTATCTACCCACGACCTCAACCCACGACCTCTCGATGACCGGTCGAGTGCTCTGATATTCTGGCAAGTTGGCCAAGACAACTATTTAAATAATAATGATTATTTACGTTGCTTGTTCCGTAGACATCGAGGTCCCGACGCTGGACAACGTGCGCAGCGCGGCGCTGCTCGGCTACAAGGTGTCCAACTACAACCACGCCGTGTGCGTGGGGCCCACCGGCACCGGGAAGACCGTCACCGTCTCCTCCAAGCTCTCCCGCGGCCTGCACAAGAAGTTCATCTGCGAGTTCATCGTCTTCTCCGCTAGGACCTCCGCCAATCAGACGCAGGTACGTCTCACTTCGCCGACTACAAACTGTAACTAGAAGCATCTGGGTATCACTTCGTCAACTAAAAAGCCAATCAGATGAAACTAGGTCTCACTTCGTCAACTAAAAAGCAAATCAGACGCAACTAGGTCTCACTTCGTCAACTAAAAAGCAAATCAGACGCAACTAGGTCTCACTTCGTCAACTAAAAAGCAAATCAGACGCAACTAGGTCTCACTTCGTCAACTAAAAAGCAAATCAGACGCAACTAGGTCTCACTTCGTCAACTAAAAAGCAAATCAGACGCAACTAGGTCTCACTTCGTCAACTAAAAAGCAAATCAGACGCAACTAGGTCTCACTTCGTCAACTAAAAAGCAAATCAGACGCAACTAGGTCTCACTTCGTCAACTAAAAAGCAAATCAGACGCAACTAGGTCTCACTTCGTCAACTAAAAAGCAAATCAGACGCAACTAGGTCTCACTTCGTCAACTAAAAAGCAAATCAGACGCAACTAGGTCTCACTTCGTCAACTAAAAGGCCAATTAGATGCAGATGGATCGGACTTTATCAATATCATAATGAATAAAATTGGCTAGAATTGATGAATATTAATGTTATTCAATAAATTATGCAGAATTACAATGGAGCAGTGTCGCTTCTAAACGAACTATGACGTTTTTAGACACTGCGTGTGGGGTATGCCTTCGTCATCAACATGCCAATGCAAATAAACGTTGATGGGTCTAACTTCGTCAACTGACTGATTCTATCAGTTACATGGCCAATTAGGTATGGGATTCCTTCCGGCACCTGATATCTACTTATCATCTTGGCTACTTCTCATGGTGACTACTACCTTCTAGTATCTATACGTACAAATAAAAATAATGTGGTGTTTATCATGGATATACTTACACAAAGCAAATCGGGACATCTCGAAAATATTTAGTGATTAGTTTGTTTTTTATTTGTAAACTTTATAGTATACAGAAAAAAATTAACATTATATATACTAAAAAAAAATGAAAGTATATTACAGTACTTACGTACAATATGGATACCTTCACGAGTAGGAGTCCTATGTGGAACGGTTTGTTGAACGTCGGCACACGTACATTCATAATTTGCACAGAAGGTCAATTCTCCTAATAAAAATGTAGTCAAAATTCCGTCCCGATTCAGTCTCTATCTTACAAATGTCGTATTTGGTATTCTCGTAACACAATATGAATTTTCAAAGCTGAATGACCAAAAATTTAACAAATTAAGAATGGAATCCTGCTAGCAAATAAAGTATATCAATTTTAGTCAATTCATAATTCAATCTCAATTCGGTCTACAATCTTTGATCGTAAAATAGGTATATTACGAGAATTGACTTTCTGATGTCTTTGTATGTGTGTCAGCGGGTCTGTACGCTACTTGCGTACAATATAGCCACACCCATGGTAATATTTACATTGTGATTAAACTTAGGGCCCAAAATACCGAGACTCCTAAGCGACGCGGGACGCGAAGCGAGAGCGTCAATAAAGGCCTTATAGGGTGTAATTTTAAAGACTGGTCAAATTGATAGAGGTGATTGTGTAGTTGTTACTGATCACGAAAAAATAATAAAAACAATACCTTAAAAAACATCAAAATCAATTTAGTTTTTCTAGTACTGTAATGTTGATAACCGCAGAAAGGGGTCGTCAACGGAAAGCGCCCCACGTGTCTCCTACCTACGAGAAATATTTCGATTGCCATACGGCGTTTATGTTTGATTAATTTTTGGGTTTTATAATGATTCTTGATTAATACTAACAACATAATCGTGTCCTTGAATTTGACCTCTCTTTAAAAATATACTATGTATTTCAATTACGGTTCCTTTGCTATGTAACACAACGCGCCTTTCATATACAACGTGTAACTTCAAGTACGCAAAACCTAAAAATAGTTCAGAATCATGAGTAGAATAAATTCCATAATTTTCATCTATTTTTAAAGTAACTGGTTTAGAAAAAACATTATTATTTTTTTTAATTGCCGTGTCTATTATTAAATTGCGCTCGACAATCAAGCGAGAAAACTGTGAAGTAGGTAAACAAACGTAATGCCGCCACGTCCAAAAAGTCTTAAGCGCCGTGCAGAGAGCGGCCCTTAGGGGCCTTACACACTGCGACTTTTAGCATCGATGCAGTTGCGGGTTTTTGAAACGCGCAACAGCATCGCGACACCATCAGTAACAGATTTTTGCATCGATGCTGTCGCACGTGTGTATCGATGCTAACGCGCGTTTATATCGATGCTAACGCACAAATGTATCGATACTAACGCACGTTAGCATCGATGCTGTCGCGCGTGTGTATCGATAAATGGGTGGACCCAATTCTTCCTCTGTTTGCGTTTACGATTCTTTTTTTAAAGTAATAATACAGAGAGCGTGTTTAAAACAGTTTCAATCGAACTCTGTGTAGCAGTCAACGAATGACTATTAATGAATGTTAGCATCGATACAGTCGCGATGCTAACGCGATACAGCATCGATGCTGCATCGCGATTGCATCAATACTGCATCGCTACAGTTCCATTGGCCAGCTTCTGCATCGCGACATCATTGCGACTATATCGCGACTACATCGATGCTAAAGTAGCGCAAGTGTGTAAAGGTGGACCATTTGCGACTGCATCGATGCTAAAAGTCGCAGTGTGTAAGGCCCCTTACGCGTCATTAACGCGATGCTTGATGTTTAATATTAATATTTGCCTATGGCGCGTCTTCTTGATAAGAAAGCGCCACAGAGCTCAGAAACTATTAGAATTATTAGGAAAACAAAAAATTGTTCATTATGTCAGAGATTTTTTTTTTCCAAATTAAACTTACTTAGGTATATCTATATATATAAAAATCAATGCCACTTTTGTTGTAATTTTATAACTCAAGAACTGGCTTACCTATCCAAACCAAATGTTTAGGCTTTGTTCGGACTATTTAGTAGATGGTTTATGTGAAGTTTGCACAAAATCGGTAGAGCGGTTCTTCATTTATCATATTTTTTGTAACAAATCTATATATACTCGTATAAAAATCAATGCCAATTTTCGTTGTAATTTTATAACTCAAGAACGGGCTCACCTATCCAAACCAAATGTTTAAGCTTTGTTCGGACTATTTAGTAGATGGTTTATGTGAAGTTTGCACAAAATCGGTCGAGCGGTTCTTCATTTATCACATTTTTTGTAACAAATGAATTCAATAAATGGCGGATCATTTTGTTAATGGGGATTTTGCTGTCAAATTGATTTTTTTTTCAAATGGGGATTGTGCTGTCAAAATGAAACTATTTTCAGTGTTGACAGTACAAGCATGTTGTTATGTCATTCATGCGGTCATTTCATTTTGGACGTGCTTCAACTTTATGTTGCCTGTTCCAGAGTCGGTACCCCCTCCCCAGCCGTTTGTTTATTCATGCTCAAAATTGTAAAACATAAAATAATGTTTATCCAAATGTTTTGGATTAAGTTTTAAAATAGCTTGCAATTAATAAAATATTTTTTTGTTTGAATAAATGAATTAGATGTTCCAATTTTTTTTTTTAGTATTTCACTTTATACGTAGCGAAGCACGTACCGGGCCGCTAGTCAACTTATAATAATAAAACTCAGCTGGGGTGTTTGAGGTTTTGCGTACTTGGAGTTACACGTTGCATACGGGCAACATCCATCACGCGATTGACGCTCCCTTTGATGCCGAGGCCTGACCTATAAAACCGGTGCGATCAGGACGTGATCGACAACAAGCTGGAGCGGCGCCGGCGCGGCGTGTTCGGGCCGCCGCCGACCAAGAGGCAGGTGTTCTTCATCGACGACCTGAACATGCCCGCGCTCGAGGTGTACGGAGCGCAGCCGCCCATCGAGCTGCTCCGGCAGTTCATGGATTTCTCCGGTGAGGAAACTAGTACCGAGGCAGGTGTTCTCATCACGACCTGAACATGCCCGCGCTCGAGGTGTACGGAGCGCAACCGCCCATCGAGCTGCTCCGGCAGTTCATGGACTTCTCCGGTGAGGAAACTAGTACCGAGGCAGGTGTTCTCATCACGACCTGAACATGCCCGCGCTCGAGGTGTACGGAGCGCAACCGCCCATCGAGCTGCTCCGGCAGTTCATGGACTTCTCCGGTGAGGAAACTAGTACCGAGGCAGGTGTTCTCATCACGACCTGAACATGCCCGCGCTCGAGGTGTACGGAGCGCAGCCGCCCATCGAGCTGCTCCGGCAGTTCATGGACTTCTCCGGTGAGGAAACTAGTACCGAGGCAGGTGTTCTCATCACGACCTGAACATGCCCGCGCTCGAGGTGTACGGAGCGCAACCGCCCATCGAGCTGCTCCGGCAGTTCATGGACTTCTCCGGTAAGAGTGTATCTAAAATAAAACAAGCCAATAAAAAATATCGAAATTTACTTTGCGTGAGGCCTGATGCCGCCATTTGAGGTTGTTTCGCTTCGGCACATACATATCCCGTCACGTACACGTATTCGCGTTAAAACACAAGGCTGTACCAACGACATTGTTACACTCCGATTTTCTTTAACAATTCGGGTTTATACTTTAGGTTGGTACGACCGCCTGAATATCGGCGAGTTCAAGCTGCTGATAGACGTGGGCATCGTGGCCGCGATGGGCCCTCCCGGAGGAGGACGGAACCCTGTCTCCATGAGGCTCATGAGACACTTCCACTACATCTCCTTCACCGAGATGGAGTACTCTAGCAAGGTATTATATTACTGTTTCGTATCTTGTACACTACAGAAACATAGCTTTGTTTAACTACATAATTTGGAACAATAGCTAGAACGATTTTCATAGAAATATTATTTTATTGATTGTATATTTGCTAAAGTATTTGACTATAGTCAATTTGACAGTTAGTTGATTTAAGTGTTATTTTGTGGAAGTCAAATTTACAGGCAATTTGAACTACCTACACTAGACTGAAATTTCTGCCGGCACCCATACACTACCGTTAAATGCTAATCATTGGAATACGACCTTCAAATGCAGTTAATTTATTCTCGCATATTTTTATATTCTGCGAGAGGATATTTCAGGACACTCCTAAGAAGCCACCGACGCGAACTGGTCATCTATACGCTCTCCTTGTTTTGAGTGCCATCCGAATATTATCGACTCCGTTTCACATACTTCCGCAGTCTTATGCCTAATTGGTTCTTTGGACGCGAGACTCTGCAACTCCTTTAGTACTAATAGCGAAAGTTGTATTAGTGGGAGGTTACTTAAGGCAGTCGTTTTATGGGGTGTAAGTGGTTTATCAACATCTTTAAACCAAAGCCAGCTTCACCCGCACGCGGTGCACCCTGCTGACTGACAAACGAAGCTCTGGCGAAAAGAGAGATAGGGAGCGAAATTTTAAGCTACCCGACTGGGGAATGTACCTCCACCTCACAGAATACCGCAGCCCAATAACAATTCCCTTGAGGGTTGTTGTGTTCCTGCGAGTGAGTGAGGTCACCAGAAAGGAAGGAGATGCTGCGTTGGCAGCGGGGGTGGTGGCGCGCGAGAAATATTTTATGTTGTGAGCGTTAATATGGCTATGGTAACCGTTTCACATCAGGCGGGTCGTATGCCTGTCTGCCTCCCAACTTAGTCCTTAGATAGTATCACCTCCGATTTTGTTTCCAGTACGCCATCTTCAGTGTGATCCTCAACTCTTGGGTCAAGCACACGCCACAAGACGTGACCGTCCGCGAGGCACCATTCCTGAAGGCATCCATCGACATCTTCCACTCGTTGGTAGACGAGCTGTTGCCGACGCCCACTAAATCACATTACACGTTTAATCTGAGAGACCTTAGTAAGGTGTTCCAAGGGATTTTGATGATGGACCCCTTTTCTGTCAAGGTCAGTTTTAATACGACTTTTGGCGCACGAGGGTTTGAACTATTAGAAGTTAAACCAAGCCTTTAGGTAGCCGCTGCGATCTGAGCATCGTGGTGGTGTATGCTCTAAATCCTTTCGAACGAGGGGAGACCCATATCCCAACAGTGGGATGATTAAGTGTTGACGACGAGTTGAAAAAATGTAGGTTTCTGTAGTGTTAAGTTAGTAGTTTCTGTAGAGTTAAGTATATAATAAAAGATGCGGGAGAGTTGAATTGGCTGGGTTGATCTTTTTTTTTATATTGGGTAAGCATAGTGGCTGCGCTTCGCCTGACGGTAAGCGAAAACAGGAGCCTAAATTGCAGCGGCAACTAGCAAAAGACAATAGTGTTCTTCATGTGATTCAAGTAATACGCAAATGGTAACATGATCAAAACAGTCCTAAATATTTTCTAGGGAAAGAAATGCTCTGGACGATCACCTACGTGTAGAGATGGGCAAACTGCCAGGCCTGCATAAATGCCTAGTTTAAGGCATAAATAGGGGATTTAATAGTACTTTTTTGGCATTTCTCGTAAATGTCCGGCATTTTGCCGAGTTGAACCAGCTCGATTAATAAGGACAGGGACTGTATGGGCATAAGTCCTGAATTGGCGCGGAATAGAGAAAAATGGCGCCGGCAGATAAGGAGAGCCGACTCCAAATGTAATGGGAACATGTCTAGGCAATGATTATATGTATAACAATAGCAATAACATACAGCCTTGTATATATATTTTGAAGTAAAACTTCACCATTACCTACCACAGCGACACCAGATGTCGCTAGGTAAGCGTCGGGTCCAGATTGTCAAATTTTTTTGACAAAGAAACTTCAAGACGACAAGACAATACAAGCCGTCAACAAGACATTTGACAAGATGCTATGAATTGACAGACGATTGGACCCTGCGCTACAGTGCTGCCAAAAGACCCTCATTTTGAAGAGAAACGACGGTCAGAAGGAAAATACTTACACAAATAAAAACTGATTTCTCTTTTAAGGTGTACCGCCAAAAATTTTCCTTCCTTTTCCTAGATGTACCTTAGACACAAAGTTTGCGAAACACTGGTCAAAAGCAGAATCTTTTTTTATACCACTGAGGTGGCACAAAAGCATACGATACGATATGATTGTTTAATTATGCTTGTCACCAGTTGGCTGAATGAAATTTTTTTTTTTTTTTTTTTTTTTATACTACGACGGGTGGCAGACAAGCATACGGTCCATCTGATGTGAAGCGGTTACCGTAGCCGTATTAACGCTCGCAACATAAATTATTGCTTGCGCGCCGCCACCCCCGCTGCCAACGCAGCATCTTCCTATCTGGTGACCCCACTCACTCGCAGGAACACAACAACCCAAATCAAGGGAATTGTTATTTGGCTGCGGTATTCTGTGAGGTGGAGGTACATTCCCCAGTCGGGTAGCTTACAATACGCTCCCTACCTCTCTTTTCGCCAGAGCTTCGTTTGTCAGTCAGCAGGGTGCACCGCGTGCAGGTGAAGTTGGCTTTGATTCAAAGATGTTGATGAACCACTTACACCCCCAAATATAGATATGGCTCACAGTGTAATACTAACACCTATGTTACCTCATTCAATGCAAATGAACTCGTTCATTCATACATACATAATATTGATTGTCGTGTGCAGGAGGAGGATGACGTGATCCGGCTGTGGTACCACGAGCACCAGCGGGTCTACCAGGACCGACTGGTCAACGACGCGGACCGACGGTGGTTTGAAAAGTTAGTATGCCGCGTGGGAAATGACGAATGACATTCCCAACAATATGGTGTTATTTTAATGCTGTTTAGTCGATTTGTATTAGTTACAGCATACATCTTGTTCTAAGTTTGGGGTGTAAGTGATTCATCAACATCTTTGAACCAAATCCAACTTTACCTGCACGCGGTGCACTTTGCTGACTGACAAACGAAGCTCTGGCGAAAAGAAAGGTGTTGATTTAAAATCGACTCTGGAAACTAATCGATTGTTAGTTAGGGCATAATCGAGCTTGTTGGTTGGCAACACTCGTTTCGCCGGTGCGCGCCGTCAAGGGGCGCGCGCGCGTCTGTCTCACATAGTCTCTCGTAGCCGCTGTACAGACTCGAACCGTTCTGGAAAGCGGTTGTTGTGTCGAGTTGCTTTGCTGCGTGATGGCTTCGGGATAGGCCTCGCAGCACATACGGGAGTCTCGCGACCTGGAGTTCGCGTAGCAGTCGCTAGTAGTCTCTCGCCGTATAGACATTGTTATCTGGAAATAACCTAAAACAACATGGCGGCGCGCGGCGCGCGGCGCGCTTCTGGGACGCCAGTTGTTGGTTGCTTTGCTGCGTGACGGTTTCCGGAAAGGCCTCACAGCACATACGGGAATTCGCGACCTGGAGTTCGCGTAATAACTTCTGGAACCGCGCTGGACCGCGGATAGGCGCCGGGACGAGTCGAAATTTTGGACAGTGTTATCAAGAGTGATTGATCGCTGGGCGACCTCGGAACACTGAACCGTGTAACTGGTGAACGTATCCTTATTATTATATATGTATTCCTGTCCTTAAACCCTTATTCCTGTCTGCGTGAGCACGTCTGGATTACGGTGAACCAGCGTCGGGAATCGGGTGAGTTTGGATTGAGTGTTAATTTAAGATTCTTAAGATTAAGTATTAATTGTTATAGTTATTAGGATTGAGTACATTTTTGGTAGCAGAGCGTAGTTACTCAACAAAAGGTACCCGACTGGGGAATGTACCTCTACCTCACAGAATACCGCAGCCAAACTACAATTCCCAACCCTCAAGGGTTGTTGTGTTCCTGCGAGTGAGTGGGGCAGCGGGGGTGGCGGCGCGCGAGCGATATTTTATGTTGTGAGCGTTAATATGGCGGCGGTAACCGCTTCACATCAGACGATCCGTATGGTTGTCTGCCACCCGACGTAGCATAAAAAAAACTTCTTCAAAATAAATCAGTTCCTCACTTCTGACAGCCGTAAGGCGAATAATAACAGTACGTGGCAGGACTGGTCTGTTATTTGAGACACGGTTATAGGCTCTTAGGATAATTCTACAGTAGCTATATAGGCTACAAATACCGGTTTCCGTCAGACGATCTATATGCTTCGGCGCCAGTCGTCGTATAAAAAAAGAGGGTGTGGCTTTGTTATATGCACATGTGTCATATACGTTATATGCACTAAACTTATCTCAAAATGGTAGCGCTTCCCCCTCCCCCGCACGCGATGTTTCATAGTCCTTATTTAGCGTAATAAATTCTTAGGTTCGTCATCTATCCAGTGGTGTGATTGAATTTTGTGTGATTCTTAGATTCGTCATCTATCCAGTGGTGTGATTGAATGTAGATGATAAATTTGTAGGTGCAACACCAAACTGTATCCCCCGAATTTGTTTATCATTCGTATTACGACGACCTCTGTGGCGTAGCGGTCAATGACGCGGCTTCGACACCAACGCTCGTGGGTTCGAATCCCACACAGGACAAACATTTGTGTGCATGAACATGTCTGTTTGTCTTGGTCTGGGTGTTTTCTATGTAACATAATTATGTATTTACAAAAAAAAATGTATTTACGTATGTTTATCAGTTGTCTAGTACCCATAACACAAGCTTCGCTTACTTTGGGGCTATGTAATTTGTCTGACAATATTTATTTATTTATTTTTGAATTGCCTCCTGAAGCAATTTTAAAGACGCATTCACGTCAAGAAATAATAACAATATTGAAATCTCTTCAGTTTACTGCAGAAGAAAATTCGCACGGAGTTCGGTAGGAAGCCTCAGGATGTGGTGGGCGACCGGCTGATGTTGTTTGGAGATTTCATGGACATCGGCGCAGACGACAGGAAGTACATCGAGATTACCGATCGGGATGAGGTATAAACTTGATACCTTTTATGTAAAAACATGTTTATTGTGTAGAGTGTCAAATACAAATAATTTATTTGCTAGCAAATACTGTTCATAACATGTAGTATAAATAACGATAGTACAAGCTTGCCGCACCAATAATTGGCATGCGGAATCGGGAGTGATATATATATATTTTTTAATTCTTAAAATCATAGTCATAATGTCAATGTTATAAATATTTCTAATGGTAGGAATAAAATACCATAATGCCAATATCAATTCCAAAAAAAAAAATCAAACACAAAAGCAACTAACAACATGAAACTCACAAGAAACAATACATATTCATATGCTCTCTGTGGGAGCTTAACAGAGGCAGCATGTGGGAATTTGTTCTCCTTTCCATTCATTTTGGTGCAGAAAATTCGCTTTTGGGCCAACTGATGCTCATTTATCATGTAGATTCTAATGACGTGTCTAGTGACGATATCTTTTATATATATAAATTGATTTAGTCATTCACTAGTTACTCCTCATGACACAGCGTAAGAGATCTATACATCTCAAACACATAATACTTACAGATGGGGACTACGTTCGTGACAAACACAAGGAATGCGGCTAGTGCGGCGCCTTCGTCTTAAGTTCAATATATACTTAATATTGTAATATGTATAAAAATATTTTGACATTGCATTCATGCATTGCATTCAGGATGGGGCAGCTGCCTCTTCCTAGAGATTCTATTTTCACGTTGGACTCTGTACCGTTATTATTACAATCGCTGGACATGTAAGGCCCGTACTACAAGTGAAAAGCTTCATGAGCTCTCGACATTACCTACAATTCATACTTTTATATTGTTTTGTTAATTCGATTTTATATCAACTTGCCCCCCTCTCCCCGGGCCATCGGCTGGCGACGACTTTGGTAAAAATAAATGTTTTCCCCGTTTAGCTGGACGAAGTCCTATCCCACTACATGGAGGACTACAACCTGTCGACGACGGTCCCCCTGGACCTGGTGCTGTTCGAGGACGCGGTGGCGCACCTGTGCCGGCTGGCGCGCATCATGAGGCAGCCCATGGCCAACGCGCTGCTGCTGGGCATGGGCGGCTCGGGTAACTGTTATATGCGTCCCACTGCAGGCGTACGGATCTCTCCCCTCAATTGAAGGGGTTTAGGGCGTACTCCGCCACGCTGCTCAACTACGGGTCAATGGGGACCATGCGGGTCGGCGGAGACCAGCGTTTTCAAGCCGCCAAATGGCCACTGAGTTGCTTTAAACGACTACCATATATTGATAACAGCCGAGACGGGCAATATGTGCCCTCCGAAGTACGGAGGAGCTCATAATCCCATCATAGGCTAAGACTAACAAGCGCAACAACGCCTTCGAGCTCCTCTATTATTAGTCATATTGAGAATTGAGAATTGTTGTGTTCCTGCGAATGAGTAAAGTTATCGGAAGAAAGAAATTGCTGCGGTGAAAGCAGGGGTGGCGGTGCGCGAGCTATACTTAAATTGCAGCGTCTACAAGCTTTTCGACAAGGGAGTTCATACCACAAGCCACTCTAAGTAGATAACTACGGCAAACGCTCCACATCAGGAGGGCCGTTCGCTTGTCTGCTACTCTATGTAGCAGCTCGGTGGTCGAATGGTTAGCAATTGACTCCGAGGTTGCGGGTTCGATCCAAAGCATCCCGAGCGCAAGACAAATATTTGTATGCATGAATATGTCTGTTTGTCTTGGTCTGGTTGTTTTCTATGTATTATATATGTGTATTTGCAAAAAAAAAAAATTGTATTCGAGTATAATAACAGTTATCTAGTAGCCATAGTATACGCTTTGCTTAGTTTGGGACTAGATGGCAGTATATAATTTGTCCAGGAATATTTATTTATTTATGTAAATATTATAAAAAAATACTTTTATTTCAGGTCGTCAATCGTTGTCCCGGTTGACAGCGTTCATGGCGGAGTTGCAGTGTGTGCAGATTGAAATAACTAAGACGTACGGGCTGTCGGAGTGGCGCGACGATCTCAAACAGACTATGATGAAAGCAGGCGCTGAGAACAGGGGCATTGTCTTCCTGTTTTCTGACGCTCAGGTATTATAAAATAATTAGGAATTTCGAGTGGTGAGCCACACGCTCGAAATCATTATACAAATTTGGCTAATGAAAAAAATTGTATTTCGTATTTCCCAGAATATCTACCATTTTTTATCAAAATTAAGGCACTGGTTCAATACTTTTTTTTTTTTTTTTATACTACGTCGGTGGCCGACAAGCATACGGCCTGCCTGATGGGAAGCGGTTACCGTAACCATATTAACGCTCGTAACATAAAATATCGCTCGCGCGCCGCAACCCCCGCTGCCATCGCAGCATCTCCTTCCTTTCTGGTGACCTCACTCACTCGCAGGAACACAACAGCCCTCAAGGGAGCTGTTATTTGGCTGCGGTATTCTGTGAGGTGGAGGTACATTCCCCAGTCGGGTAGCTTACAATTGCGCTCCCTACCTCTCTTTTCGCCAGAGCTTCGTTTGTCAGTCAGCAGGGTGCACCGCGTGCAGGTGAAGTTGGCTGTGGTTCAAAGATGTTGATGAACCACTTACACCCCAATTATCGCCCACTTATCGCGTCAACAAAAATAAAAAACAAAAGTAAAAATAGGAAATAATGCTGAATTGACCAGTGACACTCATCTCATGGCGAGTTATCGATATACAATATCGATACGTCCCCATCTCTTTCCCTGCTTACATCGCATCCCGTTGTCCTTGACAGAATAATTTGAAATTTGTAAACACTACAAGTCTTGTAGGATAGGTGGTCTGTGGAGGTACGGAACCCTTCAAGTATGAGTCCGTCTCGACCGGTGACCGATCCTGATCGTGAACGGTTTTATAATAACGAGAATAATTGAAAGAAAGGAAAGAGTATAGCTGCCAACGGATCGGAGAGTTGCCCGACCGAGGAAGTACCTCTACTGACGGAATACCGCAGCCAAATAACAATTCCCTTGAGGGTTGTTGTGTTCCTGCGAGTGAGTGAGGTCATTAGAAAGAAAGAATGGAAGTAAGGAGTTTAGGCTGGCAACGGATCGGCGACCCCTTAGTGTTGCTGATCTCCATTGGCGGTGGTGACTGCTTTCTATCAGGTGACCCACATGTTCGTTTGCCCTCTCTCATATATAAAAAAAACTTCACAGATAAAAATGGAATCCTTCCTCGAAGACCTAAACAACATCCTGAGTTCCGGCGACGTGCCCAACATCTACGAAGCTGAAGATTTGGACAAAATATACATGTCTGTCCGTCACGCCGTCATGGAGATGAACCTGCCGGCCACGAAGACCAACTTGTTCGCTTGTTACCAGAAGAGAGTGAGGAGCAACCTCCATATTGTGGTCGTCATGTCGCCTGTGGGGGAGGTAAGACACGTCATGTGTTAGTTTAGACCAGAGGTTACCAACCAGTGGTCCTTAGGATGTAAATTATGGTCCGTGATACAAACTTATAATGAAAGAGATTGAGCACTATTATGGAAAAATTCTTAAATCTCGAGTTATAAAATAATGGATATGTATGACAGCTGGGGACTCTATACGCAACAAAAACTTCGTACGTGCGAAGTCTAAACCTGTGGTTTCCAACTTCCAAATTGGTTAACAAAACCTGTGGTTAACAAATTGTTAATCGAAGGTTTCCAACCTTTTTTTGTTCGTGCGAACAAAAAAAAAGTTGGGAACCACTGGTTTAGACCCTACCGGTAGACTGTACTCGTCCTATAATGACCTCGAAACTATTGAGCTTTTTTTTATAATTATTATTTAAATTGATAGTTTCGGCCACCTTGTCAGAATATTATAAATATTTAAAAAATGGAAAAATTCACCATCTCCACCTAGGTGGAATTTGAATCCATGGCCTCTCGATTACCGGTCGAGTGCTGTTCCGACTGAACTACCAGGAAGGTTTGTGATGGTGGGAGAATTTTTGCATTTTATATTTTACTGCTGTGTGGCGCCATCTACCTATTGAGTATTACACTACTAAGCAAAGCTAAGCTATTTTTTTATATTAGCTCAGTATTTTAGCTGATGGTAAGTGAAAAGAGAAGCCCAAATTGCGGCGGCAACTGACTAAAGACTAGACATCAGTGATGTCAGTCGACACTGCCGTGCTGGCCGGCGAAGTGCTTCTTAACGTTTCGTTTGAAGCATCCCATCTTGTAATAAGGAGTAAACACATGTGTTTCAAATGTTTGTGTGAGCTTTCTGACCGACCTTGAGAACAAGTGAGTCGGGTGCCAAACAAGTACGTGATTCGCCTGATGTAAAGCGGTTACCGTAGCGTATAGACATTGGTATTGTTGGATTGGTATGGACTCAGTATCTTCTCACGCCCCGTAACCACCTTCACTCCCAGGAACACAACTAATTGGTTGACTGGAAGAGATCCCTAATGGGATAAGTCCGCCACTGTACTAGTGGTTAATATTTTACAAACAAACAAACAATCCTCACTTAAAGGTATGATTATTTGATCGCGGTCTTCCGAGAGGTGGAGGTACTTCCCCAGTCAGGCGTAATACGCCCTACCTCTTTTCGCTAAGGCTCTTTTTTATTAGCATGGTGCACACTACGTGCAGGCGAGCTAGGCTTTGGCTCGAAGAATTGTGGTGAGCCACTGCAAATGCTATAGCTATGTTTCGTTGTCCAGATATTCCGCGCCCGCCTGCGCCAGTTCCCGTCGCTGGTGAACTGCTGCACCATCGACTGGTTCAGCGAGTGGCCGCAGTCGGCGCTCCAGTCCGTGGCCACGCACTTCTTCGACAACATGCCGGAGCTGCAGACCACCGACGAAGTCATCGCCGCCATGGTGGTCAGATACTCATGTTGTAAATGAAGGCTCTCATCGTGTCTTTTTGGTGGTCGCCTGCATCCTGACTACACAGGAGACGCAAAAGTTGGGGATGCACCACACATAAGCCATGGTGGACCACAGTATATACAAATGATTTTATCTAATCTCGTACTGAAATTTACACATTAAAAAGCTAAACACAGTATCTTAATGACAGTCTTTATGCACAAGCTATCAAAATAAATTTAAAAAGTTATTTTTCGATACAGCTCTTCTATGGACAACTGTATCGTAAAATAACTTTTTTACCATTTCGATACAGCTTCAGCCCTGGATACAGGTATTTTAAACAGGTTGCAATGCAAATACATTGCAACTTTGCAAAAATTTTCTACATAATCTGTGAACGGGGCGCCGCGCGGCGCGTCGCGCATGCGCACTACGCATGCTCGATCTGCAAATGTATTTATAAGTAAGAATTATAGCTGTTAAATTAACGTCATGGTTGTATTTAGAATATTGTTATCATATATTTCATGAGATTAGATAAAGTAGTATGAAACTGCACATAATTAGTAGACTTGCGCAAAACAGTTCACTGAACTGAAAAGAGAGATGCAGTTCTTTTGACGCAAATGAACTACATCACTCATCTAGTTCATTTAGTTCAATTGCTTCATTTAGTTCAATTACTTCTGTAGTTCTTTTGACTCACTTAGTTCGTTTAGTTCAATGTATCTTTGATTCACTCTACTCAGTAGTTCTGTTGACTGTTTCCTTCTACATTCTTCTCAGTTCTATTGCATCATTTTGATGGCATTGTATTTTTGTATTAAGTAAGTACCTATAACTAATTAAATATTTTATAAATTCCCTTACAATATTGATTTTCCTTCAAACTTTTCACAGGCTTAGGACTGTCAACCTTGAGTAAAAAGAAATTACTTAGTAGTTAAAATAATATATAATATAAAAATGAGCCTATTTTCGCTAACAGCTTATGGTTCTTATGTCCTTAGCCTTCGAGTTCTAATTCGGTCAGTCAACCACGCACGAAACTATCTGTCTCGTTTTATCTCGAACAATTTCAGAATCTTCCGTCCTTTTCGCTCTCTATTTGGCATTACAACGTATCTCTCTCATTCTAGCTCGTACGCTTTATGTATTTCCGTTCTTTTTACTCTTTGTCACTCGATTGAACTAAATGACGCAGTGAACTACATGGGACAAGAAAGAGTGAGTGACAAGAACCGGCTTGTATGGTGAACTGGTACAATTGAACTACTCACTCAGGAACTACACAAGTCTAATAATTAGTTATTAAAATACTCGTGTGGTCTATTATAACATTCGCCTTCGGCTCATGTTATAAACTCACACTCCTATTTTAATAACCCTTATTATGCAACAGTTTCATAAACTACTATTATTTTATAGTTCTTGCATTATATGTCATGTACGTGTAGTGTAATCAGTAGTAGGTAGCTCAAATTGCATCACCCGTGGTCGTTAATAGGTCTCGCCTGGAGACACCAGTAGGACTGTGTGATCGGACCCCGTTCCGTTACCTTATATGCATGATGGTGTTAATTAAAGTTAGTGTCCAAAGATATTTTTTGTTACTTTTGGGGTGTAAGTGGTTTATCAACATCTTTAAACCAAAGCCAACTTCACCTGCACGCGGTGCACCCTGCTGACTGACAAACGAAGCTCTGGCGAAAAGAGAGGTAGGGAGCGAAATTGTAAGCTACCCGACTGGGGAATGTACCTCCACCTCACAGAATACCGCAGCCAAATAACAATTCTCTTGAGGGTTGTTGTGTTCCTGCGAGTGAGTGAGGTCACCAGAAAGGACGGAGATGCTGCGTTGGCAGCAGGGGTGGTGGCGCGCGAGCAATATTTTATGTTATGAGCGTTAATATGGCTACGGTAACCGCTTCACATCAGGCGGGCCGTATACTTGTCTGCCACCCGATGTAGTATAAAAAAAAAAAAAATAATAATAATATCCCAACCTTGGGATATCTTTGGCTATAGCCAGGAGAAGAAAGAAAAAAAGCAACTTTTCCGAACGCATAGACATTATTAATATACTCGTCAACAGCCCTAAACTACAGCAATGAATTTATTTGCTGTACGATTCGCATTACGGTACAGCGCCATCTAGTGGCCATCTGTGAGAACTACACGTACATATTTTTCGTACACAATATGATTTTTTCGTACACAATTTGCGCATATGGAATTGGTCAGTCATAAAGTTATCTGGTTCTTTTCAGTCTGTATGCTGTTTCGCACACCAGTCCGTGGTGGATGCGAGCGCACGTTTCCTTCACCGACTGAACAGGCTCAACTACGTCACTCCCATGTCGTACATGGAGATGCTCGGCGCGTACGCTGAAATGTTCCGAAAGAAAAGAAAGGCTATACTCGCCGAGTCCAATGCTTTGAAGACGGGTAACTGGTTTAAACAGTAGTTGAATATAATGAGATAATTCTAAAGTGCCTAACCTAGTGTGAATACCATGGCAAAAGCAATCCATAATAGTTTCAGTAGTAAAAGTAGATAGAGAGTAGAGTAGACGGACAGCGGAGTCTCAGTAATCTGAGACTCCGCTGTCCGTCCGTCCGTCCGTCTGTCACCAGGATGTATCTCATGAACCGTGATAGTTAGACAGTTGAAATTTACACACATGATGTACCTATTTCTGTTGCCGCTATAACAAGAAATACTTAAAAATACTTAAAATAAATTAAATATTTAAGGGGGCTCCCATACAATACCCCTAACCCTTCGTGCGCGATTCCGACTCGCACTTGGCCGGTTTTTTTATCATACTATGTCATGTGACGAATAAGCATATATGGTCCACCTGATGTGAAACAATTGCCAGTCATATAATGCTCGCAACATTAAACATATCGCACGATTCGCGCGTCACTATCCCCGCTCCTAACGTAGCGTCTTCAGACGTATAATCCTCAAAATTATTGCTATTCTCTTCTGTTCTTCTATGGTAGGTCTGAACAAGTTGAACCAGACAGAAGTAGAAGTTAAACAGCTTCAGATCGAGCTGGCTGAGCTGAAGCCCTTGATGGAGAAGGCGGCCGACGAGACCAGGAAAGTCATCGAACAGATCGCCATAGATACGGTAAGAATTTTTAAATTAAGAGGTTGATAGTGCGTCTTCATCCTTGGATATCCCTACTGAGATTTGGAAATAAATAAAGGAGTATAGGCTGGCAACGGATCCGCGATCCCTTGGCGTTGCTGATCTCCATGGGCGGTGGTGATTGCTTTCCATCAGGTGACCCAAATGCTCGTTTGCCCCCAAAAATTTGGGGTGTAAGTGGTTCATCAAGATCTTTGAACCAAAGTCAACTTCACCTGCACGTGGTGCACCCTGCTGACTGACAAACGAAGCTCTGGCGAAAAGAGAGGTAGGGAGCGTAATTGTAAGCTACCCGACTGGGGAATGTACCTCCACCTCACAGAATACCGCAGCCAAATAACAATTTCTTTGAGGGTTGTTGTGTTCCTGCGAGTGAGTGAGGTCACCAGACAGAAAGGAAGGAGATGCTGCGTTGGCAGCGGGGGTGGCGGCGCGCGAGCAATATTTTATGTTGCAGGCGTTAATATGGCTACGGTAACCGCTGCACATCAGGCGGGCCGTATGCTTGTCTGCCATCCGACGTAGTATAAAAAAAAAAAAGAAAAAAAATGGTTATCTGTAATGTCTGTTTAGGGACGATAATTTTACGTGATGAAGTAAGGCCGATCGTGCCTCTATCGCTTGTTTCGCGCTCTCGTGGAATGTGACCGAATCATGCTTTTTCGCGCGTGCAGCCGGCGGAATGCTTTGCAAATATGCGGAGTGCTCCATAGATACTCCTCTGTAGTCTAATGATTATAGGGGAATAATTTACATGCTTTCTTCACATTATAGGGAAACAATTTCATGCTTAATATACTGCGCCACGTACCTGGGTGTAAACTTACTTAGGTATAAACAATTTATGTATATACATAGTTGTTTGCAAGAGATCGGATAGTATAAATAATAAATAAATATTTCTGGACAATTTGCACAGCGCCATCTAGTCCCAAATTAAGCGCAAAGCTTGTGTAATGGGTACTAGACAACTGATAAATGTACTTAAATACATTTTTTTTATTTGCAAATACATACTTATAATACATAGAAAACACCCAGACCAAGACAAACAGATTATGTTCATGCACACAAATATCTTGTGCGGGAATCGAACTCGCGACCTCTGAATCAAAGTGGCCATTGCTAACCATTCGACCACCGAGCTCGTCAATATTAGTATAAGACCGCCTGTTGTATGTTAGGCGCGTCGCTCACCGCCGAGCCTGGGTGGTGTTGCGGCGGAGTGTTTTTTTTTTTTTCATGAGAGATGGGCAAACGAGAATGTGGGTCCCCTGATGAAAGCATTCACCACAGCCCATGGATATCAGCAACACCGAGGGGTCGATCCGTTACAAGCCTATATTCCTCCCTTTCTTTCTGGTGACCTCACTCACTCACAGGAACACAACAACCCTCAATATAAATAAATAATAATAAATATTGTCATACAAATTACACAGCGCCATCTAGCCCCAAAGTAAGCGAAGCTTGTGTTATGGCAGGTAAATATGTACATACTTATGATACATACAAAACAGCCAGACCAAGACAAACAGACATGTTCATGCACACAAATGTTTGTCCTATGTGGGAATCGAATCCACGAACATGGGTGTCGAAGCCGCGTCATTGACCGCTGCGCTACCGAGCTCGTCATAAATTATGAAAACGAACGTTTGGCTCTAGTTCACGGGGCGACGGGCCTTAGTTCTATTGTTTTTATATTGCGATACGGAATATTGTATTATATACTTCATTTTTTAGGCAATAGCAGAAGATGCAAGAATAAAAGTGGAGAAAGAGCAGGCGATCGCAGAGAAAATGGAGAGAGAGACCACTGCGATGGCTGAAGATGCTCAGAGGGATCTAGGTATAACTATTTTTGGTATGTTAAGCAACCGATAAGCATACGGTCCGCCTGATGTGAAGCAGTCATGTGAGTTGATGCTGCGCTAGTAGCACGGCTGGGAGCGTGCGAGTTATCCTCCATGTACTTCAAGCGTTATAGGTTTTAGATCAGTTGGGTTTTATGTTTGTTTAGATTTGATGCGGTTTCAGAAACAGTGTGTGCTTGACTACACGATGGAAGTGAAAACTTTATTTCTTATCATATGTAGCTCTGACTTTTTTTTATACTACGTTGGGTGGCAGACACGCATACGGCCCGCCTGATGTGAAGCAGTTAACGCTCGCAAAATTGAAAATATCGCTCGCGCGCCACCACCCCCACTGCCATTACAGCATCTCCTTCCTTTCTGGTGGCCTCACTCACTCGCAGGAACACAACAATCCTCAAGGGAATTGTTATTTGGCTGCGGTATTCTATACCTCCACCTCAGGTACATTCCCCAGTCGGGTAGCTTACATATATAAGTATGTATTTAAAAAAATGTATTTAAGTGCATTTATCAGTTTTCTATTTCCTATAACACAAGCTTTGCGCTTAATTGGACTAGATGGTGCTGTGTAAATTGTCCAGAAATATTTATTTATTTATTATTTCATATTATTTATACCTAAGTACTTTTACAAGTACGTGGCGCAGTATATAACAGTATCACTTAGAATGCATGTAAATTATTCCCCTATTACCATTAGACTAAATTGTCCAGAAACATTTATTTAAGAAAATGTATAAGTTACGCTTGCCGTTGCTTAACTCTCTTCGTGCTTGTGCTTGCGTGTCCTCCCAGACGAGGCCATGCCGGCGCTGCGCGCGGCGGAGAAGGCGCTGCAGGAGCTGAACAGGAACGACGTGGTGGAGGTGAAGGCCATGAAGAAGCCGCCCGCCGGGGTCGTGCTCGTCATCGAGTCGCTCTGCGTCGTCTTCGACATCAAACCGATCAAGGTCACTGCTCGCTTTATTACCTCGTACCACTAATACCGCACCCCGGTTACTCCATTCAAATGTAGCGTCGGTAACTACTAGGTACATATAATAACGTGTATTGTCAACGATACCACTGAACCACACCACTGTGGTGTCAATTTTTTTCTAAGTAACACCACCGTAATGTAGTTCTAATATAAAACATAATGTATGCATTTATCGATAACAGTTATTGTGCTATTATTATTATGCTATGATTGCAGATGATTTTTTTTTGGAGAGGACGAACACTTAATAGTAGTTTATGAAACTGTTGCATAATAAGGGTTATTAAAATACGAGTGTGAGTTTATAACATGAGCCGAAGGCGAATGTTATAATAGACCACACGAGTATTTTAATACCTAATTATGTGCAGTTTCATACACTACTTTATCTAATCTCATGAAATATATGATAATAATATTTTAAATTAATTTGAAGTTAATTTAACAGCTATATTTCTTACTTATAAATCCATTTTCAGATCGATCATGCGTAGTGCGCATGCGCGACGCGCCGCGCGGCGCCGCGTTCACAGATTATGTAGAAAAAATTTGCAAAGTTGCAATGTATTTGTATTGTAACCAGTTTAAAATACCTGTATCCAGGGCTGAAGCTGTATCGAAATGGTAAAAAAGTTATTTTACGATACAGTTGTCCATAGAAGAGCTGTACCGAAAAATAACTTTTTAAATTTATTTTGATAGCTTGTGCGTAAAGACTGTCATTAAGATACTGTGTTTAGTTTTTTAATGTGTAAATTTCAGTATGAGATTAGATAAAAACATTTAATAAACAGGCTATTTTACAAATTATAACACAGATAGCAAATGAAGTTAAAAAAAGATACGATGAAAAAAAATGAATATTATTGTATAATATGGGGTCTAGATTTTTTTATTTAATTTTCTTATGAAGTTCTGTTATGATTAATTTTGTTTTGTTGTAATGAATAAAATTATTATGTTTTACGAATCCTTTGAGAACTCGCCCAATTTCAGCAATTAAAACTTATTAACATTAAAAATTAAAACATGACAAATTGTTTTTATCTACTCACGTGCTTGCGCCATTTCGCGCAGCACACTACACATCACTAGTCGGTAGTGGTATGGTTACCTAAAAAAAATTGTAAACGACATGTGGTGTCGTTCAGTGATGTCGTATACACGAACAATGACGTCTGTACACAGCGTGAATAAGCGTGTGTGCGTGCGACGCCATACAAACTGTTCCAGATTTTCTCAGAGGGTAGGTGAGGTCGACACGAGAGAGCGGCAGAGAGCGGCCATACTCCATAGTACTATTAGTTATACTGTGCTAATACCTAAGTACAGGTCCGCAAGTGAGATCACATTGAATTGACATGGGAGATCTGCATGGGCGGTGGTGATTGCTTTCCACTAGGTGACCCAC
The DNA here is from genome assembly GCA_937001555.2 of Hypsopygia costalis. Classification (NCBI taxonomy): domain Eukaryota; kingdom Metazoa; phylum Arthropoda; class Insecta; order Lepidoptera; family Pyralidae; genus Hypsopygia; species Hypsopygia costalis. Next base: position 5,226,961 of record OW443344.2, on the reverse strand, counting down.
ATGCTCGTTTGTTCCCCCCCCCCCTTCCTCTCATATAAAAAAATACTCTTAAATAGACTAGAAGATGTTTTTGTTGACTCTATACACATACGTAACGTGTTATTGTGTCTTTATGAGTAGCCGCGGACCAATCACAGTAGTCGATTTGACGTCTCGCGTGTGTATGTAAACTTTGGCATATTACTTTACATGTGCAGACATCGGTTTCGTAGGAAAAGAGCAACGATCGCCTTTCTAAGCTCTATGAAGTGTTCTGTGCTACCCTCGATGCAATCGCAGTACCTCCCCGTAAGTTTCCTTGTGAACTTACTCGCAGGAACATAACAACGTAAGAAATTTTTATGTGGTAAATTTTTTGAATGGTGGCAATAATTTTCTTCGGGCTGATCCAATTCAATGTTACATTGCATTTCTTTGGCCAGATCTTCATTCGCTAATCAATAGCAGGTACCTCATGCATATGAACAAACTTATTTACTACACACAATATTGTTGTAGACATTTGAATGGAGTGACCAGGGTGTGTCAGCATAGTGCACCACTTGATGAGTTATACCTTGTTCTTAAAGTCTACAATGAGATACTACGAGTATATCCCACATTTTCCTTCACAGGAGCCAGGAGCGTCATTCGGCGAGAAAGTTCTAAACTACTGGAAGCCAGGGTCTCAGATGCTGGCTGACCCCAGTGCCTTCTTAGAGTCCCTGATGAAGTTCGACAAGGAGTCCATAACCGAGGATATGATTAAGAAGCTCAAGAGATTCATCGTCAATCCAGATTACGATCCTGCAAAAATTATAAAGGTAAAGTTTATAATAAAGGCTGTACTGTCAAGCTTTAGTATGAACTGCCTGTCAGGGTTTTCTCAGGAGACAACAGCTTGGGGCTCTTCAAAAAGGGCATGAAGAGGTATTATGGTCGGTAATGCGCTTGTGATGCCACGTAACAGCAGGGGCATACAAGGGCAGGGGCAACATATAAGTTACGGTGTTGCGGCGCAACGCCTGCAGCCGTCTAAATAGCAACAACTTGTAGTGTAGCTGCTGGATACTGATTCGCGCGGGCGTTTCGCCGTCTTCCATACAATGTTCACTTCACCACAGAGTCCGATCGAATAAACATCAATTTATACATTATCCAAAAATTTGTATCATTTGCCACCGATGTATACCCAAATATACATACGGTAACAAAAAGTTTTCTTAATTTAATGTATAATTATATTGATTCATAATATAGATGGTGTATGTAATCATTTGAGTGCATAAAATTAAAAGTGTTTGAATCGGGTCTGTCTAGTCATTCCAAGAAGTCGTGCAAATCAGCAGAAAAGTTGCACTATCGGTTTTACTGTTGACTTATTACAAGTAATGGAGGAATAAGAAGATTTCTGATGATATTTTTCTGAATGACTCTGAAGTCAGGAATAAAATAAAGATAAAGAAATAATACAAAGACGCACACAACTGCGGGTTGGTGGTGGTCAGTGTTTTCAAGCCGCCCAAAGCCTTCTTCTTTCTTCTTCAAGATATCCATCCATCCGCGCAACGACGCCATCGAGCTCCTCTATAATACACATAGATATATTACGCATAAACACACAACATAATAATGACTAATACTATATATCTATTTACAACTCGGTCTCCTTTAAGCCAGTAATAATAATAGCTTTGATTGTGATCTGACCTAGGTGTCCAAGGCTTGTATGTCGTTATGTATGTGGGTGCACGCCATGTACAAGTTCTATCATGTGAACAAGGCGGTCGCACCAAAGAAGGCCGCCTTAGATCAAGCTACCAAGGATCTCGCCGCTGTTGAAGGTAAGGCTCAGCGCAGACTGTGTGAAGAAGAGGAGCGGGTATTTTATTTAAAATATTTTTTATACTACGCGCCGCAAACAAGTGTTTTTATAAGTTTGAAATTAGGAAATCTATATAATTAACTAAAAAGCGATAAATAACTTAACTAATCTATATATATAAAAGCTAAATACCACTCACTGATTAATCACGAAATCTCAGAAATTGTAACACCTACAAACTTGAAATTTGGCAGGTAGGATCCTTATAGGGTGTAGACGTCAGCTAAGAACGGATTTTACGAAACTCCCATCCCTAAAGGGGTAAAACGGGGGTTGGAAGTTTGTAGGAAAGTTCTATGTTTTTGAAGTAAGAGACTTGAAATTTAAAATGTTTGCTCTATAGATGGTGTTGAGGTGTACTAATAATGTATCTTTAGAAATCAACCCCTTTTTGGGGTTAAAACGGGGGTTGGAAGTTTGGATGAAAGTCCTTTGTTTTTGAAGTAAGAGACTTGAAATTTAAAATGTATGCTCTATAGATGGTGTGGAGGTGTACTAATAATGTATCTTTAGAAATCAACCCCTTTTTTTTAGCTTTTTCGAATATAATTAAAAATGAAATACTTTGCTTCGCTTAAACGGATGGGTGTGGGTCGGCTTACTATTAATATCTTAGGTCAAACGTACTTACAGCAAGAACTGTATATTTACAGCGATGTTGGCAAATGCAAAGGCAAAGATGCAAGCGTTGTTGGAAGGCATTGCCAAGTTGAACGCGTACCTCCAGGAGAAAGAAGATGAAAAGCGGAAGATGGAGGAAGACATCAACCAGTGCTTGGCCAGGATGGACCGCGCTAACAGGTATAATTAAACAGTATAGCCGTAATTATAATTTAAACACTTAGGATCCCTTTAAGGAGACTCTAAGGGCACTAAGGTACAAATTACATCACGTGTGTGAATTTGGAGATCGAGTCGCAGGCGAGACCTCTAAATCACCACGAGTTATGTAATTTGAGCTATCTGCTAGTGATTATACTTCATGTAGAAGAAATATAATGTAAGAAAAAAATTGCTTATGGCGTGGCCTAACACTTTTGTTAGCAAAAAACAAAATAACATGTTTGCCAAGACGAATGGATAAAATCCCCAGCGGTCGCCTGCGAGGAGAGGAAATATCGCATTTTGTGTTGGCGCGCACTAGAGGAAGACGTCATTTTCGTAAATTTTGTACGAAGATTGTGTGTTGAAACAAAAACAATAACGACAGGAGCAGCGGACGGCCGGTTTTGCTAACTTGTTTTGATAATATGTTTTGTTAGAAAAATGGCGCTGCGGACCCGCCTTTATAACTCGATGAACGCGGGCTGCAGCGCACGAAAAAGTATAACTCCCGCCTGAGCCGAGCGTGCAAGCGAGAGCACGGAACAAGCGATAGAGAGGCACGATCGGCCTATGTTTCTTATGACGTTATCACGTAAAATTATCCGTAAACCGACTTGACGGACAACCAATTTCTTTTTACAGATTGTTGAACGGACTGTCGAGCGAGAGAGTGCGTTGGATCAAGACAATCAAAGATTTGGACGTTGATATCGTCAACTTGATAGGCGATATTCTACTCAGCGCCTGTGAGTCAAACATTTTGGGAGGTTTTTATTTAACTTAACAGGAAATTCCCTAGGAGAGTTGCGTCTAAAGCCTGTTAACGTCAAAGCGCGGGCTATACTCCTTTGTTTTATAATCGTGTATATGTCTACGGTAACTACTTTACATCAGGCGGACCGTATGCTTGATGGCTGTTTAGAGGACTGGCCCACCACTATATCTCGTGTGTAACCAGGATTAACAGTGGCGACCAACCGAAAAGGCAATGAAGAGTGAAGTTCGCTGCAGTCCCGAGGATAAAATCTTGGCTGCCTTGAAACTCACGACTTTAATATTTTTTTAAATTAAATAGCTTCACGGCTCTGGAATCAATGTCCTTTAGAGATTGTCTTTGTATTATTTCTTTATATTATTCCCGGCTTCAGAGACATGCCGAAAAATATCGTTAGGAACGTGTTCCTTCATTCCTCGTAATAATACAATAGTAAAACCGATAGTGCATTTTTTCTGCTGTTTTACACGGCTTCTTGGAATGACTCGGTAGTTCCGATTCAAATATTTTTAATCAAAGATTCTACTAATCTTATGCACTCAAATGATTACTTGCATCATAATACACCATCTCTATCATGAATCAATAACATTGTTGATGTCATTGTCTGTGGCGTAGCGGTCAATGACGCGCCTTCGACACCAACGCTCGTGGGTTCGATTCCCACATAGGACAAACATGTGTGTGCATGAACATGTCTGTTTGTCTTAGTCTGGGTGTTTTCTATGTATCATAAGTATGTATTTACAAAAAAAAAATGTATTTACGTATGTTTATCAGTTGTCTAGTACCCATAACACAAGCTTCGCTTACTTTGGGGCTAGATGGCGATGTGTAATATGTCTGACAATATTTATTTATTTATTTATTGTGCTGTTTGCGCGAATTCTACACATTATTGCTACATATTTGGTCAAGTTATTACGGGGTCGGGTGTTTAACTCGGGCGTGTTGCACGAGATGGCGCTGCGCGTACCGGACCGATATGTGTTTCGGCGACGTAGGCCTCCGTTGTTCGCAGTTCCACGCGCGCGAACTAACGTCATGAGCCAGGCACCATTTGTGAGAGCCCTGAGGTCACTTAACGCGATTGCTATACCGTAGATGTATTCTGTTGCTCATACAAGGGCTACTTTATTTAACTTATGTTATGGTATAGAAAATAATATGTAATATTAACTACCTACATTGTTGCATTGGGGTAACCTGTAATAATAATGTAATGAATAATAAATAAATAATTTGCCATGCTAATGTCGATGGCACCAGCTTCAACGAAATAAAATGTTGATTTCCGTGCCTAGTTAAACATGGCGTAACTGAATTATGATCCATAGGCTATTAGGGTATTGTATTATATTTTATTTCTAGCATCAATATGCTACCAATAAAATATACTACAATAATATATAATATACAATATATATATTGACCTAATTCTATGTTTTAACGTTACGTTAAAACATAGAAATACATAGAAACATAGAACCTATTTCTATGTTTTAACGTAACGACATGGTTTAGTGCGACATAGACGCATATTGCTTGGTCAGCGATAACCCTGTCTCGCACTCAACGTGCAAGATTCTACATCCTTGGTGGTCCTCCGAGCACCGCTCCACACATAACTGCTTCACATTGGGCGGATATCAAAATTCTTAACTCTCTAGTCCGGCGGAGAACGACTAAAATAAATGTTTAAAGAACGGCAATCTGCCTGTCGAGCTTGAGGTTAAAAAAGGGCATGAAAAGTTTACTTTTAAACCGGCTGGTGCAACCTGATCGATACGTCAGGCAATAATGAAATAAAAATAGATAGGCAATCTGTCTATCGAGCTTGAGGTTAACAAGGGCATGAAAAATTTACTTTCCTGATTGAAACGTCAGGCAATAATAAAATAAAATTACCCTAAAGATAGGCAATCTGCCTATCGAGCGTGAGGTTAAAAAAGGGCATGAAAAGTTTACTTTCCTGATTGAAACGTCAGACAATAATAAAATAAAAATGCATGATCTCGTTAATTCCAGTGGTTATTATCATTTTAAGGTGCATGCTTGTTTACCACTTCAGTCATGTAAGCATAAATCTTCATAGGTGCAGTAGGATACGTCACACCATTCACGGATGAGTTTCGGAGGGAGCTGCTCACCGAGTGGATAACACACATGCAGGTAACGTTTATGTGTTTATAAGGTAACGTCTGTTACGTTATGGGGGGGGGGGGGGGGGCATATACGGACACTCATCTAAACTATCGTCCTCTTGTGTGCTTGAGACCACACGACTGAAGTAAAAATTCTTTAGCTTTACTAACCTACTTCTATATCTCCCTCTCAACTTCTGTTTTTTTTTTTTACCCATACTACGACGCGTGGCAGACAAGCATATGGCCCGCGTGGTGTGAAGCGGATACCGTAGCCATATTAACGCTCGCGACATAAAATATCGCCCGCGCGCCGCCACCCCCGCTGCCAACGCAGCATCTCCTTCTATTCTGGTGACCTCACTCACTCGCAGGAACACAACAACCCTCAAGGGAATTGTTATTTGGCTGCGGTATTCTGTGAGGTGGAGGTACATTCCCCAGTCGGGTAGCTTACAATTACGCTCCCTACCTCTCTTTTCGCCAGAGCTTCGTTTGTCAGTCAGCAGGGTGCACCGCGTGCAGGTGAAGTTGGCTTTGGTTCAAAGATCATGATGAACCACTTACACCCCGTAACCGTAACGCTAAATAGCGTACTTAAAGAAATTTTACTTCAAAAATATCCAGTCTCTCTAGTTATATTAGACCAGATTAGTTATTAGAAAGAAAGAAAGGAAGGAGTATAGGCTGGCAACGAATCGGCGACCCCTTAGTGTTGCTGATCTCCATGGGCGGTGGTGATTGCTTTCCATCAGGAATCCCCCATGCTCGTTTGCCCCCCCCTCAATAATAAAAAAAAACACAATGTTCAAAACTTCTTTAGCTTCGGAGTTTTTCGTGGACAAGTCGTGATACGGTATTTCCAAGATTGTTGTTTAATTTCTTTGTTTACAATTTGTGTATCTTTCAGGAGGTTAAAGTGCCTCACACAGCGGGTGCTACGCCGCTATCAACCCTCGGGGATGCAGTACAAATCAGGTACTTAACATTGTCAAACATTTAAAAAGTATTTCCTGTCAAAAACTATCTACCTACTCTTGCATTACAGATTGTGATGGACATGATTACATTAGCTTTGCGGATTATCAGAGACACATTTGCTGGAAATTATCTCACGTTTTATATAGCGATTTTAGGATTTTAAAAATAATGTGATATGAACCGCCTGTTAAGGTTTTTCCAAGAGACTACAGCATGGGGTTCTTCAAAAAGGGTGTGAAGAGGTCTTTACAGGGTCGGCAACGCGTGAATATAATATCTTGTGTAGCGAGCGTCCATAGGTTGCGATGACTGCTTATCATCAGGCGGGTCGTATGCTTGTTGGTCATCTTTAGTTTAAAAAAATCTTATACCAATGGCCCAATACTCTATTTTAAACGCGACCAAAATCTTGTCTCTTCTCCGAGTGGTTGTGAGCTAGTCAAGTTGTATGAATATACGAACGGCGCGATTCCAGAGGTTTTCTCTCACGTACTCTCATGTTTTGGAATGAATTACCTGCTGAGGTTTTCCCAAGAGACTACAGCATGGGGTTCTTCGAGAAAGGCATGAAGAGGTTTTTACAGGATCGACAATGCGTGAGTGATACCTCTGCTGTAGCGAGCGTCCATAGCTGCATAAAAATGGTATATATTTCCACGACGGGGACGACGGTGGTCGAATGGCTAACCATGTCCACTTTGACTCCGGGGTCGTGGGTTCGATTCCCGCACAAGACAAATATTTGTGTGCATGAACATGTCTGTTTGTCTTGGTCTGGATGTTTCCTATGTATTATATGTATGTATTTACAAAAAAAAAATGTATTTTTGTACATTTATCAGTTGTCTAGTACCCATAGTACAAGCTTTTCGCTTAATTTGGGACTAGATGGCGCTGTGTAAATTGTCCAGGAATATTATTTATGTATTTTTATACACGGTGTCTGCAGGACGTGGCAGATGTTCGGGCTGCCGCGCGACCCTCTGTCCGTGGAGTCGGCGGTGCTGATGGCCAACTCGCGCCGCTGGCCGCTGGTCATCGACCCGCAGACGCAGGCCAACAAGTGGATCCGGGCCATGGTAACTTGTACTCTACTCTCTGGACGGCCGGGGGGTGTGAGTGGCTCGCTGTCGGTGCAGTTGGTGGTGCTACTTAAATGCATATCATATGGAGTTTTTAAATAGGGCGTGGGGAGGGTTTTAGAGCCAAAGCCAACCTCACCCGCACGTGTTGGACCCTGCCGACTAGCGAAAGAGGCTTTGTCGAAAGAGAAGTATGGTACAGCGTATATGTAATCTGCCCGCCTGGGGAAGCACCTCCACCGCACAGAATACCACAGGCAAATGACAATTCCCCTGAGGGTTGTGTTTCTGCGACTACAAGTGAGTGATGTCACCAGGAAAAAAGGAGTTGCTACGTTGACATATCGACGCGTGAGCAATATTTCATTTTGCAAGCGTTTGTATGTGTTTATAGTGGCTACAGTAATCTTTTCAAATTAAACGGGACGTAGGCTATTTTGTCACCCGACTGTATAATAAAAATACCGTTTATTTGAGATCACGTATTTAAGTATGATAACCTGGTTCATTTCGTTGTAGGGTAAAATAGAAGGGTTAGTGGTATGCAAACCTAACGACAGAGACTTGCTGAGGAACTTTGAGTCGGCGCTGCGGTTTGGGAAACCAATTTTGCTAGAAAATGTAGGACAGGAGCTTGACCCGGCTTTGGACCCGGTCTTGAAGGTAAGTTAGAGTCTAAATGTCTTAACTTGTTAAATCCATGACTGCAGATATATACTCCATCAACTCATATTCATCCCATTGCTGGGATACGGTTCTGGCTTGAATCAAAGGAGTTTAGAGCATTCCCCACCACGCTGATCTCTGCGGGTTGGCGAAGACCAGAGGGGCAATTCTCGTAATTAAAATGAAGTCAAAATTCAGTTTCGATCCAGTCTCAATCTCACAATTGTCAAATTTGGTATTCTCGTATCACATTATGTAATTTCTAAGTTTGATTTAAGTGGGATTATATCGATATATGAGCGAATATTAAGAATGTTACTTTGTCAACAATAAGTATTGCTTATAATGAATTAATGAAATCAAGTACATATGTAATTTTAGTCAATTCACAATTCAATCTCGATTCGGTCAATTTTCAATCTGCGATCGTAGAAAAATTAGGAGAATTGGCCTTCAGTGTTTTCAAGCCGCCCAAAGACCCTGGCTTAACTTAAGCCACTGACTTGGCTTAACGACTATCTTATTAAGTTTGACCAACCCATCATCAAACTCGTCCGCGTGCAATAAGTGGACAAATTAATAAAAAAATTGTTTATGTATAACTTAAGAAGTTATTTATGCTATTGCATCATTTAAAAATGTATTTATTTTTCTGTATGTTTTAATGATTTATAGATATAAATCTTGGCTATTGCCTCATTGTATATGATTTTATTTAAGTTAATATTGTATGTAGTTTTAGGTTATCTTATTTTCCTAATAAATACAAAGAGATCGATAAGAGCCTTGAGCCCACGACAGGAGTGTGCGCACGCCAATTTACGAAGTTGCGCTTACGAGTTACGAGTTTGCACATACTGTAATGTTTTAAGTTGCAAGGGTTTAAAAAGGAAAGTAAAGTAGAAGTAGGTGGAAGAGTAGAATTAGAATATAGAGAGAGTGAGTAAAGTAATAGTACTGAAACCTGAAATTGGAAGTATAAGCAACAGTAAGGTAAGAGGCCCGCTTATGGTAAGCGCTCTCTCAGTATAAGTATAGTACACAATTCTGAGGGTGGGAAGTAAATGAAAGTTACAAATTGCCAGACAGAGTTTATTCCTATGGTTCAAAACCTCTCCATTGTCTCCCACATAACAAATTCACATCTCATATATATTAAAAGCAAATTTTACAATATTCAGTTAACAAAATATCTAATGGGCGCCAGACCTGTTTATGCCAGGTCAAAAATACAGTAATTATAATCAGCGGCAGAGCAAGTTACAATTTAGTTTCTCAGGGCGATGAGTCAGAAGGCCTACGTTCTTATTGCGATCATAATATAAACGGTTTAGTAAAGAAATTCACTATTACGGCAAAAGTCCACATGATTTGCTCGATCGGTAACACCACTTAGCTGTACTCAAGCGATACGGTCTTGAGGCCGCTGTATCAAGCTGACCCGAGTGTCGGAGTTTCTCGGACTGCGTGCCACGTCACCACTGCGCAGTCAGTCTCACGACCGGAGTGAAGAGGGTATATAAAAAAACCTCCCTGTGGACAATATGCCCGCCATTAGCACAGGGAATCACTTGTGCGCCTAATCTAACACTGCCCTAAGCAATTAACAAAATTTACATACCGACTGGAGGTTCGATCCACGGCCTGGGGGAATAGCGCGGCCGAATGGCGCCGCAGAAAGCGCGTTGATACGCCGCGCTGCAGGATGCGCGGTGAGCACCGTCAAGGGGAACGCGACAGGATATGCACGTCGAACCCGGAGTGACGTAGTCCACTGAAATTCACCATTTTCACAATTCACAAACAGTACGGCCACTGGCTTCTCGCCCCACGCCTATTCGCAGATACCAACTCACCGGTTCTATCGAACGAGGGTGTGTGGTCCGTCCCGGGGCTGATTCGTCAAGGCGCTTCGGGCTGACGGTCGAAGTCTGCAACAGCACACCGCAACGGTAACACGACTATACCAAGAAGACGACGCCCTAACCGCTTGTGAATTGTGCTCACCGGGTGCCTGGAATCACAGTCTTCGACGTGTCCTGCTGACGCTCGGCGAGTCTGGTGTCTTGCTACTAGGGGGCTCCCAACGAAAGAAAAAGGCCGCCCCGAGCGCGCGGACCCGTTTTGTCATTGCCACCAATCCCCACTCCAAAATGTATATGGAATCTTCCAGAACATTAAAGATACCTCCTTTTAACAATAACAAAATTATTTTTTAGAATTTCAATAAAACTATTGTACGCTTCCGCCATCGACAATGCGTGAGTCTAGAGTCAACGACAACGGTTCTTTTCGTAAAATTGTTGGCAACCACCTTCAACAAATCACACATTACTGAAACTAACAGAAGCGACCATCTCAACTTAAATTCGGAAGCCGAATCACGCAGTCCATTCACGAATGGAACTCTCCAGGCTTCTTGCCTTCCATCACAAAACACGACAGCTAACAAACACGATTAGAAAAATCGAAACTACTTTAAAATTAAGATTAGAACAATTGTAGAAGATTATTCCATTCGTAAACGAAAATCTCCCAAATGGTTTCCCTTCCAGAGAAAATCCAACTCGCGCGTCAATTCCTCTCAGCAACTCCAATATCCCTTTAAAAAAATGATTAACGAATATCTAAATCTACGAACGAGAAACAAAACTTTCGAGCCGACTATCGACAAGTGCGGGCCTTCCAGGGTCCGCAATTCTGCAAAAGCAAAAAATAGATCAGTTGTCGGAACAGCAGACTGTCAAACGAAACGTCAACATCTCTCTTCGTAAACAAGAAATGTTTACACATTCCCAAAACAATGTAAGATGTGTTCAAGCCTGAAGTAAGTGCCACAATTAAAAATTCACGCGTTACAATACTCAGCGGCATAATACACTGCTGAGTCAGCGGCGTATTATGCCGTATATATTATGTATTAGCTGACCCGGCGAACTTCGTACCGCCTAACTAACAGTCGATTCTTCGTCACTCAATTGTTTTGCCTTCCCGGAACCTCTACTAACACTTGAACTTGAACTTTAGCGTATGGTATTAAAGTTCAAATTGACTTTTAAGTATTATTACAAATCGTTTGTATGGGAGTATAGAAAAGCCTTGTATTTAGACTTTTTCAAGCAATTTTTTAAATTTTTCTCTGCGTATGAACCTTCATCGTACTTCAAGGAATATTCTAAAAAAAGAATTAGCGAAATCGGTTCAGCTGTTCTCGAGATTAGTGCTTAGCAACACATTCAGCAATTCATTTTTATATTATAGATAAAGCGATTGGCGTATTAAAAAAAACACTCAAAGCAAAACTCTAAAGCTTAGGGTCTTGTATACTAGCAGCACTATATATTGAAGTTAAAGACGAGCTCGGTGGCGTAGCGGTCAATGACACGGCTTCGACACCAACGCTCGTGGGTTCGATTCCCACATAGGACAGTTGTGTGCATGAACATGTCTGTTTGTCTTGGTCTGGGTGTTTTCTATGTATCATAAGTATGTATTCACAAATAAAAATGTATTTACGTATGTTTTTCAGTTGTCTAGTACCCATAACACAAGCTTCGCTTACTTTGGGGCTAGATGGCGCTGTGTAATTTGTCTGACAACATTTATTTTAATTTATTTATTTTCAGCGTCAATATTTCCGTCAAGCGGGCCAGTTGGTGCTGAAACTGGGCGACTCTCTGATACCATACATGGCCGGCTTCCGTCTGTACATCACTACGAAGCTGCCCAACCCTCGGTACACTCCAGAAACCTCCGTCAAAGTCCAGATTGTCAATTTCGCACTGGTGCCTAGGTAATAACGACACGTTGTATTACTAGCTAATACCCGTGGTTTCGTCTATATATTAACACGTGAAGTAAAAACTTTGTACCTCTTTCTACGAAAATTGCGCGGACGAAGGAGTTTGGAATCTCGCACACTTATAGTTTATATTCTTTTGTTAAAGTCATAATTTAAATTAATTGTCTACTTAAATGCATATTAAATGGAGTTTTTAAAAAGGGCTTGAAGAAGTTATTACAGGCTCAGGGATGTAAATGGCCAGGATCTTTAGAGCCAAAGAGAGGAGACCCGCGGTGAGATGTATATGGGTTGATGCATGCATTTTCTTACAGCGGTCTAGCAGAACAGTTGCTATCAATAGTGGTAGCACAAGAGCGACCAGATTTAGAAGAGCTCCGTGGCCAACTGATCGTCTCCCGCGCACAGCTCGCCTCACAACTGGCCGAGATGCAGGCCGACATTTTGTATGGACTGTCCAATAGTGAAGGATCACCCGTTGATGACTTGCCACTGATATTGACTCTTGAAGCTATTAAGATCAAGAGCGCTGAGATTATTGTAAGTTAACCTTAGTTTGTTAGTCATCTTTTTAAGCGAGATAGAAAATAACACCATGTCTTTACACCATAAGAGCACATAAGGGCCCACGGGATTTAGTCATTATACAGGCTCATACTTTATCATTATCATCAGCATGTATCTAGTCACTGCTGGATATAAACCTTCCTCAATGCTTTCCACCAAATACGAACCTCCGCCTTCCGCATCCATCCGCTTCCAGCCGCTTTCTTAAGATCATCGGACCATCTAGAAGGAGGGCGTCCAACGCTTCGTCGTCCTATGCGCGATCTCCGCTCTAATACCTTCCTCCCCCATCTGCCATCACTTACTCGACAGACAGACCGGCCATTGCCACTTCAGCTTGCAAACTCTGAAGGCTATGTCGACAACTTTGGTTCTTCGTCGAATTTCTTAAGGCCCATACTTATATTTAAATAATTTGCAACTTTTAAACTTGAATGTTATTTTACTTTTGTGTTTGGACAAAAGCAATTTATCTTAGTTTTATTTACAATATACTACAAAAAAAAAAAAAGTTTGTAAAATAAAATGGCAAGGACAGCGACCTTTTTGTGTGTTTTATTCTTCTACCCGTGCGAAGCCGGGGCGGGCCGCTAGTTTTATTTATAAATTAAAAATAAAGTGTATTTTTAATTTATAAATAAAACACTACTCTCCAGTAAAAACGGGCGGCATCGCTTTGGCCCCCCTGCATGTGTCTTTACCTCCACTAAAACTGTATTCCCCTCGTCAGATCAAAGTAGACGACATCGAGAAGACGACTCTGGAGATCGAGTCGGCCCGCGCGGGCTACGTGCCGGTGGCCGGCCGCGGACAGATCCTGTTCTTCTGTCTGTCGGGCATGGCCAACGTCGACCCCATGTACCAGTACTCGCTCGAGTGGTTCGTCAAGTTGTTCGTGCGGAGCATGGCGGAGACCGAGCCCGACGGTAACGATCCTTCATTTATTCTGCGGTGTTATTAGCTGCGGTAAGAAATTGTATTTTATTTGTGACGGGAGCGGTCAATATAATAATAATAATAAATATTGTCAGACAAATTACACAGCGCCATCTAGCCCCAAAGTAAGCGAAGCTTGTGTTATGGGTACTAGACAACTGATAAACATACGTAAATACATTTTTTTTCTAAATACATACTTATGATACATAGAAAACACCCAGACTAAGACAAACAGACATGTTCGTGCATACAAATGTTTGTCCTATGTGGGAATCAAACCCACGAGCGTTGGTGTCGAAGCCGCGTCATTGACCGCTACGCCACCGAGCTCGTCTAACTTTGTGTATATAACTTTGTGAATTAACATTTATATTCAATACTAGCTGACCCGGCGAACTTCGTACCGCTATAATTGTCACGTCAACGTCTCTCAATAGTTTTGCCTTCCCGGAACCTCTCCACTAACACTTGAACTGTATGGTATGGTATTAAAGTTCAAATTGACTTTTAAGTATTATTACGAATCGCTTGTATGGGAGATAGAAAAGTGTTGTTTTTAGACTTTTTCAGGCAATTTTTTAAAATTTTCTCAGCGTAAGAACCATCCTCGTACTTCAAGGAATATTCTAAAAAATGAATTAGCGAAATCGGTTCAGCAACACATTCAGCGATTCATTTTTATATTATAGAAGATTTGTCTCGACTATATCTGTACGAAAAACACCAATACTCTAAGAATGAATTAGAAAGAATGTAACAATCCGTAAGACTGTTGTGATACTCATCAATGTACAAATTTTATTAAGGTACCTTCTACGATAAAAATTAACTTGCGTATTCACCTTGATCAATGAGCTGAGTAACTATTGAGTCTAACACACTCAGATTTTACACCCTTTCATATTGATACATGTATCTGCAAGTGTATATGACCTATGATGTCAATTGGCCTTCGATATGGTACTGAAATAAAATCCTTCAATCTTTTCCACAGAACGGTTTATTGGAACGATTTAGAGAACTCTAATTTACAATAGCACCTACTACGATGCTTATACACTACATATAAAAACAATACGGCGTGGTGCGACTTTGTGTATTAACGTACAGCGCCATCTATTGGTGTACTTTGGAATTATATACAAATATTGTTTATAACGCCATCTATTGGTGTTTTTATTCAAACATTGTTTTTTACGTTATACAGCATGTGTATTCGTTTAGCAATATATTTGCTAAGATATCTAATATTTTTTTCTCCATGCAGAGGACATAATAGAGCGAGTGGAGATCATAATAGAGCACTTCACGTTCCTGCTCTACCAGAACGTCTGCCGCAGTCTGTTCGAGAGACACAAGCTGCTGTTCGCCTTCCTGCTGTGCGCGCGGATCCTGCTGGACAAAGGAGTCATCCGCCATGCTGAATTCAACTTCTTGCTTAATGGAGGCAAAATAGAAAATGTAAGTTGATAAAAACTATGAGGAGTTTGATGGCGTCGTTGCGCGTGACAGTCTATTCGAACACGCAGGTTAAGCAACGTCGGCCGTAGCCTGTTTATGGATCGGTTTATTTATCTCTACCTCCTCGTACGTTAAGCTGTCGGTCCCGGCTGTTGTCGTTAGATGGTAGTCGTTAAGCCAAGTCAGTGGCCTTTAGGCGGCTTGAAAACACTGGCCTCTGCCAACCCGCAGTTGAGCACCGTGGTGGAGTATGCTTTAAATCGACTTCGCTTGAAAGGAGACCCGTCAACAAATAGCCGCTAGAGTTATGATAAACCAATTTCAATATAATTATATCACCAGGAGTTAGAGAACCCGGAGCCGAAGTGGATATCAGAGCGCATGTGGCTGGACATGCAGCAGTTGGCGTCTGTGCAGACCATGTCCCAGTTCGTACTGAACGACTTCTACCAGCAGACCAAGTTCTTCAAGACGTATTACGACGCGATGAACCCACACAGGTGAACTTTAAACTTTTGCATTTGTTATACCTGATTTTTATTTATTTGTTTAAACTTCATTGACCATAAATTTTATGAAAAACTAATGTAATATAATAGAAAAACGAATAAATAATTGGCTATTTGATCTACACTACTTGGCGTGCTTCCGCCTCATGCATCTACTGACGGTAGTGGGTGAGTGCCGGCCGGTAGTAGTTTGCATGAACTAATTGGTGGCGGAAGCACGTAAAATAGTGTAGATCAAATTGCCTGTAAATTTGACTCTCAAAATAACACATGGATCAATGAACTATCTAATATATAATTAGGTATATATAATTAGGTTTCTGTATCTTTTATTTTATAGTTAAGTTTACGTAAATCATGATAACGCTAACGCTGTCAAGTAAGGCAAGTAAAATAGTCAAGGGTATTATTGCATTTTTTTAAAAATCATGGTATCATTGGAATTATAAGAAAAGTTGTTCATATTGTTCATGGGTATGATGGCATGGTTGATGATCGTGTCATCAGCATAAGAAAGTAACGTTTGTAAATATTTCGACAAATAAAGAGATGAAAAACATCGTTGAGACAGTCAGACTGTGACCACGGTGCAACCTGATCGAAACGTCAAGCAAGGTATGTAAATACCCTTATGCATGATCGCGTTAATTCCCGTTGTTATTTTTCATAAATCATGCAGCGCGAAAGATTAAAAGTTATTAAAACCAAGCGATGGTACTATCTCGTCTCAGAACATAAACAAGACATAAACATTTTTGGTGTCCGAAAAATTTATAGATTTAAATCTTTGTCCTCTGCTACTATCTTAAATTTCCTATAAAGTCCATTTCTTTTATATTCCTGCAGGCTACCATATCCCAAACCTTTGGACAGTCAACTGGATGCATTCCAGAAATTGCTTGTTCTCAAGTGCTTGCGGCCAGATAAACTCGTACCAGGCCTACAGGTTCGAATGTTTCATTGTACAACGTAGCTTAGTGTATAAATAACGAACTCTAACTTAGTTATTTTATGAGCAATTAACTAAACTAGTGGTCGCCCAATGGTCGATATTCGACCATTTTAATTATGACTTTAACAATAAGCAAAAGAGTGTATAATGCGTGTGTGTGTCAAATACATGGTAGTGTGTGTAATGTTTTTTAGGGTTCCGTTCCTCAAAAGGAAAAACGGAACCCTTATAAGATCACTTTGTTGTCCGTCTGTCTGTCTGTCAAGACCCTTTATCTCTAGAATGCGTGGAGGTATCAAGCTGAAATTTGAACTGTTTACTCAGGTCTACGGTCCCATGAAGTTGTAAAAAAATCTCACTGCTAAGTTTACGGAAAAAAAAGATACGGCCGTTTATTCAGCAAAAAAACGCATATTTCGACACATTCTCAAGGGAATCAAAACACATAGGGTAATTACCGTTGACCTAGAACTATGAAATTTGGCAAGTAACATCGTTATAGACTACAAATACAAGAATAAATCTCAAAACTATACATTTGTAATTTAATCTTAAAAAATAGGGGGTTTATAGAGGGGGATATTTTTTATAGAGGGTCGAAATTTCAAATTGAAGCTACTAGTTCAAATGGGGTATCATATGAAAGGGCTTGATGTGCACATTGCAAAATATATTTTATTTATTTTTTTCCGATGTATTATTTCTTATTTATAATGAAAAATGACAAATTTATAATGATCCTACGTACGGAACCCTCGGTGGGCGAGTCGGACTCGCACTTGTCCGGTTTTTTTTATTGACTTAATGTATTTTTATGCATAACTTTAAAAAATATTAGCATTCTGCACTTCTTCTCCATATAAACTATAAGTGTGTGAAATTTTATACTCCACCGTCAGCGCAATTTTCGTGAAAAGCGATACAAAGATTTTGCTTCACGTATTAATATGTAGATTAGAAGTAACATTGTGACCAACTGCGAAATGAAACTCCGAAGTTGTATTTTTTTTGTGTTGCGAAGTTGTAGAAGAGTGTGATTTTGCTTCATACAAGTTGTAGTGTCTGCGAGAGAACAAATGTCAATAAAATATGTTATCTAGAAGTTTTAGGTGTGAAAATTGTATAAAAACTAGCTTCCGCCCGCGGCTTCGTCAGCATGGATATCGGTTATCGCGCCAAAATGTTCTTTATCGGAAATAATATTGTTTCCATGCATTGATATACAAAATGTATATCGATGTTTCCATGCGATTCAAATCGCTTCAGCCATTTAGTCGTGTCAAACGACATACGGACAGACGAAGGTCAGACAGATTTTCGTATTTATGATATTAGTATGGATATGGATGTTATAAAAGTTATATTTATGTTAATTACTTTTTCACTTTTTTTATTATAGATTATTTATTTACTGGGTATAAGCTAGAAAGATAATATTTACAATAAGAATATTTACAAATAAAATATTTACAAAGAGGTAGAAAAAAAAGGAAGAAAGGAAATAAAACAAAAATTATAAATAAAAATTTCACGGATTTGTATGATATTTTGAATACTTACAGAGTATGATGTAGATTTCCATATAGAATATTGAGTCCCAGTTGTAACCCGTTGTCCATGCGTGCCTCGCGCAGGACTACGTGGTGGCGGGCCTGGGCGCGCGGTTCGTGGAGCCGCAGCCGGCCGACCTGGCCGCGCTGTACGCGGAGTCCGACCCGCTCGCGCCCATCGTCTTCGTGCTCTCCACCGGCACCGACCCCGCCGCCGGTAACACGCCCGACCACACTCACACCGCCCGGGAACACTACATGTACACAGTCACACCGCCCGGTAACACAACATGTTCACAGTCACACCGGCCGGTAACACTACATGTTCACAGTCACACCAGCCGGGAACACAGCATGGTCACAGTCACACCGGCCGGTAACACTACATGTTCACATTCACACCAGCTGGGAACACAGCATGGTCACAGTCACACCGGCCGGTAACACTGCATGTTCACAGTCACACCAGCCGGGAACACAGCATGGTCACAGTCATACAGGCCGGTAACACTACATGTTCAAAGTCACACCGGCCGGTAACACAACATGTTCACAGTCACACCGGCCGGGAACACTACATGTTTAAAGTCACACCGGCCGGTAACACTACGTGTTCACAGTCACACCGGGCGGTAACACTACATGTTCACATTATAAAGAAAAATACATTTATCTGGAATGAATCTTTTTAGATCTTTTGAAGTTCGCCGACAAGATGAAGATGGGCAAGCGTTTCGAGAGTATATCTCTGGGGCAAGGGCAAGGCCCGCTGGCGGAGGCCATGATGAAGGTCGGCTGCGACTTCGGCAACTGGGTGTTCTTCCAGGTATCTGGACCTACCATAAAATTTCCGTGTCTCCTGTGTAGCAAGGACTAACAGCGGCGATCTCTATAAAGGCAATGAACAGCGAAGTCCTAAATTAAGGCTTGTCGAGCCCGACTGGGTTAGTTTTTTTATAGTACAGCGGGGCAAACCAGCAGATGGTAAGCAAACACCACAGCCCATGGATATCAGCAACACCAAAAGGGCACTGATCCGTTACCTGCCTTTAATTAAGTAGAAGTACGTTACAGAAGAACGCAGCCAAATCAGCCAAATAACATTATCCTTGAAGATTGTTGGTCCCGTGAGTGAGGTTACCAGATGTGAGGCCTTAATAGCGGGAGTGACAGCTTTCAGGCAATAAATACTCCTTGTAAGATACAAGCATCTATATGATTACATTCCAGTTCGGGGATAAAACTACGGCTGCCTTAGAACTCGAGCAAACTTGAAGCTTTTGGAATTTGACTTCTCTTCTTGGCAATGTCAGAGACAACAATACGACAAATATGGCATTAAAAGCCTAAAGAGAGTTGAGATCTTCTAGATATCATAACAACCCAGCAATATGATGAATATAAAATTTTAATTTTTGTGTTCTGCGAGTGAGTGAGGTTACCAGACGCGAGTGAAGCCAGTACGCGAGCAATACTACCTGTGTTGCAAACTTCTATAAGCGACAGTAGCTTATATTAGACGGTTTGAATAGCAGGTAGCAGCTGGGTTGGTAAAAAATGAGACGTCGCAGAACGCCTTGCAAAGGTGATACAAATTCAAACTTGAGTGAGAGGGAATATCACTAAGCCAAAGTGGGAGAGAATCGCTGAGTTATTAGACGATAAATATTGTAGTGTCGTCTCGCTTACACCTCACTAATACTAGTGAGACGACACTTTGATAGACTGTTTCAATACCTCGTAATGTAATGACGAGCTCGGTGGTCGAATGGCTAGCAATGGCCACTGTGATTCCGAGGTCGTGGGGTCGATCCCCGCACCAGACAAATATTTGAGTGCATGAACGTGTCTGTTTGTCTTGGTCTGGGTGTTTTCTATGTATTATATGCATTTACAAAAAAAAAATGTATTTTTTATTATAGTACCCATAGTACAAGCTTTTCGTAGTTTGGGACTAGATGGCAGTGTAATTTGTCCAGGAATATTTATTTCTGTAATGTAGCCGTTTATGAGCGCGTGCAGCGTCGCCACGTTAATAGTTCGCCGCATTTGATGTTTCATGTAAAAAAATCTGACCTTTCTTAACTTCACATCAAAAGAAGGCCCATATCCCAGCACTAGTATGAGATGCCCTCTCCGTGATGATTACTTGCTTATAGAATTGCCACCTGTCTCCGTCATGGATGCCGGTGTTGGAGCTGAACGTGGAGCTGATCCAGCCCGAGCTGGTCCACAAGGACTTCCGGCTCTGGCTCACTTCTACACCCTCACCGCATTTCCCCGTCGCACTTCTGCAAAATGGTAAGTAGTAATGGAAAATAGTTATCATTTTGCTAATCTGATTTGGCACCAAATACCAAGCGTTATTTAGCATTTCATATTATTGGAATCGATGTGTTAGGTAACAACTCAATGGTGTAGGTCCCCAATAGTGTTAGATACTTAAAATCCGTGGTGCACGTCAGTTGTGCTTCACTTGACTAGCAATCTCTTGCTTTTAGTTTCCCATATTGCTAAGACGGGAAGTCAAATTCCTAAAGCTTTCTACTCCGACTAATTTCTTCTGATTAAATTCGTTGTCAGTTCCAAGGCAGCCGTAGTCACCCCGGTACTGCAGTTGACTTCATTGTTTATTGCCTTTTTTGACGGTTGCCGCTGTTAATCCTGGCTACATAGGTGGCACGGTGGTGGGAATGAGTGGTAGGAATGAGTGGTGGCAATGAGTGGTGGGAATGAGTGGTGGGAATGAGGATAATTTGGGAATAGATGGCGCTGTGTAAATTGTGCAAAAACATTCATTCATTCTTTCACTTTATCAACATAACTTGTGCATTTTTGCAACGTAGGTACAGTCCATCCATAAAATTTTCAGGATACAAAATGACAGTGGAACCGCCGCGAGGCATCAAAGCGAATCTATTAAAAGCCTACATGAACCAAGTGCCTGACTTCTTGGAATTCTTCAACTCTGGAGACAGCAAAGTACCCAACTTCAAGGTGAGAAATGACCAGTTCATTTTATTTCATTACATTGAAACGTGTTATATAAAAGATCGAATACTGGTAATACTGGACACCAAAATAGTTAATCGGCCTTTTTGGCTGGAATTTGGTTAGTTTAAAATCATTTTTTTCATAATTTATTTCTTATTGATATTGCTTCATAATATAGTGCTACAAACGATCATTCATTCACATTGGAAAGTAATCACCACCACCCGGTGATTACTTTCCATCAGGTGACTCACATGCTCGTTTGACAACCTCATTGTCCCTAGGGGCAAAGCACTGTTTAACCCGTTTTTATGCATTATTTTGCATTGAATTGTTTAATTAAATAAAATCAAATGGAGATCAGCAAAACTAAGGGGTCGCCGATCCGTTGCCAGCATATACTACTTCCTTCCTTTCTTTCTTTCTGGTGATGTCACTCACTCGCAGGAACACAACACTCTCAAGGGAATTGTTATTTGGCTGCGGTATTCTGTGATGTGGACATATTTCCCCAGGTCGGGGAGCTTAAAAAATGACCTACCTCTCTTTTCGCCAGAGCCTTGTTTGTTAGTCAGCAGGATGCACCACGTGCAGGTGAGGTTGGGTTTGGTTCAAAGATGTTGATAAACTACTTACACCCCAAACTTTTAAACATGTTCCTTATCTGTGAATCTTTGTTTGCATTCATTTAAGTAAAATAATTAATAGGGACCCAAAAAATGTTATCTATCTATCACATTAACTATAGCTGATCACGTCGTTGGTGGTGAAAAGGTTAATCTCGTAACATGTATATTTCCGTATGCTCAGTGGTTGCTGTTCTCCCTGTGTCTGTTCCACGGGGTGGTCCTGGAGCGGCGCAAGTTCGGTCCCCTGGGGTTCAACATCCCGTACGAGTTCACCGACGGCGACCTGAGGATCTGCATCTCGCAGCTGCACATGTTCCTCACCGAGTACAGCGAAGTGCCTCTGCGGGTGAGTGGAAATATATACAAAACCCTTTTGGAAGGTTACAAGCAAGTGTAATAGGGTAACAAGGGAAGGACTGATATTCTCTGTTGGTCGGACATGCTAGTAATCGGAGCGTCAACTTTTATTTTATGGATCATTGAGAAATTGCAAAAAAAAAACTTTATATAAATGTTTATTCCCTACTCCATCAAAATGGCGGTATAAAACTGACGATTATTCTCAAATCCACGGTGTAAGTGCTGTTTTTACAAGTTACTTTGAGATTGACAAGTTCTTACTACCCACGTCCTAAATATGCGTTTACATAGATATTTTCCTGAGCAATAATAGGCTATGTGTATATATGTTCAAAAATTTTATAAATTATTTAACAATATCGTACAAAACTATGAAGATCTGCAAACTTTCAGTCTAATATCTTCCATCATACTTATTATAGGGTCGATCAAAGTTTGGCGGGAAAGTCCATTTTAAAAGTATGAAATTATTAAAAAATAATATATTGGAGAAGCAATAAAAAATACTACAACTTTTATTATGATACAAATTACATAAACATGTGACGTCATAACTCAGTAGCCTTTTGTATGGAGCGTTTTCAGGAAAGTGACAAAATAGTGATTTTCAAATTAACATATCTCGAGAGGTTTTGGTCTATCGGAGTAATTCTTTCACCTATGGCTATATTATTGAGACGTACCTATATATCAAACCAAAAAAATGTTGGTCAAAGAGCCAATTGTTTAAAATTAATTATGCGATTTCCAAATAAAAAAAATAATGTAATGGTGATGATATTATTGTTAGATGATTTATTTTTGGCTTGTAATGTTTCTATCTATAGCTATCATATATATATATAGTTTGGGGTGTAAGTGGTTCATCAACATCTTTGAACCAAAGCCAACTTCACCTGCACGCGGTGCACCCTGCTGACTGACAAACGAAGCTCTGGCGAAAAGAGAGGTAGGGAGCGTAATTGTAAGCTACCCGACTGGGGAATGTACCTCCACCTCACAGAATGCCGCAGCCAAATAACAATCCCCTTGAGGGTTGTTGTGTTCCTGCGAGTGAGTGAGGTCACCAGAAAGGAAGGAGATGCTGCCTTGGCAGCGGGGGTGGCGGCGCGCGAGCATATTTTATGTTGCGAGCGTTAATATGGCTACGGTAACCGCTTCACATCAGGCGGGCCGTATGCTTGTCTGCCATCTGAAGTAGTATAAAAAAAAAAAAAAAACACATATGTTGTGACGCCTCTGAGGCGCCAAGCTCCACAGAAAAATATGATGCCTGGCAGTGCAAATCACATTCGGATCATCATCATCATCTAAGCCCTTCTTCTACCGTGTTGGTATAGGCCTCCTTCAGTCTTCTCCACTCTGATCTATTTTGGGCCACATTTATCCAGTTCGTGCCCACTAACTTCACGATGTCGTCCTTCCATCGCATTTGTGGTCGCCCGACAGGTCTTTTTCTGTCCCAGGGTCTCCATTCCAGAACCGTTCTGCACCACGAGTCCGACTTTCTGGCTATATGTCCAGCCCATTGCCATTTGAGCTTTGCTACGCGGCGTGCGATATCATAGACCAGAATTCTTTCACATTCGGATAAATTCAAACAAATGTTTTTGCCTTTAATTGACAAATATTTTATACTAGCTGTTACCCGCGGCTTCGCCCGCGTGGTCCAGGGAAGCCTGCTGCCATTGATTTGTGTATATTTTTCTTTTGTTGTATTTTTTTTTACTTCGTGGGATAAAAAGTAGTACCAGTATGTACACATTTTAATGATGATTGGCTGCATAGTTAAGGCATGAAGAAATAACAAACAAACGAATTTACTTTAACACTTATAATATTTGTATGGATGGAACGCCCAAACTCAAGAGAAAATAATTGTTCATCACATAAATGTTGCCCTCTTTATTTTTCTTTGGAATAAAATATTTTTCCTGGATAAAAAGTAACCTATGTCACTCTCCAGACCGGAAACTATCCCCTGTTAAAACATCAGTCAGTACTTACGTTCCTTTCGACGTGATAGAAGGACAAATGATTACAAAGTTTATTTTTTCCCATGGGATTAAATTGTTTTTCCGGGATAAAAAGTAGCTTATGTCTCTCTCTAGATTACCCTATTAAAAATTCATGTCTGTACTTAGGTTTCTTTTGACGTGAAAGAAGGACAAATGAACTTTATTTTTTAATAACGTACGTTTACGGTATGGAGAGTGGCATAGGCTACTTTTTATCCAGGAAAAACATCTTATTTCTACGGGAAAATACATACTTTGTAATCATTCGCCCTTCTTTTAAGTCGAAAAGAACCTAAGTACCGACATGTTTTTTTTTAACGGGATAGTTACGTAGTAGAGTACGGACATGACTTTTTAAAATGGGGATAGTTTACTGTTTGGAAAGTGGCATAGGCTACCTTTTATCCCGCAAAATCATCTTAATCCCATGGGAAAAAATGTACTTTGTAATCATTTGGCATTCTATCATGTCGAAAGGAACGTAAGTAGCGACATGATTTTTTTAACAGGGGATAGTTTCCGGTCTGGATAGTAACATAGGCGTAGAAATAAGATGTTTTTCCTGGATAAAAAGTAGCCTATGCCACTCTCCATACCGTAAACGTACGTTATTAAAAAATAAAGTTCATTTGTCCTTCTTTCACGACAAAAGAAACCTAAGTACAGACATGAATTTTTAATAGGGTAATCTAGAGAGAGACATAAGCTACTTTTTATCCCGGAAAAACAATTTAATCCCATGGGAAAAAATAAACTTCGTAATCATTTGTCCTTCTATCACGTCGAAAGGAACGTAAGTACTGACGTGATGTTTTAACAGGGGATAGTTTCCGGTCTGGAGAGTGACATAGGTTACTTTTTATCCAGGAAAAATATTTTATTCCAAAGAAAAATAAAGAGGGCAAACATTTATGTGGTGAACAATTATTTTCTCTTGAGTGTGGGCGTTCCATCCATACAAATATTATAAGTGTTAAAGTAAATTCGTTTGTTTGTTATTTCTTCATGCCTTAACTATGCAGCCAATCATCATTAAAATGTGTACATACTGGTACTACTTTTTATCCCACGAAGTAAAAAAAATACAACAAAAGAAAAATATACACAAATCAATGGCAGCAGGCTTCCCTGGACCACGCGGGCGAAGCCGCGGGTAACAGCTAGTTAAAAAATAAAGTTCATTTGTCCTTCTTTCACGTCAAAAGAAACCTAAGTACAGACATGAATTTTTAATAGGGTAATCTAGAGAGAGACATAAGCTACTTTTTATCCCGGAAAAACAATTTAATCCCATGGGAAAAAATAAACTTTGTAATCATTTGTCCTTCTATCACGTCGAAAGGAACGTAAGTACTGACTGATGTTTTAACAGGGGATAGTTTCCGGTCTGGAGAGTGACATAGGTTACTTTTTATCCAGGAAAAATATTTTATTCCAAAGAAAAATAAAGAGGGCAACATTTATGTGATGAACAATTATTTTCTCTTGAGTGTGGGCGTTCCATCCATACAAATATTATAAGTGTTAAAGTAAATTCGTTTGTTTGTTATTTCTTCATGCCTTAACTATGCAGCCAATCATCATTAAAATGTGTACATACTGGTACTACTTTTTATCCCACGAAGTAAAAAAAAATACAACAAAAGAAAAATATACACAAATCAATGGCAGCAGGCTTCCCTGGACCACGCGGGCGAAGCCGCGGGTAACAGCTAGTTGTATATATAAAATTAATCTATACTATCTAATTCTATACTAATATTATAAAGCTGAAGAGTGTGTTTGGTTGAACGCGCTAATCTCAGGAACTACTCTTGAAAAAATATTTTAGTGTTAGATACTTAGCCTATATTTCAAGGAAGACTATAGGCTATATAACATCACGCTACGACCAATAGGAGCGGAGCACCGGTGAAAAATAGGAAAAAAATATTCCTTTTGAGGGCTTATGTCGCGTGCGCTGCGTAAACGGTTGAAGTTACGCAAAAATCATGTATGACGGAATTGTTCCTCTTCAAAAGTTCTAAAAAAAAGTCCGCGACAGTATATGTCTATCTTTTAAAGTTGACACACTATAACGTTTTTTCATGGTAATCAATAGGAGAAAGTAGGTAAAAAAAGGTTATAGTGAGTTAATCTTAAAAGATAGACATATGCTGTCGCGGACTTTTTTTTAGAACTTTTAAAGAGGAACAATTCCGTCATACATGATTTTTGCGTAACTTCAACCGTTTACGCAGCGCACGCGACGTAAGCCCTCAAAAGGAATATTTTTTTCCTATTTTTCACTGGTGCTCCGCTCCTATGAGTCGTAGCGTGATGCTATATAGCCTATAGCCTTCCTTGAAATATAGGCTACCTAACACAAAAAGAATTTTTCAATTCGAACCAGTAGTTCCTGAGATTAGCGCGTTCAAACAAACAAACAAACAAACAAACAAACAAACTCTTCAGCTTTATAATATTAGTATAGATTTAAACAATAAAAAATACATCATGACCGAGTTTCAAAGAAATATTTAATGACACCTCTCTGGTGTCATATGCTATGCAGAACAGAACTCGATGACACTATGGTGCCATCTGCAACAAATTGTTTAATAGAGTTTGGAACTAAAAGCTCCTGTACTATTTCTAAGTTTCCTTGATCGTGCGTTATGGTGGTCAGATGCTAACTTATACGGCGGGGCACATCAACTACGGCGGGCGTGTGACGGACGACTGGGACCGGCGCTGCCTGCTGTGTCTGCTGGCGGACTACTACTGCGCGCCGGTACTCAGCGAACGATATGTCTTCGACGACAGCGGCGCCTACAAACAGGTATCCATCCATTAAGAACATCGATGTCAAATAATAATTTCCTCCCGAATTATTGTGTTCCTGTAGATTTTTTGTAGAATAACCTTATCACTAGGAAATTAAGCGAGGTGACCATAGTGTGTTGTGCGATTTCATCAGGCGGGTCTTATAATCATACAACCACCAGTTTATATCATCCAATGTGGTATAAAAACACAACTATTTGGGTTTTCAAGTATTACGTAACGCAATATTTGAAAGTTTGGATTTTTTGTTCCCCAGTTATTTTTACTTAAGTAAAAACAAAAAGAAAATAATGTCACGCATTGCGTTGTTAAAACCTCCTCCCGTTCCTGTAACGTATCATAACGTTAAACAAGTTTCAATTAATTATTACCCTCAATTACTTAATACTTGAAACCCCTCTAGTCATAGATTGCTTTACTCGTCATTTTTTTTTTTTTTTATACTACTAAAGTGGCAAACAAGCATACGGCCCGCCTGATGGAAAGCAGCTACCGTAGCCTATGAACGCCTGTAACACCAGGGGCATCACACGCGCGTTGCCGACCCTGTAAAAACCTCTTCACGCCCTTTTTGAAGAACCCCATGCTGTAGTCTCCTGAGAAAACCTCGACAGGCAGTTCATTCCACAGCTTAACCGTACGCGGGAGAAAACTTCTCTGGAACCGCACGGTACGCGACCACTTAGGCTCATGTGTGAGGATGAATTCCCTGTCGATGGCGAGCGGTGCGACTGTAAAAGGAGGCCGTGGGCATCATGTCAAACAACTCCTCTGAACACACCCCATTGTACAAACGGTAGAACACACAAAGGGACGCAAAATCCCTCCTCAGACTTAAAGGTTCTAAACCGTCTGTCAGTTTGGGATCGTCAACAATCCTCACAGCACGCCTCTGAATCGAGTCACAAGGTGCAAGCTGGTATCTAGGCGCTCCCGCCCACAGATGGCAACAGTACTCCATATGCGGCCGTACTTGAGCTTTATAAAGCAGAAGCCTTTGCCGCGGATTGAAGTACTGCTTGGCCCTGTTGAGCACACCTAGTTTCTTCGACGCCAGCTTGACCTTCCCCTCCAGGTGACAACGAAACTGGACGTCGCTGGAGATTTCAACTCCTAGAATTCCAATACTTTTGGCGACAGTAAGGGGTGTATTCTGGAAGTGAGGAGCCACAGCAAAAGGGGTTTTCTTAGCGGTGAACGCACAGACTTGTGTCTTAGAGGGGTTGAATCGCACTAAGTTCTGTTGCCCCCAATCGGACACTTTACTTAGTGTGCTCTCGATTTCCGACACAAGTCGTTCGCGGCTCTCCTCCACCAGAGAGCGGGGAATATTAGCGCGGCCCGTATAAAATGTGTCCCCGGTGCTGTCATCCGCATAGCAATGAATGTGACAGCATTCATTGCTATGCGGATGACAGCACCGGGGACACATTTTATACGGGCCGCGCCCATAAACAACATATCATTGATATGCAGCAAAAACAGCGTCGGGGACAATACAGAGCCTTGCGGGACGCCAGCATTAATGTCCATGCTATCGGAGCAACTGCCATCAACAACGGCTCTAATGCTTCTGCTGGACAAGAAGCTAGCGACCCATTCGCATAAACCCTCTGGTAGACCGTATGCAGGCAACTTCGAAAGAAGACTACGGTGCCAGACCCGATCGAACGCCTTCGCCATATCCAGACTGACAGCCAATGCCTCACCTTGACTCTCCACGACTGAAGCCCAGCGATGTGTAAGATACACTAGAAGATCACCAGTCGAGCGACCATGACGGAAGCCGTATTGATGGTCGCTGATTAAATCGTGCTCTTCTAGGTATTTCAGGAGCCGGATGTTAATGACGCGCTCCATTACCTTGGAGAGAAGGGAGGTAACAGCGATAGGCCTGTAATTCGATGGGTCTGATCTGTCACCCTTTTTGGGCACAGGGTGCACGTTCGCAGTCTTCCACGATGATGGAACTTGCCTGGTGGAATAAGAGAGCGCGAAAAGGCGCGTAAGTACAGGACACAACTCAGGAGCACACAGCTTTAGCACCACTGCCGGAATGCCATCTGGCCCACTCGACTTATGAACGTCGAGGGATAATAATGCCCGCCGAACATCTCGTTGATAACGTCATAGTGATTTAAAATGTAACCTTCCTAGCAAAACTCCTCGCTGAGCATCGAAGACTACACGAAATACATCCGCACGCTGCCCCTGAACGACGACCCGTCTCTGTTCGGGCTACACGCTAATGCGAACATCAGCTACGCCATGTCAGAGACCAGCACCTGTATTAGTACGTATCACATATCAGAATCAACATATAACAATCCCACTGTTGGGGTACATGTCTCCCCTCAATCGAAGACGTTTAGAGTATACACCTCCACGCTGCTCAACTGCGAGTTGGCGGAGGGCAGAGCCGCTCAAAGGCTTGACAACTGTCATCTAATGACAGTCGTTAAGCTAAGCCAGTGGCCTCATAAGTACTTAAACTTTTCGAGCAATTGTTAATATATGAAAAATACATTTTTTTCTTTCATCTTGCACCTAAATAACCAGTTCTTCTAAAATTTTTCTATTAAAGTGATAAGATACCGTTTAAACTTTCTACAGACACACTGCGCAACCTGCAGCCTAAAGAAGTGAGCGGTGAGGGTGGCTTGTCGGCCGAGGAGATGACTGAAATGGCCGCTAAAGAGATATTGGAAGTACTGCCGACGACGCTAGACCAGAAATTCATAGCGGCGACGTAAGTAAAATGTCAATTTTTGATAGCAAACTTCAATTACACGTGGTGCACCCTGCCGTGTAGCGAAAGAGTTTTGGCAAAAGAGAGGTACGGCACAGCGTATTTGGAAGCTGCCCGACTCGGCAAGTACCTCCGCCTCATACAATACCGCAGCCAAATAACAATTCCCTTGAGTTATTATTATTTAAATAGTTGTCTTGGCCAACTTGCCAGATAAATATTTTATGAAAAATGGAAAAATTCACCTGCCCCCCCTAGGTGGGATTTGAACCCATGACCTCTCGATGACCGGTCGAGAGCTCTTCCAACTGAGCTACCAGGAAGGTTTGTGTTGCTGACGAATTTTTTCATCTTATATTTCTACTGTGTGAGTCACAGTGTGACGTCATCAACCTATTAAGTAATTACAATACTAAAATACTAAAGTAGGCATAGCAGTCCATCGTTGCAGATGAAATTCAGCTATTTTTTGATAACACCAAACTAATTAAATTATTATTATTTAAATAATCTTTAAATTATTATATTTATAATATTTAAATTATTATATTTATAATATTTAAATTATTATATTTATATAATATTATTTAAATATTTAAATAATATTTTATGTATACGAGTATATAATACTCAGTAATCAGTAATCCCTTGAGGTTTGTTGTATTTCTGCGAGTAACTCAGGTCACCAGAAAGGTACACTTACAGCGTTGGCAGCGGGGGTGGCGGTACTAGCGACATTTCATGTTGTTATTATCATGGCCACGGTAACCACTTCATCAGGCGGACCGTATGCTTGTCTGGCACCCGACGCCGTAGAAAAAAAAGACTCAAAGTTTCTTGCCAAACCTATCTTTAATTTCGTGCCAAAGACATCTCAAGTACCTTATTCTAATTAGCTGCTATAAATGTTCCACCAGGTATCCAGTTTCTTACAAGGAGTCCTTGAACACAGTGCTGATGCAGGAAGCCATTCGGTATAACAGACTTCTCGGTGTGATTGGCAACTCGCTCAGGTAAGACATTTTTTACCTTTAATTCGTACCCGAGAACTAATAGGGCAGAATTGGCATGGCTTTGTGGTAAACACAGTATATTTTATGTATACGAGTATATAATACTCAGTATATACACAGTATATAATATGTACTTGTAATTGTACTTGTATATACTTAATTTATTTTGTATTTTCACTCAGGCAATACACATTAAAAAAAAAACATTATTATTAGATTTTTTTAAAGTATACTTATTTGTATATGAATAAAGTTTGTCATAATATGTATCTCAATTTGAAATTTGGTAATTTTAAAAAACAAAAAGAGAACTAAAAAAATTTGCTTACTGTACTTCACTCATCACGCTCTTTGATTTGATATTCGTATCATATTAATTAAAGTAAATTATTATGATACGAATCCATTTTGGATTAAAAATTGCTGCATTTAGGTGACAGTTCATTGTAATTAGAATCAAACCAGAGTGTCCCGAATTTCAGTACAATCGAACTCTAGGAAGTGAGTCAAATTTAACTTGGAAAGAATTAATTACAGACACCTCCGTGAAACTAAATAAAATGTTGTATCCAGAGACCTGCTGAAGGCGCTGAAGGGTCTGGTGGTGATGTCGGAGGCGCTGGAGAACATGGCCAGCAGCCTGGCGCGCAACGCCGTGCCCGCCATGTGGAGCTCCAAGGCCTACCCCTCGCTCAAACCACTTGGTCAGTTAGATAATTTAAACGTACATGAGGTCGGTCCTCAAACCAACCAATTGTCGGGCTAACGAGTTGGTTTTTGTACAGTTTTCCTACTTTCGGATCAGATCAATACCGTGTAATTATTAATTAGGGTTTATTTTTTAGTTAGTGAAAATATATCTGAACAAAACATAGACCATAGTGATATAGGTATAAAACTTTCACAATTTCAATAATAATTTTAATTTATATTGTAAGTACTTAGGACTATGTGTACCAGAATCTGTATACAAAACTTGTTGCAGTGATTTACTTTTAATGATTTTATGGCCCAGAACACGGGTCTTTTAGATCCCGTCTCTTGAGCTATTTATTATTTTATTATCAGGTAACTTTTCGATCCTCAATTACTTGTAACTCAGCAGTAAAACTGATAATGCTATTTTAGTACTGTTTTGTACGACTACTTGGAATAATTTAGATAGCGGCCATATACATCTTATAATCAAACCCACAAGTTATTTAGATATCTAATTATTACGTGTATCTACCTACCTACCCTATCATTATTATATCTTTTTAGACCGCATAGCGAATCTTCTAGTTGTTTGTTACTTGATTCAATGTTTATTTTCATAAAGAAAATTATTTTTTTATTAGTAGCTTTACGGTCCTAGATACAAGTCCATTAGGTCTTACAGATACTAGATGACCAATCGGTTTGTCGCCCAATCGAAAGTCATACTATTGCTTCTTTATTACTTACTCAGCGGCGTGGGTGAAGGACCTGTGCCTTCGCGTGAAGTTCATGCAGGAGTGGGCCGACCTGGGCATCCCCAAGGTGTTCTGGATCTCGGGCTTCTACTTCCCGCAGGCGTTCCTCACGGGCGCGCTGCAGAACTACGCCAGGAAACATGTCATCGCCATCGACACAGTCGCGTACATGTTCGAGGTGAGTAGCAGTTGTCTAACGATTATGCTATCCCTTCAATTGAAGGTGTTTAGAGCGTACTTCACCGCACTGCGGATTGGCGGAAGCCAGTTTTTCAAGTACACTATAGGTCACTGACTTGGCTTAACGATTGTCATTTAATGATAACAGCCGGGACTGACGTCTTAATGTGCCTACTGAAGCATGGAGTAGCTCGAGATAAATGAACCCATCCTTGGACAGGCTACAGTCAACATTCCTTAACTTGCGTGTTCGAAAACGGCGACACGCGCAACGATTCCATTGAGCTCCTCTATTTTCCATCCTCCTTCTCCTACATCCAATATTATCGGTAGTGGATGGCTTTTGCCTAGAAAGCTATATATTGACTGCACTGAAGGCAGACACAAATATAGACAGGAATTCTGTTTTCTGATTCAAACCCGATCAATCTCACTGTATGCAGCCACTGGCGGGTCCACCGGCGAAGCGCCCTGACGACGGCTGCTGCGTGCGAGGACTGTACCTGGAGGGAGCAAGGTGGAACATGGGAGACATGGCGCTCGAGGAGAGCAGGCCCAAGGAGCTGCACACCGGTACGTACAGGACACGAGACATGGCGTTCGAGGAGAGCAGGCCAAGGAGCTGCACACCGGTACGTACAGGACACGAGACATGGCTCGAGGAGAGCAGGCCAAGGAGCTGCACACCGGTACGTACAGGACACGAGACATGGCTCGAGGAGAGCAGGCCAAGGAGCTGCACACCGGTACGTACAGGACACGAGACATGGCTCGAGGAGAGCAGGCCAAGGAGCTGCACACCGGTACGTACAGGACACGAGACATGGCTCGAGGAGATCAGGCCAAGGAGCTGCACACCGGTACGTACAGGACACGAGACATGGCTCGAGGAGATCAGGCCAAGGAGCTGCACACCGGTACGTACAGGACACGAGACATGGCTCGAGGAGATCAGGCCAAGGAGCTGCACACCGGTACGTACAGGACACGAGACATGGCGTTCGAGGAGAGCAGGCCAAGGAGCTGCACACCGGTACGTACAGGACACGAGACATGGCTCGAGGAGATCAGGCCAAGGAGCTGCACACCGGTACGTACAGGACACGAGACATGGCTCGAGGAGAGCAGGCCAAGGAGCTGCACACCGGTACGTACAGGACACGAGACATGGCTCGAGGAGATCAGGCCAAGGAGCTGCACACCGGTACGTACAGGACACGAGACATGGCTCGAGGAGAGCGAATATCATGATCTTATAAGACAACATTCGCAAAACACAACATTCTCGTGATACCATATTCGAAGTACAGTCACTGGTGTTTTAATTTTTTTTTTATTGAAAACAGAATAACAAAAGAAAAAAATTAATGATTGTTAAACAAAACAAAAAATAAACGTTCACAGTATACATTTTGCGTTTTGAATGTTTTACGTGTTGACATTATGCGTTGTGACGTTCTTTATTACCTTTTTTGAAAATATGTTGTTTGGAGAATGTTGTGTATTGCGAATGTGGTCTTATAAGATCATGATATATTGAGAATATGTTTTTTTGCAAATATCGTGTTTTGCGAATGTGGTGGTTTAAGAATGTGGTCTTTTGAGTATATGATATTAAGCGACGGTGGGCTCGAAACTCGTTTGGGAGCCTTCACACGAACATAGATAGGCACATCAGTAGGCCTCGCTAACCAACCATAGCCAAACGGACTGCGTGAGTATTTGTATTGTATTATAGAAATGGCCATTATCTACATGAAGCCCGAACAGAACCACAAGGTGCAGGCGGGCCTGTACGAGTGCCCGGTGTACAAGACGCTGGTCCGCGCGGGCACGCTGTCCACCACGGGCCACTCCACCAACTACGTGATGACCATCGAGCTGCCCACGCACAAGCCGCAGGCACACTGGA
Organism: Hypsopygia costalis; assembly: GCA_937001555.2. NCBI lineage: Eukaryota > Metazoa > Arthropoda > Insecta > Lepidoptera > Pyralidae > Hypsopygia > Hypsopygia costalis. The sequence continues at coordinate 5,192,709 of OW443344.2, read as the reverse complement.
TCAAACGGGGGCTCGCGCTCTTCTGTGCCCTCGACTATTAGTCTATTAGTATAATAAATATGGTATTATGAAAGTTCAATGAAGTTTTCTTGATGCCCATCCATGTATACACTGAAACAAATTCTGAAATAAAAGAAGACAAAAATCGTCAGTCCTCAAGTAAATCATCGAAACATCAAATCAACATCTTACAATGTAATTATATAACGTAATCAAAGTGCTTAAATTATTATGTATCTGTTTTTAATACGGATCCGGTCAAGTCCGGATAGGCGTGCGTGCGAGTATATGTATCCAACACGGAGAGGCCTCATGTTTTAGAAACTATATGGGCTATGGAAACGAGTTCTGGGTGGACTAGATTGTTGTCTATCACAGTAGAAGGACGGAGACCTCCCATAATAAAAAATAGTAGTTTATGAAACTGTTGCATAATAAGGGTTCATAAAATACGAGGGTGAGTTTGTCACATGAGCCGAAGGCGAATGTGATAATAGCGTCACACGAGTATTTTAAAACCTAATTATGTGCAGTTACATACACTCCTTTATCTAATCTCATGAAATAGATGACAATAATATTTAAAACAAAACCATGAAGTTACAGCTGAATTTTTTACTTATAAATCCATTTGCAGAACGAGCGCGCGGCGCGTTGCCGCGTTCAAAGATTAAATAGAATTTTTTTGCAATGCAGCTCCTGTATCGAAATGGAAAAAAAGTTATCGATACAGTTGTCATATACTTATAGAGCTATAATGAAATAGTATATTTCATTACGAGTGCGGAAAGCCTGTCATTGCAAAGAGTTCCGACAAATGTCTACCCGAGCCGAGGCGCAGCCGAAGGCGAGGGTTGACAGTCGGAACAAGTTGCAATGACGGTTCCGCACGTGTACTGAACAACTATTTTTAATACAGTTGCGAAAAAATGAAGCAATTTAATACAATAATAAAAACACAAATAACTCAACTAACTAATCGCAAAGAAATTTTTTGGAAAATGGCGCCAACCGTAAAATAATATAAGCAGTTTTTTTTTTGTTTTCTTCACCCATTCTGGGTAGGCAAAGGGAACTATGCCCATGCAGCCAAGTCTTCAGTAGATTTTTTTATTGATATGAAATGAAAATGCAATGAAATGATACACCTAATTCATTGAATCAAATCATTAAATCTGATATTGAAACAAATTAGTAGTTTCTTTTTAAAAATATTTGCATGAATCATAAAAACTTCTATAAATTTTTTTAGTAAAAACTTCGTGGTTGGTTTTTTCTTTTTTTTTAATAGATATTATTTTGACAGTTGGGAAAGAGAACGCACGAGTTCGGAAAAGGTAAAGAAAAAGCACGAGTATGTAATAGCCCACATCCCGAACACTATACGTCCCTGCAATACGCCACTTTTTGAGCAACTGTATTAACCTTTTAAACGCTTTACTTAATATCACTTGTCGTGCCCCCAGCGCCAGGCACAGTAAAACGATAAATAAATACCTACAACTAATAGAGATGTTCAGTATATATATCGATATTGGAAATGCATCTCTTTCGAACGCTTACAGTTTAATTTAACCCTTTAACCGCCACGAGCGGATTAATCCGCCAAATATTTTCGTGCCCATTTCGCCAAGGACGGATTTTTACGCTCAAATACCACTACTCAGTAAATCTGCCTTTTTGTTTAATAGCTCTGTATTATATAAAAATAGTGTTCATTACTTGATAAATAGATAATGAAGTTATTATTTACAATTGATTACACTTAAGTTTCTTTATTATAGGACTTAAAATTAATGTCTAAAGTTAAATAAATTACTGATAGTATTTTTAGAAAAGTGTATTGATGTCTAGCGCCACGGCCGGAAAATTCCGTTAGTAGGGATGGGGCATAAACAATGATTGACAGATACAAAATTCCACATAAATCAAACTATTTCTGTTTATACTGACTTATTTATTATAAAACAAATAAAGCAATTGTTACTGTAGAAATAAATGAGTTTATTTTATTTTGTTTTAAATGAATAAAGCCCAAAACTGTCAGTGAATGAACAAAACTGAATTGACAATTCCCATCCCTAGTCTGCATGTTTTTGAACGAATGTTATATGTATTCCTGTAGCCACGAGCGGAGAAACACGCTCGCTTCTGACGTCATAAAAGAGTGCCGCCTTCTGGAATTTTCCATTAGTGTTGTGCATTATACGTGTTTCATAAGTGTCATCGATACAATTTTCTTTATACGCTTTTGTTTCATTGTTTTACCAAAATACTTACTAATACAAGTAATTTTTCGAGTTATGGAGGGAAAATAGGTACCAAAATGGCTTGGAGGGACTCACTTTTTTTTTTTTTTTTTTTTTTATAATACGTCTTGTGGCAGACAAGCATACGGCCCGCCTGATGTGAAGCAGTTACCGTAACCGTATTAACGCTCGCAACATAATATATCACTTGCGCGCCGCCACCCCCGCTGCCAACGCAGCATCTCCTTCTTTTCCGGTGACCTCACTCACTCACAGGAACACAACAACCCTCAACCGAATTGTTATTTGGCTGCGGTATTCAGTGGATGGAGGTACATTCCCCAGTCGGGTAGCTTACAATTACGCTCCCTACCTCTCTTTTCGCCAGAGCTTCGTTTGTCAGTCAGCAGGGTGCACCACGTGCAGGTGAAGTTGGCTTTGGTTCAAAGATGTTGATAAACCACTTACACCCCAAAATTCTCAGTGATTATTTCGACTAATAGAGGGTTGAGATTTCGAGTAATGGAGGTTTTGGTGTTTGAAGGGAAGGGAACAGAGGCCCATTTCTCGTAATAAAATTCTCAACGGCATCGTAACGACTTCGCCCGCTCCCTCTCTGGCACGTTGTAAAATAGATAAACCAAAGAGGGACGAGACCAAGTCGTTCCGGTGCCGTTGGGAATTTCATTACGAGAATCGGGCCTCTGAACATTTCTTCGAGATTTAGAGGTTTTCGACTTATCGAGGTTCGACTTATAGAGGTTCTACTGTGTTATAAATAAAATTATTAAATTACAAAGTAACGCTTTCCATATGTTAAGATATTTAAATTAAACTGTAAGCGTTCGAAAGAGATGCATTTCCAATATCGATATATATACTGAACATCTCTATTAGTTGTAGGTATTTATTTATCGTTTTACTGTGCCTGGCGCTGGGGGCACGACAAGTGATATTAAGTAAAGCGTTTTAAAAGGTTAAATATCTTAACATATGGAAAGCGTTACTTTGTAATTTAATAATTTTATTTATATAACACAGTAGAACCTCTATAAGTCGAAAACCTCTAAATCTCGAAGAAATGTTCAGAGGCCCGATTCTCGTAATGAAATTCCCAACGGCACCGGAACGACTTGGTCTCGTCCCTCTTTGGTTTATCTATTTTACAACGTGCCAGAGAGGGAGCGGGCGAAGTCGTTACGATGCCGTTGAGAATTTTATTACGAGAATTGGGCCTCTGTTCCCTTCCCTTCAAACACCAAAACCTCCATTTCTCGAAATCTCAACCCTCTATTAGTCGAAATAATCACTGAGAATTTTGGGGTGTAAGTGGTTTATCAACATCTTTGAACCAAAGCCAACTTCACCTGCACGTGGTGCACCCTGCTGACTGACAAACTAAGCTCTGGCGAAAAGAGCTTTTGGCAACGCGCGTGTGATGCCCCTGGTGTTACAGGCGTTCATAGGCTACGGTAACTGCTTTCCATCAGGCGGGCCGTATGCTTGTTTGCCACTTTAGTGGTATAAAAAAAAAAAAAAAAAAAAAAGAGCGGTAGGGAGCGTAATTGTAAGCTACCCGACTGGGGAATGTACCTCCACCTCACAGAATACCGCAGCCAAATAACAATTCCGTTGAGGGTTGTTGTGTTCCTGTGAGTGAGTGAGGTCACCGGAAAAGAAGGAGATGCTGCGTTGGCAGCGGGGGTGGCGGCGCGCAAGTGATATATTATGTTGCGAGCGTTAATACGGTTACGGTAACTGCTTCACATCAGGCGGGCCGTATGCTTGTCTGCCACACGACGTATTATAAAAAAAAAAAAAAAAGTGAGTCCCTCCAAGCCATTTTGGTACCTATTTTCCCTCCATAACTCGAAAAATTACTTGTATTAGTAAGTATTTTGGTAAAACAATGAAACAAAAGCGTATAAAGAAAATTGTATCGATGACACTTAGGAAACACGTATAATGCACCCAACACTAATGGAAAACTCCAGAAGGCGGCACTTTTTTATGACGTCAGAAGCGAGCGTGTTTCTCCGCTCGTGGCTACAGGAATACTTATAACATTCGTTCAAAAACATGCAGACTAGGGATGGGAATTGTCAATTCAGTTTTGTTCATTCACTGACAGTTTTGGGCTTTATTCATTTAAAACAAAATAAAATAAACTCATTTATTTCTACAGTAACAATTGCTTTATTTGTTTTATAATAAATAAGTCAGTATAAACAGAAATAGTTTGATTTATGTGGATTTTTGTATCTGTCAATCATTGTTTATAATCCCCAGCCCCATCCCTACTAACGGAATTTTCCGGCCGTGGCGCTAGACATCAATACACTTTTCTAAAAATACTATCAGTAATTTATTTAACTTTAGACATTAATTTTAAGTCCTATAATAAAGAAACTTAAGTGTAATCAATTGTAAATAATAACTTCATTATCTATTTATCAAGTAATGAACACTATTTTTATATAACACAGAGCTATTAAACAAAAAGGCAGATTTACTGAGTAGTGGTATTTGAGCGTAAAAATCCGTCCTTGGCGAAATGGGCACGAAAATATTTGGCGGATTAATCCGCTCGTGGCGGTTAAAGGGTTAAAAAGTAACATTTTAAATTTATTTTGATGGCTTGTGCATAAAAGACTGACATTAAGATGCTGTGTTTAGTTTTTTAATCTCTAAATTTTAGTATGAGAGTAGATAAAAATATTTTTAGATGTAGCAAGGTTAATATACGTTTCGTATTTAAATAATAACGTCATATTTTAACTTAAAAACGCCGCTATACTGTAAAGTATACCTAAAAGTGACTTTCGATTATAGATATTAAAAAAAAAATGGAAAAATTCATCTCCCCGCCTAGCTGAGATTTGAACCCACGATCTCTCGATGACCGGTCAAGTGCTTTTCCAACTGACAAGTTGGCCGAAATAACAATTTTATTTTTTTATACTACGCCAGGTGGCAGACAACCATACGGCCCGCCTGATGTGAATCGGTTACCGTAGCCATATTGACGCGCGCAATATGAACCCGCGCTGCCAAATCAGTGTCATGTTAGCTATTCTTGAGTTATAAATAAGACTCCAGTTGCTTATGTACGAATGTGCCATATTTTTTAATTTGGATTTCTTATGTACAAATATTTCATACGTTCGCAACATAAAACATCGCTCGCGAGCCACAACCCCCGCTGCCAACGCAGCATCTCCCTCCTTTCTTTCTGGCGAACCCACTCACTCGCAGGAACACAAGAATCCTCAACTATTTGAAATAATAATGTTTTACGTAGGGGCCATCGAAAGAGGTACGCCATTTCTCTGTAAGAAGCGTAGAAACGTAAATCTTTCCCATAGAAACAGAGTTTTGGGATGTAAGTGGTTCATCAATATCTTTGAACCAAAGACAACCTCACCTGCGCATGGTGCACCCTGCTGACTGACGAACGAGGCTCTGGTAAAAAGAGAGGTAGGGCATAGCATATGAAGTAAGCTGCCCGACTGGGGAAGTATGTATCTATGTAATCTCTTTATTATACCACAAAATACAAAGAAAAGTAGACAAATAAATCAACAGTATAAAGGCGGGCTTATCTCCGACGCCATCTCCTACAGAAGACCGCAGCTAAATAACAATTCCTTTGAGGGTTGTGTTCCTGCGAGTGAGTGAGGTCACCAGAAAGTTGATTAAAGAGTTGTTGCGATGGCATCGGGGATGGCGGCGCGTGAGCGATATTTCTTGTTGCGAGCGTTAATGGTACTACGGTAATCGCTTCAAATCAGGCGGGCTGTATGCTTGACTGCCGCCTGCCGTAGTATAAAAAAAGTTAGTACTCCTTCACAATTCCGGATCGGCGTGATCAGTTTTACCCGTCCGTTTTGTCGTATACGTTTTGTATGTAATTGTTCGAGCGAGTTCACACAGATTACAAATATTACGTGTCCGGTAAATACTGGGTACAGATGCTCCATTAGCAGCGGAAGTGGTAGCGAGAATATTACTTGTATCATAAACGTCTATATATATCGCTCATTGGCTGCAATAAGGCCACAACGTACATTTATGTCGTTGTTGCACGTAAATCACTTTTATGATTGTCCAACTAAATAACATTTAAAATTAATTGCAACAAAATAAAATAAAAAAATAATTAGGTCTTCTAAAATAATATTTCTAAGTTAAGAAGAATATGAAAGTAGAATTAGCATATTAAAATAAATACCGAAATAAATACCGAAATAAATACCAAATAGGTATATGTTCGAAAAATGCATGGCGACTTCGATTGTGTCGTTGTTGCACCAAATGAGCGATATGTGAAAAAAAAATGGAATTGAAAACGTTTATACTTAATTCAAAATACTTTAAAAGAAAAAATCTGATGTGCGTACGTTTAAAAAAATTGGGTCGATTTCAAAGCTCAACGTAATTTAAAATTATTTTAAGTTGCACCTACAAAGTTGTGAGCACCAGTTTAAAAGTTTTTCCATTACACATTACACGCATGCAAAAATTTTCACTCCAACTTGAAGTGTTCACCTACGTCCCTGTCGTACGACACGGAACTTTCGATGTGCGCGACTCTCACTTGGACATTTAAATGTAAAATATATTTTACGTGAATACTACGTCTTTAAAATTGCTGCCATACGGGGGGCAATTAAAAAAAACGAATGATAACAAAATCGGGGGATACAGTTTGGTGTTGCAGCTACAAATCTATCATCTCCATCCAAAATTCAATCAGACCACTGGATAGATGAAGGATCAAATAATTTATTACGTTAAGGCGAGGTGAGCCGGCGCTAGAAACAATATGACAATTCCGCGAGACACTGGCGACTCTGGCGAGCTGAAAATATAGTGAATTATCGATTAAAAATTTTAAAGATGTACCTAATAAAAAAAATCTATCGGGTATATACCTCCAGTTATTTATGACCTTTTTTTAGTATATGACTTATAATGTCAAATTACTTATTTTAAGAATAAAACCGAAAATAGATGATAAAATGACACGAAAAGAGGTAATTTTGTGAATTTATTTTATCGAGTCAACTTCATCAAATCATGTTTCCATCGGATATATTCTCTAGTATATATCCTCAACAATATCAATATAATTTTCCTAGATTTTAATTCTCTGTTTATTACTTCAAAGATGAATTCTAAATTGTGGATTTTGCAGTACCACTGGTACCACCCTGGTTGAGTAAGGACAAGAACATCGCGTGCGGGGGAGGGGGAAGCGCTGCTATCTTGTAATAATTTTAGTGCATATAACGTATTCACGCACCACACACGTCCATGTCCATGTTACAGATGCACCCCATTTTTTTTATTAATTTAGCTCTACTACAATTCATTATTTAAATTATTTTCATGCTTCACTTATCATTTTAATTCTTGGTCCTCAGTTCTATAACTAATTTAACTTTAGTATCCATAAACTCTTTATTCAGCAGAGTAAATTAAATATCACATTATTAAATTAAAACTTCTCGTACCTAACGGATTAACCTTTAAGTAGATTAGGTGCCGTTGGGAGGCAAAAGCTGTATTACCCAACTTGTTAACGTCGAAATGTAAGTTTGAGTAGAAAAAACACTCGAATGTACTTTACGCGGCCCCGGGAGGGTCCACGTTATTGAAATGTGGCTGATATTTGAAGGCGATGTTGGAGTTGTATGCGTGTTTTATATGACACATGGGAGTGCCTGAATAACTATGTTGTCGTATCAATTTTCATCTTTCGGGAAACTTATTACGTTGAGACCTAAGCACAGTAAGTATATAATAAGTAGTTTTCGACGGCGCAGCCCTACCTAGACTATAAATATAATTGTTTTTATATTTATTTACTATTGTCATGTTACTATTGTACATGTGTATGAAAACTAAAGTTTTCATACACTTTGCCATACAAACTTTGATACAGTAGTTCCGGTGAGCTCCACGTCTATGCCAAAGATCCTGTAAAAGGTTTGTAAATTCCTTAGTTGGGATAATTATTAATATAAAACAGGAGTAATTACATATTAGCATAGGTACTATGTCATTTATTCTAATTCAGAAACAGAAACACAAAAAAATAAAAAATAGATTTTAAAATATGCTTTAGGTGCGAAGACTGAAGCGGAGTGTGACGGAGATTAAATTAGTTTGCGACAAATAAGAAATGCAAGAAATAAAGGTTGGCGTTTCGAGCCGCGGCGCTGCTAACTCTGTTACCAATGCACTCTGATTTGCAACGCGAGATGGCTACTTGTAACATTTTATACACCTAGCGTGGTAAGAAATAATATTATTAAGAATAATTTTAACAAAAAAAAAACTGACTCCAAACATTACTCTACAAGTCTACATTTATGTATGTAGATACACGCTGATGATGATGAAACAAATATGGGACCAATCTGGAAGTATACTCTTTCAAATAAAAAAAGTTTTTTCAAATCGATTTATAAATCACTGAGTAATTAAGTGACAAACATTAAAAATAAAAAAAAATAGCCCAATTGGGAACCTTCTCCTTTTTTGGAGTCGGTTAAAAATGAGCCGACTTCATAGAAGTATGTTTTAGTTTAGCCTACATCTCATTCTTCTCTTAAACTAAAGTAGTAGTTCTCAAACTATGGATTCGCAACCCAACAGTGGGTTACGGGCAAATATAGATTCTCTAGTAGGTTGTAGCAGGTCTACTCTAGGTACCAGCAGTCTGAGCCTAGTCGTCTACGGGGGGGGGGGGGGGGGGGGTGTCAAGACGATGTTATCTCCCCGAAGGAAGGTAATTGCCCGGTATTCACAGTTACGCGTTGTTTACTGTAAAGCGTTAGCGCTAATTAAAAACTATTGAAAAGTAGTAAATAAAACACATTTCTGTATGTTTTTTTTATGGATAATAATTCACATCTATACAGACCACGGGTATGAATTGTAGGTAAAGTCGAGAGCTCATGAAGCTTTTCACTTGTAATACGAGCCTTACATCTACAGTGATTGTAATAATAACGGTTCAGAGTCCACCGTGTAAGGCTTCACGAGTTTTTGACTGTACAATAAATAAAACTTATAAATAAATAGAATCTCTGGGGGAGGGGGGGGGGGGGGGTCTGTCCCTCCCTACCCCCCCTCGGCGATGTCTAAATAGTAAGAGGTACAGTTTGAATAGGCGCTTTGTCGCTACGTTTTAGTGCCGCGAAGTTCGCCTATGGTACGGTCTAAGTATATGTTACAGTGAATAAATGAATATGAATATGTAATTACATAGTACTATTACATAAACGAGTACTATGATGAAATGTCAACATGTCCAAAAGCTATTTATTCTTTAGGTATGTTAAATATTATTTTTTCTTATTCCACACCTGAATTCCGTACTCCGTGGGTATACAACACACAACACATAAGTAGGTTTAAAATGAATGTTCCTTCGATAAACGTCGGATGAAACTCATCCAATTTACGAAATGTGGCAGACTTCGTGAGTGCGCACAAATTAAGTCTTCTATTTGGCATAAACAGATTTCACTTAACGGTGTAGGTAAAGTATCAGGTTTTTTATACCCACTTAGATCGACCACCATCCACGTGGAGAAAAACTTAATGAGATAGACATGCCCAGACCAAAGTATAAGAGTAGGTATCTAATAGACATGGAATGTATGCGTTTCGCGTGCGCCAACAGTAAGCGTCCGAACGTTTCAGGCTCTATTTACACCGCAGCGGAATGAAATGGAAGCGACTTTTTGCGACGAAATTGTACATAGCATAAAGAACTTTATGTACATTTTATAACATACGAGTATAAACTTAAATATGAGCCAAAAAAGGTCGCACATCTTCCGGGGAGTCGTCGCGTATTCTCGAGAATTCCCCTAACTACCTAGTAGCCTGTCCATGGATGGGTTTATTTATCTGGAGCTTCTCCGTGTTTCGATGGGCACATTAAGCCGTAGGTCTCGGCTGTTGCCATTAGATGACAGTCCTTAAGCCACGTCAGTGTCCTTTAGGCGGCTTGAAAGCGCTGGCATCCGCCAACCTGCAGTTGAGCAGCGTGGTGGAGTATGCTTTAAACTCCTTCGATTGAGGGGAGGCCCGTATCCCGTAATATCTTCTCGTAACTGTATTGAAAAGGTCACATATTATAATAACTAAACCCATTATAACTATTTTCGATATAACTACGGTCAAAAGACCTACCTACTGTTTAAAATACCTAAAGATCGTTTCACATATTTTTGTTATAACTAAGTAATGAACGAAATTCATAAAGGTCAATTCACCTACAGTTTATTCAACTACAATTAATTAACCTAAAGTTGATTGAAGTAACGGACGATTCACCTACTGATGATTTATTCATATGCTTGCTTATTAGGTACCTACCTAATAAGCAAGCTCTGCGACGTCTCTGGCGCTGAGGGAAGTGCAGCCCTTTTTCGCCTTTGCGTAACGAAGGGAAGGCACTCATGCTCGCCTTCGCATGGCCAGCCTCCGCCGCTACGGCTCGCATGGTGCCTGCCGCCTACCGTTCGTTACGGCAGGCGGGGGCTGCACTCCCTCAGCGCCTCCAGGCTTACAAAAAACACTCTAGTATCGATCCGACAAGTCTACGTGAAGTCGGGGTTGGCAATATTTTTCTTATACATATGAAATGTTCCCCCCCACCTCCCCCCCTCCCCCTTGGTTTTAACGCGCAGTATTAATAAACTAGGCGCTACAATCGTTTTACCGAACAATCCGTAACAAAAAGTAGTTCAGTCGACCAATATGCGTTATAAACATATGTGAATCGACCGTAGTTATATCGAAACCTCTATTCCCACCTGTTCTGTTAAGTAGTTCTGTTGGCAGAACTACTGGTATTTTTTTTCTCATTAGTTCTGCGACTTATAAGACTATGGCTTTATACCGGTGTATAAAGCCATAGTCTTATAAGTGGCAGAACTAATGAGAAAAACTTGTCCTTAATGAGAAAAAATCCGGTGACTTGTCTCAACTATTCCCACCTGTTCTGTTGTTTAGCTCTATTTATTATTCATTACGTCATATTACTATGTGATGAATTTTTCCATCACTATGAAATTAAGGGATCCTAACGTAGTTAAGAAAAAACAAATTAACATCGGTCATAATCATAAAACAAAAGAAAACCACCCTTTGTGACAATTATCAAAATGATAAAATCATATCAATTTTCGTGTGGTGCTCAATTCAGAGACAATTGACAAAAATGTGTCCCATTGGAAATAAAACAGAAATTAAGTAGAACTTCAGAATATTACGAAGCCATTGTCGAGCAACACGCGACCGCGACCGCGTCTTATTATGTTAAACTCACTCATGAAACTAACAACAACAACCCTTTTCAATATATTATTGCCCTCTTCAAGATACTCTTGAAACCCTTGAAATAAAAATTTGTAAGCCTGACATCTACGCCAGGAAACAAATGAAGAATAAATATCTCAAGTAGCCAGTACTTGATAATTGATTGCATGAAGAAGTAAATAGTTTGAATCACAAGGTTCGTGGCGACCTACGCAACAAAACAGTTCTGTGGACAGAACTAATGGGAAAAAAATGACCAGTAGTTCTGCCAACAGAACTACTCAATAGAACAGGTGGGAATTGCTTAAACATTTGTTCTGTCGACAGAACTAATGGGAAAAAAATTACCAGTAGTTCTGCCAACAGAACTACTCAACAGAACAGGTGGGAATAGAGGGAAAATAATTATAATGGGTTTAGTTATTATAATATGTAACCATTGAAAAATATAATGTGCCACTCGGACGGAAAGGCATTGCAAACATGTTGACGTTAAAGCCCCTCTGACGATCGGTTTTAAAATAACCAAATTGAATTTTCCCTGAACTCAAGTTAGATGTGTCGCTCCTGTAAACCTCTGTATTAAAAATTTCCTTGAAATCGTTAGCGCCGTTTATGAAAGGCGCTGTGGCATATTAAACGAGCTATTTTTGTAATTATATGTAAATACCTATATCTTATGCATATATACGAGTATATGTGTGCCTCCGCCAACCCGCAGTTGAGCAGCGTGGTGGAGTACGCTCTTTTACCATTCGATTGAGGGGAGACCCGTATACTAGCAGTGGGATGAATAAGGATTGTCGACGACGACAAATATATGTGATATTTATTTATTTATATATAAATAAATGTCCTGAACAAATTACACACTGCTAATAGACCTGCTGAATAGCCAGTACCAAAGAAAACTGAAAAGCTTGCACTATGTACTATATAACTGATAAAATACACATGTTTTATATATAAATACATACATAGAAAACACCCAGACCAAGGACAAACAGACGTTTTTTTTTTTTTTTTTATACTACGTCGGTTGGCAGACAAGCATACGGCCCGCCTGATGTAAAGCGGTTACCGTAGCCATATTAACGCTCGCAACATAAAATATCGCTCGCACGCCGGCACCCCCGCTGCCACCGCAGCATCTCCTTCCTTTCTGGTGACCTCACTCACTCGCAGGAACACAACAGCCCTCAAGGGAACCGTTATTTGGCTGCGGTATTCTGTGAGGTGGAGGTACATTCACCAGTCGGGTAGCTTACAATTACGCTCCCTACCTCTCTTTTCGCCAGAGCTTCGTTTGTCAGTCAGCAGGGTGCACCGCGTGCAGATGAAGTTGGCTTTGGTTCAAAGATGTTGATGAACCACTTACACCCCAAAACGTGTTCATGCACTCTAATGACAAAATATGACTTAAGAGTCAAAGTGGCCATTGTTAGCCACCACCACCGAGCTCGTCGATGTATATATATATATATTAGGTTGGGGAAAAAGTCTTTTCGTATTTTATATGAAAATTCAAAACATTTTTTAATAAAGTTTATTTACATTTAACTAAAGTATGTAGGTGCCATTATGTTCGATAACTTTTTGTCATCTTGTAGGTAGAGACATGATCCGATTACTATAGAAATTTTTGGACTTCTGTTCAAAAAACCGCGACAAGTGGTTTTGGTAGTCTTCTCGTGATGTTAACCTGACATTGCCTAAAGAATTCTTAAGAGACCGAAACAGGTGGAAATCAGAAGGTGCAAGGTCAGGACTATACGGCGGATGCATTAACACCTCCCAGTCAAACTCTCTTAATTTTTGCTGAGTGGCTAAAGATGTGTGAGGTCTAGCGTTATCATGATGAAAAATCTCACCCCTTCTGTTAATTAATTCCGGCCGCTTTCTCTCAACTTTTTGCTTTAATCTCATCAGTTGTTCACAGTAGAGTTCAGAATCGATAGTCCTGCCTGGCGGTAACAGCTCATAATGAATATCTTCCCTTCCAATCCCACCATACACACAGCATCACCTTGTTGCGGGTTAACCCGGGTTTCGCCAGAGTCTGTGAAGCCTGGCCGGCCTTTGACCACGACCTTTTAATGCGCCAAAACTGTTATGTGGTCAATTCCTAGTTCTTCAGCTACGTCGTAACTACTGATATGCCGATCTTGCTCCACTTTTTCAGAAATGGCATCCATTTTATCCGTAACAGGGCGACCAGAGCGGCGTGCATCCTTGACATCAAAATTTCCGGATTGAAAACGCTTAAACCAAATTTGTGCTACTCTCACAGACACTGCACTAGGTCCATAAACGTCACAAATTTTTTTCGCAGCTTGCGTTGAATTTTTACCTTTTTTGTAGTAAAATTTTAAAATGTATCGAATTTCTTCATTAGATTCACTCATCTTGATAGTAAAAAAAACAAATGAAAATCACACATTTACCTAATTTGAATTTGGAATTATCTTTTTTAAAATTTAAACTTTTTAAAGATATCAAAACCTGCTAGATACAAATGGTATAACCAAAGAGATTTTATTACAAGTTCATACATACTATAATGCGAAAAGACTTTTTCCCCTACCTATTATATATACACTAGTCATCTATATTCCACGATGATCTCATAAACGGCTGTTCGATGAAATTTATCGTTCTAATTGTATTCTAAGAAAGTTTTCACGCTGAGAAAAGCTCGAATAATATTTAGTATAACCCGATAATAATTCACGACACCACCGATCCTGTTTTAAAACGTTTAATCCCGGGCCAACCCGGACTGTAAACCTCGTCCGGACGCTCCGCGGCCGACCTCTAAGCTAGGACAAATCCGTGTGTCCGGACCCGGACCCGGAACCCGGACGGATGGCCGAAATACGAGTACGTATTCTTGGCTTCACGCTACGAGCCAAATTTTTATTTTATCTTTGCAAAATATGATTTAAAATTATATTTATAAATTACTATGTGAAAATCAGGGTCTTGGCATATACTACGAGCGGTCACCAGGGGGGCGGAAGAGGGTAAAAAAAAAATGGTCACGTAGTATGGGTTCGTTCCCATCTTCTATATCGTTTGACATTTTTATAGGAATAATCTTAATTTACGTAGAATATACATAACAAGACAAGGCAAACCTGATACCTAATTTAATTCTGTATGTTTCCCAAGAGTATAAGCAAAAAAAAAATTATGTCCAGATTAAAAAAGAAAAATACTACCAAGCCTTAAACTCCTCCCAAAATATGTTTATTTGTGCAGATATACTGAAAGTGCCTGTTTTGAATTGTAAAGCACTTTTTTGGCGTCCCTTAGACGTATAAATCAGGGGGTGAAGTCTAGTGAAAAGAAATAATTAATTTTAAAGAGCCTACGGGGGCTACATTGAGTTCGTTAATTTATTTATTAATATGGAAATTAACTTAAAATATCGTTCAGTTCTGTTTCGTATGAGATGGTCTGTTGTTTTTGTATCTATTGCAGTGTGATATTAGGTATTCTACCCTAAATTCTACTGCTGGAACTTCTTGTAATAAATAATTAAATAGTGAAATATGACGACTTGTTGACTTCACCTATTTCAAAATTTTGGGTTCTCGTACTATAAGTACTTAAATATATTGTTTACCTAATTAAGCCAGTCTTAATAAATGAAAAAAAATTGAGTCCTCTATCTTCATTGAAAAATGTTGCATAAACATTTTCAATGAAATAAATGAATGAAATGATTAATGTTTCTTACAACACAAATTATAGCTGTGTTATATATGTTGTATAAAGCAGCTGCATAAACGTTAATGCGATAAGTTAATATCACACTTGTACAGCTAATAAGTACTTAATAACGCTGATAAACAACAAGCAGTAATAAGCGCTACTTATATACGACTTGAACATCACTAGTTAGTGATAAAAGACTGCCTAATATCACAGTTTTGCTAGTTGGATTCTGGCGAAACAATGTATATATATGTAAAAACTTTCTTTAATGGTGATTAGTGAATTATAGCGATAATAACATAATACAAACGTAATTCATTGCTAATCGGTATCCCTCGCTCTTTGGTGGACGAGAGAACAGGCTTTGCGTCCCTTTGTGTGTTTTACCGATTGTACAATTGGATGTCTTCAGAGGAACTGTTTGACATGATGCCCGCGGTCTCCGTCTACATTCGCACCGTTCGCCATCGACAGGGAATTCATCCTCACACATTAGAGCCGAAGTGTTCACTTACTTTGCGATTTCAGAGAGGTATTTTCTTAGGTACTACCAAGCTGTGGAATGACTGCCTGTCGAGGTTTTATCAAGAGACTACAGCAAGCGGCTCTTCAAAAAGATCGTGAAGAGGTTTTTACAGGATCGGCAACCTGTGTGTGATGCTCCTGGTGTTGCAGGCATTCATAGGCTGTGGTAACTTTTCCTTTCCATCAGGCGAGCCATATACTTGTTTGCCAACTTCATATGCAGTCAAGTACAGTACAGTGCTGTATTTCAAAAATCACTTTCTTATGAAGCCGGAAATCTTCTAACATTTCACATAGCTAACATTTTAATTGGCTGTTTTTTTTGTTTGTTTTGCAAACAAGTCAAGTGCTTCTTTTGTCATTCATGGTTTTCCTCTCTTAAAAACATAATTAGATTTTTGTGACGAAGAATAATAAAATTCTTGGATCCCGCTGAATTCGTCTTTGTAATTTGAACGATTTTTTATACATATAGGTATAACTTTATTGTTATTTTAATTGTCTAATTATTTTGTGTATATTATTATATTTGTTGTGAAATTTGTTTTCTAGCATCTACTGTTAATATTTATAATATGTTAGAATGTATTGTAACAATAATATCTATACTGTTCATAATATTTTACATAGTACACAACATACAAATTTTGACATAGGACATAGTATGGTAGGTACAGATAAAAATTTACACAGAAGTCGAGGCTAGACCTTGTTACAATCACAGTATAAGTAATAGTACAATAAAACAATGTATGTTCTCTTCTCTTGATAGCCAGGTGACGTGATTGGAACTAGACTACGTCATGGGCTGTATCTTGTACGTAAACAAGATGACTCATGTATAGGGTTGCCAAAATAAAATTTAAATAAATAAATAAAAAAACGAGATACTTTAATAGAGTAGCAATAGTTAAATTTTAAATAATAATATGTTCAATGTTAAACATATAATTATAATAATTAATTATTTTCTGATAGCATTTTTATTTGATTACCTTCAAAAATTTCGATGAAATTGTCCACCTTGGTATTGTCAGTTTGGCCTCTGATTAAAAAACAGAGTTTATAATTTAAGTACCGGTAACCACTTAACTAAGTGTAAAATGCATTTTATCAATCAGGTCTTAGGACACTTTAAACATTTAGAACGCCGTCGCTTAAAAACTATCCAGAGCCCTTCCCGCCGAAGCTCAAGCCGATTACCAACGGTATATTTGTTCCAAAAATTGATCTTAGGTTATAGTTATTTATTATTATTAACAAACATTTTCAGCTTAGTCGGTAAAGCTCTAAAGTTAGAGCTAAACATAAATCCATCTAAGCAGTAGTTTCATTTTCACATTCCAAAATTCTGATGGTAATCCGCTTCAGCTCCGGCGGTAGGTAGGGGCCAGGACACCCCAGGGGTACTACCGCCGAAGCTGAAGCCGATTACCATCGAATATTTTCCTTCGAAAAATAGGTCTTACGTTTTAGTCATTGACAAATATCTTCGGCCTCAGTACACTCTAAAAATCAGGAGATATCCTGGGAAAACAGGACGGCTGGCAACCCTAATGTATGACCCAAACTCATGACGTAGTTTTGGTAATAGATTGGGAATTGTCAGAATACAACAGGACGAATAAAACAGGACGGCTGGCAACCCTAATGTATGACCCAAACTCATGACGTAGTTTTGGTAATAGATTGGGAATTGTCAGAATAGAATACCTCGTTTTATTGTAATGTACGAAACAATTCTATTACAATTTAAGCGAGTTTGTGAATTTGTGATTGCCATACATTGTTCAAACAATTCGGTTTACATCTAAAGTTCGTAGTGTGTGCTTGACAGTGGCGCATTGGTGTCTATATTTTACGAGCGCCGTAATGACCGGGGACTATTTCGTTCAGGACCAGATTAGTGAAATAAATGGAGCACAAATTCCTCGGGAACGATGTGAAATTGTTTCAAAGTTTTACTGTTTAAAGTTTAGTAGCTGTATTCAGTTCGCCACAGCCTCGTCTGTCAGGCAGCTGGATGCACACCATGCAGGTGAGGTTGCTTTGGTACAAAGATATTGATGAACCACTCATTCTACCTCTACCTCTCTTTTGCGAAAGCAACATAATCAGCATGTACCGCACACGTGGTGCCGCACGTGTAGGTGAAGTTGGCTTTTGCTTAAGCAAAATGCTTATGCTTTAAAGCATAATCGTGAGCCGCGTTGCCTTACGTCCCGATTTCGGCGTTTCGCTTTTTTTGGCGAAAGTGTAATGTCTCGCGCGGAACATCACACATGTCGCGCTTTTAGCGGTGGACGTCAAAAGTTACGATTTCGTCAACAGAAATTAATGGACGGAATGCCAAAATTTGAATCTTTTGAAAAATGTAAAGAATTTATTTTTTGTATTTTTTTTTTCATTATATTTTATAGTACTGAAATATATTTTATATTTAGATTAAGTACACACTCATCCATTTATTCTATAAAAAAACTCTTATCTAATGTGTTTATGTATTTTTGTTGTAGTCCCGCTTTTTTCAACCGTGTCCCGTTTTTTCGATTCAAAAGTTGAAAGTCCTTGTTTGATCTAAAATCGTGATCGTGATCGTGAGCCTCTTAAACTGTTCAATTAATATTAAAACCTTCGTGTTGATTACATACATGATTTCAAAATCTATTCACGTCTCGTGTGATATCCCACACATTGCTAGCCTTTTTGTTCAGCGACAGACAATGCGGCTTTGATTGAGCCAATCTAGCGGCCGTTGTCCGGCGGCTCAATTTGATTTTATCACCATACCGCCGGAACTAAGCCATTGTTCATGTCTATACTATGGTTTATATGCTATGATGATATTGGAAAAGCCAGTTAAAGTGCTGGCTTTTGATAATATTCCATATGAGGGTCTGGCGAAATCAGGTAGCGCATAGTGTACTTTTTAAGCTGCTCGACTGGGGAAGTACCTCCACCTCACAGAATACTGCAGCCAAATAATATCTCCCTTGAGGGTTGTTTTCCTGCGAGTGAGTGAGGTCACCAGAACGAACGAAAGGATGATTATAGGCTGGCAACGGATCGGCGACCCCTTGGTGTTGCTGATCTCCATGGGCGGTGGTGGTTGCTTTCCGTCATGTAACCCGCATGTTCGTTTGCCTCCCGCTCACATAAAAAAAAAAAATAACCCGCAAGATCGAGGCAATTGAGGATTTGAGGAGTATGGCCAAGAAAACATCTTGGGGAAGAGAGAATAATTAGAACTCTAAGAAAAAAAAAATATTTGAATGCTAAATAATTCTATAGGTAAGTAATCTATCTATATAAAAAAATATATCTCATAAATGTAAAAAGATATAAAATTAACAAATTTGGAATAGTGACTTTCTGTCAGACCACAATGGAAAAGTGACGTTTTGAAAATCCCATTCACGGAAATGTTACATTTTGATAGGCAGGCTATGGAAAAGCCACATTAAAAAAACCAAAGTTTAATAAGCAGTTTTAATCCCTGATTTATTAGCTGAACCTCGACTTCGGCCATTATAAGATTTAATTTTATCAACAATACTGCGCTCGACAATATATATTTTGCAAACAAAACATTCAATTTGACATTACAAACAAATTGTTGCCGCTTTATCACTGGAAATGTTGCATTTTGTGAGGACATAGAAGTAACAATATTTGAAAGTAACTATTTGAAAGTAATAATAATAAAATTGATGGATAAGTGACTTTTTGAAGGAAAACGTAGTTTTAGAATTTTTTTTCTATTGGAAATATTGCGTTTAGATGCTCTTTATTGGTTTGTATGGACGTAATTCAATGTTGCGAGTGTAAAAAAAAAATTAAAAAAAAGTTAAAAGTGGATAAGTTGCGTTTTGATCGCCTATTCCTCATATAGTTTAATAAAGACTTAATTAAATTAAAATAATCTATTTATAATCTTTATTCTCAAGATAAGATTTCACGGCGATCTTTCAAAACGGCTCTAACCGAGCATTAGAACCATTTTGCAATATTGCTGTGACATGTACACGTATAATATATTTTGCATAATTAGTTAATACAATAGAATTCGTCAACCAAAAAATCCAAATTATTAGTGATCGAAGAAATTAGTTATAATCGCGAGTAAGTATCCCTGATATTACGTAATCCAGATAGTTGATGAGAATCAAAGAATATTGAAGGAAATTTTATCAACCTTTATTAACATACGTTTGTTGTTATCATTTTTAAGGTATTACAAAAATATTACAAAGTTTATATTAGTGACCCGTCCCAGCTTTGCATGGGTAGAACTTTACGCGGAGCGCGGCAGTAAAGCTCCCGTCAGCATTATTTACTATATAAAAATAAGTCGGGTTTTCCTTCCTGGCGCTATAACTCCAGAACGCACAAACCGATTTCCACGGTTTTGCATTCGTTGGAAAGGTCTCGGGCTCCGTGAGGTTTATAGCAAAGAAAATTCTGGAAAAATTTGAAAAAAAAAAGCGGGAAAATCTTGAAGCCATCTGGTGGTGAAACGGAGTTCGCCGGGTTTGCTAGTTTTTTATGAGGATCTATACCCTTAAAAGAGATCGCGACGTCCACCACTGGGAGTCCGTTGACTCAAGGAAACAATGAACTTCTGCAAGAAACCAATGAGTTGCTGTTGTTAATGAATTAATCAATTTAAAGACTAATCACATCTAGTGTGTGTACTTAAATACGTGGTTATTTAGGTACGCACACTGGTGAAATTGTAACTTATTCTACATAAAGCCGTGGTCAACAGCTAGTTATTTATAAAAAGTAACTGTAATCCAACTGCGCAAAATTTTCCTCATTTCCCGTTCTTATTTATATTCCCGTAAAAATTAATTCGCGGATAAAGGAACAAGTTACTTCATTAGCGGATATACAATGCCTCGTTAAAGTCCTAAGTATAATACTACTTATCTGGTTTAGTTTTATGTGAGTTAAATCTTTGTTCAGTTCCCGCATGCATATTATATTGTCTTTCTTATAATAAAGGTTTGCGGACATAAACTGTAATGATAATTGGACCCTGCCCCAGTACCACCAATTTTTATTGCGATTCAATAACGGAATAGAATGCTTATTCGTACCAATGAATAAGCGACTCTATTCTATTTGAAATAGAGTCGCTTATTCATTAGTATAAATAAGGGAGCTGTTATGCACAATAGATCCAATCGACAAACTATGCCAAATTGAGAGATTTTTTTTTTATATCACGAAGGTGACAATCAACCATACGGCCCGCCTGATGGAAAGCAGTTACCGTAGCCTATGGACGCCGATAGCACCAGAAGCATCACATGCGCGTTGCCGACCCTGTAAAAACCTCTTTATTTTTATTTTTTATTTTTTTATACTACGTTGGGTGGCAGACAAGTATACGGCCCACCTGACGTGAATCGGCTACCGTAGCCATATTAACGCTCGCGAAACAAAATATCGCTCGCGCGCCGCTACCCCCGCTGCCAACGCAGCATCCTTTCTGGTGACCTGACTCACTCGCAGGAACACAACAACCCTCAATGGAATTGTTATTTCGCTGCGGTATTCTGTGAGGTGGAGGTACATTCACCAGTCGGGTAGCTTACAATAAAATTACGCTCCCTACCTCTCTTTAAAATTTCTACTACCTCTCTTTATGCTCTTTTTGAAGAACCCCATGCTGAAGTCTCCTGGGAAAATCTCAACAGGCAGTTGATAGTACGTGGAAGAAACAGAGCGAGATATATAGCATAATACATAGCGAGATACTTCAAATTGAGTTTTATATATTCGCAACAGATTCTAGCAGTTCGATGATGTGATGAAACTGCTAGAATCTGTTTTGGGAAAGAATTGGGAAGCATATATATGCTTCCCAAAACTTATACTGCGTGATATTTTAATTCCTATTAAACTTTAAATAAGTAGCTTTAACTTATAAGAAACAAAATGGCGGTTGGATCTATTCTGCATGACAGGATCATCATCATCATCATCAGGTCCATTTTAGTCTCCACTACAGGAGCACGACCCTCTCTCGTCCGTCCTAGATGGAAGGAGGATTTGGCCTATTCTCCTCACGCTGGCCAGACGGGTTGGGGAGGCCTGATCGATATTTGATAATGTGTTTCCCTTAGTCGCCTTGTACGACATCTACGGGAAGAAACGGAGTGATTCTATTCTAGTCTGCCGGAAACCACACGGCGAGCATAACAGGGTACCATTTAGAAAATAATGAGATCTGAAAAATCCATGTCGTGCCCACCACACTCACTGTTAGAAACTCTATTCTCAATGAAGATGTAGACGAGTACATTTATCTTTTTTTTTATTATACTACGTCGGGTGGCAGACAAGCATATGGCCCGCCTGATGTGAAGCGGTTACCGTAGCCATATTAACGCTCGCAACATAAAATATCGCTCGCGCGCCGCCACCCCCGCTGCCATCGCAGCATCTCCTTCCTTTCTGGTGACCTCACTCACTCACAGGAACACAACAGCGCTCAAGGGAACCGTTATTTGGCTGCGGTATACTGTGAGGTGGAGTTATATTCCCCAGTCGGGTAGCTTACAATTACGCTCCCTACCTCTCTTTTCGCCAGAGCTTCGTTTGTCAGTCAGCAGGGTGCACCGCGTGTAGGTGAAGTTGACTTTGGTTCGAAGATGTTGATGAACCACTTACACCCCAAAGGACAGATGGTTCGATTAGGAAGGTTCAACTTTGAGAAAGAGGTCAAATTGCCGAATCCAACTCGGCTGGGCAGCGTTCAGGAAGCTCCAGAACATCTTCTCATTAAAAATCCCCCAGTGCATCAAGATAGGGTGTAAGGTGTAAGTAGTGGACAGCAGTAGGCTGTATTGAGAACTTATAAGGTAGGTACAGGCTGATGATGATGATGATGAGAACTAATAAAAAAAATAAATGTGTAATCTTTAGAACTCTGGTTATTCTTTTGGAATTTTGGTTTTGGTTCTTTAACACTAGCAAACGAATAAACAGCACGCCTGATAGACAATATAACAACGCATTCAGGGTGATGTTGGGGCTTCCGCGATACTGCAGTGCCTCAACTATGTTCGCTATAGCGCACACCAACGATTTTTATGCGGTGTTGCGCGGAAAAATAGCATCGTTGATGCGCAGGGTTCGCGGGAGCACCAATAGCATCCTGGAAGTTGTTAGAGATAAACCTGACTGTCGCATCTGGAGGCACTGGAGACAGACTCATGTTGTTGTACCTAGTGCCTCCAGGGGACGTGGCGGGTATTATTTAAATTAGGATTATTTAAAATATTTATATTTGAAATAATCCTAATTTATATTGATCTGTATTTTAAATAAAACTAACGTAGCTTGTAAGTTTCTGTTACTAACAAAATATGGACTACAAAGTCTGCAATAAAGTGTTTTTTTTTAATTTTTATAGACAGCAGTCATCACAGTCTATGGACGCTTGCGATACCGGAGGCATCACTCATGCGACGTCTTTGTAAAAAACCACTTAGGTACCCCTTTTGCAGGCGTACATTGTTTTTCCCAAGAACAATATATATTTTTTTAAATGCTTGCGGTTTTTACACAATCGTTTGCTCTATACGCCAATCAATATAGGCATCGACATTCATTTTTAATATGAGAGAGGGGTAAATGAGCATGTGGGTCACCTGATGGAAAGCAATCACCACCCACCATGGAGATAAGCAACACCAAGGGGTCGCCGATCCGTTGGAAGCTCATACTCCCTCCTATTTTTTCTGGTGACCTCACTCACCCGCAGGAACACAACAATTTGTGGAGGAGGTACTTCCCCAGTCGGGCAGGATAACAAATACGCCATGCCCTACCTACCTCGCTTTTCGACAGAGCCTCGTTTTTTAGTTAGCAGGGTGCACCACGTGCAGTTGAGGTTGGCTTTGGTTCGAAGATGTTGAGAACTACTTATACCCCGAAACTAGTTCATCATTTCACTTTACTAGAAAAAATTGAGTATATTAAGAAGCATGGTACTTTCAGTCTCGAAAATCACAATCTCGCTACTAAGTGTCATCATGCCCTCAAAGGGAGAACAAGATTTCGGCGAAAATATTGTCTAGCAAAGGACTATTCATATCGTATGTACGACGACAGAACAAAATTTTAATTATTTAACATTGTTCTTTTTCGTTGTTTTTATTTACCTGACTGCCGAAGAAGGGAGAGTAATGTTTTTCGAGAGTTTTATTTTTCGAGAGAGAGTACGTTTGTGTGTATTCTTTGGCACGTTCTACAGCCTAAAACGTTTGACGGATTTCAACATTACGAGGTGTTATTAGGTTAGTCTTAGTTGTGAAAGTGTTACAGAGCACTATTTTATATGGCGGCTGTTCAATATAGCGTCCAACAAACGAAATATAGGGGTGAAAAAAATATTTTAAGTTTTTAAGTGGGGTTCTATGAAGGATTTTGTCCAATCAAAAATTATTTGTTACTTGACTGCAATCAAGATGTTTTTCTCGCCTATGTAGATACTATAAAACGTAACTTATGTAAGTAACGTGGTAACTAATAATTATGGAAGTATGTTGGGTTCGTCTTGATAATATAAGTAATCATGTAGCCTCGCCAATATGTCCCTTAGTCAAAATGGACATAATGACTTAACAAGGATTCTTATAATGGATTTTGAAAATGTAACCCGATAATTATTAATTAACTAAGCCGTTAATTATTCACATTATTATTTTCAGGCGATGAGCTTTTTGCGTAGCAATTATATTTTAGTTCAAGAAATTATTTTAACACAAACAGTTTATGAGCATTAACCAACCCAAATTAAATGTAAAGAAATACGTATTAAAGTAAATGGGATGCTTACGGTTTTACTCACATTAGAATTTAGATATCTATAATATAAATTATTTATCTTTTAATCCGGTAGATATGAACAGACCTCGATCGTGAGTGGAATGTGTTCTAAGTTGATGTATCACTCCTCTGTTATTATATGGCATGCCATTTGACACACTGTTTTTATTGTAGAGAATTGTGGATAGTTGTGGAGAGTATTTAGTGGGGTTTCACAGGTAGGTGACAACCTTTCAGGCATCTACAATTTTTTTGGTGAAGATCACACATATTATCTTCTTTGATTTTGTGTGTAATTGTTTATGCTGTTCCTTTTTTTGTTGTTTTATTTTCATTGTGCTTGTATGTACGTGATGTTGCAACTGGTCCTAACTGAAAATCAGTGCCGAGTCCATTTTGCGACATTGCAGAGTACTTTAATAGTCTTCTTTTTAATATATTATCTGTTTGTTGACTTGCTTATACATAATGTGATGTGTAATGAGCAAATAAATGTTTTTCTTTCTTTCTTTCTTTCTCACAGATGGGCCGACGACCTCAAAAAAGTAGCTGGTATTGGTTGGATGCGGAAAGCGGAGGATCGCATATGGTGGACAGGATTGGGAAAAACCTATATCCCTACGTTACGTAGGGATATAGGTTTTTCCCAATCCTGTCGGATGCTACCAATTTGCTTCGTTCGTCTGTGTTACTTGTGTTGTTTACTTACTTATTGGGATGTCCTGCGGTGGTTAGATCGACATGTGCTGTGCGGTAGATAGCTAATACGATATTATTTATGATTTCTTTTTCTTCTTCGTCGTATTCTTCATTACTGAAGGTCGTGCCCATTCTGATATGCCTTGGTAGAAGATTTGACAAGCTGTTTCCACACCACACTGTCTTCAGCCTATCTGAAAGCCGTAGTTACAGTGAGGCCCATAACCTATTTTATGGAATCATGCCAGCGGATTGGTGATCGTCCTCGAGGTCTTTTCCCATCCACCTTGCCCACAATAACCAGTTTATCTAGGCTATCTGGCTGCTTCCGAGCTATGTGGCCGAAATACCCTAGAATGCACTGATAGCAGATTGTGGAGAGCCTGGTCTTCATCTTAGTCTTAATTTATGATTTATTTAGATAATAATGTTTAGTACGAGTTATTTGTTCGGGTTCGTTCATGTCGTCATAAACAGACGGACCAAATAGAGATTCTGTAGTTGTGAATTTTTAAAAGGCGCGTTACATATCAAAATTATGTGGATTACTTGCTAACATTTTTTTTATTTCCGAGCAACCCGGCTAATTTGGATATGTAACACGCGGCTAGTAAATTAACAATATGCAGCTTTTTCTCAATTTGGTCGGCTTGTAAACGTTAACATGTTCGAATGTAACAAAACTTGCACTAAGCACTATGGGTTCGTGTGAACACTCCCGAACGAGTTTCGAGGTTACGCGTACTAAAACAGCGTGCATGTAAACGACTGACAACAAGATGATGATGTACCTAAACTGACCATTTATTTTTGAACTCAAAACGGGACATAAGTTTTTTATACCCCGGTTAACAATGAAAATAAACACAACTTTCTAATTTTCCTTATTTAGAAAAAGTGTAACTTTATGCAATTAGTATTTAATATGTTCATATTACCTGGGAGCTAACCACCATCTCTTATTGCGATTCAGTAACTGAATAGAATGCTGTTCATACCAATGAATAAGCGACTCTATTTATAACAGAATAGAGTCGCTTATTTATTGGTATGAATAAGCATTCTATTCAGTTATTGAATCGCAATAAGAATTGGTGGTAAGGGGGCTGGCCATGTGGTTTCCGGCAGACTAGAATAGAATCACTCCGTCTCTTCCCGTGGATTTTGTACACTAAGGGAAATACATTATAAAACATCGATCAGGCCTCCGGCCTCCCCAACCCGTCTGGCCAGCGTGGGGAGTGTAGGCCAAATCCTCCTTCAGTCTGGGACGGACGAGAGAGGGTCGTACTCCTGTAGTGGATACTAAAATGACCTGATGATGATGATGTTTATATTACGTAATTTTAATTCCTATAATTATACCCTAATTTACTATGACAGTAGTTATTAAATTATATGAAACAAATTTTCACGAGCTTCGTAATTTAAAATTTTCACGCGGTTTCGGAAAACGGGACTATTTTGCGTTCGTTTTTGGTATTTGACGTTCGAAGTTTTTTGGTCACACCAAAAAGATCATACTAAGCATTCAGTAGGTGTATGGTTGGTGCAATATTGTAATCAATGAGGTAATAAATAATAATGTAAGGTAATAATTAATAGCGACACTCATGCATCAAGACAAATCAAATAATTGTTTTATAATACATTGCTGCATGAAAACATTGTAAAATATATTTAATGACAAAATTATAAGTAATAAAAACGTCTTAACCAAAAACCATTTCTTGTGCAATGTCATCCAATTGTGTTGTATTATTTAACAGCCTACACTTGAGAACTATAATAACGTCCTGAATCCGTCACTGGATGCGTTAGAGTAAAACTCCGTTACTCTGAATTTGATTCAACTGCGTCGACTGTTATATAATTACAACAACCACAGACAGGTGGTTTGTGACGGCAACACATTTGAACACACGAGTTTAGCCGCAAATAGGAGACATTAACGAAATATCTAGTGAACTTGTACATTTTAGAGGGCAATTTAAGGTTATACAGGTAAACATGTCAAGATAAAAGGTAGGTACATAAAGTTAGGTACAAAAAATGGTAAGCTGTTGTCACACGTATAGGCTTGGTATCCAAATTAACAAAGTGACTTTTTTATATATATCACCTGATGGAAAGCAATCACCACCGCCCGTGGAGACCAGCAACACCATGGGTCACCGATTCGTTGCCAGTCTATACTCCTTCGTTTCTTTCTTTCTTGTGACCTCACGAAATTGTTATTTGGCTGCGGTATTCTGTGAGATGGAGATTCCCCAGTCGGGCAGCTTAAAAAATACGCTACCTACCTCTGTTCTCGCCAGAGCCTCGTTTGTCAGCCAGCAGAGTGCACCACGAGCAGGTGAGGTTGGCTTTGGTTCAAAGCAGGGATTGAAAGCGGTAAAGGTATAAGGGTATGGTACTGGTATAAAATTACGATATCGTTTTGATTTAAAGGTAGAGCCAAAACGGTTGAGAATTGTGGTTACGATACCGGTAAAACAAGAAGAATACCTTTATTTTTTTACGGTACTTTTTTGGTTTTTGATTAACCAAAACCATTTCGGTACTGAAAAAATGATGCGACAACGACGCGACGTAGGTATCGATCAAGTACTTACCTACCAATGCGGCCGACATTGTGGAAAGAAAACCTTTATTTTATAATTTAGATACCTAAAAAACTAACGATACCGGAATATTACAATACCGAAATTATTAAGATACCTTTACTTTAAGGTATCGAAATTTAAAACCTTTATTTTATAATTTAGATATCTAAAAAAATAACGATACCGGAATATTACAATACCGAAATTATTAAGATACCTTTACTTTGGTATCGAAATTTAAAGGTATGACGTCATACCTTTAACCGATATATCCAATTTTTTTCGGTTATTCAATCCCTGGTTCAAAGTAGTTGATGAGCCACTTATATCCCAAATGTTCACACACATTCAGAAAAAATACATATAAAATGCAGGTATATTTAATAACATAAGGACAAAATGTTATTATGTTAATATGGTCGTAACTTTTATGAATTTTATCGTCTTTAAATTGTTATGGGCGCACATTTTAGGGTATTCATTCAACTAAATTATAAGCTATATTAACTTTTATTGAAGATTTAGTCAGATTAATTCGTAATGATCTTAATAAAGTTAAATAATTTGCGTAGGTTAACGTTGAAATTACTGTTATGATAATTAAATTCAATTTCAATTTCAACTGTGTAAGGGTTTAAGGCTAGATATCGTCAGTGTACCATACTGATAGCGGCATACAGAGAATGTCATGAATAGTAGTTAGAATTATGTAGATGTATTGAACGTGACGACCAAATGTGTTCAAATACTCTATACGAGATAAATTTTATTAAAGTTATAATTATTTTATGATTATAAATAGTATAAATAATTATTATAAATATTATATAATAATCTTAATAATACTAGGTATTACCGCTCCGTTCCTCGATCCATGCGATCGACTGTAAAATTATTAAGTTATTTAGTTAATTATTAAGATATTTAATATTTCATAATGTAAGTGAATATTGTATTCTGTTTTTGAGAAATAAATGTCACCATATAATAATCATTCCTTCGCATACTAAAAAGTTTGGCATCTCCTATCTATGTCGCATTATTAAAAAGTGGAACGCGTTGACTGCATAAGTATTTCCTCATTCATACAATATGAGATCCTTCAAGCGAAGCGTGAACAAGCATCTTGTAGGCCAGCATGGCAGCGTCAACTGACAAGACATCACAGTCTCATAACTGTTGCCGATGCGATTGGGGCTTTTCGCTTACCATCAGGCGAAGCGGAGCCAATATGCTAAGCTAATATATAAATAAAAAATAAAAAAAATATACCGGGCGCTTGCCACTTGTAAGTAATATAGATAGAGAGGAATTCTGTAAAGGACAGAGAGGTGTCTGTCGTTCGATGCCACCTGTTGCAGGCCTTCGCGATGTGAACTGGAGCGACGCTGAGTCGACAGAAACACTAAAACAAGTTAATGATATTACATTTCCTTAATATTAACTTTTTGGTTGGTATTGTCGTTCTCTCTGTTCCTATTCGAAAGCGGGACGGGTCGTAAGTTGTATATACTCGTATGTAGAAAGTAATATGTTGCTCTAAGATTTCAGATATCTCGGATTGAAACTATTCGTTGTGTGTATTTTATTGATGTATTTTACTTATTGTTTTAACGTAAAACAAAGATATTACCGACTTGCGCGCGCGGGCGCCGGTTATACCAAACATCAGAGGGCCAATTCTCGTAATTTTTCTACGATCGCAGATTGAAAGTTGACCGAATCGAGATTGAATTGTGAATTGACTAAAATTATATACTTGATTTCATTAATTAATTATTATCAATTTTTATTGCTGGCAAAGTAACATTCTTAGTGTATTTAATTCTCAGTCACATACCGATATAATCCCACTTAAATTAAACTTTGAAGTTACATAATGTGATACGAGAATACCAAATTTAACATTTGTGAGATCGAGACCGGATCGGAACTGAATTTTGACTACATTTTAATTACGAGAATTACCCCTCAGATATTTAATACTATTCAGATTCACACAGATTCTATTTAATACTTTTCCCAGAGATATCGGTTAAATTAATAGATAGACAGACATCCAAAAACTACAAAATTATATTCTGCCAACGATTCCAAAGCCCGACTGATTACTTTTTAAAGAGTCCGGTGGTAGAATGGCTAGCAATGGCTATTTTGATTACGAGGTCGCGGGTTCGATCCCCGCACAAGACAAACAATTGTGTGCATCAACATGTCTGTTTGTTTTAATCTGGGTGTTTTTATGTATTATAAGTAGGTGTGTATTTACAAAAAAAAAATGTATTTAAGTACATTTATCAATTGACAAGTACCCATAGTGCAAGCGATAATTTGTTACTAGATGGCGCTGTGTCCAGAAATATTTCTTCTTTCGACAATATTATTGAGTAAGAGTTATGTAGTAATTTTTTTACTTCTTTGATGTTCGCCTATGACTCGTCTATTTATAAAATGTCATAGATAAAATCATAGTATGTTCTAGCCTGTTCTAGCATACCGCAGCGCTGCATTTAACATTGCTTTCAAAACGCGCCCCGATGCGTTCAGCCTCTTTGATGACATTTCAAAGAGTCTTTCAGAGGCTTGCCACTGCAGTACAAAGACACTAACTCGCGCTCGCGGTTGAAATCTTAGTGCTTGTTCACATTGACCGGCGAGCGCGGTAGCGGGCGCGGTCACGAAATATCAAACATATGACATGATATCCAAGTGTTCACGTACGAAACGCACGTGCGGTCCAAGTAGCGGGCAAGCTAGCGACAGGCGCGCGCGGCGCGCTTGCGGCCGTATCAAACGGGTGAGACGTTTGTGTGTGTTCACGTCGAATTAGCGGCGGAGCGCG
This sequence comes from Hypsopygia costalis, assembly GCA_937001555.2. Taxonomy (NCBI): domain Eukaryota; kingdom Metazoa; phylum Arthropoda; class Insecta; order Lepidoptera; family Pyralidae; genus Hypsopygia; species Hypsopygia costalis. The sequence goes on along the minus strand of OW443344.2, from coordinate 5,161,882 downwards.
CGATTCACCCGCGACGTCAGATAAGTTCAATCAGTTTGAACTTGTCGCTAGAAACAATAGCACTATTTTATCATATCGTTAAATACAGAAGAGCTTATTAGTGATATTCAGGCCAGTCTCTGACAACACGTCGCGCAAACGTCTGGCGGCTAATGTGAACACGAGCTCGCAACGTCTACTGCGCCCGCAATCGCCACCGCGCCCGCGCGTTTCTACGTGAACAAGCACTTAGTCGCTTGTCTAACATTCATTTATTTTATGTTAACTATGTATTGTGTGCATTTTTAATTAAATAAATTTAAGTGAATTATATTTGTATTTTGTTTGAATTTAATGTATTTAAAAATGTGTCTTTTTATTAACATATGCAGTTTTGTTTTTGTCATATCAGGTTTCTTTTTTTATTTACTACGTCGGGTGGGAGAAAAACTAAAATTTGGCCCACCTGATGCCGCTCGCAACGTAGCTCGCGCGCCGCTAACCTCGTGCCTTTACGTAGTAGGTACTATTACTAGCTCAATGCATCTATTATGCAGGTTGTATACTTGTTTTTCACCCTAGTGGTATAGTATAGTAAACTTAAAAGAAATGCAAGATATTAGAAGCCGGCCTTTTTAGCCGGCAATTTTATAAAATTAAGTACGGATTATTAAGAAATATTTTTTTTTAGACCATGTCGGGTGTCGGATAAGTTTTTATTGAAATCGGTTATTTTTTTTTATAAGTTACTAGCTGTCCTTCGTACTACTTCGTACTAGGTGAACTTCGTACTGCCGAACAGTCAATGAATGTCGCGTAACTTAATAGCTGAACTAAATTTATGACTTTATAGAAGTAATAGGTATAATGAATATATACACAAAAAAAAAGTACTAATTGACAACTAATAAATATCTAAATCCAATCACAAAACAATTTTCGAAACAAATCACAGAATTTTCCCGTCGTAAAAGTAAGACCTGAGAGTTTTTTTCAAATTAAGTCATTTGTTCTATATTTCAGGAGCTTGATACAAATTTCTGAACGCACCCATAAATATTTGACAACCATTAAATATATCAATCATTTTTCAACTGACACTATTTGTTTGGGAAGGTATATGATAATGTTTTTCTATTGTTTTATTTTTTCGTCAATTTTCCAATGTTTTTACTTATTATCTTAATCCCGACGAAGACAAATCCGAAAACACAAAAAACATAAAAATCGGTCCAGCCGTTCTTGAGTTATAAATGGTGTAACTGACACGACTTTGTTTTATATATTTTAAAGACTAGCTGACCCGGCGAACTTCATACCGCCTAACGCTTTAATTTTTTTAATACTTATTCTGCTATTCGAGTCTGCCTTCCCGGAACCTCTCCACAAAAATTTGAACTTTATAATGTTGTATTAAAGTTCAAATTGACTTTATGTATTATTACAAATCGTTTGTATGGGTGTATAGAAAATAGTTCTTTTTAGACTTAATCAGGCAATTTTTTTAATTTTTCTCTGCGTAAGAACCATCCTCGTACCTTAAGGAATATTCTCAAAAAGAATTAGCGAAATCGGTTCAGCTGTTCTCGAGATTTGCGCTTAGCAACGAATTCAGCGATTCATTTTTATATTATAGATAATAAATTTGTACCTCCAAAGTCGATGCCATAGAACTTGTTTTTCAATCAATAGTTTCGGAATTCCGCTTACTGATCTATCTCGATGGTGGATGACCATCGAGATAGATCAGTAAGCGGAATTCCGAAACTATTGATTGACTCGATGGTCATCCTATTTAAAATGACGTGTAACGTTAACAACTACGAAAGTTATAAAGTACAGTTTATTCCGGTGTCCGCCCAAATCACATCAGCCTTCACGTGAGCAGCGAGCGTGGCATCCAATATTCGTTCATGCCGTTACAGAGGATCGAAGTTGTTGCATCACATCATGTTGTCGTGTTTACCACACAGTAACTGGGGTATACATTTTGTGTGTAAGTATTTGGGTAATAGTTGCTCATATTTAGGTAATTGGGCAAGTTAAACAACGTCGATCATAGCCATAGAAAAAGGGGACTCCAGAAAGAGATGTAGCTTTGCTTATATTATAATTATCATCAGCCTGTATCTATACATTGCTGGATATATGGCTTTTGTTAATGCTTTCCATCAAATACCATTCTACTATACGTTATATTTACGTTATATTGACGTATATAATACGTTGTATTGACGTGCTCGGTGGTCGAATTGGCGGTAATTGTGTTTAGCTTTACTGGTAGGAACCATATAGCTCTACCGACTAAGCTGAATATGATTGTCATTAAGTTAAACATAAGATCAATATTCGTGATGAAAAAGACTGATGGTAATCGGTTTTAGCTTCGGTAGCCCTACCGAAGCTAAAACCTGCCTCTGGAACAGCCCCCTTAATACCATCTCTTATTGCGATTCAATAACTGAATAGAATGCCTATTAATACCTATGAATAAGCGACTCTATTTCAAATGCAATAGAGTCGCTTGTTCATTGAATATATTAATGAATGAGCAATCTATTCAATTATTGAATCGCAATAAGAGATTGTGGTAAGGGGGCAGTTTGTATGGCGCCGCACGCACACACGTTTATTCACGCTCTGCACAGACGCCATTGTTTATATAATAGTGAACGATGCGACTGTTGTATGCAGTGGCCGGGGTGTGTTAATACCTTCCTGCCCCATCTGACATCACTGATTTCGCAGATGTGCCCGGCCCACATTTTTGGGGTGTAAGGGGTTTCAACAACATCTTTGAACCAAAGTTATCTTCACCTGCACGCGGTGCACCCTGCTGATGGACAAACGAAGCTCTGGCGAAAAGAAAGGTAGGGAGCGTAATTTGTAAGCTACCCGACTGGGGAATGTACCTCCACCTCTCAGAATACCGCAGCCAAATAACAATTCCCTTGAGGGTCGTTGTGTTCCTGCGAGTGAGCGAGGTCACCAGAAGGGAAGGAGATGCTACGTTGACAGTGGGGGTGGCGGCGCAAGAGCGATATTTTATGTTGTGAGCGTTAACATGGCTACGGTAGCCGCTTCACATCAGGCGGGCCGTATGCTTGTCTACCACCCAACGTAGTATAAAAAAATAATCAGCGTGAACTTTGTTTTCGTGGTTATTACCACTACTTTTTATCATAAGAAAATATCTTATTAGATATTTTCTTATGATAAAAAGTAGCCTATGTGCTATTTCAGACTATAGTCTATCTCTGTACCAAGTTTCACCCAGATTCGTTCAGCCGTTTTAATGAGATTGAGTAACAAACATCCATCCAAACTTTCGCATTTACAATAGTTATATGATTGAGTTCACAGAAATCCGCAGTCCAATAACAATACCAGGATTAATGTGTTCCTGCGAGTGAGTGAGGTTATAAGACGTCAAGATGGACGTACAAGTGAGGGTGAGTTTGTCTCTAAAGGTGGTGATGAGTTACCTAGGCCCAAAATCTGCATCATCTTCAGTAAAGGTAGCAGAATAACATACAGCAGTCTTTAATAGCCAGTACACACGGACCTAAAGTCGGTCGGGGAAGCGGTGGGGACTTAGATCGCTCCCTTGATCACATCATGTGTATGCAAATGGTAATAATAATTATTATTATTCCTCCTAACTCTGAAATCGGCACGGGCGCGCACACGATTTTGGGGCGATTATCACCTCCGATGTTAGGGTCGTGTATAGGGGCTCTTATTATCTTACTTTATTCTATCACTAGCTGTGCCCGCGACTTCATCCGCGCGGTATAGTTATTTTTTTTATTATTTATTTATATTAACAAAAATGTCTAAAATAAAAGTAGCCTAAGTTACTCCTTATTACATCAGTTATCTGCCAGTGAAACTTCCGTCAAAATCCGTCTAGCCGTTTCAGAGATTAGTTGGAACAAACATACAGACAGACAAAAAGTGTAAAAAAGATTTTTTTCGTATATGAACCGTGTATACATCCATATACATTTATTAAAAACCGGTTATTTTAATATTACAAACAGACACTCCAATTTTATTTATCTATATAGATTAACGTCACTTTTTCAATAAATAATTACTTGGAGGCTTTGGGACGGAGGAAATAAAAACGAATGATAAAATTCAATGATGCAATTTCTATGATTTGTATAATTTAATTTGACTTTCATATTAATGGTTATATTCAAAACAACACATTATTAAGTCTTAAAGAAACTTATTTACTTAGATTACTCACTTTAGAGTTGTGATTATTATAGAGTAAGAAACAAGAACAATAGGCGACTAGATGATTGACTAGATATTATTAGAAATAACTTTTATAGTTTGTTTTGTTTTTATAATAAATAATTATTGTTTCTAAATTTAATAATATAAAATAATAAATAAATTACTGAGTAATAAAATTAATTGCATAAATATTTCTGTAATAAATTGTATTACTTACACAGTAAAAATTATTAATGCATACTCTTTATCGAAATCACAACTCTATATTTACAATACGAACTTTATCTAACTAACTAGTTGTTTAACTTTTACGTAAATAACTACAAATTTTAACAATAATTTACAAAATTAAAATTTTACAACAACGATATCAGAATACATTTGTATTGAGAATTGTTCATTTAATTGGCATTATATTACGATTAAATGAATGTTACATTAATATTTGAATATTCCAAAAATAAAATTAATTTGCTAAATATTGGATTCTTAATTTATTCAGGTATTTCTGAATTTATTAAATAAAAAAAATAACGCAATGATTGAATTCCAGTCCGCGATCTTACGTAAATAAATATATATTTTATTTAATCGTGAGATGAAAACTTACGTGGAAATAAAATAATAACAATTTATTTTATGCGAATAATAAAATTTGTTACAATTTATTTACTTGTGAAAATTGGCTGGTGTTTTCACAAGCAAATTGATTATCTATTTCAAGATGAATTTTAAATAAATACATGTTTTTTTAAATAAAATTATTTTTACATAAAATGTAATTTACGTATAGATAATACTGTACCTATTATTATAACATTAAATTTAAAATAGTAAAGGCCAAAACTTAACTAAGATTTTGTAACAGAGATAAAAAAAAATCCACGCAAATTTCCAAATTGCAAAATTTAAATAAAAATTCTTAAACGTCAAGGTAGTTATCGCTGTTGTCATTTGAAGCATCTTCGGCCGACCGTTTGCCGAGGCCGAAACTAAATCGATGCATGTCCCTCTCTCTTTTCCCGAGGCCGAAGTTGAATTTGCTGCTTAACCGTTTTCCAAGGCCGAAATTGTAGCTTCTTGCACGTTTGCCGAGCCCGAAATTGTACATTGGAAGCCGTTTCCCGAGGCCAAAATCGTACATCCGTGCGCGTTTTTCTTCTGAAGTCTCGTCATCTACGTAGCGCTTGCCGAGGCCGAAACTGTAAGGCCGAGCGCGTTTTTCTTCATAACCTGTAAAATACATTATATTTAACATATCTATTAGGCTATTATGATATAAATTTGCACTATAAACTAAATTAACTAAAAATAGACTAATCTTAAAATACAAAATTAAGTAATTAAAAATAAATAAGGAAATAAAAAAAAGAAATATATAACTAAACGGCGTCAAATTATTCCTCCGCAGCATTGTCTTCAGGCGTCGTGCCCAGAAGGCTGGCGGCATTGATGAATGGCAATGCTTATATTATATATATGACGAGCTCGGTGGTCGAATGGTTAGCAATGGCCACTTTGACTCCGAGGTCGGGGGTTCGATTCCCGCACAAGTCAAACATTTGTGTGCATGAACATGTCTGTTTGTCTTGGTCTGGGTGTTTTCTATGTATTATAAGTATGTATTTACAAAAAAAAAAAAGTATTTCAGTACATTTATCAGTTGTCTAATACCCATAACACAAGCTTTGCGCTTAATTTGGGACTATATGGCGCTGTGTAAATTGTCCAGAAATATTTATTTATTATTAATATATACATATCTATTTGTGGAGTTGTCATTAGATCAGTGTTTCGCAAACTTTTTATGTTTAAGGTACAGCTAGGAAAACGATTTTTTTTGGAGGTACACACCAGAAAAATCAGTTTTTAATTGTGTAAAAATTTTTCTTCTGTCCGTCTATTTAGCATCATGAGATAACCTTATTTTTCTAAGGCACACCAACTAATGACCACGGTATACCAGTGTGCCGCGGTACACTTTGAGGAACACTGTCATCTAGACAGTCGTTAAGTCAAGTCAGTGCCTTTAGGGGGCTTGAAAACACTCGCCTGCGTTAACCCGCAGTTGAGCAGCGTGGTGGAGTACGCTCTAAACCCCTTCGATTTAGGGGAGGCCCATATCCCAGCAGTGGGATGGAAAAGGGTTGACGACGAAGTGGTTCATCAATATTTTTGAAACAAAGCCAACCTTGGGGTGTAAGTGGTTCATCAACATCTTTGAACCAAAGCCAACTTCACCTGCACGCGGTGCACCCTGCTGACTGACAAACGAAGCTCTGGCGAAAAGAGAGGTAGGGAGCGTAATTGTAAGCTACCCGACCGGGGAATGTACCTCCACCTCACAGAATACCACAGCCAAATAACAATTCCCTTGAGGATTGTTGTGTTCCTGCGAGTGAGTGAGGTCACAGAAAGAAAGGAAGGAGATGCTGCGTTGGCAGCGGGGGTGGCGGCGCGCGAGCAATATTTTATGTTGCAAGCGTTAATATGGATACGGTAATCGCTTCACATCAGGCGGGCCGTATGCTTGTCTGCCACCCGACGTAGTATTAAAAAAAAAAGTGAAAGAGGCTCTGTCAAAGTGAGATAGGGTACAGCATATTTGTAAGCTGTCCAACTGGAGAAGTAGGTACCTCCACGTCAAAGAATACTGCAGAACGTCAAAGAACAATTTCCTTGAGGGTCGTTATGATCCTGCGAGTGAATGAGATCACCACCAGCGTTGGTAGCAGATGTGGCGGTGCTCGAGCGATATTTCATGTTGTGATCGTTTACAGTAACTGCTTCATATCAGGCGGGCCATGTCTGGGACGTAATATAAAAAAGAAAACTTTTATGTAATCTATATTCGGAGTCGTAATTACAGCCTTTAAAATTGCACAAAAATAAAATTACTCTTAAAATTCCTTCACTCCCACAAAGCTCCCTTTTAAGTGCAAATAAAAAGGATTTTATTAAAATGGCTTCAACGTTTGTTAGTATTCTTTTTCCGTCGCCCAAAGAGAATAATCACCTGGACGATTTTTTACCGTAGGACGGCACGGCACGGCACGTCTTTTTAACCGACTTCAAAAAAGGAGGAGGTTCTCAATTCGACTGAATGTTTTTTTTTGTATGTATGTTCTTCGATATCATCGTGAATTGTTAACCGATTTTCTATATTCTTTTTTTATTTGAAAGGGTATGATTGCAAGGTGGTCCCATATTCACCAAGTCAGGGTCTGATGATGGAATCCCAGAAAAATCGAAGGAAACTCTTAAATTTGTCCTGTGGTTGCCGACAGAATAGAATTGCGCCACTCCATTGCTCTGCGCTGGATGTCGTACAAGGCGACTAAGGAATCATCACGCAATAACTTTTCTCCCGGAAGACGGGCAGCAGCGTTTCCCGGGGTATTCCTCCAATAAGCTGCGCTCGCCTACTGAAGTCGGTTCTTATTTTTTTTTTTTAAATCATCTTTAGTTTGACGTGATAACGATTAACGCTGGTTGAATAGCATAACTCATTGTCACGTTCCGCCTGAGCCGAGCGTGCAAGCGAGAGCGCGGAACAAGTGATATAGAGTCACGATCGGCCTAAGCGTTCGGCTTGTGACGCATCTATCTCTCTTCCACTCCATCGGCCGATGTTTTCTTATGACGTTGTCACGTAAAATTTTCGTCCGTACACCGACTTTACAGACAACCAATTATTTTTTATACTACGTCAGGTGGCAAACAAGCATACGGCTTACAGATACATCAAGGAGGGAATCGATACCCGCCAATGATAAAAACCCCCTGTGGCGTTGTGGATAAAAAGTAGCCTATGTGCTATTTCAGACTATAGTCTATCTCTGTACCAAGTTTCACCCAGATTCGTTCAGCCGTTTTAATGAGATTGAGTAACAAACATCCATCCAAACTTTCGCATTTACAATAGTTATATGATTGAGTTCACAGAAATCCGCAGTCCAATAACAATACCAGGATTAATGTGTTCCTGCGAGTGAGTGAGGTTATAAGACGTCAAGATGGACGTACAAGTGAGGGTGAGTTTGTCTCTAAAGGTGGTGATGAGTTACCTAGGCCCAAAATCTGCATCATCTTCAGTAAAGGTAGCAGAATAACATACAGCAGTCTTTAATAGCCAGTACACACGGACCTAAAGTCGGTCGGGGAAGCGGTGGGGACTTAGATCGCTCCCTTGATCACATCATGTGTATGCAAATGGTAATAATAATTATTATTATTCCTCCTAACTCTGAAATCGGCACGGGCGCGCACACGATTTTGGGGCGATTATCACCTCCGATGTTAGGGTCGTGTATAGGGGCTCTTATTATCTTACTTTATTCTATCACTAGCTGTGCCCGCGACTTCATCCGCGCGGTATAGTTATTTTTTTTATTATTTATTTATATTAACAAAAATGTCTAAAATAAAAGTAGCCTAAGTTACTCCTTATTACATCAGTTATCTGCCAGTGAAACTTCCGTCAAAATCCGTCTAGCCGTTTCAGAGATTAGTTGGAACAAACATACAGACAGACAAAAAGTGTAAAAAATATTTTTTTCGTATATGAACCGTGTATACATCCATATACATTTATTAAAAACCGGTTATTTTAATATTACAAACAGACACTCCAATTTTATTTATCTATATAGATTAACGTCACTTTTTCAATAAATAATTACTTGGAGGCTTTGGGACGGAGGAAATAAAAACGAATGATAAAATTCAATGATGCAATTTCTATGATTTGTATAATTTAATTTGACTTTCATATTAATGGTTATATTCAAAACAACACATTATTAAGTCTTAAAGAAACTTATTTACTTAGATTACTCACTTTAGAGTTGTGATTATTATAGAGTAAGAAACAAGAACAATAGGCGACTAGATGATTGACTAGATATTATTAGAAATAACTTTTATAGTTTGTTTTGTTTTTATAATAAATAATTATTGTTTCTAAATTTAATAATATAAAATAATAAATAAATTACTGAGTAATAAAATTAATTGCATAAATATTTCTGTAATAAATTGTATTACTTACACAGTAAAAATTATTAATGCATACTCTTTATCGAAATCACAACTCTATATTTACAATACGAACTTTATCTAACTAACTAGTTGTTTAACTTTTACGTAAATAACTACAAATTTTAACAATAATTTACAAAATTAAAATTTTACAACAACGATATCAGAATACATTTGTATTGAGAATTGTTCATTTAATTGGCATTATATTACGATTAAATGAATGTTACATTAATATTTGAATATTCCAAAAATAAAATTAATTTGCTAAATATTGGATTCTTAATTTATTCAGGTATTTCTGAATTTATTAAATAAAAAAAATAACGCAATGATTGAATTCCAGTCCGCGATCTTACGTAAATAAATATATATTTTATTTAATCGTGAGATGAAAACTTACGTGGAAATAAAATAATAACAATTTATTTTATGCGAATAATAAAATTTGTTACAATTTATTTACTTGTGAAAATTGGCTGGTGTTTTCACAAGCAAATTGATTATCTATTTCAAGATGAATTTTAAATAAATACATGTTTTTTTAAATAAAATTATTTTTACATAAAATGTAATTTACGTATAGATAATACTGTACCTATTATTATAACATTAAATTTAAAATAGTAAAGGCCAAAACTTAACTAAGATTTTGTAACAGAGATAAAAAAAAATCCACGCAAATTTCCAAATTGCAAAATTTAAATAAAAATTCTTAAACGTCAAGGTAGTTATCGCTGTTGTCATTTGAAGCATCTTCGGCCGACCGTTTGCCGAGGCCGAAACTAAATCGATGCATGTCCCTCTCTCTTTTCCCGAGGCCGAAGTTGAATTTGCTGCTTAACCGTTTTCCAAGGCCGAAATTGTAGCTTCTTGCACGTTTGCCGAGCCCGAAATTGTACATTGGAAGCCGTTTCCCGAGGCCAAAATCGTACATCCGTGCGCGTTTTTCTTCTGAAGTCTCGTCATCTACGTAGCGCTTGCCGAGGCCGAAACTGTAAGGCCGAGCGCGTTTTTCTTCATAACCTGTAAAATACATTATATTTAACATATCTATTAGGCTATTATATTATAAATTTACACTATAAACTAAATTAACTAAAAATAGACTAATCTTAAAATACAAAATTAAGTAATTAAAAATAAATAAGGAAATAAAAAAAAAGAAATATATAACTAAACGGCGTCAAACAATTCCTCCGCAGCATTGTCTTCAGGCGTCGTGCCCAGAAGGCTGGCGGCATTGCCACGCTGAATGGCAATGCTTATATTATATATATGACGAGCTCGGTGGTCGAATGGTTAGCAATGGCCACTTTGACTCCGAGGTAGGGGGTTCGATTCCCGCACAAGTCAAACATTTGTGTGCATGAACATGTCTGTTTGTCTTGGTCTGGGTGTTTTCTATGTATTATAAGTATGTATTTACAAAAAAAAATGTATTTCAGTACATTTATCAGTTGTCTAGTACCCATAACACAAGCTTTGCGCGTTAATTTGGGACTATATGGCGCTGTGTAAATTGTCCAGAAATATTTATTTATTATTTATTATTATTATATACGTATCTATTTGTGGAGTTGTCATTAGATCAGTGTTTCGCAAACTTTTTATGTTTAAGGTACAGCTAGGAAAACGAATTTTTTTGGAGGTACACACCAGAAAAATCAGTTTTTAATTGTGTAAAAATTTTTCTTCTGTCCGTCTATTTAGCATCATGAGATAACCTTATTTTTCTAAGGCACACCAACTAATGACCACGGTATACCAGTGTGCCGCGGTACACTTTGAGGAACACTGTCATCTAGACAGTCGTTAAGTCAAGTCAGTGCCTTTAGGGGGCTTGAAAACACTCGCCTCCGTTAACCCGCAGTTGAGCAGCGTGGTGGAGTATGCTCTAAACCCCTTCGATTTAGGGGAGGCCCATATCCAAGCAGTGGGATGGAAAAGGGTTGACGACGAAGTGGTTCATCAATATTTTTGAAACAAAGCCAACCTTGGGGTGTAAGTGGTTCATCAACATCTTTGAACCAAAGCCAACTTCACCTGCACGCGGTGCACCCTGCTGACTGACAAACGAAGCTCTGGCGAAAAGAGAGGTTGGGAGCGTAATTGTAAGCTACCCGACCGGGGAATGTACCTCCACCTCACAGAATACCACAGCCAAATAACAATTCCCTTGAGGATTGTTGTGTTCCTGCGAGTGAGTGAGGTCACAGAAAGAAAGGAAGGAGATGCTGCGTTGGCAGCGGGGGTGGCGGCGCGCGAGCAATATTTTATGTTGCAAGCGTTAATATGGATACGGTAATCGCTTCACATCAGGCGGGCCGTATGCTTGTCTGCCACCCGACGTAGTATTAAAAAAAAAAAAAGCGAAAGAGGCTCTGGCAAAGTGAGATATATAGGGTACAGCGTATTTGTAAGCTGCCCAACTGGAGAAGTAGGTACCTCCACGTCAAAGAATACTGCAGAACGTCAAAGAACAATTTCCTTGAGGGTCGTTATGTTCCTGCGAGTGAATGAGATCACCACCAGCGTTGGTACCAGATGTGGCGGTGCTCGAGCGATATTTCATGTTGTGATCGTTTACAGTAACTGCTTCATATCAGGCGGGCCATGTTATTTTTATATTACGTCTGGGACGTAATATAAAAAAGAAAACTTTTATGTAATCTATATTCGGAGTCGTAATTACAGCCTTTAAAATTGCACAAAAATAAAATTACTCTTAAAATTCCTTCACTCCCACAAAGCTCCCTTTTAAGTGCAAATAAAAAGGATTTTATTAAAATGGCTTCATCGTTTGTTAGTATTCTTTTACCGTCGCCCAAAGAGAATAATCACCTGGACGATTTTACCGTAGGACGGGATGGTACGGCACGGCACGTCTTTTTAACCGACTTCAAAAAAGGAGGAGGTTCTCAATTCGACGGAATGTTATTTTTTGTATGTATGTTCTTCAATATCATCGTGAATTGTTAACCGATTTTCTATATTCTTTTTTTATTTGAAAGGGTATGATTGCGAGGTGGTCCCATATTCACCAAGTCAGGGTCTGATGATGGAATCCCAGAAAAATCGAAGGAAACCCTTAAATTTGTCCTGTGGTTGCCGACAGAATAGAATTGCGCCACTCCATTGCTCTGCGCTGGATGTCGTACAAGGCGACTAAGGAATCATCACGCAATAACTTTTCTCCCGGAAGACGGGCAGCAGCGTTTCCCGGGGTATTCCTCCAATAAGCTGCGCTCGCCTACTGAAGTCGGTTCTTATTTTTTTTTTAATCATCTTTATTTTGACGAGATAACGTTTTATAAATCGATGAACGCTGGTTGAATGCACGAAATAGCATAACTCATTGTCAGGTTCCGCCTGAGCCGAGCGTGCAAGCGAGAGCGCGGAACAAGTGATATAGAGTCACGATCGGCCTAAGCGTTCGGCTTGTGACGCATCTATCTCTCGTCCACTCCATCGGCCGATGTTTTCTTATGACGTTATCACGTAAAATTTTCGTCCGCACACCGACTTTACAGACAACCAATTATTTTTTATACAACGTCAGGTGGCAAACAAGCATACGGCTTACAGATACATCTAGGAGGGAATCGATACCCGTCAATGATAAAAAGAGGAAACCCTCTGTGGGTTTGCACAGGAAATGCATGGAATTATTCAAGAAAGGCGTAAAGAGGTTATTTTCTTTAAGAGAAGGGGCTAAAAGAGCATGTGGGTCACCTGATGGAAAGCAGTCACCACCGTCCATGGAGTTTTTTTTAATACTATTTCGGGTGGCATACAAGCGTACGGCCCGCCTGATGTGAAGCGGTTACCGTAGCCATATTAACGCGCGCAATATAAAACTTCGCTCGCGCGCCGCCACCCCCGCTGCCAACGCAGCATCTCCTTCCTTTCTGGTTACCTCACTCACTCGCAGGAACACAACAACCTCAAGGGAATTGTTATTTGGCTGTGGTATTCTGTGAGGTGGAGGTACATTCCCCAGTCGGGTAGCTTACAATTACGCTGCCTACTCTTTTCGCCAGCGCTTCGTTTGTTAGTCAGCAGGGTGTACCGCGTGCAGGTGAAGTTGAATCGGTTGCCAGTCTATACTCCTTCCTTTCTTTCTTTCTCGTGACTTTACTCACTCGCAGGAACACAATAATCCTCAAGGTAAGCCTACGGTAAGACTATCAGGCGAGCCATAAGCGTATTTGCTGCCAGACGTAGTATAAAACTATAGACGAAGTATATAGTATTATACTGGCCGTGTGGTTTCCGGCAGAATAGAATAGAATCACTCCGTCTCTTCCCGTGAATGTCGTACAAGTCAACTAAGGGAAATACATTACCAAACATCGAACAGGCCTCCCCAACCCGTCTGGCCAGCGTGGGGAGTGTAGGCCAAATCCTCCTTCTGTCTGGGACGGACGAGAGAGGGTCGTGCTCCTGTAGTGGAGACTAAAATGACCTGATGATGATGATGTAGTATAAAAAGGTAACTCACCTGGTTCATCATCATACTGATTGAGTAGCTCGGCGAGGACTGCCTGGTCAAACTCGTTGGGCAGCTGCTCGTTCGTCTGCTCCTCGTCGACGGATCTCTTGCCCAGGCCAAAGGAGTAGGGCCTTGACCTGCAGAAATTAAATTAGTTTAATTTCTGCAACTTCGCGTGTTTCAGTAGCAAGGACGGAGTAAGGAAGATCGCCAAGATGTGGAAGTGCTGTTTGGCCGTAGGATCCGCATAAACGCTGATAACGTGACCAAAATAGTCTTAAATTAATAAATTCGTCGTCGTAGTAAGGGTTGACCCCTTACTCATCTCACTGCGGATTTCTCCTCAATCGAAGGGGTTTAGAGCATACTCCAACACGCTGCTCAACTCGGATTAGCGGAAGTAACTGTTTTGGAGCCAATTAAAGGCCGCTGACTTGGATTAACAACAGTTATATAACGACAACAACTGGAACAGATGGCATAAGTGTACTCCGAAACACGGAGGAGCTAAAGATAATAGACTCATCCATGGACAGGCTACGGTCGACACTGCTTAACTTACGTGTCCGATTACATTGATATTGCGCAACCACGCCATCGAGCTCTTTAAATAATAATATAAATTAATTAATAAAAATAAACGAATTTATTCTTAGAAAATATTTCACGACTGAAATGTCATGAAAAGACAATGGGCACAAGTCCTGAATTGGCGCAGAATAGGAAGGACTGGTCCAGAAAAATAAAAGACCCGAAATGACAAGGGAACATGGAACATGGCTAGACAAAGATGGTTTTTATAAGATTTCATAGGATAGAGTGCTCAAGCTGTTACCATGGATCTACTTAACTGATGGAACTTTTCTAAGTAACTAGCCCGAACTATTAGCTAAATTACAAATTTTCATTCAATTCCATCTAGCCATTTTCATACAACATAATAATAAATATACCTACTCGTGCTACTATTATTTCGATTGTATAAAGGTATAACATATAAAATTCTGCAATGTTTTTTCATCGAATATCCAGAAATATTTGAAGCTTCGAGACAGGCACCACCACACATGCCCACAACTGTGTCTCCTGTATAGCCAGGAATAACAGCGGCGACCACCAAAACGGCAATGAAGTCCATTGCAGTCCCGGGAGTAAGACTACGGCTGCCTTGGAACTGACAACGAATTTAATCAGAAGAAATTAGTAGAAGTAAGAAACTTTTGGAATTTGAAATCCCCTCTTAGCAATGTGAGAGACAGCAATATGGCAAATAAGGCATTAAAAGCCTAGCTAGTCAAGTGACGCTCAACCGTGCACCACGAATTATAAGTATCTAATACTATTGGGGACCTAAAACATTGAGTTGTTACCTTACAATCTTCTTTTATTCCTAATTGTTGTTGGGGGTCCATTACGCGGAAATTTTCCGGTTGACTTGTCCGGTTGGCTGACTCTCAATTGTAAATTAAATTCAGACTCAAATTCAGCAATGTCGGATGCATGGCTAACTATATCATCGGCTGCTGATTTAATGAGCCGCAAAATGCGTTACATAAATGCATTATCAGAGTCAAATTCAAAAAGCTTCCTATTCCTATTAAAGGCAGTCGTAATTTTACCCCCAGAACTGCAGTGGGTGTTGTTCATTGCCTTGTTTGTGGCCGCCGCTGTTAATTCTGACTACAAAGGATATACAGCGATGGGAATGTGTGGTATATGCCCATATACTACCGATAAAAAAGCGTTTTGTAAAATAATAAATAAATACCTATGCCTGGACAAATTAAATCGGTCATCTAGTCCCAAACTAAGCAAAGCTTGTACTATAGGTACTAGATAACTGATATTACACTTAAATACATTTTTTTTTGTAAATACATACATAGAAAATACTCAGACCAAGACAAACAGACATGTTCATGCACATAAATATTTGTCTTGTGCAGGGATCGAACCCGCAACCTCGGAGTCAAAGTGGCCATCGACCACCGAGCTCGTCAAAATATATATGAGTACAAAAATCCAGCCGCAAATTATGCGCCTATTGACTTCCGCAGTTTACAGCAGAAGTCGAAATCTACGTAGTCTCTGGACAGAAAGATCACACTATTTACCTTTTCCCCAATCCAAAATTATACACAGGTAGCCTTTTATATTCAGACACGTAGCTATAGGCCCTCTTGCCAAGTCCGAAATCATAGTGCGGTGATCTCTTGGCGAGTGGTGCGGTGTGAACATGCGTGTCTGGCACGTCGCGCGTTTCGTTCTCCGCTGGCAAACTCTCTGGCAAACATAACGCCACGCCAAGCATTAGGAAGCATACGGGGAGCGAAGTGTACAGCATTCTGGAACAAAATATAATAATTTTTAACCGACTCCAAAAAAGGAGGAAGTTCTGTTTTTTTTTAATGTTTGTTCTACATATCTCCGTCATTAATAAAACCAACTTGAAAAAAGCTTTTTTAATTTGAAAGAGTATACATCCATATTTTTCATCATCATCATCAGCCTGTATCTACCCACTGTTAGATATAATCCTTCCCCAATGGCTTCCACCGGATACGATACGCCGCCGTAAATAAAGAAGAAGAATAAGCCCGCCAGCCGCAATCTTTGCGGTACCGCACCGACTGAACCAGGCCAGCTGCGTGCAGAAATACCGTCGACGCAGCTGTACGTCTCACGACTGCACTGGTCTACAAAGGTAGAAGAGGTTGTAGAATACGTGCGGATGAAGACCAAGTTCATTCTAAGAGTTGAGCGGTTGGAGTCTCGCCATAATGTGAATTTCAACTCATTTGTGGTGAGAGTACCGACTCACCATCTTTCAACATTTTTGAAGGAAGATTTTTGGCCGGAGGGCATCGTATTTCGGAAGTTCCGAGGTCGGTTGCCGAATATAATGCGATACACGTCGCCGACTCAACGTGTAATCTAGTTTTAAGTAGAATTAAGTAATAAATATATATATATTTGTAGATTAAGGTATCTATTGTATGGACTTATTGTTTTGTAAATTTGTATGCATTGCAATGTTGTCTGAAATAAATGGTTTTTATTATTATTATTTATTAAGCGAGTACCTATACCGTATACAATATTTGTGGGATTCCCCGACATGTGTGTTTTGTTTTCAAGCATAGACAATTTGTGGGTTGCCATTTGTATAAAAAAGTAAATAATAAATGACAGGAGACTTGTATCCCAGCAGTGGGATCGATAAGGGTCAACGATGACGACGAAATTTGTTAACTTTAATTTAATTTGATGCCTGTATTCAATTTAAGATTAGTTTATTTTTAACTAGCTGTCCCGGCGAACTTCGTACCGCCTAACAATCAATGAATGTCGTGGTACATATTAGCTGAACTAAATTTATGATTTTATGGAATTAAAACAATGAATAGTAGAAAATAATAGAGAAGCTCGATGGCGTCATTGCGCGTGTCAGTCTAATTGAACACGCAAGTTAAGCAACGTCGACCGTAGCCTGTACACGGATGGGTTTATATTACCTCGAGCTCCTCCGTGATTCGAAAGACACGTTAAGCCGTCGGTCCCGGTTGTTATCATTAGCTCATCATGAGCTCCTCCGTGCTTCGGAAGGCACGTTAAGCCGTCGGTCCCGGTTGTTATCATTAGCTCATCTTGAGCTCCTCCGTGCTTCGGAAGGCACGTTAAGCCATCGGTCCCGGTTGTTATCATTAGCTCATCTTGAGCTCCTCCGTGCTTCGGAAGGCACGTTAAGCCGTCGGTCCCGGTTGTTATCATTAGCTCATCTTGAGCTCCTCCGTGATTCGAAAGACACGTTAAGCCGTCGGTCCCGGTTGTTATCATTAGCTCATCATGAGCTCCTCCGTGCTTCGGAAGGCACGTTAAGCCGTCGGTCCCGGTTGTTATCATTAGCTCATCTTGAGCTCCTCCGTGCTTCGGAAGGCACGTTAAGCCATCGGTCCCGGTTGTTATCATTAGCTCATCTTGAGCTCCTCCGTGCTTCGGAAGGCACGTTAAGCCGTCGGTCCCGGTTGTTATCATTAGCTCATCTTGAGCTCCTCCGTGCTTCGGAAGGCACGTTAAGCCGTCGGTCCCGGTTGTTATCATTAGCAAATCTCGAGCTCCTCCGTGCTTCGGAAGGCACGTTAAGCCGTCGGTCCCGGTTGTTATCATTAGCTCATCTTGAGCTCCTCCGTGCTTCGGAAGGCACGTTAAGCAGTCGGTCCCGGTTGTTATCATTTAATGACAGTCGTTAAGTTAAGTCAGTGGCCTTTAGGCGGTTCGAAAACACTGGCCTCCGCCGACCCGCAGTTGAGCAGCGTGTTGGAGTACGCTCTAAACCCCTTCGGTTGAGGGAAGACCCGTATCCATAAAAACTGAAGATTTCATAAAAATAAAGATTACCTTATTGTTAAATTAAAAAAAAAAAAGTTTTGTTTTATTTTTTTTAGTTTTGAAATTTGTCATTTCTTTTGATGTTTACTCTGATTTGATTCTTGCGCTCGAACCCCATGGGAAAAGCGTTTTCACCCCTATCGATTTGACATTTTTAAATTTTCATAACAAATCACAGACAACTTTCGCGACATAAAAGTGACACCAATCGATTTGACGTTTTGATATTTGACAACCAATAAATATCGTAATCCGTTTTTCAACTGACACTTTCATTTGTATGGGAAAATGTTTTTTCTTTTATTTTATTTTTTCGAGAATTTTCCAATGTTTTTAAGAGTTATTCTGCTATTCGGGACGGAAACAAATCCAACAAATCAAAAACCATGGCAATCGGTCCAGCCGTTCTCGAGTTATAAGTGTTGTAACAAACCCGACTTTCTTTTATACGATATATAGATTACTTAAGTTTGTATTTTAAGATTAGTCTATTTTTAGTTAATTTAGTTTATAGTGTAAATTTATATCATAATAAAGTTTTGTTATCGAGTTGATTTATATGATTTTTATTTATGTCGTAATAAAGACTAATATTTAATTAATAAATTTTTAATTTATTTATTTATTTATTAAGGTACACCAACAGTTTTCTCGGGGGAGCCTGTATCCCCAGAGAACGCGTCCCCGGGTGGCGGATAGGGGATACTCGTCAGTCACCACGCAAGAGGTGACTGGAGGGTTGGAGGGAAATAAAATACCTCCCGCGGACCACACAGGCCGGAGAAGGTTACTCCGTATCAAACCCCGTCGTTAGGCTTCTCTGACATATTCGGAGTAGAGGCTGACGGCGTGCTGTGCGTTTAGGCTGGAACGGACAGAAGGACTGGCGGCGGATGAATCTCTAGTAGATCAATGGCGGCGGTTTTACCCTTTGAATAAAGGTCACAGCCTTGACGTCAGGTGGCAACCGGTCGTAAAACCTCATAGCCAATTCAAACTTCTCCTAATCTAAATGAAGGTACAACAAATGAAAAGAGATTTAAATGTTAGGGCGTCCCCCTCAAGCGACGACCAGAGGCACTCAGCAGCAGCGAAAAATACTAGGGCGTACCCCTTAAGCGACGTTATAAGACGCAACGCTGCAAACATGCGTATAGCAACTTGGAATATAGGTTCTATGACCGGAAAAAGCCAAGAAATGGCTGAAGTTCTTCACAGGCGCAATATAGACATCTGCTGCGTCCAAGAAGTAAAGTGGAAAGGCTCTAAGTCCAGAAACATCGGAAGGGGCTACCAGTTAATTTATCAGGGAACATCTAATACCAGAAACGGCGTAGGTATTATTCTAAACGAACAACTAAAGGAGAGACTCATCTTAGTAGAAAGGCGAAATGACAGAATAATATCGGCTAAACTTGCTCTCGATAGACGCCGACACTTAAACATAATATCAGTGTACGCACCCCAAATCGGTTGCTCAAGAGAAGAAAAGGATACCTTCTGGGAAGACCTACATGATCACCTCCAAACAATTCCGACATCTGAAAATGTAATTATAGCAGGCGACCTTAATGGACATGTTGGATGTGAAGCTCCAAGAGGCTCAAAAATCCATGGAAACCAAGGCTTTGGATGCCTAAACGATCAAGGTAAAAATATCCTGGAGCTGGCCAACATCTTTAATATGCCAATAGTTAACACGCTATTTAGGAAGAAAGACGAACACCTTATCACCTTCAAGAGTGGCGCATCCGCGTCACAAATTGACTATATATTATGTAGTGGAAATATGCGTAGTTACTTTAAAGACTGCAAGGTAATTCCGGGTGAGCCTCTCACTACGCAACACCGCCTCCTTTTAGCATGCATGAAAATACCTCTTTGGAACACAACACATAAGAATAAAAATAGTCCAAAGATTAAGTGGTACAATCTACAGACAGACATGGGATTATCTTTAGTATCTACAACAACAGCCTTTTTAGAAGAGCAAGAAATCCTTACAAAAGACGTCAACACAGTATGGAATGAATATCAAACACACACTGTAAATGTAGCTAAAAAAGAACTAGGCATTAGTACGGGCAAACGTAAACAGGGCAAAAACCCTCGGTGGTGGAATGAAGCTGTTAAGATACAGCTTGCAGCAAAGAAGGCCAAATTCAAGATCTGGCAAGAATCAAAGCAGGAGTCTGACCGCATCATCTATGTCCAAGCCAAAAAAGACGCCAAGAGGATGGTGGCAAGCTCAAGAGCAAGTGCAGACGATAACATCTACAAGAGATTAGAGAAAGCCGTGACGGACAAAGAAGTTTTCAAAATTGCTAAATTTAAAAACCAACAAAGTAAAGACATAAAACGTAACAAGTTTATTAAAAATTCAAGCGGTACGCTCTTAACATCTGATAAATCTATAAACGAGAGATGGCATGAATATTACAACAACCTACTGAACGAGGAATTCCCTCAGCAAATCTCTATTAATGTGGCACCAGTCTACGGACCTCTAGAAGAGATATCAGCAGAAGAAGTCAAGAAAGCTCTATCCGGTATGAAAAATGGCAAAGCCACGGGACCCGATGAAATACCAGCAGAACTTCTGAAGAGAAATGGTATCTCCGGGGTTTTATGGCTTGCTACACTTTTTAACCAAATACAATCAGGGGGGAAAATGCCGGATGGGTGGAGACATAGCAATTTAATCCCTTTCTATAAAAACAAGGGCGACGTCACTGATTGCAGCAATTATCGTGCCATCAAACTCACATCACATGCTCTCAAAATCTGGGAAAGCGTGATTGCCAAAAGATTAACAGAAATTACAAACATAACCTATAATCAGTGTGGATTTAGAAAAGGAGCCGGTACCATTGATGCCATTCATACAGTCAAAATATTAATAGAAAAATATAAAGCTCAGAGAAAAGATCTACACTTTGTGTTCATAGACTTGGAAAAAGCCTTTGATAGAGTGCCAAGAAAACTCATATGGGAAGCATTACGTGCACAACACGTCCCGGAGCACTACATCCTAATTCTTCAAGATATGTACAACAACATAAAAACCAAAGTTGTTAGTCCGGCTGGCAGCAGTGCAGAATTTGAGGTCAAAGTTGGTGTTCATCAAGGCTCAACACTCAGCCCCCTACTATTTAATATCGTCATGGATTATGTCACCAAAAATATACAAAAACCCACTCCGTGGACACTATTGTATGCTGACGATATAGTCTTAATAGCCGAAACACTACAAGAGGTGCAGGATGACCTAAATATCTGGTGTTCTGCACTAGAGGCTAGAGGGCTTAGAGTAAGTAGAACCAAAACAGAATACATGCACTGTAAACTATCCGGATCATCTGTTCCAACACAGCCACCATGTATCGACAATGCGCCGCTAAAAGCTGTCAACCAATTTAAATACTTAGGATCAGTTATTACATCTGATGCATCTGTGGACAAAGATATTGAAAACAGAATAAACAGCGGTTGGTTGAAATGGAGATCCTTAACCGGAGTTGATTGTGACGCAAGAATGCCCGTAGAGATCAAAGGAAATGTGTACAAAAGGGCGATAAGACCGGCCTTACTCTACGGGTCCGAATGCTGGGCGATGCGCAAATCCGATGTACAGAAACTCCATACGACAGAAATGAAAATGCTGAGATGGTCCGGAGGAGTAACTCTGAAGGATAAGGTCAAGAATGAGCACATACGAGGATCATTTAAGGTTGCAGAAATATCCGAGAAGTTAATTGAGAACCGACTACGATGGTACGGTCATGTCATGCGCCGCGATAAAGAACACATGACTAGAAAGGTAATGGAGATAGAAGAGCCGAAACAAGGACGCGGTCGACCCCCGACCACCTGGGCCAGAACAGTGCAGAACGATATGAGGACGATGGGACTACACCCTGATATGACGCAGACACGATCGGAATGGCACAATAAGATTAGGAGGGCCGACCCCAAAAGACATGGGACATAGGCACGGAAGAAGAAGAAGAAGGTACACCAACAGGTTACATGATTACATTCAATATAAGTAATTGTACAAATCTGGGCCCAGCATGCAACCCAATTACAGGTGAACACAACTTTTACAAGAAATTAACAAAATAAAAATAAAAACTTAAAGAGTAATCCTCCAAATATAACAATATCAATTGTCAACAAATCACGACAATCCAATAATAATTAACAAGCGCCATGAAACGACTGAACCTTTCGCTTAAACTTTAAAAGTGAGTCATGATTAATGTCCAGATCACATGAGTTGTTGATTTTATTATAGCTAGAAAGGATTCGTGGCAAAGGTGCATTTCTACCCAGGTTCGTCCGTGCCTGAGGTATGACGTAGGTTTTCGTGAGCTTCCGCCTTGAGTCGAGTCTAGGTACAGCAAGACGTAATTCGTTCAAAATATTTTGGCAATCAACAGCGCCATGTGTCAACTTGTGCAAAAATACCACGTCATGGGTTTCACGGCGATCGGCCAGCGAAGACAGTTTAAATTTTGATTTAATTAATTTACTTAGTTAACAGAACATTTTTATTCAGTACACTAAAAATAAATTAAAAATATTGTAATAGCTAAAGACAATGAATAAATTACTTAATTATTCTAATTTAAAATAAATATCTTATACTGTCTTAACTCCGAATTATTGTATTACAAAGAGGATTCTCTTTGATCCTGAAAGCCTGCGCCGGAAGTACCGGAATACATATTTCCGTGTATCGTGTTCGTGCCAACAACCTGTTGCTTCTGTTTATTATTTCTCAACCCTTTGTGAGGGTGGTGGCAAGTACGCAATGCCTGAAAGGACAGCGATAAGAATTATGCAGAACCTTCGTAAAACAGAGTGCTTACTGCGAGTTTTTTGTTCGCGTTCGATCATATTAACGCAAATAAACCGACCAAATAGATATAAATAAATAAATAAATATTGTCAGACAAATTACACAGCGCCATCTAGCCCCAAAGAAAGTAAGCGAAGCTTGTGTTGGGTACTAGACCACTGATAAACATACGTAAATACATTTTTTTTGTAAATACATACTTATGATACATAGAAAACATCCAGACCGAGACAAACAGATATGTTCATGCACACAAATGTTTGTCCTGTGTGGGAATCGAACCCACGAGCGTTGGTGCCGAAGCCGCGTCATTGACCGCTACGCCACCGAACTCGTCCGAGATGAACTCTCATGTTGTGAATTTGTAAGACGTGTCATGTCATGTAATGTGGCTTACTTGCTCACATTTTGAAGTGAGCAACCCGGCTAATTTGAATATTAATTTGAATATGTAACATGCGTCTGTTATCTACTCTTTCTATTTAAAATCGCTTTTTAAAAATACAAAAAAAGCCAAATTTTAATACCTCTATGTATTTAAATTAACAGTTAAAAAAGCTCGATTTTAAAGTTTATTTTACTATTGCCATTAAACAAGCATACGATACGCCTGATGGAACTGCAGCCTACGGGCGCCTGTAAAATCAGAAGCATGCGCGTTGCCGACGCTGTGAAAACCTCTTCACGCCCTTTTTGAAGAATCCCATGCTTTCCATCCATTAAATTTGTTGGAAGAATCGAAAAATCTTTTGTATGTCTATTGTAATAGGCCTCCTAAAGCTATTTTCGTTCTCGTTCTTGAAATTATGTTTCTTATACACAACTTGTTGGTATAATTAAAGTCATTGACATCAAAATTAATTATTTATTAATTGTTTGCAGTTCATTAAGCTAGTAATTTAAGCACATTACTTACTGGATATCTCAGCTAATGTAAATACACGTACCTATCTATTTTTAGTTTTATTAGGATTTAGGGTGCGTTGAACAGCTTCAATATTATTGTTCCGAAAAATTTTTTACATAAGAAAATTGATAATGATATATTTATTGTGGAATGGAAAATCGGAACGGACCAGACAGTGTCTCACAAGCTCTATTAAATGTCTATTGAAATCTATCCACAAAATTCTGCTTCAATGTGTGAGGATGAGTCCCCCCTTAGGTCAGACAGTGCAACTATAGAAAGGGGTCAATACCGTCCGTGAGCTTGGCATCGTCACAATCGTGTACAATCCTCAAAGCGTACCTTTCTAACATACAAAACTTTAGATAAAATACGAGTATATATTCGTAAGTTATCGCAAACGTCTAATTAATTGACGTTAGTTAGTATTACGTGGGCAACGTCAATGATGTTGCGTCCATGTGTGACGTCGCGTCGTAGCGGCCAGGCCTACGCAGCTACGCAAGTACTACGTAAGTAACGGCAGCGGCTCGTGTAGCTTTCTTGAATGAGCCGTCCGTCCCACGCTGAGGAATCTACGTGACCTATTTCTTAAATCCTATAAGCCGACCCTCGCACAAAATATATACTAGTAAATATTATTATTTCGCAGTCGCCGCGTGGGGGTAGCTGCATACAAGGTAACGAAAGCCGATCGAGTAGGTATACTCGATCGGCTTACGTAGCTGCGTAGGCCCGTTACCACTACATCACTACTGCCGCAGCACCAATATGAATGATATATAGCCCAGCCGTTACTTGCTTCAATAGTTATCATCATCTGTATCTATCCACTGCTGGACACTGTAGTCCTTCTCTAATGCCTCCACCATATGCGATCTTCCGTTTCCAGTCGCTTCTGGCCGTTCCCTTGAGGTCATTGTTCCATCTAAAGGGGGCGCGCCCATCGCTTCCTCACTCCGTACGAGGTCTCCACTCTAAGACTTTAATCTCCCATCTGCCATCACTGGCTCGGTAGATATGGCCGGTCCACTGCCATTCCAGCTTGCTGACTCTGAGAGCTATAGGTTAAAAATGTTAATCTCGCGTCAGGATTCATGAACTGATCGAAAATTCGTAAGACGGAGGGAGAGTCGACTGCCGGCGCGGCGTAGGAGAGGAAGTAATATCCCCCTCTCTTTCTACCGCGCGCCGAAAATGTACGCCTGCTCCTGCTGTTTATTTTTAATGTAATATAAATTGTTATGTTTGTGTACGATAGCGCAATAAATGAATATTGTATTTTACCACATAAATTATAGTACTTTTATACTGATAAATAAAGCAATTCGTGCGAAATTACCTAACCATTCCAAAATATTCAAAAATGCACAACGTTAATGTTCAAGTTTTCACTTCTGCCGGCACTCCCGGAGTGCAACTCGTTTTTTTTTATAGGTAAAATCCACAGACCACCACAGACGTAGGTAAAATCTTATCAATTCGAGTCTCTGAATAATGAACTATTCATAACTCAGGTTCGCGTCAATGGTACCAAAGTAGACAGAGCACGCGGTATGTTAATTTGACATTGTGATTTCACAAACAATTTGATTTGAATATCATTTCAAAATTATAGATTAACAGTTTGTTTATTTCAGTATTTGTCTAAGTTCTAAGACTATCTGAGCAGTGGGTTGAGTAAGGGTTGTGACGAATTTGTTCTAAGGGCTCAAACGCGCTGGCGCTACGACCGTGCCCACGGTCGCCACTAGGGCGTGATCGGACCATATTCAAATCCGGAATTGAGTTTGGATATCAAGCATTTCAGTTCCGGAATTGCGAAGTTTGTAGTTTTCCTTAAAATACATTATAAAATCATCATCATTATTGCAGCCAATAGACTTCCACTGCTGAACTTAGGTCTCCTCCATAGACTTGCATAGTGATCGGTTTTGTGCAGGGTTTTGACAGGGAATCGATGAGTAGACAATTCATCGATTCCCTGTCAACTTTGTCAAAATAATGATCTGGCCATTTTGGGGTCGTTCTATACTGCGTTTTCCAGTTCGCTTATAACAATATAGCAAATGCTATGTCATATACCAATATTAATTTTTTTGTTAACAATATGTGGGTAGCACTTAATATCATTAAAACGTTTGTCATCCAATTTGTTTCGACTACGATTGTTAGAAGGATAACGTTATAAACGATGTCCAATTCTATATTTGCTGTAATAATGTCTATTTGATTTGATATTAGTCTCCATGAACGTTACTTTGTTTTTCGAAATGTGACTGATATCGATCTCCTTATACTGAATAATAAATAAACACTAGAATTATCAAACTATAATCGGTATCAACCATCAAAATTAAGAAACCCCCCATAAGCAGGCTGCGGTTGACGTTTCTTAACTTGCGTGATCGATTAGACTGATATGCGCAACGACGCCATCGAGCTTCTCAAAGTATAAGTATTATCAGAATTCGATCCCTTTTTTATACAACTAAGATGGCAAACAAGCATACGACCCGCCTTAGCTAGCAGCTGTGATGGTAAGCAGTCATCGCAGCTATGAACGTTCGCTTTACCAGAGGCATCTCTCGCGTGTTGCCGATACTGTAAAAACCTCTTCACGCCTTTCTTGAAGAACACCATGCTGTAGTCTCTAGGGTAAACCTCGCCCTAGTGGTTGAGTCTCGTTGCATTGACTGGTTTTAATTATTACTATTCTTCTACTTTATGCTGGGAGCTCCGTAATGTACTACTAACTACTCCTCTACCTTACTAGAGTACACAGGCCTTATGGTTTACAGAAATATCGAGTGTAGCTCTCTATATCATTCTTTGTACTACTCAGCCTGTAACCAGCTTGTCTATCAGCATTCAATTTTCTATACTGTAGGTCATCATGACCTACTGATGCACTGGTTAAACTGATATTATTAAAACACAGATTAAAGTGAGCCTAGGATGTTCTCATCAGCAAGTTCTCATCTCATCTCATGGTGGAGGTGCGAGCGATATTTCAAATTGCGAGCGTTAATATGGATACGGTAACCGCTTCTCATCTGGACAGGACGGTCGTATGCTTATCTGCAACCCGACGTGATATATATGTATATCTAACTTTGTTGTGGATAAAACTAGGAGCCTGAATTTATATATACCTATATATATATATATATATATATATAGTTTGTACTATGGGTACTAGATAACTGACATTATATTTTTAAATACCTGGATCCGCGACCCCGGAGTCAAAGTGGACATTGCTAGACATTCGATCACCGGGCACGTCAACATAGTTAATGTTATTAACAACAAAATACTTGATATCTGCTCCAAGTTCATGTCAAAATATGATTACAAAAAACCAATCCCAATAGACAATGGTGCGTGAAATGTGTCGATTCGCGAAGGCCATCCATCAACGTACACTATTTATTATGGCGTTCCATAGTTTTCGGTAAAGGATAAGGGATGTATGTAATTGGCTTACCATCACATGCAAAACCAAATTTGATGTTATGTAATATGTGGGCGCACATATTAAAAAAGGCTTGCACAAATGGTCAAAATTGATAATATTTATTATTATTTATTATTGGTAGTTATTTACCAATCAGAAATGACTGAATGCTAGCCTGTGATTGTTTAGCCAATCATAGACCAGTGCAGTCAATAGCTTGAATGAAAGAATGTGTTGCTAGTGCAAATAATTTAAATTAAACATTACAAATTGATATCAAAACTAACACACCCTAACACTAGCCATTCGACCACAGGGTTCCGTATATTTTCTTTTGACTATGAACAATAATAAAAATAGTTTATCAAGTTATTTACTTAATGTATACCTACAAATATCCTACGTAATGTTATGTAATTTCATAAAGTCGTATTACCGTCAATGCTTAGCGTTAATAAAATAAAATGCCGGCTCACGGTAATGGCGGGTAAATGAAGAGAAATTCGGATGTAAGCTGACGCCATGTTGCCACAGATTGCACTAGCGGCGTGCAATTAATTTGTAGGGTATTTGCGTTGACATTCTTTTTTTCAGTAATCATGTTTAAAAGGACGGTAATTTTGAAAAAAAGTATAAGAAAAGAATGTTTACTATTTATGCCTCAAATAAATATTATTTACATAACATTTACTCACTTAATAAATTTAAATTTGTGTTTTTTAATATAACATCTCTTACAAATCCACATATATATAAAAAAAAATACACTGGGCCGCAATGAAAGCGGGTCGGTAACAAAAACATCAATAACTTCCAAAATATTTTAGCTAGCTTTATGAAATAAATACTGAATTAAAGTTTATTTCCTTATATATATATTATTATAGGCAGAAATAAAATCTTTTTATTTCATTTTGGTGATTGTATTAAAACCATAAATAAAAAATAAAGACGATTTCAAAAATTGATGTTTTTGTTACCGACCCGCTTTCATTGCGGCCCAGTGTATTATGAGACATGTATGCTCTGAGACTTGACTAGTTTGCAACTTGGCGGTTTCGAGACTTGGATCTTATGAGATCCGAGATATTTTGCAGCCATCTGTTATTTCTGCAACTTGAATGTTATGAGATACCTCTTTTTTTTCATTTGCCTCCAAATCTAGTTGGGACGAAAATCTTTTTATATTTATTATGTATGTCCAAATAAAATTTGACGAACTCGGTGACGAATGGTTAGCAATGGCCACTTTGACTCCGAGGTCGCTGGTTCGATTCCTACTAAATACAAATATTTGTGTGCATGAACATGTCTGTTTGTGTTGGTCTGGGTGTGTTCTATGTGTTTTATGTACATATTTAAATAAAAAACATATTAGATATAATGAAATATAATAAATATATAAAAATAATAGAAATACTTAAGTATAATATCAGTTATCTAGTAGTCATAGTACAAGCTTTGCTTAGTTTGGGACTAGATGGCGGGGTGTAATTGGTCCAGAAATATTTATTCATTTATTTATTATTTGTTAACATGCCCTCCGAAGCACGAGATAAAACGAGGAGCTCGAGATAAAACCCATCCATTTACAGTCTGCGGTCGACGTTGATTAACTTGCGTGTTCGATCATTTTTTTTATAAAGAAATCTTAATATCTTCTTAACAGCTATCATCCAACTTGAATTGCATATATTAATTGGACTTTTCAAGACCCTTTGTTTGATACTATTTCATTGTTAATTATATTTTCTAGAAGAATAGTTTATGCATCGTTAAAAATGTATTAAAAATGTTTTTAAATTATAACAAAAGACTGTTTTCTTAACTAATATTCACGCCTACAAACCCCGCAGCATAATACAATACACGTAAATCACGTAATTAAGGGGCCAGATCGTGAAAACTGTGAAAAGAGTGTTACGATTTTTCATATTTAACCTATTTAGATATGATTGATATCAATGATAATTTGTATATATTACAATCAAAGACCA